>CM057349.1:380676964-383238022 GCA_030015575.1 Agapanthus africanus | reverse complement strand
AGTCAATAGTATTCAAGCTGTGTTTGTTTGGCCAAAGTCAAGGCACAGTGTTTGGTAGCTGTTGGATATTCATATGTAGCATAGATAGATGCGTTGGTTTGGGACAGTCGTACTGCCTTGTTTGGCCAAAGTCAAGGGTATGTACGGGTGGATTCAAATTAACCTGGATAATGACGGGTAGAACTTGACATGTGACTTATGATTTGTTTGGCCAAAGTCAAGGTCATAAGAGCATGGGGCAAAAATCCATATCGGGAATTTCTAAAGAAACTGAAATTTGCAGAGAGAGCATACCATTTTGGAGTTTGATGAATGTTGGTAGGATTCCTTCAACATTATCATACGATGATATTTTGGATCCCGATCCTACTGTGAGTATATACTACTTATCAGGAGATTCGTCACTTAACGATCAATACTATAAACCAAGTAGGTGCCTAGAAAGGTGTCAGCGGGGCTACGCCCCCAGAGAAAAGAGGTTATTTAATTAAGGAACTTCGCGAAAGCGTTGGAAAACCTCCCTCGAAGTATCGACACTGGCCTGGCTGAACGGTTAAGCAAGTATTGTACGGTGAGAATAGTCCTGGCTAATTCTTCTTTTATGGTTTGAGGAAGGATTCGAGAAACAGTGGGAGCCATCCTGTTTAGATAAATTAAAAACCACTCTAAACTTGCAAGAGCATCATGCTAAAATAGTTTTCTTCTCTCTCTCTTAATTGCAGCGACCTTGTGACCACACATAGGTTACATCTAGATAACAATTTGACTGAATCTAACTTATATGACTGGCAAAGGTCTGTCCAGATGTCCATTGCCTATGACAAGCTAGACCGCCCTATTACTACTCAAGATTCCGCCGTCCCAGGTCCAGTTTCTACTGTCGCGGATATGGATATCCGTCAGACAAGGGAAAAAGATAAAGCGAAAGCTAAGTGTCTCGCGTTAGCTTCAGTTGATGGTGTATACCAGAAGCAGCACGGGAAGATGGACTCAGTTTCCATCTTTCTCCATAACAAAGATTTGTATGGAGAGCAATCTCATATCGCTAGATATGAAACCTCGAACGAATTAATTCAAGTGAGGATAGCTGTCGGGTCATTTGTAGGGGACAACGTCCTTACAATGACTAGCTGTATTGATGAGCTCCAGGACCTGGAGACCACGTTGGGAAACAGGTCAGATACTGACTTGATTCTACAGTCTCTGCCTTCTACCCTGAAAGAAACCAGGGAAGTAGAAGGAAAGAGAAAGGCAAAATTTTCAGGACTGAATGTAGTAAAAGATGGGCATTCCTATTGTTATGGGATTGGGCATTGGCAGAATGATTGCAGGGCTTTAGAAGCCAGTAGCCAAGATACGAAGCATGTTATGGCTTCAGCCTCAAGTGTGTTTGTAATTGAGAACTGTATGTCAGTTAACCCTACTTCCTGGGTATTAGATACCGGGTCAGGATCTCACATCTGTAATTCATTACAGACTCTGAGAAACCGTAGAGTTATCAGGATAGGTGATATGACCCTCACGGTTGCTAACGGAATGAGCATGGATGCTGAATCCGTAGGGGAATATCATCTTGGACTGACAACTGGGGAGATATTGATTCTACGTAACTGTTTATATGTACCAGGTACAACTAGTAATATCATATCTGTATCCTTACTTTCTAAAGAAGGATATGATTTTACTTTTATAAGCGATGTGGTCCGGATCCACCTAAATCAAGTTCTGTTTGGTCAGGTACATTACAAAACGGAATATACGTATTAAATCAAGCTCAGATTTTCAGTGTCCAGAACACACTCAAAAGAAAGTCTCTGGAATTAAATCAGGCTTTTTTTATGGCATTGTAGACTAGGTCACATCAATGAGAGAAGGTTGACTAAGTTACATAGAGAAGGATATTTGAATCCATTCGAATATCAATCTTTTCTCATGGAAAGATGACAAAGACTCTGTTTTCTGGACACGGAGTAAGAGCAAGCGAGCTCCTGGGACTCGTACACAGTGACGTGTGCGGTCCAATGTCTACACATGCGTGAGGTGGTTATTCCTACTTCATTACTTTTACGGATGATTTCTCTAGGTATGGATATATCTTCTTAATGAAGCATAAATCCGAGGCCTTTGAGAAATTCCAAGATTATAAGAATGAAGTGGAAAAACAAACCGGCAAAAGTATCAAGACACTGAGATCTGATCGAGGTGGTGAGTACTTAAGTGCCGAGTTTCTAGGTTACTTAAAAGAGAATGGAATCCTCTATCAGCTTACTCCTCCATACACACCACAACACAACGGTGTATCAGAAAGAAGGAATCGAACCCTCTTGGATATGGTTCGTTCCATGATAAGTAAGGCTGAGTTACCACGATCATTCTGGGGATATGCACTAGAATCAGCTGCATACCTTTTGAACCGAGTTCCAACTAAGACTGTGCCTACTTCACCATATCAGATGTGGTGTGGGAAGAAATCCTATCTTAAGCACATTAAGATATGGGGATGTCCAGCTTTTGTAAAGAAGCAGTATGCGGACAAGCTCGAGGCACGATCAGTACAGTGTAAGTTTGTGGGATATCCAAAGAACTCCAAGGGATATTATTTCTATTACGCAGAGGAACAAAAGATTTTTGTTTCTCATAATGCTCGCTTCTTGGAAACTGAGTTTTTAGAAAATCAGATAAGTGGGAGAACAATAGAACTGGAAGAAATTCCAGAACCACAAACTATTACTGAAACCTTAGTAGAACAAGAAGGTTCAGGAGAACCGGACATCCCAGCACCTATCCGCAGAAGTAGTAGGCAGTCTCATCCGCCTGAGAGATACTACGGTTTTCTCATAGACGGGGATCGAGAAGATTGCGTCATTGATAATAATGACCCTACTAGCTTCCAGCAAGCCATTCAGAGCGGCGACTCGGTAAAATGGCTGGATGCAATACGGACCGAAATGGAGTCCATGTACACTAACAAAGTATGGACTTTGGACATTGCTCCAGAAGGGGTAAAACCCGTAGGATGCAAATGGATCTTCAGAAAAAAGATTGGTGTAGATGGACAGGTTGAAACCTATAAGGCTAGACTTGTTGCAAAGGGTTTCCGTCAAAGACCTGGTTTGGACTATGACGAAATCTTTTCTACAGTGGCAATGCTGAAATCCATTCGGGTCCTTCTTGCTATTGCTGCCTTCTACGATTATGAGATCTGGCAGATGGACGTAAAGACGGCCTTTCTAAATGGAAATTTGGAAGAGAGCGTCTATATGGATCAGCCAGAGGGATTCATTCAGAGTGGGAGCAGCGGTAAAGTATGCAAGCTGCTTAAGTCCATTTATGGACTAAAGCAGGCATCACGGAGTTGGAACATCTGTTTTGATGATGCTGTCAAAGAATTTGACTTTATCAAAAATCCAGATGAACCATGCATATACAGAAAGATTGTAGGGAGAGCTGTAGTATTCCTCATCTTGTACGTGGATGACATTCTCCTAATAGGAAATGATATTCCTATGTTACAGTCAGTCAAAAGATTCTTGTCACAGAAATTCTCCATGAAAGACCTGGGTGATGCCACCTACATTCTGGGGATCCAGATCTATCGTGATAGATCAAAAAGGATATTGGGACTTTCGCAGTCCAGGTACATAGACACCATATTGAAAAGATTCAGTATGGAAGATTCTAAGCACGGTAACCTACCGGCTTGTCACGGAATCACCCTCTCCAAAGATATGTCTCCCAAGAATGACTTGGAAAGGGAACGCATATCGATTATACCCTACGCTTCAACGGTAGGCTCTATAATGTATGCGATGTTATGTACCAGACCAGATGTAGCATACGCATTAAGCGTAGTAAGCCGGTATCAAGCAAACCCAGGGGAGAATCATTGGATAGCAGTAAAGAACATTCTCAAATACCTGAGGAGGACTAAGGAGATGTTCTTGGTGTATGGCGGAAAAGACTTCCAGATTGAGGCCTTTGCCGACTCCGGCTTCCAGAGTGACAAAGATGACTCTAAATCCATGTCGGGTTATGTCTTTACCCTCAATGGAGGGGCGGTCTGTTGGAAGAGTTCCAAGCAGGAGACCGTTGCTGACTCAACAATGGAAGCAGAGTACATAGCTGCTTGCGATGCCGTAAAAGAAGCTGTCTGGATGAAGAAGTTCCTCACAGAACTTCAGGTGGTTCCTACTAGTGTTGATCCAATACCTCTGTATTGTGACAACAACGGCGCTATAGCTTTAGCGAAGGAACCCAGGTCCCATCAGAAGTCCAGACACATCTTAAGGAGGCACCACCTGATCAGGGAGATCGTAGATCGCCGGGAGATCGAGGTGAAAAGAGTAGGGACGGAGAATAACATTGCTGATCCATTCACGAAGGCCATTCCTCAGACGCAGTTCGAGAGGCTATTCGAGATGATAGGTCTACGATATGCCAGCTCATGGCCCTAGTGCAAGTGGGAGATTGTTAGTGTATATGCCCTAGGGGCTATTATTGTATCATACTTGTATGTATATTACTTAATGGAAGCTTAGGATATTCACAGTTGTATATACAGTCTTGCTAAAAATGGTAGTATACTACTTGGTTTGTATCTACTTTAATATATGCATATGTTTCTTGTAACGTATCACTTATACATATTAGTAGAGCCCATAGGATCTTTGCTTGATTACCAGCATTGTGATGGCAGTCACACTAGTGGGGGCTGGGTAGTCTATAAGCAACATCCTATACTTGTCCCTAGTCGTAGGATTATCGAGACAGGGCATCGATATTCCGGAGTAGACTAAGTGTGTACGGTTCTCATCCCAGTTGGGGAGATGGTCTGTCCCACAGCGATCAGTACGTCATACTGGAGATAGTATACAGGTGCTCGTTAGGTTACGGGTACACCGGATAGGACTCACAGGGGAACTGATTGGTTGGTATTATACCCATCGTCAGTTAACAGTTCCCAGGTGACATGAGTACAGCATAGTCCGCAGACTTGACACTGCTACTTCGCCTCGAGTGTGTCCCACTTTTCTTAGATTGCTACCCTACCACGGCTCAAAGGAGTCATGCAAACAGGTAGCAGTTGGGTGCAGTCCCGAGCACTTGGAGGCAGTGGCGGTTAGATAGGATTCGTCTCTCCCGGTATTGGGAGATGATATCGCGCTGTGTCAGAAAGCCATTACGCAAAGTCCCTGGCCAGGGCAAGCGAGATATACTGGTAGGTTCCAGTAGCTTCTCAGGGTGTAATGGGCTTCGCTCCGACATGACTTATACAGCTATTAGGGGACTGACGCTTGCCGCCCCCTAGGCTTGATATGCGATAGTCTTAGACGAATAGACCGGACTGTACGGAGATTGTCACATCAGGCTCAGTGGGAGTTCGGATGATTTACCTCATCGGCCTTCTTATCGACATCTACCTGGGGACCGTTACGTACAGCTAGTGCCGCTTGCGGTCTGTGGTTAAACCCACTGCCAGCGTAGTGTCGAGTCTTTATAGTCCCACACAGAGAGTTTTCCTGCTCCAGGCGAAACGATATAGAGGTCGTACGGTTTTACGACAAGGGTTATACGTTTACGCACGTACGGCGTTCGGACAGTTTTTACTAGCCGGCTTTGGTTTAAGCCAGATTCTAGTATCGGGTTATTGGATTTATACAGTCTAAAGTTTTTCCGTGTTTTCACGGATTGTAGGGGCGTTCTTGTAATTTGTCGGGAACCTTCTAGAAGAGTTGTGACTAAGGGAGTAAGGTGACATTGCATTAAATGAGACTAGTGACTCATTTGTGTGATTCATCCATGTCATTAATGCATCATAAATGCTTAATGACTCATGGAGATGAATCACTCAAATGCATTTATGAAGCATGGTTGATTAATCATTTATATGTTTATTTGATAAATAAATAATGCTTCATAAATAATATGATACATCATTATCTCATTTCATTCTCATGTTCACCTTCTCTCTTCTCAAGCTCATCCTCTCTTGAAACCCTAATCCTCCCCTCTCATGTGTTGAGATCAAGGATTAGATAGACTAATACATCCATAACCTTACTCTATATTACCTAGATAGCTTAGATTAGCAATTTGAGCAATCTAGTTATCTCAAGTTAGAGATCAAGCTTGGACAAAGAGCTCTCGGGTGGATCGTCTTTGACTCGAGGAGGCCGTTGAGGTGCCGATGTTCCAAGGAGTCTACGAGGAGTGGAGGACCGCGATGAAGACCCGAAGGACAAGTAACGTGAGGTATAACTTCGTATCTGGGTAGTTAAACCTCTAGTAGATTGCTAGCAATGGTTTAGAAACGATTCATGCGCTCAAGTCCGTGTTACGAAGCTTTGATAATCGTTTTTCATATATTCCGCCTCCCCGCAAGTTTGTGGGGTGCGTGACATGGACTTACACTAGGAAACTTCTGTGTGGGACTCTAAAGACTCGTCAATACGCCAGCAGTAGATGATGATCACATCAGTCACCGGTACTAGCTGGACGTAACGACTACCCAGGTATTGAGCGATTAGAAGATCAACAAGCAAGCTTGTCCAAAATCTCATGAAGCCTATAAGTAACACTTACCGTACAGTCCGGTCTCTTCGTCTGATATGTCGCATATCGAGTATGGGGGCGGAATCGTCATACCCCAATAAATTGATAAGTCATGCCGATGTGTGGTCTATAACGGTACGAGAAACCACTGATAACTCTTACCAGTAAATCTCATCAACAGCCCTGGCCAGGGACTTCCTATTATAGCCAATCGAGCATAGCGCAACATCAACTCCCTATACCGAGAGAGACGAAACCCCTCCTATCGCTCATTGCCTCTATGTGATTCGGGACTGTACCTAAAATCCACCTATTTGCACGACTCCTTTGAGCCGTGGTAGGGAGGAAATCAAAGCACAGTGGGAACCACACAAGACTCTATGACAATCTCGGGTCTACAGACTAACCTGTACTAGTGTCACCAGAGAACTGCTATCTGACGATAGGTATAATACCATCTAGGAGTTCTCGGCGAGTCATGTTCGGTGTACCCATTCTCTAATGAGCACCTGTGTACAATCTTTGATGTCAAATACCAATGGATATGGGATCAACCATCCCCCTCTATAGGGTCAAGAAACGTACACACTAGTCTACTCTGGAATATCGATGCCATGTCTCGATATTTTCTTGACTAAGAACAATTGAAGGATGTGCTTGTGGACTACCCAGGTCCTAGTAGTATGATCCGCATCATAGTCCTGGTAGTCAAGCCAACATCCTAAGGACTTTATCAACATGTATCAGAGAGACAGTTTAATAATACAAGTGTACATGTTAAGATAAAGAGCAACCGGATAGCATACTATCATGTCGAGCAAGAAAGTCCTCTATATATATGTCCAAGCATCCACTATAATATACATCAATGTACAATAATGGCCTCTAGGGCATACATATCCCTAACATTATCCATACGGTCCACATGGCAGGCACGCGTCCCAGCGACAACCTTCGCAGCAAAAGCAAGGATGGGGCCACCACATCCCAAGCCCAATCTGGCTTGAATGTGGTTGCCGCTTTCCAAGATCAACCACCTCCGCATGACGATGAAAACCCTCTTGATGAGGCCGATTGGCAGAAAGACCCCTCGGCCAATGTGGAGTCAAGCTCGGGCAGTAAGGAAGCACCGAATTTCCGCCCCAGGACCGCAAAGTAGGAGCTGCTTCAAGAACTCCGAAAACAGCTCAGGAGCAAAGATAAATAGATGGCCAAGCTTTACTCAAAAATTGACGACCTGAAGAACGTCGTGATGTAGCTCACGGCTCAAGTTACTCAAGCGCTCTCCAATTAAGCGCAAGTCTCTACTCATGAGCCGGGTGATAACAACCCGAAGCAACCGATGCCCGTCCCCATGGGTCTAAGTTTGGGCGAGCCGCATGAAAGCCAGCCATATTCCACTTCTAGGGACGCCTTAAGCCCAGATGGCACCATCCCTCTAACATAAAATCGGATAATAGATTTGGTCACTAGCAAAGTCAAAACATTGGTGGCCAAAGCCGAGGCCCAGAAGGACTTTGGCAGCAGTGGGAGGCCGTACTCCGCACAGTACGATCTGATCAAGTTCTCCAGCGGCTATGTCATTCCTAAGTTCAGAAGATTTCATGGAACGAGAAACGCAAATCAGCACGTCGCCCACTTTAAAGCGTCGTGCGGAAATATAAGAGGAATGATACACTCCTTCTTCGTTAGTTTGTTAACAGCCTGATCGGTGTCGCTTTCGACTGGTACGCGATCGTACCAGACGGGTCCATCACTACTTTCGCCCAATTAGAGTCTCTGTTTTGGAAAATATTAATGAGTGTCGGTGATAAAATCTCCATTGCTAACCTTGTGAGGATCAAGCCGGGGAAGAATGAAAGCAACACGGATTTTATCGCCCGATGGCGCAATCTCACGGTCAAGTGTGAACCGCTGCTGGAGCAGGACCAGTCCGTCAGCCTTCTCATTAAGAACTCAGCAATTAGATGGTCCCATTTTTATGTACAGCAGGCCTCAAGACGTTTCAAGAGCTGACCAAGAGAGTTCAAATGTTGGAACGCTCGAAGCAAGAGTCTGCCCCGGACTCTCAGAGTGACAAGCCTTGGAAGAACTGAAAGGACGACAACTATAAAACCGAGAATACCAATAATACCAACGCCTTCAATACGTCTGACAATTAAGACAAGCGAAAGGCGGGCGGACAAAAAACGGACCGGTCTCGAAAGCCAATGCTAGGAGGAGAAGGCCTTCACTAGAGGAGGAAAAAAAAACAAAGTCTACTCTTTTAGGAGAGACAAAGTCTGCAAGATATTCAAAGATGCCTTGAATAATGGTCTATAATTGCCAGAGTCGAAAAGGCCTCACGAAGTAAAAATGACCGACAATTCTCTATATTGTTCGTACCAACGAGTAGCGAGCCATGCGATCGAGAATTGCTATATTTTCAAAGACTGGGTCGAGAAGCACTACACTCCCAAAGAGACCAATCTGTCCAAGAGTCTGTTGGTGAACAATCAAGCTGCAATCACCAACTTTATACGGACACAAGTTGAAGCCTTCTGGGAGCATACAGCTGAACCCGCTACCCCGAGAAATGAAACTGACTTGTCGCAGCCTCCATGGAGCATGCACATATCTAATAAGATGAAGAAGATGCTAAAGCTACTATAGAAAGAGCCCAGATCAGAATGAGAGTTGCTGAAGGAGCCCACTGATTAGTCTGAAATATTGTACATTTGAATGATTATTTTCCCCACTATTGTTAAGTTCTAAAAGGTGTTTATTGTAATTATAGAACATATGAGCGTTTATATGTAAAAAGTTTATTATCATATGTTTCTACATTATATTTAACATAATGAGGGAAAATACATGCATATAATATTTATATAAAATATTAGTAATTAAAATATGCATATCATATCAAATAATTCTAATCAATATTCTTAAAATATAATATCATATAAAATGGTTAGGATAATATCTAAAAATTACCAAATATTACTAACACTATGATTTGAGATATTGTGCAGATATTAGCTCAGGTCTGGAATCAAGGAGATCTGAGATATCGGAATCAAATTTGCCGAAATATTAGCAAATCACAAGATCTAGCAACGACAGAGACTCGGAATAAGATTTGAAGAATATAGACATCTAAGTGATCTTCACATGTCAACACCAGAGACCACAAGAAATCATAAGCCATGACTCCACTAAACCGCCGCGGTTTAGTGGCCAAACACTTATATCCGCAGCGGATCCACGGCCCTTTTATGGCCGTAGGATTTGAGATTTGGTGTGTGAGATCGTATCAGCATATTCTAACATCTGGCAACTAGGGTTCCTGGTCTCTGTGACTATTTAAAGGACCGAGAGCTTCACATGAAAGTTGATCAAACCGAAGTGATCAAGAGGTCTGAAGCGATGCGTGCGATCATCAGTTAGTCATCTACCTCCAACAAGAGAGAGAGAGAGAGAGCAAGAGCAAAAACTAGGGTTCTTTGTAGTCTACTTTGTACGGAGAGTTGTATGCAATAGTTGATTAATAAAGATAGTCTTTTTATTAGTCTTTTCACATTTACTTTCTGCATTTAATTTCTGCATCTTAATCATGTTTTCTTCTTCATCCTTTCTTCTATTTCAAGCCATGAGCGAGTAATTCCTAGCTTGCTAGGGTTCGTAAGTTAGGGTTGATCAATAGATGATAAAATATTTTAACTTCTTTTATACATTTTAAAGTTTATAAACTTTAGCAAAATAAATGTTAACATCCTTATCGGGCACGCTACCAATTTATTGATAGTCTCGACCACGATTTGAGATTAGATTAACACTTGTTTTGCTAAGGGCTAGACATGAATAGAGATCAATGTAAGGACAAGGGTTAGGAGTGGGGAAACCTTAATTTCTTCCAAAAGAACCCTAATCTACATTCATCACTATCAATCTAGTTTTAAACTATTAAAAGATAAAAGGAGTCATTTTTAATTATTCATCCATTACTACTAAGTCCTATGAACCCTACAAGCCTCTTCTTCATAAATCTTACATCCGTAGTATATCCATAACTACACCCAATCATCCTTCTTCCATCAACTCGTCTAAAGTAAGAAAAAGGTTCATGTTTCCCTGCGGACGACCCATACTCATCGCGGCTAGCTACTAGCGACACCGTCCTGATTGCGGTTACTTTACAAACACTTTTTAACGATCAATCAAATGGCGCCGTTGCCGGGAAAATGGCTGTAATTGTTTTCTTGCTATTTGGGTTGAATTCTGATTAATCTATATCATAAAATAAACAAAACAGCATCTTGTGTATCTAACGATTATTGTGAGAGTTTTGCAAGGAAATCTGGAATAACTAGAGTAAAGGAAAAGAGATTTAGATACTTTCATCGTAGCCCAGAGGATAATAGGAGGGCACTGAAAAAAAAATTTAGCAAAAGAACCCTCGAAAGCGCAGCGGAACCGCGGCGGGAACGAGCATTTTGCGGCGGAACCGCGGCGGAGTGGTGGAATTGAAGCGCCAAAATCCTCTAGTAATTTTCTAAGATCTTTCTCTCTGCTCTAAAATCCAATATTCTGATTTTTCCTGCAGGATTCTTTGCAAATATTGCCGCTCAAAAATCTTTTTACGTGTTTTGATATCGGTTTGTTTATGCATATCTAAACCGAACATTAAGGGGCAATAACCCTAATCCAGATTAGGTGGGGATTTCATCACCCTTCCTAGGCCCCACAAATCACAAAACGAGCATAATTTCACCCTACATTAATTAAAAAAATCTAGACCAAGCCTCTAAGGACCGTCGCGCTCAATTAAGACAGAGAAGGGTCGTGGGTAATCTATCGCTTATCCGCATTTCTCTTGTGGTATCTAGGAAAGTGTGACTAAGGAAAATGGTTACTTAATTAGGCCAGCTATTTTCGGTGATTCGTATAGAGGATACCTCCCACTTACCTGACACTTACCTGGCCATAAGAGTGATAAAGAGGTGGTAGATGATTGATCCTGCGGCTTGTCCTTTGGAAGTCTAAGAGTGGTTTAATGCTTGACCTAGGTGACCTTAGTTTTAGGGTTGATTGTGCATTTTGTGATTTGTTGAGTCAAGTCTCACGTTTGACACTTTTTCAAAACAAACCTTTTTAAATCGTTCTCACACACACTGCTACGTGCGCTAAACCCGTTTAGTGCATGATCAGCTAGACACGGGATTCTAGTGCCCGTCTTGTCCGCGTCTTTGCTATCGACTCCTAAGTCAGTACTTCTTCATCTTCTATTTCCCCTCCACCCACCGCATCCACCGAGATGGACGGGTCCCCATCGGGATTTCATGATACCACCCTGCCACCACCCGTAGGTATGCAGAATCCACCGCGCATCTCTCTTCAAGAAAGATGCTACCCTATGCGTGGACCCCTTCCTACTTGTCTGTCTATTCCACCGGCAAATGGAGATAATTTCGAAATTCAACCCTACTTCATCAACTTGTTGCCCAAATTTCACGGGCTTGAATCCGAAGACGCATACGTTTTCATCACCAAATTCGAGAACGTATGTGCAATGTAGGCACAACCTAACTTTTAGGGGATGCTATGCGATTACGTATTCTCCCTTTTACCTTGTGCGACCTAGCAGAAAAATGGCTTTATAGCACTGCCGCACATTCTTTCGCCAAATTGGACGAATTTGTTATAGCATTCCTTAAGAAATTTTATCCCAATCACAAAACCGCCCGTGTTCGAAGCGAGATTAACCAATTTACCCAACTTCCCAACGAACCATTCTGGAAATGCTTTGAGCGGTTTAAGGATCTTCTTCTACAATTCCCCCATCACGGAATTGATAGATGACAACTTTGCCGAGTTATATATGAGGGTATTAATCCAGCGACAAAACAGATACTAGAAACCGTTTGTCAATGTCATTTCATGTCTAAAAACGATGGTGAAACTTGGCAATTCCTGGAAGATCTCGCCGAACAAACATTACAGTGGGAAAGCGTTAGACTAACTTCATCTAGGGCAGGCATTCATCATCTTGATGTTTCCATCGCAGTAAAAGAAGAAATGGCCGCGATACAAAAGAAATTCGACGCTATCGAAAACAAATTCTCATCAGCCTCCCTAAACCAAGTTACGCTCCCCAAAACCGTGTGTGGTTGCTGTTTCGACCCATCACATTTAATGGAAGAATGTCCTTTAAATCCTCCGTTTCAAGGTCGAAAACAAACTACTGCTGCTTTTCAGCAACGACCGAGAAACGATCCTTATTCTTCCACATACAATCAGGGATGGGGGAATCATCCTAATTTTGCTTGGAACCAAAACCAAAATCAAAATCAAAACCAGTTCTCAAGCATCTATCAAAGGCCTCCCCTACAGCAACAGCAGCCACCACAACAAAATCAGCACCCCTTTCAACCGCAATCTTTTCAAAACCCGGCCAACAACTTTGATCCTTATAATAATATTTCAACGGCCGATACTAATAAAACCTCTGCGCTCAAACGTAACATAGAAACGTTCATTAAATAATCCACGCAAACGACGGCTAATTTAAAGTCTTCTATCCAAACATTTGTGCAACACACTGCTTCCCACAGTGAAAGCATAAAATCGATAGAAGCACAACTTGCACAGTTAAATGCCACGATGAGCGAGAGAGAGAAAGGGAGACTTCCATCTCAACCTCTATCAAATCCCGGCCACTCATAAAGCGCGAATATCATCCTTCAAAATCATAATGTGAGTGCGGTAACCACGTTGAGATCGGGAAGAGTGCGGAACAACAATGTTGGTAAACAAGTTGTTGAGGATAAATCAAATGAAACCCCGGCTACTTCATCTAACCCTAATTCGTCTAGTCCACCCTCTTCGTCCGAGCCTATTCTCCGTTCATCCCTAGGCTCAAACCCTCGGCCCACTTCCTTGAGTCAACCTAAAATGATCCCAATTGCAATTCTAGGATCCATTCCATCCCCACAAACTTCTCCTCTAATGTTGGACCCAACCCTTATTGATAAAGCTCATTTTCCAAACAGGTTGAGGGCCAACAAACCCAATGCACAAATGGAGAAGATTGTGGAAATGTTTAAACAAATTAACATAAATATTCCTTTCCTAGATGTTATTCAACAAGTTCCATCTTATGTAAAAATCCTTAAGGACTTGTGCACTAGGAAGAGGAAAACTTAAGTACTTAAAAAGGTGTTCTTAACGAGTAATGTAAGCACGGCTTTTACCCAACAATTGCCTAAGAAACGTAAGGACCCCGGTTGTCCTACAATATCGATAACTATTGGAGGTAAAAGCATCAATCGTGCTCTACTCGATCTAGGTGCTAGTGTTAACTTGCTCCCGTATTCTGTCTACAAGCAGTTATGTATAGGGGAGTTGAAACCTGTGCATTGCACTCTCCAAATGGTCAATCTATCTATCACCCAATCTAGGGGTAAGCTAGAGGACGTGTTAATCAAAGTCAGGGAATATATATTCCCTGTGGACTTTATTGTTTTAGATACACAGCCTGTGGCGAACCCATGGAAACAAAAATCCCGGTGATTCTAGGTCGGCCTTTTCTGGCAACTTCCAATGCTGTAATAAATTGTCGTAACAGTTCTATGAACCTATCCTTCGGAAAGATGACAATCGAGCTTAATATTTACAAGCTAGGAAGTCAACCGTCTGAACCTTCTGCTCATCTAATCGATATCTGTTCTGTCAACGAGATAGCTTCCGACAGCTGCGAAGTTGAGGAACTTTGCTATGATGATCTCGACGACACTAGTGTGTCATTATTTGATCCAGCAAATTACTATACTAGTGAGGACACTTCCGACAGATCCACCCCCTAATTCGAATCCTTTGACTTGTCGCAAAAGTTAGTCGAGCTTTCCGAGTCAATCTCTTAAGCGAGCGATGAACCTCTTAGGGAGTTCGAGTGTCATTCCGCTACCCTACCGTCTGTCGTCTCCCCGCTGACACTAGATCTCAAGCCACTATCTTCTCATCTTAAATATGCATATTTAGGTGAGAATGAGTCATTGCCCGTCATCATATCAGCTTCTCTAGCTTTAAAGCAAGAAAGCGCTCTTTTATCGGTCTTGAGATTAAATCGATAAGCTTATGGTTGGACAATGGTAGACATCAAAGAGATTAGTCCCTTGATTGTTGAACATCATATACATTTGATGGATGAAGCCAAACCAACCCGAGACCCATAAAGACGGTTGAATCTCGTCATGAAGGAGGCGGTAAAGAAAGAAATCGTCAAATACCTAGATAATAGTATTATTTACCTAATATCTAATAGACAATGGGCAAGTCTTATTCATGTGGTCCCTAAAAAGTCTGGCATCACGGTCATAACTAATGAGGCTAATGAGTTGATCCAAACACGCACCCAAATTGGGTGGCGGGTATGTATTGATTATAGAAAATTCAATGCTGCAACGAGGAAAGATCACTTCCCTCTACCTTTCATTGACCAGATGTTAGAACGATTAGCCAGGCATGAATACTGTTGTTTCTTGGACGGATACTCTGGCTATAACCAGATTCCCATCGCCAAAAAGGATCAAGATAAGAGAACATTTACTTGTCTTTTCGGTACTTTTGCTTATAGACGCATGCCCTTTGGGTTATGCAATACTCTCGCTATATTTCAGCGGTGTATGATGGGGATATTCTCGGACATGGTCGAGAATTTTCTGGAGATATTTATGGATGATTTCTCCATATTTAGGGACCGAATGCCTTCGTCATCTTGACACTATTCTTACCCGCTGTAAGGATAAGAATTTAACTTTGAATTGGGAAAAATACCATTTCATGGATCAAGAAGGTATTGCCCTTGGGCATATCATTTCACGAAAAGGCATGGAGGTAGACAAAGCTAAAATAGATGTCATCCAAAACCTTCCTCCTCCCAAATGCGTCAAAGATGTACGATCCTTCTTTGGTCATGCAGGATTTTATAGGAGATTCATTAAGGACTTTAGCAAAATTGTTAGACCCTTAACACTTCTCTTGGCCAAGAATACAACATTTCACTTTGATTCGGATTGCGAGGCTGCTTTTGAATCACTTAAAAGCTCCCTCATTACAGCCCCCGTTCTGTCATCTTCGGACTGGAATCGCCCATTTGAGCTTATGTGTGATGCGTCCGATTTTGATATTGGTGCAGTCTCAGGACAGCACATTGATAAGATGCCACATGTAATTTACTATGCAAGTAGGACCTTGAACGATACCCAAATGAATTATACAACTACCGAGAAAGAACTCTTGGCGGTTGTATTTGCATTAGAAAAATTCAGGCCCTACTTAATTGGCTCTCCAGTTGTAGTTTACACCGATCACTCCGCCCTAAGACATCTTTTATCGAAGAAGGATGCTCAAGCCAGGCTAATACGTTGGATCTTGTTGTTACAAGAATTTGATCTTATCATACGAGACAAGAGTGGATGTGAAAAACGTAGCAGCCGACCATCTTTCACGCCTTTCTTCTTCGCCAACGTCGACCTTGCCAATAAATGATTCCTTTCCTGACGAACAGCTCTTGACCATATCCTGCAAACCTTGGTTCATGGATATCGTGAATTATTTAGTTACAAGACTTATACCCAGCGAATGGTCGAAACAAGACAATCACCGATTTCTATCCCAAGTAAAACACTTTTACTAGGATGAACCTTATTTGTTTAAGTATTGTCCCGATCAAATCATTCGCCGATGTGTCCCTAATGATGAATTCAAGAGGGTATTGTCTTTCTGCCATGATCAGGCATGTGGCGATCACTTTGGACTACGGAAAACGGCGGAGAAAGTTTTGCAATATGGCTTTTCTTGGCCAACATTATTCAAAGAGGCATACGATCATTGCAAAACTTGTTCATGGTGTCAACACAAGGGTCGGATTTCATGTAGAAATGAGATGCCTCTCCAACCTATCTTGGTTGTGGAGATATTTGATATTTGGGGAATTGATTTTATGGGCCCACTTCCCAACTCTTTTGGGAATTTATACATCTTAATAGCAGTTGATTATGTCTCGAAATGGGTAGAAGCGGTACCGTGTCGCACTAATGACAACAAGATTGTTATTAAGTTCTTGAAAGAAAATATCCTTTTGCGATTCGGACACCCTCGCGCTATAATTAGCGACAACGGGACGTATTTCTGCAATCGGTCTTTCGAGGCTTTGATGCGGAAATATTCAATCAACCACAAGCTTTCTACGCCCTATCATCTCCAAACAAGCGGGCAAGCGGAGATCTCCAATAGACAGATCAAACAAATTTTGGAGAAAACGGTTTCTAAGAACCGTAAAGATTGGTCCACCAAATTGACGGATGCACTTTAGGCTTTTCGTACCACTTATAAGTCCGATCTTGGTATGTCTCCATATCGACTAGTGTTTGGGAAGGCGTGCCACCTTCCTATTGAGATCGAACATAAAGCTATGTAGGCTAGTAAAGAGCATAACTGTGATTTTGATCAAATCAGCAGCTATCGAAAGCTGCAATTAAATGAGCTTAGCGAACTTCGCGATGAAGCCTATAATAATGCGGTTATAGTAAAGAACCGGACTAAAGTGTTCCACGACAAAAACCTTTTTATAAAAACTTTTACCCCGGGACAACAAGTCCTTGTTTACGATTCCCATCTCCACCTTCATCCGGGTAAGCTTAAATCTCGTTGGAAATGACCTTTTGTAGTGCAGTATGTGTACCCGCACGGTGCAGTGGATATATAAAATGCTAAAAACGGTTCTATTTTTAAAGTCAATGGGCATAGATTAAAACCGTACTTTTCCGCTGACCCAGCGGAGGAGCTCCTGTTTTTACAAGAGTCGCATTATCATAACTAACTTTCCTCAGCATCACCTCCATGTTTCGGTAACACTGTTTCATATAAGAATGGAGGTGAGTGAAATAAGGTTATAATTGATTATCGGTGCGTGCCAAAGAATAAGTTTGAGGGTACTTTTTCACTTAACTATTATTTTATCCCTAATATTCTCCTCCCAAGTCTACAGGTTTATGCGCTCAAAGAACAATATCAGTGAGGACACTGCTGCAAACAGGTTTGGGGGGAGATTTGTATTTACTGAAATATCATTTGGCACTAGGCACTATATAAAAAAAAATTGATAATGAAAGTTAGAAAGTGAAAAATACATATGAAAAATTGGAAGAGGTTTAAGAAAAGCAAGAAAATTAGATGTTTTATAATGAAGCTAATAGTAGGTAGTCATGAGATATTGTCCTAAGGGTTAGTAAGATGAAGGGAATCACTGATCTGACGATAGATTTGAGTCTGAAAAATAGTCCCTGTTCTTGAGTCCAAACTTTTGGACGTTGATACCCTATTATATGCACTTGTACACATCTTGAAACTTAGGTTAGTAGAGGATATCTTGAAATGCTCTTGTCTTAAAGCCTTAGTATGAAGTTCAATGAAAAAAAGTGAAACATAAAAAAATGGCGAAGAAAAATGAACACTGGTTTTGTAATTGCTTAAGGCAGCATAAAAAATATAGCGAGGGTGCTTTATCACCTAGTGCCTTAGACCAACTGGTTTGGGAGCCACTGCTAAGTCTTAGGTGTTGCAAGACGAGAAAATTGCTAATTACGCCTAAATGAGTGAGCACATTTGGTAATCGGTCGGTTAGTACCTCAAAAAGTATTAACGGTCGCATGAAGAATGTATGAGCAATTCCATCTAAAATATTCATCGACTAAAAATGTACTAAGGAAGATGGACAAGAGTATGATAGCTTGAATTGAATTCTCTAAGTGTAGGAATGTTTTTTACACACATGTAGGGGTATATGATCGATATTTGGAAGAAAGATAGAAAGGAAGACTAAAGGCGATGTTTTATTGAGGGATGTGGTGATTGCTGACATCTATTCACAACCATTAAGATAGGGCTCATGGCAACTGAAAAGCTAGTGTGGTTTGAAACTCTTATTTTCAAGTTCATTCTTTTATATGTTCTTTATCTTTGTATGTAACTTTCATCATCTTTCTTTTTTTATGGGATTTTGTGGGTGTAATCCGCTGAAAACCCTCAGGAGACAACACTCCTCCTACTACGGACACCTAGAGGTTTAAAGGCTTGTTGTACGTGCTCAGTGCAATCGTGCTGCCTACAAAAGTGTGCTAGATTTTTCTTTTTTTTTCTTTTTCTTTTTCTTCTCTTTAATAACTAGTTTGATCGGGACGATCGAAATTAAGTTTGGGGGTATTTGATTAGTCTGAAATATTGCACATTTGAATGATTATTTTCCCCACTATTGTTAAGTTCTAAAAGATGTTTATTGTAATTATAGAACATATGAGCGTTTATGTGGAAAAAGTTTATTATCATATGTTTCTATATTATATTTAACACAATGAGGTAAAATACATGCATATAATATTTATATAAAATATTAGTAATTAAAATATGCATATCATATCAAATGATTCTAATCAATATTCTTAAAATATAATATCATATAAAATGGTTAGGATAATATCTCAAACATACCAAATATTACTACCACTATGATTTGAGATATTGTGCAGATATTAGCTCAGGTCTGGAATCAAGGAGATCCGAGATGTCGGAATCAATTCTGCCAAAATATTAGCAAATCACAAGATCTAGCAACGGCAGAGACTCAGAATAAGATTTGAAGAATATAGACATCTAAGTGATCTTCAAATGTCAACACCAGAGACCATAAGAAATCCTAAGCCATGACTCCACTAAACCGCCGCGGTTTAGCGGCCAAACACCTATATTCGCGGCAGATCTGCAGCCCTTTTGTGGCCGTAGGATTTGAGATTTGGTGTGTGAGATCGTATCAGCATATCCTAACATCTGGCAACTAGGGTTTCTAGTCTCTGTGACTATTTAAAGGACCGATAACTTCACATGAAAGATGATCAAACCGAAGTGATCAAAAGGTCCAAAGTGATCCACACATCCAGGTGATCATCAGCTAGTCATCTACCTCCAACAAGAGAGAGAGCGAGAGCAAAAACTATGGTTCTTTGTAATCTACTTTGTACGGAGAGTTGTATGCAATAGTTGGTTAATAAAGGTATTCTTTTTATTAGTCTTTTCATATTTACTTTCTGCATTTAATTTATGCATCTTAATCATGTTTTCTTCTTCATCCTTTCTTCTATCTCAAACCATGAGCGAGTAATTCCTAGCTTGCTAGGGTTCGTAGGTTAGGGTAGATCAATGGATGATAAAATATTTTAACTTCTTTTATATATTTTAAAGTTTATAAACTTTAGCAAAATAAATGTTGACATCTTTATCGGGCGCGCTACCAATTTATTGATAGCATCGACCACGATTTGAGATTAGATTAACACTTGTTTTGTTAAGGGCTAGACATGAATAGAGATCAATGCAAGGATAAAGGTTAGGAGTGGGGAAACCCTAGTTTCTTGTAAAAGAATCCTAATCTACATTCATCACTATCGATCTAGTTTTAAACTATTAAAAGATAAAAGGAGTCATTTTTAATTATTCATCCATTACTACTAATTCCTATGAACCCTACAAGCCTCTTTTTCATAAATCTTACATCCGTAGTATATCCGTAACTACACCCAATCATCTTTCTTCCATCAACTTGTCTAAAGCAAGAAAATGGTTCACGTTTCCCTGCTGACGACCCGTACTCATCGCGGCTAGCTACTAGCGACACCATCCTGATTGCGGTTACTTTACAAACATTTTTTAATGATCAATTACCCACCATTCCAGTTACCAATTTGGATTGATCAGGCTCGAAATCCAAAAAGCTCAAGAAGAAGAAAAATGCGGCTCGACGCAAAAAAGAGTCTGTGGGGAAATCGACCATTCAAAGGCATATCAATTCCCTTGAAGATTACGAACAAAAGGAAAGAACTCTAATTCAATTGAAAGAATTCTTTCCCGTAGAAGTGGCTGAGATTCTCGAGGAGCTAGAAGAAGACTCTGATGACGAGATCCCTGTTGTGACCTTCTACGTCGTCTACCTTGGTAGCGACTCTGAGGAAGAGTTCTATTTTCCCGAAGAGGATGAGAAGCTCGCCACAAAGGCCAACCAAGTCCAGCTCAGAAGCGGAAAGGTTCTACCACCGAAGCAACGCAATGCCCCGAAAGAGAAAGAAAAACATGTTGATAATGAAGAAAACAGCGTAGAGACGACACATGAAGATTCAAGTTCTTCTCCGGTAGATTACAATGTCTTAGCTCACCTCCGGAAGCTTCCGTCTCTCTTAAGCATTTATGATGCTCTGGTCCTGTCCAAGGAGCTCAGAGATGTTTTCATTCATGCCCTGCAAAACCCTGAGCGGTATCAGGATCGTTTCGTGGAAATTAATATGAAAGAAGCCCGGTACACTCTTCATACAGCCGCGGTCACATTAAAAGATGAAGACCTATTACTAGGAACAACTGAGCATATTGATTGATCTGGGGTTCTCAGTGAACATCATGAACTTGTGGACTCTTAAGAGTTTATCAATGGACATCCAACACCTGTCAAAAGAAAGGATAGTCATCCAAGACTTTAATCAAAACTGCCAGGAAGTTCTGGAGTCCATAGCTCTGCCAATTAAATTTGGAGATCTACAAACTGAAGCTAAGATATACGTGATCGATGCTGACACGTCCTATAAGATTCTCCTGGGTAGGCCGTGGCTTCACGATTACGGCATTGTTCCGTCAACTCTCCATCAATGCATGAAGTATACTAAAAATGGTGAAGAAAGACGCATTGATGGAGACATCCAGCCATTCGGTGTGCATAGTCCGACATGAAGATTCCTGGTACTTTATGAACCCCCAAAATGCTGAGCTGCAACTGACCGAGGACAAAACGGCTCCGAAACTCAAAAGAAAATCTGAGCCGGCTGTCACTTTCAAAAGAAAAACCCTCCAAGTGCGCCCGCATTTCGGCAGTGACATTGATGAGTCCGACACTGGAAATCCGTCCTTCCGTAAAACTCACCCTCATTTCGGTAGCGATACAGATGAGTCTGATATTGAAAAGCTATCCGGCAGCAAAATTCGTCCTTATTTAGGCAGCGACGCTGAAGAATCAGAAGAAGAGGACCCGTCTTACGAAAGCTGTGCAGATTGGGCTCTCATGCAAAGAGCAAAGTTAAGAGAAACCTTCAAAGTTATAGAAAGGCTCCTAGCCATCACAAGAATGTTGGAGCAGATGTGCAAAGAGCTCGATACGTTGTCAATCTCCACCATGGACCAGCTGAAAACTTTCTACGTTCTCGGAAAGAAAAGTGGACAGAAGAGCATCCTGTTTTATGGTTCAAATCCTATCGTGCACCCGGACAATTTGTCTGTCACGTTCCTTCCCTATGAGAGAGGTGATTGATCTGTATTTAAAGAAGTGTGTGTAGTAACCGCAATCAATAATGGTGTCGCGTGTAGCTAGACCGAGATGAGTACGGGTCGTCCTCAGGGATATGTGGAATCTTTTAATCTTTCTTTAGACGTGTTGATTAGGGAGAGGAAGAAGAATAGATAATAGTGAAGAATAGTTATAGAATCTAGATCTACGTTAAACACGGATGTAGAATATAGATCTAGTTTAAAGACGGATGTAGATTTTATATCAGAAGAGGGCTTGTAGGGTTCGTTAGGATTTAGTAATCCTGGATGACTAATAAAGATGACTCTTTTTATCTTTTGATAGATTTAAAACTAGATTGATAGTGATGAATGAGAATTATGGTTCTTGGAAGAAACTAGGGTTTCCACACTATTGACCCTTGTTCTTTCATTGATCTCTATTCATGTCTAGCTCTTCACAAAACAATTGTTAATTTGATCTCAAATCGCGGTTGAGACTAGCAATAAATTGGTAGCGCGCCCGATAAGAATGTTAATGATTCTTTTCCTAAAGTTTATAAACTTCATAAGATGTAAAAGAAGTTAAAATATTTTCTCATCCATTGATCTACCCTAATCATACGAACCCTATCAAGCAGAGAATTACTCACGCATGATGGAGATAGAAGAACGGATAGAGATGAAATTTATAATGTAACTAAATAATTAAAATAATTAAACTAAAAATCTACTTTTATTAATTAACTTCACAAGTACAAACTTCAAGTTTAGATTACAAGAGGAAGAAGGAGTTGCTCTCGATCTCTGCCTTGTCGGATGTAGATGTTCCGTCGAATCTCACGTCGCTTTATCACGTCGAATCTTGGACCTGTCTTGGATCACTTATTCTTTAACGGTGATTAGCTTGTGTAAAAGATTGATGACTCCTAAGTTTAACCTCCGGTCCTTTATATAGCCCCAAAACCAGAAACCAAAGATCCCCAGAATTAGAGTTAGTTGTAGCAAATCCAACCTGAAAATCCTAACTCCTGATTCGGTGAATCGGCCGCGGATCCACCGCATATTGCATGGTTTGGCTGCGGATCCGCGGTTTGTTGGTGAGATCTTGGGTGCAAATTTCTGGGGCTTTATTCTTGTGACACATGGAGATTTAGTTGATATCTGGAACTTGAAAATATTTCCCGAGTCTCTGCCAGTATTGATTCTTCGATTTTCTTTAATATTTCGGCAGATTTTTTATTTCCAACATCTCAAGATCTCGATCTCCTGACCTGAGCCAAAGCTTGCACCATATTAGTAATATTTGGTATTTTTGAGATATTATCCTAACCAATTTGATATGATATTATATTTTAAGAATATTGATTAAGGATATCTGATATGATATGCATATTTAAATTATCAAAATATTATATAAAAATTATATGCATATATTTTCCTTCATAATATTAATTATAATATATAAACATATGAAAATAGTATTTTTACAGATAAACCCTCATATGCGTCATATTTATAATAAACACTTTAAATATTTAAGAAAAGTAAGGAAAATGTCATATCAAAAGTGTGATATTTTCGACTGAACAAATACCCCAAAACTTAACTTTGATCGTCCCGAGCAAACTTATTTATTCAAGAGAGGGAGAAAGAAAAAGAAAAACCTAAGTAGCACACTTTCATAGGCAACACGATTGCACTGAGCACGTGCAACAAGCCGTTAAACCTCTAGGTGTCTCTAGTATGGGGAGTGTTGTCTCCTGAGGGTTTTCAGCGGATTACACCCACAAAATCCTATAATAAAAGAAAGATAGTGAAAGTTACATACAAAGATAAGAACTATAAAAGAAAGAACTTGAAAATAAGAGTTTCCAACTGCACCGGTTTTTCGGTTGTCATGAGACCTATCTTAATGGTCGTGAAAAGATGTTAGAAATCGCATCATCCTTCAATAAAACATCGTCTTTAGTTTTCCTCCCTATCTTTCCGCCAAACATTGATCATATACCTCTACATGTATGTAAAAGACATCCCTACACTTAGAGAATTCAATTCAAGCTATCATACTCTTGTCCATCTTCCTCAGTATTTTTTAGTTGGTGAATATTTTAGATGGAATTGCTCATACATTCTTCATGCGACCGTTAATACTTCTTGAGGTACTAACCAACCGATTACAAAATGTGCTCGCGTATTAAGGCGTAACTCCTCGTCTTGCAACATCTAAGGTTTAGCAGTGGCTCCCAAACCAGTTGGTCTAAGGTACTAGGTGATAAAGCACCCTCGCTAAATTTTTTTTATGCTGCCTTAAGCAATTACAAAACCAGCATTTATTTTTTTCTTCACCACTTATATTTTATTTTATTTTCCTTCATACTAAGGATTTTAGACAAGAGCATTTCAAGGTATCCTCTACTATCCTAAGTTTCAATATGTGTGAAAGTGCGTATAATAGGGTATCAACGTTCAAATGTTTGGACTTAAGAATATGGACTATTTTTTAGACTTATTTTTATCCTCAGATTAGCAATTTCCTTCATCTTACTAACCCTTAGGACAATGGCTCATAACTACTTATTACTAGTTTCGTTTAAGAAAACATCTAACTTTCTTGCTTTTCTCAAACTATTCCTATCTTTCATATGTAAATTTTCACTTTCAAATTTTCATTATCAATATTTTTTTGCTTATATATAGTATGATGCAAAATAATGCGTGAATAAGCACAAACCTCCCCCAAACCTGTTTGCAGCAGTGTCCTCACTGATGTCATCTGTCAAGCTTAAAAAAACTGTAGACTTGGGAGGAAAAGTAACGGGGACAAAAAATAATGAAAGTGAAATCCTTCCTCAAACTTATTTTTGGCTCACAATTTTGTAAAAATTTTCTTTCAGGAGCCAAAATATATCCCTTCCCCTAAACTTGAGTAAACTCATATTAAGCATTTAAAATTATGAGGGGGGTTAAAGTTATTGGTCTATACAAAACTTTACAAAGACCAAAAGTCAACACCAACCATTCAAATATTTTATTGATGTAACGCACTGGTTGGTAGAAGAACATGTCACCTATTGATGTGAGGAAATGGGAAGGGGATAAGGGGTGGAATAGAACGTGTTTACGTCTCGGTTTATAGAGACGAAACAGTGATGGTGGATTACTCGCATTCTTGTTATTGATAAGAAGAAGGGGTGGTGGTTCAACTTCTTTGTGTTGAGATTGATTCATTACAACACCCATGTTTTCTAAGAATGCGAGTTCTTCAGCGAAAATTTCTTCAAAGCTTTCATCGATATCCCGAATAATAATCTCATCGGAAAGAACGGGATGATACTCGAACTCCATAAAAAGTTCATATTCAGCGTTAGATGTTGACCCGAACTGCTCGATAGAAGTGTCCGTATGTGTATAAAAAATAGCAGGGTCAAACAACAACGTACTAGCGGAGTCAAGATCAAAATCGTGAAGCTGTTCAAATTCGCTGCTGTCGAAATTTATCGCTTCGATAGATAATACTTAAGCATAGGGTTCGGAGGGTTCACTTCCCAACTAGTAAATGTTAAGCTCAATTGACATCTTCCCGAAAGATAGGGTCATAGAGCCATTTCGACAATTGATTATTGCGTTGGAAGTCGCAAGAAAAGGTCGACCTAAAATCACCGGAATTTGGTTTTGTGGGTTCCCTACAGTCTGTGTATATATAACGATAAAGTCCACAAGGAATATAAATTCCCCGACTTTGATTAACGCATCCTTTAGCTCACCCCTAGGTTGGGGTGATAGATCGATCGGCCATCTGAAGAGTGCAATGCCCCAGTTTTAACTCTCCGATCCCTAATTGCTCATACACAAAATACGGAAGCAAGTTAACACAAGCGCCTAAATCGAGTAGAGCACGATTGATATCTTTACCCCCAATAAAAATAGATATGGTAGAACTTTCGGGGTCCTTTCATTTCTTGGGTAGTTGTTGGGTAAAAGCAGTGCTTACATTACTCGCTAAGAAAACGTTTTTAGGCACTTGAGTTTTTCTCTTCCTAGTGCACAAGTTCTTTAGAACTTTTGCATAAGATGGAACTTGTTGAACAACATCTAGGAGAGGAATGTTTATGTTAACTTGCTTAAAAAATTCCACAATCTTCTCCATTTGTGGACTTGGTCTATTTCCCCTTAACCTGTTTGGATAAGGTGCTTTATCAATAAGGGTTGGGTCCAACATTGGAGAGGATTGTGGAGATGGAATGGATCCCAGAATTAGAGTTGGGATTGTTTTAGGTTGACTCGAGGAAGTGGGCTGAGTGTTCGAGCCTTGGGGAAAACGGAGAATAGGCTCGAAAGAAGGTGGTGGACTAGACGAAATAGGAGAAGAAGTAGAAGCCGGGGTATCATTAATATCATCAACGTCATCAACGTGTTCACCCACAGGGTTATCCAGCACTCTTCCTGATCTCAACATGGTGACAACACTCACATTATAACTTTGTGAGTGGCCAGGATTAGGTATAGGTTGAGATGGAAGTTTCCATTTTCTCTCGCACTCATCGCAACATTTATTTTTGCAAGTTGTGCCTCTATCGATTTTATACTTTCACCATGGGAGGTGGTGGTCTGTGTTAATGAATGGATTTGCATGGAATGTTTAATAAACATATCCACGCTTCGTTCGAGTGCAGATGAGTTTTCGTTACTGGCCGTTTGGAAAGAATTATTATAAGGTGTAGAATTGTTGGCCGGATTTTGAAAAGGTTGCGAATGAAATGGGTGCTAACTCTGTGGGTGTGGTTGCTGTTGCTGTGGAGGAGGTCATTGATAATTGCTTTGGAACTGGTTTTGATTTTAGTTTTGGTTTTGGTTCCAAGCAAAATTAGGATGATTCCACCATCCCTGATTATATGTGGAAGAATAAGGATCTTTCGAGGTCTTTGCAGAAAAGTAGTATTAATTTGTTCTTGACCTTGAAACGGTAGATTCAAAGGACATTCTTCCGTTAGATGTGATGGGTTGGAACATCAACCACACACGGTTTTGGGGAGCGTAAATTGGTTCGTGGGGGATGAAGAGACTTTGTTTTCTATAGCATCGAGATTCTTTTGTATCGCGGCCATTTCGGCTTTCACTGCGATGGAAATATCGAGCTGATGGATACCTCCTCTGGACGATGCAGGTCCAACGCTTTCCCACTATAGGGTTTGTTCAGCGAGATTTTCCAAAAATTGCCAAGCTTCACCATCATCTTTAGACAGTAAATGACATTGACACATGGTTTCAAGCATCTGTTTTGTTGTTAGATCAACACCCTCATATATAACGCGACAAAGATCCCATCTATTGATTCCGTGATGAGGGCATTGTAAAAGAAGATCCTTAAACCGTTCAAAGTATTACCAAAATGGTTCATTGGGAAGTTGGGTAAAGTGGTTAATCTCGCTTCGAACGCGGGCGGTCTTATGATTGGAATAAAATTTCTTAAGGAATGCTACAACAAATTCATCACATTTGGCAATAGAATGTGAGGCAGTGTTATAAATCCATTTTTCTGCTAGATTGCACAAAGTAAAAGAGAGAAGACGTAAGAGCATAGCATCCACAGACAGTTGTGACATACTCATCATCGCACATACGTTTTCGAATTTGTTTATAAAAATGTATGCGTCTTCGGATTCAAGCCGTGAAATTTGGGCAACAGTTTGATGAAGTGGGGTTTAATTTCAAAATTATCCCCATTGGCTGGTGGAATAGATAGACAGGTAGGAAGCGGTCCGCACTTGGGGTAACATCTTACTTGAAGAGAGATGCGCGGTGGATTCTGCGCACCGATGGGTGGTGGCAGGATGGTGGTTGTAAAATCTGATGGAGAACCGTCCATCTTGGTCGATGTGGTGGGTGGAGGGGAAAAAGGAGATGAAGAAGTACCGACTTCGGAGTCGATAGCAGAAACGCGGACAAGACGGGCCTAGAATCCCGTGTCCAGCCGAGCATGAACTAAGCGGGTTTAGCGCACGTGGCAGTGTGTTAGAACTTAAAAATTGGTTCGTTTTGAAAAGTGTCGGACGTGAGACAAACCACAAAAAAATGCACACACAACCCTAGAACTAAGGTTACCCAGGTCAAGTCTCTAGACCACTCCTAGACTTCCAAAGGACAAGCCGCAGGATCAATCCTCTACCACCTTTTTATCACTCTTGTGGCCAGGTAAGTGGGAGGTATCCGTTATACGAATCACTGAAAATAGCAGGCCTAATTAAGTAACAACTTGCCTTAGACACACTTGCCTAGACACCACAAAAGTAATGCGGATAAGCGATAGATTACCCATGACCTTCCTCTGTCCTTATTGAGCACGACGGTCCTTAGAGTCTTGGTCTAAATATTTTTTAATTAATGTAGGGTGATGTGGATGCTCGTTTTATGATTTATGGGGCTTAGGAAGGGTGATGAAATCCCCACCTAATCTGAATTTGGTCTTTGCCCCTTAATGTCCGTATTAAAATATGCAAAAACAAACCGCAAAACAAAACTCGAAAAAAGATTTTTGAGCGGCGATATTTTGCAAAGAATTCTGCAGAAAATATATTATTGGATTTTTCAGAGGAGAGAGAAAGAGATAGAAAAAATACCAGAGAAAATTGAAGCCCTAACTCACCAACACCGCTGCGGTTCCGCCGCCAAAACGCACTTCTTGCCGCGGTTCCGCTGCGGAGTTGAGAGTTCTTTGAAAACTTTTTGCTACGGTGGACTCCCTTGCTTCTCTAGGTCTTGATGAATGTCTCTGAATCCTTATCTCCTCGCTACAGTGACTCCAGGTTTCCTCGCAAAAATCGCACACTAATCGTTAAATATGCAAGATGCGGTTTGTTTTGTTTTATGATATAGATCGAATAATAATTCAACACGAATAGTAAGAATAGAAATTACGCACGTATCCCCGGCAACGACGCCATTTGATTGATCTGTATTTAAAGAAGTGTGTGTAGTAACCGCAATCAATAATGATGTTGCGTGTAGCTAGACCGAGATGAGTGCAGGTCGTCCTCAGAGATATGTGGAATCTTTTAATCTTTCTTTAGACGTGTTGATTAAGAAGAGGAAGAATAATAGATAATAGTGAAGAATAGTTATAGAATCTAGATCTACGTTAAACACGGATGTAGAATATAGTTCTAGTTTAAAGACGGATGTAGATTTTATATCAGAAGAGGGCTTATAGGGTTCGTTAGGATTTAGTAATCCTGGATGACCAATAAAGATGACTCCTTTTATCTTTTGATAGATTTAAAACTAGATTGATAGTGATGAATGAGGATTAGGGTTCTTGGAAGAAACTGTTGGAGATAGTGCCCTCAGAGTCAATTATTGGATCACAGGCACGTGATTGCAATGATTGAGGGAGGACCTATCCCGCTAGGTCAGTCTTACTCGAGATGATAGTATGCTATCTGGTTTACCTTTATCATCGTGTACTGCTTCAGGCGACCTTACATGTCACTATTACACGTTGATAGAGCCCTTAGGATTCTTGCTTGACCACCAGCAGTATGAGGGCGATCATATAAGTGGGAGCTGGAGGTCTATAAGCACATCCTTAAAAGGTCCCTAGTTGTGTGAGTTTCGAGACAGGGCATCGATTCTCCAGAGTAGACTAGTGTATACAGTTGAGACCCCGACGAGGGGCGGTGGCCAGTCTCACAAGCCATTGGTGTCAGTTAGATCACCTAAGATGTATACAGGTGCTCATTGGGTTATGAGTACACCGGACAGGACTCGCCGGGAACATGCTAGTCGGTCATATACCAGACGTCAGATAGCAGTTCCCAGGTGACATGTGTACAGGTTAGTTCATCGACCTGGGGATCGTCATTTGTCTCGTGTGAGTTCCCACTGTACTTTGATTACTACCCTACCATGCTCAAAGGAGACGTGCAAACAGGTTTTAGTTGGGTACAGTCCCGAGCCACATGGAGGCAGTGAGCGTATCTTCAGGGGTTCGTCTCTCCCGGTATTGGGGGTGAGGTCGCGCTGTGTCTAGGAGAGCCATTACACGAAGCCCTCGGCCGAGGCAAGGAGATTTACTGGTAGGTATTCCAGTAGTATCTCAGGGTGTTCTGGGCTACACTCCGACACGACTTGTACCGCTTTTGGGGGTCTGACTTTTACCAACCCCCTAGGCCCGCCATGCGATACTCATAGACGAATGGACCGGACTGTATGGATATTGTCACTGACAGGCTCAGTAGGGTGTCAGGCTGAGTTCGCTCACAGACGTCCCTTTTGGTCAATACCTGGTAGCCCGTTATGTATTGGCTTATACCTCTAACGTGCTAGTGGTTAAATCCACAACCAAGGTGTTGATGAGTCTTTAGAGTCCCCCACATTCAGTTACTCCAGCTTTCGGGCGAAAAGCTGTAGAGGCCGTATGGAGATATGGCAAGGTCCGATCAGATATGTGCGGTATTGCACGGATCAGGATCGGACAGTTTGTACTAGAGGCCGTATGGATATATGGCAGGGTTCGATCAGATACGTGCGGTATTGCACGGATCAGGATCGAACGGATATTACTAGCTGGCTTTGGTTTAAGCCGGATCCTAGTATAGTACAGTGTAGAGTTTGTCTCATTGCATTTGTATTTCGGTCGGAATACAAATACGGGTGTGTATGCACAGTATCGGGGTTTTCCTGTAATTTATTACGGGACCAGTTTTCTGGAGTTGCCAGTTTGCTTTCCGTTTCGGCCAATTTCCTTTGTATCGTTCATTGGCCGAAGATTGGTGGAGGAGGGCTTATTTGCATTTGTGCAAATAAGCAATTTGTGGAGGGTTTTTTGCATATTTCTTTGTATCATGATGGTGAACCATTCCTCCACCATTTGACTTGTTTACTTCATCATTGATTGACTTTGTTTTCATGATGGCTTGACTTTGGATGTGATGATGGGAGATGATATGGTTGTTGAGTGTTGGACTTTTCCTAGCTATCATTTCTTTGCATTATTGATCAAGCCATTCTCTCTCACTCTCATGTTCTTCTCTCCACTCCAATGGGCCGGCCATTCCCTTAGGGGTTTTGATTGATTCATTTTTGGGTGTGGCATTTGGGTTCTCATGGTGCTAAGAAAAATGCTCTCTAGTTCATCTAAAATATCCTTTCTTTCCTCCACCAAAAATGGCACCTCCACTACCCTAAAATTGAGACACAAGTTCTACACCATATTCTACAGTAAACCTTGGGCACGTCGACTAGCCAGCTTCGTGCCCGAGTTGCCTCGGTATTGAGGTGGGAGCCCGTAAAAGATGTAGGCGATGTGGTGCACTTCCGGCGACGAGGTGGAGACAGGATATTCCGCGGGAGATCGGGACGACGACGAGAAGACCGGAGGACTCGGATCAGTCGGTATATCTCTATTCCCTATCTTGTAGTTAGCTAGGACTAGTTAATGGTTCGATCCGGGTGTTTAGTGCGCGGTGGTGCCGGTTTGCTAGTTTGCAAAATTAAAGTTTATCACCGCTTCCGCATTTGGCCGTCAGATTGACGGCCGGGGCGCCGCCGTGCACTTACAGTGGTATCAGAGCCTCGCCATTAACCTAGTCTAGCTTTGTGTAATGTGTTTACATTTCCGATCGACCACAATTCCAAAACCCGCATTTTGTTTACATCAGTTTTCTGTCGAAATTTTTTGAAGCCCTAATATTTTTCAGGTTGTAGAAAAGTGATGTACTAGAAGAAATAAGAGTTCTGTAGAAATTCGATGCACTAACTCCACTACGGGAGCACGGAACCGCGGCCAAACACCCCTTTGGGCCGCGGTTCCGCCGCACTATGTTGTGGTTGCTGCATCAAATTTCTGCAGTTGCTTTCTGGGGTGAAAATAGGGTTTCTGGAATATTAATATTGGGCCCAGAATTTCTTGATGTGCTACAGTAGTACTTGGGAGCCCACTTGTTAAAATTTGATCGATCGGATATTTAAACACATTATTTCACAGTATTTACATTATATCTGCGACCGTGAATGTCACTTGATCGGTAAATCCTGTCTAATTGCTATAGCCCGGTTAGACGGATTTGCGAACGTGACTTTCACGTTGATGTTCTGTGTTTTTGCTGTGATGTTGCGGATCGGTCGTGGGGGATAGCCTGGATGCAATGCTAGTACAGTTTTTGTTGTATTATGTACATTTGATATTGCCGGGCGAGCGTCCGACATGTGGACTGCCGTCACTGCCTGTTTGTATTATTATTTTGGGGCACGACCAGGTTGCGGTCGATGTACCCGGTGTATGTATATTTTACTTTCTGTACTAGGATTACCCCAAGGTAGGGTGCACGGATAGCCGGGTTCTAGAGGGCAACAAGCCCGCATCTCATGGCATTGAGACGGAGCGGGCTTCACTCTAGAATTGGCGGGCTATTCGCCGCACTCGTAGGGGGTACAGGTTGACCCAGGAGGGGTGCCCGAGTTACCGGATCCCGTGAAGTGCTGGGTGGTCCATTCACGTTGCTGAAGGGGGCTTCCTCGCTTCAGGTTTTGGCGGGTAACTTGCCGCGCCCGTAGGGGTCTAGGATTTCATTGCACAGGCTATCCACATGACCAGGGGAACGTCGGGTTTCAGCGGCTCTGTGAAACCCGGGGATCCCAGATATCTGTATTGTTCTGTGATGCTGTACATTTCTGTGATGTTGCATTTTATCACGCCTTGAGCGAATATAATATATTGGTATTTATATTAGTAGATGTTGTATATGTTTTGCATCCGCGCTAGTCCAGTCCCCGCTCTGTCGTTAGTTAGCTAACCTAACGGGTAATGACGGGACCCAGTGGCGAACGCGGATGGCATATACGTACATCAGTATATTTTCGTTCTTTGTGGTGTGATCAATTGATGGGACTGCGTTGATTTGGATCAATGCAAGTTAAAACAAACCTAATCTGATGTTGTTGGAACACTTTTCAAAAAGCTGTTATTTGCAAGGACGTTCACTTTTGTTTAGCATCGTGGTATTCAGTTGGAATATCCTGCTCCTCAGTCGACGAGGCAAGGGCCGAGATCCCTTCACCGGGAGTGACCCCTTGGACAGAAGTTTGCGTCAGGGCAATAACTTCACTATAGCCGATTACTTTTGCTTAGCATCGTGGTATTCAGTTGGAATATCCTGCACCTCATTCTACGGGGAAAGAGCCGAGATCCCTTCACCGGGAGTGACCTCTTTAGCAAAGGTTTTCGTCACTATATTTTAAAAAGCTATCCGTTCCTTCAACGATATCAAGTTCATTACGTTAAAGGTTTTCACCAGAAACCATTCGTAGCCCTCCGTCGTTTCATATGGGTAGTCAATAGTATTCAAGCTGTGTTTGTTGGCCAAAGTCAAGGCACAGTGTTTGGTAGCTGTTGGGTATTCATATGCAGCATAGATAGATGCGTTGGTTTGGAACAGTCGTACTGCCTTGTTGGCCAAAGTCAAGGGTAGGTACGGGTGGATTCAAATTAACCTGGAGAATGACGGGTAGAACTTGACATGTGACTTATGATTTGTTGGCCAAAGTCAAGTTCATAAGAGCATGGGGTAAAAATCACATCGGGAGTTTCAAAAGAACTGAAACTTGCCAGATATGCGCATACCTTCTGGAGTGTGATAGCGTGAGCGGATTCCGTCACGTTATCATGCGATGATAGTTGGATCCCGATTCCCACTGATGAGTTGGTTTACTCCTCGGGTGATCCCGACTAATTCTTCTTTTAGGTTTGGAGGAGAATTTGACGGTACAGTGGGAGGTTTCCAGATTAGATAAATTGGTAACCATTCTGATCTAGGTTAGAGTGCACGCTGAGTGTTTCTTTTCTCTCTCTCTTTGGCAGCAACCATTGACCCGACCCTAAGACTATGACTCAGTGACTAAGTTGACCGAACCTTCTTGAACACTGGCTTTTGGATTGTCAGAGTTGCAAACCTCTTTGCCACTCCTACTTTTACCCTTTTCTCCAGGACACCCCGTACTACTACGAACGTCCACTTCCATTGGACCAAACCATCATATGGTTATATACGAACTCGAAGGAATTCGAGGATGGTTTCAGGTTCTGGAGGAAACGGATAGGACTATTCAGTTGTCTTTTCCTTTTACCTTCTCTCAGGTTGTGAGTACCCCTAGATTAGGGGATAGTACACCTATTACGCAAATTGGACAGTCTTCTTCCAAACCTTAGGCTGGTGCCGAACGGTGGGGAATGAAGAAAACCAATTAGCATAACGATGGTGTACAGAAGGTATTAAGTTAAGACAAAGCAAGGGATTAGTAAGAGGGCAAAGTAAATTGCGACTGATATTCACGACCATACCAAGTATTTCTTCGCCAATCCTAAAATCACCTTTGTATTTCTCCAGGACACTCCGTATCACTACGAAGATCCACAGTTTATTGGATACTCCATCGTATGGTTATATACGAACTCGAAAGGAACATATTCCAGTTCGGGGATGGATTCTGGTTCAGGAGAAATAGGAATAAGGTTTATTCGGTTGTCTTTTATCTTCACCTTCTCTCGCATTACGAGTGTTCCCAGGATAGGGACAGTACACCCATTATGCTTATTGGATAGTCTTCTTCCAAACCATAGGCCGGTGCCGAACGGTAGGGAAGGAAGAAAACCATTTGGCCTAAAGGGGTGTGCAGAAGGTAATGACTAAAGACATATAAAGGGATTTGGAGAGGTGGCAAAGAGACATACGGTTACAGTTGTGAATCTGGATAATGGAAGAGGCATTACTAGGAATACCCAGATACCCCATCGAAACATTTCAATGTTTCAGTTTCACTGTGTACTGTTAAAAGAAAACTGATTTCCCAATCAGATCTTGCTCCAAGGTATGTATTTACCAGGTATGATTCTCACATCTGTATGGTCTTACAGATGATGAGTGGGAGTGAGTTATTGGGAATTGGGTGATCGTCCTCATTATATCGGGATTCGTTATAATCGGTGATATTTGAGGAAATCACCTGGACTGTTTGCCGGTCGGCAAATATTTGGTTTTGAATATCCGCTGTCGTGCACCAATTTCAAATTGATATATCTGTACGTCTATTTTCATAGAGTGAGATATACCTTTTTGAAATTATGTCTATGGCATTTACCTATATCAGTGGATGGTTAGGTAAGGAGCATTAAACAGCGGTGTAATTCTTCTTAACCATAAGTACAGTTTTCAACCTACGACACACAGTGAATGAGTTTTCAGACTCAAGGGACTTATACAGAGTATTGTATGTTGTCCAGGGTCCATCAGGACAGAGGGGATGGTCCTCGTACTATATTCGGTTTACTTATGACTTCTCTAGTTTTTAGACAGGTGTTTCGTGGAAACACAGGGTCCGAATTTTGAGAAGTTATAGGTATTTGAATAGAGTAGAGAACCAGGTATAGCAAGTATCGGGATTCTTCAAAGTGATCAAAGATGTAGATACTTGTATATGGTATTCAGTTGATAGTAATGATTAAGAGAACTTGCTTCTCTTTCAGGTTACTCATAATTGGAAGCATTCCTAAGTTGAGTAACGCTGATAGGCCTCTTTCCATTTAGTTGACATGCACTGGAGACAGTTGCATGATTTGAATCTGGTTCAATAAAATCAGTGCCTCTGGTTCTATATTGGATATAGAACAGTTCGTATCTTAACGATATTAAGGTACGGGGAGTTGTCCGGATTATGCTTAAAACCAGACTCTGGATAACTCAAGGCACGTTTCTGTAATGGCTGTTTGTGGGTTAACCCAGGCTATGACGAGGGTTGACTTTCTACCATCTGGATGAACAATAGCGATATTGTTCTAAACTCGCCACAGTTTTATTAAAAATGGATTTTTTCAGAAAACAGTAGTGGGAGTATGGTAGAACTGGAAGTGATTCCAGAACCGCAAACGATTACTGAAGATTTGATAGGAACCTAAAGATTCAATCTGGTTTGACATTCCATTGGCCACTCCGCAGATATGGTGGGTAACCTCAGGCACCCGAGAGGTACTCCGGTAGCCTCAAGGACGGTGGCAGGGAAGTTCTTGTTTACCCAGACTTGCCATTGCTGTTGTTCCAGACCGTGAGACCCGGCAGGAGGATGAGTATAGCGTCGTTCTGAACTAGCTTTAGAAGTACGTCTATATGACTCTGCCAGAGGGTTGTCGTGGTCAGTGGGAGCAACGGAAGCATTGGCGGACAAGTGGCTTATGTCTATTTATAGACTAAAGCAGATATTGCGGAGATAGATCATCAATTTCTGATGTGACGGTCATAGGTTTGACTTCATCAGAATAGGGGATGGATCTGTTGAGAAGGTAGTAGGGTATGATGTCATGGTATTTGGATGACATACACAGAATAGGAAAAGAAACTCCTATACTACGATCGGTTACACTTTGGTCGTCACACAGTGGTTTCTCCACATGGGACTTGGACATTATATCAGACATACTGGTTACTAGATCTATGGTTTTAGATCTAGATTTGGGTGGTTTCCCAATCAGGGTACTTTGACAGCATTCTAAGAGTATTTAGAATGGACGACTCCTGGCACGGTAGTGTACCTGCAGGTGATGGAGTCACCCTCTCTAAAGCTGTCTTACAGACTAAAGGGGAGAGGGATGTGCATGATTGGCAGATCACTTGCTTAGGCAATTGAGTCAATCATGAGATATCAAGTACCACACCAGATGTTGTTCTTGCACTAGGTGCAATAAGTTGACATTAATCCAATCCTGGAGAAACAGTCGGAAGCAGTTTTAGAACATAAGTGGATGTTCTAGGGATATGATAACGACAGCCTCATTCGGGAGACAGTTATCATTCCAGGCTTCCAAGGTGACCTGGACGACAAGGAGGTTGTCAGAGTTATAGTTTTTCCTTCTGACGAGGGGCAGTATTTTGGACAGGTGGTCTAAGGCAATACTGAGGGTGGCATGGCGCAGGATACTGATTAAGTTCAGTTGACGATACAGTCTAAGAAGTTTGGATTTAGAGTTCATTTATGAGCTAAGTCCCATCAGACATCCAGACATATTCTAAGACAGGTATTGCTCATTTCGGGAGATGGCTTTCTCCGTGAACTTGAGATATAGAGAGACATAGAAAGAAACATCAAGACGGATCCACTCACTGAGGCTATTCCTCGAACGCAATAGTTTCGCAAACGAGTTTTGTGAGACTGACAAGTAGAGGAGTTGGGTGTTCGGTATCACACGGGCTGTGAGTATGCGACATCGCAATAATTAGCCTTGAGTGCAAGTGGGAGATTGTTGGAGATAGTGCCCTCAGAGTCAATTATTGGATCACAGGCACGTGATTGCAATGATTGAGGGAGGACCTATCCCGCTAGGACAGTCTTACTCGAGATGATAGTATGCTATCTGGTTTACCTTTATCATCGTGTACTGCTTCAGGTGACCTTACAGGTCACTATTACACGTTGATAGAGCCCCTAGGATTCTTGCTTGACCACCAGCAGTATGAGGGCGATCATATAAGTGGGAGCTGGAGGTCTATAAGCACATCCTTAAAAGGTCCCTAGTCGTGTGAGTTTCGAGACAGGGCATCGATTCTCCAGAGTAGACTAGTGTATACAGTCGAGACCCCGACGAGGGGCGGTGGCCGGTCTCACAAGCCATTGGTGTCAGTTAGATCACCTAAGATGTATACAGGTGCTTATTGGGTTATGAGTACACCGGACAGGACTCGCCGGGAACATGCTAGTTGGTCATATACCAGACGTTAGATAGCAGTTCCCAGGTGACAAGTGTACAGGTTAGTTCATCGACCTGGGGATCGTCATTTGTCTCGTGTGAGTTCCCACTGTACTTTGATTACTACCCTACCACGCTCAAAGGAGACGTGCAAACAGGTTTTAGTTGGGTACAGTCTCGAGCCACATGGAGGCAGTGAGCGTATCTTCAGGGGTTCGTCTCTCCCGGTATTGAGGGTGAGGTCGCGCTGTGTCTAGGAGAGCCATTACACGAAGCCCTCGGCCGAGGCAAGGAGATTTACTGGTAGGTATTCTAGTAGTATCTCAGGGTGTTCTGGGCTACACTCCGACACGACTTGTACCGCTTTTAGGGGTCTGACTTTTACCAACCCCCTAGGCCCGCCATGCGATACTCATAGACGAACGGACCGGACTGTATGGATATTGTCACTGACAGGCTCAGTAGGGTGTCAGGCTGAGTTCGCTCACAGACGTCCCTTTTGGTCAATACCTGGTAGCCCGTTATGTATTGGCTTATACCTCTAACGTGCTAGTGGTTAAATCCACAACCAAGGTGTTGATGAGTCTTTAGAGTCCCCCACATTCAGTTACTCCAGCTTTCGGGCGAAAAGCTGTAGAGGCCGTATGGAGATATGGCAAGGTCCGATCAGATACGTGTGATATTGCACGGATCAGGATCGGACAGTTTGTACTAGAGGCCGTATGGATATATGGCAGGGTTCGATCAGATACGTTCAGTATTGCACGGATCAGGATCGAACGGATATTACTAGCCGGCTTTGGTTTAAGCCGGATCCTAGTATAGTACAGTGTAGAGTTTGTCTCATTGCATTTGTATTTCGGTCGGAATACAAATGCGGGTGTGTATGTACAGTATCGGGGTTTTCCTGTAATTTATTACGGGACCAGTTTTCTGGAGTTGCCAGTTTGCTTTCCGTTTCGGCCAATTTCCTTTGTATCGTTCATTGGCCGAAGATTGGTGGAGGAGGGCTTATTTGCATTTGTGCAAATAAGCAATTTGTGGAGGGTTTTTTGCATATTTCTTTGTATCATGATGGTGAACCATTCCTCCACCATTTGACTTGTTTACTTCATCATTGATTGACTTTGTTTTCATGATGGCTTGACTTTGGATGTGATGATGGGAGATGATATGGTTGTTGAGTGTTGGACTTTTCCTAGCTATCATTTCTTTGCATTATTGATCAAGCCATTCTCTCTCACTCTCATGTTCTTCTCTCCACTCCAATGGGCCGGCCATTCCCTTAGGGGTTTTGATTGATTCATTTTTGGGTGTGGCATTTGGGTTCTCATGGTGCTAAGAAAAATGCTCTCTAGTTCATCTAAAATATCCTTTCTTTCCTCCACCAAAAATGGCACCTCCACTACCCTAAAATTGAGACACAAGTTCTACACCATATTCTACAGTAAACCTTGGGCACGTCGACTTGCCAGCTTCGTGCCCGAGTTGCCTCGGTATTGAGGTGGGAGCCCGTAAAAGATGTAGGCGATGTGGTGCACTTCCGGCGACGAGGTGGAGACAGGATATTCCGCGGGAGATCGGGACGACGACGAGAAGACCGGAGGACTCGGATCAGTCGGTATATCTCTATTCCCTATCTTGTAGTTAGCTAGGACTAGTTAATGGTTCGATCCGGGTGTTTAGTGCGCGGTGGTGCCGGTTTGCTAGTTTGCAAAATTAAAGTTTATCACCGCTTCCGCATTTGGCCGTCAGATTGACGGCCGGGGCGCCGCCGTGCACTTACAGAAACTAGGGTTTCCACACTATTGACCTTTGTTCTTTCATTGATCTCTATTCATGTCTAGTCCTTAACAAAAAAATTGTTAATCTGATCTCAAATCGCGGTCGAGACTAGAAATAAATTGGTAGCGCGCCCGATAAGGATGTTAATGATTCTATTGCTAAAGTTTATAAACTTTATAAGACGTAAAAGAAGTTAAAATATTTTCTCATCCCTTGATCTACCCTAATCATACGAACCCTATCAAGCGGAGAATTACTCGCGCATGATGGAGATAGAAGAACGGATAGAGATGAAATTCATAATGTAACTAAATAACTAAATAATTAAACTAAAGATCTATCTTTATTAATCAACTTCACAAGTACAAACTTCAAGTTTAGATTACAAGAGGAAGAAGAAGTTACTCTCGATCTCTACCTTGTCGGATGTAGATGTTCCGTCGAATCTCATATCGCTTTATCACGTCGAATCTTGGACCTGTCTTGGATCACTTGTTCTTTGACGGTGATTAGCTTGTGTAAAAGATTGATGATTTCTAAGTTTAGCCCCCGGTCCTTTATATAGCCCCAAAACCAGAAACTAAAGATCCCCAGAATTAGGGTTAGTTGTAGCAAATCCAACCTGAAAATCTTAACTCCTGATTCGGTGAATCGGCCGCGGATCCGCCGCATATTGCATGGTTTGGCCGCGGATCCGTGGTTTGTTGGTGAGATCTTGGGTGCAAATTTCTGGGGCTTTATTCTTATGACACATGGAGATTTAGTTGATATCTGGGACTTGAAAATATTTCCCGAGTCTCTGCCAATATTGATTCTTCGATTTTCTTTAATATTTCGGCAGATTTTTTATTTCCGACATCTCAACATCTCGATCTCCTGACCTGAGCCAAATCTTGCACCATATCTCAAAGAATAATGTTAGTAATATTTGGTATTTTTGAGATATTATCCTAACCAATTTGATATGATATTATATTTTAAGAATATTGATTAAGGATATTTTATATGATATGCATATTTAAATTATATGTATATATTTTCCTTCATAATGTTAATTATAATATATAAACATATGAAAATAGTATTTTTACAGATAAACCTTCATATGCGTCATATTTATAATAAACACCTTTAGATATTTAAGAAAAGTAAGGAAAATGTCATATCAAAAGTGCGATATTTTCGACTGAACAAGAGGCATAAGAGCCATCCTCAATCCCAGATATTTTGCGCCCGAGATGCGGGAATACTTTAAAAAGTGCGGATGTCAGTTATATCAAACGGACTCCGAAGCGAAGTTTTATGAGGGGCGGTGGCATCTACCCAAGGTCTGAGCTCCCATCGATGGACGAATCCCAGATAGACGAGGCATATGTTTCATTCAACCTGATGTCAAGACATGCTACATGATCCATGTTAGTGAAGCCAGTGGAAAGTCAAATGACGACGACGAGCTAGCCGAGCCAGAAGAAGCCCCTCGAGAGTTCGAAGATGGTAGATAAGAAACCTTCGACGAGATAACCAAGATTGATTTGAGAACGCCCAATAATCCAAGGCCGACCTACATCAGCTTACTCTTATTAGAGGGAATGAAAGAGCAGATAATCGCCTTGCTGCATGAGCTCGTCGACTTCTTCGCGTGGACGTACAAAGAAATTCCTGGCCTCTCCCCTAAAGTGGTCGTGCATAAGCTGGCTATATCTCCTGATGCCAAGCCAGTCAAACAAGCTCCTTGAAGAATGAGAAGGGAGCTTGAAGAAAAGGTCATCGAGGAAACTAAAATACTCATCGATACCGGATTCATCAGAGAAGAGAAATATGTGGACTGGATCGCATGCATCGTCTCAGTGAAGAAGAAAAATGGGCAGATCCGAGTTTACGTCAATTTTAAGGACCTCAACAAGGCATGCCATAAATACAATTTCCCACTTCCGGTCATGGAAATGATTGTCGATGACACCTCAAATTATGAGCTGTTCACTTTCATGGATGGTTCATCTGGGTACAACCAGATAAAAATGTCGCCTGAGAATGAGAAGCATACAACATTTCGAACCCCGATCGGTATATACTGTTAAAAAGTGATGTCATTTGGACTAAAGAATGCAAGTGCCACATATCGAAGGGAAATGAGCGAGATCTTTGACGACTTAATCCATAAAGTCGTCGAATGTTATGTTTATGATTTGGTTGTCAAGACTAAAGCCAAAACCGATCATATCCAAGACTTCAAGATCGTTTTCACCAGACTGAGAGAATTCGATCTAAAGATGAATCCTCTGAAGTGCACTTTTGGCGTGTCGTCGGAAAAATTCTTGGGCTTCACAGTCCGACATCGAGGGATCGAAGTTGACCCATCAAAAATAAAGGCCATCATGGAGATACCTCCTCCGAAGAATCTGACGCAGCTAAGTTCCTTTCAAAGCATGCTCGCTTATATACGAAGGTTCATCTTGAACCTATCGGGAAGATATAGGCCCTTCTCAAAGCTCATGAAGAAAGGAGCTCCTTTTGACTGGGACACCGAATGTCAAGAAGTGTTCGAAAGTATCAAACAGTACCTATGGCGCCCTCCAGTCCTTGCTGCTCCCATTCCAAATAAACCGTTGATTCTCTAAACTGCCGAGCTAGATGAATCACTCGGCGCGCTCCTTTCCCAGAATAATGAGGAGGGAAAAGAAAATGCCCTTTACTTCCTCAGTCGAACTTTAGTCGAGGTGGAACATAACTATTTCCCGATCGAAAAGCAATGCCTGGCCCTGATATTCACCGTGAAGAAGCTAAGGCACTATCCGCTCGCTCATCGGGTTATGCTGATCTCCAAAGTCGATCCGCTTAAACACTTAATGACTAAGGAAAGCCTAGCCAACAGAATGGCAAGATGGGTTGATGTTCATACCAGAATATTGCATTTAATACCGCTCATTCTTATGCTCATTTGTATATAGGTGTGTGCTTTTGATCCGTGTTTTCTACATGATTACAGGTTACAGGTTCTCGGTCCAGAATAACGCAAATCACGCAAAATCTCTACGGTTATGGCAAAGTTCAGAACAACTGCTAAAAACAGATAAAATCCGGGTTTCGGTCATCCACACCCGTCAAGTTCTGTCTACCAGTTCAAGAGACAAGACAATTATAGCGGTCATTCGTGTCTCGGACAAGCACAAAGTACGAGGGAGGCAGCACAAGAAACAAGGTGCAACGCGGAGCTCGAGAGAGATCAAGGCACAAAAATATAATATTGTTGCCATTTTGGACCATTAAAAATATAAGAATATTTTGGAACCATTTTGCAATTTTGAACCTGTCAAACAGAAGAACAAAGCAATACAAAGAAGCACAGAAAAAACGGCGTGCCAATTCTTCTAAAGGACCGCGGAAGGGAGAAGTTATGGGGGTTTGGGCGGCGGATCCGCGGTGGTACAAGAGCATCTCGCGACCAATTTTCACAGGTGTTTTTATAATTGTATATGGGCTCAGAATATGGCCTTAGGGTTTCACTCCTCTGCCTATATATACTCCATATTTGAGCCAACCATAGATGCCTTTTCTTTTCTTAGGATCAGTGTAGTTTAGTTTAGTTTCTTCTTCTTCTTCATCCATTCTCCATGAAATTGTAATCAGAGATTTTGAGTGGAAATTAATGAAGATGAGGATTTTTTCATATCTTGTATCTTTATTTTCTTGCATTGTATTTTAAATTCCCAGTATAACTTTTATTATTTGTTGTTAAACTAGTTGGTTTTTTTGTTCTCTTTTCTTCTCTTTTAATCCGTATTTTCAAACCATGATACTCAATGGAGTCCCTTGCTTAGGTGAGAGCCCAAGCAGTTAGCTTGTTATCTTTTATAAACCGTATTTTTCTATTCCTTCTTCTCCTCTTCTTGTTTTATTTTCTTTATCATGTGTGAATAATTTACTCACTTGATAGGGCTAAGGAAGGTTGAGATGAGGGATGGAAAAATCCCTTGTATTGCTCTTCGCAAAACAACTTTAAGTGAAGCTTGACCAAACAAACACAACCCCATCCCTTAAGCGCGCTATAAGTGACATATAGTCATGACCTAAGTCGAGAATTCTTTTAAGCGCACTACAACGTAACATGTAGTTGTGACCTAATTGGAGACTTGGTTATGAGTGTTTGGCATAGGGTTGGAAATAAGAGCATGGAACGGATGGACAAGGGACATTAGGAATGGATTTAGCATTGGAAAACTTGCTTAAACTTTCAAATCTCATTCCTATTGCTTACCGCTGAAAACCGAGAAGACAAACGTCTTGCTTGAATTTGGGGGCAGATGCTATTTGGTTTTATCCGTCCACCTCTCCGAAGATGCCAAGTTGATTTATGACACCATGTATCGAAGGTTTATATGGATGCGACCAATGTAGCAGACTTCGTCAGATTCCCCCTCATGGTGAGGGGGTTTTGATTGTGGGGACGCTCTTCCCTGCAGGCGCAAGCTCCTACAGTTAATTACGCTGCCGCATCGCGGTAACTACTTTCTCCTTCTCCAGATGGTCACTTCGTGTCGTAGGTGTTTGTTTTGTTTTTGGTTGCCCGTGGATTGTATACGGAGACTAATTTATGTTGTTGCCCGTAGGGCGTGGATTAGTCCAAATCCGTATTTTCTTAGATTTGTGTTTGGGTTGGGTTTAAGGATCGTTAATCTCTTTTGAGACTAAGATCAACTTAAACGTTTGTTAAGGATGCGTTAGTCTAATTTTAGACTAAGATCTACTTAACAGGATCATTTAGATCCAACAAAAGAGCGTTTGGGCTCTATTGTTTTAATTTAGGGACATTGCGGTACATAAGTTTAAGGACATCATAGTCCGTGGAGTTTAAGGACATCATAGTCAGTTTAAAGACATCATGGTCCAGTTTAAAGACCTCATAGCCTGTAAAGTTTAAGGACATCATAGTCCATGAGTTTAAGGACCTCATAGTCCTTAGAGTTTAGTTTAGGGACGTTGCGGTCCATAGTTAGTTTAAGGACATTACGGTCCAAAGTTAGTTTAAGGACATTACGGTCCAATGTTTGGATGTAACCCTGTGTTTGGAAAAGCATCAGATAGTTATTGGTCGTCGGGACCCACCACCTCTCTGAAGACGTTGAAGAATTACAACGACATGTATCAGAGGTGTGAAGAGATGTACCATTGGACCAAAAGCCACATTGGGAAGCAATGGGATAAACATTATTTTCAACGCCATCTGAGATGATCAATTTTTGAAGATCTGAGTGTAATGGGGCTCGGTTAAAAAGGGACTTGCCTCTGGAAGACTTAGCTAATTTTGGGCTAAGATTGGCTTGAATATAGTGTTAAACACTAGAGTATACTCGGTGCTCACGTGTTCCCACGTGAGGTGCTTAAAGTAGTGTTAAACACTAAGAATGAAGCGCTCACGTAGGATCACGTGGGGCTCCTAAAAGTAGTGTTAAACACTAAGAATGAAGCGCTCACGTGGGATCACGTGACGCGCCTGAAAGTAGTGTTAAACACTAAGAATGAAGCACTCACATGGGATCACGTGAGGCGCCTAAAAGCCTCAACCGCCTTGAATTCATTCCCTTTTTTCTTTTAAAAGTGCTGAGCACTTGTTAGGGGGGTCACGTGGGGTCACATGAGGAGTCCCAAGTTGGGATCTGTTTCAGGTCTTATTCCGCTTTTTCTTTTGAAGGGCTTGTTCAGGGGTCACGTGGGAGCACGTGACCTGATCTCATTTGTTTTCTCTCCTTCAACAAGGGTGCTCACGTGGGCGCACATGATCTGTCATTTATCATGTTGGGCGCTAATCTCTTTTATGTGCATGGAGATCTTGAGTTAAGTCCCCTGTTTAATAAGAATTAAATTCTTTTAGAGCGTTGAACCCTAATTTTATTTAGAGGAATTAAATTCCTATATGTTGTAAGAATTAAATTCTTTGAACTCAATTTTCCCCCTAGGTTTTGAATCTGCATAATAAATCTCCCCGATGAGAATTAAATTCTCAACTTGTGGGGAGATCTGCTTCTGCAGATCTTCAACCAGAGAAAGAACTACGTTCATTTTAGAAGAGTTAAACTCTTATGTAGGTGAAGAAGAGATAAAATATTCTCTGTGTTTTTCTTCCTTCCCTTACCTAGGGTTTCTTTTTCTCTGAGGGGATCTTCCTCTCTCTGGAGAATTCAATTCTTTTCTTTTTGTTTCCCAAGGGTTTTTTTTCTCCTCCTTTTTTCTATCTTCCCATTTTTCTATCCCTTTGCTCTTATTTATAGGAGGAAAAAAAGAATCAATTTGTTCAGAAAATCTCTCATTGAGAGATGTTGATTGATTTTATAATCAACCAAAATGATCTTTTAGATCAGTCGGTGAGTTTTATTCACCGTTGGTTTTTAATCCAAAGGCTCTCTGTTTAACAGAGAAGATTTCTTATTTGTTTAGCAAGTTTAGGAAGATATTTCCTTGCACAGAATCTTTCTATAAATTGGTGATTTTTAATCACCATTGGATTTTTAATCCAACGGCGCTCTGCTTTACAGAGTGCAATCTTTCTTGTTTAGAAAGATCCAAGGAAATATTTTCCAAAATAGCGCTTTTGATCCCTTTGTTTAGAATTTAATTCTATCTGTTCAGAAGGCATAGGAGTCATCACGTGTACCACATGATCCCTCACAGAATTAATTTGGTCTGTTCATATGAAGGAGTCCAAACAGAGGGAAGGGATCACGTGGTAACTCGTGAGCTTCTTTGTTTTTTTTTGTTTTGTTTTATAACTCAGTCCCACACGTTTTGTGTGAAAAGACGATCACCTTCTTGCACGTGAGGCTTTAATCGCCACTTATTAAACGGAGCTGCCTATTCTGCATACAGATGCATCACGTGCTTGCACGTGATGCTCCACTAGCGGGAACTTTTTTCATTTTCCCTCTCTGAGTTTTCTTTATAAGAGATCGATGATCATGTGGATGTTTCCATTAATGGGGAATTTTCCTTTTGCTTTTTCTTCTGAATTTTTATAAAGGAAAAAATGCCCCCACAGCGTTGTTCTCACGTGGCTCACACGTGAGTGCAACGCCGTCACCTTTACAGCCGTTGGATCTGCCTAGGGAATGGGGAAGATGAACCGTTTCCCATCATGTCTTATACATGCAGGGGGTCTCGTCTCTGCAACGCCTCTGTTCCTTCATCTTCTTCCTTCTTTGCTATCTTCTGAGAATTTAATTCTCCTCTTCAGAGCTTAGTTCTCTGTCCATTAAAAATTTCCAGATTTTAACTCTGCCAAAAGGAACCCCTTTTTAGGTAAAGCTCTAGAACACTAGAGAACCCTTTTCTTAAAGAAAGCCTCTGGATTTTAAATCCATCTTGAGAGCTTTGCTCTCCTCTAAAACCCATCTCTTAGAGATCCAAGATGTAATTTTAGAGTAATAACTCTCAACGTGTTGGGCATGACATTTGATTTCTCATTTCCTCTTTATGGGGTTTCTGGAATTTAATTCCATTGCATAAAAGGAATTTAATTCCTCACCAAAGAGCTTAGCTCTGAAAGATCAAGAAAGCCCTTCGGGAATTTGATTCCCCAGTGTTCTTGAAAAATCTTTTTAAGGGATTTTTCCCGGATTTGTAATGGGTGTTCTTTTGTGAGGATGTTCCAAGTCATTTAAACTCCAATGTGCATTTATTGAGAATCTTTTTCTTTATTCTCTCAATGATATCCCTGCTTCGTGATTGGCGAGCCGTCATACTGATTTTGTGGGGTCCATTGATTTTGTAGTCAATGATCTCACAGAATAAGCTTCTTGTCATTTTCTTCTGCTGTTTATATATATATATATATATATATATATATATATATATATATATATATATAGGTTGCACTAACAGTCTTTCCTCCCTTTATTTTAGGGACAATGGCTTCCCTTCCATACTTTCCTTTTACTCGCTCAGACGCTGCTTTTCCACAATCGCCGTCGGACGAAGAAGCAATGGCGATGATCAGAGCTCATGATAAAGATCGGACAAATCTGCTCTTATGGGGCACTTGGTACGGCCACATCATCCGAGGTCGCCGAAGTTTTATTTGCGGGGAGCCGGCGGAACCTCTTCACCCAATACTGTCGATGGAACGCCCACAGATTGCTTACGCAGTGGAAGTGACCAATTGGACTCTTTCGGGCCGGCTGGAGCCCTCTACTTCTGGGATACCTAACCAGCCCCTGCCTGCTATAGACATCTTGGGGCATCGGATTTGCCAAGGTGACGCTCGACCTTGGGGGAAGGTTTATAAAGTGGGTATCACCCCCCGGAACCCGGTGGGCTACCTTATTTGGGCTCGCTATATTCTTTCTGCCCACCGCGCAAGGCTGCAGAAGGTCGGACTATATCAGGCAGTATATGCACCGCTCTTCCATTACCATGCTCCCCATGTCTGGTGGATCAAAGCCTTCTTAAACCAGTGGAATCTGCCCACCAATACCTTCCTGCTAGGGGATCAAGAGGTGTTTATCTCATTGGATGAATTCCGTGAGATTTCAGGACTGCCTATTAGGGGGGAGCATTACGAGGAACTGCTGCCTCCTGATGAATATGTTTTCTCCACCATGCCGGCTGTGCTTGATGGTCTGACAGCCGAAACCGCCGTCCGTCATAAGTATCCTAGTCTGATCAAGGCCCTGGGTGTTTTAGACAGATTGTTTGCGAAGTCAGAAGAGCAGGGTGTCACTTTCGAGAGCTTTATCGCCGGTTTCATTCGGGGGGATATTTTATCCAAGGAAGCCCCGAAGTTTGCGAGTATTGATGACCCTTTTGGGTTTGGTTTGGATAAACGGCCAGTCAAAGAAGAAGATTTACCACAGTTTTACATCCCGATCTTATCAGTCATTCCTTTTGATTCGATCGCGGCTCCCGGCATGGATGAAGAGACCTTCTTTGTCGGTTTTATCAGCCTTTGGCTTAGTTGGTTTGTGACACCGTCGCACCGACGCTTCATGAGAGCTTCCACCTTCTATCCCGTCCATCATGTAGCTGAAGGGGCAAAGTTGGCCGTCGGCATCGCGGGACTATCGCATTTTTATCACGGGTTAAGTGTTGCGTCCAACACTTCGACTCCAGGTGTAGATGTTGTGAATCTCCCACTTCATTACTTCACATCTTGGATCGAAATGCATGTGCTGGAGGCATTCGCGGTACATCGACAGTCGAACTTCTATGACTCCTACACCTTCCCTCAAGTTATGAGATTAGTGGATGCCTCCGCTCCCGATCCGACTCAATTAGGGGCCCTCCGTGTTCTGCTTAATACATATACTAATGAAGGAGGGATGGTGTTCATTGATCGCGTTCTTTCTGCTCCGACGGGGCCGGTCCAACAGTTATTCGACTCGTCGAAAGGGGGAGCACCCTCTTTAAAGCCTAGAGAGATCATGCATCTGTATTCAATTAAGCCGGGCTATTTGGTGTTCCGCCGGGATGATATGGCTCTCGTCATGCGGTATAATCCGCACCGCTTCACTCGACAATTGGGCTATAATCAGGGCGTCCCTTTTGAAGCGTTTTTGGTTGAGACCTCCTCATCTTTGGGAGTTATTCACGACGTCATGCATCACTTCATGCGGCTGAACACTGACTCTGTGTTCATGATTCCAGAACCTGACTATTTCCCACGATCCGTGGGGTCCTTTGTGGGCTGGTATCACCACCGGGTTGGCCCTGTTATTGCTGAGGAAAGGCGGGTAGTCTTTGAGTATAAGATTCCTGCTCCGGCTCAAGCTGCCAGCGTTCCATTGCGACCGCGGTCAGTCGTTCACTCTCTCTTGCGGGATAGTGGCGTGGTCCTTATCTCGCAAGCCGCAGAAACCGAATCAGCTCCTCCCATTGTAGGGCTGCCAATGCGTACTAGAGCTCAAGCAAAGGCTTCCGCCGAAGTGCCAGCGGCAGTGCCGTTATCAGCAGTGGTGTCGCCGAAAGAGGATAGCGGGGGCGAAGTGGGCCAACGCCGTGCCAAAGCACCGAAGGGAAGGAAGCGATCTTCTACCAGCGCTAGTTCCGGGTCGAAGAGGAGAAAGAAGACGGTCACCGGTCTGCTCGACCTCATGCTTGAACCTGAAATTATTGCCCAAGATGAACCCATATCTATGCAAGAGCCAGATGGTGGTTTTCTTTTTTCGGGTTCATCTGCAGAGGAAGCCGCACAATTGGCCGAGGCTATAGGCGCTCACAGGACGAAACTGAGAATGTGAGTGTTCCGAAGAGTCCTTATCCTGCCGTCATATTCTACGAAGATCCCCCATCAATACGGCGAATATTTATAGGTCCTATGGAACAGGGAGGCGAGATAGCCCTAAAGCAGCCTATCTCAGCCGCTTCCGAGGATGAGTTATCATTGTGGACCGGCGGCCATGAATCTACATTTGAACCCCGGCGACCATATCTTCTCAGGAAGGAACGTCGGCTTGAAAAAGCCATACTATAGGCATCTTGGCATATTGGTATGCGTGATTTCTGTATTTTCTCTTTGGCAAGTAATTTGTATCGCTTTTTATGTCTCCTTATCTTCGTAAAACTTTGCAGGGACTTCAGCAATGGCAGAGAATCTGAGTTCAAGTTGCGTCCTGACTGTAGACTCTGTAAATATCCCTGATGAGACACCAGTAGGTGTAGAGGGGGTCGGTACAGCTGTTATTCTTGCTGCGGAGCTTCTTCTGGCACTCTCTGTTCCCCCAGTGTCCTTTCTCCCGGAAGAGGTGTCCTTACCGGCCGTAGATTTAATGGACCTTTCTGGTGATGGCCCGGAGATTGTGGAACAGGTAATTGAGATTGCCGTTCCTGAAGTGGCGGCCGTTGCCCCTCAACTAAAAGCCGTCACACCAGCAAATGTCTCCGATGATGTGCTTGAGGGTACGGAGGAGGTTGCCGAGGCTCTATCCCTCCCGTTCAAAGCAGGAGGAGCATCGAAGGTAGTCTTCTATATTTTGTTTTAATGATCTCTCCATTATCTGAATGTTTTTTTCTTTTCAGAATTACGAGGATTGGTAGCGTCCATCGCGGATCTATCCCCCAGAAAGTCTTTTCAGCGTCTGCTCGAGATGGCCGCTCCGCAAGCAATATCCCCGCAACGCATCGTCCTCTCTTCCGGGCAAGGTCGGTGTTATTTGACCCCCTCATTGCATTATCATTATTTCGTATAACGATGCTAACGTCTTCTGTAGTTCTGGAAGCTGACGACGAAGTTGAGATTCTCAATGGGCCTGGAGATCTTTTAAACCCTCATTGCATGAATGTGGGTAAGTAAAGTTTTGACGTTGTTCCGTCTATTCTTTGTTTGTAAATCTCGCTGATTGTTTATGAAGCTTGACAGTTTTGCCCGTTCTTATCCCGCTGGAATCTTGCATCACTATGCCATCCGGCCCTTATGCCCGGCACGCATCTGAACGGATGGCGAAGCAAATCCTTCACTCTTTGTCGGCTCTTATCGAAGATCTTCATGCTGGTAGTTCGATCACAGCCGAAGAATTTGCTGCCGAAGCCAACATTTATTTGCCCTTTCTTGCCACTTACCATAATGAAACATTGGTGCATGTCTGGGTTGAGTTTTGTCGTCGAGTGGAGGCTTGCTTACATGGTCTCGAGTGCACACGCCTTCCCTCAGAAGTCGTGGCTGCAAAGATGAGCTTGCGGGGGCTGATTGAACGGTGCGCCGCAAATCTGCAGTCATATGAGAAGAGGCCTAACCGAAAATTTTCGGAGAGAGAGCTAGCTTCAAATGCTTTGGGGGAACTTCAAACTGAACTCACAGCTAAGACTACTCGTGCGTATGAACTTTGGTGGGTGCTTCAAGAAGCTATCAGGGAGGTGGTAGCTATTGATAAAGCCGTTGTTTTTACTCGCGAGATAGTTGAAGCTCACAAAGTTGCTGAAAAGGAGCTTGAGAGTCGGCTCGCCTCGTATCAGGCATAACAGTCTCAGGCGGAGACCCGTCTCATAGCAATAACAAAACATGAAGCCGAGACCCAGCGGAAGAAAGATGAATTGACAAATTTATTACGTCGTCCGCCGGCTTAAAGATTTTTTGTATACTCTCCTTTTCTTGTATTTACTTCTGAACGAGAGAATATTTTGTATTCTTTTATGACATGTATCTTGTATTCATTTTCAATTTATGAATAAAGGACGTATTTCTTTTCTATCTTGCACTATCGCCTTCTTTTCTTCACAGTGTTGTTATCATATCATTGTAGTAAGTGTGGCCTGTAGATAACAGCTCATCTTGAACTCTTTGTAAGGTGGCAACGGTTTAAGAAACATGTTTGGATCTTTCGCCTAAGACTTTTCAACTTTATGAGCCATGAGGGTCTCATAAAGACTTTTTCTCCCTACGAGTCGTGGGGATCTCGTAGGTGTGTTTTCTCCTTAGGAATCATGAGGATTCCTAAGTGCGTTTTTTCTTGAGAGTCGTAAGGATCTCACAAGAGAATTTTCTTACTTACAAGTCGAGAAGACTCGTAAGCGGTTGATGAGTTGACTTGTTCCCGAGTCGAAGCGTTGCTTCGACGGGGAGGTCGAGGGTTGACTTTCGCCGTTACGGTGTCGGGGTTGACTTTCGTCGTTACGGTGTCAGGGTTGACTTTCGCCGTTTCAGTGTCCGGGTTGACTTTCGTCGTTACGGTGTCGGGATTGACTTTCGCTGTTTTGGTGCCAGGGTTGACCTTCGCCGTTACGGTGTCCGGGTTGACTTTCGTCGTTACGGTGTCGGGATTGACTTTCGCCGTTTTGGTGCCAGGGTTGACCTTCGCCATTACGGTGTCGGGGTTGACCTTCGCCGTTACGGTGTCGGGGTTGACTTCCGCCGTTACGGTGTCGGGATTGACTTCCGCCGTTACTTGTGAGCCGTAAAGTCTCAGAATTGGGGACTTTGCCGTGGCTCCGATTGGTAGTGCCGCGTTCGTATCCTACTGGAATGAGGAGGAACGCCGTTGTTGATCTCCAGGTTGTAGATGTTGTCGTCGAGATTTGGAACTAGGGACTTTGCCATGGCTCCGCTTCGTTGCGACTCTGAGGTCGTTTGTTGAAGTCACGTCTGCATTTGATTGGAGTTAGAGGAAACGTCGTTTTTGATCTTTAGGCTGTAGATGTTGCCGTCGAGATCTGACTCTCCCTTTGACAGAGTCCGGTGGGGAAATGTTGTTCCCTTTCGTTTATGCCCATGGATTGTATACATGGGACAGTATGGACTCACCTGCAGGGAAAAAGTTTCATTTCATATGTATTTTTTGTTTTCTTTCCGCGATGCTATATCATTTCAGCTTTTTATATCGCGAAAGTCGCGATTGCCTAATCATTTCGGCTATTTTTCGCGGTGCCCAATCATTTCGGCTATTTTTCTTTTTTACTCGCTGCTTTTTATTGCGAGTTGCCCAATCATTTCGGATGTTTTTGTATGCATATATTTTACTTGCTGATTTTGTTGCAAGTTGCCCCATCATTTCAGCTATTTCATATGCATTATTGGCTCGCTGATTTTTATCACGAGTATGGAACTTGGGATATCTGATACCGATTTAGGCATCAACATCGCTACAACTGGGATATTGCCAGGAGCGAATCATCATTTGCCTTTGTCGATGTCGAACAAAGGTGGCTTAGCAAAAAGGGTTAGGATCCTGTCGACTAAGGCTTTTGACTGTTGGATATATGTATGCCCTAGAGGCCATTATGTGATAGTTGATGTATCTATACATGTATATATATTCAGTTTGCATTCTTGCTCGACATGATAGTATGCTATCTGGTTCCTCTTTATCTGACATGTTGATTTGATCATGCTTTTATTCATTCATACATGCTGATAAAGCCCTAAGGATATCGGCTTGACTACTCTGATTATGATGGAGATCATACTAGTGGGACATCTGTAGTCTATAAGCATATCCTGAAATGTCCCTAGTCGGAGGTGTATCTAGACGGGGCATCGATATACCAGAGTAGACTAGCGTATATGATACTAGACCCATGTGATGGGCGATGGATGTTCCCACATTCGTCGATGTTTGACATCAAGATCATATACGGGTGCTCAGTGGTGACTGGGTACACTGGACGGACTCGCCGAGAACTCCTATATGGAATTATATCTATCGTCGGATAGCAGTTCTCAGGTGACACTGGTACAGGTTAGTCTGTAGACCCGAGATCGTCATGGAGTCTTGTGTGTTCTCCCACTGTACTTTGATTGCCACCCTACCGCGGCTCTACTGAGTCGTGCAAACAGGTGGCCGTTGGGTACAGTCCCGAGACACACGAAGACAATGAGCGATAGGAGGGGTTTCGTCTCTCCCGGTATTGGGAGTTGATGCTGTGCTGTGCTCGACTGGTTATAACAGCAAGTCCCTGGCCAGGGCTGCTGAGATTTGCTGATAAGTGTTATCAGTAGTTTCTCGATCTGTTATAGACCATTCACCGACACGACCTATTGAGTTATTGGGGTCGACGTGACCATCCCTAGGCTCGATATGCAGCATATCTGACGAAAAGACCGGACTGTACGGTAGTGTTGCCGGATGGCTCGACGGGAGTTGTAACAGGTTCGCTTGTTGTCTTCTGATCGCTCAATGCCCGGATGGCCGTTACGTTTAGCTGACCGCTTGCGGCTTGAGGGTACTTAATATGATCATTACCCTCTGCCGGCGTATTGACGAGTCTTAGAGTCCCACAGAGGAGTTACCCAGTCCAGGCGAAACGTTGTGGTGTGCATATGCGATATGCGCATGCACCCGATTGAAATGTGCGTATATGATACCGAACATTGATCGGGTGAACTGCTTTTGGTGGGGTCATATGAGATATGACCGGATTGATAAATCAAGTGTTGATTTATCATTTAACCATTAGTTTTCTCACTTAAAACCTTTCTAGGGTTTGATGGATGTATGCATGCATGCATGTGTTTCTTTCTTCTTTTCTAGTTTCATGCACATGTAGATGTGCATACATGTACACATACATACATCAAACCATCATGGTTGATTATATATGGAAATGGTGGCAATATAAGACTCACACCATAGATTATTTAATGGATTATTATTTGATTATGGATTTAAAAAGAAAATGAAAAGGAAAGGATAATTATGCTAGTTTCTACATGCTTCTTCTAACCTAACCATGCTCACCTACCACTAAACCATGGTTATCCTTTCCTTTATCATTCTAAACCCAAGTTAAATTAATCATCTATCATTTAATCATGGTTGGAGTTAAGAAGGAATAAATATATATAGTGATATTTATTTCTTTTATAAGGTTAACCTTATGGTTATCATTTTATCTCTTGAAAAGAAATATCCACCATTTTCATCCTCCTTCATCTTCTCCTCTCTAGTTCTTTTCTAGTGAGTGAAATACAACAAAAGAAAGGTTTTTGAAGTGAGATCCAAAGCCATAACACCATTCTACTCAAGTCTAGCCAACTTGATTAGAGTGTTTACTTCGATTTTACAAAGTAGCGAGCTTGGACGGAGATCTCCGCGGTGGATCATCGTGGACACAAGAGGAGTTCAAGAGGACCTCGATTCAACACCAAAGAGCCTAAGGAGCGAAGCAAAAACGGGAGCTACAAAGGTTGTAGTCTTCAAACCCTAACTTTTGTTAGCTTAAAGTTTAGTAAACCCTAATTTTCTAGGATCTATCCTTTGCATGTTAGTTTAGCACCTTAAAAATTAAAACTTTGGGTCATGTGATGCTTCAAAACTCTTCATAGGGTGCTATACTAACCTTACATTGGTATCAGAGCCGACCTAGAACGTTAGGCGACCTTTTTGCGAAGTAAAAAGTCCGATCGAAACAAAAATACGACTTTAAAGGATGCTCTCTGGAAATTTTTTAAAAACTGACTTTTTTCAGAATTAAAAATTCTCAAAAAATAGAGCAGGTAAATATAAGACGATCTGGAAAATCCGTACCCATGAACAGTAACTTTGGCCGTGGAAGCGCGGCATAAGCAAGCTTAGGCCGCGCATCCGCGGCCATATAAGGGGCTCTTTGACAATTTTTTGCACAGTGTTTTTCTTTACCTGCTATATTATATTTTGAGTGTATTTAATCTGAATCTGCTGTTGAAAAATTCTGGAGATGGTTTTGAACTCGTCGTTTCGATCGGAATTTTCATTTCGTTTTCTTTTCCGGGTAAACTAGAAAATATTGAAGTGTTTGAACGAATATCATTTACTCAATATTCACGGGGTTTAAATAGTTTGGTGATGCGTGCAAGTCTTTTTGCGGTGGTCCCTCTAGAAGACAACAAACCTTAACTCGATTATGTGACCGTCTCGAACTGCCCTTTGAACCCTAGGGTTTGGGGCAGTACGGCGTGCCACATATGAGGCGTTGGCTTGACCTTTCTACGGCTGGACCGCCGCTACTGTGCCACACACCGGATTTTTGAACCCTGCTCAAGTGTTGAGCTTTAGTGAATCTTGGGTGCTTGATAGTTCGTTAGAAAACTTTAATACTGTCTGTTTATCTGGAATGTGATACAATATGTGGAATTCATATGGTTTAGGCATGAAATACGAGATATGTGATATTTCGCATTTATGATGTCTAAAGAGAATCTGGATTCCAAATATTGTAGTTTTACACTTTCTTTTCTGTGACCGTAAGTGTAGTATGTAAGATATCGCCGGTTTCGTTGCTATACATCAACGACAATCGGGGTACGCATACTTACTTACGTTGATGATATGTGATATTATGTGTTGCTGAGATATGATGTGTAGGATTGTCGCGATCGAATAGCCGGGGTTTTTTTTATGAGATGAGAGTTTTATATTTTCATTCATGTAAATTCAAATGTAATGTAATATTCTTTTATTTGGGGCACTTCCAGGTTGCGGTTGTGTCACCAGTGTTGTATATTATTTACTTTTCCGCATTAGGATGGACCCAAGGAGGGGAGCACAGGTGACCGGGTTCTGGGGTTCAGTGGGAGGCCATCTCGAGGAGTCGAGACCGGGTCTCCTAAACTCCAGGATTGGTAGGGTCACTTGCCGCTCTCGTAGGGGTCCAGGGTGTGGGCTTGGCTATTCATCGCGACTGTGGAATCCGTATTTTCTATTCCGGCTAAATACTAAATACGGACGTCCTAGTATATCCCACGTTATATTTTTATTTCTGCTGCCTGTGTTCTGTGATATCTGAGACGAATGACTTATTATATATATGATATATAGTAGACGTTGCTTATGTTTTACACCCGCACTAGTCCCGTCCCGGTATGCCGTTAGTTAAGTAACCTAACGGTGCATAACGGAACATTGCGGCGAATGCGGATGGCATAAGCGTACGTGTTATTTTCGTTTCTTTTCTGTGATTGGCTTTAGGACTTAAATGATGGGATTACATTAATGTGATTAATGTAAAGAAAATAAACCTAAAAAGATGTTGTAGAATCGGATTTGAAAACCACTCGGCTATTTATGAAAAAGCTACATTTCAAAACTGCGGAGCTTAAGCCACTCCTTTTGAAAAACTATTTGATTCTACAACGATATCAAGTTCAAAGCGTTAAAGATTTTCTTAAAAATCATTCGCAACCCTCCGTCATTTTAGGAAGTAGAGTAATTAGTATTCGTGCTACGTTTGTTGACCTTAGCCAAGGCGTAGTGTACGGTAGCTAAGTGATGTCTTCCTACAAATGCATATGATGCAGATTAATTAGGACGGGCATATGACTTTGTTGACCTTAGCCAAGGGTCATGTGAACGGGTCTAATTAATCAAGAAATGACGGGTTGAGCTTGACTAGTGCTCGTGATTTGTTGACCTTAGCCAAGGTCACGAGTATTAGGGGTAAAAACCACATCGGGAATTTCAAGTGTTGAAATTTGCAATGAGATTGCATACCTTCCATGTGATGGTTGGATCCCGACCCACTGTGGGCAATAGTTGCTTCTAGGAGAGTTTTACAGTTTACAATTAGCTAACTCATTAGGTGTCTAGAAAGGTGTTAACGGGGCTCCGCCTCTGGGAAAACGAGGTTTACTCTAATTAGGTCAGTGCGAAAGCACGGGGAACCTCCCTCAAAGTACCGACACTGGCCTGGCTGAACGGTTAGCGAAGTTGTAGACTGTAATTAATCCTGGCTAGTTTTTCTTTTTAAGGTTTGAAAGAAAAACTTGATAAAAAGCAGTAGGAAACATCGATTAGACAAGATAATAAACCAATCTAATCTATGCAAGAGCTTTCGCTGAGTGTATTCTTTTCTCTCTCTTAATGGCAGATACCAATGACTGGACTTAAGCTTCTACTAGATAAAAACAAACTGAATGGGACCAACTATAAAGACTGGCTAAGGAATCTAAAGATCGCCTTGACTTATGATAAAGTATCATATGTCCTCACGGCTTCAGCCCCGCCCGTCCCAGGCCCAAAATCCTCAGTTGCGGACATAGAAGTCCGCAAGACATGGGACGCTGACTGTGCCACGGCCACATGCCTCGCGCTTGCATCGATGGATAACACACATCAAAAGCAGCACGAGGACATGGACATTCACGGGATTCTGCTCCATACAAAGGAGTTGTATGGGGAGCAATCCCGCGTATTACGATACGAAGCATCAAAGAAACTGTTTCAGATGCGAATGGCCCCTGGCACACCAGTAGGAGACCATGTATTGAAGATGATAGCTCTTATAGAAGAGCTTGGGGACCTTGGATGGACAATGGAAAATGAACAATATATAGATATTATTCTGCAGTCCCTCCCCTCCACCTTTGCTCAGTTTATAGTAAACTTCAACATGCATGGCATGGAGAAGGACCTCCCTGAACTCCTTAATATGTTAAGGAGTGCAGAGAGCACTATGAAGTCAGCAAAGACTCCCGTTATGACCATTGGACAGTCTTCTTCTTCTCGCCCAAAAGCTAAGGCCAAGGGAAAGAAAAAGAAGAAACCCACTAATCCTAAGGGCGGAGTCAAAAAGGTGAAAGGAAAGGGAAAGTCCACGGCTGGAGACCCAGGGAAAGGCGAGTGTTTTCATTGCCACAAGACAGGACATTGGAAGCGCAACTGCACGGAGTACCTAAGTCTCAAGAAGAAGCATGGTGATGCTTCTGCTTCAGGTGCGTTTGTGACTGAAAACTGTTTTTCTATAAACTCTGCTTCCTGGGTATTGGATACCGGTTCAGGTTCTCACATTTGCAATTCCATGCAGGGGCTGAGAAATAGCAAGGTTTTGAGGACGGGTGACCATACTCTGCGCGTTGGAAATGGTTCCAATGTACATACAGTCGCAGTGGGAGAGTATCACTTGGGGTTGCCATCTGGATATATTTTGATTTTGAATCCATGTTATTTTGTACCAACTATGCTATGTAATATAATATCCGTTTCTTTGTTGGACAATGAAGGGTATAATTTTGTGTTGCAGAACAATGTTATGAACATTCACCTAAATCAAATGTTGGTTGGGTATGGTACACTTAATAACGGAATATATGTCCTAAATCAACACACAGTTTTCAGTATACAACACACTAATAAAAGAAAACTTTCAGAATTAAATGAAGCTTTTCTTTGGCACTGTAGACTTGGTCATATTAACGAAACAAGACTAAACAAGTTACACAAAGATGGATATTTAAATTCTTTTGAATATAAATCTTATGCGACTTGCCAGTCTTGTATCAAGGGTAAAATGACCAAAACTCCGTTTACCGGACACGGAGAAAGAGCTTCTCAGCTCCTGGGCCTCGTACATAGTGATGTATGTGGGCCTATGTCTACACAGGCTAGAGGCGGTTTTTCATACTTCATTACATTCACCGACGATTTCTCAAGATTCGGTCATGTATTTTTATTAAAGCACAAGTCCGACGCTTTTGAGAAATTCATTGAATATAAACAAGAAGTAGAAAAACAAACCGGCTTGAGTATTAAGATGCTTCGATCAGATCGAGGTGGAGAGTATCTCAATACAGAATTTGCAAACTTCCTAAAAGAGAATGGGATTCTCTCTCAGCTCACTCCTCCTTACACACCACAGCACAACGGTGTGTCAGAACTGTAACATTTTCAAAAATATAAAATATTAATTTTGGGAATTTTTATAATTTAATATTATTTTATTGATTATTTTAATATTAAATCTATAATTAAATGCAAATAAATAGGAAAAATGTTAGAAAAATTATGAAAAAATTTTGGAAAATTCTAAAATAGGGTAAATTAGTGAATTATGACATTTTAAAGTTTTTGTGATTAGTTTGACACTAATTTAGTGCTAATCGCGATTAAAATCGCTAATCGGGTTTTTGGCAATTTTGTGCAAAACTTGCACATATCACTTTTTCTACACTTGTGCATTTTCTTGCCATGATTTATCATTTGGGGTTTACTATTTATGTGAGAAGGATTTTGAGAGAAAAGAAAAGGAAAAGAAAAGAGAAAAGATTAAAGAATTGGAGAGTAGGTGAGAGAGAGGGGCATGGGCTCTTTGACCTTGGGACTTAGCCATTTTTCCCCTCATTTCCCTCCCTCTTCTCTCTTCTTCTGCTGCTGCTCCTGCACCTCCTCCCCTCCCCTCTTCAAAGCTCCAAAACATCTCAAAAACATACTCAAAACCTCACACTCATTTCATTAAAAATGTGCACGAGCCCGAGACCTTCAAGATGGATCAAGAAAGCGTGGATTTTGGCCACTAGGGGCAACTCAAGAATTTTCTTGAGTTGCTAATGGAGATAATTACTGAACCATTAGCTTAATTATAGCCTTTCCTATAACCCCATGTTAAGATTTAACCGATATTGTGTGATATTATGGACTTGGTGATAACCTAGTTAGGGTTTGAGGAATTGGTGTTGTATTATGAAATCGAGGTCAGTAGAGGATACACCAACACCCTAGTGTATGAATTGGAACCCAAAACCTGAAGCTTAAAAACAGAATACGGATTTTAGAAACCGATATCGGGGAAAATGTGAAATCTGTGTAGTGTTTATTGAATCTGCTTTCATCCCGAGACTCCTAAAAGAATATTGAGTGGACAGTGAGATGTGCAGGCACCATTGAACCAACACCCCAAACCCTAGCCCCCAACTCATCCGTACGGCCGCCAATTTCTCCCAATTGGCCGCAATTTGCGGCCTGGGTCCCACCTTCTTGGCTCGTATTGGTTCTGTAGCTCCTACATTGTTAGTTTAGGCCCCTGATATATATAGATTTGTATAAAGTGACCTGGGGTAAAATCTGGAACACATTTCATGAGTTGCTGTTTTGGACTTTAGTTTCCGTATTTTCATTTCTGCATTGGTGTGTTTCGTTTTACCTCGACTATTTGGCGTTTATACGACGATATAGAGGATTTATTGATGGTTTTGGAGGCGTGTCATAGGTTCTCACCTATAGGCCCCCTTATCGTATCGTTTGGATTTCATGTGCCGTTTTAGCTTGGATTTGGGTTTAATGCGCATATACGATATGTTGATGTGTAGGTACCCATGAAGACTTCGGGCCGACAAGCAAATGCGTGGCGACGTCCGCAGATGATGATGCAAGGTGAGTAGATTATATCTACAGGGGGAAGTCGGGTGGATGGCGTATAGCACCCCCGCAGTCCGTAGATAGATTACTTGTAGTTCATTTGATAGTTAGGTGTACTTGGATAGTGTAGGGTTAGAAGTGACTAGTATAGCTCATAGTCGTGAACCCTAGGATAGAATTACACCTACACACACACACCCTTGCTTATTACTTGTACTTGCACGGTGTTTGATGATATGTGATGACTTTGGGGATGAGTCGATGATGTGGGCTTGATGCCGTGAGATCGGTGATTGGATACGATTCGTATGTGGGATATGACTTGTGATTTCTTGCGGGCTTGGGATATGTGTTTACCCCCGCATGCATACTTCATTGATGGTATCGTTTGGTGCTAGACATAGAGTAGTACCCCAGACTATATGATCTGATGATAGTGATACCTGTTATGTGACGAAATAGTGAGATGTTGACCTGTACCCAGCTTTGGGGATGCCGTACGATGATTGCCGTACGAGCCGATATTGATGATAGATCCGCGCTCATGACTCGATGATATCTTGCGATAAGACATTGAGGCGAGATCACCGACTATATACCTATATATATATACCGACTCAGATTTAGGTGGTTTCCACACCTACCCCTCCTGATTGACCTGATATTTAGATGTAGTTTACATAGTAGATACTTCACTGTGGTGTTGACTACTAGATTTCTGCATTTTCATGCTATTCGCATTACTGGCATATGTTCATTGTTATATTATTATCATGCTGTTAGGACACCAGCACCATTATCGATGATGCGTATGTTTCACGTACACTATTTGCCGGCTCACACACTTCATCATCGATAATTGCTATGCCACTACACTGTAGTACTGCTGCATTCATGATATGATTTCCGCATGGCATAGTGTACACATAGACCTGTACACAAACATATATGATTTTGACTTGATATTCATACCTGATACATATGTCACATCGCATCATAATATTGTAGCTCATCTATATGTGACTTGACATGCTACTCATACTTGATACTTATATCACATCTGATCATCATATTGTAGCTCATCTATATGTGACTTGACATGCTACTCATACTTGATACTTATATCACATCTGATCATCATATTGTAGCTCATCTATATGTGACTTGACATGACATTTATATTTGACGCACATATCATATCGGATCATTGACTTGCATTTCTGGTTTGGATTACATGTGATTTCTGGATTTGGGAACCGTGGCTATTGCAAATATGTAATCATTTAAAAACCCGGTTCCCTTGATATGATATTTCGGTGCGTCCACCATGTGTTTTCTCGGTGCTAGAGTGATATATGAAAACCCGAATCGAGGAGGCGGTTGAGGCCGATTACGGGTACATGGTGGACCCGGTATGGTACCCCGGGGCGAGAACGGTTTCGCTGTGTATTAGACGGTGAGCCCGGCGGAGGGACTACTACCTACCGGTGATTGTATTGGAGCTCGGCGGATATCTGGAGGATGCCGACCCGAGTTGAGAGTTGGATATGGGCTGACCCGTACTGCCGGGGCCGAGGGCCGATACCGCAGACGGAGCCCAGAGATGGACATGGGTTGACCCGTACTGCCGGGGGCCGAGGGCCGATACCGCAGACGGAGCCCCATATGGACGAGGATTTACATGTCGATGCTAGGCACGGGTTTCATGATGTTTTTCCATGATTTTGTTTATATCCTCATATTGCATACATGATGCTTATTGTCATTGGTTGACGGGTGGACGGGTTCCACGTTTATTGTCATTGGGTGACGGGTGGACGGGTTCCACGTATATACTGACATAGATCATATACAGACATGGATCATATACAGACATGGATCATACACAGACTGGATTTACACTGATCATACTTCATTTGTATATATAACAGGGTATGAGGGCGCTGTTATATATACCCTTACACCAATATTAGTGGTATGGGACGCTAATATATGTGTATTGATATCATTGATACTTCATCATATTTACTTCATGCAGACATACCTTATACTGATGACATGTTATTACCTGAGTACTTGGCACCACATACCTGTTTAGATGTTGATTTGCCACCTTATCATGTTTCAGGCTTATTCCTTGAGGTTTATTACTGATTGTTGACTTAGGTTTATGTCTTGCATTCGGTTTCTGCTTGTAGATGTTTCTATTCACGAGTTGGCAACTCACCCCCGTTGTGCCACAGTTCTTGTAGGTTCTGCCGTACAGGTTCCATTGCGGCATTTCTGGCACACTACCTTCTTGCGGGTGATTTGCTTTTGGTAGGTGGATTCTTTCGCATCAAGAACCACCATTGTATTTATTTATTTCATTGTATCTAGAATTTCCATCAACCAAAACTTGTATATTGTTTCAGACCTAGACCTTAGTGATGTATTATTCGACCATAGAGTCGCGCTTAGTAGTATTGCGGTTTTCTTATTGCTTTTGAGCTTTCTTTTGGATTTGATCCTCGCCACTTGGCGTTGTATATCATATTATTGTTGCATGTGTGGTTGTGACCGTCAATTGACGAAGAGCTAGCTCCCGCTTGGGGATGCCTTTATCATTGCATATATATATTGTTATCTTTGTTGTACCCCATTCGGGGCCAGTTTTACAAAAGAAACTCTGCCGAAATTTTTAGAAAAGACTGTACTGTTTTTAAAATACATATTCGGCTTAGTTATTTAAAAACCTTGATTTCAATCATGTTTTCTTCACTTCTTTAAACCAGTTCTTTACTTATTCTTAAAAATGGTTTTAGATTTCTGGGCTTTTGGCTTACTTGGATCAAATGGAGTCCTATAGACTTCATATGGTTCAAGGGCCAGTCACGTGCTCTTTCGGGTCGTGACAAGAACGACGGAATAGGACCCTATTAGATATGGTCCGGTCCATGATGAGTGATGCTGAATTACCAGTCTCGTTTTGGAGGCATGCATTGGAGACTGCAGCGTTTCTGCTAAACAGGGTTCCAACCAAAGCCGTGTCTACCACGCCACATGAGATATGGCATGGGAAGAGACCATATCTTAAGAGAATTAAGATTTGGGGTTGCCCGGCCTATGTTAAAAAGCAGAATCCGGACAAACTCGAGACACGGTCAGTCATGTGTAACTTTGTGGGATATCCAAAGAATTCTTATGGATATCTGTTCTACCACAAAGAGGAACAAAAAGTGTTTGTTTCTCAACATGCCACATTCTTGGAAAAAGAGTTTTTCACAGATAAAGATGATGGCAAAGTGGTAGATCTAGAAGAGATTCTAGAGACACAAACTACAAATGACGATTTGATTGAACCGACTGTTGCAACAGAAACTGAAGAACCTCGGCCACTCCGTAGGTCTGGTAGGACTTCTCGCCCACCGGAGAGGTACTACGGTTTCCTCATTGATGGTGACAGAGAAGATTGCATCATGGAAGATGATGATCCTACCAGTTTTCAGCAAGCTATCACGAGTGGTGACTCTGTGAAGTGGCTGGATGCCATGAGATCCGAAATGCAGTCTATGTACACCAACAAAGTATGGACTTTGGACGTTGTACCCCCTGGGGTAAAACCTGTGGGGTGCAAATGGATCTTTAAAAGAAAGATTGGTGTGGATGGGCAGGTAGAGACCTATAAGGCAAGACTTGTGGCGAAAGGTTTTCGTCAAAGACCAGGTCTGGACTATGACGAAACTTTTTCACCCGTAGCCATGCTTAAATCCATTCGGATCCTACTTGCTATTGCTGCTCACTACGACTATGAAATCTGGCAGATGGACGTTAAAACAGCATTTCTAAATGGAGATTTAGAAGAATGCGTTTATATGGATCAGCCAGAGGGCTTCATTGACAGTGGGAGCAGCGAGAAAGCATGTAGATTGCTTAAATCCATATATGGGTTAAAGCAGGCATCTCGGAGTTGGAACATCTATTTCGATGATGTTATCAAAGAGTTTGATTTCATCAAAAATCCAGATGAACCTTGTGTTTATAGAAAGGCTGTAGGAAGAGCTGTCACATTCCTCGTATTGTACGTGGATGACATTCTTCTGATAGGAAATGATATTCCTATGCTACAGTCGGTCAAATCATTCTTATCACTGAGGTTCTCCATGAAGGACCTGGGTGATGCCACATACATCCTGGGCATAAGGATCTATAGGGATAGATCCAAAAAGTTATTGGGATTGTCCCAAACCAGGTACATCAACACCATCCTAAAAAGGTTTAGTATGGAAGACTCTAAGCGGGGTGCCTTACCCGCTTGCCATGGAGTCACTCTCTCCAAGGATTCTTGTCCAAAGACCGATGAAGAGAGAGCTCGCATGAGCATTATACCTTATGCTTCGGCAGTAGGGTCTATAATGTATGCGATGTTATGTACACGCCCAGATGTAGCTTATGCACTTAGTGTTGTAAGCAGGTATCAATCCAACCCAGGGGAGAACCACTGGACAGCTGTGAAGAACATTCTTAAGTACTTACGAAGGACTAAAGAATTGTTCTTGGTGTATGGTAATAAAGATCTCCAAATGGAGGCCTTTACCGATTCGAGCTTCCAGAGCGATAAGGATGACAGCAAATCTATCTCAGGGTTTGTATTTACCCTCAATGGAGGGGCGGTAAGTTGGAAGAGTTCCAAACAAGATACCGCTGCAGACTCTACGATGGAAGCTGAGTACATTGCTGCAAATGATGCCGCCAAGGAAGCCATCTGGATGAAGAAGTTCGTCTCGGAGCTAGGAGTAGTTCCAACCATTATTGATCCAATACCTTTGTATTGTGACAATAATAGGGCAATGGCGTTAGCCAAGGAGCCCAGATCCCATCAGCGGTCCAGACACATCCTGAGGCGCTTTCATTTGATCCGGGAGATTGTAGATCGCCGCGAGATCGAGATTAAGAGAGTTGACACAAAGAACAACGCCGCGGATCCACTCACCAAGGCCCTCCCTCAGCCACAGCATGAGCGACTTTTTGAGATGTTGGGTATGAGATACGCCAATAACTGGCCTTAGTGCAAGTGGGAGATTGTTGGATATATGTATGCCCTAGAGGCCATTATGTGATAGTTGATGTATCTATACATGTATATATATTCAGTTTGCATTCTTGCTCGACATGATAGTATGCTATCTGGTTCCTCTTTATCTGACATGTTGATTTGATCATGCTTTTATTCATTCATACATGCTGATAAAGCCCTAAGGATATCGGCTTGACTACTCTGATTATGATGGAGATCATACTAGTGGGACATCTGTAGTCTATAAGCATATCCTGAAATGTCCCAAGTCGGAGGTGTATCGAGACGGGGCATCGATATACCAGAGTAGACTAGCGTATATGATACTAGACCCATGTGATGGGCGATGGATGTTCCCACATTCGTCGATGTTTGACATCAAGATCATATACGGGTGCTCAGTGGTGACTGGGTACACTGGACGGACTCGCCGAGAACTCCTATATGGAATTATATCTATCGTCGGATAGCAGTTCTCAGGTGACACTGGTACAGGTTAGTCTGTAGACCCGAGATCGTCATGGAGTCTTGTGTGTTCTCCCACTGTACTTTGATTGCCACCCTACCGCGGCTCTACTGAGTCGTGCAAACAGGTGGCCGTTGGGTACAGTCCCGAGACACACGAAGACAATGAGCGATAGGAGGGGTTTCGTCTCTCCCGGTATTGGGAGTTGATGCTGTGCTGTGCTCGACTGGTTATAACAGCAAGTCCCTGGCCAGGGCTGCTGAGATTTGCTGATAAGTGTTATCAGTAGTTTCTCGATCTGTTATAGACCATTCACCGACACGACCTATTGAGTTATTGGGGTCGACGTGACCATCCCTAGGCTCGATATGCAGCATATTTGACGAAGAGACCGGACTGTACGGTAGTGTTGCCGGATGGCTCGACGGGAGTTGTAACAGGTTCGCTTGTTGTCTTCTGATCGCTCAATGCCCGGATGGCCGTTACGTTTAGCTGACCGCTTGCGGCTTGAGGGTACTTGATATGATCATTACCCTCTGCCGGCGTATTGACGAGTCTTAGAGTCCCACAGAGGAGTTACCCAGTCCAGGCGAAACGTTGTGGTGTGCATATGCGATATGCGCATGCACCCGATTGAAATGTGCGTATATGATACCGAACATTGATCGGGTGAACTGCTTTTGGTGGGGTCATATGAGATATGACCGGATTGATAAATCAAGTGTTGATTTATCATTTAACCATTAGTTTTCTCACTTAAAACCTTTCTAGGGTTTGATGGATGTATGCATGCATGCATGTGTTTCTTTCTTCTTTTCTAGTTTCATGCACATGTAGATGTGCATACATGTACACATACATACATCAAACCATCATGGTTGATTATATATGGAAATGGTGGCAATATAAGACTCACACCATAGATTATTTAATGGATTATTATTTGATTATGGATTTAAAAAGAAAATGAAAAGGAAAGGATAATTATGCTAGTTTCTACATGCTTCTTCTAACCTAACCATGCTCACCTACCACTAAACCATGGTTATCCTTTCCTTTATCATTCTAAACCCAAGTTAAATTAATCATCTATCATTTAATCATGGTTGGAGTCAAGAAGGAATAAATATATATAGTGATATTTATTTCTTTTATAAGGTTAACCTTATGGTTATCATTTTATCTCTTGAAAAGAAATAGCCACCATTTTCATCCTCCTTCATCTTCTCCTCTCTAGTTCTTTTCTAGTGAGTGAAATACAACAAAAGAAAGGTTTTTGAAGTGAGATCCAAAGCCATAACACCATTCTACTCAAGTCTAGCCAACTTGATTAGAGTGTTTACTTCGATTTTACAAAGTAGCGAGCTTGGACGGAGATCTCCGCGGTGGATCATCGTGTACACAAGAGGAGTTCAAGAGGACCTCGATTCAACACCAAAGAGCCTAAAGAGCGAAGCAAAAACGGGAGATACAAAGGTTGTAGTCTTCAAACCCTAACTTTTGTTAGCTTAAAGTTTAGTAAACCCTAATTTTCTAGGATCTATCCTTTGCATGTTAGTTTAGCACCTTAAAAATTAAAACTTTGGGTCATGTGATGCTTCAAAACTCTTCATAGGGTGCTATACTAACCTTACATTGACTTCATGAGCCGTAAGGGTCTCATAAAGGTATTTCTCCAGACGAGTCGTGAGGATCTTGTAGGTGCGTTTTCTCCTTAAGAATCGTAAGGATTCTTAAGTGCATGGTCTCTTATGAGTCGTAAGGATCTCACAAGAATGCTTTCTCCTTATAAGTCGAGAGAACTTACAAGTGTCCTTCGCCATATGAAGATATCCCTCGTCGGTGGTGGGACTCTGTTGGGGAAGACGTTTATTTTTGCCCGTGGATTGTATACAAGGGTCAGTATTAAACCGCTTGTAGGGCAGTCTGTGGGTTATGATGGCTTAAGAACAGGTTCAGATCCCTGTAACTTAAGGCTTTTGAATCCTATGAGCCGTGAGGGTCTCATAGGGGAATTCTCCTTACGAGTCGTGAGGATCTCGTAAGTGTAACTTCTCCTTAGGAATCGTGAGGATTCTTAAGTGTGTTGCTCCCTTGTGAGTCGTAAGGATCTCATGCAGGTATTTTCTCCTTACAAGGTCAAGAGGACCTTGCAAGTGTCTTTTAACGAGATTGCGCCCTTTCGGGTTTTCACAAACTCGACGGTAGCCCAGTTGTTTTTACTCACGGAGCCCTTTCGGGTTTTCATCCGTGCTCATTTTGCTTATGGGCGTACCTTTTTTTTTGCGTCAGCCTTAGGATTCTGCGGTTCGTAGTAGTTTACAGACGTTTCGGTCAAGCGTGGTATTTTTTCAAGAACCGACCGTTTATTGGCCTAAAGGGTCTTTCGCCATGCATATTCATGAGTAAGTAAGCCCCACCATGGTAGACCTTGTCTATGATATACGGGCCCTCATAGTTTGGCTCGAATTTCCCCCGTTTGGCACGATTAGGGATCATAGGTCTTTTTACGACTAGCACGAGTTCGCCTTGGCGGAACGTTCTCGGCCTAGTCAATCTTTCGTACGAGCGCGTCATCCTTGCTTTGTAAGCATCCAGGTTTTGCTGCGCCATGAGCCGGGTTTCGTCAAGGGCGTTGAGCTCCTCAAGCCGAAGATGAGCATTCTCTTCATCTGTTAGCTCGTAATGAACCGCCACTTATAGAGAGGGTAGCTCTTTCTCCAAGGGGAGTACCGCTTCTGCGCCGAATACCGATGCATACGGCGTTGTATTTGTGGCCATTTTGAACGTAGTTCGATACGCCCAGAGAGCTTCATGCAATCTCTCATGCCAGTCCTTTTTGTTTTTGGATACCGTCTTCTTTATGATCTTTGTCAAGGTCTTGTTGAAGGCCTCAGCTAGACCATTAGATCGGGGATTATAGACCGAAGAGTATCTCCAGTCTATATTATGCTGCTGTGCGAAGCGGCTGATTTTGTGACTTCTGTAGGCTGGCCCGTTATCGGAGATAATCCGTCGCAGAGAGACGAACCGATAGATGAAGTGTGTCTTGAAGAAATGGAGAATATTCTCCGTCTTCACTTCCCTTAGTGGTACTGCTTCTGCCCATTTGGAGAAGTAATCAGTTGTCGCCAGCATAAACCGATGTCCTCTGGATGATGCTGGTTCGATGGGCCCGATTAAGTCAGTTCCCCACATTTCGAACGGCCAGCCAGCCATCGTCGGGTGTAGCGGATTTGGATGCTGGTGGATGAAGTCCACGTGAATTTGGCACGAGTGGCACTGCTTCGTGTATTCGAGACAGTCTTGGATCATCGTAGGCCAATAGTAGCTCATCCTTTTGATCTTCAGCTTCATCTTTGGTCCGGCTTGAAGAGAACCGCAGAGTCCGTCGTGAGTTTCTTGGATGACTCTCCTTGCTTCTTCGGGTCCCAGGCATCTCAGCCATAGAGAGTTGAACGATCTCTTATACAGCATGTCATTGACGAAGCCGAAGGACAGAGCTCGTTTCATGAGCTGATGTCTTGAGACGCATCTTCAGGTGTTCGACGGGATTTGAAGTAGTCTAGAAAGACTTCCCTCCAATCCTTAGCCTTTTCTTAGTCTTTTATTTGTAAGGTCATTTGTTTGGTCGCTTCCTTTTCTTCAGACGATACCGGAGATATTTCCTATGGTGCAAGAACCCGACGGCTTTGTACCACGATCCTCACGTCATCGAGGTCTTCGTCAGCCAGTTCTTTAGCGAGTTTGGCTAACGCATCCGCTTTGCTATTTTCCGCACGCGGTATGCTTTCCAGGGCGTAGGCGGGAATTTGAGCCAGCAATTTTTGCACTCTCTAACCGTACTTTACCAACTCTGGTTTGCACGTTTGATAGTCGCCGTTTACTTGACTAACGACTCGTTGGGAGTCCCCGTATATGAGGAGGTTTTCGATTCCCATGTCGACAGCGATCTCAAGACCTGCTACCAAAGCTTCATATTCGGCTTCTGTCACGACCCAAAGTTTGGCCCGTGACAGGCACTTAACCACGTAACGTCTACAGGCGTAACGCGACTAAGTGAACCGAAAACCCAGAAATCAAACCAGTAAAAGTATAGAGTGTTATAAGTTTTTAAAGAAAGCACTTACTAACATGTTAAGAAATCTAAGTAAACAATCACCAAGATAGCAATATACGACGCCGTAGCGAAGATCAAGATACACAAGTGGGAACATCACAGATAGAATAAACTGCAAGTACAGTCGTTTCACAACGAGCTCGACACCAGAATACAAGTAATATACATCATCATCCTCACACTGTCTCTAAGTCAAATACATACATGGTAGATGGAGAATACTAGATACAACAATGTACATAACTAAAAGATAAACAGATACCACACAAAACCCACCTATCAGCAAACGATCTAGTACACCAACTATGGGGGTATCTGTGTCAAAAGATGCAAAACACAGCCTGCCGCGACTACTCCGAAGGGCAACCTGCAAACACTGTGGCACAACGGAGGTGAGTTGCCAACTCGTGAATAGAGATAACATATAAAGGTAATCGCGAGCATGCACGTACTGCGCTACTCTATCATATGCCAACAGATGATATCAATGTGTGATAAGCAGTATGTGCAATAATCATGCAAGTGCTCTATCAGGTAATATAACTACAGGATGAGGTACAATAATAAATGCTGAGCATGGACAATATAACATCTACACGGAATGTCAACGTGGAATATGTAATCGGTATCCATCAATGCACCCAGATCCCCCAAATAGCTCAGGCGCCGGCACTCCCATCGGCCCTCAAATTCTGTAAATCTCTGAGAATCCCGAGTGCCCAACATCGGCACCCAAATATCATAAATACTCGTGTCCAGCATCGACACGCAAATCCTCATCCATTGGGCCCCGTCAGTCTGGGTCAGCCCACGGGCTCCGTCTGCAGTATCGGCCCTCGGCCCCGGCAGTACGGATCACCCCGCATCCATCTATCGACTCTGATCAGTATCCTCCAGATAACTGTCAGGTCCAACCAATCACCGGTAGGTAGTAGTCCCTCTGCCAGGCTCACCGTCTACTACACAGCGAAACCGTTCTCGCCCCAGGGTACCATACCGGGTCCACCATATACCCGTAATCGGCCTCAACCAGCTCCTCAATTCGGGTTCGCATATATCACTCTAGCACCGAGGAAACACATGGTGGACGCACCGAAATATCATATCAAGGGAACCGGGTTTTTAAATGATTACATATTTGAAATAGCCACGGTTCCCAAATCCAGAAATCACATGTAATCCAAACCAATATGCAAGTCAATGATCCGATATGATATGTGCATCAAATATGAATATCATGTCAAGTCACATAAAGATAAGCTACAACATAACGATCCGATGTAATATATGCATCAAGTATGAATATCATGTCAAGTCATATAAAGATGAGCTACAACATAATGATCCGATGTGATATATGCATCAAGTATGAATATCATGTCAAGTCACATATAGATGAGCTACAATATAATGATCCGATGTAAATTCTACAGTGTGAGTGTCATGGCAATTACTAACGGTGTGTGTGTAACATGCAAGGTAGTGCTCGTGCAACATGGACCGTTAGTAATGGTGCGGTGTTCTATCAATTCTAGTTTATATCCATATAGCAGGGAATGCAGTATGCATTACATCGTAGCCATGCACAGTCAATGTATGTAAATGTAGCTCTAAGGTCCTATCAGCCCTGACGTAGAACGCCATGCGGGCGATATCATCGTAGATGTTAAATCTACTCACCGAAGTCTCTCGCTAGGTATAGCCAACAACTTGTTTCCCCTTCTGCGCGGCGTCCGCCGTACTCGCCTGCGAACCTAGAATTACACAATACATCATACATAAGCTTGAAGTCACACAAACACGACATTAAGGCCGAACTAGTAACTCGTGTCGTGAACCAAGCGCGCGTGTGCGCGATACGCTAAAACGTGTGATTACGCGCCTGAAGTCACTCCGACGCGTCGCGATACACAGAAACCCAAAACCCATACACACGTATCACGCGTGTCGCGAAGACTAAAAAAATACGGGAAAATAGGTAATCACCTCCAGATTTTGATACAGAAATGATATTGTAAAACTATATATACCAAAATAACCCACATAGCAGCAGACACCATCACCCCAAACCCCAACCCAAAACACCCCCATCTAGTCGCAAATTGCGGCCAGAATGCTTATTTCGGCGGCCTGGGTTGGGAATTGGGCTCCCAGGTTTGGTGTGTGCACTCTATACCCCCCATAAATGCTACAGTAACCTCTGGTTTCACTCTGAAATATCTTGGGTAGCAGCAGATCCTACATGGCCTTATTTCTAGTTAAAATCCACACTTTTGCACTAAAATGGAACTTTGTGGTATTTCTATGCAAACTGAAACAAACCTGGCCTAAAATAGTTCTAATAACACATAATAGAGCTAACCAAACTAACAAAACCCTAATCTAACATGTGAATCACAAATATCCTTTAATATTACTAAAAAAGCACAAAAATGAGATTTTTTGCTAAACAATACTACAAGTTTAAGGAAAACGAGTGCTAACATGAGTTAATACCTTCTAAAAACCTTTAAAAACACCAAAAGTCCCAGCTCTTACATCAAGTGTGCAGATTTGCTTTCAAACACCTTAAAAAGCACACTTTTCCATGGTTTTGTGATGAAATGTGTTGATTTGTGTATGTTTTTGTGTAGGGATCAAAGGAAAATGAAAAAGGAGAAGAAAAGATGGAGAAAAGCAAAGTTTTCTTGCTGGAATTCTGCAGAATTCTGAAGTGAGGAGAAGAGAGAGAGAAGAGCAAGGAAATGGGGTCAAAAGTCAACCTCTTACCTAACACCATGATTCATTTCTTTTTATTAGGATATTGAATTATGAAAAGGGTTATGATATGATTAAAATGGTGGGGAATTAAAATGAACCATGCACAAAAGAATGGTTAACATGTTATACCAAAAACCCTAAGTCACAAAAATGGTTAAGTGTGCAAGTGTACACTACAAAGGCAAATTTTCCAATTTGCCAACACGACTAAATATAACTAATAATCCTATATACACATATAATAACACATAAAATTACTAATTATCACGAAAAACATTCTCACAGAAATTCAAAGTGTTACAATCTACCCCCCTTAAAGAAATTCGGTCCCCGAATTTAAAAATCTAACTATACGCACCTTCAAAAAGATGGGGATACCTCTTCCTCATCTCGCTCTCGGTCTCCCAAGTGACCTCTTCGCCGCTCTGGCCACGCTAAAGTACCTTGACGGACGGTATCTCTTTCGACCTCAATTTCTTCACTTGTCGATCCAAGATCATCACTGGCTGCTCTGCATAGGAAAGGTCGTGCTCAAGCTGGATCGTCGGGTGCTGAATTGCATGCGAAGGATTATGAAGATATTTGCGGAGCATCGAAACATGAAATACGGGGTGTACGTCTGGAAAACTGGGCGGAAGGGCTAATCGATACGCAACCGCACCAACACGCTCGAGGATCTCGAAGGGGCCCACATATCTGGGACTAAGCTTCCCCTTCTTCCCAAATCTCATCACGCCTTTCATTGGGGAGACCCTCAAGAAAACATGATCACCAACAGAAAACTCAAGTCTACGCCGACGATGGTCCGCATAAGACCTCTGCCTACTCTGGGCTGCTCTTATCCTATCGCGAATCAACTGGATCTTCGCGGTCTTCTCCTCCACAATCTGCGGCCCTAAGATACTGCTCTCACTGAGCTCCATCCAACAGGTGGGCGATCTGCATCTCCTCCCATAAAGAGCCTCAAACGGTGCCATCTGAATGGTCTCCTGGTAGCTGTTGTTGTAGGAGAACTCTACTAAGGGCAAATGATGATCCCAGCTACCTCCGAAGTCTAATACGCATGCTCTGAGCATGTCCTCGAGAGTCTGAATAGTCCGCTCTGACTGTCCGTCGATTTGCGGATGGAATGCTATGCTGAAACTCAAGCGAGTGCCCAAAGCCTCCTGAAGCCTCTGCCATAACCGGCTGGTAAACTGGGTGCCTCTATCGGACACGATACATGTCGGAACTCCGTGCAGTCGTACAATCTCATCAATGTAAATCTGGGCATACTGAGCAAATCTGAAAGTCGTCTTCACCGATAGGAAGTGAGCCGCTTTCGTCAAACGATCCACGATCACCCAGATGGAGTCATACCCTCGACTAGTCCTGGGTAGACCCACAATGAAGTCCATAGATATCTGTTCCCATTTCCACTCCGGAATGGGTAACGGCTGTAGCTCTCCCGCGGGCCTCTGGTGCTCAGCCTTGACTTGCTGACAAGTCAGTCATCTCGACACAAAATCTGCGATGTCTCTCTTCATTCCGTCCCACCAGTAAACATCTCTCAAGTCATGGTACATCTTGGTGGAACCGGGATGAACACTATATACCGATCGATGTGCCTCCTCAAGAATCTCGCGCCGCAATCCCTCAGCATCTGGTACGCACAGTCTAGCTCTAAATCGTAGTACCCCCTGATCATTGATCACGAACTCGAAAAATCTGCCCTGTCCCATCTGTGTCCTGATCTCTGAACAGCGGTCATCACTGTGCTGTGCCTCATGTATACGGTCAAGCAACTGTGGGCGTGCACGAACATGCGCAATCTGTCCTTCGATCGGCGTAAACTCGAACTGTACCCGGCTGTCGCATAAGATCTGCCAATCTTCCGACGACTGCCTCTGCACTGCGGTCAAACAAGATAGACTACCCCCGGGCCTCCTGCTCAAAGCATCCGCCACTACATTGCCCGGCCCGGGCGATACAAGATCTCACAATCGTAGTCCTTCACCAACTCCATCCATCGGCGCTGTCTAAGGTTCAGGTCTCGCTGCTGAAATATATACTTTAAGCTCTTGTGGTCAGTAAATATCTGGCACGACTCTCCATACAGATAATGTCGCCAGATCTTAAGTGCAAAGACCACTGCAGCCATCTCCAGATCATGAGTGGGGTAATTCTGTTCATGTTTCTTTAATTGCCGTGAAGCATACGCGATCACCCTGTCATGCTGCATCAAAACGCACCCTAGCCCCACTCATGAAGCATCACAGTAGACCACAAATCCGCCTGATCCTGAAGGCAATGATAGCACTGGTGTCATAGTCAGTAGAGCCCGTAGCTGCTGGAAACTGTGCTCACACTCCTCCGTCCAATTGAAGCGAACTCCCTTCTGGGTCAACCCGGTCAAAGGTGTAGCAATGCGAGAGAAGTCCTGCACAAATCGCCTGTAATAGCCTGCCAGCCCTAGGAAGCTGCGAACCTCCGTCACTGACGTGGGTCTAGACCAACTCCGAACTGCCTCGATCTTCCTCGGGTCTACACATATGCCATCTCGTGTAATCACGTGCCCCAAGAAGTCTACGCTGTCTAGCCAGAAAGCACACTTTGAAAATTTGGCGAAAAGCTGATGCTCCCTCAAGGTCTACAGTGTAATCCGCAGGTGCTGCTCGTGCTCCTCTCTACTCCGAGAATACACCAAGATATCGTCAATGAACACTATGATGAACAGATAAAGATACGGCCGGAAAATGCGGTTCATCAAGTCCATAAATGCTGCTGGCGCGTTGGTGAGTCCGAACGACATCACCAAAAACTCATAATGGCCATAACGCGTGCGGAAAGCTGTCCTAGAAATGTCCTCCTGTCGAACCCGCAGCTGATGGTAGCCTGATCGCAAATCGATCCTCGAAAAGTATCCTGCCCCCTGAAGATGGTCGAACAAATCGTCGATGCGTGGCAAAGGATACCTGTTCCGCACTGTCACCCTGTTCATCTGGCGGTAGTCAATACACAGACGCAAACTGCCGTCCTTCTTCTTGACGAACAGGACTGGAGCACCCCAAGGAGAAACACTGGGTCGAATGAGTCCCTTATCCAGCAAATCTTGCAACTGACCCCTCAATTCTCGAAGTTCCGCCAGGGCCATCCAATAAGGCGGTACAGAAATAGGCCCCGCGCCAGGAACCAAATCAATACAGAAAGAAATATCACACTCGGGCGGTAGCCCAGGAAGCTCGTCAGGGAACACATCAGGAAACTCGCTAACAACCGGAACCTGATCCATCGGAACCTCTGTAGCTCTAGTATCGCAAACATAGGCGAGAAATCCCTGACATCCCTTCCGCAAAAGCTGTCTAGCGCGAAAAGAAGAAATCATACTGTGAGGGGTGGCACCACGGTCCCCCAACACAACAACAACCGACTCGCCGGGAAAACAAAATCGAACTGTCTTCTCGCGGCAGTCAACATAAGCATAGCGCGTGGCTAACCAATCTATGCCCAAAAGAACGTCGAAGTCCAACATCTCAAGAAGGATCAAATCGACCGGCAACTCTCTCTCGCCAATATGGACGGTACAGTATCGGAACACGTGCCTAGCAACAAACGACTCTCCCACAGGAGTAGTCACAACAAGCGGCTGGTCAAGCAAACCGGACTCTCTACCCAAACTCGGCACAAAGTGTGTGGATACGTACGAGTGCGTGGATCCGGGATCGAATAACACGTGTGCATCAACCGAACATACAGGAAGGATACCTGAGACCACCGCATTGGACGCCTACGCGTCCTGATGCGTCAAAGCAAAAACTCGCGCCTGTCCTCCGCCTGTGACTGATTGTCCCCTGCCGGCCGCTGGCTGCCCTCCGCCTCGGTCACCTTGTCGTCTATGAACAAATCCTCTGTGACCACGACCTCTCAGTGCAGGCGTCTGACGCGGAATAACAGTAGGTACTATCGGCAATGCCGTCTGGGGTGGTGAAGGTGGTAATGTAACATGCGGTGCTGCCGCCCCACTCCGGGGTACCTCCTGACAATCTCGCATACGATGATAAGAACTCCCGCAACGGTAACATCCCGATGATGGTCGCTGACCCTCCTGGGGATAGGAGCTAAATAACCGGCCTCGCCTCGAATCTCTGCCACCTGCAAGGTGCCTGTCACAACGCCGAAAAGGCCGTCTCTGCACTGACGTATCTACACGAACTCTCTACGGCTCTGGGACTGCCGAAGTCTCAGCAAGGCGCTCCTCAACTAATAATGCTGCATCTACTGCTGCTGCGTATGTCTCGTAATGCTGCGCGCTGATAGCAATGAATAGTGGTGTAAGCAAGCCTCAGACAAATCTCTTAACTCGCAACTCCTCAGTAGCCACTAGATACGGAGCATAAACTGATAGCTCGGTGAACAACACATCGTACTCTGCCACTGACATCTCTGGCGTCTGGCGTAAGGACTTGAAACTGCGTGCTCTAGCATCTCTGACACTCAGGGGAAGAAAGCGGGCAAGGAATAGGGCCACGAACTCTGTCCAGGTCATAGGAGGAAGACCTGTTGCTCTACCCTTCTCGACTGATTCGCACCATTTCTGAGCAAGACCTTCCAGGCGAAAGCTCGCGAACTCAACCTATCTCGCATCTGCGCATCTAAGTGAACAACATATCCGCGCCATCCTATCAATGAAAGACTGTGGGTCCTCGGCCACATCGGTGCCTGTGAAGACCGGAGGCTTCAGCCTCATAAACTCTGACAGTGATACTGTAATAACCTCTGTAGTCGCAGGTGCAACAGCCTGCACTGTGGGTACCACCACGGTCTCTGCAACGGGTGGAACTACCTCTGGTCGCTGCGCTCGAAGTGTCTCAACTAGAGATCCCGTCATCTGGCGTATCTCCTGCATACTGGATCCCATCGTCTGGTGTATCTCCTGCACACCAGCCCCTAACATAGCAATCTGATCTGTCACGGCAGTAACAGCCTGCTCGGGCACAACCGGTGTACTACCCGGATCAGTCCTCGTCTCCGACGAGTCAACTCGAATCTCGGCCCTCGCGGCCGCTCTCTGCGCCCTCGTAGTCTTTGGCGGCATAATGGCTGAAAGGAACAATAGGATTCGATAAGGATACGGAAATCGAATCGCAAGAATGAATAGACTCAAGAAGGAATTTAAATCAATAAGTCCTAAGGTCGCGTAGGCGGAGTACCGTGTCGTGAGTATGCCGCGGAACATACACACGTTACGCTATCCTGCTGCAGCTACGTACTCCATCATACCAGGGTCATCCTACACTCCGAAAGGTAAAACCTACGCTCTGATACCAACTTTGTCACAACCCAAAGTTTGGCCTGTGACCGGCACTTAACCACGTAACGTCTACATGCGTAACGCGACTAAGTGAACCGAAAACCCAGAAATCAAACCAGTAAAAGTATAGAGTGTTATAAGTTTTTAAAGAAAGCACTTACTAACATGTTAAGAAATCTAAGTAAACAATCACCAAGATAGCAATATACGACGCCGTAGCGAAGATCAAGATCCATAAGTGGGAACATCACAGATAGAATAAACTGCAAGTACAGTCGGCTCACAACGAGCTCGACACCAGAATACAAGTAATATACATCATCGTCCTCACACTGTCTCTAAGTCAAATACATACATGGTAGATGGAGAATACTAGATACAACAATGTACATAACTGAAACATAAACAGATACCGCACAAAACCCACCTATCAGCAAACGAGCTAGTACACCAACTATGGGGGTATCTGTGTCAAAAGATGCAAAACACAGCCTACCGCGACTACTCCAAAGGGCAACCTGCAAACACTGTGGCACAACGGGGGTGAGTTGCTAACTCGTGAATAGAGATAACATATAAAGGTAATCGCGAGCATGCACGTACTGAGCTACTCTATCATATGCCAACATATGATATCAATGTGTGATAAGTAGTATGTGCAATAATCATGCAAGTGCTCTATCAGGAAATATAACTACAGGATGATGTACAATAATAAATTCTGAGCATGGGCAATATAACATCTACACGGAATGTCAACGTGGAATATGTAATCGGTGTCCATCAATACACCCAGATCCCCCAAATAGCTCAGGCGCGGGCACTCCCATCGGCCCTCAAATCCTGTAAATCTCTGAGAATCCCGAGTGCCCAACTTCGGCACCCAAATATCATAAATACTCGTGTCCAGCATCGACACGCAAATCCTCATCCATCGGGCCCCGTCAGTCCGGGTCAGCCCACGGGCTCCGTCTGCGGTATCGGCCCTCGGCCCCGGCAGTACGGATCACCCCGCATCCATCTATCGACTCTGATCAGTATCCTCCGGATAACTGTCAGGTCCAACCAATCACCAGTAGGTAGTAGTCCCTCTGCCAGGCTCACCGTCTACTACACAGCGAAACCGTTCTCGCCCCAGGGTACCATACCGGGTCCACCATATACCCGTAATCAGCCTCAACCAGCTCCTCGATTCGGGTTCACATATATCACTCTAGCACCGAGGAAACACATGGTGGACGCACCGAAATATCATATCAAGGGAACCGGGTTTTTAAATGATACATATTTGAAATAGCCACGGTTCCCAAATCCAGAAATCACATGTAATCCAAACCAATATGCAAGTCAATGATCCGATATGATATGTGCATCAAATATGAATATCATGTCAAGTCACATAAAGATGAGCTACAACATAACGATCCGATGTAATATATGCATCAAGTATGAATATCATGTCAAGTCACATAAAGATGAGCTACAACATAATGATCCGATGTGATATATGCATCAAGTATGAATATCATGTCAAGTCACATATAGATGAGCTACAATATAATGATCCAATGTAAATTCTACAGTATGAGTGTCATGGCAATTACTAACGGTGTGTGTGTAACATGCAAGGTAGTGCTCATGCAACATGGACCGTTAGTAATGGTGCGGTGTTCTATCAATTCTAGTTTATATCCATATAGCAGGGAATGCAGTATGCATTACATAGTAGCCATGCACAGTCAATGTATGTAAATGTAGCTCTAAGGTCCTATCAGCCCTGACGTAGAACGCCATGCGGGCGATATCCCCGTAGATGTTAAATCTACTCACCGAAGTCTCTCGCTAGGTATAGCCAACAACTTGTTTCCCCTTCTGCGCGGCGTCCGCCGTACTCGCCTGCGAACCTAGAATTACACAATACATCATACATAAGCTTGAAGTCACACAAACACGACATTAAGGCCGAACTAGTAACTCGTGTCGTGAACCAAGCGCGCGTGTGCGCGATACGCTAAAACGTGTGATTACGCGCCTGAAGTCACTCCGACGCGTCGCGATACGCAGAAACCCAAAACCCATACACACGTATCACGCGTGTCGCGAAGACTAAAAAAATACGGGAAAATAGGTAATCACCTCCAGATTTTGATACAGAAATGATATTGTAAAACTATATATACCAAAATAACCCACATAGCAGCAGACACCATCACCCCAAACCCCAACCCAAAACACCCCCATCTAGTCGCAAATTGCGGCCAGAATGCTTATTTCGGCGGCCTGGGTTGGGAATTGGGCTCCCAGGTTTGGTGTGTGCACTCTATACCCCCCATACATGCTACAGTAACCTCTAGTTTCACTCTGAAATATCTCGGGTAGCAGCAGATCCTACAGGGCCTTATTTCTAGTTAAAATCCACACTTTTGCACTAAAATGGAACTTTGTGGTATTTCTGTGCAAACTGAAACAAACCTGGCCTAAAATAGTTCTAATAACATATAATAGAGCTAACCAAACTAACAAAACCCTAATCTAACATGTGAATCACAAATATCCTTTAATATCACTAAAAAAGCACAAAAATGAGATTTTTTGCTAAACAATACTACAAGTTTAAGGAAAAGGAGTGCTAACATGAGTTAATACATTCTAAAAACCTTATAAAACACCAAAAATCCCAGCTCTTACATCAAGTGTGCAGATTTGCTTTCAAACACCTCAAAAAGATCACTTTTCCATGGTTTTGTGATGAATTGTGTTGATTTGTGTATGTTTTTGTGTAGGGATCAAAGGAAAATGAAAAAGGAGAAGAAAAGATGGAGAAAAGCAAAGTTTTCTTGCTGGAATTCTGCAGAATTCTGAAGTGAGGAGAAGAGAGAGAGAAGAGCAAGGAAATGGGGTCAAAAGTCAACCTCTTACCTAACACCATGCTTCATTTCTTTTTATTAGGATATTGAATTATGAAAAGGGTTATGATATGATTAAAATGGTGGGGAATTAAAATGAACCATGCACAAAAGAATGGTTAACATGTTATACCAAAAACCCTAAGTCACAAAAATGGCTAAGTGTGCAAGTGTACACTACAAAGGCAAATTTTCCAATTTGCCAACACGACTAAATATAACTAATAATCCTATATACACATATAATAACACGTAAAATTACTAATTATCACGAAAAACATTCTCACGGAAATTCAAAGTGTTACAGCTTCATTGTTTGTTCTTGGCTCTGTTAAGGAGAAGGCAAAGCGCATTATCCCTTTTTGTGGAGTCACGAAGATAAGGCCTACCCACGATTTGATTATAGGGGAGCTGTTCTTTTGCTTCTTCATGGAAGATGCCCTATCGAAGTAGAGTACCCATCGGGTACCACTTTCTCTTCTCTCCCCGTCAATCATGTCAAACGCGTGCTCATCCGGCAACTCGCAATTTAGGGATGAATCGGCAGGTATTGGATGCTCAGCGAGGAAGTCAACGATGGCCTGGCCTTTCACTGCTTTGAGGGGTCGATATGTTATCGAGAACTCCATTAAGAGGATGGCCCATTTAGCGAGCCGTCCCGTTAGTATGGCTCTTGACATCAAATATTTGAGAGGATCCACTTTTGATATGAGATGGACCTCATGTGCCCAAGCATAATGCCGAAGCTTTGTTACCGCGAAGATTAACGCCAGGCAGTATTTTTCGATAGGGGAATAGTTGTTTTCTGCCCCCAGGAGAACTCGACTTAAATAGTAAAGGGCTCTCTCTTTCCTTTGGTCATTCTCCTGTGCCCATAGCGCGCCTAAAGAACCTTCAAGGGCCGTTGTGTACAGGATGAGGGGCTTTCCCTTGACCGGAGCGGTCAGTACCGGCGGATTCTGCAGGTATTGCTTGATTTCGTCTAGTGCGCTTTGTCACTTGCGATCCCAGACGAACGGGGTCCCCTTCTTCATTAGATGACTGTAAGGACGGCATTTTCCGGAGAGGTTAGCTATGAACCGTCGGATATATGCGAGCTTTCCTTGGAGAGATCGCAGTTGCTTGAGAGTTCTTGGCGGGGGAATTTCCATGATCGCCTTGATCTTCGACGGGTCTATCTCGATGCCCCGCTGTCGTACTATGAATCCTAGGAATTTGCCCGAAGAGACTCCGAACGCGCATTTGAGAGGGTTCATCTTCAGATTGTATTTCCGAAGACATTGAAACACTATCTCCAGATTCTCCCAGTGCTCCTCATATGATTTGCTTTTCACCACGAGGTCGTCGATATAGCATTCGACAATCTCATGTATGAGGTCATCGAAAATCTTCGTCATGGCCCTCTGATAGGTGGCGCCGTCGTTTTTCAGACCGAAAGGCATCATTTTGTAAGCCCAGCGGGGTCCGGAAAGCGGTATGCTTGTGGTCTTCAGGATGCATCTTTATTTGATTGTACCCTGATGAGCCGTCCATGAAAGAGAAGACTTCGTGAGTGGATGTGTTGTCTATCACCAGCTCAGTAACCGGTACGGGAAAGTTATCTTTTGGACAGGCTTTGTTGAGATCCTAAAATTCCACGCATATGTGCACCGTCCCATTTTTCTTCATTACTGGGATGATGTTGGCGATCCAGTCAGAGTACTGAACCTCTTGGATGAAACCGGAGTCGATTATCTTCTTTACCTCGGCGTTGATGCTCATTTCAAGTTCGAGTCGCATTCTTCTTGGCGCTTGTTTGATTGGATTGACGTCCGGAGATATCGCCAACTTATGGATGGCTATTTCTATATCTAATCCCGGCATCTTGAAATAATTCCACGCGAAGCAGTCTTTATACTTTATGAGCACGTCTTTTAGCGTAGTTACCTGTTCTTCAGACAGCGGCTCACTGACGAACGTAGGCCGCGGGTCATTTGTCGTTCCCAAGTCGATTTTTCTTAGGTTATCTGCAGTAGTATGTATTCTATCTTCCAGCTCTTTTGGCGCTGGTGGAAACTCTGAGATCACCTTGTCATCATCGTTTTCGAAGCACCAGGGGAAGTCATCCATGTTCTTGGTCACTCTTTCTTCCGACAGCATTATCACGTGACAGGTACGAGACCGTTTCAAAGACCGGTGTTGATCTGGTTCTACTCTCGCCATATGCGTTGCTTTTGGCACATGCTTTTGCGGTGGGGCTACCTTCCAGATGTTGGATAGAGTGAATCTGCCGAGTTGATATTGGTTTTCTACCCAGTTCTTGAAGGTGAAGCAGTCTTTGAGAGGGTGTCCTATCGCTCGGTGATAGGAGCAATAGCCTGGGTGATGAACCTCACTTGCTTGTTCGGGGTGCTTGGACTCCGGGAGGGTAATCGTCTGATGTTTCATGACAAGACCGAATATCTTCCTTCTCTTGTCTTGGGGAAAAGAATATGCTCGACCCATCTTCTTTATAAGAGACGGATCCCGGCTGCTCAAGTTTCGATTGCGTGGCTTCTTGGACCCGCTTTGCTGATGTCGAACATTTTTTCCGTTTTTCAGTTTGTTTTTGCCTCCGTGTCGGATCTTCCGTATGACGGGCTGGCGACGAAGGGCATCATTATTATCCGTAGCCTGCTGAAGGAGGCTCTGCGTTCAAGCTTTCTCGTAAATGGTCATTTCACGGTTGTGGTCATCCCGGACCTTTGACCCGCTTCCCTTATTAGCTTGTCCATATGTTCTTCAAACGACGGACTCGGCATTTTTGTGGCAGGATCTTGTTTTGGTTCAACTGCAACGTCTTCTAACAGAGCGTCCCCTTCTTCATCGAAGTCTTGTACAACGTAGCAGCCATAGAACCGTTCCCGTTTCTTGGATTGAACATATCCAAGCCCAATCGTTTCCATTATCCCGTTGGGCAATTTTCTCTGAGTTCCAGGGACGTTCCAGATCCTGTTGTAGAACTGAGCTTGTCGAACAGTCTGTTTGAAGGGTACGCTTTGGCTCCTCAACAGCCTTTTTAATCCTCCAGTGTAGTATCTAGGCAGACGGATGGGCTGGAACCTGTCAAGCGTAGAATCGGCACCATGCCAGATTTCTTTCTCCACTTTGGGTTCCGCGGATCGATAAAATAGGACCGCCTTTTCATCTTTTCGCCTCGGAGGAACGTAGAGTGTCTGCAATTCTTGCACATTACAGGTATCAAGTGTGTCGAGCTCTTTGTAGTGCTACCGCGGAACCATAGCGATTTGCAAACTCCGTTCGTTGCCTGGCACGGCTTGTATGGATGGTCGAACAGAAAATACTGCATTGACTTCATCTTCATAGTCGCTGCCGAAGATCAACATAGAGGTAGACGGTCCGGACTTGTTGTATTGGAGCGGCCCCGAATAGACTATTTCTTCTTCCTCCTCGGTATCACTCCCGAAGATTGGAATCGTGGTGATGGATTTTTGCTTGTCCTCCGGTTTGTGGCAACTTTCCGTGTCTTCGAAGTCTGGTAAGAAGTACTTTGCATCTTCGTACTTTCGGACATCATTCACGGAGAATGGGTTCAGCTCCCCTGTCACGGTATACTCGAGACCATCCTTGAAATACTTCATACACTGATGTTGTGTAGAAGGGATGATGTTGTACTCGTGTAACCAAGGCCTGCCGAGCAAAGCGTTGTAACAAGTTGATTGGTAGAGATTTTGCGTATGCGTTTTGAAATCAAAGAATAGAATACCGCAATCAATAACGGTGTCGCTTGGTAGCTAGCCGATTGAGTACGGGTCGGTCCACAGGGAAAACGTGTTCTTTTCTGATTGTTCTAACGAGTCAATTCCTATTTGTGGTAGGTTTTGATTTTTATAAAAACTAAAAATTGAATTTGATTTGGATTAAAACCTTGCTAGGGTTAGGATTAGGTTAGTTTGGAAAGTTAATTCTACTCACTGCTTTCTTTGCCCTAATTAAGAACTTAGGTGTTAGGGTAATAATTAACAAAGGGGATTAGCACGTCTGGGAAGAAACATAGTTTCTTCCTTTTGGTCCTTGTCCGTCCTTTCTTAACTCTTAGCCCTAACCTCTATCTAAATCAACTACGACCGTTCTAACTAGGGAATCACCGCTATCTCGTAGGATAGGGTGCCGTAGTGAGCGGGGGGTGATTGATTTACATAGAGTCCTAATTTGAAAATATTATAAAGGAAAGAAAGGAGTGAGAGATGTTCATCTCTCAAACCTACCCAATCCTAACCCTAACAAGTGAGGAGCTACTCACTCATTAGGGAAATAGTGATGGAATTCATTTTTATATTTTTTTATTAACCTGATTAACTTGCAGATAAAAAGACAGGAAAAATTGCAGAGGAATAAATACGCAACTAAGAAGAACACAAGATAAAAGAAATAAAAAGTTACTTTTATTGATACACTCTTTGACAATTACAAAGGGAATAAAAATTTAATCTAGAATTTAAAAGGAGGCATCTCAAAAGAGGCACCCAAAAGAGGCACACCTTATTTGGCTTTGAGCCCTCCTATTTATAGATAGGAAAAACCCTAGGTTTACATTCTGATCCATACATGCAATTACAAAACAACCCCAAAGACCGAGTCAAAGCACGGACACCCCACCGACACGTGCGTTGCACGGCCGCGGAACCGCGGCAGAATAGCCTGTTTGGCCACGGATCCGCGGCCATTTGGTGGGCTTACGGGCCCAATTCTTTAGGGTTTCTTCAAGTTGCTTTTATCTTCTATTTTCTTCACTTGGTTCCTCAGAATCTCTTCTATTTTCTTCCAGATTTCCAACAGTGCAGAATTATGTGGACTTTTACAGTAAGCTTCGCGTTGAAGTCTTGAATCTTGTGCTGCCTTTGTACTTTGTGCAATTGAACTGTTTACTGATCTTCATTTGTTCCTTGAACTGTTAGGCGGCATCATACGGATTCATCTATTGTTGGTCGTAGTCTCACATTTGTAGCGTCTTTTCATGAATTTCACTGTAATGATCTGAGAACCTGTAACCTGCAACTATTTAGCAGACATGGATCAAAAGCACCTATTTATTTGTAATATGGATAAGAATGGGTGATATAATAATGCAAAATTCTGATATGAATAAATACCCCCAAACTTATCTTTTGCTCGTCTCGAGCAAAGCCAATTTTATTCTCGAAAAAAATCCTAACCTCACTTTCGCAGGGAATCGCGATTGCACTGAGCTCGTGCAACAAGCCGTTAAACCTCTAGGTGTCCCTAGTCGGAGGAGTGTTGTCTCCTGAGGGTTTTCAGCGGATACTACCCACAAAATCCGATCAATTAGGCTATCGACTCTAATTCTCCAATTCAGTATTCTAATCAGAAATTCTATTATCGTCAACTTAGAAATCATCAACCCATATTTTTCATGCTCACTTATCATTTAACTTAAGATCGTATATGTTCTGCAAATTTATTAAGCTTTCAGCATCTTTTGAATTTTCCTTCTAAGGTTCCATCTCAACTTAGGAATTTTTATCATCTTTATTGAAGATATAAGCCCTATCTTTCATTCCTATCTCTCATCCAAACCCCAATCATATACCCCTACGTGTGTGTATGTATCACCCCTACACTTGGAAATTCAATTCTAGCTATCATACTCTTGTCTATCGTCCAAAATACTTTTAGTTGGTGAATCTTAGATGAAATTTGCTCACACGTCCTTCATTCGACCGTTAATACTTCTTGAGGTACTAAAGACCGATTACAAAATGTGTTTGCGCATTAAGTCATAATTTCTCGTCTTGTAATACTTAAGGCTTTTAGCAGTGACTCCTAAACCAGTTGGTCTAAGGCACTAGGTGATAAAGCACCCTCGCTATATATTTATTTTTTTATGCAGTCTCAAGTAATTACAAAACCAGTGTTCATTTTTTTTTACATCTCTTTATTCACACTTGTATTTTTATTTTATTTTCCTTCATACTTAGGATTTTAGACAAGAGCATTTCAAGATATCCTCTACTATTCCATGTTTCAAGGTGCGTGTTTGTGCAAGTTGCAGGGTGTATATTTTCAGAATTTAGACTTAAGGTTAGGAATTATTTTTCAAATTTACACTTCAAATAAAGATTTCAATACTCTTCCCTTATTTTAATTTTCCCAAAGAATTGAACTCAAAATTTGCCTATTTCTAAATTAACTGCAATGACATATATTTTCTATAATTAAACTTTAAGAAAGGTTATTTTTAGGGTTTTTAATTTACTAAGTTTAGGATCTAGTTTTTCCTAACTAGTCAACCGTCATGTTGAACTTAAGTCAAATATGATCAAAATTGAACATTTCAATTTTTATAATTTTTAAATTTTTTCAGTTTTTATGGGTTTAAAAATAAGTATGCAAATGCAAAAATATACATATGAATGTGAAGGAAGAAAGCTTACCGAGCACACCCCCAAACTTAAACATGACAGTGCCCTCACTGTCAAGCTACACCAAGAGGGTCAAAATTGTCGGTACTCCACTGTTTGGTTTTTTATTATTATTATTATTAAGAAAACAAAATATATACACAAAAAGGTTCCCCCCAAACTTAAGTAAAACAGTGTTTCCACTGTTTAAGCGTTAAAGTTCAGAGTTAGGGGGGAGAAAAACACAGTATCAAGCTATACAAGGCCTTACACATGCCAGAGATTAGCACCAACCATTCAAAAAATTTATCGTTATAATGGTGTGGTTGGTGAAAGAATGGAGTGTAAAGAAAAGAAATGAGAAACACACGAGACCGTGTGGAGATAGAAGTAGTATATAGTCTCGGTGGAGGAGAAGAATGGAGGAAGGGAAAAAGAAATTGTGGTGGTTCGACTTCTATAGATGGATGTTGATTAATCACAAAATCCATGTTGTTTAGGAATGCAAGTTCGTCAGCAAAAAATCCTTCAAAACTCTCATCGATGTAATTGAAAATTTTGCTGTCAGTAAGTTTTGTGCCAGAATTTATCATACTTAATTTGTCAAAAATTATGGAGGTGGAAGACTCGAAAAACTCATCTACCTCATTTTCAAAAATATCCAAATCAAGTTGGCTTTCTGGAATGATCAAACTTGAATTATCGGATTGTGATTCATCAACACTCACTGAAATTATCGGAAGAATAGAAGAAGAATCAGAGAAAGTGGGAGAAAGTAGTGGAATACGAACTTGAGGGTGGAAATTGAGTGTATAAATTAGCACAATTTGTAATGACCGATGTGTAAAAAGCGATTGTGCTAATTTATCAACCCACTAAGAAATGAGGTCAAATCCCTCAAGATTCGTGAGAAAACATGGGTACGTCGAACTTTGTAAACTAGACATTGAAAATGAAAGTGTAACGTTTTCTTGCACAATCGGAACGAGGATGGAAGGAAGTGAATGAGGAAGGGTATCGGTTAAACATTCAAGAGGGTGTGCGCAGTCAATGAAAGGGATAGAATGAATTGGAAAATCCGACTCCTCAAGTAAAACTGCTTCATCCTCAATAATTTCCTCAATACTCTCCTCAATATTTAGCTTATCCATGCAATTCTCATCAAAATCAAGACGCGTATGAAGTTCGGGAAAAACAGTTAATGACTCGGGATGATGAATTGGAGAATCCAAATCTGTTGGTTCATCATCCAAAATATTCCCAGCATCAATATCCTTGATCAAGTGAAAATTAAATTTCTCAGACAGCTCATCAAAAGCATGGATATCAACCAATTCAGGTTCTAGAGTGGAGGTGTAGAGGTCAAAAGGATTGGTGATGGTTTCACTCAAAAGAGACCCTTCACAATCAGATAAATCAGACATTACAAAGTCGCACAACTCATTAAACGTTTTATCTTCAACTGGTGAATCATTTGGAACACTTGATAGACATTCAAAATCGGAGTTGAGGGATTCAATAGGGGATGGGTAGGTTTGATTTGGAAGGGTGCACAGCTCACTCTCTCCACTCAATTTCTCAATCTGTCCAACCGCCTCATCATACATTGGAAAAATTGGAGCTGGTTGGAAACTAGCTACCGGGTCACTAAGTTGTGTAAGGGCGTCTATGGACGCATTCAAATCCATTATCTGTTGTCTTGAAGCTACCATAAAATCTTCCAACGACTGTTCCAGACTAGACATGGGTTGTGAGGGGGTTTCAGTAAAAAAATTCAAAGTTGTTTGGATACTGGAAACTCCTAAATGGCTGTGTAGACGCAATGTCTAGGGAATGTGCGAAAGTCTGGTAGGACTGGTAGGAATTGAATGGTTGGACAGGAGTAGGATCAATATTTGGATAAGAAGGTGAATGGAATTGTTGATCCAAAGAATTCGCTGTGGTGAAAGGAGTGAAAGATCGGTTACGAGATTGTTCAATATGTTCAGCAATAGACATGGGTTTCGGAGTTACAACAGGACTCGAAAAAGGAGTATCAACATAAGAAGGTGGTGAAGGTTGAAATGGTTGATATAAAGTGGATTGCGGAGTCCAACTGGATGTCCTAGACGCGTCTATTCTATTTTTCAAAGAAATTTTGGGCATGGAGGGGTCATCCGAAATTCGACCAAAACAATGAGCGTAGAAAGTAATGTCTGGTTGAGGGTACCAAAGTTCGGCAAGACTTTTGCGAGGTGGGGTACTCATGATGTGAGGAAAGAAAGGAAAAGAATGTGATTTTTTATTTATTTATTTATTTATTTATTTTTAAAAAAATTGTTTGTTTTTGGAGTTTTGAAATTTTTGAAAGTGTTGAAAGAGTTTTTGCAAAAATTTGTACGGAACTACGGCACAATTTCAAACAACCACAGTTTAAACATGCACAATCAAACCTAGAGCCAGGGTCTCCTGAGTCAACTAGACTGCTCCTAACTGTTCCAAAGTGACAAGTTGTGAGATAGCCTTCAAATCGCCTCTTCACTGCCAATCGTGGCCAGATAAGCACAAATGAAGAAAAGAGGGTTCCGCTCACGAATCACCGTGAGACGGGCCTTTTAAAGTTACCTTTATCACTTGTCTAGCCTAGGCACCACAAAGTCAGGTTTAGATAAACGACTGAATGCCCACAACCCTCCTCTGTCCTAATGAGCGCGACAGTCCTTAGTTGGCTAAATCTAGATATTTTTTAAATTTAGCTCAAGAGTGATGCATATGCTTTTAGTGATTTTTGGGGTCTTAGGAAGGGTGATGAAATCCCCACCCAATCTTGATTGGTGTTATAGCCCCTTAAAAGTCCGTTTTAAATATGCAAAACAATTAACACACAAAAATCTAAAACACTTGCAAAAATTGTTTTTATTTGGCAGCGCAAAGAATCCTGCACAAAAACAATTTACTGGATAGGAGAAAGAATTTTGCGCAAAAAACCCTGCAGGAAAAATTTTCAGTGGAGTTCCGGGGGTTACAGAGGAGAAATGGAATGCTTACAGAGCAAAATGGATTGCTGACGTCACCGGTTGACGGCGGTTCCGCGGTCAAACCTGCACTTGTGCCGCGGTTCCGCGGTGGAACAATTGGTTCAGATCTCTAAAATTTTTCTGTTTTCTGTTGTGGTTCTCCTCTGTCTGTTCAGATCTTCTGTTTCTTTGTTCGCTGTGCTTGCTGCAGATCTGAATCAGTTCGTCTTTCTTTCCTGCACAATTTGCACAAAAACCAATCAGAAGTAACAAGATGATTTTTATTTTTATTTTTATATCTTTTTTTTTGTTTTAAAATTTTTCAATTTTTATAATTTTTAAATTTTAATTTTTTTTTAACCCGAAATTACATAAAGAAAGAGACTACCGTCTCCCCGGCAACGGCGCCATTTGATTGAGAGAGATTTTGCGTATGCGTTTTGAAATCAAAGAATAGAATACCGCAATCAATAACGGTGTCGCTTGGTAGCTAGCCGATTGAGTACGGGTCGGTCCATAGGGAAAACGTGTTCTTTTCTGATTGTTCTAACGAGTCAATTCCTATTTGTGGTAAGTTTTGATTTTTATAAAAACTAAAAATTGAATTTGATTGGGATTAAAACCTTGCTAGGGTTAGGATTAGGTTAGTTTGGAAAGTTAATTCTACTCACTGCTTTCTTTGCCCTAATTAAGAACTTAGGTGTTAGAGTAATAATTAACAAAGGGGATTAACACGTCTGGGAAGAAACATAGTTTCTTCCTTTTGGTCCTTGTCCGTCCTTTCTTAACTCTTAGCCCTAATCTCTATCTAAATCAACTACGACCGGTCTAACTAGGGAATCACCGCTATCTCGTAGGATAGGGTGCTGTAGTGAGCGGGGGTGATTGATTTACATAGAGTCCTAATTTGAAAATATTATAAAGGAAAGAAAGGAGTGAGAGATGTTCATCTCTCAAACCTACCCAATCCTAACCCTAACAAGTGAGGAGCTACTCACTCGTTAGGGAAATAGTGATGGAATTCATTTTTATATTTTTTTATTAACCTGATTAACTTGCAGATAAAAAGACAGGAAAAATTGCAGAGGAATAAATACGTAACTAAGAAGAACACAAGATAAAAGAAATAAAAAGTTACTTTTATTGATACACTCTTTGACAATTACAAAGGGAATAAAAATTTAATCTAGAATTTAAAATGAGGACTCTCAAAAGAGGCACCCAAAAGAGGCACACCTTATTTGGGTTTGAGCCCTCCTATTTATAGATAGGAAAAACCCTAGGTTTACAGTCTGATCCATACATGAAATTACAAAACAACCCCAAAGACCGAGTCAAAGCACCGACACCCCACCGACACGTGCGTTGCACGGCCGCGGAACCGCGGCAGAATAGCCTGTTTGGCCGCGGATCCGCGGCCATTTGGTGGGCTTACGGGCCTAATTCTTTAAGGTTTCTTCAAATTGCTTTTATCTTCTGTTTTCTTCACTTGGTTCCTCAGAATCTCTTCTATTTTCTTCCAGATTTCCAACAGTGCAGAATTACGTGGACTTTTACCGTAAGCTTCGCGTTGAAGTCTTGAATCTTGTGCTGCCTTTGTACTTTGTGCATTTGAACTGTTTACTGATCTTCATTTGTTCTTTGAACTGTTAGGCGGCATCATACGGATTCATCTATTGTTGGTCGTAGTCTCACATTTGTAGCGTCTTTTCATGAATTTCACTGTAATGATCTGAGAACCTGTAACCTGCAACAATTTAGCAGACATGGATCAAAAGCACCTATTTATTTGTAATATGAATAAGAATGGGTGATATAATAATGCAAAATTCTGATATGAACACAAGTCTTGGCGTCAATGACGTGAAATTTGATGTCAGTGATGAGCAGCCCAAAGCGTAACGTCAGTATCACAGACCCGAGAGTCCGTGATGACTGGGAGTCGAATCCGGAGATAGTGATTTTATCTCGAGCGAGATTGTCACGCCCTGCTTCCCAGAATACGCTAAGATGGGTACGTGACATAGCCAACCATGCTACCTGTGGATCGGAAAAATCCTTCCACAGTCACATTACGGCTGTAGAGATATCAAGAAACAGGAAAGTAAACTGAACTACCCAGTACATGTCTATGAGCCAGAATAAATGAGTCAAGAAATGATAATATGCGGAAGCAAAAGATACAATAAAAGAAACACCTGGAAAGTAAAACTGCATACCGACGGGATCTTCACCGCTCGGTCTAACAGCGGCAATACTCCTGATCAGTCTGCAACAAGGTAGAGGATCTGGGCCATGCAAAACCTAGACGTCAACGCGTCATAACATTAAGCAATAATATGTAAACAGGGTAGCAAGACATGAATGTATAATCATAAATAGTAAAGCAGGTATAACAGCAAAATAAATCAGGGCAGTGAAAGATAGTGTGCAGTGAGTAAACTAAACTGATCTATTGGGTTAACTGCTCTCAAGTCTTTGAAATCAATTTGATGAATCATCGATGTAACTCAATAGTATCCCGTGCATGCCCGGGACCACGGTCTAAGACACTCGGGCTGAAACCGAGACATGCCGCTAGGCACTAAAAGGAAAAGGGTAAAGACGAACGATGTCAGCAGCATCGTCCCGAGGTGGGCCTAGCCTCTAAAATTGATCAGTATAAGCAAGCAACTGTCGAGTTACAAGTCAGAATTTCATCATTGATTTCCCCAAACCCCCAAGTTATATGTGTTCAAGTCAGGTATTAAGTAATCAAGAACTAATGCCAACTCTGGATCAGGTAGGTACAGGTTTGTCTGGATAGACAACAGGAACGGTTCGTAAGGACTACATGTCAGGTTTGTTGGCATTAGACACAAGATCAGGTAACAGGTCAAGCCATGGTACATCAGGTCTGGTCAAGTAATGTATTTAGGTGTCGTGTCATGTCAAGAGTGTATGGTACCATATCATATCAGATAGGAAGTGCAACAGGTCATATCAGGAAGCACAAATAATATGTGGGTGCTCACAAATCAACTAATATAAACATGGTTATAAATAAACAAGCATGGGTATTATCGGAACAATAAAATGACACACGTAATATGATATGCAAATAGGTACAGATTAAACTACTTGGATGCACGGTTATCAGTTTGAGTTTAAGGGATAGTTTTAACATTTCATGAAGGCAATATACTAAATGTGGATGATAAAATCATATTAATATGTACCAAAACAATCTAGATGTGAAATTGAATATGAAATAGACTAGATGTATGTAACCGGTCGTCCGATAGGGTATAAACTACAAAAGGGTATTATGGCTATGCAAACGATTATGATTATGAGATCTAACATATAAATGTGGTCATTTAGGTTTAGTAAACTAAATGCAACAGTTAGGTTTCAAGTTCTAGATCTGAAATATGTAAACGGGACATCGTGCTGTTAACTTGGAACTCATGGATTTAGTTTCTATTTATAGCTTTAATAAGAAAATAGATAAATTAATATAGGAATAGTATGAATAGCATGTAGCAAGTTTCACTTGCCTCAGAATAAAGGTCAAGATGCAGGCAGCCTGGTGCGACATGTCACGATACGGTGTGTGAAACGGCATGACACGGTACTGGGTCTAGTCGCGATTTGGTGCGCGGTCTGAACGCGGTCTGGTGCACGGTCTGGGCGCGGTCTGGATGCGCGGCCCGGTCTGGGGCGCGGTCTGGTGCGCGGTCTGGGCGCTGTCTGGTGTGCGGTCTGGTGCGCTGTCTGGGCACGATCTGGTGCGCGGTCTGGGCGCTATCTGGTCGTGACACGGATCTGGTGATGGTATGGTTCGTTCGGACCGTCGGCGGTGGCACGGCTCCGGCGGTATCGGGAAATACGGATCAAGAAAGAGAAGAGAAAGGAAAAGAAGAAGAAAGAAGAAGAAGAAGATGAAGGTTGTTCTCTGGGGTTTGGTTCTTTGGGACAGAGGTGACGGCGAGGGAGACGTAACGACGAGTCATGATTTTTTGACGAGGTTTCACGGCTAGGCAGTGGGCTGCGGTTCTTGGCGTCGGGTGTGTAGGGTTCTTGCACAGGGGAGAAAATCGGGTCTAGGGAGTAGGAGAGAGGGGAGAAAGTGGTGGCGATGGCGTGGAGGTGACGGGGTCGGAGCTCCGGTGAGGGTGCAGGCGAGGTCGGGGGCTGTAGGTTGTTGGGTTCTTCAAGGAAAGAAGGTGGGAGGGAGAAGTGAAGGTGGGGGATGGTCGAGGAAGGTGAGGGATGGTCGACGACGACGATGAGGCGACGGCGACGAGGTCAAGTTGATGGGTTCGAGGTTTGTTCTGGGGTTCTGGGTTCGGGAAAGAGAGGGAGAGAAGAGGAGAAGAGGAAGGTGGAGAAGAGGGATGGTCGACGGTGGAGCAGCGACGGCGACGAGTTCCGGCGGTGGCGAGGCTGCGGGAAAGCTTGGGTTAGGGTTGCGTGAGGCGGGAAGAAAATATTCAGAGAAGGAGAAGAAGAGAGAGAGAGAGAAATAGAATGGGATTAGGTTGTTAAGATTAGATTAAATATTGGTTAAAGAAATATTTTATACACCTAATCTAACTGTTACCAACTGTTGAACTGTTTGGTATTAGATTACGATGATATAAATATGTATAAAAAAATATATAGAATAATATAAACGTAAAACAGTTTAGAATGTATAAGAAGAATATAATATTAAAATATTAGTCCGTTTTGAGATTTTGGCAAATACCAACCTACTCCAAAACACGCCCGGGTCGGATCCAAAAATTCATATTTAAAATATGAAAAATATATGCAACTTCCAAATTTCAAAACGAAAGCACAGTTAAAGAAAATGTATACCCCCAAGAACGGATGCACGTACGTGCGCGTAGCCATCCAAACACGTCCGTTTCACCGAACGGGATGAGAACAAAATGTGCGGATGCTACCACGGGGTTAGGGGTATCATGCCGGCTATGAAATGCAATTTTAGAATATTTTACGTGACCTAAAATGCTATATGATAAAAGATGCAATACCAAGTAAAATGCCTGTATGTACTAATCATGAGATGCACGAGGCCATGCAACAACTCAAGGTAATCTATAAATAAGAATCAAACAGGTTCAAGCAAGCGGGTCGGGTCGAATGCAAAGTAATATGTAAAATACCATTCGCACCCAAACACGCTAAATCAAGAAAAAACCATGGGTAGGTAAATACGGAAACTGGAATTGGTATAAATGAACTCGGGTGTTACATTATACCCAACTACAAAAGAATTTCGTCCTCGAAATTCCAAGAATAAGAAAGGATAAACAAACAAGAAATTTCAAGAATAGATGGGAAACTTCTGTCGGACTTCATCTTCTCGTTCCCAATTTGGTTCTCCATGCGAGCGATTTCTCCAAGAAACAAGTACAAGAGGGATAGAAAACCTTATTCTTAGGGACCTTTCCCTATCGATCCACAATCGACATCAGTCGTTCCTCAAAGTATAAATCTTCTCGTACAGTCAGCTCTGAAGGATCCAGCACGTGTGCTTCATCTCGAACATACTTACGGAGTTGAGATACATGAGACACGTCAGGAACATTCTCCAACGATTGCGGTGATGCCAAACGATACGCCACTTCTCCAACATGCTCCAAAATATCGAAAGGTCCAACAAATCGAGAACTAAACTTTTCTCGACTTTCGAAACGAATCACCCCTCTAGTCAGTGATACCTTCAAGAATACCAAATCACCAACGGCGAACTCTAGAGGTCATCTCAACTTATCTGCCCAACTCTTTGTCGGTCTCGTGCTGCTTTAATATGATTCCAAAATCTATTAACCTTCTTAACTGTCTACACAACCAAATCTGGTCCCAAGAATCTTCGTTCACCAACATCGTCCCAACAACGGTGAACGACACTTGTGACCATAAAAAGCCTCAAATGGAGTTATCTGAACAGTCACCTGAAAGCTGTTGTTGTACGAAAACTCCACCAAGTTTAGATGATCCCATGAACCCTTGAAGTATAACATGCAAGCTCTCAATATGTCTTCAAGAGTTTGGATCATTCTCCGACTGGCCATCTGTTTGAGGATGATAAGCTGTACTAAACTTCAAACTAGTCCCCAAATTTTCCTGTAAGTTCCTCCAAAAGAGTGATAAGAAACGGTTGTCACGGTCGGTCACGATACAAACCGGTACTCCGTGCAATCTTACTATCTCCTGTATGCACCAGTCTGCCAAAGCTTCCGTTGATTGACCAAGAATCATCAATCACCCAACTGCATTATTGCCCTTTGGACTCAGCGGTAAAGCCGTCACGAAATCCATGGTTACATGTTCTCACTTCCATTGAGGAATCGGAAGTGGTCGCAATAAACCAGCAAACTGTTGATGTTCGGCCTTAACTTGCTGACACCCCAAGCACTTTGCTACAAAACGGCAATCTCCCGTTTCATGCATTCCCACCAGAAATGCTGCCGTAGATCTCGGTACATCTTCATGCCTTCTGGATGTACGAAATATAAGGAACTGTGTGCCTCCTTCATAAATCCTTCATAAATATCTCCTTTTGGCACACACAAACAGCTACCATACCGCAACAAACCATCTTCATAAAGCAGTAGTCTGTTCAAAGTCCAGCCTCAACCTGTTCTCGAAACTTATGCAATTTTGGGTCCTGCAATTGCTCTGCTTCAAAATTATCGATCGACAACGACTGTACTTACAGCTGCACCAACTGCCCCAAAGAATGCGGTAGCACAGCCTCCGAATCGAATCTTCGAAAGTTCCCGATAAGTCCCTTCTGTGCAGTCCACATCTGAATTGCTGGCGACCGTCTAAGCGCATCCGGTACAACTTTAACTTTCCCCGAAGGGTACTTTAGATTGAAATCGTAGTCAGCCATCAGCATCCACCATCTTCGCTGCCTCATGTTAAGCTCCTTCTGTGTGAATACATACTTTGGGCTTTTGTGATCGGTGAATACTTCGACCCCTTTCGCCCAAAAGTAGTGTCTCCAAGTTTTCAAAGCGAAAATCACAGCTGCTAGCTTCCAATCCATAAGTTGGGTAATTCTTCTCATGTGTCTTCAGCCGTCTCGACGCGTAAGCTACAACCTTCCCATGCTGCATCAAACACATCCAAATCCTTTTCCCAGATACGTCGCTATGAAACACCAATTCTCCGGAACCATCTGGTACGGTCAAAATAAGAGCGGTTATCCATCCTTGCCTCAACGCCTCAAGGGCCGACACACACTTATCCGTCCACACCAATGGTACTTCCTTGCACGTAAGCTTGGTCAAAGCTCAGCCAAACGAGCAAAATTCTCCACCAACCTTCTATGTATCCTGCAAGTCTAAGAAAACTTCTGATCTCTACAACGTTCTTCGGAATCGGCCAATCTTGAACTGCTGCAATCTTCCCTGGATAAACGGCGATTCCATCTCCAGCTACGATATGCCCCAAAACTTTACTTCTTCAAACCAAACTCGCACTTGCTCATCTCTGCATACAATCTTTCTTGCATTAATGTCTGCAGTGCGATCTTCAAGGGTGCCGCATGCTCTTCAATACTTCTCGAGTAGACCAGAATATCTTCAATGAACACCACTATAAACTGGTCCAAGAATGGTGAAAAGATTCGGTTCATCAAGTCCATAAATATCGTCGGTGCATTTCTTACTCCGAAGGGCATCACTAAACACTCGTAATGTCCATACCGAGTCGGAACGCAGTCTTGCAAATATCTTCTGGTTTAGCTCGGACCTGATGATATCCGGACCGCAAATCCAGCTTCGAGAATACCCTCGGGCCACAAAGTTGCTCGAACAATTCGCCAATGCGAGGGATCGGGTACTTGTTCTTAATAGTCACCCGGTTTAATTCTCGATAATCGATGCACATTCTCCTTGTGCCATCTTTCCTCTTTACTAAAAGAATTGGAGCTCCCCAAGGTGAATTGGGCGAATTCAACCCTTCTTTAGTAATTCGGTAACCTGCTTCTTGACTTCTTCCAACTCCACTGATGCCATCGGGTAATACGCCTTTGAGATTGGCACTGCACCAGGAACAAGATCAATCATGAACTCCCTATCTCATTTTGCGGTAAACCCGAGATGTCCTCGAACACGTCCATGAACTCTCGAACTACAGCCGACGCTTCTTCCTTATCAACTTCCATCGACGAAAGAACATTGTTTGTCGGGCTAGCCCTAAACTCAACTGGCCCGACAGAACTGCTTCCTCCAGCAAAACAAACTCCGGATGTCCGGGAATCTGGAGAATCACTTTCCTTTCCTTACAATCAATATGAGCGTGGAAAGTGCCGCGAAAGTCCATTCCCAAGACAACAACAAACAAAGGGGTGCACCAGAATTGAATAATTCTAATGCGGGAAAGAAGAACAAGTAAGATACCAAGATGACTTCATCCGAAGTCAAGATACTGAAGAGGATTAAGCACGGTAAACATAATTCAAGCTGGCAATAAAACAAGAACTGGCAAGCAATGAAACCGAGAGAAGCAAGGTATTATAACGATCATGAAATAAGGAAGTGAATCAAGACTAGAACTCCAAGTTACTTAAATAGAGTACCGTATTGTAACCATGCTGCAGTTCATGGGTACAATTACATAACTCCACCCAAGTCGCCCAAATCCTAGTATCAGAATCAATAAACAGGGAGAAACAATGGTGAATCCAAAAAGATTTCAAGCTGAGATGCAAAGTTGTTTGCATATCGTCAAGGCAAAGGATACGAGAAAGATATGATTCAAGAATCACGATAACAAGGTGGCAGGACATGTTTCTAATCATGAGTATTCTGATTCGTGTATTGGGTCCAATACCCAACTACAAAAGAATCAACCCGATTAACCTATATCCTATGGCTCTGATACCAAAGAAACCATGTCACGCCCTGCTTCCCAGAGTACGCTAAGATGGGCACGTGACATAGCCAACCATGCTACCTGTGGATCGGAAAAATCCTTCCACAGTCACATTACGGCTGTAGAGATATCAAGAAATAGGAAAGTAAACTAAACTACCTAGTACATGTCCATGAGCTAGAATAAATGAGTCAAGAAATGATAATATGCGGAAGCAAAAGATACAATAAAAGAAACACGTGGAAAGTAAAACTGCATACCGACGGGATCTTCACCGCTCGGTCTAACAGCGGCAATACTCCTGATCAGTCTGCAACAAGGTAAAGGATCTGGGCCATGCAAAACCCAGAAGTCAGCGCGTCAAAACATCAAGCAATAATATGTAAACAGGGTAGCAAGACATGAAAGTATAATCATAAATAGTAAAGCAGTTATAACAGCAAAATAAATCAGGGAAGTGAAAGATAGTGTGCAGTGAGTAAACTAAACTGATCTATTGGGTTAACTGCTTTCAAGTCTTTGAAATCAATTTGATGAATCATCGATGTAACTCAATAATATCCCGTGCATGCCCGGGACCACGGTCTAAGACTCTCGAGCTGAAACCGAGACGTGCCGCTAGGCACTAAAAGGAAAAGGGTAAAGACGAATGATGTCAGCAGCATCGTCCCGAGGCGGGCCTAGCCTCTAAAACTGATCAGTATAAGCAAGCAACTGTCGAGTTACAAGTCAGGATTTCATCATTGATTTCCCCAAACCCCCAAGTTATATGTGTTCAAGTCAGGTATTAAGTAATCAAGAACTAATGCCAACTCTGGATCAGGTAGGTGCAGGTTTGTCTGGATAGACAACAGGAACGGTCCGTAAGGACTATATGTCAGGTTTGTTGGCATTAGACACAAGATCAGGTAACAGGTCAAGCCATGGCACATCAGGTCAGGTCAAGTAATATATTTAGGTATCATGTCATGTCAAGAGTGTATGGTACCATGTCATATCAGATAGGAAGTGCAACAGGTCATGTCAGGAAGCACAAATAATATATGGGTGCTCACAAATCAACTAATATAAACATGGTTATAAATAAACAAACATGGGTATTATCAGAACAATAAAATGACACACGTAATATGATATGCAAATAGGTACAGATTAAACTACTTGGATGCACGGTTATCAGTTTGAGTTTAAGGGATAGTTTTAACATTTCATGAAGGCAGTATACCAAATGTGGATGATAAAATCATATTAATATGTACCAAAACAATCTAGATGTGAAATTGAATATGAAATAGACTAGATGTATGTAACCGGTCGTCCGATAGGGTATAAACTACAAAAGGGTATTATGGCTATGCAAACGATTATGATTATGAGATCTAACATATAAATGTGGTTATTTAGGTTTAGTAAACTAAATGCAACAGTTAGGTTTCAAGTTCTAGATCTGAAATATGTAAATGGGACATCGTGCTGTTAACTTGGAACTCATGGATTTAGTTTCTATTTATAGCTTTAATAAGAAAATAGATAAATTAATATAGGAATAGTATGAATAGCATGTAGCAAGTTTCACTTGCCTCAGAACAAAGGTCGAGATGCAGGCGGCCTGGTGCGACATGTCACGATACGGTGTGTGAAACGGCATGACACGGTACTGGGTCTAGTCGCGATCTGGTGCGTGGTCTGGGCGCGGTCTGGTGCGCGGTCTGGGCGCGGTATGGATGCGCTCTGGGGCGCGGTCTGGTGCGCGGTCTGGTCACGGTCTGGTGCACGGTCTGGTCGCGGTCTGGTGCGCGGTCTGGTGCGCGGTCTGGTGCACGGTCTGGGCGCGGTCTGGGACGCGGTCTGGTGCGCGGTCTGGGCGCGGTCTGGTGCGCGGTCTGGGCGTTATCTGGAGCGCGGTCTGGTGCGCGGTCTGGGTGCTATCTGGTCGTAACACGGATCTGGTGATGGTATGGTTCGTTCGGACCGTCGGCGATGGCACGGCTCCGGCGGTATCGGGAAATACGAATCAAGAAAGAAAAGAGAAAGGAAAAGAAAAAGAAAGAAGAAGAAGAAGATGAAGGTTGTTCTCTGGGGTTTGGTTCTCTGGGACAGACGTGACGGCGAGGGAGACGTAACGACGAGTCATGATTTTTCGACGAGGTATCACGGCGAGGCAGTGGGCTGCGGTTCTTGGCATCGAGTGTGCAGGGTTCTTGCACAGGGGAGAAAGTCGGGTCTTGAGAGTAGGAGAGAGGAGAGAGGGGAGAAAGTGGTGGCGAGGGCGCGGAGGTGACGGGGTCGGAGCTCCGATGAGGGTGCATGCGAGGTCGGGGGCTGTAGGTTGTTGGGTTCTTCAAGGAAAGAAGGTGGGAGGGAGAAGTGAAGGTGAGGGATGGTCGAAGAAGGTGAGGCATGGTCAACGACGACGACGAGGCGACGGCGACGAGGTCAGGTTGATGGGTTCAAGCTTTGTTGTGGGGTTTTGGGTTCGGGGAAGAGAGGGAGAGAAGAGGAGAAGAGGAAGGTGGAGAAGAGGGATGGTCGACGGTGGAGCAGCGACGGCGACGAGTTCCGGCGATGGCAAGGCTGCGGGAAAGCTTGGGTTAGGGTTGCGTGAGGCGGGAAGAAAATATTTAGAAAAGGAGAAGAAGAGAGAGAGAGAGAGAGAAATAGAATGGGATTAGGTTGTTAAGATTAGATTAAATATTGGTTAAAGAAATATTTTATACACCTAATCTAACCGTTACCAACTGTTGAACTGTTTGGTATTAGATTAGGATGATATAAATATATATAAAAAAAATATATAGAATAATATAAACGTAAAACAGTTTAGAATGTATAAGAAGAATATAATATTAAAATATTAGTCCGTTTTGAGATTTTGGCAAATACCACCCTACTCCAAAACACGTCCGGGTCGGGTCCAAAAATTCAGATTTAAAATATGAAAAATATATGCAACTTCCAAATTTCAAAACGAAAGCTCAGTTAAAGAAAATGCATACCCCCAAGAACGGATGCACATACGTGCGCGTAGCCATCCAAACACGTCCGTTTCACCGAACGGAATGAGAACAAAATGTGCGGATGCTACCACGGTGTTAGAGGTATCATGCCGGCTATGAAATGCAATTTTAGAATATTTTACGTGACCTAAAATGTTATATGATAAAAGATACAATACCAGGTAAAATGCATGTATGTACTAATCATGAGATGCACGAGGCCATGCAACAACTCAAGGTAATCTATAAATAAGAATCAAACAGGTTCAAGCAAGCGGGTCGGGTCGAATGCAAAGTAATATTTAAAATACCATTCGCACCCAAACACGCTAAATCAAGAAAAGACCATGGGTAGGTAAATACGGAAACTGGAATTGGTATAAATGAACTCGGGTGTTACAGAGATGCTGAACGTTCATGCAAATCTCTTTCAACACTCTTACATTGAGAAGGTTGACGGAGGACCCATTGTCGACCAGGATCTTGCCTATCTTGATGTCATGACAGTATCCGGTGACGTACAAGGGACGGTTGTGCTCGCATGTTCCGAGGAGGAGATCTTCGTCGCTGAAAGTGACGTCAGCAGTGTGCACTTCTTCCAGCTCGTCCTTCATCTTTTCTTTGGCAAGGAAAGCTTGGAACTACTCGGGCTCTTGTAGTGCCTTGATCAAAGAATCTCTCGCCTCTTTAGATTGCAGAAAGGCATCGAGAATGCTTAGCTGAGAGGGTATCTTCCTCAGGTATGCCAGAACGTTGTAATCCATCTTGTTTTTCTTTGGCGGGTCCTTAGCTGTCAGCTCTTTGATGACTTGATCATCGAGGGCGATATCTTCAGGGACTTTTTCCTTCCTTTTATCTTTTTTGTTCGATCCCTTGTTTGTGGGCCCGAGATTCTTTTTGGGTAACGTGCGATTATGCAGCTGAATGTTCTCGCAGGTCTTTATCTCTTCCGTTTCGGAGATGGATTCCTTGAAGAAAGGGCCGAGGGCTATTTCTTCATCAGAATCGCTCCCGAAGGTGAGAACTTGCGATCCCCCGGAATCAACCATATGACAGTTGCCGGCAGTTCTTTTGCGCTCATCTGTCGTGCTCTTCTGCTCTCGACACGTTTTGCACTTCATCCGCTTGAAATGTTGCCGTTGAGCAACATATCACTGCCACCAATTTTTGAAGGCCATGCATTCCTCGGTAGGGTGTGTGATCCTCCGATGGTATAAGCAGTAGTTTGGATGTGCATCTAGTTCATCGGGGAACGTATTTTCTGAAGTGCCTTCTTTGAGAGGTGCCAGCTTCATTCTCATCGACAAGGCTTTAGCGAACTGCTTTCTTGTCTTATACCTTCTTTTGCTGGCGGCAGAAGTGCTTCCATCCGGTTGGGGTACTCTATGGCTCCTCAATACCGGAGCTTCTTCAACGTAACGCCGACGCTTGGCCCTTTCATATATGGTCGTTTCACGCTCTCGGTCAGATTTGCTCTTCTGACAGGCCTCGTTCAGCAACATGTCAATCATCTCGTCTGACGGTTCTAGGAGTTCCGGTTCGGGATCTGCCCCCAGTTTCTCTGCATCAGGAGCTTCTTTGCCATTTATCAAGTGAGAGATCATGTGGCAGCTCGCCACATAGTCCTCGGGCCCTTCTGAAGAATCGTCTCCTTCGTCAGCGTCGTCGTCTTCACTCAAAAGAATCTACTTAAAGAATTCGTCCAATGTGATTGGGGTCCGTGCCCTCTGGTTATATTCTGCCAGTGCATCAATGTATTTCTGCAGAACTGTACGGCTGTCTTCGAGTTGAATGGGTTTCTTGGCCTTCTTCTTTTTCTTCAAAGACTTTGGAGGCTTGGCCTGAATGTTTTGTCCACCAACTTTCAGCGTTGGGCACGGCTTCAGCATCCCCTCAATAATCTCGGGCTCCAGCGGGCTCTTCCACCTGATCGCCGGGCATGTTTGGAGATCCTTCAGCATACTTTTCGTTTTTGCCGAAAGAACAACTTCCCATGGAGCTTCCTCTATAAATGAGCATGATGCCCCCGGCGTGTCCATCTTTTTCAGAGCGTGTGGTTGTGGCGGGTTTACCCTCCAGTTTTCAGAAAACTCGAATTTGCCTTGCTGGTATTGGTCCTCAATCCAGTTTTTGAAGACAAAGCAATCTTCGATTGGATTGCCCATTATTCGATGGTAGGGGCAGTAGTTGGGACTGTTGACGTCACCGGGCTGCATTGGGCATTTCGGATCCGGTAGGGTGATGAGCCTGTTGCGCACCGCCAACTCGAACAGTCTTCTCGTTTTATCCCGAGGAAACGAATAAGGGCGTTTTAGCCTCTCGTTGAAGAGTTGTTGTCTATCACTTTGGCGATCAGCTGGTTTTGGACCACTAGGCTGCTGTTGAGCATTGGCGACGAAGGTCGCTTTCCCCTTCCCCTTTTCGTTTCGAGGCTCCATTTTCGAGGAAGACGATCTATGGCCCATCTGATCCATTTAGGCCAGTTTGTCAATCAAGGCCTGGAAGGTAGTCGGTTTGAAAAACATCATGAACTGGGATATGGTTGCCTGCGGATCGAGGGTACCCACGAACATGCTTACTGCAGGAGCCTCTTCTATGCGTTGTTCGCACTTCGACCATAGATTCCGCCACCGTATCACGTACTGAACCCATGTTTCGCCCGGCTTCACCCTGGCATTGATCAATGCCATGATTGTTGTGCGTTCGCTAGCGCTTGCGAACCTTTGTGTAAACAATAACTCCATTTCTGCAAATGTCTTAACGGAGTCCTTCGGGAGCTCAGAGTACCATTCAAACGCTGTCTCCGACAAGCTGCCAACAAACTGGCGAAGAAGCAGTTTGTCGTCACCCCCAGTGTTGCCGCATAGAGCCCTGAATTGAGCAACGTGCTGGTGTGGATTCCCCATCTCGTTATATACATGGAATTTAGGGATCGTATATCCCGGTTGGTACTTTATTTGGTCGTACCTGTAAGTGCACGGCGGCGCCCCGGTCGTCAATCCGACGGCCAAATGCGGAAACGGTGATAAACTTTAATTTTGCGAACTTAGCAAACCGGCACCACCGCGCACTAAACCCCGGATCAGGCCATTAAACTAGTTCTAGCAAAGTAACAAGATAGGGAAGAGATGTACCGAATGATCCGAGTCCTCCGGTCTTCTCCTCGTCGTCCCGATCTCCTGCGGAAACTCCGGTCGTCGCCTCCTCGCCGGAAGGGCACCACATCGCCTGCATCTTTTACGGGCTCCCACCTCAATACCGAGGCAACTCGGGTGCGAAGTTGGCTGGCCGACGCGTCCAAGATTTGCTGTAGAATGTGTAGTGTAAAGGCTATGTCTCATTTGGGGTTTTGTTGCCTTTGAAGATGATGGAGGAATCAAGATAAGAAAAATGGTGCTTGCATTTTTCTAGCATGAAAATGAGATCAAGAATGAAACTCTCAAGAATGAAAACCTCTCATTTTCTTTCTCTCAACCATGGCCAACCTCTTTCATCAAGTGAGAATAATATGGTGGAGGAAAATGAATACCAAAAGCAAGAGGGAGGTGAGTATAGTAAAAGGCAAGAGGTGACCATATCCTAAAACATCATCATAACAATCTCACATCAACTCCAAATCACTTCTAATCAACAAAAAGCAAGTGATAATGATGGATAAGAATGGTATCAAAAGATGCTTTCATAATTAATACATTTGCAAGAAAATCCTCCACAATGTGTTATTTGCAAACTTGCAAATAACACCCTCCATCGAAAAATTCCGGCCGGGAAAGAACAAAGGAAAACCGGCCGGAACGGAATGCAAACTGGCAACTCCAGAAAACTGGTCCCGTAATAAATTACAGGAAAACCCCGATACTGTGCATACACACCCGCATCTGTATTCCGACCGGATACAAATGCAATGAGATAAAATCTACACTGTACTAAACTAGGATCCGGCTTAAACCAAAGCCGGCTAGTAATATCCGTTCGATCCTGATCCGTGCAATACCGCACGTATCCGATCGAACCTTGCCATATATCTATACGGCCTCTAGTACTAACCGTCCGATCCTGATCCGTGCAATACCGCACGTATCTGATCGGACCCTGCCATATCTCCATACGGCCTCTACAGCGTTTCGCCCGAAAGCTTGAGTAACTGAAAGTGTGGTGGACTCTAAAGACTCGTCAATACTATGGCTGTGGATTTAACCACTAGCACGTCAGAGGTATAAGCCAATACGTAACGGGCCACCAGCTATTGACCAAAAGGGACGTCGATGAGCGAACTCATCCTGACACCCTACTGAGCCTGTCAGTGACAATATCCATACAGTCCGGTCCGTTCGTCTATGAGCATCGCATGTCGGGCCTAGGGGGTTGGTAAAAGTCAGACCCCCAAAGGCGGTACAAGTCGTGTCGGAGTGTAGCCCAGAACACCCTGGGATACTACTGGAATACCTACCAGTAAATCTCCTGCCTTGGCCAAGGACTTCGTGTAATGGCTCTCCTAGACACAGCGCGACCTCACCCCCAATACCGGGAGAGACGAACCCCTGAAGATCCGCTCACTGCCTCCATGTGGCTCGGGACTGTACCCAACTAAAACCTGTTTGCACGACTCCTTTGAGCCGTGGTAGGGTAGTAATCAAAGCACAGTGGGAACTCACACGAGACAAATGACGATCCCCAGGTCGATGAACTAACCTGTACACATGTCACCAGGGAACTGCTATCTGACGTCAGGTATAAGACCAACTAGCATGTTCCCGGCGAGTCCTGTCCGGTGTACTCATAACCCAATGAGCACCTTTATACATCTTAGGTGAACCAACTGACACCAGTAGCTTATGAGACCGGCCACCGCCCCTCGTCGGGGTCTCGACTGTATACACTAGTCTACTCTGGAGAATCGATGCCCTGTCTCGAAACTCCCACGACTAGGGACCTTTTAAGGATGTGCTTATAGACTCCAGCTCTCACTTATATGATCGCCCTCATACTGCTGGCAGTCAAGCAAGAATCCTAGGGGCTCTATCAACGTGTAATAGCGACCTGTCAGGTCACCTAAAGCAGTACACGATGATAAAGGTAAACCAGATAGCATACTATCATCTCGAGTAAGACTGTCGTACCGGGATAGGTCCTCCCTCAATCATTGCAATCACGTGCCTGTGATCCAATAATTGACTCTGAGGGCACTATCTCCAACAATCTCCCACTTGCACTCAAGGCTAATTATTGCGATGTCGCATGCTCACAGCCCGTGTGATACCGAACACCCAACTCCTCTACTGGTCAGTCTCACAAAACTCGTTTGCGAAACTATTGCGTTCGAGGAATAGCCTCAGCGAGTGGATCCGCTCTGAAGTTTCTTTCTATGTCTCTCTCTATATCTCAAGTTCGCGGAGAAAGCCATCTCCCGAAATGAGTAATACCTGTCTTAGAATGTCTGGATGTCTGATGGGACCTAGTTCATAAATGAACTCCAAATCCAAACTTCTTAGACTGTATCGTCAACTGAACTTAATCAGTATCCTGCGCCATGCCTCCCTTAGTATTGCCTTGGACCACCTGTCCAAAATACTACCCCTCGTCAGAAGGAAAACTATAACTCTGACAACCTCCTTGTCGTCCATGTCACCTTGGAAGCATGGAATGATAACTGTCTCCTAAATGAGGCTGTCGTTATCATATCCCTAGAACATCCACTTATGTTCTAAAACTGCTTCCGACTGTTTCTCCAGGATTGGATCAATGTCAACTTATTGCATCTAGTGCAAGAATAACATCTGGTGTGGTACTTGACATCTCATGATTGACTCAATTGCCTAAGCAAGTGATCTGCCAATCATGCACATCCCTCTCTACTTTAGTCTATAAGACACCTTTAGAGAGGGTGACTCCATCACCTGCAGGTACACTACCGTGCCAGGAGTCGTCCATTCTAAATACTCTTAGAATGCTGTCTAAGTACCCTGATTGGGAAACCGCCCAAATCTAGATCTAAAACCATAGATCTAGTAACCAGTATGTATGATACAAAATCCATTTCCTTTGTGAAGACACCACTGTATGACGACCAAAGTATAACCGATCGTAGTATAGGAATATCACTTCCTACTACCTTCTCAACAGATCCATCCCCTATTCTGATGACGTCAAACCTATGACTGTCACATCAGAAACAGATGATCTAACTCTGCTATATCTGCTTTAGTCTATAAATAGACATAAGCCTGATATCCACCAATGCTTCCGCTGCTCCCACTGACTACGACAACCTTCTGGCAGAGTCATATAGATGTGCACTTCTAAAGCTAGTTTAGAACGACGCTATACTCATCCTCCTGCCGGGTCTCGCAGCCTGGAACAACAATGGCAAGTGTGGGTAAACAAGAACTTCCCTGTCACCGTCCTTGAGGCAACCGGAGTACCTCTCGGGTGCCTGAAGTTACCCACCTTATCTGCGGAGTGGCCAAAGGAATGTCAAATCAGATTGAATCTTTAGGTTCCTTATCAAATCTTCAGTAATCGTTTGCAGTTCTGGAATCACTTCCAGTTCTACCATACTCCCACTACTGTTTTTGAAAAAATCCATTTTTATTAAAACTGTGGCGAGTCAAGAACAATATCACTATTGATCTTTCTTATGATAGAAAATCAACCCTCGTCATAGCCTGGGTCAACCCACAAACAGCCATTACAGAAACGTGCCTTGAGTTATCCAGAATCTGGTTTTAATCATAAGCCGGACAACTCCCCGTACCTTAACAATGTTAAGATATGAACTGTACTATATCCAATATAGAACCAGAAGCACTGATTTAATTGAACCAGATTCAAATCATGCAGCTATCTCCAGTGCATGTCAACTAAATGGAGAGAGGCCGATCAGCGTTACTCAACTTAGGAATGCTTCCAATTATGAGTAACCTGAAAGAGAAGCAATTTCTCTTTATCATTACTATCAACTGAATACCATACACAAGTATCTATATCTTCGATCACTTTGAAGAATCCCGATACTTGCTACACCTGGTTCTCTACTCTATTCAAATACCTATAACTCCTCAAAACTTAGACCCTGTGTTTCTACGAAACACATGTCTAAGAACTAGAGAAGTTAAAAGTAAACAGAATATAGTATGAGGACCAACCCCTCTGTCCTAATGGACACTGGACAACATGCAATACTCTGTATAAGTCCGCTGAGTCTGACAACTCTTTCACTGTGTGTCGTAGGTTGAAAACTGTACTTATGGTTAAGAAGAATTACACCGCTGTTTAATGCTCCTTACCTAACCATCCACTGATGTAGGTAAATGTCATCGACATAATATCAAAAGGTATATCTCACTCTATGAAAATAGACGTACAGATATATCAATTTGAAATTGGTGCACAACAGCGGATATTCAAAACCAAATATTTGCCGACCGGCAAACAGCCCAGATGATCTCCTCAAATATCACCGATTACAACGAATCCCGATATAATGAGGATGATCACCCAATTCCCAATAACTTACTCCCACTCATCATCTGTAAAACCATACAGATGTGAGAATCAAACCTGGTAAATACATACCCTGGAGCAAGTGTCCAATCGGGAAATCAGTTTTCTTTTAACAGTACACAGTTGAACTGAAACATTGAAATGTTTCGATGGGGTATCCTGGTATTCCTAGTAATGCCTCTACCATTATCCAGATTCACAACTATAACCGCATAATTCTTTTCCACCTCTCCAAATCCCTTTATATGTCTTTAGTCGTTACCTTCTGCACACCCCTTAGGCCAAATGGTTTTCTTCCTTCCCTACCGTTCGGCACCAGCCTATGGTTTGGAAGAAGACTATCCAATAAGCATAATGGGTGTACTGTCCTAGTCCTAGGAGCACTCGCAATGCGAGAGAAGGTGAGGATAAAAGACACCTAAATAAACCTTATTCCTATTTCTCCTGGACCAGAATCCATCCCCGAACTGGAACAAGTTCCTTTCGAGTTCGTATATAACCATACGATGGAGTATCCAATAAACTGTGGATCTTCGTAGTGATACGGAGTGTCCTGGAGAAATACTAAGGTGATTTAGGATTGGCGAAGAAATACTTGGTTTGGTCGTGAATATCAGTCGCAATTTGCTTTGCCCTCTTACCGATCCCTTGCTTTGTCTTAATCTTAATACCTTCTGCACACCATTGTTATGCTAATTGGTTTTCTTCATTCCCCACTGTTCGGCACCAGCCTAAGGTTTGGAAGAAGACTATCCAATTTGCGTAATAGGTGTACTATCTCCTAAACCAAGGAGTACTCGCAACTTGAGAGAAGGTGAAAGGGAAAAGACAACTGAATAATCCTATCCGTTTTCTCCAGAACCGGAAACCATCCTCGAATTCCTTCGAGTTCGTATCTAACCATACGATGGTTTTGTCCAATGGAAGTGGACGTTCGTAGTAATACGGGGTGTTCTGGAGAAAAGGGTAAAAGTAGGAGTGGCAATGAGATCTGCAACTCTGACAATCCAAAAGCCAGTGTTAAGAAGGTTCGGTCAACTTGGTCACTGAGTCAAAGTCTTAGGGTTGGGTCAATGGTCGCTGCCAGAGAGAGAGAGAAAAGAAATACTCAGCGTGCACTCTACCCTAGATCAGAATGGTTACCAATTTATCTAATCAGGAAACCTCCCACTGTACCTCAAATTCTCCTCCAAACCTGAAAGAAGAATTAGTCGGGGTCACCCGAGGAGTAAACCAACTCATCAGTGGAATCGGGATCCAACTATCATCGCATGATAACGTGACGGGATCCGCTCACGGTATCACACTCCAGAAGGTATGCGCATATCTGGCAAGTTTCAGTTCTTTTGAAACTCCCGATGTGATTTCTGCCCCATGCTCTTATGACCTTGACGAAGGTCAACAAATCATAAGTCACATGTCAAGTTCCACCCGTCATTGTCCAGGTTAATTTGAACCCACCCGTACAAGCCCTTGACGAAAGTCAACAAGGCTATACGACTGTCCCAAACCAACACATCTATCTATGCAGCAGAAAAGCAACAAGCAGCTACCATGCACTATGCCTTGACGAAGGTCAACAAACATAGCATGAATACTACGTGCTACCTGTCTGAAACGACGGAGGGTTACGAATGGTTTCTGGCGAAAACCTTTAACGTAATGAACTTGATATCGTTGAAGGAACGGATAGCTTTTTAGAAAATATAGTGGCGAAAACCTTTACTAAAGAGGTCACTCCCGGTGAAGGGATCTCGGCTCTTTCCCCGTAGAATGGGGTGCAGGATATTCCAAATGAATACCACGATGCAAAGCAAAAGTAATCGGCTATAGTGAAGTTAATGCCCTGACGCAAACTTCTGTCCAAGGGGTCACTCCCGGTGAAGGGATCTCGGCCCTTGCCTCGTCGACTGAGGAGCAGGATATTCCAAATGAATACCACGATGCAAAACAAAAGTGAACGTCCTTGCAATAACAGCTTTTTGAAAAGAGTTCCAACAACATCAGAATAGGTTTGTTTTAACTTGCATTGATCCGAATCAACGCAGTCCCATCAATTGATCACACCACAAAGAACGAAAATATACTGACGTACGTATATGCCATCCGCATTCGCCACTGGGTCCCGTCATCACCCGTTAGGTTAGCTAACTAACGGCAGAGCGGGGAATGGACTAGCGCGGATGAAAAACATATACAACATCTACTAATATATATACCAATATATTATATTTCGCTCAAGGCGTGAATAAAATGCAACATCACAGAAATGTACAGCATCACAGAACAATACAGATATCTGGGATCCCCGGGTTTCACAGAGCCACTATTGAAACCCGACGTTCCCCTGGTCGTGTGGATAGCCTGTGCAATGAAATCCTAGACCCCTACGGGCGCGGCAAGTTACCCGCCAAAACCTGAAGCGAGGCAGCCCCTTTCAGCACCGTGAATGGACCACCCAGCACTTCACGGAATCCGGCAACTTGGGCACCCCTCCTGGGTCAACCTGTACCCCCTACGAGTGCGGCGAATAGCCCGCCAATTCTAGAGCGAAGCCCCTTCCGTCCCAATGCCATGAGATGCGGGCTTGTTGCCCTCCAGAACCCGGCTATCCGTGCACCCCACCGTGGGGCAATCCTAGTACAGAAAGTAAAATATACATACAACGGGTACATCGACCGCAACCAGGTCGTGCCCCAAAATAATAATACAAACAGGCAGTGACGGCAGTCCACATGTCGGACGCTCGCCCCGCAATATCAAATGTACATAATACAACCATAACTGTACTAGCATTGCATCCAGGCTATCCCCCACGACCGATCCGCAACATCACAGCAAAACACAGAACATCAACATGAAAGTCACGTTCGCAAATCCGTCTAACCGGGCTATAGCAGTTAGACAGGATTTACCGATCGAGTGACATTCACGGTCGCAGATATAATGTAAATACTGTGAAAAATGTGTTTAAAATATCCGATCAATCAAATAATAACAAGTGGGCCCCCAAGCAATACTGTAGCACTCACAGAAAATCTGGGCCCAATATTAATATTCCAAAACCCCTAATTACATCCCAGAAGCCCACTGGAGAATTTCGAAGCATTGATCCCACCAACCTGCGGCGGAACCGCGGCAACAAGGGGGGTTTTGCCGCGGTTCTGCGCTCGATCTGAGGGATCATTGTCTCGAATTTTCCCAGAGTTCTTAGAACTCCCTGCACATCATTCTGAGACCACCTGAAAAATTTTTAGACTTCAAAAAATTTCGACAGAAACTGATGTGAAGGAAAATGTAGATTTTGGAATTTTGGTCGATCGGAAATGCAAAAAACATCAAACGAAGCTAGACGAAGTTAATGGCGAGGCTCTGATACCACTGTAAGTGCACGGCGGCGCCCCGGTCGTCAATCCGACGGCCAAATGCGGAAACGGTGATAAACTTTAATTTTGCGAACTTAGCAAACCGGCACCACCGCGCACTAAACCCCGGATCGGGCCATTAAACTAGTTCTAGCAAAGTAACAAGATAGGGAAGAGATGTACCGAATGATCCGAGTCCTCCGGTCTTCTCCTCGTCGTCCCGATCTCCTGCGGAAACTCCGGTCGTCGCCTCCTCGCCGGAAGGGCACCACATCGCCTGCATCTTTTACGGGCTCCCACCTCAATACCGAGGCAACTCGGGCGCGAAGTTGGCTGGCCGACGCGTCCAAGATTTGCTGTAGAATGTGTAGTGTAAAGGCTATGTCTCATTTGGGGTTTTGTTTCCTTTGAAGATGATGGAGGAATCAAGATAAGAAAAATGGTGCTTGCATTTTTCTAGCATGAAAATGAGATCAAGAATGAAACTCTCAAGAATGAAAACCTCTCATTTTCTTTCTCTCAACCATGGCCAACCTCTTTCATCAAGTGAGAATAATATGGTGGAGGAAAATGAATACCAAAAGCAAGAGGGAGGTGAGTGTAGTAAAAGGCAAGAGGTGACCATATCCTAAAACATCATCATAACAATCTCACATCAACTCCAAATCACTTCTAATCAACAAAAAGAAAGTGATAATGATGGATAAGAATGGTATCAAAAAATGCTTTCATAATTAATACATTTGCAAGAAAATCCTCCACAATGTGTTATTTGCAAACTTGCAAATAACACCCTCCATCGAAAAAGTCCGGCCGGGAAAGAACAAAGAAAAACCGGCCGGAACGGAATGCAAACTGGAAACTCCAGAAAACTGGTCCCGTAATAAATTACAGGAAAACCCCGATACTGTGCATACACACCCGCATCTGTATTCCGACCGAATACAAATGCAATGAGATAAAATCTACACTGTACTAAACTAGGATCCGGCTTAAACCAAAGCCGGCTAGTAATATCCGTTCGATCCTGATCCGTGCAATACCGCACGTATCCGATCGAACCTTGCCATATATCTATACGACCTCTAGTACTAACCGTCCGATCCTGATCCGTGCAATACCGCACGTATCTGATCGGACCCTGCCATATCTCCATACGGCCTCTACAGCGTTTCGCCCGAAAGCTTGAGTAACTGAAAGTGTGGTGGACTCTAAAGACTCGTCAATACTATGGCTGTGGATTTAACCACTAGCACGTCAGAGGTATAAGCCAATACGTAACGGGCCACCAGCTATTGACCAAAAGGGACGTCGATGAGCGAACTCATCCTGACACCCTACTGAGCCTGTCAGTGACAATATCCGTACAGTCCGGTCCGTTCGTCTATGAGCATCGCATGTCGGGCCTAGGGGGTTGGTAAAAGTCAGACCCCCAAAGGCGGTACAAGTCGTGTCGGAGTGTAGCCCAGAACACCCTGAGATACTACTGGAATACCTACCAGTAAATCTCCTGCCTTGGCCAAGGACTTCGTGTAATGGCTCTCCTAGACACAGCGCGACCTCACCCCCAATACCGGGAGAGACGAACCCCTGAAGATCCGCTCACTGCCTCCATGTGGCTCGGGACTGTACCCAACTAAAACCTGTTTACACGACTCCTTTGAGCCGTGGTAGGGTAGTAATCAAAGCACAGTGGGAACTCACACGAGACAAATGACGATCCCCAGGTCGATGAACTAACCTGTACACATGTCACCAGGGAACTGCTATCTGACGTCAGGTATAAGACCAACTAGCATGTTCCCGGCGAGTCCTGTCCGGTGTACTCATAACCCAATGTGCACCTGTATACATCTTAGGTGAACCAACTGACACCAGTAGCTTGTGAGACCGGCCACCGCCCCTCGTCGGGGTCTCGACTGTATACACTAGTCTACTCTGGAGAATCGATGCCCTGTCTCGAAACTCCCATGACTAGGGACCTTTTAAGGCTATGCTTATAGACTCCAGCTCTCACTTATATGATCGCCTTCATACTGCTGGCAGTCAAGCAAGAATCCTAGGGGCTCTATCAACGTGCAATAGCGACCTGTCAGGTCACCTAAAGCAGTACACGATGATAAAGGTAAACCAGATAGCATACTATCATCTCGAGTAAGACTGTCGTACCGGGATAGGTCCTCCCTCAATCATTGCAATCACGTGCCTGTGATCCAATAATTGACTCTGAGGGCACTATCTCCAACAGTACCAACCCGGATAGGGTCGTCCAGTCTTAACAATTTGGCCGGCCGCTTCGCTCGCCTGATGAGCTCGTATCTGTTGAGCGATATAGTCATCCAGGGCGGCTTTGGAGATCGTCTCTGTAACATTTCAGAAAAATAAAATATTATTTTTGGGAATTTTTATAATTAAATAATAAATATTATGAATATTTTAATGGTGCGGTATAATTAAATAAAGATAAATTAGGAAAATTTGGAAAATTATAAGAATTACTGAAATGAGGATGTTTTATGTGATTTAGGCAACTTATAGATTTTTATAACTAATTATATTCCAATTTAATGCTAATAGCGATTAAATATCGCTAATCGTGCATTAAGCTTATTTTGTGTATGTGACATGCACCAAGTCATTTTTCTCATTTGCTACATTTTCTGTAAGTGCACGGCGGCGCTCCGGCCGTCAATCCGAGGCCAAAATGCGGAAACGATGATTTACTTTAAACTTTTGAACCGGCACCACCGCGCACTAAAATCCCGGATCGGGTCATTAAACTAGTTCTTGCTAACAAGAGAAAGGGGTAGAGAGATATACCGAGCGATCCGTGTCCTTCGGTCTTCTCGTCGTCGTCCCGATCTCCCACGGAATCTCCGGTCTTCACCTCCTCGCCGGAAGGGCACCACGTCGCCGGCTTCTTTTACGGGCTCCCACCTCTGGACTGAGGCAACTCGGGCACGAAGTTGGGGAGTCGACGTTCCCAAGATTTGCTGTAGAATAAGTGTAGTGACTCTATATGTCTCTAGGGGTTGAAGTTACCATGTATTGGTGGAGGTAATGAAGTGATAGCATTTTTAGATGAACTTGGGGATTTTTCCAAGCATAAAGAGATGAATAAACCCCACTCCAAATTGGGACAGCCCCCTCCCTCTTCATGGCCGGCCAAGACATCAACTAGAATGAGAAGAGGGAGAGAGCCTCTCAAGAATAATGCAAGAGAGAAATAAAATGTTATCATGAAAAGAAATGATCACAAAGTAAAACCCACACTCCATCAACCATCATCATTACTCATGATGAACCAAAAGTCAAGCCATGATGAAAAGTAGAAGTCAAATGGTGGAGGAATTATCATGACACAACAAAATGCAAAGAACACCCTCCACAATGCTAATTTGCACAAATGCAAATAAGCCCTCCTCCACCAATCTTCAGCCAATGAAAGATACAAAAAAAATTGGCCGAAACGGAAAAACAAACTGGCAACTTCAGAAAACTGACCCCGTAATAAATTACAGGAAAACCCCGCTACTGTATGTACATACCCGCATTTGTATTCCGACCGAATACAAATGCAATGAGACAAAATTTACACTGTACAATACTAGGATCCGGCTTAAACCAAAGCCCGCTAGTATTTTCCGTCCGATCATGATCCGTGCAATACCGCACGTATCTGATCGAATCCTGCCATATCTTCATACGGCCTCTACAGCGTTTCGCCCGAAACTTGAGAAACTGGTCTGTGGGGGACTCTAAAGACTCGTCAACACCTTGGTTGTGGATTTAACCACTAGCACGTCAGAGGTATTAGCCTATACGTAACGGGCTACCAGGTATTGACTAAAAGGGACGTCGATGAGCGAACTCATCCTGACACTTTACTAAGCCTGTCAGTGACAATATCCGTACAGTCCGGTCCGTTCGTCTATAAGCATCGCATGGCGGGCCTAGGGGGTTGGTAAAAGTCAGACCCCCAAAAGCGGTACAAGTCGTGTCGGAGTGTAGCCCAGAACACCCTGAGATACTACTGGAATACCTACCAGTAAATCTCCTGCCTTGGCCAAGGACTTCGTGTAAGGGCTCTCCTAGACACAGCACGACCTCACCCCCAATACCGGGAGAGACGAACCCCTGCAGATCCGCTCACTGCCTCCATGTGGCTCGGGACTGTACCCAACTAAAACCTGTTTGTACGTCTCCTTTGAGCGTGGTAGGGTAGTAATCAAAGTACAGTGGGAACTCACACGAGACAAATGACTATCTCAGGTCGATGAACTAACCTGTACGCATGTCATCAGGGAACTGCTATCTGACGTCAGGTAGCAGACCAACTAGCAGGTTCCCGGCGAGTCCTGTCCGGTGTACTCATAACCTAATGAGCACCTGTATACATCTTAGGTGAACCAACTGATACCAGTGGCTTGTGAGACCGGCCACCGCCCCTCGTCGGGGTCTCGACTGTATACACTAGTCTACTCTGGAGAATCGATGCCCTGTCTCGAAACTCCCACGACTAGGGACCTTTTAAGGATTTGCTTATAGACCCCAGCTCCCACGTATATGATCGCCCTCATACTGCTGGCAGTCAAGCAAGAATCCTAGGGGTTCTATCAACGTGCAATAGTGACCTGTAAGGTCACCTAAAGCAGTACACGATGATAAAGATAAACCAGATAGCATACTATCATCTTGAGTAAGACTGTCCTACCGGGATAGGTCATCCCTCAATCATTGCAATCACGTGTCTGTGATCCAATAATTGACTCTGAGGGCACTATCTCCAACATTTTCCTACCACGGTCTTTTCTTATTTTTCATGCATGCTTTGTTTTAAATGAAAAGAGAAGAGAAGATAATGAAAAAGGAAAAGAAAAGAAAAGGAAAAAGGAAAAGGATAAAATATATAGGTATGGGTATGAGAGAGAGAGAGAGGTGAGGGGTCATTTGACCTTAGCTCCATTATTTCCCTCTTCATTTTCTCATCATTCTCACTTCCTCCCTCTCCCATGGCCGTTGCCCTCTCTCCCTCCCCCCTCTACCTCCTCACATCACCACTAAAAACTCTTCAAAACTCCATCTCCACTTCACAAAAAACATGCACATGCTTCTCACAAGCACTTTGGACTAAGAAAGAATAAATTTTGAAGATTTGGGGCAACTCAAGAAATTTCTTGAGTTGCAAAATGAGGTAATTCCTTCATCTTTTGTATTGTATTTCATTCACCTTAGCACCTATACATGTTTAGAACCGATTTAGTATGGATATGTGAACTTTGAAAATTTCTAGAAGAGGTTAGGGTTTGATTTGATTCCAAAGGTGTAATTGAGGTTAGTAGAGACCATACAACCCCTGTAGTGATGATATATTAGACTAAACCAAAGACTAGAATCCCCAATTAGCGAACTTAGAAATCCCCGATATCGGAAAATTGTGGAATTGTGACGGTATATTCACATTTGCTATAACCCGGGTGACCTGATAATTATTTAGCAAGTACTGTGATACAAGCAGGCAACCTAGAAGCATTACCCAAAACCTGACACCCCCTGTACTTTTCCAGGCCGCAAATTTAATCCCTCTGGCCGCAATTTGCGGCCAGGGTAGGGGCAAAATGGTTCGTGTTGGGTTCAGGGCTCCAGTATCTGTAAAATAGACCCTCCATGTATGCAAAATTGGCTAATTGCACCTAGGCTAAAATCTGGAAGTGTTTTACGAAGTTTCTGAATTCGTTTTGCGGCTTTTACTGAAATGGGTTTTGGTATTTGTGTTTTATCCCGGTCACTTGACGTTTGTACGTCGGTAACGGGAGTTGTTTGATTATTCTTGCATGCGTAAACTATAGGTTTTGACCTATGTGTGATTCGTGCGATATTTTGGTTTTCGTGCGTGATTTCCGTATATGATGCTATATGTGCATATATGTAGGTACCCCCACGAGGACTTCGGATGATGAAGAAGAGGATGGCGACATCGACTTCGGCAAGCGAAGATCAAGGTGAGTAGATATATATCTACGGGGGAAGTCGGGTGGATGGCATATAGCACCCCCGCAGTTCGAAGTGTAGTATACGATATATATGATATATATATATATATATATATATGATTATGTATTATGTGAAACATGGATAGTTAGCAAGTAAGATCTAGGAGATCATGGGTTAAATTTTAGTGTGATTGATTGATAGCGTCGTTAATTAGTTGTAGTCGCGAACCCTAGAATAAGGTTTACACTCACACACACACACTCATGCATGCATTTTATTTTCTTATGCGTATATGGGGATATGTATATATATATATATACACACATAAGTATGGGACTATGTATATATATATGGGGATATGTATATATATATACACACACACACACATAGGTATGGGGACTATATATATATATATATATATATATATATATATAGGGATGATGAGGATAGTATACGATATTTGGTGATGAGTCGATGAGATTGGGCATGGTGCCACGAGATCGGTGATATGACATGGTTCGTATTATGAGATACGACATGATTAGTATAGTGGGTTCTTAGGCGATGTGTTTTCATACACACGCATACATATATGTAGATGGTATCAGTATGTACTAGACTTAGATCAGTACCCTGATTACAGGATATGATGATAAGGATACCAGATGATTAATGAGATAAATGTGATATTCGACCCGTACCCAGATTTGGGATGTCGTACGATGGATTTACCGTACGAGCTATTTTGATGGTAGATCCGCACTCTTGACTCGAGCATGTCATATTATATAGTGTCTCGTATGGGATACTATTGAGGCGGGATCACCGATTATTATATATATATATATATATATATCGACTCAGACTTTGGTGGTTTTCCTTACCCTTTTCGATTAGTCTGTTAGTTTAGTACTGTAGTTTATTTGTAGATGTTAGACTAGACTCGAGTTATACCTATTTCAAAACTAACGAATCGTGAGTATTTTAAAGATAGGCCAAGGGATTCTACGGATATTTCAAAGGATGTACCTTTTCTTAAAAACACCGTAGCCCTATTTTCTAAACACCACGATTCGTGTTATTTCAAATGGAAAAACTGTATGACTCATATATATATCGATGTAGATTCGTATATGCTACGTTTACTGTTCATTTTCGGTATATTTCTTGTTGTTGCATTGCATTGCATGCTCTATTGTGTTATCATTGTTATTATGAAACCATGCTGTCAGGACACCAGCACCATTACCGATGATGTGTATGCTCCACGCACACTTGCTTGCCGGCTCATACACATCATCATCGGTAATTGCCATGTCACGTACACTTTAGAGAATATTACTCTATTGTTATCGTTTGCTAGCTGGTAGCTCCAATATGTTATTGTTTCATATGCTAGTTCATTATTGCATTCATTGCTCGTTATTCATGCATATTTATATATTCATGTGTTATACAATATTATAAGGGCCAGTCCGGATTGCCGGAGCCCAGTATTCATTATTATTGACTTTTCATTTTGGATTTCGGATTTCCCATGAGATTTCTGGATTTGGAAAACCCGCAAGATTTTATAAACTCATTTATCATTTTTAAAAGATAAAAGTACGGTTTTCTCATATTATGATTTGAGATATGTCCACCATGAGTTTTCTCGGCTCTTGAGCGATATCATACAACCGATTCGAGGAGGAGGAGGAACCGTCTGTGGGTGCATGGTGGACCCGGTGCAGTACCCCGGGGCGAGAAGGTCGCAGATGATGGCGTTGAGCCTGTGACTGGGGAGCACTACTGACCGGTGATTTTATTGTGACTTGACGGATATTCGGAGGATACCAATCGGAGTATAGGCCAGTCCGGATAGCCGGAGCCTGAGGTTTTGAGATTTGATGATATGGGCCAGTCCGGATAGCCGGAGCCCTAAATATTGAGATTCAAGGATACAGGCCAGTCCGGATTCCCGGAGCCTGAGATATTGATTTATTAGGATTTGGATATATATATGTTTTGTGTCGATGCTGGACACTGATTCCCTGTTGATTTCATTGATGATACCTTGTTTTATACATTCAGAAATCTCACTAAAGTAAGAAAACAGTTTCAAATTCATGATGCATTCTGTTTTCATTATATTGCACTCATACCTCATACTAATGATATGTTGCCACCTGAGGCACTGACACGAGCACTTGGTATTACACTTATGTATAGATGTTTACCCTTGCCACCTTATCATGCTTCAGACTTTATCATATTGAGGATATATATTACTGATCGTTTTGACCTAGGATTGTGTCAAACATATGATTTCTGCTCGATGGTGTTTTCTACTCACGAGTTGGCAACTCACCCCCGTTGTGCCACAGTTTCTTGCAGGTTTTGCCATACATGTTCGTTGCGGCTTTGCTGGTACACTGCTCCTTTTGGGGTGTTTGCTTTGGTAGGTGGGTTCACTCGCATCGTGACCACCATTGTACTTTATTTATTTCAGTTGTATCTAGAAACTCCATCAACCAGACTTGTATTATTTCAGACGTAGAAAACCAGTTGTATTTCTTCCGACCTTAGAGTCGCACGTTGTATTATTATGGGTTTTCTTGATGATTTGAGTTTCCTTTTGAGTTTTGATCCCCGCCCTTCGGCGTTGTATATTATATTGCTTGCGTGGTTGTGGCCGTCAATTGACGAAGAGCTAGCTCCCGCTTGGGTATGCCTTTATGTATTTTATTCATGTTGTACCCTTTTGGGGCCAGTATTTACAAAGGAAACTCTGCTGAAATTTTCAGAAAGGACTTGAGATTTTTAAAATTCATACTTCGGCTTATGTTGTTAAACCACTTGCTTTAAAACTAAACTTTTTCCTTATTTCTCCTTTAAAATGGTTTAGATTTCTGGGATTTTTTTGGCTTACTTGAATTAGATGGGGTCCTATAGACTTCATATGATTCAAGTGCCAGTCACGTACTATTTCGGGTCGTGACAGTCTCCTCTTTGGCTGCTGATAGAGCCGCAAGAGGGTTCGATGTCTCCCCTCTGTCGTCTTCAAGGATAATCGGGAGGTCTTCAGCTGGAGGATCCGGCTGTATCATCATCCCGACCATATCTTGGAACAAAAGCGCCATTTTTTTATGTTGGCCGCTTGTTCCGCGACCTCTTTGTCTTTTCTCTCGAGCATTCTTCGGAGGAATTCAGCATCAGTTTCCTGTTCCTGGCGCTGCTTCGAAGATATCTCCGGGCTTTCTTTTGGTCCAGTGAGTGCGGCCATCTTTGTCAACATCTCCTGGAGCTTATGTTGTTGCTCCTGAGCCTTTGTCACTGATCGTGTGAGCGGTCGATGACCCGTAGAAGCACGGATTTTCTCTTTTCCGGAAGCCATATAAACAGTATACACTACCATGCCCCCAGACTTGGGGCATTTAGGTTCAGTGCCCTTGAGATTCGCCGCAAACACGGGGGGTTTCTCCGGCCTTCTCCTTTTGTGAGCGGTCGAAGTTGAGGGGGCGGTTACAACGGGCACCTAAGTAGACGACACCTTCTGTTGCTTGTCAGGTTGGTCCTTCTCTTGCCGAACTTTCATCTTCTTTGGTCGGCGGGAGTAGTCTTGATTGATCACCGAATCTTGGACCTGTCACCAAACCTTATGAATTTTAGAGGACAGCCGCTGAGGGGGCTGCTCTAGCTTCGCCTTTGTAACGTTCTCCACAGGCGGAGGAGATATTTTTAGCACGGTGGTCGGAGAATTTTTGCGCACCCTCCTAAGTGGTTCAAAGCTATTCCCAGTTGGAACAGCAGCATCAACTTCCACCGTTGGAGCTGGCAGAGAAAATCCAGAAGGGGAATTGCCCCCAACTTTTCTCACCCGTCGCCAGTGGTGACGACGAGCGTGTCAAGTGGACGGGATTGTTCCCCTCCGAATGATGGCCAGGACTGAACGTCTTGCCTGAGATTCGGGGCAGATGCTATTTGGTTTTATCTGTCCACCTCTCCGAAGATGCCAAGTTGATTTATGGCACCGTGTATCGGTGGTTTAGACGGATGCGGCCGATGTAGCAGACTTCGTCAGATTCCCCCTCGCTTGAGGGGTTTTTGATTATGGGGACGCTCTTCCCTGCAGGCGCAAGCCCCTGCAGTTAATTACGTTCCGCATCGCGGTAACAATTTTCTCCTTCTCCAGAATTTCACTTCGTGTCGTGAGTGTTTGTTTTGTTTGTGGTTGCCCGTGGATTGTATACGGAGACTAATTTATGTCGTCGCCCGTAGGACGTGGATTAGTCTAAATCCGTATTTTCTTAGATTTGGGTTTGGGGTTTTGGTTTGAGGATACGTTAGCCATATTTGAGGCTAAGATTAACTCAAACGTTTGTTAAGGATACGTTAGTCCAATTTGAGACTAAGATCAACTTAACTGGATCGTTTAGATCCGACAAAAGAGCATTTGGGGGCTCTATTGTTCCAGTGTAGGGACATAGTGGTCTATTGAATGTATGGCCGTCGGGACCCATCACCTCTCTGACGATGTTGAAGGATTACAACGACAGATGTCAGAGAAGTTCAGAGATGTACCCTTGAACCAAAGTTGATTGGGTGATCCATAGTCCAATTTGGGACTAAAGTCTGTTTGAAGGTTTAAGGATACGTTAGCCATATTTGAAGCTAAGATCAACTTAAACGGGATCGTTTAGATCCGACAAAAGAGCATTTGGGGGCTTTATTGTTCCAGTTTAGGGACATGGTGGTCCATCGCCAGTTTAGGGACATGGTGGTCCATCTCCAGTTTAGGGACAGGTGGTCCATAGGTAGTTTAAGGACGCTTAAGTCCGTGGGTTTAAGGACTACACAGTCCGTGTTTTAGTTTAAGGACGCATAAGTCCGCGGGTTTAAGGACCCCACAGTCCGTATTTTGGTTTAAAGACGCATAAGTCCATGAGTTTAAGGACCCCACAGTCCGTGATGATGTGTGGTCGTCGGGACCCGTCACCTCTCTGACGTCGTTGAAGGATTACAACGATAGGGGTCAGAGGAGTTTGGAGATGTACCCTCGAACGGGATGTTAATTGATTTAGGAGAGCAGTCTTGCTCAGTCAATTTAGTTTGAGGACTTACGGCCATGATTGGGCTAAGTCCAGTTGAGAATATTCAACGTTATTTCTTATTTTTGGCCTATTAGACCTGTGCTAGGGCTTTGCCCATGTTTAATAATGCATAGCATTAATCTTGGTCTCTGTTGGACCTTTATTTGGGCTCTGCCCCTTTTTTGAAAATAATGCATAGCATTTACTAGGCCTGTTAGGCCTTTTTAATTGGGCTCAGCCCTTCTTTTTAATGATGCAGTGCATTTGTCAGGCGCTTTGCGCCAATCACTGAGCGCAAGCGCTTATGGTGATGACACATGTCACGCAAGCGCAGTGCGCTGCGCCAGTGCGCTGCTGACACGTGGCGCGCTCTGGTGAGTTGCGCCAATTTCATAGAGCAAGGCTCTATCTTAAAAGCGCATAGCGCAAGTGGCTCAGGTGCTGACACGTGGCGCTCTCTGGTGGCTTGCGCCAACCCAAGAGCGCAACAGTGCAAATTTTACAAGTGCAGGGCACTGTTTGATTTCTTGATCCAATTTAGATCAAAGAAAACAAGTTTTTCTTGTTTTTCTTGTTTTCAGAGAACCAGTGGTTCATAAAAAGTGCAAGGCACTATTATTATTTGTTTTTTTTTTACTGAAGATCATTGATCTTCTTCTTAAATCAATGATCTATTAGAAGAAATTCTTCTATTTTAAAGGTTTTTTACCTTTTTCTTGAATTTCTCTTCAAGTTTCTTCAGAGTTGAAGTTCTTGATGTTGATGATCATTTGAATTGAGGTCTAGGGGTCTTTATATAGTGCCCATAAATTTGTTAAATTTGTTAAAGAGATCTTTCTCTGAGTGATTTGGGGAATTTTCCCCACCGTTGGATCTTTGATCCAAGGGCTTCTGTTTTACAGAAGATAATCTTCTTGTTTTAACAAGAACAGAAAGATCTTTCTAGAATTTAATTCTGTTTGGCGCAAACGCCTCAGCGCGTGACACGTGTCACGCAGCACAGCGCAGCTGCGCTTGCGCAACTGCGCTGACACGTATCGCGCAGCGCACAGCGCAGCGCAACTGCGCTTGCGCTGACACGTGTCGCGCAGCGCAGCGCTTGCACCACTGCGCTTGCGCAACTGCGCTGACACGTGTCGCGCAGCGCAGCGCTTGCGCAACTGAAGCGTTGCTTCCTTTAATTTTTATTTTAGATAGAGCCTTGCTCTGATTGGGCGCACTGTCTTGGGCGCTGCGCTGACGTATCAGCTTTTGACACGTGGCGCATTGCGCGCAGCGCAAGAAATTTGAAGCGTTGCTTCGAATTTTGAATTTTTGAAATTCAAACAGAGATTTTCTCTGATTGGGAGAAACAAATGCCCCCCCACCGTTGCGCTCACGTGGCGCGCACGTGAGTGCAGCGGTGGCAAGATCCTGGCCGTTGGATCAACTCAGGAGTTGAAGGGGCGCAAGCGTCTTATTAATAGGACCCCTGGCTCTTAGAAAATCTTTACCATTTTCCAAGATTTTGATTTTCAGAGCTTTTCTCTTGCTTAAGAACTTCAGAGCTTTGCTCTTGTTTCCAGAACTCTAGAGTTTTGCTCTCATTTCCAAAGTTAGAAAAACTTTAGGTAAAATTAATTTAAATTAATTTAAATCAATCTTAACCAACAGAGCCTTGCTCTCACAGATCTTTTGATCTAAAGAAATCCCCTTTGGGGTTTCATAAACAGAGCTTTGCTCTCAAGAATTTGTTTTAGGGTTTCTTAACCCATGAACAGAGCTTTGCTCATTAACAGAATATAGATCTTTTGATCTTCTGATGATGAACTCTTAAGAGTTTTTTTTTCATATGGATCTTTAAGATCCCAGAACTTTAATTTTTTAGGAATTAATTAATTTTTTCTTTGATGGATTTTTTTATCATTCTTACAGAGCTAAGCTCTTTTAAGGAACTTTATTTCCCTGAGACCAGAGTTTGACAAGTGTCACTCTGTGACAGAGCTTTGCTCTGAAAGAGGAGATTTTCTCCTTGTCTCTAGGGATTTTTTTATTATTAATGAGAATGTTCTCTTGGGGTTTAACTGACAATCTCATCCAATGATGAGGTTGTCTTATTAACTGATGCATTGTCATCCAGATTTTGTGGGTCCCCATTTGGTCTCCTACCCACTGCACTGCTATGTGGTGTAATTAATTTTAATTTAATTTTAATTAATCTTTAATTTATTTAATTAATTAATTAAAATTTTCAAACGCCAACCGTTGGAATTACAACACTAACGGCTTATTTTGTTCCCTTGCAGTGACTATGTCTTTCGATACTTCATTCCCGTTTGTTCGTTCGGAGGAAGGATTTCCTGAAGCGCCCTCGGACCGCGAAGTTCTAGCTATGATCAGGGACCACGACCCGAAATATAAGAATCTCCACCTTTGGGGGTCATGGTATAACCAGATTATCATGGGTCGACGGAGCTTCACGTGCGCGGTACCGTCAGAGCCCATTACAGCGATCTTATGCCAGCCCACCCCCGGTGCAGTATGCCGTGGAGATGGTTGATTGGACCTCGAAGGGCTTTCTTCATCCTGCCATAGATGCAATTCCGGTTCAGCGTCCTATGGTTTTGGATATCCCGGGACGCCGTATTTGTCAAGGCGAGGCGCGATCTTGGGGGCAATCATATAACATAGGTTTGATCCCCCGCCACCCGATCGGCTATCTGCCCTGGGCTCGCTATATTCTGTCAGCGAAGAAGTCGCAGTTGATAAGGTTAGGGTTGTACACTGCGGTTTACGTCTCCCTCTTCCAATATCCCACGCTTCCCACCTGGTGGTTCAAGGCCTTTTTGGAGCAGTGGAACATTCCTACTCACACTTTCCTCGCAATGGATCGGGAAGTGTCGATTTCTCTGGAGGAATTCACAGAGGTCTCCGGTTTACCGGTTATAGGGGAGCACTATGAGGAGTTGCTTTCTACAGACGAGTATGTCTTCGGTGCTAAGCCGGCAGTAAGGGGCCTCACTCCGGAGAATGCTGTTCAACACCAATTCCCAAGTTTGATCAAAGTGTTGAATATCTATGAGGCCCTTTTCATCGAACGTGGGAGTCGCGGAGTTAGCTTTGAGGATTTCATCGCTCGGTTCCTTCACCCAAACGTCCTCTCGGCAGAAGCTGCCAAGTTTGCCACACTTGATGACCCTTTCGGTCTAGGTTTGGATAACCTGCCGGCGAAGGAAATAGACCAAAAGGATTTTTTCCTTCCTAACTCCCTGACTATGCCTTTTTCGGAAGTTGCGGCCCCCGGGATGGACGAGGAGGCCTTCTTCTTAGGATTTCTTAGGCTATGGCTGAGTTGGTTTGCGCTACCGATGCATTCTCGCCATATGCGACCTTCTGTCTTTTACCCAGCTCACCGGATGACCATTGGGGTAAAAGTGGCTGTTGGGATCGCCGGCTTGGCGCACTTGTATCACGGCCTCAGTCAAGCGGCGGATGCTTATGAGCCCGGGGTACTGCACGTGATCTTCCCGATGCACTACTTCGTATCATGGCTCGAGCTACACACATCGGGCGTCTTCGGCATGCACAAAAGGCCCTCGTTCTATGACAGGTGTAGCTTCCCTCGCATCATACAGTTGATTGGCGCCTCAATCGTGACTCCATCACCACGGAATGCCAGGGGTTTACTCCTTCACCCCCACACCGTTGGAGACGGGGTGTCTTTCATCGACAAGGTGCTGACTATTGGAAAGGCATCTACCACTGCGGTGCGGCCATTGCAGACACTTTCAAAGATGGGACCTCAGTTTTGACGGCCCAGGAGACCCTCCATCTATATTCTATCAGACCGGGCTCCCTGGTGTTCAGGCAGAACGGTGCGGCGATTTTCATGAGATACAACCCACATCGTTTCGCCCAACAACTGAGCTACAATCAAGAGGTACCATTGGAGGCTTTCCTATCGGAACCTACTGCTACTGAAGAAGGAATGGAGAGAGCGCTGCATCACTTCATGCGTCTGAATACAGGTTCCCACTTTTTTATCAGTGAGCCGACCTGCGCCCCACGACTCCTCAAGGTATATACAGAATGGTACAGTCATTCGACGAGAGCCGTCATAAAGGAGGAAAAGCGATTGCTGGTTGACCGTAAGGGTGTGCCTCCAGGTAGCAACCGCAACGCTCCTTTAGTGCCAAGGACCCCGGTAGTTCCCCCTCTAAAAGATGCTAGAGTCGGACCACCGCATGCGCAAAGTCCTCCACGCGGATTGCCGCTTCCCGATATTGCGGATGCACCACCAGCGCCCTGTGCTCCAGTGGAGACAGTGGTTGTAGCCTCGCCGGAGTCTGGTGTGGGTGCGGACATCGGGACCCGCCGCCCAAAGGTGCCTGCAAAGCGCAAATCAATCCAGGGTGCACCTAGGGCTGGTGGGCAGAAGAAGAAAAAGAAGTCGCTCTTCGCGGCTGACGTTGCGTTCGGTCAGGAACCCCATGCTCCCTACGGTGAGGGCCTGGGTGAGTACGGGACCAACAGGGGCTTAGTCATGCCGCCGGATGACACGGACTTGGCGGCCGCCATCGTAGCTTCAGAGCGCTTGGCGAGGCGCGATGCGTGGCTAGCTAGGATTGCGCAATCGGGTAATCACTAGTCGCTTTTTTTATTGCATCATATCTTTATTATTGCTTTTGACTAACGTTTTTTTTCCCTCTTTTCTTCAAACAGGCATCACCACTGAAGAAGCCATTGCTGCTTCCCTCAAGACTTTCCAAGAGGAGGAATGACTTAGAGCGTCCTTAGGCCTTGGTACATTTCGATTCATCAAGTCTTTATTCTCCTTGTGTTGTGGTCGATCTAATCTCCCCTTTTTTTATCGCAGGAACCACAATGCCGATCCCGCCAGGTGACGCGGAGACTCTTCCCGAGCCAGCCGCCGACGTTTCTGCCTCCTCGGGGCTACCACGAGAGGCCCGCCTTGAAGAGCCGATGAGAAATGCCTTAAAGGCTCTGGAGGCAACTCTGAACGAGGACGATGACACCTTGATGAAGGAAGCGTCGAAGAGGTCCATCGCGACAGCCCGAGAGGAGAGGAAGCGGTTGAGGCATGAAGCGGAGGCACGCAGGGCCGCTTTGGCCATTGGAGCAGACCCAAGCACCGTTCCTAGTGCTGATACTCCCTCAGAAGAGTCCCCGGTCGCCTTGTCTACAGCCCACAGACAGGCGGCGCGCGCAAACAGGGAGGCTAACGATAAGTCCACCTCAGGTAATGCATCTTTCAAAATTTTGTTGTAAGAATTGTCAACCTGTCGGTTCTTATATATCTTGTCCTGCAGGGCCAAGTCCAACGGAAGAGGAGGCGGAAACCGTCGAACCTAAGGGGATAGAGGGAGAGGCACCGGCCGAACCCGAGTCGACGGTGGGCGACGTCACCGGGTTTGCTGAACCTGGGCTGGGGGCTGGGGGCTGAGGGAGCTGCACCAGAGAAGGTCGTTGATGCCGAGCCCGAGGTAGCGGCAAATGAGATGACTGATACAACTGAGCCTAGGGCAGCGGCGGGCGGAGCGCCTGAGACCGGCGACCACATGGCAATGGCGGACGAGACATCCACGACCACCGAGCCCGAGGGAGTAGCGGGTGAGACGGGCATAATTCCCGGGGACAAGCCAGCCGCTCTTTCTCAGGAGTCTGGCAATGCTCTAATCATTGCTCTCCCCGTCTACGGTCCTCCGCCGTCTCCTTGCCGCGCAAGCACAACGACAGCCCCCGTAGAGTCGGGTGATGAGGCCACGGGAGGCGGACTCATGTCGATGGAGGAGGGAGATGCCTCCGTTTCGGCTGGCAGCTCATCAGTTAAATTTCGAGTTACTGTCCACCCTCCTTTTTTGCAATCATATCTGGAAGGTATATCTTTGTTTTTAACGCAGGTACAGCCAGCGCTGATGCTCCATTGCTCGGGGGAGCGCCATCAGCTACTGCCTTGGCGGTGGCCACTTCTCAGCCTTCTCTCATACCATCACAGATGTCGGAAGGTATGGATTCGTGACCCAACAGTTTCATCTTTTAGTCGCATGATCTATGTACTAATGTCGTACTATTGCGTCTTTGCAGGAGCGCTTTTTGACCACCTTTATCAGGTGTTGCGCCCACACTTCTCCTTCCCGTTGGAACTTGCTTCCTCCAGTGGCGTTGGTGAGTATAGTTTCCAACTGATAGCTTTCTTTTTCAGTGATGGAATTATTTCTAACTTCTTCTCATCCTGACTGCAGTGCTACAAATTGAAGGAAGGGATGATCGATCGACCGCGCCACCGGCCCTTTCGACCTTGCCACCTGCTGCAGCTGGTATAGCAAACTATCGCATTGATGACCCCCCCTTTTTGTCTTTCTTAAAGTGTCGCCTAATCATATCTTGTTTTTTTTAGCTGTCGTTCCGATCTCGGCGCCCTTCGAGCCTCATGTCACGATGCCGGTAGGCCCTTTCCTGAGACGTCCGTCCTCGAAAGGCGCCGTGAATAGTCTGCGCATGTTGAGCGACTATATTGAAGAACTCGGTGTCGAGACTCCTACGTCTGCTGTAGATTTCGCTACGGCGGTTAACCCGATACTGGTGATACTCGTAAATTTCCATGACGAGGGCATCGTTGCGTCTTGGGTTAATCACTGCAGGGAGATCGAGGCTCGCCTGCATCAGCTGGAGTCGATGCGTCCCGCCCCTGAGGTTTTGGCCGTGAGTATTCAACGGTCAGCATGGCTCGAGCAAAGCACTTCTCATTTCCGCCATTTGGAACAAGAAGTAGCTTTAAGGCTGAAGGAGTGTCAGTAGTCTTCAAGCGAGACTGCTCGCCTACGTGCTGAGGTTGAGGCGAACGCTGTCGAGGTGAAGGCTGTTTTCGAGGGCCTTCTGGGGCGTATCTCAAATGGTCTGAACTTAAAGCAGAAACTTGACGTTGCCAAGCGTAATGCCTAAGGCCGCGTAGCAGCTCAGCAGGCCGTTGGGGAGCAGCTTGCTTCTCTCACGCAGCAAAGGGCTCAGGTGGAGGCAGAACTGGCGGTGGTGGCCGTTCAGGAAAAGGTATGGAAGGAAGTGTGCGAACAACTGATAAAGCTATTTAAGACACTTCCTTCCCTGTAGCTGCCTTTGTATCAATGTATTTGTAAAAAAATTTCTTTTTCGAATAAGATGTATCCATTCTTTATTCTTTTGTACGCTTCACCTTGTACTTGATTAAATTAATAAATAAAGATACATATTTTTCTTTGCAATGTCTTGTACTATTTCTTTGCTTTTCTCCCTTCTCTTATTATCAGCATGCTGTCTTGATAAACACAATTGACAAATAATAGAGTAAGCATCTACATTTCTCCAAGAGATAGCGATGGCTTAGGCCGCAGGTTCAGATCTGCTGCCTAAGACTTTTCAGCTCTATGAGCCGTGAGAGTCTTATAGAGGCTTTTCTCCCTACGGATCGAGAGGATCTCGTAGGTGTATTTTCTCCTTAGGAATCGTGAGGATTCCTAAGTGCGTTTTCTCTTATAAGTCGTAAGGATCCTATAAGAGAATTTTCCCTCTTATGAGTCGAGAGGACTCGTAAGTGGTTGGTGAGTTGACTTGTTTCCGAGTCGAAATATTGCTCCGACAGGGAGGTCGTTGGCTGACTTGTTTCCGCGACGGAGGTCATTTGCTGACTTGTTTCCACGACGGAGGTCATTGGCTGACTTGTTTCCGAGAAGGAGGTCGTTGGCTCACTTGTTTCCGAGACGGAGGTCGTTGGCTGACTTGTTTCCGAGACGGAGGTCATTTGCGTTGGCTAACTTGTTTCCGAGACGGAGGTCGTTGGCTGACTTGTTTCCAAGACGGAGGTCATTGGCTGACTTGTTTCCGAGACGGAGGTCGTTGGCTGACTTGTTTCCGAGACGGAGGTCGTTGGCTGACTTGTTTCCGAGATGGAGGTCGTTGGTTGACTTGTTTCCGCGACGGAGGTCCTTTGCTGACTTGTTTTCGAGACGGAGGTCATTGGCTGATGTTTCCCCCAATCAGAGCAAGGCTCTACTGAATTTTGAAAATTCAAAATTTGAAGCAACGCTTCGGTTTCCGTGCGCAGCGCGCAATTTGCCACATGGCAGAAGCTGATTCGGCGGCGTAACGCCCGAGACAGAGCGTCCCATCAGAGCAAGGCTCTTCAGAAAACAAAATTAAGACTTAAACTGCGCAAATGCATGACAGCGCGACACGTGTCTGCGCAAGCGCATGGATGCACGACACGTGTCTGCGCAGTTGCGCAATCGCAACTGCGCAAGCGCACGGATGCGCGACACGTGTCTGCGCAAGCGCACGGATGCGAGACACGTGTCTGCGCAGTTGCGCAATCGCAACTGCGCAAGCGCACGGATGCGCGACACGTATCTGCGCAAGCGCACGGATGCGAGACACGTGTCTGCGCAGTTGCGCAATCGCAACTGCGCAAGCGCACGGATGCGCGACACGTGTCTGCGCAAGCGCACGGATGCGAGACACGTGTCTGCGCAGTTGCGCAATCGCAACTGCGCAAGCTCACCGATGTGCGACACGTGTCTGCGCAAGCGTACAGATGCGCGACACGTGTCTGCGCAGTTGCGCAGTCGCAGCTGCGCAAGCGCTCGGATGCGCGACACGTGTCTGCGCAGTTGCGCAACCGCAACTGCGCAAGTGCACAGATGCGTGACACGTGTCACGCACTGGTGAGTTGCGCAGCAACTAAATGAAAATTTATGTGGATCTTTTCTGTTCTCCTGTAAAACAGGGACCCTTGGATCTCTGATCCAATGGTGGGAAAATTCCCGAAATAATTCAGGAAAGATTTTGTTAACAAATCCAACAACTTTGTGGGCACTATAAATAAGACCCCAGACCTCATTAAAAAAAAAGGATCAACTTCTGAGAAAAAAGAGAGCTGGTGAAGATTAAGAACAGAGAAGAAGAAACAAAGAAAAGAGGTAGAATTTCTGAAAAGAGAAAAGAAATAAGAAAAATAAAAAGAACAATAAATAGTGCCTTGCACTTGATATGAACCCCTGGTTCTAAAAAAAAAAAAAAATAATAAAATAATAAGAGAATAAAAAAAATAATAGTGCCTTGCACTTGATATGAACCCTTGGTTCTGTATGATCAGGAAAAAACAAGAACTTGTTTTTTTTAGATCCAAATTCAAATCAAAAGTGCCATGCACTTGTGTTCTTGAAACCTAAAGGTTTCTAGGGTTTCTGCAACCCCTTGTTTTGGGCCTGGCCCAAATTAAATTGCAGAATAAATAAAAGGGCAAGGCCCTGTTGGGAAAATTCCTGAGTTTCTGCAAACTCATTAAAAGGGCCTGGCCCAAATTAAATTACAAAACATCTCTTGAGTTCCTGCAACTCATCATTTAAAAGGGCCTGGCCCAACTTAAGAAAATTATTGAGTTTCTGAAACTCATTATTTAAAAGGGCCTAGCCCAATTGCAGAATAAATAAAAGGGCAAGGCCCTGTGTGGAGAATTCCTGAGTTTTTTTTTTGTAACTCATTATTCAAAAGGGCCTGGCCCAAAATCAGACTTGCAAAATAATAAAAGGGGGCAGAGCCTTGTTTAGATTGATTCTTCTAATCGGGCAGAGCCTAAAATAAAAATTGGACTTAACCCAATCCTGGCTGTAAGTCCTTAAATTAAATGCCTCTCACAAACTAAGTCACGACCGGTTCGAGGGTACATCTCCGAACTCCTTTGACATCAGTCGTTGTAATTTCTCAGCGACGTCAAAGAGGCGACGAGTCCCAACGACCACTCATCTAATGACGGACCGAAATGTCCTTAAACTAATATCGGACCGAAACGTCCCTAAACTAATGACGGACCGAAACGTCCTTAAACTAATATCGGACCGAGACGTCCTTAAACTAATAATGGACCACTACGTCCCTAAACTGGCGACGGACCGAAACGTCCCTAAACTAATGACGGACCGAAACGTCCTTAAACTAATATTGGACCGAGATGTCCCTAAACTAATATTGGACCGAGACGTCCTTAAACTAATATTGGACCGAGATGTCCCTAAACTAATATTGGACCGAGACGTCCTTAAACTAATATTGGACCGAGACGTCCTTAAACTAATGATGGACCACTACGTCCCTAAACTGGCATCGGACCGAAATGTCCCTAAACTAATGACGGACCACCACGTCCCTAAACTGGCGATGGACCGAAACGTCCCTAAACTAATAATGGACCACTACGTCCTTAAACTGGTATCGGACCGAGACGTCCCTAAACTAATAAGAGACCACTACGTCCCTAAACTGGAACAATAGAGCCAATTGCTCTTTTGCCGGATCTAAACGATCCCGTTTAAGTTGATCTTAGCCCCAAATACGGCTAACGTATCCTTAAGCACTTAAATGGACTATAAAACCCTCAATCAGCTTTGGTTCAAGGGTACATCTCTGAGCTCCTCTGACACCTATCGTTGTAATCCTTCAACGATGTTAGAGAGGTGATGAGTCCCGATGGCCATAAATTAAATGAATCACCACGTCAGGTTGATCTTAGTCCAAAGCAAGACTAACGTATCCTTGACGAATGTTTAAGTTGATTTTAGCCGCAACACGGCTAATGCATCCTTAAACTAAAAAACACCAAACTCAAATCTAAGCAAACACGGATTTGGACTAATCCACGTCCTACGGGCGACGACATCACTAAGTCTCCGTATACAATCCACGGGCAACCACAAACAAAATAAATATACACGACACGAAGTGAAATTCTGGAGAAGGAGAAAGTTGTTATCGCAACGCGATAGCGTAATTAACTGCAGGGGCTTGCGCCTGCAGGGAAGAGCATCCCCACAATCAAAAACCCCTCACCCTGAGGGGGAATCTGACAAAGTCTGCTACATCGGCCGCATCCGTCTAAACCTCCGATACTCGGTGCCATAAATCAACTTGGCATCTTCGGAGAGGTGGACGGATAAAAACCAAATAGCATCTGCCCCGAACCTCAGGCACGAGACGTCCCGACGTCGCAGGCCGCCGTTCGGAGGGGAACAGATTCTGGCACGCCCGGTGGGACCTTTTCCTCTTTCCACTCCACACTTCATGTGTCGTCTTCGCGAATCAATCGCGGTTTGTTAAATGGTTGTCTTCGGATTTCAAGTTGCTAAGATTTGGTCTTTTATCTGGCGCAGAACTCAAGCATCCATGGATTCCCACTGCACCAAATGCGCGAAGCACCACTGCAACGGACGCTCCACCTCACCGAGAGGTGTAACATATGGGCCCCAAGCGGCCTCTTTCCTTACTCTGCCGGTAGAGCAGGTGACCCAGGCCACCACCGGCCTATTTTTCGGGACCATGGTCCCCCCTGCAAGCTTCTCTATGCCGATATCCGCACCAGAAGCGAACAAGAAGTCGGTATTTGACCGGCTCACTGCTACTACGACCCCTGTCAACGGGTCGCCCGCTACTAAGCTGACAGCCTCTGTTTTCACCAGGCTAGGTCAGGATCATAAAGTGGCTGTCCCAAAGAGGGCAACGGCCACAGCTTCGGAAGTCGTTGAAGCGGCTTCTCCTATCAGAAAGTCAGTCTTCACAAGATTAACGGTTCCTACTCCTCCTTCAGCTGATCAAAAAGCATCAGTCTTTGATAGGCTGACACCGGCAGTTGCCCCACTCCCAAACAAGGGGCAACAAGAAACTGTCCCGATATCTGAGCCAGTCCCAATGGCTCGTCGTGCGCGACGTCGCCATTGGCAGCGAATAAAGAAAGCAGGAGGCAACTCCCCTTCAGGGCTAACCCCGCCTGCTCCAGTGGCGGAGATCAACGCTGCTGTTCCAACTGGGAACAGCTTTGAATTGCTGAGGAAGGTAAGAAAGAACTCCCCGGTTGCTACATTGAAAAGGTCTCCTCCACCCATGGAAAAAGCTCCGGAGACGAAACAGGAACAGCCCCCTCAACGGCTGTCATCAAAAGTTTATAAAGTATGGCGCAGGGTTCAAAACTCTGTGATCGATCCAGACCACTTGCGTCACCAGAAAAGGGCGAAGGTGGAAAAGAACAAAAACTGCCCCATTCAACAGCAGGGGGCAACAAATGCTAGAATGCCCGCTTCAACGGCTCCTTCAACCTCAAAGGTCTACAAAAGAAGGAGGCCGGGGAAAGCTCCCGCAACAGCAGCAAGAGTTAACAATGGTGAACCTAAACGCCCCAAGTCAGGGGGCATAATAGTTCATACAATCTATATGGCTTCAGGAAAAGAAGAAAGTCGTACTTCTACGGGTCACCGACCGCTTACCCGGTCAGTGACCAGGTCTCAGGAGCAGCAACAAAAGCTCCAGGAGATGATGACTACAATGGCTGCACTCACGGGGCCAAAAGAGAATCCTGAGACGTCCTTAGATGAACGTCAAGAGGAGGAAACCGACGCTGAGTTCCTCCGCCGAATACTGGAAAAAAGAGACAAAGAGGCTGCAGAACAGGCGGCCAACATAAAGAAAATGGCCCTCCTGTTCCAGGATGTGGTGGGTATGATGATTCAACCAGATCCACCTGCTGGAGATCCCCCAATCATTCTTGAAGATGATAGGGGAGAGACATCGAATCCTCCACCGGCTCTATCCGCAGCTAAAGAAGATACTATATCAAAAGCTGATTTGGATGAATATATCGCTCAACAAATACGAGTGCATCAGGCGGTTGAAGCAGCCGGTCAGATCGTGAAAACGGGGCGCCCATATCCGGGATGGTACGACCAAATTAAGTACCCGCCAGGTTACACGATTCCTAAGTTTCATGTCTACAAGGGGACCGGCAACCCCCATCAACATGTTGCCCAGTTCAGGGCACTGTGTGGTAACACTGGAGGCGACGACAAACTTTTGCTGCGCCAATTCGTTGGAAGCTTATCAGACACAGCTTTCGAGTGGTATTCCGAGCTCCCCAACGACTCTATTAAAACCTTTGCGGAGATGGAGCTGCTCTTCACCCAACGTTTTGCAAGCGCCAGCGAGCGTACTCCGATGACGGCGCTGATTAACGCCAGGGTAAAGCCCGGCGAGACGTGGGTTCAATACGCTATACGGTGGCGTAATCTATGGTCTAAGTGTGAACAACGCATAGAAGAAGCCCCTGCAGTGGGAATGTTTGTTGGAACCCTTGATCCACAAGCAACTATTTCACAATTTATGATGTTCTTCAAGCCGACTTCCTTCCAGGCTTTGATCGACAAATTGGCGCAGATGGACCAGATGGGCCATAAACCCCCTCTCCCGAAGCCGGATTCCCGAAACGATAAAGGAAAGGGAAAAGCAATCATCGTCGCCAATGCCCAACAACAACCGAGCGACTCGAAGCCGGCTGCTCGTCCAAACAATACACGCCCATATGTACCCCTTGAGGACAGGATGGGACGTGCTTACTCCTTCCCCCGTGATAAAACAAGGAGGCTATTCGAGCTGGCGTTGCGCAACAGGCTCATAAATCTGCCAGATCCAAAACGTCCGTCACAACCGAATGACGTCAACGATCCTAGTTACTGCCCTTATCACAGAGTGTTGGGACATCCAATCGAAGACTGTTACGTTTTCAAAAATTGGCTTGAGAATCAATACCGTCAGGGCAAATTTGCGCTGTCTGACAAATGGAATGTGAACCCTCCGCAGCCCCACACCTATAAGGGGACGAATACGCCGGGGGCAACATGCTCCGTTATTGAAGAGGCTCCCTGGGAGGTTGTATTATCGGCCAAAACGAAGAGAATGCTAAATGATCTTCAAACCTGCCCAGCGGTCAAGTGGAAGAACCCCTTGGAACCGCAGGTTATTGAAGGGATGTTGAAGCCACGACCGACTCCGAAGACCGATGGTAGTAGTTCAAGCGTTCATAGCCAGCCGTCAAAATCTTCGAAAAAGAAGAAGAAGAAATCTAAGAAGCCCGTGAAGCCTGGCGACAAGCGCACGGACTTACAAAAGCAAATCGATGCGCTGGATGAATATAACCAAAAGGCGCGAACTCCCATCACGCTCCAAAATTTCCTTGATCACGTCTTCCAAAAAGAAGATGAGGAAGAAAGTTCATCGGATGAATCTGACGAATATGTGGCAAGCTGTCATATGATCTCCCATTCGACCACGAACGATGAAGGAACTTCTGGCACTGAGACGCTGGGGGCAAATGCCGAATCAGGAACCCCAGGGTTACCGGTTGAAATGATTAATTCGTTTCTTAATGAAGCTCGGTTGAAAAGCAAGGCTGATCGAGAGCGCGAGACGGCTATATTCGAAAGGGCTAAGCGTCAGCGACTTGAGGAAGGAGCTGAAATGATCCCGTTGGAGCAAAATGCCTCCACCACTGACAAAAGCCAATTCAAGATAAAAAAGAAATTTGCTAAGGCCATATCGATGGGCATGAAGCTACCACCCTCTGAAGAAAAAGTTACGGGCGCGGTAGAAATGCACCCCTCTTATTGCTTATACCATCAGAAGGTCTCACATTCCACCCAAGATTGCAAAGCTTTCAATGGATGGTGGCAAGGATACGTCGCTGATCGACAACGATTTAAACGGGAAAAACGTAAAATTCGCCGAGAGCAAAGAAATACGACTAAAGAACTTGAAAGAACTACCGGCGATTGTCACATGGTTAACACTACCGGGTCACAAGTGCCTACATTTGGGAGCGACTCCGATGAAGAGCTAGAGCTTGGCCCCCTCTTCGAAGAATCCACTTCAGGAAAAGAAAAAGAACTGAAGGCCTGCGAGAATATACAGCTGCGCAATCGAACATTACCCGAAAAGAACCTCGGACCCTTGAATAAGAAAAACAAAGGGAAAGAGAAGGTCTCTGAAGACATCGCTTTGGATGACCAAGTTGCGGAAGAGTTAACCGCCAAGAATCCCCCAAAAAGGAATAAAGTAGATTACAATGTCTTGGCGCATCTGAGAAAGCTACCCTCACAACTCAGCATTCTCGATGCCCTATTGCTATCAAAAGAAGCGAGGGATTCTTTGGTTAAGGCCCTACAAAATCCGGACCAGTTCCAAGCCTTCTTAGCCGAACAAAAGATGAAGGATGAATTGGAAGAGGTGCACACAGCCGACGTTGCTTTTGGTGATGAAGACCTTCTCCTCGGGACGTGTGAACACAATCGCCCACTTTATGTTTCAGGATACTGCCATGACATAAAGATAGGAAAAATCTTGGTCGATAACGGATCGTCTGTCAATTTACTCAATGTGCGAGTGTTAAAGGAGATTTGCATGAGTGTCCAACACCTCGCCCGGGACAAAATCACCATCTCCGGTTTCGACTCTCAATCCTCAAAGACTCTTGGATCTGTGATATTGACGCTACGCTTCGGGGTGCTCGTCACAGACATCAAGTTCCATGTTATAGACGCCAAGACGTGCTACAATGCTCTGCTCGGCCGACCATGGCTACACGAATACAATATCATCCCTTCTACACAGCATCAGTGCATGAAGTATTCTAGGGACGGCCTCGAGTACACAGTGGCAGGAGAGTTGAATCCATTTTCCGTGAACGAAGTTCGCAAGTATGAAGATGCCAAATACTTCTTACCGAATTTCGAAGACGCGGAAAGGTGTCACAAACCGGAGAACAAAACTAACGCAACCATCCCTATCTTCGGCAGTGACACCGAGGAGGAGGAGGATATAATTTATTCAGGTCCGTCCCGGTCCACCAGGCCAGGACCATCTGTTCCTTCATTGATCTTGGGTAGTGACTCAGAGGATGAAGTTCATGCTGTATTCCCTGCTCGGCCTTCGATACGGGCTTCTGCCGAGGAAGAGCGAAGTCTACAGATAACCTTGGTGCCGCTCGAGCATTACAAAGAACTGGATGCACTCGACACCAACAGCATAGAAGAATTGCAGACATTCTATATCCCTCCTGGACGAAAAGGCGAGAAAGCAATCCTATTCTACCGTTCTGAAGAAAACAAGGTGGAAAAGGAAATTTGGCACGGCGCGGATCCCACGCTCGACAGGCTCCAGCCTATCCGTCTTCCCAGGTATTATACCGAAGGTTTGAAGAAGCTGTTGAAACGCCAAGGGATGTCCTTCACACAGACCGTCAGAAAGGCCAAATTCTATGACAAGGTCTGGAACGTTCCCGGAACTCAATGCAAACTGCCTAACGGGAGAACGGAAACGAAAGGGCTCGGGTATATTCGCTCAAAGAAGCGTGAGCTAATAAACAGCTGTTACGTCATGTATGACTTTGATGAAGAAGCAGACGCTCACTGGGAAGACACTAATCCGGAATCAGTAAAAGTTCCCGATGCAAGACCTCCTAACCCATCGTCTGAAGGCCAAATGAGCAAACCTACAAGGGATGCCAGTCGAGAATCCCGAGATGATCATGATCGCGAAATGGCAATCTATGAGAAGGCCAAGACACGGCGCCTCCTTCAGCGGGCGATGAAAGACGAAAACGCCGCCCCTTGTCAACCTACTATTAAGAAAGTTCGACTCGAAGGCGGAAATAAGTCGAAAGGCAAGAGAAGCGCTCGACAACCGCAAAGCAAAGCTAAGAAGCCACGCATCCGAGAGTCAAGCGTTGTTGACCAAGCCATCATGAAGAAAATGGGTCGAACATACTCATTTCCTCAGAACAAAACAAGGAAAATACTTGAGCTTGCTCTGAAACATCAAATGCTTACTCTGCCAGAGTCTAAACATCCTGAGCAGGCGGGCGAAGTCTCCAACCCAAAATATTGCTTTTACCATCGAGTAATAGGGCATCCACTCGAAGATTGCTTCACCTTTAAGAATTGGGCGGAGGATCAATATCAGCTTGGCAAGTTCGCATTGTCTGACAGTTGGAAGGTAGCGCCGCCGCAAAAGCACGAACCCAAAAACACAAGAACAAGACCAACCTCGCATTGGGATCAGCAGGAAACTCGCACCTGCCATGTGATAACAATATTAAAAGAAGGGTTCGAGGACATGAACAACCTCCCTTGGTGCTTTGAAAGCGGCAGCGATGAGGTAATCTCAGAATTTCCCCCAGCTCCGAAAGAACTGGAGGATGGAATCCATACCACTGCAGATAATCTCAAGAAAATTGAGTTGGGGACGGAAAATGACCCGCGACCGACATTCATCAGCGAACTGCTATCTGAAGAAAGGGTGGCTGCGTTAAAGGATGTGCTTCTGCAACACAAAGATTGCTTCGCGTGGAACTATTCCGAAATGCCGGGACTAGATCCAGAAATTGCAGTACACAAGTTGGCGATATCCCCGGACATTAAGCCAGTCAAACAAGCGCCGAGAAGAATGCGACTCGAGCTTGAGATGAGCATCAACGCCGAAGTCAAAAAGCTTATAGACTCTGGTTTCATCCAGGAAGTTCAATACCCTGAATGGATCGCTAACATCGTCCCAGTGATGAAGAAAAATGGGACAGTGCGCATCTGCGTAGACTTTCGGGATCTTAATAAAGCCTGCCCAAAAGATGATTTCCCAGTGCCAGTTACTGAACTTATGATAGACAATACATCCACTCATGAGGTTTTCTCCTTCATGGACGGCTCGTCGGGGTATAACCAGATAAAAATGCATCCCGAAGACCAGAAGCACACAGCCTTCAGAACTCCTCTTGGTATATTTTGTTATAAAGTGATGCCCTTTGGTTTGAAGAACGCCGGTGCTACTTATCAGAGGGCCATGACAAAGATTTTCGACGACCTTATACACGAAATCGTCGAATGCTACATCGACGATCTCGTGGTCAAGAGCAAATCATACGACGAACATCTTGAGCATCTGAAGACCGTGTTTCAACGTCTGCGGCAGTACAACTTGAAGATGAATCCTCTTAAATGTGCGTTCGGGGTTTCCTCGGGCAAATTCCTGGGATTCGTTGTTCGGCATCGAGGTATTGAAATAGATCCTTCAAAGATTAAAGCGATCATAGAAATGCCTCCGCCGAGAACTCTCAAGCAACTTCGGTCTCTCCAAGGGAAACTCGCATACATACGGCGATTTATAGCCAACCTTTCAGGAAAGTGCCGTCCCTATAGTCACCTGATGAAGAAAGGAACCCCATTCGTTTGGGATCAAAAATGTCAAGGCGCACTGGATGAGATCAAGCAATACTTGCAGAACCCACCCGTGCTGGCTGCCCCGGTTAAAGGGAAGCCTCTCATTCTTTATACAACCGCCCTCGAAGGTTCCTTAGGCGCATTATGGGCACAAGAGAACGACCAAGGGAAAGAAAGAGCACTCTACTACCTAAGTCGAGTTCTGCTGGGGGCAGAAAGCAATTACTCTCCCATTGAGAAACACTGCCTGGCGTTGATCTTCGCGCTAACAAAGCTTAGGCACTATGCGTTAGCGCACGAGGTCCGTTTGATTTCAAAGGTGGACCCTCTCAAATATTTAATGTCAAAAGCCATATTGACAGGGCGTCTCGCTAAATGGGCCCTACTCTTGATGGAATTTTCGATAACATATCAACCTCTCAGGGCAGTAAAAGGCCAGGCCATCGCCGACTTTCTTGCTGAGCATCCCATACCTGCCGATTCTCCTTTAAACTGCGATTTGCCAGACAGACATGCGTTTGACACAATCGACAGTGGTGATACCCGTTGGGAACTTTATTTCGACGGAGCATCTTCCATGAGAAAGCACAAACAAAGTACGCCAATGATCAAATCGGGGGTGGGACTCATCTTCGTGACTCCACAAGGAGGAATAATGCGCTTCGCCTTCTCCTTAACAGAGCCGAGAACGAATAATGAAGCTGAATATGAGGCTTTGATAGCAGGCCTCGAGATCGCCATCGACATGGGAATTGAGAGCCTCCTCATATACGGGGACTCCCAATTGGTCGTCAGTCAAGTGAACGGCGATTACCAAACATGTAAACCAGAATTAATAAAATACGGTGAAAAAGTGCAGCAACTGCTAACCCAAATTCCCTCCTACACGTTGGAAAGCATACCGCGTGCGGAAAACAGCAAAGCAGACGCACTAGCCAAACTTGCTAAAGAACTGGCCGACGAGAACCTCGACGACGTTAAAATCATAATACAAAGCCGTCGAGTGCTCACCCCAACAGAAATATCTCCAAAATCGTCTGAAGAAAAAGAAGCGAAGGAGGAGACAACCCTGCAAACAAAAGACAGGGAAAATACCGAGGACTGGAGAGAAGTCTTCATAGATTACTTCAAGTTCCACCGAATACCTGAAGAAGCGTCCACAAGACATCAGCTCACGAAACGGGCTCTGTCTTTCGCCTTCGTCAATGATACTTTGTATAAAAGGTCATTCGACTCTCTGTGGCTAAGATGCTTAGGACCTGACGAGGCGAGAAGGGTCATCCAAGAGGTTCACGACGGACTCTGTAGTTCCCACCAAGCAGGCCCTAAAATGAAATTAAAGATAAAGCGGATGGGCTACTACTGGCCTACGATGATGCAGGATTGCCTGGAATACTCCAGACAATGTCACTCATGCCAAATTCATGGGGACTTTATCCATCAGCATCCTAATCCACTGCACCCAACAGTGGCTAGTTGGCCGTTCGAAATGTGGGGAACTGACATAGTCGGTCCCATCGAACCAGCATCGTCAAAGGGACATCGTTTCATCTTGGCGACGACTGATTACTTCTCCAAATGGGCGGAAGCGGTACCATTGAGGGAAGTAAAAACGGAGAACATCCTCCATTTCTTCAAAACGCATGTCATATACCGGTTTGGAACCCCAAGAAGGATCATCTCTGACAATGGGCCAGCCTACCGAAGTCATAAGATTAGCCGTTTCGCACAGCAGCACAATATAGACTGGAGATATTCATCAGTTTATAATCCGCGAGCTAACGGTCTAGCTGAGGCCTTCAACAAGACCTTGACGAAGATCATAAAGAAAACAGTATCCCGAAATAAAAAAGACTGGCACGAGAGGCTGCAAGAAGCTCTTTGGGCGTATCGAACTACGTTCAAGACAGCCACAAAAACAACGCCATACGCGTTGGTATTTGGGACGGAAGCAATACTCCCCCTCGAGATAGAGTTACCCTCTCTACGAGTAGCAGTCCACCACGAGCTGACGAACGAAGAAAATGCTCACCTTCGGCTTGAGGAGCTTGACGCCCTTGAAGGAACACGGCTCATAGCGCAACAAAATCTAGAGGCTTATAAAGCAAAGATGACGCGCTCATACGAAAGATTGACCCGACCAAGAACGTTTCATCAAGGCGAACTAGTGCTAGTGGTCAAAAGGCCCATGATCCCCAATCGCGCCAAGCGGGGAAAGTTTGAGCCAAACTATGAAGGACCCTACATCATCGATAAGGTCTACCAGGGCGGGGCCTATCTACTCATGGACATGCACGGTGAAAGACCCTTCAGACCAATAAACGGCCGCTTCTTAAAGAAATACTACGCTTAATGGGCCACAGCCTAGGTCAATAGCAGATGACGACGACTATGTCCGCTCGCTGTCTTCCTAAGCCCAAGCTTTATAAGCAGTAGCCAGCCCTCTCCACATTGGACCGAAATGTCCTTAAACTAATAACAGACCGAAACGTCTTTAAACTACTACCACAGCATCTTTAGGCTGACGAGATAAAAAAAAAAAAAAAAAAGAAAAAAAAAAAAAGACGGTAAGTCCATAAGCAAAATGGGCACGGATGAAAAAACCGAAAGGGCTCCGTGAGTAAAAACAACAGGACTACCGGCGAGTGTTTGTGAAAACCTGAAAGGGCGCAACCTCGTTGAAGACACTTATAGGGTCCTCACGACCTTATAAGGAGAAACCACCCGCGTGAGATCCTTACGACTCACAGGGGAGCAACACACTTAGGAATCCCCACGACTCCTAAGGAGAAAATACACTTGCGAGATCCTCACGACTCGTAAGGAGAATTCTCTTATGGGACCCTCACGGCTCATAAGATTTGAAAGTCTTAAGTCACAGAGACCTAAACCTGTGCTTAAGCAAACCCCCACAAACTTCCAATGCTGCCCTACAAGCGGCTCATATTGACCCTTGTATACAATCCACGGGCACAAATAAATATTTCCCTAACAAAGTCCCATCCATGACTAGGGATGTGCTTGTACAGCAAACAACACTTGTAAATCCTCTCGACTTATAAGGAGAAAACCTTCCTGTAGGATCCTTACGACTTACAGCGGAACAATACACTTAGGAATCCTCACGATCCCTAAGGAGAAAATGCACCTATAAGATCCTCACGACTTGTAGGGAGAAATAACTTTGTGAGACCCTTACGGCTCATGAAGTCAAAAGCCTTAGTCGACGGGACCTTAACCCTGGTCGCTAAGCCTCCTTTGTTTGACAACGACAGAGGCAAATGATGATTCGCTCCTGGCAATATCCCAGTTGTAGCGGTGCTGATGCCGAAATCGGTGTCCAAATTCAGGTTTACAGCAAAAAGCCAGTAGGCCGCATATGCATACGAAATAGCCGAAATGATGGGACGACTTGCAAAAAAAAAAAAAAAAAAAAAAAAAAAAAAAAAAAAAAATAGCCGAAATGATTGGGCACCGCGAAAAAATAGCCGAAATGATTGGACAATCGCGACCTTCGCGATATAAAAGCTGAAATGATAGAGCATCGCGGAAATAAAATAAAATAAAAAGAAGAAATGATAAAACTTTGGCCCTACAGTTAAGATCACATCGATCCCTGTATACAATCCAAGGGCGTAAATAAAGAGGGAACCATACTCTCCCAACAGGCTCCGCCAGAAGACGAAGCCAAATCTCGACAGTTCAGTTCAACTCCGAAGAAATCAATATCTTCATCAAATTCCTCAACTCACGGATACAAACACTCCTTGACGAGAGCCTTCTGATCCGCGTCGACTCGCAGAGCCACCAGTGCCTCCGTAGGAACCCTCGACTCGTTTCAAACCCCAAGGACACAAATAATCCTTGGCGCTTGGGAAACAAATAATCCCTCGCAAAACTTCTCAACTCACGGATACAAACACTCCTTGACGAGAGCTTCCTAATCCGCGTCGACCCGCAGAGCCACCAGTGCCTCAGTAGGAACCATCGACTCGTTTCAAACCCCAAGGACACAAATAATCCTTGGCGCTTGGGAAACAAATAATCCCTCGCAAAACTTCTCAACTCACGGATACAAACACTCCTTGACGAGAGCTTCCTGATCCGCGTCGACCCGCAGAGCCACCAGTGCCTCCGTAGGAACCATCGACTCGTTTCAAACCCCAAGGACACAAATAATCCTTGGTGCTTGGGAAACAAATAATCCCTCGCAAAACTTCTCAACTCACGGATACAAACACTCCTTGACGAGAGCTTCCTAATCCGCGTCGACCCGCAGAGCCACCAGTGCCTCAGTAGGAACCATCGACTCGTTTCAAACCCCAAGGACACAAATAATCCTTGGCGCTTGGGAAACAAATAATCCCTCGCAAAACTTCTCAACTCACGGATACAAACACTCCGTGACGAGAGCTTCTCTGACTCATATCTCGGGCAGTAAGGATTCAAAAACTTGCTTCCTGAACAATGGGATCCTGCAAGTCAATCCTAAATGGTCTCTTGCATACTATCCACGGATCTCACTCTCTGAAGTCGATTCTCGACAAAGAGGGAAACAACCGCTTACGAGCCTTTGCGACTCGTAAGAGGGGCAATGGGATCCTGCAAGTCAATCCTAAATGGTCTCTTGCATACTATCCACGGATCTCACTCTCTGAAATCGATTCTCGGCAAAGAGGGAAACAACCGCTTGCGAGCCCTCTCGACTCGCAAGAGGGAGAAATTCTCTTATAGGATCCTTTCGACTTATGAGAGAAAACCACACTTGGGAATCCTCACGATTCCTAAGGAGAAAATTCACCTGCGAGATCCTCTCGATCCGTAGGGAGAAAAGTCTCTATGAGACCCTCGCGGCCTATAGAGTTGAAAAGTCTTAGATAGCAGACCTGAACCTGCGGCCTAAGCCATCGCTATCTCTTGGAAAAAACTAAGTTATCTGCCAATTATGTTTATCAAAGACAACATGCTGATAATAAGAGAACGCAGAAAGAAAAAGTGCATACAAGACATTGAAAAAGAAAATGTGTATCTTTATTCATTGACTTCAATCAAATACAAGACGAATCGTACAAAAGAATAAAGAATAGATACATATTATTTTTTTAAAAAAAAAAAAAAAATTTACAAATACATTGATACAAAAACAGCTACTGGGAAGGAAGCGTCTTAAGTAGCTTTATCAGTTGCTCGCATACCTCCTTCCACGCCCTCTCCTGCTCGGCTACCGCCGTCAACTCTGCCTCCACTTGGGCCCGCTGCCGCAAGACCACTGCAAGCTGCTCCCTCACGCCCTGATAAGCAGCCTCTCGACTTGGGATATGGCGCTCAGCCGCGTCAAGCTTCCTCTTTAAATTTAGCCCATGGGAGATGCGCTCCAAGAGACCCTCAAAGATAGTCTTCACTTGGGCGGCATTTGCCTCAACCTCAGCGCGCAGATGGGCCATTTCGTTTGAGGTCTTTTGGCATTCCTTTAGTCTCCGAGCTGCTTCTTGCTCCAAGTGGCGGGAGTGCGAAGTGCTTTGCTCGAGCCAAGTTGTGCGTTGAGCGCTCAGAGCTAAAACTTCGGGAACGGGTCGCGTCAACTCCAGCCGGTACAAGCAGGCCTCGATCTCCCTGCAGTGGTTAACCCAAGATTCGACGACGCCTTCGCTGTGAAAAGTTACGAGCGCCGCTAACATGGGGTTAACATCCACAGCGAAATCTGCAGCGGAAGGGAGAGCGTCCATGCTGAGCTCTTCGATATATCCGCTCAGCATGCCTAGACTCATCGCAGCACCCTTTGAAGACGGACGTCTCAAAAAGGGGCCTGCCGGTAAAAGGACGCGAGCCTCGAAGGGGACCGGAACCGGAACGATAGCTGCAAAACAAAACAGGGTTAAGCGATGGTTCAAAAGATGTTAAAGGATTACCAAAAAGGAGATCTACTATACCAGCAACAACGGACGGCAGAGCCGGAAGGGCCGGTAGCACGACGGGGCTTACATCCCCTCCTTCGATTTGTGGAACTACAATAAAGAAAAGGAAAAGTCAGAAATCATCCCATTGCTAGAAAAAAGAAGTAAATAAAGATATTACCGGCGCCACTAGAAGGAGAAGCGAGTTCGGATGGGAAAGAGAAGTGTGGGAGCAACACTTGATATAAATGGTCGAAAAGCACTCCTGCAAAGGCACAATGGTGTAACGTTAGTACAAAAGCTGCATTTTTGAAAGATTAATGCATGAGTCGTAAATCCATACCTCCCAACATCCGTGACGGCACAAGGGAAGACGGAGAGGTGACTACTGCCAAAGCAGTAGTTGACGGTGCCCCCTCGAGCAGTGGAGCATCGGTACTGGCCGCACCTGCAAGAACAAATTCGTTAGAAGAGATCACAAGATATATACAAAAAAAAAAAGGGGGGAATGCTGGTGATAAAATTTTTACCTGACGAGCTGCCAGCAGAAACTGAGGCGGTCCCCTCCTCCACTGACGGAAGACCACCGCCTGTAGCTTCATCACCTGACTCAAGGGGAACCGTTGTTATGCTCTCAAGCTCTGCAGGCGGTGGGGAACCATAGACAGGGAGGGCCAAGACAGGAACATTGCCAGATTCCTGAGAAGGAGCGCCTAGCTCGTCCTCAGGAATCATGGCCGCCTCACCTGCTGCTCCCTCAGGATCAGCGATTACAGCTGCCCCGTCCACCGGCACCATGAGGTCCCCAGCCTCAAGTACCTCGCCCTCTACCGCCTGCGGCCCGGTCGAGACAATCATATCATCTGCCACCGCTTCGGGTACGGCATCAATGATTTTCTCCGCGGTAGGTTCCTTAATCTCGGCTCCAGTCCCCACGGCCCCGATAAAGTTGTCCACTGTCGGTTCGGGTTCGGCGAGTACCGCTTCTTCCGCTCCCTTGGGTTCGACGGTCGTCTCCGCCTCCCCCTCAGTTGGACTTGACCCTGCAAGATGAGATATGTATAAGCCAATAGTTTTACAAGTCATACAACAAGGCTCTGAAAGGAGTACTACCTGAAGCGGATTTATCATTGGCGTTCCGAACCGCGCGCGCAACTTGCCGACGAGCGGTAGACAGGGCCACAGGAGGCTCTTCAGAAGGAGTACTAGCGCGAGGAACAGTGCTGGGGCCCGCTCCTGCGGCCAGAGCAGCTCTGCGCGCCTTAGCTTCGCGTCTGGACCGCTTCCGTTCCTCTTGAGCCGATGAGACAGATGCCATCAAAGCCTCCTTAAGCGAAGCCTCCTCATCCGTGTAGAGGGATGCCTCCAGATTTTTCAGAGCATCCCTCGTCGTTGCATCGAGCTGAGGCTCCCGCGGCAACTTCGCCGGAGCTGGGACTTCGATGACGGGCTTAGGAAGGGCTCTTGCGCCGATTAATACAACCCCTGTAAAGAAACGAGAGAAGGTCAGGTCGATTATCATAAAAAGACAACAAACTCTCCTTATAAAAGAGAACGGGGTAAAACATACCGACGCTTTCTAGGGCGCGCTTCTTCTCCTCCGCCTGGAAGGTCTTCAGAGAGGCATCGATGGCCTTTTCAGTAGATTCACCTGCAGGAAATGAGGCAAATATTAGCTAAAGGCAGTAATAAAAAGTGGGATAAAATGACAAATAAGGAGGCTGATGATTACCTGACTCGGCGAGCCTGCTTAACATTGCCTCGAGCCTCGCTGATCGCTCCGAAGCGGCGATGGCAGCGGCCAGATCGGTGTCCTCAGGGTCCACCACGAAACCCTCGTTGCTGCCGTATTCACATATAGTCTCGACGGGATGAGCCGCGGGCTCTAAGTTGAGAATTGCGTCGAGAGACAAGGTGGACTTCTTCTTCTTCTTTTCACCAGCCTTGGATCCACCCGGAGCATCTTTGCGCTTGCCAGTTTTGGCAATCACTTTCGGGCGGCGAGTCCCGACATCCGCTCCTACACCCGACTCCGGCGATGCCGCTTTAGCCGTCTTTGTCGAAGCACGGGGTGCCGTTGGGGCATCCACCGTAGTAGGCAGTGGCAACCCACGCGGAGGGGCCAACACGCGTGGCCGATCAGCTCCGGCCTCTTTCGTCGGAGGGATGACCTGAGCCCTAGGCTGCAATGGAGCCTTGCGATTGCCGCCGGGAGGCGCAGCTCTACGATCGACCAGTAGGCGTTTCTCCATCAAGATGATCGGGCCCATCGCGTGCGCGTACCAGGCTACATACGGATTAAGTATCTTAGGGGTACAGCTGGGCTCACTGATGAAAAAGTAGGAGCCCGTATTCAGTCGGATGAAGTGATGCATCGCATTTCGTACCCCCTCTAGGCCGACTGCAGGTGTCCCCAAGAAGGCTTCCAACGGGACCCCTTGGTTGTAACTCGATTGTCGGGCAAATCGATGCGGGTTATACCTCATGAAGAGGGCCGTTTCATTTTGCCTGAATACCAAGTAGCCCGGCCGAATGGAATAGAGGTGGAGGATTTCTCGAGCCTTCAACACGGAAACACCGCCTTTAAAGTCATCGCGCAGCGACACCACCGACTTAGTGGTCTCGGAACCTATAGTGATGACCTTATCCACAAAAGAGGTCTTCGCCCCGACTAAATGCGAACGCAGAAGCAGTCCCCTGGACTCCCGCGGAGGTGCAAACACGATGGAGGCCCCGACCAATCGCATGATTCTTGGAAGTTTGAATCTCTCAAAGAACTGAGGAGTTTTATGGGCACCAAACACTCCCCGAACATGCAGCTCCATCCAAGAAGTGAAGTAGTGCATCGGAAAGTTGGCAGGCTGTACCCCAGGTTCGTTAGCGTCCGCCGCTATGCTAAGTCCGTTGTAGAGGTAAGCCAACCCGGCGATCCCCACTGATAACTGCAGACCGGCCACCATTCGATGCGCCGGGTAAAATACAGAAGGCCGCATGAGGCGTGGGTGCATGGGAAGCGCAAAGCTGCATAGCCACAGACCTAAGAACCCTATGAAGAAGGTCTCCTCATCCATGCCAGGAACGGCAATCTCTGAGAAAGGGACGATAGCAGTGCCGGGAAGGTAGAAATTCCGCTCATCGATTTCTGATGAAGGCTGGCGGTCCAAGCCGAGACCAAAAGGGTCAGCGAGTTGGGCAAACTTATCACCTCGCTCTGATAAAAGTTCCGGGCGAATAAAGCGAGCAATGAAGTCCGCAAAACTAACGCCTCGGTCGCCCAATTCCAAATGAAGCTCCTCGTAAATCTCCAATACCCTCACCAGGCTCGGATGCTGATGCTGGATAGCATTTTCCGGAGTTAAGTCGAGTACCACCTGCTTGGTGGCAAAGACGTATTCATCAGGAGGAAGCAGCTCCTCATAATGCTCCCCCCTCGCCGGTAGACCCGAAAGCTCAACGAACTCCTCTAGAGAGATAGAAACTTCCCTATCCGCCGTCAGGAAAGTATGCGTGGGGATATTCCATTGTTCAATGAAAGCCCTTGTCCACCACGTTGGAGGAGTAGGATATTCGAAAAGCGAGACATAGACGGCGGAGTATAAACCGATCTTCGTCAGATGAGCTCTTTTCGCCGCTAAGATGTACCGGGCCCATGGCAGGTATCCAGCAAGCGGCCGCGGATTCAATCCAATATTATAGGCCTGTCCCCAAGGGCGTGCTTCACCCTGACAGATTCGCCTTCCCAATATATCTATGGCTGGCGGCGGCTGCACTGGAATAGCACCGATCGCGGGCTGGAGGAGGTCATCGGAATTCCAATTTTTAACCTCCACGGCATACTCCACCGGGGGTTTGTCCGCATAGGAAAGCGTGACTATGGGCTCAGAAGGCACGGCGGAACTAAAACTGCGACGGCCTTGAATAATCTGGTTATACCACCTTCCCTATAGGTGGAGATGTTTGCACTCAGGATCACGATCTTTAATCAGAGCGAACACTACCCGGTCCACTGGTGCATGGGGGAACCCTCCTTCCGAGCGAACGAAGGGAAAAGACAAGTCGTCAGACATATTCTGTGGAAAGACAAAGAAAAATACGTCATTAGTGGCTTAACGCTTGGCATATAAAAGAAAGATATGTCTCGATTCACACTGTGGTGCAGTGGGTAGGGGACCAAAGGGGGACCACAAAATCTGAATGATGTGCATCATTTGATAAGACAATCCCATCATTAGATGTGACTGTCAATTCATAAAAAAATTCCCAATGGGATACACCCATTGGTTGGGGATCCCCAAGGAAAAGGAGAAAATCTCCTCTTTTCAGAGCAAAGCTCTATCACAGAGTGACATTTGTCAAACTCCTGTTTCAGAAGAATAAAACTTCAAAAAAAAAAAGAGCCTAGCTCTATAGCAATAATAAAAATTTATAACTCCTAAGAATTAAAATTTTGGGGTCTTAAAGATCCATGGAAACCTTTAAAAAGTTTTCTAGTTGATCTGTGAGCAGGGCTCTGTTCATGGGTTAAAACCTAAGAACAGAGTCTCTGCAAATTTTTGAGAGCAAGGCTCTGTGAATAGAAACCCCAAAGGGGTTTCCTTTAGATCAAAGATCTATAAGAGCAAGGCTCTGTTGAAGAAACTCCAAAGGGGTTTCCTTTAGATCAAAGATCTATAAGAGCAAGGCTCTGTTAATTAAGTTTAATTTAAATTAAATTAAATTAATTTTACCTATAATGGTTCTGAAGTTAGAACTTGGAAGTTCTTAAAGAAATCACAAGAGCAAGGCTCTGGAAGTTCTCAAATAAGAGCAAGGCTCTGAAATTCAATTTCTTGAGAATGGTAAAAAATTTACCAAGGACCAAGGGTCCTATTTATAGGCGCCTGCGCCTGTTCACCTGACCCTTCGATCCGATGGTCAGGATCTTGCCACCGCTGCACTCACGTGCGCGCCACGTGAGCGCAACGGTGGGGGGGCATCTGTTTCCCCCAATCAGAGCAAGGCTCTACTGAATTTTGAAAATTCAAAATTTGAAGCAACGCTTCGGTTTCCGTGCGCAGCGCGCAATTTGCCACATGGCAGAAGCTGATTCGGCGGCGTAACGCCCGAGACAGAGCGTCCCATCAGAGCAAGGCTCTTCAGAAAACAAAATTAAGACTTAAACTGCGCAAATGCATGACAGCGCGACACGTGTCTGCGCAAGCGCACGGATGCACGACACGTGTCTGCGCAGTTGCGCAATCGCAACTGCGCAAGCGCACGGATGCGCGACACGTGTCTGCGCAAGCGCACGGATGCGAGACACGTGTCTGCGCAGTTGCGCAATCGCAACTGCGCAAGCGCACGGATGCGCGACACGTGTCTGCGCAAGCGCACGGATGCGAGACACGTGTCTGCGCAGTTGCGCAATCGCAACTGCGCAAGCGCACGGATGCGCGACACGTGTCTGCGCAAGCGCACGGATGCGAGACACGTGTCTGCGCAGTTGCGCAATCGCAACTGCGCAAGCTCACCGATGTGCGACACGTGTCTGCGCAAGCGTACAGATGCGCGACACGTGTCTGCGCAGTTGCGCAGTCGCAGCTGCGCAAGCGCTCGGATGCGCGACACGTGTCTGCGCAGTTGCGCAACCGCAACTGCGCAAGTGCACAGATGCGTGACACGTGTCACGCACTGGTGAGTTGCGCAGCAACTAAATGAAAATTTATGTGGATCTTTTCTGTTCTCCTGTAAAACAGGGACCCTTGGATCTCTGATCCAATGGTGGGAAAATTCCCGAAATAATTCAGGAAAGATTTTGTTAACAAATCCAACAACTTTGTGGGCACTATAAATAAGACCCCAGACCTCATTAAAAAAAAAAAAGGATCAACTTCTGAGAAAAAAGAGAGCTGGTGAAGATTAAGAACAGAGAAGAAGAAACAAAGAAAAGAGGTAGAATTTCTGAAAAGAGAAAAGAAATAAGAAAAATAAAAAGAACAATAAATAGTGCCTTGCACTTGATATGAACCCCTGGTTCTAAAAAAAAAAAAAAATAATAAAATAATAAGAGAATAAAAAAAATAATAGTGCCTTGCACTTGATATGAACCCTTGGTTCTGTATGATCAGGAAAAAACAAGAACTTGTTTTTTTTAGATCCAAATTCAAATCAAAAGTGCCATGCACTTGTGTTCTTGAAACCTAAAGGTTTCTAGGGTTTCTGCAACCCCTTGTTTTGGGCCTGGCCCAAATTAAATTGCAGAATAAATAAAAGGGCAAGGCCCTGTTGGGAAAATTCCTGAGTTTCTGCAAACTCATTAAAAGGGCCTGGCCCAAATTAAATTACAAAACATCTCTTGAGTTCCTGCAACTCATCATTTAAAAGGGCCTGGCCCAACTTAAGAAAATTATTGAGTTTCTGAAACTCATTATTTAAAAGGGCCTAGCCCAATTGCAGAATAAATAAAAGGGCAAGGCCCTGTGTGGAGAATTCCTGAGTTTTTTTTTTGTAACTCATTATTCAAAAGGGCCTGGCCCAAAATCAGACTTGCAAAATAATAAAAGGGGGCAGAGCCTTGTTTAGATTGATTCTTCTAATCGGGCAGAGCCTAAAATAAAAATTGGACTTAACCCAATCCTGGCTGTAAGTCCTTAAATTAAATGCCTCTCACAAACTAAGTCACGACCGGTTCGAGGGTACATCTCCGAACTCCTTTGACATCAGTCGTTGTAATTTCTCAGCGACGTCAAAGAGGCGACGAGTCCCAACGACCACTCATCTAATGACGGACCGAAATGTCCTTAAACTAATATCGGACCGAAACGTCCCTAAACTAATGACGGACCGAAACGTCCTTAAACTAATATCGGACCGAGACGTCCTTAAACTAATAATGGACCACTACGTCCCTAAACTGGCGACGGACCGAAACGTCCCTAAACTAATGACGGACCGAAACGTCCTTAAACTAATATTGGACCGAGATGTCCCTAAACTAATATTGGACCGAGACGTCCTTAAACTAATATTGGACCGAGATGTCCCTAAACTAATATTGGACCGAGACGTCCTTAAACTAATATTGGACCGAGACGTCCTTAAACTAATGATGGACCACTACGTCCCTAAACTGGCATCGGACCGAAATGTCCCTAAACTAATGACGGACCACCACGTCCCTAAACTGGCGATGGACCGAAACGTCCCTAAACTAATAATGGACCACTACGTCCTTAAACTGGTATCGGACCGAGACGTCCCTAAACTAATAAGAGACCACTACGTCCCTAAACTGGAACAATAGAGCCAATTGCTCTTTTGCCGGATCTAAACGATCCCGTTTAAGTTGATCTTAGCCCCAAATACGGCTAACGTATCCTTAAGCACTTAAATGGACTATAAAACCCTCAATCAGCTTTGGTTCAAGGGTACATCTCTGAGCTCCTCTGACACCTATCGTTGTAATCCTTCAACGATGTTAGAGAGGTGATGAGTCCCGATGGCCATAAATTAAATGAATCACCACGTCAGGTTGATCTTAGTCTAAAGCAAGACTAACGTATCCTTGACGAATGTTTAAGTTGATTTTAGCCGCAACACGGCTAATGCATCCTTAAACTAAAAAACACCAAACTCAAATCTAAACAAACACGGATTTGGACTAATCCACGTCCTACGGGCGACGACATCACTAAGTCTCCGTATACAATCCACGGGCAACCACAAACAAAATAAATATACACGACACGAAGTGAAATTCTGGAGAAGGAGAAAGTTGTTATCGCAACGCGATAGCGTAATTAACTGCAGGGGCTTGCGCCTGCAGGGAAGAGCATCCCCACAATCAAAAACCCCTCACCCTGAGGGGGAATCTGACAAAGTCTGCTATATCGGCCGCATCCGTCTAAACCTCCGATACTCGGTGCCATAAATCAACTTGGCATCTTCGGAGAGGTGGACGGATAAAAACCAAATAGCATCTGCCCCGAACCTCAGGCACGAGACGTCCCGACGTCGCAGGCCGCCGTTCGGAAGGGAACAGCTGACTTGTTTCCTCGACGGAGGTCATTTGCTGACTTGTTTCCGCGAAGGAGGTCATTTGCTGACTTGTTTCCACGACGGAGGTCATTTGCTGACTCTAGGTTGTCTGTGAACCGTAGAGTCTTGGAACTGGGGACTTTGCCGTGGCTCCGATTGGTGATGTCATGCCCGTGTCCTGCTGGAATGAAGAGGAACGCCGCTGTTGGTCTCCAGGCTGTAAATGCGTCGTCGAGATCTGACTTCCTTTTGACGCAGCCTGGTGGGGAAATGTAGTCCCCATTCCCTTTTTTTTATGCCCATGGATTGTATACAGGGGTCACTATGGACTTACCTGCAGGGCAAAAGTTTCATTCTTTCATTTTTTATTTCTTTCTGCGATGCTCTATCATTTCAGCTTTTTACATCGCGAAAGTCGCGATTGCCCAATCATTTCGGCTATTTTTCGCGGTGCCCAATCATTTCGGCTATTTATTTTATTTTTACTCGCTGCTTTTTATTGCGAGTTGCCCAATCATTTCAGCTATTTTGCATGCATACCTTTTTTTACTTACTGATTGTAGAACTCGGAATCCGGTGCCAATCTCAGCATCAGCATCGTTACAACTGGTATATTTCCAGGAGCGAATCGTCATTTGCCTCTATCGATGTCGAACAAAGGTGGCTTAGTAAACAGGGTTAAGATCCTGTCGACTAAGGCTTTTGACTTCATGAGCCATAAGGGTCTCACAAAGGTATTTCTCTCTACAAGTCGTGAGGATCTTATAGGTGTGTTTTCCCCTTAGGAATCGTGAGGATTCCTAAGTGCATGTTCCTCTGTAAGTCGTAAGGATCCTACAAGAGGGTATTCTCCATGTAAATCGAGAGGACTTATAAGGGCTATTCGCCATATGGACATATCCCTAGTCACGGGTGGGACTTCGTTAGGGAAATGTTTATTCGCGCCCGTGGATTGTATACAAGGGTCAGTACTGAGCCACTTGTAGGGCCATATCGCAGGTTGTGGGGGGTTTGCTTAAGCACAGGTTTAGGTCTCTGTAACTTAAGACTTTCAAATCTTATGAGCCGTGAGGGTCCCATAAGAGAGTTCTCCTTACGGGTCGTGAGGATCTCGCAAGTGTATTTTCTTCTTAGGAATCGTGGGGATCCCTAAGTGTGTTGCTCCCTTGTTAGTCGTAAGGATCTCACGCGGGTGGCTTCTCCTTACAAAGTCGAGAGGACCCTATAAGTGTCCTTTAACGAGGTTGCGCCTTTTCGGGTTTTCACAAACACTCACCGGTAGTCCTGCTGTTTTTACTCACGGAGCCCTTTCAGGTTTTCATCCGTGCCTCATTTTGCTTATAGACATACCTTTTTTTTATTCTTTTTATTCTCTCTTTTTTTTTATGAGGTCGCGCCCTTTCGGGTTTTCACGAACACTCGCCGGTAGCCCTGCTGTTTTTACTCACGGAGCCCTTTCGGGTTTTCATCCGTGCCCATTTTGCTTATGGACATACCGTTTATTATATATTTATATTTTTTTATATATTTTTTTTTATTTATCTTGTCAGCTTAAGGATGCTGCGGTATTAGTTTAAGAACGTTTCGGTCCGTCATTAGTTTAAGGACGTTTCGGTCCGCCGTTAATTTAAGGGCGTTTCGGTCCGCCGTTAGAAGGCTGGCTACTGCTTATAAAGTTTAAGCTCAGGAGGATAGAGAGCGGACATAGTCGTCGTCATCTATCTTGACCTAGGCAGTAACTCGCTAAGCGCAGTATTTCTTTAGGAAGCGACCATTTATTGGCCTGAAAGGCCTTTCACCATGCATATCCATGAGTAGATAGGCTCCACCCTGGTAGACCTTGTCTATGATGTATGGGCCTTCATAGTTTGGCTCGAACTTCCTGTCACGCCCCGCTTCCCGGTGTACGGCGAAGTGGACGCGACGAGGCCCGCTACGTATATACTCAGAAGTACATACGCTAAGCGTAACTAAGCAATATAAAGTAAATCACAAGAGACAAATGATATAGAAATAACAGCAACTTTTATTTTAACATTCTTTGGTACAATACATGAAAAGAAAATACAACTGAAATGAAAAACGATGCCTAAACAGTGGCATAACAGGAAATGAAAATACTAAAAAGAACAAGGTACAATATCTAGAGCTCGGGGTCTTCGTGGAACTGCTCCAAGTCTTCACCGGTGGGCTCGATCTCAGCTTGGTCCAACGCACCTGACGACATTCAATGAAGAAAGAAATAGAATGTCGTCAGCGAACAGGTCGCTCGGTAAGTCCCAAAAATAAGGAAGAATTAGGAAGACAATGTAAAAGTATTTTCTAAAATATTATATTGTTGAATATTATGGAATATTGAGTTAACGCTGTTGTTTGTAGCTTGGTACAGAAGGATGCCAGTGTATACGAGGGGGGTCTCTATATGCTAGAGGCCAGTGCAAATGGAAGTACAAGGAACCGTTATGCCACGGTACAACAGCAATAAGATTCAGGTTAGGTGTCTTACTCTGACCACCTCGTGCCACCTTTAACACCTTCCGTACCAATCTACCCCTTAAACCCCGTAGTATTTTAACAGTATTGTAGTATTATATTGTGTAAGTTGAGTGACTGACCAAAACCATGATATCAGTAAACATGTTGTAACTGCATAATCAGGTAAATGGAATAACAGGATAATGGATGTATATCCATGGTTTGATTCAGTCAAATTGAATAGATTGTTAACTGGATTCTGGGATTCATGTATTCATATTGAGTTGGAATATAAAAGAATATAGATTGACTTGAATCATATTCAAGTCAGAAATAGTCAGACTCTAACCCGAGTCAGACTAAAAGAAAGATAATTTGAAGTTCTATATTTGTTAGGGGCCTTATTGTAATTTATAAAACTTGAGGGGGTTTTATGTAAAAAGTACTTTTGTATAGTTTTCAAAATACACCTCAAGTATTTATTATTCGTCTTTATAGTTATAATGAGTATGAATTTTATTTGTGTTATTCTAGTGAATATATCCTAATAAAAGTATTAATTGATTTATTTGAAACTCATGGTATTTTAATATAACTTTTAATCTTGTAATTTTAGAAAAAGTGGAAACTTTATATTATAATAAAATAGGTGTTTAAATAATAATTAAATATATATTAATACAAGAATAATTTTAAATAAATATTTTATTTTCCAAAATCTCATTTTTCTTAAATGTCGTATTTTAAACCTTTCGAGACCGAATGCTCCTTGCGGAGGTCTGAATCTCGCACTACTAGCCCGTGGGTGCACGATGAACCATACTATCCCTAACGGGTTTCCCAAAGGTGAGTTGTAGTGGCGCTTTGCATGGGTTTAACAAATACCATTCATTTAGGAAAACGGTTTTATAAATATAAGGTTTTTATTTGTAAAAGGATATAGTTTTCCGTATTTTAGTTTCTAGGGTTTCCTAAGCTAACTAGCCTATTTCTAAGGTCTAAACGATAAGTCATTAGAAGCCTCAAATCGCCTCTTCACCGCCAATTGCGGCCAGGTAAGTGCCAGGTAAGTGGGAAGGAACCACAGTAGTGGGCCTAATTAAAAACCACTAGCCTAGACACACTTGTCTAGACACCGCAAAGTCAGGTTTAGATAAACGATCAATGTCCATGACATATCCTGTTTTCATTTTAAAAATTTTTTATTTAGAATTGTGTACCACTTAAAGCTTTCAAGAAAGGTTTATAAAGATAATGGTATTTTAGTGAAAAGTCTTGTATTTTCGTATCCTATGTTTTGACGTTTATCAATTAGGGTTATATTTGTGTGTGTGTAAAGGTAGGTCATTACCTCGTGACTTATTTTAAGGTTTAATGAAGTATAGAGGTTAAATATGATATATTAAACATGAAGGTATTTAAGCGCAAGAATACGGTATTTGAAAACGTTATCATTTCATGTATGAAAATTCATTCAAATTGATTTCTACAAGTTTATTTATCAAGATGATCATGTTTAGGAATGAGGGAATTAATTAGAACAAGAAAAATAAACTTTTATGGTATTTTTGTGAAAAGAATACGATTTTACAAGAAAGCTATCATTTCATGTGAGAAACTTTGTTTAAATTGGTTTTTTATGTGATTAATAGTCATCATGGATATGTCTAGATATTATGGATTAGGTGACAAGTAGAATTTTGTAGAAAAACCGAATCGGATATCGGTTTGTTCCGATTTCTGTCGGGTTCTAAAAAGTCGTATTTTTCTTAAGAGAAAAGAGAGATAGAAAAAGTGGGACTTACAGGTTTGGACAAGCTAAGGAGGCTAAGGAAGTGGTGGTTGTCGGTGCGTCGAAAACGTCACGAAGGTTCTAGTACGATCGCCGGAATTTGTCGTCGGTTTCGGCAGCGCTTCGCTTCTCGCTCTTTTTCTACGTACCGAGTTCTCTTGAGAATTTGGGAGAGTGGACTTAGAGTTGTAGGGTGAAATGGTAGAGGGTAGGGGTGTTTATATAGGGCTAGGCTAGGGTTAGGGTTTGGATTTAAAAAAATATTTAAAAATATAAAAATTCATTAAAATTTCATTAAATTTGGGAATAAAGGAGGTTTATTGTGCATTTGATAACCGATCTGTGAATTTAGAGCATGCAGGTGAGAAGACCAGGTCAACACGAATTTTTTTCGTGTTGACGACTCGGCCGTCCGGCCGAGTCAAGGCGGCGTCGGGTGAGGAATCTTCTGGGGGGAATTATGGTGTACTTTATTTTTTGTGTACAGTATTAATTTTGTGTGTTATGGCTGTTTGACCGTTGACTTCCTAAAAAATTTAAAACAAAAAGATATAAAAAATATGTGGGGCATGGGAATCAAACTCTGGTGGCTTGTTTCAGCAGTGCAAGGTATTACCAATGAGCTACAAGCTCCTTCTTGTAATTATTGCAGGGAAATAGATACTTAAAGTGTTTTCAACAACATCAATACTCCAAGTATACTTCAAATTTAAATCAAATTTAGGTATACAAAAATTGGAGTTGTTACAAACTTTCCCCGCTTGGCGCAATTGGGGATCATAGGCCTTTTGACCACTAGCACGAGTTCGCCTTGGCGGAATGTCCTCAGCCGGGTCAATCTTTCATATGAGCGCGTCATCTTTGCTTTGTAAGCTTCCAGATTTTGTTGTGCTATGAGCCAGGTTTCATCAAGGGCATTAAGCTCCTCAAGCCGAAGGTGAGCATTTTCTTCGTCCGTCAGCTCGTAGTGGACTGCCACTCGTAGAGAGGGTAACTCTATCTCGAGGGGGAGCACTGCTTCTATACCGAATACCAACGCATATGGCGTTGTGTTTGTGGCCGTCTTGAACGTAGTTCGATACGCCCAAAGAGCCTCTTGCAGCCTCTCATGCCAATCCTTTTTATTTCGGGACACCGTTTTCTTCATGATCTTTGTCAAGGTCTTGTTGAAGGCCTCAGCTAGACCGTTAGCTCGCGGATTATAAACTGAGGAATATCTCCAATCTATATTGTGTTGCTGCGCGAAGCGACTGATCTTGTGGCTTCTGTAAGCTGGCCCGTTATCGGAGATGATCCGTCGCGGAGTTCCAAACTGGTATATGATGTGCGTCTTGAAGAAATGGAGGATATTCTCCGTTTTCACTTCCCTCAGTGGTACTGTCTCTGCCCATTTGGAGAAGTAGTCAGTCGTCGCCAGGATGAAACGATGTCCCCTGGACGATGCTGGTTCAATGGGGCCAACTATGTCAGTTCCCCACATTTCGAACGGCCAGCTAACCACCGTTGGATGTAGCGGATTTGGATGCTGGTGAATGAAGTCCCCATGGATTTGGCAAGAATGGCACTGCTTCGCATATTCGAGGCAATCCTGGATCATCGTAGGCCAATAGTAGCCCATTCGTTTAATCTTCAACTTCATCTTCGGGCCTGCTTGGTGAGAACCGCATAGTCCGTCGTGAACTTCCTGAACGACTCTTTTCGCCTCATCAGGTCCTAGACATCTCAACCACAGAGAATCAAACAACCTCTTGTACAGAGTATCATTGACGAAGGCAAAAGACAGGGCTCGTTTCATAAGCTGATGTCTTGAGGACGCATCTTCGGGCGTTCGACGGTATTTGAAGTAGTCTATAAAGACTTCTCTCCAATTCTCGGCCTTTTCCCAGTCTTTTATTTGCAGAGTCGTCTGCTCAGTCGCTCCCTTTTCTTCGGATGATTCCGGAGATATTTCTGCTGGGGCAAGCACCCGACGGCTTTGCACCACGATTCTTACATCGTCGAGGTTCTCGTCAGCTAGTTCTTTAGCGAGCTTGGCCAACGCATCCACTTTGCTATTTTCCGCGCACAGTATACTATCCAGCACGTAGGAGGGAATTTGGGTCAACAGTTGTTGCACCTTTTCGCCGTACTTCACCAGCTCTGGTTTGCACGTTTGGTAGTCGCCGTTTACTTGACTAACGACCAGTTGAAAATCTCCATATATGAGGAGGTTTTCAATTCCCATGTCGATGGCGATCTCGAGGCCTGCTATTAAAGCTTCGTACTCGGCTTCATTGTTCGTCCTCGGCTCTGTTAAGGAGAAAGCAAAGCGCATTATCCCCCCTTGTGGAGTCACAAAGATGAGGCCTACCCCTGATTTGATTATGGGGGTGCTTTGTTTGCACTTCTTCATGGAAGACGCTCCATCGAAATAAAGCTCCTATCGGGTATCACTACCGTCGATCGCATCAAACGCATGTTCGTCTGGCAATTCGCAATTCAGAGGAGAATCGGGAGGTATCGGATGCTCGGCGAAGAAGTTGGCGATGGCATGGCCTTTCACTGCCTTGAGAGGTTGATATGTTATCGAGAACTCCATCAAGAGCAGGGCCCATTTAGCGAGCCTCCCCGTCAGTATGGCCTTTGACATTAAATATTTAAGGGGGTCCACCTTCGAAATAAGACGGACTTCATGCGCTAATGCATAGTGCCTGAGTTTTGTTATCGCGAAGATCAACGTCAGGCAATGTTTTTCGATGGGAGAGTAATTTCTTTCTGCCTCCAGCAGAACTCGACTTAAGTAATAGAGAGCTCTTTCTTTTCCATGATCGTTCTCTTGTGCCCATAATGCGCCTAAGGAACCTTCAAGGGCGGTTGTATAAAGAATGAGAGGTTTTCCCTTGACTGGAGCAGCCAACACTGGCGGATTCTGCAGATACTGCTTAATTTCGTCCAGCGCGTCTCGGCACTTGTGATCCCAGACGAAAGGAGTTCCTTTCATCATCAGGTGGCTGTAAGGACGGCATTTGCCTGAAAGGTTGGCTATAAATCGCCGGATATATGCGAGCTTCCCTTGGAGAGATCGCAATTGCTTGAGAGTTCCTGGCGGAGGTATTTCCATGATCGCCTTGATCTTAGACGGATCTATTTCGATGCCCCGGTGTCGGACGATGAATCCTAGGAATTTCCCGAGGAAACTCCGAATGCGCACTTGAGAGGGTTCATTTTCAAATTGTATTGCCGAAGGCGTTGAAATACGGTCTTCAGATGCTCGAGATGTTCCTCGTATGATTTGCTTTTAACCACGAGGTCGTCGATATAACATTCGACGATTTCATGTATAAGGTCATCGAAAATCGTTGTCATGGCCCTTTAATAGGTGGCACCGGCGTTCTTTAGACCGAAGGGCATTACCTTGTAGCAGAATATTCCCAAAGGGGTCCGGAAAGCAGTGTGCATCTGGTCTTCGGGGTGCATCTTTATCTGATTGTATCCTGATGAGCCATCCATGAAGGAGAAAACCTCGTGAATGGACGTGTTATCTATCATCAGCTCGGTGACTGGTGTTCCCCTCCAAAAGACGGCGCACAGGACCGCGGTGTCCTGACGCTGAGATTCGGGGCAGATGCTATTTGGTTTTATCCGTCCACCTCTCCGAAGATGCCAAGTTGATTTATGGCACCGTGTATCGGAGGTTTAGACGGATGCGGCCGATGTAGCAGACTTCGTCAGATTCCCCCTCGCTTGAGGGGTTTTTGATTATGGGGACGCTCTTCCCTGCAGGCGCAAGCCCCTGCAGTTAATTACGCTACTGCATCGCAGTAACAACTTTCTCCTTCTCCAGAATTTCACTTCGTGTCGTGTGTGTTTGTTTTGTTTGTGGTTGCCCGTGGATTGTATACGGAGACTGAGTAATGTCGTCGCCCGTAGGACGTGGATTAGTCCAAATCCGTATTTACTTAGATTTAGGTTTGGTGTTTTTAGTTTAAGGATATGTTAGCCGTATTGAGGCTAAGATCAACTTAAACGTTCGTTAAGGATACGTTAGTCCCGTTTAGGACTAAGATCGACTTAACGTGGTGATTCATTTAATATATGGCCGTCGGGACTCATCACCTCTCTGACGTCGTTGAAGGATTACAACGATAGGTGTCAGAGGAGTTCGGAGATGTACCTTTGAGCCTAAGTTGATTTCGGGTTTTATAGTCCATTTGAATGTTTAAGGATACGTTAGCCGTGTTTGGGGCTAAGATCAACTTAAACGGGACCGTTTAGATCCGGAAAAAGATCATTTAGAGGCTCTATTGTTCCAGTTTAGGGACGTGGTGGTCCATGTTCCAGTTTAGGGACGTGGTGGTCCATCGCCAGTTTAGGGACGTAGTGGTCCGTATTCCAGTTTAGGGACATGGTGGTCCGCTATTAGTTTAAGGACGTTTCGGTCCACGAGTTTAAGGACCCCGCGGTCCATATCCATATGTGGTCGTTGGGACCTGTCGCCTCTCTGACGTCGTTGAAGGATTACAACGATAAGTGTCAGAGGAGTTCGGAGATGTACCCTCGAACCGGAGGTAAATTGATTTGAGAGAGCATTTGTGCTCAGTTCAATTTAATTTAAGGACTTACGGCCAGAATTGGGCTAAGTCCAGTTGAAAATGTTCAACATTTTATTTGCATTTGGCCTGTTAGGCCTTTACTGGGGCTCTGCTCCTGTTTAATAATGCATGGCATTTTTGTTTGGTCTATTAGACTTTTATTTGGGCTCCGCCCTTTTATAAATGATGCACAACATCTATTTTTATTTGGGCTCTCCCCTTTTTAAAGTGATGCATTGCATTTAATTTGGCCTGTTAGGCCCTTTTTAATTGGGCTTGGCCCTTCTGTGAATAATGAGTGCATTAATCATCTGATAGTGGCTTGTCAGGCGCTTTGCGCCAATTATTGAGCGCAAGCGCTTATGATGAGGACACGTGTCCTGCTCTAGTGAGCGCAAGCGCAACAGCGTAGTGCGCTGCGCTAGTGCGCTGCGCTGTTGCGCTGCTGACACGTGGCGTGCTCTGGTGAGTTGCACCCATTTCAGAGAGCAAAGCTCTATTTCAAGAGCGCGTAGTGCAAGTTGTTCTGTAGCTGATACGTGGCGCTCTCACAAGAGCGCAACAGCGCAGTTTGGAAGTGCAAAGCACTAAGAATCTTTTAGATTCAAGAACAGAAGTGCAAAGCACTATTTGATTTCTCGATCTAATTTAGATCAAAGAAAAGATAAGTTTTTTCTTGTTTTTCTTATCTCAAAGAACCAAAGGTTCATAAAAGTGCAAAGCACTCTTTTATTATATTTTTTTTTATTAAAGATCATTGATCTTGTTTTTAGATCTATGATCTGTTCATAAGAGAACTTTCTCTTCCTTCTAAAGGTTTTTACCTTCTTGTTCTTAAAGAGTTCTTCAGAGTTCTCTTTCTCTCTTTTTTTTTTAGAAAATGTTCATCCTTTGAATTGAGGTCTGGGGTCCTTTTTATAGTGCCCATAAATTAGTTAAATTTGTTAAAGAGATCTTTCTCTGAGTGATTTGGGAAATTTTCCCCACCGTTGGATCTTTGATCCAAGGGCTTCTGTTTTACAGAAGAAAATCTTCTTGTTTTAACAAGAACAGAAAAGATCTCTTAGAATTTTAATTCTGTTTACCGCAAATGCCCCAGCGCGTGACATGTGTTGCGCAGCGCACAGCGCAGCGCAACTGCGCTAGCGAATCTGCGCTGACACGTGTCGCGCGGCGCAAAGCGCAGCGCAACTGCGCTGACACGTGTCATGCAGCACAGCGCTTGCGCAACTGCTCTGACACGTGTCGCCCTGCGCTCAGCGCAGAGGATCTGAAGCGTTGCTTCATTTATTAAAGCTTAGATTTTTGGGAAAATCGGAAGCGTCGCTTCGCCTGAGATATCTTTTCATCTCCTTTTTTTTCAAGTCAAACTTGTATTTCCAAAATTCTGATTTCCCGGGCCTTGGAAATGATTTCATTGTGCACAGGATTTTCTGTGCTTGGGTCTATATATATAAGTCAAGGCTGAGCCTTTTCTTTTCTCATCTTCAGAGAACTTCTTTGATCATGGCTTGCAACCGTCCTCATGCCCGCCGACAGCCATGGGAGGTGCCGATTCGGGACATTGTTCCCCGTTTTGCTGCGCGCCTGGTGAACCCTTCTCTCTCGGATGAGCAGTGCGATGCTGCACTGCACGAGCTTTTGACTCGTGTGGGGTCTCCTCTCCCTCCGAATTCCATTTGGCTTCGGATAATCCTTGCCTCGGTGCTCGCCGACATTCTCCCTCCTCCAGCAGAGATGTCCTCGGCAATGATGGATACCGCCGAGGACAAGATTGAGTGCTTTCTCGAAGCACACTTGATCACCAAAGCCCTGAGGGTCTGCTCTCTCCACTTGCTGAGCCAGATACGGGCTCGTCGGGTTGTCATCGCCACTTTTTCCCAGGAGTGCGGCGTCGACCGTTGGATGGCTACCCCTCGGGAGGATCGCCGTTTCGACATGATGGAGAAGACGGAGAGGGAGCTGAATAATCTTCTCTTTCTTTTTGTCAACCCCTGTCTTTCTGATCCCGTATTCGGTGATCTTTTTTAAATGTAATAATGATAATAATGAATAAGTATTTTTCTTTTTAATCAAGTATTTCACTATCTGTTAAGGGTTCTTTTATTTTAGTTCTCTGTTGCGTTTGTGCATCGTATAATTTTAATTTGTTATTATCAAGTGCATGTAATCTTGCAAGGGTAAATTGCCTTTATCACTTAGCCTTTTCTCTTCTATGAAACGGTGCATTTGCGCTAGCGCATCTGCGCTGACACGTGTCGCGCGGCGCAAAGTGCAGCGCAACTGCGCTAGCGCGTCTGCGCTGACACGCGTCGCGTAGCGCAACGCTCGTGTAGCTGAAGCGTTGCTTCTTTTAACAGAGCTTTGCTCTGATTGAGCGCGCCTTTTTGGACGCCGCGCTAATGCATCTGCGCCAGACACGTGGCGCATTGCGCGCAGCGCAAAGGATCTGAAGCGCTGCTTCATTTATTGAAGTTTAAATTTTCAAAGCAAAGCTTTGCTTCTGATTGGGGGAAGCTGAAGCGTTGCTTCATCTCCCGCCTCGGAATTTGAACAGAGCTTTGCTCTGATTGGGGTAAACAAATGCCCCCCCACCGTTGCGCTTACGTGGCCCTAAACGTGAGCGCAACGGTGGCGAAATTCCAACCGTCGTGGCAACTTTTGGAAGTTGAAGAGGCACTTGATGCCTATAAATAGGACCTTTGGTCCCCCACAGATGCTTATCATCTTTCAGATTTTTATTTTCAAAAAAACTTCAGAGCTTTGCTCTTGCCTTCAAGAACTCCAGAGCCTTGATCTCCTTTCCAAAGTTTTTAGAAAAACTTTAGGTAAAATTGATTCTTAGATTGAATTAATTTTAATTAAGCTTAACCAACAGAGCTTTGCTCTCATAGATCTTCTGATCTAAAGAAAGTCCCTTCGGGGTTTCACCAGCAGAGCTTTGCTCATTTTCAAAGTTAGAAACTTTAGGTAAAATTAATGTAAATCAAATGCATTTAAATTAATCTCAACCAAAGAGCTTTGCTCTCACAAATCTTTTGATCTAAAGAGATCCCGATTGGGGTTTCATAAACAGAGCTTCACTCTCAAAAACTTATAGATCTGCAGAGCTTTTGTTCATGGGTTTTAATCCCTGAACAAAGATTTGCTCTCGAGGAATTTAGCCCTCAGTGCATATTATTTTTCTTCTATCGCTAATCTGCCTGTGGTATTTCCTCCAGGCATAATGGCGGTGCGTCTATACAGTTTGCATGAGTTCATCACCTATGACGATATCCGCGCACAGGGTCGTCAACAAAACCAGGAGTTTACAGACGTTCAATGTGCAGAGGTCATGGGTCGTTTGAACGCAAGCGGTGGTTGGCTGCTTCCTCGTCGTTCGGTTCTCTTGAAAGTCGTGCTGGGAGCAATATGGAGAGCACTTCCGGGTCTTCACGAGGCCCTACCGCTCAACGCGCTGGATGATGCCGAAGACAAGGTGCATTCAGTGTACCTGACGGGGCTGATCTCAAAGAAACGGCAGGACGGCCTAATTGACATCCTACATCAAATCTTCCAGCAGACGACGATAGTTGCTGCTTATCGAAGGCCGGGAGGGCTTGCTGAGGATCTTGACACACAGGAGCGCGAGAGGCTGCGCATAAGAATAATTAGAAAGGCCAGAAGAACTCTGGATGGCCTTACTTTTGAATTCCTCAATCCGTGCCCCGGATCTGAGGTTATACCGTTGTAATAATTTGAATAATGTTTCTTATTCATTGCTTTTATGATTGTAAGAATTTTAGCAACATGAATGGAAACCCCCCCCCTTTTTTTATTTCAGCTTGTCTTATTTCTCATCCTGAGTCCTCTGCCCATGTATAAATGAGTGTGTCTCGAACGCTTGGTCAAATGTAAATCGGATGTTCTTTCTGTCATTTTCTTCTTTCTTTTATTGTTAACAGGCTGTCTTAATAACCATGGTTGACGGATGATTAGAGCGAGCATCCCGACCCTCTCAAGAAACAGCGATGGCTTAGGCCGCAGGTTCAGATCTGCTGCCTAAGATTTTTCAACTCTATGAGCCGTGAGGGTCTCATAGAGACTTTTCTCCCTACGGATCGAGAGGATCTCGTAGGTGGGTTTTTCTCCTTTGGAATCGTGAGGATTCCTAAGTGTGGTTTTCTCTTATAAGTCGTAAGGATCCTATAAGAGAATTTTTCCCTCTTATGAGTCGAGAGGACCCGTAAGCGGTTGTTTCCCTCCTTGTCGAAACTCGACTTTGGAGAGTGAGACCCATGAATAGTATGCAAGAGATCTTTTTGGATCGACTTGCAGGGTCCCATTGTTCAGGAAGCAAGTTTTTTTTAGTCCCTGCTGCCTGAGGCTTCATCTTGCAAGTTGGGACGAATCGGGAATTTCCCACGGAGACACTGGTTTCTCTGCGAGCCGACGCGAATCAGGAGGCTCTCGTCAAGGAGTGTTTGTATCCGTGAGTCGAGGAATTTGCTAGGGATTATTTGTTTCCCAAGCGCCAGGGATTATTTGTTTCCCAAGCGCCAGGGATTATTTGTTTCCTTGGGGTTTGAAACGAGTCGATAATTTCCCACGGAGGCACTGGTGGCTCTGCGAGTCAACGCGGATCAGGAGGCTCTCGTCAAGGAGTGTTTGTATCCGTGAGTCGAGGAGTTTGCTAGGGATTATTTGTTTCCCAAGGGCCAAGGATTATTTGTTTCCTTAGGGTTTGAAACGAGTCGATAATTTCCCACGGAGGCACTGGTGGCTCTGCGAGTCGACGCAGATCAGGAGGCTCTCGTCAAGGAGTGTTTGTATCCCTGAGTCGAGGAGTTTGCTAGGGATTATTTGTTTCCCAAGCACCAAGGATTATTTGTTTCCTTGGGGTTTGAAACGAGTCGAGGATTTCCCACGGAAGCACTGGTGGCTCTGCGAACCGACGCGGATCAGGAGGCTCTCGTCAAGGAGTGTTTGTATCCGTGAGTCGAGGAGTTTGCTAGGGATTATTTGTTTCCCAGGAGCCAAGGATTATTTATTTTCTTGGGGTTTGAAACGAGTCGAGGATTTCCTACGGAGGCACTGGTGGCTCTGCGAGTCGACGCGGATCAGGAGGCTCTCGTCAAGGAGTGTTTGTATCCGTGAGTCGAGGAGTTTGCCAGGGATTATTTGTTTCCCAAGTGCCAAGGATTATTTGTTTCCTTAGGGTTTGAAACGAGTCAAGGATTTCCCACGAAGGTACTGGTGGCTCTGCGAGTCGACGCGGATCAGGAGGCTCTCGTCAAGGAGTGTTTGTATCCGTGAGTCGAGGAATTTGCTAAAGACATTGGTTTCTTCGGAATTGGACTGAACCGTCGAGATTTGGCTTCGTCTTCTGGCGGAGCCTGTTGGGAAAGTATGGTTCCCTTTTCATTTGCTCCCTTGGATTGTATACAGGGATCGATGTGATCTTAACTGTCGGGCCAAAGTTTTATCATTATTTTTTTTTGTTTTATCTCCGTGATACTCTATCATTTCAGCTTTTATATCGCGAAGGTCGCGATTGCCCAATCATTTCGGTTATTTTTCGAAGTGCCCAATCATTTCGGCTATTTATTTTATTTTTACTCGCTGCTTTTTATTGCGAGTTGCCCAATCATTTCGGCTATTTATTTTATTTTTACTCGCTGCTTTTTATTGCGAGTTGCCTAATCATTTCGGCTATTTTATATGCATGTGCGGCCTATTGGCTTTTCGCCGTAAACCCGGAATTAGACACCGATTTCGGCATCAGCACCGCTACAACTGGGATATTGCCAGGAGTGAATCATCATCTGCCTCCGTCGATGTTGAACAAAGGTAGCTTGGCGACCAGGGTTAGGGTTTTGTCGTCTAAGGCTTTGACTTCATGAGCCGTAAGGGTCTCACAAAGTTATTTCTCCTTACAAGTCGTGAGGATTTTATAGGTGTATTTTCTCTTTAGGACTCGTGAGGATTCCTAAGTGTTCGTTTCCTCTGTAAGTCGTAAGGATCCTACAGGAGGGTTTTCTCCTCATAAATCGAGAGGATTTACAAGGGTTGTTTACCATGCGAACATATCCCCAGCCACGGATGAGACTTGGTTAGGGAAATGTTTATTCGCGCCCGTGGATTGTATACAAGGGTCGGTATTGAGCCACTTGTAGGGCAATATCGAAAGTTGTGGGGGTTGCTTAAGCACAGGTTTAGGTCTCTGTAACTTAAGACTTTCAACTCTTATGAGCCGTGAGGGTCCCATAAGAGAGTTCTCCTTACGAGTCGTAAGGATCTCGCAAGTGTATTTTCTCCTTAGGAATCGTGGGGATCCCTAAGTGTGCTGCTCCCTTGTGAGTCGTAAGGATCTCACGTGGGTGGTTTCTCCTTATAAGGTCGAGAGGACCCTATAAGTGTTCTTTAACGAGGTTGCGCCCTTTCAGCTTTTCACAAACACTCGCCGGTAGCCCTGCTGTTTTTACTCACGGAGCCCTTTCGGCTTTTCATCCGCGCCCATTTTGCATATGGACATACCATTTTTTTTATTATTTTTATTTTTATATATTTTTTTTCCTCTTTTTCTTTTACAAGGTCGCGCCCTTTCGGGTTTTCACGAACACTCGCCGGTAGCCCTGCTGTTTTTACTCACGGAGCCCTTTCGGGTTTTCATCCGTACCCTTTTTGCTTATGGACATACCGTTTTTTTTATTTTATTTTTATATGTTTTTTTTTATATCTCGTCAGCCTAAAGATGCTGCGGTAGTAGTTTAAAGAAGTTTCGGTCTGCTATTAGTTTAAGGACATTTCGGTCCGTCATGGAGAAGGCCGGCTACTACTTATAAAGCTTGAGCTTAGGAAGATAGCAAGCGGACATAGTCGTCGTCATCTATCATTGACCTAGGCCGTGGATCATTAAGCGTAGTATCTCTTTAGGAAGCGACCGTTTATTGGCCTGAAAGGCCTTTCACCGTGCATGTCCATGAGTAGATAGGCCCCACCCTGGTAGACCTTATCTATGATGTACGGGCTTTCATAGTTTGGCTCGAATTTTTCTCGCTTGGCGCGATTGGGGATCATAGGCCTTTTGACCACTAGCACGAGTTCGCCTTAGCGAAATGTCCACGGTCGGGTCAGTCTTTCATATAAGCGCGTCATCTTTTCTTTATAGGCCTCCAGATTTTGTTGTGCTATGAGCCGGGTTTCATCAAGAGCGTCAAGCTCCTCAAGCCGAATGTGAGCATTTTCTTCGTCCGTCAGCTCGTAGTGGACTGCCACGCGTAGAGAGGGTAACTCTATCTCGAGGGGGAGTACTGCTTCCGTCCCAAATACCAATGCGTACGGCGTTGTGCTTGTGGCCGTCTTGAACGTACTTCGATATGCCCAGAGAGCTTCTTGCAGCCTCTCGTGCCAGTCTCTCTTATTTCGGGACACCGTCTTTTTCATGATTTTCGTCAGGGTCTTGTTGAAGGCTTCAGCTAGACCATTAGCTCGCGGATTATAAACCGAGGAATATCTCCAGTCTATATTATGCTGTTGCGCAAAGCGACTGATCTTGTGGCTTCTGTAAGCTGGCCCGTTATCGGAGATGATCCGTCGCGGAGTTCCAAACCGATATATAACGTGCGTCTTGAAGAAGTGGAGGATATTTTCCGTCTTCACTTCTCTTAACGGTACTGCTTCTGCCCATTTAGAGAAGTATTCAGTCGTCGCCAGGATGAAACGATGTCCCCTAGACGATGCTGGTTCGATAGGGCCGACTATGTCAGCCCCCCACATTTCGAATGGCCAGCTAGCCACCGTTGGATGTAGTGTATTTGGATGCTGGTGGATGAATTCCCCATGGATTTGGCATGAGTGGCATTGCTTCGCATATTCGAAGCAGTCCTGAATCATCGTGGACCAGTAGTAGCCCATCCGTTTTATCTTCAACTTCATCTTTGGGCCCGCTTGGTGAGAACCGCAGAGTCCGTCGTGAACTTCCTGAACGACTCTTTTCGCTTTGTCAGGTCTCAGGCATCTCAACCACAGAGAATCAAATGATCTTTTGTACAGAGTATCGTTGATGAAGGCGAAAGATAGAGCCCGCTTCATGAGCTGATGTCTTGTGGACGCTTCTTCAGGCAATCGGTGGGACTTAAAGTAGTCTATGAAGACTTCCCTCCAATCCTCGGCCTTTTCCCGGTCTTTTATTTGCAGAGCCATTCGCTCAGTCGTTTCCTTTTCTTCGGGTGATTCCGGAGATATTTCCGCTGGTGCGAGCACTCGACGGCTTTGTACCACAATTCTGACGTCATCGAGGTTCTCGTCAGCCAGTTCTTTAGCAAGTTTGGTCAACGCGTCTGCTTTGCTGTTTTCCGCGCGCGGTATGTTCTCCAAAGTATAGGAGGGAATTCGGGTCAACAGTTGTTTCACTTTTTCGCCGTACTTCACCAGTTCTGGCTTGCACGTTTGGTAGTCGCCGTTTACTTGACTAACGACCAGTTGAGAATCCCCGTATATGAGGAGGTCTTCAATTCCCATGTCAATGGAGATCTCGAGGCCTGCTATCAAAGCTTCATATTCGGCTTCGTTATTTGTTCTCAGCTCTGTTAGGGAGAAGGCAAAACGCATTATCCCACCTTGTGGAGTTATAAAGATGAGTCCTACCCCCGAGTTGATTATAGGGGCACTTTGTTTGCGTTTCTTCATGGAAGATGCTCCATCGAAATAAAGCTCCCATTGGGTATCACCACCGTCGATCGTATCAAACGCATGTTCGTCTGGAAGATCGCAATTTAAAGGAGAATCGGCGGGTATTGGATGCTCAGCGAGGAAGTCGGCGATGGCCTGTCCTTTCACTGCCTTGAGAGGTCGGTACGTTACCGAGAACTCCATCAAGAGCAGGGCCCATTTAGCGAGTCGTCCTGTCAATATGGCCTTTGACATTAAATACTTAAGAGGGTCTACCTTCGAAATGAGACGGACCTCATGCGCCAACGCATAGTGCCTGAGCTTTGTTATCGCGAAGATCAACGCTAGGCAGTGTTTTTCAATGAGGGAGTAGTTACTTTCTGCCCCCAGTAGAACTCGACTTAAGTAATAGAGTGCTCTTTCTTTCCCTTGGTCGTTCTCTTGTGCCCATAATGCGCCTAAGGAACCTTCGAGGGCAGTTGTATAAAGAATGAGGGGTTTTCCCTTGACCAGAGCAGCCAGCACCGGCGGGTTCTGCAGGTATTGTTTGATTTCGTCTAGTGCGTCTTGGCATTTGCGATCCCAGACGAACGGGGTTCCCTTCTTCATCAGGTGGCTGTAAGGACGGCACTTTCCTGAAAGGTTGGCTATAAATCGCCGTATATACGCGAGCTTCCCTTGGAGAGATCGAAGCTGTTTGAGAGTCCTTGGCGGAGGCATTTCCATGATCGCCTTGATCTTTGATGGATCTATCTCAATACCTCAGTGCCGGACGATGAATCCCAGGAATTTGCCCGAGGAAACTCCGAATGCACACTTGAGCGGGTTCATCTTCAAGTTGTATTGTCGAAGGCGTTGAAACACGGTCTTCAAATGCTCGAGATGTTCTTCGTATGATTTACTTTTAACCACGAGATCGTCGATATAGCATTCGACGATTTCGTGTATAAGGTCATCAAAGATCTGCGTCAGGGCTCTCTGGTAAGTAGCACCGGCGTTCTTTAAACCGAAGGGCATCACCTTGTAGCAGAATATACCCAAAGGAGTCCTGAAGGCGGTGTGCTTCTGGTCTTCGGGATGCATCTTTATTTGATTATACCCTAATGAGCCGTCCATGAAGGAGAAAACCTCATGAGTGGACGTATTGTCTATCATCAGTTCGGTGACTGGCACTGGGAAATCGTCTTTCGGGCAAGCTTTATTGAGATCCCGGAAGTCTACGCATATGCGCACTGTCCCATTTTTCTTCATCACCGGGAAGATGTTGGCGATTCATTCAGGGTATTGAACTTCCTGGATGAAGCTAGAGTCGATCAGCTTCTTGACCTCGGCGTTGATACTCATCTCAAGTTCGAGCCGCATTCTTCTTGGTGCCTGTTTGACTGGCTTGACGTCCGGGGATATTGCCAATTTATGCACAGCAATTTCTGGATCTAATCCCAGCATTTCGGAATAGTTCCATGCGTAGCAATCTTTGTGCTGCATAAGCAGGTCTTTTAACGCAGCCACCCTTTCTTCATATAGCAGCTCGCTGATGAATGTCGGTCGCGGATCGTCTGCCGATCCCAACTCAATTTTCTTAAGGTTATCTGCAGTGGTATGGATTCCATCTTGCAGCTCTTTCGGCGCTGGTGGGAACTCTGAGATTACCTCGTCGCTGCTGTTTTCGAAGCACCAAGGAAACTCATCTATGTCCTCGGGCTCTTCTTTTAATATTGTAATCATGTGACAGGTGTGAATTCGCTTCCAATCCCAATGTAGAACCGGTTCTTCTTTCGTGGCCTTGGGCTCGTGCCTTTGTGGCGGCGTTACCCTCCAATTGTCAGACAGAGCGAATTTGCTAAGCTGATACTGATCTTCAACCCAATTTTTGAAGGTGAAGCAGTTCTCGAGAGGGTGCCCTATCACTCGGTGGTAAGAGCAATAGTTCGGGTGTGAGACTTTACCCGCTTGTTCGGGGTGTTTAGACTCCGGCAGTGTAAGCATTTGATGTTTTAGAGCAAGATCAAGTATTCTCTTCGTCTTATCCCGAGGATAATAGTATGCTCGACCCATTTTCTTCATGAGGGATAGATCAATAACGCTCGTCTCCCGTTTGCGTGGCCTCTTGGCCCCGCTTTGTTGTTGTTGAGCGCCTTTTTGGCCATTCGACTTATTTCTGCTTTTGCGCCGAGCCTTCTTTATAACAGGTTGACAAGGAGAGGCATTTTCATCCTTTACGGCCTGTTGGAGAAGGCGTTGCGTCTTGGCTTTCTCGTAGATGGCCGTCTCGCGGTTGTGATCATCTCGGACTTTTTGACCAGCTTTCTTTATAAGTTTGTCCATTTGTTCCTCGAACGACGGACTGGGCTCCTTTGCATCTGGAACTTTCACTGGCTTAGGATTAGCGTCCTCCCATTGAGCATCCGCTTCTTCATCAAAGTCATACACGACGTAGCAGCCGGGTAGTAACTCTCGTTTCTTTGACCGGATGTATCCAAGCCCTTTTGTTTCCATTCTCCCGTTAGGCAGTTTGCGTTGAGTCCCGGGGACGTTCCAGACCCTGTCATAGAATTTGGCCTTTCTAACGGTCTGTTTGAAGGGTATCCCCTGCGTTTCAGCGGCTTTTTCAAACCTTCCGTATAATATCTGGGGAGACGGATACGCTGAAGCCTGTCGAGCGTAGAATCCGCGCCATGCCAGATTTCTTTTTCTACCTTGGTTTCTTCAGAGCGGTAAATGTTAGTTATATGTATGCCCTAGAGGCCATTACTATACATAGGATGTATATTGTAGTGGATGCTGGGACATATATAGGGAGGACTTTCTTGCTCGACATGATAGTATGCTATCTGGTTGCTCTTTACCTTAACGTGTATACTGATTGTCTCTCTGTTACATGTTGGTAAAGCCCTTAGGATGTGTGCTTGACTACCTGGACTATGATGCGGATCATACTAGTAGGGACATGGTAGTCCATAAGTACATCCTTCAAAGTCTCTAGTCGTGGGTGTATCGAGATGGGGCATCGATATACCAGAGTAGACTAGCGTATACCTTCTCGACCCATACAGATGGGCGATGGATGATCCCATATCCATTGGTGTTCGACATCAGAGATGATATACGGGTGCTCAGTAGAGACTGGGTACACTGGACGGACTCGCCGAGAACTCCCAGATGGTATTATACCTCACGTCAGATGGCAGTTCTCTGGTGACACTGGTACAGAGTAGTCTGTTGACCCGAGATCGTCATAGAGTCTTGTGTGGTTCCCACTGTGCTTTGATTTCCATCTTACCACGTCCAAGAGGGCGTGCAAAATGGTGGTTTTTGGGTACAGTCCCGAGTCACATGGAGGCAATGAGCGATAGGAGGGGATTCGTCTCTCTCGGTATAGGGAGTTGATGTTGTGCTGTGTTCGATTGGCTATAACAGGAAATCCCTGGCCAGGGTTGCTGAGATTTACTGGTAAGTGTTACCAGTAGTTTCTCGAACAGTTATAGACCTCATATCGACACGACTTATCGAGCTATTGGGGTCTGACGTTTACCACCCCTAGGCGAGATATGCGACATATCAGATGATCAGACCGGACTGTACGGTAGTGTTACTGGTTGGATTCACTGGAGTGTGAGCGGGCTTGCTCGTCGATCTTCAGATCGCTCAATACCCGGGTGGCCGTTACGTTTAGCAGACCGCTTGCGGCTTGTGGGTGTTTGATATGATCATCACCTGCTGCCGGCGTATTGACGAGTCTTTAGAGTCCTACACAGAGGTTTCCTGGCTCAAGCGAAACGAAATAGGAGCGCATATGAGATATGTGCGGGACCGAGAATAATGCGTGTATGTGATACCGTATTTCATTCTCGCGATCAATGCGTCGAATGGTTGTATGCGATATAACCTAGTTATCGATTCAAGCGTTGATTCGATAAGCCGATACATTGGATACTAGTCGGTTATATGCGATATGACCGGATCGTTAAATCAAGTGTCGATTTAATGATTTAATGCATAATAATATATTTGATATATTTCTTTGCATTAACTAGTATCGGTTCACTTTATATGGATTTTCTCGCTCAAATGTGCGCATTGCATATGCGATATGATTTGTGCACTTGCTTGTATCATATTTGATGGTGCATGCAAAAATGGTTAAGTATAAAGAATTAAACCTTGGTTAAAGGAATGGTTAGGGTTTACTATTTGTTATTCATTTATCTTATTTAATTATCTATTTATTTTTGATAAATGAATAAATGAAAAGATAATGAGGAAAATGGTTGCTATCTTTTGACCATTCATGAATCTTCATGAAGACTTTGACCATTTTGTCTCATGCTTAACCCTAACCACTTCTATTAACTCAAGTTAATTCTCTACACCTAACCATGGTGAGAATTATGATAAGAATGGATTTTTCCTTTTATTTTAATTCTTATCATAATATTTATCTTCTTCTTGCTCTTCTTCTTCTTCATGAAGAAGCTTGTCTTCATCAATGGCATATTGAGCATATGAGTGAGAAATCCAATTCTAAAGTCTACCCACTTCCTATTTCTTCATCCTCTACCTCTTGCCAAGTAGTAGAGTGTGTTTCCTTCACAAGTTTTTAGGGCTTGGTGAAGGTGGAGCTTGATTTAGCGATGCCTCGACGTAGATCATCTTCGGCATGGACATCGACGACCTAGCTCGCTTATTCTTCGACGAAGTCGACGCTAGAGCCCGGGAGTTCACTTGGACAGCGAAGGGACTTCGTTGCGGAGCTATGGAGGTGGAGCACCGGATCTACAAAGGTTGTATTTCGGTATTCCCTTAGTTAAGTGTTAACTAGTTATCTTTTCGCCTAGTTTTCTAGCAAACGATCCGTAGTCGGGTCTCTCGGCACCTAGATTTTTTGAATTTGGCATGTTCGATGCCTTGTGAGACCTCACTAGTGTGCCTAGGAACCCTACAGTAAAACAGAATTGTTTTCTTGCTCTCTCGCCTGGGAGGGATATAGAATGTCCGCAACTCTTCTACACTGTAGATATTAAGTGCATCCAGTTCTTTATGGTGTTTAAGCGGCACCATGGCGACTTGCAGACTTTGCTCTTCGTCAGCGGACGTTTGTATTGAAGGTTGAGCAGAGAATACAGCATGGACTTCATCTTCCGAGTCGCTGCCAAAGATCAATGTAAGAGCCGATGGTCCCGGCTTGTTGTGTTGGGGCGGACCCGAATAAACTATCTCCTCTTCCTCCTCAGTATTACTGCCGAAGACAGGGATGGTAGCGTTAGCTTTATTCTCCGGCTTGTGACACTTCTCCGTATCTTCGAAATCCGGTAAGAAGTATTTGGCATCTTCGTATTTGCGGACCTCGTTCACAGAGAACGGGTTCAATTCTCCCGTCACGGTATACTCGAAACCATCCTTGAAATACTTCATACACTGATGTTGTGTAGAAGGGATGATGCTGTACTCGTGTAACCATGGTCGGCCGAGCAAAGCGTTATAGCATGTCTTGGCGTCTATGACGTGGAACTTAATGTCCGTGACAAGCAGCCCGAAGCGTAGCGTCAGTATCACAGAACCAAGAGTTCTTGATGACTGGGAGTCAAACCCAGAGATGGTGATCTTGTCACGAGCAAGGTGCTGGACGCTCATGCAGATTTCTTTTAAGACCCGTACATTGAGGAGGTTAACGGAGGATCCATTGTCGATCAGGATTTTGCCTATCTTTATATCGTGACAGTATCCTGAGACATAGAGGGGGCGATTGTGTTCGCACGTCCCAAGGAGAAGGTCCTCATCGCCGAAAGTGACATCGGCCGTGTGCACTTCCTCCAATTCATCCTTCATCTTTTCCTCAGCCAGGCATGCTTGGAATTGTTCTGGATCTTGGAGTGCTTTAATTAACGAATCTCTCGCCTCCTTTGATAGCAAAAGAGCGTCAAGAATGCTGAGCTGTGAGGGTAGCTTCCTCAGATGCGCTATGACGTTGTAATCCACCTTATTCTTCTTCGGCAGGTCCTTGGCGGCTAGTTCTTCCACCACTTGGTCGTCTAAGACGATATCTTCAGAGACCTTTTCTTTCCCTTTATCTTTTCTGTTCAAGGGTCCGAGGTTCTTTTCAGGCAGAGTGCGGTTACGTAGCCGGATATTTTCGCAGACCTTCGGCTCTTTTTCTTTTCCCGAAGTGGATTCTTTAAAGAGGGGGCCAAGTTCCAGCTCCTCATCAGAATCGCTCCCGAATGTAGGCACTTGTGACCCGCCGGTGTTAACTATGCGACAATCGCCGGTAGTTCTTTTAATCCCTTCGGTCGTATTTCTTTGCTCTCGACGAGTTTTACGCTTTTCCCTCTTAAAGCGCTGTCGATGAGCAACGTATCCGTGCCACCATTTATCGAAAGCTTTGCACTCTTGTGTGGGGTGCGAAAACTTTTGATGATATAAGCAATAGGAGGGGTGCGTTTCCACTTCACCGGTGATGTTTCCTTCAGAGGATGGTAGCTTCATGCCCATTGATATGGATTTAGCAAACTTTTTCCTCATCTTGAATTGGCTTTTGTCGGCCGTGGAGGTGTTTTGCTCCAGCGGGATCATCTCAGCTCTTTCATCAAGTCGTTAGTGCTTGGCCCTTTCCAATATAGCCGCCTCGCGCTCCTAATCAGCTTTACTTTTCAACCGAGCTTCATTAAGGAATGCGTCAATTACTTCATCTGATGGCCCCAGAACTTTTGGTTCAGGATCTGCCCCCAGCTTTTCAGTGCAAGGAGTCTCCTCATCGTTCGTGATCGAATGGGAAATCATATGACAGCTCGCCACATATTCTTCGGATTCATCCGATGAACTTTCTCCCTCATCTTCTTCTTGAAAGACGTGATTGAGAAACTCTTGGAGCGTAATGGGAGTCCGTGCCTTTTGGTTGTATTCATCCAATGCGTCAATTTGCTTTTGTAAGTCCGTGCGCTTGTCGTCAGGCTTCACGGGCTTCTTAGATTTCTTCTTCTTCTTTTTCGAAGATTTTGACAGCTGGCTGCAAGTGCTTGAACCACCACCATCGGTCTTTGGAGTTGGACGTGGCTTCAACATCCCTTCAATGACCTGCGGTTCCAACGGGTTCTTCCACTTGATCGCTGGACATGTCTGAAGATCGTTTAGCATCCTCTTTGTCTTGGCTGATAATACAACCTCCCAAGGAGCTTCTTCAATGATGGAGCATGTTGCCCCCGGCGTATTCGTCCCCTTAGAGGTGTGGGGCTGCGGGGGATTCACCTTCCATTTGTCAGATAACGCGAACTTGCCCTGTCGGTACTGGTTTTCAAGCCAATTCTTGAAAACGTAGCAATCTTCGATCGGATGGCCTAGTACTCGATGATAAGGACAGTAGTTGGGCTCGTTGACGTCACTTGGTTGTAGCGGATGTTTTGGATCCGGCAGATTTATGAGTCTGTTGCGTAATGCCAGCTCGAATAACCTTCTTGTTTTATCGCGGGGAAACGAGTAAGGACGCCCTAGTCTATCCTCAAGGGGTACGTACGGACGCATATTATTTTGACGAGCAACCGGCTTCGAGTGGCTCGGTTGTTGTTGAGCATTAGCGACGACGATCGCTTTTCCCTTTCCTTTGTCATTTCGGGAGTCCGGCTTTGGAAGAGGAGGTTTATGGCCCATCTGATCCATCTACGCTAGCTTGTCAATCAAAGCCTGGAAGGTAGTCGGCTTGAAAAACATCATAAATTATAAGATGGTTGCTTGCGGATCAAGCGTTCCCACAAACATACCCACCGTGGGAGCTTCTTCAATGCGCTGCTCACACTTCGACCACAAGTTCCGCCATCGTATAGCGTACTGAACCCACATCTCGCTGGGTTTTATCCTGGCGTTAATCAGTGCCGTCATCGGGGTACGTTCACTGGTGCTTGCAAAACGCTGAGTAAACAGCAGCTCCATCTCCGTGAAGGTTTTAATAGAGTCGTTCGGGAGCTCAGAGTACCATTCGAACGCCATATCTGATAAGCTTCCAACAAACTGGCGAAGCAACAGCTTGTCATCACCGCCGGTGTTGCCGCAGAGTGCCCTGAACTGGGCAACATGCTGATGAGGATTGCCCGTCCCTTTGTAGACATGGAACTTGGGAATTGTATAACCTGGCAGGTACTTGATTTGATCGTACCAACTTGGATATGGCCGCCCCGTTTTTATGACCTGACCGGCCGCTTCGGTCGCATGATGAACCCGTATTTGCTGGGCGATGTACTCATCCAAATCAGCTTTGGAGATTGTATCCTCCTTAGCCATCGACAGGGCTGGTGGAGGATTTGATGTTTCTCCCCTATCATCTCCAAGGACGATCGGGGGCTCTTTAGCCGGAGGATCTTGTTGTATCATCATCCCTATCATGTTTTGGAAGAGGAGGCCCATACGCTGTATGTTGGCTGCTTGTTCAGCAGCCTCTTTGTCCTTCTTCTCCAATATCCGACGAAAGAATTCGGCGTCGGTTTCTTCCTCTTGGCGTTCATCCGAGGACGTTTCAGGGTTTTCTTTTAGCCCTGTAAGTGCGGCCATAGCGTTCATCATTTCTTGGAGCTTCTGCTGCTGCTCCTGAGCCTTGGTCACTGACCTCGTGTGCAGTCTATGACCTGTTGATATGCGGCTATCCTCCTTTCCCGATGCCACATAAACTGTATGAACTATCATGCCCTCGGACTTAGGGCGTTTAGGCTCACCACCTTTGGCGTTTGCCGCGGGCGCGGGGGTTTTCTCCGGCCTTCTTCTTTTGTGGGCCGTTGAAGTTGGCATCTTGGTGATCGTTATCCTCTGCTGTTTAATAGAACGGTCCTTTTCTTTTTGCACCTTCATCTTCTTTCGTTGACGGGAGTGATCCGTGTCGATCACGGAGTCTTGAACCCTCCTCCAAACTTTATAATTCTTGAGGACAGCCGTTGAGGGGGCTGTTCTTGCTTTGTTTCTGGGACTCTCTCCGCAGGCGGAAGAGATCTTTTCAGTGTAGCGGTTGGAGAATTCTTCCACACCCTCCTCAGCAGTTCAAAGCTGTTCCCAGTTGGAACAGCAGCGTTGACTTCCACCACTGGAGCCGGTGGAGTTAGCCCTGAGGGGGAGTTGCCCCCTGCCTTCCTCACTCGTCGCCAATGGCGACGTCGAGCACGACGAGCCGTTGGAACTGGCTCGGAGATTGAGATAGCTTCTTTTTGCCCCCTGTCTGAATGAGGCGCCGCTGGCGTTAACCTCTCAAAGACTGAGGTTGTCCTTTGAGGGATGATATTTAACCTGTCAAAGACAGATCCTCGGGCAGGGGTAGGAGCAGGAATCGTCAGTCTTGAAAAGACTGACTCTTTGACAGGGGAAGCCGCCTTGACGACTTCTGTAGAAGCCGTTATTGCTTTTCTTGGGACAGCCAAATTAGAGTTCTGATTTAGCCTGGTGAAAACAGAGGCTGTCGGTTTGGTAGTGGGCGACCCGTTGACAGGGGTCGTCGTAGCAGTGAGCCGGTCGAAGACCGACTTCTTGTTCACTTCCGGTGCAGGTATTGGCTCAGAGAAGCTTGTAGGTGGGATCATGGTCCCGAAGAACAGGCCAGTGGTGGCCTGGGCCACCTGGTCTACCGGCAGAGCGTGGAAAGAAGCCGATTGGGGCCCATATACCACACCTCCTGGAGAGATGGAGCGTCCGTTGCAGTGGCACTTCGAGCAGTTGGTGCAATTAGAGGCCACTGAATTTTGAGTTCTGCGCCAGGAAAAAGACCAAATCTTAGTAACTTGAAATCCAAAGGCAACCATTTAACAATCCGCGATTGGTTCGCGAAGACGACACACGAAGTGTGGAGTGGAAAGAGGAAGAGGTCCCACCGGGCGTGCCAGAATCTGTTCCCCTCTGAAAGACGGCGCACAGGACCGCGGTGTCCTGACGCTGAGATTCGGGGCAGATGCTATTTGGTTTTATCCGTCCACCACTCCGAAGATGCCAAGTTGATTTATGGCACCGTGTATCGGAGGTTTAGACGAATGCGGCCGATGTAGCAGACTTCGTCAGATTCCCCCTCGCTTGAGGGGTTTTTGATTGTGGGGACGCTCTTCCCTGCAGGCGCAAGCCCCTGCAGTTAATTACGCTACCGCATCGCGGTAACAACTTTCTCCTTCTCCAGAATTTCACTTCGTGTCGTGTGTGTTTGTTTTGTTTGTGGTTGCCCGTGGATTATATACGGAGACTGAGTAATGCCGTCGCCCGTAGGACGTGGATTAGTCTAAATCCGTATTTACTTAGATTTAGGTTTGGTGTTTTTAGTTTAAGGATATGTTAGCCGTATTGAGGATAAGATCAACTTAAACGTTCGTTAAGGATACGTTAGTCCCGTTTAGGACTAAGATCGACTTAACGTGGTGATCCATTTAATATATGGCCGTCGGGACTCGTCACCTCTCTGACGTCGTTGAAGGATTACAACGATAGGTGTCAGAGGAGTTCAGAGATGTACCCTTAAGCCTGAGTTGATTTCGGGTTTTATAGTCCATTTGAATGTTTAAGGATACGTTAGCCGTGTTTGGGGCTAAGATCAACTTAAACGTGACCGTTTAGATCCGGCAAAAGATCATTTGGAGGCTCTATTGTTCCAGTTTAGGGACGTGGTGGTCCATGTTCCAGTTTAGGGACGTGGTGGTCCATGTTCCAGTTTAGGGACGTGGTGGTCCATCGCCAGTTTAGGGACGTAGTGGTCCGCATTCCAGTTTAGGGACGTGGTGGTCCGTATTACAGTTTAGGGACGTGGTAGTCCGTCGCCAGTTTAGGGACGCGGTGGTCCGCATTCCAGTTTAGGGACGTGGTGGTCCGTATTCCAGTTTAGGGACGTGGTGGTCCGTATTCCAGTTTAGGGACGTGGTGGTGCGCTATTAGTTTAAAGACGTTTCGGTCCACGAGTTTAAGGACCCCGCAGTCCATATCCATATGTGGTCGTTGGGACCCGTCGCCTCTCTGACGTCGTTGAAGGATTACAACGATAAGTGACAGAGGAGTTCGGAGATGTACCCTCGAACCGGAGGTAAATTGATTTGAGAGAGCATTTGTGCTCAGTTCAATTTAATTTAAGGACTTACGGCCAGAATTGGGCTAAGTCCAGTTGAAAATGTTCAATATTTTATTTGCATTTGGCCTGTTAGGCATTTACTGGAGCTCTGCTCCTGTTTAATAATGCATGGCATTTTTGTTTGGTCTATTAGACCTTTATTTGGGCTCTGCCCTTTTATAAATGATGCACAGCATCTGTTTTTATTTGGGCTCTGCCCTTTTTAAAGTAATGTATTGCATTTAATTTGGCCTGTTAGGCCCTTTTTAATTGGGCTTGGCCCTTCTGTGAATAATGCAGTGCATTAATCATCTGATAGTGGCTTGTCAGGCGCTTTGCGCCAATTATTGAGCGCAAGCGCTTATGATGAGGACACATGTCCTGCTCTGGTGAGCGCAAGCGCAACAGCGCAGTGCGCTGCGCTAGTGCGCTGCGCTGTTGCGCTGCTGACACGTGGCGTGCTCTGGTGAGTTGCGCCCATTCCAGAGAGCAAAGCTCTATTTCAAGAGCGCGTAGTGCAAGTTGTTCTGTAGCTGACACGTGGCGTTCTCCCAAGAGCGCAACAGCGCAGTTTGGAAGTGCAAAGCACTAAGAATCTTTTAGATTCAAGAACAGAAGTGCAAAGCACTATTTGATTTCTCGATCTAATTTAGATCAAAGAAAAGATAAGTTTTTTTTTGTTTTTCTTATTTCAAAGAACCAAAGGTTCATAAAAGTGCAAAGCACTCTTTTATTATATATATATATATATATTTTTATTAAAGATCATTGATCTTGTTTTTAGATCTATGATCTGTTCATAAGAGAACTTTCTCTTCCTTCTAAAGGTTTTTATCTTCTTGTTCTTGAAGAGTTCTTCAGAGTTCTCTTTCTCTCTTTTTTTTTTAGAAAATGTTCATCCTTTGAATTGAGGTCTGGGGTCCTTTTTATAGTGCCCATAAATTAGTTAAATTTGTTAAAGAGATCTTTCTCTGAGTGATTTAGGGAATTTTCCCCACCGTTGGATCTTTGATCTAAGGGCTTCTGTTTTACAAAATAAAATCTTCTTGTTTTAACAAGAACAGAAAAGATCTCTTAGAATTTTAATTCTGTTTAGCGCAAATGCCCCAGCGCGTGACACGTGTTGCGCAGCGCACAGCGCAGCGAATCTGCGCTGACACGTGTCGCGCGGCGCAAAGCGCAGCGCAACTGCACTAGCGCATCTGCGCTGACACGTGTCATGCAGCGCAGCACTTGCGCAACTGCGCTGACACGTGTCGCCCTGCGCTCAGCACAGAGGATCTGAAGCGTTGCTTCATTTATTAAAGCTTAGATTTTTGGGAAAATCGGAAGCGTCGCTTCGCCTGTGATATCTTTTCATCTCCTTTTTTTTCAAGTCAAACTTGTATTTCCAAAATTCTGATTTCCCGGGCCTTGGAAATGATTTCATTGTGCACAGGATTTTCTGTGCTTGGGTCTATATATATAAGTCATGGCTGAGCCTTTTCTTTTCTCATCTTCAGAGAACTTCTTCGATCATGGCTTGCAACCGTCCTCATGCCCGCCGACAGCCATGGGAGGTGCCGATTCGGGACATTGTTCCCCGTTTTGCTGCGCGCCTGGTGGACCCTTCTCTCTCGGACGAGCAGTGCGATGCTGCACTGCACGAGCTTTTGACTCGTGTGGGGTCTCCTCTCCCTCCGAATTCCATTTGGCTTCGGATGATCCTTGTCTCGGAGCTCGCCGACATTCTCCCTTCTCCAGCAGAGATGTCCTCAGCAATGATGGATACCGCCGAGGACAAGATTGAGTGCTTTCTCGAAGCGCACTTGATCACCAAAGCCCTGAGGGACTGCTCTCTCCACTTACTGAGCCAGATACGGGCTCGTCGGGTTGTCATCGCCACTTTTTCCCAGGAGTGCGGCGTCGACCGTTGGATGGCTACCCCTCGGGAGGATCGCCGTTTCGACATGATGGAGAAGACGGAGAGGGAGCTGAATAATCTTCTCTTTCTTTTTGTGAACCCCTGTCTTTCTGATCCCGTATTCGGTGATCTTTTTTAAATGTAATAATGATAATAATGAATAAGTATTTTTCTTTTTAATCAAGTATTTCATTATCTGTTAAGGGTTCTTTTATTTTAGTTCTCTGTTGCGTTTGTGCATCGTATAATTTTAATTTGTTATTATCAAGTGCATGTAATCTTGCAAGGGTAAATTGCCTTTATCACTTAGCCTTTTCTCTTCTATGAAACGGTGCATTTGCGCTAGCGCATCTGTGCTGACAAGTGTCGCGCGGCGCAAAGCGCAGCGCAACTGTCGTCTGCGCTGACACGCGTCGCGTGGCGCAAAGCGCAGCGCAACTGTGCTAGCGCGTCTGCGCTGACACGCGTCGCATAGCGCAACGCTCGTGTAGCTGAAGCGTTGCTTCCTTTAACAGAGCTTTGCTCTGATTGAGCGCGCCTTTTTGGACGCCGCACTAATGCATCTGCGCCAGACACGTGGCGCGTTGCGCGCAGCGTAAAGGATCTAAAGCGCTGCTTCATTTATTGAAGTTTAAATTTTCAAAGCAAAGCTTTGCATCTGATTGGGGGAAGATGAAGCGTTGCTTCATCTCCCGCCTCGGAATTTGAACAGAGTTTTGCTCTGATTGGGGTAAACAACTGGCACTGGGAAATCGTCCTTCGGGCAAGCTTTATTGAGATCCCGGAAGTCTACGCATATGCGCACTGTCCCATTTCTCTTCATCACCGGGACGATGTTGGCGATCCATTCAGGATATTGCACCTCTTGGATGAAACCAGAGTCAATTAGCTTCTTGACCTCGGCATTGATACTCATCTCAAGCTCGAGCCGCATTCTTCTAGGCACCTGTTTGACTGGCTTGACGTCCGGGGATATCGCCAATTTGTGGACAGCAATTTCTGGATCTAGTCCTGGCATTTCGGAATAGTTCCATGTGAAACAATCTCTATGCTGTATAAGCACGTCTTTTAACGCAGCCACCCTTTCTTCAGATAGCAGCTCGCTGACAAATGTCGGTCGCGGGTCATTCTCCGTCCCCAACTCAATTTTCTTGAGGTTATCCGCAGTAGTATGTATTCCGTCTTCTAGCTCTTTTGGCGCTGGTGGGAATTCTAAGATCACCTCGTCGTTGCTGTTTTCGAAGCACCAGGGAAGATTATCCATATCCTCAGGGTCTTCTTTTGATATTGTTATCATGTGACAAGTACGAATTCGCTTCCAAGACCAATATGAATCTGGTTCTGCTTTCGTGGATTTGGGTTCGTGCTTCTGTGGCGGTGTTACCCTCCAGCTGTTAGATAGAGCAAACTTGCTGAGCTGATACTGATCTTCGACCCAGTTCTTGAAGGTGAAGCAGTCTTCGAGAGGATAGCCTATTACCCTGTGATAAGAGCAATAGTTCGGGTGTGAGACATCGCCTGCATGTTCAGGGTGCTTGGACTCCGGAAACATAAACATTCGGTGCTTTATGGCTAGGTCAAGTATCTTCTTTGTCTTGTCCCGTGGAAAAGAGTACGCTCGACTCATCTTCTTCATAAGGAACGAATCCGGACCGCTCAACTCCTGCTCGCGTGATTTCTTAGTCCCGTTTTGTTGATGTCGAGCGCCTTTTCCGCTTTTTGACTTGTTTTTGCCTCTGCGTCGGGCCTTTTTAACAACAGGTTGACATGGAGCGGCACTTTCGTCTTTCGCGGCCTGTTGGAGGAGGCGTTGTGTCATGGCTTTCTCGTAGATGGCTATTTCGCGGTTGTGGTCGTCTCGGACTTTTTGACCAGCTTCCCTTATAAGCCTGTTCATTTGTTCTTCGAACGACGGACTGGGTACTTTTGCATCAGGAACTTTTACTGGTTCAGGATTAGCGTCCTCCCATTGAGCATCCGCTTCTTCATTGAAGTCATGTACGACGTAACAATCACGGAGTGGCTCTCTTTTCTTGGACCGAATGTATCCAAGCCCGATTGTTTCCATTCTCCCGTTAGGCAACTTGTGCTGAGTTCCGGGAACGTTCCAAACACTGTCATAGAATTTGGCTTTTCGAGCGGTCTGTTTGAAGGGTATCCCTTGGCGCTTCAATAGCCTTTTCAAGCCTTCTGTATAGTACTTAGGTAGACGGATGGGCTGAAGCTTATCAAGCGTAGGATCCGCACTGGGCCAGATTTCTTTCTCCACTTTGTTTTCATCAGAGCGGTAGAATAGAATTGCCTTTTGTCCTTCTCGCCTGGGGGGAACATAGAACGTCCGCAGCTCCTTTACACTGTAGGTATTGAGCGCATCCAGTTCTTTATAATGTTTAAGTGGAATCATAGCGACTTCCAGACATTGCTCTTCGTCAGCAGACGTTTGTATTGAAGGCCGAGCAGAGAATATAGCATGGACCTCATCTTCTGAGTCACTACCAAAGATCAACATAACAGCGGATGGTCCCGGCTTATTATATTGGGGTGGAACCGAATAAACTATCTCCTCTTCCTCCTCGGTATCACTCCCGAAGACAGGGATGGTGGCATTAGCTTTGTTCTCCGGCTTGCGACACCTCTCCGTGTCTTCGAAACCCGGTAAGAAGTATTTAGCATCTTCATATTTGCGGACTTCGTTCACGGAGAACGGGTTCAGTTCTCCCGTCACGGTATACTCGAGACCATCCTTAAAATATTTCATACACTGATGCTGTGTAGAAGGGATGATGTTGTACTCGTGCAACCATGGCCGGCCGAGCAGAGCATTATAGCATGTCTTGGAGTCTATGACGTGGAATTTAATATCTGTGACGAGTAGCCCAAAGCGCAGCGTTAGTATCACAGACCCAAGAGTCCTGGATGATTGAGAGTCGAACCCAGAGATGGTGATCTTATCCCGAGCGAGGTGCTGGACGCTCATGCATATTTCTTTCAACACCCGTACATTGAGGAGATTAACAGACGATCTGTTATCGACCAGGATTTTGCCTATCTTTATATCATGGCAATATCCTGAGACATAGAGGGGACGATTGTGTTCGCATGTCCCAAGGAGTAGGTCTTCATCACCGAAAGTGACATCAGCTGTGTGCACTTCCTCCAATTCATCCTTCATCTTTTCTTCAGCCAGGAAAGCTTGGAATTGTTCCGGCTCCTGTAATGCCTTGATTAACTAGTCTCTCGCCTCCTTTGATAGCAAAAGGGCATCAAGAATGCTGAGCTGCGAGGGTAGCTTCCTCAGATGCGCTAAGACGTTGTAATCTACCTTATTTCTCTTTGGCGGGTCCTTGGCAGTTAGCTCCTCCACAACTTGGTCATCTAGGGCGATCTCTTCATGGACCTTCTCTTTTCCCTTATCTTTTTTATTTGAGGGTCCGAGATTCTTTTCAGGTAGCGTGCGATTACGCAGCCGGATATTTTTGCAGACCTTCGGCTCTTCTTCTTTTCCCGAGGTAGACTCTTTAAAGAGGGGACTAAGATCCAGCTACTCGTCAGAATCGCTCCCGAATGTAAGCACTTGTGATCCCCCGGCGTTAACCATGCGACAATCACCGGTAGTTCTGTTAAACCCTTCGGTCGTATTTTTCCGCTCTCGACGAGTTTTGCGCTTCTCCTGCTTAAAATGCTGATGACGAGCAACATATCCTTTCCACCATCTATTGAAAGCTTTGCACTCTTCAGTGGGGTGCGAAATCTTCCGATGATATAAGCAATAGGAGGGGTGCATTTCCACTTCACCAGTAATGTTTCCTTCGGAGGATGGTAGCTTCATGCCCATCGATATGGCCTTAGTAAACATTTTCCTCGTCTTGAATTTTCTTTTGTCCGGAGTAGATGTATTTTGCTCCAGCGGAAGTGTCTCGGCTCTTTCGTCAAGTCACTGGCGTTTGGCCCTTTCAAATATAGCCGTCTCGCGTTCCCGATCAGCTTTACTTTTCAACAGAGCTTCGTTGAGGAATGCGTCAATTACTTCATCTGATGGCCCCAGAATTTTTGGTTCGGGATCTGCCCCCAGCTTTTCAGTGCAAGAAGTCTTCTCATCGTCCGTCAACGAATGGGAGATCATATGGCAGCTCGCCACGTATTCCTCAGACTCATCCGACGAACTTTCTCCCTCATCTTCCTCTTGAAAGACGTGGTTGAGAAACTCTTGGAGTGTAATGGTAGTTCGTGCTTTCTGGTTATATTCTTCCAGCGCGTCAATTTGTTTCTGTAAGTCCGTGCGCCTGTCGCCAGGCTCCACAGGCTTCTTGGATTTCTTCTTCTTCTTCTTCGAAGATTTTGACGGCTGGTTGCGAGTGCTTGGGCCACCACCATCGGTCTTTGGCGTTGGACGCGGCTTCAACATCCCCTCAATGACTTGCGGTTCCAACGGGTTCTTCCACTTGATCGCTGAGCATGTCTGAAGATCGTTCAGCATCCTCTTAGTCTTGGCTGACAGCACAACCTCCCATGGGGCTTCTTCAACGAGAGAGTACGTTGCCCCCGGCATATTCATCCTCTTAAAGGCGTGAGGTTGCGACGGATTCACCTTCCATCTGTCGGATAACGCGAACTTGCCCTGTTGGTGCTGGTCTTCAAGCCAATTTTTGAAGATGTAGCAATCTTCGATCGGATGACTCAGTACTCGGTGATAGGGACAGTAGTTGGGCTCATTGACATCATTTGGTTGCGACGGACGTTTTGGCTCCGGCAGATTTATGAGTCGGTTGCGCAACGCCAGCTCGAATAATCTTCTCGTTTTATCTCGGGGAAACGAGTAAGGATGTCCTAGTCTCTCCTCAAGGGGTACCTGTGGACGCATATTATTTTGACGAACAACCGGCTTCGAGTTACTCGGCTGTTGTTGAGCATTAGCGACAACGGTCGCTTTTCCCTTCCCCTTGTCATTTTGGGAGTCCGGCTTTAGAAGAGGGGTTCTATGGCCCATCTGATCCATCTGCGCTAGCTTGTCAATCAAGGCCTGGAAGGTAGTCGGCTTGAAGAACATCATAAATTGCGAGATGGTTGCTTGCGGATCAAGGGTTCCCACAAACATACCCACTGCAGGAGCTTCTTCAATGCGTTGCTCGTATTTCGACCATAAGTTCCGCCACCGTATAGCATATTGGACCCATGTCTCGCCTGGCTTCACCCTGGCGTTAATCAGTACCGTCATCGGGGTACGTTCACTGGCGCTTGCAAAACGCTGGGTAAACAACAGCTCCATCTCCGCGAAGGTCTTGATAGAGTCGTTCGGGAGCTCAGAGTACCACTCGAACGCTGTATCTGATAAGCTTCCAACGAACTGGCGAAGCAATAGTTTATCATCACTGCCGGTGTTGCCGCAGAGTGCCCTGAACTGGGCAACATGCTGGTGGGGATTGCCCGTCCCTTTATAAACATGGAATTTGGGTATGGTATAGCCCGGTGGGTACCTGATCTGGTCGTACCAGCTCGGATATGGTCTTCCTGTTTTTACGACCTGACCGGATGCTTCAGTCGCGTGATGAACCCGTATCTGTTGGGCTATGTACTCGTCCAAGTCAGCTTTGGAGATTGTCTCCTCATTGGCTGTTGACAGAGCTGGCGGAGGATTCGACGTTTCTCCCCTATCGTCTTCAAGGACGATCGGGGAATCTTCGGTCGAAGGATCTTATTGGATTATCATCCCCACCATGTCTTGGAACAGGAGGCCCATACGCTTTATGTTGGCTGCTTGTTCAGCAGCCTTTTTATCCTTCTTCTCCAATATCCGACGAAGGAATTCAGCGTCAGATTCTTGCTCCTGGCGTTCATCCGAGGATGCTTCAGGGCTTTCTTTTGGCCCAGTGAGTGCAGCCATTGCGGTCATCATTTCTTGGAGCTTCTGCTGCTGCTCCTGCGCTTTAGTCACCGATCGCGTAAGCGGTCTATGACCTGTGGATAAGCGGCTGTTCTCTTTACCAGACGCCATGTAGACGGTATGAACTACGATGCCCCCGGACTTAGGGCGTTTGGGTTCACCACCTTTGATATTTGCCGTTGGCGTGAGGACTTTCTCCGGCCTTCTTCTCTTATAGGCCGTTGAAGTTGAGGGGGTCGTTGCTTTGGGCACCCAAGTGGTCGTCGCCTTTCATTGCTTGACAGGGGGATTTTCTTCCTGTCGACCTTTTGACTTCTTGTGTTGGCGAGAGAAATTAGGATCTATCACAGATTCTCGGACTCGTCGCCATGTCTTGTAGATCCTGGAGGACAGCGATTGAGGAGACTGCTCCGGCTTTTCTGCTTCCACGGCGATCTCTACCGGTGGAGGAGATCTTTTGAGCACCGCAGTTGGCGAATTTCTACGTACCCTGTTCAGCATCTCAAAATTGTTCCCAGTTGGAACAGCAGCATTAACTTCCACCGTTGGAGCTGGTGGAGTTATCCCAGAGGGGGAGTTTCCCCCGGTCTTCCTTATCCGGCGCCAGTGGCGTCGTCGGGCGCGATGAGTCGTCAGTATTGGTTCAGAGATAGCTTCTTCTTGCCCCCTGTTCAGGCGAGGGACTGTTGCCGGTGTCAGCCTCTTGAAGACTGACGTCCGTTGAGGAGTTGTGTCCAAGCGGTCAAAAGCAGATTTCTGAGCGGGAGTGGGAATAGTCAGCCTTGCAAAGACTGACTCTTTGACAGGAGAAGCCGCCTTGGCGACTTCGGGAGCAGCCATATTTTTTGGGATGACCGCCTCAGGTGTTATGGGCTTTTTGATAGGCCCTTTGGTGCTCGAGCTCAGCTTGATGAAGATTGAAGAATTGGACGACCCGTTGAGAGGGGCCGTGGGAATAGCAAGTCGATCGAAGACCGACTTTTTTGAAGCTTCCGGTGCGGGCACAGGGATGGTGAAGCTTGCTGGAGGGATCATGGTTCCGAAGAACAGGCCAGTGGTAGCCTGAGTCACTTGCTCCACGGGCATAGTAAGGACGGAGGCCGCTTAAGGCCCATATGCTACGCCTCCAGGTGAGGCGGAGCGTCGGTTGCATTGGCACTTCGAGCAGTTAGAGGCCATCGATGCTTGATTTCTGCGCTAGGCAAAAGACCAAATCTTAGTAACATGAAATCCAAAGGCAGCCATTAACAAACCGCGATTCGTTCGCGAAGACGACACACGAAGTGTGGAGTGGAAAGAGGAAAAGGTCCCACCGGGCGTGCCAGAATCTGTTCCCCTCCGAATGACGGCCAGGACTGAACATCTTGCCTGAGATTCGGGGCAGATGCTATTTGGTTTTATCCGTCCACCTCTCCGAAGATGCCAAGTTGATTTATGGCACCGTGTATCGGAGGTTTAGACGGATGCGGCCGATGTAGCAGACTTCGTCAGATTCCCCCTCGCTTAAGGGGTTTTTGATTGTGGGGGACGCTCTTCCCTGCAGGCGCAAGCCCCTGCAGTTAATTACGTTACCGCATCGCGGTAACAACTTTCTCCTTCTCCAGAATTTCACTTCGTGTCGTGGGTGTTTGTTTTGTTTGTGGTTGCCCATGGATTGTATACGGAGACTAATTTATGTCGTCGCCCGTAGGACGTGGATTAGTCCAAATCCGTATTTTCTTAGATTTGGGTTTGGGGTTTTGGTTTGAGGATACGTTAGCCATATTTGAGGCTAAGATCAACTCAAACGTTTGTTAAGAATACGTTAGTCTAATTTGAGACTAAGATCAACTTAACTGGATCGTTTAGATCCGACAAAAGAGCATTTGGGGGCTCTATTGTTCCAGTTTAGGGACATAGTGGTCCATTGAATATATGGCCGTCGGGACCTATCACCTCTCTAACGACGTTGAAGGATTACAACGACAGATGTCAGAGGAGTTCAGAGATGTACCCTTGAACCAAAGTTGATTGGGTGATCCATAGTCCAATTTGGGACTAAAGCCTGTTTGAAGGTTTAAGGATACGTTAGCCATATTTGAAGCTAAGATCAACTTAAACAGGATCGTTTAGATCCGACAAAAGAGCATTTGGGGGCTCTATTGTTCCAGTTTAGGGACATGGTGGTCCATCGCCAGTTTAGGGACATAGTGGTCCATCTCCAGTTTAGGGACATGGTGGTCCATAGGTAGTTTAAGGACGCTTAAGTCCGTGGGTTTAAGGACTCCACAGTCCGTGTTTTAGTTTAAGGACGCATAAGTCCGCGGGTTTAAGGACCCCACAGTCCGCGTTTTGGTTTAAAGACGCATAAGTCCATGAGTTTAAGGACCCCAAAGTCCGTGATGATGTGTGGTCGTCGGGACCCGTCACCTCTCTGACGTCGTTGAAGGATTACAACGATAGGGGTCAGAGGAGTTCGGAGATGTACCCTCGAACCGGATGTAAATTGATTTAGGAGAGCAGTCTTGCTCAGTCAATTTAGTTTGAGGACTTACGGCCATGATTGGGCTAAGTCCAGTTGAGAATATTCAACGTTATTTCTTATTTTTGGCCTATTAGACATGTGCTAGGGCTTTGCCCATGTTTAATAATGCATAGCATTAATCTTGGTCTCTGTTGGACCTTTATTTGGGCTCTGCCCTTTTTTTGAAAATAATGCATAGCATTTACTAGGCCTGTTAGGCCTTTTTAATTAAGCTCAGCCCTTCTTTTTAATGATGCAGTGCATTTATCAGGCGCTTTACGCCAATCACTGAGCGCAAGCGCTTATGGTGATGACACGTGTCACGCAAGCGCAATGCGCTGCGCCAGTGCGCTGCTGACACGTGGCGCGCTCTGGTGAGTTGCGCCAATTTCAGAGAGCAAGGCTCTATCTTAAAAGCGCATAGCGCAAGTGGCTCAGATGCTGACACGTGACGCTCTCTGATGGCTTGCGCCAACCTAAGAGCGCAACAATGCAAATTCTACAAGTGCAGGGCACTGTTTGATTTCTTGATCCAATTTAGATCAAAGAAAACAAGTTTTTCTTGTTTTCAGAGAACCAGTGGTTCATAAAAAGTGCAAGGCACTATTATTATTTGTTTGTTTTTTTACTGAAGATCATTGATCTTCTTCTTAAATCAATGATCTATTAGAAGAAATTCTTCTATTTTAAAGGTTTTTTACCTTTTTCTTGAATTTCTCTTCAAGTTTCTTCAGAGTTGAAGTTCTTGATGTTTCTTGATGTTGATGATCATTTGAATTGGGGTCTAGGGGTCTTTATATAGTGCCCATAAATTTGTTAAATTTTTTAGAGAGATCTTTCTCTGAGTGATTTAGGGAATTTTCCCCACCGTTGGATCTTTGATCCAAAGGCTTCTGTTTTACAGAAGATAATTTTCTTGTTTTAACAAGAACATAAAGATCTTTCTAGAATTTAATTCTGTTTGGCGCTAATGTACAAGCGCAGAGCGCAGCGCAGCTGTGCTTGCGCACTTGCGTTGACACGTGTCGCGCAGCGCACAGCGCAACTGCGCTTGCGCAACTGCGCTGACAAGCACAGCGCAGCGCAACTGCGCTTGCGCAACTGCGCTGACACGTGTCGCACAGCGCAACTGCGTTTGCACTGACACGTGTCACGCAGCGCAGCGCTTGCGCCACTACGCTTGCGCAACTGCGCTGACACGTGTCGCGCAGCGCAGCGCTTGCGCAACGGAAGCGTTGCTTCCTTTAATTTTTATTTTAAATAGAGCCTTGCTCTGATTGGGCGTGCTGCCTTGGGCGCTGCGCTGACGTATCAGCTTTTGACACGTGGCGCGTTGCGCGCAGCGCAAGGAATTTGAAGCGTTGCTTCGAATTTTCAATTTTTGAAATTCAAACAGAGTTTTGCTCTGATTGGGGGAAACATGGATCACCTCTGTTGTTGGATGAGCTTCTTCAGGCTCCCCGCTCTGATAAGGGGCTGTTGTCGTCGTTAGCCTGTCGAAGACCGATGCCCGCTGAGAGGGGATGGCCAACCTTGAAAAGACCGACTTTTTGGCAGGGGAAGCAGCCTTGGTTACTTCATTTGGAGCGGGAGCCGGAACGGCCAGTCTTGTAAAGACCGACCCTTTAGCAGGAGAAGTCTTTCTGATGACTTCATTTGCTGGAGCAGGGATGGCTATCCGTTTCAGGATAACCCCTTCAGGTATTGCGGGCTTCTTCATAGGCCCATTGGAGTTTTGGCCCAGTCTGTTAAAGACTGAGGCGTTGGATTTAGGCGACCCGTTGAGAGGGGCCGCGGTAGTCGTAAGCCGATCAAAGACCGACTTCTTCGGAGCTTCCTGCGACGGAACTGGGGCGTTGAAGCTCATTGGTGGGAGCATGGTCCCAAAGAACAGCCCAGTGGTGGCTTGCGTCACCTGTTCCACTGGCATCTTGAAAACGGAGGCTACTTGAGACCCATAAGTCACTCCTCCAACAAGGACAGAGTAGGAGTTGTTGCAGTTTGTGCAGTTGAAAGCCATTGATCTTCTGTTTTCTGCACGGAGCAAGACACCAAATCTTAGTATCTCGAATCCAGGGGCAACCATAGCAAACCGCAATTCGTTCACGAAACACGACACATGAAGTGTGGAGTGGAAAGAGGAAAATGTCTCACCGGGCGTGCCAGAATCTATTTACCGCCGAAAACCGAGAAGACAAATGTCTTTCTTGAATTTGGGGGCAGATGCTATTTGGTTTTATCCGTCCACCTCTCCGAAGATTCCAAGTTGATTTATGACACCATGTATCGAAGGTTTAGACGGATGCGGCCGATATAGCAGACTTCGTCAGATTCCCCCTCATGGTGAGGGGTTTTTGATTGTGGGGACGCTCTTCCCTGCAGGCGCAAGCCCCTACAGTTAATTACGCTACTGCATCGCGGTAACCACTTTCTCCTTCTCCAGATGGTCACTTCGTGTCGTGAGTGTTTGTTTTGTTTTTGGTTGCTCGTGGATTGTATACGGAGACTAATTTATGTTGTCGCCTTAGGGCGTGGATTAGTCCAAATCCGTATTTTCTTAGATTTAGGTTTGGGTTGGGTTTAAGGATCGTTAATCTCATTTGAGACTAAGATTAACTTAAACGTTTGTTAAGGATACGTTAGTCTAATTTTAGACTAAGATCTACTTAACAGGATCATTTAGATCCAACAAAAGAGCTTTTGGGCTCTATTGTTTTAGTTTAGGGACATTGCGGTCCATAAGTTTAAGAACATCATAGTCCGTGGAGTTTAAGGACATCATAGTCCAGTTTAAAGACATCATAGTCTAGTTTAAAGACCTCATATCCTGTAAAGTTTAAGGACATCATAGTCCATGAGTTTAAGGACCTCATAGTCCATAGAGTTTTGTTTATGGACGTTGCGGTCCATAGTAAGTTTAAGAACATTACGGTCCAAAGTTAGTTTAAGGACATTACGATCCAATGTTTGGATGTAACCCTGTGTTTGGAAATGCATCAGATAGTTATTGGTCGTCGGGACCCACCACCTCTCTGAAGACGTTGAAGAATTACAACGACATGTATCAGAGGTGTGAAGAGATGTACCATTGGACCAAAAGCCACATTGGGAAGCAATGGGATAAACATTATTTTCAACGCCATCTGAGATGATCAATTTTTGATGATCTGAGTGTGATGGGGCTCGGTTAAAAAGGGACTTGCCTCTGGAAGACTTAGCTAATTTTAGGCTAAGATTGGCTTGAATATAGTGTTAAACACTAGAGTATACTCGGTGCTCACGTGTTCCCACGTGAGGCGCTTAAAGTAGTGTTAAACACTAAGAATGAAGCGCTCACGTGGGATCAGCCTCAACCGCCTTGAATTCATTCCCCTTTTTCTTTTAAAAGTGCTGAGCACTTCTTAGGGGGGTCACGTGGGGTCACATGAGGAGTCCCAAGTTGGGATCTGTTTCAGGTCTTATTCCGCTTTTTCTTTTGAAGGGCTTGTTCAGGGGTCACGTGGGAGCACGTGACCTGATCTTATTTGTTTTCTCTCCTTCAACAAAAGTGCTCACGTGGGCACACATGATCTGTCATTTATCATGTTGGGTGGTAATCTTTTTTACGTGCATGGAAATCTTGAGTTAAGTCCCCTGTTTAATTAGAATTAAATTCTTTTATAGGGTTGAACCCTAATTTTATTTAGAGGAATTAAATTCCTATATGTTGTAAGAATTAAATTCTTTGAACTCAATTCTCCCCCTAGGTTTTGAATCTGCATAACAAATCTCCCCGATGAGAATTAAATTCTCAACTTGTGGGGAGATCTGCTTCTGCAGATCTTCAACCAGAGAAAGAACTAAGTTCTTTTTAGAAGAGTTAAACTCTTATGAAGGTAAAGAAGAAATAAAATATTCTCTGTGTTTTTCTTCCTTCCCTTACCTAGGGTTTCTTTTTCTCTGATAGGATCTTCCTCTCTCTGGAGAGTTCAATTCTTTTCTTTTTGTTTCCCAAGGGTTTTTTCTCCTCCTTTTTTCTATCTCCCCCTTTTTCTGTCCCTTTGCTCTTATTTATAGGAGAAAGAAAAGAATCAATTTGTTCAGAAAATCTCTCATTGAGAGATGTTGATTGATTTTATAATCAACCAAAATGATCTTTTAGATCAGTCGGTGAGTTTTATTCACCGTTGGATTTTTAATCCAAAGGCTCTCTGTTTAACAGAGAAGATTTCTTGTTTGTTTAGCAAGTTTAGGAAGATATTTCCTTACACAGAATCTTTCTGTAAATTGGTGATTTTTAATCACCATTGGATTTTTAATCCAACGGCGCTCTGCTTTACAGAGTGCAATCTTTCTTGTTTAGAATGATCCAAGGAAATATTTTCCAAAAAAGCGCTTTTGATCCCTCTGTTTAGAATTTAATTCTATCTGTTCAGAAGGCATAGGAGCCATCACGTGTACCACGTGACCCCTCACAGAATTAATTTGGTCTGTTCGAATGAAGGATTCCAAACAGAGGGAAGGCATCACGTGGTAACACGTGAGCTTCTTTGTTGTTTTTGTTTGTTTGTTTTATAACTGAGTCCCATACGTTTTGTGTGAAAAGACGATCACGTGCTTGCACGTGAGGCTTTAATCGCCACTTATTAAACGGAGCTGCCTATTCTGCATACAAATGCATCACGTGCTTGCATGTGATGCTCCACTAGCGGGAACTTTTTTCGTTTTCCCTCTCTCAGTTTTCTTTATAAGGGATTGATGATCACGTGCTCACACGTGATGTTTCCATTAATGGGTAATTTTCCTTTTCCTTTTTCTTCTGAATTTTTATAAGGGAACACCTATGTCGTCCTAATCCCCGTTACTTCCGATTATTCCAACATCATTTCAAGGATGACACAAAACAAGCACAAGATTAATTCCTAACTCTACTGACCAACCCTAACCCTAACAAGTTCTCCTGAACCTAAAATACAAACACTTAGGATAGAATTGAACAAACTTATACATTTTCACTTGACCCGTCTAAAATAAGAACGAAAATATGAACCATCTCCAAGTGGACGACTCGTACTCAACCGGCTAGCTACAAGCGAACCCGACTTGATTGCGGTAAATAGAACAAGTAGAATGCATGACATATCTCTAAGGTTTTTCTACCAATCAGCTGTCATGCTGCTTGAGTTCGACATAGTCTATACTCCTCAGAAAGCAGTAAAAAGGAAAGCCCTTGCCGACTTCCCCGCTGCTCATCCCATACGTGAAGGGTCACCGCTCAATCGCGAGTTACCTGATGAACAAGTGCTACATCTCAAAGATAACGAGCCATGATGGGAGCTCTACTTAGATAGAACCTCGTCAATGAGGACCTCCAGCAAATCAAGCATTCTGCATATAAAAGCAGGGATAGGATTGGTATTCATCACACCATCGGGAGGAACCCTGCAACGTTCCTTCGCTCTTACCGAGCCTCGCACAAACAACGAGGCTGAGTATAATGCTCTGATAGCTGTCTTGGAGCTTGCAATAGAAATGAAAATCCTTCGGCTATGAGTCTACGGTGATTCCCAGCTTGTCATCAAACAAGTGAGCGGCGACTATAAGATATATAAGTCCGAATTAGCTCAATGTAGAAGCCGGATGGTAGAACTCATAGAACAGTTCACCCATATTGAATTAATGAGAGTTCCTAGGGCGTTGAACAGAAAAGCCGACGTCCTCGCTCGCCTAGCCAAAGAGCTGGCTGATCCTGACATGGATGAAATTCTGATCACAGTCAGAAGCCGGCAAATTCTGCCTCCAGTGTCTTTACGAGAAGAGGAAAGCAAAAAACAAAAGAGCCATCCCGCCAAAGATGTTCTGATCATTCAAGATGAGCCCGATTGGAGAGAGCCCTTCATAGAGTAGCTCTGATATGACAAGCTTCCCGAAGAAAAATCTGCGTGGGTTCATATGACAAATTCTGGCTCAGGTGTCTGTCATCGGCCGAAACCCAAAAAGTCATGAAAGAAATTCACTCGGGCGTCTGCGGAGCTCACCAATCTGGCCCAAAAATGCTGCTCCAAATCAAACGGCTTGGGTATTATTGTCCTACCATGATAAGGGATTGCGAAGAGCATGCGAAGAAATGTCATCTCTGCCAAATTCATGGTGACTTCATTCACAAGCATCCCAATCCATTGCATCCTACGATGGCGTCATGGCCCTTCGAAGTTTGGGGCACCGACATAATTGGCTCGATTGACCCTCCGTCATCCGAAAGCCACCGGTTCATATTGGCCACAACTGACTACTTCTCCAGATGGGCTAAAGCGGTCCCAATAAAAGAAGTTAAGACAGAAAATATTCTGACGTTCTTCCGGCATAATATTCTATACCGCTTCAATACACCTAGAAGAATCATTTCTGACAACGTCATTCTTTCAAAGCTTCAAAGTCTAAAGGTTTGCTACACGGCATAAGATAGACTGGAGATATTCCTCCATCTATAATCAAAGAGCCAATGGGCTAGCCAAAACCTTCAATAAAACTATATGCAAGCTCTTGAGGAAAAATGCTTCAGCTAACAAGAGAGACTGGAATCTCAAACTCCATGAGGCGTTGTGGGCATATCACACTACGCACCACACTCCAACTCAGTCCACTCCATACTCACTATTCTTCAGAGTGGTGGCGATCCTCCCCTTCGAAGTTGAAATTCCAAGCCTCAGAATGGCCGTCCATCACGGTTTGACGAAGGAAGAAAACGTTCACCTTCGGCTCAAAGAACTTGACGCACTCGAAGAAAAGAGACTCGCAGTACAGCAAAGTCTGGAGCTATACCAAGCCCAAATGTCATGGGCCTATGAAAAGATGACTCGTCACCGTGCTTTTAAGAAAGGTGAATTGTGTTGGTCCTCAAAAGACCGATCGTCCCCAATTGATATGCTAAGGGAAAATTCGAGCCAAATTGGAAAGGACCATACGTTATTAAGAAAGTGTTTGATGGAGGATCCTACAAGCTGATAAATGCAGAGGGAGAAAGGCCCATGCCACCCATCAATGGCTTATATCTCAAGAAATACTACGCGTGAACGCTCCAAGTCGCAGACGAATCGAGCACACCGGCCCTATGGTGTCGATCATACATCCTGTAAAACCATATACAATCCATGGTCGTAAACGACCCCTATCTCTCCCAAGTCCTACCGGCGAGTTTGTGAAAACCCGAAATGGCGCAAACTCATGAAAAAGAGACAAAAATACACTCGCAAAGTCCTCTCAACCTTGTAAGGAGAATATTCCCACATGAGATCCTTACGACTCATAAAGGAGCAACACACTTAGGAATCCTCACGATTCCTAAGGAGAATATACACCTGCGAGATCCTCTCGACTCGTAGGGAGAAAATGCTTTTATGAAATCCTTACGGCTCATAAAATTGAAAAGCTTTAGGTGATAAGGATCTAAACCTGTCTCCTAAGTCATTGCTCTCCAACAGGCAAAATGATGAGTCACTCCTGGCACTACGCTTCAGTGTTAGCAATGCTGATGCCGACCCAAAACTCAAAACCCAAGTTTTCCCAAAGGCAAGTAATAAGTTGCTCCTGTCGCTACGCTTCAGTGTTAGCGGTGCTGATGCTGACCCAAATCCCAAGTCTTCCCAAGGAAAATGATGAGTCACTCCTGGCGCTATTCCAGTATAGCAATGATGATGCCAAAGAAAACCCAAATTCCAAGTCCCACTCAATTTCAAAAGTCCCACCAAACAAGACAGAAATCAAATAAATCAAATCAAAGTCCCACCGGTAATGGCTTCAAGCTCAAAAGGTCCCGCGGAACGGACAAGAACTCCAAAACCAATCAGATCAACAAGTCAACCAATGACCTCCTCGACGGAATCAAGCTCTACCTCGGAAACAAGCAAACCAATGACCGTCCTGGTGGAATCAAGCTCCACTTCAGAAACAAGTGAAATCCCGACACCGCAGAAAGCGGAGCAAGTCAAATCTAAACCCGACACCGCAGAAAGAGGAGCAAGTCAACTTCAATCCAGACACCGCAAGAAGCGGAGCAAGTCAAGTTCAATCCCGATACCGTAGAAAGCGGAGCAAGTTAAATCAAATCCCGACACCACAGAAAGCAGAGGAAGTCAAACCCAACCCCGACACCGCAAAAAGCCGAGCAAGTCAACTTTAACCCTGACACCGCAGAAAGTGGAGCAACTCAAAACAAATCCTGACACCGCAAAAAGCGAAGCATGTCAACTTTAATCCTAACACCGCAAGAAGCGGAGCAAGTCAAATCAAGCACCGACCCAAGTCGCAAAAATGGCAGCACAGACCGTCCAAATCGCAAAAATGGCAGTATCGACCGTCCATATCGCTAAAAGGGCAGTATCGACCCTCCACAGGGAACCAAACAAAATCAATCTCCATATAGAACAAAATCCATCAATTTCATGCACACAACCCATACACGCAGTGTGCATTCATTGATGGGGCTACTTTATTGGGGTTAAAATTTATAGCCCGGTTGACCAAGTCAAAGTCAAGGTCAACTCCAAGTCAAGTGGGCCCGAGCCCAAGCAAGCGGACCCAAGTCCAAGCCAAGTGGGCCTAAGCCCAAGTCAAGACCGAGTATGGAAGGGACCGACCCCATGACAAAAAGAATGAAGCAATAAATTAGTTCAATATATTTTTTTAAATAAATGTATGGAAGAGGGGCAAAAAGGCAAAAAATTTGTAAACCCCATAGGTATGTGCAAAAAGAAATAAGCACATGAGGTATGGGTAGGCACAAGTACCATTTGGAAAAGACCAAAGGGCTATATGTAAAGTGTGTAGCCTATATAAGGCAAACATGATAAGAAAATCAATAACAAGTTTCATTCTCTCATAATTTCTATGGTTTTGTGCCTCAAAATTTTAAACCTTCTGCTCTTTTTTGAATTAAATCAAGAGTTTAACTCTTCTTTTCCCAAAAAGGGATAGTTTTTTTACCATAAAACTCTTGAAAAGGGGAGTTCAAATCTCCCATCAAATCTCTAAAAGGGAGATTTTAAATCTCACCGTCCCTTTTCTCCAAGATCCATTAAGAAGAGAGGAGGAAGAACGAATCCAACTCAAAAGAACCCGTTTTAGAGAAGTTTAAGGCTTGAAGAGGAATAAAAGGGGTCTCTTTTCACCATCCAAGATCTAAACCCTTTTGGAGTATAACTCCAAAGCAATCTTTGAGGAGCTCAACCCCAGTTCCAAGATCCAAATTCTCAAAGAAGTTTAACCCCAAATCTAGATCTTTTAGGAGTTCAACTCCAAATAAAAATCCTTTTTTTAGGAGTTTAACTCCAAAGTCTTTCGGGAGTTTAACTCCCAATCCAGGGGCTAAGCCTTTTTTCTGCTGATGCCCAGAGGCCGCACGCCGGGCGCGTGACCCACTGGCGCCCGGCGCCCATGTTCCACGCACATGACTCGCTGGCGACCGGCGCCCATGTGCCACACACGTGACCCGCTGGCGCCAGAGGCCACGTGCCACCTCACGCGTCCTTAGGATGCTCCTCACCCCTCTTTTCCCACACGTTTCACACTCGAAACACTTTCCCGTTAGAATAAAATTTCTAACGGGGCGCTGCCCTGCACCCCGTAAGGGGGCTACTAGCCCCCTTGACCCCCAGCCCACTATCAGGATAGCGGGACCCCCATAAACTCTGCGAGACCCCCGATATGCCCAAACCACCCTCAAACTTGTTCCCAAACACAACACGCGCACACTGTACATTGAGTTCACATGACCAGTTTTACCCGTCAATCAGAGTTTCCCTCGCTCCAAAAGCGAAAGGTAATTAATGGCAGCTTAGTCCACGGCTGCCAGCGATTCGGATCCTTACAATCAATAAACCCTGGCCTACCTCAGGCAGGGGGAATCTATAATCCGCCTGACAAGCGACATGCATTCCTATCTCAATAGGGTGATAAAAAACACTATACAGGGTTCTTCAAATCTCTCGTTGAGGGAGAGGTTTTGGAATATAGAAATGAACAGACGGGAGATGAAGAGACGCATGGATACAGGCGGGGCCCACTTGGACTTGCATGGGCCGCCCAAACCTGCCCTAGGTCGGCTCCAACTTGGAGTCTGGCCTCGGTTCTCATGCCCAGGGTTCGAGTCAACGTATCAAGTCCAAACTCGTATATCTTTTCATATATAAATTTTCGTAACTCCGTCAATTGCCCGTGAAACTTTCAGGAACTCCAAAACATCAAAAAGAATAATATAAAAATAATTGGGATGCAAAGATTCAAACACGCGAGCTATGGGACAGCAGTGTAGAGGCTTAACCCGTGAGCTACAAGTTGTTTCTTGCACTTATTTCACAAGAATTACTTAAAACTCGATTCAAGATCAGAGAACAAGATCTTTTATTAATTAAAACAAAATGGATGGTACATAAAATTTATGGTCGTTACAACCGTAGGGGCAATTGTTTTTTTTTTGTTTTTGTTTTTTTAAAAATTAATAATATCTTGTCCCAACGGTTTCCACCGTATGGGTATCATTTTACATTTTTTTTAAAAATTTGAAAAACTTCCTCCTCCTCCTCGTCCTCCTCACCCTCCTCAGACAACTCCTCGTTCAACGCCACGATCCCTCCATCCTCCATCATTTTCATACCCAAACAAACAACAATGAATCCCCAAATTTCCTACTCAAATCCAAAATAAAAACTTCAAATTTCACCAAAATAGGAAGAATTACGAAAATCAAGAAAACAACATAACAACAACAACAATGGAGAGATCGACCTCGAAAGACAAGGAGAGCTCGACCTTTTTTTTAAAAAACCTACATCCCCAAAAATCTTGCCTTCTTCCTTCAATCCTATCCGACTTCGCTGCAAAAAATCAACAAACATAAATTAGACCTTAAAATCTCCTAAAAAAAACTCACAATTGATCCTTTGCCAGAATCAAATCGAGTACCGTTCTGAAGAACGATGGTCAATTCTTTGGTGTTAATGAGACGAGGACGCCTTTGTATTAGATCTTGCTCTTGGATGTGAGGTTGATCACGCTGCCGATGTACGAATCCACTGACGGCGAGCTCGCGGGGCTCGATAATTCTTCAGACGCCATCGATGATCTCTGCCCTAGCCCTAGGGAGACAACAAGCACAAGGGGCAAAATGGATTTTTTGGGATCTAGGGTTTTTTGAGAGGGGAATTTCAAATTTAGGGGATCTAGGGTTTTTTGAGAGGGGAATTTCAAATTTAGGGGATCTAGGGTTTTTTGAGTAAGGAATTTCAAATTTGGGGGATCTAGGGTTTTTTGAAAGATGATCTAAATGAAAGGCTTTGAGGGAGGAGGCAGCGAAGGATCGAGGATGAGGAGGAGGATCCGGAGGAGGAGAAGGCTTTAGCTTGGAGGAGGAGGCCGTAAAGGATCAAGGAGGAAGAGGATGCCGCGGAGGATCGAGCGGCGACGAGATAAAGAGAGAGATCGATGGGAACGAGGTAGAGATCGAAGGGAACGAGATAAGGAAAAATAAGGAATTTATGTGTTTTTTTTTAACCCAAACATTGCCCCTATGGTTCCAATAGTAAGGGTTTCTCTGCCAGCACCATAGGGGAAACCACAAAAGTAATTTTTCTGTAAACTTGCCCCTGTGGTTATCACCGTAAGGGCACATTTGCCCCTATGATAGAAACCATAAGGGCAACCTAAAATTTCCCCTACGGTTTTTCTCATCCGTAGGGGCAAACCATTTTTGTACTAGTGTAAGAGTTGTTACCATCTCCTCCGTGGTTATTTTACAAACTCCACTCAATCACCGTCTGCTTCTGTACCCATCTTCAACAAAATGTGGAAAGAAAAAGCCATTTTACCTCGAGTGAAGCATTTTATATAGAGATGTTTGAATCAAGCCCTACCGACCAATGATCGACGTGCAAAGCTGCTACTTAGTGTTGATCCATGTTGTCCTATTTGCGGTCAACAAAATGAAACATTTGAACATCTCCTATTATCTTGTCCTCTATCATCATCCGTTTGGAGTATTGTTGAGCCAGAAATTGACATTGGCTCATTGGTTGGTATTTCTAATTTTTTCGACACTATGCTCAACATGCATAACATTGATGGTGGTCAGAAAGTTGGTTGGTTATGCAACGTTGCTTGGTGTGTTTGGAAATGTCGTTGCGAGTTGATATCCTAACAAACTCATTTAAGTGCCATAGGAGTTATCAATCGAGCTTCAACTATTTATGCCATGACGGAGACATCGCCCATCAAACACTTTACTCCTTCAAACTCACTTCCCATTCATTATTGGTCACCTCATCCATATGCATATTTAACCGTCAACGTTGATGGAGCCACTAGTTTGACTACTTTGGCATGGGGTGCCATCGGTAGGGATAAAAGTGCACTTGCCATTTTCATCGCTTTAGGTGAAATTTCTCACCTTGACCCAGAGATAGTTGAGGCATATGATTTTCTTGAAGCAATCAAATTGTGTTTGAGCACAACTTATACATCCAAACATATGTATTGTTATGCTTCTAATATTATCAAGTGGGTGGTAGAACCCCTCAGTTCTCCTTTTTGGCGCTCAACGCACGTTTTCAATGAATGTCGAATGCTTTTTCTCAAGATAAATCACTCTCAGCATGACATATTAAGCGAGACATCAATCATACAGCACATGCCATTGCACGAACGAGTTTACAATCCAGCACCTTTGGCTTTTGTGTTGGGGAATAAAAAACCAGAGAAGAAACAACACGGAACAATGCTCACGACCAATCACAAAATCCATGCAATACCAACGAAAGATAAAAAAAAACAATAAAAGCGAGAACAAATAAGAATCAAACTAGAGACAAAGGGATTTGTTAACGAGATTCACCCACAATATGGCTAGTCTCCGGCAGAGCGAAATCTTCATTAGTCTACTAGATCTTAGAATCAAGTTACACCCACGAACAACCCTAGACGATTTCTCTCAAATCACTCTAGATCTTAGCCGTCACCCTAACTTTATACAATAGTCTCTCAAATTGGTAGTACATATTACACAGGAGTGATCCTTATATATAGACAAACCCTAATCCTACTTAAAACAAGAGATAAGCCTAAATAAATAATATTCGGTTCGTACAGAAAACCCGTCGACAGACGTTTGCACCAGACTTGGTTAGACGTCTTCCTCTTCTTTGTTTCTCTTCAGCTCCTTGGGTAGACGTCTACACCTTTGCCATCAGACATATGCCGTTGCTCTAGATTGGGCTTCAGCTTCTCCAGACGGTTGCCCCAGATGTCTGTCTACGCTCTTTTCTTTGGCAAAGGCATCCCAGACGTCTGCACTTTGGCCGTCAGACGTCTGGCGTTGCTCTGGATTTCTGACATGAGTCTCGTGCATGTCCAGACGCCTGCACCTCCCGCTTCAGACGTCCGAGGAAGAATTTTCCACAATTCAACAATCACCCACTTAGAGAATTCTTCTGCCTTGATTCCTATCCTAGTAGACTTCACATGATTCCGCTTCTGGTCTCTCCTCATCAAATTTTCATGGAGAGGTTCACCAACCTGCAACAAAGATCTAGCTTGTCTCTGTCTACAACCTTGGTGAATATATCTGTAGGATTCTTTTCTCCTGCGATCTTCTGCAGTATCAACTCCCCATCTTCCAATGCTATGCGTATAAAGTGGTACTGCACCTTGATGTGCTTCTTCCGAGAGTGATATGCCACGTTCTTGGCCAAGTGTATCGCACTTTGGATGTCTCTCCACAAGGTGTTGAAATCTTGTTTCTTACACAACTCTTCAAGTAACCCTTGCAACCGTATCATCTCCTTACTGGCTTCCATGATGGCCACATAATCGGCCTCCGTCGTTGACAATGCCACAACTTTCTATAGCTGAGATACGCAACTAACCGTTTTCCCCTGACTGTGAATACATACCCTGTTGTGCTCTTCCCACTATCTCGATCACTCGAATAGTCCGCATCAACATAACCTTGTTGTCACACCCCGCTTCCCAAAAGAACGATAATAACACGTGACTAGGCCCACGACGCATTTATTTAGAGAAAGTCATTTCCCGCAATAAATACACTAAGCATTTATAAGCAACAAAAAGTAACAAGAATAAACAAAAGAATGAAATCCAACTTTGACTTATTACATTCAAGATTCACAGTTGATAAAATATCTGAATATAAGATACAATAATATGATAAGCCTTAATAAGGAGGCATACATAAATAAGCTGGAATGAAATGAAAAGCTGAATGGAACTAGACGTCCAGATGTGATGCGAGCTGGTTGAACTCCTCTTCGACCGCTTCCATCTTCTCTGTCACAATGCCACCAGACGAACATGCAGCCTATGGAATAACAATGCAATGACATAACCAATGGGCCACAAGGTTACTATTGTATGGAATTAAATAGAAATAAATATATGCAGAGTTATAAAAGAGAATAATTTAAAAGTTAAACGAAATAAATCATTTTCTTAAACTAATTTTTTTCTCCTTTCAAACAAAATAAATTCTCTTTCCAAAATTTTCCTTTCAAAATAAAAGAATAAATTCTTTATATTAAAGAGATCAAACTAAATCTTTTAAAAATCTTTCAAAACCCTTTCTTTTTATAAAACGTGTCATTCCGAAACACGTATATTTTTTTATTAAAAAACATTATAGTAAAAACAGGTTCGTTACATTCTACCCTTTTTAAAAAGAATTTCGTCCTCGAAATTCCATAAGGAGTTTATGGGTAAGGACACAAGCAAAAGATAGTTCTAAGAGATACAAGTGGAAAGGAGTGGATTGATTTTAAGAAATCAAAACGGGATGTGATTTTCAAGAAAATATGGATTCAAGGATGTGGAGGAGATTCAAAGAAAAAGCTAAATGTAATAGTTGGATTTTGAAATTCTTATAATATATTGCTTATGATGTTCATGCAGAACTAACCTGCATGGGCCACCAATAAAACCTGTCATGCCCCACTTCATAAAAGAACGGTAACGACACGTGACTAGGCCCGCTACGTATTTATTTAGAGAATGTCATTTCCCGCAATAAATATGCTAAGCGTTTATAAGCAACATAAAGTAACAAGAATAAAGAAAAGAATAAAATCCAACTTTGATTTATTATATTCAAGATTCATAGTTGACAAAATATCTGATTACAAAATACAATAACATAATAAACCTTAACAAAGAGGCATACATAAATAAGCTGAAATAAAATGAAAAGCTGAATGGAACTAGACGTCCAGTTGTGATGCGAACTGATTATACTATTCTTCGACCGCTTCTATCTTCTCTGTCTCAATACTATCTGACGAACATGTAGCCTATGGAATAACAATGCAATGATTTAACCAATGAGCCACAAGGTTATTATTGCATAGAATTAAATAGAAATAAATATATGCAAAGTTACAAAAGAGAATAATTTAAAAGTTAAACGAAATAAATCATTTTCTTAAACTAATTTTTTTCATTTCTCCTTTCAAACGAAACAAATTCTCTTTCCAAAATTTTTCTTTCAAAATAAAATAATAAATTCTTTATATTAAAGAGATCAAACTAAATCTTTTAAAAATCTTTCAAAACCTTTTCTTTTTATAAAACATGTCATTCCAAAACACGTATATTTTTTATATTAAAAAAACATTATAATAAAAACAGGGTCGTTACACTTGCAAATTTATAGCGTCACCCCCGAAACATAAGCAATGACTGGACGTCCCCCTAAGATATCTCAATATCCACTTCACTGCATTCCAATATTCTTTTCCTGGGTTTTGTATGTACCTTCTCACAACTCCTACTGCATGTGCAATATCTGGTCTCGTACTTACCATCGCATACATCAAACTCCCCACCGCAGATGCATATGGTACTCGCGCCATTTCATCTTTCTGCTCTTGAGTTGTCGGGCACAACTCCTTACTGTGTTTGAAATGTTTCTAAAGGCGTACTCACCGGCTTTGACTTGTCCATGTTGAACCGCTTCAAAACCTTTTCTACGTAGTCCTTTTGCGATAACCACTGCTTTCGCTGCTTTCGCTGCTTCCTGTCTCTTATGATCTTCATGCCCAAAATTTGCTTGGCTGCTCTCAAATCCTTCATGGAGAATTTTTTCAGCCACCATCTTCTTCAGATTTTGAATTTTCTCGAAATTCGGACCCTCTACCAACATGTCATCCACGTAAAGTAACAAAATAATGTAGTCGCCATCCTTGAGAGTCTGAACGTACATGCAGTGGTCTGAATCACAGCGCACAAATCTTGTCTCTAATATGAACTGATTGAACTTGAGATACCACTGCCTTGGAGCTTTCTTGAGGCCATACAAGCTTTTTCACAGTCTACATACCATATTTTCTTTCCCCTTCCTTCGTATCATGTTGGCTGCATCGTATAGATCTTCTCCTCTAAATCTTCATGAAGGAATGCCGTTTTCATATCCAGCTGCTTTAAGTGCAAATCCTTCACCGTCACGATACTGAGAATCACTCGAATTGAAGCTATCTTCACCACTGGGGAAAATATCTCTTGATAGTCTATCTCATACTGTTGTGCATATCCCTTTACTACCAAGCGAGTCTTGTACCACTTCATGCCATCAGACTCATCCTTTATCCTGTACACCCATCTATTTAGTAACGCCTTTCGACCCTTATGTAGTTTCACTAGTTACCACATACGATTCTTCTTCAAAGAATCCATCTTTTCATTCATAACTTGCTCCCACTTCTTGCTATCAGTATCTTGCGTCGCCTCTACAAGGATTCGGGCTCTTCCGAATCTGTGTACACTATGAAACATGTAACAAATCTGACAGGTAGTCTCCTCTCTAGTGTAGATCTCCTCAGAACTAGTACATCTGGTTGCAGAACTTGGTTTTCAACATGTTCTTGAACCTGATCCTGCACTGCCGTCCCGGTCTCCTCCATATTCCGATTTCCACCTGTAGGCTCATGATTGCTCTCATGAGTTCCATGTAGCTCGACGAACTCTGAAATTGTACCATCCTTTGCTTGTTTTTTTTTCTTTGTACAAGTGTTTCTCATCAAAGACGACGTTCCAATTTCGTATTACCTTCTTGCTTGTTAATCCCACAGCCGATATCCGAACTCATTGCTGGGAACTTAAGCACACTAGCAAACTAATTTTAGAAGATGGCAACATGTATTTCAAATTTTCTAGTTTGCTAAAATTCTAAAACCTTGAATCGAACTAAAGAGCTAGAACTTGATAACAAAAACTAGTGAGCAATGCTAATCTGCTATGTTAGCAATACTCACATCCTCAAGCTTTCTCCAAGGACTTCGGATCGCGCTTACAAGATGGTCCTCTTTGGCCAAAGATGATCCACCCGAGGGAACTGATCTAAGCTCCAGCTTCGCCTAGTGAAGCAACCGACACTCCAAGCTCGCTTGTAATGGAGAGTGGGGATGTAGGAATTTTCCATTATCTTTTTCTCGCATATCAAAAGCTCATGAGAGCAAGTGAAGAAGGAAGAGGAAGTGAGGATGTTGGGGTCGAAAATTGCACCCCGGTTGACCAAATCAAAGTCAAGGTCAACCCCAAGCCAAGTGGGCCCAAGCCCAGATCAAGTAGGCCCATGCCCAAGTCGAGTCCGAAAATGAAGCGGCCGGCCCCCCTCCATGCCAAAATAAAAATCATGTAATAAATAATTTTGATTTTTTTTATACATGAATGTAAGCAAAATGGGCATAAATCCAAATTTTTGTAAAGCCCATGGCTTATGTGCAAAAGAAATGAGCACATGAGACATGGGATGGGCAAAATGCCATTTTGTAAAGCCCAAGGGGCTATATGTAAATGTTTAAGCCTATATAAGGCAACATGATGATGAATAAAATATACACTTTTCATTCTCTCTCAAAAATTAGGGCATGTGCCTCTTTCTCCTTCCTCAAGGTTCTAAAACCTTCCCCTTTTGAATTAAATCAAGAGTTTTACTCTTCCTTTTCCAAAAATAAATAGTTTTTCACCAAAAAACCCACAAAGGGGAGCTCGGATCTCCCATCAAATCTCTGAAAATGGAGGTTTTGAATCTCACTCCCCTTTTCCCCCAAGATCCGGCCAACCGAGAGGAAGAAGAAGGAGACCCATCTCCAAAAATCCCACGTTGGGAGGATCCAAGGCTCAAAAGAAGAGCCAAAGATTCCTAGGAGTTTAACTCCTTTCTAGATCTATTGGAGTTTAACTCCATAAATTAAATTTCTGTTAGGAGTTCAACTCCAAAACCCCTTTTGGGAGTTCAACTCCCCAACCTAGGGGCTAAGCCATTTCCCGCTGGTGCTTTGCGCCCAGCGCCCGCGTACCACGCACGTGGGGTGCTGGCGTCTTGCACCGGCGTGCAGCGCACGTGGGGCGCTGGCGCCATGCGCCCAGCGCCCGCGTGCCGCGCACGTGGGGCGCTGGCGCCTTCTCCCACGCATCTTTTGGATGCCTTTCCCTTTTTTTCTCCATATATATATGTGTACACACACACATACATACTCTACAACACTGTCCCCGTTAGAAAAAAATTCTAACGGGGCGCTGCCCTGCGCCCCGCAAGGGGACTGCTAGCCCCCTTGACCCCCAGCCCGCTATCCAGGTAGCGGGACCCCCGTAAAAACTCTGCGAGGCCCCCGATATATCCAAAACCCCTTCAAAACACAACACTGCACATTGAGTTCGCATGACCTATTTGACCCGTCAATCAGAGGTTCTCTCGCTCCAAAGGCGAGGGGTAATTAACGGCAGCTTAGTCCGCGGCTGCCGGAGATTCGAATCCCCACAATCAATAAATCCCAGCCTACCCTAGGCAGGGGGAATCTGTAATGTGCCTGACAAGCGCGCGCGTATTCCCATCTCAATGGGGTGACGAAAAACACCCTACAGATTCTGGCACTCCCGGTGGGACTGATCTCTCCTCCCATATTTCAGGTTAAATATCCATGTGAACTCAATCAACGTATACATTGATTGCCTGTACTGAAATCATGCTTCTTTGTGCAGGTTAACAAATTTCAAATTGCAATCTCCGAAAGCAACAAAATGTCTCTAAGGATCAGCTCAGCTCTCGACACGACTCCCATCTCCTACACGATGAAGATGGATGCCAGGACGGTCCTCCCGGCCAGTCTCGGGAGAAAATATAAGGAGCCGCCGCTACCATTTGGATCTATTATGTTCGTGTCAGCTAACGCCATTCCAGCTCCTCAAGCTCCGATAACAGACAAACCGGTCTCAAAAGGGAAAAGGCCGAATGTCATGGTCGCGAGGGCACCTTAGCCCAAGCACAAATCCGTTTCCGAACGACTCTCCATCGCTCCAGCTGGGGGCAAGGCCATCAACGTCAACAAAGCAACGGGGCACCTCGGGCAAGCTCCAGCGGCACCCTCGACAACTGCTCGATCAGGTATTTTCTTTAAGCTCCCTATCAATCGACTCACGGTGACTTCCCAGAAAACGGATGCCCGCCAAGCCCTCAAAATCGAGAAGCTAAGGCAGAAAAGGCTCAGATACAGAGCCAACAAAAGGGCTAGGGCTCATGCTAGGCTGAGCTTCATGAGGCTCCAAGAACGGGGTTACCCCACCAAAGATAAAGAGACGGCTGGATATGTGGTCCACACTGTCTACATGGTTGGGCATGAAGAAACGAACCCTCCTATGCTTCACAGCCATGGTGATGATATGGCGGACGCTACCCAACATCGACTCGGTCTAAATGATGAAGAGCTCGCTCAGGCCGATAAGCCAAAAGAGCCCAGGGTTCCTGCGGAATTGAGCTCAGGCAACAAGGATGGCCCGGTTGTCATAATCGGAACTACAGAACAAGCATTATTCCGATGGCTTTAGAGGCAGCTTCAGGACAGGGATGAGAAGTTAGCCAAGGTACAGTCTAAGGATGACGAATTGGCAAATGTCGCGGCAAATCTCGCGACCCAAATCGCCCGATTGTAATTACAGCGGAATCAAATTTTGGTTCATGAGCCAGGGATTGATACCCGGAGGTAGCCAACTGATACCCCCTTCAGCTTAAGAGCGGAGCGCCTTCGCGAAAAACGGCCGCGATCAGCCTCCAGTCACTCCGATACATACAATGAAAGGCAATCGCCTCTGAAAGAGAAACTGGATAAGGTCTATTCCTTCAAAAGGGACAAAGTCCACAAGATATTTAAGGATGCCCTAAGAAACGGTCTACAACTGCCAAAATCAAAGAGACCGCAAGAAGCGAATATGACCGACGACCCAAAATATTGCCCCTATCACAGAGTGATAAGTCATGCCATTGAGGACTGCTTCGTCTTTAAAGATTGGGTCGAAAAGCAATACAAGATGGGAGAGATAGAACTGTCTAAAGGCGTGTTAGCAAACAGTCAAGCTATGACTGTCGATTTCATACAAATGGAGACCGGAGCCCTTCAGGAACCTGATTCTCTCAGACATGTGTCATTATCTGAAAAGGGCGAACCAAAGACTGATCGGCCTCAAGGACCAACATCAATAAAGGAACCTACTCTGATGGAGAGAAAGAAGAAGGTATACTCCTTCAGGAGGGATGAAGTCCGCAAAATATTCGCGGACGCCTTGAACAACGGTCTGCAACTGCCTGTTCCAAAAAGGCCACATGAAATGAACATGACCGGCAATCCCATATACCGCCCATATCATAGAATGGTAAGTCATACCATCTAAGACTGCTATATTTTCAAAGATTGGGTGGAGAACTAATACAAACTTGGGAAAGCCCCACAGTCATTAGATGTACCGACAAGCCACAGAGCTATGGTCATCAACACAACTCCGCAAAGATCAAAGTTCGAGGAGCTGGGATAAGTGGGAACGATAGACCTCTAAGTCTTTAAACTGGGAACCGCTGACCACCACGTCGTTAAACTGGGAACGATAGACCTCTAAGTCTTTAAACTAGGTCTAAGTCTTTAAACTGGAGACAATTGACCACCACGTCGTTAAACTGGGAACAGTCGACCTCTAAGTCGTTAAACTGGGGATGTAAAAATGTGTAAATAAAACAAAAAAGAGAGAAAAAATATATATATAAAAAAATAAAAAGCCGAAATGATGGGGCAACTCGCAATAAAAATCAGCGAGTAAAAATAAAGATGAAAATAAAGCCGAAATGATAGGGCAACTGCGAATAAATAGCCGAAATGATAGGGCAATCGCGACCTTCGCGATAAGAAAAGCTGAAATGATAGAGCAATAGCGGTAAAAAAACCGGCGAATAATGAGTCGCTCCTAGTACCATATTCCAGTGCAGCGATGCAGACGCCGTCCAAAACTCAAATCCCCGAATATCCTAACGGCGAATGATGAGTCTCTCCTGCTACCATATTCCAGTGTAGCGATGCAGACGCCAACCAAAATTTCAAATCTCTGAATGTCCCAACGTCGAATGATGAGTCGCTCCTGGTACCATATTCCTGTACAGCGATGCAGACGCCGTCCAAAACTCAAATTCCCAATGGAGAATGATGAGTCGCTCCTGGTACCATATTCCAGTGCAGCGATGCAGACGCCAACCAAAATTTCAAATCTCTGAATGTCCCAACGGCGAATGATGAGTCGCTCCTGGTACCATATTCCAGTACAGCAATGCAGACGCCGTCTAAAACTCAAATTCCCAATGGCGAATGTTGAGTCGCTCCTGGTACCATATTCCAGTGCAGCAATGCAGACGCCAACCAAAATTCAAATTTCCAAAATTCTCCCTGCCCTACGGGTGGTCCCTAAATTGACTATCGTATACAATCCACGGGCTCAAATAATTCTCATCATACCCTTGCCTCACCGAAGTGACCAGTCCAGCGACCGGTCTCCGCCTTTGGAATTACGCTCCATTTGGGAAGACCCACTCATGTGTCCTCACGATACATGAGGAGAACAAACCTTCGTGGGATCCTTACGACTCACAAAGGAAAAACAAACTTGGGAGTCCTCACGACTCCTGAGGAGAAAATACACCTACGGGATCCTTTCGACTCGTAGGGAGAAAATTCTTTTATGGGACCCTTACGGCACATAAAATTGAAAAGCCTTAGGTGATAGGGACCTAAACCTATCGCCTAAGCCATCACTTCCCAATGGGTTAAGGCAAATGATGAATTGCTCCTGGCACCTGTGCTTTAGTGTTAGCAACGCTGATGCCGGCCCCTACCCCGAAATTCCAAATCGATCCAATAGACCCCTTAGTCTTTAAACTGGGAACAGATGATCGCTAAGTCGTTAAACTGGGAACAGATGACCGCTAAGTCGTTAAACTGGGCACAATAGACCTCTAAGTCGTTAAACTGGAAACAGAAGACCCCTAAGCCTTTAAACTAGAAACATATGACCTCTAAGTCGTTAAACTGGAAACAGAAGACCCCTAAGTCTTTAAACTGGAAACAGATGACCTCTAAGTCGTTAAACTTGAAACAGAAGACCCCTAAGTCTTTAAACTAGGAACAGATGACCTCTAAGTCGTTAAACTGGAAACAGAAGACCCCTAAGTCTTTAAACTGGAAACAGATGACCTTTAAGTCGTTAAACTGGAAACATATGGCCTCTAAGTCGTTAAACTGGAAACAGATGACCCCTAAGTCATTAAACTGGGAACGATGGAAATCCACTCATGTGTCCTCACGATGCATGAGGAGAACAAAACTTGCGAGATCCTTACGACTCGTAAGAAAACGCCTTCGTGGGATCCTTACGACTCACAAAAGAAAGACACACTTGGGGGTCCTCACGACTCCTAAGGAGAAAATTCACCTACGGGATCCTTACGACTCGTAGGGAGAAAATGCTTTTATGGGACCCTTACGGCCCATAAAATTGAAAAGCCTTAGGTGATAGGGATCTAAACCTATCTCCCAAGCCATCGCTTCCCAACAGGGAAGGGCAAATGATGAGTTGCTCCTGACATTATTCCAGTGCAGCAATGCAGATGCCGACCCAAAAACCAAAATCCCCAAATCCTCTCAAAGACAGATGATGATTCGCTCCTGGTACCATATTCCAGTGTAGCGATGCTGATGTCAACCCAAATCAAATCAAACCAACAACCTCTGCGGCGGAATCATGCTTCGTCCTAGAATTTACCCCGTGTCAAAATCATGCTTCACCTCGGGATATCTACCTTCCCTGTCGGAATCATGCTCCGCCTCGGAATCAGGTCAACCAGCGACACTCCATGCCAGGGACAAGTCGACCAGCAACCTCCCTGTTGGAATCATGCTCCGCCTCGGAATCAGGTCAACCAGCGACACTCCGTGCCGGGGACAAGTCTAACAGCGACACTCCATGCCGGGGATAAGTCGATCAGCGACACTCCGTGCCGGAGACAAGTCGAACAGCGACACTCCGTGCCGGGGACAAGTCGAACAGCGACACTCCGTGCCGGGGAAACGTCGAACAGCGACACTCTGTGCCGGGGACAAGTCGACCAGCGACACTCCGTGGCAGGGACAAGTCGACCAGTGACCTCCCTGTCGAAATCATGCTCCGCCTCGGAATCAGGTCAACCAGCGCCACTCCGTGCCGGGGACAAGTCGAACAGCGCCACTCCATGCCGGGGAAAAGTCGAACAGTGATACTCCGTGCCGGGGAAACGTCGATCAGCGATACTCCGTGCCGGGGACAAGTCGACCCGCGATACTCCGTGCTGGGGAAACGTCACATAAAGACACTCCGTCTCGGGGAAACGTCCAACACAGACACTCCGGGCCAGGGAAACGTCTACCACGGACACTCCGCCTCGGAGACGCGTCAAGCGTCGACCGTCCATGTCGTAAAAAGGGCAGTGCAGGCTTCCTACAAAGCGGAAACCAAATCACTCCGGGCCAGGGAAAAGACTACCACGGACACTCCGCTTCGGAGACGCGTCAAGCGTCAACCGTCCATGTCGTAAAAAGGGCAGTGCAGGCTTCCTACAAAGCGAGAACCAAATCACTCTGGGCCAAGGAAAAGTCTACCACGGACACGCTCGGAGATGCGTCAAGCGTCGACCATCCATGTCGTAAAAAGGGCAGTGCCGCCTTCCCACAAAGCGGGAACCAAATCACTCTGGGCCAAGAAAAAGTCTACCACGGACACTCCGTCTCGGAGACGCGTCAAGCGTCGACCGTCCATGTCGTAAAAAGGGCAGCGCAGGCTTCCTACAAAGCAGGAACCAAATCACTCCGGGCCAGGGAAAAGTCTACCACGGATACTCCGCCTCGGAGACGCGTCAAGCGTTGACCGTCCATGTCGTAAAAAGGGCAGTGCATCCCAAAAGTGGGAACCAAAGCAAGTCGCCTCCATGCGAAAGAAGATCAATCAATTTCATGCACACGACCCACATATGTGGTGTGCATTTATTGATGGGGGGCACTTTGTTGGGGTCGAAAATTGCACCCCAGTTAACCAAGTCAAAGTCAAGGTCAACCCCAAGCCAAGTGGGCCTAAGCCCAGATCAAGTGGGCTCATGCCCAAGTCGAGTCCGAAAATGAAGCGGCCGGCCCCCCTCCATGCCAAAATAAAAATCATGTAATAAATAATTTTGATTTTTTTTATGCATGAATGTAAGCAAAATGGGCATAAATCCAAATTTTTGTAAAGCCCATGGCTTTTGTGCAAAAGAAGTGAGCACATGAGGCATGCGATGGGCAAAATGCCATTTTGTAAAGCCCAAGGGGCTATATGTACATGTGTAAGCCTATATAAGGCAACATGATGATGAATAAAATATACACTTTTTATTCTCTCACAAAAATTAGGGCATGTGCCTCTTTCTCCTTCCTCAAGGTTCTAAAACCTTCTTCCTCTTTTGAATTAAATCAAGAGTTTTACTCTTCCTTTTCCAAAATTAAATAGTTTTTCACCACAAAACCCATAAAGGGGAGCTCGGATCTCCCATCAAATCTCTGAAAGGGGAGATTTTGAATCTCACTCCCCTTTTCCCTCAAGATCCGGCCAATCGAGAGGAAGAAGAAGGAGACCCATCTCCAAAAATCCCACGTTGGGAGGATCCAAGGCTCAAAAGAAGAGCCAAACATTCCTGGGAGTTTAACTCCTTTCTAGATCTATTGGAGTTTAACTCCATAAATTAAATTTCTGTTTGGAGTTCAACTCCAAAACCCATTTTGGGAGTTCAACTCCCCAACCTAGGGGCTAAGCCCCTTCTCGCTGGTGCCTTACGCCCAGCGCCCGCGTGCCGCGCACGTGGGGCGCTGGCACCGTGTGCCCAGCTCCCGCTTGCCACGCACGTGGGGCGCTCGCGCCTTGCGCCCAGCGCCCGCGTGCCGCGCACGTGGGGCGCTGGCGCCTTCTCCCATGCATCTTTTGGATGTCTTTCTCTTTTTTTCTCCATATATATATATATGTATACACGCGCGCGCGCGCATGCACACATACTCCACAACACTATCCCCGTTAGAAAAAATTTCTAATGGGGCGCTGCCCCGCACCCCGCAAGGGGGCTGCTAGCCCCCTTGACCCCCAGCCTGCTATCCGGGTAGCGGAACCCCCGTAAAAACTCTGCGGGACCCCCGATATATCCAAAACCCCTTCAAAACACAACACTGCACATTAAGTTCGCATGACCTGTTTGACCCGTCAATCGAAGGTTCTCTCGCTCCAAAGGCGAGGGGTAATTAACGACAGCTTAGTCCGCGACTGCCGGAGATTCGGATCCTCACAATCAATAAACCCCAGCCTACCATAGCAAGGGGAATCTGTAATGCACCTGACAAGCGCGCGCGTATTTATATCTCAATGGGGTGACGAAAAACACCCTACAAAGGAAACTTAGCCATGAGCAAACAATGTGCAAGTGTTGAAAGAATGAGAGAGTGAAGAATGTAACAAGAATGGCTTCATAATTTTACAACCATGGAAAAATCATCACAACATTTTTCAATAAACAAATGAAACTCATTCATCTCTACATACCTCCAACCATGCACAATGCCAGCTCACCCTCCACCTCATTTACAAATGATTTTCTTAAAAGCAAATCATATAATGAGGTGTCCATCTTCTAGAACAAATTCCGTATAAATACGGAATACAACCCGGTATACGTATCAAAATACATATACATATATCCGTATAAAAATACGAATAGCCAAGAGAGAAAATGAATAATGAACAATAATACTAGAATACATATTATATATATATATATATTATTAAATAAAACTTGATTTAATAATCCGGTTTAATCCTAAGCCACTAGTATTATCAACCGTCCAATTAAAGTCTGTGTAGCCTGTAAACAAAATTAATCAGAACCCTGCACGTATCAATATACAACCACTACATCTTTTTGCCTGAACTAGAAAAATGCTCTGTGTGGGACACTAAAGCCTCGTCAATACGCTGGCAGTGGATTTAACCATAAGCACGTCAGCGGCACTAGCTGTACGTAACGGCTATCCAGGTATTGAGCGAAAGGAAGGCCGACGAGCAAATTCATCCATACCCCTACTGAGCCTATCTGTGACAATCACCGTACAGTCCAGTCGCTTCGTCTGAGATAATCGCATACCAGGTCTAGGGGGTGGATAACGTCAGACCCTTACTAACCCGATAAGTCGTGCCGGTCTGAAGCTCATCATCCACTGAGAAACCACTGATATCACATCAGTAAATCTCATCCACCTTGTCCAAGGATTTTATGGTGATAGCTGACCTAACACAGCGCGACATAGACTCCCAATACCGGAGAAATGAATCCCTGACTATTGTTCACTGCCTCCATGTAGCTCGGGACTGTACCCAACTAAAACCTGTTTGTATGACTCCTTTGAGCCGTGGTAGGGTAGTAATCTAAGTACAATAGGAACTCACATGAGACAAATGAAAATCTCAAGTCAAAGGACTAATCTATACTCATGCCACAAGAGAACTTCCATCTAACGATAAGTATAATATCATCTAGAAGTTCTCGGTGAGTCCGTCCAGTGTACTAACCTCCAGTGAGCACTTGTATACTATCTTAGGTGACTCAACACCAATGGCTTGTGAGACCGGCCACCACCCCTCGTCGGGGTCTCGAAAAGTATACACTAGTCTACTCCGGAGTATCGATGCCCAGTCTTGATACTCTCTCGACTAGGGACAGTTAAGAATGAGCTTATGGACCACCCATCTCCCACGTATATGAGCACCATCATAATGCTGGTAGGCAAGCAATAATCCTACGGGCTTTATCAAAACATATACATATAATGATAAATACAAACCAGATAGCATACTATCATCTCTAGTAAGATTGTTCTGCCTGTATAGGTCCTCGTTCAATTATCATAATCGCCTACTTGCAATTACAATAGTTGCCTTGAGAGCACTATATCCAACAACCTCCCACTTGCACTTAAGGCTAATTATTGTAGTATCGCATACTCACAGCTCGTGTGCTACCGAATACCCAACTTCTCTACTAGTCAGTTTCTCAAAACTCGTTTTGAGAAACTTACGTATTCGAGAAATAGCCTCAGTGAGTGGATCTGCTCCAATGTTTCCATCTTTATCTCTCTATATCTCAACTTCACGGAGAACGACTATCTCCCGAATTGAGTGATACCTGTCTTACAAATTGTCTGGATATCTGATGGGAGCTTGTTCATAACATGAACACCAAATCTAACAAGCTTCTTAGACTATATCAATTGCTGATGTAATCAGCACCCAGCGCCATGACTACCTCAGTATCCTGCTTGGAAAACAATCCAACATACCACACTTCAGAAGAGGGTAAACTTATAACTCTGACAGTTACTCTGCCATCCAGGTCACCTTGGAAGCCTAAACCGGTAACCGCCTCCTGCAGAAGGCTATTATTACCATACACTAAGAACATCCTCTTATATTCTTTGCTGCTTCCTTTTGTTTCTCCAGGATTGGATTAATATCCGCTTACTACAGCAAGTGCAAAAAGCAACATCTGGTCTGGTATATGATATTGCATGATTGATTCAATTGCCTAAGCAAATGATATGTCATTCATGCCAGTCCCTATCCTTATCAGTCTAGAAGACTTCTCTTTAGAGAGGTAGACTCCATCACATATGGGTAGACTACCACGCCAGGAGTCATCCATTCTAAACTACTTTAAAATGGTGTCCAAGTACCCCGATTGGGACACTTCCCAAATCTAGATTTAAAACCATATATCTAGTTACCAGAATTCGTAATATATTGTCCATATCCTATGTAGAGAAACAGTTTATAACAACCAAAATTTGACCAATCGTAGTATAGGAACATCACTTCATATCAGGAGCATGTCATCCAAATACCAGGAGATCACTCCCTACTGCCTTCTTACCAGGTCCATCTGTTATTCTGGTGAAGTTAAACTCTATGACTTTTTCATCAAAACAGATGATCCGTCTCTGCTCTTCTTGCTTTAGTCTATAAATAGACATAAGTAACTTTCCCACTATGCTTCCGCTGCTCCCACTGACTACAACAACCCTCTGGCAGAGTCATATACACGTGCACTTCTAAATTCAATTTAGAATGAAGTTATAGTCATCCACCTGCCAGATCTCATAGTCATTGACAGCAGTAGTGACAAGCTTGGCTTATCAAAACCTCCCTGTCACCGTCTTTGAGGAAACTGAAGTATCTCTCGGATGGTTAAGGTTACCCACTAAAACTGCGGAGTGGCTAATGGATTATCGAATCCAATTGAATCTCCAGGTTCTACTAAATCTTCAGTAACCGTTTGTAATTCTGAAATCACTTCTAGTTCTACCATACTCCCACTTGTTTTTTTTGCAAAAAGATTCATTTTATAAAATAAAATAAAAAAGTGGCGAGTCAAGAACAAATCAATTTTTGATCTTGAAATGGTAGAAGTTAAATCCTTGCTAAAAGCCTAGAATAACCCACAAACTGCCGTTACAGAAATGTGCCTTGAGTTAGTCAGGATTCAGCTTTTAAACAGAAACCGGAAAACTCTGTATCTTAACACCCTCAACATATGAAACCATTCTATGTCCACATAGAAACAAAGGCACTAATTTAGTTAGAACCATATTCAATCGTTATACAACTGTTTCCGGTGCATATACCATATGAAAAAAGGCCATACAACATTACTCAACAAGGAGCGCACCCACGGATGAGTAACCTGTGAGAGAATCATGTTCACAATTTTACTATGATAGAATTCCTAGCATAAGTATCTATATCTTCGATCACCTCGAAGACCTTGATACTTCTAACACATGGTTCTCTACTTTATTCTTATAGCTATAACTTCTCAAAATTTGGACCTTGTATTTCAACGAAATACGTGTCTAAAACCGGAGAAGTCATAAGTAAACGAAATATAGTACGAGTACCAACCCCTTGTCCTAATGGACATTGGACAACATACATTACCATGTATAAGTCCCTAGAGCATACTAACTCAAATTCCATGTGCTGTAAGTTGAAAACTGTATTTTGATTAAGAATGTTTATACCGTTATTCAATGCACCTTATTTTATCCTTAACCGATAAAGGTAAATGTTTAGAACACAATTTTCAAATTTATATCTCACTTTATAAAATAAAGATACGGATATTCAATTTTAAAAATTGGTGCATAACAACGATTATTCAAAACAAAATATTTGCCGTAAGGTAAAACCCAGGTGATTTTCTTAAATATCAGCAATTACACAGAATTCTGATATTGAGGATTTAATGACCCAATTCCCAATATTCTACTCTCACTCAGCATCTGTAACACCATACAGATGTGAGAATCAAGTCTGGTAAATACATACCTTGGAGTCTGAATCTAATTGGGACAACAGTTTTCAATTAACACCGCATAGGAAAACTGAAACAAAAAAATGTTTCGAGGAGGTGACCGGGTATTCCTAGTAATGCATCTTCCACTATTCAGATTCATGACATTAGTCACAAATTTCCTTACCCCCAATGCAATCCTTTTATGTGTCTTTACTTATTACCTTCTGTACACCACACTTAGGATAATTGGTTTTCTTCTTTCCCTACCATTCGACACCAGCCTAAGGTTTGGAAGAAGACTATCCAATAAGCGTAATAAGTGTACTCTCCTAATACTAGGAGTCCTCACAACCTGAGAAAAGATAGATAAAAGACAACCGAATAATCCTATTCAATTTCTCCAGAACCTGTGGCCATACTCGAACTGAAACAAATTTCTTCGAATTTTTATGTAACTATACAAGATGGCCTTTCCAAAACAATATAGTGTAAGTCCGTGTTGCCCATCCCGGTGCTTACGGGAGGCGGAAAACATAATAAAAAACGGATTTTTATTGACTTAGGCAACATGGACTAGACTTGTGAGGATCTTTGCTAAACATAAACTAGCTAACCCTAACTACAAAGTAGCTAAGTGATGAAAGGTTATACCTTTGGTCTTTAGTCCTTCTCTCCTTGCTCCTAGGTATGGTAGAAAAGGATCACCTTGCTTGTCTTCTCCCGTCAAAGAAGGATCCACCCGAAAGCCACCACCTTTAGCTTCAACTCCAAGCTAGGAGTAACTAGAGTGCAAGAAATGCTAAGACTTGAACCCTAGAAGTGAGTAGAGAAGATCAAGAGAGGGTTTTTCTCAAGCTTTTTGTTTCTCAACACATGAGAGGGAGAGAGCTTGAGGGAGAGGATGAGCAAGAGAGAGAAAAGAAATGAGAGAATGAGAATAATAGTGAGCCATTCTCACTAATATGTGTGAGTTATTTTAATTAATCAATTAGCAAGAAAATTGTCATGGTTTAATCAAGAGGTGACCATTATCATTTCATTATTAATGCAAATTGCAAGAATCAAAGAGCATCTTCCAAATGAAATGATCATGGTCAAATTGTCAACTTGGTCAACAAGTCAACAAAGTCAAAGTGTCAACAACAACAACCATGCACAATAATTAAGCTAATTATTAATTAACAATAATACACACAAAAACAATAGGGTTAATAAAATGACAATAGTCATTAACCCTAAACAAGGTCCTCTCCCTCAATCTCAAGCAACCGTGCATACGCACCCGCATTCGTGAACCGAGGAACACGAACACAATGAGAAAAACCAATCTCAAATCATATACTAGGATCCGGCTTAAACCAAAGCCCGCTAGTATAAACTGTCCGGACAGCAAACGTGCACAAGTGCGCGGATGCGAACGAACCCTGTCGCAAAACCATGCGACCTCTACTCATTTTGCCTAAAGGCGAATAGCTCTCTGTGTGGGACTCTAAAGACTCGACACTACGCTGGCAGTGGGTTTAACCACAGACCGCAAGCGGCACTAGCTGTACGTAACGGTCCCCAGGTAGATGTCGATAAGAAGACTGACGAGGTGAACCCCATCTGCACTCCTACTGAGCCTGTATGTGACAGTCTCCGTACAGTCCGGTCTGTTCGTCTGATACATCGCATGGCGGGCCTAGGGGGGCGGTGAACGTCAGTCCCCTAATAGCGGTACAAGTCGTGTCGGAGTGAAGCCCAGAACACCCTGAGATAACACTGGAAGCCTACCAGTATATCTCGCTTGCCCTGGCCAGGGACTACTCGTGTAATGGCTCTCCTGGACACAGCGCGATGTCAACCCCCAATACCGGGAGAGACGAATCCTGTCTAACCGTCACTGCCTCCAAGTGCTTCGGGACTGCACCCAAAAACTACCTGTTTGCACGACTCCTCTGAGCCGTGGTAGGGTAGTAATCAAAGTGCAGTGGGAACACACTCGAGGCGAAGTGACAGTGTCAAGTCAGCGGACTAAGCTGTACTCATGTCACCTGGGAACTGATAACTGACGATAGGTATATTACCAACCAACAGTTCCCTATGAGTCCTGTCCAGTGTACTCGTAACCTAACGAGCACCCGCATACTATCCCAAGTACGACGTACTAACGGCTGTGGGACAGACCGTCTCCCACACTGGGATGAGAAGCGCATACGCTAGTCTACTCCGGAGTATCGATGCCCTGTCTCGATAGTCCAACGACCAGGGACCTGTATAAGGATGTGCTTATAGATTACCCAGCTCCCACGAGTGCGAGCGCCATCACAACGCTGGTAATCAAGCAAAGATCCTAAGGGCTCTACTAATATGTATACCAGCAATATGCTAAAAGAAACACATGCACATATTAAAGCAGAGACAAACCAAGTAGCATACTACCATTTCGAGCAAGATTGTATATACAACTGTGAATATCCCAAGCTTCCATTAAGTAATATACAAGCTAGTATGATACAGTAATGGCCTCTAGGGCATATACACTAACAATCTCCCACTTGCACTAAGGCCATGTACTGGCGTATCGAAGACCTATCATCTCGATCAGCCGCTCGAACTGAGTCTGGGGCAAGGCCTTGGTGAATGGATCTGCTGTGTTATCCTCTGATGCAACTCTCCGGACCTCGATCTCCTGGCGATCCACGATCTCCCTGATCAGGTGATACCGCCTTAAGATGTGTCTGGATTTCTGATGGGACCTGGGTTCCTTCGCTAAAGCTATAGCCCCGTTGTTGTCGCAATACAGAGGTATTGGGTCAACAATGGACGGAACCACCTGAAGTTCTTTCAAGAACTTCCTCATCCAGACAGCTTCTTTTGCGGCATCAGATGCAGCGATGTATTCCGCTTCCATAGTCGAGTCAGCAACGGTTTCCTGTTTGGAGCTCTTCCAACACACCGCCCCTCCATTGAGGGTAAAGACAAAACCCGACATGGACTTGGAATCATCCTTGTCACTCTGGAAGCTGGAGTCAGCAAAGGCCTCAACCTGCAGGTCTTTTCCGCCATACACCAAGAACATCTCCTTAGTCCTTCTCAGGTACTTGAGAATGTTCTTTACTGCTATCCAATGTTTCTCCCCTGGGTTTGACTGATACCTGCTTACCACACTCAGTGCATAAGCCACATCCGGTCTGGTACATAACATCGCATACATTATAGAGCCTACCGCAGAAGCGTAGGGTATAATAGACATGCGATCCCTCTCCAAATCAGTCTTGGGAGACATCTCTTTGGAGAGGGTGATCCCGTGACAAGCCGGTAGATTACCGCGCTTGGAATCTTCCATACTGAATCTCTTCAGTATGGTGTCGATGTACCTGGACTGTGAGAGTCCTAATATCCTCTTGGATCTGTCACGGTAGATCCGGATACCCAGAATGTAGGAGGCATCACCCAGGTCTTTCATGGAGAACCTGTGTGACAAGAACCCCTTGACAGATTGTAGCATAGGAATGTCATTTCCTATTAAGAGAATGTCATCCACGTATAAAACGAGGAATACTACAGTTCTCGCTACAAATCTACAATAGATGCATGGTTCATCTGGATTTTTGATAAAGCCAAATTCTTTGACCGTCTCATCAAAACAGATGTTCCAACTCCGCGATGCCTGCTTGAGTCCATAAATGGACTTGAGCAACTTGCACACCTTTCCGCTGCTCCCACCCTGAATGAAACCCTCTGGCTGATCCATATAGACACACTCCTCTAAATGACCATTTAGAAAAGCTGTCTTTACGTCCATCTGCCAAATCTCATAATCGTGGAAAGCAGCGATGGCAAGAAGGATCCGAATGGATTTCAGCATAGCTACTGGAGAAAAGGTTTCGTCATAGTCCAAACCAGGTCGCTGACGAAAACCCTTTGCTACCAGTCTAGCTTTATAGGTCTCAACCTGTCCATCTACACCAATCTTCCTTTTGAAGATCCACTTGCATCCTACGGGTTTTACCCCGTCTGGAGCAATGTCCAACGTCCATACTTTGTTGGTGTACATGGACTCCATCTCGGTCCGCATTGCATCCAGCCATTTTACCGAGTCGACGCTCTGAATGGCTTGCTGGAAGCTAGTAGGCTCATCACAATCTAGGATGCAGTCTTCTCTATCCCCGTCAATGAGAAAACCGTAGTACCTCTCGGGCGGATGAGACTGCCTACTACTCCTGCGGAGCGGCGTAGGAATGTCCTGTTCTTTTGAACCTTCTGGTTCCACTAAACTTTCAGTAATAGTTTGTGGTTCTGGAATTTCTTCCAGTTCTATTGCGCTCCCACTTAATTCTTTTTCTATGAACTGATGTTCTAGAAAGTGGGCATGACGAGAAACAAGGACTTTTTGTTCCTCTTCGTAATAGAAGTAATATCCCTTGGAGTTCTTTGGATATCCCACAAACTTGCACTGTACTGAGCGTGCCTCGAGCTTGTCCGCATGCTGCTTTTTTACAAAAGCTGGACATCCCCATGTCTTAATGTGATTAAGATAGGGTTTCTTCCCACTCCATAACTCATATGGTGTGGTAGGCACAGTCTTAGTGGGAACACGGTTCAAAAGATATGCAGCTGTTTCTAGCGCATACCCCCAGAACGATCGCGGTAACTCAGCGTTACTCATCATGGACCGTACCATATCCAATAGGGTTCGGTTCCGTCTCTCCGATACACCGTTATGTTGCGGAGTGTATGGAGGAGTAAGCTGAGAGAGAATTCCATTCTCTTTTAAGTAGTTCAGGAATTCGGCACTTAAGTATTCTCCTCCTCGATCCGATCTTAGGATCTTGATACTTTTGCCGGTCTGTTTTTCTACTTCAGTCTTATATTCCTGGAATTTTTCAAAAGCCTCGGATTTATGTTTCATTAAGAAGACATAACCGTACCTTGAAAAATCATCCGTAAAAGTTATGAAGTAAGAAAAACCGCTTCGCGCATGTGTAGACATTGGACCGCACACGTCGCTGTGTACGAGTCCCAAGAGCTCGCTCGCTCTTTCTCCGTGTCCAGAAAACGGAGCCTTTGTCATCTTTCCTTTGAGACAGGATTGACAAGTTGCATACGATTGATATTCGAACGAATCTAAATATCCTTCAGTATGTAACTTAGTCAATCTTCTCTCGTTGATGTGACCCAGTCTACAATGCCATAAGAAAGTTTTATTAATTTCTGGAGACTTTCTTTTGTGTGTATTCTGGATATTGAAAACCTGTGGTTGGTTTAAAACGTAAATACCGTTGTTCAATGTACCTGACCCAATCAACACTTGATTAAGGTGAATGTTCACTACATTACTTACAAATGCAAATTCATAACCTTCTTTAGATAATAAAGATACAGAAATGATATTACAGGTTGCATTTGGTACATAATAACAACTACGCAAAACCAAAAAGTGTCCATCTGATAATCCCAGGTGATAGTCCCCCACGGCCTCAGCATCCATGCTAGCACCGTTCGCAACTCTGAGGGTCATGTCACCTGCCTTCAAAACTCTACGCTTTCTCAACGCCTGCAAAGAATTACAGATATGAGATCCCGATCCGGTATCCAATACCCAGGAAGTAGAGTTTATAGATAGACAGTTTTCAATAACATACACACCTGAAGCTGAAGCTGCAACTCGCTTCAAATCCTGTGTTCTGGCTTTCCAAGCCTTGCAATCTTGTTTCCAGTGACCACTTTTGTGACAATAGAAGCATTCTTCCTTACCCACCAGCTTCCCCGCTACTTTTGTTGCTTTACCCTTTCCCTTCGTATCCACTTTACCGACACCGCCTCTTGGTTTGGCGGGGGCTTTCTTCTTCTTGCCCTTGGCTTTCGCCCTGGACCTAGAAGAGGAAGATCCTCCTACAAACAAAGTGGATGTCTCCCTACCCTTCTGTAGGGTGCCCTCAGCAGTCCTCAACATGTTCAGAAGTTCGGCCAGTTCAACCTCCTTTCCTTGCATGTTGAAGTTGAGAATGAACTGGGCGTAAGTGGAAGGAAGGGACTGGAGAATCAGATCAGTATAGAGTTCATTCTCCAACGTGGTCCCAAGGTCCGCGAGCTCCTCTATATAGCCGATCATCTTAAGCACGTGGTCCGCTACCGATGATCCGACGGCCAACCTTGCCGAAAAGAGCTTCTTCGACACTTCGTATCTTGCGATACGAGACTGCTCTCCATACAGTTCTTTTGTATGGAGAAATATGGACTCTAGGTCCATATTCTCGTGCATCCTCTGATGGTCGTTGTCCATCGAGGCTAATACGAGGCATTTGGCCCTCGCGCAATCTATCTCCCATGTCTTACGGATTTCTACATCCGCGACGCTGGAGGTGGGACCTGGGACGGGGGGAGCTTTGGTGGTAAGTATATACCCCAGCTTGTCATAAGTGATAGCCATCTTGACATTCCTGAGCCAATCTTTGTAGTTTGGCCCTGTCAATATGTTTTTATCTAATAGTAACTTAAGTCCGGTCATCTTGAATGGTCGCTGCAATTAGGAGAGAGAAAAGAAACACTTTAGCATGATGCTCTTGCAAGTTTAGAGTGGTTTTTAGTTTGTCTAAACTGGATGGCTCCCACTGTCTCTCGAATCCCTTCTCAAACCATAAAGAAAAGGATTAGCCGGGATCATTCTCACCGTACAATACTTGCTTAACCGTTCAGCCAGGCCAGTGTCGGTACTTCGAGGGAGGTTTTCCAACGCTTTCGCGAAGTTCCTTAATTAAGTAACCTCTTTTCCCTGTGGGCGTAGCCCCGCTAACACCTTTCTAGGCACCTACTAGGTTTATAGCATTGATCGTTAAGTGAGAGTTTTCCCGAGGAGTAGCATATACTCACAGTAGGATCGGGATCCAAATATCATCGCGTGATAAAACCGAAGGAATCCTACCAGAATTATCACACTCCAAATGGTATGCAACGCTAGCAAGTTTCAGTACTTATGAAACTCCCGATGTGGATTTTTGCCCCATGCTCTTATGACCTTGACTTTGGCCAAAATATCATAAGTCACATGTCAAGTTCTACCCGTCATTCTCCTGGTTAATTTGGACCCACCCGTACCTACCCTTGGCTTTGGCCAAAATGGCAGCACGACTGTCCCAAACCAACGCATCTATCTATGCTGCACATGAATACCCAAACGCTACCAATCACTATGCCTTGACTTTGGCCAAAATACATAGCTTGAATACTTTTGACCATTCATGTGGAATGACGGAGGGCTACGGATGGTTTTGGCGAAACCGTGAACGTAGTGAACTTGATATAATCGATGGAACGAGATAGCTTTTAAAAGGAGTGGTTCAAGCTCCGCGTTTAAAAGTTTTAGTTTTGAAAAGAGAACCGAGTGGTTTTCAAAGTGTTCCAATCGACTTTTACTTGGTTTATTTCTTGCATTAGTTCTTTTAATGCGTCCCATCATTTAATCCTACCATTGCAGAAAACAACCAAAATATGACGTACGCTTATGCCATTCGCATTCGCCACGGGGCCCCGTCATCACCCGTTAGGTTACTTAACTAACGACAGAGCGGGGGCTGGGCTAGCGCGGCTGTAAAACATAAGCAACGCCTAAATAGTTATTATATATAAATATATAGCAATGATAGACATTACAGATCACAGATGAATACATTGGATATACTAGGAATCCGCAATGCGTTCGAGCCTGCAACGCAAAGCGGATTACACGGTCGCGGTGAATAGCCAATACCCCACCCAAGACCCCTACGGGTGCGGCAAACTACCCGCCAAGCACCCGAAGCGAAGCAACCTCCCTCACCACCGTGAGTAGGCCACTCGGCACTTCGAGATACCCGGTAGTTTGTGCACCCCCTCCATGGGTCTATCCTAGGAGCAAAAACAGTAAAAAGAATTATACAATGACGGCTACAACCCCGACCCGGTTGTGCGGCCATACAAAGAATATTATTACATCAATTTACATGTTACAAATGAATGAAAGAAAAATAACGCTCATCTCACATCCACCCCGGCCATTCACCCGCGACGATCCAATCCATTCATATCCACAAACCAATAACAATCACAGATCATGTATAACCCCGACTAATCGTCTTATAGCGATTAGCCGACGTTCAATACATGCAAGCATTACAGATATAACCGATGTAGTTAAAGTGTAGTGAAGTTCCGAAAAAAAATACGGATTTATAGGCCCCCAAAAGTAAATTTTAGTTCTGGAAAATCTGGGCATATATTATATATCCTAAAAATCCTAAAACCAACTCAGAAACAATCTGCACCAAAAACGATACAGAGAGTTGACAAGACGGCCGCGCTTCCGCGGCAAGAGCTTCCTTATGCCGCGGAAGCGCGGTCCTCTTGGCTCCTCTCTGGATCGTATTTGGTGGAGTTTCACAAAAAACCCTGAGATAATTTTACAAGTATAAAGTTTTCTATTCTGAGCAGAAAAAAATTCAACAGAAACTAGGGTTTTTCAAAAGTTCGGTTTTTGGATTTTCGGTTTCGAAACTTCGTTACACTTCACTACCTAGCTAGTTTGAGTTTAGTTAGGCTCTGATACCACTGTAAGTCCGTGTTGCCCATCCCGGTGCTTACGGGAGGCGGAAAACATAATAAAAAACGGATTTTTATTGACTTAGGCAACATGGACTAGACTTGTGAGGATCTTTGCTAAACATAAACTAGCTAACCCTAACTACAAAGTAGCTAAGTGATGAAAGGTTATACCTTTGGTCTTTAGTCCTTCTCTCCTTGCTCCTAGGTATGGTAGAAAAGGATCACCTTGCTTGTCTTCTCCCGTCAAAGAAGGATCCACCCGAAAGCCACCACCTTTAGCTTCAACTCCAAGCTAGGAGTAACTAGAGTGCAAGAAATGCTAAGACTTGAACCCTAGAAGTGAGTAGAGAAGATCAAGAGAGGGTTTTTCTCAAGCTTTTTGTTTCTCAACACATGAGAGGGAGAGAGCTTGAGGGAGAGGATGAGCAAGAGAGAGAAAAGAAATGAGAGAATGAGAATAATAGTGAGCCATTCTCACTAATATGTGTGAGTTATTTTAATTAATCAATTAGCAAGAAAATTGTCATGGTTTAATCAAGAGGTGACCATTATCATTTCATTATTAATGCAAATTGCAAGAATCAAAGAGCATCTTCCAAATGAAATGATCATGGTCAAATTGTCAACTTGGTCAACAAGTCAACAAAGTCAAAGTGTCAACAACAACAACCATGCACAATAATTAAGCTAATTATTAATTAACAATAATACACACAAAAACAATAGGGTTAATAAAATGACAATAGTCATTAACCCTAAACAAGGTCCTCTCCCTCAATCTCAAGCAACCGTGCATACGCACCCGCATTCGTGAACCGAGGAACACGAACACAATGAGAAAAACCAATCTCAAATCATATACTAGGATCCGGCTTAAACCAAAGCCCGCTAGTATAAACTGTCCGGACAGCAAACGTGCACAAGTGCGCGGATGCGAACGAACCCTGTCGCAAAACCATGCGACCTCTACTCATTTTGCCTAAAGGCGAATAGCTCTCTGTGTGGGACTCTAAAGACTCGACACTACGCTGGCAGTGGGTTTAACCACAGACCGCAAGCGGCACTAGCTGTACGTAACGGTCCCCAGGTAGATGTCGATAAGAAGACTGACGAGGTGAACCCCATCTGCACTCCTACTGAGCCTGTATGTGACAGTCTCCGTACAGTCCGGTCTGTTCGTCTGATACATCGCATGGCGGGCCTAGGGGGGCGGTGAACGTCAGTCCCCTAATAGCGGTACAAGTCGTGTCGGAGTGAAGCCCAGAACACCCTGAGATAACACTGGAAGCCTACCAGTATATCTCGCTTGCCCTGGCCAGGGACTACTCGTGTAATGGCTCTCCTGGACACAGCGCGATGTCAACCCCCAATACCGGGAGAGACGAATCCTGTCTAACCGTCACTGCCTCCAAGTGCTTCGGGACTGCACCCAAAAACTACCTGTTTGCACGACTCCTCTGAGCCGTGGTAGGGTAGTAATCAAAGTGCAGTGGGAACACACTCGAGGCGAAGTGACAGTGTCAAGTCAGCGGACTAAGCTGTACTCATGTCACCTGGGAACTGATAACTGACGATAGGTATATTACCAACCAACAGTTCCCTACGAGTCCTGTCCAGTGTACTCGTAACCTAACGAGCACCCGCATACTATCCCAAGTACGACGTACTAACGGCTGTGGGACAGACCGTCTCCCACACTGGGATGAGAAGCGCATACGCTAGTCTACTCCGGAGTATCGATGCCCTGTCTCGATAGTCCAACGACCAGGGACCTGTATAAGGATGTGCTTATAGATTACCCAGCTCCCACGAGTGCGAGCGCCATCACAACGCTGGTAATCAAGCAAAGATCCTAAGGGCTCTACTAATATGTATACCAGCAATATGCTAAAAGAAACACATGCACATATTAAAGCAGAGACAAACCAAGTAGCATACTACCATTTCGAGCAAGATTGTATATACAACTGTGAATATCCCAAGCTTCCATTAAGTAATATACAAGCTAGTATGATACAGTAATGGCCTCTAGGGCATATACACTAACATATAGATCTCCATAGTGATACGAAGTGTTTTGTAGAAATGCAAAGAGGAAGTAGGAGTGGCAGAGATATATGTGACTTTGTCGTGAACCATGACAATCCAAAACCAGAGTGTGTAAGAAGGTTTGGTTAAGTTGGTTCATGAGTTTTAGCTAAAGGTAAGTCATGGTTGCATAACCAGAGAGAGAGAAAAGAAACACTCAGCATGCACTCTAACCTAGATTAAATTGGTTAATCATTTTATCTAATCAGGATAGCTCCGACTGTTTTCTTGAATTCTCCTTCAAACCCTAAAAGGAGAATTAGTCAGGATAACCCGAAGAGTAAACTACTCGACAGTGGGAATCGGGACCCAACTATCATCGCATGATAAGCTTGATGGAAGCCGAGCAAAATCACCACATTTCAGAAGGTATGCGCATACTTGGCAAGTTTCCCTTATATTTAGAACTCCTGATATGGTTTTTACCCCTAACGACTTCATGGCCTCGATAGAGACCAAGGTGCCATAAGTCGTTAGTCAAGTTCAACCCGTCATTATCCAAGATTGATCTAGAACTATCCGCACAAGCCCTTGATAGAGACCAACGTGACTATGCGGCTGTCCTAGATAATCGCATATCCATGCTACAGACAAGCATTACCTAGCTACTGTACACTATGAGCTACTTATCCGAAATGACGGAGGGCTACGGCTGGGTTTTGGCGAAAAACCTTTAACGTAATGAACTTGATATCATTAAAGGAACTAAATAGCTTTGAAAAGAAGTGGTTTAGGCCCCACATTTAAAACTAGTAACATAAACTTTTGCTTAAGAGCGAACTCCCTATGAAGGGATCAAGGCTCTTCCCTCATAGAATGAGGTGCAGGATATTTCTAACCGAATATCTCTATACAAAGCAAAAGAATACAGCTATTATTTTGAAGAAAACCGAGTAGTTTTAAAAAAAATTGGTTCCGACAACATCATTTAGGTTTATTTTCCTTGCATTAATCAGAATTAATGCAATCCCATCAATTAATCATATCATGCCAAAAAAGAAACGAAAATAGGCACACACATATATGCCACCCGCATTCGCCATAGGGTCCCGGGTCTTCACCGTAATGTTACTTAACTTACGGCAGGGCGCGAACAGGATTACCGTGGATGCAAAACATATATAGCGTCTACTATATATATATATAATAGCAACATTCATCTTACGCATGATATCAAGTAATATCATAGAAGCATCACAGCAGAAGCAAACACAGTATGGAACTGCAGATAATTTAGGAAAAGTACATTTCAATGGAGCCAAATATGAAATGAAGTTTTCCCGGTCATGTAGATAGCCCGTAGTATCGGATCCTAGACCCCTACGAGCGTTGCAAGCCACCCGCCAATCCCAGAAGCGAGGCAACCCCAATCAACGAACTGAGTGGGCCACCCAGCACTTCCAAAATCCGGTGATTTGGGCACCCCTCCACGGGTCAATCCTATACCCCTACGAGTGTGGCGAATAGCCCTCCAATTCTAGAGTAAGACACCCCAGTCTCAATGCCATAAGATGAAGGCCCGTAGCCCTCTAGAACCCGGCTACTCGAGCACTCCGCCGTGGGGAAATTCTAGTGCATGTAATAAAAACCTGAATATATAACGGTGACTACGTCCGCAACCAGGACGCGTCCTAAAGAACAATACAAGCCGCGATGATGGCAATCCACATGTCAGACACTCTCTATGTAATACGAATATACATTACATCACAGAAAATTACATCTAACACTACATACGCCGGGCTATTCATCGCAACAATCCAACAAGACCATAAACATAGTGCAAAACATCAACGCAAATATCATGTTCATAAACGCGTCTGATTATACATATAGCAACTAGTCGGATTATACCGCGCTATGATATTCACGGTCGCAGAAACAAATGCACAGAAAACCATGAATTTAAAATTTCGATTGATTAAAACTTTCTGCATTGGCCCTAAGTACAACCAATACACAAACAAATCTGGACCAAAACTATATATTCCAAAAATCACATTTCCTTGTATTAGAGCCCCAAAAAAAATTTGGGGCACTGTAGCAAAAATTTGGGCGCGGATCAGTGGCCAAATGGCACATTTGGCGGCGGTTCAGCAGCCAAATTTTGGGTTTAGGTGCCCAAATTTTTTTCTTGGCTCTACTTTTGCCTACACATAATTTTAATGTAACCTGAAATTTTTTTTGAACAACTTTGAAATTCGAACAGCAAAAACTATTTTGGAATTGTGAATCAGAAAAATTCTTCGATCGATATTTTAAGTTCGTATAAACAATTCTAGCCTCTAGCCTGGCTCTGATACCACTGTTGGGAACTTAGGTACACTAGCAAACTAATTTTAGAAGATGACAACATGAATTTCAAAAATTTCTAGTTTACTAAAGTTCCAAAACCATGAATCGAACTAAAGAGCTAGAACTTGCTAACAAAAACTAGTGAGCTATGCTAATCTGCTGTGTTAGCAATACTCACATCCTTAAGTTTTCTTCAAGGGGCTCCGGATCGCGCTTGCAAGTCGGTCCTCCTTCGCCGAAGATGATCCATCTAAGAGAACCGATCCAAGCTCCAGCTTCGCCTAGTGAAGCAACCGATACTCCAAGCTCGTTAGGAATGGAGAGTAGGGATATAGGAATTTTCCACTATCTTTTTCTCTCATATCAAAAGCTCAAGAGAGCAGGTGAAGAAGAAGGAGGAGGAAGTGAGGAAACTTAGCCATGAGCAAAAAATGAGCAAGTGTTGAAAGAATGAGAGAGTAAATAATGTAGCAAGAATGGCTTCATAATTTTACAACCAAGAAAAAATCATCACAACATTTTCAATAAACAAATGAAGCTCATTCCTCCCTACATACTTCCAACCATGCTCAATGACATCTCACCCTCCACCTCATTTGCAAATGATTTTCTAAAAAGAAAATTATATAATGAGGTGTCCATCTTCTAAAACAAATTCCGTATAAATACGGAATACAACCCGGTATACATATCAAAATACATATGCACATATCTGTATAAAAATACAAATAGCCAAGAGAGAAAATGAATCATGAACAATAATACTAGAATACATATATTAAAAATATATATAAATTATTAAATCAAAACTTGATTTAATAATCCGGCTTAATCCTAGGCCGCTAGTATTATCAACCGTCTAATTAAAATCCATATAGCATGTACATATAATTAATCGGAACTCTGCACGTATCAATATACGGCCACTACATCTTTTTGCCTGAACCAGGAAAACTCTCTGTGTGGGACTTTAAAAGCTCATCAATACGCAGGCAGTGGGTTTAACCACAAGCACGTCAGCGGCACTAGCTGTACGTAACGGCTACCCAGGTATTGAGCGAAAGGAAGGCCGATGAGCAAACTCATCCGTAACCCTACTGATCTTGTCTATAAAAATCACCGTACAGTCTGGTCGTTTCGTCTAAGATAATCGCATACCAGGTCTAGAGGGCGAATAACGTCAGACCCCTACTAACCCGATAAGTCGTGCCGGTCTGAAACTCATCACCCACTGAGAAACTACTGATATCACATCAGTAAATCTCATCCACCTTAGCCAAGGATTTTATGGTGATAATTGACCCAACATAGCGCGACATCGCCTCCCAATACTGGGAGAGACGAATCCCTAACGATTGTTCACTGCTTCCATGTGGCTTGGGACTGTACCCAACTAAAACCTGTTTGCATGACTCTTTTGAGCCGTGGTAGGGTAGTAATCTAAGTACAGTGGGAACTCATACGAGACAAATGAAAATCTCAGGTCAAAGGACTAACATATACTTATGCCGCAAGAGAACGTCCATCTGACGATAGGTATGATACCATCTAAAAGTTCTCGGCAAGTCCGTCTAATGTACTCACCTCTAGTGAGCACCTGTATACTATCTTAGGTGACTCAACACCAATGGTTTATGAGACCGGCCACCGCCCCTCGTCGGGGTCTCGAAAAGTATACACTAGTCTACTCCGGAGTATCGATGCACAGTCTCGATACTCCTTCGACTAGGGACATTTAAATATGTGCTTATGGACCCCAGCTCCTACATATATGATCGCCATCATAATGCTGGTAGTCAAGCAATAATCTTACGGGCTTTATCAAAACGTATACACATAATGATAAAAACAAACCAGATAGTATACTATCATATCGAGTAAGACTGTTCTACCTGTATAGGTCCTCGTTCAATTATCATAATCGCCTACTTGCAATTACAATAATTTCCTTGAGGGCACTATATCCCACACTCATTTCCACCATACCTGATGAAAGCACACTTCCTAAACTTGGAGTCAAGCTTACTATTTTCCGCCTTATCAATCAAAGAATACGCAATGCAACCAAATACTTTAAGGTGTGAGTAATTAACCGGTTTACCTGGCCAAATTTCATCCGGAATACCTCCATCGAGCACACTAGACGAGCTTATGTTGATCAGATACACAGCAGCATCGACAGCTGCTACCCATAGAAATTTCGGCACATCCGTATCCAAGGTCATGCTCTGCACCTGCTATAGGATTATCCTGTTCATCCTTTCAGCGATGTCGCTCTGTTGCGACGTCCCCGGTACCATCTTCAACCAACGAATACCCTTCTGTGAGCAAAACACCTCGAACTCTTGTGAGCAATATTCCCCGTCGTTATCGGACTTCAGGCACTTAAACTTCATCCTGTCTGGTTCTCCACCTGCGCAATCCTGTGTTTAAAGCGACCAAACACATCAGACTACTTCTTCATCGCATAAACCCGGGTCTTCCTGCTTGTATCATCTATGAAAGTTACAAAGTATCGATTTCCTCTATAAGACTCCACCGAGGCCGGACCCTATACATCTGTATGAACCATCTCTAACTTCTTGGTCTTCTTAACAACGCCTCCAATCTGAAATCTTAGTGCGCTTTGCTTTCCACAAACGCAACTCTCTCAAAGTCCCAACGCCACTTTTTTAGCCCAGAAAGAAGCCCCCTGCCCTGAAGAATCTTCATATTCTTCTCGCTGAGGTACCCCAATCTTTTGTGCCACAACGAAGTCTCTGAATTTGTATTCAAACCTGTCACCAATGCAACCGAAGCTCCACTGCTCCCACTGAATGAGTACAATAAACCGCTCAACTTGCCCCTTACGACCACCAACGCTTTTTTGGAAATCTTCCATTAAGAATTCCCAAACACAGTCATGTAACCTTCGTTGTCCAGCTGACTTATAGAAATTAAGCTTTTCTTAAGATCTGGAATGTGTCTAACGTTCTTCAGTTTTATTTGACCTCCTCCTGATTGTTGTAATATGATCGTCCATTTTCCAATGATCTTGCATAGCTGACCATTTCCCACCGTCACATGTCCAAGGTCCCCTTGAACATACTCGCTAAAGTGTGCAATGAAAGGATACCCCCGAATGTAGGAACCAAGCATCCACATTTGTACTTTTGTTCGCCGATAGACAAAACCCATGTTCCCCTTGTTTATATATAGACACTATATTGGCTTCTTTTTTATCTGCCTTCCCATCTGAGTCTTTCTTCAAGAGTCTACATTTGCTTTTTCTGTGACCCTTCTTTCCGCAATTCCAAAAGCCGTCTTTGACCTTCCCTTTCGATTTTCTTCGGCTCTTTGACTTTCCCATCTTCCCTTTTCCCCTTCCATCGTTCTGCCACGATTGCGCAGAAGCTCCCGAACTTCCACTCACAGCATTTCTCTGTATTTTATCATTAAATATGCAACTTACCGCATCATTAAACGTGAGAGTCCTTAAGATCGAGTTGCTTACCACCATAACTAGGTTCTCTCAACTCTCCAGCAACGAACATAGGAATAAAAGGGCTCGAATCTCATCTTCAAACACAATTGAAACCGATTCGAGTTGGCTCGCCACGCTGTTGAATTCGTTCAGGTGCTTTGTTACCAAACCATTCTCTTCCATCTTCATGTTGAAAAACTTCTTCATCAGAAATATCTTGTTCGATGTCGAAGGCTTCTCATACAACTTCGTTAATGTCGTCATTAGCCCCATGGTTGTCTTCTCCTTTGAGATATTAAAGGTCACTTAGGGGAGTCAACGATAGCCTAATCGTTGCCAGGGCTTTCCTATCCAGTAGATTCTATGCCTCATCGGATATCTTCTCGGGCTTTTTTCCTAACAACGGAAGATACAAATTCTTTTGGTGTTACGTAGTCCTCCATCTGCATGCGCCACCAACCATAATTGTGACCATTGAATTTCTCGATTCTTATCTTATCCTCCGCCATCTTTCGTCTATCGTCGTAGCAAACTCAACTTCTCTTTTGGATCTGAACCAACACCTTCAAAACTACAATCTAAGAAGAAGGGCAAGAGAACACAAGCGTCGTTACCCACCGTTAAACTAGATTGTAAAATCAAAGATCCTTTTGATTCCCTAACCACGCTCTGATACCAGTTGTTGTGGTATTAAGTGTCAAGCCCTAGGCACTGATACCAGTTGTTGGGGAATAAATAACCGGAGAAGAAACAACACGGAACAATGCTTACGACCAATCACGCAATCCACGCAATACCAACGAAATATAAAACAAATAAGAAAAGCGAGAACAAATAAGAATCAAACCAGAGACAAAGGGATTTGTTAATGAGATTCACCCGCCGTATGGTTAGTCATCGGCAGAGCGGAATCTGCAATAGTTTACTAGATCTTAGAATCAAGTTACCTAGGAGATTTCTCTCAAATCTCTCTAGATCTTAGCCGTCGCCATCTCTTATTACAATAGTTTCTCAAATTGGCAGTACATAAATATAGGAGAGATCCCTTTATATAGACAAACCCTAATCCTACTTAACATTAGAACTAAGCCCAAATAAATAATATTCGGTTTGCACAGAAAACCCTTCGACAGACGTCTGCACCAGACTTGGGCAGATGTCTTCCACTTCTCTGCTTCTCTTCAGCTCCTTGGGCAGACGGCTGCCGTTGCGCTGGATTGGGCTTCAAATTCTCCAGACGTCTACCCTAGAAGTCTGGCCACGCTTTGTTCTTTGGCTAAGACTTCCTAAACGTTTGCACTTTGGTCGTCAGACATCTGGCGTTGCTATGGATTTCTGACATGAGTTTCGTTCATGTCAAGACGTCACTACTACAAAAGGGCCCAAAGGTAATGGGGATTTCGTCATGGTTCAAACCGTGACCAATTCTTCATAACGCTGTTTTTTTTATTTTGTCATAGTTATAACCGTGACCAAATCCAACAAGTGGTGGGCCCCACAACCCTGGAGCGATAAAACCCCATTTCTCCCCCAAAACTAATTTTGATCCCTCACTTTTTCCTCCCAAATTCCTCTCCCCCCAAAACCCCATTTCCCCACCGCCGCCTCCGTAGCCACCACCTCGCCTCCATGGCCAACACGTCGTCTTCTTCACCGTCGTTCGAGCTTGATCTCGCCGCAGGCGCCGCTGGAGCTATCTGAAGGTCGTCGCCGTCGCTGAAGGTCGTCGCCTCTGTAGTCGAGCCACTGTCGAAGCCCTCGCCGCCAGTCGTCCAGAAGTAAGTATCAATTTAATTTTTTTGGTTTAATTTTTTTTCTGCTCTATCCCAAAATTAAATTAAAGTTGGTGTTGTTGTCGTTGTTGATGTTGGTGGTGGTGTTGTTGGTGTTGGGGGAGAGTTAGGATTTGGGTTGGGGGTTAGCTAAGGCCGGGGGAGGGTTAGGGTTATGGTTGAGGGTTAGGGATTAGGGTTAGGGTTAGTGTTAGGGATAGGTTAGGGTTTATGGTTAGGGTTTGTGTTAGGTTTAGAGTTAGGGTAATTTAGCGAATTTGTGTAGGTAATTAAGTGTAAAGCAACAACAGTTAAGGGCATTTAAGTAAAAAAAACATCAATAATTAAGGTTGTTTTCGTTTAAATAAGTAACATCGAGCAAATGGGGGTTTTTATTAAAAATTTTAATGATGGTTTAGTGAAAACAACAAACGTTAAGGTTATTTTAGTGAAATTTATAGTAAATTGGTTAATTTACTAAGATGAATCGTTTAGTTATATTTTAAAGGTAGTTTAGTGAAAAGCAACTATAGTTAAGAGTATTTTAGTGAAATTCATAGTTATTTAGTTACTTTGAGGTAGTTTAATGAAAACCAACAAAAATTTAGGGTAATTTAATGTAATTTAGTAAAATTAAAGAAATAGGGATTGAGTTAGGGTTGCGGTCAGGGTTAGTGTTAGGGTTAGGGTTTGGGTAATTTAGCAAATTATTGCTGGTAATTTAGTGAAAAGCAAAATAGTTAAGGGTATTTTGTTGAAAACAACAATGTTAAGGGTATTTTAGTGTAATTAAGTGAAATTGAGCAAATTGGGGGTTTTACTGTAACTTAGTTAACTTAAGATAGTTTAGTGAAAACCAACAATAGTTCAGGGTATTTTAGCGTAATTTAGAAATTTGTTGTTTAGGGGGGTGTTTGCACGCTTGTGTATGTGCGCGCGCGCGCACACACATACAAATACTGCTGAACCTTAATTCATTATCGTTCTCCTCTACATTAAACTCTTACCAAATCCCACCTTAAAACCAACTCTAAATCTAAAATCTTAAACTCGATGAAGAAAACCCTCATCTTTAAAAAAAATTACCTTTAATTTAGAACTTCAAAACCTTGTATTTGAAACGTAAATGTAAAACTAATTGAAATCAAATCCTAAGCTAAGTGTATGATTTTCGATGATAATATGAAATTTTCATATTCTCATCAATAATTAATCATATGTGAAAATGAAAACATGACTTAGTTCCCGTCTATCGGTTAACATATGTTCAGTGTTCGTTGTGGCATAAAACTACACGAAAATTGTTAAATACCGAACGTTATCGTTCGGTTTCTAACAACCATCGCGTAGTCTATGTGACGAGGATTAATATTTGATCGTATGATAACCGATAGATTTTTCCCATGTGGACAAGTTAGGAATGTATAAAGCAGATAGCTACATTCACTTGTGTTTTTTATTCGTTTCGAGATATTTCGTCGGTACCTTTCCGCTGGTTCTCCGTATACAACGATAGATTAGATGTTCGTTTCAATGGTGTTGCACAGCATTGAAACGATTATCTTTTCTATTATAGTGTACTCAGAGAACAGCGGGGAGGTGCTGCCGAAATTTTCTCGAAATGGATGAAAGTACAAGTGAATGGGTGTATACTTTATACATTCTTAATGGGATAAGTGCCTTACCCCTACAGGTATTACCCTCGACATCCAATAAAGAACATTCAATATTATCATCATCTTTTTTGGAAGAAAAATCCAATTCTCGAGTTTTGAGATTAGAAGGAGAAAGTTCTCAATAGGAGTTTGAAGAGAGCCCAATCCAATAATAATTGAAACCAAACTTAACGAAGTCGTCAATTAAACCTATCACTAACGCTTCTTATTATCCGTCTATCTCGTATTTGTTATGAAATCTTAATTCTATGACTCTTATCTATAAGAATCTTGCTACGTTCCATTTTCTTCCAATATGACATTCCCGTACCTCCACAACAAGAGTTGGATGTACGTCGACGTTTCCTCGAGAGCCGCTGATTTTTTTCTTAACGGTGTATATTTTTTTCACCGATTTTGCGTACGCACGTCTTGGGATACCGAAAGAGCACGAAATCTGTTATCCTTGCTATAAGTGTATGAACACGCGATTGCAGAAGAAGTCGGATGTTGAGTTACACGTCATGAAAAAAGGTTTCGTTAGAGATTACACTAAGTGGGATATTCACGGAGAAAAGGACAATAAAGGACCAGTGTAAGAGATGGAAAACGAATTTATTGAAGCGAAAACCGAAGAGTGGTAAGGGGTAGTAGAAGAAGAGGAGGAATGGCAGTTTGAAGAAGATGAAGCCGTTGAAGACGATGGTGCTGTGTTCGCACCGGTCGATGATATGGATGGGCTTATAAATACCGCTGGACTTTCTTATGGTACGGAAAGTACTGAACTCGCGTTATTGGAGAAGTACAAGGCTTCCTCGAGAATCCTACTATATCCAAATTGAAAAGGGATTTCGATACTATCCTTTTTCATACGTATCTTCCAGATCAAGTGCAAGAACAGATAGAGTGACCAATTTTTCACCGATCTCCTAGCATTGCTGAAGGAAGCTTTTCCCGATGGAAATGAAGTGTCACCGAGCTGGTACAAGGCGTAAAAGATAATCACAAAGATCGTCCTAAAGTGTAAGAAGATATATGCATGCGAGAATGACTGTGTTTTGTTCCGGAAAGAACACGCCGCACTCAAAAGCTACCCAGTGTGCGGGAAAAGCCGATTCAAGCCTAACAAAGACTCTCATTCGAGTGATGTGCTTGTGAAGATTCTTTGTCATTTTCCATTAATACCGAGACTCGATTATTTATGTGTGAGGAGATGGCGTCCAAAATGCAGTGGCTCCATAAATGTAACATTTCAAAAAAATAAAATGTTATTTTTGGGAATTTTCATAATTTAATATTAATTTTAATGAATATTTTAATAGTCGGTATAATTAAATACCGATAAAAGGTGAAAATTCTGGAGAAAATTTTGGAAATTCTAAAATGGAGTTTTTGGTAAAAGTTTACCAAATCAGCTTTTAAATATTTTATCTGGTTTTATGGATATTTTATCGGAATTTTATCTGGACTGCACACACTTGTGCATGTTAACTTGGGATAAGTCTAGGGTTACCATGTTTAGCCAACCATGATGGGTTAATCTTTTGGTTAGGATAATTGGGTTAATTAAGGTTTTGGTTTTGGTTAAAGGTGATTAGGTTGGGGTTGACTTGTGTAGGAGAGAGGGTGAGCCATGATGGCTTATGTGTGCTAACATTATTAAGAGAGAGAGAGAGAAGTGGCTAGGGTGTGCCATGATCCATCTCATTCTTCATTATCCTTTGTGTGCTCTTTCACACCCCCTCTCACTCATATCACTCCCTCTCATCACTCACATCCTACCCTCACATCTCCCACCCTCACACTCCACCATACTACAACACTTCACCCTACAACAGCCCCCAATTGTTCAACTTCAGCCACCAAACTGCTGCAACAACAGCCCATTACATCAGCATCAGCAACATCATCATCTACTGCAACAGCAGCTGATGCATCAGCCCAATACCAACCCATCAGCCTCCATATCAACCCATCAGCCACCTACAACAACAACACCAGCTGCTACTTTACCCACAGCAACAGCAGCAGCATGTTTCAAAACACCAGAAACAGCCCCAGCACCATACCACAACATCACCCAAACCACACCACCACAACTTCAGCAACAACTTTACTCAAACCAACACCCCATAACACCATCATCAGACCACAACTACAACACTTCTTCTCACCACAAAAACAACCTCAGCCCTGCAGTAGCTGCTGCAAACAGCAACTAAGGAAAAGAGGGAGTAACAAGCAGCAGCATCAGCCGGAAACAGCATCAGCTCCAGGAACAAAAGAAAACAGCACCTGCATCAGCAACATCAGTAGCATTTGAAGCAGCTCATCAGCAACAACAACCCTTTCTCCTCCTCCTTCTTCCCTTCTCCTACATTCCAGGATTTCATTGAGGTATAATCTCGCAACCCAACTCCTATTTTGCCAAGTTCTGATTATATAGCTGAACGTTAGTGTTATTTTGTGATCTAGTGCTAGTTTAGTGATTTTGAGTGAGATTTGGCCAAGAGATGGTTTTGATTGTTAGGGTAACCTTATTAGGTGTATTTGAGACCAGTTTAACCAAGATTGCCCCAGATTTCCAGTTAGTTACCAGATTTGTTACACTTGGCGTTAATCAGCAGTTTTGTCGATTTTGTGACCTTTATGGAATCTGCTACAATCAGAGATACCCTAAGATAAAATTGACTTGGCAGTGAGGTATGCAGGTAGATAGGAATCAATACCTAAAGACCTAGCCCCCATCTCAACTCCCCGGCCGTAGATAAATTCCCCCTGGCCGCAATTTGCTGCCAGAGTAGGGGAAAACCCCCTCGTTTTGCGTGCACGGCCCTATTTCATGCAAACTTGACCCTGGGTATGTCCAGTTTTGACTGATTCCAGTTAGGGTAAAATCTGGGTTGATTTTCATGAGTTGGCGTATGATTTACGACTTGTTTTAGCATGGTTTTTGGTATTCGATGATTCGTTTCCGTCGGGTGGCGTTTGAACACCAACGACCAGTGAGCTTTGACTATGTTTGCACGCGAGACCACAGGTTTTTACCTATGGGCGTAGCGTGCACCATTTTGGTTCCGATATGATTTTCATGTGTTTTAGCGTGTGATATCCTTGTAGGTACCCCATGCGGCGTCGAGGCGTTGGAGATGCAAATGGCGACATCGCCACCGGCACGCATAAAGTAAGGTGAGTAGATTTATATCTACGGGGAGAAGTCGGGTGGATGGCGTATAGCACCCCCGCAATTCGTCGTGATGTATGTGGATGCGTATACACACATATAAATATATGTTGTTTGGGATTAATTATTGACGTTAAGATGGATATTAGTGTGTTGGATGACTTAGGTTACGAAACCCTAGGTAGTGGGTGCACTACACAAACACACACATACATACTTGCATACATCCTTATTATATATGTGGTTATGGGGATTCTATATAGATATGTATTCACATGGGTATGGGACTATGTGTTCACATACGGATTTGAGGATGATACTTGGGATTGAGTTGAGTCGATGATATTTGATCTGAGATATGATATCGGTAATAGGGCAGGATTTGTACTTGAGGTACGTCCTGATATGATAGCGGGTCTTGGATGACGATGACAGATGCATAGTGATAAATATGAATTGATCGACATGTGATTATGTTACGGGATATGATATGATAAGATATAACAAGATAATTGTGATAGGCCGCCTTGGGCGATGTATACTCCTTGAGATGATATGTGCTGATGATATCGATTTATACGAAACTGTCAATCGGTAGTCAGATCATGACTATAGTGATGATATTAGCAGTGTACTAGACATAGGTCAGTACCCTAGATGATGATCTTGATAAAAAGGATACCAGATGAGTAATATAATGATTGTGATATTGACCCGTACCCAGATTTGGGGATGCCGTACGACGGATTTACGTACGAGCTATAATTTGATGTTTGATCCGCACTCTTGATTTGGGAATAACTGATTATAGAGATATGGTATCGGATGTGATATTATCAAGGCGGGATCACCGACTATATGTGTGTGTGTGTGTGTATATATATATATGTATCGACTCAGAGGTTAGGCGGTTTACCTTACCTGCAGTTAGCTTATTAGCTCAGCCCTATAGTTGGTGTAGCTATAGGACTCTCATGACATTAGATGCAGTTTAGCTATCTTCGTGTTTAGCATTCAGCTCCCGCATATTATTGTTGTTACGCTGCATTGCATACTTATTGTGATTCATATTCCATTATTGATATCATGCTGTTAGGACACCAGCACCATTACCGATGATGCGTATGTTCCACATACACTTACTTGCCAGCTCACACACATCTTCATCGGTAATTGCCATGTCACTACACAGTAGTATTATTGCATTAGGATATGACCCTTGTATGTGCATACTATTATTCCATGTTGCATGATATACTGTTATACTTGCATTTCATTTATATGTCACATACATCATGTTTCCTGATTATACGCATTGAGATATGTTGTTTCTATGATATTCTGGATTTAGGAACCGTAGATATTTCAAAGAGATTATGAAATTGTTTTAAAAACCCGGTTACCCTTGATATGATATTTCAGTGCGTCCACCATATGTTTTCTCGATGCTGAGAGCGACATGTGAAACCTGATTTGAGGAGGCGGATGAGACCGATTGCGGGTACATGGTGGACCCGATGCGGTACCCCGGGACAAGAAGATCGCAGGAGATGGCGTTGAGCCTGGCAGGGGAGCACTACCGACCGGTGATACTACCCGACGCGTCGGATATCCGGAGGATACCGTCGTGGTCTTGAGATGGATGGTAGGGGCCGATCTGGACTGACGGCGTCCTGGATTTTTATGATTGAGACATTGAGATTTTGAGATATTGAGGTACAGAGATTGTGATACAGAGATATCGAGATATTGGGATTTATGTTTTGTGCCGATGCTAGGCACTGTTTATACTGATTTCATTTATGATACCTCATCTTAAAAATACAGAAATCTCACAAATTTATGAAAGCAGTTTTCTTCAGTACATGCATTCTGTTTCATGCATTCATACATTATCCATATGATATATTGCCATCTGATGCACTGACACAGTCACATGGGATTATACTTGGGTTAGATATTTACACTAGCCATGGTTATAGATTGCTGGTTATATATTTGAGGATTATATATTATGATCGTATGACCTAGGATTGCGTCATACATGCGATTTCTGTTCGTAGATCTTTTTCTACTCACGAGTTGGCAACTCACCCCCGTTGTGCCCCAGTTCTTGCAGGTGTTGCCGTACGGGTTTCATTACGGCTTTGGGGGCACAGCTTCTTTCAGGTGACCTGCTAGTAGGTGGGTTATTTGTATCGTACCCATCATTATACATTGTATATTATATTTCAGTTGTATCTAGAAGTTCCATCAACCAAACATGTACTTATTTGATATAGAGACCAGTGATGTTTATTTTTTCGACCTTAGAGTCACACGTTATATTTCTCTGGGTTTCATGCTGTTGAGATTCCTTCTCTGTTGTGATCCTCGCCTTTAGGCGTTGTATATTATGTTGCTTACTGGTTGATTTACATATGGTTCTTCCTACTCTCTACTATTTTTCTTGGTTTGGATTTCTGGGCTCGGCTTACTTAGAGTACGTACGCCTCGAGACGTTCGTAGTCTAGGTGCCGGTCATGTTCCGTACTTTCGGGTCGTGACAATAAAGCGCCTCATGCAGAGGGAAAAATGAGTCATACAAGAAATTCGATATCGTGAAAAGTTTTAGATGAAAAATATACTTCGCTCAGTGTAGACCCTCATAACGTGAGGTTGGGAATTGCGAGCGACGGTTTCAGTCCATTTGGGATGGTTCGCGGCGGGCGTATTCACAGTACTTGGCCCGTTGTGGTGACTATATACAACCTGCCGCCATGGAGGGTTATGACGCGGTCTTATTTTACGTTGGCTCTTTTAATCGACGGTCCCTCGTCTTCTGGGAAAAACATCGATGTGTACCTTCAACCCTTGATCGATGAGTTAAAGTTGCTGTGGGAATCTGGTGTGCGAACCTATAACGCGGATGGTAAACAACTTTTTCAAATGTGTGTTGTTTTGTTGTGGACGATTAATGATTTTTCTACCTACGGCATTCTGTCGGGGCGGACAACTCAAGGTAAGCTTGCTTTTCCTGATTGTCATATTCATACGAGCAGCGTACGCTTGAAGTTTCGCGGGAAAGAGTCGTTTATAGGTTACCGACGATTCTTGCCTATAACTCACAGATCCAGAAGGAATAAAGAAATGTTCAATGGCAAGATGGAGACCGGTATGACACCTAAATCATTTTCCAGTAACGACAGACTATAACAATGGAGAGGTTATCAGAATATCACATTCGAAAAGAAACAGAACAAAGATGCAATGTCATGCCCATCTGGCTGGAAGAAGCATAGTGGTTTATTTCAGCTTCCGTACTGGTCCGATTTACCGCTGCGCTACAATTTAGATGTCATGCATATCGAGAAGGACGTCTCCAAGCACATCATCAATCTTCTGCTGTGTGAGGATATAAAAACGAGGGACAATCTCAACGCCCGTCGTGATTTGATGAATTTGGATGGTTTGTCCGTTAGAAAAGAATTGCAATCTCGGTCTGAAGTTAGTAAACCGGGTTATTACGATATCACACTGGTAATCTACAACATGAACAAAAAGGAGAAGTGGCGATTCTGACGTGTGTTGAAAGAATTGAAAGCCCCCGACAGTTTCTCATCAAACATTTCCAAACAAGTGCAGATAGAAAACGGAAAAATCATAGGACTCAAGAACCATGATTACCGCATATTGATGCGGCATCTTCTTCTTTTATGCCTCAGAGCATCAGTAAAACCAGAAGTTGGTCTCGTGCTTAACGACTTTTGCACGTATTTCCGCCAATTGTGTTCCAAAAACGTGGACGTCAATGAGATAGCAGAGCTCGAAAAAGACATTCCTTTGATCCTCTGCAAACTCGAAACTATCTTTCCATCTTCCTTTTTCGACATTATTGTTCACTTGTCCATCCATTTGGCAACCGGGGTCAGGATTGACGGTCTGGTCCATTACCGTTGGATGTATCCAATCGAGAGGTATTATTGACATTTATTATTCATCATTTAAATTGTAAAGAATTATCATGAATTATTAATTTATTTCATTTTCAATAGATATCTGTTAACTTTAAAAAAAACTATATCCTCAATAAGCATCGTCCTGAAGGTTCGATTGCTCAAAGTTATCTCCTGTAAGAAGTCACATTTTTCTTTGCTCGTTTCCTGAACATCGATATCATGACGAAGCTGAACAACTCGTAGAGTATTCCTGACGATCCAATTGGAGCAAGAAGGCTAAAGAACATGTCTTACGATCTCGCGGCCAGTGTACATGCGTACATCTTGATAAACAACGATTGTTTTGATAAATATATAGAGTAAGTGTTTATTATTTCATCGTTTTAAACGTTCGAAATTAAATTTAATCTAATTAATATAACTGTATATTAACGAACTGAGCACACAAAGATATACTCACGAGATTGAATCCTAGGACGTGGTCGAATGATAGGATCGAAGAAGAACAGAGGCGCACTTTCGCCGCTTGGTCTATAAAAGAAGTGAACGAACAATTGAATCATGGAGAGCACGTTAATAGAGAGGTCCACGACCTTTTAAACGGTCCAACGATTGCAGCTAGGTTTTACAACGGGTACAGGGTATCCAGATATAAATTTGAGGTAGAAAGTACGGAACGTATTAGGGCTACGCAAAATAGTGGCATCGCAATCATCGACGAGGATGAAAATCCCTATTACAGTGTTCTTGAGGAAGTTATAGTGGTCTCATACCAGCATACGACTGTCCCATTTCATATATTCCAATGCAGATGGTATGATAACAAGATTGGGGTATGAAGGTCGATCATTACGGTCTGATTTAAGTAAATATCAAACTGATGTTACCAAAATACAACAGCTTGATCTTTCCCATAATTACAACACAAATATATTATTCTCGGGACTTGCAGAAAATTGACTGGGATGTTGTTTGTCGTTGGAAACCGAGAGATTATTATAACGTGCCGACGTTGAATGGCTCTGAAGATGAGAGCGACGATGAAGATCTCACGATAACACGACTCAGTCCATCTATTGAACGTACCAGGGATCCAAACTATTCTGCGCCGCTCATCCATACGTTTGTAAGAAGTGACATCAGCCAATTGATTGTTACGGATCAAGATTTTGAGAATCCACCCAACGAATCTTCAGATAATGTACCACATAAATATGTTAGGTAATGAAGTTAAATTGAATGTTCTAAATTATATAATGATTATAAGTAATGAAATAACGTTTATATATATGTGTAGGATTTGAGCATGCGCGCAGGCAAAGGCACTAAACGCCACAAGAGACAGCGTCTACAGGACATTCTGAGTCGATCCATACCCGCCGACGAGACTGTCCCAGGACCATCATCAAGCACGAGAGCCGCAGCAGCGCTTATCCCTACCAGCGTTCGCCCTATTACCGCCACATCACCCCCCATGGCCTCCTTACTCACACTACATCGCCCCTGACTGTCCCCCCATCCTTACTAGCGCTCCTTCTATTTCCACCACATCATCCCCTATGGCCTCCCTACTCACACCGCATCATCTCCGACTGTCCCCTATCCTTACCAGCGCTCCCCATACTACCGCCAGATCACCCGCAGCGTCGCAGCCTCCCTTACCCTTACTAATGCGTTAGCGAGTCCTCATACCCCCGTCACTCCTGTGCATGGTGCGTAGTTTACTCATTTAAAATTTAACACATCATTACAATATAAGTGGATATTGAATTATCTAACAGTTTATTGTTTGCAGATCTGCATTCTACTCGCGGGATGGCGTCTGGGACCAGTTCTAGCGCCACACCGGGGACAACAGGTATAATCGTTATTTCTTAAAGTTTTTAAATAACGATTGTAATTTAAATATTATAATATTGTGTGTGTGTATCTATTTTTTCGCAGGCTCAAGCAGTGTTAGGACGAGGGGTCCTACTGGGCCCGACTGCTGCAGGCCTTGGGCGAACGCTGAGCCATGGGATGTGATTTTTGACGCGACGGGTGTGTCTGTTGGAGAGCACGCGACCTAGTGGAAGGATTATGTTGGACAGGAGGTCCATACTTATTACAAGTACCTGCTCCATATTCGGTGGAATAAAGCCCAGACCGAGCGTGCTATACGGTTTTTTGGGTCGAAGGAGGTATGGCATACCCTTTCACATATTTAAATTTCAATCGTCATTATATACATATACATATACATATAATTATTTGTTTAATATATTTCAATTTCAGACCAGGAAGAATTAAATATTCGTTGACGAGCCCAGCGAGGATGGCGTGTACAGACCATTGGATATAGATCGCGCCCTCGCTCACTTTCTAGGCCAGTGTCAAGTGATCAAGCGATATCGCCGATGGGAAGTGAAGAGTGAACTTTACCTTCCATAGGCAACGGCGACCGAAAATCAACGGATGCACTTGATGGAGGTCATAACGCTGGAGATCCCGAGAGAGGATTGGCCGCTTCTTGTCGTCTATTTTGAGCGTGATGATGTGCAGGTATCAATTTAATTTTTAAGATTTTAACAATATAACATGAGATCATATTCTAAAATATATTATAATCTTTATTTTTGCAAGGCGATATCGGTTCAGAATAAGCAGAACCTAAACAATGGCGTGCGAAAACGCGCCATCCCAATCCAAGGGAAGCACTCATAGGCCAATACTCGGTAGCACTTGGTGAGTATTTCGACGCTTAATTTTATATGTTTTTTTATATCGTTAATTAATTATTAAACTAAATCCTAATTTCATCGCAGAGAAAGAAAGACCCCGCCAACTACAATGAAGTCAAGGGGTGGGCCGCGTTACACAAGGACACGGGTACGTACATGGTAAGTTTCATATAATCAAGTTGATTACAAATTTTAAGTTAGCACCTTTGTGTGTGTGTGTATTCTATACAGACCCAGTTCCAGGAGCAGACGGACGCCTTGGGACTTAGTCCAGGCAACTCGATCACCGTCATTGTCCCTGTCCTGGATTCGATATCCGGCGGGCATCACGGTGGGTATGAGCGCAGGGTTGGTCCTTGGGCCTATCGATTTTTTGATATACGTTCGACCGCGCATGAGTACGCCGTGACCCAGACGTGGACGGATGCAGCGGCTGCATCGCAGCAGGAGATCTATCAGCTCCGCGAGCATGTGGAGCAGCAGGATCAGACGCAGCAGGAGCTTCAGGAGACGCGTCACGAGCTGCAAGAGCTTAGGGCGGAGATCCGAGACATGAGACAGTCGCACGCCGATTCCGTCCAGCAAGCCATACGAAGTGAGTTGAGCGCATTTTTTAGGCCACGGGACGATGGAGATGGATCGTCATCCCAACGGCGTTAGTTTTATTTTTTGATTTGTTGACACATACAATAGGATTTTTGTGGAGTATTGATCATATTTGACGATTTTTTGACACATGCATTTTTTGATTTGATGATTAGTGGAGTGTTGATCATATTGATTGTATGTATAATTTTTGTTTATGTTTGCATGCGATTCGGAGATTATTAGTTTGATTGTCGTATATTAATTACCTGAGATTTGAATATATTGCGTGAATGATGATTATGTATTGATATTTGTGAATGAAAATTATATATTGCTTGTGATTGAAATTAACGCGCGTGGCATGCGGAAAATTTGATTATTTAAAAAAAATAACTTGTCACCGTTGTAACCGTGATTAAATACATTTGTTCACGGTTACAACCATGAACAATAGACTGCTCCAGATACTGATATCTGGAGCAGGTCTGTGTTTTGGGTCACGGTTACTAATTTTGTTAACGGTTGAAACCGTGACCCATAACTGGTTTTGTTCACGGTTAGAACCGTAAACAAAAACCTGGGTCCCATCAACTAACTGATATTTTAACTTTTCACGCTTAGAAATATTCACGATTACACCTGTAAACATTTCGTCTTATGTTCACAGTCGCTACCGTGACCCATCCTTTGCTTACGTAGGTTTTGGTCACGGTTTTCTCTTACGGTTTAAACTGTGACTGATGATGCTCAATAACGGTAATTCCTTATATCATGACACGTGGCAGATGACGTGTCCCGAAGCTTGCAAGAAAGGACCTACAGCGGTCGACCAGGCCGCTCCTATGCCCGCCCTACAAACAAACGCTGGCTCACCTCCGAGCCCCCAGCACAATTGGCCTCCTCGGCCTCCTTGCTCGTCTCCGGGCCACCGCAGAACCAAGATAGCTCGACTCTCCCGCTCGTCCGCGAGCCCTCCCGCCGAGGTCATCTTCCTCGGTCTCATCGACTGACCAACGGCACCGCTCACAGGCGCAACCGCCATCCCGCGAATCTTGCCATACGCGAGGTATCCGTCGGCCGCATCCCACGTTCCACACCATCACGATCCCCCATTAACAAGCCTATCTCGCCATTAGTAGGGATCCCGCTCATCACGCGGGCGTGACGTCGGGAGCATAACGGCCGGCGTGATTCTCGCGCCTGCCTTGCCTGCTGCCACCGCTATATAAACCCCTTCTTCAGACGGTTCAAGTAAGCCATTTTTACTCCACTGAGTCGTTACTCTGCTCGGATTTCCTCTCTAACTTGACCTTCGGAGAGTCCTCGGTGGTACAACCACCCCGGAACTTCCTTGCAGATAACTCGGCCCAAACAATCTCAAACCCATTTAGATCCACACGCTTCAGGAGTCAGTCTCCAGATCCAATCTCAGCCATCCATCGCCACCATCAACAGATCTACGGAAGTTAACATCTTGACGTGATCCCTACTATCCCTACTATGCAGTAGGGAGAGCAGCAGTGAAAGCTGCCTGCTTGCCCAATAATGCAGAAGAAACAACAGTCTAATGTCCTTTTGCTAATGAAATCTAGGATAAAATACAGTCAGCAACTATAAGTTGGTAGGATGCATGAATCTTGGTCTCATACAAGGAATAAATTAAATGTCAATCCTTGTGTGCTAAATCATATTAAGCTCAATTGCATGGAAACTGCTTCCGTTTTGTCTGATTAGCTAAAAGCCATCCTTAGTGCTCACAGAGAGGTTAAATGCGGAGAAACACAAGTAGAACTGATCTCTCTCTCAACTCTACTATATTTACCGAGGGAAGTTAGAGAAAATGAGGCCGGTTCTTTAAAAATCTACATTTTGTTCTAATGACCGTAAATTTTCTATGTACAAGCCAAATTTATTCCAAAAACATATATATCCAAGAGAAAATATTCATGATGGACCATTAATGAAATAATTATGAAAAAGGATAATAGTTTTTATGGTTTTTTGGAAATAAAATTTTACTTCAAAGTAATAAATTACTGCCAATACTGTTAGACTGTGTGTTTTTAAATTTGAGGATGGTTTCTTGATAATCTTTAAAGAAAATTCCAAAAGAAACAAGTTTATTGAGACATTTTAAAGGGAAAAAAAACTCTACAAACATGTGTGAAGTAAAAAACTAGTAGGCGTGGAACACTTTGTTCTGCATGGACCACCAACAAAACCTGTCACGCCCCGCTTCCCGGTATACGGCGAAAGAGACACGACTGGCCGCTACGTATTCACTCAGAAGTAAATACACTAAGGATATCTAAGTAATATAAAAGTAAAGCATAAGAGACAAGATATAATAAAAACAGCAACTTTATTTATTCACATTCTTTCTGTACAATGCATGGAAAGTAAATACAACTGAAATAAAAAACAATGCCTAAACAATGGCATGACAAAATGAAAAGTACTGAAATGGAAAAGTGTATAATGAACTAGAGCTCGGGGTCTTCACTGAATTGGTCCAAGTCTTCAGCAGTGGGCTCGATCTCTGACGTGTCCAGATCACCTGACGACATTCAACATTTTGTATTGCATGTTGCATATATTCAAGTTGTGTCTCAAAAGAGGCACCATTCATGCTTTCTTTAGCTGTATAGCATTAGCACCCTCTTACCTTGTTTATTTTGACTTCATTCCACTAATAGCTCTTCCCCTTTGGAACTTTCTGAAAAGTTTTTTCTGTATTCTTGTTGCTTTTGTGTTGTCTCTCTTTCCAATTAAATACAAACATCTAGATTTCATATTGGGGGGTGGGGGTGGGGGGGCGGGGGGGGGGGGGGGGGGTTGTGTCTGAGGATCCCAATTTGCTTATCTTTTGAGTGAGGAAAAAAAAGGATGAGACAACTCCAACCAACGGTGTAAAAAGATAGGGCATCATGGACCACTATATATGTTAAATGTTGCATGATATTTTGGCTAAGTAATTCAATAATGTGTTGCAAAAATAAGATAGGGCATACAGATAATTAAATATTATCGTAACAGTTATATAAGGCGGATTCAGTTTCAGAAGGCAAAACAAACCGATCAAGAATAAAAAGAACATGATCGGTTTTTAAAAAACTAAACGAACAGAAATAACGCTCGGACGCTCGTTACCGAAATGAGCTGAATCGCCTTCATTTGAAGAAATTTTCAACGTGTGTTTTCTATTTTCTGGTTTAGGTACAGACCAAAGGCTATTTTAAATAAGATAGGGCATACAGATAATTAAATATTATCGTAACAGTTATATAAGGCGGATTCAGTTTCAGAAGGCAAAACAAACCGATCAAGAATAAAAAGAACATGATCGGTTTTTAAAAAACTAAACGAACAAGAAATAACGCTCGGACGCTCGTTACCGAAATGAGCTGAATCGCCTTTATTTGAAGAAATTTTCAACGTGTGTTTTCTATTTTCTGGTTTAGGTACAAACCAAAGGCTATTTTAAATTCAAATTCAATCCCGTTTAATTTCAATTTCTAACTGGCCCCGCGAGGCGAGCGTACGAGTGTGGTTTTCCATTAACACATTTGTTATTCTTTTACAAGATAAATAACATCTTATGCTATTTAAACTCCTCTCTTTTCTACTCTACCACCGATATGGGACTAAAATCTCTAATACAAAAGAACCTTTCTCAAATTCCCCTTTTCCTCTATTTTTTATCCATGAAATCCAACCAAATTACGCTTCCTTTCATGGAACACAACCCAAACAAATCCAGTTAATTCCAACAATCCCCCACAATTTCATAGATGAAAAAGCAGTAAAGCTATTTGTAACATGTTTTCAGTGGAGGTACCTTCCGGTTTGAACAACCACCTTTAGTTATCCAATTTTACCGCATAGGGACGAAATGAAACCGAGTCTTGAACTTGACCCTTTCGTGTGGTGGTGTCCATTGGTAACAGCATGCTATATGCTATAGTAGCAATCTTTAGGTTTTGATGCATTATGGCTATCCATCCTTATTCGGATTCATGAATGTATTCGAGAAATAACCCATTTCCTCTAATTGAAGGCACACGATCGCATTCATATAGTTAAGCATCTCTAGATATGTACCACTCACATCTCGTCACAAAGACGTGATTCCATTCAGAGTCAAACGCTCTTACTATACTAGCAGTATTTAACACCTTCCAGGTTTATTACGGGATACACTCAGACAAAAAGAGTATCAATCTATTTTAAGGTGTTCAATTCACCCAACAGGTTGTTAATACCACATTGAACCTACTTCATGGGATCTCTACTCAGATAGGTTAGGTTGCTACTGTCGATGAATTAGGTAGGGTTTTCAAACCCATTCTTAATCTGGATTTCAGGACTAATGCTGGGGATTTTATTAGTCTCCAAATTTAACCGCAAATATACAGTTTATCGTAGTCATATTTGAGGATCGTTCCTACGGAGAGATGTGTTAACTACTTTCAAACTAAGTCAAAAAGTTGGATTTTTTTAAAAGTGCAAATAAAATTAGGGTTTTTTTTTATAAGAGAGAGAGTTCTAGGATTTTTATTTGCTTTATTTCTATGGTTGGTTTAAAAGATTCATCTTCTTTTCAAATTTAGTTCTAATATATTTCCATTAATTATAACTAAATATAGGTTATATTTAAATTATAACATGGCCTATCAAAATTATAATATCATCTAGATCATATTAAAACCCCAGTTTTAGTCAATTAAAAGCAACCTAGTTTTAATCTTCAATAAATATTTGTAGGTGGTCTACATTTATTATCTTTTCGATTAATCTAAATATCTTTTAACTATCTAGATTGAATATCTTGTGATTAAATTATTTTCTGACCTTCCCTGATTAAGTTTTCAGTTTGTCAAACTTTTCTTAATTTAATTAGATTATCGGCGTTATCACTCTTCCCTAATTTTATTCTAGACGTCAGCTTTCATTATGAGATTAGTTTATTAGATGAAATGTTATAAAGAGGATAATTAAATCACAAGGCATTCATCATAAAAGCAAAAAAGAAGAGATAAAAAATTACCCAACCACAAAATAAATACAAACAAAAGCCTAAAAAAGAATTAGTTACTCATATTTATAAAAGAAAGATAGATCTTATTCATAATCAAGAGTACTTACAATAGACTCGATCTCTTCTCTTTGAAAACCTTAATAAGAAGCCAATGAGAAAGATATGAAACTCTAAGACTATACAGGTACTTATATAGGGTTAAGAAAGCTTGGAGAATAAGTAATAGAAAATACAAGAGATCTATTTGCTAACAATTATGAAAATCTAATCTAATTGCTTTGTTAGATATTGTTGCGAGCCTTCAGAATCTTCAAAAAATAAAATGACGTATCTTAAAACGATGTATGTATCAAGACGATCATACCCATAAAAATTGGTGATGAACGGCCCATATTGTGCGGCTGAACCGCCGCGCCCATGCTTAACCAGCGGTTGATCTGCCACGCCTTGTTGGCTTCATAGCACGAATTTTTTTGTGCTCGATTCTTTTAATTTGTTGAACTCTTTTTAGTTATCAGATGATGAAAATTATTCTCATTGCTCTGCAGTTGCATGAATTTCCGAATTGTTCCCAAATTTGTCATATAATTAGGCAGATTTATTTGTTGTTTTTTATTTGATTTGGTTTCTCCAACTGATTTGTTATTGTGATGATTGATTCACCTCTATTTGTTGCAACCTTTACTGATTTGCAATGATATTCCCAAATTTATTCCAAATTTGCAAATTATTCTTTTGATTTTCTGGATAATTCACTTAATTCTCCATTGTACGCATGTAATCTTTCTTTTAGAATAATTTTCCGTCTTTTTGCATCTAAGCTATGCTATCTGTAATAATTCACAAAAGATACCTGAAACAGCATAATATATGACAATAAAATGATAAATGGGTTAGAAAAATATGCAATAAATTACACCTATCAACTAGTGACAACTCAAGTCTTTTAGTGAAGGGATCTGCTGTGTTGTCTTTAGACTTAACAATTGTTGGGGTAAAAATTTACACCCCGGTTGACCGAGTCAAAGTCAAGGTCAACCCACAAGCTAGGTGGGCCCAAGCCCAGGTCAAGCGGGCCCATGCCCAAGTCGAGCCCGCGGCCAGCCTCCTCATGCCAACAACGAAATCATGTCATAAATAATTTTTATGTAATTTTTTATGCATGAATGTAAACAAAATGGGCATAAAGCCAAATTCTTGTAAGCCCATGGCTTATGTGCAAAAAGAAATGAGACATGAACCATGGGATGGGCAAAACACCATTTTTGTAAAGCCCAAGGGGCTATATGTAAATATGTAAGCCTATATAAGGCAAAATGATGATGAATAAAAAAAAGACTTTTCATTCTCTCAAAAACCTAGGGTTTGTACATCTTTCCCTTTTCTGAAGGCTTCAAACCTTCTTCTTTCTTTTGAATTAAATCAAGAGTTTTACTCTTCCTTTTCAAAAACAAGATAGTTTTTCACCACCAAACCCACAAAGGGGAACTTGGATCTGTCTTTAGATCCCAAAAAGGAGAGATTTTGAGATCTCACATCTCTTGATCTTCAAGATCCAGCTAACAGAGGAGGAAGAAGAAGAACCCCTTCCATTAACCCCAAAAACACACTTAGGAGTCCAACTCCACTCTGATTTCTCTTCCGAGAATCTTTTTAGGCTAAAAGCCTCTTTTCCTTACCGGCGCTCAAGCACAGAGCGCCCACGTGCCGACACGTGGCGCGCTTGCGCTCAAGTGCTCAGCGCTCAAGCGCAAAGCGGCCACGTGCCGACACGTGGCGCGCTTGCACAACAGCGCCCTGCGCTCGAGCGCAATTCGCCCCCGTGCCGACACGTGGCGCGCTTGCGTTCAAGCGCACAGCGCTCAGGCGCAATTCGCCCCCGTGCCGACACGTGGCGCGCTTGCGTTCAAGCACAAGCGCCAGGCGTTGAAGCGCAAAGCGCCCACGTGGCGCGCTTGCGCTACAGCGCCCTGTGTTCAAGCGCAGAGCGCCCACGTGTCGACACGTGGCACGCTAGAGCCTGAGCGCACAGCACCTGGGCGCACAGCGCCCAAGGCGCTGGCCCCACACATCCTTTGGATGCCTTTTCCCCCTCTTTCTTTTATATATATATATATATATATATATATATATATATATATATATATATATATATATATACATATATATATATACACATATATACATATATATATATACACATATGCATACATATGTGCATACACACATACTCCACGACACTGTCCCTGTTAGAAAAAAATTTCTAACGGGACGCTGCCCCGCACCCCGCAAGGGGGCTGCTAGCCCCCTTAACCCCCAGCCCGCTATCCGGGTAGCGGGACCCCCGTAAAAACTCTGCGTGGCTCCCGATATATTTAAACCCCCCTCCAAAGCAAAACACACGTACACTGCACATTGAGTTCGCATGACCAGTTTAACCCGTTAATCGGAGGTTCCCTCGCCCCAAAGGCGAGAGGTAATTAACGGCAGCTTAGTCCGCGGCTGCCGGAGATTCGGATCCCCACAATCAATAAACCCCGACCTACCCTAGGCAGGGGGAATCTGTAGTATACGCCTGACAAGCGTGCGCGTATTCCCATCTCAATGGGGTGACGAAAAACACCCTACAGATTCTGGCACGACCGGTGGGACCAATCTCTCCTCCCATATTTCGGGTTAAGCGTTCATGCGAACTCAATCAATATACATACCTGTATTTATACTAAAATAATGCTTTTTCATGCAGATTTTCAAGCAATCACCTTCAGACGATGTCTTCGATGATGAACTCAGCTCCCGTCTCCTACACGATGAGGATAGACTCTAGGACGGTCCTTCCGGCCAGTCTCGGGCGACAATGGGAGGAGCCGCTGCTACCATTCGGCTCTATCATGTTCATGCCAGTTGGCGCCATCCCAGCTCCTCAAGCCCCGGTGGCAGACAAACCGGTCTCGAAAGGCAAAAGGCCAAATGTGGTGGTCGCGAGGGCACCTCAGCCCAAGCGCAAGTCCGTTTCCGAACGACTCTCCATGACCCCAGCTGGGGGCAAGGCCATCGACACAAACAAAGCAGCAAGGCGTTTCGAGCAAGCTCCAACGGTACCCTCAACAACTGCTCGATTGGGTGCTTTCTCTAAGCTCCCCGCCAATGAGGAAGAGACGACTGGATATGAGGTCCACACTGTCTACATGGTAGGCACGCGCAGCAAGAGCAAGAACGGGGCCACTACATCTCAAATCCAATATGGCTTGAATGTGGTGGCCGCTTCCCAAGAACAGCCGCCTCTGCTAGGTGATGAAGACCCTCTCGATGATGATGATAGGCAGAAAGATCCTTTAGTCCATGAGGAGTCAGGCTCGGAAAGCGAAGAAGAGCCGACTTTCCGCCCCAGGACTGCGGAGCAAGAGCTGCTTCAAGAGCTCCGAAAGCAGCTCAGAAACAAAGACAAGGAGATGGCCAAGCTCTACTCAAAAATTGACGACTTGACAAATGCCGTCCTACAGCACACGGCCCAACTTGCCTCTCAGCCGCCCAATCAGGCGCAGGGCTCTCATGAACCGGGAAACGGTGTCCCAAAACAGCCGACACCCGTTCCCTCAAATCCAAAAGTGGGTGGACCGCATGAAAATCAGTCGCATCCTATCTCGGGAAATGTCTTGGCTACCGATGACAGTAGCCCGCTAACTCAAGATCAAATCATGGATTTGGTTGCCAGCAAAGTCAAAACATTGGTGGTCGAAGCCGAAGCACAAAAAGATATCGGCAGTAGTGGGAGACCATATCCTGCTCAGTATGATCTGGTAGAATTTTCTAGCGGCTATGTCATCCCTAAATTCGGAAGATTCGATGGGACGGGAAATGCGAATCAGCACATCACCCACTTCAAAGCCTCATGCGGGAATACTGGGGGCAATGATGCGCTTCTCCTCCGCCAATTCGTTAATAGCTTGACCGATATTGCTTTCGACCGGTACGCGAGCATACCGGATGGCTCCGTTACTACTTTTGTCCAAATGGAGTCTCTGTTTCGGCAGAGGTTCATGAGCGTCAGCGATAAGATTACCATTGCCGAGCTCGTAAGGACCAAGCCCAAGAGCGACGAAAGCAGCATGGATTTTATAACCCGATGGCGTAATCTCTCCGTCAAATGCGAACCGCCGATAGAGCAGGACCAATCTGTCAGTCTTCTTGTCGGAAATCTCAACAACTGGATGGCCCCGTTTCTATGTACCGCGGGTCTTAAAACATTCCAAGAGCTGACCAAAAAGGTCCAAACGTTGGAACGCTCAAAGCCCGAGTCCGCTCAGGATCTTCAGTTCACAAACAGACCGAAACCTTGGAGGGACGACAACCGAAAAGGCGGAAGTTCTAACATCACCGATTCTCCAAATAAGCAGAGAACGGGTGGAGCAAAAACTGACCACCACGTCATTAAACTGGGAACAATCGACCACCACGTCATTAAACTGGGAACAATCGACCTCTAAGTCGTTAAACTGGGAATGTAAAAATATACATATATATATATATATGTAAATAAATAAAAAAAAATGTGTAAATAAAAGAAAAATAGAGAAAAGCTGAAATGATGGGGCAACTCGCAATAAAAATCAGCGAGTAAAATAAAGATGAAAATAAAGCCGAAATGATGGGACAACCGCGAATAAAAGCCGAAATGATAGGGCAATCGCGATCTTCGCGATAAGAAAAGTTGAAAGGATAGAGCAATCGCGGTAAAACAAAAAAAAAAACACAAACAAAAATCCAATTTTTCAAAATTCCCTCGGCCCTACGGTTAGTCCCCAAATTGACTACCGTATACAATCCACGGGCTCAAATAATTCTCATCATACCTATGCCCCTGGGTAGACCTCTAAATCTTTAAACTGGAAACAGATGACCTCCATGTCGTTAAACTGGAAACAGATGACCTCCACGTCGTTAAACTGGAAACAGATGACCTCTAAGTCTTTAAACTGGAAACAGATGACCTCTAAGTCGTTAAACTGGAAACAGTAGACCTCTAAGTCTCTAAACTGGAAACAGACGACCTCTAAGTCGTTAAACTGGAAAAAGATGACCTCTAAGTCGTTAAACTGGAAACAGCAGACCTCTAAGTCTTTAAACTAGAAACAGATGACCACTACGTCGTTAAACTGGAAACAGACGACCTCTACGTCGTTAAACTGGAAACAGACGACCTCTACGTCGTTAAACTGGAAACAGACGACTTCTAAGTCATTAAACTGGAAACAGTCGACCTCTAAGTCTTTAAACTGGAAACAGATGACCTCCAAGTCGTTAAACTGGAAACAGATGACCACCACGTCGTTAAACTGGAAACAGATGACCACCACGTCGTTAAACTGGAAACAGATGACCACCAAGTCATTAAACTGGAAACAGATGACCACCAAGTCGTTAAACTGGAAACAGACGACCTCTACGTCGTTAAACTGGAAACAGATGACCACCAAGTCGTTAAACTGGAAACAGACGACCACCAAGTCGTTAAACTGGAAACAGACGACCTCTACGTCGTTAAACTGGAAACAGATGACCGCCAAGTCGTTAAACTGGAAACAGACGACCTCTACGTCGTTAAACTGGAAACAGACGACCACCAAGTCGTTAAACTGGAAACAGACGACCACCAAGTCGTTAAACTGGAAACAGATGGCCCCTAAGTCGTTAAACTGGAAACGGACGACCTCTACGTCGTTAAACTGGAAACGGACGACCTCTACGTCGTTAAACTGGAAACAGACGACCACCAAGTCGTTAAAATGGAAACAGACGACCTCTACGTCGTTAAACTGGAAACAGATGACCACCAAGTCGTTAAACTGGAAACAGATGACCCCTAAGTCGTTAAACTGGAAACGAAGGGAAATCCACTCATGTGTCCTCACGATGCATGAGGAGAACAAACCTTTGTGAGATCTTTACGACTCATAAAGGAAAAACACACTTAGGAGTCCTCACGACTCCTAAGGAGAAAATACACATGCGAGATCCTTACGACTCGTAAGGAGAAAATGCTTTTATGGGACCCTCACGGCCCATAAAATTGAAAAGCCTTAAGTGATAGGGATCTAAACCTGTCTCCTAAGCCATCGCTCCCTAATCCCCAAGCGACGAATGATGAGTCGCTCCTGGCACCATATTCCAGTGCAGCGATGCAGACGCCAACAAAGTCCCAAAAAATTTACGGCCCTACGGTCTGGATCATGCATCCTGCAAAACCGTATACAATCCACGGGCGTAAAACAATCCCAATCGCTCCAAAAAAAAAAGAAAGAAGGTATGTCCACAAGCAAAATGGGCACGGATGAAAACCCGAAAGGACTCCGTGAGTAAAAACAGCAGGACTGCCGGCGAGTTTGTGAAAATACGAAAGGACGCAAACTCGTAGTAAAAAAAATGCACTCGCAAGGTCCTCTCGACTTTGTGAGGAGAAAATTCCCGCGTGAGATCCTTACAACTCACAAAGGAGCAACACACTTAGGAGTCCCCACGACTCCTAAGGAGAAAATACACCTACGGGATCCTTACGACCCGTAGGGAGAAAATGCTTTGTGAGACCCTTACGGCTCACAAAATGGAAAAGGCTTAGGTGACAGGGATCTAAACCTGTCTCCTAAGCCACCAATTCCCAAATCCTCTCGGGACACATGATGAGTTGCTCCTGGCATTATTCCAGTGCAGCAATGCAGATGCCAAACAAAAAACCAAATCCAAATCCTCCCGGGGCACATGATGAGTTGCTCCTGGCATTATTCCAGTGCAGCAATGCAGATGCCGACAGAAAACCAATTCCCAAATCCTCTCAAGACAGATGATGATTCGCTTCTGGTACCATATTCCAGTGTAGCGATGCTGATGTTAACCCAAATCAAATCAAACCAACAACCTCTATGGCGGAATCATACTCCGTCCCAGAACTTGCCCCGTGTTGAAATTATGCTTCGCCTCGGGATATCTACCTTCCCTGCCGGAATTATGCTCCGCCTCGGAATCAAGTCAACCACTGACACTCCGCGCCGGGGAAAAGTCGATCAGCGACACTCCGTGCCGGGGAAAAGTCAACCCGACACTCCGCGCCGAGGACAAATCGATCAGCGACACTCCGTGCCGGGGAAAAGTCAACCCGACACTCCGCGACGGGGAAAAGTCGATCAGCGACACTCCGTGCTGGGGAAAAGTCAACCCGACACTCCGCGCCGGGGAAAGTCGATCAGCGACACTCCGCGCCGGGGAAAAGTCAACCCGACACTCCGCGCCGGGGAAAAGTCGATCGGCGACACTCCGTGCCGGGGAAAAGTCAACCCGACACTCCGCGCCGGGGAAAAGTCGATCAGCGACACTCCGTGCCGGGGAAAAGTCAACCACCGACACTCCGCGCCGGGGAAAAGTCGATCAGCGACACTCCGTGCCGGGAAAAAGTCAACCCAACACTCCGCGCCGGGGAAAAGTCGATCAGCGACACTCCGTGCCGGGGCCAAGTCAACCCGCGACACTCCGTGCCGAGAAAAAGTCGATCAGCGACACTCCGTGCCGGGGAAAAGTCAACCCGCGACACTCTGTGCCGGGGAAAAGTCGATCAGCGACACTCCGCGCCGGGGAAAAGTCAACCCGACACTCCGCGCCGGGGAAAAGTCGATCAGCGACACTCCATGCCGGGGACACGTCAACAAGCGACACTCTGCATCGAGGAAACGTCCAGCACAGACACTCCGCATCAGGGAAACGTCTAACAACGACACTCCGCCTCGGGGAAACGTCGACCAGCGACACTCCGTGCCGGGGACACGTCTACCAAATCGCTCCGAATCAGAACGTCGACCGTCCATGTCGCAAAACGGGCAGTGCAGGCTCCCCACAAATCGGGAACCAAATCACTCCGGGTCAGGAAAACGTCTACCACGGACACTCCGTCTCGAAGACGCGTCAAGCGTCGACCGTCCATGTCGTAAAAAGGGCAGTGCAGACTTCCTACGAAGCAGGAACCGGATCGCTCCGGGCAAGGGAAACGTCTACCACGGACACTCTGTCTCGGAGACGCGTCAAGCGTCGACCGTCCACGTCGTAAAAAGGGCAGTGAACCCAAAAAGTGGGAACCAAAGCGAGTCGCCTCCACGTGAAAGAAGATCCATCAATTTCATGCATACGACCCACATGTGCGGTGTGCATTTATTGATGGGGGGCAATTTGTTGGGGTAAAAATTTACATCCCGGTTGACCGAGTCAAAGTCAAGATCAACCCCCAAGCTAGGTGGGCCCAAGCCCAGGTCAAGCGGGCCCATGCCCAAGTCGAGCCCGCGGCCAGCCTCCCCATGCCAACAACGAAATCATGTCATAAATAATTTTTATGTAATTTTTTATGTATGAATGTAAACAAAATGGGCATAAAGCCAAATTCTTGTAAGCCCATGGCTTATGTGCAAAAAGAAATGAGACATGAACCATGGGATGGGCAAAACACCATTTTTGTAAAGCCCAAGGGGCTATATGTAAATATGTAAGCCTATATAAAGCAAAATGATGATGAATAAAAAAAAGACTTTTCATTCTCTCAAAAACCTAGGGTTTGTACATCTTTCCCTTTTCTGAAGGCTTCAAACCTTCTTCTTTCTTTTGAATTAAATCAAGAGTTTTACTCTTCCTTTTCAAAAACAAGATAGTTTTTCACCACCAAACCCACAAAGGGGAACTTGGATCTGTCTTTAGATCCCAAAAAGGAGAGATTTTGAGATCTCACATCTCTTGATCTTCAAGATCCAGCTAACAGAGGAGGAAGAAGAAGAACCCCTTCCATTAACCCCAAAAACACACTTAGGAGTCCAACTCCACTCTGATTTCTCTTCCGAGAATCTTTTTAGGCTAAAAGCCTCATTTCCTCACCGGCGCTTAAGCGCAGAGCGCCCACGTGCCGACACGTGGCGCGCTTGCGCTCAAGTGCTCAGCGCTCAAGCGCAAAACGCCCACGTGCTCAGCGCTCAAGCGCAAAGCGCCCACGTGCCGACACGTGGCGCGCTTGCACAACAGCGCCCTGCGCTCGAGCGCAAAGCGCCTACGTGCCGACATGTGGCGCGCTTGCACTCCAGCGCTAGCGCTCGAGCGCAAGGCGCCCCAGTGCCGACACGTGGCGCGCTTGCGTTCAAGCGCACAACGCTCTGGCGCAATTCTCCCCCGTGCCGACACGTGGCGCACTTACGCTCAAGCGCCCAGCGCTCAAGCGCAAGTCGCCCCCGTGCTGACACGTGGCGCACTTACGCTCAAGCGCCAGACGTTGAAGCGCAAAGCGCCCACGTGCCGACACGTGGCGCGCTTGCGCTACAGCGCCCTGTGCTCAAGCGCAGAGCGCCCACGTGTCGACACGTGGCACGCTAGCGCCTGAGCGCACAGCACCTGGGCGCACAGCGCCCAAGGCGCTGGCCCCACGCATCCTTTGGATGCCTTTTCCCCCTCTTTCTTTTATATATATATATATATATATATATATATATATATATATATATATATATACATATACATACATACATATATACATATATACACATATGCATACATACGTGCATACACACATACTCCACGACACTGTCCCTGTTAGAAAAAAATTTCTAACGAGGCGCTGCCCCGCACCCCGCAAGGGGGCTGCTAGCCCCCTTGACCCCCAGCCCGCTATCCGGGTAGCGGGACCCCCGTAAAAACTCTACGTGGCTCCCGATATATTTAAACCCCCTCCAAAAAAAAAACACATACACTGCACATTGAGTTCGCATGACCAGTTTAACCCGTTAATCGGAGGTTCCCTCGCCCCAAAGGCGAGGGGTAATTAACGGCAGCTTAGTCTGCGGCTGCCGGAGATTCGAATCCCCACAATCAATAAACCCCGGCCTACCCTAGACAGGGGGAATCTGTAGTATACGCTTGACAAGCGTGCGCGTATTCCCATCTCAATGGGGTGACGAAAAACACCCTACAACAAAGTCTACAGCCATCGCCCTATCTTTCAAAAATTGATTCATGGTCTTAATCCTCACTTGGATATGACCCCTTGTTTTATTGTTGTTCTTTGAACTTTTAATTCTTTCAATTGTGGACATATTGTCATAATGTACAGAAATAGCTGGAATGGGGTTGCTGATCATGGGCAACTCGGATATGAGTCCCTTAAGCCATTCATTTTCTAATCCAATAGTGTCCAAAGTACACAGCTCGGCCTCAAAAGTCGACCGAGACAGAATAGTCTGTTTAAAATACCTCCAGACGACTGCTCCACCACCCAAGATAAATACATATCATGTACAACCATTACAACCAGAGCTACTATAGCCACTGGCTATCCAGCTTGCACCACTGTACCCTTCAAGTACAGCGGGGAATTTTCCATAATACAGCCCAAGGAAAATGGTTCCCTTCAAGTACCGAAGTACTCTATCTAAGGCCTCCCAATAAATTCTATTTGGGCAGCTAGTGTATCTACTTAATTTTGGCACTAAGAATGGAATATTCGGTCTCGTGCAGTTTGCAAGATATATTAAGCTTCCAATGATCTGAGAATATCTCAACTGAGATACAGAGACACCACCAGCGTTCTTATAGAGAGTTATTGAAGGATTATAAGGGTTTTGACGATTCTACCATTTTTATAACCAAATTTCTCTATAATTTTCTCAACATAATGAGATTAAGAAATGGTTAGACCTTCAACTGTCTTTAAGCCAAGAATCACGTCAGCAGCACTCATATCCTTCATATCAAACTTACTACTCAAAAACGACTTTGTCTCATTGATTATTATTATGTTAGATCCAAACAATAAGATATCATCAACATAAATGCACAAGATTATACACGAATCACCTTTGATCTTGCAATAAACACACTTTTCATACTCAACAGAAGTGAAGCCAAACGAAGTGACGGTGATATCAAACTTCGCATTCCATTGCTTAAAGGCTTGTTTAAGTCCATAAAGAGACTTTACAAGTTTACATACTTTTCTCTCATTATCAACAGCTACAAATCCTTTAGGCTGATCCATATAAATCTTTTCTTCAAGAGTATCATGAAGAAAAACGATTTTCACATCCATCTGGTGGATAGTGAAATCATATATGGAGGCCAATGCTATAAGCACTCTGATAGTAGTCATACGGGCAATCGAGGAATAAGTATCAAAGAAGTCAATGCTTTCTATTTATTTAAACCCCTTGGTAACAAGTCTAGCCTTAAACTTATCGACGGTTCCATCCAGTTTCAGCTTCCTTTTGAAGATCTATCTACACCCAATGGTAGTGCACCTAAGAGAGAGATCTACCAATTATCAAGTTCTGTTAGAAACAATGGAATCCATCTCACTTTTTATGGCATCTTCCCGGTGCTTAGCATCTTTCGAGGTCATATCAGCACTGTAAGTGGAAGGATCTTCTTCGACATTGTACATAACAAAATTGTTGCCAAAGTCATTAAATGTCCTAGCTCTTTTACTTCTTCTGAGTTCATCCAACTTTTCAGATCTATGAGATCCAGAGTTGGAACTTTCTGCCCCCACATTTGACATCCTTTCCATATGATCAGGAATGAAAGTCGAGACAATATTAGAATCTTCATTAGCAACACTTTGAGATATACAAGTTTTCATAGGGAAAACATTCTCAAAAAAGTTTTATCACGAAACTCAACTATGGCGTTAACATCTATACCAGAGATTTTAGATTTAATCACTAAAAATCTCAATGTATAGGTGTTTCCCACATATCCCAAAAAGATAGCATCTATAGTTTTAGGACCAAGCTATTTCCTTTTGTGTTTTGGGACTAATACTTTTATAAGACACCCCCATACTTTAAGGTATTTCAAGCTAGGCTTGCAACTTCTCCAAAGTTCGAATGGACTACTTTCTTTATGTTTCTGAGAAACTCTATTCAGAATATGGAAAGCCATATTCAAAGCCTCTCCTCACATATATTTGGGAAGTCCATAACTTTCAAGTAGACTATTAATCATATCTTTTAACGTTCTGTTTTTTCGTTCTGCTGCACCGTTAGATTGTGAAGAATATGAAGTAGTTTTCTCATGCACTATGCTAAAAAGATTGGCATAATTGAGTAAACTGATTAAAGATATATTCTCCTCCTCTATCAGATCTTATCCGTTTAAGTTTTTACCAGTTTGACTTTCAATTTCATTCTTAAAAATTATAAATTTTTCTAAAGCCTCATCTTTGGCTTTAAGCAAGAACGCATAACAATATTTACTAGAGTCATCAATAAAGGTGATAAAGTATTTCTTTAAGTTCTTAGTTAAAACACCATTGAACTCATAAATATCAGTATGGACTAAGTTGAACAAGTCTGAAGTCATATCAACTGAGTGAAACGGTTTCATTGGTTGTTTAGTTGTTGCACACACTGGTCATTTCTTACTGTGATCAATGTCATGTTTAGGTATTAGATTCAAGTTCATCATTCTTCTTATAGAATCAAAATTAACATTACCTAAACGGCTATGCCAATTATCAGATGATTCAATTGAAAAACTAACAGGATAATCAGAAATTTCATTAACTTCAGAAAAAGATACATATTCTACCATAAGCTTAATAAACCATCAAACATATAGCCTTTGCCAACATAAGAGCCTTTATTTAAAATTACCACTTTATTACATTTAAAGTTAAATTCATAACCTCTTTTACTAGACAAGATCCACTAAGAACTTTACGACGAACAGTAGGAACATGATGCACTCTATGTAAAAATAGAACTCGTCTTGAAGGAAACTTTAAGTCCACGCATTCGTATCCTATCACCTTAGCAGCAAAAGAGTTTCTCATCATCACTGACCTTCCAACTGCAGGATGGTAAGATACAAATAGCAATTTATCAGCACATATGTGTACATTTGCACCAGTATCTACTAACCACTCATTAGGTTCATAAATAGTGAAAATTTGAGAATTAACGGAAACATGGCCTTCAATAGAAGTCAAAACCTCAATTGTCACAACTTTGACGCAAACTTTACTAGTAGACCCTGGACCGGCTTTGGATTTCTTCGTAGGAAAATCCTTAGCCTGATGTTCAACCTGTCCACATATCCAATACGGTTTGTATGCTTTCGTTTTCTTTTGGATCCTAGGCTTAGGTTTATGTTTATCATTATTTTTAGTAGGTGGCTTAAGTTTATTTTTCCCAACAGTCATAACATTTGATTTGGGTTGATACTCAACAGGCACAACATGGTTCTGATTGTTATGTTCTTCTTCAATAGCTATGGCAACCATCAAATCATCAAGTGAAATATTTTATTTACGATGCTTGAGAGACACTTCGAAACTCTCTCAAGATCGAGGAAACTTTTCGATGGTTGCCATTAGTTGAAACTTCTCAGGAAGTTTCATTTTCGCCTCTTGAAGAATATGAAGAATTTCATGCGCTTGTTCTGTCATAGATTTACCCTCAACCATTTGGAACTTCAAGAATTTGGATATGGAATACTTTTCAAGACCGAGGTCTTCTATATTGCATTTCTTATCGAATTCATCCCATAGTACATTTGCTGTGAGGACAATAGATATCGAAGTGCACATTGGACATGGCCAACAAAATGCATCCTCTGGCTATTTGATCTCTCTCCGTCCACTCCGCAATCTTCTTTGCACTTTCAGGATCTTTTTCATCCGGTTTTGGGCAATCCGCTAATATCATTGCCAAGAGTCCTTTTGTGGTCAACCAGATTTTCAAACATCGTTACCAATCTGGTTGCGCTAAGTACTGCAATAATCTTCGCAAGATGAGACAGCTCCAGCCAATAGCATACTTGTAGCTAACTTTTCGGAAGCTACTTCGGATAGCACAGCACCAAAACTCGAAATATGATATGCAGAGGAACTTTAGAAATGAGAAGAATTTTTTTTCAAATAATTTTTCTGAGTGTGTTTTCTATTCTCTGAGTTATGCATTATATAGACAGACCAAAGGCCTATATTTAATTGCATTAAGAGGTAATTTTTATTCGAAAGTAAATCAGCCCGTTAAACTGCACATTTAAATTCAAATTGAATTTGGCCATTAAACCGCTCATTAACCATAGCAGTAATAATGGGCCAATTCAAATTCGAAATTTAAGTGCAATTAAACTATAGAATAACTACAGCAGTTAAAGGCCATTTAAATAGACCAAGTTCCAAAAAGAATACCCGAGATATTAAACAGGCCGAGTTCCAAAAAGAATACCCAAAACAATTCGCCCACCACCAGACCAAGCAAGCACGCATGGTTTTCCAATAACATCTTTGTTATTTTTTTCACATTATATATAACACCTAATGCTATTTAAACTCCTCTCTTTTCTACTCTGCGGCTAATATGGGACTAAACGCTCTATTACAAAAGAGCATTTCTTAAACTCCCTTTTTCCTCTCTTTTTGATTCATGAAATCCAACCAAATTAGGCTGCCCTTCTTGGAACACAGCCCAAACAAATCCAATTAATTCCAACATGATGAACATATTAACTTGTAGGCAAACTGCGTCTATATGTTCTTTGCGTAAACTGTTATCAATTTATATTAGCTAGAGACAGCGCCACATCAGCCATGAACTTTTCTAATACTAAAGTCGTTTATCTTGGTATAAATGTTTTTCCTTATATCTTTTTATTCTTTTTTTTTTTTTTTGCCCCCTTTCCATCATTCTTGGTAGAATAATGATTTACACAATCATTTACTATATCTCTTGATCAATGAAGACAACTCAGAAGAATGCTTTGAAACTGCTGATATAAACCTTTGTTGAGGAACAGATGCTCTTTTTCCAGATCTTGTGGAGTACCTGAGCGTCAGCATTCTTTACAGCCATATAAGTAGACATTTGTAGGGGCATTCAATCAAAGTTTGGATGGTGAAATTAATCATTATTACTATTGGAATCTAGCAGTCTTCTCTGGAAACAAACTGACGGCCTCTCTATTTGTATAGAAAAGTTTTATTGCAGAAGCTATGCTTCTTTGGTTACCGAACCAGTAAAATTACAGGAGAGATCAAAGATGCGACGAATGGAATATGATACGTTAGTGCAAGAGAATTTCAGTGCAGGTAACCATGATGAGATTGCATTTGGCCATATGCATGCATGGGGATTGCTTAAGATCACCTCAATTGTCTTGCAGTATAGGTTCAAGAAGACATAAATGGGTGAGTCTAAATGCATTACTTTCTCTTCTTCTTCTTCCTACTTTTAAGGATGCAAGTCTTAAATTTTTTGTTTGTTACTCCTCTTTGGCTTTTACAAAAACTTTTCGTTGTTATTCATCGATGAGAGACAGGTCATTATAGCCCAGCTCATTATTCTAACAAAAGAAATAAATTAGGTCGAGAGCTCTATGATTGCAGTCGTGTGACCCATCCTAGGATGGTGAGAGCTGCTCCAACCTAGACCTAGGACCCCGACCTTCTGTTTTACCCTCGTGAGTGCTGCTAGGAAGCCGCGGTTGAGCGCAAGCCCTATAGCTCATAACAACAATAAATAAATAAGCATCCACTCTATGCAAATTGATAAAAGGCAATTTTATTTTAGGTCAAATTTGAGTCAAAATTAATATATACTACCTTCTAAGGTTTTGGATTCTGGTTATATATTAAATATGTATATACTCACTTTGCTATGTAGGACAAAACCTACTCCTGATTCTAGTTGGTCCCTGGAATCAACTTGCATTGGTACAATGTCTTTGCCATGCATGCATGTGCCATTTGGCCATATGACCAAAATTAATGGATTGATTAGTGATCATCTTCATTTGCGTTGTGTCCAGTCCAGCTCAGACAGGTCAAAGTATGGTCTACTCACTCAGCACATAGTTTCTCAAAACAATGTTTTCTCGGAGGGTCAAATTAATATACTCATGTAATTGTGTTGCAAAGGATAAATTAAGAATATATTAATTGAACATTGAATTTTCAGTAAACTATTTTTCATATACCATTATAACTTAATATATTCGTCGTATCTATGTCATGACAATGTGAAATTCATCAAAATTCATTAAGTACCAAAGAGCCATCAATTTCTGTCATGTCTATATATATATATATATATATATATATATATATGATGCAGACATCTCAAATATAAGGTTTGATGTTCAATCAAGAATTGAGGGTGTAGAGTGTTTTTTGCAACCCATTGAGATGGATGCATTCGCTTGTCAGATCTTGTACAGATCCCCGCCCAATGTTGGACGGGGGTATATCGATTGTGGGGAATCTGATCTTCGGCGGCCGCGGACAAACCTGCCGTTAATTACCACACGAGTGAACCTCTCGCTTTGACACGAGTGAACCTCCGATTGATCGATCATGCAAACTTATTCTGTGATGTGATGTGTGTATGTAACAACCATAAAATTTCTATATACTTTTATTGATCCAATATTAATACAAGAGTGTATTTCTGTTCTGGTTTCGAATTATAAGTTATTTTTGATAACTTATGTATAAGAAATTCCTTATAACTGGCTGGTTAAGCCTTCTCTCTGCTGTCTCATAGCCTGTATGTTTGAATCTCATCAGTTCCAATTATTTTAATATTTTTCTTTTTAATTTTTTTCGGAAGTCTAAGAGTTGCACGTGCATTACACGGAGAAACGAAGAGTTGCAAATAAATCAAACAATAAAAACAAGACATAAATACCTAGATGAATGCACTGCACGAACTCCGAGACCAAACTCCACTTTTGGACCGCCGGTTTTCTCATTTTAACGCCACCGGCGGTTGATATGACCCCAAATACCCCCATTTTTTACCTGTGCATCCCTTTAGCTCCCCACTCCTTCTTTTTCCTATTTGATTTTTCTAAAATTAACCAGAGAACCTCAGACCTTCATCTACCCTTTTTACACTCACTTTTAATACATTTTTAGTATCCCTTTAATTTGCTCTACACATATATTTTCCCCTATAAATATCTAGTCTTTCCCCTTAGTTCTTCTCCTAAATTATTCTGAAAATACCACTCAAAATTTTCTCTCTCAAGCCTCACTCAAGCAAAGAAAGTTAAGCGCACAAATTTAAGCCGACTCCGTCACTCAAATTTATTCCTCCGCGCGTTAGTTACCTAGAGTCTGTTCTTGTGCGCGTAATCGAACCCAAGCTCAAGTCTCCTCGCACCGTAGCTCTCGGTTTCCCAACCGAGACTTCTTCTCTTCTTTTTCTTACTTGTACGAGTACAAGCGGAAACCGTAAATCTCCATCCCTATCTCCTTTTTTTACTTTCTATCATACACTCAAATTTGTAAGTCTCAACTCTCTTGACTTCTATTTTTGCCCTTTATTACATCACCATCAAAATACGACTTTTAGTGGCTAACATCATTTTTAATGTAATTGTTGTAAAGTTTTAACATATCCATTATAGTTTCATATTAGTATTAACAAGAAATTATCACTTGCCATCATACCACCAATTACATGTCATATTTCACCTACGTATCATATGAATTTAAAATGAAAGTTTGTTATTGTTAAAACTAGCCTAGAATGCATGTAACGCCAAAATACCATGAACTTAAAAAGTACCTCTTATTCGATAATTAGCATATATACCTTTAGGAAAATTCACGAGGTAACGACCTACCGCACACGCACACTTTTGATTCATAGCACGATGTTCTAAGTAGATGGTTAATTCAAAGTATAAGTTTTTCATTAAAATACCATAGTTTTACAAAAAGGGTTTCTTTTAGATCGATATTTTAATTTCTTTGCAATTGCGTCTCTGCAACCCTCGTTAGGGGACCTGCTAATGGATGGTGCAGATTATCGCACATTTTTGGTATAGCAGAGCAAGATGCAGAGCTCTTCACGGAGAATTCGGTCTCGAAAGAAAATAAAAATACGGTTTTTTAAAATACGACTTTTCTAAACAAAACTAAACTTTGAAAAAAAGTATATATAATTATTGTCACGCCCCGCTTCCCAAGATACGTAACTACAGCACGTGACAGAGCCAACCATGCTAGCTATGGTTAGGAATCATCCCTCCACAGTCACGTTACGGTTGTCAATCGGATATCAAGAGCAGTAAAATATAATTTAGCTAACACGTGTCCATCTGCCATAATAAATAAAACCAAGAAATGCATATAGCGGAAACGAATAAACAATAGTATCTGAATCACGTTCCAATATGGGCTCACATCAATAGAAATAAAACTGTGGAAATAAATTGTCACGTCCCACTTCCCGGTGTACGGCACGAGGCCGCGACGAGGCCGCTACGTATTTACTCAGAAGTGAACACGCTAAGCGTATCTAAGCAATATAAAGTAAAGTACACAAGAGGCATGAATGTAAATGAACAGCAAATTTATTTATTAAACTTTCTTTTACAAGTACAACTGAAATGTAAATACATGAATAGAAAGCGATGTCTAAACAATGGCATAACTGAAATGAAATAAATATGTACAAGTGTCTAAAGCTCCAGGTCAAAAGCAAACTGCTCCAAATCCTCAGTGCTGAGCCCGGTCTCTAATGCGTCCGAAACACCTGACAACATTCCAAAGAAAGAAGAAAAGAATGTCGTCAGCGAACAATCACTCGGTAAGTCCCAAAGATGAGTAGAGATAGAATAGACAGAAAGAGAATATATCTTATAATGTTTGATTATATTATTAACGCTGTTGTTTGTAGCTTGGTACAGAAAATACCAGTGTATACGAGAGGAGTCTCACTATTCCGGAGACTAAGGTATACGGAGTACAAGGAACCGTTCAGCCACGGTACAACGTCAATGGATATTCAGGTTAGGTGTATTATGGTTACAGTCTCGTGCCATTTCTAACACCTTCCATACCAATCTACCCTTTATAAACCCCGCAGTATCTTTTGTATTGATTGTATGGTTTTGTTATATAGATGGATGACTTGCTGAAACCATAATATCAGTAAATGGAATGGATATAAATGGAGAGTCATGTAAACGGAGTATATCCATGGTTCGGTCGGTCAATATAAATTGATATAGATTGAATAGACGGATTTATGGATTCATGTTGTATTGTAGTTTATACTTGAATCACATTCAAGTCAGATTGATTAGATTGAGACTCGGTCTGAGTCAGATACTTTGAAAAGGACTTGAAATCCTGAATTAGTTTTGAAGTTATCGGTAACTGCTGCACATGGACGGCAGGATTTATGTCTTTTTCCAAGACAATTACCATATTAATAATACTGTTTGTTAGATTGTATATCTTAAATAGGCAAGCACGCATATTCTCCGGCTCCCTGAGGCTCAAGAGACTGGTCCCACTTAAACCTATGTTTACTAGGGTTTTTATTGTAATTTAGTATAATTTGAGAGGGTTTTATGTAAAAATAATTTTGGTATAATTTCAAAATACACCTCAAGTATTTAATTATTGTCTTTTGGGTTTTCATAGATTATATTTTATAAAAGTGAAATTTCTAGTGAGTAGAACCTAGTTTTCATAAGATATGGTATTTTATTGAAATATTAGAATTGTTTTGTATTTGGATGGTATTTTCATGTAATGGTGATTCCTTTGATTTAGAAAACTTGGAATATTTATATAATATAATTAAAATAGATATTTTGATAATATATTTATATATATTTAATAAAAATAAATTTTATTTATTTTCTTGTAGAAATCTCATTTTCTAAAGAAAAATGCATTAAAATTCCATCAAGATCGAATACTCCTGGAGGTCTGCATCTCGCTCTACTAGGCCTGAGAATGTGCGATAATCCGCACCATCCCGAAAGGGATCCCCAAAAATGGGTTGTAGAGGCGCAATTGTAATGAATTGTTTAATACACTTTTTAAAGAAATGGTTTTATAAGTTGATGATATTTATTTGTAAAGTCGTGTTATCCCATGAATATATTCCCTAAACTTCATCGTGCTATGTCAAAAATGTGTGCTGTGATGAGGTAGGTCATTACCTCGTGAGTTATCTAAAAGTAACACAAGTTTTATATTGTTTTATGACGAAATATAAAGTATGTGGTATTTTACCGTAAAAATACAATAAAAGTTGCAATAGAGACTCTTTTGAGATGAAACTTATTTTAATGTGTTTGTTAATATTTGTTAAACATTATATGAGAGTATGGTATTGATTGTTTAAGAGAAATAACATTTTTAAAGAAAAACCGAATCGAAAATTAACTCCGTTTCCGTCGGGTTTTAGAATTGAAGGTTTTTTAGAATAGAAGATGAGAGAGGGAGAGGAGACTTACTGGCTTTTGGACAAGAGAAAGAAGAGGGGAAACTAAGGAAGGCTTCGGGGCGTCGTTTCGTCGCCGGAAACACCTTGGAACGTCGCCGGAACTTCACCCTTCGCTAACTCCACTTGCACACTAAGAGGACTTGGGAATTTTTGAGAGTTTTGGCAGGGAATTTCTGAGTGAGAATGAATGAAATATGGTGTAGTATTTATAGGAAAAATTAGGGTTCAGAGGGTTAAAGATTGCATTGAAATTTGCATTAAAAATAGGATTAAATAGTATTTTATTGTGCTCTGAATGAATGCAGAGAAAATAAACAATGTAGGGTTAGTGGGGTAGCTGAAGAGGTGCTCGGGCAAAAATATGAGGGCATTACCTACGGTCCTACCCGGTGGTACCGGTCTTTATGGAGATCTCGTCGGTCTTGAACGGAATGGCCTTGGATTTGTGCCATATGTCCCTCACGCTTCAAATACCCTCGTGCACATGTTTAATTAATCTGTAACTTATCATATTACGTGTAGTGCACGTGCAAACTCTTGAGCTTCTAAAAGATTAAAAGAAAATTAATTAAAAAGATAATGTGGCTGGAGGGATTCGATCACAAGGGCTACGTCACAGCGGTGCAAGGCTTTACCAATGTGCTACAAGTACTTTCTTGCTGTTCTAAAGTAAAAAAAATATTTATAGCGTACACAGGATTGCAAATACCCCAATTATATATTAACTTTTAAACAATTTTCGATACATTGAAATTGGAGTTGTTACAGTCTACCCTCCTTACAAAAATTTCGTTCTCGAAATTTACAATTTATTTTAAGGACTAGTTTACAAATAAATGAGAATATCTTGCACGCATCTCATCTTCCCTTTCCCATGTTGATTCTCCTGGTGTGTATTTTCTCCACGTCACTCGAACCAAATTGACTTTCTTGTTCCGAAGTGACTTCACCTTTCTATCCAGGATCTCAATAGGTTGTTTCTCACAAGATAAGTCTGGCTGTACAGTGAGCTCAGAGTGATCTAGAATATGGCTGGGGTCACTCACATACCTTCTGAGTTGGGATATGTGGAATACATTGTGCACTCCTTCCAATGAAGGTGGAAGTGCCAAGCGATAAGTCACTTCACCGACTCGTCCGAGTATGTCGAACGGTCCAATATACCTCGGACTAAGCTTACCCCGTTTTCCAAAATGAATCACTCCACGGTTCGAAGATATCTTCAGAAATACATGTTCTCCCGGTTGAAACTCCAAGTGACGGCACTTTGCATCTGCCCAGTTCTTATGTCGATCTTGGGCTATGCGCATTCTTTCCCTGATAGTACGAACTACGTCAACAGTTGCTACTATCATCTCGGGTCCAAAGAGTTCTCTATCTCCGATGTCGTCCTAACTTAATGGCGATCGACACTTCCTTCCATAAAGTGCTGCAAAAGGAGCCATTCCGATACTTGCTTGGTAGCTGTTGTTGTATGAAAACTCCACAAGATGTAGGTGATCTTCCCACGATTTTTCGAAGTCTAGCATACACGCTCTGAGCATATTTTCTAAGATCTGAATCGTTCACTCAGACTAACCATCTATTTGTGGATGATAAGCTGTGCTGAAGTTCAGACTTGTTCCCAAGCTAGCTTGCAGATTTTGCCAAAATTGCGATCGAAATCTAGTGTCACGATCGGAAACAATGCAAACCGGTACTCCATGCAATCTCACGATTTCCTGCATGAGTTCATGGGTATCAGAGATAGTACATATTTGAAGAGTTTAAATCTTACTTAGATTCTTACCTCCATGTACTTCTTTACTAGTGTCTCAGTAGATTGGCCAACTCGAAATGGAATAAAGTGAGCCGACTTTGTGAGTCGATCCACGATAACCCATACCGCATTGTTACCCTTAGTGCTGCGAAGGAGTGCAGTCACGAAATCCATTGTGATGTGTTGCCACTTCCATTCTGGGATAGGTAATGGTTGAAGTAATCCAGCTGTCCTGTGACATTCAGCCTTTACTTGCTGACACACCAAGCATTTAGCGACGCTTCTAGCTAATTAACGCTTCATTTCATGCCACCAGTAATTTTGACGCAGATCTTTGTACATCTTTGTACCTCCAGGGTGTACTGAATAAGGAGAGCTATGAGCTTCTTTCATCAACTCTTCTCGCACAGAACCTTTTAGTACACACAATTTACTGCCATATCTCAAAGATCCGTCTTCATGGATGATAAAATCTGTTCGAACTCCACTTTCCACTTATTCTCTGATCTTTTGCAACTTAGTATCACTTGCTTGAGCTGCTTTGATCTGATTAACAATGGTAGATTGAACTTGTAAGTTCATCAAACTTGAAGCGTTACTTGACATGACTACTTCAATCTCCATTTGATGCAAATCTTGTTGAAGCTTCCACTGTGTGGTGAGATTTAGTGCTAATGGTTGGCGACTAAGGGCATCAGGAACTACATTCATCTTCCTTGGATAATATTGTAGGTTAATGTCGAAGTCCGCCATAAGTTCTAACCATCTTCTCTGCCGCATATTCAACTCTTTCTGAGTAAACACATATTTCAGACTCTTGTGATCTGTGTATATGTACACTCGTTCACCAAGAAGATAATGGCGCAAAATCTTGAGTGTGAAGATAACGGCCGCCAACTCCAAATTATGCATCGGATAATTGCGCTCATGAATCTTCAACTGTCTTGAAGTATAAGCCACAACCTTACCGTGCTGATGTAGAACACATCATAATCCCTTACCGGATGCATCGCAATGCACTTCGAAACTTCCAGATTGGTCCGGTATAACGAGAATAGGTGTTGATGTCAATCTTGACTTGAGTTCTACGAAAGTTTGTTCGCATGCTTCTGACCACACGAATTCTTCATCTTTACGTGTGAGCTTGGTCAGGGGTGTTGCAATATTCGAAAATCCTTCAATGAACCTTCTGTAATATCCAGCTAGACCCAAGAAACTCCGAATGTCCTTCACTGACTTCGGTGTCGGCCATTCGCTTACTGCTGAAACTTTAGCTGGATCCACAGAGATTCTATCGCCTGATACAATATGTCCAAAAAAACTCACATTTGCTGTACTTGGCATAGAGTTGATGTTGTTGTAGAGTTTCCAGGACAATTCGTAAGTGCTCTGCATGTTATTTCCGACTCTTAGAATACACCAGAATGTCGTCTATGAAGATGACAACAAATCTGTCTAGGTACTCTCGGAAAACTTGATTCATTAGGTTCATGAATATCGTTGGTGCGTTGGTCATTCCAAATGGCATCACAAGAAATTCGTAATGTCCATAGCGAGTTCTGAATGTCGTTTTATGGATATTAAATTGTTTAATCTTCACCTGATGATAACCCGAACGAAGTTCTAATTTGGAGAAAATGCAAGATCCACTTAGTTGATGGAAAGGATCATCGATGCGCGGGAGTGGATATTTGTTCTTTATAGTTACATCATTCAGAGCTCTGTAATCAATGCACATTCGATATAAACCTTCCTTCTTCTTTACAAGTAGAACTGGCGATCCCCAACTTGAAGTGCTGGGACGAATCCATCTTTCCACTAATAATTCATCCAACTGAGTTCGGACTTCCTTCAAACCTTCCGGACTTAACCGATACGGTGTTTTGATCACCGGTTGTGCTCTAGGTACTAAATCAATGCTGAATTCAAGAGCTCAATCGGGAGGCAAACCCGATATGTCTTCAGGAATACATCATCGAACTCTCGAACTATCTCTGACTTCGATCCTTCCTCCGTTTGAAGTGCTGCAATCACTGCCTTCTTCGATTTTGCCTTGTATGTACATGGCTCTAGAGTTTCAGTCTCCGCTTTTGAAATAAAAGACCGGATGCTCTGGAATCTCGAATACTACCCTCCTTTGACGACAGTCAATGGTAGCATAGAATGTTCCGAGCCAATCCATACCTAAAACGATATCGAAATTCGGTATGTCCAGCACCTTGAAGTCAGCATAGAATTCTCTGCTGTAAACGACCACTGGACACAGATCGTATCTCATTACTGCCTTTAGAACGTCGTTCCTTGAACTGACATTCCAGCTGGATACGAGGGGTTTGACTGGAATCGCATGATTTCGGACGAATCGTTGCGACATAAAGCAATGAGATGCTCCAGTATCGAAGAGTGCTAGAGCAGAAAGTGAGGCTACTAAGATTGTACCTAAATTATGTGGGATAGGTTTTAGGTATAAGGAAAATGTATGGATATGTATATAGACTGAAGGAATGTTTGAAAAGAAAGTGTTACCAGTAATGACTTGGCCGGTGGCTTCAGCCTCTTTCACAGTCATTGTGAAAGCCTGTCGCCTCAGCACATTCCTCCTTGCTGGAGGAGCATTCCTGTCACGCCCCGCTTCCCAAAATACGGAATACGAGAGGTAGACAAGGCCAGCCATGCTCCTACGGTTAAGGAAAAGTCCTGCCGTAGTCACATTTCGGCTTCTAGTTTATCATGGTAAACAGTAAACGTTACGCAGGTAATGGGAAATGCAGTAACTGAAAGATACAATAATATAAACTGACCTGAAGTGGAAACGAACGGATGTAACTAGGAACGGCAAGTCAGGAAGTCTGTGATGCACTGGTCCAGGCTAAATCGTCTTCCCACACTGAGCATGCATACTCAGGTCGTCAGAGCGACACAATAGCAATATAATATATATAGTCAAGTAACAGTTCTAACAGTGGTAATAGATGTGAATAACGGTAAAACAGCATGAACATGAATGAATAGTAATCAATGCAGCGGAGCAGTAGAGTAGTATAACGATATGTCATGCATGTCAACACAGTATATAAGGAATGTAAATGACAGTAACCCTATCAGTCTCTAAGTCTCACTACACAGGTCAATAAGCCTATCGTCAGTCCAAGTGTGAGAGTCAACCACTCGCGAGTGTCCTCCACCCAAGGGTAGAACCCAAGGGCAAGGGACCACGGGCCCAACATGTAACGAGTGTATCACGGTGTATATATCACGTACCCTGTAAATCTCCATATAACTCCCTAAATATATAAGCCGGCATGGGACTCCCGAGATTCTGTTGAGCTCACACTTGAACTACCCCACACCCCGTGGTCTACATCGAACGCCAACCATCACCCTAAATACTAATCGATCCGTGACAAGTCTGCGCGAGAACTGGAGGCAGGACCTCCATCAAGCACGTCCCGACTAATACCTAAGATAAATGGCAGTGTCGGATGCCTTATCTGTGACACCCGTGCAAGCGCTTCCATAAGTTTCCCATACCACTTATAGTCACACGTACTCGCATCCCACAGACGTCGACAATGCAATAGAAATATAGGGTCACTGATTGTGCACAAGTACGTATCACTTTTCACTTAATCACGAATGCACGAATACTGACGTACTTGCCACAATCATCACTAAGATCTAACACTGGGTAAATGCACGATGTCACTAGATTATCACTACCATGATATGGGTATGATGTGATGCGTGAACAAGTAAATAAACATGATGAGGATGCTACGAAATAGCATTCTTTCACTTGCACAATTTATCATGAAATATATGTACATAATTTAGAGAAACGATGAACAGGTAGTAATCAATATGTTCAGTTAGCTATCCATAGAATTTTGTTTCAAGTCAATCGGGTTCCAGGATCATTAGTTATGATTATTTCCTTTTAAGCGCACGCGGCTGGAAATCCAATTTCAGAATCAGAAGTCCATTTCGCAACGCATTTTGATCCCAGTTGGGATCGGATTTTAGCGACACTATAGTTGGATGAATTCTAGGGTTTTCAGTAAGGTTTTCAACGCAACAAACGGATCTTCCATCGCATCTATACGTTAGGAGTTATAATCTGTTTAACCCTAATATGCCAGTTCTGATTCTGTCGGGACTGTTATGCGTCCCGATCTTCTAAATCACAGATTAAATAGTAAATGATAACGAAACAGGATGAAATTAATTGTGTTGTTTATCTAACAGAGTTACCTACAATAATCAGCGGAGTTCCGCAACCTACGAGTTAGGGAAAACCTATGGTGTCCAATACGGAACAGCAAGCAATGACTGGAGTCGCTCTGGACTGCAGTCCAGAGTCGCACTCCGATACAATTATCATCCTAATTTTAGTACAGGAATGTCTGGAAACTAGTACAGGGTTAAATTTCGTCGAGTTAGCTTCGATTTGAGCCCTCGAACGCACCATTCTACTATGTATATGATTTATGGTGAATTTAACGATTTTCAGGTGCAATAAAATTACAGTTTTACGATTAAACTTGGGGTTAGTCGTTTTGGACATAAACGATCAAGTTTTCCAACGAATCTTGTACAAAGTACTCAACATAGCAAGGGACAATGAGAGCCCTCCCGTTCCGTCAAATTTTATATTATTTTCTTAAGGGAACAAGCATCGAATGGTTGTATTGCAATATTTAACATAAAGCAAACATGAGATATATATATGATATTGACTTGTATCACATAGAGAATAGCATGAAAGCAAGTAAAAACTTGCCTGGAGACGTACGGCAGACGCAGCACAGCACGGTACGGAAACGGCGACGAGGGTTTGGCTCGGCTTGATCTCGGCACAGGCTCGGCTTGGCTTGGCGTCGCAGGGATTGGCACCGTGGAGCTTGGCTCGGAGATGGAGATGGGCTGCTGCGGACGGCGACAACGAGTTCAAGCGATGGCCGAAAGCATAGAGGCCACAGGTGGCGGCTAGGAGTTGTAGTTGGGTGGTGATGGTGGCTCTGGAAAGGTTGGGAGGCCGGAGTCTATGGGGTTGTAGGGCAACGAGTTGGCCGGCAGTGAGGCAGTGGCCAGAGGTTAGAGGTTGGGGGAGTTGGTGGGGTGTTTGTGGGTTAGGGTCGCCGGTGATGGGTCGGCAAGGGAAGTGGCTCGAGTGCAGGAGAAATGATGGGTGCGACGAGGGACGAGGGTGAAGGCGGCGAGGGGGAACGAGCGGCGTGAGGCAGGCGAGGTGGAGGCGATGGTGAGGGAACGGCGGTGAGCGCGACTTGCTGGCGTGGGCGTGGGTTCGAGGGGAGCGGAAAAGAAAATGCAAGAGAGAGAGAAGGTGAACAACGTGAGTGTTAGGGAGAGAGTGAGGGAACCTGTGTGTGTAAGAGAGAGAGAAGAGAGGGAGAGAGAGAAACGGAGAGTGAGATGCAGATCAAGAGAGGGAGTAAGATGGCGAAGGTGATGATGATGGGGTCGTCGGCGGCGGCTGCGGTGAGGAGGAAGAGAAGGGGTAGCTCGGTGGGTTTGAAGGCGCAGGGTGGTGATGGAATTGTGTAAGGAGGAGGGGTGAGGGAGAGAGAAGGAGAGACGAAGGGAGGAGGTCGAGTGGAGCGGGTTGTAGGGGTGCGCGACTCGGGGTAACGGCGAGGCGTGGGCGCGGGCGTGGGGTACGGCGACGTGAATGGTGGCGCAGTAAAGAGCAGAAAAAAGATAGCCGTTGGGGAAGCGGGCCGTAGGCGAAGCGTGTGCATCGTGGAGCGAGGAGCGGGTCACGGGGCGGGACGAGCGGTGACGTGGGCGAAGGAGGCGGCGTGGGCGGAGGAAACGCGCGCGGAAATTGGGGGTGTAGCCGTTGGAGATTTGAAGAAGAGGCACAGTATTGGGTTTGGGTGAATGGGTTTGGAGTCTTGGGCTGAAGGGTTATTAGATTTAAATGATTAAAGGAAATAGGAAAAAGACTGGGCCGGGCCAAAGGAGAATTTAGAATAAATGAAGAGGGAAGGGGCCGGGCCGTAAGGAATTGTGGAAAAGAATAGGAAAAAGTTGAGGAAATGGGGTGGGCTCAGGCTGAGTTAAAAGGAATTGGATTTAAATTAAAGGGTAGTGGGCTGGGGATTTGTATGGTTAATATGAAAAGTAATTATAAAAAAAAAAGAAACGGGCCAGGTTGGAATTTGGCTGGAAAATGGAAAGAATTATGGGATAAGAGGCCGGGCCAGGGTTGGGTTATATAAAAAGGGAAATTTCCTTAGGAAAAAGTGTGGGCTTGGGTCAGAAAATAAATAAGTAAGGGAATGGAAATGAAATTTATTAGTGAACGGGCCAGACCTATAAATGAAGAATGAAAGGATAAAATGAGATAAGGAATGGGCTTGGGGTTTATAAAATAAAACGGAAAAATAGATTTGGGTTTAAATCAAATAACTGGGAAATTGAAAAGAATTGGGCTGACGGAACGGGCTGAGGGTTACTGTGTGGAGATTTCGGATTTTAGTAAGGGAATGGGGAGAACTAAAATAGATTGGAAAATTTAGAGTAATAGATAATTTTAAATGAAATCTTATAGTTGGAAAGAAAATTACGGATATAGACGTACAAAAGTTGCTGGGTATTACAATTCCTCTGCCCGTTCCTTTGTACTTGAGGTACGTTCCTTTGAGCTTGATGGAATTGACGAGGAGGAGGTGCAGTCGGTCCATGAGGAGGTGGAGCAGGTAGTGCGAGTCGTGGAGCAGGTGCCTGGATGGCTGGACGCTGCTGATAAGTGATTGCTGGCCTGGGTGCAGCATTTGGGTCGTGTCTACAAGGACAAGACCCAATGTCATGAGTAGCTGAGCCGCAGACTAAGAAAAGGCGATTTGCACACCGGCAGTCTTTCGCCAAATTTCCATCTCTCCTGCAGTGGGTGCAGAAGGCTGGGTTGGACCGGTTGTTCGGTACTTCCGGTCTCCTGGGCACAAATGGTGGCCTTGAAAAGGCTCCTCCTGCCATCTGAGTGGTAGGGCACTTCTGTTAGGATTCCTTAGCACCTTGAGAAGGGTTTGCAAGCAACACACATGCTACAACAAAAAATTTTGGGTGCTAAGTAATCATAACCTAGGATCAAACTAGATGCTTAGGGTAACAAAAGCATGTCTCATACAAAAAATAAGTGTCTAACACTAAGTGAAAGTGAATACAACCTTTGTAGACCTCCTTGATAGACTCTTTGGATCAACTTGAGTTTGCACCGGCTTACTTGAGATCTTCCAAGTCAATGATGATCCACCCGGGGCCCCTTTTTCTCAAGCTCCAAACTCCTCTTGATCTAAGATGAAGATGAAGCAAACACTCTAATCTAATGGGCTATACTAAAGTAGAATGATGGTATGGGTTTGGATCTCACTTAAAAACCTTTCCTTTTTATCTATTTCACTCACTCAAGAAAAGGTAGCGAGCTTTGAGGAAGAAGAAGGAGGAGAATGGAAAATGCTAGAGCTCTTTTCTTTTTTATAAAGATAAAAGATAAATGAGAAGAGATAATATATATATATATATATATATTATAGTCTCTCTCACTTACAACCATGATAAACAAATATCTAGATATTTATCCATTGAGTTAAAACCCAAAAGAAGAACTAAATCATGGTTAATAGTTAGGTGAGGTCAAAGTCAACAAGAAGAGTGTAGAAACTCTTAACCATGAATTAATCCCATTTCATTTTTCTCAATAAATAAAATATATGAATATTTGATACCATGTGATTCTTGCATTCTCATCTCCAATATATCAACAACCATGACAAGTATGTATGCACGTATGTGTGCATACACATCAACATGTGCACATACACTCATTCATGCATGCATGCAAGTAGAAAAGGTTTTAAATGAAAAAGCTAATGGTCATTATTAAACCAACACTTGATTTAATAATCCGGTCATATCACATACGACCCGACCAATAAAAAACGCCAGATTATAATGTGGTATCATATACACGCATTTAATCAAGCACCTGCACATATCCCCATATGCACCCCACATCTTTTCGCCTGAGCTAGGTAATCCCATTGTGGGACTCTAAGACTCTTCAATACGCTAGCAGTAGGCAGTGATAATATCACATACCCACAAACCGTCAGCGGCACCAGCAGTGCGTAACGGCTCCTAGGTATTGAGTGATCAGAAGAAAAACAAGCGAGCCTGTAAAAACTCCTATAGAGCCAACCGGTAACACTTACCGTGCAGTCCGGTCTCTTCGTCAGATATGCTGCATATCGAGTCTAGGGATGGCAATGTCGACCCCAATAACTCAATAAGTCATGCCGATGAATGGTCTATAACAGATCGAGAAACTACTGATAATACTTATCAGTAAATCTCAACAGCCCTGGCCAGGGACTTACTGATATAGCCAACCGCGCACAGCGCAACATCAACCCCCAATACCGGGAGAGACGAAACCCTTCTTATCGCTCATTGCCTCCATGTGTCTCGGGGCTGTACCCAAAAGCCACCTGTTTGCACGACTCAGTAGAGCCGTGGTAGGGTGGAAATCAAAGTACAGTGGGAGAACACATGAGACTCTATGACGATCTCGGGTCTACAGACTAACATGTACCAGTGTCACCTGAGAACTGCTATCCGACGATAGATATAATACCATATAAGAGTTCTCGGTGAGTCTGTCCAGTATACCCAATCTCCACTGAGCACCCGCATACGATCTCGACGTCAAACATCAATGGATATGGGAATATCCATCGCCCATCTCATGGGTCTAGTGTCGTATACGCTAGTCTACTCTGGAATATCGATGCCCCGTCTCGATATACCCATGACTATGGACATTTCAGGATATGTTTATAAACTACACATGTCCCACTAGTATGATCTGCATCATAATCACAGTAGTCAAGCAAACATCCTTAGGGCTTTATCAATTTGTACAAATGAATAAAAGAATGATCAAGTGAACATGTCAGATAAAGAGTAACCAGATAGCATACTATCATGTCGGGCAAGAATGTCCTCTGTATATATATACATGTATAAATACATCCACTATCATATAATGGCCTCTAGGGCATACATATATCCAACAATCTCTCACTTGCACTAAAGCCAGTTATTGGCGTATCTCATACCCAACATCTCAAAAATTCGTTCATGCTGCGGCTGAGAGAGGGTCTTGGTGAGTAGATCCGCGGTGTTATTCTTTGCGTCTACTCTCCTAATCTCGATCTCGCGGCGATCAACTATCTCCCGGATCAGATGAAAACTCTTCAGGATGTGTCTGGACCGCTGATGGGACCTGGGCTCCTTGGCTAACGCCATAGCCCCATTATTATCACAATACAATGGTATTGGATCAATAATGGTTGGAACTACTCCTAACTCCGAGACGAACTTCCTCATCCAGACGGCTTTCTTGGCGGCATCATTTGCAGCAATGTACTCAGCTTCCATCGTAGAGTCTGAAACGGTATCCTGTTTGGAACTCTTCCAACTCACCGTCCCTCCATTGAGGGTAAATACAAACCCATAGATAGATCTGTTGTCGTCCTTATCACTCTGGAAGCTCGAATCGGTAAAGGCCTCCATTTGGAGATCTCCATTACCATACACCAAGAACAATTCTTTAGTCCTTCGCAAGTACTTAAGAATATTCTTCACAGCTGCCCAGTGATTCTTCCCTGGTTGGACTGATACCTGCTTACTACACCAAGTGCATAAGCTACATCAGGGCGTGTACATAACATCGCATACATTATAGATCCTACGGCTGAAGCATAGGGTATAATGCTCATGCAAACTCTCTCCTCATTGGTCTTTGGGCAAAAGTCCTTGGAGAGAGTGACTCCATGGCAAGCGGGTAAGGCACCCCGCTTGGAGTCTTCTATACTAAACCTCTTTAGGATAGTGTTGATGTACCTAGTTTGGGACAATCCCAATATCCTTTTGGATCTATCCCTATAGATCTGAATGCCCAAAATGTACGTGGCATCACCCAGGTCCTTCATAGTGAACCTTTGTGATAAGAATGTTTTGACCGACTGTAACATAGGAATATCATTTCCAATCAAAAGAATGTAATCCACGTACAATACGAGGAATGTGACAGCTCTCCCTACAGCCTTCTTATAAACACAAGGTTCATCTGGATTTTTGATGATATCAAACTCTTTGATAACATCATCAAAACAGATGTTCCACTCCGTGACGCCTGCTTTAATCCATAAATGGATGTAAGCAATCAACATGTTTTCCCACTGCTCCCACTGTCAACGAAGCCCTCTGGCTGATCTATATAAACGCATTCTTCTAAATCACCATTTAGAAATTCGGATTTAATGTCCATCTGCCAGATTTCATAGTCGTAGTGAGCAGCAATAGCAAGTAGGATCCGAATGGATTTAAGCATGGCTACGGGCGAAAAAGTTTCGTCATAGTCTAGACCTAGTCTTTGACGAAAACCTTTCGCCACAAGTCTTGCCTTATAGGTCTCTACCTGCCCATCTACACCAATCTTTCTTTTAAAGATCCATTTGCACCTTTCGGGTTTTACCCCAGAGGGTATAACGTCCAAACTCCATACTTTGTTGGTGTACATTGACTCCATTTCAGATCTCATGGCATCCAGCCACTTCACAGAGTCTCTATTTCCCCAATCAGAGCAAAGCTCTGTTTGAATTTCAAAAATTCAAAAAATGAAGCAACGCTTCAGATTTCTTGCGCTGCGCGCAGCGCGCCACGTGTCAAAAGCTGACACGCCAGCGCTGCACCCAAGACAGCGTACCCAATCAGAGTAAGACTCTGTTTTAAAATAAAAATAAAGGAAGCAACGCATCAGATGACTTGCGCTCTGCGCTGCGCGACACGTGTCAGCGCAGTTGCGCTGCGCTCTGCGACACCTGTCAAGCGCAGGTGCACTTGCGCTAACTGTGCCAGCACTAAATCAGAATTAAAATTCTGGAAAGATCTTTTTAATCTTATTAAAACAAGAAGATTATCTTCTGTAAAACAGAGCCCTTGGATCAAAGATCCGACGGTGGGGAAATATCCCCAGATCGATCAGAGAAAAATCTCTGTAACCAACCTAACAAACTAATTGGCCCTATATAAAGGCCTCTAAACTCCAAGTCTAAAATATACAGGGATAGAGATACAGAACTCTTCTAAAAATTTTGAGAAAAGCTCGAAGAGAAATGTCACGCCCCGCTTCCCAGAGTACGCTAAGATAGGCACGTGACATAGCCAACCATGCTACCTGTGGATAGGAAAAATCCTTCCACAGTCACATTACGGTTGTAGAGATATCAAGAACAGGAAAGTAAACTAAACTATCTAGTACATGTCCATAAGCCAGAATAAATGAGTCAAGAAATAATATAATATGCGGAAGCAAAAGATCCAATAAATGCACCTGGAAAGTAAGACTGGATACCAACAGGATTCTTACTGCTCGGTCTAACAGCGGCAATACTCCTAATCAGCCTGCGACAAAGGTAGAGGATCTGGGCCATGCAAAACCCAGACGTCAGTGCGTCATAAAATCAAGCAATAATATAAACAAGGGGTAACAAGTCATGCAGGCACGAGTATGAACAGTAATAAAAGTATAACAGAATCACGAATAAGGGACAGTGAAGGGTATAAGCACATGTGATGTGCAGTGGGTAATCTAAACTGTGCTACTGGGTTATCTATTCTAAAGTCTTCGAAATCAATTAATATAATCCTCATCATAACCTATCGGTGGTTATTCCGTAACGCCAGGAAAAACGGCAAACAATAGGTATTCCGTAACGCCCGGAAAAATGGCAAACAATAGGTATTCCGTAACGCCCGGAAAAACGGCAAACAATATGGTATCCCTTTGAGTTACATTCGGTTACATTCTTGATTTCCCCATACCCCCAAGTTACGTGTTCAAGTCAGGTATTGATAAATCTGAAGCTAATGCCAACACATGATCAAGCAGAAACAGGTTTGTCTATACAGACAACAGGATATGTCCATCGGGACAACATGTCAGGATTGTCGGCATTAGAAACAGGATCAGGTAACATGTCAAGTAGTGATATATCAGATCATGTCAGGTTGTGTACATGTATCAAGTCATGTCAAGTAGTGGTGTATCAGGTCACATCAAGTAGTGTACAAGTATCAAACGGATGCTCATAATAAAACTGTAACAGGTACGGGTGCACAAATAAAGCATGGATACACAAATATTTATCAAGGATTATATCATGACTATGTAGGATGCACAAGATCAAGTATGGGATAATAATGTAACAGTAAAATGAGATAATATGGTCTCGGCGTGCAACTAAATATGTAATAAACCGTACGGATACAGACGGATACTATAAAACTGTAAATCGGTAAAATTTGCTGAATATTAAGACACAAGCACTATTATTTATTAAATAGATATTGATATAATAATATTAACATGGATAACATATTCAAACCGATTAATAACTATAAAAGTGGTATTGATTAACCATGCACAAGAAAGTTCCGTTCAGAAATTCAGCGTCACCCTGATTTGTAAAATAGCTTAAAAATAACAAACGTTCTCCAAAAGGGACGTGTAGTATACCAAAACAAAGATAATTCAATAAGGTTTTCATTTTTATAAGTTGAAGTATCTTATGTTGTTCCTACAAAAAGTTATGAACATTTGAAGTTGAACTTTTGCTGCTGGAATTTCCCTGGACAGCAGTTTAGAGATATTTTCATTTGCATTTTACGTTATTTAAACAATTTATTTTGCAAGTAAATATTTCATAGAGTTATAGTATTCGGAGTTATCTTCGTAACGAACTAAAGAACGTAAACTAATGATTTTTCTATGATTTATAATGAATTTTATAAGGTAAGGTGTACAGTAAATTTTAGATTTGTCGTATCCGCTTTTCAACGACGTTTCATGTGTAAACTATAATATTTTCAAATGTACAACATTATAAAATGCAGATTATAAACTAATTAAAGATAATAATAATAAATATTACAACGATATATATTTTAAATGATATGGATGCAGTATAATGTTATCTAGTATGTCACAAGATAAGTTTTCATGATCTAGATTTAAAATGATATAAACGGATGCAAACGGAATATCGAAACATTATATAAAATTAAACATGGGGTACTAGATTTAAACTATAGGTATGGTATTTATTTAAATAGGTATAAAATGAATTATATAGCATGTAGCAAGATTAACTTGCCTAGACAGAATAAGAACGGATGTGTACGGAACGTCCTTCGTCGAAGAAATGTCGCGACGCGCGCACGGTACACGGAACGGTTTCAAACAACGCACGAGGGTGATCACGCAACTCAGGTACGTTCACTGGATCACTCGGATCATCAGCGACGAGCACGGCTCCGGCGGTGATCACCGGAATCAAGAAACAAGATCAAGAAAAAGAAAGAAGAAAGAAGAAGAAGAAGTAAGAAGAAGAGGTTGTGTATTAAATAAGGAAAGACAAATTAAATAAATAAAATATATATAAATATATATATGCAGAGGAGAGAGAGAGAGAGAGAAAGGGGTTGTTATTAAGATCTAGATTTTAATTTAAAAAGATTTTGTAAGTTATAAATATTTTAAGCTATTAAATTTTAATAAAGATATTAGATGAAATAAAATTAGATTTTCTGGTAAATACAAATTTAGTCCAAAACATGCCCGGGTTGGGTCTAAAATTCAGTTTTAAAATACAAAAAATATACATGTCGACCAAAATAAAAAAATTAATGTCCGAATAACGAAAAAATGCATACCCCCAAGAACGGATGCACGCACGTGCGCGTATCCATCCAAACAAGTCCGTTTCACTGAACGGGACGAGAACAAGATGCGCGGATGCTACCACGGGGTTAGGGGTATCATGCAGGCCATGCTAGATATTTTTAAAATATTTTACTTGACTTTAAATGTTAAATTAAAAAAATGTAGATACCAGATAAAATGCCAGTATGCAGTAAAAAATGAAAATGCATGAATCCATGTAACAGGTCAGGATAAATCATAAACATGAATCAAGACAGGTTTCAAGCAAGCGGGTCGGGTAAAATGCAAATACAAATGTCAAAATACTATTCGCACCAAAAACACAATAAATCAAGAAAATACCATAAATAAGTAAATACTTGAACTGGAATTGGTATAAATGAACTAGGGTGTTACATTATACCCAACAACAAAAGAATTTCGTCCTCGAAATTCCCAAGACAAGAAAAGATAAACAACACGAATCTACAGGAATAGGTGTTGAAAGTTCTGTCGAATTTCTTCTTCTCGTTCCCAAGTCGATTCTCCATGCGAACGATTTCCCCAAGAAACAAGTACGAGAGGGATAACCTTGTTATTAAGGACCTTTTCTCTTCGATCAACAATCGACATCGGTCGTTCCTCAATGGTCAAATCCTCTCTTACAGTCAGCTCCGAATGATCTAGCACGTGTGCTTCATCTCGAACATACTTACAGAGTTGAGATACATGAAACACGTCATGAACATTCGCCAAAGATTGTGGTAACGCCAATCGATAAGCCACTTCTCCAACACGCTCCAAAATCTCGAAAGGCCCCACGAATCGAGGACTAAACTTGCCTCGACTCCCAAAACAAATCACTCCTCTAGTAGGTAATATCTTCAAGAATACCAGATCACCAACAGCAAACTCTGGAAGTCTTCTCGATGTATCGACCCAACACTTCTGCCGATCTTGTGCTGCCTTCATATAATTCCAGATAATGTTAACTTTCTCTACTGTCTGCACGATCAAATCCGGTCCCAACAATCTTCGTTCTCCAATATCATCCCAACAAACGGGTGAGCGACACTTGCGACCATACATGAATGGAGCCATATGAATGGTCGCCGGAAAGCTGTTGTTGTAAGAAAATTCCACCAAGTGTAGATGATCCTCCCATGAACCCTTGAAGTCTAACTTGCAAGCTCTCAACATGTCTTCAAGAGTTTGGGTCGTTCTCTCCGACTGGCCATCTGTCTGGGGATGATAAGTTATGCTAAACTTCAATCGAGTCCCTAAACTTTCCTGTAAGCTCCTCCAGAAGTGTGATAAGAAACGGGTGTCGCTGTCGGACACGATGCTCACCGGTACTCCATGCAATCTTATAATCTCCTGCATGTACCGTTCTGCCAACGTTTCTGTTGATTGACCAACTTGAAATGGTATGAAATGAGCTGCCTTGGTCAATCAATCAACAATCACCCAAACTGCATTGTTGCCCCTTGGACTCCGCGGTAAAGCTGTCACGAAATCCATGGTTATATGTTCCCACTTCCATTGAGGAATCGAAAGTGGTTGCAATAAAACAGCAACCCTTTGATGTTCAGCCTTAACTTGCTGACACACCAAGCACTTTGCTACAAAGCGAGCAATCTCCCTTTTCATGCCTTCCCACCAGAAATGCTATCGTAGATCACGGTACATCTTCGTGCCTCCTAGATGTACGGAATACGCGGAACTGTGTGCCTCCTTCATAACTTCTTCGCGAATATCTCCTTTTGGCACACACAAACGGCTACCATATCGCAACGAACCATCTTCATGAATTAACAAGTCCGTTCGAAGTCCAGCTTCAACATGTTCTCGAAACCTTTGCAATCTTAGGCCCTTAGACTGCGCTGCTTTAATACTCTCGATCAATGACGACTGTACTTGCAGCTGCATCAACTGTCCTGAAGAATGCGGTAGCAAGATCTCCAACTCGAATCTCCGAAAGTCTTCCATAATCTCCTTCTGTGCAGTCAACATCTGAATTGCTGGCAACCGACTAAGCGTATCCGGTCACAACACTAACTTTCCCCGGATGGTACTTAAGATCAAGATCGTAGTCAGCCATCAGCTCCAACCATCTACGCTGTCTCATAATTAGCTCCTTCTGAGTGAACACGTACTTTAGGCTTTTGTGATCGGTGAATATTTCGACCCTTTCGCCTAATAAGTAGTGTCTCCAAATCTTTAAAGTGAAAATCACAGCTGCTAGCTCCAAATCATGAGTTGGTTAATTCTTCTCATGGGTATTCAACTGTCTCGATGCGTAGGCTATAACCTTCCCATACTGCATTAAAACACATCCCAATCCTTTTCCAGATGCGTCGCTGTGAATCACCAATCCTCCGGAACTGTCTGGTATGGTCAAAATAAGAGCGGTTATCAATCTCTGCTTCAACGCCTCAAAAGCTGACGCACACTTATCAATTCACAAAAATGGTACTTCCTTGCGCGTAAGCTTGGTCAAACGCTTAGCCAAACGAGCAAAATTCTCCACGAACCTTCTGTAATACCCGGCAAGTCCAAGAAAGCTTCTGATCTCAGCAACGTTCTTCGGAATCGGCCAATCTCGAACTGCTGCAATCTTTTCGGGGTCAACGGCAATTCCATCTCCGAATACGACGTGCCCCAAAAACTTCACTTCTTCAAACCAAAACTTGCACTTGCTCATCTTTACATATAATCTTTCTTGCCTTAATGTCTGCAGTGTGATCTTCAAGTGTTCTTCATGCTCTTCAATATTCTTTGAGTAAACCAGAATATCATCAATGAACACCACTATAAACTGGTCTAAGAATGGTGAACAGATTCGGTTCATCAAGTCCATGAATATCGCCGGTGCATTCGTTACTCCGAAGGGCATCACTAAGTACTCATAATGTCCATACCGAGTTCTGAACGCCGTCTTGCAAATATCTTCTGATTTAACTCGGACCTGATGATATTCGGATCGCAAATTCAGCTTCGAGAATACCCTTGAGCCACTAAGCAGCTCAAACAATTCGCCAATGCGAGAGATCGGGTACTTGTTCTTAATAGTCACCCGGTTTAATTCTCGATAATCGATGCACATCCTCCTTGTGCCATCTTTCTTCTTTACTAGAAGAACTGGAGTTTCCCAAGGCGAGTTACTGCTGCGAATCCAACCCTTCTCAAGTAATTCAGTAACCTGCTTCTTTACTTCTTCCAACTCCACTGGTGCCATCGGATGGTACGCCTTTGAGATTGGCACTGTACCAGGAATAAGATCGATCGCGAACTCCACATCTCGTTTTGGCGGTAAACCCGAGATGTCCTCGAACACGTCCATGAACTCTCAAACTACAGCTGGCGCTTCCTCCTTATCAACTTCCATCGACGAAAGAACATTGTTTGTCGGCCAAGCCCTAAACTCGACTGGCCCGACAGAACTGCTACCTCCAGCAAAACAAACTCCGGATGTCCGGGAATCTGGAAAATCACTTTTTTTGCCCTACAATCAATGTGAGCGTGGAAAGTGCCGAGAAAATCCATTCCCAAGACAACAACAAATAAAGGGATGCACCAGAATTGAATAAGTCTAATGCGGGGAAGACATGATCAAGTAGGATACCTGAAACGATTTCACCTGAATCCAAACACTGAAGAAGATAAGCACGGTAAATAGAATTCAAGCTTGCGATAAAACATGAGCTGGAAAGCAAGAGAAGCAAGGTAATATAACGACCATGAAACACGGAAGTGAATCAAGACTAGGACTCCAAGTTACTTAAATAGAGTACCGCATTGTAACCATGCTGTAGTTCATAATTACAATCACATAACTCCACTCAAGTCGCCCAAATCCTAGTATCAGAATCCAAGGGACAAGGAGAAACAATAGGGAACCAAAAGGTTTCAAGTAGAGATGCAAAGCGGTTTGCATATCATCAAGACGACGATCAAGAGAAAGATAAGATTCAAGAATCACGAGAACAAGGTGGCAGGATATGTTCCTAATCTCGAGTATTCTGATTCATGTATTGGGTCTAATACCCAACTACAAAAGAATCAACCTGATTAACCTAGATCCTATGGCTCTGATACCAAAAGAACCATATCACGCCCCGCTTCCCAGAGTACGCTAAGATAGGCACATGACATAGCCAACCATGCTACCTGTGGATAGGAAAAATCCTTCCACGGTCACATTACGACTGTAGAGATATCAAGAACAGGAAAGTAAACTAAACTATCTAGTACATGTCCATAAGCCAGAATAAATGAGTCAAGAAATAATATAATATGCGGAAGCAAAAGATCCAATAAATAAAACACCTGGAAACTAAGACTGGATACCAACAGGATCCTCACTGCTCGGTCTAACAGCGGCAGTACTCCTAATCTGCCTGCGACAAAGGTAGAGAATCTGGGCCATGCAAAACCCAGACGTCAGTGCGTCATAACATCAAGCAATAATATAAACAGGGGGTAACAAGTCATGCAGGCACGAGTATGAACAGTAATAAAAGTATAACAGTATCACGAATAAGGGACAGTGAAGGGTATAAGCACATGTGATGTGCAGTGGGTAATCTAAACTGTGCTACTGGGTTATCTATTCTAAAGTCTTCGAAATCAATTAATGTAATCCTCATCGTAACCCATCGGTGATTATTCCGTAACGCCCGGAAAAACGGCAAACAATAGGTATTCCGTAACGCCCGGAAAAACGGCAAACAATATGGTATCCCTTTGAGTTACATTCGGTTACATTCTTGATTTCCCCATACCCCCAAGTTATGTGTTCAAGTCAGGTATTGATAAATCTGAAGCTAATGCCAACACATGATCAAGCAGGAACAAGTTTTTCTATACAGACAACAGGATATGTCTATCGGGACAACATGTCAGGATTGTCGGCATTAGAAACAGGATCAGGTAACATGTCAAGTAGTGATATATCAGATCATGTCAGGTTGTGTACATGTATCAAGTCATGTTAAGTAGTGGTGTATCAGGTTACATCAAGTAGTGTACAGGTATCAAACGGATGCTCATAATAAAACTGTAACAGGTACGGGTGCACAAATAAAGTATGGATACACAAATATTTATCAAGGATTACATCATGACTATGTAGGATGCACAAGATCAAGTATGGGATAATAATGTAACAGTAAAATGAGATAATATGGTCTCGACATGCAACTAAATATGTAATAAACCGTACGGATACAGACGGATACTATAAAACTGTAAATCGGTAAAATTTGCTGAATATTAAGACACAAGCACTATTATTTATTAAATAGATATTGATATAATAATATTAACATGGATAACATATTCAAACCGATTAATAACTATAAAAGTGGTATTGATTAACCATGCACAAGAAAGTTCCGTTCAGAAATTCAGCGTCACCCTGATTTGTAAAATAGCTTAAAAATAACAAACGTTCTCCAAAAGGGACGTGTAGTATACCAAAACAAAGATAATTCAATAAGATTTTCATTTTTATAAGTTGAAGTATCTTAGGTTGTTCCTACAAAAAGTTATGAACATTTGAAGTTGAACTTTTGCTGCTGGAATTTCCCTGGACAGCAGTTTAGAGATATTTTCATTTGCATTTTACGTTATTTAAACAATTTATTTTGCAAGTAAATATTTTATAGAATTATAGTATTATGAGTTATCTTTGTAACGAACTAAAGAACGTAAACTAATGATTTTTCTATGATTTATAATGAATTTTATAAGATAAGGTGTACAGTAAATTTTAGATTTGTCGTATCCGCTTTTCAACGACGTTTCATGTGTAAACTATAATATTTTCAAATGTATAACATTATAAAATGCAGATTATAAACTAATTAAAGATAATAATAAGAAATATTACGACGATATATATTTTAAATGATATGGATGCAGTATAATTTAATCTAGTATGTCACAAGATAAGTTTTCATGATCTAGATTTAAAATGATATAAACAGAATATCGAAACGTTATAAAATTAAACATGTGGTATTAGATTTAAACTATAGGTATGGTATTTATTTAAATAGGTATAAAATGAATTATATAGCATGTAGAAAGATTAACTTGTCTAGACAGAATAAGAACGGATGTGTACGGAACGTCCTTCGTCGGCGAAATGTCACGACGCGCGCACGGTACACGGAACGGTTCCAAACAACGTACGAGGGTGATCACGCAAGTCAGGTACGTTCACTGGATTACTCGGATCGTCAGCGACGAGCACGGCTCCGGCGGTGATCACCGGAATCAAGAAACAAGATCAAGAAAAAGAAAAAAGAAAGAAGTAGAAGAAGTAAGAAAAAGAGGTTGTGTATTAAATAAGGAAAGACAAATTAAATAAATAAAATATATATAAATATATATATATATATATGCAGAGGGGGGAGAGAGAGAGAGAAAGGGGTTGTTATTAAGATCTAAATTTTAATTTAAAAAGATTTTGTTAGTTATAAATATTTTAAACTATTAAATTTTAATAAAGATATTAGATGAAATAAAATTGGATTTTCTGGTAAATACAAATTTAGTCCAAAACATGTCCGGGTTGTGTCTAAAATTCAGTTTTAAAATACAAAAAATATACATGTCGACCAAAATAAAAAAAATGAATGTCCGAATAACGAAAAAATGCATACCCCCAAGAACGAATGCACGCACGTGCGCGTAGCCATCCAAACAAGTCCGTTTCACTGAACGGGACGAGAACAAAATGCGCGGATACTACCACGGGGTTAGGGGTATCATGCAGGCCATGCTAGATATTTTTAAAATATTTTACTTGACTTTAAATGTTAAATTAAAAAAATGCAAATGCCAGATAAAATGCCAGTAGGCAGTAAAAAATGAAAATGCATGAATCCATGTAACAGGTCAGGATAAATCATAAATATGAATCAAGACAGGTTTCAAGCAAGCGGGTCGGGTAAAATGCAAATACAAACGTCAAAATACTATTCGCACCAAAAACACAATAAATCAAGAAAATACCATAAATAAGTAAATACTTGAACTGGAATTGGTATAAATGAACTGGGGTGTTACAAGAAAAAAGGTAAACCTTTGGAAAAATGAAGAAGTTCTTCTAAAAAGATCAAAAATCTAAGAACAAGATCAAGATCTTGAATAAAAAATAATAATAATAATAATAAAAAGAAGTAATTTTACTTCTTTATTAGATCTTTTAATCTATATAAAGGCATTGCCTTTTGTTGAACCCTCGGTTCTTGAATCTTTAGGTAGAACCTCTAAAAAGATTCTTTTCTTTGATCTAAATTAGATCAAGATGCGCACTGCGCTATGGAACAGTGCCTTGCACTTCTAAAATGAACCTCTGCGCTCTTGGGTTGGCGCAAGTCACCAGAACACGCCACGTGTCAACCCCAGAATAATCTGCACCTTGCGCTTTACAAAAATGAGCATTGCGCTCTTGGATTGGCGCAAGTCATCAGAGCGCGCCACGTGTCAGCAGCGCACTGCGCTAAAAGACTTGCGCTCACCAGAGTATGACACGTGTCACCTCCACATCAGTTTGTGCCTTGCGCTGGTCAATTGGCGCAGAGCGCCTGACAGACCACGTGGCGCACTGTCAGACCATTAAATACTCTGCAGAGACCAATTAAAAGGTCTAACAGACCAATTTAGATATTGTGCATCATTTAAAAAGAGGCAGAGCCCAAATAAAGGTCTAATAGACCAAACTAAATATTTTCAAATGGACTTAACCCAATTCTGGGCGTAAGTCCTCAAATTAAATTGAACTGAGCACAACTGCTCTCCCAAATCAATTTACATCCGGTTCAAGGGTACATCTCTGAACTCCTCTGATATTTGTCGTTGTAATCTTTCAACGTCGTCAGAGAGGTGACGGGTCCCGACAACCACACATTGCTACGGACTGTGGGGTCCTTAAACTCATGGACTAATGCGTCCTTAACCAATATTCGTCCCTAAAATGGGAATGTTGGACCACCATGTCCCTAAACTGGAAATGGACCACTATGTCCCTAAACTGGCAGTGGATCACTATGTCCCTAAACTGGAACAATAGAGTCCCCAAATGCTCTTTTGTCGGATCTAAACGATCCCGTTAAGTTGATCTTAGTCTCATATTAGACTAACGTATCCTTAATAAACGTTTCGGTTGATCTTAGCCTTAAATATGGCTAACGTATCCTTAAACCAAAACCCCAAACCCAAATCTAAGAAAATACGGATTTGGACTAATCCACGTCCTACGGGAGACGACATAAATTAGTCTCCGTATACAATCTACGGGCAATCACAAACAAAACAAACACCCACGACACGAAGTGACCAGCTAGAGAAGGAGAAAGTTGTTACCACGACGCGGTAGCGTAATAACTGCAGGGGCTTGCGCCTGCAGGGAAGAGCGTCCCCACAATCAAAAACCCCTCGAACGAGGTGGGATCTGACGAAGTCTTCTACATCAGCCGCATCCGTCTAAACCTCCGATACACTGTGCCATAAATCAACTTGGCATCTTCGGAGAGGTGGACGGATAAAACCAAATAGCATCTGCCCCGAATCTCAGGCAAGACGAACCTACGTGGTCGCGTCTCTGTATTCGGAGGGGAACAGATTCTGGCACGCCCGGTGGGACCTTTTTCTCTTTCCACTCCACACTTCATGTGTCGTGTTCGCGAACGGATCGCGATTTGTGTGGTTCCCTGTGGATTCGAGGTACTTAGATTTGGTGTCTTGCTCCGTGCAGAAAATAGAAGATCAATGGTTTCAAACCGCACTACCTGCAACTGCAACTCTCACTCCGTCCTTGCTGGAGGAGTGACTTACGGGCCCCAAGCGGCCTCCCTTTTCAAGATGCCAGCGGAGCAGGTGACTCAAGCCACCACTGGACTATTCTTCGGGACCATGCTCCCACCCATGAGCTTCAACGCCCCTGTACCGTCATAAGAAGCTCCCAAGAAGTCGGTATTCGATCGGTTTACTACTACTGCGGCCCCTCTCAACGGGTCGCCCAACTCCACTGCCTCGATTTTTAATAGACTAGGCCAGAGCTCCAACAGGCCCATGAAGAAGCCTGCAATACCAGAAGGCGAAATCACCAAGATTGCTTCCCCTACTCGGAAGTCTGCTTTTGATAGATTGGTCGTCCACATTCAACGGACGTCGGCCTTTAAAAGGCTGATACCAGCGAATTCTGACCAACACAGGGGGCATGAGGAGGTCACCCCTACGGCTAAACCAACTCCAATCATGCGACATGCTCGCCGTCATCACTGGCGCCGGGTAAGGAAAGCTGGGGGCAACTCCCCCTCTGGGCTAACTCCGCCAGCTCCGATGGTGGAGATCAATACGGCTGTTCCGATCAGAAATAGTTTTGAACCGCTAAGAAGGGTGCGCAAAAACTCGCCAACTGCCGTATTGAAAAGATCTCCTACACCTGTGGATAATGCCCTAAAGGTGAAGCTGGAGCAGCCCCCTCAACGGCTGTCCTCTGAAATTTACAAGGTCTGGCGTCAAGTCCAAGACTCCGTAATGGATCAAGACTATCTCCGCCGACAGAAAAAGATGAAGGTTCGGCAAGAGAAGGACTACTCTGTCAAGCCAGAAAAAGCAACAGCTGGCTGGGTGCCCACTGCAACGGCTCCCTCAATGTTAATCACTCAAAAGAAAAGGAGGCCGCAAAAAGCCCCTATGAACATGGCGAACCGTAAAAGCGCTGAACACAAACGCCCCAAGTTTGGGGGCATAGTGGTGCATACTATTTATATGGCATCCGGGAAAGAGGATAGCCGCGCTTCGATGGGTCACCGACCGCTCACCCGATCCGTGACAAAAGCCCAGGAGCAACAACAGAAGCTTCAAGAGATGATGACTGCGATGGCCGCACTCACCGGGCCAAAAGAAAGTCCGGAGGCATCATCAGAGCAGCGTCACGAACAAGAAACCGATGCTGACTTCTTACACAGAGTCCTCGAAAAGAAGGACAAAGAAGCCGCAGAGCAAGCGGCTAATATAAAACAAATGGCGCTCCTCTTCCAAGATATGGTAGGGATGATGTTACAGCCGGACCCTCCAGCTGAAGACCCTCCAATCATTGTCGGAGACGACGGAGGGGAGACATCTAATCCTCCTCCGGCCCTTTCAGCAGCCAAGGAGGAAACCATTTCCAAAGATGCACTAGACGACTATATAGCTCAGCAGATACGAGTTCATCAGGTGAATGAAGTGGCTGGGAAAATTGTTAGAACCGGACGACCCTATCCGGGCTGGTATGACCAAATCAGTTACCCGCCGGGATATACGATCCCTAAGTTCCACGTATATAAAGGGACACGGAATCCACATCAGCATGTCACTCAACTCAGGGCCTTATGCGGCAACATTGGAGGCGATGACAAACTGTTGCTTCGCCAATTCGTCGGCAGCTTAGCAGAAACGGCTTTTGAATGGTATTCAGAGCTTCCGAACGACTCCGTCAAAACTTTCGCTGAAATGGAGTTGTTGTTTACCCAGCGTTTCGCAAGCGCCAGCGAGCATACTCCAATAACAGCTTTGATCGATGCAAGAGTAAAGCCAGGCGAAACGTGGGTTCAATACGCAACACGATGGCGGAATCTGTGGTCGAAATGCGAACAGCGGATCGAAGAAGCACCTGCGGTAGGCATGTTCGTGGGCACTCTTGATCCGCAAGCGACCATCTCGCAATTCATGATGTTCTTCAAGCCAACTACGTTCCAGGCTTTAATTCATAAGCTAGCCCAGATGAATCAAATGGGTCATAGACCGTCTCCTCCGAAGCCGGAACCCTGAAACGATAAGGGTAAGGGGAAGGCGACCTTCGTTGCGAACACCCAACAGCAGCCCAGTGCCCCAAAGCTAGCGGATCAACTGGAAGAGAGACGGCGGTATTATAATGAGAAAATGAAGTGCCCTTACTCATTCCCGCGGGATAAAACGAAGAGGCTGTTCGAGCTGGCGATGCGCAATAGGCTTATCAATCTCCCGAATCCAAGGAGACCACCGCAACCTATCGAGGTGAATAATCCCAATTATTGCCCTTACCACCAAACGGTAAGTCACCCGATCGAGGATTGTTTTGTCTTTAAGGGATGGATCGAGGATCAGTACCTACAAGGCAAGTTTGTGCTGTCTGAAAAATGGAAAGTAAACCCACCACAGCCGCACACTCCAAAGAAGACGGGCGCGCCGGGGGCAACTTGTTCTTTTGTTGAAGAAGCTCCGTGGGAGGTTGTGTTATCTGCCAAAACCAAAAGGATGCTGAATGATCTCCAGACATGACCGGCGATCAGGTGGAAGAACCAGCTATAACCCCAGCTTATCGAAGGGATGTTGAAGCCGCGCCCAACTCCAAAAATCGATGGTGATGGCCCAAGCACTCACACCCAGCCGTCGAAATCTTCAAAGAAAAAGAAGAAGAGATCCAAAAAGCCCGTGAAGCCTGGTGACAAGCGCATGGACTTACAGAAACAGATTGACGCGCTGGAGGAGTATAATCAGAAAGCACGGACTCCCATCACGCTCCAAGAGTTCCTCAGCCACGTCTTTCAGGAGGAATATGATGGAGAAAGCTCATCGGATGAATCTGAGGGTTACATAGCAAGTTGTCATATGATCTCCCACTCGTTTACAGACGATGAGAAAACTCCTTGCACTGAGAAGCTGGGGGAAGATCCTAAACCGGAACTTCTGGGGCCATCAGATGAAACAATTGATGCATTCCTCAACGAAGCTCTTTTGAAAAATAAAGCTGATCGGGAACGCGAGACGGTCATATTTGAAAGGGCCAAGCGCCGGCGACTAGACGAAAGAGTTGAGACACTCCCGCCGAATCAAAGTATATCCGTTACGGATAAAAACAAATTCAAGACGAGGAAAAGGTTTGCGAAAGCCATATCAATGGGGATGAAGCTACCACCCTTTGAAGGAAACATTGCCGGCAAAGCTGAAATGCACCCTTCCTACTACTTATATCATTGAAAGATTCCGCACCCTACTGAGGAGTGCAACGCTTTCAATGGATGGTGGCAGGGGTATGTTGTTCACTGGAAACATTTTAAGCGGGAGAAGTGCAAAACTTGTCGGGAGCAGAAAAGTACGACCGAGGAGCTTAGAAGAACTACCGGCGATTTTCGCATGGTTAACGCTGGGGAAGAGCAAATTCTCACATTCGGGAGCGACTCTGACGAGGAAATGGCTCTTAGCCCTCTCTTTAAAGAGTCCACCTCGGGAAAAGAGGAAGAGCCGAAAGCCTGCGAAAAAATCCAGCTGCGTAATCATACGCTACCCGAAAAGAATCTCGGACCCTCAAATAAAAAAGATAAAGGAAAAGAAAAGGTCTCTGAGGATATTGCCCTAGATGACCAAGTCATGGAAGAGCTAACCGCCAAGGGCCCGCTAAAGAAAAATAAGGTGGCTACAACGTTCTGGCACACTTGAGGAAGCTACCCTCGCAGCTCAGCATTCTTGACGTCCTTCTACTATCAAAAGAAGTAAGGGATTCATTGATCAAAGCGCTACAGGAGCCAGAGCAATTTCAAGCTTTTCTCGCCGAAGAAAGGATGAAGGACGAGACGGAGGAAGTGCGCACAGCCGATGTCACTTTCGGTGATGAAGACCTCCTCCTTGGGACGTGCAAACACAATCGTCCCCTCTATGTCTCAGGGTACTGCCATGATATAAAAATAGGCAAAATGTTGGTTGACAATGGGTCTTCCGTCAATCTCCTCAATGTACGGGTATTGAAGGAAATCTGCATGAGCGTCCAGCACCTCGCTCGGGATAAGATCACCATCTCCGGATTCGACTCTCAATCATCACGGACTCTCGGGTCTGTGATACTGACGTTACGCTTTGGGCTACTTGTCACGGACATTAAATTCCACGTCATAGACGCCAAGACATGCTATAATGCGTTGCTCGGCCGACCCTGGTTACACGGGTACAACATCATCCCTTCTACACAGTATCAGTGTATGAAATATTTTAAGGATGGTCTCGAGTATACCGTAACAGGAGAGCTGAACCCATTCTCCGTGAACGAAGTCCGCAAATATGAAGATGCAAAATACTTCTTACCGGATTTCGAAGACACGGAGAGGTGTCACAAGCCGGAGAACAAAGCTATCGCCACCATCCCTATCTTCAGGAGCGATACTGAGGAAGAGGAAGAGATGGTTTATTCGGGTCCACCCCAATACAACAAGCCGGGACCATCCGCTCCTACGTTGATCTTTGGCAGTGACTCGGAAGATGAAGTCCATGCTATATTTTCCGCTCGACCTTCGGTACAAACATTCGCTGATGAAGAGCAAAGTCTGCAAGTCGCCATGGTTCCACTTAAACATCATAGAGAACTTGACACGCTTGATACCTACAGTGTAGAAGAGCTGCGGACATTCTATGTCCCTCCCAGGCGAGAAGGCGAAAAGTCAATTCTATTCTACCGCTCCGGGGAAACTAAAGTGGAAAAGGAAATCTGGCACGGTGTGGATTCTACGCTTGACAGGCTTCAGCCCATCCGTCTGCCTAGATATTATATAGAAGGCTTGAAAAGGCTATTGAAGCGCCAAGGGATACCCTTCAAACAGACTGCTCGAAAAGCCAAATTCTATGATAGGATCTGGAACGTTCCCGGAACTCAGCGCAAATTGCCTAACGGGAGAATAGAAGCAATCAGACTTGGATATGTTCGGTCCAAGAAACGGGAGCTACTCCGCGACTGCTACGTCGTACATGACTTCAATGAAGAAGGGGACGCTCAATGGGAAGATGCTAATCCTGAACCATAAAAAGTCCCTGATGCAAAAATGCCCAGTCCTTCATTCGAAGAACAAATGGACAAGCTTATAAGAGAAACTGGTCAAAAGGTCCGAGACGACCACAACCGCGAAATGGCCATCTATGAGAAATCCAGGACGCAACGCCTTCTCCAACAGGCTGTGAAAGATGAAAACGCCGCTCCCTGTCAACCTGTTGTAAAAAAAGGCCCAACGCAGAGGCAGAAACAAGTCAAAAAGCGAAAAAGGCATTCAACAACGACAAAGCGTGAACAAGAGCCACGCAGTCGGGAATCGAACGGTCCAAATTTGTCCCTTATGAAGAAGATGAGTCGAGCATACTCTTTTCCTCAAGACAAGACAAAGAAGATACTTGACCTAGCTATAAAACACCAAATGATTACGCTTCTGGAGTCCAAGCACCCCGAACAAGCAGGCGAAGTCTCACACCCGAACTATTTCTCTTATCACAGGGTAATAGGACACCCTCTCGAAGATTGCTTCACCTTCAAGAATTGAGTCGAAGATCAGTATCAGCTCGGCAAGTTCGCTCTATCTGATAGCTGGAGGGTAACACCGCCACAAAAGCATGAATCCAAAGCCACGAGAGCAGAACCAGATCCCCATCGGTCTTGGAAGCAAGCTCGTACTTGTCATATGATAACAATGGCAAAAGAAGAGCCCGAGAATATAGATGACCTTCCCTGGTGGTTCGAAAACAGCAATGACGAGGTGATCTCAGAATTTCCACCAGCGCCGAAAGAGCTGGAAGATGGAATACACACCACTGCAGATAACCTCAAGAAAATTGAGTTGGGGACGACGAATGACCCGCGACCGACATTCGTCAGCGAGCTGCTATCTGAAGAAAGGGTGGCTTCATTAAAAGACGTGCTTATGCAGTATAAAGATTGCTTCGTATGGAACTATTCCGAAATGCCAGGACTAGATCCAGAAATTGTTGTGCATAAATTGGCGATATCCCCGGACGTGAAGCCAGTCAAACAAGCACCGAGAAGAATGCGGCTCGAGCTTGAGATGAGTATTAACGCCGAAGTCAAGAAGCTGATCGACTCTGGGTTTATTCAGGAAGTTCAGTATCCCGATTGGATCGCCAACATCGTCCCGGTGATGAAGAAAAATGGGACGGTGCACATATGTGTAGACTTTCGGGATCTTAATAAAGCCTGCCCGAAGGACGATTTCCCAGTGCCAGTCACTGAGCTGATGATAGATAACATGTCCACTCACAAGATTTTCTCCTTCATGGACGGCTCATCAGGATATAATCAGATAAAGATGCATCCCGAAGACCAGAAGCACACTGCTTTCCGGACCCCTTTGGGTATATTCTGCTACAAGGTGATGCCCTTCGGTCTAAAGAACGCCGGTGCCACCTATCAAAAGGCCATGACAAAGATCTTCGATTACCTTATACATGAAATCGTCGAATGCTATATTGATGACCTCGTGGTTAAAAGCAAATCATACAAGGAGCATTTGGAGCATCAGAAGACCGTATTTCAACGCCTTCGACAATACAACCTGAAGATGAACCCTCTCAAGTGCGCCTTCGGAGTTTCCTCGGGCAAATTCCTAGGATTCATCGTCCGACACCGAGGTATCGAGATAGATCCGTCAAAGATCAAGGCGATCATGGAAATTCCTCCGCCAAAGACTCTTAAGCAATTGCGGTCTCTCCAAGGGAAGCTCGCGTACATCCGGCGATTTATAGCCAATCTTTCAGGCAAGTGCCGCCCTTACAGTCACCTGATGAAGAAGGGAACCCCTTTCGTTTGGGATCACAAATGCCAGAGCGCGCTGGACGAAATCAAGCAATACCTGCAGAATCCGCCAGTGTTGGCTGCTCCGGTCAAGGGAAAGCCTCTCATTCTTTATACGACCGCCCTCGAAGGTTCCTTAGGCGCATTATGGGCACAAGAGAACGACCGAGAGAAAGAAAGAGCTCTCTACTATTTGAGTCGAGTTCTTCTGGGGGCAGAAATCAACTATTCCCCTATTGAAAAACACTGTCTGGCGTTGATCTTCGCGATAACAAAACTCAGGCACTATGCATTGGCACATGAAGTCCGTCTCATATCGAAGGTGGACCCTCTCAAATATTTGATGTCAAAGGCTATACTGACAGGTCGGCTCGCAAAATGGGCCCTACTCTTGATGGAGTTCTCAATAACTTATCAACTTCTTAAGGCAGTGAAAGGCCAGGCCATCGCCAACTTCCTCGCTGAGCATCCGATACCGGCCGATTCCCCTTTGAATTGCGAACTGCCAGACGAACATGCGTTTGATGCAATCGACGGTAATGACACCCGATGGGAACTCTATTTTGATGGAGCGTCTTCCATGAAGAAGCGCAAACAGAACACCCCTATAATCAAATCAGGGATAGGCCTTATCTTCGTGAACCCACAAGGAGGGATAATGCGCTTCGCCTTCTCCTTGACAGAGCCAAGGACGAACAATGAAGCTGAATACGAAGCTTTGATAGCAGGCCTCGAGATCGCTATCGACATGGGAATTGAAAACCTCTTCATATACGGAAACTCCCAACTGATTGTTAGTCAAGTAAACGGCGATTACCAGATGTGCAAGCCAGAGCTGGTGAAGTATGGCGAGAGAGTACAGCAACTGCTGACTCAAATTCCCTCCTACATGCTGGAAAGCATACCACGGGCAGAAAATAGCAAAGCGGATGCACTGGCTAAGCTCGCTAAAGAATTGGCCGACGAAAACCCCGATGACGTAAGAATCGTGGTACAAAGCCATTGGGTTCTTGCTCCGGCGGAAATATCTCCGGAATCATCCGAAGAAAAGGGAGCGACTGAGAAAATGGCTATGCAAATAAAAGACCAGGAAAAGGCTGAGGATTGAAGAGAAATCTTTATAGACTACTTCAAGTCCCGTCGAACGCCTGAAAATGCGTCCTCAAGACATCAGCTCATGAAATGAGCTCTGTCTATCGCCTTCGTCAATGATACTCTGTACAAGAGGTCGTTTGATTCTCTGTGGTTAAGATGTCTGGGACCTGAAGAGGCGAGAAGTGTCATTCAAGAAGTCCACGACGGACTCTGCGATTCTCACCAGGCAGGCCCGAAGATGAAGTTGAAGATTAAACGGATGGGCTACTATTGGCCCACGATGATTAAGGACTGCCTCGAATATGCGAAGCAATGCCACTCATGCCAGATTCATGGGGACTTTATTCATCAGCACCCAAATCCTCTACATCCAACGGTGGCTAGCTGGCCATTAGAAATGTGGGGAACTGACATAATCGGCCTCATCGAACCAGCATCGTCCAGGGGACATCGATTCATTTTGGCGACAACTGACTACTTCTCCAAATGGGCAGAAGTAGTACCGCTGAAGGAAGTGAAGACGGAGAATATCCTCCATTTCTTCAAGACGCACGTCATTTATCGGTTTGGAACTCCACGACGGATCATCTCCGATAACGGGCCAGCCTACAGAAGCCACAAGATCAGCCGCTTCGTGCAACAACACAACATAGACTGGAGATATTTCTCAGTCTATAATCCCCGAGCTAACGGTCTAGCTGAGGCTTTCAATAAGACCTTGACGAAGATCGTAAAAAAGACGGTGTCTCGAAATAAGAAGGACTGGCACGAGAGACTGCAAGAAGCTCTCTGGGCATATCGAACTACGTTCAAGACGGCCACGAACACAACGCCGTACGCGTTGGTATTCGGTACAGAAGCAGTACTCCCCCTCGAGATAGAATTACCTTCTCTACGAGTGGCAGTCCATTACGAGCTGACCGACGAAAAAAACGCTCACCTTCGGCTTGAGGAGCTTGATGCCCTTGATGAAACCCGGCTCATAGCGCAACAAAATCTGGAGGCTTATAAAGCAAAGATGACGCGCTCATATGAAAGATTGACCAGGCCGAGGACATTCCGCCAAGGCGAACTCGTGCTAGTGGTCAAAAGACCTATGATCCCCAATCGCGCCAAGCGGGGAAAATTCGAGCCGAACTATGAAGGCTTGTACATCATAGACAAGGTCTACCAGGGTGGAGCCTATCTACTCATGGATATGCATGGTGAAAGGCCTTTCAGGCCAATAAACGGTCGCTTCTTAAAGAAATACTGCGCTTAATGAGTCACGGCCTAGGTCAATGATAGATGACGACGACTATGTCCGCTCACTATCTTCCTAAGCCCAAACTCTATAAGTAGTAGCTGTTGGATATAGTGCCCTCAGAGTCAATTATTGGATCAAAGGCACGTGATTGCAATGATTGAGGGAGGACCTATGCCAGTAGGACAGTCTTACTCAAGATGATAGTATGCTATCTGGTTTATCTTTATCATCATGTACTGCTTTAGGTGACCTTACGAGTCGCTATTACACGTTGATAGAGCCCCTAGGATTCTTGATTGACTACCAGCAGTATGAGGGCGATCATATATGTGAGAGTTGGAGTCTATAAGCACATCCTTAAATGGTCCCTAGTCGTGGGAGTTTCGAGACAGGGCATCGATACTCCGGAGTAGACTAGTATATACAGTCGAGACCCCGACGAGGGGCGGTGGCCGGTCTCACAAGCCACTAGTGTCAGTTGGTTCACCTAAGATGTATACAGGTGCTCATTGGGTTATGAGTACACCGGACAGGACTCGCCGGGAACCTGCTAGTTGGGATTATACCAGATGTCAGATAGCAGTTCCCTGGTGACATGTGTACAGGTTAGTTCATCGACCTGAGATCGTCATTTGTCTCGTGTGAGTTCCCACTGTGCTTTGATTACTACCCTACCACGCTCAAAGGAGACGTGCAAACAGGTTTTAGCTGGGTGCAGTCCCGAGCCACATAGAGGCAGTGAGCGGATCTGCAGGGGTTCGTCTCTCCCGGTATTGGGGGTGAAGTCGCGCTGTGTCTAGGAGAGCCAGAACATGAAAAGTCCTTGGCCAAGGCAGGAGATTTGCTGGTAGGTATTCCAGTAGTATCTCAGGGTGTTCTGGGCTATACTCCGACACGACTTGTACCGCTATTGGGGGTCTGACTTTTACTAACCCCCTAGGCCCGTCATGCGATGCTCATAGACGAACGGACCGGAATGTACGGATATTGTCACTGACAGGCTCAGTAGGGTGTCAGGATGAGTTCGCTCATCGACGTCCCTTTTGGTCAATACCTGGTAGCCCGTCACGTTTTGGCTTATACCTCTGACGTGCTAGTGGTTAAATCCACAGCCATAGTATTGACGAGTCTTTAGAGTCCACCACACGCAGTTACTTAGGTTTCGGGCGAAATGCTGTAGAGACCGTATGGAGATATGGCAGGGTTCGATCAGATACGTGCGGTATTGCACGAATCATGATCGGACGGGTTTTACTAGCCGGCTTTGGCTTAAGCCGGATCCTAGTATTAGATAGTGTAGTTTTGTCTCTTTGCATTTGTGTTCAGTGGGAATACAAATGCGGGCATGTATTTGCAGTAGCGGGGTTTTCCTGTAATTTATTACGGGATCAGTTTTCTGAAGTTGCCAGTTTGCATTCCGTTCCGGCCGGTTTTCCTTTGTTCTTTCGCGGCCGGACTTTTAGTTGGAGGGGTTATTTACAGTTTGCAAATAACTTATTTGTGGAGGGGCATCTTGCATATGTGAGGCATCATGATTGTTTATTCATCATGAGATGCTTTTCTTGTCCATTCCTTTGCTTTTCATGAGATGGGTGTGGAGTTGATTTGGATATGAAATGGGTGTGACCATTTTCATATTAGATTATTCATTTTCTTCTCTTGGATGGGGATTTTCTTTTTCCCCCCACCATTCTTTATAGAAGGGCCGGCCACTAGAGAGGAGAGAGAGGGATCATTTTTTGTGTGGCATTTTATCTTCATCTCATTCTATGGTTGCAAAAAGATTAGCTCCAAAGCTCATTCTTTTTCTCGTCCTCTTCTCAATTCCTCCATGGCAACTAAACCCCAAGAGACAAGTTTCATACACTATTCTACAGCAAATCTTGGACACGTTGGCTAGCCAACTTCACGCCCGAGTTGCCTCGGTCAAGAGATGGGATCCCGTAAAAGAGATCGGCTACGTGGTGCCCTTTCCGACGAGGACGTGACGGATGGAGATTCCGCGGGAGATCGGAGTGGAGACGAAGACCGAAGGACACGGATCGCTTGGTATAGCTTCTCTACTCTTTTCTAGTTTGCTAGTAGCTAGGTTAATGGCCCGATCCGGATGAAAAGTGCGCGGTGGTGCCGGTTTGCTAGTTTGCAAAATTTTTCGTTTCCGCATTTCCGGCGTCGGATTGACGGCCGGGGCGCCGCCGCGGACTTACAGTAGCCGGCCTTCTTCAACAATGGACCGAAACGTCCTTAAACTAATGACGGACCACTACGTCCTAAAACTAGCTGTTGACCGAGATGTTGGTAAACTACGGTGGATTGCAACATCACAAAGCCGATACAAAAAAAAATATTAAAAAAACGGTATGTCCATAAGCAAAAAGGGCACAGATGAAAACCCGAAAGGGCTCCGTGAGTAAAAACAGCAGGGCTACCGGCGAGTGCTTGTGAAAACCCGAAAGGGCTATACCTCGTTATAAAAAAAATAATAAAAAAAAAAAGAAACGGTATGTCCATAAGCAAAAAGGGCACGGATGAAAACCCGAAAGGGCTCCGTGAGTAAGAACAGCAGGGCTACCGGCGAGTATTTGTGAAAACCCGAAAGAGCGCAACCTCGTTAAAGGACACTTACAGGATCCTCTCGACCTTGTAAGGAGAAACCACCCGCGTGAGATCCTTACGGCTCATAAGGGAGCAACACACTTAGGAATCCTCACGATTCCTAAGGAGAAATTACACTAGCGAGATCCTCACGACTCGTAAGGAGAACTCTCTTATAGGACCCTCACGGCTCATAAGATTTGAAAGTCTTAAGTTATAAAGACCTGAACCTGTTCTTAAGTAACACCCACAACCTTCGATATTGCCCTACAAGTGGCTCAATACCGACCCTTGTATACAATCCACGGCGCGAATAAACATTTCCCCAGCAAAGTCCCACCCGTGACTAGGGATATGTCCATATGGTTAACAACCCTTATAAGTCCTCTCGACTTATAAGGAGAAAACACACTTGTAAGATCCTTACGACTTATAAGGGAACATACACTTAGGAATCCTCACGATTCCTAAGGAGAAAACGCGCCTACGAGATCCTCACGACTCGTAGGGAGAAATACCTTTATGAGACCCTTACGGCTCATGAAGTCAAAAGCCTTAGTCGACAGGATCCTAACCCTGTTCGCTAAGCCACCTTTGTTCAATATCGACGGAGGCAAATGATGATTCGCTCCTGGCAATATCCCAGTCGTAGCAATGCTGATGCCGAAATCGGTGTCCAATTCTAGGCTTACAGCGAAAAGCCAGCAAGCCACACATGCATACGAAATAGCCATAATGATGAGGCAACTTGCGACAAAATCAGCAAGTAAAAAAATATATATGCATGCAAAATAGCCGAAATGATTGGGCAACTCGCAATAAAAAGCAGCGAGTAAAAATAAAATAAATAGCCGAAATGATTGGGCACCGCGAAAAACAGCCGAAATGATTGGGCAATCGCAATTTTCGCGATATAAAAAGCTGAAATGATAGAGTATCGCGGAAAGAAATAAAAAAATATATTAAAAAATATATGTAATGAAATTTATGCCCTACAGGCGATATCACAGCAATCCCTGTATACGATCCAGGGGCACAAACAAAGAAGGAAACACACTTTCCCTCCCCATGCTCCATCAGAAAATGGAGCCAAGTCTTAACGGCAAGTCATATAAAGCCTGAAAGACAATCGGAGATCATCTTGCACCAGTGCGAAGTGGTCACCACCTCGACGTTCGTCTGGACACAGCAGACGCAACATCACCAAAAGGAGCCACGGCAAAATCCCTAGTTCCAAACCTCGACGGTTCACCAACAACGTAAAGACAACCGCGACATTCATCTCGATACAACAGACGCAATGCCAGCAAACGAAGCGAAGGCCAAATTCCTAGCTTCAGGGTCTTAACGGCAAGTCATATAAAGCCTAAAAGACAATCGGAGATCATCTCGCACCAGTGCAGAGTGGTCACCACCTCGACGTTCGTCTCAACACAGCAGACGCAACATCACCAAAAGGAGCCACGGCAAAATCCCTAGTTCCAAACCTCGACGGTTCACCAGCAACCTACAGACAACCACGGCATTCGTCTCGACACAACAGACGCAATGCCAGCAAACGAAGCAAAGGCAAAATTCCTAGCTTCAGGGTCTTAACGGCAAGTCATATAAAGCCTGAAAGACTATCGGAGATCATCCCACACCAGCGCGGAGTGGTTATGACTCATCGGGGCTCTCCAAAATGAGCCTAACCTCAAGTAAAAAGCGACATGGCAAAATTCCTAACGCTTGCTCTTCCGACGATCAAACTGCCTAGGAGGATTGCTTGAAGACGTCTTGTGCAGCCCCTGAAGGGATCAAAGACACGACAATCACAAGGCTACTCGAACAGCAAGATTGCCTATCGAGGAATACATCAGCCAACGCGACGGTACCACGAACAAAACCCTAAGTACCACGGACCCTAACGGACCTCTGTCGTAAAGAGCAGAGGTTAACTGTGACGTTAGGATATTCTTACGAGAAATGCTCGATTCGTCTCGACTCGTGAGGAAATTAGTGTCTTTATGAGAACTACTCGATATGTTTCGACTCGTGAGGAAAAGCCTCAGGCGGCAGGGATTAAAAAAACGCTGTTTCCTAAGCATTAGGACCCTGCAAGTCGGTCCAAAATGGACTCTTGCATACTATTCACGGGTCACACTCTCCGAAGTCGAATCTCGACCAGGAGGGAAACAACCGCTTACGGGTCCTCTCGACTCGTAAGAGGGAAAATTCTCTTATAAGATCCTTACGACTTATAAGAGAAAACGCACTTAGGAATCCTCACAATTCCTAAGGAGAAAATACACCTACGAGATCCTCTCGATCCGTAGAGAGAAAAGTCTTTGTGAGACCCTCACGGCTCATAAAGTTGAAAAGTCTTAGGCAGCAGATCTGAACCTGCCTCCTAAGCCATCACTATCTCTTGAAGAAGCCAAGACAGGATGCTTGCTCTATCATCTGTCGACCGTGTTTACTAAGGTAACATGCTGATAATACAAGAAAGGAGAAGGCAGAGAAATGACACAAGACATTTTGAAGAATGTATATATTTTATTCATGAATTTGATTGAGTACAAGATACATTGTAGTAAAGAATAAAATAAACAAATACATATTATTTACAATTATAAATGATACAAGATCGTCATTAAGAAGGGAGCGTCTTCAACAAATCTGCAAGCTGCTCTCGCACTTCCTTCACCGCCCTCTCCTGATCGGCTACCGTAGCCAACTCCGCTTCCACCTGGGCCCGCTGCTGCATATAGGATGAAAGTTGCTCTTCAACTGCCTGCTGAGCCGCTTCACGACCTTGGGCATCACGCTCAACGGCATCGAGCTTCTGCTTCAATGTTAGCCCGTCAGAAATACTTTGCAGGAGGCCCTCGAAGATAGCCTTCACCCGGGCAGTGTTCGCGTCGACCTCGGCACGCAGTCGAGCAGACTCGCTTGAAGTCTCTTGGCATTCCCTCCGCCTTAAGATCGCTTCTTGTTCCAGATGGAGGAAGTAAGAAGCGCTCTGCTCGATCCATTCCGCCCATTGAGTACTCGCGGCCAAAATCTCGGGGGCAGGACGCATGAGCTCCAGTTGATGCAGACGGGCCTCTACTCCCTGCAGTGGTTAACCCAAGACTCAACGACGCCTTCATTGTGGAAATTTACAAGCGTCGCCACCATCGGGTTAACCTCCGCGGCGAAATCTGCGGCAGATGTGGGAGCTTCTGCGTCAAGTTCCTCGACGCATCCGCTCAACATGCTCAAACTCATCACAGCACCCTTTGAGGATGGACGCCTGGAGAACGGGCCTGCCGGCATCAAGATACGGGACTCAAAAGGGACCGGAACCGGAACGATAGCTGTAAAACAAATCACTATCAGATGACAGACCTAAAAATACAGGAGACTCATGAACAGTAGAGTCCACTATACCGGCTGCAGCAGGCGGCAAAGCTGGGAGGACCGGTGGCGCGACTGATCTTGCATCTCCTCCTTCGATCTGTAGCACTGCAATCAGGGCAAGGAAAAATCAGAAACAATTTCATTATTGGAAAAAGAAAGGACATGAATTGAAAACTCACCAACGCCACTGGAGGAAGCAAGCTCCGACGGGTTGGAGAAGTGCGGGTGCAGCACCTGGTAAAGGTGATCAAAAAGCACTCCTGCAAGGACGCAATAATGCAACATCAGTGCATCAATTATATGGCCAAAAGATAAGACTAGTGGGTTACAAATCCATACCTTCCAACATTTGCGACGGCGCGAGAGAAGGTAGAGAGGTAGACCGTCAAGGCAGTAACTGACGGCGCTCCCTCGAGCAATGGGGCATCAGCACTGGCCGCACCTGCGTTAAGAAACAAGATAAAACTGTCAGGAAGAATTGCAAAATAAAAAGAAGGACGGTAACCCGAAATTTACCTGATGATGATCCAGCCGAAACGGCGGCGTCTCTCTCCTCCATTGATGCGGGTCCACCTCCCGTTGCCTCATCGCCAGACTCTACAGGAGCCGTCGTCGTGCTCGCGAGGCCAGGAGACGGCGGAGGACCGTAGGCGGGGAGAGCAGCAATGATCGGAGCATTGCCAGACTCTTGAGAAAGAGCGGCCGGCTCATCCTCGGGAATCATGCCCATCTCACCCGCTACTCCCTCGGGCTCAGCGGTCGCGGCCGTCTCGTCCACCGTTGCCATAGGGTCGTCGGTCTCGGCCGCTCCATCCGCTGCTGCCCCAGGCTCGGTTATAGCAGTAGTCTCATTTGCCGGTACCTCGCGCTCGGCAGTGGTGGCCGTCTCGGGCGCAGTAGGCGTGACTGTCTCACCAGCTACTATCTCGGGTCCAGCAACCCCGGCTATGTCGCCCACCGTCGCCTCGGGTGCAGCCAGTATCTCCTCCACTATCCTGTTAGGCTCGACGGTTTCCGCCGCTCCTTCAGTTGGACTTGGCCATGCAGGACAAGATATATAAGAACCGATAGTTTTACAACTCTTACAACAAAGTCTCGAAAGACACATTACCTAAGGTGGATCGATCGTTGGCCTCCCGAACTGCACGTGCCGCCTGTCTATGAGCAGTAGACAAGGCGACCGGGGGCTCCTCGGAAGAAGTAGCAGCGGGAATAACGGCGCTTGGGCCCGCTCCCATGGCCAAGGCAGCGCTATGCTCCTTCGCCGCGCGCCTCAAGCGTTTTCTCTCCTCCCGGGTCGTCACGACGGACCTCTTCGAAGCTTCCTTCATCAAGGAGTCGTCGTCCGCATTCAAAATTGCCTCCAGAGCCTTCAAGGCATCCATCATCGGCTTTTTGAGTAGAGACTCTCGCGACAGCCCTGATGAGGCCGGAACATCGGTAGCTAGCCTGGGGGGAGTCCCCGCATCGGCTTGCGCAGTAGATCCCGCAGCCCCTGCAAAGAGACAAAGAAAGGATTAGATTGGACATAAAGAAAAAAAAGGGTGAATAGAGACTCAGTGAGCCGAAACATACCGACACCCGATAGAGTGCGTTTCATCTCTTCCTCCTGGAAGGTTTTCAGGGAAGCAGCGATGGCTTCTTCGGTAGAGATGCCTGTTTAAAAAGAAAGAAAGAAAAGCATTAGTCAAAGACAATGATAAGAGTATGAAGAAATGACAAAGAATATGACTAGTGATTATCTGATTGCACAAGTTTAGCCAACCACGCTTCAAGCCTTGCCGATCGCTCAGAAGCCGCGATAGCGGCCGCCATATCAGTGTCTGCTGGATCTACCAAGAAACCCTCGTTGCTCCCGTATTCGATTAAGCCTTCGGTGAGAGGGGCGTGAGGCTCTAAGCCGAGGACGGCATCGAGAGAAAGAATCGACTTCTTCTTCCTCTTCTGCGCGCGGACCCCGGTCGCACCCAAAATCAACTTGCGCTTTATGGGCACCTTAGGGCGGCGGGTCCCGATGTCCGCGCCCACGCCGGACTCCGGCGAAACCACATTCACCATCTCCACCGGAACACAGGACGCTGGGGGCACGTCCACGGTATCATGAGGCAATCCTCGCGGAGGGCTCAACACGCACGGTGGCTCGGCTCTAGCATCTCTTAGCGGGGGGGACGACAGGAATCCTTGTCCTCAGGGGAGCTTTGCGGTCGCTGCCAGGTTGCGCACCCTTGCGATCAACCAACAACCGCTTCTCTTCTCGGATGATGGCACCCATCGCGTACGCGTACCAATCCACGTACACGTGGAGGGCCCGGGGGACGCAGCTCGGCTCGCTAATAAAGAAGTGGTAGCCCATGTTCAGCCGCATAAAATGGTGCAGCGCACTCCGTATCCCCTCTTTGGTGGCCGCGGGCTCTTCCAAAAATGCCTCCAGAGGGACCCCCTGGTTATAGCTTGATTGTTGGGTGAACCGATGGGGGTTGTACCTCATGAAGAGCGCCATATCGTTTTTCCTGAACACCAGGAAGCCCGGCCGGATGGAGTATAAGTGAAGAACCTCCCGGGCTTTCAATATGGAGGTCCCGTCCTTGAAACCATCACGCAGCGCCAACACCGCCTTGGAGGTCTCCGGGCTGATGGTCACGACTTTGTCCATGAAAGAAATCCTCGCTCCGACCAGGTGCGGACGAAGAAGCAACCCCCTAGCCTCCCGCGGAGACGGATTCACAATCGAGGCGCCAATCAGCCGCATGACTCTTGGGAGTCTGCACTTCTCGAAAAACGCGGGGCTCTTATGAATGCCGAATACCCCGAGCATATGCATTTCCATCCACGAAGTGAAGTAATGCATCGGGAAATTGGCAGGTTGCACCCCAGGTTCATTTGCGTCTGCCGCTACGCTGAGTCCATGGTATAGGTGAGCCAGCCAGGCGATTCCGATCGACAACTGTATACCAGCCACCATCTGATGTGCTGGGAAGAAAACAGACGGCCTGATGTAACGCGGGTGCATGGGGAGCGCGAACCAGCACAGCCATAATCCCAGAAACCCTAGAAAGAAGGTCTCATCATCAATGCCCGGGGCGGCGATTTCTGATAAGGGCATGATGGCGGCATCGGGGAGATAGAAATCCTTTTGATCGTCTTCCAGTACTGGTCGACGATCTAAGCCAAAGCCGAAGGGGTCGTCGAGCTTGGCGAACTTCTCGCTCCGCTGCGATAGAATCTCTGGTCGGAGAAAGCGGGCGATAAAATCTGCAAAACTAACTCTCCGGATTCCCGATTCCAAATAGAGACCTTCATACATATTCAGCACCTTCACCAGGCTCGGAAACTGGTGCTGAATAGCATTCTCCGGTGTTAGACCCATTACCAGCGGTTTGGTGGCGAAGACATACTCGTCCGGAGGAAGTAACTCCTCATAGTGCTCCCCCCTCGCCGGCAGGCCGGAAATCTCAGCAAATTCTTCCAGGGGGATAGATACTTCCCTGTCCGTCAGAAGAAAAGTATGGGTGGGGATGTTCCATTGTTCTATAAATGCCTTAACCCACCACGTCGGAGGAACAGGGTACTCGAACAATGAGATGTAGACTGCGGAGTACAGACCAATCTTCATCAAATGCGTCCTTTTCGCTGATAGGATGTACCTGGCCCACTGCAAATACCCGGCCGGTTGTCGAGGGGTCAATCCAATATTATAAGTTGTCCCCAAGGGCGTGCCTCACCCTGGCATATGCGCCGCCCCAGAATGTCCACGGCTGCCGGCGGCTGCACGGGGATGGCAGCAATCGAAGGCTGAAGGAGATCCTCCGAGTTCCAATTTACAACCTCCACGGCATAGTTCACCGGGGGTGCATCCGGATATGGGATCGACGAGATTGGCTCTAACGGCGTTGCACAGGAGAAGCTTCGGCGACCCTTGATGATTTCACTATACCATTTACCCCATAGATGAAGGTTCTTATGCTCCGGGTCGTAATCCTTAATTAGAGCAAGAACCTCCCGGTCCACTGGCGCCTCTGGGAAACCTCCCTCTGAGCGGAAGAAAGGGAATGACAAATCAGCAGACATGTTGCCTGCAAAGAAAAAAACGAAATTCAGCTGTCGGTGTCATAATTTAATTTTAAAAGCCTGACACTTGGAACTTTAAAATTTGTACCACACTGCAATGCAGTGGAAAGGGAAGCAAAGGGGGACCCACAAAATCTAGATGACAATGCATCAGTTAATAAGATAGCCCCATCATTGGATGAGACTGTCAATTAATGAGGAAATCCCCAAAAGAATATTCTCATTAAATGAGAAATCCCTTGAGACAAAAAGAAAATCTCCCTTTTCAGAGCAAAGCTCTGTCACAGAGTGACACTTGTCAAACTCTAGTCACAAGGGAATAATATTCCTTAAAGAGCCTAGCTCTATAATAAGGATGGAAAAATCCATCAAAGGAAAATTAATTCCTAAAAATTGAAAAAAAATTTAAAAAAAATTGGATCTTAAAGATCCATGAAAACTCTTAAGAGTCCTTCATTTTTAGATCAAAAAGATCTATATTTTGTCCATGAGCAAAGCTCTGTTCATGGGTTAAAAACCCTGAAACAAGATCTCTTTAGATCTATGGATTCTTGAGAGCAAGGCTCTATTGGTGAAACCCCAAAGGGGTTTTCTTTAGATCAAAAATCTATGAGAGCAAGGCTCTGTCAATTAAAATTAATTTAATTTAATTTAATTTATGTTAATTTTACCTAAAAGTTTCTAGAGTTTAACTCTCAAGATTCTTGAAAGCAAGAGCAAGGCTCTAAAGTTCTGAGAATAAGAATTCTTGAAGATGATAATCATCTGAGGAGGACCAAGGGTCCTATTTATAGGCGCTTAAGCGCCCCTTCAACTTCTGAGTTGATCTAACGGTTTAGATCTTCCAACGTCTGCACTCACGTGTGCGTCATATGAGCGCAACTGTGGGGAGGCATTTGTTTCTCCAATCAGAGCAAAGCTCTGTTTGAATTTCAAAAATTCAAAAAATGAAGTAACACTTCAGATTCCTTGCACTGCGCGCAGGGCGCCACGTGTCAAAAGCTGACACGCCAGCGCTGCGTCCAAGACAGCGCACCCAATCAGAGCAAGGCTCTGTTTTAAAATAAAAATAAAGGAAGCAACACTTCAGATGACTTGCGCTCTGCGCTGCGCGACACGTGTCAGCGCAGTTGCGCTGCGCTCTGCGCTGCGCGACACGTGTCAGCGCAGTTGCGCTGCGCTCTGCGCTGCGCAACACCTGTCAAGCGCAGGTGCGCTTGCGCCAACTGTGCCAGCACTAAATCAGAATTAAAATTCTGGAAAGATCTTTTTAATCTTATTAAAACAAGAAGATTATCTTCTGTAAAACATAGCCCTTGGATCAAAGATCCGACGGTGGGAAAATATCCCCAGATCGATCAGAGAAAGATCTCTGTAACCAACCTAACAAACGAATTGGCCCTATATAAAGGCCCCTAGACTCCAAGTCTAAAATATACAGGGATAGAGATACAGAACTCCTCTAAAAAATTTTGAGAAGAGCTCGAAGAGAAAAAAGGTAAACCTTTGGAAAAAAAGAAGTTCTTCTAAAAAGATCAAAGATCTAATAACAAGATCAAGATCTTGAATAAATAATAATAATAATAAAAAGAAGTAATTTTACTTCTTTATTAGATATTTTGATCTATATAAAGGCATTGCCTTTTGTTGAACCCTCGGTTCTTGAATCTTGAGGTAGAACCTCTAAAAAGATTCTTTTTTTTAATCTAAATTAGATCAAGATGCGCTCTGCGCTATGGAACAGTGCCTTGCACTTCTGAAATGAGCCTCTGCGCTCTTGGGTTGGCGCAAGTCACCAGAACACGCCACGTGTCAACCCCAGAATAATCTGCGCCTTGCGCTTTAAAAAAATGAGCATTGCGCTCTTGGATTGGCACAAGTCATCAGAACGCGCCACGTGTCAGCAGCGCACTGGCGGAGCGCACTGCGCTAACAGATTTGCGCTCACCAGAGTGTGACACGTGTCACCTCCGCATCAGTTTGCGCCTTGCGCTCATCAATTGGCGCAGAGCGCCTGACAGACCCCGTGGCGCACTGTCAGACCATTAAATGCTCCGCAGAGCCCAATTAAAAGGTCTAATAGACCAATTTAGATGATGTGCATCATTTAAAAAGGGGCAGAGCCCAAATAAAGGTCTAATAGACCAAACTAAATGCTCTGCATTATTTAAAAAAGGGGCAGAGCCTAATTAAAAGGCCTAACAGGCCTAAAACAAATGATATGCCTTATTTAAAAAGGGGCAGAGCCCAAGCAAAGGCCTAAACAGGCCAATCATGAACAAAATATTTTTAAATGGACTTAACCCAATTCTGGCCGTAAGTCCTCAAATTAAATTGAACTGAGCACAACTGCTCTCCCAAATCAATTTACATCCGGTTCAAGGGTACATCTCTGAACTCCTCTGATATTTGTCGTTATAATCCTTCAACGTCGTCAGAAAGGTGACGGGTCCCGACAACCACACATTGCTACGGACTGTGGGATCCTTAAACTCATGGACTAATGTGTCCTTAAACCAATATTCGTCCCCAAAATGGGAATGTTGGACCACCATGTCCCTAAACTGGAAATGGACCACTATGTCCCTAAACTGGCAGTGGACCACTATGTCTCTAAACTGGAACAATAGAGTCCCCAAATGCTCTTTTGTCGGATCTAAACGATCTCGTTAAATTGATCTTAGTCTCATATTAGACTAACGCATCCTTAACAAACGTTTAAGTTGATCTTAACCTCAAATATGGCTAACGTATCCTTAAACCAAAACCCCAAACCCAAATCTAAGAAAATACGGATTTGGACTAATCCACATCCTACGGGCGACGACATAAATTAGTCTCCATATACAATCCACGGGCAACTACAAACAAAACAAACACCCACGACACGAAGTGACCGGCTGGAGAAGGAGAAAGTTGTTACCGCGACGCAGTAGCGTAATTAACTGCAGGGGCTTGCACCTGCAAGGAAGAGCGTCCCCACAATCAAAAATACCTCGAACGAGGGGGGATCTGACGAAGTCTGCTACATCGGCCGCATCCGTCTAAACCTCCGATACACGGTGCCATAAATCAACTTGGTATCTTCGGAGAGGTGGACGGATAAAACCAAATAGCATCTGCCCCGAATCTCAGGCAAGACGAACCTACGCGATCGCGTCTCTGTATTCGGAGGGGAACAGTCTCCACTCGTGATAGCTTGCTGAAACTGGTAGGATCATCATCCTCCATGATGCAATCTTCTCTATCACCATCAATAAGGAAACCGTAGTACCTCTCCGGTGGGCGAGAAGTCCTACCAGATATACGAAGTGGTTGAGATTCATTAGTTTCTGTTGCAACAGCCGGTTCAACCAAGTCGTCATTTGTAACTTGTGTTTCTAGAACTTCTTCTAGTTCTACCACATTGCCATCTGTATCATTTGTAAAAAATTCTTTTTCAAAAAATGTGGCATATTGAAAAACAAACACTTTTTGTTCCTCTTTGTGGTAGAATAGATATCCATATGAGTTCTTTGTATACCCCACAAAATTACACATGACTGACCGTGTCTCGAGTTTGTCCGGATTTTTCTTTTTAACATAGGTCGGACAACCCCAAATCTTAACTCGTTTGAGAGATGGTCTCTTCCCATGCCATATCTCATATGGCATGGTAGACACAGTTTTGGTTGGAACCCTGTTTAATAGAAACGCTGCAGTCTCTAATGCATACCCCCAAATGAGACAGGTAACTCAGCATCACTCATCATAGAACGAACTATATCTAATAGGATCCGATTCCGACGTTCTGACACGCCGTTGTGCTGTGGTGTGTAAGGAGGAGTGAGCTAAGAGAGAATCTCATTCTCTTTTAGAAAGTCTGCAGACTCTGTACTGAGATATTCCCCATCTCGATCTGATTGAAGCATCTTGATACTCAATCCGGTTTGTTTTTCTACTTCAATTTTGTACTCGGTGAATTTCTCGAAAACTTCAGACTTATGCTTTAGTAAAAACACATGACCGAACCTTGAGAAATCATCGGTAAAGGTTATGAAGTAAGAAAAACCGCCTCTAGCTTGTGTAGACATTGGCCCGCATACATCACTATGTATGAGGGCTAAGAGCTGAGTAGCTCTTTCTCCGTGTCCTGTAAACGGATATTTGGTCATTTTACCCTTGATACAAGACTGGCAGGTCCCATAAGATTTATATTCAAAAGGGATTAAATATCCATCTTTATGTAGCTTGTTTAGTCTTGTTTCGTTAATATGACCAAGTCTACAGTGCCAAAGAAAAGCTTCATTTATTTCTGAAAGTTTTCTTTTATTAGTATGTTGTATGCTGAAAACTGTGTGTTGATTTAGGACGTATATCCCGTTATTAAGTGTACCATACCCAACCAACATTTGATTCAGGTTAATGTTCATAACATTATTCTGCAACACAAAATTATATCCTTCATTGTCTAACAAAGAAACGGATACAATATTACAAAGCATACTAGGTACATAATAACATGGGTTCAAAATCAATATACACCCTGACGGCAACCCCAGGTGATACTCTCCCACTGAAACCGCATGTACATTGGAACCATCTCCTACCCGGAGAGTATGGTCACCTGTCTTCAAAACTTTGCTATTTCTCAGCCCCTGCATGGAATTGCAAATGTGAGAACCTGAACCGGTATCTAATACTCAGGAAACAGAGTTTATAGAAAAACAGTTTTCAGTCACAAACACACCTGAAGGGGAAGCATTTCTATGCTTCTTCTTTTTGATATCCAAGTACTCAGTGTAGTTGCGCTTTCAGTGTCCCTCTTTGTGGCAGTGATAACATTCCCCTTTCCTCGATTCCCCAGCCGTGGACTTGTCTTTCCTCTTAACCTTTTTAACTCCACCTCTAGGTTTGGTGGGTTTCTTCTTCATCTTTCCCTTGGCCTTAGCTTTCGGGCGAGAGGAGGAAGATGGCCCAACAGTCAAAGCGGGAGTCTTCACTGACTTCAGCGTGCTCTCTGCACTCCTCAACATATTGAGGAGTTCAGGTAGTGACTTCTCCATGTTGTGCATGTTGAAGTTTACTACAAACTGAGCAAAAGTGGGAGGGGAGGGACTGAAGAATGATATCAGTATATTGTTTGTTGTCCATTGTCCATCCGAGATCCTCAAGCTCTTCTATAAGAGTTATCATCTTCAGAACATGGTCACCTAGTGGTGTGTCAGGAGCCATCTGCGTTTGAAACAGCTTTCATGACGCTTCGTATCGTAAGACACGAGATTGCTCCCCATACAACTCTTTTTTATGGAGAAAGATGGATTGAACGTCCATCTTCTCGTGCTGCTTTTGATGTGTGTTATCCATCGATACAAGTGTGAGGCATTTGGCCGTAGCACAGTCAGCGTCCCATGTCTTGCGGACTTCCTTATCTGTAACCAAAGATTTAGGACCTGGGACGGGCGGGGGCTGGAGCCGTGAGGACATATGATACCTTATCATAAGTCAAGGCTATGTTAATATTCCTCATCCAGTCTTTATAATTGGTCCCATTCAGTTTATTTTTATTTAGTAGAAGCTTGAGTCCTGTCATTGGTATCTGCCTTAAGAGAGAGAATACACTCAGCGAAACCTCTTGCAAAGATCAGATTGGTTATTTATCTTATCTAATCGATGTCTCCCACTGCTTTTATCAAATTTCCCTTCAAACCTTAAAAGGAAAACTAGCCAGGATTAATTGCATTCTATAACTTCGCTAACCGTTCAGCCAGGCCAGTGTCGGTACTTGAGGGAGATTCTCCATGCTTTCGCACGGACCTAATTAAAGTAAACCTCATTTTCCCAAAGGCGTAGCCCCGTTGACACCTTTCTAGACACCTAATGGGTTAGCTAATTGTAAAGTGCAAAACTCTCCTAAGAGCAACTCTTGCTCACAGTGGGATCGGGATCCAACCATCATATGGAAGCTATGCAATCTCATTGCAAATTTCAACTCTTGAAACTCTCGATATGGTTTTTAACCTTAGTACTCATGACCTTAACTATGGTCAACAAATCACAAGCACTAGTCAAGCTCAACCCGTCATTTCTTGATTAATTAGACCCGGTTATATGAAAATTAACTATGGTCAACAAAGTCATATAATTGTCCCAATTAATCACATCATATGCTGTGTAGGAAGACATCACTTAGCTACCGTACACTACGCCTTAACTATAGTAAACAAACGTTACACGAATACTAAGTACTCTACTTCCTAAAATGACGGAGGGTTGCGGATAGTTTTTAAGAAAACCTTTAACGCTTTGAACTTGATATCGTTATAGAATCAAACGGTTTTCAAAAGGAGTGGCTTAAGCTCCGCAATTTTGAAATGTAGCTTTTTTATAAAAAGCCGAGTGGTTTTTAAATTCGATTCTACAACATCTTTTTTTTTAGGTTTATTTTTCCTTACATTAATCATATTAATGTAGTCCCATCATTTAAGTCCTTAAGCCAAACACAGAAAAGAAACGAAAATACAACGTACGTTTATACCATCCGCATCCGCCACAATGTTCCGTTATGCACCGTTAGGTTACTTAACTAACGGCATACCGGGACGGGACTACCGCGGGTGCAAAACATAAGCAACGCCTACTATATATCTCATATATAATATTGCATTCGTCTCAGATATATCAAGCGATCACATCACAGAAAATAAACAGCAGAAGCACATATATGAAAATATAGGATATACTAGGAATTCCGTATTTTATATTTAGCCAACGATAGAAAATACGGGTTCCACGGTCGTAATGAATAGCCAATCCCACACCCAAGACCCCTACGAGAGTGGCAAGCGACCCTACCAATTCTAGAGTTAGGAGACCCAGTCCCGACTCCTCGAGATGGTCTCCCACTGGACTCTAGAACCCGGTCACTTGTGCTCCCCACCTTGGGTCTATCCTAATGCGGAAAAGTAAATAATATACATCAAGGTAACATCATCCTCAATCCGGATGTGCCCCAAATAAAAGAATATTACATACATTTGAATTTTACATGAATGAAAAGAAAACTCTCATCTCACATAAAACCCCTGGCCATTCATTCACGACGATCCTATACATCATGTCACAGCAACACATAATATCACATGTCATCAACGTAAGCAAGTATGCGTACCCCAATTGTCGTTGACATATAGCAACGAAACCGACGATATCATATACTACACTTACGGTCGCAGAATAAATATCATATTCCAAGACGATGTTAAACGTTTCGATCGAATCAACAAACACCCACAAAATTACCCCAAAGAGCTCAACACTTGAGCAAAGTTAAAGTACCCAAAAACGTGCCACAGTACCTATGATCCAGCCGTAGAAGGGCCAAACCAACGCCTCACCTATAACACCGTGGAACTATGGCAAACCCTAAGGTTCAGTCGCGGTTCCGAAGGTATAGAATCGAGTTAAGGTTTTTGTTCTTCTAGAGGGTCCATAGAGTTACTTACACGACTATCGAATATAATTAACTTAAGAAAATTCCAACACTTGGAAATTTTCAGCGAGGGTAATGGGGGTGATTGATGTTCGTTCGAACTGTCAAATATCGTCAAGTTACCAATACAATGCTAAAATTACGACTACGAATAGCTCCGAATTAGTCCCACAACAAATTAACATCACATGAAATTTATGGACTAAATAAACAATGCCTAAAACCCCAAAACAAACTGAACAGAGCACCAAACAAAAACGGGGCATTTCTGGGCAAGAGGGGCCGAGCGGGCCGGAAATTATGGCCTTCTAGCCGGTCCAAATCCGATGGACCCCCCCCCCCCATTTTTATTTGGTGTTCTCAGTGTAGCACATACTAGCTTCTGCAGTTGTTTGAAAAATTTTCCGAGCTCATTTTAAAATCGACAGAGAAGCAAGTTTTAGGGTTTCAATTTTTGTAAATCCGGAGTTGATTCGGTTTCGTAATTGTTTTAACATCGTAACTAAAAATCTAGCTTGGCTCTGATACCATGCTGGGATTCCTTAGCACCTTGAGAAGGGTTTGCAAGCAACACACATACTACAACAAAAAAATTTTGGTTGCTAAGTAATCATAATCTAGGATCAAACTAGATGTTTAGGGTAATAAAAGCATGTCTCATACAAAAACAAGTGTCTAACACTAAATGAAAGTGAATACAACCTTTGTAGACCTCCTTGCTAGACTCCTTAGATCAACTTGAGTTTGCACTGGCTTGCTTGAGATCTTCCAAGTCAACGATGATCCACCTGAGGCCCCTTTTTTTCAAGCTCCAAGCTTCTCTTGATCTAAGATGAAGATGAGGCAAACACTCTAATCTAGTGGGTTATACTAAAGTAGAATGATGATATGGATTTGGATCTCACTTGAAAACCTTTCCTTTTTATCTATTTCACTCACTCAAGAAAAGGTAGTGAGCTTTGAGGAAGAAGAAAGAGGAGAATGGAAAATGCTAGAGCTCTTTTCTTTTTGATATAGATAAAAGATAAATGAGAAGAGATAATATATATATTATAGTCTCTCTCACTTATAACCATGGTAAACAAATATCTAGATATTTATCCATTGAGTTAAAACCCAAATGAAGAACTAAATCATGGTTAATAGTTAAGTGAGGTCAAAGTCAACAAGAAGTGTGTAGAAACTCTTAACCATGAATTAATCTCATTTCATTTTTCTCAATAAATAAAATATATGAATATTTGATACCATGTGAGTCTTGCATTCGCATCTCCAATATATCAACAACCATGACAAGTATGTATGCATGAATGTGTGCATACACATCAACATGTGCACATACACTCATTCATGCATGTATGCAAATAGAAAAGGTTTTAAATGAAAAGGCTAATGGTCATTATTAAACCAACACTTGATTTAATAACCCGGTCATATCACATACGACCCGACCAATAGAAAACGCCAGATTATAATGCGGTATCATATACACGCATTTAATCAAGCACATGTGCATATCCTCATATGCACCCCACATCTTTTCGCCTGAGCTAGGTAACCCCATTGTGGGACTCTAAGACTCGTCAATACGCTAGCAGTAGGCAGTGATCATATCACATACCCACAAACCGTCAGCGGCACCAGCAGTGCGTAACGGCTCCTAGGTATTGAGCGATCAGAAGAAAAACAAGCGAGCCTGTAAAAACTCCTGTCGAGACAACCGGTAATACTTACCATACAGTCCGGTCTCTTCGTCAGATATGCTGTATATCGAGTGTAGGGATGGAAACGTCGAACCCAATAACTCAATAAGTCGTGCCGATGAATGGTCTATAACAGATCGAGAAACTACTGATAACACTTATCAGTAAATCTCAACAGCCCTGGTCAGGGACTTACTGATATAGCCAACCGCGCACAACGCAACATCTAACCCCAATACCGGAAGAGACGAAACCCTTCCTATCGCTCATTGCCTCCATGTGTCTCGGGACTGTACCCAAAAGCCACCTGTTTGCACGACTCGGTAGAGTCGTGGTAGGGTGGAAATCAAAGTACAGTGGGAGAACACATGAGACTCTATGACGATCTTAGGTCTACAGACTAACCTGTACCAGTGTCACCTGAGAACTGCTATCTGAAGATAGATATAATATCATATAAGATTTCTCAGTGAGTCCGTCCAGTGTACCCAGTCTCCACTGAGCACCCGCATACGATCTCGATGTCAAACATCAATGGATGTGGGAACATCCATCGCCCATCTCATGGGTCTAGTGTCTTATACGCTAGTCTACTCTGGAATATCGATACCCCGTCTCGATATACCCACGACTAGGGACATTTCAGGATATGCTTATAAACTACACATGTCCCACTAGTATGATCTGCATCATAATCACAGTAGTCAAGCAAACATCCTTAGGGCTTTATCAACATGTACAAATGAATAAAAGCATGATCAAATGAACAAGTCAGATAAAGCATAACTAGATAGCATACTATCATGTCGAGCAAGAATGTCCTCTGTATATATATACATGTATAAATACATCCACTATCATATAATGGCCTCTAGGGCATACATATATCCAACAGCTTCATCCCGGCAGATTGAGGTCTACCCCTCATTTTCACCACTGCCTCATATCGGCGGGTAGCTTTCAGGGCCAATTCATGGGTTGGAAAATCCCATGTAGCTAAGGCAGCTTGGATTTCTGAATCTAACCCTTGCTGAAACATTCTAGATCTGATCTCAGCAGTTGGTATCAAATGTGCCGCGAACCTGTTAAGGTCTTGCGTTAGCTGTGTAATATGTGATATTAGAAAATCGAATATTGAGACATTTCTTACCTACTGAGCATGGTAAACTCAGCATCATACTCATCTACTGACCTGGTTCACATCGAACCCTGTTGTAGATGAATAAATTGCTGCTCCATGTCGAATCGGGCAGTCTCTAGGAAGTATTTCGCATCAAACATATCGCGAAAAGTTCTCCATTCGATCGGTTGGTCAATACGGCTTTCTTCCGCCTTCCACCAGTCCCGTGCATTGTCTGTAAGCTGCAGCTTCGCAACTCGAACCCAAGCGATCTCTGGCATTTGTGCCGCTGCCAGATCATCTTCAATGCTCTGAGCCCACTCCTCGGCTTCTAGAAGGCTCTCTTTTCCTGAGAATTGGTTGGGGTGCAAAGCCCGGAATTGCTTTACCCCCGGGGCTTCCGCTTCTGGGTGGTTCATCAACATAGCAGTCTGCTGCTGCTGTCCCTCTAAAAGGCTGTGGATCGCCTCAAGCAGTACCGTCTGCTCATTGATCGGAGCCGTGACAGTAGGTGTAAGCGGTAGAAGTGGTAGAGTGTTGTTGAAATTGGTGCTGGTGTTGTTTGGGGAATCCATAACCTTGAAAGAAAAATTTAGGTTAGGACAGATTCAAAATATATGAAATTGGAATATTCAAGGAATATGTAAAGAATATTTTTAGTTGTTGATTCTTGTGTTATATTACTTAGGACTTCATGCAGAATTGACCCGCATGTCCATGCAGAACTGACCTGCATGTCTATACAGAGCGGACCTGCATGGGCCGCCAACAAAACCTGTCACGCCCCGCTTCCCGGTGTACGGCAAGAGGCACGTATTTATTTAGAAGTAAACACGCTAAGCGTATCTAAGCAATATAAAATAAAGTACATAAGAGACAGGAATGTAAATGAACAATAATTTTATTTATTAAACATTTTTTTACAAGTACAACTGAAATGTAAATACATGAGTAGAAAGCGATGCCTAAATAATGGTATAACTGAAATGAAATAAATATGTACAAGTGTCTAAAACTCCGGGTCAAAAGCAAACTGCTCCAAATCCTCAGTGCTGAGCTCGGTCTCTAATGCGTCCGAAACACCTGACAACATTCCAAAGAAAGAAAAAAGGAATGTCGTAAGTCTCAAAGATGAGTAGAGATAGAATAGACAGAAAGAGAAGATATCTTATAATGATTGATTATATTGTTAACACTATTGTTTGCAACTTGGTACAGAAAATACCAATGTATACGATAGGAGTCCCACTATTCCGGAGACTAAAGTATACGGAGCACAAGGAACCGTTCAGCCACGGTACAACGTCAATAGATATTCGAGTTAGGTGTATTATGGTTACAGTCTCGTGCCACTTCTAACACCTTCCATACCAATCTACCCCTTATATACCCTGCGATGTCTTTTGTATTGATTGTATGGTTTTGTTATATAGATGGATGACTTGCCGAAACGATGAAATCAGTAAATGGGATGGATATAAATGGAGAGTCGTGTAGACGGAGTATATCCATGGTTCGGTTCGGTCAATGTAAATTGATATAGATTGAATAGACGGATTTATGGATTCATATTGTATTGTAGTTTATACTTAAATCATATTCAAGTCAGGTTGATTAGATTGAGACTCAGTCTGAGTCAGATACTTTGAAAAGGACTTGAAATCTTGAATTAGTTTTGATGTTATCGGTAACTGCTGCACATGGACGGCAAGATTTGTGTCTTTTCTAAGACAATTACCGTGTTGATAACACCGTTTGTTAGATTGTCTACTTTAAATAGGCAAGCACCCATATTCTCCGGCTCCCTAAGGCTCAAGAGACTGGTCCCGCTTAAACCTATGTTTACTAGAGTCCTTATTGTAATTTAGTATAATTTGAGAGGGTTTTATGTAAAAATAATTTTGGTATAATTTCAAAATACATCTCAAGTATTTAATTATCATCTTTAGGGTTTTCATAGATTATATTTTATAAAAGTGAAATTTCTAATGAGTAGAACCTAGTTTTCATAATATATGGTATTTTATTGAAATATTGGAATTGTTTTGTGTTTGGATGGTATTTTCATATAATGGTAATTCCTTTGATTTAGAAAACTTGAAATATTTATATAATATAATTAAAATAGATATTTTGATAATAGATTTATATATATTTAATAAAAATAAATTTTATTTATTTTCTTGTAGAAATCTCATTTTCTGAAGAAAAATGCATTAAAATTCCATCGAGATCGAATGCCCCTGGAGGTCTGCATCTTGCTCTACTAGGTCTGAGAATGTGCGATAATCACGGGGGTAAAACAATGAGATATATGTATGTGATGTGTATTCTAGAGTCTGTGCTTCTAGATTATCTATTGTACAAGTTTTTGAAATCAATTAATGTAATTCTCATCGTAACTCAACAGTATATATCCCGTTCAAACCCCCACGGGACCACGGCACAATGATTATTCCGTAACGGCCGAAATCACGGCAAATAATGATTTATTCCGTAACGCCTGGAATCACGACAAGCAATGATTCGCATGAATACCTTTTCTACCATAGTGAGAAACAAAAAGTGTTCGTTGCTCAACTTGCGAACTTTTTAGAAAAGGAATTTCTTGTAAAAGAAATTAATGGTAATAAGATAGAGCTAGAAGAAGTTCGAGTTACACAAACTACAACTGATAATTTGGTGAAACCGGAGGATCCAATAGTCTCCGACGAAGCTCGGCCACTCCGCAAATCTTAATAGTGTTTCTAAGAGAGAAGTAGGTAAATTTATAGTAGAAAGTTGAGTTAATTTAGCCTAACTTTTATAATGCATGTCAATAATATTGATATTTGATAGTTGTATGCGATTCTTGGTAGAATAATGATTTACACAATCATTTACTCTATCTCTTGATCGATGAAGAAAACTCAGAAGAATGCTTTGAAACTGCTGATATAAACCTTTGTTGGCATATACATGAAGTCAGTGAATACATTTCTATACCGTTTATAAGGAACAGATGCTCTTTTTCCAGATCTTCTGAAGTACCTGAGCGTCAGCATTCTTTACAGCCATATAAATAGACATTTGTAGAGGCATTCAATCAAAGTTTAGATGGTGAAATTAATCATTATTACTCTTGGAATCTAGAACTTCTCTCAGGAAACAAACTGATGACCGCTCTATTTGTATAGAAAAGTTTTATTGCAGAAGCTATGCTTCTTTGGTTACTGAACCAGTAAAATTACAGGAGAGATAAAAGATGCAACGATTGAAATATGATACGTTAGTGCAAGAGAATTTCAGTGCAGGCAACCATGACGAGATTGCATTTGGCCATACCCATGCATGGGGATTGCTTAAGATCACCTCAATTGTCTTGCAGTATAGGTTCAAGAAGTGACATAAATGGGTGAGTCTAAATGCATTACTTTCCCTTCTTCTTCTTCCTTTTTTTAAGGATGCAAGTCTTAAATTTTTTGTTTGTTACTTCTCTTTGGCTTTTACAAAAACTTTTCGTTGTTATTCATCGATGAGAGACGGGTCATTATAGCCCAGCTCATCATTATAACAAAAAGCTCATCATTATAACAAAAGAAATAAATTAGGTCGGGGGCCTATGATTGCAGTCGTGTGCCCCATCCTAGGATGATGTAGGACAAAACCTACTCCTGATTCTAATCGGTCCCTGGAATCAACTTGCATTGGTACAATGTCTTTGCCATGCATGCATGTGCCATTTGGCCATATGACCAAAATTAATGGATTGGTTAGTGATCATCTTCATTTGCGTTGTGTCCATCCCAGCTCAGACAGGTCAAAGTATGGTCTACTCACTCAGCACATAGTTTCTCAAAACAATGTTTTCTTGGAGGGTCAAATTAATTTACTCATGTAATTGTGTTGCAAAGGATAAATTAAGAATATATTAATTGAACATTGAATTTTCAGTAAACTATTTTTCATATACCATTATAACTTAATATATTCGTCGTATCTATGTCATGACAATGTGAAATTCATCAAAATTCATCAAGTACCAAAGAGCCATCAATTTCTGTCATCTCTACTAATATATATATGATGCAGACATCTCAAATATAAAGTTTGATGTTCAATGTAGAATTGAGGGTGCAGAGCGTTTTTCTTCACCCATTGAGATGGATGCGCTCGCTTGTCAAACGTTGTATAGATTTTCCGTTTGGGCAAGGGGTTTATTAATTGTGGGGATTCTAATCTCCGGGCCGTGGACAAAAATGTCGTTAATTGCTCCTCGCTTTGACGCGAATGAACCTCTGATCATGCGGACCATGCGAACTCATTCTATGATGTGTGTATGTCTGCGGAAAACGATATTAAGGTCTCTTCAAACATGTCGAGGGACCATCACACTAGGGTCCCGCTGCCTGGTCAGCGGATTGAGGGGTAGCGTCCTCTTTGCAAGTCTCGGGCCAGCGTCCTGAAACAATTTTTTTTTTTGAAGAGGAAGCGCTTTAAATGAGTCTGAGAGTCCTCGGGAGAGAAAATGAAAAGGGAAGAGACTTTGGTGGCCTCCCAAGACGACAAAGACCCCTTGGGGGGTCCAGATGATGGGAGCCCCCCTTTTGGGGGGGATCTTGAAGGCGGGAGCACCTTGGGGGGTCTCGACGGCGGGAGACCCCTTTTGGGGGTGTCCCGAAAAGGCGGAACTACTTGGGGGATTCCAAAACGGGAACCCTTTTTGGGGGGTTTCGGAAGGGGAGAACTCCTTTTGAGGGAGAGTTCCGAAGCGAGAATCCCTTTTTGGGAGTTCGAAACTGAACAAGGTGTCAATCCCGTGTTCAAAATTTTGGAGAGGAAAATAGGGTTGTGACCTATGTTTTTGTGGATCTCACAAGAGATCCGAGGTCAAGTAATGAAAGTCTAGAGCTTCATCGAGTCTACATGTCCGAAAATGCTTGCTCGGGATGAAAACTGTGAGCTTTCATCTAGAAAATCCTTTCTCTCTCTTGTTCTTCAAATTTGATGAAAAAAGGTTGATGTTTTGCTTGGTTTTGATTTTGAATCTTGGGTTCTTTAGACGGAGTTTTCCAAAAAAGATGGGTTCTCTTTTGATGAGTAGTATTGAGAAAGAAAAGGATAGAGTAGATGAGAAAGACCAAAAAGTAACTCCCTTTTATTTTGAAGGTCTCTCTTTTGTGAAAAACATAAAGAAAAAAGAACTGGCCTCTTTTGGTAAAAATAAATAAACTCATCATTTTTTTTTGTTTGGTGGAGTTTAAATTTCTTTACATTTTTGCACTTAAGCCCTTGGGCTTTACAATATTGGCTTTTTGCCAATTTTTCTTACATATCCCTACTTATTACATATTACATATATTTACTATATATATTTTTTTTTTCTTTCTATTCTCTTGGTATGGAGCTGATCCTCATGCTTGAGCCCAGTCTTGGCTTGGTTTTGGGCGGGCCCACTTGGTTTGGGCTCGGACATGAGCCCATTTGATTTTGATTTTGATGTTGACTTTTATGTTTTGACTTTTTTATTTTGATAATATGGTGTAAAAGAAGGTGTTTTTTTTAATATAAAACGTGGACGTTGATGAGATTTGAAAAATCAAAGGAAGCAATAATACCTATCAAAAGTACAAAAATATTGTCCTCCTTTTTTGGCCAAAAATCTCTAAATAATTGATCCTACATGACACGAACATAAATATGAAAATTATATATTAATAAAGAGAATAAATTAAAGTAATAAATAAATAATAAAATAAAAGAAGAAAATATGAAGGGAAAATCAGTTGTAGATCTCTGGAACCAAAAAGCGAAACCTTTATTTAATTAATTGCCGCATCATCAACATATATCAATGTATGTTAATTGGTAAGTATAATAATTAATGATTTGAATAATTTGATATGTACACGTCCCTTTCTTGACTCAGATCAACCAATCTCCGATTCCAAAGTCTGGTACCAGTCGTTAGCCTTTACTCAAGATCCGTCGTCTAAGAAATCAAGTGGGACGATTCGGCATACTTGCTTCTACCGCAGCAAATGGGGATATTCGAACCTAAGACCACCCACATTGTGGGGGAATGTCTTTACCGTTCGAGCTAGGATCTTTGGTGAGAAAATGAATTAATATAATAAATTACTGGTTATTTTTTATGTTATTAATGAGTTTAATTTGTACACATATAAAAGTTCAAGGGCCAATTTTATCTCTAATAATAAACCCTAAATTTGAAATTAGGGCAAAATCCAAACATTAGCCACTCAAAAAATGAAGAAGATGACAGTCTCAGGATTATTTTCGTCCTTTACCACCCCAGACGACTTAAACCAGTTTACACTTCATTAGTTGGTAAGAATTTGCCAAATTGTTTACCGTTGCTTTTACTCTTTAATTAAATAATTTCCTCGGTTTAAATTTTTATTTTGTCAAAAGATATAAAATCCAATTATTTCTAATCCAATACGGCCAAGATAGCTGATTCCGATCCAAAAAGTAACCACCCGATCCCGATACCGATACCAAGATTTTAAACCTTATTTTTGACACACGGATTTATGATACCAATACCAAGATTTTAAAGCTTGTTTTTTGACACACGGATTTGGTTTAACCGGTGAGTGGGAACAATTACTCCATCATAGAATAATTAAATTTATTTTATTTTTAGAGTTTACAACATATTCCACCCATATTTCCAATGGACAGTCTTTAGAACGCATCTTATTCCACCAATATTTGGAGTTTCATACAGATATTCATACTTTGAGCATCATTTTTCATATAAACTAGACTTGATATTCTATAACAACCAATACTCATCAGAGTTGATCTCAAAGCACTCTCAAGATTTGCCATTGTCCTTGCTTTAACATTTTCTGAGCACCTAACACTTTGCTGCACATATTGGACCCATTCATAAATCTGAACTTATAAATGTCCTAATGAAACTATATACACATCAAAGCACATGAGATTTCCTTTGCATACAGAAATTCATAGTAATTATTTGCTCAGAAACATCTAATGCAAAATGTATAACTAGCAAGTTTTAAAGGGCAAAAAACAAAAAAGAAAAATAAGAAAGGAATGACAAAAGAAATTTATGGATTTAAATGACGAAATAAAATTTATTTCAAGACAATAATTATATTCAGGCAGCGATGTTAGTCTGCAGTTTATTTTCATGTAAAAATATATCAGATATCAGCAAAGATGGACATCTTCTAGCATGACAACATGGATCCTTTGTCGCGCTCTACTGTTCTTTCTTCTCGTCTTCCCCTTCTTGGTAGATGGCAGGCGAAAACTGTATGCCATCGATTATACCATATTTAGCGAATCATGAAGCATATATATTCAATGTGTGACAATCTGCATCGTGTCAGTTTAGAAACAATCAGTATGGACATTCTAATTCAAGGCATATTTTAGTAGCTATGACTTTGCAATTCCATCAATTTCTTGGGTCCATAGAGTTTTACAAAAAAAAAATTCATGAAATTGCAAGTTTGACTTGCATTGTTTTGTAATATGTCAAAGTTTACCAAAGTATCATAGGAAAAAATTGTGTATTAAGAGAGATAATGGAAAAGTAAAAAAGGTCAATAAACGAAAAAGAGGCCACGCCATGAAAGAGAGATCAAGTGAAAATCAATAAATAAAAAAGAGGTGAAATGATGCATCAGAGAAAATAAATATAAGGTATCAAGATACTTCGCATAGATCATAATTTCATACTCAGGTTTTGAGAACAAATTTCAGTTCACTATTTTTTATATTAGAATATAGTAAAATCTAATTAACTAATAAAATGGGATTTCCTAAATTCCAACCAACAACCCAATGTACTGACTAAATATATGGATTGTAATTCAAGAAATTCCAATTCGTAGACTCAAAATGGGTGTCGAAACAATGCATGCATCATCCTCATTAATCAAATGTGTTTACCTTGAAAAGAAAAATATTTTAGGTCAAATAAATGCTGTCCAAAACTGAAAATCCAGCTGCCACTCCACCCTCATCCGAGGAAGAAACCTTTGTCCGCATCAAATAACCACACTGGTCATTCATGATCACCTTATTTTTGTTCCTACAGATTTCAATATAATCAATTTCTCAAACTCGAGATTATTATATAACTACAAGAAAAATAAAAAAATCAATGCAATGATATAAACCTTAGATATGCCCCATATATTCCAAGTTCGGAGATAACTTGTTCTCGGTAGCATATACCTTCTCGAACTAAATATGCATGTGAAGTTCTAGGAAAGATTCTTTGCATTAGAATGAAAGCCGCTAGTTCCTCGCTTCCTTCTTGTTGCAGCTTGATTAATGTTTTCCTTACATCTTCGCCATAAATATTATTCCCTAGAGGTGAACAAAGCCATTAAATTAAAAGATTGGAGGGGTCTAAAATAATAGAAAACAAGACGAGGCGGATCTAATTTCACACCTCCTCCTTCTCGTTGGGGTTTAAGAACAAACAATTCGGGGTTTTCCATAGCTCCATTCACACCTTCTGGGTTATCTAAACTCCACAAACCAGCAAAGCACTTGCGTAATTTTGCAATATCATCCTCATTTTCAAGGAACCTATAATAACCCATGGAGTAAAGAATAGGAAATATGTGAATGGCCATTATACGAAATAGCATGATATAGCTAGGTCTCATTATCCTATCACGAATGTTTACTGCACTAATCTCCCTAAAGATAAATAGCATAAACAATAGAAATGCAAATAAATACCACGAAATTAGTCGGTTGCAAATAATTACAAACTTTCAACCTTCCTCAATCAATACCATGCGCAAATTTTCAATTTAGCCTTTAATTTAAAATCATTCTACTGCAAATGAAAATGTTGTATGGTACTAAATTTAATAAAACAAAGAGAATTTTGTGGTATTTATCTCCTATCAACTACAAATCATTCTATTTTTAAAAAATCATTAAAGTCTACGAATTCAGATGGAAATGTAATTTCTAAATGATTGCAGGACACTGGTTGCTAATGATCTTAATTATCACAATTACTGCTTAGCATCTACTAACATTTTCAAATGAAGTGTAAATTAGCTGTCCAGATAGATGGGTTTTTATACCTCCTACTTGAATATTCATTTGGATGCAAGACACTTAATCTCAACAAATCTCCACCTTGACTCATATATAATCTGGCCCAATTTGAATAGACCATACTCCAAACTCCACCTAAGATTGAGAATAATCTACTAACTCAATAAGTTTCAAACAGTTAGGCTAAACTCTTAAGCATCAACTAAAACGATGTATGAATAGAAGAAAGGGAAATCGAAACAAAAGGAAATTTAATTATGTTATACATCCTGTTATCCTGGCTTTGCGTGATGTAGATTAATAAAATAAAAAATCGATCTAATACTTTCCACCAAATATTTCACTGAGGAATGGTTGCATCTTACTGAGCTAACAGCAGTTTAAAAATGGCTAATATCACTTACATATAATCAGAGAAGACAAGGTAAAGTTATGGTTGAATAAATAAATTTAACCCTCGTATGCTAACATCGACATGCTATTCTATTTTTCATGACTGACAGGGTAGTTTCCTTGTATGCTCACATCAACATATTATTCTATTTTTCAGTAAGAGATCATACAACAACTGGACCTCCTAACTTTTAACCCCAATTATATACAAGGAAAGTGTTTCTAAGCAACCCCAAGCAAGCAGGAAAAAACAAGGGTTTATTTCTTAAAACACTCATCAATAAGCTCTCTTACACTAAGATACTAACCTCTATTTTCTAAAAGGAATGTTGTTTTAAGAACACATATCGCTATGAAAAACAAAATAAAGCAAAAGTTTGCCACCTTTCAAGTACATTTGGCTTTGCTAGTTCTTGCTGGATCTTCTTTGTACCAACCAAATGGTAGGAAATCGATGGGCACTTGACTGCATTGGATTGTTCTATCAAAAATCTAGCTTTCCACTCCTGTAGCATAAGAATTCAATTATGAATAAATTTTTGCAAGCATAAGAATTCAATTACGAATAAATTTACACAACACGCACACACACACACACACACAACTCACTCTATATATTGAGGTTTGAAAAAATACGTACCGATTCTGAAGGATAATCATTAGGCGTGTAACCAGCTCTAAAATAGACCACAGCAACTGTTTGACCGCCTCTGCATATATAAATTTATGAAGATCAATTTTCCTTAATATGAATAATCTTTCAACACAATATTAATAACTCAAAACAAATACTAATACCCTTCCAAAATCTTGGAATGGGGTTATAGTGTATATAATTTAAATTATCACTTACATGGAAAGTGCTCCATCCGGTAGGACCTCCCCTTCTGCATCTATATCGAACAAAGTTTTACGAATAGTTGTTACGCCATGCGTGTCATTGAGTTAAGAAAAATCGGACAATAGAGGCACACTACAATTAATAAGTACCAAGCTAGAAAGGTATAATTGTTTAAAGGTATTATTGTTTACCAAAAAATGAAATTCTCAAAATGCTAGTTTTCGATTTTTTGTTTTTTGTTTTTTGACTATATCGTTTTCGATGATTTTAATTATCAATAATGTTCAAAAGTTTTCAATTATGCAGTTTGAATTAGGATAAAGTCTATGTTTATGATGAATAAGAATAACAAGGATATGAGTACTTTCATGATACAAACATGTGCACAGCATTTATGCATGACTATGTGGTGTCTCTGTGTTCTATATGTATGCATGAACGCGCATCTATATGTATGCATGAACGTACAGTGGAAGAAGCAAAATGATTCCTCACAAAAATGTACTGAATGATAGTGTGCGGTCGAAAGTTTACTACAAATTATGATAAGACAGCGCAAAGCTCATCAATATGACTAGAATAAGATTTACAACCATTCAACTATTAGGTATATACCTTCACCGATTCACTCCCCTAAAGAAATAAAATTTGGAGCAACGAAAAGAACAAAAATATATCAAAACCTTCCTAAATTAATCAAGTTGTTGAACCAAATTCTTTAAAACCCCAAATTAACCCCCCTATCATCAAGGATCAAGCCCATTACTCTAAAACAACAAAATTGTTGCTTTAGTAAATTAAGAATGACTTTCCATAAAGAAAATTTTTATTAAAAAAAACAACCTTTTGATTTGTGGGCGGGAGAGAGAGAGATGGCGCGTAAAGGTAGGTATGATTAAACTGAGGTTTTTTAAAAACATTTTACTCAGTTTTTAGTGTTTTAACAATTTAGGAGAATGGTCTTTGGCTAAATTGTAAATTATAGAAGGTCATTACCCCTTATGTCATAAAACTTGCATGAGACGGGCTCATCTTGAGCCCAGCTCTTTCATCAAAAAAAAGGAAAGAATTACTCATCATGTCAAGCAAAAAAAAAACCTTGTAGTTTTCAGCAAGATCCAAGTTTAACTCGCAAAATTTCAGCATGTAGCCTCCATGCATGCATGATTAATGTAAAACATGTGGCCTCAATCCATGTATGATACTCATATACTAAGAAAGAGGACGCTGACTTAGAAAATTGTGTAGCCTAATGACTATGAAAAGATGTTCGTATTCATTTGGAAGAATTTTCTTATAGAGGGGCAACTGGTTTTTATGGTTCAAAACATATAATATTTGTACTTTTAAGATAGTGATATTCTATATTTTTACTGTCAGATGACAATATCAATAGATATAGCATGGATATTTTTGGCACTAGGTAATGATGTGACTGAGAAAGATAAAAAAACAAAATATAAGTGTGTGAATAGGATATAACTCCTTCAGTTTAGCAGAAAGCCAATGCTGGTCGTACATATTGCGCTCTTGAGGTTGAACAACGATCAAAACTACAGCACTGCAAATCCAAAGATGAAAGAAGGAAGTAAATAGTTAGTAAGGGGGCCAATCTACAAATTTCCCTTTCATAAGGAAGAGTAAAGATATAAGGAACTCTATAACCTGCTATCGTTATATTCTTTCCATGTTTTAGCTAATGCTTCTGCAAATTGATTGACAGCTCCATTTTCGGGAACTTTTCTCGAATCTAACCTCAAGTGCTTGAGTAAGTTCCTGTTTTTGTGTTTTAGAGATTCAAAGATATCATAAATCTCTGTATGAAGAGATGAAATTCGAATGTTAAATTTGCAATTCGGTCTACAGATAAGGTGCTGGTTTTCACTTGCATCTTTTTTATATTAATAAAATTCATGATTCACAAATAGAAAACCAAGACTCACACTCCCACAACAATCCTAAAGAGTACGGGCCAACTTACTTCCTTTGTGCTCTAATTTTCTGTCTTTATATACAGAAAGCAGTTATTTAACTCTTGCTCCTTTAGAATTATCTGCAGGGCCTTAAATAAATCAAATAGATAGAAACAGCATATCAACGATTCAAAATCTTCATCATTTTCTTGCCTATATCGACCTATTAGAAACAATTTTGATTGTTTTGAAGCATCGCTGCAGGTGTCCATTCAATGAAGCTGTTTGCTCAGGAAATGCTTGGAATCAAAATAAGTAGGAAAGGGAAAAGCCAGAGAGAGTGCTCGTACCATCAAGTTAGCAAAAATCAGGGTGACGGAGGCTGAAATCTCCTTCAGATGTTGCTTCGCGTTGATCTACTGATGGCTGCGATGGGTGGCTAAGATTGGATCTGGAGGCCGTCGCTCCTGAAGCGTGTGGATCTCAATAGGTTGAGGTTGTGGTTGCCGAGTTACCTCCAAGGAAGTCCCGGGGTGGTTGTACCACCGAGGACCCTCCGACGATCAAGTTAGTCTAGAGATCCGAGCAGAGTAACGGCTTAGTCGAGTAAAAATGGCTTACTTGAACCGTCTGAAGAAAGGGTTTATATAGCGGTGGCAGCAGACAGGGCAGGCGCGAGAATCACGCCGGCCGTTACGCTCCCGACGTCACGCCCGCGTGATGAGCGGGATCTCCCATTAATGACGAGACAGGCTCGTTAATGGGGGATCGTGATGGCGGGGAACGTGGGATGTAGCCGGCGGATATCTCGCACATGGCGAGACTCGCGGGATGGCGGTTGCGCCTGTGAGCGGTGTCGTTGGTCGGTCGAGGAGACCGAGGAAGATGACCTTGGCAGGAGAGCTCGCGGACGAGCGGGAGAGCCGAGGTATCTTGGTTCTGCGGTAGTCCGGAGACGAGCTGTGAGGCCGAGGAGGGCGGTTATGCAGGGGGCTCGGAGGTGAGCCAGCGTTTGCTCGGTTGGACGAGCATAGGTGTGATCTGATCGGCCACTGTAGGTCCTTTCTTATGAGCCCCGGGACACGTCATCTGCCACGTGTCATGATCTGGGAGATCACCGATATCGAGCATCATCATTAGCCCCCCACTCTCGTTCCGATCTATTTTGTGGGTCGGGTCGAGAGTGGACTGCTTGGTTCTCTCTGTGCGGTTTGGCGCTGGTAATTCCTTGTGGTGGATTGTCCGGGGACGACACGGCGTTCTTGTTGTCGCACATCGAGTATGAGTCGAACGAAGGACGGGTATGGGAAGGTCGGTATCCTCTCTTTGCCGGAGTTGAGACGCTGATCGCGCGTTGAGTATGAGTTTATTCGGCGGGTCTTGGATCCATGTCTTTGTAGGGTAGAAAGCTACCCGCTGGGATGCGCCGAGCAGAAAGGGACTCGGCGGCCTCGCGGAGAGAGCTTAAGACCCTCAGCGTCTGATGGGCAGAAGGCTGCTCGCTGGGGATGCGCGGAGCCGGAAAAAACGCGGCGGCCTCGCGAAGAGGGCTTCGGGTCCTCAGCGTCCGATAGGCAGGAGGCTGCCCGCTGGGGATGCGCTGAGCAGGAAGAAACTCGGTGGCCTCACGATAAGGGCTTCAGATCCTCAGCGTCTGATGGTCAGGAGAATGCCCGCTGGGGATGCACCGAGCAGGAGGGAACTCGGGGGTCTCACGATGAGGGCTTCATATCCTCAGCGTCTGATGGGCAGGAGGATGCCCGCTGGGGATGCGCCGAGCAGGAAGGAACTCGGCGGCTTCACGATGAGGGCTTGAGATCTTCAGCGTCTGATGGGCAGGAGGATACCCGCTGGGGATACGCCGAGCAGGAAGAAACTCGGCGGCCTCGTGAGGAGGACTTCAGATCCTTAGCGTCTGATGGGCAGGAGGCTGCTCGCTGGGGATGCACCGAGCAGGAAGAACTCGGCGGCCTTATGATGAGGGCTTCCGATCCTCAGCGTCTGATGGGTAGGAGGATACCCGGTAGGGATGCGCCGAGCGGGAAGGAACTCAGCGGCCTCGCGATGAGGGCTTCAGATCCTCAGCGTCTGATGGGCAGGAGGATATCTGTTGGGGATAACCGAGCAGGGTAGCCGCTCGGCTGCCTCTTGGTGAAGGCTTTGATCCCTAGCATTGTGGGGTAGGAAAGCTACCAGCCAGGGATAGCCGAGCGGGGTAGCCGCTCGGCTGCCTCTTAGTGAGGGCTTAGGTCTTTGGCGCTAGAGGGGTCGTGGAAGGCCTACTAAGGATGACCGGGTAGGGTAGCTGCTCGGTGCCTCTTGGCGAGGGCTTTGATCCTTAGCGCAGGAGGGACTGTGAGTGGCCTACTAAGGATGGCCGAGCAGGGTAGCTGCTCGGTGCCTCTTGACGAGGGCTTTGATCCTTAAGGACGGGCCGAGCAGGGTTACTGCCCGGTGCCTCTTGGCGAGGGATTTGATCCCTGGTTCGGTAAGGAGTTACCAGCCAGAGATAACCGGGCAAGGGCGGGCCCGGTTGCCTCTTGGCGAGGGTTTTGATCCCTGGTTTGTTGGGGTAGGGAGCTACCGGCCAGGGATAACCGAGCAAGGGCGGGCCCGATTGCCTCTTTCGAGGGCTTTTCATCCTTAGCGCGGGAGGGGCCGTAAGTGGCCTACTAAGGATGGCCGAGCAGGGTTACTGTCCGGTGCCTCTTGGCGAGGGCTTTTTATTCTTAAGGATGGCCGAGCAGCGTTGCTGCCCGGTGCCTCTTGGCAAGGGTTTTGATCTCTGATTTGTTGGGGTAGGGAGCTACCGGCCAGGGATAACCGAGCAAGGGCGGGCCCGGTTGCCTCTTTCGAGGGCTTTTCATCCTTAGCGCGGGAGGGGCCGTAAGTGGCCTACTAAGGATGGCCGAGCAGGGTTACTGTCCGGTGCCTCTTGGCGAGGGCTTTTTGTTCTTAAGGATGGCCGAGCAGCGTTGCTGCCCGGTGCCTCTTGGCGAGGGCTTTGATCCTTGGCGTTGTGGGGTAGGGAAGCTACCGGCCAGGGATAGCCGAGCAGGGTAGCTGCAGGGTTGCCTCTTCGTGAGGGCTTTGATCCTTGGCGCTGGAGGGGCCGTGGGAGGCCTGCCAAGGATGAACGAGCAGGGTAGCTGCTCGGTGCCTCTTGGCGAGGGCTTTGATCCCTGGCGTTATGGGGTAGGGAAGCTACCAGCCAGGGATAGCCGAGCAGGATAGCTGCAGGGCTGCCTCTTCGTGAGGGCTTTAATCCCCAGCGTTGCGAGGTAGGGGAGCTACTAATCAGGGATAGCCGAGCAGGGTAGCTGCTCGGCCGCCTCTTGGTGAGGGCTTTGATCCCCGGCATTGCGAGGTAGGGGAGCTACCAGCCAGGGATAGCCGAGCAGGGTAGCCGCTCGGCCGCCTCTCGGTGAGGACTTTGATCCCTGGCGTTGCGAGGTAGGGAGCTACCGGTCAGGGATAACCAAGCGGGGGAGCCACTCGGCTGCCTCTTGGTGAGGGCTTTGATCCCCGGCGTTGCGAGGTAGGGAAGCTACCAGCCAGGGATAGCCGAGCAGGGTAGCAACTCGGCTGCCTCTTGGTGAGGGCTTTGATCCCTAAGGATGGACCGAGCAGAGTAGTCGCTCGGTTGATTTGTGAGGCTCGATCCGACTTTCCCGGTGAGAGTATCGGGAAGAGGGACAGTCGCGGGTGACACGTGTCACCAATGCGCGGGGGAGGCAAAGCGCCGAAGCCACGTCGTTTCGATTCTGCCAAGAAAGGCTCGGTGTCTGCCGCGTGGCGGTACCGTTGAGTGTGAAGCGAACGACTGTTGGGCTCTTGGGGCGTTGATGGCGTTCGGAGGAGGAGATTCGTCTGCGCCTCCGTTGAGAGGGAGGCGGCGGCTAGTGCTAGGATCGTCGTGATGATCGCCTACCATTAGGTTGAGATCGGAAGGCGAACTTTTGTTTTTGTGGAATCAAAGGTTTCCTACAGACGGCGCCAGCTGATGGAGGCTGAAATCTCCTTCAGATGTTGCTTCCCGTTGATCTGCTGATGGCTACGATGGGTGGCTAAGATTGGATCTAGAGACCATCGCTCCTGAAGCGTGTGGATCTCAATGGGTTGATGTTGTGTTTGCCGAGTTACCTATAAGGAAGTCCCAGGGTGGTTGTACCACCGAGGACCCTCCAACGATCAAGTTAGTCTAGAGATCCGAGCAAAGTAACGGCTTGGTCAAGTAAAAATGGCTTACTTGAACCGTCTGAAGAAGGGGTTTATATAGCGGTGGCAGCAGGCAGGCACGAGAATCACGCCGGCCGTTATGCTCCCGACGTCACGCCCGCGTGATGAGCAGGATCTCCCATTAATGGCGAAACAGGCTCGTTAATGGGGGATCGTGATGGCGTGGAACGTGGGATATGGCCGGCGGATATCTGGCACATGGCGAGATTCGCGGGATGGCGGTTGCGCCTGTGAACGGTGTCGTTGGTCGGTCGAGGAGACCGAGGAAGATGACCTCGGCGGGAGAGCTCGCGGACGAGTGGGAGAGCCGAGGTATCTTGGTTCTGTGGTAGCCCGGAGACGAGCTGTGAGGCCGAGGAGGCCGGTTATGCAAGGGGCTCAGAGGTGAGCCGGCGTTTGCTCGGTTGGACGAGCATAGGTGTGGTCTGATCGGCCTCTGTAGGTCCTTTCTTGTGAGCCACGGTACACATTATCTGCCACGTGTCATGATCTGGGAGATCACCGATATCGAGCATCATCACAGGGGAAAGATAGGGTGATGACTGCCTAAGAGACAGATGGTTCTAACAAGTTAATGTTTACATATGATATTGTTGAGCAAGTTCATAGCAATCCAATGGTGATTACATTGTTAAATGTCCATATATATTATGCCTAATAGTGAATGCTAACACGAGATGATGGGAAGAAAACAATCAAAGCTAAACTTGCATAATAGATCTGAATTTGGAAGTAAGCATATACAATGAAGATAGGAACAGAGGATGCCTGCCATTTCAAATTAAGCATAAAGCTGCCAACTTAAAAATCAAGCATAATGCTATTAGCTTGTGTGTGTGCGCGCGCGCGCGCATGTGAGTTCCTCTACTTAACTTAAAAATAAAAAATCAACCCTAAGAAATCCAAGAAATACAATTTGTATCTAACATCCTATAGACCAAAAATATTAAAGACTTGGAAGAAACTGAAAATTCTGGGTTTAATTGACTCGAGCAGTTTAACATATAAAATCAAAGTAAAGAAAATATTAACACGAATCTAAGATTCAATGACTTTTTACTGCTTATCCAGACAAACTGAAAAAGGACCTGACAACCTAATATAATACCTAATAGATTGATTACAAAGAAAATCCCAGAACATCTGATTTGGTGATTGATAACCGTGGTCCCATACACATAACTTGATATACCACATTATTTTGTATATAAATTTTCATATATAGATCGTTCAAAGAACGATGAGACAAAGGGTGATCTTGTCAACAATTTGGATAGCATGCCCATCATAAAATCATGACGAATGTTAGAAGTTATTTTTGAACTATTTAAACATCGATTTGCAACTATGATGTCTTTATTTTGGCCAAAAAATTATTATTTCGTTCATTGCTAACAGCTTTAAGCTTTGTCTATTCCAATGTGATTTTTGGTTTCAGCGCCCTCATTTCTTCTTATAAGTCAGAACATAGATTTTTTTTTTTGGTGCTGAGAGATGGCTGGAAATTTTGCCAACTTTTACCTAGTAGTAGTAGATGCAGTATTTCAATGATGTTTATGTCATTTCCATTCCATTCCTGCATATATCAGGTGAGATTTCTGAATAAAAAGTTCACTGTAGAATTTCATTTAAGTTGTTAACTGGTTTTTCTTCCCTTTATTTCCCTTCATAATGTTGCTAATTTCACTTTGCTACATGGCTACTTGAGAGAAACATATCAATAATTTGATATATTGTATAGACTTGTAATAATCCTCAAAAAGATATTCAAAATTAATATGATGAGTTGAAATTCGTTGAAACTCTTAAACTTATTTATACCTTTATTTTCCTAGATCAATAATGAAGCTAAATTTTACACACAACAGTATTCACCTCCTATCCAGAAAACTCCTTGAGACATAATTTTAGATCTTTCACACTTGCGATTTAGAAAGAAAACAACAAAAAAGAATGATTATATAAAGGTTCAACTATATTGTATTTGTTGTCCGGAGCTTTCTTTAAGAGAGGATATTGTCTTGATCGAAATGAAGGATCATCAACGCTTTGAAGATTTACATTCTTATCTTACCTGTATTCGTTCTAACATAACTGCACCAAAATGGAGACAGGGAACGGAATCTAAACCAGAAGCACAAGAAACTACAAATTAATGTCTTGAATCAATCAAGGAACTATATAGTGATAAATTAAACAGCAATGCTCCATGCGATTAAAAAATCCTTTTTAAAAGGTATCCCCTAGTATTGCATACACTTTGAAAAAGACGGTGTAATATAAAGATCAAACAGAAGAACTTACCTTTTTATCCATAAAGCAAAAAAGACAAGAAAAAGAACTTACTTATGAAGCTCGCTCACGAGGTAACTAAGACCAGAAAATGACGATGAAATGGTGTTGAGCTCTATTTGGAAAAGCTGGCTCCTTTCAGCATCCAGCATATAATCTGACCGGTGCAATCCTAAACGGATATCCTGATGCATTGTTGAAAAGACAATTATAAAAGCTCAACACAAGAAACAAAACAGAACAGAGCAGAAAATTGTCCGCCATTTACAACATGAATTATTGCTTGGTTTATTCCTAATATTAGTTATGACAAAAAAGAGTAAATGACAAATTTACACCTCCTTTTTATTGATTTCAAGCATCTTTGAATGAATGTCTAAGAGCCTACTAGTAAACGCATCCACCTTCTTCGTTCTGCAATACGAAAACAAAAAACAGGCAATTGAATGGATATTTAATAAGCTGTAGCAGGAAATCAGAAACTTGTATATTGATTGAAAATAACTAGCAATAAAACAATAATAGTTGGTGTTGATTCACTATGAAATTCTATGGATATATATTGTTAACTTCCTACTTATGTAATCGCTACTTTTAGAAGTGTGCTAACTTCGCATTTAGCCGTATACATTGCTAATTCGAACCATTCATAAAGATACAACACATATAAGAGTTACGAGAAAGATGTGCGGGGCACATAACCCAGTGGTGGGCAATTGGAGTTTGTGGGGGGAGACCCGGGATCTCCCATTTAGTGTTTCGAAGAGGGGCATGCGGGGCCGGTGGGCTTCGTTGCGGTAAAAAAAAAAGAGTTATGAGAAAGATAAATCTAATTTTAGCAATTAGGCTGCTTTCAAACTTAAAAATTCAATAAACTATTACGCTGCTGTTTCTTCACTATGTATGTTTTGTGAACAATAAGAGAACACCTCTTATAAGAACATACTGTTGTTCAAGCATTCTGTTAATGGAACTACCACTTTGTACAGCTGCCGCTGATGGAACAACTAATTCTTCTCAAATGATTAAAAATCCGGATGAACACATATTAAGTGCTTATTGATCTCTTATGGAAGTGTTGAAACAATTTTTACACAGAAGCTCCTACGAAAGCGGATTCAACGTCTAGATGCGCCTATCTCTACTATTATATTACTAGAACTGAAGAGGGGACATGTGGAATTTTCTCATTTATTTCAATAGAAAAGTCGAAAAAAATAGAAAATTTCTTCACTTCTTTCATTTTTCTAGAGATGCCCCCCAACCTCCAAAAACACAGAAACGCGCATTTATCACTCAAAAAAAGATAAAATAAAAAAGCAAAGGCATGCATCTTGAAATGGGATAATTTTCATAACCCCTTAAATATCTTTTAATTCACACCATATAAATTTTTCAAAGCGTTGCCTATTTACCACCGAAAACTGGAGAAGCGCTGAGTTAGAACGTCTTGTCTGAATTTGGGGGCAGATGCATGAGTTGATCCATTCACCTCTCCGAAGATATTAAGGGATTATAGCGATGTATATCAAAGTTTTGAATAGATGCGACCGATATAACTTGACTTCAGATTCCCTCTCAGGGTGTGAGGTTTATTGATTGTGGGGACGAATTTTTCCTACAGGCGTAAGCCCCTGTAGTTAATTACATTGTCGCGAACGACAACAACTTTCTACATGTTTTTTTCATGTGTCGTGTCTTTTGGTTTTTATTTGGTTTGCCCTTGGATTGTATACAGAGACTAATTTCGTCGTCGCCCGTAGGGCGTGTATTAATCCAAATCCGTATATATATTTCATGATTTGGCCAAACATTGCTTGACTATGCCCTTATTGGTATCTTAGTTTGCCAATAGGGATGAACATAGGTTCCATTCTCACATTGTGAGGTCCATAAGTTCATAAGGTCTGGGATTGGAAACTTGAGTTCTAGCATAAGCTTCGTTTAGGGACACGTAGTCTCATTTGAGAACTAGGTCAACCTAGATGGTCTGAGAAGCAGACTCTGCCTAGGGACACTTGGTCTCATTTGAGAACTAGGTTGATCTAAGTGGCTTGAGAATTTTAATCACACAGATCTTTGGATTGTCAAGGAAGCTTAAACTTCAAACACTTAGCCAATTTGCTAAGTTCTTGGTTCTGCCTTGCGCCCATATGCACTTAGCGCTGGCGCTCGATGAGCATGATGTTGCATTGGCGCTGGCGCTCTCATGCGTTGCGCGCGGCGCAGTACAATGGATCTTGGCGCCCGGATACATGGTAGGGTTTAGCACTTGCATAACAACATTGTGGCAAGCAAATCTGGCACTGGCGCTCGAGCACTTGTATTGCACGTAGCGCGGTGCAATGAACTTGGCGCTTCAGTGCGCATGCTTTATAGCGAGCAACCTTGGCGCTAACACACGTGTATTGCACGTGGCGCAGCGCATGTCTAAGAGTTTAAGCTCTGTCTTCTTCCTTGGAACAAAAAGATTAACCTTTCCAAAACTTAGATTTTGTGAAGCTTAAGCTTCTATACAGAGAGGTCCTTGATCATTAAATTCGTAAAGATCTTTTCTCAGATCTTCAGAATTTAAGTTCCATTTTTCTTGTGTTTCTTGATAGGAATTTAGATCTCATGAAGCTAAATCTTCGATTTTTGTTTGATCTTGACGATCTTTTCATCTCATGGCGGGAGAATACCGAAGTTCTTCCTCCAAGATCACAGATCTTGAGATCAAATCCCTTATGAGAGCTTAAACTCTCGGCCAGAAAGGATTTGACTCATGGATCTTTGATCCAAAAAAAAGAACTTTGGGTTCTTCTAAAGCTTAAGCTTCGTAAAGGGTGGAAAAGGGAGGTAAAGGATGATTTTTCCTTTCTTTTTGCCCAGGGATTTTTGAAGAGGAAGAAGAAAAAATTCTTCTCGGTGAGGTTTTGGACTCTTTTCTTTTGAGATTAATCTCATGGGTGTCTGAATGTTGATATTGTCGATGGGTGATTTCTCCCCCCTCTACTCCTATTTATAGAAGAGGAATTGTTGGGGGAAAGATGGAGATGATCTCTCATTGTGAGATCCCAATTGATCTTTGATCAACCGAGGGTGCTTAAGCACCGTTGGATAGTTGATCCAGAGATTTTCTTATTTTAAAAGAATATCTTTCTGCTTTAGAAATATCCAGGAAAATATTTTCCCATATAAAGCATGTGCTCTAATCTGAAGCATGTGCTTCAACAAAAATATGTGCCTACGCCATGTGCTTTGCACGTTTGGCGCTTGGCACAAAGGGTCGGCGCGCTTGAGCTGTGCATTGCACGTTTGGTGCTAGCGCAGGGGTTTGGCGCTTGTGCCACGTTTTTTGCACGTGTGCTTGCACCACAGTGAGTCTTGCGTCCTGAGCGCTAGATTTTGGCCGGAACAAATACCCCCATCATTTCGCCCACATGCATTGCACGTGGGTGGAGTGGTGTCGGGTTGAGCGCCATTGCACTCTTCACCTTTTATTTGTGCTTAGGAAACACTAGCTTAGTTTATGTACTCGTTCCGGAGCGTTCAGTTTATTCTCCTTTTAGGTATGAATAAACTCATCCTGACGTTAGGTATGAGAGACTGTCAGGTTTGCGGTACTGGGTGTAGTCCATCATACCATCGCGTCAGCTTGCTTCTTCTCGGTTTGTGTTCCTTCCGATCGCTGTTCGAGTAGCTACACGGTCGTTGCATCTCCAAGCCTTTCTGAGGCAGGATACGACCCGAATGTTGAAAGTAAAAAAACCAAATGATAGGACTTCAAAGGTAGTCCCACATTGAAAACAACAAAAGAAACGCATGTGTATAAGATATAAGATGGGTCAAACTTCAACGAGGCTTGAGTCTTATTGTTGGAATCCACTTATATCAAAAGCTCATGTGTACCTATAAAAAGCTCATCACCCTCTCAACTTTAAATACTCTAAACTCTAACATGAAATCAGAGCGAATGGCTCGATCCTCCACGTGACAACCATATCAAGAAAAAATGATGGTTGCACGTAACTCTTCTCGTACTTTGCATGTGATAACCACACCAAGAAAAACCGATGCTTACACGTAACCATACTCATACTTTCCACGTGACCACTATACCAAAAAAAGTGATGATTGCACGTGAGGAGGGTGTTGAAAGTAAAAAAAAAACAAATGATGGGACTTTAAAGATAGTCCAACATTAGAAACAACAAAAGAAACACATGGGTATAAGATATAAGATAGGTCAAATCTCAACAAGACTTGAGTTTTATTGTTGGAACCCACTTATATCAAAAGCCTGTGTACCTATAAAAAGCCTATTACTCCCTCAACTTTAAATACTCTAAACTCTAACACCAAATAATCTTCCTAGGCCGATATGTGTATTGCCATCAGAGATTCAATGTTAGGTGTCACCATGGCATTTTACTTTGGGGTCAGACTCTTGGAGTCTCGGAGAAGTCAAGTCTACCCCCTTCTGAGGCGAGATGACATCTAGTGGTCTTTAGGCGTGTACGTACTGCCATCGAGACTAGAGCTAGGAAATCGCCGTCACTCCGCTTTCGTTTTGGCTCTTTGAGCCTTGCTGACACCATGTCTATACTCTGCTGGAGTAAAATAGACGTCCAGGTAATCCCTAGGCTATATGGGTTACCGTCAAGACTAGGTGTTAGGTTGATATCGTCACACGATTTTTTTCATTTGTATTAATTTTTTTACCGCGATCGCTATATCATTTCAGCTTTTTTTCTTATCATGATGGTCGCGATTGCCCTATCATTTCAGTTATTTATTCGCGGCTGCCCCATCATTTCGGTTATTTCTTTTTATTTTTACTCGCTGAATTTTATTGCGAGTTGCCCCATCATTTCAGCTATTTCTGTTCTTCTCTTTTTTATCTCCCAGTTTAACGACTTAAAGGTCACGATTTTAGACTCCAGGCTGGCATCAGCGTTGCTATCACTAAAGCACGTGTGCCTGGAGCAATTCATCATTTGTCTTAGGGAAGACTTGGAATTTAGGGTTTTAGTCAGCATCAGCACCGCTAACATTGAAACATAGTGCCAAGAGCGACTCATCATTTGTCGTTTCCCATTGAAGAGCAATGGTTTAGGAGACATGTTTAGATCTCTGTCACCTAAGACTTTTCAACTTTTATAAGCCGTAAGGATCTCATAAAAGCATTTTCTCCCTACGAGTCGAGAGGATCTCGTAAGCGCATTTTCTACCTAGAAGTCGTGAGAACCCCTAAGTGTGTTTTTCCTTATGAGTCGTAAGGATCCAACAAAAGTATGTTTTTCTTACACGTCTAAAGGATCTCGTAAGTGTCGTTCTCCTTGTATATCGTGATGACACATGAGTGGGTCTTTTCCTCGGTAGCTTGGTTTGCCAATGGGGGACGACTTGGATGCAACTTTGTAGCGAGTGGCCCATGAATTGTATACGGTAGTCAATTTGGAAACCGACGACAAATATTTAAGGAGCATTGCTCGTCTTTGGTAGGACTTGGAGATGCAACTTTGTTGCGAATAGCCCATGGATTGTATACAGTAGTCGGTTTGGAGACCGATCGTAGGGCAATGGCTTGGGAGACAGGTTTAGGTCTCTGTCACCCAAGACTTTTCAACTTTTATGAGCCATGAGGATCTCATAAATGTAATTTCTCCCTACGAGTCGAGAGGATATCGTAAGTGTATTTTTTCCCTTAGGGGTCGTGAGGATCCTTAAGTGTAACGTCTTCAAAATAATAAAATATGATTTTTGGGAAATTTTACAATTTAATATTATTTTAATGAATATTTTAATATTCTGGTATAATTAAATACAGATAAATGGGGAAAAATTATGGAAAATTCTAAAATAAGGTATTTTAAGGAATTGCCTCGTTTTCTGTGCATGCCCCCATTTCCTCTAGTTTTGACCCTGAGTATGGCTAGTTTTGACTGATTCCATCTAGGATGAAATCTGGGTTGATTTTCCTATGTTGGTGTATAATTTGGGACTTGTTTTAGCATGGATTTTGGTATTTGGTGATTCATTCCTGTCGGGTGGCGTTTGGACGTCAACGACAAGTGGATTTTGATTGTGTTTACATGCGAGTCGATGGGTTTTTACCTATGCGGGTAGCGTATGCCATTTTGGTTTCCAATGTGATTTTCATGTGCTTTAGCATTGTGATATACTTGTAGGTACCCCGCGTGATGTTGAGGCAAAGGAGGTGAAGATAGCGACATCGGCTTTGGCACACGAGAAGCAAGGTGAGTAGATTTATATCTACGGGGAGAAGTCGGGTGGACGGCGTATAGCACCCCCGCAGTCCGTGGTGATGTATACGAATACGTATACACACGAATATTTATTATGTGTTGTTTAGGGTTATTGATGGTAATAATGATATTTTGATGATAAGAATATATTGGTTTAGTATAGTGCGAACCCTAGAGTAGTGGTTGCACTCACACATACATTTACACACATACTTGCATTCATTCTTTCATTTATTAGAGTGCATATGATGGTGCGTATATCTACACATGGGTATGGGACTATGTGTTTATATACGGGATTGGAGGATGATACGTGGTTTGAGATGATACTTGATGTGAGGCCGTGAGATCGGCGATGTGACATAGTTTGCCTTTGAGGTGCGATATGATAGTTTTAGCGGGCCTTTGGACATGTGCTTTACCCGCATTCATATTTTATAGATGGTGTCGATTTGTACTAGACTTACAGTAGTACCCCAGATTGTGTGATCTGATGATAAGTGATACCTGATATGTGATGAGATAGTGTGATATTGACCCCTACCCAGCTATTGGGATGCCGTACGACGATTTACCGTACGAGCCGATATTGATGATAGATCCGCACTCATGACTCGAGGATATCATACGATATGTTATTGAGGCGAGATCACCGACTATCATATCTATATTTATATATTGACTCAGATTAGGTGGTTTCATACCCCTCCTGTCTAGATTATTTAGTAGACATTAGACTAGACCGAGTCATACCTATTTCAAAACTAACGAATCGGGGATATTTTAAAGATAAACAGAAGAGTTATACGGATATTTTCAAATGATGCATCTTTTCTTAAAACACCGTAGCCCTTACTTTACCAAAAGCCCTGATTCGTCTTATTTCAAAAGGCAGGGTTGCATGACATATCTATTGGGGCAGGTTCTGTACTTTTGCGTTCATCATTCGTTTCCGCATATTCCTGCTATTTGCATTGCATCGCTTGTATTGTTATGACATTCAGTCATGCTGCTAGGACACCAGCACCATTATCGATGATGTATATGTTCCACGTACACTTGTTGCCGGCTCACACACTCATCATTGATAATTGCCATGTCACTACACTATAGTACTATTGCATTCATGATATGATTCTGGCATGGCATATTGTACACTTATACCTGTACACATATATAGATGATTCTAGCTTGATTGGGGATTTGGGAACCGCAAGATACTCTTTAAAAACAGATTCCTTTTAAAAGAGCGGTCTCCCTCGACATGTGCACATTATTATTCCATGTTGCATGACTTACTGATATGCTTGCATTACTGTTACATGCCGCATACATCATGCTTTGACTGTACGCATTGAGATATGTTGTTTCTATGATATTTCTGGATTTGGGAACCGAGGGTATTTCAAAAGAGAATATGTCATTTCTTTAAAAACCCGGTTACCCTTGATATGATATTTCAGTGCGTCCACCATGTGTTTTCTCGGTGCTGAGAGCAATATGTGTAACCCGAATCGAGGCGTGGATGAGCCGATTGCGGGTACATGGTGGACCCGGTATGGTTCCCCTCGGCAAGATGATCGATGAGCTTTGCCGATTGAGCCTGGAGGCGGGCGAGTACCTACCGGTGATTGGTTGGACCTGGCGGTTATCCGGAGGATACCGACCAGAGTCGATAGATGTTTTGGGCATACTGCCGGGGCCGAGGGCCGATACCGCAGACAGAGCCCGCGGGCCGATCCGGACTGACGGAGCCCGATATATGAGGATTTACGTGCCGATGCTGGGCACAGTTTTCATGATGTTTTCGGGTGTCGATGCTGGGCACCCTGGTTCCATGATTTTGATGTGTCGCGAGGGACACGGGTGGTTATATCCTCATATTATTTCCCATGCACATGATTCATGATATTTACATGCATGGTGGTTATTGTCAGTGGGTGACGAGTGGACGGGATCCACGAGTGTGCAGATTTGATTACATTGGTTATACCTCATATTCATGACATGCTATTACCTGAGGCACTAACACGAGCACTTGGCACTACACTCATGTATAGAGATTACATTGCCAGTTTAGCATGCTTCAGCTTTATTCATATTGAGGTTTATTTATTATCTGATCGTATTGACCTAGGATAGGTCATGCATTCGATCTCTGCTTGTAGATATTTTCTATTCACGAGTTTGCAACTCACCCCCGTTGTGCCCCAGTTCTTGCAGGTTTTTGCCGTACAGATTCCATAGCGGCATTTCTGGCACACTGCTTCCTATGGGTGACTTGCTTGGTTAGGTGGGTTCTTTGTATCAGAACCGCCATTGTTTATGTATTTTTATTGTATCTAGAATTGTCCATCAACCAAAACTTGTAGTTTGTTTCAGACTTAGAAATCAGTGTTGTATTGTTTCGACCTTAGAGTCGCGCTTGTAGTATTGCGGTTTTCTGGCTGTTTTTGAGTTTCTTTTCAGTTTTGATCCTCGCCCCTTGGCGTTGTATATTATTATTGCTTGCGTGGTTGTGACCGTCGATTGACGAAGAGCTAGCTCCCGCTTGGGGATGCCTTTTATCATGTCATATATATTATTCTTGTTGTACCCCGTTCGGGGCCAGTTTTTACAAAGGAAACTCTGCCGAAATTTTCAGGAAAAATTACACATTTTAAAAAATTCATATTCGGCTTAGTTATTTAAAAACTTGATTTTCAAACATGTTTTCTTTACCTCTGAAAACTAATTTTCCCTATTTACTCCTTAAATGGTTTTAGATTTCTGGGCTTTTGGCTTACTTGGATCAGATGGAGTCCTATAGACTTCATATGGTTCGAGGGCCAGTCACGTGCTCTTTCGGGTCGTGACAAAGTTGGTATCAGAGCGCTAGGTTGACCTTGGTTCGAGTCTAAGTTTGACTATGTGGAGCCTAGGGCGTTACTTATATACGGAACTTAGGCTTGACCTTACGGAACTTAGACTTGGTCGAGGGGTATTAGACCCGAACTTTCTTCGCGTAGGATGACCCTTGGTTGATGGAATAGGTGACTAAAGTAGAGTGACGTACCGTTGGTATGTTCCGCGGCATACTTACGACACGCCACTCCGCTTAAGAAACCTTAGGTTGTACATTTCCTTGCATTGTGTCATATTCCTTCCTATGATCTATCTTCATCGATACTGGTTGTGGTTTTGCTGCCGCGATTGCACGGGCAGAGTGAGCTACGGCTCGAGTTGTCAGCATGAGCTCGTCGCGGACGATGGCTGACCGGGGCGTGATTCCCGAGACATACGGTTGCATTGAGGCTTCGTATTTTGTGTTTCCGCACTATGGGCGTTTGACAGATCGCTGCTGCGAGATTTCTAGGATGTACCGGACGGTACCAGAGGATTGAGCCACTGATAGAGGCCAGCCAGGATGTGATGACCGTTGATGTATCACTTATTCATGATGGTTGAGGCGCTGCTTAGCGTACCGACGAATGAGCCAGTTGTTGCTGCGAGTGATGAGATATCGCCCAGATGATTGGAGCTACTGCAGCATGAGCATATTCTTAGAGATATGGTAGTGAGTCGCTAGTCACCGAGGATGAATGACTAGGACATGTGGTTCGTTCGCTTACCCCGATGCGAGGTCATCAGATAGATTGATTCTAGCTAGAGGCGACTTCACGCAGATTCGTTGAGAGTCGATTGAGACGATCGAAGGTCAGGAACCCATTTTCCAAGTTTAAAGTATACGGAAAGACATGCAGGTGATTCTATGGACCCTCTAGAAGAATGAAACCCTAACTCGACTTAATGACCGTGTGAAAGCCTTTGAACCTTAGGGTTTGCGGCAGTTCCTCGGCGCCATTAGTGAGGCTTGGGTTTGCCCTTCTACGGCTGGACCACCGACGCTGTGGCATGTACTCGATACTATTAAACTGTACCCGAGATGTTGAGCTCTTGGGGGATTGTGAGGTTCTGACGAGTCGATCGGATGATTCGACATCATTCGGATATCATGTGATGGGACACTGCTTGGGAGACTCCAGATACGAGCATAGCCGTCGGAGCACAGTCTGTGTAGCCATGATGAGATGAGTCCGAATCAGTCGATAGTGGAGCAAGGTGGAGTAAAGAGTTTGCACGAGATTTCGACGAGATGACGTTCCACTCCGCTGACATCAGAGATGCGATATGCACGCTGAGGACGTGTTCGGCTAGATATCTTCTACTGAGTGATGAAGATACTGAGTTCGTGATTTCGAGTCCGTGTTAGAGACTTCGGGTGGACCGTAGCTGAGGACATTGCAGTGTGCAGATAAAGACGCGACGTCGAATAGTCGATGATACAGACAAGCGGGACAAGAAGTTCGTGCGAGAGGCAGACGAGCTGTTACTACACCCCGTTAAGATTAAAGGCCGGACATGCATACAGAGGCGCAGAGATGCGACCAGCTTCCGAGGAGATGTTGTACTAAGGACGCAGAGATCCAGAGAGCGAGAAAAGATTACGCCAGAGTACCAGCCTCCTTACAGTTTGGCTTAGGCAAGATCAGAAGAGACCTTGAGTAGGATTCCTTCCAGTACACTGCTGCAATAAGAGTTGCACCCAGGATCGGATGTGTGATATGCATTCAGAGGACCCGAGGTCGGTGCCAGAGATGTGCTGCTTTACGAGCGGTCGTGGGGATTGACCGAGAGATGACCAGGGAAGTGCAAGAACGGAATCGTTCCTGTCAGCACACCTGACCGGGCCGATGAGCCGATGGATTGCGAGTTGGTAATCTACAGGAAAGATCAGGAACCAGAGGCAGAGGACGCCAGCCGCGAGCAAGAGGCAAGTAGATATCTTGTGCCGCTAGCATCGGATGTACCGGTACCTTCTCGACCCTGAAGGAGGGTATACCGACGACGGTAATTATGATTTGTGATTTTGTGATTTGATTATCACGTATCCGTTGCTTTGGATTTCGGAATTTTGGGCGATCTATTCGCATGATTTAGTCTTGATGACTGAGTTTCATGATATTTGATTTTGTGCACCATGGTTGCACCTACTGGGTATTTATACCTTGTACATAGTTATTACTCTTGAGCTGTTGATTGCGATTTCATGCCTATTTTATGCTGGTGATTTGATTTACGCTTCCAGCAGAGTTTCATGTAATTTTAGTGTTTTGATTTTGCACTCGGTATAGCTTATATGTGCTTGTAGTGCATCGATATGTGTTTTGTGCCCGCAGCTGCACACGTTTATGATTTTCTTCATATCTGGATACACTTGGTGTTGCTGCTTACGTATTTGAGTTATTGCTTGGTATTTGTGCATGGGATGCACCAGTTCTATACTTCATGCATTTGTCGCACCAGTTTTATGTTTCTTGCGTTTATCGCATCAGATTTATATTTCGTGCCTTTATTGCACCGGATTTATATTTTGTGCATTACGATTGCACCTGACTTCGATTTGATGCCTTTCGGTATGTCGATTTTGATTGTGATATTGATGTGGATTCTTGCACTCCGTGCTTTTGACTGGACTTACGCATATTCGACGTTGCTATTGGATTTTGTGATTCCGTGCATATTGAGTGCGCAGGGTCTAGATTTTCATTCGTGCACGATGGATGCACCGATTTGGATTTCCGCGCATGTTGGGCGCATGTTTTGAGATACGATTTTGGTGCACACCCGATGCACTAAATCGAGATTTCTTCGTGCATGTCAGATGCACCGGGTTTTTGGCTGTCAGGCACACACGTTGCCTATGACAGATGCTTCGTGAACACCCGTTGCACCTAGATGCTGTTATGTGCATCTGTTTAGCACATATATGGATTTTGATTCCCGTGCGCACCAGATGCACAGGGTGGGTTATGTATATTTTTGAGATTTATTCCTTTTGGAACAGTACATTTTTATGATATTGGATATTATTTTCTTACTGAGCAGGACTAGTCAGAGGACAGTACCTGGATATTTTTTTTTTTGCATGCATCGATAGTTATCGAAGGGATTTCCAAAGAGCGAGCTATAGTCTCAGTATATACCTACGTGTCCGATATGACACGAAACGTTTTTAAAAAAAACAAGGAAACCCTTCTGATTGTTTTCAAAACGGCGGAACGTGCTTATTAAACAAAGGATATATATATACATATATAGTTACTTTCTTATGAAAAACGTCCGCCACTGTGCAGTGTTATGCGCATCGCACAGCGACTTAAAAAGGATTTGGCATGCTTTTGCATCAGCTATTCACATGTATAGATTGGATGTCTGCATGTGTAGTTCTGATCCATATCATATCGGTTTTGTATTGGATTTGACATTGTGTCGTTACCATGACTCCGATGATTGCGGATGCTTGATGGAGTGTTGCTTTTGAGTTATCTGCTCAGTACTCATGCGCATGCATTGCGCTATGATGTTTTATGTATAGATAATTTCGGAGCCCCGACGACTTGGAATTTGTATTGAAATATTTTAGTATTTGGGGGTTTAAATTTAAATTCGGGGACCGAATTTCTTTAAGGGGGGTAGATTGTAACGTCTTCAAAATAATAAAATATGATTTTTGGGAAATTTTATAATTTAATATTATTTTAATGAATATTTTAATATTCTGGTATAATTAAATACAGATAAATGGGGAAAAATTATGGAAAATTCTAAAATAAGGTATTTTAAGGAATTGCCTCGTTTTCTGTGCATGCCCCCATTTCCTCTAGTTTTGACCCTGAGTATGTCTAGTTTTGACTGATTCCATCTAGGGTGAAATCTGGGTTGATTTTCCTATGTTGGTGTATAATTTGGGACTTGTTTTAGCATGGATTTTGGTATTTGGTGATTCATTCCTGTCGGGTGGCGTTTGGACGTCAACGACAAGTGGATTTTGATTGTGTTTACATGCGAGTCGATGGGTTTTTACCTATGCGGGTAGCGTGTGCCATTTTGGTTTCCAATGTGATTTTCATGTGCTTTAGCATTGTGATATACTTGTAGGTACCCCGCATGATGTTGAGGCAAAGGAGGTGAAGATAGCGACATCGGCTTTGGCACACGAGAAGCAAGGTGAGTAGATTTATATCTACGGGGAGAAGTCGGGTGGATGGCGTATAGCACCCCCGCAGTCCGTGGTGATGTATACGAATACGTATACACACGAATATTTATTATGTGTTGTTTAGGGTTATTGATGGTAATAATGATATTTTGATGATAAGAATATATTGGTTTAGTATAGTGCGAACCCTAGAGTAGTGGTTGCACTCACACATACATTTACACACATACTTGCATTCATTCTTTCATTTATTAGAGTGCATATGATGGTGCGTATATCTACACATGGGTATGGGACTATGTGTTTATATACGGGATTGGAGGATGATACGTGGTTTGAGATGATACTTGATGTGAGGCCGTAAGATCGGCGATGTGACATAGTTTGCCTTTGAGGTGCGATATGATAGTTTTAGCGGGCCTTTGGACATGTGCTTTACCCGCATTCATATTTTATAGATGGTGTCGATTTGTACTAGACTTACAGTAGTACCCCAGATTGTGTGATCTGATGATAAGTGATACCTGATATGTGATGAGATAGTGTGATATTGACCCCTACCCAGCTATTGGGATGCCGTACGACGATTTACCGTACGAGCCGATATTGATGATAGATCTGCACTCATGACTCGAGGATATCATACGATATGTTATTGAGGCGAGATCACCGACTATCATATCTATATTTATATATTGACTCAGATTAGGTGGTTTCATACCCCTCCTGTCTAGATTATTTAGTAGACATTAGACTAGACCGAGTCATACCTATTTCAAAACTAACGAATCGGGGATATTTTAAAGATAAGCAGAAGGGTTATACGGATATTTTCAAATGATGCATCTTTTCTTAAAACACCGTAGCCCTTACTTTACCAAAAGCCCTGATTCGTCTTATTTCAAAAGGCAGGGTTGCATGACATATCTATTGGGGCAGGTTCTGTACTTTTGCGTTCATCATTCGTTTCCGCATATTCCTGCTATTTGCATTGCATCGCTTGTATTGTTATGACATTCAGTCATGCTGCTAGGACACCAGCACCATTATCGATGATGTATATGTTCCACGTACACTTGTTGCCGGCTCACACACTCATCATTGATAATTGCCATGTCACTACACTATAGTACTATTGCATTCATGATATGATTCTGGCATGGCATATTGTACACTTATACCTGTACACATATATAGATGATTCTAGCTTGATTGGGGATTTGGGAACCGCAAGATACTCTTTAAAAACAGATTCCTTTTAAAAGAGCGGTCTCCCTCGACATGTGCACATTATTATTCCATGTTGCATGACTTACTGATATGCTTGCATTACTGTTACATGCCGCATACATCATGCTTTGACTGTACGCATTGAGATATGTTGTTTCTATGATATTTCTGGATTTGGGAACCGAGGGTATTTCAAAAGAGAATATGTCATTTCTTTAAAAACCCGGTTACCCTTGATATGATATTTCAGTGCGTCCACCATGTGTTTTCTCGGTGCTGAGAGCAATATGTGTAACCCGAATCGAGGCGTGGATGAGCCGATTGCGGGTACATGGTGGACCCGGTATGGTTCCCCTCGGCAAGATGATCGATGAGCTTTGCCGATTGAGCCTGGAGGCGGGCGAGTACCTACCGGTGATTGGTTGGACCTGGCGGTTATCCGGAGGATACCGACCAGAGTCGATAGATGTTTTGGGCATACTGCCGGGGCCGAGGGCCGATACCGCAGACAGAGCCCGCGGGCCGATCCGGACTGACGGAGCCCGATATATGAGGATTTACGTGCCGATGCTGGGCACAGTTTTCATGATGTTTTCGGGTGTCGATGCTGGGCACCCTGGTTCCATGATTTTGATGTGTCGCGAGGGACACGGGTGGTTATATCCTCATATTATTTCCCATGCACATGATTCATGATATTTACATGCATGGTGGTTATTGTCAGTGGGTGACGAGTGGACGGGATCCACGAGTGTGCAGATTTGATTACATTGGTTATACCTCATATTCATGACATGCTATTACCTGAGGCACTAGCACGAGCACTTGGCACTACACTCATGTATAGAGATTACATTGCCAGTTTAGCATGCTTCAGCTTTATTCATATTGAGGTTTATTTATTATCTGATCGTATTGACCTAGGATAGGTCATGCATTCGATCTCTGCTTGTAGATATTTTCTATTCACGAGTTGGCAACTCACCCCCGTTGTGCCCCAGTTCTTGCAGGTTTTTGCCGTACAGATTCCATAGCGGCATTTCTGGCACACTGCTTCCTATGGGTGACTTGCTTGGTTAGGTGGGTTCTTTGTATCAGAACCGCCATTGTTCATGTATTTTTATTGTATCTAGAATTGTCCATCAACCAAAACTTGTAGTTTGTTTCAGACTTAGAAATCAGTGTTGTATTGTTTCGACCTTAGAGTCGCGCTTGTAGTATTGCGGTTTTCTGGCAGTTTTTGAGTTTCTTTTCAGTTTTGATCCTCGCCCCTTGGCGTTGTATATTATTATTGCTTGCGTGGTTGTGACCGTCGATTGACGAAGAGCTAGCTCCCGCTTGGGGATGCCTTTTATCATGTCATATATATTATTCTTGTTGTACCCCGTTCGGGGCCAGTTTTTACAAAGGAAACTCTGCCGAAATTTTCAGGAAAAATTACACATTTTAAAAAATTCATATTCGGCTTAGTTATTTAAAAACTTGATTTTCAAACATGTTTTCTTTACCTCTTAAAACTAATTTTCCCTATTTACTCCTTAAATGGTTTTAGATTTCTGGGCTGTTGGCTTACTTGGATCAGATGGAGTCCTATAGACTTCATATGGTTCGAGGGCCAGTCACGTGCTCTTTCGGGTCGTGACATTAAGTGTCTTTTCCCTTATGAGAAGGATCTCACAAGAGTATTTTCTACTTACGAATTGAGAGGATCTCATGAGTGTCGTTTTCCTTATATATCGTAAGGACGCATGAGTGGGTCTTTTCCACAATGGTAGCTTGGTTTGCCAGTATGGGTTGTTTTGAACGCAGGTTTTATCTCCAGTAGCCTATGGATTGTATACAGCAGTCAATTTGAAGACCGGTCATAGGACAATGGTTTGGGAGACAGGTTTAGGTCCCTGTCACCTAAGGCTTTTCAATTTTATGAGCCGTGAGGGTCTCATAAATATTTTTTCTCCCTACGAGTCGAGAGGATCCCGTAAGTGTATTTTTTCCCTTAGGGGTCGTGAGGATCCCTAAGTGTCTATTTCCTTTGTGAGTCGTAAGGATCTCATAAGAGTATTTTCTGCGTATGAGTCGAAAGGATCTTGCGAGTGACGTTCTCTTTATGTATCGTAAGGACGCATGATTGGGTCTTTTTCACAATGGCAGCTTGGTTTGCCAGTGTGGGTTGTTTTGAACGCGGGTTTTATCACCAATAGCCCTTAGATTGTATACGGTAGTCAATTTGGAGACCGACCATGGGGAAATGACTTAGGAGACAGGTTTAGACCCCTGTCACCTAAGGCTTTTCAATTTTATGAGCCGTGCGGGTCTCATAAATGTATTTTCTCCCTACGAGTCGAAAGAATCTCATGGGAGTATTTTCTCATTAAGAGTTGTGAGAACCCCCAAGTGTATTTTCCCTTATGAGTCGTAAGGATCCCACAAAGATGTTTTCTTCTTACGAGTCGAGAGGATCTCGTAAGCATCGTTCTCCTCATGCATCGTGTAGACACATGAGTAGGTCTTTTCAACAATGGTAGCTTGGTTAGCCAATGTGGGTCATTTCGAGCGCGGTTTTATCGCAAGTAGCCCATGGATTGTGTACGGTAGTCAATTTGGAGACTAGTCGCAGGGCAATGGCTTAAGAGACAGGCTTAGGTCCCTGCCACCTAAGGCTTTTCAATTTTATGAGCCGTGAGAATCTCATAAATGTATTCTCCCTACGAGTCAAGAGCATCTCATAGGAGTATTTTCTCCTTAGAAGTCGTTAGAACCCTCAAGTGTATTTTCCCTTGTGAGTCGTAAGGATCCCATAAAGGTGTTTTCTTCTTACAAGTCGAGAGGATCTCGTAATCGTCGTTCTCCTCATGCATCATGTAGACACATGAGTGGGTCTTCTCCTCGTTGCTAGCTTGGTTTTGTTAGTGTATATGCCCTAGGGGCCATTATTGTATCGTACTAGCTTGTATATTACTCAATGGAAGCTTGGGATATTCACAGTTATATTAACAGTCTCGCTCGACATAGTAGTATGCTACTTGATTTATATCTATCTTAATATGTGTATATGTTTCTTTTAGCATATCATGAATACATATTGATAGAGCCCTTAGGATCTTGCTTGACTACCAGCGTTGTGATGGCAGTCACACTAGTGGGGGCTGGGTAGTCTACAAGCACATCCTTTTTCAGGTCCCTAGTCATAGGATTATCGAGACAGAGCATCGATACTCCGGAGTAGACTAGTGTGTACGCTTCTCATCCCAGTTGAGGAGATGGACTGTCCCACAGCCATCAGTACGTCGTACTGGAGATAATATGCAGGTGCCCGTTGGGTTACGGATACACCGGACAGGACTCACAGGGAACTGGTGGTTGGTATTATACCCGTCATCAGTTAACAGTTCCCAGGTGACATGAGTACAGCATAATCCGTTGACTTGACACTGCTATTTCGTTCTCGAGTGTGTTCCCACTGTTCTTAGATTGCTCCTTACCACGGTTCAAAGGAGTCATGCAAACAGGTAGCAGTTGGGTACAGTCCCGAAGCACTTGGAGGCAGTGGCAGTTAGAAAGGATTCGTCTCTCCCGGTATTGAGAGTTGATATTGCACTATGTTTGGAGAGCCATTACGCAAAGTCCCTGGCCAAGGCAAACGAGATTTACTGATAGGATTTCCAGTAGCTTCTCAATGTGTAATGGGCTTCACTCGGACACGACTTATACCGCTTTTAGGGGACTGACGGTTGCCGCCCCCTAGGCCCAATATGCGATAATATTAGACGAACAGACCGGACTGTACGGAGATTGTCACATCAGGCTCAGTAGGAGTTCAGATGAGTTTCCTCATTGGCCTTCTTATCGACATCTACCTGGGGATCGTTACGTACAGCTAGTACCGCTTGCGGCCTGTGGTTAAACCCACTGCTAGCGTAGTGTCGAGTCTTTAGAATCCCACACAGAGAGTTTCCCTGCTTCAGGCGAAACGATATAGAGGTCGTATGGTTTTACGACAGGGTTCGAACATATACGTGTACTTGTGCACGTATGATGTTCGGACAGATTATACTAGCGGGCTTTAGTTTAAGCCAGATTCTAGTATTGGATTATTGGATTTATACAGTCTCAGTATTTCCGTGTTTTACGAATGGGGGGGGTATTCTAGTAATTAGTCGAGAAGCTTCTAGAAGAAAGGTGACTCATTTAGATTTAATTCATTTATGAATTAAATCTAAATGAGGTGGAGAGCTTATGTGTAAATTGCATTAAATGAATTAATGACTCATGAGGTGATTCATCCAAGTGAGTTAATGAAGCATTTATTGCTTAATGACTCATGTGATGATTCATTGATTGTATTAAATGAAGCATGGTTGTAATCATCATATATGATTTATTTGATAATCTTTATGCTTCATATAATATAGAAATGAGTTATTATTCATTTCATTCTTACATACGCACTCTCTCTCCTCAATCTCTCCTCTTCTTCAACCTAACCATAATCCTCTCATGTGTTGAGATCCCAAGGATTAGAAAGACTAATTAATCCTTAATCCATCTCTATATCCTCTAGGTTCTTGGATTAGCAATTCTAGCCACTTAGTTACCTCAAGTGAGAGGTTAAAGCTTGGAGAAGGAACTCTCGGGTGGATCTTCTATCACATCGAGGAGGCCGACGAGGAGGTGAACAACAAGAACAAGAAGGACTGGTATCTTGAGGTATAATCATCTATCATAGTAGTTTAGCACTTCTAGATAGTTTGTTGATTAGGGTTTAGCAAAGATCCGTAAAGTTAGTCGATGTTAACTTAAACAAAATGATTGTTTTACCTATTCCGCCTCCCCGCATCATGTGAGGTGTCTAACGTCGACTTACAGTGGTATTAGAGCCTAGCTAAACCATAACTAACATGTTAGCAAAGTCTTTAAAAATTCGATCGCAAAATAATCCTGAAAAAACGACGTTTTCACATAGTTTCTGCCGATTTTAAAACGGGGTCTAAAAATTTTTCAGGGACCCATAAAAATACAAGCAGGGTTTTTTAAGAATTGTGAAGAAATTTGGGATCGTGAATCGACCAAACCACCGCGGAACCACCGCCGATCCAAGCGATCTGCAGCGGATCCGCGGCCGAGTTGACACCGAGTCAACCCAAATTTGCCCATTTATTCTTCTATGTTGATGTTGTGTTTTCTGGGATGTTTTGTTTCTGCTCAGGTTTTATGTGCACAGAGAATTGTTTGGAGTAGATTCATTGGTATTGCTTGATCGAAATTCCAAGAATTTTGGCTAAGTTGATTATATCTGTATTGTGTTTAATATGTTCGTAAACCTCCCCTAACTGCTAGTATATCGGTTAGCAGGGGGTTGCACATTTCTGTAATGGTTTTTACTGGTTTGTGAATGTGAACTTGTTGGATTGTCGTGAATGGATAGCCGGGGATGTGAAACGAGTGTTTCTTTCATTCAAATGTAAATTGTAATTTGTTGTAATATTCTTTGCGGGGCACATCCGGGTTGAGGTTGTAGCCACCATTTGTATTATTTCATTTACTGTTTTCTGCTCCTATGATAGATCCAAGATGGGGTGCACAAACTACCGGGTACTTTGAAGTGTTTAGTGGCCTACCCACGTCGTTGAGGGAGACCGCTTCACTTCGGGTACTAGACGGGTAGTTTGCCGTACCCGTAAGGGTCTAGGGTGGGGTTTTGGCTATTCATCGCGACTATGTAATCCGTTTTTCTTTGCAGGCTCAAAAGGAATACGGATTCCTAGAAAATCCAATATGTTCATCTGTGATCTGGAATGCCTATTATTGCGTCTGACGAATGTACAATATCTATATATGATATCTAGTAGGTGTTACTTATGTTTTGCACCCGCGCTAGCCCAGCCCCCGCTCTGTCGTTAGTTAAGTAACCTAACGGGTGAATGACGGAGCCCAGTGGCGAATGCGGATGGCATAAAAGGACGTCGTATTTTCGTTGTTTTCTGCAATGATAGGTTAATTGATGGGATGCATTATTTTAATGCAAAGAAAATAAACCAAAGTTGAATCGTTGGAACAGTTTAAAAGAAACCACTCGGTTATTTTAAAACTGAAGATTTTTTTTTATTGCGGAGTTTAAACCACTCCTTTTAAAAGCTATCAGGTTCCTTCGATCATATCAAGTTCACTACGTTCACGGTTTCGCCAAAACCATTTGTAGCCCTCCGTCATTTCATTTGGGTATTCAGTAGTATTCAAGCTATGTATTTTGACCAACGCCAAGGCATAGTGTTTGGTATCTGCTGGGTATTCATTTGTTACATAGATAGATGAGTTAGTTTGGGACAGTCGTACTGCCATTTGGCCAACGTCAGAGATATGTACGGATGGGTTCAAATTAACAAGATAATGATGGATAGAACTTGACATGTGACTTATGACATTTTGACCAACGCCAAGGTCATAAGAGCATGGGGCAGAAATCCATATTGGGAGTTTCTAAAGAAACTGAAACTTGCTAAGAGATTGCATACCATTTGGAGTGTGATAATTTGGGTAGGATTCCTTCAGCTTTATCACACGATGATATTTGGATCCCGATCCTACTGTGAGTATATGCTACTCATCAGGAGATTCTTTCACTTAACAATCAATGCTATAAACCAAGTAGGTGTCGAGAAAGGTGTCAGCGGGGCTACGCCCCCAGAGAAAAGAGGTTATTTAATTAAGAAATTTCGCGAAAGCGTCGTAAAACCTCTCAAGAAGTACCGACACTGGCCTGGCTGAACGGTTAAGCAAGTATTGTACGGTGAGAATAGTCCTGACTAGTTCTTCCTTTTTGGTTTGAGAAGGGATTCGAGAAACAGTGGGAGCCATCCTGTTTAGATAAACTAAAAACCACTCTAAACTTGCAATAGCATCATGCTAAAGTGTCTCCTCTCTCTCCTAATTGCAGCGATCCAGAACATGACAGGCCTTAAGTTATTATCAGATAAAAATATTTTGACAGGGCCAAACTATAAAGATTGGTTCCGGAATGTTAAGATGGTAATTACCTATGACAAATTGGGGTATGTCCTTACTACTAAGGCCCCTGCCGTCCCAGGTCCTGAATCCAGTGTCGCGGATAAGGAAAACCGCAAGACCTGGGAGTTAGATTGCGCGAAGGCCAAATGCATCGTGCTTGCCTCTATGAATAATGAAAATCAGAGAAGGCACGAGAATATGGATCTAAAATCCATATTTCTCCACACCAAGAAACTGTATGGAGAGCAATCTCATATAGCTAGATACGAGATCTCGAAGAACTTGTTTCAGTCGAGGATGGCCGTCGGATCATCTGTAGGGGAACATGTCTTTAAGATGATTGGCTATATTGAAGAGCTCGCAGACCTCGGGACCACATTAGAGAACGAGCTGTATACAGACTTGATTCTCCAGTCCCTTCCTTCCACCTACGTCCAGTTTATCTTGAATTTCAACATTCAAGGTAAAGAAGTTGAACTTCCAGAACTCCTTAACATGTTGAGGAGTGCAGAGAGCACCTTGCAGAAAGCAAGGGAAACACTCACTATGTTTGTTCGTGGTGCTTCTTCTTCCAGGTCCAAGACAAGAGCCAAAGGAAGGAAGAAGAAGGCCGCTACCAAACCAAGAGGTGATGTTGGAAAGGTGGGAGTTAAGGGAAAGGCAAAGGTTGCGGTGCCAGTAGTGGCAGAGGACGAGTGCTTCCACTGTCGTAGGAAAGGCCATTGGAAGAAAGATTGCAAAGCTTGGATTGCCAAGAACCAGGACCCGAAGCAAGCTGTGGCTTCGACTTCAGGTGTGTTTGTAATTGAAAATTGTCTGTCAATCAACTCAACTTCCTGGGTATTGGATACCGGATCAGGATCTCATATATGCAATTCATTGCAGGCACTGAGAAACCGTAGAGTGCTGAAGGTTGGTGATATGACCCTCCAGGTTGCTAACGGAGCTAGCGTAAATGCTGTGTCCGTATGGGATTATCACCTTGGATTGACGAGTGGACATATTTTGGTTTTGCGCAATTGTTTTTGTGTACCCAGTTTAACGTGTAATATCATATCAGTATCGTTGTTATCAAAAGAAGGTTATGATTTCACATTTGCAAGCGATGTTGTTAACATCCACCTTAATCATTGTTTGATTGGGTCCGGTACACTAGATAACACTATATACGTGTTAAACCAATTACAAATTTTCAATGTCCAGAACACACTAAAAAGAAAGTCGCCAGATATAAATCAGGCTTTCTTATGGCATTGTAGACTAGGTCACATCAATCAGACAAAGTTAACTAAGTTACATAGAAAAGGATATTTGGATCCGTTCGAATATCAATCTTATACCACTTGTCAATCATGTCTCAAAGGAAAGATGACAAAGACTCCATTCACTGGACATGGAGTAAAAGCGAGCGAGCTCTTAGAACTCATACACAGCGATGTATGTGGTCTAATGTCTACACATGCAAGAGGCGGTTTTTCATATTTCATTACTTTTACGGATGATTACTCTAGGTATGGATTCATTTTCTTGATGAAACATAAATCCGAGGCCTTTGAGAAATTCCGAGAATATAAAAATGAAGTAGAAAACCAAACCGGTAAAAGTATCAAGACACTGAGATCTGATCGAGGTGGTGAATACTTAAGTGCCGAGTTCCTGGGTTACCTAAAAGAGAATGGAATTCTCTCTCAGCTTACTCCTCCATACACTCCACAACATAACGGTGTATCGGAAAGACGGAACCGAACCCTATTGGATATGGTACGTTTCATGATGAGTAATGCTGACTTACCGCGATCTTTCTGGGGTTATGCACTTGAATCAGCTGCATATCTTTTGAACAGGGTTCCTACCAAGACTGTGCCTACCACACTATCATATGTGGAGTGGGAAGAAACCCTATCTTCAGTATCTGAATATATGGGGATGTCCAGCTTTTATTAAAAAGTAGCATGCGGACAAACTCGAGACACGATCAGTACAGTGTAAGTTTGTGGGATATCCAAAGAACTCCAAAGGGTATTTTTTCTATTACGTAGAGGAACAGAAGGTTTTTGTTTCTCGTAATGCCCATTTTCTAGAACAGTGGTTTTTAGAAAAGGAAACAAGTGGGAGCGCAATAGAACTGGAAGAAATTCCAGAACCATAAACTACTACTGAAAGTTTGGTAGAACCAGAAATTCAAGAAGAACAGGACATTCTCGGACCCGCAGGAGTAGTAGGCCGTCTCATCCGTCTGAGAGATACTACGGTTTTCTCATAGACGGGGTTAGAGATGATTGCGTCATTGATAATGATGAACCTACTAGCTTCCAGCAGGCCATCCAGAGCGGCGACTCAGTAAGATGGCTGAATGCAATGCCGACCGAGATGGAGTCCATGTACACCAACAAAGTATGGACTTTAGACTTTGCTCCAGATAGGATAAAACCCATAGGATGCAAGTGGATCTTCAAGAAGAAGATTGGTGTAGATGGACAAGTGGAAACCTATAAGGCTAGACTTGTTGCAAAGGGCTTTCGTCAAAGACCTGGTTTGGACTATGACGAAACTTTTTCTCCAGTGACTATACTCAAATCCATTCGGATCCTTCTTGCCATTGCCGCCTTCCATGATTATGAGATTTGGCAGATGGACGTAAAGACGGCTTTTCTAAATGGTAATTTAGAAAAGTGCGTCTATATGCATCAGCCAGAAGGCTTCAATCAGAGTGGGAGCAGCGGGGAAGTGTGTGTTGCTTAAGTCCATTTATGGACTAAAGCAGGCATCGCGGAGTTGGAACATCTGTTTTGATGAAACAGTCAAAGAATATGACTTTATCAAAAATCCAGATGACCCATGTATATATAGTAAAATTGTAGCACGAACTGTCGTATTCCTCGTCTTGTACGTGGATGACATTCTCTTAATAGGAAATGACATTTCTATACTACAATCTGTCAAAGGATTCTTATCACACAAGTTCTCCATGAAAGATCTGGGTGATGCCTTACATTCTGGGGATCCAGATCTATCATGATAGATCTAAGAGAATGTTGGGACTTTCGCAGTCCAGGTATATCAACACTATACTGAAAAGATTCAGTATGGAAGATTCTAAGCGCGGTAATTTACCGGCTTGTCACGGAATCACCATATCCAAAGAGATGTCTCCCAAGGCTGATATGAAAAGGGAACGCATGTCAGATATACCCTACGCTTCTGCGGTAGGCTCTATAATATATGCGATGTTGTGCACCAGACCAGATGTAGCTTACGCACTGAGCGTGGTAAACCGGTATCAGTCAGACCAAGGGGAGAAGCACTGGATAGCAGTAAAGAACATTCTCAAGTACCTGAGAATGACTAAGGAAATGTTCTTAGTTTACGGCGGAAAAGACCTTCAGATCGAGACTTTTGCTGACTCCAGCTTCCAGAGTGACAAGGATGACTCCAAGTCCATGTCAGGTTATATCTTTACCCTCAATGGAGGGGCGGTGTGCTGGAAGAGTTCCAAGTAGGACACCGTTGCTGACTCGACGGTAGAAGCGGAGTACATAGCTGCTTGCGATGCCGCAAAAGAAGCAGTTTGGATGAAGAAGTTCCTAACAGAACTTCAGGTGGTTCTTACCATTGTTAATCCAATACCGCTGTATTGTAACAACAACGGCGCTATAGCTTTAGCGAAGGAACCCAGGTCCCATCAGAAGTCCAGACACATCTTAAGACGGTATCATCTGATCAGGGAGATCATAGATCGCCGGAAGATCGAGGTACGGAGAGTTGCTATAGAGAACACTGCAGATCCATTCACAAAGGCCTTACCTCAGACACAGTTTGAGAGGCTATTCGAGATGATAAGGTCTTCGATACGCCAGTACATGGTCCCAGTGCAAGTGGGAGATTGTTAGTGTATATGCCCTAGGGACCATTATTGTATCATACTAGCTTGTATATTACTTAATGGAAGCTTGGAATATTCACAGTTATATTAACAATCTCGCTCAACATAGTAGTATGATACTTGGTTTATATCTATCTTAATATGTGTATATGTTTCTTTTAGCATATCACGAATACATATAGATAAAGCCCTTAAGATCTTCCTCGACTACCAGCGTTGTGATGGCAGTCACACTAGTGGGGGCTGGGTAGTCTACAAGCACATCATTTTTCAGGTCCCAAGTCGTAGGATTATCGAGACAGGGTATCGATACTCCGGAGTAGACTAGTGTGTACGCTTCTCATCCCAGTTGGAGAGATGGTCCGTCCCACAGCCATCAGTACGTCGTACTGAAGATAGTATGCAAGTGCTCGTTGGATTACGGGTACACCGGACAGGACTCACGGGGAACTGTTGGTTGGTATTATACCCGTCGTCAGTTAACAGTTCCCAGGTGACATGAGTACAGCATAGTCCGTTGACTTGACACTGCTGCTTCGTCTCTAGTGTGTTCCCACTGTTCTTAGATTGCTACCCTACCATGGCTCAAAGGAGTCGTGCAAACAGGTAGCAGTTGGGTGCAGTCCCGAAACACTTGGAGGCAGTGGCAATTAGAAAGGATTCGTCTCTCCCGGTATTGGGAGTTGATATCGCACTGTGTTTGGAGAGCCATTACGCAAAGTCCCTGCCCAGGGCAAACGAGATTTACTGATAGGATTTCCAGTAGCTTCTCAATGTGTAATGGGCTTCACTCCGACACGACTTATACCGCTTTTAGGGGACTGACGCTTGCCGCCCCCTAGGCCCGATATGCGATAGTATTAGACGAACAGACCGGACTGTACGGAGATTGTCACATCAGGCTCAGTAGGAGTTCGAATGGATTTCCTCATCGGCTTTCTTATCGACATCTACCTGAGGACCGTTACGTACAGCTAGTACCGCTTGCGGCCTGTGGTTAAACCCACTGTCAGCGTAGTGTCGAGTCTTTAGAGTCCCACACAGAGAGTTTCCCTGCTTCAGGCAAAACGATATAGAGGTCGTATGATTTTACGACAGGGTTCGAACATATACGTGTACTTGTGCACGTATGATGTTCAGACAGATTATACTAGCGGGCTTTAGTTTAAGCCAGATTCTAATATTGGATTATTGGATTTATACAGTCTCAGTATTTCCGTATTTTACGGATGGAAGGGGCATTCTCGTAATTAGTCAAGAAGCTTCTAGAATAAAGATGACTCATTTAGATTTAATTCATTTATGAATTAAACTAAATGAGGTGGAGAGCTTATGTGTAAATTGTATTAAATGAATTAGTGACTCATGAGGTGATTCATCCAAGTGAGTTAATAAAGCATTTATTGCTTAATGACTCATGTGATGATTCATTGATTGTATTAAATGAAACATGGTTGTAATTATCATATATGATTTATTTGATAATCTTTATGCTTCATATAATATAGAAATGAGTTATTATTCATTTCATTCTCACATACACACTCTCTCTCCTCAAGCTCTCCTCTTCTTCAACCTAATCCTAATCCTCTCATGTGTTGAGATCTCAAGGGTTAGAAAGACTAATTAATCCTTAATCCATCTCTATATCCTCTAGGTTACTTGGATTAGCAATCTAGCCACTTAGTTACCTCAAGTGAGAGGTTAAAGTTTGGAGAAGGAACTCTCGGGTGGATCTTCTATCACATCGAGAAGGCCGACGAGGAGATGAACAAGAACAAGAAGGACTAGTATCTTGAGGTATAATCATCTATCATAGTAGTTTAGCACTTCTTGATAGTTTGTTAGTTAGGGTTTAACAAAGATCCGTAAAGTTAGTCGATATTAACTTAAACAAAATGATTGTCTTACCTATTCCGCCTCCCCGCATCATATGCGGTGTCTAACGTCGACTTACAGGTTTGCCAAAGAGGATGTTTTGAATACAACTTTGTTGCAAGTCGCTCATAGATTGTATACGGTAGTCAATTTGGGGCCGGCCACAGCGCGATGGCGGCTTAGGAAACAGGTTTAGGTCCATATCACCGAAGGTTTTTAAACTTTTATGAGTCGTAAGGGTCTCATAAAAGTATTTTCTCCCTATGAGTCGAAGGGATCTCATATGTGTATTTTCTTTTTAGGAGTCGTGAAAACCCTCAAGTGTGTTTTCCCTTGTAAGTCGTAAGGATCCCATAAAAGTGTTTTCTCCTTATGGGTCAAAAGGACTCATAAGTGATGCTCATCACACATTGGGATTATTGCTCACCTTTAGTAGGATTCCATTGAAGCGTTTTTTTGAACGAGTATGTGCACTCGCGAGTTTTCACAATCTCACGAGTAGCCGCGCTGTTTTTACTCACAAAGCCTTTTCAAGTTTTCATCCGTGCCCATTTTGCTCATGGACTTACACTTTTTTTTGCGTCCTCATGTATCATAAGGATATGTGAGTGGGTCCTCTTCTCATTGATAGCTTAGTTGTCCAATGGAGGATGTATTAAATACAACTTCGTTGTAAGTAGCCCATGGATTGTATACAGTAGTCAGTTTGGACACTGGCCGCAGGGCAATGGCTTAAGAAACAGGTTTAAGTCCCTGTCACCTAAGGCTTTTCAATTTCTATGAGTCGTGAGGGTCTCATAAAAGTATTTTCTTCCTATGAGTAAAGAGGATCTCGTAAGTGTCGGCCCCTAAGTGTCGGCTTTCTTCTGCACATGCTTATGTGGTGGGTCCACCTTCCAGCTGTCAGTCAACATGAACCAGCCTTGCTTGTACTGCTTTTCGACCCAATTTTTTAATACGATGCAGTTTTCAATTGGATGACTTATAACCCAATGGTATAGGCAATAATTAGGGTCATTGACTGCATTTGCTTGCACTGGTCATCGAGGTTTCGGCAACGATGGCATTCGGTTCTTCATGACGAGATCAAATAACTTGTCTTGTCACGAGGAAAAGAGTTTTCCCACCCCATCTTCTTTTCAAGGGTTCGACGCAAATGTTTATTATTCTGACGGCCAGGTGCTTTGGAGCCGCTCTGCTGTTGTTGGATATTGATGGCAAACGCCGCCATGTTCTTGCCCATGTTGCTTCGAGATTCCTCTCCTGCAGAGGAGGACGGAGGCAACTGCAGTTGGGGAGTATTATGACTCGTCCCTTCTGTGGATTGTTTGCTTAGGCGTCGTCGTTTGGCATTTTCATAGATGGCTATCTCAAGTCTTATTATACCATCTCCCTCTTGAATAGCTTTTATCAGACTGTCAATTGGATCCCTCTTGTAGCAGATTTGGAGCATTTGGTGCAGGCCTTGCCCCCTGCTCAGCTATGTTGTTTCCCGGCGAAGCGTCTTCTTTATTTGATATAAAAGAATAAGAGACCATGCGGCAACTTTCCACACGCTCTTCTTCTGTTGGGTCTTCTTCAACGTTGATGTCCTCAAAGAGATGCTGGAGGAATTCTTTGAATGTAATCGGAGTGCGCGCCTTCTCATTGTATTCTTCCAGCGCATTTATATATTTCTGAAAATCTGTACACCTGTCAACATAGTCATCGGGTTGTACAGGTTTCTTGTCCTTTTACTTCTTCTTAGAAGAGTGGACCGGAAGTCTTTTCTTCTTGTCGTTAACCTTTGGAGTGGGGCGTGGTATCCAGATCCCTTCGACGATTTGTGGCTTAAGCGGACTTTTCACTTGATTACAGGGCAAGCACGTAGTTCTTTTAGCATCCTCTTAGTTTTTAACGAGAAGACCATTTCCCACGGGCTATCTGCTATCATTAACCAAGAGGCCCCTGCCATGTCAGCTTTCTTCGGGATATGCTTTTGCGGCTGATCCACCTTACAGCTGTCTATCAGCATGAATTTGCCCTGCTTGTACTGATCTTCGACCCAATTTTTGAATACGAAGCAGTTTTCAATCGGGTTACTTATAACCCGATGGTATGGGCAATAGTTGGGGTCATTGACCGCATTTGCTTGCGCAGGTCGTCGGGTTCAGGCAGCGACAACATGCGATTCTTCATGGCAAAATCAAATAGCTTACTAGTCTTGTCACGAGAAAAAATATTCATGTCCCATCTTTTCTTCAAAAGTTGGACCCGAATGGGTATTATTCGGACGGTTAGGTGCTTTGAAACCGCCCTGCTGGTGTTGTGCATTGACGACAAACGTCGCTTTGTTCTTACCACGATTGCTTCAAGATTCTCTTTCCACAAAGGAGGATATCTGGTCAGTCCGCTCCAGCTGAACCACCTTGTCGAGGAGTTCTTGGTATATGGTCGGTTTGGCGAAAGACGGGAACGGGTAAACCTTCGACTGTGGATCAAGGATGCCTATGAACATCCCAATGGTTGAAGCTTCGGCAATGTGCTGCTCACACTTTGAAGCAAGATTTCTCCACCGTATGGCCTATTGCACCAGCGTTTCGTTTAATCTCCTCTTTTCATTGATCAGACCGGATATGGCAGTGCGTTCGCTAGCACTGGTAAACCTCTGTGTAAACCACAGCTCCATATCTGCGAAACTCTCTACGGAGTCATTTGGAAACTCCGAATGCCATTCGAAAGTTGTATCTGTTAAGTTGCTGACGAACTGTCGGAGGAGCAACTTATCATACCTCTGGTATTCCCGCACATTGCTTTAAATTGTGCGATGTGTTGGTGGGGGTTCCATATTCCCCTGAATATGTTGAACATTTTGATAGTATATCTCGACGGATACTGCTTTTGGTCGTACCATGCTGGATATGGTCGACCTGTTTTGACCAGCTTGGCGGCTGCTTCACTGGTAGTGTAGACTTTGATCTGCTGGGTGATATACTCATTGAGCTGCGCCCTTGAGATCATATCATCCTTCATTGCTGACGGGGTTTGGAAAGGACTTGTAGCATCCTCTTTCTCATTATTGAGGACCTCTGACGATTCTTCGACCGGCGATTCTGACGGCTGAGCCATCATCCTACACATCATCTACAGGAGGAGTGCCATCTTGTTCATGTTGACGGTCATTTCCGCCACTTCTCTTTTCTTTTTGTCGAGAGCGCGTTTCAGAAAGTCAACATTGGGCTCTTGGCCTTTCAGATCTCCTTGTTCGTCCTCCGGGCGAGCTTTCTGTGGAAGACTGACAAGTGTCGCGGCCTGTGCGGCTATTTCTTGCAACTCTTGCAGACTCTGAGCTTGCGATGCAGTCAAAGACCGAATATGAGGTCTATGACTGATGGAAGCATTGTTTTCATTTCCATTCACTATACGCACGGTGTGAACTATTTCAGTCCCGTGCCTAGGGTTTTCGATGTTTCGCCGCTTAGGATTTACCTTGGGCGATGGAATCTTTCTGGCCTCTACCGCTTAGGGAGAGGCGCTTTGGATTTGAGAGCCGAGATGTCAGCCTTCGGCTGATTCTTGAATTTCTCTGATTTCGGAGATGGACTGCTTGCAATGACAGAGCCATGAACTTCCTTCCATACTTTGTAGATTCTTGAAGAAAGTCACGACAAGAGCACTGGCTTTTGCTCATTTGATGCCCCCACATGTGGTGGAGACTTCTTCAAGACAGCGGAAGCGAATTTCGCCTGATCATTCTGAGCGGCTCGAAGCTATTCTCCGTCTGGACGGCCACATTGGCGGTCGAGTCAAATGTAGGTGAAGCCCATCCTAATGGAGTGATGCCCCTGGCCTTCCTTTGTCGGCGCTAGTAATGCCGTCGAGAACATATTGACACGGAAACTTCTTCAGCTTTGGGAGTTTGATTGACATGCTTCCTATTTGGAGCTTGATCTTCCCCAGGCGTCGGTCGCTTGAAAACTAACTTCCTGGGGTTTATGGGGACTTGGAGAGTCAACCTGTCAAAGAAGGACGTCTTGGGAGCATCTTTTGGTGCTCCGGAAACACCAGGAGCCAGTCTCTTGAAGACTGAGTTCTTGATTTTCACAGGCTTCTTTGATGCGCTTACGGAGCTTGGAGTCGGCCTCTTGAAGACTGAGCATTCTAGTTTCGCAAGCTTCTTAGATGGGCCTGCAGAGCTTGGTGTCAGTCTGTCAAAGACCGACTTCTTTGAGGCCTTCTCTTTTGGTGTTGAGACACCGATGGTATGGAGGAGTGAAGGCATTTGCCCGAATTGAAACCCATTCCATTCTTGCATGAGTTGGGCTGCTGGGATGCAAAGCAGTAAGGCCATGACTTACCCAGAAAAATCAGCTTAAGCATAGTGGTCTTGGAGTTGCAATTGTTACGGAAGGCAATTTGGAATCTACATAGAAAGACAACACCAGGTTCAGTATACCCCGAAATCCAAAACAACTATAAAACCAAAAACCACGATTTTGTTCACTAAGACACAACACACAAAGTGTGGAGTAGAAAGAGAAATTGTCCCACTGGAAGTGCCAGAATCTGTTTACCGCCGAAAAAGGGAGACGGGCTAGGTTAGAACGTCTTGCCTGAATTTGAGGGCAGATACATGGGTTGATACATTCACCTCTCCGAAAACACTAAGGGGTTATAGCACCGTATATCGGAAGTTTGAATAGATGCGATCAATGTAACTTGACTTCAGATTCCCTCTTAGGGAAGAGGTTTATTGATTGTGGGGACGAATTTTTCTTACAGACGCAAGGCTCCGTAGTTAATTACGTTGTCACGAACGATAACTTTCTACACTTCAGGTTGTTTTTTCATGTGTCGTATCTTTTGGTTTTTATTTGGTTTGCCCTTAGATCGTATACGGAGACCAATTTCGTCATCGCCCGTAAGGCGCGGATTAGTCTAAATCCGTATATATATTGCATAATTTGGCCAAACATTGCTTGACTATACCCTTATCGGTATCTTGGTTTGCCAATAGAAATGAACATAGGTTCCATTCTCACATTGTGAGGTCCATAAGTTCATAAGTTTCGGGGTTGAAAACATGGGTTCCAGCATAACCTTCGTCTAAGGACACGTAGTCTCATTTGAGAACTAGATCAACCTAGATGGTCTGAGAATTATAGGCTCTTCCTAGAGACAATTAGTCTCATTTGAGAACTAGATCGACCTAGATGGCTTGAGAATTTTATTCTCACAATCTTTGGATCATCAAGGAAGCTTAAGGTTCAAACACTTGGCCAATTTGCTAAGTTCTTCGTTCTGTCTTGGGCCCATATGCGCTTGGCGCTGACACTGCTCTAGCGCACATGCATTTCACATGGCGCAGACGCTCGATGGGCATGATGTTGCTTTGGCGTTGGCGCTCTCGTGCGTTGCGCTGCACAATGGATCTTGACACCCACATACTTGGTAGGGTTTGGCGCTTGCACAGCAACATTTTGGCAAGCAAATCTGGCGCTGGCGCTCGTGCACTTGTATTGCACGTGGCGTAACACAATGAATCTGGCGCTCCTGTACGCATGCTTTATAGAGAGCAACCTTAGCGCTGGTGCTAACACACGTGTATTGCACGTGGCGCAGTGCACGTCTAAGAGTTTAAGCTCTGTCTTCTTTCTTAGAACAGAAAGGTTAACCTTTCTAAAACTTAGATTTTGTGAAGCTTAAGATTCTATATAGAGAGGTCCTTGATCATTAGATTCGTAAAGATCTTCTTTTCTAAGATCTTCAAAATTTAAGTTCCATTTTTCTTGTGTTTCTTGATGGGAATTTGGATCTCATGAAGCTAAAGCTTCATTTTTGTTTGATCTTTGACGATCTTTTCATCTCATGGTGGGGGAATACCAAAATTCTTCCTCCAAGATCTCAGGTCTTAAGATCAACCCCTCATGAACGCTTAAGCTCTCGGCCAGAAAGGATTTGACTCATGGATCTTTGATCCAAAAAAAGAACTTTGGGTTCTTCTGAAGCTTAAGCTTCGTAAAGGGAGGCAAAGGAGGATTTTTCCTTTCTTTTTACCTAAGGTTTTTGAAGAGGAAGAAGAAAAAGTTATTCTCGCGAAGGTTTTGGACTCTTTTCTTTTAAGATTAATCTTCTGGGTATCTATGTAGATCTGAATGCTGATATTGTCGATGAGTGATTTCTTCCCCCTCTACTCCTATTTATAAAAGAGGGATTGTTGGGGAAAGGCGATTGATCTTTGATCAACCGGGGGTGTTTAACCACCATTGGATCTTTGATCTAGAGGATTTTCTTATTTTAAAAGAATATCTTTCTGTTTTAGAAAGGTCCAAGAAAATATTTTCCCAAATAGAGCATTTGCTCTAATCTGAAGCATGCGCTTCAACAAAAAAATGCGCCTGCGCCACGTGCTTTGCACGTTTGGCGCTTGGCGCAAAGGGTTGGCGCTTGTGTCACGTGCGTTGCACGTGGCGCGCTTGCACATTGCGCTAGTGCCCATGCATTGCACGTTTGGTGCTGGCGCAAGGGGTTTGATGCTTGCGCCACGTGCTTTGCATATGTGCTTGCACCACCGTCAGTCTTGCACCCTTGAGCGCCAAATTTTGGCAAGACATTGCCCGTGATATCTAACATATACACATGTGCATCACAAGGATGATGGAACAACATGCAAGATAATTTGGACATGGAGTAAATAAATTATCCTGCCATATAAATATAACTTGCCTTGTCGAGATAATTAGATTGATTAGACCAGAAAAGATCATGTGATATCTCCATGCATTTAACGAAAAATTTATATCAATCATACAGATGAGTTCAGGAAACAAGAATAATATCACTGTCTACAAGAAACCGTTCATATACGCAAGGTGATCATGATGGATTTCGGAGGCCAACCTGGATAAAGATTCTTGCAAAAATTTCCCATCCAAGCTAACTCGATCCACAAGCTCATTGAAAAGGGGAGCTAATCCACAAGCTTCCCTCCAACAATCTTCGGGAAATGGTATGGGTAATAGAGCTATTGGAGCATGAACCATTCCAACGCCAGGGATTACTCCTGATCTCTGCAAGTAATAATTACTTATCAACTTTTTTAACAAATAAGACTAATCATGCATTTGATGTCATCTTAGCATTTGAAAATGTATGAGATCAGTAATGTACATTATATTGCATATGTGTTTATTTAAAAAAATCCAATTTAAAGACTTCAATAAAGAATTAGACTTGATTTACCAGACATGGTGTGCACACAAATAAAAAGGTTTCTACAAAAAGTTGATGGTTGACAAAAGATTTACGCAATACTATGATATAATAGTTATTTTATTAGATTACACACTTTTCATGTAAAAGCAGTTATGAAAGAAGTCTAGAGTAGTATTAGGTTTCTGTAAAAAGAGTTTTAAGAGAGATGCATAAAGAAAATTAAAATTAAACTTGGAGAAAATAGTGCCTGAGCGTTGTTTTCTCTTATTCTTTTTCCCCTGGCCATGACCCAAGGTTTTCTTCTTCTTTTTTACTAGGCAAGACCAAAATAAGGAATGTGCAGTCTTGGATTTCAAGATTTTGCGTTTCTTTTTACTCTTATCGTAATTCAAGAAATTCTCAAGTAAACAAGAAATGATAGATTAAATATTTAATTAATGTGGCAGTTTTTTTTATCACATTTGTTCCTATTCAGTTCAATTGTACGCTATGATTTGTGAAGCTCCTCATATAACCTATAAAGTCAACGTGCTAGTAATGAAGCCCCTGCTTCTTCACGTCACTTCTAACCATTGTAAAGAAGAAGGCAGAGACTAAGTGAAGCCAGAAAACCCTAGATAGAATTCTCTCTGAATTAATTGATAACCCCTCAATCCCTCATACACCCCGATGTATATATGGGACCCGAACCCTAGCAGTACTAGGGTTCGGCCTTATCCAAACCAACTTGGGCCGGGTTGGCTCCCATGCCGATCCGTGCCCATACCACCCGCCCACTCGTTTGGATAGGTTTCGGGCCGGGTCGGCCCACCAAGTCGCTCTCCTTGAAAAAGCCATCATAAACATTGTGGCAACATGTGTGATAAACCTAATCTCAAGTGCATGTTTCAAAGCCAGAGAAAGTGATTGATTTTAACGTTATAGAAAGTAGAGCTTTTGGTCAATCCTAAGAACACACATCTGGATTCTTCATTAATGAATTTAAGGGGTCGGTTTTGCATGAAAGGAGCTCCAAATTTATTCACGGCCCACTTCAAGCAGCAATTGTCAAGGTGGATTTATGAAGAATTAAAGATAGTGATTAGGCTAATATGGTCTCACATGACAATAAAAGTAAATTAGAGGCAGTTTGGAAAATAACATAATATGATGAAGTGCTGGTCATTTTACTTTGCACTTGTTGCAGCCAATTTGACTACAACATTTGCTCTCGTGTCGTTCTTTTAACAAGTTTCGTTATACAAATCACTTTCACCTAATAAATAACTCCAAAAGAACTACAAATCTAGCTGCAATATATGTTGTTGCAATTCCAATTCAATCAATCCAACCATTCCCTAATAAGGGTGATCTATTGTATCCAACAAGTAGGCATAGATGCATTTTCTGAATGAAAGTGACTGCCAAAAAAGGTCAAATAAAATTCATGGAATAAATCTTTGCACCCTGATATACAAAAGAAACCCAAAAGGGTTCAGTTAACATGTGCAAAATATCAAAGTTTTGAATGTCCCCTATCGAAATTCACTATTGCAAACCTATGATCTTTCAAGCAATAACCTAAAGATCAAACTTTTAACATATTAATTATACACATTTTTTTTTAAAACATTGAAATAGAGCATAAAAATCGAATCTTTTCTATTCTCACCTGAGAGCTTCTATCCCCAACAACAAGGCCATGAAGAGAGCTCCACACCAAAGCCTCATACACCAGCTCATCGACCAACTCCTTACTGAACTGGGGACAGATCTCCAACTGGGCTTCTTCAGTTTCGTCAGAAACTTTGCATTTTAGAGATTGAGAAGAAGAAGAACAAGTCATGATTTTGATGGGTTTTTTTAGATGGGTTTTGGGTTTGAAGTGAGAGAAAGAGGTGGTATTGGGATTTGAGAAGAAGATGAAGATTGGGTTTTTTTGTTTGGTAGAGGAGAGGGAAAGAGAATATTGAGAAAGATAAAGAGATGAGCAGGCATCGCCCATCTCCTTGATCTCTGGCCAAAAAGTGATCAAATCATAAAATGGATGTTTTGTTTTGTTTTGTTTTGTTTTGTTTTGGATGCAAATGGTTTCTGACCCGAATAAAATGAAGATCCGATAAGGAGATCCCATATCAGAAAAATAAGGCCATATTGGATCCAATCGTATCTATATCCGGATTTGAGCTAGTTGTTATCCAAACATCAAAATAAAAACCTTGCGGTATAAAGTATGCCAAAGTAATGGTCATTTGTGTATTTCATTAAACTACCCTGAAGTTTCGGTGTTTATTAGTAAACCACTTCCCTTGTTTTAATACTCATAACAATTCTGAACTTTGTGAACTTCACATAACTTCCAGTGTTGATGAGGCTCGATATCGTGACTCCCAGATGCAGACACGTGGCAGATGACGTGCTCCAGAACTACAAGAAATGATCAAGGACTTCAGTAGAGATCGCACCTCGGGATTACGGACCGAGGAGTCTCCCGATCCTTGGCGACCTTCCAGACCTCTCCCGGCTCGCTCCGAGCTGTCATGGTACAAAGATACTCGGCCTCCCGCTCGTTCCCGAGCCTCCCGCCGAGCTCATCTTCCTCGGTCTCATCCTGACCGACCCACAGCGCCGGTCACAGGCACCTACGCCACGGCTCCGCGAATCTCGCCATGCGCGAGATATCCACCGCCCACGATCCCACGTTCCACGCCATCACGATCCCCCATTAACGAGCATGCCTTGCCATTAATGCGGGATCCCGCCTATCACGCGTGCGTGACGTCGTGGGCGTAACGGCCAGCGTGATTCTCACGCCTGCCTACCCGTTGCTGCCGCTATATAATCCCCTCTCTCTGACGATCGAGGTACGCACTTCTTTCCACTAAGCCGCTACTCTGCCCAATTTTCACCACTAACTTGATTTTCGGAGGGTCCTCGGTGGCACAACCATCCCGGAACTTCCCTGCAGGTAGCTCGGCTTAACCTCAAATCCAAGACCATTGAGATCCACACGCTAAAGGAGATAACCTTGAGTTCAAATCTCAGCCGTCCATCAGCCCTTGCAGCAGATCAACGGAGGATAAGATCTGAAGGAGATCCAGAGCTCTATCAGTTGGCGCCGTCTGTGAGAACTTCTGTTCCACTCAACCGAAAGTTCATCTTCCGAACTCGACTACATGGCAAGCGGTCACCGTGACGATCCCAGCACCAGCCGTCAGCATCCCCACAGTGGAGACGAGGGACAATCCCCTCCTCCGCTGAGCGTCTATAACGCTCTATCCACCCGGATAGATCGACTCACGTCTGTTGTGGATGCGCTCGTCCGCGTCCAAGCGGCTGGGCAAGCTCCCCATGTCGCCGTTCCCCTCCCACGGGACCGGGACCCCTACAGAAGGAGAGAAGACTCTGCATGCGTTGGCGCAACTGATCACCACCTCACTGTCTCCTACGGCCGCGGATCCCCCGGGCCGACATATTCAATGACCCGATGGGCACCGCACAGTTTAACTCTGAGGTCTTACGCCAGGGCGCCTCGCCCTGAGTCCCGTCGCACCCCTGTCCCTCCCGAGGAGGTGTCGGTCAGCTCGCCTGCTCTCAGGCATGACCGGCACCCCCTCCCTCGACGAGGTCGCGCACACGAGACTCGCCACGACAGCTCGAAAACAACCTCGCCCGAGACCTGAAGAACGTCATCGAACGGAACCGGGGCCGTGTCCACGCAGAGTCCTCCACCAGCCGAGGCCAGAAATCTGAGCATGCCGACTCATCAGTATACCACGGCCGACTTGACGCCTTCGAAAAGAAGATCGAGGGCATGCATCGGGAAGGTCGTCATTCGAGCGACGGGGCTAAATACGTCGCCGACTCGCTCACGAATCCCTTCACCGAAGAGCTTCTCGTCGTCCATGTCTCCTCCCGGAACAAGCCCCCGAAGGTCTTACTCTTCGACGGGAAATCCGACCCGAAGGACTATCCGGACGCGTTCACGGCCGGAATGAGTTTCCAGGACTGTTCCGACACAGCCCAATGCCACGCTTTCCCAGCCACTCTCATACGCTCCGGAAGGGACTAGTTCCGAGGACTCGCGCCACGCCCCATCTCGACCTTCAGTGATCTGGCCACCCAATTCCTCGGCCACTTCGTCGGGAACATACGGCAGAAGCGGACCGTCGACCACCTCTTCACAATAAAGAGCGGGGATAAGGAGACCTTCAAAAGATACGTCACCCGCTTCTACAACGCCCTTCTCGAAGTCCCGGAATACCGGGACGATATGGTCATCACGGCACTTAGGTCGGGGCTTAGGCACAAGGAGTGGTTACGCTCCTTTGCATTAGCGCAACCTAAGACCATGGCCGAGGTCAAGGCCTGGACCGAACGTGAGATCCAGCTCGAATCCGAGGTGAACGCCAACTTGCCCCGGACAGAACAAACGGATCATAAGAAAAGGGTCCGAGAAGAGAAAAGGAGGCTTGAGCGGCTAAATCCCTACTCCCCAAAATTTCAGGAGTACACTCCGCTCAACGTCTCCCAAACGGTACTGCTGGAAGAGGCCAAAGGCGAGAGGTTCTTCAAGCTCCCCCAGTCTCGTGCATGGCGGCAAAGCACACCCGGGGCCTCTTCTACAGCTTCCACAGGTCGCAAGGCCACTCCACAGAGAACCGTAAGCAGCTCCGAGATTACATCGAGGAGCTCATACGTTCGGGGCACCTGACGACATACTTGCGAGACAAACGGCAAACGGACCGTGAGCAAGAGCAACGCCCCCTCCCGGTGAATTGACAGTCGGCCAAATCATGGTCATGTCAACAGGGGGTACGTCGGATACCTACGGGGCTCAACACCCCACGCCAGTTGATTGTTAGGTTTTCACCGTGTCGTATTTAGAAAGAATTTGAAATTACCGCAATCAAAAACGGTGTCGCGTGTAGCGAGCCATGATAGGTACGGGTCGTCCGCAGGGAGATGGTAGGTTTTTAGGCTTGTTTTAACGAGTTAACAACGTGTTTTCAGTTTTTGTTTATGCTAAGTGATGAAATAAGGATATGTTCAATTAAAGGACCTGTTAAGTGTAGTTTTAGGTTAGTTTGTGCGAGGATAGTGCTTGCCATTTCCTTCTAGACCCAACTTTGGTATTGACACTAAGGTAATAGGCAACAACGTGGATTAGGGAACTTGAAATACGGTATTTACGGTTTTGAGCTAAATCTGTATTCCTTGTCCCTTGTCCTTCCGTTGATATCTCTTGATCTTATTTTTCGGCAAACCACTAGCAATCCGGTCACGATTAGGATTCACCACTATCGTGGTAGGATAGGATGCCTAACGGAGCAGAATTGCGAGTGGTTTGCTCGAAATTTCAATTGCAAAGTTAGGGTTTTTAAGGTTTTAGCAAAAACACATCTTCAAACACATACTAACCATATCCTACCTTTAATAAGTGAATCGATTACTCATACATATTCACAACACAAAAATGAAAAAGAAAAGAGCAAGGCAACATTAATAAAAATAGCAAGAAAAGAAAGACAAAGAGAGAGAACCGATAAATCAACGTGCAAAACCTTCGGTGCGTTCTTTGATCCCGTACAAATGTGAAATCCAAATACCAAACTTTAAGGTTGCAAGCTCACTTAAGAGATTGCAAGATCAAAGTAAAGCAAGGATTTCACAAGTATAAGTATGAAAAGAGCAAGACATGGTAATAAAATGAGAACTTTTTATTGAATTACAACAAGTTACAAGTCTTCTTGAAGTCAAGAACCTAAGTTTTAAGCTTGCAAGTTCAAATAAGAAGTTGCAAGGTCAAGACAAAGGGGCAAGAGCTCAAGAGTTCAAAGAGAAACAAGTTACAAATTACAAGAGTTCTAACACAAAACTAGAGAAAAAAGTATATCTTCCCCTTGCCCCTTGGCCTGGTATTTATAGGAAAAAAAGAAAAATAAACAAATAATAAAAACAGGATGAGGTGGCAGCAGGGAAAGGCTCACAGAAAACTGGAGGCAATCGGAGGCAGGGGGGCCGGCCAGCTCGGCCAAAACATGAATGTGGCCGGCCACTTTGGTGAGTTCATGGCTCGTCTTGGAAGTGTGGTCTTGTGTACTCCCATATATCACATTGGTGCTGCTAGATTTCTCTAATTTAACCTGGTTTGCACTCTTGGATTTGGAGGGAATCTAGATGCTTCAAATCATTTCATAATCTTTTGCATTTAATGCACATTTAATGCACATCACTTCTTATGCCCACTTGCCTTGCATCATGGCAACCCCATCCCATGGTCCATGCTCCAAGAGTTGTGTTCACGCATGCTATGTGTTGGACCAAAAATGTGTACACTTTATTTGTTTGCAAAATAACTCTTGGATATCGATCGGTTTCCAGTTCTGGATGCAGTGTCGGCTCTCGAATGTTATATCCGTGATTTTAAGTGTATTTCCAGTATTTTGTCACGGATACCTATAATCTGTATTACTGAGCAGACACTGGTTAAAAGTACCGATATATAACAAAACAGATAATGAATGAGCGGTATTAAAATGCAATATTCTGGTATGAACACCGGTCGTGGAGGCTAACGGCCATCCGAAGAAGAAGGCCAGGGAGTCCGAGCTGATCATTTTCAACGACGAGGACCTCCACGGTATATCCCAGCCCCACAATGACCCTATGGTGATTACGGCTCGTGTCCACCAATACGAAGTGCAAAGGATACTGGTCGACTCGGGAAGCTCGGCGGACATACTCTTTTACGACTGCATTCTGCGCATGGGGCTCACCCCGGCAGATCTAAGGCCGACCTCCCACGTCCTTTCAGGATTCACTAACCACTCCATCCCAGCGGAAGGGGTAATCACTCTGCAGCTCAACGTCGGAGAGGCCGGCCGTACGTGAACAGTTCCTGTGGAATTCATTGTAGCAAGAATCCTATCGACCTACAACATCCTCCTTGGCCGCCCAACGCTGAACTCCCTCAGGGCCTAGATATCGACCTTCCACTTGGCTATGAAATTCCCGCTCGACCAGGCGGGATAGGTCGGGCCTACGGAGACCGGCAGACTGCGAAGGTTTGCTTCACCGCGGCATCTTCGTCTGAACGAGTGAACAACGATGTTGAGGCCGAGAGTGAAATCAGGGGTTCTCTGGACACTCGGGACGAACAAAAGGAGGTCCGAGGGACCCCGGTGGAGCCGCTGACAGAGGTCCCACTCGTAGAAGGGGATGACGAACGAACAGTCCAGATCGGTTCGCTTTTAACTGGGGCTCAGCGAGACAACCTAGTTGGTTTCCTGAGAAACAACTCCGACGTGTTCGCCTGGGCACCTGCTGACATGCCTGGGATCGACCCCAAAATCATATCTCACAAGCTCGGGGTAAATCCTACGGCCCGACTCGTCAGGCAGAAGAAGTGAAGCTTCGCCCCGGTCAAGCAGAAGGAAATCGAGGAAGAGGTAGACAGGCTCCTCGCCGCCAACTTCATTCGGAATGTGCCTTACTCCGAATGGTTAGCAAACATGGTCATGGTGAAAAAGTCAAGCGGGAAATGGCGCATGTGCGTCGACTTCACAGACCTCAACAAGGCCTGCCCAAAAGACAACTATCCCCTCCCTCGGATAGATCAGCTTGTCGACAGCTCGACAGGCCATGAGCTGCTTAGCTTCATGGACGCCTTCTCTGGCTACAATCAGATCCGTATGAATCCGGCAGACGAAGATCTCACAGCATTCACAACAGACCGGGGGGTATACTGCTATAAGGTAACGCCCTTCGGCCTCAAAAACGCCGGAGCAACATACTAACGGCTGGTCAACCGCATGTTCAAGCTACAGATCGGCAGGAACATGGAGGTCTATGTTGACGACATGCTTGTCAAGTCGGTATCATCGGTCGACCACGCTAAGGATCTGGGCGAGGCCTTCGAAGTACTCCATAAGTTTAAGATGAAACCAAACCCCGCCAAGTGCGCATTCGAGGTCACCGGGGGAAAATTCCTCGGTTTCATGGTCACTCACCGCGGGATCGAAGCTAGCCTGGAGAAAATCAACGCCATCCTCAACATGGTCGCGCCCAAGACTAACGTCGAGATAATGCGGCTGACAAGACGAGTAGCCGCTCTGTCACGTTTCATGTCGAGGTCTTGCGAGAAGTGCCTCCCGTTGTTCAAAGCTCTAAGGAAAATTCCGAGGTTCGAGTGGTCGATAGAGTGACAGGCCGCCTTTGACCAATTAAAGAGGCATCTTTCAACTCCACCTCTGCTCACCCGACCAGCGGAAGGGGACAAGCTTTTGCTGTATCTGGCAGTGTCCGACCAAGCAGCGGGAGCGGTGCTCGTCCGTGAGATCGACGGAGTCCAGAGGCCGGTATACTATGTGAGCCACGTCTTCAAAGACGTAGAAACGAGGTATCCAGCGATAGAGAAAATAGTCTTGGCACTCATCGTGGCCTCAAGGAAACTCCGGCACTATTTCTAGGCGCACACCATCCTCGTTCTTACCGAGCGCCCCCTGGAGGCTATCCTCGCCTCACCCGAGTCCTCTGGCCGCTTGGATTAATGGAGGTGGGAGTTGTCCCAGTTCGACATAAAATACCGCCCGAGGCAGGCCATCAAAGCACAAGCCCTGGTCGATTTTTTCGTCGGGTGCACTATACCCAGCAAGGAGCCGGAGGCAGCGCCGGCCCCCGCAGCTCAGCCCTCTGTCAATAGGAAGCCAGACTCAGTCCCTGATTGGATCCTTTATGTCGACGAGTCCTCGACCGAGGAAGGGTGTGGTGCCGGCCTCATCATTTGGGGGCCGAACGAGGCAGAAATGGAGTATTCCCTGAAGCTCGGGTTTAAGGCCTCAAATAACGCGGCGGAATACGAGGCCCTGCTGGCCAGACTGCGCATAGCCTCCGGGCTGGGGCTGAAAACAATTCGGATCCGCAACGACTCAGCCCTAGTCATTGGCCAAGTGACCGATCATTTCGAGGCTCGGGAACCTCTGATGGTGAAGTATCTGGCCGAGGTAAGAAGACTTTGAAGGAACTTCGACGAAGTTCCAGGTAGAGCAGATCCCCAGACAGCTCAACGCCCAAGCCGACGCCTTGAGTAAGCTGGCCTCATCCTACTCGAACAACAACAAGCGGTCCATCCTCTTCGAGATTTTGCAACGGCCTAGTGTAGAAGACGGGGCAGCAACACTCCATGTATACACAACCCAAGAGGAAGACCAAGACTGGAGGAAGCCCCTCGTGGAATTCCTGAGGGACGGTACGCTCCCAGAAGACCGAGGAGAAGCCCGCCGTCTCCAAGACAAAGCCCGTCACTTCATCTGGAGCAACGGGAACCACTACAAGAAGTCCTTCACCCAGCCCTTGCTCCGGTACGTCGACCCCCACGAGGCCGACTACGTCCTCAGAGAGATCCACGAAGGGGTCGGCGACGCACACCAAGGGGCTCGCACTTTAATCCAGAAGGCATTGCTTCAGGGGTACTACTGGCCAACATTCACCAAGACGCCTAGAAGCTCGTCAGGAGATGCAAAAGTTGCCAACTTCACGGAAGCGTACCTCGCCTTCCGGCTACCGAGCTGACCGCCCTAACCTCACCGTGGTCGTTCGCCCAGTGGAGAATGGACATGATAGGCCAGTTCCCTACCGGCACGGGCGGGCACAAGTACGTCCTCGTCACAGTGGATTACTTCACAAAGTGGATCGAGGCCGTCCCCATCAGGAAACCGGATGCTGCCACAACAATCAAGTTTCGGCAGAATAACGTGGTACTCCGGTTCGGCATCCCGAGGTGTATCATCACCGACCACGGGACGAACTTCGAAAACGAAAAAGTGAAAGAATTCTGCAATGAATATCATATCCTCATGAAGTTTGCCGTGGTCGCGCATCCCCAATGCAACGGGCAAGCCGAAGTCGCTAATCGGGACGTCCTCCGGGGTCTCCGGACACGCCTATAAGGACGCCAAGGTAGTTGGGTCGAGGAGTTGCCCCGGGTCCTATGGGCCATGCGTACGTCAAAGAAGACCCCCACCGGGGAAACCCCTTTCAATCTCTGCTACGGGACCGAGGCAATGGTCCCAGCGGAGATCGGGCTACCCAGTCACCGGGTTGAACACTTCGACGATGAAGCAAACACCTCGGCACTACGAACTAACCTGGACATTGTTCACCGCCGAAAACCGGGAAGACAAAAGTCTTGCCTGAATATGGGAGCAGATGCTATTTGGTTTTATCTATCCACCTCTCCGAAGATACCAAATTGATTTATGGCACCGTATATCGAAAGTTTAGACAGATGCGGCCGATGTAGCAGATTTCGTCAGATTCCCCCTCGTTGTGAGGGGTTTTTTTATTGTGGGGACGCCTTCCCTGCAGGCGCAAGCCCCTGCAGTTAATTACGCTACCGCATCGTGGTAACAATTTTCTCCTTCTCCAGATGATCACTTCGTGTCGTGTGTGTTTGTTTTATTTTCGGTTGCCCGTGGATCGTATACGAAAACTAATTTATGTTGTTGCCCGTAGGGCGTGGATTAGTCCAAATCCGTATTTTCTTAGATTTGGGTTTGGGTTGGTTTAAGGATCGTTAATCTTGTTTTAGATTAAGATCAACTTAAATGCTTGTTAAGGATACGTTGGCCTAATTTTATACTAAGATCTACTTAACAAGGTTTTAGGATCATTTAGATCCAACGAAAGAGTATTTGGACTCTAACGTTTTAGTTTAGGGACATTGCGGTCCATCGGGTTTAAGGACATCATAGTCCATGAGTTTAAGGACCTCATAGTCCGTAAGGTTTAGAGACATCATAGTCTGTATGGTTTAAAGACATCATAGTCTTGTTTAAAGACATCATAGTCTGTGAGGTTTTGGTTTAACCGCTTGGAGATGCACCAAAAGTTATTGGTTATTGGGACCCCCTATCTCTCTGAAGACGTTGAAGAATTACAACGACATGTATCAGAGGTATGAAGGGATGTACTCTTGAATCAATGTTGGTTGGGAGATCTATAGTCAGGTTTGGGACTAAGACCAATTAAAAAGATTGTGAGCACATGGGCTCGGTTAGTTTGAATTAGGGACTTGTGGCCAACTTGGGCTCAGTCCACTCAGTTCTGAATAAAGTGTTTGAACACTTGTTTGGACTCGGTCCATTCATTTTGAATAAAATGTTGAACATTTGTTTGGGCTCAGCCCTTTTTTATTCAATAATATCGGGCATTGATTTGGGTTCTGACACCCCTTTTTCTTTTTGTCTTTTATTAAGTGTTGAACACTTTTTATGACGCTGGGGCCTTATTTACAGAGCGCTTTGTAATTCCTTAGCGCCCACGTAAGGAGCACGTAGAGCGCCTGGCACTGAGCGCCAGACTGGGAGCGCTACGGCGCTTCTTATAAAAGGGCGTCTACGCGAGGAGCACGTGGAGCGCTTGGCGCTGAGCGCCAGACTTGGAGCGCTAAAGCGCTTATTATAAAAGGGCGCCCACGTGAGGAGTACGTGGAGCGCTTAACGCTGAGCGCCAGACTTGGAGCGCTAAAGCGCTTCTTATAAAAGGGCACCCACGTGAGGAGCACGTTGAGCGCCAGACTTGGAGTGCTAAAGCGCTTATTATAAAAGGGCGCCACGTGAGGAGCACGTGGAGCGCCAGACTTGGAGCGCTGAAGAGCTTCTTTGTCAGCTCTGATCAGTTCTGTGCTCTAAGAATTAAATTCTGGGTTTATAAGAGAGTTTGTCTCATGGATCTAAGAACTAAGTTCTTCTCTTTCTTGATGAGATACTGCGATCTCTTTTACTTTTGTGAAAGACCTTGTCTTATAGATATATGATCTGAAAAAGAACTACGTTCAACTGATGTGAGAGTTAAACTCTCAAATATGGAGAAGATATAATGATCTCCCTTCTTTTTATTTACCTTGAAGAAGGTTCTTCTTCTTAGAGCTTGCTCTTCTCTTTTCTTTTCTAAGAACTTGAAGTTTAGGGGGGGTTCTTCTCTGTCTTTCTTCTTTCGATTTTTGAACTTATGGGGAGGTTTCTGTGTACAAGACTTAAAGTCTTGGATCCTTTATATAGAGGAGACTGACTTGTTGAATCAGTTAAGGAAATATCTCATTGAGAGATCTCTAATCGATTTGGGGAATGTTCCCCACCGTTGGATTTTTGATCCAAGGGCTTCTGTTTTACAAAAGATAGTTTTCTTGTTATTAACAAGATTGGGAAAATATTTCCCATACAGAACTTATTCTGTATCTCGGTGGTTTTTAATCATCATTGGATCTTTGATCCAACGGTGCTATGATTTACAGAGCACAATCTTTCCTGTTTGGAAAGATTTTGAGGAGTATTTTCTCAACAGAATTTTATTCTGGTAATTTGATGATGTATCATCTTCGTTGGATTTTTGATCCAAGGGTTGAGAACTTTTAGTTCTGGTGCTGGCATTCTCGTGCTTTGCACGTGAGCGCTGCCTCATAGTCTTTAACTCTAAGCGCTTGCGCTCTTGGCGCCAGTGTTCTCGTGTTTTGCACGTGAGAGCTACCTCAGAGTCTTTGGCTCTTAGCGCTGGCGCTCTCGTGCTTTGCACGTGGGCGCTGGCGCTCTCGTGCTTTGCACGTGGGCGCTGCCTCATAGTCGCCAGCGCTCTTATGAGGCGCTGCCTTATTTCAAATTTCAAATTTTGAATAGAGCTTCGCTCTCTAATTTGGGGAAACAAATGCCCCCCACCGTTGCGCTCACGTGGCCTACACGTGAGTGCAGCGGTGGCGGCTTTTCTACCGTTGGATCAACTTGGAAGTTGAATCGACTTCCAGCGCCTATAAATAGGACCTTTGGCCCTTTGAGATGACCGTTGTTCATCTTCTTGTTTTCTTGTTTTCTCTGAGAATTGAATTCTCTCTTCAGAGCATAGCTCTCTGTCTTAAGAACTTTTTAGAGTCAAAACTCTGCCCAAATTTAGTAAGGCTTGAACTTTTTAACAGAGCTCTGCTCTTCTCAGATCGTAGATCTAAAAAAATGTTTTAGGGTTTTGCTCATTAACAGAGCCGTGCTTATCTTTAGATCAATGATCTTCAAGATATAATCTTTTTAGGGTGATTTTAACCCATGAACCAGAACACTGTTCATCTTCCATGAAGAACTCTTAGAGTTTGTTCACAGATCTTGAAGATCTTAAAGTTTTTACTCTACAAAATGCTTTGCTTTTTTAGGGTTTTGATGGATGATTCCATCGTTTTCACAGAGCGCGGCTCTTAAAATTTTTAGGGAATTTTATTCCTCTCATGATTAGAGTTAACAGATGTCACTCTTGTCTGCAGAGCATTGCTCTCGAGGGAGTTTAACTCCTTGGCCCAAGGGGCCTCTCATTAAATGAGAATCCTTTTAGGATTTCCTATTTAATGAGTGACTGTCTCATCAATGATGAGCCGTCATTTTGATTTTCTGGGTCCCCTCTGGTCCCTTTCCACTGCATTACAGTGCGGTACAAAATTTAAAGTACCAAGTGTTAGAATTTGAACTGTAACATTGATAGCTAACCCTTGTTCCCCTTCGTGCAGGTACTATGTCTTTCGACACTTCTTTCCCCTTCGTTCGTCCGGAAAGCGCATTCCCTGACGCGCCCGTGAATAGGGAAGTCTTCGCACTGATCAAAGATCACGACCCGGAGCAAAAATCTCTTCATTTATGGGGGTTGTGGTACAATCAAATCATCCGGGGTCGACGCAGCTTCTCTTGTGCGGTGCCTTCGGAGCCCATTTCGGCGCTCCATTACGCCGACTCGCCCCCAGTGAACTATGCCGTAGAGGAGGTCAACTGGACTTCGGAGGGTTGCCTTCAACCTCTATGGCCTCGATACCCGTACAGTCGCCGATGGCTTTGGATACTCTGGGACGGCGTATATATCAAGGCGAGTCGCGCCCTTGGGGACAGCCGTACATGATAGGCTTGACTCCTCGCTATCCAGCCGGGTACTTGCAGTGGGCTCGATACATTTTGTCAGCCAAGAAATCACTGTTGCTAAAGCTTGGGTTGTACCCCGCAGTTTACGCGTCTCTCTTCCAGTATTCCACGCCCCTGTATGGTGGGTCAAAGCTTTCTCGGAACAATGGAATGTACCGACTCACACCTTCCTTCTATCAGATCGGGAAGTTTCCATTTCTCTGGAGGAGTTCGCGGAGATCTCCGGCTTATCTGTCAGGGGAGAACATTACGAGGAGCTACTCCCTCCTGACGAGTACATCTTTGCCACCAAATCAGTGGTGATGGGCCTTACCCCGGAGAATGCCATTCAACATCAGTTCCCAAGTCTGATTAAGGTATTGAAAATTTACGAAAGTCTGTTTCTCGAATCCGGAGGACACGAGGTCAGCTTCGCTGATTTCATTGCTCGCTTTCTTCGCCCGGAAGTCTTATCAAAACAAGCTGCGAAATTCACCAAGCTTGACGACCCGTTTGGTTTTGGCTTGGACAGCTAGCCAACAGTGGAGGCCGATCAAAGGAATTTCTTTCTTCCGGATACCCGGGTCGTCCCCTTTGCAGAGCTTGCAGCTTCAGATATTGACGAAGAGGTTTTCTTTTTGGGGTTTCTTGGCCTATGGTTAAGTTGGTTTGCGCTCCCAATGAACCCTCGCCATATGAGGCCATCCGTCTTCTACCCGGCTCACCGAATGGTTGTTGGGATGCGAGTGGCCGTCGGGGTCGCTGGGCTCGCTCACTTGTATCATGGCCTTAGCTTGGCGGCAGACCCACTCAACCGGGGGTGCAGTCCGTAAATTTCTCGCTGCACTATTTCACTTCGTGGCTCGAGCTGCATGTGCTCGGCGCTTTTGGAGTCCACAAACGGCCCCGTTTCTACGAAAATTATAACTTTCCTCGGGTTATGCGGCTAGTTGACGCTTCCGCTTTGGAACCCACTCAGCAAGAGGCTCGGGGTCTGGTTCTTCGCCCGCGTATGGTCGGGGATGGCATGACCTTCGTCGATAAGGTCTTAACCATTGGCAAGGAATCCACTAAGACGGTGCAGCCGCTGCGGGACACCTTCAAAGACGGGGTTTCTATCTTGAAAGCTCGGGAGATTCTTCACTTATATTCAATCAGGCCATGCTTTTTAGTGTTTAGGCAGAACGATTCGGCGCTGCTCATGAGATACAACCCGCACCATTTTGCTCAACAATCAAGCTACAATCAGGCTGTCCCGCTTGAGGCCTTTTTAGCTGAGCTTGCTGCTACAGAAGAAGGTATCCATAGTGCGCTGCACCATTTCATGCAGCTAAACACTGGATCTAACTTCTTTATCAGCGAGTCGAGCTGCGTTCCGAAAGTCTTGAACGTATATGTGGCGTGGTACCAGCACGCGATGGGTGCTGTTATCAGGGAAGAGAAGCGATTTTTGCTTAATCGCAAAGGTGTTGTACCAGCTGGTAATCCAGCCATTCCCTTGAAGCGACGGACCATCGTTCGTCCTTCCCTAAGAGAAGCTGATGCGGTTGTGGCCCCGCACGCTTTTCCTGATAAGCCTCTACCTCGTGTGCATGTAGGAGCGGTGGCTACAGCGTCTCCCGAGTCTGGCGTGGGTACGGAGATCGGGACTCATCGCCCAAAGTTGCCTGCCAAGCGCAAACTCCTGTCCTCGGCTGCAGTTGCTCGCTCACAGAAAAAGAAGAAGTCACTCTTTTCTACTGACATTGTACTTGGCTAGGAGCCACGTGCCCCTTACAGCGAGGATTTATGCGAGTATGGGACCAACGAGGGTCTATTTATCGCACCTGCAGACGATACCGATCTTCAAGCTGCCCTTGCGGCTTCCGAGCGATTGGCTCGCAATGAAGCGGCACTGATCACTATAGCGAAGTCAGGTATATTTCAATCGCATCTTTCCGCGGTTATTATTATTTTTTTTATGCTTGTACCGACGCTTCTTATTCAACAGGTATCTCTGCCGAAGAGGCTCTCGCGACTTCCCTCAAAACATTTGAGGAGGAAGAGAGGCTCCGCGCTTCTTTGGGCCTTGTTATACTTCGGCTCATTGGGCCTTCATTCCCTTTTTCTTTATTCGTGGTTTAACCCTCTCCTTTTATTTTGTTGTAGGGACTATCTTGACTCGGGTTATTCCAAGTACGGTACCAATCGCGAGTAGTGACGCAACGGCATCGTTAGAGCTGGCTACCGCAGCCACGGCTATCCCTAAGTCACCACAAGGGGTCTCGCTAAAGCAGCCGATGATGGACGTCGTAACAGCGCCGGAGGCAGAGCTTGGTTCAGATGATGGTATACCCTTGTCGGAGGTCCTGAGGAGGTCAGCTCTCACGGCCCAGGCCGAAAGGAAGCGCAGGAGACGTGCAGTGAAAGAACGTGATGCCGCCTTGGCTGTAGTGCAGGCTCAAGCACCGCTCCCCCCTGTCGCTATTCTTCCAGAGGATGCTCCAGTTGCCCTGTCTACCGCCCATAGACAGGTTAAGCGCGCGGCTCGGGAAGAAACCGAAAAGCTGCCCGAAGGTAACGTAATGCTGAGTTTTTTTATTAGAACTTGATCTTCAAATTCTTATACACCATATTCTACAGGGTCAAGTCCTGGCGATGAGATGGCAGATGAGATGACGGCAACCACAGAGCCCGAAGCGGCTACTCTATCTCAGGAGTCTGGGACTGCCCAAACCATCGCTCTTTCCCCTTACGGCTCCCTGATATCGGCGGGCATCGCGAGCATAACGACGGCTCTTGTCGAACAGGGGATGAAGCCACGGGCGCCGAAACTATTGCACTAAAGGAGAGTGAAGAAACCGCTGCGCCCGGTGATGCTTCCGTCGCGGCTTTGGTTGGTGACCCGTCAGGTAAATCTTGAGTCATTGTTCTCCTTTTTATTCCGCAATCCCTTTCAGCTTGTTCTGACGGTATTTTATTTTTAGGTGCAGCGAACGCTGAAATTGTGTCATCTAAAGCACCTTCGGTCGCCGCCATGACAGTTGTTGTCCCCTCGCCTTCTCCTATGTCCTCTGGAAAGCTGGAAGGTACGGGTTTGCGAATTATCGGTTTCACTGTAGGTATCGTTCTCTTTGTATTGACAGTACATTGTCATATTTTGCAGGAGTTCATTTTGACCATCTGTATCAGGAGCTGAACCTGCATTTCTCCTTCCAGTCGGAAGTCACTCCGCCCGCTGGTGTTGGTCAGTATATCCTTCAGCTATTGTTTCTTTCTTTCTTTTACGAATAGCCGTGTTGTTACTAAATCTTCCTTGTATTGATCGCAGTGCCACGGATCGGAGGAGGGGACGAGAGAATAGCCGCGCCTCTGGTACTCCCAACTTTGCCACCTGTCGCAGCTGGTATAGTAGACTCCATCGCTCGTGCATTTTCTTTATCTCTTGAGCCGACATTTGACCATAATTTGTTTTGCAGCAATCGCACCAGCTCCAGTTCCCTTTGAGTCTCGCATATTAATGCCGGCAGGGCCCTTTTCTAGACGGCCATCTTCCAAGGGCGCTGCGATGAGTCTGCGAATGTTGAGCGAGTTCGTCGAGGATCTTGACGCTGAGGCCCTCGTATCTGCTGCAGACTTTGCTGCTGAGGTTAATCCCATGCTGGCAATGCTCGTGAACTTCCACAACGAAGGTGTCGTCGAGTCTTGGGTTAATTACTGCAGACAGATCGAGGCCTACTTGCACGAAATTGAGCTCAAACGTCTTGCTCCAGAGGTTTTGGCCTTGAACTCCCAGCGGGTTACATGGGTTGAGCAAAGTGTTCCCTTCCTTCGCCATTTTGAACAAGAGGCGACCCTAAGACGGAAGGAACATGAGATGGCTTCCAGCGAGTCTGTCCAGTTGAATGCTCAAGTCGAAGCGAATGCTGCACAGTTGAAAGCCAATTTTGAAAACCTCCAGCGATGTATTTCTGACGGGCTGATGCCGAGGCGGAAGTTTGACTTCATTGAGCAGGTTAAGCAGAGTCATGAAGCCGCCCAGCAGGAAATCGATGAGAAGCTTTCATCATGTTTGCAGCAGCGGGCTCGAATTGAAGCGGAGCTGGCCGCGGCGGCCGATCGTGAAAAGGAATTGAGAGGAGTGCGAGAGCGGCTTGCTGATTTGCTAAAAATGCCTCCTTCTCAGTAGCGATATTTGTATCAATCGAAAATTTGTAATTTATGAATAACATGTCTTTATTCATTTTTATTCTTTTGTACGATGTATCTTGTACTCAATTGAATTTATGAATAAAAGACACATTTTTTATCTCCGACTATCGCCTTCTTTTCTTTGCTGTGTTGTTAGCACGTTACTTTAGCAAGTGTGTCCTGTAGATGATAAATAACGGTTCATCTTGCACTCTTTGTGGGACAGGGATGGCTTAGGAAACAGATTCAGGTCTGCCGCCTAAGACTTTTCAACTTTATGAGCCGTGAGGGTCTCATAAAGAATTTTCTCCCTACAAGTCGAGAGGATCCCGTAGGTGTATTTTTCTCCTTAGGAGTCGTGAGGATTCTTAAGCACATTTTCTCTTGAGAGTCGTAAGGATCTCACAAGAGAATTTTTTCTTTTACAAGTCGAGAGGACTCGTAAGCGGTTGGTGAGTTGACTTGTTTCCGAGTCGAAGTATTGTTCCGACGGGGAGGTCGTTGGATGACGTATTTCCGAGACGGGGTCATTGGATGACGTGTTTCCGAGACGGGATCATTGGATGACGTATTTCCGCGACGGGGTCATTTTGCTGACGTGTTTCCGAGACGGCATCATCTGCTGACGTATTTCCGCGACGCTGACGTATTTCCGCGACGGGGTCATCTGCTGACGTATTTCCAAGACGGGGTCATTGGATGACGTATTTCCACGACGGGGTCATTGAATGACGTATTTCCGAGACGGGGTCATTTGATGACGTATTTCCGCGACGGGGTCATTGGATGACGTATTTCCGTGACGGAGTCATTTGATGACGTATTTTCGAGACGGGGTCATTTGCTGACGTATTTTCGCGACGGGGTCATTGGATGACGTATTTCCGAAACGGGGTCATTTGCTGACGTATTTCCGAGACGGGATCATTTGATAACGTATTTTCGCGACGGGGTCATTGGATGACGTATTTCCGAAACGGGGTCATTGGATGACGTATTTCCACAATGGGGTCATTTGCTGACGTATTTCCGCGACGGGGTCATTGGCTGACGTATTTCCGTGACGGGGTTATTTGATGCCGTATTTCCGAAACGGGGTCTGATTGTCACGTTTTCACCGTGTCGTATTTAAAAAGAGTTTTGAAATTACCGCAATCAAAACAGTGTCGCGTGTAGCGAGCTGCGATGAGTACGGGTCGTCCGCAGGGAGATGGTAAGTTTTTAGGCTTGTTTTAACGAGTTAATACCGTGTTTTGATTTGTTGGTTAAACTAAATGTCGTAACAAGGATATGTATAAAAAAAAGACCTGTTAAGGATAGTAATAGGTTAGATTGTATGAAGGTGATGTTTGCCGATTCCTTATAACCCCAACTTTGGTATTGACACTAAAGCAATAGGTAACAATGCGGATTAGGGAACTTGAAATACGGTATTTGCGGCATTTCACTAAATCTGTCTTCCTTGTCCCTTGTCCTTCCGTTGTCATCTCTTGATTTTAGCCTTCGGCAAACCACTAGCAATCCGGTCACAAATAGGAATCATCGCTATCGTGGTAGGATAGGATGCCTAGCGGAGCGGAATTGCGAGTGATTTGCACGGAGTTTCAATTGCAAAGTTTAAGGTTTTTAAAGTTTTAGCAAAGAATATCTTCAAATACAATCTAACCATATTCCACCCTTAACAAGTAAATAAATTACTCACACATATTTACAAAGTAGAAATAAAGAAAAGAGAAAAGAGTAAGGAACATAATAAAAAATACGAGAAAAGAAAGATAAAGAGAGAACCAATGAATCCAAGTGTAAATATCTCCAAGAGTTCTATAAGCCCAGTGCAATGTGAAATCCAAATACCAAATTTTAAGGTTGCAAGCTCACTTAAGAGGTTGCAAGATCAAAGTAAAGCAAGAATTTCACAAGTTTAAATATGTAAAATAGAACAAGACATGGTAATAAAAATGAGAACTTTTTATTGAATTGTAAACAAATTACAAGAGATCTTGAAGTCAAGAACCTAAACCTTAAACTTGCAAGTTCAAATGAGAAGTTGCAAGGTCAAGACAAAGGGACAAGAGCTCAAGAATTACAAAGAGAAGCAAACCTACAAATTACAAGAATTCTAAAACAAAACTAAACAAAAAGTGTCCTTCACCTTTGCCCTCTGATCTACTTTTATAGGCAAAAAAGATAATTAAATAAACAATAAACACAAGACCACGTGGCAGCAGAGGAGAGACTGTGAGAGACTGGGCCCTACGGGAGGCAGGGGGGCCGGCCAGCTCGGCTCAAAGGGGAAGGCGCTCGGCCCAAAACCGAGGGCTCATGCTCGAACTTGGTGTGTTGTCATGTGTTGTCGCCAGTATCTTTTTGGTCCTGTTTATTTTCTATGTTTTGACCTGGTTTGCACCCAGTGCTTGGAGGGAAATTTGAATCTTTAAATCAATACATAATCTTTAGCATTGAATGCACATTACTTCATGTCTATTTGTGCCTTGATTCATGGCTGCCCCCACCATGGTCCATGCTGATTTGTCTATTTGAATTTGATTTGCACTCTGTTTTGAAAGGAAATTTGAATCTTTAAATCAACACACAATCTTTAGCATTGAATGCACAATACTTCATGTCCACATGTGCCTAAAAGTCTTTTGTACACACTTATTTGTGTTGGACCATTTAGATAAAAGGTGTGTACACAAACTTGTTGCAAAAAGAAACTCATGAAGTATCGGTCGATTTGCGGTTCTGGTTGTAGTGTCGGCTCTCAAATGATATATCCGTGCTTTTGAATGTATTTTCAGTATTTTGTCACGGATACCTGTAATCTGTATTACTGAGCAGACACCGGTTAATAGTACCGATAAATACAACAAATAGATAATGAATGAGCGATATTAGAATGCAGTTTTCTGATATGAACAAATACCCCCAAATTTATCTTTTGCTCGTCCCGAGCAAAACAAAAAGAATCCTGACCTCACTTTCGCAGGGAACGCGATTGCACTGAGCTCATGCAACAAGCCGTTAAACCTCTAGGTGTCCCTAGTAGGACGAGTGTTGTCTCCTGAGGGTTTTCAGCGGATTCTACCCACAAAATTCTGTCAAGCTAGTTTTTGCGAAATAACTATGATTCAAACCCTAAAGTTTTGTTTTAAAACTAGCAATTCTATTATCCTAAATTTAGAACAATCGAACCTTTATTTTTTACACCTCGCTTCTTATTTAACTTAAGATTTTATATGTCTTTACGTGCAGTGCAAATAGTGTCGTTAAGTTTCAAAAGGATCGATTAAAGTCGTTATGTCACAAAATAAAACCCAGATAAAAACTTAAAAAGGATCACATAAGTTTTATAAAGAGTTAAGTATTTCTCAAGTTTCGTTTTCCATTTAAGTTTCAAATTCAGAATTTATATCTTCCGTAACAGGAAACTAGGTCTTATTTTTCACTCCACCTTTTTCTTGTTTTCGTTTCATGCACACCTCTGTGAACGTGCAATAGTCTTCATCATAGGATAAAACCTTCATATCTCCGCTAGAAATATTTTATAAAAACCTGTCTTTTGTCAAGATTATTCTCACACAAAAAACCGTTAGGAATTTTAACTCGGAGAGAACACTTGCTTAACTTTGTTTTAATTTGGACTTTCTAGCCTTCTTAGTGAGCTTTGGGTCAATGCTCCCAAAGCAGTTGGTTTTAGGACATTAGGTGTAGAGACACCCCAGCGGACTTAATTACTCAAGTTACCTAGGCCCTAAAACAAAAGACCAATTTTAGCGTGAAAATCATGATGATTTAATGCGAACGGAAATATAACCGGTAGTTCAATTATTTTTTGGATAAAGGACGTGTTTAGTGGGTCAGGTGTGTAATCACTTCAATTAAGTTTTAGATGGGTTATTCTTTAGAATTAGTTCCAATTAAGGTATCAATAACATCCTTTCATATCCGCTTCACTTCATAAACTATTCTTGATATTACTTATTTCAGAACAAACCTATTTGATCCTCAGAAAATAATTTATCAATTAAAAAGTTTTCAGACATAAAAAACTTGTCATCAAATTTTCAAAAACTCATGACACGGGTAGTGTGATGTAAAGACGTAGATTAGCTACAATTAACATCAAAGGAGGGTTATCTTTCAGGTTTTCAAAATCTAAAAATGGGATTTAGTTGTTCCTAATTTATCAAACAAAACCGTCGAAAATATTGAATTTAAGTTCTCCCACTAACTAACTTGACGACAAAGTTTTTACGTTTTTAGAAAATTTTCTGATTTTTATGGGTTTTAGTATGCAGATGCAAAATATACATACGAATGCGAAGGTTAGAAATGCGTACCGAGCGTACCCCCAAACTTAAACTGGATGTCTTTGTACATCAAGAAGGCAAAATTCGTGAAGGGTCAAAATCGTCGGTTATATATAAACATTTTTATTTATGAAATGAAATGAGCATCACCAAAGAAGAGTGCTCGTCAAAAATGGATATGCACCGGACAAGAATATCCATGTATATATACAAAATAGTATATACATACCCCCAAACTTATTTGAAAAGGTGTCCACTGTTTTGGCTGGATAACCGAAGTTTGGTGGTAGGCAGAGGAAGATTATGCAGGGTAAACCGGCTCCTGCAAGACCAGGAGCTCCTCTGATGGTTCAGCGCTAAGGTATGGTTTCATTCTGTGTCCGTTTACTTTGAAAAATGAACCGTCCTTTGGATTTTCCAAATCCACCGCGCCGTGCGGATAAGGAGACATGCCAAGATCAGTCTTATAAGCAGTTCGAAATGCCCAAAGGGCATCAGTGAGTTTTAAAGACCAATCCTTACGGTTCTTGGAAACCGTTTTCTCCAAAATCTGTTTGATTTGCCGATTAGACACTTCGGCTTGTCCATATGTTTTGGGGTGGTAGGACGTGGATAGCTTATGATTAATGGAGTATTTCCGCATTAAGGCCTCGAAAGTCCTATTACAGAAATGTGTTCCATTGTCACTAATGATCGCGGGGGTGCCCGAACCGTGAAAAAATGTTTTCTTTAAGGAATCGAACGACAACCTTGTTGTCGTTCTTCCGGCTGGGCACAGCCTCGACCCATTTAGAGACGTAATCAACAGCTAGAAAAATATACAGGTTCCCAAAAGAGCTGGGAAACTGCCCCATGAAGTCAATCCCCCAAACATCGAAAATCTCGACAACCAAGATTGGTTGGAGCGGCATCTCGTTTCTCCGGGATATCCGGCCCAAGTGTTGGCACCGGGAGCAAGTCTTGCAGTAATCATGAGCGTCTTTGAAGAGTTGTGGCCAGTAGAAGCCACACTGCAAGATCTTCTCGGCTGTCTTTCTGGGGCCAAAATGCCCGCCACACGTTTGATCGTGGCAAAACAACAGCACACTCTTGAATTCATTGTCAGGGACACACCGACGAATAATCTGGTCGGGACATTACTTGAACAGATAGGGTTCGTCCCAGTAAAAGTGTTTTACTTGGGATAAGAATCGAAGTCTGTCCTGACTTGACCATTCATTCGGTAGTAGTCCTGTGGCCAAATAGTTCACAATATCTGCGAACCAGGGTTCGCACGATACTGTCAAGAGCTGTTCATCAGGAAAAATGTCGTTTATTGGAAGTGGAAGCGTCGGCGAAGAAGGGAGTCATGAAAGATGGTCGGCGACTACGTTTTCACATCCTCTTTTGTCCTTGATGACAAGGTCAAACTCTTGAAGTAAGAAGATCCAACGTATCAGCCGAGATTTTGCTTCCTTCTTCGCAAAAAGATGGCGTAGAGCTGAATGGTCTGTGTAGATGATGACTGGAGAGCCGATCAAGTAAGGCCTGAATTTTTCTAATGCAAACACAACAGCCAAGAATTCCTTCTCGGTTGTTGTGTAATTCAGTTGGGCATCGTTCAGGGTCCGGCTGGCATAGTAGATTACATGCGGCATCTTATCGATGTGCTGTCCAAGGACCGCACCGATAGCAAAGTCGGATGCATCGCATATAATCTCAAAGGGATACGTCCAGTCAGGAGAAGAAAGTACGGGAGCAGAAGTGAGTGAGCTTTTTAGTGATTCGAACGCAGTCACACAGCTCGATTTGAAGTTGAATGTGGTGTCCTTGGCCAGCAGAAGAGTCAAAGGCCTAGCGATCTTGCTAAAGTCCTTGATGAACCGTCTATAGAAACCGGCATGGCCAAGAAAGGCTCGGATGTCTCTGACGCATTTGGGAGGAGGGAGATTGGAAATGACTTCAATCTTCGCTTTGTTTACCTCAATGCCATTTTGCGGAATGATATGTCCTAGGACAATACCTTCGCGTACCATGAAGTGGCATTTCTCCCAGTTCAAAGTGAGGTTTTTATCCTTACACCGGGTAAGGACAGCATCGAGATGCTGCAAACACTCGTCAAAGGAATCGCCGAAAATGGAGAAATCGTCCATGAAGATCTCTAAGAATTTCTCCACCATATCTGAGAAGATTCCCATCATACACCGATGGAAGGTAGCGGGCGCATTGCATAACCCAAAGGGCATGCGGCGATATGCAAACGTGCCGAAAGGACAGGTGAACGTGGTTTTGTCCTGGTACTTTTCGGCGATGGGAATCTGATTATAGCCGGAGTAGTCATCCAGAAAGCAGTAGTACTCGTGTCCAGCCAATCGTTCAAGCATTTGGTCAATGAAAGGTAGCGGAAAGTGGTCAATCCGCGTTGCGGCGTTGAGTTTTCTATAATCGATGCATACTCGCCACCCGGTTTGGGTGCGAGTAGGGATTAACTCGTTCGCCTCGTTGGTGATGACCGTTATGCCCGACTTCTTGGGGACAACGTGAATGGGGCTGACCCACTGGCTATCAGAGATAGGGTAAAAGATACCACTATCTAGACATTTGACGATCTCTTTTTTCACAGCCTCCTTCATGACTGGATTGAGTCGCCTTTGTGGATCCCTGGCTCGTTTGGCATCATCCATCATATGAATATGATGTTCAACGATCAGGGGACTAATCCCCTTGATGTCCGCCATTGACCAGCCAAAAGCTGGCCGATTGCTTTGCAAGACCGTAAGAAGGGCTTTCTCCTGCTCTGGAGCTAGAGAAGCCGAGATGATGACAGGGAGGGTCTCATTCTCACCTAAGTAAGCGTACTTGAGGTGAGACGGCAATGGCTTGAGTTCGAACGCTGAAGGTGAAACGATTGAAAGCAAGATTGGCGAAAAGGTCTCGAACTCAAAGGATTCCAGTAGAGGCTCAAAACGAGTGTAAGCGACCGAGTTGGATGGTTCAGCTAATGCGTCCGGAAATTCAAAAGATTCAAGCTCGGGTGGCAACAAGCCAAGATCGTTCGAGAAAGTGAAACACTCGTAATCTATGTCGAGAGCAAAAGCAGCAGCATGTTCAAAAAAGAACGCACTAGTGGCGTCAAGATTGCTGTGATCGAACAAAAACTCCTCGAATTCACAGTCCTCAGGGTTGATCTCCTGGATCGAACAAACGTCCAGTATATGAGCATTAGGGTCGGAGGGCTGATTCGCTAATCTAAAAATGTTGAGTTCAATTGTCATGTTTCCAAAAGATAGGTTCATCGAACCGTTTCGACAATTGATCACAGCATTTGAGGTTGCAAGGAATGGACGACCGAATATCACCGGAATTTGATTCCGGGGGTTAGCTACAGGTTGTGTGTCTAAAACAATGAAGTCAATAGGGAATATGAAGTCCCCAGCCTTTATTAACCCATCCTCTAGCTCACCCCTAGGATTGGTGATAGATCGGTCGGCCATTTGGAGAGTACAATGTGTGGGTTTCAGCTCTGCTACACCTAGTTACTCATATACAGAGTACGGAAGCAGGTTAACACTGGCACCAAGATCCAAAAGAGCGCGGTTGATGTTCTTATCCCCAATGGTTATTGAAATCGTAGGACAGCCAAGGTCCTTCCGTTTTTGAGGTAAAGTTTGGATAAGGGCATCACTCACGGCACTAGCTAAGAAAAACTTTCTTGGGTACCTGAGATTTTCTCTTCTTAGTGCACAAGTCCTTTAAGATTTTTGCATAGGAAGGGACTTGTTGGACTGCATCTAAGAGGGGAATGTTGATGTTAACCTGTTTAAACAACTCCAGAATCTTCTCCATTTGTGGATTTTGTTTATTGGACCTCAACCGGTTTGGAAATGGAACATTTTTGAAATTGGTTGAGTCCAATGCTTGTGAAGGAGGTTGTGGAGTTGGAACGGATCCTAGAGCTGGAGTTTTTGTGGAGTGAGATGTGGGTCCGTTCGGAGTAGCGGAAGAATAAGAGCCTTTTGAAGAATGGAGAATAGGCTCAGAAGACGAAGAAGAAGAAGAAGAAGAAGAAACAGCCGGGGTGTCGTCGTCTATCCGCATGCCAATGTTGTTGTGCAGCATCATTCCAAATCTTAACGTAGTCACGGCACTCACATTATGGTTTTGTTGTTCTAGAGCAACATGTACATTATGTGGGTGTTCAGGATTTGGGAGTGGTTGAGATGGAAGCTTCCCCTTCTCTCGCTCGCTTAACGCCGCATTCAGCTGTGCAATCTGGGCTTCGATGGTCTTTATGCTTTGCCCGTGAGCAGCGGTGTGTTGTACCAGAGACTGAATGGAAGACTGGATGTTGGCGGTGGATTGAGTCGATTGTTTTACAAACGCCTCCAGACTCCGTTCTAGCGAGGAAACCTTATCGTTGTTTGACAGAATAAAGTTGTTTTGAGGAAAAGAATTGTTGGGTGCAAAATTGTTCGTCGGATTTTGAAAAGGTTGGGGTTGGAAGGGCTGCTGATATTGTTGTTGAGTTTGTTGCTGAGCTTGTTGTTGAGGAGGCCCCCTTTGAAAGTTGTTCTGCCCATGGAACTGATTTTGACTCTGGTTCCACGCGAAATTGGGGTGGTTTCTCCAACCGGGATTGTAAGTGGAAGAGTACGGATCATTTCTTGGTCTCTGCTGAAATGCAGCATTGACCTGATCCTGTCTTTGGGAAGGTGGGTTGTAAGGACACTCTTCGGTCAAATGGGATGGATCAGAACAACAAGCGCAGATGGTACGAGGGGGAAGAGCAGGGGCAGGAGAAGGAGATGAGAATTTGCTCTCAATTGCTTCCAGTTTTCGCATGATTGCAGCCGTCTCTGCCTTCATTGCAATTGAGATATCGAGTTGATGAATGCCTTTCCTAGACTGACTGGAAGAAGTAGAAGAGGAAGAAGAAGTGCTCGGTCTGGTGCTCTCCCATTGAAGCGTTTGTTCTGCAAGATCATCGAAGAATTGCTAAGCTTCCTCGTCAGATTTGGATAGAAAGTGGCCTTGACAAATGGTCTCCAGCAACTGCTTAGTTGTTGGATTCAGGCCCTCGTATAAGGTCTGGAAAAGTTGCCATCTCTCAATACCGTGATGAGAGCACTGAACAAGAAGGTCTTTGTATCGGTCAAAGCACTTCCAAAAAGGTTCGGTAGGAAGCTTGGAAAATTGGTTGATTTTGTTTCGGATTCTCGCGGTCTTGTGATTTGGGTAGAACTTTTTAAGAAACGCTTTTACAAACTCATCCCAACTGGTTATGGAATGCGATGCGGTGCTGTACAGCCACTTCTCAGAATGGTGACACAGAGTGAAAGGAATGACTCGTAACCGTATAGCATCGTCGGACAGTTGGGTTGTCTTCATCGTTGCACAGATGTTCTGGAATTTGTTGATGAAGATGTAGGCATCTTCGGATTCCAGCCCGTAAAATTTGGGCAACATGTTGATAAAGTGGAGCTTATGTAACAACTCTAATTTTGTATACCAAAAATTTGCTTTAAATATAGTGTATACTTGGAGTATTGATATTGCTGGAAACAATTTAAGTATCTAATTCCTTACAATAATTATAAGAAGGAGCTTGTAGCTCATTGGTAATACCTTGCACTGCTGAACCAAGCCATCAGAGTTCGAATCCCATGCCCCACATAATTTTTATATCTTTTTGTTTTAATTTTCTTTAGAAGTCAATCGGTCAAACAGCCATAACTCCCAATTTATTGCGAATTAAAAAAATTAAAGCATACCAAAACCTTCCCCAGACCGAGCCCGACCCAACGGCACCCGACTCGGCCACGACTCGGCTGAATCGGCCGGCGCCGCCGGCCGGACCGGCCGAGTCGTCAACACGAAAATTTTTCGTGTTGACTGGGTCTTTTCACCTGCATACTCTAAATTTTTTGTACTGTTACCAATTTTCAATTAAATCTCTTTTAAGACCAAATTTAATGAATTTTTATTGATTTTTACATTTTTTAAAAATATTTTTTAATCCAAACCCTAACCCTAGCCTAGCCCTATATAAAGACCCATATCCTCTACCTTTTCCCCTCACAACTCTAAGTCTACTCTCTCAAATTCTCGAGAACTCGGTACGAAGAGCGAGAAGCGAAGCGCTGCCGAAATCGACGACGGATTCCGGCGACCGGATCAGAACCTTCGCGACGCTTTCGACGAATCGGCAACCACCACATCCATTAGCTTCATTAGCTTGTCCAAACCGTAAGTCCCACCTTCTTCTATCTCTCTTTTCTTTAAGGTAAAAATACGACTTTTTGGAACCCGACGGAAATCGGACAAACCAATTTCCGATTCGGTTTTTCTATAAATTTCCACTTGTCACCTAAATACATAATATCTACCCATATTCATGTTGACTATTAATCACCCATAAACCAATTTAATCAAACTTTTTCACATGAAATGATAGCTTCTTTGCAAAACCGTATTCTTTTCATAAAAATACTATGAAATTCATTTTTCTTAGTTTAATCAATTACCTCACTACTAAATATATTTATCTTGATCACAAAACTTGTAGAACTCAATTTGAATGAAATTTCACACATAAAATGATAACGTTTTCGAATACCGTATTCTTGCGCTATAATACCTTTAAGTTTAACATAGCATGTTTTACCTTTAAACTTCACCAAAACCTAAAATAAATCACGAGGTAATGACCTACCTCTACACACACTCAATATAACCCTAATTGATAACTGTTAAATCACAGAATACGAAATTACAGGACTTTTCACTAAAATACCCTAATCTTTATAATCTTTATTGAAAGCATTAAGTTGTAAACTTTTCTAAATAAAATCTTTTAATAAAAGGAAAACACGATTGGTCATGGACATCAATCGTTTATCTAAACTGTCTTGTGGTGCCTAGGCAAGTGTGTCTAAGGTTAGTGGTTTTTAATTAGGCCCACGACTGTGGTTCCTTCCCACTTACCTGGCACTTACCTGGCCGCAATTGACGGTGAAGAGGCGATTTGAGACTTCTAATGACTCATCGTTTAGACCTTAGAAATAGGCTAGTTGGCTTAGGAAACCCTAACAACTAAAATACGGAAAACTAAATTCTTTTGCAAATAAATACCTTATATTTATAAAACCGTTTTCCTAAATGAGAAGTGTTTATAAAACCTAAGCAAAGTGCCGCTACAACCCATTTTTTGGGAACCTGTTAGGGATAGTACGGTTCATCGTGCACCCGCAGGCTAGTAGTGCGAGATTCAGACCTCCGCGAGGAGCATTCGGTCTCGAAAAGTTTAAAATACGATATTTAAGGAAAATGAGACTTTCTCTAAATAAAATAATTATATAAAATTATTCATGTGTTAATATATATATAATTAACATTTAAACACCTATTTTATCATAATCTAAAGTTTCCACTTTTTCCTAAAATTAAAAAATTAAAAGTTACATTTAAATACCATGAATCTCAAATAAAACAATTAATACTTTTATTAGGATATATTCACTAGAATAACACAAATAAAATACACATTCATTATAACAATAAAGACGATTATTAAATACTTGAGGTATATTTTGAAAACTATACAAAAGTACTTTTTACAGAAAACCCCCTCAAGTTTTACAAATTACAAAAAAGCCCCTAACTACTATTGGACTTCAAATTATCTTTCTTTTAGTCTGACTCGGGTTAGAGTCTGACTATTCCTGACTCGAATATGATTCAAGTCGATCTATATTCTTTTATACTCCAACCCAATTTGAATACATGAAACCCTGAATCCAGTTAACAATATATTCCTTTTGACTGAATCAAACCATGGATATTCATCCATTATCCTGATATTCCATTTACCTGATTATACAGTTACATCATGTTTACTGATATCATGGTTTTGGTCAGTCACCCAACTTACATATTCCAATACAACAATACTGTTAAAACACTACGGGGTTTAAGGGGTAGATTGGTACGGAAGGTGTTAAAGGTGGCACGAGGTGGTCAGATTAAGACACCTAACCTGAATCCTATTGCTGTTGTACCGTAGCATAACGGTTCCTTGTACTTTCCTTTTGCCCTGATCTCTAGCATATAGAGATCCCCCTCATATACACTGGCATCCTTCTGTACCAAGCTACAAACAACAGCGTTACACAATGTTCCATAATATTCAACAATATAACACTTTAGAAAATATATACTGTTACTCTGTCATTCTCATTCTCCTTATTCTTTGGGACTTACCGAGCGATCTGTTCGCTGACGACATTCTATTCTTTCTTCTTTGAATGTCGTCAGGTGCGTTGGACCAAGCTGAGATCGAGCCCACCGGTGAAGATTTGGAGCAGTTCCAGGAAGACGCAGAACTCTAGATACTGTACCTTGTTCTTTTCAGTTTATTTCATTTTCTGTTATGCCACTGTTTGGGCATTGCTTTGATTCCAGTTGTATTTTCTTTTCATGTATTGTACAAAGAATGTTATTAATAAAAGTTGCTGTTATTTCAATATTATTTTATATTGCTTAGCTACGCTTAGCGTATGTACTTCTGAGTACATACGTAACGGACCTCGTTGCGTCCACTTCGCCGTACACTGGGAAGCGGGGCGTGACAGGTTTTGTTGGTGGCCCATGCAGGTCAGAGCTGTATGAATCTCTAACATGCAGTTCTGGTCTGCGTGAACAACCTAAGTAATATAACACAAGAACCAGCAACTAAGATATTCTTTACAATTCATGTTCTTTGAATCTTGCAAATTTCTATTCCTTGAATCTTATCATTTCATATATTTGAATCTGTCCTAACCCAAATTTTTCTTCAAGGTTATGGATTCCCCGAACAACACCAGCACCAACGTCAACAACACCCCTCCAGCACTACCTCTCACTCCAGTTGTTCCTGCACCACCCACTGAGCAAACGATGCTATTTGAGGAGATCCGCAGTCTTCTCGAGGGACAACAACAACTTCTGAATCGTCCTGAGACCGATGCACCGGGAGTAAAGCAATTCAGAGCTTTGCACCCAAAGCAATTCTCGGGTAAAGGAAGCCCTCTTGAAGCGGAAGAATGGGCACAAAGCATCGAAGACGATCTGGCAGCAGCTCATGTGCCAGACCACGCTTGGGTCCGTGTAGCGAAGCTACAGCTAACGGATAACGCTCGCAATTGGTGGAAGGCAGAAGAGACCCGTCTGGCACAGCCGATTGAATGGAAGACATTTCGCGAGAAGTTTGACGCGAAATATTTCCCTGTGACTGCGAAGTTCGCTATGGAGCAACAGTTTATTCATCTACAGCAAAGATCAATGTGGGAGAAATCGGTAGATGAATACGATGCTGAGTTTACTATGTTGAGCCGGTAAGATATGTCACAATAGTTAAATTTTTAAATATCACATATTACACAGCCAACACAATCTTTAAACAGATTCGCGGCACATCTGATACCGACGGACGAGATCAGAGCCCGTCGTTTTCAGCAAGGTTTGGACACAGAGATCAAGGCTGCTCTAGCCACAGGAAAGTTTTTGACTCATGAGGAAGCCCTAGAAGCTGCCCGCAGTTATGAGGCAGTAATAAAAGAGAGGGGCAGACCTCAGTCTGCAGGAGTCAAACGCCCTGCCAACCAGATGGCAGGTGGAGCCACGTCCAGACCATCTTTCGTGCCGAGGCGACCCGGAGTACCAACTCATCGTCCTAGCCCAGCTTTTTGCACCTACTGCAAGAGAACTGGACATATGATGAAGGACTGTCGTCGAGCCAACCGCCTCTGCTTAGTCTGCGGTTCAGCCACTCATGATATTGGATCTTGTCCCCAAAGGCAGAACTCAGTTGCTGCACCCAGGCCAGCAAATACTTATCAGCAGCGACCCGCTCTTCAGACACCTGCTACCAGACTTGCACTGCCTGCACCACCTAGGGGACCACAAGCTGCACCACCTCCTCGACAGTTCTATCAAGCTCAAAGGAACGTTCAGAGGAATGCTCCTCAGGCCAGGAGAAATGCTCCTCAGGCCAGGAGGATTGTGCCGAAGCGCCAGGCTTTCATGATGTCTGTGGAAGAAGCTGAGGCCACTGGCCAAGTCATTACTGGTAAACTGTCTTTCTCAAACTCAACTTTTAGTTTTGCTTACCTACACACTTTCCCTATACCTAAAACCTATCCCATATACCTTAGGTACAATCCTAGTAGCTTCACTACCTGCACTTGCACTGTTTGATACTGGAGCATCCCACTGCTTTATGTCGTAACGGTTTGTCCGAACCCATGCGATTCCAGTCTCACCGCTTGTATCCAGCTGGAACGTCAGTTCTGGGAATGGTGTTCTAAAGGCAACTATGGGATACAGTATGTGTCCAGTCGTCGTCTGCAGTCGAGAGTTTTACGCTGACTTCAAGGTACTGGATATACCAAACTTCGATGTGGTTCTAGGAATGGACTGGCTTGGAGCTTTTTATGCTACCATCGACTGTCGTCAAAGGAGGGTAGTATTTGAGATTCCCGATCATCCGGTCTTCTATTTCAAGAGTGGAGATCGTACACTGGAGCCAAGTGCTTACAAAGCAAAGCCAGGGGAAGCAGTAGTTGCAACAACTCAGGCAGAGGAAGAGTCAAGACCGGAGGTAGTTCGAGAGTTCGATGATGTATTCCCTGACGATATATCAAGTTTGCCTCCCGATCGAGCTCTTGAATTCAGTATTGACTTAGTACCAGGAGCACAACCAGTGATCAAAGCACCGTATAGACTAAGTCCGGAAGGATTGAAGGAAGTTCGAACACAGTTGGATGAATTACTGGCGAAAGGATGGATTCGTCCCAGCACTTCAAGTTGGGGAGCACCTGTACTATTGGTGAAGAAGAAGGAAGGTTCATACAGAATGTGCATCGACTATAGGGCCTTGAACGAAGTTACTATAAAAAATAAGTATCCACTCCCGCGCATCGATGATTTATTCGATCAGCTAAGTGGATCTTGTGTTTTCTTTAAACTAGATCTTCGTTCAGGTTATCATCAAGTGAAGGTCAAGGAAGCTGATATTCACAAAACAGCTTTCAGAACTCGCTATGGACATTACGAATTTCTAGTAATGCCATTTGGAGTGACCAATGCACCAGCAATCTTCATGAATCTTATGAACCAAGTTTTCCGGGAGTATTTAGACAGGTTCGTTGTCATCTTCATCGACGACATCTTGGTATATTCAAAGAACCGGAAAGAGCATGCGGAGCACTTACGAATTGTCCTAGAAACTCTTCGTCAACAACAGCTTTATGCCAAGTACAGTAAGTGCGAGTTTTGGCTAAAACAAGTTGGTTTTATTGGACACATCGTATCAGGAGAAGGGATTTCTGTGGATCCAGCAAAATTTTCAGCAGTCAGCGAATGGCCTACACCAAAATCAGTGAAGGATATTCGGAGTTTCTTGGGTTTAGCTGGATATTACAGAAGATTCATTGAAGGCTTTTCGAAGATAGCAACACCCTTGACCAAGCTCACACGAAAAGATGAAGAATTTGTGTGGTCAGAAGCATGCGAGCAAGCTTTCGTAGAACTCAAGACAAGACTGACATCTGCACCTATTCTCGTCATACCGGATCAATCTGGAGGATTCGAAGTGCATTGCGATGCATCCGGTAAGGGATTAGGATGTGTTCTACATCAGCACGGTAAAGTTGTGGCTTATGCTTCAAGACAACTGAAGACTCATGAGCGCAATTATCCGACGCATGATCTAGAGTTGGCAGCTGTTATTTTTGCTCTCAAGATTTGGCGCCACTACTTACTTGGTGAACGAGTGAACATCTACACAGATCATAAAAGTCTGAAGTATGTGTTTACTCAGAAGGAGTTGAATATGCGGCAGAGAAGATGGTTAGAACTTATGGCGGACTTTGACATCAACTTGCAATATCATCCAGGAAAGGTGAACGTAGTACCTGATACTCTTAGTCGCTAACCATTAGCAATGAATCTCACCGTCCAGTGGAAGCTGCAGCAAGACCTACATCAGATGGAGATCGAACTAGTCATGCCAAGTGATGTTTCAAATTTAATGAATCTGCAAGTTCAATCAAATATTGTCAATCAGATCAAAGCAGCTCAAACCAGCGATGCTAAGTTGCAAAAGATCAGAGAACAAGTGGAGAATGGACTCAGAACAGATTTCATCATCCATGAAGACGGATCTTTGAGATACGGCAGCAGATTGTGTGTACCAAAGGGTCCTGTTCGGGAAGAGTTAATGAAAGAAGTTCACAGCTCTCCCTATTCAGTACATCCTGGAGGCACCAAAATGTACAAAGATCTACGTCAGAATTATTGGTGGCATGGAATGAAGCGTGAAGTAGCCAGGAGTGTCGCAAAATGTTTGGTGTGTCAGCAGGTAAAGGCTGAACATCACAGGACAGCAGGACTACTTCAACCGTTACCAATCCCAGAATGGAAGTGGCAGCACATCATGATGGACTTTGTAACTGCTCTTCCTCGCAGCACAAAGGGTAACGATGCGATTTGGGTCATCGTGGATCGACTCACAAAGTCGGCTCACTTCATCCCATTTCGAGTTGGCCAATCAACTGAGACACTAGCGAAAAAGTACATGGAGGAAATTGCGAGACTTCATGGAGTACCGGTCTGCATTGTCTCCGATCGTGACACCAGATTCCGATCGCAATTTTGGCAGAGTCTGCAAGCAAGCTTGGGAACAAGTCTGAACTTCAGCACGGCTTATCATCCACAAACAGATGGTCAGTCGGAACGAACTATTCAGATCTTGGAGGATATGCTCAGAGCATGTATGCTCGACTTCAAGGGATCTTGGGAAGATCACCTGCATCTGGTGGAGTTTGCGTACAACAACAGCTACCAAGCAAGCATAGGAATGGCACCTTTTGCAGCTTTATATGGAAGGAAGTGTCGATCGCTATTAAGTTGGGACGACATCAGAGATAGAGAACTCCTTGGACCAGAGATGATAGTAGCAACCGTTGATGTGGTTCGTACTATCAGGGAAAGAATGCGCATAGCCCAAGATAGACAGAAACACTGGGCAGATGCGAAGAGACGACACTTGGAGTTCCAGCCAGGAGATCATGTATTCCTGAAAATCTCTCCGAACCGCGGAGTGATCAGATTTGGAAGACGGGGAAAGTTGAGTCCAAGATACATTGGACCGTTCGATATACTCGAACGAGTCGGTGAAGTGGCATATCGTTTAGCGCTTCCACCCTCATTGGAAGGAGTGCATAATGTGTTCCATATATCCCAACTCAGAAGGTATGTGAGTGACCCCAGCCATGTACTTGATCATTCCGAGCTCACGATACAGCCTGATTTGTCTTGTGAGCAACAACCTGTGGAGATCCTGGACAGGAAAGTGAAGACACTTCGGAACAAAGAAGTTAATTTGGTCCGGGTAATGAGGAGGAAAGACACTCCAGGAGAATCCACGTGGGAAAGGGAGGATGAGATGCGTGCAAGATATCCGCACCTTTTTGTAATCTAGTCCTTAAATAAAAGTTATAAATTTCGAGGACGAAATTTTTGTAAGGAGGGTAGATTGTAACAACTCCAATTTTGTATACCAAAAATTTGCTATAAATATAGTGTATACTTGGAGTATTGATGTTGCTGGAAACAATTTAAGTATCTAATTCCTTACAATAATTACAAGAAGGTGCTTGTAGCTCATTGGTAATACCTTGCACTGCTGAACCAAGACATCAGAGTTCGAATCCCATGCCCCACATAATTTTTATATCTTTTTGTTTTAATTTTCTTTAGAAGTCAATCGGTCAAACAGCCATAACTCCCAATTTATTGCGAATTAAAAAAATTAAAGTATACCAAAACCTTCCCCAGACCGAGCCCGACCCAACGACACCCGACTCGGCCACGACTCGGCCGAATCGGCCGGCCGGTCGGCCGAGTCGTCAACACGAAAATTTTTCGTGTTGACTGGGTCTTTTCACCTGCATACTCTAAATTTTTTGTACTGTTACCAATTTTCAATTAAATCTCTTTTAAGACCAAATTTAATGAATTTTTAATGATTTTTACATTTTTTAAAAATATTTTTTAATCCAAACCCTAACCCTAGCCTAGCCCTATATAAAGACCCATATCCTCTACCTTTTCCCCTCACAACTCTAAGTCTACTCTCTCAAATTCTCGAGAACTCGGTACGAAGAGCGAGAAGCGAAGCGCTGCCGAAATCGACGACGGATTCCGGCGACCGGATCAGAACCTTCGCGACGCTTTCGACGAATCGGCAACCACCACATCCATTAGCTTCATTAGCTTGTCCAAACCGTAAGTCCCACCTTCTTCTATCTCTCTTTTCTGTAAGGTAAAAATACGACTTTTTTGAACCCGACGGAAATCGGACAAACCAATTTCCGATTCGGTTTTTCTATAAATTTCCACTTGTCACCTAAATACATAATATCTACCCATATTCATGTTGACTATTAATCACCCATAAACCAATTTAATCAAACTTTTTCACATGAAATGATAGCTTCTTTGCAAAACCGTATTCTTTTCATAAAAATACCATGAAGTTCATTTTTCTTAGTTTAATCAATTACCTAACTCCTAAATATGTTTATCTTGATCACAAAACTTGTAGAACTCAATTTGAATGAAATTTCACATATAAAATGATAACGTTTTCGAATACCGTATTCTTGCGCTATAATACCTTTAAGTTTAACATAGCATGTTTTACTTTTAAACTTCACCAAATCCTAAAATAAATAACGAGGTAATGACCTACCTCTACACACACTCAATATAACCCTAATTGATAACTGTCAAATCACAGAATACGAAATTACAGGACTTTTCACTAAAATACCCTAATCTTTATAATCTTTATTGAAAGCATTAAGTTGTAAACTTTTCTAAATAAAATCTTTTAATAAAAGGAAAACACGATTGGTCATGGACATCGATCGTTTATCTAAACTGTCTTGTGGTGCCTAGGCAAGTGTGTCCAAGGCTAGTGGTTTTTAATTAGGCCCACGACTGTGGTTCCTTCCCACTTACCTGGCACTTACCTGGCCGCAATTGACGGTGAAGAGGCGATTTGAGGCTTCTAATGACTCATCGTTTAGACCTTAGAAATAGGCTAGTTGGCTTAGGAAACCCTAACAACTAAAATACGGAAAACTAAATTCTTTTGCAAATAAATATCTTATATTTATAAAACTGTTTTCCTAAATGAGAAGTGTTTATAAAACCTAAGCAAAATGCCGCTACAACCCACTTTTGGGGAACCTGTTAGGGATAGTACGGTTCATCATGCACCCGCAGGCTAGTAGTGCGAGATTCAGACCTCCGCGAGGAGCATTCGGTCTCGAAAGGTTTAAAATACGATATTTAAGGAAAATGAGACTTTCTCTAAATAAAATAATTATATAAAATTATTCATGTGTTAATATATATATAATTAACATTTAAACACCTATTTTATCATAATCTAAAGTTTCCACTTTTTCCTAAAATTAAAAAATTAAAAGTTACATTTAAATACCATGAATCTCAAATAAAACAATTAATACTTTTATTAGGATATATTCACTAGAATAACACAAATAAAATACACATTCATTATAACAATAAAGACGATTATTAAATACTTGAGGTGTATTTTGAAAACTATACAAAAGTACTTTTTACAGAAAACCCCCTCAAGTTTTACAAATTACAAAAAGGCCCCTAACTACTATTGGACTTCAAATTATCTTTCTTTTAGTCTGACTCGGGTTAGAGTCTGACTATTCCTGACTCGAATATGATTCAAGTCGATCTATATTCTTTTATACTCCAACCCAATTTGAATACATGAAACCCTGAATCCAGTTAACAATATATTCCTTTTGACTGAATCAAACCATGGATATTCATCCATTATCCTGATATTCCATTTACCTGATTATACAGTTACATCATGTTTACTGATATCATGGTTTTGGTCAGTCACCCAACTTACATATTCCAATACAACAATACTGTTAAAACACTACGGGGTTTAAGGGGTAGATTGGTACGGAAGGTGTTAAAGGTGGCACGAGGTGGTCAGATTAAGACACCTAACCTGAATCCTATTGCTGTTGTACCGTGGCATAACGGTTCCTTGTACTTTCCTTTTGCCCTGATCTCTAGCATATAGAGATCCCCCTCGTATACACTGGCATCCTTCTGTACCAAGCTACAAACAACAGCGTTACACAATGTTCCATAATATTCAACAATATAACATTTTAGAAAATATATACTGTTACTCTGTCATTCTCATTCTCCTTATTCTTTGGGACTTACCGAGCGATCTGTTCGCTGACGACATTCTATTCTTTCTTATTTGAATGTCGTCAGGTGCGTTGGACCAAGCTGAGATCGAGCCCACCGGTGAAGATTTGGAGCAGTTCCAGGAAAACGCAGAGCTCTAGATACTGTACCTTGTTCTTTTCAGTTTATTTCATTTTCTGTTATGCCACTGTTTAGGCATTGCTTTGATTCCAGTTGTATTTTCTTTTCATGCATTGTACAAAAAATGTTATTAATAAAAGTTGCTGTTATTTCAATATCATTTGTCTCTTATGATTATTTTATATTGCTTAGCTACGCTTAGCGTATGTATTTCTGAGTACATACGTAGCGGACCTCGTCGCGTCCACTTCGCCGTACACTGGGAAGCGCGGCGTGACAGCTTAATTTCGAAATTATCCCCATTGGCCGGCGGAAGTGAAAGACAGGTTGGAAGTGCAGAGCGGGTAGGATAGAAACGATCATGGAGCGTGATTCGCTATGGCGCTTCAATAGGAGGTGGTTGCGGGTTATTCGCACCCAGATGAGGTGGAATCAGTCCCGGGGCAGATGAAGGGATGTTAGGAGGAAATCCTGACATCTCAGAAGAAGAATTTGGTGATGGTGATGGTGAAGATGTATGAACAGAATCTCGGTCAACGTCGGAGTTGGCCGACAAAGGTAAGGGTGAAAGAGGTGTAGAAGGAGTTTCGACTGCGGTATCGATTGCGTAGTCCGTAGGGACTAACAAAATGCGGATTAAACGGGCATTAGGGTCCCTAGTCTAAGCGAACATACACTAAATGAGTTTAGTGTAGTCAAAGCGTAGAATGTGAGGGTAAGAAAACGAAAGTGGAGAAAAACTGGGTGAAGGTGGTAAAAAAAATGGTGAATTTGTGTTTGTTTCAAAAGATTGGGAAAATGAAACGACGGTTCAACAAACAAAATCACAAATGCACAGTCACAAATGCACAATCAACACCTAGACTAGGGTCCTCTAAGTCAACTAGACCTGCTCCTAACTGTTCCAAAGTGACAAATTGCGAGAAAACCCTCAAATTGCCTCTTCACAGCCAGTTGTGGCCAGGTAAGCACAAGTGAGGTAAAGAGGGTTCCGCTCACGAATCACCGTGAGACGGGCCTTTTAAAATTACCTTCTCACTTGTCTATCCTAGGCACCACAAAAGTCATGTTTAGATAAACGACCGAATGCCCACAATTTTCCTTTGTCCTATTGAGCGCGACAAGTCCTTAGTTGGCCGAGTCTAGATATTTTTTATTAAGCTTGAGGTGACACTTATGCAATTAGTGATTTCCGGGATCTTAGGAAGGGTGATGAAATCCCCACCCAATCTGGATTGGTGTTAGAGCCCCTTAAGTCCGTATTAAATGATGCAATGCGCAAATTCAACAAAGTTTTGTTTTCAAACAATCAATTGTCGTTTTTTACTTTTAAATGTGGCGCTGCAACAAATACGGTTAGTCTTTTCTTTGGCTTTTTGCGGCGATGTTGCTAAGAATCCTGCAAAGACAAGAATATTGGAACGTCGGGTTTGAGAAGGGAAGTTTAGAAAAATACGTACCAAAAAGTATCGAGTTTAAGAAACTCGTGTCGATACTGCCTCCGAGTGGTCGAATGGTTCGCTTGCGCGGGTCCAACTACCCGGATCTTTGGTACTAAGTGTTCACTCCCCTTGTACTTGAAACTGCCCCCTTGCTCCGCACGATCGCTGCTCACAATCCGTCAAATCTGCAAATGTCGGAAAAATACAGATATTTGAGCCAAAAAGCGATATGGATAGACAAAATTCTGAACACAAATAATTAAGAAAATCAAACAATAAAAATGGGATTCTATTAGAACACTGAAGGCAACACAAAAAACCAAAAGTGAAAAGGCCACACCAAGGCCGGCGAGCTAGGAAATGAGGGTACTGTCGCCGGTTTATTTGTGAGGAAATAGTCTAAAATTTTATGTGTTTCCTCAGTGAAGTAATGTCATTCCACTTTTATAACTTGATTTATTTCTTTAAACCTCAGAGTGTTAGCAGAATTCAAATCCAGAGAAGAAAAAAGAATGTTTATTGTGTTTGTGTTGGTTTTAAAAAGAATGGTTTTATCCGTTTGAATGTGTTAGAAAATTAGTTTTATACAAAATATGTACAAATTAACCCGAGACTACAAGTATAAAAGCGTTACAGTCTCCCCGGCAACGGCGTCATTTGATTGTCACGTTTTCACCGTGTCGTATTTAAAAAGAGTTTTGAAATTACCGCAATCAAAACGGTATCGCGTGTAGCGAGCCGCGATGAGTACGGGTCGTCCGCAGGGAGATGGTAAGTTTTTAGGCTTGTTTTAACGAGTTAATACCGTGTTTTGATTTGTTGGTTAAACTAAATGTCGTAACAAGGGTATGTATAAAAAAAAGACTTGTTAAGGGTAGTAATAGGTTAGATTATATGAAGGTGATGTTTGCCGATTCCTTATAACCCCAACTTTGGTATTGACACTAAAGCAATAGGTAACAATGCGGATTAGGGAACTTGAAATACGGTATTTGCGGCATTTCGCTAAATCCGTCTTCCTTGTCCTTCCGTTGTTATCTCTTGATTTTAGCTTTCGGCAAACCACTAGCAATCCGGTCACAATTAGGAATCATCGCTATCGTGGTAGGATAGGATGCCTAGCGGAGCGGAATTGCGAGTGATTTGCACGGAGTTTCAATTGCAAAGTTTAAGGTTTTTAAAGTTTTAGCAAAGAACATCTTCAAATACAATCTAACCATATTCCACCCTTAACAAGTAAATAGATTACTCACACATATTTACAAAGTAAAAATAAAGAAAAGAGAAAAGAGTAAGGAACATAATAAAAAATACGAGAAAAGAAAGATAAATAGAGAACCGATGAATCCAAGTGTAAATATCTCCAAGAGTTCTTTAAGCCCGGTGCAATGTGAAATCCAAATACCAAACTTTAAGATTGCAAGCTCATTTAAGAGGTTGCAAGATCAATGTAAAACAAGAATTTCACAAGTTCAAATATGTAAATTAGAACAAGACATGGTAATAAAAATAAGAACTTTTTATTGAATTGGAAACAAATTACAAGAGATAGCCTTAAGCTTGCAAGTTCAAATGAGAAGTTGCAAGGTCAAGACAAAGGGACAAGAGCTCAAGAATTACAAAGAGAAGCAAACCTACAAATTACACGAATTCTAAAACAAACTAAACAAAAAGTGTCCTTCTCCTTTGCCCTCTGGTCTGCTTTTATAGGCAAAAAAGAAAATTAAATAAACAATAAACACAAGACCACGTGGCAGCAGGGGAGAGACTTTGAGAGACTAGGGCCCACAGGAGGCAGGGAGCCGGCCAGCTCGGCTCAAAGGGGAAGGGGCTCGGCCCAAAACCGAGGGCTCATGCTCGAACTTGGTGTGTTGTCATGTGTTGTCGCCGGTATCTTTTTTGTCCTGTTTATTTTCTCTGTTTTGACCTGGTTTGCACCCAGTGCTTGGAGGGAAATTTGAATCTTTAAATCAACACATAATCTTTAGCATTAAATGCACATTACTTCATGTCTATTTGTGCCTTGATTCATGGCTGCCCCCCTCATGGTCCATGCTGATTTGTCTATTTGAGTTTGATTTGCACTCAGTTTTGAAAGGAAATTTGAATCTTTAAATCAACACACAATCTTTAGCATTGAATACACATTACTTCATGTCCTCATGTGCCTAAAATTCATGTGTACACACTTGTTTGTGTTGGACCATTTAGATAAAAACTGTGTACACAAACTTGTTGCAAAAAGAAACTCATGAAATATCGGTCGGTTTGCGGTTCTGGTTGTGATGTCGGCTCTCAAATGATATATCCATGCTTTTGAATGTATTTCCAGTATTTTGTCACGGATACCTGTAATCTGTATTACTGAGCAGACACCGGTTAATAGTACCGATAAATACAACAAATAGATAATGAATGAGCGGTATTAGAATGCAGTTTTCTGATATGAACAGGGTCATCGGATGACGTATTTCCGCAACGGGGTCATTTGCTGACGTATTTCCGAAACGGGGTCATTGGATGACGTATTTCCGCGACGGGGTCATTTGCTGACGTATTTCCGAAACGGGGTCATTTGCTAACGTATTTCCGCGACGGGGTCATTTGCTGACGTATTTCCACGACGGGGTCATTGGATAACGTATTTCCGCGACGGGATCATTTGATGACGTATTTCCGAAACGGGGTCATTGGATGACGTATTTCCGCTACGGGGTCATTTGCTGACGTATTTCCGAGACGGGGTCATTGGATGACGTATTTCCGAAACGGGATCATTTGCTGACGTATTTCCGCGACGGGGTCATTGGATGACGTATTTCCGCTTACTGCGGTGTAGGGTTGACTTGCTCCGCTTTCTGTGGTGTCGGGGCTGACTCTAGGTTGTCCGTGAACCGTAGAGTTTTGGAACTGGGGACTTTGCCGTGGCTCCGATTGGTGGTGTCGCGTCCGTGCCTTGCTAGCGTGAGGAGGAACGCCGTTGTTGGTCTTCTGGGATCCAGATGTTGCTGTCGAGATCTGACTTTCCCTTTGACAGAGTTTGTTGGGACATGTGGTTCCCTTTTCGTTTATGCCCATGGATTGTATACAGAGGTTAGTATGGACTTACCTGCAGGGCAAAAGTTTCATTCTTTCATTTTTTTTCATGATGCTCTATCATTTCTGCTTTTTATATCGCGAAAGTCGCGATTGCCCAATCATTTCGGCTATTTTTCTTTTTACTCGCTGCTTTTTATTGCGAGTTGCCCAATCATTTCAGCTATTTTTGTATGCATATCTTTTACTTGTTGATCTTGTTACAAGTTGCCCTATCATTTTGGCTATTTCATATGCATTTTTGGCTCGCTGACTTTTCGCCGTGAGTATGGAACCTGTGATCTGATACCAATCTTAGCATCAACATCGCTGGGACTGGAATATTGCCAGGAGCGAATCATCATTTTCCACGAAAGGACTTGGAATTTGTTACCGATTTAGGCATCAGCTGTTAGTGATATGTATGCCCTAGAGGCCATTACTGTACATACGATGTATATTGTAGTGGATGCTTGAACATATATATGGAGGACTTTCTTGCTCGACATGATAGTATGCTATCTGGTTGCTCTTTATCTTAACATGTACTCTGATTGTCTCTATGTTACATGTTGATAAAGCCCTTAGGATGAGTACTTGACTACCAGGACTATGATGCAGATCATACTAATGGGGACAGAGTAGTCGCTAAGTACATCCTTCAAATGTTCCTAGTCATAGGTGTGTCGAGACAGGGTATCGATATACCAGAGTAGACTAGCGTATAGCTTCTCGACCCATGTAGATGGGCAATGGATGATCCCATATCCATTGGTGTTTGACATCAGAGATAGTATACGGGTGCTCAGTGGAGACTGGGTACACTGGACGGACTCACCGAGAACTCCCAGATGGTATTATACCTAACGTCAGATGGCAGTTCTCTGGTGACACTGGTACAGGTTAGTCTGTAGACCCGAAATCGTCATAGAGTCTTATGTGATTCCCACTGTGCTTTGATTTCCACCTTACCACGTTCAAGAGAACGTGCAAAACGGTGGCTTTTGGGTACGGTCCCGAATCACATAGAGGCAATGAGCGATAGGAGGGGTTTCGTCTCTCCCGGTATTGGGAGTTGATGTTGCGCTGTGTTTGATTGGCTATAACTGGAAATCCCTGGTCAGAGTTGCTGAGATTTACTGGTAAGTGTTATCAGTAGTTTTTCGAACTATTATGGACCTCATATCGACACGACTTATCGGTTACTGGGGTTTGACGTTCACCCCCCCTAGACTGGATATGCGACATATCAAACGAAGAGACCGGACTGTACGGGAGTGTTACTGATTGGATTCACAGGAGAATGTACAGGCTTGCTTGTTGATCTTCTGATCACTCAATACCTGGGTGGCTGCTACGTTTAGCTGACCGCTTGCAGTTTGTGAGTGTTTGATATGATCATCACCTACTGCCGGCGTATTGACGATTCTTTAGAGTCCTACACAGAGGTTTCCTGGTTTAGGAAAAACGGAGTAGGAGCACATATGTGATATGTGCGGGACCGAGAATAATACATGTATGTGATACCGTATTAGATTCTCGCGATATGTGATATCGGCCGGGTATATGTGATATGGCCGAGTCATCGGATCAAGTGTTGATTCGATGAACTGATACATTTTATATTAGTCGGTTATTTGTGAAATAGCCGGATTATCGGATCAAGTGTTGATTCGATAATTTAATGTATAATTATATATTTGATATATTACATTACATTAACTAATATAAGCTCACTTAAAGATTCTTTTTCTCACTTGGATAATACATTGATGTATATGCGATATATGTTAATTGTATTATTTTATTTTATTGCTATATATATTATATATGTGATATATAATATTTTAACATGTTAGGGTTACAAATACAACAAAAGTTTTGAGATTTAACCATATTAGGGTTTGGATTAGGGTTATTGTTTTGGATGAGCTTTGTAGAAGCTTCTTGAAGCTTTGACTTTGTCCATTTTTCTTTGATATTTTGGAGAGATATTTGTTAACCCAACCCAAACCTTAACCCATGGTAAAGTCTCTACAAGAGTTAAGCATGTCATGCTTAACCCTAGGTTGTATTTCTAACCTCAACAATAATTCATTATTCATCACAAAAGAAATTCTTCTTCTTCCTCCTCTCTTGAAAAAGCTTCACTAGCTTTTGGGTTTGTGATGATTTAATGTGAGAAATTGAAAACAAAAGAGAGAGAAATTTTTACTTCATCATCCTCATCTATTCTAGCCACTTAGATTAGGGTGTTTGCTTTACTAATACATGATTAGTGAAGCAAGAGCTTGGGTTAGAGTTTTTTCAAGGTAAATCATCTTAGTTTTTGAAGATTGGAAGCAAGGTTGCATCTTTCTCTTCATGGAGCCTCTCTAGAGTCCGGGTACTTGATGATCGCAGTGAAGGGACCTCAACACGGAGCTTATGAAGCGAAGGAACGGACTACAAAGGTTGTAATCCCAAACTCTTAGATGTTAAAGTGTTAACATGGTAGTTTTGTTTGATTCTCTAATTAATGATCTAAGTTTAGGGTTATCTATAATGGCAAAATTTTAAATTGGCATGTGAGATGCCACCCGAAACCTTGCTGCCGTTGTAGGTATCCCAACATCAGCATCGCTACTACTGGAACATTGCCATGAGCGAATCATCATTTGTCCCCGTCAATTCGATCAAAGGTGGCTTAGCAAACATGGCTAGGATCCTGTCGACTAAGGATTTTAAGTTCATAAGCCGTAAGGGTCTCATAAAGGTGTTTCTCCCTACGAGTCGTGAGGATCTCGTAGGTGCATTTTCTCCTTAAGAATCGTGAGGATTCTTAAGTATGTGTTCTCTTATAAGTCGTAAGGATCTTACAAGAGTGTTTTCTCCTTATAAGTCGAGAGGACTTACAAGTGTCATTCACCACATGAGAAAATTTCGCGCCATTGGTGGAACTGGGTGGGAGAGACGTTTATTTGCGCCCGTGGATTGTATACAAAGGTCAATATTGAACCACTTGTAGGGCAATCTGGGAAATGTGATGGCTTAAGAACAGGTTCAGATCCCTGTATCTTAAGGCTTAAGGCTTTTAAATCTTATGAGCCGTGAGGGTCTCATAAGAGGGTTCTCCTTACGAGTCGTGAGGATCTCGTAAGTGTAATTTCTTCTTAGGAATCGTGGGGATCCTTAAGTGTGTTGCTCCTTTGTGAGTCATAAGGATCTCACGCAGGTGTTTTCTCCATACAAGGTCGAGAGGACCTCGCAAGTGTGCATGAATTTTTTTACGAGCCTGCACCCTTTCAGGTTTTCACAAACTCGCCGGTAGCCCTGCTGTTTTTACTCACGGAGCCTTTTCGGGTTTTCATCCGTGCCCATTTTGCTTATGGACGTACCGTTTATTTTTCCCACGTTGTCTTGGGGATGCCGGGGTTTGTAGTAGTTTAAAGACGTTTCGGTCCGTAGCTAGTTTCAGGACATTGCGGTCCGTTGTTAGTTTAGGGATGTTTCGGTCCGTAGCTAGTTTCAGGATGTTTCGGTCCGTCATTGCCGTTTTGGAGACAACAGTTTTACTGGATACTACTTATAGAGTTAGGGCTTGGGAGGAGCGGACATAGATGTCGTCATCTATCGTTGACCTAGGGCGTAACTCGTCAGGCGCAGTATTTTTTCAGGAACCGGCCGTTTATTGGCCTGAAGGGTCTTTCGCCATGCATATCCATGAGCAAGTAAGCCTCACCTTAGTAGACTTTGTCTATGATGTACGGGCCCTCATAGTTCGGCTCGAATTTCCCCCGTTTGGCACGATTGGGGATCATAGGTCTCTTGACCACTAGCACGAGTTCGTCTTGGCGAAATGTTCTCAGCCTAGTCAATCTCTCGTATGAGCGCGTCATCCTTGCTTTGTAAGCTTCTAGGGTTTGCTGCGCCATGAGACGAGTTTCATCGAGGGCGTCGAGCTCCTCAAGCCGAAGATGAGCATTCTCTTAGTCTGTTAGCTCATAATGAACCACCACTCGTAGAGAGGGTAGCTCTATCTCCAAGGGGAGTACTGCTTCAGCGCCGAATACCAATGCATACGGCGTTGTGTTTGTGGCCGTTTTGAACGTGGTCCGATACGTCCAGAGAGCTTCATGCAGTCTCTCGTGCCAATCCTTTTTTATTTTTGGACACCCTCTTCTTTATGATCTTTGTCAAGGTATTGTTGAAAGTCTCAGCTAGACCGTTAGCTCGGGGATTATAGACCGAAGAGTATCTCCAGTCTATATTATGTTGTTGTGCGAAGCGGCTGATTCTGTGACTTCTGTAGGCCGGCCCATTATCGGAGATAATCCGTCGCGGAGTGCCGAACCGATAGATGACGTGTGTCTTGAAGAAATGGAGGATGTTCTCCGTCTTCACTTCTCTTAGCGGTACTGCTTCTGCCCACTTAGAGAAGTAATCAGTTGTCTCTAGTATGAACCGATGTCCTCTAGATGACGCTGGTTCTATGGGCCCAATTATGTCGGTTCTCTACATTCCGAATGTCCAGCTAGCCACCATTGGGTGTAGCGGGTTTGGATGCTGGTGGATGAAGTCTTCGTGAATTTGGCACGATTAGCACTACTTTGCATATTCGAGGCAGCCCTGGATCATCGTGGGCCAATAGTAGCCCATCCTTTTGATTTTTAGCTTCATCTTCGGCTCGGCTTGATGAGAACCGCAGAGTCCGTCATGAGTTTCTTGGACGACTCTCTTTGCTTCTTCCTGTCCCAGGCATCTCAGCTACAGAGAGTTGAACGATCTCTTATACAGAGTATCATTGACAAAGGCGAAAGACATAGCTCGTTTCATGAGCTGATGTCTTGCAGATGTATCTTCAGGTGTTCGACGGAATTTGAAGTAGTCTATAAAGACTTCACTCCAATCCTTAGCTTTTTCTTGGTTCCCTATTTGTAGGGCCGTTTGCTTGGTCGCTACCATTTCTTCAGACGACTCCGTGGACATTTCTGCTGGCGCAAGAACCCAACGACTTTGTACAACGATCCTCACGTCATCGAGGTTTTCGTCAGCCAGTTCTTTAGTGAGTTTGGCTAATGCGTCCGCTTTGCTATTTTCCGTATGCGGTATGCTTTCCAGAATGTAGGAAGGGATTTGGGTCAGCAATTGCTGCACTCTCTCGCCGTACTTCACCAACTCTGGTTTGCACGTTTGTTAGTCGCCGTTTACTTGACTAACAACCAGCTGGGAGTCCCCGTATATAAGGAGATCTTTGATTCTCATATCGATAGCGATCTCAAGACCTACTATCAAAGCCTCATATTCTGCTTCATTGTTTGTCCTCGGCTTCGTTAGGGAAAAGGCAAAGCGCATTATCTCTCCTTGCAGAGTCACGAAGATAAGGCCTATCCCGGATTTGATTATAGGGGTGGTGTGCTTTCTCTTCTCCATGGAAGATGCCCCATCGAAGTAGAGTTCCCATCGGGTATCACTCCCTCCTCACCCCCTGTCGATCGTGTCAAACGTGTGCTTGTCCGGCAATTCACAATTTAGGGATGAATCAGCAGGTATCGTATGCTCAGCGAGGAAGTCAGCGATGGCCTGGCCTTTCACTGCCTTGAGAGGTCGGTATGTTATCAAGAATTCCATTAAGAGTAGGGCCCATTTAGCAAGCCGTCCTGTTAGTATGGCTCTCGACATCAAATATTTAAGAGGATCCACTTTTGATATGAGATGGACCTTATGCGCTAAAGCGTAATGTCGAAGCTTCGTTATCGCGAAGATTAACGCCAGGCAGTGTTTTTCGATAGGGGAGTAGTTGTTTTATGCGCTCAGGAGAACTCGACTCAAATAGTAGAGGGCTCCCTCTTTCCCTTGATCATTCTTCTGTGCCATAGCGCGCCTAAAGAATCTTCAAGGGCTGTTGTGTATAGGATGAGGGGCTTTCCCCTGACTGGAGCGGTCAGTACCGGTGGATTCTGCAGGTATTGCTTGATTTCGTCCAGTGCACTTTGGCATTTACGATCCCAAACGAACGGGATCCCCTTCTTCATTAAATGACTGTAGGGACGACACTTGCCGGAGAGGTTGACTTAGAGTTTGACACCTGTTTAGGCATCAGTATCGCTACAACTGGGATATTGCCAGGAGCGACTCATCATTTGCCCCTGTCGATTTGGACAAAGGTGGCTTAGTAGACAGAGTTAGGATCCTATCGACTAAGGCTTTTTTGACTTTACGAGCCGTAAAGATCTCTTAAAGGCATTTCTCCCTACGAGTCGTGAGGATCTCGTAGGTGTATGTTCTCCTTAGAAGTCGTGAGGACTTCTAAGTGGTGTTTTCTCTTATAAGTCGTAAGGATCTCATAAAAGTGTTTTCTCCTTATAAGTCGAAAGGACCTATAAGTGTTATTCACCATATGGGGACATTTCTTGCCATTTGTAGAACTTGGCAAAGAAATATTTATTCATGCCCCTGGATTGTATACAAGGGTCAATATGGACCACCTGTAGGGCAATTTGAGAGATATGACGGCTTAAGAAAAGGTCTAGATCCCTGTAACTTAAGGCTTTTGAATCCTATGAGCCGTGAAGGTCTTACAGGGGGAATTCTCCTTACGAGTCGTGAGGATCTCGTAAGTGTATTTATTTTAACGAGGTTGCGCCCTTCCGGGTTTTCACAAGCTCGCCGGCAGTCCTGCTGTTTTTACTCACGGCGTCCTTTCGGGTTTTCATCCGTGCCCATTTTGCTTGTAGACATACCATTTTTTTGTTTTTTTTTAACGAGATTGTGCCCTTCCGGGTTTTCACAAACTCGTCGGCAATCCTGCTGTTTTTACTCACGGAGCCCTTTCGGGTTTTCATCCATGCCCACTTCGCTTATGGATATACCGTTGTTGTTTTTTTTTAGCGGGGCATTCCACTAGATTGTAGGACCTGTTTGTAGGCCCCTTAATATCCTTCCTGTCCTTTGAGAAGAAATGACCATTCTAAATGGAGATTCTTCCGCCAGTGAGAAATATACCCCCTGTGTATATCTTGGGGAGAACGGGTACCCATGCCGTCGCTATTTTGGCGACAGGTTGCTGCAGAGCCGCTTATTTTTGTTGAGCGTAGGCGACAAACGCCATCCTGCCTCCGCTTTTTCACTCGTTATCATCGGATGAGAAAGAGTCTTGACCCATTTGATCCAATCGAGCCATTTTATCCATGAGTCCTTAGAAAGTCGTCGTCTTGAAGAGGGACATATACGTGGACGCCTTTGAATTTGGGTCAAAGGTGGCTATGAGCATTCCCATGGCTGCAACTTCATCGATGCGTTGCTCATATTTGACCAGAAATTTCTCCATCAAGTAACATATTGAACCCAAGTCTCATTCAGTCTAACCCTTTAATTGACCAACGTCGTTACGGTAGTGCGTTTATTCATACTAGCGAATTTTTGACAGGAGTCATTCGGGAGTTCCGCATACCATTCGAAGGAAATGCCCGCCAGACAGCTGACGAACTGTTAGAGGAGAAGTATATCATTCTTTCCAGTGTTACCGCACATGGATTTAAATCGCGCGATGTGCTGGTGAGGATTCCCGGTTCCTTTGTATATGTGGAGTCGGAAGTATGTATTCTGGCGGGTACTGTATTTGATCGTAGCACGCCGGATATGGTCGACCGGTCTTGATTGGCTTATTTGATGCTTCACTGGCATAGTGAGTTTTTACTTGCTGAGCGATATATGTGTCTAGCTTTTCTTTTAGGAATCATTTCCTCCTCAGCCGTTGATGAGATTTGCAGAGGATTTGAAATGTCATCCTTATCTTTAAGACCGACTACCGGCAGTTCATCTGCCAGTGGTTCCGATTGAACCATCATTCCAGCCATATTTTGAATCAGAAGGGCCATCTGGTTCATTTTAGTGGACATTTCTGCCGCTTCTTCATCTCTTTTTTTCAGAGCGCGCTTTAGGAAATCAATATCTGACTCTTTCTCTACTCTTTCTTCGGGTGCGTCTTCGGGATTTTCCTTAGGCGATGGATTAGCATTTGCTGCCGCCTGAGCGAGCATCTCCTGCAGTTTTTCACGTTGCAGTTGAACTTTTGTCAGGGACCGAGTTTGAGGTCGGTGACTAGTAGAAGCTCGAACTTCGTCTTTGGGATTCACCACATAGACTATGTGAACTACTATGCCCCCAGGCTTGGGGTGTTTAGAATTTTGGCCTTTGGAGTTTGCTTTGAGCACTTGAGCTTTATTAGGCCACTCTTTTTTTGTGAAAAGATGCTTTGGTTTCGGGAGGAACCGCCGCATCAGGATCCGTCCTGGGATGAGTCCCCTTGTATTTGAAAAGGGATTTGTCAGAATTTGGCTGATGTTTAGAGGAAGAGCCGCAGACGACCACTGAGTCCTTCACCTGCTTCCACACCTTATATATAGATGAGGAAAGTTGTTCTAGGGAGCGAACTGGTTTCTGCTCTCATGGGATCTCCATGGGCTGCGGAGATTTCTTCAATAATGCGGTGGGAGAATTTTGTCTGATCCTTCACAACAGTTTGATGTTGTTCCCGGTTGGAACAACAACATTCACCACTGGGGTTGAAAAAGGATCATACGGAGAACTGCCCCCAGCTCATTTTGTTTGATGCCAATATCGGCGTCGACCATTTCTTATGGCCGGGATTTGATTAGCCTCAGAATTTTTCCGAGCCTGCCCCATGTTTCCTTTGAGAGCTTTAATATTCTGCTCCCTGCGTCGACCTTGGTCCTTGGCAGGTGCCAGTTGTTTGAGGACTGATTCCGTCGACAAAGCTGTAGCTTGGGGAACCAGCCTGTGGAAGACAGACTTCTTCTGGGCTTCCTCCATCGGCGTTGAGAAACCAAGGGTGGGAGGTAGGAATATCGACCCAAAGAGAAGACCGTTGATTTCTTGAAGAGCCGGATTGCAGAGATTTGAGATTGCAAGTGGCCTATACTTGACTCCACCGGATATGACAGAGCCTGAGTTGCTTGGGTGGGAGCAAAAACCATTCTTCATAAAGACGAAACGCCGGCTTCAGTATCCCATCACCCAAGGGCAACCACAAACATATACACCGCGATTATCTAATCACGGGAAAAACATGACACACGAAGTGTGGAGTGGAAAGAGGAAAAGGTCCCACCGGGCGTGCCAGAATCTGTTCACCGCCGAAAATCGGGAAGACAAAAGTCTTGCCTGAATTTGGGGGCAGATGCTATTTGGTTTTATCTATCCACCTCTCCGAAAATACCAAGTTGATTTATGGCACCGTATATCGGAGGTTTAGACAGATGCGACCGATATAGCAGACTTCGTCAGATTCCCCCTCGTTGTGAGGGTTTTTTGATTGTGGGGACGCTCTTCCCTGCAGGCGCAAACCCCTGCAGTTAATTACGCTACCGCATCGCGGTAACAACTTTCTCCTTCTCCAGATGGTCACTTCGTGTCGTGTGTGTTTGTTTTATTTTCGGTTTCCCGTTGATCGTATACGGAAACTAATTTATGTTGTCGCCCGTAGGGCGTGGATTAGTCCAAATCCGTATTTTCTTAGATTTGGGTTTGGGTTGGTTTAAAGATCGTTAATCTTGTTTTAGATTAAGATCAACTTAAATGCTTGTTAAGGATACGCTAGCCTAATTTTATACTAAGATATACTTAATAAGGTTTTAGGATCATTTAGATCCAACGCAAGAGTATTTGGACTCTATCGTTTTAGTTTAGGGATATTGCGGTCCATTGGGTTTAAGGACATCAAAGTCCATGAGTTTAAGGACCTCATAGTCCGTAAGGTTTAGATACATCATAGTCTGTATGGTTTAAAGACATCATAGTCTTGTTTAAAGACATCATAATCTGTGAGGTTTTGGTTTAACCGCTTGGAGATGCACTAAAAGTTATTGGTTATTGGGACCCCCATCTCTCTGAAGACGTTGAAGAATTACAGCGACATGTAACAGAGGTATGAAGAGATGTACCCTCGAACCAATGTTGGTTGGAAGATCTATAGTCAGGTTTGGGACTAAGACCAATTAAAAAGATTGTGAGCACATAGGCTCAGTTAGTTTGAATTAGAGACTTGTGGCCAACTTGGGCTCAGTCCACTCAGTTTTGAATAAAGTGTTTGAACACTTTTTTGGACTCAGTCCATTCATTTTGAATAAAATGTTGAACATTTGTTTGGGCTCTGCCCCTTTTTATTCAATAATGTCGGGCATTGATTTGGGTTCTGACACCCCTTTTTCTTTTTATCTTTTATTAAGTCTTGAACACTTTTTATGGCGCTGGGGCCTTATTTACAGAGCGCTTTGTAATTCCTTAGAGCCCACGTGAGGAGCACGTAGAGCGCCTAGCGCTGAGCGCCAGATCGGGAGTGTTACGGTGCTTCTTATAAAAGGGCGCCCACGCGAGGAGCACATGGAGCGCTTGGCGCCAAGCGCCAGACTTGGAGCGCTAAAGCGCTCATTATAAAAGGGCGCCCACGTGAGGAGCACGTGGAGCGCTTGACGCTGAGCGCCAGACTTGGAGCGCTAAAGCACTTCTTATAAAAGGGCGCCCACGTGAGTAGCACGTGGAGCGCCTGGCGCTGAGCGCCAGATTTAGAGCGCTAAAGCGCTTATTATAAAAGGGCACCCACGTGAGGAGCACGTGGAGCGCCTGGCGCTGAGCGCCAGACTTGGAGCGCTAAAGCGCTTATTAAATTGGAGCGCTGAAGAGCTTCTTTGTCAGCTCTGATCTGTTCTGTGCTCTGAGAATTAAATTCTCGGTTTATAAGAAACTTTGTTTCATGGATCTAAGAACTAAGTTCTTCTCTTTCTTGATGAGATGCTGCGGTCTCTTTTACTTTTGTGAAAGACCTTGTCTTATAGATCTATGATCTGAAAAAGAACTGCGTTCTTCTGATGTGAGAGTTAAACTCTCAAATATGGAGAAGATACCATGATCTCCCTTCTTTTTATTTACCTTGAAGAAGGTTCTTCTTCTTAGAGCTTGCTCTTCTCTTTTCTTTTCTGAGAGCTTGAAGTTTATGGGGGGGTTCTTCTCTGTCTTTCTTCTTTCGATTTTTGAACTTATGGGGAAGTTTCTGTGTACAAGACTTAAAGTCTTAGGTCCTTTATATAAGGGAGGTTGACTTGTTGAATTAGTTAAGGAAATCTCTCGTTGAGAGATCTCTGATCGATTTGGGGAATATTTTCCACCGTTGGATCTTTGATCCAAGGGATTCTGTTTTGCAGAAGATAGTTTTCTTGTTATTAACAAGATTGGGAAAATATTTTCCCATACAGAACTTATTCTGTATCTCGGTGATTTTTAATCATCATTGGATGTTTGATCCAACGGTGCTCTGATTTACAGAGCACAATCTTTCCTGTTTGGAAAGATTTTGAGGAGTATTTTCTCAACAGAATTTTATTCTGGTAATTTGATGATTTATCATTTTCGTTGGATCTTTGATCCAAGGGTTGAGAACTTTTAGTTCTGGCGCTTATGAGGCGCTGCGTTATTTCAAATTTCAAATTTTGAATAGAGTTTTGCTCTCTGATTTGGGGAAACAGACATCTTGTTAGAGAAATGAGATCGGGCTCAGATCAAAGCTGCCGCCTATCAACAACAGACCGCCCGCTACTACAATGCACGAGTCAAGCGTCGCCTCTTCAAGGCCGGAGATTTAGTCTTAAGGCGGAACGGGTTTGTCGACCAAGGCAGGATGCACAAATTTTCTCCATGGTGGGACAGTCCTTTCCTCGTCTCCAAGGTCCTTCCCGGAGAAGCCTACCGCTTACAAGACGCGGATGGTCGCAAGTTTCCGCGACCTTACAAAGCCGAGAAGCTCAATCTATACCAATAGAATGAATACCTATGAGCAAGCACTTCTTCTTTCGCTAAGGCAGTGTACACTTTTCTCAAATTCTTTCTGTTTATGTAATAAGAATGGAACAATAAGACATTGCAAAAAGAAAAGTTTTTATTTATTCCAAAGGGTACTATGGGCTCCTCAGCCGTACATTGAAATAAAAGAAAATTACAATAGCGGGGGAAGGGGGTGCAGGAAACATTGCTCGTGGTACTCCGAGCATATTTCAGCCAGCCGAGCCCTCGCTGCCTCGGATCTTTGCCTCTGATGCTGCCCGCGAATGTCGACGTGATGCCTCAGTCGGTAGCACTCAAGGATGAGTGCCGCCGAGCGATCCCTCCGACCAGCGGAGATCAGGCCGAAGCGCCGCAAAGACCTTCGCTTACCAATCGCCTCGTCCTTCAGCTGCTCGGACAAAGGGTTGTAGAGCTCCAGCGATGCCCTCCAGATGGAGTACATCAACAGCTGGAGCAAGGGGGAGCGCCGGGGAAACAGTCAGCCGAAATGATCCTCAATGCGGCCTATCACTAACTGCACCGTTTCCTCGGTGCAGTACCGATCGTAGAGGTACATGTCCTCGAAGTTTATGATGTCGGGGATGGTAAAAGGGAAGTCCTCCATTCTTACGTTTTGGGTGTGAAGAAAGGAGTGCTCAACGCTCCTTCCGCTTTATAGCCCCGTTGCGCCCTCAGGAGTCCAACAGTCGCTCGTGCCTTCCACAACTGTACCGCCACGTGGCGGGCGTCCCACCTTTCTCGGGGGGATTGGAACGACGCGGCTCTTACGCTCCGCCTCCTCCACGCATTAATGACACGTGTCGACCACGACGGTCACTCTTCCCGGTGTCTGGGCGCCATGGAAGATCGGATGGAAATCAAAGCCCTCATCAAGAGGCAATCGGGCAGCAACCCTGCTCGGTTATCCCTGGCTGGTAGCTCCCTACCCACAACGCCAGAGATCAAAGCCCTTGCCAAGAGGCACCGGGAAGTAATCCTGCTCGGCCCGTTCTTAAGGATCAAAACCCTCGCCAAGAGGCACCGGGCAGCAACCCTGCTCGGCACGTCCTTAGTAGGCCCCTTACGGCCCCTCCCGCGCTAAGGATCACAGCCCTCATCAAGAGGCAATCGGGCAGCAACCCTGCTCGGTTATCCCTGGCTGGTAACTCCCTACCCACAACGCCAGAGATCAAAGCCCTAGCCAAGAGGCACCGGGCAGCAACCCTGCTCGGCACGTCCTTAGCAGGCCCCTTACGGCCCCTCCCGCGCTAAGGATCAAAGCCCTCATCAAGAGGCAATCGGGCAGCAACCCTGCTCGGTTATCCCTGGCTGGTAGCTCCCTACCCACAATGCCAGAGATCAAAGCTCTCGCCAAGAGGCACCGGGCAATAACCCTGCTTGGCCCGTCTTTAAGGATCAAAGCCCTCGCTAAGAGGCACCGGGCAGCAACCCTGCTCGGCATGTCCTTAGCAGGCCCCTTACGGCCCCTCCCGCGCTAAGGATCAAAGCCCTCATCAAGAGGCAATCGGGCAGCAACCCCGCTCGGTTATCCCTGGCTGGTAGCTCCCTACCCATAACGCCAGAGATCAAAGCCCTTGCAAAAAGGCACCGGGCAGTAACCCTGCTCGGCCCATCCTTAAGGATCAAAGCCCTCGCCAAGAGGCACCGGGTAGCAACCCTGCTCGGCATGTCCTTAGCAGGCCCCTTACGGCCCCTCCCGCGCTAAGGATCACAGCCCTCATCAAGAGGCAATCGGGAAGCAACCCTGCACGGTTATCCCTGGCTGGTAGCACCCTACCCACAACGCCAGAGATCAAAGCCCTCGCCAAGAGGCACCGGGCAGCAACCCTGCTCGGCACGTCCTTAGCATGCCTCCTCGGTGCCCTCCCGCTAAAGAACAAAGCCCCCGCCAAGAGACAACTGAGCAGCTACCCTGCTCAGTCATCCATGGCTGGTGTTACTACCCACCGACGCCAATGATCCAAGCCCTCGCCAAGAGGTCATCCACATCTAAGATATCCCCACCTCGACTTCGGGGCCATAAAGATACCGACCCTTCACCGGTCTTTGCACACTTGGCAAATAATCGAATTCAACTCGACGAGCGATCGCCAGATGAAGAACCTACCTGACATGAAAGCTGGACCATGCAAATACAAATGTTTTCTACAAACAAAAGGAAAATGTGCACGTAAAGAAACTGCAAAAAGATTTTTTATTCACAAAAATCAAAAGTCTCTACAAAGGTATTATGGGCTCCCCAGCCTAACAAAAGTGCCCGGAGGCTTACAAAATTTCAGAGCAAAAGAGAGAAATAAGAAGACGTGGGGCTTCGAGTCTCAGGGGTAGGGACGACCTCGGCAAGCGGCGCCTCCACTGCGACCTCCGGGGCGGCATCTTCAGGGTCGACACCACCGGCGGGAACTTTAGCGCCGGCAGCCGGGGCGACCGACTTACCCCTCACACTCCCACCGGGGGCCACTTTCCCCGCATCATGTCCGGGGGCGATCCCCTGTGCGTCGTCGTCGAGAAGGTACAATGCCCGGAGCTCGGCGTCAGGGAACTCCGGCATCTGAGCCTTGACAGAGTCGAGGGAGTCGTGCCAAATGACGCCCCCGGCTCTGGCAAGGTCGGCGTAGAACTGATCCGACTTTTTATAGCTCTCCACTGCCTTCTACGCCCGGTCCTTCGCCGCCTCGTTCTCCTTCCGGAGGGTTCCCGCCGTCTTCTTCATGGTAGCGACGAGCACCCTGGAGTCCTCCAACTGGGACTCGGCGGCTCGGGCGGCCTCTCAGTACCGAGCGACCTCCCTGTTCCCGGCTTCCACCCGGTCTTCAAGGGCAGCCGCCCTCTCAATCGCCGCCCCCAGCTCCTGCCTTAAGCTCTCCTCCCGCAAGGAGAACTCGCCTGCGGCCCGCATCGCCGGAACAATCTCCTCGTCCTCCATGTGGACGACGAGGGCGACGTGTTGGAGGACCTGAAGAAAGAAAGAGGGTCAAAAAGGGGAGGGAAGCACCCGACCACGCGGACAAAAATGCTGGATGAAGAACCAGGCGAAGTGCGAACACTAACCTGCACGGCCTCTTGAGCTATCGCCGCCATTTGGGCCCGGAGAGTTCCTCGAGGGACCCTGCCTCCGGCCGACCTCTCCATATCCGAGAGTAGGCTGTCGGTGACAGAAAGCCCCGAAATCACCTCAAAGCGAAGCTCCCCATCATCTATAAGGATCGGGGAAGCCGGGGAGCGGGGCGCCCTCCTGTGAGATCTCTTGAGGGACGGCGCAGGAGAACCCTCCTCGTCTCCTACCTCGGGGGCCCGAGGCTCTTGCGCCCGAGCACGCTTTCGAACCGGCGCACGACTAGACTCGGGGGCCCGGGGCTCGCTTGGACACCGGGGTGAAAGGGCCACCGTCGGGACTAGAACGGACGGCGGGCAAGAAGGGCCGGCGCCTTTGGACTTCTTCCCCTTCTTCGTGTCGACCACTGCCGCGCGGAACTTGCTCATATCCATGGGTCCTGCATAAGACAAAAATACGAGGAGTCAGCGATGCCAGGAAAAATAAAAAAAATCCACGAGTCTAAACAGGTCGCCTGAGGGCTCCCAACTTACCCGCGTACTCGGCGGGGCTGAGCCCGGCCCAACTAAGAGCTCGCTCAGACAGCAGTACATCAACCCGAGGGAGGGGCTCCCACTTCGACACCACCACCGCGTCGGGATCATTCGACCGCTTCACCCGCGGACAGCTGGCCCTTTGCCACAAGGTTGGCACAGGCCAATCCTCACTCTCGGGTGGCGCGATAAAGAAAAACTTCCTCTTCCATTCATGAATGGAAGAAGGTACTATGACGATCCTTGACCCGGCAGCGTCCCCCCGTTGTTTTCTAAAGGAAATATATACCCATCTCGGCTCGCCCTTGCGAGCGCCGGGGTGGTTTTTGTAGCAAAGGGAGGAAATAAGGAAGCTCAGGCCGAATGGGATCTGACTCAATCTCAACCGGACCAGAAACCCGAGGAGGATTCTCCAGGAGTTCGGCACTAGCTGGCCCGGGGCTAACCCAAAACAGTTCAACGCCGCAATCACCTCGGGGGCGGGCAGATGCAACCCGGCCCAAACGGCCTCCAGGTACAAGGCAATCTCATTGCCCCGTACCTGATTTGCCTTCTCCCCCTCCTCGGCCAGCCGAAGCGAATAGCCGGGAGGAATAAAGAAACGAGTCTTGATGTTGACAAGCTCCTCCGCATGCCTCAGCGAGGATCACACGCCAAGAACACCCGAGACCTGTACTTTGGGGACCGCCCCCGTTGCACGACCCCGGAGAGCATTACCAACCCTAGCTTTCCGGGGGGACCCCAAATCAGAAGAGGAAGAGGAAGAAGTGGAAGAGGAAGCTCCAGAAGCCTCCCTAGAATCTACCCGGACGACATCTACAGACTCCTCAGAAGAAGACATCTAACCTGATCAAAGGGGGTGTCCTTGGGAGATCAAATACGAGGAATCCAGACTGAGGAGAAGAGCGCCGAGCTAACACAACTAGGGACGAGGAAATTAGAAAGAGGTATGGGCCCTGATGGGGACCCCACCTCTATTTATAGCTGCCGGCGTACGCATCCTACAGCTCCGATCGACTCCCGCCAAAACAACGTTCGCAACCAACGGCCGACAGCGTTCCACCTGTCGCACTCACATTGGACACGCCCCTTCGAGCGCAAGGACGCCTGCGACACGTCTCTCCAGCCAACCAACACCAGACACATAAGCCAGATCAACGACGAGCGTGCACACGATTCGACGCTCCCCCTTTAATGTGAAATCTCTTCCCTGATCCGCTGACGTCATCAAGAAAATACTACGCTTTGCCCGGGAATGCACGACCGATGATATCTTCGAACAAGAACTCACCTCGGATGATCGGTCAGACCACTCTCGACCCGACCCAGGATCGGGTTGAGACGAGAGTGGGGGGCTAATGATGAGGCTCGATATCGTGACTCCCCAGATGCAGACACGTGGCAGATGACGTGCCCCAGAACTACAAGAAAGGATCAAGGACTTCAGTAGAGATCGCACCTCGGGATTACGGACCGAGGAGTCTCCCGATCCTTGGCGACCTTCCAGACCTCTCCCGGCTCGCTCCGAGCTGTCATGGTACAAATATGCTCGGCCTCCCACTCGTTCCCGAGCCTCCCACCGAGCTCATCTTCCTCTGTCTCATCCTGACCGACCCGCAGCGCCGGTCACAGGCACCTACGCCACGACTCCGCGAATCTCTCCATGCGCAAGATATCCGCCGCCCACGATCCCACGTTCCATGCCATCACGATCCCCCATTAACGAGCCTGCCTAGCCATTAATGCGGGATCCCGCCTATCACGCGTGCGTGACGTCGTGGGCATAACGGCCGGCGTGATTCTCGCGCCTGCCTGCCCGTTGCTGCCACTATATAATCCTTTCTCTCAGACGATCGAGGTATGCACTTCTTTCCACTAAGCCGCTACTCTGCCCAATTTGCACCACTAATTTGATCGTCGGAGGATTCTCGGTGGCACAACCACCCCGAGACTTCCCTGTAGGTAGCTCGGCTCAACCTCAAATCCAAGCCCATTGAGATCCACACACTAAAGGAGATAACCTCGAGTTCAAATCTCAGCCGTCCATCAGCCCTTGCAGCAGATCAATGGAGGATAACATCTGAAGAAGATCCAGAGCTCCATCAAGTGTTAATTCTAAATGCATATTATCGATTACATCCTTTCATGATAAAAATATATAATAAACTTCTCGAGCTTCAAGCAATTCGAGAAAAGAGTAAAAACTAAAACAACTCGCAGGCTATAGAACATGAGCTAAAATAAATATATAATTCCGTTTAGAATCATAGAATAATTCCTGTCCATCGAGGGCATGTAGTTCAAAACAAGGTATGTATTTTGCACGTAATAGTTAAACTTTAACGGAGAACTTACGATGGGGAGTTTTTGGAAAAAATGTGGAAAAATTCAAGATTGGTATGTGTAATATAACCAGTTCAGGGAAACTGAAAGTTGAGGGTAGTTAAGTGAAATTAACTAATAAGCCCAACAGCTACAAAGAGACAATTAGGCCCAATGCATGCAATATTAAATAAGGTCCAGTAGCCCAACAATTAAGGGCCCAAAGCCTATCAAATGGAGGGCCGCCTGCTATCGATGGCCCAGAATGAAGTTTTTCTTGGATGGAAAAAAAATCTCTCAATGTGAAGGGAGACGAAAGTTAATTTTGTGCCATTTTGCATAGAGAGTAGTATCTTATGGATTTTATCTTTTATTTTTCTTTTTGTTTCCTTTTTAATCTTTCGAATAATGTATAAACAAGGTAATGAACCAAACCTAGCTTTAGATGCTGCTATGGGTTTTCCTTTTAAAACATTTAATTCCTCGTGAATAATCACTTCAAATATTAGTCATGTCCGCTGATACATCGATCGGATCGGGATTCCTCGTGATATGATAAAACCAATGAATATTGCTGGTATATCAGCAATATTTTGAATATCCATATTAATATATCGGCTTTATATGATATGCAAAACATTAATCCGGGATGGGATGTACTCCGTTTTGGATATTTAAAACCCTGGTCATAATAGAAAACGAAGAGAATGGATATACATCCATATAATTCATCTAGCTAGCAAGGAAGATTTTTATTCCTTTCCAATGATAAAATATATATCTCATGTGATGCATGAAAAACCATAATTCTTACAATCTATAGAATTTTTTTAATAAAAAACATAAAAATGGGAAAATAGAAAGGTTTCTATTTACAGTGATCAGCTGGATTGCATGCACAAGAGGCCGGCATTTCTCATTACCGCATAGAACAGTTTCTATGCGGGAAATCCCGCACGTGACATATTGCATGGGCAAGTGCAGAAAACTCTCTCTCTCTCTCTCTCTCTCACAAAAAACGATAAAAGAATTGGTTACATCGTTCGATCCCACACATGACGTGCACCTCAACAAATTGTATCTTTTGCTTAATCGAAAATAAATAAATTAATAAGTAATCATCATCAACAAAAAATATATATACATAAATAAAAATAAAAATAAAACAACAAGCAAGAACATTAAATAGAAGGAATCTATATATTAGCGTTTCTTTTCTCAATCTCTCTCTCTAAAATTTTTTGAGTAAATTTAGTCCTTAACAATTTTGAGAGAGAAATTAAGATTCAGTGTACATGATAAACAAAGGAAGTGAACCAAATTCCTTTCAAATCTGTCTTTCTTCATTTGGGTTTGGTCCATATCCACCACTTAATTTCTCTCACCTCTAATTTCTTTCTTTCTTTCTCTATAAGAAGAAGATCAAGAAGTAGAGAGAGGAAGTGTAGAGAGAGAGAGAGAGAGAGAAAGAGATGAAGGTGGTGGCTTTGTTGTTGGTGGTGGTCGTGTTTTCGTCGGCGGCGCTGGCGAGGATAGGAGAGGTTAAGTATGATGGAAGGGCTTTGATTATCAATGGAGAGAGGAAGATTTTATTCTCTGGGTCCATTCATTACCCTAGAAGTACACCTGAGGTACCAGCTACAGTTTTAATTCATTATTTTAACTTCTACATTTGCATGCATTGATGACATCATGACATGCATTGTTTGTTTCTCTCTCTAGATATATATATAGTTTCTCTTTGATTCATTAATTTGATTGATCATAATTATTATGTCTGTGTTCTTAATTTTTAATTAGAGAGAGAAAGAAGGGGAAGGGATGAGGGATTTAGCTACACATGCGTATAATTTTCTTTCAGTTGATGATGATGTTGCATGCCGTTTCTTGTTTTGCTTAGTAAATATCTAGGATACAAAACAAGAGTTAGAATCAAGAGAGTCAAAATAATTAAACCTAGATAGCAATTAATTAAGAAGCAGATTTTTTTATTGAGTGCTTCATATTAGGTTAATGTTTTAAGTCATATCTTGGTTTTGGTGGTAAATTAAAGTTTTGTATTATTTTTAATAGAAAATAAATTTAATGTAAGGTTATTTCCATTTAATTATCGGACTTATGATCTACCGTGTGTTTGAGAGCGTTTGACCGATCATTTAGGCCTGATATGACAAGACAATTTCAGTGACCTTTGTTAATTTGGATGCTCAACCAAATGTGAAACTCCTTTTATGTTAATTTGGCGGTTGAAATTTTACATCTCAACCAATATATATCTATAATACCCAAAGTTAAATAGCTAGAACCAAAATCCGCGAAACTCCTATCTTATCCAAGTCTCCTAAGTTTGTCACTCTCCGACTTTATCTTCGTTTCCCTTTTCGATGTTACAAAATAATCGTCTAACATCAAATCTAAGTTTTAAAAATTAGGGTTTATACTAATTAAGAACATAATGTGTTTACTTAACAAAGTACAAATTAAAAGAAAGGGTTAATTGCAGATAATCTCATGAGATCCTTTCGATAACCTATATATGTTGTGTTGAAGGGATACTATATGATCGGATTGATTGCGTAAGACCCATTGTAGCAGCGGGAAAGTATACAGAGAGGACAGTGCACACTTTGAGTCTGATTATGTACACATGTCAATTACAAAAATAGGCACTTATACCCTCTCATATTCAAATTCTAGTGATTAATTTCATCCCCAAATTAAAAAACACTGTTAATTAATGCCCCTTATTTAACTCAGTTTTGTGAGAGAGTACTGTTTGTGTTTATCATGGTTAATTAATGTTGTAAATTGGATAGAGAGATGTTTTTGTTTGGAAATGAATAGAGAAAAGAATGGTAGTAAAATATAAAAAGGTAACATTAAAAAAGAGAGGGGCCTATGAGAGATATAGGATACAACCCGGCATAAGAGAGATATAGGATTTTCCGGCGGGTCCACGTGTGCATTCCTCTCTCTCTCTCTCTCTCTCTCATGACCAAAGACACGCACACCCAGTAAATGGTAAAAAAATTCCAAGTAGTTCAGTAGGTGTAAATGCTCATCTCCCTATGGTAACTTTAGATAGATATGATATTCGTTCATTTTCAATCAATTCGTTGTAAACAGTTATTGGTTGCTTTATTGGTTGCTTCGTTACCCATCCCATTTTGATGCGAGAGGCAGGCATGAGGTTGATGATATGAAAGTGCTGCTTTTGGGCCTTTTTATCACGCAACGCAAGTAGTTAGTTAGTTAGTTACACAAGCTGCCTAACATTTTGGCCTTTTGGAATTTTCTTCATATATATCAAGGCTTATGGTTGAAATCATTTGGCTGCATCTCTAGCTTTGAATGAGAAGTAATCCTTATCCTTATCCTAATCCTACAAATAAAAAACAGAAAATTATGTTACAGGAAATTATGTTCAGCTCTGAAACACACGTAAAGCCAAGAGAGACAGATATTACTCATCCCATAAATTATATTGTGGTTATTAGATCACAAATGCCTTTGGATTAGATTTAAAATTCGTCAAATCAAATATAGTCAAGCTATAGCTAAGATCTTAAATGTATAGAATCAATGGGTGGATATTTAATTAATGACTCTTTGACAAATTAATTAACAGTTGAGTTTAGGCATCAAATTAAATGCTTCTCACTCAAACAAATGTAATTTGGAGGCCAGCACAAGATCCAAAACAGTTTTAATTAAGTAGTACTTTCCTGTTGCTTCTGTTCTCTGAAAACTTGGAATAATGAGAAACTCAATAATTTCTATCATATAAAATGCATTCAAGCATAATAAAATAGTGTTTAGCTGCCATTGACCTTTGGCCTTAACTATGCTATCATCTCCTACAAAGACATAACTTTAACTCTTTCAAAAGATTCCAGTAGTCAAAGCTTGAAATCCTGTACAGGATTGCGTTACACTGTCATCGAACAAAGTTTGCAAAATGAAAATTTCTATCAAATAGACTTTATAACAAAATTGCCTTGCATATCAATTCATTGGCCTTGTCTTCCAATTTCTGGGACCTGCAATTTATGTCCAGAAAAATAACATAATATTTTTCAAATGCCATTAATCTGTGGTGAATGAAACATCTTTTACCGTCACGAGAAGTTAAAAAAAATTCCGTTAGATTTCTCGAAACGCGATGACGTATAGTGGTTATTCAAGAAGACCATAAAGGGTTACTGAAATGCAGGTGATTTTTCTGTCACAGATGTGGCCGGATCTTATAAGCAAAGCCAAGCAAGGAGGCCTTGATGTGATACAAACATACGTTTTTTGGAACGTGCACGAGCCCGTCCAAGGACAAGTGAGCCTTCTTACTCCAGTGTATCGTAACATAATTTCCTATAAATGTTGCTTACATTTTTACCGTATATTTCCTATGTCTTCAGTACAATTTTCAAGGAAGATACGACTTGGTGAGATTTATCAAAGCGGTCAGGGATCAAGGTTTGTATGTGAGCCTGAGGATCGGTCCCTTCATTGAATCAGAATGGAAATACGGGTAAGCTACCTTGTTACATAAGTGACTATACCGTCCATGTACGTAGTAGAATACGAAGAGGAAAGGTTTAAAATGTGACTTTGAACAGAAATGTGAGATTTTAGATAATGCAAATCCGAAATCTGAAATATTATTTTTTCGGTGCAGAGGTTTCCCATTTTGGTTGCATGACGTTCCTGGCATTGTCTATCGATCAGATAATGCACCTTTCAAGGTACATAAATTTGAGGGATGTAAATTTTTAAGCTTACAAACTTTTATGTAAAAATACTTGTTAATCACACATCAAGAAACTAGTTAACCAACATAGCTTATATGTTGTTGTTGTCGTTGTCCTTGTTGTTCAGTTCCACATGCAAAAGTGGGTGTCGATGATCGTCAATATGATGAAGTCCGAGGGATTATACGCTTCTCAAGGAGGACCCATTATACTCTCTCAGGTCTTACCACAACTGATCATAATTTTGCTAATTAATTCATAATTACGGTAGCAAAAACTTGATATACTGCGCATGAATTGAAAAACAAAATGCAGATTGAGAACGAGTACCAAATGGTGGAGCCCGCGTTCCATGAGAGTGGACCGCCTTATGTCCTCTGGGCAGCCTCCATGGCCGTGGGCCTTAAAACCGGTGTCCCGTGGATGATGTGCAAACAACAAGATGCCCCGGACCCAGTCGTCAGTGATCCTTTTACTCTTTAATTTGTAAAATCCATACATGTCTTTGCGATCGATTTTCGTAACATGTAAAACTTTTGCAGATCAATACCTGCAATGGACTGAGATGTGGAGTAACGTTTCCAGGGCCGAATTCACCTAATAAGCCTGCATTGTGGACAGAGAATTGGACCTCTCAGTAAGTAGTTTATTATCAAACAGAACCGACAATCGTATTTAAGGGATCTTTGTACGATTTTGTGAAGGACAGAGGCCACTTCAAATGGTATTTGACGCAAAGCTATGGCCAAAACCATATAATTCAATACCATATCATCTTAGTCGAAACCTACACTTAAAACCATATTTCCTAGGTTTTATAAAGTTGCATACCTTCATCTATACCCACGATTACTTTTATAAGATTTAACCATCCTGCTCAATTTATGATTTTTATTTTTGGCATGAGAAGATATCAAGCATATGGTGAGGAACCATACTTGAGGTCGGCGGAAGATATTGCTTTTCATGTTGCGTTGTTTCTGGCGAAGAAGGATGGAAGCTTCGTAAACTACTACATGGTATTCTTTTCTCTCCGGTTGTCATGAGTTACTTCTATACATTTACACCTTTTCTACTTTCTTATAATGGTGATAATATAATGTAGTATCATGGAGGAACAAATTTCGGAAGATCTGCCTCTGCTTATGTAACGACGAGTTATTACGATGACGCTCCCCTTGATGAATATGGTAGGTAGCACCACCTCCACAACTATAAAATCAACACATTTGTTTATTTCATCAATATATATGTCTGCCAACACTTGTGTGATTTGATCCAGGTTTAATCAGACAGCCCAAATGGGGTCATCTAAAGGAATTGCATAATGTCATAAAGGCATCCTCAGAGCCGTTACTTTGGGGAAAACATACTAGTTTTCCACTCGGTCCGCAACAGGAGGCAAGAACTGTTTTACTAAATAATTCATATCTCCTCGAATCTAGTATATGTGTGCGACTAATTGTGCATCTTTCTCTTCCCTTGTAGGCACACGTTTTTCAATCAGCAAACTGCATGGCGTTTCTTATTAACAATGGCTCGCGGGCTGATGTAACAGTGCAATTCTGGAAAAATGCATATGTATTGCCTAGAATGTCTATCAGCATCCTGTCAAACTGTAAAGACGTGTCCTTTAATTCCGCAAAGGTAAGCTCCCTCATCTTAACCAAAGGAGCTTAGCTCTTGTGGAGTAACTTCCCTCTCCAAAGTGAGAGGTGACCGGTTCGATTCCTATAGGGTCGCATCCAAAAGAGAGAGAAAGGAAGCTACCTCCTCTTAAACATTTAACTATGCATCATATAGAAGCATGTATGTGGATTGTGAATATGGTAAATCATATAAGAAAAGGACATAAAAATAAGTCCGTTTGTATATTCATTCATGTAAATAACATATCACGCATATACAGAGCAGAGTTGAATTCGCATACTTAATACTTATAATAGTCGAATAGTACACTAGTCTAGTATTGTTTATTAAAAAACTTCTAATAGTTCTCAAAATACTCGAACAATCATTGTTCTTTGAATTAATTATTAGCAGGTAAAGGTCAGTATATGTTCATAAAATGTATATATTTGCTCTAACTGAATTATGAGACCCACGATTTGTTTATTTAACTGCTAAACTTATTGGTTTAACCCGTCTCAGGTACATTTGTTGCTTTAGGAATTATCCAATAAGATTTGCCAAATATCCGATCTGAAATGAATACCAATATCATCAAAACCTAAGTTTACTCATTTGAAGCCTAATCTAATATAATTAAACAGACTTCTAGCAATCAACTGTACTCATAGGACAGCATCGCAATCCTTTGAGCATGTATGCTAAATAAACGCTTGATCTAATCCATCTTCATTTGTATCCATCTCTTGCAGGTGAGAGCTCGGAATAGTGTGAGATCAACAAGACCAGTACAGTACTTCAACAATTCAAACACATGGCAAGCATTCATGGATGGAGCTCCACCAGTTGCTCAGGCTTCATTCTACAATAGAACACTGCTTGAACAATTGTCGACTACCAAAGACAAAACAGATTATCTTTGGTACACCATCAGGTAAGTTTTGTTAGTTAATGTAAATTTCCTTTACGTCGAGCTGGGGGATGTCGACGGTAAAAAGAAAACCTACACGATTAATATTGAGCGGTATTAAGATGTATCCATATCTAGACATATTTGTTTAATATTCTAGCATATTTCTCGTGTATTTCTAGGATATTTACCAAATATACTAGAAATACGGTAGATGATGATATATACATGAATTTGTCTAGATACATCTCCAACGCATCCTTTTCACTGTTCAATGCTGACGGTTGGTAATACTCCTATTGCAGCTACTTCCATAAATCAGCCGATGCACCACATGTGCTTCATGTCAATTCAAGATCTCACGTTTTACATGCATTTGTAAACGGTGCATATGTCGGTAAGTGGCTGATGACCTGAAGCTAATTTTTAACCTCTGGTAAATACTAATAGGTTGTAAATATAGCTCATACAAGAACCTGAAACATAAGCAGGATTAAAGTGTTCTTCTGAAATCACCGGTGTATACGGTAGAAATTTATCGAACTTAAGAGCTATATATACTACCGTTTGGCTGGTTTAGGAAATGCGCATGGGAGTCATCAAACACAAGGTGCCCTGGTTCTCGATGCACCTATTTCGCTAAAGCAGGGACAGAACACAATCTCATTATTGAGTGTCATGGTTGGATCACCGGTAAAGATCTTGCTTCTATGATGCAAGCTAAAATTGTTACATGGAGAGAAATTAAAGAAATTTGTGAAGCAAATATGTTTGTCTAACATCTTCCACCTCCATTTTGAAGGATAACGGGGCATATTTAGAGAAAAGAGCTGCCGGTCTCCGCAGCGTGCAGATTTTTAACAACAGAAATCTAACCGTGGATTTCAGATACTACCGATGGGGATACCAGGTGAGGGGAGTCATTACTCTAAGCCTTAAAATGAGGGGTCGATTGATGATCTTTAAAATTAGAATGATTATTCATAAATGGAGTTCATAACGAATTGCAGATCGGATTAAATGGGGAGAGATCAGAAATTTACACTCGAGAAGGATCAACCAAAACAGGCTGGACATCGATCCAGAGCTCTCTTAATCGGCCGCTCGTGTGGTACAAGGTAATCATCATATATGAATATATGCATTTAGCTTTATCTCTGAAAACTCTACTTAATATTGTACAGACGACATTCGATGCTCCGCCGGGGACCCACCCAGTGGCGCTAAACCTAGCAAGCATGGGTAAAGGTGAAGCATGGATCAATGGAGAAAGCATCGGCCGCTATTGGGTCTCTTTCAAAACTCCCAAAGGGCAGCCTTCTCAATCTCTGTGAGCAAAACTCTCAAAACTATCAACTTTCTTTCTTTTTGTCTGTCTGTCTTTTTCTTCTTTTTTTGCAACTGATCTTGATTAATGTTCCTTAACGATACAAACATTGATAAACTAAACAGGTATCACATCCCTCGATCCTTTTTGAATCCAACCGGTAATCTGCTCGTTCTCTTTGAGGAAATGGGCGGCAACCCGCTAAGTGCTACTGTAAATACCGTAAATTATTGAACAGATTTATTGTATTCCTGATCAAAAAAATGAATGAATAAAAAGGGTTACAGTTTCAGTGATTTTTCTCTCTTTCTTGCAATTGAAACATGGAATTTTATTTTTTATGCAAAGAGGAGACGAGATGAAGATTGAAGAATGGTACCTTTGGATCTTGACAACCTCAGAGATGGTTCGGATCTTGAGAGAGAGAGAAGAAAGAGAGAGAGAGAGAGAGAGAGAATTGCTTTTTGAGCCACAAAGCTGCAAGGAGAAAAAGATTTTATACAAGAGAAGAAAACTTTTTTGAAAGCGAACTAATCCTAATTTTTATTTTTTGGATATTTTATGGTTGTCCCTGTTTATTTTTCTTTTTATTCCGTTTCCTTCTAACCAAACTAACGAAAGAACGAGACATCTTTTGCAAAACAAAACAAAAAAAATAGCTCTTTTGCGCATCTGATACATATGTTCATGAGTTAATTTCATGAACAAAAGTTTTCACAAGATTATTAAATAGTTTTAGTTAAAATAATAAAGACTTATTAAAGACTTTTCATAAAGATATTCAAAAAAGCTGTTTATGATTTTCAAAATATTTATTCCTCGGACTTTTATTTTTATTTTTATATTTTTTGTTTACCGGACTGTAAGTGCCAGCTAACATCTAGACATAAACGCACAAACAAACTCATGCACACATCACATATAAGCACACAACACACGCGCATCAAAAGGACCCACAAATTTACCTTGTAGGAGTTAATTTGTGGTCACTTCCCCTTCTGGGATCCTTGAGGTTTGAATCCGGATTCTCTTCAAGAGGGGAAATGCTCGTACTAACTAAGATATTTTCCTTAAATTGATGAGAAATTTTCTTGCAATGTGCTAATATGAGAATCAAATTGGCAATTTCAATTTGTAAACCCCTCTCCTTTAGCATTAACACTAATCTAGTATTCTGTAAGTCTCTAAAAATCTGTTAACTAAACTAAAAAAAATTTAAGAATCATTTCAAAATTTTATCTATGATGATGCTAACATATAGCTCAATGCATAGTTGATTTAGGATCATGAACATGTGATTGAGCTATAACTTCGAGAGAGTTAAAAAAAAAAGGTGAGGGGGGGGGGGGGGGGGGGGACAAGAAAACATAGCCGTCATCTGCCACTTAATCGTTTCCCATTTTGAATCATATTCCAGCACACCTACGCAAGATAGCCCAATCAACATAAAGCAAGACAAAAAGTGATGGTCAACAAAACCTCTAAAGCTAAATATCATGGCCCAAATCTTCCTCATTATTCTGCGAAAAACACTTAACCTCCTAAAGACAAAAACCATAAACCCATTTATTTGGTACTAGTACTTAGATGTTATGAGACCAACCATGTACTTAGATGTTATGAGACCAACCATTTTGTCTCTTGGATGGCCTGGTAGGTATAAGTGGACCCTAATATTTAGATGTTATGAGACTCACCATTTTGTCTCTTGGTGGCCCGGTAGGTAAAGTATTGCTCTTATTTTGCCTTGACAGCCTTGTTTCAGGCTAAAAGCTATAGCTTTAAAACCAGGGTTGTGCAGCTCCTGTCTAGTCATAAAACAAGCATAGATCGAACAATCACAATTTGAGTCTGATCCCTAAAAGAACAGCCAAATACTCGCATTTCGTTCTAACAGTACCCAACAAATAACATAACACAACTTGAACCAATTCATGCCGTACTCTCAATCACTTATGAACTCTGAAGTTGAATTGCCACCATATTCCAAGAGCTGCATTGCCGACATACGCCATGCAGAGACTGAGCCCGAATTTTCCGTTCTTCTCATAGAATCACTTGTGTACTGTAGATCTTAACCAAAAATACACTACACATAACTTGAACATATTGTGCTTCAAAATTATAATAATTAGATATAGATTGGTACATGACATATATATATATATATTCTCAGCCTGTACACACAATAGCTGCTCTGCAATCAAATATATAATAGTTTGTAGCTGAGTAAACAAGAGCTATAGAAGCTAAAGCTGATGGTAATCTATGATAATTTAGACAAATAATAATAATAAATACTTAGTCCACAATAACACATGAAGTCTATTTGCAACTAGCGTAATATACCGTGCCCTATCTTAAATCCGGAAAAAATTAACTCTCTTCGGCATCGATCAATTCAAATATTTCTCCTCATTAGTTAATTCGCTTAAACATAAATTGGTTTCCTCTGCTTATAACTAAAGACAAACTAATTATGAAGCTGATGTTTCTCTATGAAACGGGATAAGATTGAATCCTCCCAAAGCCGAAAAAGCCTAGGCCTCCGAGAGAAGATTTCTTATTCTCTCAACTTAAGAAGACTTGAGCTTTGCAGATGAAGACGCAAGATGGGAGAGAGTCTTATGACCCACAAAGATTAGAAACACACCAAGGAACCCGAGAGCCTTCAAAGTTGTGAAGAGATTAAGCTGAGTTTCATGCAAGAAACACTTGTCAGTAGAGAAAATAAAATAATCTTGGAGGCAAAGAATCAATGATAGGAGAAGAGTATAGGCATTGTACCTTCAACCAGAAGAGCGCATAGAGAAGAAGGATTGCAGCGATTCCAGCATGGAAGAGCAGAGAGAATGTAGCTGGTATGGCTGATGAAGGGAATCCCTTCATATTTATTCCTAATCGCACAAGCTGTAAAAAAAAAACACATGCAAACATATAATGGGAAAATGTATACCCAAAAAAGGTTGTATTTTAATAATATGTACCAAAATTTCTAAGAGAGAAGACGGAACTCACCCCAATAAGAAATCCGCCAAGTGGTAGAAGGGTAAAGCCCAAAAATGCATAGGAAAGCTCTTTAGGTGGTCTCTTCTCTGGTGCTCGGAAAATGTGGGAAATCTCTTGTTTGGGGCCAAATCTTAAGTAAGGGTCAAGAGGTTGAAGAGGAGGTTGAGTCGCTTTCTCTGGTGCATCTGGCAAGTCCAAATCCACATAACCTAGAGATCGTGAAAATGAATTTTCCTGAAACAGTATGTTATACTCAGCAAGAGCACAAACACAAGGTTACAACCCCAGGAAAAAAAGTTAGGATCAAGATTTATTACCATCGCAATATCACCAACTGTGAGCTCGATGTTATATTTGCCCGAGAGATAATAGAGCTTATCCACCAAACCAAGAAAGTCCTATAAGAAAAATCAAAGTATGAAATGAATAAGATCTTTGTTTTGGAACGGCTGGGAACATTCCGTGAGTATTGCTGAACTTTACATGTATGCATAAAGATTCAAATGAAATTAGATATCAAGATGGTGTCCTGACACATAATTAATAGAAAATGCTAATATCTAATAGAAAAATACTAATATCTAGAACCACATGACAATCTATATAGCTTCTTGTCAAGAACACAAATTTCCACAAAAATCAAGGATTACTGCTATTGCATATAAAAAAGATATAGAAACAACCTGTTTCAGCACCATTTTCAAGCATCTAATGGAAAAGAATCAACTTTAAGTATACTTACTTATGTCATGTTTAATAAAATATTTATTTTTATGCGTAATCAATGTTCTAAATGTTGTGCGCAATGTTTGTGTCAATTGGAAAATTTTCATATCGGACGGCGGATGTTGAAATATATCCTTGACATTTACTATACATAGGGAGTCATGCTTGAAGAAAATCGAGTCCCAATTGTAAACTCAACAAATACTACATTCACTAAAATCCTTAATATCATTAACTTGATTTAACACCACATAAAACGGACAATCACACTCGCAATGTAGTCAAATTAAATTATACAATGATTGATGGTAAAAGGAAAAAGCATAAAACTATATTAAGAAAAAGGTTTCCTTTTTGTTATACACCCCTTAAACCGCCTGCATTTTGATATTCCCCTGAAAATCTTCATAGTTACTCACACCCACAAATCTTCAAGTTATCTCCACACAAAAAAAAACCCCGAAACTGTTAAATGACAAAAATAAATTTCTTGATTAGCTTAAATTTTCAAATCCTAATTTACCCTCATTTCTTCATCCTCTATTAAAATATTACTCAAACCCACCATTGATAGGGCACCATCTTCTCAAATCCAAAATGGTATAAAAAAAAGGAATCCAAAAAAACTCAGAATAAATATTTCATAAATGGTTGTCAATGATGCTTAATAAATAATAACTTTGATGGTTTTGAAATTAAAAAAAGACGGGAGAGAATAGTTGAGGACTTGGGTTGGGTTCGAAGAAGGTGAGGACTTGGACGGGTTTTGTGATGAGGAGATTGGGCAGAAGAGGATGAAGAAGCTGAAGTGGGGGGCATTATAGAATTTTAGCTTCTAAAGTCCAATTAACATAATAATAGAATCAGGGGGTGGGGGAAAATCGAAGATTTGGGGGGATTTAAATAAATTTGAAATTTGCTGAGTCTATCAAAATAGCTAAAGATTATATATATATATATATATATATATATATAGAGAGAGAGAGAGAGAGAGAGAGGATGGATATCCAAAAAAACCCATAAAAACAAAATTTCTTAAGAAGAAATACATGTAAAACTTATGTTGAATTGCTTATGGCATATGCTATCAAAGCCAACATATAACCCAAAAAAATAAACAAATAAATGCACGGTACAAAAGCTTTTTATTTCATGTTAACATTCCAAATCGGGAGGGAGATATGTCAGGCCGTATGTGAGTAATATATCCAGTCAAACATGACATGCCGAAACACTAACCCGGAAAAATTAAAACTAGTTTTGCTTGTATGCTGTGTTGTCGGTGCTCAAAGAAGACATTGAGGGGGAATGCCATATATGTGAGGGACATTTAAACGCGTTATTTTAATATCGCTTGATAAGTATGAAGTTTGTTAGGGGAGAGAGAGAGAGAGAGAATGTTTTAGGGAAATGATATGGATAGATTGAACTAATCTCAATCCTCCTCTTTATATAGGCAATGCTATTTTGCTATTGCAACCCTACTTCGCATCTAATTATATATAAAAAACCGTGTACAATCCATGTATTTTAACACTCCCCCTCAAACTGATGCATACATATTATACATGTCCAGCTTGTTAAAAATAAAATGCACTCTATTTCTTCCCAAAGCTTTGTGAATAAAACTGCTAACCGATGAGCAGATTGAACATAATAAATGTCGATGATCCCATCTTCAACCTTCTCCCTCACAAAGTGGCAATCAACCTCCATGTGTTTCATTCTCATATGGAATATAGGATTAGAGACAATATAGATTGCGGCCTTACTATCACAATATAGCCGCATAGAGAAAGTGTGCTCAAAGCCAAGCTCTCCAAACCGAAAACGGATCCATACAAGATCAAAAGTAGTATTCGCCATGACTCGGTACTCTAACTCAGCACTGGAACGAGATACTACGATATGCTTCTTACTCTTCTAGAACACCAAATTACCTCCTACAAACACTCAATATCCTGTAGTAAATCTACGATCAGATGGAAACCTAGCCCAATCTACATAAGTGAATCCTGCAACCCAAAAATGTCCATGATCTTAATACAATCGACCCTTCCATAGAGCATTCTTCAAATATCTAAGTATCTAAATTACCGCATCCCAATGAGCAACTCAAGGGTCTACCATAAATTGGCTCACAACACTAACGGGATATGCAATATTAGGTTGAGTGACGGTGAGGTAATTCAGCTTACCGATCTATCATCGGTATCTTCCGGGATTTTCAAACAAATCACCTTGCCCCGGAAGCAGCTTAGTATTAGGATCCATTGGAGCCTCTATGGGTCTGCACCCTAACATCCCAGCTTCGGTCGGCATATCAAGCACATACTTTCGCTGTGAGATATAGATACAATCTTCACATCTAGCTGATGTAAGGGCCAATGATGAGCAGCCGCAAGAGACATAAGGAGACGAACACAGGTCATCTTGGCCACGGGGAAAAAGTCTTCTCATAATCAATCTCATAATTCTGCGAATAACCCTTAGCAACAAAACGAGCCTTCAAACTGGAAAGGATCCCATCAGGATGAAGCTTCACGGTATAAACCAAGCGGCACCCTACTACCTTCTTCCTAGTCAATGTTCTAAATTTCGGATGTCGGTGTCATGTCGGTCCGAACATTTTGATGTCGAATATCGAATATCATGAAATATTATGTGGTTTTATCAAATATCGGATTCTACATTTTTGTAATATAAACGTCATTAATAACTTATTTTTTTGAAAAAATATTAGCTTATGCACATTTTTAGTTTTATTAAATTTATATTTTGCTCGACAGCTCGGTGAAAGAGCGATTTCCTATTAATTACTTAATGTACAAATCCCAAAACATGAAAGAAAATTACCCCAAAAAATTTCTCCACATATCGGAAAATGCCGGGTAAAACGATCACATCACAAAATGTCAACCGACATTTACCAAATATCAGTAACCGAAATAATTCTGCAAATATGTCGTTTTCTTCCCAAAACCGACATGTCGGCCAACATTTCAGCGATGTCGGCCGACATTTAGAACACTGTTCTCAGTCGGAAGAGGAACCTAATCCCAAGTCTGACTCTGTTCTAGGACGAGCATCTCATTAATCATAACATCCGTTCATCCTTTATAAGATAAAACATCAGAGATGGACTTGGATAAAGCATGAATCGAAGGAGGCGAAAAATGCCCGATATGCCGGAGATAAATAAGTCGTCGCATGAGGTGCTATAGGATGAGAAGTACAGCTCCGCTGCCTTTTCGTAAGGCGATAAGGAGATCAATATCAGCCTCCGGCGGAGCTTGAAACTATAGTACATCAGCAACAGGAGGCTGAGGTTCAAGATCCATACGGGCTCGATGAGCATACACCCTCATAATCGGTGGTGTAGGGCCCAACGGTGGAGAGTATTGGGTGGGAGGTGGGTCAATGGAAACACTACAGACGACCTCCAACACGGGATGGAGAATCAACCGACTCAAAAAGGGTGCTCTCTTATGACAGACGATATGAGATATCTAAAGGAAAGTTACTTTCCATGTCTACAGGAGTATGAGATGTAGAAAAATATAGAGCGGACTCATGAAAATCACGTCAACCGATATAAATAAACGACGTAACCGAGTACTATAACGATAGCCCTTTTGAGTTCGAGAGTACCCAAGAAAAATGCACTTAATAGCCTTGGGATACAGTTTAGATCCCCAGGTTGTAGATCATGACGAAACAGTCACCCAAAGACCAGCGGAGGAACAGGAAAAAAACCCACCGAAGGGAACAGTATAGAATGAGGAACATATCCGTTTAGGACAGAGAAGGACATACGATAGATCAAGTAACTAGCAGTAAGAACTGCATCCCCCAAAAGGAATTAGGCACTCGCATTTGAAACAAAAGGGTACGAATAACCTCTAACAAATGCATATTCTTCCTTCCTGCCATCTATTTTGTTCGGGGTATAAGGACAAGAAGATTCATGAATAATGCCAAGTTTTTCCATATACGCCCTAAACGGTGCACTAAAATACTCCTCAAGATACCAACAGCAGCCCCAAATTGAGTCTGAACTTCAGAATAAAAGATCCGGAAATGAGAAAACACTTCATTCCTAGATTTCATCAAATATAACGACTCGAGAAAAATTATCAATAAAAATCACAAGATAGTGAAAGCCCCTTAAGCAACAACAGGGCATGGCCCCCAAACATCATAATGAACTAAATCAAAATATTTTTCAGCTCTCCTATTGATACGAGATGGGTAGCTAGAGCGATGATGTTTACCCTACTCATAAGACTCACTCTAAATTAGACAAAACACCAAGAGGGAACAATCCTTTTCAAGATTTACAGAGAAGAGTGACCAAACCGACAATAGGCGTCAAATGCAAATGTGGATGCTGCTGGACAGGCTAAAGGGCGTGGATGCTCCTCGAGGTGGTATAACCAATCAACCTCAGTCGTTGTACCAATCATCCGCCTCGTCCCAAACGCTTGAAAAACACATCCACCAGAAAAGAAAGTTGCGTCATAGTTCAAATCTCTAGTCAGCTAGCTAATAGAAAGTAAGTTGAAAGAAAAATCATGCAAGTATAAGACAGTAGAGAGAGAACTGTGATGCGGCACGACCAGACCCCACTCCCTCTATAGCAGAGGTGTCGTTCGCTATGGTCACTGGGGTACACCCAAGGCTTAGCCTATACGAGGGCAATGTCTCTCCTGTCATATGATTCGTTGCTTCTGTATCGATCGCCCAGAGACGACATACAAAAGTCGAAGTAATAAAAGATATATGGTTACCTCTCGAAAGACCCAAAGTGGTCACCGGCGAAACCCGAGATGTGGCCAATCCATCCTGGCTACTAGAAGCAGACGAAGTCACAAGAAGCCGCAATCGAGCAATCTCCTCTTCCATGGACTTGACGGAACTCTTGGGTGATGTTGAATCCGTCGAAGTAGTAGAGAATACAAAAGATGAAGACCCAACATGTACACGGGCAGCGGGGCGAGGAGGCTAAGGCCTCCCATTCAACTTCCAGCAAGTATTGCGAGTATGTCAGTCCTGATGGCATTAGTCACAAAAACAGGGCTCTCCTCAGCCTCTGCATCCGGCTCTACCTCCTCCACGACCTGCTCCCCCTCTACCTCGTGGAGAGTAATAGATGGGAGAACTCTCCAGTCTGATAAGAACACTGTGCTCACCAGATGCAGGCTGCTCATCGGTAATCTCCGACTGAAATATCCGGTGGAGCGTATGATAAATGGCTGCAAGAGTAATATCCGCCTTCCCAAGCAAGGCTGATCGTGCAGACTAATATTCAGGCTGTAGCCCACCAAGAAAAATGATCACTAGAAAGGCTTCATGTCGCCTCCTCGTCTTTATATTGTCACTAGTGATCGGGAACTCTGAGACTGGCTGAGCAGGACGCCAAAACTCCGAGTAGTACTGATTCAATGAGCGAGTTCCTTGATGAATCTTGTACAATTGATGCACCAAATCATAGGCCTTCGGGAGGCTCTGCAGTGAAGAATATAGTTCATGAAACTGATCCTAAATCACCTTCACGGATCCCAAGTGAACAAGCCCATCCATGATCCGTCGTTCTATCGAACTAAGCATGAGATGATCAAGTTGTGCATCATCCGCCTCCCAATTGGCGGTAATCGGATCGAAGGAGGCTTCATCAAGTGGTCGTCGTTTCTCCTCCCCTTGATATATCTCTCCACCGTAAGCTTCCGGCTATGGAAATTCCGATCATCAAGCTTGAAGTCCACCATCTTGGTGGCTAAAACGTCGGTGGAAGAGATCAGTTTGCCCTCGAATTTGAAACGGTGGTCGATCTTTCAAGATCCAATCCATCCCCAAACCAACACCAATCAAGCAAACAAACACCGATCAATCGGATCCGATCTCCGGGAGCACAAGCTCCTCAAAAGCACAATCAACCGAGCACATCTCATCAAATAGATGCAAGAAACCGCCTTTAATCGATCAAAAAACAACAAGAAAATACCTTGCTTGGCTAACAACATTAACCAATCAAGCTAAAAATCTCAAAAAACAGCGAGAAAATATCAAAACTTGCTTAGATCGAGCTCAAGTCGATCAAGAACCTGCCAAAATCGAACCAAAGAGTCCCAAATCGAACTCAAATCACCAAGGAAACTCCAAAAGATTGTAAGAATCATCAAATCGACCTCATAACATATGGAAGACATCAAGTCGAGCTAAATCGAAGCATCTCGAGTTTGATTTTCCAGATCTGACCTCGATGACGACTGGAAAAGCTCGACTTGACCTGTTCGGCGTCGATACAAGTCGTTGGAGGTCGATGGGGATCCGACGACGGTCGACGAGGCTTCAGCGGGAAAGGGGCAACAGCTGCGGCTGTGAATAGGGCTAAGGTTTGTTATTTTGGTGTTTGGAAGGTGATGAATGGCTAGGATTAGATCTGAGAATGATGAGTGGCTAGGATTAGATCTGAGAATGATGAGTGGCTGAGATGAGCTCTGATATCATATGAAGTTTGTTGAGGGAGAGAGAGTGTTTTAGGAAAATGAAATGGATGGGTTGGACTAATCACTATCCTCCTCTTTATATAGGCAATACTATTTTGTTATTACACCCCTACTTAGCATCTAATTAAATATAAGAAACTCATGTACAATATGGGTATTCTAAAAATAAGCAAGCAAGTTATCTGCCATTCGAACTTGCTATTCAACAGTATGTTATTCTACAGCAGGTAGAAAGAAAGCAGGAAAGAGAAAAGAAAAGCAGGTAAGAGAAGAGAAAAGTCTGAGACTCTCTTTGCCAAAAGAACAACCTTTGACAAAGAAAGGGATGAAAGTTAGCTCTATGGGTGAAAAGAAAGCTCTTCAATTGGTAGAATCGATCTCCTTCGACTCCTTTTTTGCATAAGAGGAAGATTATATGTTTAAAAACAGTATATATGGTCATGAGATATGTACTTTTACAAATTTTTAGCATTTTCTTTTTACATAATTTTACAGGCCATCTCTTACTTTTCTGTGGCTTGTTGTTTGTTTCCATTTCCTTCACTCTCGGTTCATAATTCACTTTCAGACCTCTCTTTCAATTATGTTTCATTTTTAAGGAGACAAAAATCGAAGACATATTCCCTTCAGTAGGTTTGCAGCACCAATAATACGGTCACTCCAATAATGGCATCTTGTAAAAGTTGTTGAGATGTGAGACACTAAAATAGTCCCACGTTGGAAAAACTATGAGAGGTGCATGGGTATAAGATACAAGATGGGCCAAACATCAACAAGGCTTGAGTATTATTGTTGGAACCCACTTATATCAAAAGTCCGTATACACTCATATAAATAAAATATATATAATCGCCCTCCCTTCAACTTTAAATAATCAAAATTCTAATATGGTATCAGAGCAAATGGCTCGATCTAAAACCTAGACAATACATCTGAGAGAAGCAGACTGCAAGTACCACAAAAAATGCCTCTAAAAGACCTAGCTCTATAAGTGTTGTGCAATCTACGTGACCACACCAAGAAAAAGTGATGGTTGCACGTGAGAGGAACTGTTGAGATGTGAAACTAAAATAGTTCCACATTGGAAAAACTATGAGAGATGCATGTGCATAAGATATAAGATGGGTCAAATCTCAACAAGACTTGAGTTTTATTGTTGGAACCTACTTATATCAAAAGCTCGTGTACACAACAACAACTGAGCCTTTTATCCCAAGCATATGGGGTAGGCTACATGAACCAACATGAGAATCACACCGGGTCCAGCACATGAATCCTCTGCCTCCACTCACTCCTATCGAACAATATACTTTCATTGAGTCCTTTGGCAACCATATCGTTTCGTATCACCTCCATCCATGTTTTCTTCGGTCTCCCTTTTTCCCTTCTGCCATTGCCCATATCGAGAGTATCTATTCGTCGGATCGGTGCTTCCATAGGTCTGCGTCGCACATGACCAAACCATCTTAGCCGGTTTTCCCGCATCTTCTCCTCCATAGGGGCGACACCAACTTTTGTACGGATATCCTCATTTCGCACCTTATCTTTTCTAGTGTTACCGCACATCCAACGAAGCATGCGCATCTCCACCACGTGCATCTTCTGTGTATGATGCTTTTTAGGAGCCCAGCATTTTGTACCGTATAATAAGGTAGGCCGAATAGCGCTCCGATAAAACTTCCCATTTAATTTTAACGGAAAGTTACGATCACACAAAATCCCTGTTGCACTCCTCCATTTCAACCAACCAGTTTGGATCCTTTGATTAACATCACTATTGATCTCCCCATTCTTTTGGATGATGGAACCTAGATATCTAAACTGGTCGCTCGGTGATATCTCTTGCCCTTCCAATGTTATACCAATATGGTTTTGACTTCTCTGGTTACTAAATTTGCAATGCATATATGCTGTCTTGGACCTGCTCAATCTGAATCCCCGAGATTCCAATGTTTGCCTCCATAATTCCAATTTGGCATTAACCCCTGCTTTCGTCTCATTTACTAGAATAATATCATCAGCGAATAGCATACACCAAGGTACCTCATCTTGGATAGTTCTAGTAAGCTCATCCATCATGATGGTAAACAGGAATGGACTTAATGCAGATCCTTGATGTAAACCAATAGTAATCGGAAAATCGCTCATTAAGCCGCCGCAAGTTCTGACATTTGCCACTACTCCATCGTACATATCCTTGATTATGTCAATATACTTGACGGGGACCCCCTTCTTCATCATTGTCCCCCATAATACCTCTCTAGGTACCTTGTCGTACGCTTTTTCTAAATCAATAAATATCATATGCAAATCTCTTCTCTCCTCGAAAACGCTCGACAAGTTGACGAAGCAAATGAATAGCCTCTGTCGTTGATCGTCTAGGCATGAACCCAAACTGGTTTTCTGTTATCTTAATATCCTTCCTTAGCCTGTGTTCAATCACTCTCTCCCAAAGTTTCATGGTATGACACATAAATTTTATTCCCCGGTAGTTTGAGCAACTTTGAATGTCACCCTTGTTCTTGTAGATAGGTACAAGGATACTTTTTCTCCATTCATTTGGAATCTTTTTTGTCTGCCAAATCTTATTAAACAGATCTGTCAGCCATTTAACGCCTATTTCTCCTAAGCATCTCCAAATCTCGATAGGAATCCCGTCAGGGCCAACCGTTTTTCTTAAACTCATTCTGTTCAAAAGCTCGTGTACACATATAAATAAAATATATAGAATTGCCCCCCTCTCAGCTTTAAATAATCAAAATTCTAGCAGCAATATATATATATATATATATAGAGAGAGAGAGAGAGATGATCATATGAGCCCAGTTCTCATTTCTTATTTTGAGGCCAAACTTTTTAAACACACAACCCCATGTTTTTCACCGATCAGTACTGGTCGTTTTGATCTACTTGTATTAGATATGTTATGTATAAAGTTTCATTAAATTTGGAGGCCTCTGACATATCCATCAAGCGACCTTGATTTTTATGCATCGTAAAACCGTCGATTTTTTAGTCTATGGATTAGTTAGAGGTCTCCAAATCTCGTATAATTTGAAACATAACCTATCTAACATGTGTAGATCACGATGATCGGTGTGGATCGGTGAAAAACACAAGGTATTGTGAGTTTGAGAAGCAAACCTCAAAATAAGAAATGCGACCGGACCTCATAAGTTCAGCTCCATATATATATATATATATATATATATATATATATATATATATAATGAAGCATGTTCAAAGATAAACAGTGCAGAATGAACGAGAAGGATTCATATAGCCAACCCCAAAATTCTGGGATGAAGGCTTGTTGCTGTTGTCGTAGTTGTTGTAAGCATGTTCACATATTAAAAATTAAACACCTAATAATTATCAAGAATGCACTATCTTCAAAACAGTACAACAGTCGGAGTTAGAAAATATACGCTTTCAACTACAATTACTTGCGGATAGAAATGAAAATGAAGTAACATGGATAGATACTTTACCAATACTATTTTGAACTGCCTTGCTGAACTATCCAAGATAAAGATATGTTCAAGTTTTGTCTCATGCATCAATTTAAGAAACACCTGCATTCAAATTTCCTTTATTAAATCAGACAGGTGTACTTAAAAACAACAACAGTAAAAAATTGGCAAACAAACCTGATGTGGCTTAAAACTGTGGCCAAGAGGAGTGGTTAGCTGGAAAGATAGCAGCAGCTTTTGCAAGTGGTTTGCTGATAGTGACAGAGTGTTGTCACTTGATAAATCTAATCTGCAAGGGAAATGAAGCAAAATCATGAGCATATATGACGTAAACTGAATCTCAACTATTGTGAAACAATGTAAGAATTTTTTTTTGATATTTTTTTCTTTTTTCCAGGGAAGGGAAAAATGTAAGATTTTAGCTAGGATAAATGTGAGAACAGGGAACCAAAGGTCCGATATTACAACAATAACTCTGAGCTAATAGATCTTTAAGTGGGTACACTTTGGCTGAAAAAGAAAAAACAGCGAAAGAAAGTAAAAGGATATCAAAATAGGGATGACAAGAAACTAACAAACTTGGATATTGAAAGAAATCTTCAGTTTGAAAATAAAGTTAGCTGCGGGTTAAGGCCCAGGTTACCAAATAGATCAAAAATCATCAGCCATAGCATTGCCCTATGCCGATGCATCCAATCAAACATGCCATGCAAGTGTCAATGTCACCCTGCTTGTTCAGATTGTAGAGTTCTGACACTTTAGCTACCAAAAACTCATCCCACAGTATGCAAGTGAGGATTGCAGAAACAGAGATGTGATTTTCTTGTACTAGGATCCCTCTACAATGACAAACTTGAGTTTTAATATTGATTTGATATTTACATTCTCTACTCTAAATTATAAAAAGAAATGGTAAATATTATTGCAAATGTGTAATGATGTAATGTATGCTTCTACTCCTTAATTTATTTCCCTCCGCTACTATTAAAACAAAATCCAAGTAAGTTCTATGCAGGGAGAACTAGTCTTACTTTTGCAATGTCTCGACACTGCTGGCATCACTGCTCAAAATTGCAATTTCTGCCTTGTCAATTTTATTGGTTCCTGTGAGAAGGGCAGATTCTCTTGTCCGTCCTCCAGTAGCATAACCATTAACAAGCTCAGGATCATGAAGCGAAATCTGCAAATGGATGAATTATACCACCTTGTTAATAAAGTTAAATTGCCGATCATTTGAATAAAGAATACAATCCAGAACAAAATGGCATCACCAAGCAACCTCAAAAACTAAAGTGTATTTTCCAATATCCAGTTTCAGTGGTTGGATATCCAGGTAATGAAAGCTGTTTTCTGGGTCAAATTGGAGCTCCTGTAACTCAAAACAATAACAACAATCCACAAAAATAGAAGGAATTAATATTACATGCTATTATTATGGTGTTAGTTGTGGCATGGCATCGAGAGAAGAAAATATAAATCTCAAATGAAGCTGATAACCATCAAGCAAATGCAATAATTTACCTGTTTCTCCAAAGCAGAGTTCCCCGAATTAGAACTCACAGCTTCAAACAGACTTACTGTTAGTGGAGGTGCAGTAGAACCAAAAACTGTAGTCACCTCAACCTATAAAGGAAATATGACAACTAATCAAGAAGTATAAATTAAACAAAAGTTCAAAACTAATTTGTGTGTAAAAAATTCCTTTTATAACGTGAAAGTTTTGTAATTGAACTCAACAGTAGAAGCATCAAAATAGTGGCATACACTAAATCCATCATAATCACTTTAGCTTTTTAGGCCATAGCTCAATATTTTTAAGGGATAAACCCGCTTTGTGGTCATCGGAATGCAGCAAGTTACAGACCAATGAAAGTGATATACTGGTGATGAAAGAAAATGAGTATCATATTGGATAAAGGTAAAGAAGTACAAAGGATTCCATGCAAACTTCTTGTTACAAAAAGCAATAAAGATGGCAGCCCTGAAATTTTGTGTCTAGTAACCAAGTGACAGGACCAGTTCCCATTCAACCTACAGGTAACAGAGACATTAGAGTAAAAAATACAAGCTGTTCATAGCAACTCTCCAGAAATTATAAATTGTGTACAACTTGAAGGGTTACCCTAGTGCCCCGGCCAACTTCCGTGGCCAAATGCGGAACAAAAATTTTCTAACGAACAAAAACTTGGCACTTGTTTAACTCCAAAACCCGGATCTTTCCATAAAACTAACTAGCTACACTAGGAGAGCTAACTACTATGATGAGGAATTCTTACCAAACGAACCAAGTCCTTCGGTCTTCGTCCTTAGCTCCTTGCGTCCACCATGAACATGCTTGAACTCCAACTCCGGCTCCATCGGTCCTCCGGGATCGAGCTTGTTCTTCGGCCTCCTTTTGTCGTAGATGATCCACCCGGGGAGTATGATCCATGGCTCTAGCTCCTAACTATGTAACTAAAGGAGCAACTAGAGAACTTGGTTTGCTAAACCAAGTAGTCTAGGATGTAGTGAAGGGTGTCTAAGTGTTTAGCTATCTCTTTCTTGCCTCTTCACTTGATTCTCAACACATGAGAAGGTAGTGAAGAGGAAGAAAATGAAGGTAGAGAAAGCTAGAGAGGAAAGAGGAGAGCAAGGGCAAAAGAGAGCTCAAGAAAAATAATGAAGCATAGCATGAAAGAGAAAATACACACATAGGTTTTGTGTATGATTTCTTTCATTAAACAATTAGCAACCATGCTTCAATAGTAACTCCAAAATGAATTATAAATTCATTTGACTACTATTGAAGCATGGTCACTACCTTTCCTCCCTTACCTCACTTTACACCTCATTTCCATTTATGAAATAAATGGAAAATCCAAAATGAGGTGGCCACCTTCTAGAAGGAAATCTGTAGTAAATACGGATTTCAGTCTACTGTACAAATATACAGGCAATTAGATAAAAATCCGAACGCCCAAAAGAGATAGAATAACACGAAGAACGTAATACTAGAATATATATATCGAAATACATATACGTAAATTATTAAATCAATACCTGATTTAATAATCCGGCTCAAACCCGAGCCGGCTAGTATTACAAACTGTCCGATCGAAAATCCGAGTACCAAGTACATCAATCGATCGGACCATGCACGTATCCAATACGGCTACTACATCGTTTTGCCTGGATCAGGGAAACCTTCTGTGTGGGACTCTAAAGACTCGACAGTACTCTGGCAGTGGGTTTAACCACACGCACGTCAGCGGCACTAGCTGTACGTAACGGCTGCCCAGGTACCTGTCGAAAAGGAAAGCCGACGAGCAAACTCATCCGGATCTCCTACTGAGCATATCCGTGACAATATCCGTACAGTCCGGTCTCTTCATCAAAGAGTATCGCATACCGGGTCTAGGGGATGGTGAACGTCAGACCCTAACAACCTGATAAGTCGTGCCGATGTGGCTCAGGACCAATCTGGGAAACTACTGATCAACCTATCAGTAAATCCCAAGTGCCTTGGCCAAGGTCTTATGGTCCTGACCAATCGAATCACAGAGCGATATTGACTCCCTATACTGGGAGAGACGAATCCCCGACAATCGCTCACTACCTCCATGTGGCTCGGGACTGAACCCAACCAAAACCTGTTTGCACGACTCAGTAGAGCCGTGGTAGGGTAGTGATCAAAGTTCAGTGGGAACTCACACGAGACAAATGCCGATCTCGGGTCCAAAGACTAACGTGTACACATGTCACCTGAGAACTTCCATCTGACGATAGGTATAGTACCATATGGAAGTTCTCGGCGTGTCTGTCCAGTGTACTCACCCCAGTGAGCACCTGTACACGATCTTGGGTACATCAGATCAATGGCTACGGGACCAACCATCCCCCGACGGGGATAGAAACGTATACACTAGTCTACTCTGGAGTATCAATGCCCAGTTTCGATACTCACGCGACTAGGAACCATTTAAGGATGTGCTTGTGGACTACCCTGCTCCCACAAGTATGATCGCTATCACAACGCAGGTAGTCAAGCAAGATCCTATGGGGCTTTATCAACATGTAACCGCAATATGTAATAACGAGTATGACATATGCCATGTCAAGATAAAGACAAACCATAACAGTATACTACCACATCGAGTCTTCATCAATATGTGCAAGCTAGATATAACAGAAATAAATACATATATCCTGATAAAGACAAGTCGAATAATATACTATAAAACTGAGCAAGATTGTTCTGTACATACATATCCTTAGTATCCATATGTATACATATACAATACTGGCCTCTAGGGCATATACATCCAACAATCTCCCACTTGCACTAAAGGCCAGTGATTGGCGTACCGAATACCCAATGTCTGCTCTAAGACCAGCTGCTGGCGTACCGCATACCCAACATCCCAAAAAGTCGCTCGAACTGTGCTTGAGGGAGGGCCTTTGTAAATGGATCCGCTGTGTTGTCTTTCGTATCCACTCTCCGGACCTCGATCTCTTGGTGATCTACGATCTCCCTGCTTAGGTGATACCGCCTTAAGATGTGCCTGAATTTCTGATGGGACCGTGGTTCATTCGCTAAAGCTATAGCCCCATTGTTATCACAATACACTGGTATTGGATCAACAATGGACGGAACTATCTGAAGTTCAGCTATGAACTTCTTCATCCAGATTGCCTCTTTTGCGGCATCGCTTGCAGCAATGTATTCAGCCTCCATCGTCGAGTCTGCGACGGTATCCTGTTTGGAACTCTTCCAACATACCGCCCCTCCGTTGAGGGTAAACACAAAACCCGAGACAGACTTGCTGTCATCCTTGTCACTCTGGAAGCTTGAGTCGGTAAAAGACTCGACCCTGAGGTCTCCATTACCATAAATTAGGAACATCTCCTTAGTCCTTCTCAGGTACTTGAGAATATTCTTTACTGCTGTCCAGTGGTCCTCACCTGGGTCCGACTGATACCGGCTCACCACGCTTAGCGCGTAAGCTACATCTGGTCTTGTACATAGCATCGCATACATTATAAATCCTACCGCCGAAACGTAGGGTATAGTGCTCATACGAACCCTCTCCTAGTCAGTCTTGGGAGACATCTCTTTAGAGAGGGTGATTCCGTGCAATGCGGGTATGTTACCGGGCTTGGAATCTTCCATACTAAATCTCTTTAGTACGGTCTCTATGTACCTGGACTGTGAAAGTCCCAGTAGTCTCTTGAATCTATCTCTGTAGATCTTGATCCCCAGAATGTACGAGGCATCACCTAGGTCTTTCATAGAGAACCTTTATGATAAGAATAGCTTGACCGATTGTAGCATAGGAATGTCATTTCCTATCAAAAGAATGTCGTCCATGTACAAGACTAGGAATACGACAGTTCGTCCTACAATCTTCTTATATATACATGGCTCATCTTCGTTCTCGATGAAGTCAAATTCCTTGACTGTCTCATCAAAACAGATGTTCCAGCTCTGCGATGCTTGCTTCAATCCATAAATGGATTTGAGCAGCTTGCACACCTTCCCGTTGCTCCCACTGTCTACAAAACCTTTTGGCTGATCCATGTAAACGCACTCTTCTAAACTTCCGTTCAGAAAGGCCGTTTTTACGTCCATCTGCTAGATCTCATAGTCATGGAAGGCAGCAATAGCAAGCAGGATCCGAATGGATTTGAGCATAGCCAGTGGAGAAAATGTTTCGTCATAGTCCACTCCTGGTCTTTGACGAAAACCTTTTGCAATAAGTCTAGCCTTATAGGTTTCCACCTGCCTATCTACACCAAACTTCTTGTAGATCCATTTGCATCTAACGAGTTTTACCCCAGGTGGAGCAACTTCCAGGGTCCACACTTTATTGGTGTACATGGACTCCATTTCAGATTGCATAGCATCCAGCCACTTATCAGAGTCCCTACTGATAATGGCCTTCCTGAAACTAGTAGGATCATCTTCTTCAAAGATGCAATCCTCTCGATCCCCATCTATGAGAAAACCGTAGTATCTTTCGGGCGGATGAGAAATCCTACTAGATCTGCAGAGTGGCTAAGGTTCGTCCGGTATTGTTGAATCTAGTGGTTCTACCAAATCTTCAGTTATAGTTTGTCCTTCTGGAACTTCTTCCAATTCTACCGTGTCCCCACTTATTTCTTTTTCAAGAAACATCCTTTCAAGGAAGGTGGCGTGTCGAGAAACAAAAACCTTTTGTTCATTGACATGGTAGAATAGATACCATTTGAATGCCTGGGATATCCAACAAACTTACATAAAACTGACCGTGCCTCAAGTTTGTCCGGATTCTGGTTTTTCACATAGGCTGGACAACCCCATATCTTAATCCTTTTAAGATATGGTCTTTTATTACTCCATATTTCATATGGAGTCTTAGGCACAGATTTAGATGGAACCTGATTTAACACATACGCTGCTGTTTCAAGCGCAAGCCCCCAGAATGAAAGAGGCAATTCTGCATTACACATCATGGAGCGAACCATATCTAATTGGGTACGGTTTCTCCGTTCTGATACACCGTTGTGCTGTGGTGTATACGGAGGAGTAAGCTGAGAGAGTACCATTCTCTTTCAAAAAATCCCTGAATTTCGTACTTAAGTACTCCCCCCTCTATCAGATCGGAGGATCTTAATACTTTTGCCAATCTGGTTCTCTACTTCTTTTCTGAATTCTTTGAATTTCTCAAAAGCTTCAGATTTGTGTTTCATAAGATACACATATCCGAATCTAGAGAGATCGTCAATGAATGTGATGAAGTACGAAAACCCACCCCTTGCATGTATAGACATTGGACTACACACATCACTGTGTATGAGTCCCAAGCGCTCTACTGCTCTTTCTCCATGTCCGGTGAACGGAGATTTGGTCATCTTTCCTTTAAGACAAGACTGACAAGTTTCATAAGATGAAAATTCGAACGTATTCAAGAGTCCATCTTTATGTAACTTACTCAGTTTTTTCTCTCCGATATGACCAAGTCTACAATACCATAAGTAGTATTCGTTCGTATCTGAACTCTTCCTCTTGCGTGTGTTTTGTACATTGAGAACTGTATTTTGATTTAGAACATAGATACCATTACACAGTGTACCTTCTACAACCAGTAGCTTATCAAGGTAAATGTTCATGATATTTCTATCAAGAACAAAGTTATATCCATCTTTATTAAGTAAAGAAACTGATATGATGTTGCAAAGCATGGAAGGTATATGGTAGCAATTGTTCAAAATCATAGTATTGCCATTTGGCAACACTAGGTGATATTCACCGACGGCCGCAGCATTAACTTGTGTTCCGTTCCTTACTCTGAGGGATATCACCACGTGCAACTATCCTACTTTTTCTCAGTCCCTGTAATAAATTACAGATATGAGATCCTGATCCGGTATCTAGTACCCAGGAGGTAGGACTGACCGAAAAGCAATTCTCAATAACAAGAACACCTGAAGAAAACGCAACAGTATATTTCTTCTTCGATGGGTTTATCAAGGAATTCAAACTTTCCTCTTTCCCTTGCTCATACTTATGACCGTTGTCGTAAGTTAGTGAATCCGACGTTCCCCAGCCCCGAATAAGAGTTCGGATCGGTCAAGCGATATATTTTATTATCTTGATTAGGGCGTGAAATGGTTGCTACCTGGAGAGAGAGGGAAAACACTCAGCGTGCGCTCTTACAAGATTAGATTGGTTATTAATTTATCTAACCAGGATGGCTCCCACTGTTTCCTCAAATTCTTCTTCAAACCTTAAAAGAAGAACTAGTCAGGATTAATCGCACGTCACAATACTTGGTTAACCTTTCAGCCAGGCCGGTGTTGGTACTTTTAGGGAAGTTCTTCAACGCTTTCGCGAAGCTCCTTAATTACATAACCTCTTTTCCCTGGAGGCGTAGCCCCGCTAACACCTTTCTAGACATCTACTTGGTTTATAGCATTGATTGTTAAGTGTGATAATCTCCCGAGAGTAATCCTACTCATCAGTGGGATCGGGATCCAACTATCATTGTGTGATGCACTAGATGGAATCCACTCTAGTCACCATACTCCAGAAGGTATGCTAAATCTGCAAGTTTCCTGTATATTTGAAACTCCCGATGTGGTTTTTGCCCCTAACGACATATGGTCTTGATAGAGACCAACGTACCATAAGTCGCAAGTCAAGTTCAACCCGTCATTGTCCTGGATTAACTTAGACCCACCCGCATAAGCCCTTGATAGAGACCAAAGTGGCTATGCGACTGTCCTAATTAATCGCATCCTAAAATGCAACAGATAAGCAACACTTAGCTACTGTACACTATGCCTCGATAGAGACCAACGTACACGAATACTAACTGCTTTTTATCTGAAATGACGGAGAGCTACGGCTGGGTTTTTGACGAAAAACCCGTTAACGTAATGAACTTGATATCGTTGAAGGAACCTGAGTTGTTTTAGAAATATATAGTGACGAAAAACCTTTGCTAAAGAGGTCACTCCCTGTGAAGGGATCTCGGCTCTTTCCTCGTCAAATGAGGTGCAGGATATTCCAAACTGAATACCACGATGCAAAGCAAAAAATAGTCGACTATATTTAAAGTTATTACCCTAACGGAAACTTTTACTCAAGGGGTCACTCCCGGTGAAGGGATCTCGGCTCTTGCCTCGTCGAATGAGGTGCAGGATATTCTAAATTGAATACCACTGTGCAAAGCAAAAGAGAACGTCTGTAATGTCGGTTTTTAAAATCTGGTTCCAACATCTTTTTAGGTTTTTATCTTGTATTAACTAAAATTAATGTGGTCCCATCAATTTGTAACCTATCACATCAGAAAAAAACGAAAATAAAATGTACGTATATACCATCCGCAATCGCCACGAGGCCCCGTCATCACCCATTAGGTTACTTAACTAACGACAGAGCGGGGGCTGGACTAGCGCGGGTGCAAAACATATACAACATCTACTAGTATATATATAACATTCGTCCCAAGTATGATAATAAACATCACAAATAACATTACAGAATGGTGGATAGTCTTGGAGCCCCGGGTTTCATTTGAGCCGCAAATAAAACCGGACGTTCCCGGTCGTGTGGATAGCCTGTGCAATGAAAACATGTACCCCCTACGAGTGCAGCGAATAGCCCGCCAGTTCTAGAATGAAGTCCCCTCCGTCTCAGCGTCATGAGAATGAAGCCTCCTCCGTCTCGATGCCATAAGATGCGGGCTTGTTGCCTTCTAAAACCCGGCTATCCGTGCACTCTGTCGTGGAGTACTCCTGGTACAGAATATTAAAAAAAAATATATACAACCGGTGACATTGACCTCAGCCCGGTCGTGCCCCCAAAATAATATACAATCTGGCAAAGACGGCAGTCCACATGTCGGACGCTCGCCCCGCAATGACAAATGAACAGATGAATATAAAACTGTATTCTAACATTGCACCACATGCTATCCACCACGACAATCCAACCACAATCACAGCACAAGCACACAACATCAACACGAATGTCACGTTCGCAAAACCCGTCTAAAAGAACATATAGCAATCAGACGAGTTTTACCGATCGAGTGACATTCCCAGTCGCAGATAAAAGTGAATGTACTGATAATAAAATACGTATCTTAAAATTACGATCGACTAAACTTTCCAAGTGGGCCCCAAGAATTTAAACCAACACTGTAACAAATCTGGGCCCAAAAATAATTATTCCAGAAACCACAATTTCAAATATAAGAGGCCCGGAAGAAATTTGGTTCACGTGGGCCCCAAAGTGGCCGCGGAACCGCCGCCAATAGGGGGTTTACGCGGCGGTTCTGCGGCGGTTTGGAAAGATCACGTGATCAAATTTTTTCAGGGGTCTTAAAAAAGCCTGCATGATTTTCTGAGACCATAAGATTGATTTTTCGAGCACGTTTAAAAATCGACAGAAACTGCATGAAATGAAATACGGTTTTTGGAATTTTCGGTCGATCATTATTCTAAACACGTTTGAACTAGCTAGTGTAAGTTTTATGGGTGGCTCTGATACCATGAAGGATTACTCTAGTGCCCCGGCCAACTTCCGTGGCCAAATGCGGAACAAAATTTTTCTAACGAACAAAAACTTGGCACTAGTTTAACTCTAAAACCCGGATCTTTCCATAAAACTAACTAGCTACACTAGGAGAGCTATCTACTATGATGAGGAATTCTTACCAAACGAACCAAGTCCTTCGGTCTTCATCCTTAGCTCCTTGCGTCCACTTTGAACATGCTTGAACTCCAACTCCGGCTCCATCGGTCCTCCGGGATCGAGCTTGTTCTCCGGCCTCCTTTTGTCGTAGATGATCCACCCGGGGAGTATGATCCATGGCTCTAGCTCCTAACTATGTAACTAAAGGAGCAACTAGAGAACTTGGTTTGCTAAACCAAGTAGTCTAGGATGTAGTGAAGGGTGTCTAAGTGTTTAGCTATCTCTTTCTTGCATCTTCACTTGATTCTCAACACATGAGAAGGTGGTGAAGAGAAAGAAGATGAAGGTGGAGGAAGCTAAAGAGGAAAGAGGAGAGCAAGAGCAAAAGAGAGCTCAAGAAAAATAATGAAGCATAGCATGAAAAGAGAAAATACACACATAGGTTTTGTGTATGATTTCTTTCATTAAACAATTAGCAACCATGCTTCAATAGTAACTCCAAAATGAATTATAAATTCATTTGACTACTATTGAAACATGGTCACTACCTTTCCTCCCTTACCTCTCACTTTACACCTCATTTCCATTTATGAAATAAATGGAAAATCCAAAATGAGGTGGCCACCTTCTAGAAGGAAATCTGTAGTAAATACGGATTTCAGTCTACTGTACAAATATACAAGCAATTAGATAAAAATCCGAACGCCCAAAAGAGATAGAATAACACGAAGAACGTAATACTAGAATATATATATCGAAATACATATACGTAAATTATTAAATCAATACCTGATTTAATAATCCGGCTCAAACCCGAGCCGGCTAGTATTACAGACTGTCCGATCGAAAATCCAAGTACCAAGTACATCAATCGATCGGACCATGCACGTATCCAATACGGCTACTACATCGTTTTGCCTGGATCAGGGAAACCCTCTGTGTGGGACTCTAAAGACTCGACAGTACTCTGGCAGTGGGTTTAACCACAAGCACGTCAGCGGCACTAGCTGTACGTAACGGCTGCCCAGGTACCTGTCGAAAAGGAAGGCCGACGAGCAAACTCATCCGGATCTCCTTCTGAGCCTATCCGTGACAATATCCGTACAGTCCGGTCTCTTCGTCAAAGAGTATCGCATACCGGGTCTAGGGGATGGTGAACGTCAGACCCTAACAACCTGATAAGTCGTGCCGATGTGGCTCAGGACCAATCTGGAAAACTACTGATCAACCTATCAGTAAATCCCAAGTGCCTTGGCCAAGGTCTTATGGTCCTGACCAATCGAATCACAGTGCGATATCGACTCCCTATACCGGGAGAGACGAATCCCGGACAATCGCTCACTGCCTCCATGTGGCTCGGGACTGAACCCAACCAAAACCTGTTTGCACGACTCAGTAGAGCCGTGGTAGAATAGTGATCAAAATTCAGTGGGAACTTACACGAGACAAATGCCGATCTCGGGTCCAAAGTCTAACGTGTACACATGTCACCTGAGAACTTCCATCAGACGATAGGTATACCATATGGAAGTTCTCGGCGAGTCTGTCCAGTGTACTCACCCCAGTGAGCACCTGTATACGATCTTGGGTACATCAGACCAATGGCGATGGGGGTAGAAACGTATACACTAGTCTACTCTGAAGTATCAATGCCCAATCTCGATACTCACGCGACTATGGACTATTTAAGGATATGCTTGTGGACTACCCTGCTCCCACAAGTATGATCGCCATCACAACGCAGGTAGTCAAGCAAGATCCTATGGGGCTTTATCAACATGTAACCGCAATATGTAATAACGAGTATGACATATGCCATGTCAAGGTAAAGACAAACCATAACAGTATACTACCACATCGGGTCTTCATCAATATGTGCAAGCTAGATATAACTACAGAAATAAATACACATCCTGATAAAGACAAGTCGAATAATATACTATAAAACTGAGCAAGATTGTTCTGTACATACATATCCCTAGTATCCATATGTATACATATACAGTACTGGCCTCTAAGGCATATACATCCAACACAACTGGCATTTATCCATAATGGCTTCAAAACCTAAGTATGCAAACTATCCCTACCTAGATCTACATCTTCAATAGAACAGGCTAAAAGCATGCTATAATCAATCTATAAGCGAACTTCAAAGCGAACGTAGCCCTTTCGAAAAGTTTTCTTGTGTAACCCTGTCAAAACCGCTTTATGGGAGTGTGTCACTTGAACTATTGATTGGGCCATGCCGATATATGATTTTATCCGCCACGTTGGAACTCACAACCAAACGTGAAGAAAACAGACCATACATACCGTAATAAGATGGGAGATTAAATCATTAAAAGCATAAAGTGGATGATACCTTGAGCTGGTCCCCTGAGGTTAGTGAAAGCACGGTAGATGGAAGTGAAAGAATGAGTGGAATGGCAACCCTGCAGCAGGGGAAACAACACATCATTAAACAATTACATGAAAAAGTAAAATTTAGCAAGGTATTTACTTCTATGAATTCATCAAAAGAACATCTTTCGCATGAATATCAAAAGCATGGAAAGCATAATGATCTGAGGCAAAATTAATAACAAGAATGCTGCAAATTGTAAGTGTATCCCATACAATTAGCAATCAGAGAGCAAGTGTCGAACTCAGTAAACTAGAAGCGTGAAGCCAGGAATGAGGTTGCTGGAGCTAGGCATCTAGCAAGACTAGCATAGAAAATTTGTTATAAAGAGAAGTGTGCAAACCATCAGACTTGAGGTAAAATTTAGGGAATATTGTTCAGACCTCTGCCCCTGGCAAGGGTTCTATATTGTGTTTGTGCACGTGCGTGCAAAGTGGCCCTAAGGTGACTCCTTAGGTATCGGCATTAAATAGGATGGTGGACCATCACAATGGAATAAATGAATGATCACCGTTAGTCATGATCCCCATGTCCTAAATTACTTTTCTACAAATTTTGTTTTGCATTTTTAACATCTATAACCCATGCATCAAGTGGACGAAAAATTAAAGGTGTTTCAATTATAGAACAAATAAGAACATTTAATTGATGGTCAAAATAAATTTAAATCGCATGATATTTTTTTATCATGATTATTTTAGGACATGGTGATCATCACGGATGGTTTGGATCATCCATTGGGATGGCATAATGTATATAGTATGTTATTTAGGATAAAGCCTTAGGTAGTTACCAAAGGAATCACCTTAGGGACACTTGTGTGCGTGCGTGTCTATAAACACATAAGTGCATACCCATACATGTTTATAGTAATTATCCAGTGAGCCATCATTCTTGGGTAAGACAATGAGGCAAAGATTATTGTTCGTTTGATTAACAGATAGCAGAATGGATGACCTAATTATTTGGGTATAAATATAGCTGTCATTAACATTCCAAATAAAACTTCCTTGATACTTATAGATTGATTCACGCCCGATATCTTCTAAACAAAACTTTCAAATGATTCGATAAAGTTTTATAGGTTTTAGGTTTCTTTTCATGAATCCATCCTCCTTAGTTAATGCTTTGAAAGCCTCTCAGATGAACCCTTCAAATATTCAATGAGTTTATCAGAATTCCACCTTACAAGAACCTTTAGGCGTTAGTGAAACTATGACGAATGTAAAACATGGATATTCCTTTCCTCCGGATTCTATATCACTACATCCATATGATAATCTATAGCTCGCAAATTGTAATCGTGAATTTGCAAAATCTGAAGAGGATAATGAGCACGTTCACCAAATTCTAATTTCACCATAGCTAAATAGAATAGAATTAATTACTTAGTAAGTTCCCTAGAATACTATCCTTCGGTGTGCCTGATGTCTTGCATTGTTTTTTTTCCATTAAGAAGGTCCACAGTTTTGGTAAACCTATAATAGGAAAGTCATGAACAGAGGAGTAATCTTAAGATATAGTATAAGAAACATACTTATTGTCTTCCAAACAAGATAACGAGTCTATTTGACTGAACAAGTCTTTGGTGCTGCCAGGAATTCCTACGCTGAGAAAGAATTTTGCCAAACCTTGTATTTTATCCCCTGGAATCTGCACATTCACCTTTCAAAAGTCAATATAACAAGCAGATAATGCATAAATTTGCACAAAACATAATTGAAGTGCTTCTGGCATTCCATAACTTACAGCTATCTTCCCAGAAACAGCTGAAGAAAAAGCAGTGATACCACGTATTACTGAGGCCGTAGTTGTTAGCGGGGACTTGTACTCATTAGTATGGACATGCTTCTCTTCAAAATATAAGGTATCATCATCTGAAATAAGCCATGGAGTTGCACAAAATATAAATATTTGAACATGCAACAATTCATTTACAAAGCATCAAACTTAGGAATAAGGATGAACTTCATTATTCATATAGGCTAGTGTGGTTCATGATTAAGGCAGATAACCTTCTACATATACTCTATATGAAGGAATCCAAAAAATAAAACAAACCAATTTTAGAAGGGTTTTTTTAACCTAATTCATAATCAGTCTCATTATGAATAGTTACAAGTGAAACACAATCTACAGATAAAAACTACAATTATTTGTTTAGTAAAAAACCTGTGGAAGGAACCTTTCAGAATTAGGTTGACCAGTACATTTTAAGAGACCACTAGAAAGAGCATAAGTTGAGTACAGGTCACCAACGTGTCTGAAGGATTTTCTGCTCTATAGGACAGGACGGAAAATTTCATCTTATTTATCGCAAAATGAAAATGAACATAGTGACTAATAGATCCAGCATGTACAGGTTTCTAGCACAAAAAAAGGCTTGCCAGATGCATCATAGATTATATCAGCAGTAATAATCAATCCCAAAAAAAAACAGAACTAATAAATCCTAAATTTCATGTAAGAACAATGATAAGTTTTACTTTTAAAAAAAAGGTTTTATGGGGGACAGGCTCTAATTTTTGGAGCCCTGCTCTTCTCTCAAATAAAAAGTTCTACTTTTAAAATAATTAGTTTTTAGAACATTAGTAAGCCATCAGGCTGAAAGGATTTCCACAAGGATCAATAATCTGAACACCCACACAACATATACGTAAGAAGTTTCATTTGAATTTTGAAGGAGTTCTTGCAGCATAAACATTAATGGCTAGACAACAATCATAGTATATTGTCTTCAAAATATAGTAGGCTCAATCCATAAGGACTTCATCAGTGAACCAAAATGATTATTTGGAACTCACATAACATTGTCAGACAGACAGACAGTATCACTATCAGTTTAATTTGAAAGAAAAACTACAAGAAAAAGAAGATAAGATACTCAAATAAATAAGAAGCTAAGAAAAGTGCAAGAATATAAAGAATTGGTATACGTACTATAGCTTTTAATGCTATCAAACAGCTTCAGAATATCTTTCTTCACAACCCCAATCTGCCAATAAGGAGAAGACAGCATTAGAATGTAAGAGAGCTATGGTAAAGGTGCAATCAGAGATACTGTTGAAGAGTAAAAACTAAAGTGCGTTAAGGGAGTAACAGATCACTGATGAAAAAAGTCAGCATATACGGAACTTACAAATGTACATTACACATTGGAATGAGCAACTGAGCAAAGATTGACAAATAACAAATAATTTCTACACACAGAATCATTAAAGAAAATATTAAAAGCTGATCTGTTAACATCAGTCAGGGAAAAGTTGTGGGTACTCTAGCATTATTCATAAATTTAAAAAATCCAGCCATAAACATAAGATTGTGAGGATCCAGGTAACTATCAATTTATGCAACCTCAGCATCAAGCAACCACCACAAGCAATCTTATGACGACTACATTTTACTATCCTTAAATAATACATCTCCATAATTCATTGCTTATGACAATTTAGCACATTATCACCCTCCTTGGGGGGAAGAACTCAAATGTTTGTCGCAATCTAGCATATTAGCTTTATTGTATTTTCCAACCAAAAAATTAAATGAATAAGGTTCATCCTTCAAATGCTTGTTAAACACTGAGGAAAGATGAAGAAACAAAGATAATTCAAACAGAAAAATGAAAGAAATGTACAGAACAAAACAAGTGATTTGTGTCCATTAAGTTAAACTGAGGCAAGCATCCAATGTTGGATTATGAACAAAATCATGACGCACAAGTATAAAAAAATAAAAATGGTCCAGTTTGGTTCATGTGTCTGTGTGCAATGTTTCAATAAAGCTCGGAACGTACATGCAGTGATGAATACACAGATAAGTTGGACAAGTTAAGTGCACTATCATGCAACCAAAAAGGGAGATGAACATAAATGGACGTGACTCTGTACTTGATGCTTGCACAATGGGGAAACAAGATAAATTAGTCTTATTTACTACCACTATATGAAGCATCTCACTCTCTTCAGGTATATATCAGCAACCGTCCAAACAGGAGCCAAGATGCCGGAACAAATGTTCGAGAACTCGGATTCGGATTTGGTCCCTCAAAATTTTATTAGTTTCGGTGGGTTTCGGTTAGTTTCGCTAATCTCGGTTCTGATTTTGATTTCGGTTTTAACGACAATACATACATGCAAACGTATATAGATATATTAAATTTATAGTTCTATATCACAAGACAATGATCCTAGTGTTTAAAAAATCCAGCCAGAACAAGTCCTAATGCAAAATATATCACAGTGTACTTAGATAAGTATTGATATAGGGTTTTGGTTCACTTTTGTGGCCTTCGGATGAAAATAACTTGACCAGCTGTACTATAAATGAAAGCTAAGGTCCCAATCTTGGGCATGCACTTGGTCCAAAAAAAAACTTAAGGATCGCTAAAAGCCGTTTCCAGCTTATTAAAATAGGCATGACCAACAGTTTCTCAATCCCCCCTCACATTTCTCCCTCTATTACCATCAGCCCCATGGGTTTTCTTTCTTCTAGTATCTTTCTCAATAGTCAAGATCCATGGTCTTCGGCGACCAAGCAGCGACTACTTACCATGAAAATACGTCAGATCTAACGAACGATGGAGGCCTATAGTGATCACGATAACAGCGAAAACAGTAAAAAAAAAAAAGGTTATTTTAGGTTTTCAGCCGAAATGATATTGTATGGTTGGTTTCGTATCGGTCTCCACCGAAAACCATATGAAACGACTACATTTCAGTGATTTCGGCCGAAACCTCGAACCACCTTATATCATGGCCTCAGCCATTTAAAGAGTGGTGATATGTGCATATATAAATTCAAATGGCAAGGCTTGTGATATTGAAGATTAGCGATGGAAATTATGATGCTATTTCATTATAAAAAGCTGAAATTAGTATGAAGATAATACATCTAGCGAAGGCATCCTCGTAGACAAACATGGCGTACGCGTATATACAACTAGATTTATTGAGACACCCAAAAAATTACGCTATTCATTTTGAAGATGTAAATCTCCATTCAGAAGGCAGTCTATGGAATTTGCTTCAAAATGATATTTTAATGTCAAGTCACTGTGAGACGCTGAACATTGACAAATACCTAGCAACAAAAAGATGATACAGTGAGTCTCTGAGAGGTCAACTGTATAGCCAATCCATCTAGAAAGGTAAATTGTGCCGTTATGTCATACATTAGAAAAACTTAATATGTAATTCCTGCACCTTATATGAAAGAATTGATAGAAAAAGAAGAAAGTACACCAACTTCAGACCATAGATTGGGCAGCACCTTTACCATTTTGACTCTTAAATTTATTGCTATAGCAAGATGTAGACTTTTCTTGATAGGATGCAGGAATGCTTACAGTTAAGATCAAGGCTGAGGGTAACCAATAAAGATGGCTTGAGAGTTATAATCCGTGGCCTATACATCTTATCAACTGATGATGCTCAGTATTGGCGATCTCCAAGATCAGGACACGTGGCAGATGACGTGTCCCAGAGCTCAGAAGAAAGGGCCGCAGGGGCAGACCAGGCCATCCATGTACCCGACTTGCAAGCACAGGCTGGCTCACCTCAGAGCCCCTGGAAATTGGCCTCCTCGGCCTCTCAGCTCGCCCCGAGCTACCACAGGACCAAGATTCCTCGGCCCTCTCGCTCGTCCCCGAGCTCCCCAGCCGAGGCCATCTTCCTCGGTCCTCCGAACGACCGACTCCACCACTCACAGGTGTAACCGCCGCTCCGCAAATCTCTCCATGCGCAGATTCTCCGCCAGCAACATCCCACGTTCCATGCCATCAGGATCCCCATTAATGGACGATCCGCTCTTTACGCAGGCATGACGTCGGGAGCGTAACTGCCGGCGAGATTCTCACGCCTGCTGCTGCGTGCTACCGCCACTATATAAACCCCCATCACAGAGGGGTCAAGTAAGTCAATTTTTACACTTTTATGCCGTTACTCTGCTCAGATCTTATCACTAATTTGAGCGTCGGGGGGTCCTTGGTGGTACCAAACCACCCCGGGACTTCTTTGCAGCTACTCGGCAACAGCTTCCTCACCTCACCTCTTCCTCCAAAAACCCATTGAGACACACACGCAACGAACGATAATCAGCTAAGTTCAACGCGAGATCTACGGAAGACAACATCCGACGGAGACTCGAAAAGAAGCTCCATCAGTTGGCGCCGTCTGTGGGAACATAACTCCACAAAATACAAAGTTGGCCTTCCTATCTCCACCCCCTTATGGCATACGACCATCCTGGGGATCCCGATACCAGCCGCCGTCTTCCGCTCACTGAAGGCGGGGATGAATCTCCTCCCATGACCGTCATCAACGCCCTCGCAGACCGGATAGACCGCCTGCAATCCCTCGTGGAGGCCCTCGTCCGAGTCCAAACGGCCGCGCCCGGGCCCCAGATCGCCGCTCCACCGCCTCCAGAAGGCTCTGTTCCTGTCTGGACGGCCGAACACCAACATGCTGCGTCCCCTAGCCGCCGGTCTCTCGAACTCTTACTCCAAAAACCCATTGAGACTTCTTTGCAGGTACTCGGCAACAGCTTCATCACCTCACCGCTTTCCTCCAAAAACCCATTGAGACCAACACGCAACGAACGATAATCAGCTAAGTTCACCGCGAGATCTACGGAAGACAACATCTGACGGAGGCCCGAAAAGGAGCTCCATCAGTTGGCGCCGTCTGTGGGAACATAACTCTACAAAATACAAAGTTGGCCTTCCTATCTCCACCCTTATGGCAGACGACCATCCTGGAGATCCCGGTACCAGCCGCCGTCTTCCGCTCACTGAAGGCGGGGATGAACCTCCTCCCATGACCGTCATCAATGCCCTTGCAGGCCGGATAGACCGCCTGCAATCCCTCGTGGAGGCCCTCGTCCGAGTCCAAACGGCCGCGCCGGGCCCCAGATCACCGCTCCACCACCTCCAGAAGGCTCTGTCCATGTCTGGACGGCCGAACACCAACAGGCTGCGTCCCCTAGCCGTCGGTCTCTCGAACCGGCGCTCCCTGAGGCCCGCTGGGCGCCCCAGGGCTCCACACCGAGATCCGCCGCCAAGACGCCTCGCCTCGAGCCTCCTCGTGACCCTTATCCCCCTGAGGAGATGTCAGTCACCTCGCCTATCTATGGGCGTGGTCGACCCCACCACCATCGGTGGGGCCGCACAGAAAGGGTCTGCCCCGGCGACTCAAGAGCAACCTCACCCCGGGACCTGAGGCACCTCATTGAGAAGAACCGGGGCCGCTCCCAGATGCAGGTCACCCGTAGCGGAGGCTAGGGATCCCGAGGCACCGATTCCTCGGGGTACCACGGTCGGCTCGACGCCCTCGAGAAAAAGATCGAGGGCATGCGCCGAGAAGCTCACCTCTCGAGCGACGGAGCTAAGTACGCCTCCGACTAGCTCACAAAGCCGTTCACCGAGGAACTGCTCGCCGTGCACGTCTTCTCGCGTAACAAGCCCCCAAAGGTCTCTCTGTTTGACGGGAAAACCGACCCGAAAGACCACTTGGACGCTTTCAACGCGGGGATGAGCTTCCAGGATCACTCCAACGTCGCCCAGTGCAGAGCCTTCCCGGCCACCCTCATCCGCGCAGGTCGAGACTGGTTCCGGGGGCTCGAGCCCTGCTCGATTTTGACTTTCGACGAGCTGGCTACTCAGTTCCTCGGCCATTTCGTGAGGAACCGTCGACAGAAGCACACGGTCGACTACCTCTTCACGGTTAAGAGTGGAGACAAGGAAACGTTCAAAGCCTACATTACCCGTTTCTACAACGCCCTTCTCGAGGTGCCCGAGCACCAGGATGAAACCGTCGTAACGGCGCTCAGATCTGGCCTGAGGCACAAGGAGTGGTTACGCTCCTTCACGCTGGCGCAACCTGAGACCATGGCCGAGGTCAAGACGTGGACTGAGCGCGAGATCCAACTGGAATCCGAGGTGAATGCTAACATTCCCCGGGCAGAACGGCCCGACCAGAAGAGGGCTCGGGAGGAGAGGCCGGAGCGTCAGCAGCCCTACCACCCTAAGTTCCAGGAGTATACCCCGCTCAACGTTTCTCTCGCGGTGTTGCTGGAGGAGGCCCAGAACGAGGGATTCTTCAAGTTCCCTCCGATCCCGCGTCAGGCCGCAAAGCGGACCTGGGGCCCCTACTGCGCTTTCCACCGGGTACTGGGCCATGCCACGGAGGATTGCAAGCAACTTAAGGACTACATCGAAGAGCTCATCCGATCCGGGCATCTCGCTGCATACCTGAGGGACAACGGCAGGCCGACCGCGAGCAAGAGCAGCCTCGCCTCCCACCGACCTGACAATCGGTCAGATCATGCTCGTTTCAGCAGACGGCCAGCCCGGAACTCGGGGAACCGGGAGCCCTGTGCCGAGCACGGGGGCCAGCGGTCCTTCAAGGAGCTCGGCCCGAGCCAATAAAGTCATCTACTAGCATATACCTTTCCTTTAAAGCAATGTAAATTCTTCCTAGGATCTATTGTTAATTTAATAAAGATCAATGGAGCATTGCGAAAAAGAAAGAAAAGCTTCGTTTATTCAAAGGGTACTATGGGCTCCTCAGCCATACATGCAAAAAGAAAAGAAAATTACAATAGTGGGGGAAAGGGTTGCAGCGAGCACTGCTCGTGGTACTCGGTAAAAATCTCCGCCAACCGAGGCTTCGCCAGTTCTAGCCTCTGTCCCTGGTTCCTCCCGCGGGCATCGACCCTGAGCCTCGGCTCGTAGCATTCGCGGACGAGCGCCTCTGAGCGGGCCAGCCGGTTCGCGGAGATTAAGTCGAAGCGCCTCAAAGACCGCAGCTTGCCCACAGCCTCATCAAAGAGCAGCTCAGACAAGGGGTTATAAAGCCTCGATGATGCCCTCCAGATGGAGTACATCAGCAGCTGCAGCAGGGAGGAGCGTCGAGGGAGCAGCCGGCTAAAATGGTCCTCAATGCTCCCGCAGACCAGCTGCACCGTGTCCTCGATGCAGTACGGGTCATTAGAGGTACACGTCTTCAAAGTGAACGATGTCGGGGATGGTGAACGGGAAGTCCTGCATTCTCGGCGGCCTGTTTATGAAGGATGAAAGGAATAGTACTCCTTCAGCCTTATATAGCCCACTGCGCAACCCAACCGTCGCACGCTTTCGCCCAGGGAGTCGCTGCCACGCGGCGGCCATCAAGCCTTTTCCGGTGGAATCGAAGCGGCGCGCCCCTAGTGCTTCTCCTTCAATAAGCTAGTTACGCGCGTCGTTGCCCCAACCGTTCCCATTCCCTGCCCCTAGCTGAACGGTCGGGATACACCACAACAAGATTCAGCCCAGCAGCTTCCCTGCTCGGTCGTCCCCAGCGGGCAGCTTCCTTGCCGCAACGCCAGGATCAAAAAGTCCTCCCAGAAGCAGTCGAGCCCGAGGTCCCCTCGCTCGGCTATCCCCAGCGGGCAGCTTCCCTGCCGCAACGCCGAGGATCAAAAAGCCCTCCCAGAGGCAGTCGAGCCAGAGGTTCCCCTGCTCGGTCGTCCCCAGCCTCAACGCCGGGATCAAAAAGCCCTCCCAGAGGCAGTCGAGCCCGAGGTTCCCTAGCTCGGCTATCCCCAGCGGGCAGCTTCCCTGCCACAACGCCGGGATCAAAAAGTCCTCTCAGAGGCAGTCGAGCCCGAGGTTCCCTCGCTCGGCTATCCTCAGCGGGCAGCTTCCCTGCCACAACGCCGGGGATCAAAAAGCCGTCTCAGAGGCAGTCGAGCCCGAGGTTCCCTCGCTCAGCTATCTTTCAGGACAAAAGCCCTCGCCAAGAGGCACCGGACAGTAACCCTGCCAGGCCAAGGATCCTTGGTAGGCTTCTTACAGCCTTATAGCTATTCCTGTGCCAAGGACCAAAGTCCTCCCAGAGGCAGTCGGGTCCTCGCGCGGCTATCCCCGGCTAGTAGCTTCTTACCACAACCGACAGGGATCAAAGTCCTCGCCAAGAGGCACTGGGCAGTAACCCTGCTCAGTCCCCATCCTGAAGGATCAAAGCCCTCGCAAGAGGCAACCGAGCAGCTGCCCTGCTCGGTAAAAACTCCAGCCGGTGGCTCCCTACCCGCGATGCCAGGATAGAAGCGGATGCCCCGCTCGTTCATCCCAGGCTGGTAGTTGCCTACCTACGACGCCAGAGGTCAAAGCCCTCGCCCAGAGGCCGCCGCGCAGCTCCGCTGACCGAACATCCTTAGTGGGCCTCTTATAGCCCCTCAAACGCTAAAGACCCAAGCCCTCGCAAGAGGCAACCAAGCAGCTCCCTGCTCGGCCACCCTTGGTGGGCAACTCCCTTACCACCGCGCCAGGAAGCATAAAGCCTTTACAAGAGGTGACGGGGCAGCTACCTTGCCCAGCCACCCCCGGATGGTGACCAATGCTCGGAATCAGAGATACTCTGTGGCAGCGGAGGACCCGAGACCCCAGTGACAGACGTCAGGTCTGTCCAAGTCTAAACGATCTTCCCTCGACTCCGGGGCCAGGCAGATGCCTCCTCAGAAGCGCTCGTCGGCAAATGATTGCAGACAACTTGACGGACGATCGGTAAACAGATGACCAACCTGACGTAAAAGCACAACGGTATAGACAAAAAAATATTCCACAAGCATTCTTCAAAAACAGATGGCAGAACACAATTCTATGGAGCTGAGAAAAACTTTATTACTACTGCCAAAAACAAGTTTTTTTTTACAAAAGGTATTTTTTGGGCTCCCCAGCCTTACAAAATTCAAAAGAAAAACAAAATGAAGATAGGAGAACGGGGGCACTACACCTCGGGTCCGGACGCGACCTCGAGGCCCTCGTCCTCCATCACTTGGGGCGTTGGGTCCTCGGCCACCTCCTCGCCGGGAGCCTCTCCCCTTGCTCGTCGGCGCCCACGAGGGGGAAATCAGCCCGGAGATCCGCGTCGTCGAACCCCGGCATCCGGGACTTGACTGCATCGAGGGCGTCGTGCCAAATGCGAGTCGTGGCCACGGCCAAGTCGTCATAAAAATCCTTCGACCCCTTATAGCTCGCCACGGCCCTCGATTCAGCCGACTTAAAGGCCTCAGCCGCCGCCCCCAGCTCCTTTCGGAGGGCCTTCATCGTCCTCTTCAGGTTGTCGGCGAGCACCTGGGAGCCCTCGAGCTTGCCCTCGGCGATCACGGCGGCCTCGCGATGCCGGGGGACCTCCCTTTTCCCAGCATCCACCTCGCCCTCCAAGGCGGCGATCCTCGCCGACATCGCCTCCTGCTCTCGCCTGGAGCTCTCTTGCAACGCGGCGAGCTGGCCCGCGGCCTCCACCGCCGGGGCTACCACCTCGGTATCCATGCGAAGGGCGAGGGCCACGTGGTGGAGAACCTGGGAAGACATAAAAAAGATCAGAGAAATGAAGGAGACACCAAATCTCACAATGCACTGGGGGCTTGGCTTACCTACACGGACTCCTGGGCGATCGACGCCAGCTGAGCCCTGAGGGTTCCCCCAGGAACGCGACCCCTGGCCGAGGTCTCTATTTCGTGCAGGAGGCTGTCCGCGACCGACAGCCCTGACGGCACCGCGAACCGAAGCCCCTCTTCCTCCACTACGGTCAGCGAAGACCGGCCCCAGGAAGGTCTCCAAAAACTCCTCTAGAGCGGCTCCGAAGGGGAGCCGATCTCCTCTTCCGAGGCCGTGTCCTCCAGAATAAGGGCCCGCTTCCGACCCGATGCTCTGCTGGGGCCCGAGACGGGATCCGCCGCCGAGCGTCCTCGGGGAGCCGCCACTTAGACGGTAGGAGCCAAGGCGGGCTGCGTCCGAGAAGAACCGGCACCGCCGGCCCTGGTAGGCTGCCTCGGCTGGCGCATAGAATCTCGGAGGGAGCCGAAGTCCATGGATTCTGCACGAAACAAACACCCAACTAATCAGCAACACGAGTAAAACATAAACCCAGAAAGCAAGCCTAACTTACCGACGACCTCGACGGGGCTTAAGCCCGGCCCAGCTCAAGACCCTCTCGAACAGCGGCACGTCATGTCGAGGGATGGGCTCCCACGACGCCACTCTCACCGCGGCGGGGTCGTCGGACTGCTTCCCCGGCAGACACTTCTCCCTTGACCATTTGGTGGGCACTGGCCAGTCCTCGCCCTCGGGAGGGGAGACGAAGAAAATTTTCTTTTTCCGATCACCACCCCGATCCCGGCAACGACCCCGGGCCGCTTCCTAAAAGTAAAGTAAACCCATCTCGGGTCGCCAGCACGACCGCCAGGGTGACTCTTGAAAACGAGGGAGGAATCGAGAAGGGAAAGACTGAAAGGAACCGCCTGCAGCCTCAGGCGGATCGTGAACCCAAGGAGAATCCTCCACGCGTTCGGCAATAACTGGCCGGGGGCCAAACCGAAGAAGTTCAAAGCGGCGATGACCTCAGGAGAGAAGGGCAGGCGTATTCCGCCCCAAAAAGCTTCCAAATACAGGACAATCTCCCTGCCCCGTACCTGGTCAGCCCTCTCTCCCTCCTCGGCCAGACGGAGCGTGTAGCGCGGGAGAATGTGGAAGCGAACCCAAGTATTGGCGAGCTCGTCCTCATGCCTCACCCAGCACGAGGTGCTGGGGACCACATCTGCCGCATCCTCCCTGGAGGCGGCCCCCGCCTCACAGCCCGGGGGAGGGTCCAGCCCCTGCTCCCTGAGGAGACTCAGACACATCTAAAAGAACCCTAGCATCTACTCCTACAACGTCTACTGATTCTACAGAGGAAGACATCTAACCTGGGAAAAAAATTCTTCAAAGATTGAAAGCGAAAGAGGGGAGACGAGCGCCGAGCAGCTGAGGCTTAGAAGAAGAAAATATGAAAGAGTAAGGGCCCTGGGACGGACCCCACCCATATTTGTTGCCGCATACGGCCTCATCCAACGGCGCCCATCGTCTCCCGCCGAAACGGCTCCTTGCGCCCAGCGGCTCCGATCGTTCCACGTGGCAGCCCAGCGCTGGACCGCGTCCCATCAGACGCCGCAGACCTGCGCACGTCGCATCGGCTAATCGACGCTCGACACGTGGGCCGTCGCTTCGACTGCAGAGTGCACGAACCGGCGCACCTTCTTTAAATGCAAAGATCTCGCCTCGATTCGCTAGCGGAAAAGACAACCGACGGTCCGATGACTCGTCCCGACGAAACCCTAGAAGGGATCTCACCTCGGGAGGCCCGTCAATCCACTCCTGACCCGACCACTATCTGGTCGGGACAAGAGTGGGGGGCTAATGATGATGCTCAGTATTGACGATCTCCAAGATCAGGACACGTGGCAGATGGCGCGTCCCAGAGCTCAGAAGAAAGGGCCGCAGGGCCGACCAGGCCACCCTGTACCCGACCTGCAAGCACAAGCTGGCTCACCTCAGAACCCCTGGAAATTGGCCTCCTCGGCCTCTCAGCTCGCCCCGAGCTACCACAGGACCAAGATTCCTCGGCCCTCTAGTTCGTCCCCGAGCTCCCCGGCCAAGGCCATCTTCCTCGGTCCTCCGACCAACTGACTCAACCACTCACAGGCGTAACCGCCGCTCCGCAAATCTCGCCATGCGCAGATTCTCCGCTAGCAACATCCCACGTTCCACGCCATCACGATCCCCATTAATGGGCGATCGGCTCTTTACGCAGGCGTGACATCGGGAGCGTAACTGCCGGCGAGATTCTCGCGCCTGCTGTTGCGTGCTACCGCCACTATATAAACCCCCATCACAGGGGGGTCAAGTAAACCATTTTTTACACTTTTATACCGTTACTCTGCTCAGATCTCATCACTAACTTGAGCGTCGGAGGGTTCTTGGTGGTACCAAACCATCCCGGGACTTCTAGGCAACTGCTTCCTCACCTCGCATCTTCCTCCAAAAACCCATTGAGACCCACACGCAACGAAAGATAATCAGCTAAGTTCACCGCGAGATTTACGGAAGACAACATCTGACGGAGGCCCGAAAAGGAGCTCCATCATCAACTTTATAAACATTGAATTAAAAATGTCAGCAGTACCATGTTTTCTATGGAAATTTTTAGTGAGACTGAGTTTTCAAGGTTCAATTTCTCAGGCCCAGTCATTATCAGACACCATAAACCAGCAACCTCAATTTCATCTCATGCACATTTTCGCATCTTATAAGTTAGCGTCTCTGCATGATTTGATAAATTCACAACTTGGTTTGAAGAAAGCTGAACCACATACAAAATTCCTATCTCACCACCAACTTTATGAAGCATTGTTGCTCAATGACTTATCTTAAATAATCAATTTTTTGGCCCCATAAAAGGGAAAACGACATGGTTCACGATCTTGAAAGTAGAATTGCATTGCAAGAGGAAGCCTGGTGCACAATTGTGCAAAATAAATTAGCTTTACTTCCGTGAGAAATTGTAAGAAGTGGCATATTAACTACCAAATGCACCGATGCGTTAAACTACTATAATTTTTACAAATATATTTGTGAAATTTCTGTGTAAAATGCATTTAAGCCACCAATTCAACAGCATAAAAAATGGAGGAAACAACTTCCTGGTTCATTATAGCAGGTATTGCTAAATCTAGCAGAATGCAGCATAAAATTAAACAAGGAATTCAGCATAGAAAGCTAACCATTGACTGATCCACCTCTGAATCTGCCAATGAGACCACTCCTGCAAGTGTTTCAAGTGCTATCCCTGCAACCACATCAACAAGAAGAACAATTAGCTGACCAAGACAATTGTAGCTGCTCTGAGAACACTACACAGGATACATTTCAAACCATGTAGGGTGCAACAACATTCACAAGAAACGTTATTAGCTGGTATAGATAGCGTCCAGTACACATTCATTTTACACACAACTCCCAAGAAAGAGAGAACCATACCGGCAGCATAAGTACTGGATTCAGCGCCACTGGAATCATATCTCCATCTTCCATCACTTTGACTGAGAGCCTGAAGAAGCGAAAACTTCTTCTTTATATAGAAAGCTTGTAAAAGAGCAAAAAGAAAATTCAAATTGAAACTGTAGGATAATCACCTTTATGGAATGAAACACGCCATTGGCATCCGATAGTATCACATCAGAACCTTGATTCTGCATCAAAAACGTAAATGAAGATTCAAGCATGTTTATGAAGTTTCAGATCAAATATAAGGCAAAAAATGCATGCAACTCTTCCACAGCAATTCGGAACAACCCGATAACAAACCCTACCTTAATCTGAACCAAGCCTCCAACAGAGTAATAGAAATCCAACAATGAGTCCGCATTCTTTACAGCAGCCTGAAGCTTAGACACAGTCTCCTACAAAAAGAAGAATGCAAAAAATTTCAAAAACATACACCAAGTGTTTTTAAAAGAACCTCCTTTTTCTTATTTTCACAAAAATACCTCAAAGGTTTTGGCGTCGATCTGGCATCTCAGGATGCTATTCACTCTTAGAGCATGAAACAAGTCTTTTATCGTCGAATCTGGTGACCCTAGCTGCTCCACAACAAGTGGGCAAGTTGCACTACTCACGTCAGCAACTTTTTCAAGCCCAAGAATCTGAAAGGTTCTTAGTGCTTCATAAGCTTCTTCTAAACTGCAATACCACAAATTAACAAAAATCACATCTTTTATTGGTCCTTAGAAATTAATGTAAATAAATCAATTTAAACATTAATGGATCGGAATATTCATGTAGATGGAAATTGAAGCATCTATTCTAAAATTCTTAGATTTTGAAACCTGCAAATTGAATAAACGACGGATATCAAGGAGATGTGAAGCAAATGAATCAAAGCTGAAACCTTTGATAGGATCCATCGAACAGCTCCAAAGCAGCGGATCGGTGAGCGTCGGATATGGGGCGAAGGCTGGCGGATCCTTGAAGGGATAGAGAGGAGCAGATCAGTGCAAGAAACCCTAGAATCCAAAGGGTTCTAGCCATTGGGATCGAGGATTAGGGGAAATGGAGAGAGAGAGAGAGAGAGAACTGATCGCTGAGTCTCAGGATCTAGGGTTTTCTTTTGTTCCCTAAACTATTGAGTCCACGCCCAAATCTACAAATCCTGCGGGATTTATGCCGGTACTTTACTTGCCTAGCAGAATTCACTGAAATTTGGTGACCTTTTAACACGTCTATATAAACTGGACTAAAAATAACATATTTTCCGTGCATGAAATATATATATAGATATAGATATAGAGAATAATGGAGAAAAGAGGAGCGATTTTCGTTAGGCGGCATTGAAAAAATACGCACTCCGCCATTTTTTCGAACGATCAACATCTATCATCATCATTTTTATCATCTAAGATGGGCATACACCAAATTTCATGCGATTCTTCAACTTTTTCACCGTTGGATTATCAATGTAAAAAGTTCTATTGTCGGTAAACCGTTAGTTTCGCACCCACTAAATCAACGTGAAAAGGTGGTAGAATCGCATAAAATTTGGTGTATCCACATCTTAGATGATAAAAATGAAAATGATATATGCCAATCGTTGGAAAAAATGGTAGAGTGTGTATTTTTTCCGACGCCATAGGAGGAAATTCCCTCCTGTGGCATCTTTTCTCCATTATTCTCATATATATATGAGAATAATGGAGAAAAGATGCCACAGGAGGGAATTTCCTCCTATAGCGTCGAAAAAATACAACCTCCATCGTGTTTTCCGACGATCGGAACCCATTATCTTCATCGTTATCATCTAAGATGTGGGTACACCAAATTTCATGTGATTCTGCAATTTTTTCACCGTTGATTTAGCAATGTAAAAAGTTATATTGTCGGTAAACCGTCAATTTTGAACCCACTAATTCAACGATGAAAGAGTGGTGGAATCACATGAAATTTGGTGTACCCACATCTTAGATGATAACGATGATGACGATGCGTGCCGATCGTCGGAAAAAACGATGGAGGTTGTATTTTTTCGACGCCATAGGAGTAAATTCCCTCCTATGGCCTCTTTCCTCCATTATTAATGGAGGAAAGAGGCCATAGGAGGAAATTTACTCCTATGGCGTCGAAAAAATACAACCTCCATCGTTTTTTCCGACGATCGGCACCCATCGTTATCATCTAAGATGTGGGTACACCAAATTTCATGTGATTCCACCATTTTTTCACCGTTGAATTAGCAATGCAAAAAGTTCTGTTGTCGGTAAACCATTAATTTTGCACCAACTAAATCAACGGTGAAAATATAGTATAATAAATTTGGTGTATCCACGTTTTAGATGATAAAGATGGAAGTGATGTATGCCGATCGGCGAAAAAATCATGGAACATGTATTTTTCCGACGCCATAGGAGGAAATTCCCTCATGTGGCATCTTTCCTCCATTAACCTCATATATATATATATATATATATATATATATATATAAACACTTGATACCCCTAATAGAGGTAGACTTTGATATATATGCTTTCTAAGATATATAGAGCATGATAAGCCGTTCGGATTAGTGAAAAACATAGCGGGTTATAAGTTTGATAAGGAGTTGTCAAAGCCTCATAGGATCAGCACCTCATACGGTGGTAAGTTGTGCTTTGCGTGGCCCGCTTGGTACAAGAAATAACAAAAAAATCTTAAAATAAAAAAAATGCATGAATGCGGTCTTTCTCGTCCGCATTTGCGCATGATCGTTTTGGGTATTATTTTAGGATCTTGATAAGTATGAGCCCTCTCATTTTATATGTCACGACCCGTAAAGTGCCGAGCGTGACTGGCACTTAAATTACGAAACGTCTCGAGACGTACGTAATCCAAGCAAGCCAAAACCCAGAAAACAAAACCAAATAAATCAGTAGAGTGAAGGAAAAACCAATTTAAATCAAGTAGTTTAGCAACATTAGCCAAAATATGCATTTTAAAATTCCAAATCTTTTCTGAAAATTCCGGCAAAGTCTCATTTGTAAATACTGGTCCCAAACGGGATACAATATGAATAGTATACGAAATGGAAAAAAGGCATCCCCAAGCGGGAGCTAGCTCTTCGTCAATCGACGGTACGAAGGAACGCCAAAAGCGAAGGCAGCTCTCTGGGTCCCTACCGACGCTGGGGTGCGACACAACCGCGCAAGCAATATAATATATAACGCCGAAAGACGAGGATCAAAACTCAGAAGGAAACTCAAAATATCAAGAAAACCCATAACAATACGACGCGCGACTCTAAGGTCGAAAGAATATACACTGGTCTTCTATCTCTATCAAATATACAAATCTGGTTGATGGAGTTTTGCTAAATACAACTGAAATAACAAATAACAATGGTGGTTCTGATACAATGAACCAACCTGCCAAAGCAATCACCCGGAAGGAACAGTGTGCCAGCAAAGCCGCAACGGAAGCTGTACGGCAAAACCTGCAAGGAACTGTGGCACAACAGAGGTGAGTGGCCAACTCGTGAGTAGAAAACATCTACGAGTAGAAATCACATGCAAGACGCTATCGTAGGTCATATCAAATAATATCCTCAAATAATATCCGGGTCTATCTATGTATAAGTGTAATACTACATGCTCGTGTCAGTTCCTCAGGTAGCAACATATCAGATATATGATGTATGAATGCATGACGAATAAAAACAGAATACATTATGAAATCGACAGAGAAATCAGTGTCAAGCATCGACACAAAACATAAATCTCAGTATCTCAAATCTCAAGTCTCAATATCTCAATGTCTCAAATCTCAATATCTCAATGTCTCAATATCTAGGGCTCCGTCAGTCCGGATCGGCCCATATCATCAATCACATGACCACGAACGGTATCCTCCGGATATCTGACGCGCCAGGTAAAATCACCGGTAGGCAGTCTGCCCCTGCCAGGCTCATCCTCCTCCATGAAATCACTCTCGCCCCGAGGTACCATACTGGGCCCACCATGTACCTGAAACGGTTCCTACTCCTCCTCGAGTCGGGTCTCGAAATCCAACAGTTATCATGAAAACTCATGGCGGACGACTCATACATCATGAAAAAACCACAACATGCATTTTAAAAAGAGGGAGAGAGAGAGAAGTTTATATATATTCTTGCGGTTTTCCCCCAAATTCATAAATCTCATGGAAATCCAAAATCCAAGAATCGAGAGTAAGTAAACAGTGAATATCGGCATAAATATCCATAATGCTGCATGACCAATGAGTATATGAATGCAACTGATATCATGCAATGAATGCAATAGTTAACTAGCATATGGAAGCTATAACATGTTGCGACTATCAGCTATCAAGTTATGTCAATGAAATGGTATTTTCTAAAGTGTACGTGACATGGCAATTGATGATGATGATGTGTGTGAGCCGGCAAGTAAGTATATGTGGAACATACGCATCATCGGTAATGGTGCTGGTGTTCTGACAGCATGATTTCGATACTAACATATGAAAACACAATATAAGCATGCAATGCGAGGCGAGCAGCGATAATGTGCGGGAGCTAGATAATAAACATAACAATGAAGAACATGCAATAAATAATAAGAGTCATACAGTAGACTACAGGTCTAACTAACAGTCTGATCCAAAGGTAAGGAAATCACCTAAATCTGAGTCGATATATATATATATATATATATATATATATGTATGTATATAATAGTCGGTGATCCCGCCTTAATAGTATTTCATACGATACCCTATATAATATGACATCCTCGAGTCAAGAGTGCGGATCTATCATCAATATATAGCTCGTATGGTAAATCCGTCATACGGCCTCCCAAATCTGGGTAAGGGTCAAATATCACATTTATCTCATTATTCGTCTGGTATCCTTTCCATCATATATCATGATCCGGGGGTACTGATATAAGTCTAGTATAATACTGATACCATCTATGCATATACATGCGTGTGTATGAAAACACCACACCTAAAGAACCCACTAAAAATATCATGGCGTATCTCAAATACGAACCATATCACGTCATCGATCTCATGGCGTCAAGCCTAATCTCATCGACTCATCTCCAACTATCATCCACTATCCTCATTATCAGTACATACATATATGTACATACCTATATACCATCTCATCCACACATCTAGGTATTCCATATAACCAAATATAACGATAACAGACCACGTGTGTGCACGTATGTGTGTGTCAATCCTTTACTCTAAGGTCTTGCGACTAATAACTGAACTAAAATCTCTTTCCTCCAAATTTCACTATATCCAACCCATGATCACTTAATACCTTTCATTCCAAGTATTCACATTTCACCAATATACATATAATATCACATATGTCTGACGAAATTGCGAGGGTGTTATATGCCATCCACCCGACTTCCCCCGTAGATAAAATCTACTCACCTCGATCTTGCTTGCTGGAGTCGATGACGGCACGCTCATCCTCGTCGTCTCGAAGTCCGCATGGGGTACCTACATATCATATATAGTATCGTAAACGAAATCACGCACGAAAAACCAAAATGTCGCACGAATCACCCATAGGTCAAAACCTATGGTCTACTCATGCAAAAGGACCAGATAACCCTCGACATCGGCGTACAAACGCCGATTAATCGAGAAAAACCCAAACGTACCATTCATGGTCTCACCACACACTAAATATATATATGAAATAGGGTTTAAATCATCAAAACTTCAAATTCGCTTTAAAAGCTATTTTTCCGAAACTCTAGTAAGCAACAATTGCCAATTTAGTTCAAATCTAGTTATTTTAACAATTCTAGCGGCTACAATGTTCACTAAATATCTTGATTAAGCCATCCAAACCATTTCCATAATTTAATCTCATCAATTTTCATTAAACCCAAAATTCTAGTTTGCAAATTTACCCAATCTTAACAATTTCATAGTAAAAATGCACAAACAACAATTTAGCTTGGTTTTGCATGATCTAAAATATTAAACTATAACTTATAATGTTAATAATGTCATGAATACCCTAATTAGATTTTAATCTCCCATTTTAATTAATTCCCAAAAACCTAGTTTGCTTGAAATCCAATTTTAACAATTTACAAGCAACAATTAGTAAACTAACAACTAGATTAGTTTTAGCATAACATTAACATGTTAAACTACATCACACAACCATAATCAATTGATCAAAACCCTAGCTTCCAATTCAACTCTTCTCTTGAAAACTAAATTCTAGAAATTAAATCCATATTACTAACTAATTTAGTTTGATTTAAGTATTTAACAACAATTTAACTAAAGGGTTAGATTATACCTCACAATTTCAAGAGATCCAACATGCAACTTGTCTCCAAAATGTTAACTTTTCACCAAGATCCATACTAGATAGGTTAGGGAAAAATGGGTAGGGCTTGGATTTTGATTTTGTGTTGATTTTTGAAGGATTTTGTGAGGGTTTTTGAAGTGAAAATGGGGTCAAAAATGGGGGGGGGGCTGCTTGAAGGAGGGCTCGGCCAGATTAGGGAGGGAGTGGGATAATGTGAGGTGAGTGTGTGGGTTGAAGTCAACAAGCCCATACTCCAAGTAAACACTTATACATCCTTTTCTTTATTGCTTCCTTCTTCCATTTTCTTTTTATTTTAATGAGATGAGAAATGAAGTGGGGACATGGGGGATTGGGGCTGCTGTGGGAGAGGCTCGGCCAGCAGAGGATTGGGTGAGTGGTGGGTTTGGGTGACTGAGTGGGTGAACAAATAAAAGCTAAACACCACACCCCAACTTCCTTTTACTTTAATTTCACAATTTAAGCATTTATAGTTTATATTTTCTAAAACCATCTTAATAATTTCTTTTCATTTCAAAAACAATATTTTACATGTTAGTTTAATGTGTCATAATACACAAAATTTGTATCAACCCATTCCAATTTGTAATTATCCCTAATTAAATGTATTAGTCACGGCTTAAAATAATATTAAAATAATTATTTTCGGAAATTTTTTCAGTAAACTAGAAATTTTACAAGTGGCTCAATAAACACCAAATACTAGCAATTACATAGCTAGAATATGTATATTTGATTTTATGATGAAAGATAATTATATCTTGATTTTTACGGAAAACATCCATTATTTTACCGATTCTCCGAAATTTCACCTAAACGATTTTCAAAACGTTACATTATACTTAAGTAGCATACATAAGTTATGACACTAGATAAGATGGTTATGATAATTGTAGTAGAGGTGGCGCATGCAGCGGCAGTTACAACGATGATAAAGGCGGTGATATTCGCAACGATGGTGGTGACGGTGGTAGAAATCTCAAGGGTGGAGGCGATGGAGGTGACGACAGCAGATGGTAGTGGCAACGGTGAACGTTGTTGTGGCGACATACTCAATAATGGTAGCGAGAACAGATATCATAGTGATTACAGTAGGTTTGTCAACAAGGATGACAGTGTTTTCTTAACGTGGAAGAGTTTCCTCATATGGACGATTGAGTTTGTGTTCATAAATAATTGATCACATCAAATCCTTAACGTGGAAGAGTTTTCTCGTAAAGATAATTGATTCTTGTGAATAATGAAGGAGTACCTTATATAGGTAAATGATTTGAGGATTTTATGTTGAAGACAAGGATCTCACTAATTGATTCATCTGATTAAGTTGTTGCCTTATTAGGATGATTGCTTTCTATGCATATTAAATGTATAGACATTGTAACCATTATACATTTGGGAATGATTTGAATGATATACGCATCTCTTGCTCAACAATTCAGAGCATGGATTTTCTTCTCCACATTTTTTCTTTCATAATTATTATTGCCCTAATTTTATTATGGTATCAGAGAGCAGTGAAACGCACAGTCCTTCGATCCAATATTCGTGATTCTCATGTTTTTTCAAGTTTTTTTCATGGTTGATTCTACTCTAAAGCGCGATGGTCTTGATGTTAATTCACCTTACTACATTCACCATTCCGATAATCCCATGGTCATCCTTGTTTCGCCTCCTCTGAATGGAGACAATTATTCCTGTAACGATTATGAAATCCCTGTACAAAATTATTTGTTTAAATGTATAGAAAATAGTATTCCGGCCTGTGTAAGAGTTATGAGTTATTTTTGTTCAATAAAAACAAGAAGCAACTTATAACTCATTGGTAAAGCTTCTACACTGCTGTAACATAGCCTGTGCGTTCGATTTCCATCAGTCCCAATTATTTTTTAAAAAAATTTCTTTTTAATTTTCTAAAAGCTCAAGAGTTGCACGTACAATTTACGGGGAATCGAAAGGTTTCAGAAAAATCAAACAGGCGCAAAGACGAGTAAACATAGTTCTACACACATGGCACGAATCTCGAGACGAGACCTCAAAATCCGACCACCCATTTCCATCAAATGGCCGCCGTCGCCGGTCCAATATGCTCCAAATCGCTCCGTGCTTTGTACACAAGTCCCTTTAGTTCCCCTCAACTCCCCTGCACTGTTTGTTTTTCTGCAATCAAACAAAGACTCTTCAAATTCCTAATTAACACCATTAATTCCATTTTTATTTCACACCCTCTCTTATTTTTACTCTATAAATACCACCCCATGCCCTAACTCTCCTTTATTCTGAAAATTTCCTCAAAATTCTCTAAGTTTAAGAAAGGTTAAGGCTATTCAAGAGGAGTTAAGCATGCCAAAAGAAGTAGCGATCAAATTTCGATGACCAGAGCATCTCCGACGAGACCAAGACCCCCTCTCTCTTCCTTACCCTCTTCCCAGCACTACACAACCAGTAAGTCTCTTCATCTCTCTCTCTTTTCACTTCTATATAATTTTTAAGACATATCGACAAAAGCGGAGTTAGTATATAACCCTTGTCTTTAAAACAATTTTTGTCACTTTTCCATATTTAAAAGTTTATACAAATTCTCTAATATCACTTCAAGGTAATATTTACATCAATTGCCTTTTGACGTAACCAAAATTTCATGTTCAATAATCATATAACGAATTTTTTTCAGAAAAATACCATGAACTTTAGTATAACCCCTATTTCGATAACTATCATATATACCTCTAGGAAATTTGCGGGATAACGGCCTACCCCACATGCACACTGTAACGACTCTGAAATCACTGTACAGAAATTTTCTTGTTATTGTACATAAAAGAGTATTACAGCTTGTGTAAGAGTTAAACGTTATTTTTGTTAAATAAAAGCAAGAAACAACTTATAGCTCACTGGTAAAGCCTCTGCACTGCTGTGACATAGCCTGCGTGTTCGATTCCCATCAGACACAATTATTTTTTTCTGATTTTTCTTTTCAATTTTTGGAAGCCCAAGAGTTGCACGTGCAATACACGGGGAAATGAAAAGTTTCAGAAAAATCAAACATGTGCAAAATGGAGTAAACACATATATACTCACGTGGCATGAATTTCAAGGCAAAACCTCAAGATCCGATTGCCCATTCTCCTCATCTGGCCGGCGCCGACGGTTAAGATGAGCCCACTTGGCTCTGTGTTTTGCACACACGCCCCTTCGACTTCCTTAACACCTCTGCACTGTTTGATTTCTCTGCAATCAAACAGAGACCCTTCATTTCACCATTTAAAATCTTTTTAATGCGTTTTAATCCAAAATTTTAATTCCCAAACCCCAATTCTTCACTATAAATACCACCCCATGCCTTAGCTCTTCACCATTCTGAAATTCTAGCAAAAATTCTCTCAAAATTTTCTAAGTGCCAAGTGGAGTTGAGCTCCTCAAGTGGAGTAGCGAGCCAAACTCGACGACCGGAGCATCTCCGACGAAACCACGATCCATGAGAGCTTCTTCAATCTCTTCTTAACCTTCTAAAAACCGCAAATCCCTACAAAAATAGAGGAGTTATCTCCGATATAGTTTTCTTTTTAACATTTGTAAGCCATGTGATAAGCAAACGAGATCAAACTAACATGCTACACTAATCCTAACCTTATTCACATCAATTAGTTTTTAGCTGTAACAAATTTTCATATGAAACAACATATAAGGAATTTTTTCATTAAAATACCATGAACTTTAATGTAACCTCTTTTCGATATCTAGTATACCCAAACCCTAGAATCTTCACGGGGTAATGACCTACCCCACACGCACATTATGGTTTCATAGCACGGTATTCTAAGCATATAAGTAATTCAAAGTAAAAGCTTTTCGTTAAAATACCACACCGTTTCAAAACGTGTTTCTTTAAATCGGTATTTCGAAATTCTTGGCAATTATGCCTCTACAACCCTCGTTAGGCGACCAGCTAATGGATGGTGCGGATTATCGTACATCCTTGGGATAGTATAGCGAGATGCAGAACTCCTCATGGAGTATTCGATCTCGAAAGGAACAAAAAATACGGTTTTTAAGAAACGCGACATTTTCTAATAAAAACTAATTTTTTGAAAAATTATGAAGTCCGTATTTTCAATAAAAAAAATAAATTAATAAACTATATTTTTAAAATGAAAGATTAGACTTTGTTAATAAAATACCACCAAGTTTTCAAAAGAACCAGTTTTCATAAAAATACTACAAACTTTTAAAAAAACTATGTTTTATTACCAAAACACCACAACAATTAAAATACATGTTCATAAAAAACCCTAAATGTTATAAATCACTCTCGAGATTGTTAGGGTCAAAATTTACACCCCGGTTGACCAAGTCAAAATCAAAGTCAATCCCAATCCAAGTGGGCCCAAGCCCAGGTCAAGTGGGCCCATGTCCGAGTCGAGCCCGAACATGAAGCCGCCGGCCTCCCGCATGCCAAAATAAAATTTTTGTAATAAATAATTTTGATGTATTTTTTATGAATAAATGTAAGAAAAATGGACATAAAACCAAATTTTTGTAAAACACATGGTTCATGTGCAAAAGAAATGAGCACATGAGGCATGTGATGGACAAAATGCCATTTTGTAAAGCCCAAAGGGCTATATGTAAAGTGTGTAGCCTATAAAGACAAAGATGATGAAAATATCTCAACAATTTTGTCTCTCTCTAAAAAATTTGGGTCTGTGCCTCCTTCTCTTTCCTCAAGGTTCTAAAATCTTCTTTATCTTTTTGAATTAAATCAAGAGTTTAACTCTTCCTTTTCTAAAAATAAACAGTATTTTACCATCAAACCCTTGAAGGGGAACTCAGATATTCCATTAGATCTTAAAAAGGGGAGATTTTTAAGTCTCACCCCCCTTTTCTCCAAGATCCAGCCAACAGAGGAGGAGGAAAAAAGAGACACATCTCCAAAAATCCCACCTTGAGAAGATCCAAGGCCTAAAAGAAGATCCAGGGCCAAAGGGGAGAAGAAAGGGGCCCCCTTTGATCATTTCCAAAGATTTCAGGGAGTTTAACTCCATTCAATATCTTTTGGAGTTTAACTCCGTTAATAAAGTCCTTTTTGGGAGTTTAACTCCATAAACAAAAGTCTTTCCCGGGAGTTAAACTCCTAAACTACTAAAATAATCTTTCTTTTGCAGTTTAACTCGAGCACGTGAGGTGCGAGCGCCCAGCGCCCACGTGCCGGGCACGTGAGGCGCTGGCACCCACGCGTCCTTTGAACGCCATTTTCCCCTTCATTTTATATATACTCCACTCTAAAAATACCTCCCCCATTAGAAAAAATTTCTAACGGGGTGCTGCCCTGCACCCCGCAAGGGGGCTGCTAGCCCCCTTGACCCCCAGCCCGCTATCCGGGTAGCGGGACCCCCGTAAAAACTCTGCGGGGCCCCCGATATATCCAAAACCCCTCCAAAACACAACACTGTACATTGAGTTCGCATGACCTGTTTGACCCGTCAATCGGAGGTTCTCTCGCTCTAAAGGCGAGGGGTAATTAACGGCAGCTTAGTTCGCGGCTGCCGGAGATTCGGATCCCCATAATCAATAAACCCCAGCCTACCCTAGGCAAGGGGAATCTGTAATGCGCTTGACAAGCGCGCGCGTATTCCCATCTCAATGGGGTGACGAAAAACACCCTACAGATTCTGGCACGCCCGGTGGGACCTTTCTCTCCTCCCATATCTCTGGTCAAGTGTTCATGCGAACTCATTTAACATATATGTCGATGTTTGTACTAAAATAATGTTTTTTTTCGTGCAGCAATCAACTTTCAACGACGATGTCTACTAAGATGAATTCAGCTTCCGACGCGACCGCGATTTCTTACGTGGTCAAGATCAATGCCCGCGTGGTTCTCCCTGCCGGTCTCCACCGGCAATGGGAGGAGTCACCCTGTCAATTTGGTTCCGTCATCATCTACCCTACCGGAAGCGCTCATCTGGCGGAGGTCACGGCAAACTAAGCGGCCAAACCGACCTCAAGGGGCAGGAGGCCGAACGTTGTGGTCGCCAAAGCATCCCACCCCAAATGTAAATCTGTATTCGAACGACTTTCCACTGTTCCGACTGGGGGCAAGGCCGTCAACACCAATGGAGCTACAAAACATCTCCAGCAAGCTCAGGTGGTGCCCTTGATAATCGCGCGAGCAGGCATCTTCTCTGGGCTCTCTGTCAATCGGTCTACGGCGTTTTCCCGAAGAGCCGAAGTCTGCCAAGTGCTTAAAACAGAAAAGTTAAGGCAGAAGCGGCTCAGGTATCGAGCCAACAAGAGGGCCAGGACTTTGGCCAAGTGGAATCTTGTGAGGTTCCAAGAGTAGGGTTGCTCCGTGACGACGGCTGAGTCGGCCGTAAAAGTCAGCAATTCCTTCGAACCTCTGAAGTGGGTTCAGAAAAATGCCATGACCGCCAGAATCAAGAAGACATCGGTCCGAACAATGCTACAAAGGGATGTGTCCCAACCCCAACAGAGAAAGCATGGCACTGTCTCTTCAAGAGTCTATCAGGCGCTCTGTGCCGCGCGAAAGCAGTGAGGCAGATCCAGAAAAGAGGCGCCAGCACCACTCATGAATCCGGTCAGGCCAGCCATCTTCAATCGATTGTCCGCTACCAAAAAAGAAGGACCAAGATGGTGGTCCACAAAGTCAGCTACCAATAATGAAATGATGGTCGGATATGTTGTCCACACGGTCTATATGGCGGGCATGCGCCCCAGCGACAACCTGCGCAGCAAAAGCAAGGATGGGGCCACCACATCCCAAGCCCAATTTGGCTAGAATGTGGTTGCCGCTTCCCAAGATCAGCCGCCTCCACTGGATGAGGAATACCCTCTCGATGAGGATGATAGGAAGAAAGACCCTTCAGTCCATGTAGAGTCAAGCTCGGACGACGAGGAAGAGCCGACATTCCACCCCAGGACCGAAGAGCAAGAGCTGCTTCAAGAGCTTCAAAAACAGCTCAGGAGCAAAGATAAGGAAATGGCCAAGCTTTACTCCAAAATCGACAACCTGACGAATGTTGTGATGCAGCTCACAGCTCAAATTACTCGAGTGCCTTCCAATTAGGCACATGTCTCTACTCATGAGCCGGGTGATGGCAACTCGAAGCAACCGATGCATGTTCCCTTGGGTCTGAGATTGGGTGAGCCGCACGAAAGCCAACCACATTTCGCTTCTGGGGACGCCTTGGCCCCAGATAGCACTATCCCGCTAATACAAGATCGGATAATGGATTTGGTCACTAGTAAGGTTAGAACATTGGTAGCTGAAGCCGAAGCTTAGAAAGAAATCGCAGTAGTGGGCGGCCATATCCCGCACAGTACGATCTGATCGAGTTCCCGAGCGGTTACGTCATTCCTAAGTTCGGAAGAATTGACGGGACGGGAAACGCAAATCAGCACACCGCCCACTTTAAAGTATCGTGCGTAAATACAGGGGGCAATGATGCGCTCCTTCTTTGTCAGTTTGTCAACAGCCTGACCGGTGTCGCTTTCAACTGGTACGCGAGTATACCAGACGGGTCCATCATTACCTTTGCCCAAATGGAGTCTCTGTTTCGGTAAAGGTTCATGAGTGCCAGTGATAAAATCTCCATTGCCGACCTTGTGAGGACCAAGCCAGGGAAGAATGAAAGCAATACCGACTTTATCGCCCGATGGCTCAACCTCACTGTCAAGTGCGAACCGCCGCTAGAGCAGAACCAGTCCGTCGGTCTCCTCATTGGGAATTTCAGCAATTGGATGGTCCCATTCTTGTGTACAGTAGGCTTCAAGACGTTTCAAGAGCTAACCAAGAAAGTCCAAATGTTGGAACGCTCGAAGCAAGAGTCTACCCCGGACTCTCAGAGAGACAAGACTTGGAAAAGCAAGCGGGACAACAACCGTAGAAGCGGGAATTCCAGCAATACCAATGTCTTCAATGCGTCCGACAATGAAGACAAGCGAAAGGCAGGCGAATCCAAAACCAACCGGTCTTGAAAGCCAGTGCTAGGAGGAGAAAAGCCTTCCCTATAGGAGAAAAAGAACAAGATTTACTCTTTTAGAAGGGACAAGGTCCGCAAGATATTCAAAGATGCCTTGAACAACGGGCTATAATTGCCAGAGTCAAAAAGACCCCATGAAGCAAAAATGACCGACAATCCCCTGTATTGCCCGTACCACAAAGTAGTGAGCCATGCGATCGAGTATTGCTATATTTTCAAAGACTGGATCGAGAAGCAGTACAAGACTGGAGAGATCGAGCTGTCCAAGAGTGTGTCGGTGAACAATCAAGTTGTAACTACCAACTTTATACAGACAAAAACTGAAGTTTTCTGGGAGCAGACAGCTGAACCCGCTGCTTTGAGAAATGAAATTGACTCACCGCAGTCCCCGTGGAGTACGCACATATCTAATAAGATGAAAAAGATGCTAAAGCTACTTCGGAAAGAGCCCAAAACGGAATGGGAAGGGCAGAAGAAGCCTACCATTCCAGTTGCCAATTTGGCTCCATCAGGCTAAAAAACCGAAAAGCTCAAGAAGAAGAAAAGTGTAGCTCGACGCGAAAAAGAGTATGCAGGGAGATCGACCATTAAAAAATATATTGATTCCCTTGAAGACTATGAACAGAAGGAAAGAACTCTAATTCAATTGAAGGAGTTCTTCCCTGTAGAAGCGGCTGAGATTATGGAGGAGCTAGAAGAAAGCTCCAATGAAGAGATCCCTATAGTGACCTTCTACGCCATCCATCTTGGCAGCGACTCTGAGAAGGAGTTTTGTTTTCCTGAAGAGGACGAGGAGCTCGCCACAAAGGTTAACCAAATCCAGCTCAGAAGCGGCAGGGCCCTACCGCCAAATCAGGGCAACGCCCCAAAAGGGAAGGAAAAACAACTCGCTAATGAATTAGATGGCGGAGAGCCGGCTCATGAAAATTCGAGTCCTTCCTCGGTGGACTATAATGTCATGGCTTATCTCCGAAAGCTTCCGTCTCTCCTGAGCATCTACGATACCTTGGTCCTATCTAAGGAGCTTAGAGATGTTCTCATTCATGCTCTACAAAACCCCGAGCGGTATCAGGCTCGCTTTGCGGAAATTAATATGAAGGAAGCCCAGTACGCTCTGCATGCCGCCGCCATCACATTTAAGGACGAAGACTTTCTACTGGGAACGGCTGAGCATAATCGGCCGCTTTACATGACCGGGTACAGCGACGGAGATCGGATTAATCGCATATTGATTGATCCGGGATCCTCAGTGAACATCATGAACTTGCGGACTCTGAAGAGTTTGTCAATGGACTTCCGACACCTGTCAAAAGAAAAGATTGTCATTCAAGGCTTCAATTAAAATTGCCAGCAAGTTCTGGGATCCATAGCTCTGCCGATCAGGTTTGGGGACTTGCAAACCGAAGCTAAGATATAACTGATCGACACCGATATGTCTTATAAAATTCTCTTGGGGCGGCCATGGCTCCACGATTACGGCATTATTCCATCAACTCTCCATCAATGCATGAAGTATATTAAAAATGGGGAAGAGAGACGCATTGACGGAGACATCCAGCCGTTCGGTGTGCATGAAGTCCGATTTGAAGATTTTCGGTACTTTGTGAACCTCCAAAGTGCTGAGCCACAGCTGACCAAAGACAGAACGGCCCCGGAACTCAAAAGAAAGTCTGAGCCGGCTGTTACTTTCAAAAGCAAAAACCCCCAAGCGCGTCCGCATTTCGGCAGTGACACTGATGAGTCCGACGTTGGAAGTCCCTTCGTCCATAAAAACCGCCCTCATTTAGGCAGCGATACGGACGAGTCTGATATCGAAGGCCCATTCGACAGCAAAATTCACCCTTGTTTAGGCAGTGACACTGAAGAGTTGGAGGAGGAGAACCTGCCTTGCAACAGCTATACAGATTGGGCCCCCATGCAACAAGCAAAGCTATGAGAGACCTTCGAAGTTATAGAAGGGTCCCTAGCCATCACAAGGGTGCCGGAGCAGATGTGCAAGGAGCTAGATGCATTGTCAGTCTTCACCGTGGACCAGCTTAAAACCTTCTACATTCCTAGAAGAAAAAGTGGACAGAAGGGCATCCTGTTTTATGAGTCAAATCCTGTTGTGCATCCGGACGATTTGTCTGCCGCGTGCCTTCCTTATGAGAGAGACATAAGAGCCGTCCTCAATCCCAGATACTATGCATCTAAGATGCGGGAATATTTCAAAAGGTGCGGATGCCGGTTATATCAAACGGAGTCCAAAGCAAGGTTTTATGAAGGGCTATGGCATCCGCCTCAGGTCTGAGCACTCATCGATAGACGAATTCCAGATAGACGGGGCATCGGTATCATCCAGCCTGATTCCAAGGCATGCTACATGATCCATGTTGGTGAAGCCAGCGAAAGGTCAAATGATGATGACGAGATAGCCAAGCTAGAAGAAGCTCCTCAAGAGCTCGAAGATGGCGGACAAGCAACCAGCTAACCGAGATCGATTTGGGAACGCCTGATAATCCAAGGCCGACCTACATCAGCTCACTCTTGTCAGAGAAAATGAAAGAGCAGATGATTGCCCTGCTGCATGAGTTCGCCGACTGCTTCGCGTGGACGTACAAAGAAATGCTTGGCCTTACCCCTGAAGTGGTCGTGCATAAGTTGGCTATATCTCCTGATGCCAAGCCTGTCAAACAAGCTCCTCGAAGAACGAGAAGGGAGCTAGAAGAAAAGGTCATCGAGGAAACTAAGAAACTTATCGATGCTGGCTTCATCAGGGAAGAGAAATACGCAAACTGGATCGCATGCATTGTCTCAGTAAAGAAGAAAAATGGGCAGATTCGGGGTTGTGTCGATTTCAGGGACCTTAACATGGCATGCCCTAAAGATGATTTCCCGCTTCCGGTCATGGAAATGATGGTCGATGACACCTCAAATTACGAGCTGTTCACCTTCATAGACGGTTCGTCCGGGTACAATCAGATAAAAATGTCGCCTGAGGATGAGAGGCATAAAGCATTTCGAACCCCGATCGGCATATACTGTTACAAAGTGATGCCTTTCGGACTGAAGAATGCAGGTGCTACATATCAAAGGGCGATGACCAATATCTTTGATGACCTAATCCATAAAGTCGTCGAATGTTATGTTGATGATCTGGTCGTCAAGACTAAAGCCAAGGCCGATCACATCCAAGATCTTAGGACCGTTCTCACTAGACTGAGGGAATACGATCTGAAGATGAAACCTCTGAAGTGCGCTTTTGGCGTGTCATCGGGAAAATTCCTGGGCTTCATAGTCCGACATCGAGGGATCGAAGTTGACCCATCCAAGATAAAGGCCATCATGGAGATGCCCCCTCCGAAGAATCTAATGCAGCTAAGATGTTTTCAAGGCAAGCTTGCTTATATACGAAGGTTTATCTCAAATTTATCGGGGAGATGTAGGCCCTTATCAAAGCTCATGAAGAAAGGAGCTCCTTTTGTCTGGGATGCCGAATGTCAAGAAGCGTTCAAAAGCATCAAACGGTACCTGTTGCACCCTCCAGTGCTTGCTGCCCCTATTCTAAATAAACCGTTTATTCTCTATACTGCCGCTCTAGATGAGTCACTTGGTGTACTCCTTGCCCAGGACAATGAGGAGGAAAAAGAAAATGCCCTCTACTACCTCAGTCGAACTTTAGTCGGGGCAGAACACAACTATTCCCCGATCGAAAAGCAATGCCTGGCTTTGATGTTCACTGTGAAGAAGCTGAGGCACTATCTGCTTGCTCATCGGGTTATGCTGATCTCCAAGGTCAACCCGCTTAAACACTTAATGACCAAGGCGAGCCTAGCCGGCAGAATGACAAGATGGGCTGTCATGCTACTTGAGTTTGACATAGTTTATACTCCTCAGAAAGCAGTAAAAGGGCAAGCTCTTGCAGACTTCTTCGCTGCTCACCCCATACCAGAAGGGTCACCGCTCAATTGCGAGTTACCCGATGAACAAGTGCTGCACCTCAAGGATGATGAGCCATGTTGGGAGCTCTACTTCGATGGAGCCTCATCAATGAGGAGCTCCGGCAAATCAAGCATCCAGCAGATAAAAGCAGGGATAGGATTGGTGTTAATCACGCCATCGATGGGAACCCTACGACGTTCTTTTGCTCTCACCGAGCCTCGCACAAATAATGAGGCTGAGTATGAAGCTCTGATAGCTGGTCTGGAGCTCGCCATAGAAATGGAAATCTTTCGGCTATGGGTTTACGGTGACTCCCAGCTTGTCGTCAACCAAGTAAGCAGCGGCTATAAGATATACAAACCCGAGTTAGCTCGATATAGAAGCCGAGTGATGGAACTCATGAAACGGTTCACTCACATTGAACTAATGAGAGTTCCTAGAGCGTTGAACGGAAAGGCCGACATACTCGCTCGCCTAGCTAAAGAGCTAGCTGATCCTGATATGGACGAAATTCTAATCACAGTCAGAAGCTGAGAAATTCTGCTTCCACTCTCTTTGCGTGAAGAAGAAAGTGTAGAACAAGAGAACAATCCTTCCGAAGAAGCTTCGATCATTCAAGACGAACCCGATTGGAGAGGACCCTTCATAGAGTATCTCTGATACGACAAGCTGCCCGAAGAAAAATCTGCGAGGATTCAGCTGAAGAAGAGAGCTCTCCGATACGTATTTGTAAATAATACGCTATACCGCAGATCATATGACCAACTCTGGCTCAGGTGTCTGTCATCGGCTGAAGCCCAAAAAGTCATGAAAGAAGTTCACTCGGGCATCTGCGGGGCACACCAGTCCGGCTCCAAAATGCGGCTTCAGATCAAACGGCTTGGATATTACTGGCCCACTATGATAAAGGATTGCAAAGTGCATGCAAAGAAATGTCATCTCTGCCAAATTCACGGTGATTTCATTCACAAGTATCCCAATCCGTTGCATCCTACGGTGGCGTCGTGGCCCTTCGAAGTTTGGGGCACCGACATAGTTGGCCCGATTGATCCTCCGTCATCCAAAGGCCACCGGTTCATATTGGCTGTGACAGACTACTTCTCCAGATGGGCTGAAGCTGTCCCGCTAAAAGAAGTCAAAACAGAAGATATTCTGACATTCTTCAGACATAATATTCTATACCGCTTCGGTACACCAAGAAGGATCATTTCTGACAACGGTCCTTCTTTCAAGAGCTTCAAAATCTCAATATTTGCTACTCAGCACAAGATAGACTGGAGATATTCCTCCATCTATAATCTAAGGGCCAATGGGCTAACCGAAGCCTTCAATAAAATTTTATGCAAGCTCCTGAGGAAAAATACTTCAGCCAACAAGAGAGAATTGAATCTCAAACTTCACGAGGCGTTGCGGGCAAATCGTACCACACACCACACTCCAACTCAGTCCACTCTATACTCACTACTCTTCGGAGTGGAAGCAATCCTCCCGCTCGAAGTCGAAGTTCCAAGCCTAAGAATGGCCGTCCAACATGAGTTGACGGAGGAGGAAAACATGCTCCTTCGGCTCAAAGAGCTCGACGCGTTCGAAGAAAAGAGGCTCGCGGTACAGCAAAATCTGGAGCTGTATCGAGCCCAAATGTCATAGGCCTATGACAAGATAACCCGTTTCCGCGCTTTCTAGAAAGGCGAATTGGTGTTGGTCCTCAAAAGACCGATCATCCCCAATCGACATGCCAAGGGAAAATTCGAGCCAAACAGGGAAGGACCATACGTTATCGAGAAAGTGTTTGATGGAGGATCCTACCAGCTGATAAATGCCGAGGGAGAAAGGCCCATGCCACCTATCAATGGCCGATATCTCAAGAAATACTATGCGTGAATGCTCCAAGTCGCAGGCGAATTGAGCACACCGGCCCTACGGTTTGGATCATACATCCTGTAAAACCGTATACAATCCACGGGCGTAAATGACCCCTATCTCTCTCAAGTCCTGCCGGCGAGACTACTTTTAAAGTCCCACCAGCGACAATAAAAAACAAAACGGTATGTCCACAAGCAAAACGGGCACGGATGAAAACCCGAAAGGGCTCCGTAAGTAAAAATAGCAGGACTGCCAGCGAGTTTGTGAAAACCCAAAAGAGCGCAAACTCGTGAAAAGAGATGAAATACACTCGCAAAGTCCTCTCGACCTTGTGAGGAGAAAATCCCTACGTGAGATCCTTATGACTCACAAAGGAGTAACACACTTAGGAATCCCCACGATTCTTAGGGAGAAATACACCTGCGAGATCCCCTCGACTCGTAGGGAGAAAATGCTTTTATGAGACCCTTACGGCTCATAAAATTGAAAAGCCTTAGGTGATAGGGATCTAAACCTGTCTCCAGAGCCATCGCTCCCCAACGGGCAACGGCAAATGATGAGTCGCTCCTGGCATTTTGATTCAGTGTTAGTGGTGCTGATGCCGACCAAAAACCCAAATCCTAAGTTTTCCCAATGGCAAATGATGAGTCGCTCCTGGCATTGCTCCAGTGCAGCAATGCTGATGCCGACCCAAAACTCAAACTCCAAATTCCCAAACGGTGAATGATGAGTCGCTCCTGCTACCATATTCCAGTGCAGCGATGCAGATGCCAACCAATATCCAAATCTCCCAAATTCTCCCAGCCCTACGGCCAGTCCTGAACTGGACTACCGTATACAATCCACGGGTATAAACAAGCTAAATCATACCTATGTCCCGCGGAAATCACCCGCCCCGCGGCCGGTCTCCGCCATCGGAATTATGTTCCATTTGGGAAGACCTACTCATGTGTCCTCACGATACATGAGGAGAACAGAGCTTACGAGATCCTCTCGGCTGGTTAGAAAATGCCTTTGTGGGATCCTTACGACTCACAAGGGAAAACACACTTGGGGGTCCTCACGACTCCTAAGAAGAAAATGCACCTATGAGATCCTCTCGACTCACAGGGAGAAAATGCTTTTATGAGACTCTTACGGCTCGTAAAATTGAAAAGCCTTAGGTGACAGGGGCCTAAACCTGTCTCCTAAGCCATCGTTCCTTAACGGGCATGGCAAAGGATGATCCGCTCCTGGTACCACATTCCAGTACAGCGATGCTGAAACCAAATCCCAAGTTCTCCCTGGGCAAATGATGAGTTACTTCTGGCATTATTCCAGTGCAGCAATGCTGATGCCAAACAAAGTCCTAGTTCCAAGTTTCTCTTAAATTCAAAAGTCCCGCCAAATAAGGCAGAAATCAAACAGATCAAATAATGTCCTACCCGGTAGCGCTTCCAAGTTCAAAAGTCCCGCAGGACGGGCAGGGAACTCCCAAAATAGATCAAATCAAACCCCGACACCGCAAGAAATGGAGCAAGTAAACTTCAACCCCGACACCACAGAAAGCAGAGCAAGTCAAATCAAATCCCAACACCGTAAGAAGCGGCGCAAGTCACCGACCGTCCACGTCACTAAAAGGGCAGAACCGACCGTCCAAGTCGATAAAAGGGCAGCACCGACCGTCTAAGTCGCTAAAAGGGCAGTACTGATCGTCCAAGTCGTGAAAAGGACAGAATGGACCGTCTACGTCGCAAAAAGGGCAGCACCGACCGTCCAAGTTGCAAAAAGGGAAGCACTGACCGTCCACGTCGCTAAAAGGGCAGAACCGACCGTCCAAGCTGCTAAAAGGGCAGCACCGACCGTCCAAGTCGCTAAAAGGGCAGAACCGACCGTCCACGTTGCAAAAAAGGAAGCACCGACCGTCCAAGTCGCTAAAAGGGCAGCACCGACCGTCCAAGTCACTAAAAGGGCAGCACCGACCGTCCAAGTCGCTAAAAGGGCAGCACCGACCGTCCAAATCGCAAAAAGGGCAGAACCGACCGTCTACGTCGCAAAAAGGGCAGCACCGACCGTCCAAGTCGCAAAAAGGGCAGCACCGACCGTCTAAGTCGCAAAAAGGGCAGAACCGACCGTCCACGTCGCTAAAATGGCAGAAATGACCTCCACGTCGTCAAAACGGGAACCAAATTAAATCAACCTCCACGCGAAAGAAGATCCATCAATTTCGTGCACACAACCCACATATGTGGTGTGTATTTATTGATGGGGAGCAATTTGTTGGGGGTTAAAATTTACACCCCGGTTGACCAAGTCAAAATCAAAGTCAACCTTAAGCCAAGTGGGCCCATACCCGAGTCGAGCCCGAACATGAAGCCACCGGCCTCCCCAAAATTTTTGTAATAAATAATTTTGGTGTATTTTTTTATGAATAAATGTAAGAAAAATGGGCATAAAGCCAAATTTTTGTAAAACCCATGGCTCATGTGTAAAAGAAATGAGCACATGAGATATGGGATGGGCAAAATGCCATTTTGTAAAGCCCAAAGGGCTATATGTAAAGTGTGTATCCTATAAAGGCAAAGATAATGAAAATATCTCAATAATTTTTTCTCTCTCTAAAAAATTAGGGTATGTGCCTCCTTCTCCTTCCTCAAGGTTCTAAAACCTTCTTCCCATTTTTGAATTAAATCAAGAGTTTAACTCTTCCTTTTCTAAAAATAAACAGTATTTTACCATCAAACCCTTGAAGGGGAACTCAGATCTTCCATCAGATCTTAAAAAGGGGAGATTTTTAAATCCCACCCCCTTTTTTCTCCAAGATCCGGCCAACAGGGGAGGAGGAAGAAGGAGTCCCATCTCCAAAAATCCCACATTGAGAAGATCCAAAGCCTAAAAGAAGATCCAGGACCAAAGGGGAGAAGAAAGGGTCCCCCTTTGATCATTTTCAAAGATTTCAGGGAGTTTAACTCCATTCAATATCTTTTGGAGTTTAACTCCGTTAATAAAGTCCTTTATGGGAGTTTAACTCTATAAACAAAAGTCTTTCCTGGGAGTTAAACTCCTAAACTACTAAAACAATCCTTCTTTTGGAGTTTAAATCCTATTTTCGGGGTTAAAGCCTCTTCTTTCCGTCGGCGCCCACGTGCCGGGCATGTGAGGCGCCCAGCGCCCACGTGCCGGGCACGTGAGGCGCTCGTGCCCAAGCGCCCGGCCCAAGCGCCCACGTGCTAGGCACGTGAGGCACTGATGATCACGCGTCCTTTGGACGCCATTTCCCCCTCATTTTATATACACTCCACACTAAAAATACCTCCCCAGTTAGAAACCCACGTAAAAGCTCTGTGGGCCCCCCGATATATCCAAAACCCCTCCAAAACACAACACTGCATATTGAGTTCGCATGACCTGTTTGACCCGTCAATCGGAGGTTCTCTCGCTCTAAAGGCGATGGGTAATTAACGGCAGCTTAGTTCGCGGCTGCCGGAGATTCGGATCCCCACAATCAATAAACCCTAGCCTACCCTAGGCAGGGGAAATCTGTAATGCGCCCGACAAGCGCGCGCGTATTCCCATCTCAATGGGGTGACGAAAAACACCCTACAGAGCTTTATTTTCAAACTATATTAAAGTGTTTTTCATAAAAACCCCTCGAGATATGCAAACAATATTTTAAGGACTTTAGATAAATATAGGTTCAAGCGGGATCAATTCTCTTGAGCCCCACGGAGCCGGAGAAAGTGAGTGCTTGTTTATTCAGGTTAGACAACTTAACGGAGTTATCAATGGCAATTGTCTTAGAAAAAGACACAAATCCTGCCGTCCATATGCAGCAGTTGTCGATTTCTCCCGAACATAAGATTTTAACAATTTACATCAATCATATGAAAAGACATGAACTCAAATCCAATCTCAGATCTAAACTTAACTCGAACTCTAATCTAACTCGAATCTAAACTCGAATATGAACTCAAATCCAATCTACTCGAACCAACTTGACTCGAACCCAGATTGCAATCGTCATGACTCGCACATTACTCGACTCGCTCGAATACAATCTACACCTTTTGCAATATAGGGTTTCGGTCAAGACATGTCAATCAATCAAATAAATCAATCAAGCCAGTTATATATATTATACACGGGGTGTTTGAGATAGTTTTTTGTGTGAATCCAACGGAGCTTCAGGAGTCCCGTATTAACCTCTTTTTATTTTACTCGAATATCAGTCGGGTTGACTAATCCACAGCCTAGAGCCCCGATGCTAACACATGAAATGGGCCCGTGTTTCCTTGCTCCTGGGGTCCCACTCTTGAGCTCATGAATACTTATACGGTTGCGTTGACATTCACACTTGAAACTTAACGTTTACATAATGACCATCTAGAGACCTATAGTATATACTTACCCATGATCATATACTCTTACTTGTCATATATATATATTCTACTCTTGTCATTTTCTGTATCCTTACCTATCTTTGGGACTTACCAAGCGCTAGTTCACTGACGGGCATTCCACCCACTTTTTTTTCGCTTAGGATGTTTGTCAGATACGGTCGAGACGGAGGAGGTTGAAAACACAGAGGAGGACTACAAGCAGATCGCTACTCAAGGCTAGCTCAGTTTTTTTCCTTCTTCAGTTTATGTTTGCCACTTGCTTAGGCATTTTCCTTATTGTATTTACTTTCCAGCATAAACTCTTGTACTTGTACATATTTGAAGTTGAATGTAAATAAAGATATTTGTTGAAAAATTTTACAGTCTCAATTTATTCTTGCATTGTGTATTATTGTTTCAATACGCTTAGTATATTTATTTAGGAAATGACCTTCTCTGAATAAATATACCGCGGGCTTGCCACGTCACCATTTCCGTTTATTGGGAAGCGGGGCGTGACACTCACTATGGTTTCATAGCACGAGATTCTAAACATTGAGTTTATTTAAAGAATAGGTTTTTATATTAAGATACCACATTTTTACAAAAACGGGTTTCTTTTAATCAATATTTTAAATTCTTAGCAATTACGCCTCTACAACCCTTGTTAGGGGACCCGCTAATAGATGGTGCGGATTATCGCACATCCTTGGGATAGTAGAACGAGATGCAGAACTCCTCACGGAGTATTCGATCTCGAAAGGAAATAAAAATATGGTTTTTAAGAAATACGACTTTTCTAAACAAAACTAAAGTTTGGAAATTATATAAAACTATGAATCCGTATTTTCAATAAAAACATATTACGAAACTATATTTTTAAATTGAAAGATTAGAATTTTTAATAAAATGCCATCAAGTTTCCAAAAGAGCTAATTTTCATAAAAATACCATAAACTTTTAAAAGCAATGTTTTTATTAATAAATTACTATAACAATTAAAATACATGTTCATAAAAACACTAAATATTACAAATCACCCTCGAGATTTATTTTTAAAATATATTAAAGTATTTTTCATAAAACCCCCTCGAGATATGCAAATAATATTTAAGGACTCTAGATTAATATAGGTTTAAGCGGTACCATTTCTCTTAAGCCCCCGGGAGCCGGAGAAAGTGAATGCTTGCTTATTCAGGTTAGATAACTTAATGGAGTTATCAATGACAATTGTCTTGGAAAAAAAACATAAATCCTGCCGTCCATGTGCAGCAGTTGCCGATTACTCCCGAACTTAAAATTTTTCAAGAACTAAATGCTTTCATAAGATTCTGATTTCAAACTGAATCCAAATTCAAACCAGAATCCAAAATCAAACACGAACTTGAATACTTGATCATGAATCTGAATACGCGAATTCAAATATCAAAATCAAATTTGAATACTTGACTCGACTTGACCGAATCATGGTTATAACTTGACATGAACTTGACATGAATACTTGAACACATGATTACATCTTGAACATGAACCTGTATATTTTGTATCCATGGATTCGGCCAAGACATGTAATCTTAATCTATACAATACAATATGCGAGGATAAAGGGGTAGATTGGTACGAAACGCATATCGTGGCACGAGAGGCCACTTTAAAAAACACCTATATGAATTTACGTGCCGTTGTCCCGTGGGTTATGACGGGGCCTTGTACTACATGTTACCATAGTCCACAGGGTAAGATGGACTCCTCTCATATACATGAATACTTTCTTTATCAAACTACAAATAACTACGTTAGAATAATTATCTTATACCGGTAAATAAACATGCTCAAATACTCTCTTATATAACCGTGCATGTTCATTTTTATTTGGTTTTTCTTCACTTTATATACTATCTTCTTTAACTTCTTTAGGGACTTATTGAGCGCTAGTTCGCTGACGACATTCCTCTATGTTCTTTCTTTAGAATGTTTGTCAGGAGGACCAGATTCGGAGGAGATAGAGCCGAGCCCAGAAGACTTGGACCAGTTCGCTTCTCAGCCTGATTTTTAGCTCCTGCTTGTATTTACTTCCAGTATGCTATTGTTTAGGCATTTGTTTTATCATTGTATCTTTTTATTACAAACAGTTGTATGTAAATTTGAATGTAAATAAAGTTGTTGTTTCATTAAATTACTCTTTTTATTCTTGCACATTGTTATATTGCTTAATTACGCTTAACGTATTTTTATAGTAAATACGTTGCGAGCTTGCCATGTCACTGTTTCTGTCTACTGGGAAGCAGGGCGTGACAGGTTTTGTTGGTGGCTCATGTAGGTCAGTTCTGCATGAAATCTTAAGCAATATATCACAAGAATTATAAGAATCAGCAACTATACATTCCTTGCATTTCAAATTTCTTGAATCTATCATAATTTGTCTTTTCTATCAAGGTGATAGATTCTCCAAACAACACCAGCACCAACATCAATGGCAACACACCACCACCTACCATACCATCTCTCCCTATCGTTGCTGCTCTGATCATTGAACAGACGGTGCTTGTAGAAGCCATTAAAAGTCTTCTGGAGGGTCAGCAGCAACAGACTGCTATTCTCATGAACCACCCTGAAGCCGAAACACCTAGAGTAAAGCAATTTCGTGCGTTGCATCCAAGAAACTTTTCAGGGAAAAAGAGTCCTCTTGAGGCTGAAGAATGGGCCCAAAATATCGAGGACGACCTTGCAGCAGCGCAGGTACAAGACATAGCTTGGATTCATGTGGCCAAGCTCCAGCTCACCGGCAATGCAAAAGTCTGGTGGAAAGCCGAGGAAAGCCGTCTCACATAACCAATAGAGTGGAAAACGTTCTGCGATTTGTTCAATGCGAAGTTTTTCTCCAAGACTGCTCGCTTTGAGATGGAACAACGTTCATCCACCTACAACAAGGTGTTGGGGTCAAAATTTGCACCCCGTTGACCAAGTCAAAGTCAAGGTCAACCCTAAGCCAGGTGGACCCAAGTCCAGGTCAAGCGGGCCCATGCCCAAGTTGAGCCCGCGGCCAGCCTCCCCATGCCAACATAAAAATCATATAACAAATAATTTTGATGTAATTTTTTGTGTGCATGAATGTAAGCAAAATGGGTATAAAGCCAAATTTATGTAAAGCCCATGGCTTATGTGCAAAAAGAAAGAGCACATGAGGCATGGGATGGGCAAAATGCCATTTTGTAAAGCCCAAGAGGCTATATGTAAATGTGTAAGGCTATATAAGGCAACATGATGATGAATAAGATATACACTTTTCATTCCTCTCAAAAAGGTTAGGGTTTTTGTGCCTCCTTCTCCTTCCTCAAGATTCTAAACTTTCTTCTTCTTTTTGAATTAAATCAAGAATTTTACTCTTCCTTTTTCAAAACTAAATAGTTTTTCACCACAAAACCCACAAAGGGGAACTCAGATCTCCCATCAGATCTCAGAAAGGAGAGATTTTTAAAATCTCATACTTCTTGTTCTTCAAGATCCAGCCAACAGAGGAGGAAGAAGGAGACCCACCTCCAAGAACCCCACTTTGGGGAAGATCCAGGGCTCAAGGGAGAAGCCCCTTTCATCAGCTCCAAAATATCTTAGGAGTTCAACTCCTCAAAACACACACACACACACACACACACAAAATAATAAATATTTCCTTTTTGGAGCACAGCTCCCAGTGCAGGGACCAAGTCCCTTTTGCTGCTGACGCCTAGCGCCCGCGTGCCAAGCACATGGGGCGCTGGCGCACAGCGCCGCGTGCCAAGCACGTGGGGCGCTGGCGCTCTGGCGCCCAGCGCCCGTGTGCCAAGCATGTGGGGCGCTGGGCTCTGGCGCTCATCACCCGCGTGCCAAGCATGTGGGACGCTGGCGCTCAGCGCTCGCGTGCCAAGCACGTGGGGCGCCCACGCGTCCTTTGGACGCCATTTTCCCCTCATTTCACACATACTCCACTCTAAAAATACCTCCCCCGTTAAAAAAAATTTCTAACGGGGCGCTGCCCCGCACCCCGCAAGGGGGCCGCTAGCCATCTTGACCCCCAGCCCACTATCCGGGTAGCGGGACTCCCGTAAAAACTCTACGGGGCCCCGATATATCCAAAACCCCTTCAAAACACAACACTGCACATTAAGTTCGCATGACCAGTTTAACCCGTCAATCGGAGGTTCCCTCGCTTCAAAGGCGAGGGGTAATTAACGACAGCTTAGTCCGCGGCTGCCGGAGATTCGGATCCCCATAATCAATAAACCCCGGCCTACCCTAGGCAGGGGGAATCTGTAATGCGCCTGACAAGCGCACGCGTATTCCGATCTTAATGGGGTGACGAAAAACACCCTACAGATTCTGGCACGCCCGGTGGGACTAATCTCTCCTCCCATATTTCGGGTTAAACGTTCATGCGAGCTCAATCAATGTACATATCGATTGTCTATACTGAAATCATGTTTCTATTTGCAGGGTTAACAATTTTCAATTGCCATCTTCGAACGCAAGTCGGTATTTGAACGACTTTTCTTGGCTCCAGCTGGGGGCAAGGCCATCAACACTGACAAAATAATAAGGCATCTCGGGAAAGCTCCAGCGGTGCCCCTGACAACTGCTCAATCGGGTATCTTCTCTAAGCTCCTCGTCAGATGACCACCACGTCGTTAAACTGGAAACAATCGACCACCACGTCATTAAACTGGGAACAGTCGACCTCTAAGTCGTTAAACTGGGAATGTAAAAAAAAATATGTGTGTAAATAAAAAAAAGTGTAAATAAATAAATAAAAAGAAAAGCCGAAATGATGGGGCAACTAGCAATAAAAATCAGCGAGTAAAATAAAGATAAAAAATAAAGCCGAAATGATAGGGCAACCGCGAATAAAAGCCGAAATGATAGGGCAATCGCGACCTTCGTGATAAAAAAAAGCTGAAATGATAGAGCAATCGCGGTAAAACAAAACAAAAAAAAACGGCGAATGATGAGTCGCTCCTGGTACCATATTCCAGTGCAGCGGTGCATACGCCAACCAAAATCCAATTTTCCAAAATTCCCCCGGCCCTACGGTTGGTCCCTAAGTTGACTACCGTATACAATCCACGGGCTCAAATAATTCTCATCATACCCATATCCCACTGCAATCATCAGTCCAGCGGCCGGTCTCCGCCCTCGGAATTATGCTCCATTTGGGAAGACCCACTCATGTGTCCTCACGATGCATGAGGAGAACAAAGCTTGCGAGATCCTTACGACTCGTAAGAAAACACCTTCGTGGGATCCTTACGACTCACAAAGGAAAAACACACTTGGGAGTCCCCACGACTTCTAAGGAGAAAGTACACCTACGAGATCCTTACGACTCGTAGGGAGAAAATGCTTTTATGGGACCCTTACGGCCCATAAAATTGAAAAGTCTTAGGTGATAGGGATCTAAACCTGTCTCCTAAGCCATCGCTTCCTAATAGGCAATGGCGAATGATGAGTCGCTCCTGGTACCATATTCCAGTGCAGCGATGCAGACGCCGGCCCGAATCCAAATCCCCAAACGGCGAATGATGAGTCGCTCCTGGTATCATATTCCAGTGCAGCGATGCAGACGCCAACCAAATTTCAAATCCCATACCCCAACGGCGAATGATGAGTCGCTCCTGGTACCATATTCCACTGCAGCGATGCAGACGCCAACAAAGTCCCGAAATTTTTCCGGCCCTACGGTCTGGATCATACATTCTGCAAAACCGTATACAATCTACGGGCGTAAAACAATCCTAATCTCTCCCAAGTCCTACCGGCGAGACCATATTCAAAGTCCCACCGGCGATGAAGATTAAAAAAAAGGGTATATCCACAAGCAAAATGGGCACGGATGAAAACCCGAGAGGGCTCCGTGAGTAAAAACAGCAGGACTGCCGGCGAGTTTGTGAAAATCCGAAAGGACGCAAACTCATGAAAAAGAGATAAAATGCAATCGCAAAGTCCTCTCGACTTTGTGAGGAGAAAATTCCTGTGTGAGATCCTTACGACTCACAAAGAAGCAACACACTTAGGAGTCCCAGGACTCCTAAGGAGAAAATACACCTACGAGATCCTTTCGACTCGTAGGGAGAAAATGCTTTTATGGGATCCTTACGACCCATAAAATTGAAAAGCCTTAGGTGATAGGGATCTAAACCTGCCTCCTAAGCCATCAATTCCTAAATCCTCTCGGGGCAAATGATGAGTTGCTCCTGGCATTATTCCAGTGCAGCAATGCAGATGCCAAACAAAAACCAAAATCCCTAAATCCACTCATGGCAAATGATGAGTCGCTTCTGGTACCATATTCTAGTGTAGCGATACCGATGTCAACCTAAATCAAATCAAACCAACAACCTCTACGTCGGAATCATGCTTCGTCTCAGAGTGTACCCCGCGTCGAAATCAAGCTTCGCCTCGGTGTATCTGCCTTCCCTGTCGGAGTTATGCTTCGGCTCGGAATCAACCAGCGACCTCCCCGTCGGAATTAAGCTCCGCCTCGGACTCAAGTCAACCAGCAAGCTCTGCGTCAGAATCGTTCTTCGTCTCAGAGTGTACCCGTGTCGAAATCATGCTTCGCCTCGGTGTATCTGCCTTCTCTGTCGGAATTATATTTCTCCTGGGAACCAACCTCTGCATCGAAATTATGCTTCGGTCAGAATGTCTGCCGCTCGTCGGAATTATGCTCCGACCCTTTGGAATCATGCTCCGCTCATCAGAATTATGCTCTGATCCCTGGAATGATGCTCCGCTCTTCGGAATGATGCTCCGATCCTCGGAATTATGCTCCGATCCCCGAAATTATGCTTCTCCTAGGAATCAACCTCTGTATCGAAATTATGCTCCGGTCAGAATGTCTGCTACCCTTCGGAATTATGCTCCGACCCCTTGGATTCATGCTCCGCTCACCGGAATTATGCTCCGATCCCTGGAATCATGCTCCACTCTTCGGAATTATGCTCCGACCCCTTGGAATCATGCTCCGCTCATCGGAATTATACTCCGATCTCTGGAATCATGCTCCGCTCTTCGGAATTATTCTTCGACCCCTCGGAATTATGCTCCGATCTTCAGAATCATGCTCCGCTCTTCGGAATTATGCTCCGATCCCTGGAATCATGCTCCGCTCTTCAGAATTATGCTCCGACCCTTTGGAATCATGTTCCGCTCATCGGAATTATGCTCTGATCTATGGAATTATGCTCCGACCCCGTGGAATCATGCTCTGCTCTTCGGAATTATGCTTCGATCTTCAGAATCATGCTCCGCTCTTCGGAAATATGCTCCGACCCTGGAATTATGCTCCGCAAATTGGATTGATGCTCCGAACCTGGGGAATCATGCTCCCCGGGGGATGCTCCGCCCCCGGAATGATGTTCTACCTCGAAGTCCAGCTTCAAGATCCATCAATGTCATTGTTTCCCCCAATCAGAGCAAAGCTCTGTTGAAATTCAAAATTCAAATTTTGAAGCAACGCTTCAAATTCCGGGCGCAACGCGCCACGTGTCAGGCGCTGATACGTCAGCACAGCGCCCGAGGCAGCGCGCCTAATCAGAACAAAGCTCTATTTAAAGCAAAATTAAAGGAAGCAACGCTTCAGTTGCGCAAGCACTGAGCTGCGCGACACGTGTCAGCGCAGATGCGCTGCGCGACACGTGTCAGCGCAGATGCGCCAGCGCAGTTGCGCTGCGCGACACGTGTCAGCACAGATGCGCTGCGCTTCACGCTGCTTGACACGTGTCAGCGCAGATGCGCTAACGCATCTGCGCTGCGCTGTGCGCTGCTTGACACGTGTCACACGTTGGGGCATTTGCGCCAAACAGAATTAAGATTTTAAAGAAATCTTTCTGTTCTTGTTAAAACAAGAAAATTGCCTTATATAAAACAGAAGCCCTTGGATCAAACATCCAACGGTGGGGAAAATTCCCCAAATCACTCAGAGAAAGATCTCTTTAACAAATTTAACTAATTTATGGGCACTATATAAAGACCTCTAGACCTCAAATCAAAGGCATGAACATTTTGTGAGAAATCAAGATCCTCATTTTGAACTCTGAAGAATTGGAGAGAATTCCTCAAGAACAAAGAAGGTAAAAACCTTTAGAAAAAAGAGAAAATTCTCTTATGAACAGATCATTGATCTGAGAACAAGATCAATGATCTTTAATAAAAAAGAAAAGTAAATAATAATAGTGCTTTACACTTTCTTATGAACCATTGGTTCTTTGAAAACAAGAAAAACTTGTTTTCTTTGATTTAAAATCAATCAAAACATAAAACAGTGCTCTGCACTTGCAAAAATTGCACTGTTGCGCTCCTGTGTTGGCGCAAGCCACCAGGGAGCACCACGTGTCAGCAGCGCAACAGCGTAGCGCACTGACACAGCGCACTGCGCTGTTGCGCTTGCGCTCACCAGAGTGCGACACGTGTCGCTTCCACGAGCGCTTGCGCTCATTATTTGGCGCAAAGCGCCTGACAAGCCACTGTCAAATAATTAATGTATTGCAGAAGGGCCAGGCCCAATTTAAGAGGCCTAATAGGCCAAATTAAATACTATGCATTATTTTAAAAGAGGGCAGAGCCCAAGCAGATGTCCTGCATCATTTATAAAGGGACAGAGCCCAAACCAGAAAGGCCTAGCAGGCCAAGATAAAATGCAGTGCATTGCTAGACATGGACAAAGCCCCAGCACAGGCCTAATAGGCCAAAAGTCAAGAAAAACGTTCGCAACTGGACTTAGCCCAATCATGGTCATAAGTCCTCAAATTTAATTGACCGAGCACGGCTGCTCTCTTAAATCCATCTACATCCGGTCCGAGGGTACATCTCCGAACTCCTCTGACATCTATCTTTGTAATCCTTCAACGACGTCAGAGTAGGTGACGGGTCCCAACGGCCACAAACAACCTGGACCCCCAAGTCCCTAAACTGGAACCTGGACCCCCATGTCCCTAAACTGGAACCCGGACCACTACGTCCCTAAACTGGAACAATAGAGCGCCCAAACGCTCTTTTGTTGGATCTAAACGATCCCGTTTAAGTTGATCTTAGCCTCAAATATGGCTAACGTATTCTTAAACATTCAAACAAACTTTAGTCCCAAATTAGACTATAAACCCCCTAACCAACTTTGGTTCAAGGGTACATCTCTGAACTTCTCTGACACCTGTCGTTGTAATCCTTCAACGACGTCAGAGAGGTGACGGGTCCCGACGACCATATATTAAAAACGGACCACTATGTCCTTAAACTGGAACAATAGAGCCCTAAAACGCTCTTCCGTTAAGTTGATCTTAGTCTCAAATCAGACTAACGTATCCTTAACGAACGTTTAAGTTGATCTTAGCCTTAAAAATGGCTAACGTGTCCTTAAACCAAAACCCAAAACCCAAATCTAAGAAAATACGGATTTGGACTAATCCATGTCCTACGGGCGATGAAATAAATAGTCTCCGTATACAATCCACGGGCAACCACAAAAAAAAAACACCCACGACACGAAGTGAAATTCTGGAGAAGGAGAAAGTTGTTACCGCAATGCGGTAGCGTAATTAACTGCAGGGGGCTTGCGCCTGCAGGGAAGAGCGTCTCCACAATCAAAAACCCCTCTAACGAGGGGGAATCTGACGAAGTCTGCTACATCGGCCGCATTCGTCTAAACCTTCGATACATGGTGCCATAAATCAACTTGGCATCTTCGGAGAGGTGGACGGATAAAACCAATTAGCATCTGCTCCGAATCTCAGGCAAGACGTCTTCACGTCGTCGCTGTTTTTTCGGCGGGGGACAGATTCTGGCACGTCCGGTGGGACCTTTTCCTCTTTCCACTCCACACTTCGTGTGTCGTGTTCGCGAACGAATCGCGGTTTGCTGTGGTTGCCTATGGATTCGAGGTACTTAGATTTGGTGTCTTGCTCCGTGCAGAAAACAGAAGATCAATGGCTTCAAACTGCACTACCTGCAACCGCAACTCTCGCTCCGCCCCTGCTAAAGGAGTGACTTACGGGCCCCGAGCGGCCTCCCTTGTCAAGATGCCAGTGGAGCAGGTAACTCAGGCCACTACTGGGCTGTTCTTTGGGACCATGATCCCACCTATGAGCTTCAATGCCCCGTTGCTGTCGCAAGAAGCTCCAAAGAAATCGTTCTTTGATCGACTTACCTCTCAACGGGTCATCCGAGTCCAATGCCTCAGTTTTTAACAGTCTAGGCCAGAGCTCCAACGGGCCCATGAAAAAGCCAGCAATACCGGAAGATGTTATCCCGAAGCGGATAGCTCTCCCTACTCCAGTTTCAGGCGAAATCACCAAGGTTGCTTTCCCTGCTCGGAAGTCTGCTTTTGACAGGTTGGCCATCCCCATTCAACGGACGTCGGTCTTTAAAAGGCTGGTACCAGCAGATTCTGACCAACACAGGGGGCATGAGGAGGTCACCCCTACAGCTGAAACAACTCCATCAGCACGACATGCTCGACGTCGCCACTGGTGCCGAGTGAGGAAGGCTGGGGGCAACTCCCCCTCTGGATTTACTTCACCAGCTTCAACGGTGGGGATCGATGCTGCTGTTCCAACCGGGAACAGCTTTGAATTGCTGAACTCGGTACGCAGAAACTCTCCTACCGCGGTGTTGAAGCAAACTCCTTCACCTGTAGAAAATACTCCAGAGAAGAAGCTAGAACAGCCCCCTCAACGGCTGTCCTCTAAAATTTACAAGGTCTGGCGACAAGTCCAGGAGTCGGTGATTGATGAAAACTATCTCCACCGACAGAAAAAGACGAAGGTTCGGCAGGAGAAAGACTACTCTGTCAGGCCAGAAGAAGCAACGGCTACTCGGGTGCCTACTGTGACGGCCCCCTTAACTCCAATCACTCAAAGGAAAAGGAGGCCGCAAAAAGCCCCTGTGAACATGGCGAAGCATAAAAGTGCTGAACACAAACGCCCCAAGTCTGGGGGCATGGTAGTGCACACAGTTTATATGGCTTCCGGAAAGGAGGAAAACCGCGCTTTGACGGGTCACCGACCGCTCACCCGATCCATGACGATAGCCCAGGAGCAACAACAAAAGCTTCAGGAAATGATGACTGCAATGGCCGTACTCACTGGGCCAAAAGAAAGCTCTGAAACGTGCTCGGATGAACGTCAAGAACAAGAAACTGACGCTGAGTTTCTTCGCCGGATATTGGAGAAGAAGGATAAAGAGGCTGCGGAACAAGCGGCCAGCATAAAGAAAATGACCCTCCTCTTCCAAGATATGGTAAGATTGATGTTACAGCCGGACCCTCCAGCTGAAGATCCCCCGATCGTCCTCGAAGACGATAGGGGAGAAACGTCAAATCCTCCACCGGCTCTGTCAACAGCCAAAGAGGAAGCAATCTCCAAAGCTGACCTGGACGAATATATAGCTCAGCAGATCCGGGTTCATCAGGCGACCGAAGCAGCCGGTCAGGTCGTAAAAACGGGGCGACCGTATCCGAGCTGGTACGACCAAATCAGTTACCCGCCGGGGTATACGATCCCTAAATTCCACGTATATAAAGGGACAGGGAATCCGCATCAGCATGTCGCTCAATTCAGGGCCTTATGCGGCAATACTGGAGGCGATGACAAATTGTTGTTATGCCAATTCGTCGGCAGCTTAGCAGAAACAGCCTTTGAATGGTATTCAGAGCAACCTAACGACTCTGTCAAAATATTTGCGGAGATGGAGCTGCTGTTTACACAAAGATTCGCGAGTGCTAGTGAACGCACCCCGATAATAGCACTGATAAATGCCAGGATAAGGCCAGGCGAAACGTGGGTCCAATACGCAACGCGATGGTGGAACCTATGGTCAAAATGCGAACAACGCATAGAAGAGGCACCTGTGGTAGGCATGTTCGTGGGCACTCTCGATCCGCAGGCGACCATCTCGCAATTCATGATGTTCTTCAGGCCGACCACCTTCCAGGCCTTGATCGACAAATTAGCCCAAATGGACCAGATGGGCCATGGACCGTCTCCTCCAAAACCCAATTCTCGAAATGAGAAAGGAAAGGGAAAAGCGATCGTCGTCGCCAATGCTCAACAACAGTCGAGCAACTCAAAACCGGTCGTTCGCCAAAACAACGTGCGTCCACGCCCATCCCTCGAAGAGAGGCTAGAACGTCCTTACTCGTTTCCTCAAAATAAAACGAGAAGACTGTTCGAGCTGGCAGTGCGCAACAGACTCATCAATCTGCCGAGTCCAAAGCGTCTGTCGCAGCCAGGCGATCTTAATAATCCCAATTATTGCCCTTACCACCAAACGGTAAGTCACCCGATTGAGGATTGTTTCGTTTTTAAGGGATGGATCGAGGATCAGTACCTACGAGGCAAGTTCGCGCTGTCTGAAAGCTGGAAGGTGAACCCACCACAGCCGCACTCTCCAAAGAAGACGGACACGCCGGGGGCAACTTGTTCTTTTGTCGAGGACGAAAACGATGGAGAAAATTCATCAGATGAATCCAAAGACTACGTAGCGACTTGTCATATGATTTCTCATTCACTGACAGAGGATGAGGAGGCTCCTTGCGCCGAGAAACCAATGGCGAACCCTGAGCCGGAGATTCTACATCCATCAGACGAGTTGATCGATGTCTTCCTAAATGAAATTCGTCTGAAAGCAAAAGCCAATCAAGAGCGTGAGATGGCCATACTAGAAAAAGCCAAGGTATTCCCGTCAAATCAAAAGCCATCCAATGCGGATAAAAACAAATTCAAGACGAAGAAAAGGTTTGCCAAAGCTCTATCAGTAGGAATGAAGCTACCGCCCTCTGAAGAAAATACTCTCGCTGAGGTAGAGATGCACCCTAACTTCTGTTTATATCATCAGAAGATCATACATCCTACCGAAGATTGCGAATCCTTTAACTGTTGGTGGCAAGGGTATGTCGCTCAAAAGCAACACTTTGACAGAACAAAATGTGAAGCTCGTAGACGCCGAAAAAATGCGATAGATGAGCGCAAAAGAGCTGTCGACAATTGTCATATAGCCGACTCAAAGGGATCACAAATTATCACCTTTGGAAGCGACTCTGACGAAGAAGCTACCCCCAACCCCTACCTCGGGGAGTCTATTTCAAAAATGAAGGAATTGAGGAGCTGCGAGAACGTTCAGCCGTGCAATCGCACGCTATTTGGAAAAAATCTCGGCCCCGTAAACAAAGGATCGAGCAAAAAGGATAAAGGGAAGGGGAAAATGACCCTCATCGCTAACACTCAACAACAATTGAGTGGCTCAAGACCGGTCGTTTGCCGAAACAACAAGCGGCAACCTCTCCAGCAAAAGTTGAAACGTCCTTACTCGTTTCCGCAAGATAAAACAAGGGGACTATTCGAGCTGGCAGTACGTGACAGACTCATCAATCTGCCGAGTCCAAAACGTCCGTTACGGCCAGGAGATGTTAACGCTCTCAATTATTGCCCTTACCACCAAACGGTAGGTCATCTGATCGAGGATTGCTATATCTTCAAGAACTGGGTTGAAGACCAATACCAACAGGGCAAGTTCGCGTTGTCCGAAAACTGGAAGGTGAACCCGCCACAACCGCACGCTCTGAGAAAGATGGATACGCTGGGGGCATCAAGTTCAGTCATAGAGAAAGCCCCATAGACCGAAAAGTCAATAAACTAGATATTCACCTCCAATACGGCGATACTGGACCGCAATGTCCTTAAACTACCAATGGACCACAATGTCCTAAAACTTGCCAACGACCGAAACGTCTTTAAACTACTACCGCAGCATCCTCAGGCTGACGAGAATAAAAAATAAAATAAAATAAAAAAAACGGTATGTCCATAAGCAAAATGGGCACGGATGAAAACCCGAGAGGGCTCCGTGAGTAAAAACAGCAGGGCTACCGGCGAGTGTTTGTGAAAACCCGAAAGGGCGCGACCTCGTTAAAAAAAAAGAATATAAAAAATATATATATAAAAAAGAACGGTATGTCCATAAGCAAAAAGGGCACGGATGAAAACCCGAGAAGGCTCCGTGAGTAAAAACAACTGGGCTACCGGCGAGTGCTTGTGAAAACCCGAAAGGGCGCAACCTCGTGAAAAGACACTTACAGGGCCCTCTCGACCTTGTAAGGAGAAACCACCCGCGTGAGATCCTTACGACTCATAGGGAAGCAACACACTTAGGGATCCTCACGATTCCTAAGGAGAAATTACACTTGCGAGATCCTCACGACTCGTAAGGAGAACTCTCTTATGGGACCCTCACGGCTCATAAGATTTGAAAGTCTTAAGTTACAGAAACCTAAACCTGTGCTTAAGTAACCCCCACAATCTTCGATATTGCCCTACAAGTGGCTCAGCACTGACCCTTGTATACAATCCACGGACGCGAATAAACATTTCCCTAACCAAGTCCCACCCGTGGCTAGGGATATGTCCATACGGTGAACAACCCTTATAAGTCCTCTCGACTTATAAGAAGAAAACCCTTTTGTAAGATCCTTACGACTTACAGGGGAACATACACTTAGGAATCCTCACGATCCCTAAGGAGAAAACACACCTACGAGATCCTCACGACTTGTAGGGAGAAATACCTTTGTGAGACCCTTACGGCTCATGAAGTCAAAAGTCTTAGTCGACAGGATCCTAACCCTGTTTACTAAGCCACCTTTGTTCAACATCGACAGAGGCAAATGATGATTCGCTCCTGGCAATATCCCAGTTGTAGCGATGCTGATGCCTAAATCGGTATCAAATTCTAAGCCCTTTCATGGCAAATGATGATTCGCTCCTGGCAATATTCCAGTTGTAGCGATGCTGATGCTGAGGTTGGCACCAGATTCCAAGTTCCACACTTGCGATAAAAAAATCAGCGAGGCATACATGCATACGAAATAGCCGAAATGATGGGGCAACTTGCAAATAAAAAAAATCAGCAAGTAAAAAAATATGTATGCATGCGAAATAGCCGAAATGATTGGGCAACTCGCAATAAAAAGCAGCGAGTGAAAATAAAATAAATAGCCGAAATGATTGGGCACCGCGAAAAATAGCCGAAATGATTGGGCAATCGCGACTTTCGCGATATAAAAGCTGAAATGATAGAGCATCGCAGAAACAAATAAAATAAATATATATATATATATTTCTGCCCTACAGGCGATATCACAACAATCCCTGTATACAATCCAGGGGCGCAAACATGAAAGGAAAACTTATCTTCCCTCCCCATGCTCTATCAGAAAACAGGAGCCAAGTCTCGACGGCAAGTCATATAAAGCCTGAAAGACAATCGGAGATCATCTTGCACCAGTGCAGAGTGGTCACCACCTCGACGTTCGTCTCGATACAGCAGACGGGATGTCACCCCAGCGTTCTTCTTCCAACAGGATTCGGACGCGACAAAGAAAACGAAGCGAAGGCCAAATCCCTAGCTTCAGGGTCTTAACGACAAGTCATATAAAGCCAGAAAGACAACTGAAGATCGTCTCACACCAGTGTGGAATGGTAACCACGTCGACGTTCGTTTCGACACAGTAGACGCAACATCATCAAATAAACAGAGCCGCGGCAAAATCCCAGCTCCACCTTGACATTCGTCTCGATACAGCAGACGAGATGTCACCCCAGCGTTCTTCCTCCAGCAAGGATCAGACGCGACAATCAAACAAACGGAGCCACGGAAAAATCCCTAGTTCCAAACCTCGACGGTTCACCAACAACCTAGAGACAACCGTGACATTCGTCTCGATACAGCAGACGTGATGCCAGCAAGACGAAGCAAAGGCCAAATTCCTAGCTTCAGGGTCTTGACGGCAACTCACATAAAACCTGAAAGACTATCGGAGATCATCCCACACTAGCGCGGAGTGGTTATGACTCATCGGGGCTTGCCAAAATGAGCCTAACCTCAAGTAAAAAGCGGCATGGCAAATTCCTAACGCTTGCTCTTCCGACGGTCAAACTGCCTAGGAAGATTGCTTGAAGACGTCTTGTCCAGCCCCCGAAGGGATCAGAGACACGGCAGTCGCAGGGCTACTCGAACAACACGATGGCCTATCGAGGAATATATCAGCTTATGCGACGGTGCGACGGCCAAAACCCTAAGTACCACAGACCCTAACGGACTTCTGTCGCAAAGAGCAGAGGTTAAATGCGACGTTAGGATGTTTTTGCGAGAAACGCTCGATTCGTCTCGACTTGTGAAGAAATTTATATCTTTGTGAGAAATTCTTGAGGCGGCTCAACTTGTGAGATAAAGTCTTAGGCAGTGGGCATAAAAGAAGCCTGTTTCCTAAGCACCGGGACCCCGCAAGTTGGTCCAAAACGGTCTCTTGCATACCATCCACGGGTCTCACTCTCCAACGTCGAACTTCGACAAGGAGGGAAACAACCGCTTACAAGTCCTCTCGACTCGTAAGAGGGAAAATTCTCTTATAGGATCCTTACGACTTATAAGAAAAAACACACTTAGGAATCCTCACGATTCCTAAGGAGAAAATACACCTACGAGATCCTCTCGATCCGTAGGGAGAAAAGTCTCTATGAGACCCTCACGGCTCATAGAGTTGAAAAGTCTTAGGCAACAGATCTGAACCTGCGGCCTAAGCCATCGCTATCTCGTGGAGGAATTAAGATGCTTACTCTATTATCTGTCAATTATGTTCATCAAGACAACATACTGATAATAAGAGAAAGGGGGAAAGCAAAATGGCATACAAGACAATGTAAAGAAAAAATGTGTATCTTTATTTATTAATTTAATCAAGTACAAGGCGGATTGTACAAAAGAATAAAGAATGGATACATGTTATTCGAAAAGGAAAAATTTTGTACAAGTAAATGGATACAAGGGAAACTACGGGGAAGGAAGCGTCTTGCATAGCTCTAGCAATTGTTCGCGCACCTCCTTCCACGCTTTCTCCTGGTCGGTCACCACCACCAGTTCTGCCTCCAATTGAGCCCGCTGCTGCAAGACAGATGCAAGCTGCTCCCTGACGGCCTGATGAGCAGCTTCGCGGCCTGGGGTATCACGCTCGGCTACATCAAGCTTTCGCTTCAAGTTTAGCCCATGGGAAATGCGCTCTAGGAGACCCTCAAAGATAGCCTTCACTTGGGCAGCATTCGCCTCAACCTCAGCACGCAGACGGGCCGTCTCGCTCGAGGTCTCTTGGCATTCCCTTAGCCTTAAAGCTGCTTCTTGTTCCAAGTGGTGGACGTAAGAAGCGCTTTCCTTGATCCATGCCGCTCTTTCATTGCTCGTGGCTAAAGTCTCGGGGGCGAGACGCATCGACTCCAGCTGATGCAGGCGAGCCTTGATCTCCATACAATAGGTAACCCAAGATGCGATGATGCCCTCGTCATGGAAATTCACGAGTATCACCAGCATCGGGTTAACCGCCGTAGCGAAATCCGCAGCAGGCATAGGGGTCTCGACGTCGAGCTCCTCAACGTAGTCGCTCAACATACGCAAGCTGTTCGTGGCGCCTTTCGAAGATGGACGTCTCAGGTAAGGACCTGCCGGCATTGTGATGCGTGACTCGAAGGGCACCGAGACCGGAACGACAGCTGAAAAGAAACAAGATGTGATCAGATAACAGTTCAGGAAATTAAAAAAGGGGGAGTTATCAATGTGATAGTCGCTGTACCAGCTGAGGCAGGTGGCAAGGCCGGAAGGGTTGGCGGCGCAGCCGATCTTTCATCCCCTCCTTCGATTTGTAGCACTGCAGTTGAGACGAGAAAAAGGTTAGAAGTAATTCCATCAATGAAAAAGAAAGATATCAATGGAAACCATACTCACCAGCGCTACCGGAGGAAGAAGCGAGTTCAGATGGGAAGGAGAAGTGTGGAAGCAACACCTGATAAAGATGGTCAAAAAGTACTCCTGAAAAGACACAACAACACGACTTCAGTACATAAACTACACATCTGAAAGATAAGACTAATAAGTTGCGAACCCGTACCTTCCAACATCTTCGATGGTACGAAAGAAGGCTGAGAGGTGACCACCGCCAAGGCAGTAGTTGACGGCGCTCCCTCGAGCAATGGAGCGTCGGCACTGCCTGCACCTGCGTTAAAAGATAAGGGTAAACTTGTCAAGAAAGATTGCAAGATAAAAAAAGGGGGAACCAGTAATCCGAAATTTACCTGATGAACCTCCAGCTGAGACAGAGGCGTCTCCCTCCTCCAGCGACATGAGTCCACCACCCGTGGCCTCATCCTCAGACTCCACGGGGGCCGTCGTCGTACTCGCTCGGCCAGGAGACGGTGGAAGACCGTAGACGGGGAGGGAAATGATCGGAGCATTGCCGGACTCTTGAGAAAGAGCGGCTGACTCTTCCCCAAGAATCGTGCCCATCTCACCCGCTACTTTTTCGGGCTCAGCGGTCTCTATCGGTTCATCCGCCGTTACCATAAGATCGCCGGTCTCAAGCGCCTCATCCGCCGCTGCCCCGAGCTCAGTTATAGCGGTCATCTTATTTGCCGCCGTCTCAGGTTCGGCATCGACGACCTTCTCAGGTACAGCTCCCTCTGCCCCCAGCTCAGGTGCGGCAACCTCAGCGACGTCGTCCGCCATCGGCTCGGGCTCGACCAATGCCTCTCCCTCTGGCTCCTCAGGTTCGATAGTCTCCCCCTCGGTTGGGCTTGGCCCTGCAAGGAAGAACATATGAGAACCGACAGCTTTATAATGCTTATAATAAAAACTCTGAAAGAAGTATACCTGAGGTGGACTTGTCGTTAGCCTCCCTACTGGCGCGAATCGCCTGTTTATGAGCTGTAGATAAGGCAACCGGGGGCTCTTCTGACGGAGTATCGGCACGAGGAACGGTGCTTGGGCCCGCTCCAATGGCCAAGGCAGCTCTGCGTGCCTTTGCTTCGCGCCTCGACCGCTTCCTTTCTTCCCGGGCTATCGCGATGGACCTCTTCGACGCTTCTTTCATTAAGGCGTCCTCGTCCTCGTTCAGAGATGCCTCCAGAGCCTTTAAGGCATCTCTCATCGGCTCTTCAAGACGGACCTCCCGCGGTAGCCCTGAGGAAGCAGGAACATCGGTAGCTGGCGGAATATCCGCGTCACTTGGCGGGAACGGCATTGAGGTTCCTGCGATAAAAAGGGAGAGGTTAGACCGACCATAACGCAAGGAAAATGAAAAGTGATGAATTGAAGCTTACTAAGGCATAAAGACGCTCTAAGGCGTTCTTCCTCTTGGAAGGTCTTGAGGGAAGCAGCAATGGCTTCTTCAGTGGTGATGCCTGTTGGAAGAAAAGAAGGAAAAATGTTAGTCAAAGGCGATAATGAAAATATGATGCAATAAAAAAAGTGACTAGTGATTACCTGATGCCGTAAGCTTAGCCAGCCACGCGTCGTGCCTCGCTAACCGCTCCGAAACTTCGAGGGCGGCCTCTAAGTCCGTGTCATCCGGCGGCATGACTAATCCCTCGTTAGTCCCATATTCACTCAGGCCCTCACCATAAGGAGCGTGGGGTTCCTGACCGAACGCGACGTCTGCGGCGAAGAGCGACTTCTTTTTCTTCTGCCCGCCAACCCTCGGTGCACGCGGGATCGACTTACGCTTAGCAGCCACCTTGGGACGGCGGGTCCCAACGTCCGCACCCACACCAGACTCCGGCGAGGCAACAACCACTGTCTCCACTGGAGCACAGGGCGCTGGAGGTGCATCCGCAATATCGGGGAGCGGCAATCCGGGTAGAGGACTCTGCCCACGCGATGGTCCGACTCTGTCATCTTTCAGTGGAGGCACTACCGGGGTCCTCGGCACCAGAGGAGCTTTGCGATCGCTGCCGGGAGGTGTACCTTTACGGTCGACCAACACTCGCCTCTCTTCCTTTATAACGGCTCCCGTTGAATGATTGTACCATTCTCTATATACATGGAGGAGTCGTGGAGCGTAAGCCGACGCACTGACAAAAAAGTGAGAACCCGTATTCAGGCGCATGAAGTGATGCAACGCGTTCTCCATCCCTTCTTCAGTGGCAGCGGGTTCCAGTAGGAAAGCTTCCAAGGGTACCCCTTGATCGTAGCCCAGTTGTTGGGCGAAACGATGCGGGTTGTATCTCATGAAAATCGCCGCACCATTCTGCCTGAAGACTAGGAAGCCCGGTCTAATAGAATATAAGTGGAGGGTCTCCCGGGCCGTCAAAACTGAGGTTCCATCCTTAAAGGAGTCTTGTAATGGTCGCACCATAGTGGTGGACGCCTTTCCAATAGTCAATACCTTGTCAATGAAGGACATCCCGGCTCCAACGGTGTGTGGGCGAAGGAGTAAACCCCTGGCGTTCCGTGGCGATGGAGTCACAATCGATGCACCAATTAGCTATATGATGCGAGTGAAACCACACCTGTCGAAGAACGAGGGCCTTTTGTGCATGCTGAAGACACCCGCCGTGTGTAGCTCGAGCCACGATACAAAGTAGTGCATCGGGAAGACCATGTGCTGTACCCCAGGCTCATTAGCATTCGCTGCTCGACCGAGGCCATGATATAAGTGTGCCAAGCTGGCGATCCCAACGGCCACTTTTACCCCGATGGTCATCCGGTGGGCTGGGTAAAAGACAGAGGGCCGCATATGGTGAGAGTGCATTGGGATTGCAAACCAACTCAGCCATAGCCCAAGAAATCCTAAGAAAAATGCCTCCTCGTCCATCCCAGGGGCTGCAATTTCTACAAAAGACATGGTCGGGAAGTCCGGAAGGAAAAACCCTTTTGGTCTATTTCCCTCGCCGGCAGGTTATCCAAACCTAGACCGAAAGGGTCATCCAGGACAGCAAACTTGGCAGCTTCTGATGAGAGGACGCTAGGGCGAAGGAACCGAGCGATGAAATCCTCAAAGTTAACTCCGCGACTCCTATGTTCAATGAAAAGGGCCTCATAGATGTTCAACACTTTAATCAAGCTTGGGAATTGGTGTTGAACAGCATTCTCCGGCATGAGCCCCCTCACCAACGGCTTAGCACCAAAGACATACTCGTCTGTCGGGAGCAACTCCTCATAGTGCTCCCCCATAACCGGTAAACCGGAGACTTCTGTGAACTCCTCCAGAGAAATCGACACTTCCCGATCCATTGCGAGGAAAGTGTGAGTGGGGATGTTCCACTGCTCCAAGAAGGCCTTGAACCACCAGGTGGGAAGCGTGGGATACTGGAAGAGGGAGACATAAACTGCGGTATACAATCCTAATCTTATTAACTGCGACTTCTTCGTCGACAGGATATACCGAGCCCATGGCAGGTAGCCGATCGGGTGGCGGGGGATCAGACCTATGTTATATGATTGCCCCCAAGGTCGTGCCTCACCTTGACAAATGCGGCGTCCCAGGATATCCAAAACCATAGGACGCTGGACCGGGATTGCATCTATGGCCGGATGAAGAAAGCCCTTCGAGGTCCAATCAACCATCTCCACGGCGTACTGCACCGGGGGTGGGCTGGCGTAATGAATCGCCGTGATAGGTTCTGACGGTACTGCGCACGTGAAGCTCCGTCGACCCATAATGATTTGATTATACCACGACCCCCAAAGGTGGAGACTCTTATATTCCGGGTCGTGGTCCTTAATCATGGCTAGAACTTCGTGGTCCAAGGGCGCTTCAGGAAACCCTTCCTCCGAGCGGGCGAACGGAAATGAGGTATCGAGAGACATGGTCACTGCAAGGGAACAAAAATAGCCGTTAGTGCTGCAATTCCAACGCTTGGCGTTTAAAGATTTTTAATTAACTGAATTTAAAAATTAATTAAAATTAATCACACCACACTGCAGTGCAGTGGGTAGGGGACCAAATGGGGACCCACAAAATCTGGATGAAAGTGCCTCACTTAATAAGACAGCCCCATCATTGGGTGAGACTGTCAGTTAAAGAAAAGACCCCTAAGAGAATATTCTCATCAGTGGGGAATCCCTAGAGACAAGGAGAAAATCTCCTCTTTCAGAGCAAAGCTCTGTCACAGAGTGACACTTGTCAAACTCTGGTCTCAGGGGAATGGGATTCCTTAAAAGAGCATAGCTCTGTGGTAATAATGGAAAGATCCATCAAAAAATTTTAACACTTAAAAGAATTAAAATTTTTGGAATCTTGAAAAATCCATGAAAACTTATAATAAGTTCTTCATTTTTCAGATCTAAAAGATCTACATTTGATCCAAGAGCAAAGCTCTGTTCATGGGTTAGAACCCATGAACAAGATCTCTGTAGATCTATAAGTTTTTGAGAGCAAAGCTCTGTTTATGAAACCCCAATGGGGATTTCTTTAGATCAAGAGATCTTCGAGAGCAAAGCTCTGTTTGTGAAACCCCAAAGGGATTTCTTTAGATCAAAAGATCTATGAGAGCAAAGCTCTTTTGGTTAAGATTGATTTAAGTTAATTTGATTTAAATTAATTTTACCTAAAAGTTTTCTAACTTTGGAAACGAGCAAAGCTCTGAAGTTCTTAAGTGAGAGCAAAGCTCTGGGAAATCAAAATCTAAAAATATGGTGAAGTTTTCTAAAAGGGCCAGAGGTCCTATTTATAAGGCGCTTGCGCCCCTTCAGCTCACCCGTTGATCCAACGGTCAGGAGCTTGCCATCGTTGCACTCACGTGCGCGCCACGTGAGCGCAACGGTGCGGGGGCATTTGTTTCCCCCAATCAGAACAAAGCTCTGTTGAAATTCAAAATTCAAATTTTGAAGCAATGCTTCAAATCCCGGGCGCAACGAGCCACGTGTCAGGCGCTGATACGTCAGCACAGCGCCCGAGGCAGCGCGCCCAATCAGAGCAAAGCACTATTTAAAGCAAAATTAAAATAAGCAACGCTTCAGTTGTGCAAGCACCGAAGCAACGCTTCAGTTGCGCAAGCACTGCGCTGCACGACACGTGTCAGCGCAGATGCGCCAGCGCAGTTGCGCTGCGCTTTGCGCTGCGCGACACGTGTCAGCGCAGATGCGCCAGCGTAGTTGCGCTGCGCTGTGCGCTGCTTGACACGTGTCACACGCTGGGGCATTTGCGCCAAACAGAATTAAGATTTTAAAGAAATCTTTTTGTTCTTGTTAAAACAAGAAGATTGCCTTCTGTAAAACAGAAGCTCTTGGATCAAAGATCCAACGGTGGGGAAAATTCCCCAAATCACTCAGAGAAAGATCTCTTTAACAAATTTAACTAATTTATGGGCACTATATAAAGACCCCTAGACCTCAAATCAAAGGCATGAACATTTTGTGAGAAATCAAGATCCTCATTTAGAACTCTGAAGAATTGGAGAGAATTCCTCAAGAACAAAGAAGGTAAAAACCTTTAGAAAAAAGAGAAAATTCTCTTATGAACAGATCATTGATCTGAGAATAAGATCAATGATCTTCAATAAAAAAGAAAAGTAAATAATAATTGTGCTTTGCACTTTCTTATGAACCATTGGTTCTTTGAAAATAAGAAAAACTTGTTTTCTTTGATTTAAAATCAATCAAAATATAAAATAGTGCTCTGCACTTGCAAAAATTGCACTGTTGTGCTCCTGTATTGGCGCAAGCCACCAGGGAGCGCCACGTGTCAGCAGCGCAACAGCGCAGCGCACTGACACATCGCACTGCGCTGTTGCGCTTGCGCTCACCAGAGTGCGACACGTGTCGCTTCCACGAGCGCTTGCGCTCATTATTTGGCGCAAAGCGCCTGACAAGCCACTGTCAAATAATTAATGCATTGCAGAAGGGCCAGGCCCAATTTAAGAGGCCTAATAGGCCAAATTAAATACTATGCATTATTTTTAAAGAGGGCAGAGCCCAAGCAGATGCCCTGCATCATTTATAAAGGGACAGAGCCCAAACCAGAAAGGCCTAGCAGGCCAAGATAAAATGCAGTGCATTGCTAGACATGGACAAAGTCCTAGCACAGGCCTAATAGGCCAAAAGTCAAGAAAAACGTTCGCAACTGGACTTAGCCCAATCATGGTCATAAGTCCTCAAATTTAATTGACTGAGCACGGCTGCTCTCTTAAATCCATCTACATCCGGTCCGAAGGTACATCTCCGAACTCCTCTGACATCTATCGTTGTAATCCTTCAACGACGTCAGAGAGATGACGGGTCCCAACGGCCACAAACAACCTGGACCCCTATGTCCCTAAACTGGAACCTGGACCCCCATGTCCTTAAACTGGAACCCGGACCACTACGTCCCTAAACTGGAACAATAGAGCCCCCAAACGCTCTTTTGTTGGATCTAAACGATCCCGTTTAAGTTGATCTTAGCCTCAAATATGGCTAACGTATTCTTAAACATTCAAACAAACTTTAGTCCCAAATTAGACTATAAACCCCCTAACCAACTTTGGTTCAAGGGTACATCTCTGAACTTCTCTGACACCTGTCGTTGTAATCCTTCAACGACGTCAGAGAGGTGACGGGTCCCGACGGCCATATATTAAAAACGGACCACTATGTCCTTAAACTGGAACAATAGAGCCCTACAACGCTCTTCCGTTAAGTTGATCTTAGTCTCAAATCAGACTAACGTATCCTTAACGAACGTTTAAGTTGATCTTAGCCTTAAAAATGGCTAACGTGTCCTTAAACCAAAACCCAAAACTAAGAAAATACGGATTTGGACTAATCCATGTCCTACGGGCGATGAAATAAATAGTCTCCGTATACAATCCACGGGCAACCACAAAAAAAAAACACCCACGACACCAAGTGAAATTCTGGAGAAGGAGAAAGTTGTTACCGCAATGCGGTAGCGTAATTAACTGCAGGGGGTTTGCGCCTGCAGGGAAGAGCGTCTCCACAATCAAAACCCCCTCTAACGAGGGGGAATCTGACGAAGTCTGCTACATCGGCCGCATTCGTCTAAACCTTCGATACATGGTGCCATAAATCAACTTGGCATCTTCGGAGAGGTGGACGGATAAAACCAATTAGTATCTGTCCCGAATCTCAGGCAAGACGTCTTCACATCGTCGCCGTTTTTTTGGAGGGGAACAGTCATGCACATAACTCATATTCGCGATGTGCATTTATTGATGGGGGCACTTTGTTGGGGTCAAAATTTGCACCCCCGTTGACCAAGTCAAAGTCAAGGTCAACCCCAAGCCAGGTGGGCCCAAGCCCAGGTCAAGCGGGCCCATGCCCAAGTTGAGCCCGCAGCCAGCCTCCCCATACCAACATAAAAATCATGTAATAAATAATTTTGATGTAATTTTTTGTGTGCTTGAATGTAAGCAAAATGAGCATAAAGCCAAATTTCTGTAAAGCCCATGGCTTATGTGCAAAAAGAAAGAGCACATGAGGCATGTGATGGGCAAAATGCCATTTTGTAAAACCTAAGGGGCTATATGAAAATGTGTAAGCCTATATAAGGCAACATGATGATCAATAAGATATACACTTTTCATTCCTCTAAAAAAAGGTTAGGGTTTTTGTGCCTCCTTCTCCTTCCTTAAGGTTCTAAACTTTATTCTTCTTTTTGAATTAAATCAAGAGTTTAACTCTTCCTTTTCCAAACTAAATAGTTTTTCACCACAAAACCCACAAAGGGGAACTCAGATCTCCCATCAGATCTCAGAAAGGAGAGATTTTTAAAATCTCATACTTCTTGTTCTTCAAGATCCAGCCAACAGAGGAGGAAGAAGGAGACCCACCTCTAAGAACCCCACTTTGGGGAAGATCCAGGGCTCAATAGAGAAGCCCCTTTCATCAGCTCCAAAATATCTTAGGAGTTCAACTCCTCAAAAATAAATATATATATACAAAATAATAAATATTTCCTTTTAGGAGCATAGCTCCAAGTGCAGGGACCAAGTCCCTTTTGCTGCTGATGCCTAGCGCCCGCGTGCCAAGCACGTGGGGCGCCCAGTGCCCTGGCGCCCAGCGCCCTCCAGTCCAGATTTCTGTTTCTACTGCAAGAGAACTGGACACTTGGCGAAGAACTACAGGCGTGCAAATAGACCGTGTTTGATTTATGGCACATCTACTCACGTATTAACACAGCACCGGCATCCATACTCGCAATTACAGCTCCGCAGAGGCCAGCCATTTAGACACCTGCACCCCTCCTAGCTCTTCCTGCACCAGGTCCATGTGGACCATCTGCACAACCTTAGCGTCAATTCCACCAGGCACAGAGAAACGTGCCTCAAGGGCAGAGGAATGTACCTCCGACGAGGAGGAATGTACCGAGATGACAGGCTTTTACTATGACGGTCGAGGAAGCCGAAGCCACAGGACAAGTCATCACCGGTAAATTTTCCTATCCTTTTGACCTTTCAATTCTTGTGTATTGTTTCCCTATATCTAAACACAACCTCATACAACTTAGGTGCTATACTGGTAGCCACCCTTCCTGCACCCGCACTTTTCGACACTGGAGCTTCACACTTCTTCATGTCACAACGATTCGTGAGAACGCACGCGATTCCCGTGAAGCCACTCATTTCAAGATGAAATGTAGTTCCTGGAATGGAGTCTTGAAGGAAACTTTGGTATATGATCAGTGCCCAGTTATAGTTTGCGGTCGAGAATTCTATGCAAATTTCAAAGTACTGGACATTCCAAATTTTAACGTTGTGTTGGGAATGGATTGGCTGGGAGTATTTTATGCTGCCATTGGCTGCCGTCAAAGGAGGGTAGTATTTGAGATACCAGATCACCCAGTCTTCTATTTCAAAAGTGGAGACAAAACCTTAGAGCCAGGAAGCTACCGTGCTAAACCGAAGAATGCAGAAGTGTTCCCTCTACCAGCTAAAGAAGAAAAACCTGAGGTAGTTCGAGAGTTCGAGGATGTGTTCCCTAAAGACATATCAAGTTTGCCTCCCGATCGAGTTCGTGAATTTAGTATTGATTTACAACCTGGTGCACAACCTGTATTCAAATCTCCATACCGATTAAGTCCGGAGGGATTGAAGGAGATCCGTATTCAGTTGGACGAACTACTGAAGAAAGATTGGATCCGACCCAGTACTTCAAGTTGGAGATATCCGGTGTTACTAGTGAAGAAGAAGGAAGGTTCCTACAGGATGTGTGTGGATTATTGAGCTTTGAACGAAGTGACAATTAAGAACAAGTATCCACTATAGCACATCGATGACCTTTTTGATCAGTTAAGTGGATCTTGTGTCTTTTCAAAACCAGATCTTCGTTCAGGATATCATCCGGTGAAGGTCAAAGAGTCTGACATTCCGAAGACGGAGTTTAGAACTCGTTATGGCCATTGTGAATATCTCGTAATGCCATTTGGAGTGACCAATGCACCTGCCATTTTTATGAACCCGATGAACCAAGTTTTCCGAAAGTACTTAAACAGGTTTGTTGTTATCTTCATCGACGACATCCTGGTGTATTCAAAGAATCGGAAAGAACACGCCGAGCACTTACGCATTGTCCTGGAGACATTACAACAACACCAGCTCTACGCCAAGTACAGCAAGTGTGAATTTTGGCTAGATAAAGTCGGATTTCTCGGACACATCATTTCAGGCGAAGGAATCTCGGTGGATCCAGCTAAGGTGTCAGCTGTCAGCGAGTGGCCGACACCAAAGACGGTGAAATATATAAGAAGTTTCTTGGGCTTAGCAGGATACTACCGACGCTTCATCAAAGGATTCTCAAAGATCGCAGCACCCCCGACCAAGCTCACACGTAAAGACGAAGCATTCGTATGGTCAGAAGCATGTGAGAAGGTTTTTGTAGTACTCAAGTCGAGATTAACCTCTGCACCTATTCTTGTAATACCGGATCAATCTGGTGGATTCGATGTGCATTGTGATGTGTCCGATAAAGGATTAGGATGTGTTCTACATCAGCATGGAAATGTTGTGGATTTTGCATCAAGACAGTTAAAGGTCCATGAGCGCAACTGTCCAATACACGATCTGGAACTGGCAGCAGTGGTTTTCGCACTCAAGATTTGGCATCACTACTTATTGGGAGAACGAGTGGATATGTATATTGACCACAAAAGTCTGAAGTATGTATTTACTCAGAAGGAACTCAACATGCGGCAGAGAAGATGGCTAGAACTTATGGCGGACTTTGATATCAACCTATAGTATCATCCTGGAAAGATGAATGTAGTTCCTGATGCACTTAGTCGCCAGCCATTTGTAATGAACGCACCGCTCAGTGGAGACTACACCAAAAACTGCATGGATTGAAGACTGAAGTAGTTGTACCAGGTAACGCTTCATCTTTGATGAACTTACAAGTCCAGTCCACTCTTGTAAATCAGATCAAGGCAGCTCAAGCCAATGATGCCAAGCCACAAAAGATCCGAGAACAAGTAGAAAGTGGACTACAAACTGACTTCATCATCCACGAAGATGGATCCTTGCGATACGGAAGCCGTTTATGTGTACCAGTCGGCGCTGTTCGATAAGAGTTGATGAAAGAAGCGCGCAGCTCTCCGTACTCGGTACACCCCGGCGGTACGAAGATGTACAAAGATCTACGGCAACACTACTGGTGGCCTGGAATGAAATACGAAATAGCAAGGAGCATAGCCAAGTGTTTGGTGTGTCCGCAAGTGAAGGCTGGACATCACAGAACTGCTGGTCTACTTCAGCCGTTACCAATCCCAAAATGGAAATGGCAGCACATTACCATGGACTTCGTGACTGCTCTCCCTCGCAGCACGAAGGGTAATGATGCAATTTGGATTATTGTGGATCGACTCACCAAGTCGGCTCACTTTAGTCCATTCAGAGTTGGCCAGTCAACTGAGACATTAAGAAGAAAATACACGGAGATGGGTAAAAATCTAAAGTAAGATTTATATCTTCAAGATATACCATAATTGATAACCATAAACTCATGCAGGAGATCGTGAGATTACATGGGGTACCTGTTTGCATCGTCTTCGATCGTGATACAAGATTCCGATCACAGTTTTGGCAGAGTCTGCAAGCTAGCCTGGGGACGAGTCTGAATTTCAGTACGGCGTATCATCCACAAACGGACGGACAGTCTGAGCGAACAATTCAGATTTTGGAAGACATGCTGAGAGCCTGTATGTTAGACTTCAGAGGTTTATGGGGAGATCACCTACACCTAGTGGAGTTTTCATACAACAACAATTATCAGGCCAGTATTGGGATATCACCATTCACAGTACTCTACGGACGGAAATGTCATTTCCCGCTGAGTTGGGACGACGTTGGAGATCGCGAACTCCTTGGACCAGAGATGATCGTGGCAACTGTGGATGTGGTTCACACGATCAGGGAAAGGATGCGCGTAGCCCAAGACCGACAGAAACATTGGGTAAATGCAAAGCGTCAACATCTGGAGTTTCAACCCGGAGAGCATGTATTCTTGAAGATCTCTCCAAACAGAGGAGTGATCCGTTTTGGCAAGAGAGGTAAATTAAGTCCAAGGTACATAGGACCGTTCGACATACTCGAACGAGTTGGAGAAGTGGCCTACCGTTTAGCACTACCACTCTCGTTGGAAGGAGTGCACAACGTGTTCCACATATCCCAACTACGACGATATGTGAGCGACCCCAGCCATATATTTGATCATTCAAAGCTTACGGTACAGACTGATCTAACTTGCGAGCAGCAACCAGTGGAGATCCTGGACCGAAAGGTAAAGATATTAAGGAACAAGGGGGTGAACTTGGTCCGAGTGATGTGGAGAAAGGATTCACTAGGAGAATCAATTTGGGAAAGAAAAGACGATATGCGTGCACGATACCCTTACCTTTTAGAAAACTAGTCTCTATGTAAATGTGAATTTCGAGGACGAAATTTTTATAAGGAGGGTAGAATGCAACAACTCAGAAATCCCTGTACAGAATTATTTGTTTAAATGTATAGAAAAGGGTATTTCAGCCTGTGTAGGAGTTATAATTTATTTTTGTTCAATAAAAGCAAGAAGTAACTTGTAACTCACTAGTAAAGCCTCTACACTGCTGTGATATAGCATGTGCGTTCGATTCCCATCAGTCCCAATTATTTTTAAAAAATTTTCTTTTTAATTTTTCGGAATCCCAAGAGTTGCACGTGCAATTCACGGGGAATCGAAAGGATTCAGAAAAATCAAACAGGCGCAAAGAGGAGTAAACACAGATCAACACATGTGGCACGAATCTCGAGGCGAGACCCCAAAATCCAACCGCCCATTTCCATCAAATGGCCGCCGCCGCCGGTCCGATATGCTCCAAATCGCTCCGTGCTTTGCACACAAGTCCCATCAGCTCCCCTGCACTGTTTGATTTTCCTGCAATCAAACAGAGACTCTTCAAATATTTAATTAACACCATTTTAATTCATTTTTATTTCACACCCTCTTTCATTTTTAACCTATAAATACCACCCCATGCCCTACCTCTTCTCTATTCTAAAAATTTCCTTAAAATTCTCTAAATTTAAGAAGGGTTAAGGCTTTTCAAGTGGGGTTAAGCAAGCCAAAGGGGGTAGCGATCAAATTCCGACGACCGGAGCATCTCCGACGAGACCAAGACCCCCTCTCTCTTCCTTACCCTCTTCCTAGCACTACACAACCAGTAAGTCCGTTCATCTCTCTCTTTTCACTTCTATATAATTTTTAAGACATATCGACAAATGCGGAGTTAGCATATAACCCTTGTCTTTAAAACAGTTTTTATCACTTTGCCATATTTAAAAGTTTATAAAAATTCTCTAATATCACTTCAAGGTAATATTTACATCATTTGCCTTTCGACGTAACCAAAATTTCATGTTCAATAATCATATAACGAATTTTTTTCCAGAAAAATACCATGAACTTTAGTATAACCCTTATTTCGATAACTACCATATATACCTCTAGGAAATTCACGGGGTCACGATCTACCTCATACGCACACTATGGTTTTATAGCACGAGATTCTAAACATAGAGTTTATTTAAAGAATAGGTTTTTACATTAAAGTACCACATTTTTACAAAAACGGGTTTCTTTTAATCGATATTTTAAATCCTTGGCAATTATGCCTCTACAACCCTTGTTAGGGGACCCTCTAATAGATAGTGCGGATTATCATATATTTTTGGGATAGTAGAGCGAGATGCAGAACTCCTCACGGAGTATTCGGTCTTGAAAGGAAATAAAAATACGGTTTTTAAGAAATACGATTTTTCTAAATAAAACTGAACTTTGGAAATTATATAAAATTATGAATCCGTATTTTCGATAAAAACATATTATGAAACTATATTTTTAAAATGAAAGATTTGAATATTTAATAAAATACCATCAAGTTTCCAAAAGAGCTAGTTTTCATAAAAATACCATAAACTTTTAAAAGTTGGGTTTTTATCCCTAAAATACTATAACAATTAAAATACATGTTCATAAAAACACTAAATATTACAAATCACCCTCGAGATTTATTTTTAACCTATATTAAAGTATTTTTCATAAAACCCCCTCGAGATATTCAAACAATATTTAAGGACTCGAGTCCTAAAACCTGTTTAACCGGTATCATTTCTCTTGAGCCCTAGGGAGCCGGAGAAAGTGAGTACTTGTCTATTCAGGTTAGACAATTTAACGGAGTTATCAATAACAATTGTCTTGGAAAAAGACATAAATCCTGCCGTCCATGTGCAGTAGTTGCCGATTACTCCTGAACATAAGAAATTTCAAGAACTAAATCCTTTCATAAGATTCTGACTTTAACCTGAATCCAAACTCAAACCAAAATCCAAAATTAAACACGAACTTGAATACTTGATCATAAATCTGAACACTCGAATTCAAATATCAAACTCAAACTTAAATAATTGACTCGACTTGACCGAATCATGGTTATAACTTGACATGAACTTGACATGAATTCCTGAACACATGATTACATTTTGAACATGAACCTGTACATTTTATATCCATGGATTCAGCCAAGACATGTAATCTTAATTTATACAAAACAATACACGGGGATAAAGGGGTAGATTGGTACGGAACGCATATCGTGGCACGAGAGGTCATTTTAAAAGACACCTACATGAATTCACATGCCGTTGTCCCATGGGTTATGACGGGGTCTTGTACAACATGTTACCATGGTCTATGGGGTAAGATGGACTCCTCTCGTATATATGAATACCTTCTTTATCAAACTACAAATAACCACGTTAGAATAACTATCTCATACCGGTAAATGAACATACTTAGATACTCTTTTATATAACCGTGCCTGTTCACTTTTACTTGGTTTTTCTTCACTTTATATACTATCTTTTTTAACTTCTTTGGGGACTTACCGAGCTCTAGTTTGTTGACGACATTCCTCTATATTCTTTCTTTGGAATGTTTGTCAGAAGGACCAGATTCGGAAGAGATAGAGCCGAGCCCGGACGACTTGGACCGGTTCGCTTCTCAGCCTGATTTTTAGCTCCTGTTTGTACTTACTTCCAGTATGCCATTGTGTAGGCATTTGTTTTATCATTGTATCTTTTTATTACAAACAGCTGTATGTAAATTTGAATGTAAATAAAGTTGCCGTTTCATTTTATTTCTCTTGTTATTCTTGCAAATTGTTATATTGCTTAATTACGCTTAACGTATTTTCATAGTAAATACGTTGCCGGCTTTCCACGCCACTGTTTCCGTCTACTGGGAAGTGGGGCGTGACAATTCCGCATGGCATCGCTGCATGAAAAAGGCGCTTCGAGCAAAGAACAAGTTTGGGTTCGTTGATTCACTACAAGAAAATTGTACTTATTCCGTCGGCATAAGCCTGACGGATTAAGTTGGTTTCCGACGGAATAAAATTATTCCGTCAGACAATACCCGACATACAAAAGTACGACGTAATAAAGTTTATTACGTCGGGTCTTAGAATTATTTCGTTTGCAGAGGTTTTTCCGTCGGCTTCATGCCGACGAAAAAAGTTAAAAAAAAACTGGGAAGTTAAGCCATTTTCCCCAGGTTTGATGACTTATTTCGTTGGCTCTTTACTTTTTTCGTCGGGTATGGCCTGACAAAATAACTTGGCAATAGAGAAAAAAGTCTGATCTGCAATTGCTTCGTCGAAACAATTTGATACACAAAAATATATACCTACTATACAAAGTAGTTCCAAATCTATTTCCATTTCACCAATTCCATTTCAATCCACGACAAAATATATAATCAAATATATGAAACACTAAAATTCATTAATCGTTAGTTCAATTACAACTTATAAACAAAAAGAAACCAATTTTGAGGCTGCAAAAAATGACGAGAAGATGCGGGATCGAGGAAGTATGAGTCTTGCTGATAGAGAGAAAGAGATAAATACGTTTATTGAAGCTGGAGATTAGAAAATCTCTATCTTCAATAAAAGTATTTATCGTTTTCTTTCTCTTGACAAGACTCATACATGTTACTTGTATGTATGCCCTAGAGGCCATTATTGTACATGATTGTCTATTATAATGGATGCTTGGACATATATAGAGAGGACTTTCTTGCTCGACATGATAGTATGCTATCTGGTTACTCTTTATCTTAACATGTAGACTGGTTTTGTGATACTGCCTTTCTCTCACATGTTGGTAAAGCCCTTAGGATGTATACTTGACTACCAGGATTATGATGCAGATCATACTAGTGGGGCCAGGGTAGTCCACAAGTTCATCCTTTAATTGTTCCTAGTCGTGAGAGTATCGATACAGGGTATCGATATTCCAGAGTAGACTAGTGTGTACGTTTCTTGACCCTGTATGGGACGATGGATGATCCCACATCCATTGGTGTTTGACATCAAAGATTGTACACAGGTGCTCATTGGAGAATAGGTACACTGAACATGACTCGCCGAGAACTTCTAGATGGTATTATACCGTCAGATAGCAGTTCTCTGGTGACACTGGTACAGATTAGTCTGTAGACCTAAAATCGTCATAGAGTCTTGTGTGATTCCCACTGTGCTTTGATTTCCTCCCTACCATGCTCAAGAGAGCGTGCAAACAGGTGGATTTTGGGTACAGTCCCGAGTCACATGGAGGTAATGAGCGATAGTAGAGATTTCGTCTCTCCCGGTATTGGGGGTTGAGTGCTCGATTGGCTATAAGAAGAAGTCCCTGGTCAGGACTGATGATGAGATTTACCGGTAAGTGTTATCAGTAGTTTCTCAACCTGTTATGAGCCTCACATCGGCATGACTTATCAAGTTATTGGGGTCTGACGTTTACCACCCCCAGACTCGATATGCAACATATCAGACGAAGAGACCGGGCTGTACGGTAGTGTTACTTAATGGATTCACAGGAGTATGGACAAGGTTGCTTGTTGATCTTCTGATCGCTCTATACCTGGATAGCCGTTACGTCCAGTTAGTACTGCTGATGGCTTGTTGGTAACTGATATGATCATTACCTACTGCTGGCGTATTGACGAGTCTTTAGAGTCCTACACAGAGGTTTCCTGGCTCAAGCAAAACGAAGTAGAGCACATATGTGATATGTGCGGGACCGAGATTAATACGTGTATGTGATACTGTATTCTAATCTCGCGATATATGATATCAGTCGGTTATATGAGATATAGCTAGGTTATTGAATCAAGTGTTGATTCGATAAGTTGATATAAATGATATTAGTCGGTTATATGTGATATAGCCGAATTATTAAATCAAGTGTTGATTTAATAATTTAATATATAATTATATATTTGATATATTAACTAATATTAGCTCACTTAAGAATTTCTTTTTTACTAATACATTTAAATATATATGTGATATTTATTAATGTATTTATTTTGTGTCATGCTTGATGATACATTGGATTTGGGTGTATGAGACTCATACCCAACTAAAGATAATTTGGGTGATTAGTTATTAAGGGAAAAATCAAAATTAGGTGGAAATTAGCATGGCTATAGATGCTTGTGGAAGCATGTAGAAGCCTTGACTTAAGTCCACTAATTTTGTTTTACTCTAAATATTTATTAACCCAACCATTATCTTTAGCCATGGTTAAGTCTCTACAAATATCATTTGTGATATTTTCTCACCCATGGTTGATCACTTGTTCAACTTCTTTATCTCCTTTTTGCTTTCTAGCTTTTGAGAGAAGTGAAAAAGAAAAAGAGAAAAATAATTCTAAAGTGAGCAAAATTCCTACTTCATCAATCTTATACCAAACTAGCCATTTAGTATAGGTTGTTTTCTTCACTAATTCATCAATTAGTGAAGAGGTAGCTTGAGTTAGAGATTCTTCGACGTAGATCATCTTCGGCCTTGAAGATTCTTAAGCAAGCTCGTTCTTTTCGCCTAGTGGAGCCTAAGAAGAGTTCGGGGGACCACTACTTGGAGCAAAGCGGCTACTACACAGAGCTTTAGAACTGAAGGACCGGTCTACAAAGGTTGTATTCATGTTTCACCTAGTGTAAAGTTGTTTACATGCTTTAAAAACCCTAATTCTCTAGTTAGATCCTTGGTTCGGGTTGCTTAGCACTCTAGATTTTTGAAATTGCATACTTGATGCTTGTCGAAACCTAGTAAGGGTTCTAAGCGAACCCAGCAGTGGTATCAGAGCAAAGCTAGAGTATTAGGTGTGACCCATACGACGCTAAAGTGTTCGATCGAACATTGAAACCATCTCTTTACATGCTCTCTGGAAATTTTCCAAAAGTTGGAATTTTTGGGTTTAAAAATATGCAAAAGTGTGCAGGGTTTTCTATGGATCCCCAAGAAAAACGATAGCCCAACTCGACCAAACGGCCGCGTAACCGCGTCTAAATCATGGGTTTGGCAACGGTTCCGCGGCGCCGTTGGTGAGGCAGGGAGCATGCCTTCTTGTGTTGGTCCGTAGGTACTTGAGGCACTCTCTGGGTATTTTTAACTAAGACTCAGGTGTTGAGGTCTCTGAGAATTTTGGGAGTTTGATAAATCGATCGAAATGTTTAACATCGTCTAGATATCTGTGATTTGTAATACAATATTTGGAATCCACAATAATTTGTTTTGTGAAAACTAATTAGAATTTTGTAAATCTAGCAATTTAGTCTCTTTTGATCAGTTACCATGGGGTTTTGATTCAGATCAAAACACCGTCGCAATCTCGTATAGTACGCGAACACTCGCCAGGTAACACTACTCGATAGCTACGCCCCATAGCCCCGACCAAGTGACTGTAGGAAACCCCGTAGCCAAAAGGATCCGTTCGGGTGCTCGCGGCTGCGGCGTTCCGCCTAAGTGCATTTTGTCGACGACATCGGGGGTGTGGCCGTCTACTAATGTTTCCGACAAGCATTCGATCATTTGTTGGAAATCTTGTTGAATTTCCCGACTGGATATTGAAAAGTGTTTTCAATTTGAAACTAAAATACCGGGTTTATAACGTTAGGCATGAAATTCGGAATATGTGATATTCCAGGTTTATGATGTCTAAGGAATTTGTATGGTTAGGCATGACATCCGAAGTATGTGATATTTCGGGTTTATGATATCTAAGGATGTTGCGGATTCCAATTATTGTAGTTTTCACTTTCTTTTCTGCGACCGTAAGTGTAATATGTGGTGTATCGCCGGTTTCATTGCTATACGTCAACGACAATTGGGATACACATATTTACTTACGTTGATGACATATGATGTTATGTGTTGCTGTGATATGTTATATTGGATCGTTGTGTTTGAATGGCCGGGTTTTTTTTGCGTGAGATGAGTGTTTTTCATTTTCATTCATGTAAAAATTTGTATGTAATATTCTTTTATTGGGACACTTCCGGGTTGAGGATGATGTCACCATTGATATATATTATTTACTTTTCCGCATTAGGATAGACCCAAGGCGGGGAGCACAAATAATCGGGTTCTAGAGTCCAGTGGGAGACCATCTCGAGGAGTTGAGACCGGGTCTCCTAACTTTAAAATTGGTAGGGTTGCTTGCCGCTCTCGTAGGGGTCTAGGGATGTGGGTTTGGCTATTCATCACGACCGTGGAATCCGTGTTTTTTACTGGTTTAATTTAAAACATGGACCTCCTAGTATATCTAATATTTCATATGTTGACTTCTGCTGCAATGTTTTTTGATGAGATCATATAACTGTGTGAGACGAATGCTTTATATTATATATATGATATATAATAAACGTTGCTTATGTTTTGCATCCGTGCTAGTCCTGCACCCGCTCTGCCGTTAGTTAACTAACCTAACGGTGCATGACGGGACCCTGTGGCAAATGCGGATGGCATAAGCGTACGTTGTATTTTCGTTTCTTTATCTGTGATGCTTAGGAAGTATAAATGACGGGACTTCATTAATGAGATTAATGAAAGGAAAAAACCTAAAGATATTGTAGAATCAAATTTTCAAAAGAGTAGCTCTAGTTCTTGCTTTGCATAGCGGTATTCTTTTATGAATATCCAACACCTCATTCGATGAGGAAAGAGCCTAGATCCCTTCACCGGGAGTGACCTCTTTAGCAAAAGCTAGCAGATGCTACACCTACTCGGTTTGTTTTGAAAACTCGATTTTAAAAGCGGAGCTTAAACCACTCCTTTTCAAATCACTCGATTCTACAACGATATCAAGTTCATTACGCAAAAGGTTTTCTTAAAAACCTGTCGTAGCCCTCCGTCATTTCAGATAAGGACTATTTAGTATTCGTGCTGCGTTTGTTGACCTCTGTCAAGACGTAGTGTGCGGTAGCTGATTAGTGCTTATCTGCCGCAGATAATGCGATTGGATTAGGGTAGTCGTACGACCTTGTTGACCGCCGCCAAGGGTCGTGCGGGTGGGTTTAATTCTATCACGAAATGACGGGTTGAACTTGACTAGCGGCTTATGGTTTGTTGACCTCCGTCAAGGCCATAAGTCGCCACAGGTAAAAACATTATTGGGAATCTCAAGTGTTGAAATTTTCAATGAGATTGCATACCTTCTATGAGATAGTTGGATCCCGATACCCACTGCGAGTAAGTGTTACTTCTGGGTGAGTTTTGCACTTTACAATTAGCTAATCCAGTAGGTGTCTAGAAAGGTGTCAACGGGGTTACGCCCTTGGGAAAACGAGATTTATTTTAATTAGGTCCGTGCGAAAGCACGGGGAACCTCCCTCAAAGTACCGACACTGGCCTGGCTGACCGGTTGGCGAACTTGTAGGTGGAATTAATCCCGGCTAGTCTTTCCTTTTAGGGTTTGAAGGAAGATTTGATAAAAACAGTGGGAGCCATCCTGATTAGATAAAATAATAACCAATCTAATCTTGCAAAAGTACACGCAGTGTTTTCTTCTCTCTCTCTCTCCTGGTAGTGGCCATGACATGCCTTAGTCAAGATAATAATATTGATGTATTGACCAAACCCGCTTGTTATACTGAGCTGGGGAACGTTGGTTCTGCTCTACCTTATAATTGTTATAAATCTGAGCTGGAAATAGGGGAATATCCGGATTCCCATGCAACCCGAACGAGAAATGAGCATGTTGATGCATCTTCTTCGGATGTGTTCGTTACCGAGAACTGTTTCTCAGTACACTCTACGTCCTGGGTATTAGATACCGGATCAGGATCCCATATATGTAATATGTTACATGGGCTAAAGAAAGGTAGAGAACTGGGAATAGGTGATCATTCTCTCAGAGTATGGAATGGTGCAATGGTTGCAGCCAAAGCAGTTGGCGAATATCACCCAGTATTACTTGTGGTAATACATTGATTCTAAACGACTGTTATTACGTACCAGAAATGCTATGCAATTTAATATCAATTTCTTTATTAGATAAAGATAGATATAATTTTGCGGTGGAGAATAATGTTATGAATATTTTTCTAAATCAAGTGTTGATTGGTTTTGGCACGTTAAGTAACGGTATATACGTTCTGAATCAAAATACAGTTCTTAACGTACAGAACACACACAAGAGGAAAAGTTCAGAAATGAACGAATCCTTCTTGTGGTATTGTAGACTAGGTCATATCAATGCGACATGACTAGCTAAGTTACATAAGGATGGATATTTGAACCCGTTTGAATTTACATCTTATGAAATTTGCCAGTCATGTCTCAAAGGCAAAATGACCAAAACTCCATTTACTGGACACGGAGAAAGAGCTACCGAACTCTTGGGACTGATACATAGTGATGTATGCGGTCCTATGTCTACACATGCTAGAAATGGTTCCTCATACTTTATTACATTCACTGATGATCTCTCAAGATACGGACATGTGTTCCTGTTGAAACATAAGTCTGAAGCTTTTGAGAAATTCAAGAAATATATGTGCGAAGTAGAGAATCGAACGGGTAGAAGTATTAAAATCCTTCGATCAGATCGGGAAAGAGAATTCTTAAGCACATAGTTCCTGGATTATTTAAAAGAGAATGGGATTCTCTCTCAGCTTACTCCTCCGTATACACCACAGCACAACGGTGTATCGGAGCAGAGAAATCGCACCCTATTAGATATGGTGCACTCTATGATAAGTACTGCTGAGTTGCCTATTTCCTTTTGGGGTTATGCGCTTGAGAAGCCGCATACCTATTGAATATAGTTTCAACCAAATCTGTGCCTACCACTCCATATGAGATATGGAATGGGAAGAGACCATCTCTTAAACGAGTTAAGATATTGGATTGTCCGGCCTATGTCAAAAAGCAAAATCCGGACAAGCTCGAGGCAATGTCAGTTTTGTGCAAGTTTTTAGGATATCCCAAGCATTCACGAGGGTATATCTTCTACCACACCGAGGAACAAAAGGTGTTTTGCCTCTCGGAATGCCACCCTTTTAGAAAAGGAATTTCTTATGAATGAAATTAGTGGTCATGAGGTAGAACTGGAAGAAGTTCCAGATACACAAACTACGGCTGATGATTTGGTAGAACCGGAGGATTCAATAGTCCCCGACGAACCTCAGCCACTCCGCAGATCTAGTAGGGTTCCTCATCCGCCTGATAGATACTACGGTTTTCTCATTGACGGTAGGAGCGAGGATTGCATCATGGAAGATGATGACCCTACTAGTTTCGAGCAGGCAATCACGAGTGGGGACTCTATGAAATGGCTGGATGCAATGCGATCTGAGATGGAATCTATGTACACCAACAAAATATGGATTTTGGATGTTGCTCCTGAAGGGGTAAAACCCATCAGGAGCAAGTGGATCTTGAGAAGATTCTTGGTGTAGATGGAAAAGTTAAGACTTTCAAAGCTAGACTTGTAGCAAAAGGTTTTCGTCAACGACCAGGTATGGATTATGATGAAACCTTTTCTCCAGTGGCTATACTTAAGTCTGTCAGGATCCTACTTGCCATTGCTGCATACCTTGACTATGAAATCTGGCAGTTGAACGTCAAGACCGCTTTTCTAAATGGTGATTTAGAAGAGAGCGAGTACATGATACAGCCAGAGGGCTTCGTAGATAGTGGGAGCAACGGAAAGGTGTGCAAGCTGCTTAAATCAATATACGGATTAAAGCAGGCATCGCGGAGTTGGAACATTTGTTTTGATGTGGCAGTCAAAGGGTTTGACTTCATCAAAAATGTAGATGAACCTTGTATTAACAAGAAGGTTGAGAGTAAGGTTGTCTTCCTCGTATTGTACGTGGATGACATACTCCTGATAGGAAACGATGTTCCTATGCTACACTCGGTCAAGCTCTACTTATCACAGTTTCTCCATGAAAGATCTGGGTGATGCCTCCTACATCTAGGGATTAAGATCTATAGAGATAGATCTAAAAGGATATATCATACTCACTAGGTGTAGTGAGTAGGTGTCAATCAGATCCTGGGGAGAAACACTAGACAGCTGCGAAGAACATTCTTAAGTACTTGAGAAGGACTAAAGAAATGTTCTTGGTGTATGGTAACGGTGAACTCCATGTCGTGTCCTTTACCGATTCGAGCTTCCAGAGTGATAAGGACGACTGTAATACAGTCTCGAGTTTTGTCTTTACCCTCAGTGGAGAGACGGTATGTTGAAAGAGTTCCAAGTTAGATACCGTAGCAGACTCGACGATAAAGGCTGAATACATCACTACCAACGATGCTGCCAAAGAGGCTGTCTGGATGAACAAGTTCATGAGATGAACTTGGTGAGGTTCCTACCATTAAGCATCCAATACTTGTGTATTGTGATAACAATGGAGCTGAGGCTTTGGCCTAGGAACCCAGATCCCATCAGTGATCCAGACATATTCTTAGGCGGTATCACTGATAGTTAGAGATTCTGCGTGTTCAAGTTTTAGTTAATTACCGTAATCAAGACGGTTTCGCTCGTAGCTAGCCGGTTGAGTACGGGTCGTCCGCAAGGAGATGGGAATCTTTTTCTATGTGCTTTAACGAGTTAAGTCCAGTTTTTCAGATTTTGTTGTGATTAATTAAGTGTTAAAGTGATATGTAAAGAGAGCTTGTTAGGGTTAGGATTAGGTTGGTTTGAGTTAGGAGTCTCCCACTTCTTTCGTTGCCCCTCTTAATATCGGTGTTACGGTAACCGGCAACAACGGGGATTAGCACGACTAGGAAGGAACTTGCGAGTATAAGCTAGGCTTTCCAACGCATAAGTTCTTCCTTTTGGTGCTTGTCCGTCCGTTCTTGGCTCTTAGCCACAACCTCCGGTTAATTCAACCACAACCGGTCTCACTACGGAATCACCGCTATCATGTAGGATAGGGTGCCGTAAGGAGCGGATTGTGGTTCAATTAACGGGAGTCGAATTAAGTTGTTGGGCAAGGAAAGAGTGAGAGAGATTTCCTTCTCTCAAACTTCCCTTATCCTACCCTAACAAGTATGAAACTACTCACACATCATAATGAAAAGAAAACAAGGCAAAAGAGGAAGATAGAAAGAAGGAGATTAGAAGATAACAACTAGCTATTTGCGACCTCACCTTGGCAAGGATCAAGCGTAAGCATCATGGTTGTTTTAATGATAAAGGAAAAGAGAAAAGAAAGAAACAACAAGAAATAACAACAACTAAGTTAACAAATTAAAATTACAAGCAATTATAAAAGAACAAGACAAGATATAATAGCAAAAGGATCTTCTTTATTCATCATTCTTCACTCACAAAGCTCACTACAAGTTTTAATGGAGAAGAGATGAGAAGAGGAAGAAGAAACAAGTATTCTAAACCTAGAAAAATACAAGATTATGCACCCTTGGCTTCATAAGGTTCTGGGCTATTTATAGGCAGGGAAATGGAAATCTAGGGCAAAATTCTGCCTGTACATAGAAAGACCAAAATACCCCTGAAAGATGACAGCATGCGGCGCCAGTACGGCCGCGGAACCGCGGCCTAGACCCCCTATTGGCCGCGGTTCCGCGGCCCTATAGGAGAGTTGGGGCATGGGCTTTTTGGTACTTCCCTGGTTTGCTGTGTACTTCATTCTGATATATGTTTTTTCTCAAGTTGTCTTCACGATTTTTCCAGAATTTCTGTTGATCAAAAGGTGGATCTTTTGTCATGATTTTCTTGAGCACCGCGTAGATTTCTTGGTCTTGGTGTTGCCATTGTGCTTTGTGCATGAAGGTGACAACCGATTTGTCATTTTGTCTCTTAAACTGGTGTCTGGCAACATACGGATGAAGAGCGGAGACCGTGTTTTATCAGCGGTTGGCAGGAACCCGGGTTTTGTCTTGTTTTTTCCATGAATTTCACCGTTTGGAGCCGAGAACCTGTATCCTGCAATTGACTAGCAAACACGGCTCAAGAGTATCTACCGATATGCAATGTGATAAAAATTGGGCGGCATGAAAATGCAAAAATCTGATATAAACAAATACCCCGAAACTTATCATTTGCTCGTCCCGAGCAAAGCCAATTTATTCACAAAAAATTTCCTAACCTCACTTTCGCAGGGAACGCGATTGTTCTGAGCATGTGCAACAAGCCGTTAAACCTCTAGGTGTCCCTAGTAGGAGGAGTGTTGTCTCCTGAGGGTTTTCAGCGGATACTACCCACAAAATCCGATCAAGCTAGTTTTGTAAAATAACTAAGATTCAAACCCTAAAGTTTTGTTTCAGAAAATAACAATTCTATTATCCTAAGTCTAGACTATCGAACCTTTATATTTCACACCTCGCTTCTTATTTAACTACAGATTTTATATGTCTTTACGTGCAGTGCAAATAGTGTCGTTAAGTTTCCAGAAGGATCGATTTACGTCATCATGTCACACAATAAAGCCCAGATAAAATTTTTGAAAGGTTCACATAAGTTTTATAAAGAGTTAAGCATTTTTCAAGTTTCGTTTTCCAGTAAAGTTTCAACTTTAGAATTTCTATCTTCCTTAACAGGAAACCAGGTCTTATTTTTCACTCCACCTTTTTCTTGTTTTCATTTCATACACACCTCTGTGAACGTGCAATAGTCTTTATCATAGAATAAAACCTTCATATCTCCGCTAAAATTTTTATAAAAGCCTGTCTTTTATCAAGATTATTCTCACACAAAGAACCGTTAGGAATTTTAACTCGGAGAGAACACTTGCTTGACTTTGTTTTAATCTGGACTTTCTAGACTTCTTAGCGAGCTTTGGGCCAATGCACCCAAACCAGTTGGCTTTAGGGCATTAGGTGTAGAAACACCCCAGCGGACTTAATTACTCAAGTTACCTAGGTCCAAAAACAAAAGACAGTTTGGCGTGAAAATCATGATGATTCAATACGAACAGAGATATAACCGGCAGTTCAATTATTTTTTTTGGATAAAAGACGTGTTTAGTGGGTTCGGTGTGTAATCATTCCAATCAAGGTTTAGATGGGTTATTTTTCAGACTTAGTTCCAATTAAGGGGTCAATAACATTTCTTCATATTCACTTCACTTTATAAACTATTCTTGACATTACTTATTTCAGAACAAACCTATTTGATCCTCAGAAAATCATTTATCCATTTAAAAGTTTTTAGACATAAAAAGACTTGTCATCTAATTTCCAAAACTCACGACACGTGTAGTGTGATGTAAAGACGTATATCAGCTATAGTTACTTCAAAGGAGAGTTATCTTTCAGGTTTTCAAAATCTAAACATAAGATTTAGTTATTCTTATCTTATCAAACCAAACCGTCGAAATGTTGAATCAGAGTCCTCCCACTAGCTAACTTGACAAAAAAGTTTTTATGTTTTTAGAAAATTTTCAGATTTTTATGGATTTTATGGATTTTAATATGCAGATGCAAAATATACATATGAATGCGAAGGTTAGAAATGTGTACCGAGCGTATCCCCAAACTTAAACTGGACAGTGTCCTCACTGTCATTGCATGAAGAGATCATTTGAAGGGTCAAAATTGTCGGTTAGCGATACACAATGTTTTTTTTTTGTTTTTGTTTTTAAAGAAAAGAAAAAGAAAAAGAATATCCACAAAAATGTACAAAATTGTATATACATACCCCCAAACTTATTTGGAACAGTGTCTACTGTTCTTGGCTGGATAACCGAAGTTTGGTGGTAAGCAGAGGAAGATTATACAGGGTAAACCGGCTCCTGTAAAAATAGGAGCTCCTCTGTTGGTTCGACGCTAAGGTACGGTTTTAGTTGGTGTCCGTTCACTTTGAAAAATGAACCGTCCTTTGGATTTTCCAAATCCACAGCGCCCTGCGGATATACATTCCGCACAAAATACGGCCCTTTCCAGCGAGATCTGAGCTTTCCTGGATGGAAGTGAAGTCGGGTGTCGTAAAGCAGAACCTGCTGACCAGGTATGAAAGTTTTGCGCAAAAGGTGTTTATCGTGAAACACCTTCGTTCGATTCTTAACGACAACCGCGTTATCGTAAGCCTCATCCCTAAGCTCGCTCAATTCATTCAACTGCAGCTTCCGATGGCTGTCCGCATCTTCGAGAGACAGATTCAGCTCCTTTATCGTCCAAAATGCGCGATGCTCTATTTTGACAGGTAGGTGGCAGGCTTTTCCGTACACAAGCCGATAGGGAGACATGCCAAGGTCGGTCTTATAAGCGGTTCGAAATGCCCAAAGGGCATCAGTGAGTTTCAGCGACCAATCCTTACGGTTCTTGGAAACCGTCTTCTCCAGTATCTGCTTGATTTGCCGATTTGAAACTTCGGCCTGCCCGCAGGTTTGGGGGTGGTAGGGCGTAGAGAGCTTATGATTAATGGAGTATTTCCGCATCAAGGCTTCGAAAGTTTTGTTGCAGAAATGACTTCCATTGTCGCTAATGATCGCTCGGGGGTGCCCAAACCGGGAGAAAATGTTTTCTTTAAGGAACCTAACAACAACCTTGTTGTCGTTAGTCCGGCTGGACACAGCCTCGACCTACTTAGAGACGTAATCAACAGCGAGAAGGATGTACAAGTTCCCAAAAGAGCTGGGAAACGGCCCCATGAAATCTATCCCCCAAACATCGAAAATCTCCACAACCAAGATCGGTTGGAGCGGCATCTCGTTCCTCCGGGATATCCGGCCCAAGTGTTGGCACCGGGAGCAAGTCTTGCAATAGTCATGAGCGTCTTTGAAGAGTTGTGGCCAGTAGAAACCACATTGCAAGATCTTCTCAGCTGTCTTTCTGGGGCCAAAATGCCCGCCACACGCTTGATCGTGGCAAAATGACAGCACACTCTTGAATTCCTCGTCAGGGACACACCGACGAATAATCTAGTCGGGACAGTACTTGAACAGATAGGGTTCGTCCCAGTAAAAGTGTTTTACTTGGGATAAGAAGCGAAGTCTGTCCTGACTTGACCATTCAGTCGGTAGTAATCCCGTGGCCAAATAGTTCACAATATCTGCGAACCAGGGTTCGCAAGATACCGTCAAGAGCTGTTCATCCGGGAAAACGTCATTGATCGGAATTGGAAGCGAAGGCGAAGAAGGAAGTCGTGAGAGATGGTCGGCAACTACGTTTTTACATCCTCGTTTGTCCTTAATGACAAGGTCAAACTCTTGAAGCAAGAGGATCCAACGTATTAACCGAGATTTTGCATCTTTCTTCGCAAAAAGATGGCGCAGAGCAGAATGGTCTGTGTAGACAATGACTGGAGAGCCGATGAGGTAGGGCCTGAACTTTTCTAAAGCAAATACAACAGCTAAGAATTCCTTCTCAGTTGTTGTATAATTGAGTTGGGCGTCGTTCAGGGTTCGGCTCGCATAATAGATTACGTGTGGCATCTTGTTGATGTGTTGTCCAAGGACAGCACCAATGGCAAAGTCGGATGCATCGCACATAATCTCGAATGGGTGCGTCCAGTCAGGTGAAGAAAGAACCGGAGCAGAAGTAAGTGAGCGTTTTAGTGACTCGAAGGCAGTCACACAGCTCGAGTTGAAGTCGAATGGCGTATCCTTGGCCAGCAAAAGAGTCAAGGGCCTAGCAATCTTGCTAAAGTCCTTGATGAACCGTCTATAGAAACCGGCATGGCCAAGGAAGGCTCGGATATCCCTGACGCATCGGGGAGGAGGTAGATTGGAAATGACCTCAATCTTTGCTTTGTCAACCTCTATGCCATTTTGCGAGATGATATGTCCTAAGACAATACCTTCGGGCACCATGAAGTGGCATTTCTCCTAATTCAAAGTGAGATTCTTGTCCTTACATCGGGTAAGGACAGCGTCAAGATACAGCAAACACTCGTTGAAGGAATCGCCGAAGATGGAGAAATCATCCATGAAAATCTCCAGAAAATTTTCCACCATGTCTGAGAAAATTCCCATCATACACCGCTGGAAAGTAGCGGGCGCATTGCATAACCCAAAGGGAATGCGACGATATGCAAACGTGCCGAAAGGACAAGTGAATGTGGTCTTGTCCTGGTCTTTTTCGGCGATGGGAATCTGATTATAGCCGGAGTAGCCATCAAGAAAGCAGTAGTACTCGTGTCCGGCCAATCGTTCAAGCATCTGGTCAATGAAAGGTAGCGGAAAGTGGTCTTTCCGCGTTGCGGCGTTGAATTTTCTGTAATCAATGCACACTCGCCACCCAGTTTGGGTGCGAGTAGGGATTAACTCATTCGCCTCGTTGGTTATGACCGTGATGCCCGACTTCTTGGGGACAACGTGGATGGGGCTAACCCACTGGCTATCAGAGATAGGGTAAATGATACCACTATCTAGATATTTTACGATCTCCTTCTTCACAACCTCTTTCATGACTGGATTGAGACGTCTTTGTGGATCCCGGGCTGGTTTGGCATCATCCATCAGATGAATGTGATGCTCAACGATCAGGGGACTAATCCCCTTGATGTCCGCCATGGACCAGCCAAAAGCTTGCCTGTTGCTGTGCAAGACCGCGAGAAGGGCTTTCTCTTGCTCGGGAGCTAGAGAAGCCGAAATGATGACAGGGAGGGTCTCGTTCTCACCTAAGTAAGCATATTTAAGGTGAGACGGCAAAGGCTTGAGTTCGAGCGTTGGAGGTGAAACGATGGAAGGAAAGATTGGTGCAAAGGTCTCGAACTCAAAGGACTCCAGCAAAGGTTCAAAACGGGTGTAAGCGACCGAGTCGGATGGTTCAGGTAACTCATCCGGAAATTCGAAAGATTCAAACTCGGGCTGTGCGCGGCTAAGATCGTTTGAAAACGTGAAACACTCGTAGTCGTTGTCGGGCGCAGAAGCAGCAGCAGGTTCGAAGAGAAACGCACTAGTGGCGTCAAGATTATCGTGATCAAACAGAAACTCCTCGAATTCACATTCTTCTGGGGTGATCTCGTGGATCGAGCAGACGTCCAGTATATGAGCATTTGGTTCGGCGGGCTGATTCCCCAACCTAAAAATGTTGAGTTCAATCGTCATGTTTCCAAAAGAGAGGTTCATCGAACCATTGCGACAATTGATCACAGCATTTGAGGTTGCAAGAAATGGGCGACCGAGTATCACCGGAATTTGATTCCGGGGGTTAGCTACAGGCTGTGTGTCTAATACAATGAAGTCAACGGGGAATATGAAGTCCCCGACTTTTATTAATACATCCTCTAACTCACCCCTAAGATGGGTGATCGATCGGTCAGCCATTTGGAGAGTGCAGTGCGTGGGTTTCAGCTCTCCGACGCCTAATTGCTCGTATACTGAATACGGAAGCAGGTTAACACTGGCACCAAGATCTAATAGTGCGCGGTTGATGTTCTTATCCCCAATAGTAATAGAAATCGTAGGACAGCCAGGGTCCTTTCGTTTTTGTGGTAAAGATTGGGTAAGGGCATCACTCACAGCACTAGCCAAGAAAACTTTCTTGGGTACCTGAGACTTTCTCTTTTTCGTGCACAAGTCCTTTAAGATTTTCGCGTAGGACGGGACTTGTTGGACAACATCTAAAAGAGGAATGTTAATGTTAACCTGCTTAAATAACTCCAGAATCTTCTCCATTTGAGGATTTTGTTTATTAGATCTCAACCGGTTTGGAAATGGAACATTTTGAATATTGGTTGAGTCTAATGCTGGAGGAGGAGATTGTGGAGTTGGAACGGATCCTAGAACAGGTGTTTTCGTGGAGTGAGAAGTGGGTCCGTTCAGAGCAGAAGAAGAGGAAGGAGAGCCTGTTGAAGAACGGAGAATAGGCTCAGAAGACGAAGAAGCCGAAGAAGAAGAAGAAGAAGAAGAAGAAGAAGCAGCGGCCGGGGTGTCATCGTTGATCCGTTTGCCAATGTTGTTTTGCAGCATCCTTCCCGATCTCAGTGTGGTCACGGCACTCACATTATGGTTTTGTTGTTCAAGAGCAACATGTGCATTATGTGGGTGACCGGGATTTGGGAGTGGCTGGGACGGGAGCTTCCCTTTTTCTCGCTCGCTTAAGGCCGCATTCAGCTGTGCAATCTGGGCCTCGATGGTCTTGATGCTTTGCCCGTGAGCGGCAGTGTGTTGCACTAAGGACTGAATGGAAGACTGGATGTTTGCGGTGGATTGAGTCGATTGTTTGACGAACGCCTCCAGACTTCGTTCGAGCGAGGAAACCTTATCGTTGTTTGACGGAACAAAGTTGTTTGGTGGAAAAGAATTGTTGGGTGCAAAGTTGTTCGTCTGATTTTGGAAAGGTTGGGGTTAGAAGGGTTGCTGAAACTGCTGTTGATTTTGTTGTTGCGCTTGTTGTTGCGGCGGAGGGGCCCTTTGGAAATTGTTGCCTTGGAATTGATTCTGATTCTGATTCCAGGCGAAATTGGGGTGGTTCCTCCAACCGGGATTGTAGGTGGAAGAGTATGGATCATTCCTCGGTCTTTGCTGAAATGCAGCATTAACCTGATCCTGTCCTTGCAATGGTGGATTGTAAGGACACTCTTCGGTCAAGTGAGAAGGATCGGAACAACAAGCGCATATGGTACGAAGGGGAAGAACAGGGGTAGGAGCAGGAGAAGAGAATTTGCTCTCTATCGCTTCAAGCTTTCTCGTTATTGCAGCCATTTCAGCTTTCATCGCAATAGAGACGTCAAGTTGGTGAATTCCTACCCTAGACTGACCGGTAGAAGTGGAGGTAGAAGAAGAAGAAGTCGGTCTGGTGCTCTCCCATTGTAGCGTTTGCTCCGCAAGGTCGTCAAAGAACTGCCACGCTTCCTCGTCAGATTTCGATAGGAAGTGGTCCTGACAGATGGTTTCCAACAACTGGTTCGTTGCTGGGTTCAGGCCCTCGTATAAGGTTTGGCAAAGTTGCCATTTCTCTATACCGTGGTGAGGACACTGAACAAGAAGGTCTTTGTACCGGTCAAAGCACTTCCAGAAGGGTTCAGAAGGAAGCTGAGAGAATTGGTTGATTTCATTGCGAATCCTTGCGGTTTTATGATTCGGATAAAATTTCTTTAGAAACGCTTTTACAAACTCGTCCCAACTGGTTATGGAGTGGGAAGCGGTGCTATACAGCCATTTTTCAGCAAGATCGCATAAAGTGAACGGAATGACCCGTAGACGTATAGCATCGTCCGACAGTTGGGTAGTTTTCATCATGACACAAACGTTTTGAAATTTATTGATGAAGATATAGGCATCTTCAGATTCAAGCCCATGAAATCGTAGAAGCATGTTGATGAAGTGGGGCTTAATTTCAAAATTATCCCCATTGGCCGGTGGAAGAGAAAGGCAGGTGGGAAGTGCAGAACGGGTGGGATAGAAACGATCCTGGAGCGTGATTCGCTGCGGCGCTACAACAGGCGGTGGTGGTGGGTTATTGGTCTCCGTAGGAGGTGGAGCCAATCCAGGGGTAGTCAAAGAGATGTTCGGATTAAATCCTGACATCGCGGAAGAAGAGGTTGGTGAAGGTGAAGGTGAAGATGTATGAACAGAATTCCGGTCAACGTCGGAGTTGGCCGGCAAAGGAAGGGGTGAAAGAGGAGTGGACGGAGTTTCGACGTCTGAGTCGATCGCGTAGTCGGTAGCGACTAACGTAACACGGACTAGGCGGGCGCTAGTGTCCCGAGTCCAAGCGGACATACACTAAACGAGTTTAGTATAGTCAAAGCGGAGAAGGTGAGGGTAAGAAAACGTCAATGGAGAAAGGCGATGGGTGGTGGATGAAAAATGGATTTTGGCGACAAAGGGCAAGTTTTTATAAAAGTTTTTGATTTTTCTCTTTTTTTTTATTTTTAGAAAGAGCTTTAAAGAAATATGTACGGATTTACGGCTTAAGTAATCACAAACAAGATATGCACAATCACACCTAGATCTAGGGTCACCTAGGTCTGCTAGACCTGCTCCAGAACTTGATTGTCGAAGTAAAACAGTGTCGAGAAACGGGCTCAAGATACACTGATCACGAGGCCAGGTAAGTGCAGAGATAAGGGGAGGTTTTCCAACGCTTTCGCGAAGTTCCTTAATTAAGTAACCCTTTCTCTTTTGGCGGTTGCGCCGTTAACACTTTCCTAGACACCCCGTAAACAATATACCGTTAAGCGAGGTTCTAAACACGGTTTAACTTCTCCTAATGAGCGCGAAGTCCTTAGGGCTGCAGTCTAGTATTTTTTAATTACAATGGACAATGCATATGCTTTTGTGATTTTTGGGGTCCTGGGAAGGGTGATGAAATCCCCACCCAATCTGAATTGGTTTCAAGCCCCTTAAGTCCGTATTAAAGAATGCAAAGCGGTAACAAATAAACTGCAAACAATTTTTATTTTTAGCGCGGCGCAAAGAATCCTGCACAAGAACAGTTTATTGGAAGGGGGAGAGAATTTGCGCAAAGAATGCTGCAGAAAACACAGTTTATTGGAGTCCAGAGGAGTGGGAGAGAGGAGAAAGACTTACAGAAAGAAAATGGTACCCTGAATCCATCAAGTGGCCGCGGTTCCGCGGCCTAAGCTTGCTCATGCCGCGGTTCCGCGGCCTAAGCTTGCTCATGCCGCGGTTCCGCGGCGGTTCTGGGGAATTGGGACTTCAGTTTTCTGGTTTGGGCTGTTTTGGGTGTCCTCTGCTGTTTTTAAGACCCTGAATATGGATTTGCTCACTGGAACTGCTCCAGAATCTTAAAGTAGACCGTTTGCTTCGTTTTGTCCGTCGCGGTGTAGCCGCGAAATGTGGGTCTATCTTCCCACGTCTTTGGCACTGAACTTGAACTCCGTATATTCTACGTCTTGGCCACTGAACTCGAACTTCGTATTTTCCTGCACACTTGCACAAAAACTAATCAAAAATAACAAGATGATTTTTTTTACAACGTATATTTTTTTTTTTGTTTTTCGGTTATATTTATATTCACAAGTTAACCCGAAATTACACAAAGAAATAAACTACCGTCTCCCCGGCAACGGCGCCATTTGATTGTTAGAGATTCTGCGTGTTCAAATTTTAGTTAATTACCGCAATCAAGGCGGTTTCGCTCGTAGCTAGCCGGTTGAGTACGGGTCGTCCGCAAGGAGATGGGAATATTTTTCTATGTGCTTTAACGAGTTAAGTCCAGTTTTCCAGATTTTGTTGTGATTAATTAAGTGTTAAAGTGATATGTAAAGAGAGCTTGTTAGGGTTAGAATTAGGTTAGTTTGAGTTAGGAGTCTCCCACTTCTTTCGTTGCCCCTCTTAATATCGGTGTTACGGTAATCGGCAACAGCGGGGATTAGCACGACTAGGAAGGAAGTTGCGAGTATAAGCTAGGCTTTCCAACGCATAAGTTCTTCCTTTTGGTGCTTGTCCGTCCGTTCTTGGCTCTTAGCCATAACCTCCGGTTAATTCAACCACAACCGGTCTCACTACGGAATCACCGCTATCATGTAGGATAGGGTGCCGTAAGGAGCTGATTGTGGTTCAATTAACGGGAGTTGAATTAAGTTGTTGGGCAAGGAAAGAGTGAGAGAGATTTCCTTCTCTCAAACTTCCCTTATCCTGCCCTAACAAGTATGAAACTACTCACACATCATAATGAAAAGAAAACAAGGCAAAAGAGGAAGATAGAAAGAAGGAGATTAGAAGATAACAACTAGCTATTTGCGACCTCACCTTGGCAAGGATCAAGCGTAAGTATCATGGTTGTTTTAATGATAAAGGAAAAGAGAAAAGAAAGAAACAACAAGAAATAACAACAACTAAGTTAACAAATTAAAATTACAAGCAATTATAAAAGAACAAGACAAGATATAATAGCAAAATGATCTTCTTTATTCATCATTCTTCACTCACAAAGCTCACTACAAGTTTTAATGGAGAAGAGATGAGAAGAGGAAGAAGAAACAAGTATTCTAAACCTAGAAAAATACAAGATTATGCACCCTTGGCTTCACAAGGTTCTGGGCTATTTATAGGCAAGGAAATGGAAATCTAGGGCAAAATTCTGCCTGTACATAGAGAGACCAAAATACCCCTGAAAGATGACAGCATGCGGCGCCAGTACGGCCGCGGAACCGCGGCCTAGACCCCCTATTGGCCGCGGTTCCGCGGCCCTATAGGAGAGTTGGGGCATGGGCTTTTTGGTACTTCCCTGGTTTGCTGTGTACTTCATTCTGGTATATGTTTTTTCTCAAGTTGTCTTCACGATTTTTCCAGAATTTCTGTTGATCAAAAGGTGGATCTTTTGTCATGATTTTCTTGAGCACCGCGTAGATATTTCTTGGTCTTGGTGTTGCCATTGTGCTTTGTGCATGAAGGTGACAACCGATTTGTCATTTTGTCTCTTAAACTGGTGTCTGGCAACATACGGATGAAGAGCGGAGACCGTGTTTTATCAGCGGTTGGCAGGAACCCGGGTTTTGTCGTGTTTTTTCCATGAATTTCACCGTTTGGAGCCGAGAACCTGTATCCTGCAATTGACTAGCAAACACGGCTCAAGAGTATCTACCGATATGCAATGTGATAAAAATTGGGCGGTATGAAAATGCAAAAATCTGATATGAACAATCACCTGATCAGGGAGATAGTTGATCTCCGGAAGATCGAGGTCAGGAGAGTTGACACGAAGAATAACACGGCGGATCCACTCACGAAGGCCATCCCGCAGATACAATTTGAGAGACTCTTTGGGATGTTGGGTATGAGATACTACAACAACTGGCCTTAGTGCAGGCGGGAGATTGTTAGTTGTATGTATGCCTTAGAGGCTATTATTGTACATGATTGTATATTATAATGGATGCTTGGACATATATTGAGAGGACTTTCTTGCTCGACATGATAGTATGCTATCTAGTTACTCTTTATCTTAACATGCAGACTGGTATTGTGATACAGTCTTTCTCTCACATGTTGGTAAAGCCCTTAGGATGTGTACTTGACTACTAGGATTATGATGCAGATCGTACTAGTGGGGCCAGAGTAGTCCACAAGTTCATCCTTTAATTGTTCCTAGTCGTGGGAGTATCGAGACAGGGCATCGATATTCCAGAGTAGACTAGTGTGTACGTTTCTTGACCCTGTATGGGGCGATGGATGATTCCACATCCATTGGTGTTTGACATCAAAGATTGTACACAGGTGCTCATTGGAGAATGGGTACACCGAACAGGACCCGCCGAGAACTCCTAGATGGTATTATACCTATCGTCAGATAGTAGTTCTCTGGTGACACTGGTACAGATTAGTCTGTAGACCCAAAATCGTCATAGAGTCTTGTGTGATTCCCACCGTGCTTTGATTTCTTCCCTACCACGCTCAAGAGAGCGTGCAAACATGTGGATTTTGGGTACAGTCCCGAGTTACATGGAGGCAATGAGCGATAGGAGGGGTTTCGTCTCTCCCGGTATTGGGGGTTGATGTTGCGCTGTGCTCGATTGGCTATAATAGAAAGTCTCTGGCCAGGGCTGATGATGAGATTTACTGGTAAGTGTTATCAGTAGTTTCTTGACCCGTTATTAGCCTCACATCGGCATGACTTATCAAGTTATTGGGGTCTGACGTTTACCACCCCCAGACTCGATATGCGACATATCAGACGAAGAGACCGGACTGTACGGTATTGTTACTTAATGGATTCACGGGAGTATGGACAAGCTTGCTTGTTGATATTCTGATCGCTTAATACCTGGGTAGCCGTTACATCCAGCTAGTACCGCTGACGGCTTGTGGGTAACTGATATGATCATTACATACTGCTGGCGTATTGACGAGTCTTTAGAGTCCTACACAGAGGTTTCCTGGCTCAAGCGAAACGAACTAGGGCACATATGTGATATGTGCGGGACCGAGATTAATACGTGTATGTGATACCGTATTCTAATATCGCGATATATGATATCGGTCGGTTATATGAGATATAGCCAGGTTATTGAATCAAATGTTGATTCGATAAGTTGATATAAATGATATTAGTCGGTTATATGTGATATAGCCGGATTATTAAATCAAGTGTTGATTTGATAATTCAATATATAATTATATATTTGATATATTAATATATATTAACTAATATTAACTCACTTAAGAATTTCTTTTCTACCGATACATTTAAATATATATGTGATATATATTAATGTATTTATTTCGTGTCATGCTTGATGATACATTGGACTTGGGTGTATGCGACTCATACCTAACTAAAGATAATTTGGGTGATTAATTATTAAGGGAAAAATCAAAATTAGGTGGAAATTAGCATGGCTATAGATGCTTGTGGAAGCATGTAGAAGGCTTGACTTAAGTCCACTAATTTTGTTTTACTCTAGATATTTATTAACTCAAGCATTATTTTTAGCCATGGTTAATTCTCTACAAATATCATTTGTGATATTTTCTCACCCATAGTTGATCACTTGTTCAACTTCTTCATCTCCTTTTTGCTTTCTAGATTTTGAGAGAGGTGAAAAAGAAAAAGAGAAAAATAATTCTAAAGTGAGCAAAATTCCTACTTCATCAATCTCTAACAAACTAGCCATTTAGTATAGGTTGTTTTCTTCACTAATTCATCAATTAGTGAAGAGGTAGCTTGAGTTAAAGATTCTTCGATGTAGATCATCTTCGGCCTCGAAGATCCTTAAGCAAGCTCGTTCCTTTCGCCTAGTGGAGCCTAAGAAGAGTTCGGGGGACCACTACTTGGAGAAAAGTGACTACTACATGGAGCTTTAGAAGTGAAGGACCGGTCTACAAAGGTTGTTTTCCTATTTCACTTAGTGTAAAGTTGTTTACATGCTTTAAAAACCCTAATTCTCTAGTTAGATCCTTGGTTCGGGTTGCTTAGCACTCTAGAGTTTTGAAATTGCATACTTGATGCTTACCAAATGTAACAACTCCAAATTTCAATGTACATAAAAATTGTTTAAAGGTTAATGTACAATTGGGGTACTTGCAATCCTGTGAATGCTATAAGAATTTGTTTTGCTTTAGAACATCAAGAAGGAGCTTATAGCTCACTGGTAAGGCCTTACATTGTTGAGACATAGCACCAGAGTTTAAATCCCTTTAGCCACATTATCTTTTTATTTTAATTTCTTTTAATCTTTTAGAAGCCCAAGAGTTTGCACGTGCACTGCACGTAAAATGAAGAGTCACACTTAAAACAAACAGGTGCAAATTAGTATTCAGACCGACGGGGACACGTGGCCCCAATCCAAGCCCCCACCTCAATGATCTGACCGGCGAGAATCCCCCATGGGCCGGCGCCGCCGGTCCAACTAAGTCCAAACCCAATTTTTTTTTAAAACCCTAAACCCTTGGACTACCCCCGTAACTCCTGTATTGTTTATTTTCTCTGCACATTTACAGAGAATAATAAAACCCCTTTAAATTCCATTTTAATGCAAATTTTAATGCATTTTTCATCACTTCTAAACCCTAGTTTTCCCTATAAATACCCACTCCATTTTACACCCCTCTCACTCAGAATTCCATTACAAAAACTATACCAAATTCCCTAGTCTTTTAGTGTACAAGTGGAGTTAGCGAAGGGCGAAGCTCTGACGAACTTCCGAGGAGATTCCCGGTGACGAAACGATGCCCCGACGCCTTCCGTAGTTCCCTCTCTCCCCTCTAGTTCAAAAGCCAGTAAGTCCCATTTCCCCTTCTCTTCTTCTTCTTTAAAAATTTACAATTCCAAAACTTGACGGAAGCGGAGTTAATCCGACTTCCGATTCGGTTTTCCTTTAAAACTATACTTTTATTAATCAAGAAAATACCATACCCTCACATATTGTTTAGAAAACATTAATAAACCTATTAAAACAAGTTTCATCTCAAAAGAATTATTTTTGTGTCTTTTATCGCACTTTTACAGAAAAATACCATATTCTTTAGTTTCGACATAAATCATCATAATTCCTTGCTATACCTTTAGATAGTTCACAAGTTAATGACCTATCTCATCATAACACACATCTCTATCATAGCACAATGAAGTTTGGGACAATAGAATACGAGAAAATACGACTTTATAAATAAATACCCTAGACTTACAAAATTGTTTTCTATAAAAAGATGTATTAAACATTTCCATGCAATTGCGCCTCTATAACCCATTTAGGAGACCCCGTTCGGGATGGTGCGTATTATCGCACATCCTTGGGCCTAGTAGAGCGAGATGCAGAGCTCCACAAGGAGCATTCGATCTCGATGGAATTTGTATACATTTTTCTTTAGAAAATGAGATTTCTACAAGAAAATAAATAAATTATTTTCATCAAATATATATATCTATTTTAATTATATAAATATTCCAAGTTTTCTAAATCAAAGGAATCACTATTACATGAAAATACCATCCAAATACAACACAAGTACATTATTTCAAGAAAATACCATATACTATGAAATTAGGTTCTTTTCACTAGAAATTTCATATCTATAAAATATATATCTATGAAAATCCTAAAGACGAAAATTAATTGCTTGAGGTGTATTTTGAAATTATGCCAAAACTATTTTACATAAAACCCCCTCAAGTTATACTAAATTACAATAAAAATTACAATAAGGACCCTAGTAAACATAGGTTTAAGCGAGACCAATCTCTTGAGCCTCAGGGAGCCGGAGATATGGGTGCTTGCCTATTTAAGGTAGACAATCTAACAAACGGTGTTATCAATACGGTAATTGTCTTGGAAAAAGACACAAATCCTACCGTCCATATGCAGCAATTACTGATAACATCAAAACAATTCGGGACTTCAATTTCTTTTAAAAGTGTCTGACTCAGACTGAGTCTCAATCTAATCAATCCGACATGAATGCGATTCAAGTACAAACTACAATACAACATGAATCCATGAATCCGTCTATTCAATTTATATCAATTTATCTTGACCGAACCGAACCATGGATATACTCCATTTACATGTACATCCATTCCATTTACTGATATCATGGTTCCGACAAGTCATCCATATACAATTTACAATACAAGACAATACAATACAATCAATACAATCAAGACATCGCGGGGTTTATAAGGGTTAGATTGGTACAGAAGGTGTTAAAAGTGGCACGAGACTGTAACCATAATACACCTAACCTGAATCTCCATTGCCGTTGTACCGTAGCTGAACGGTTCCTTGTGCTCTGTATACCTTAGTCTCCGGAATAGTGGGACTCCTCTCGTATACACTGGCATTTTCTGTACCAAGCTACAAACAACAGCGTTAACAATATAATACAATTTTAAAAGTTACATTCTCTTTCTGTCTATTCTGTCTATACTTATTCTTTGGGACTTACCGAGCGATTGTTCGCTGACGACATTCTTTTTCTTCTTTCTTTGGAATGTTGTCAGGTGGATCGGAGCTTCTAGAGATAGAGCCCACCAGCGAGGATTTGGATCAACTAGCCTTTGACCTGGAGCTCTAGTTTACTTGTATATTTCATTTTCATTTCTGTTATGCCATTGTTTAGGCATTGCTTTCATTCCATGTATTTTCATTTTAGTTGTATTATAAAAAGAATGTTTAATAAATAAAGTTGTTGTTCATTACATCTTGTCTCTTGTGTATTTACTTTATATTGCTTAGATACGCATAGCGTATTTACTTCTGAATAAATACGTAGCGGACCTCGTCACGCCCTCTGCCCGTACACCGAGAAGCGGGGCGTGACACCAAAACCTAGTGAGGGTGCTAACCGAACCCAGCAATACCTTTCTCGATCCTGCGTCTTCATGAGCTCACTGGGGGCACTATCGCCATCCGGGGGAGTGGGCATCAGGATAGTTGCCGAAATCGAGCATCTCCTACAGTGTTATAAATATACAAGTATTAGAAATGGATATACACGATAACTATATGAAAGTTGCATTGCAAATAAAGATTATCAATTAAACTTACATCCGGTATCTCCATGCTTAATTGTACTAGCCTCCAAATCATCCTTCTCCTCGTCTCCATATCGGCTAGGGCTTCTGCTCGGCTTATACGCCTGGATGAACCCGAAGTCGACGCGGATCCAGTTGCAGGAGTCGAGAAGAAGGGTGCTCGATCACTGGCAAGAGTATGCAGAGAGCCATTCAGGTGATATATCGGGGTAGACAGAGAGGGAGATGGGGCTGCCGTGGGCGCGGGTGCCGCGGGCTCCTGAATGAAAATCCCTCGGCGAGTGCGAAAAGGATGCAAAATAGAACCGGGATGGACGTCATATACCATAGGCATCATGCCTTGGCCACCCATTTGAAGTCTCCAGTGTCAGTCCAGGTTGTGCAGCTAAAAGACCTACTCATCGATCATATGAAGCACCATGTCTGTAAGCTCTTGACGATGCGCCGCAACAAATGCAACTCTTCGCTGCTCAATCTCGCCACTCATCCGTTGCTGCAGGAAATTACAATATGAACCAAGGTTCAAGAATTCATTTCGGTTTCGGTCTCTTATATATTAATGAGTTAAATTTATGGTTCTATATTCGTTTTGGTCTCGGTCTCTTAGATTGCAGTTTTCTAATAATGAAAGGTTACATTGACTACAATTACAGTTAAAATTGTATAACAAAATGGTGTATGAGCATACTTACATAATGCCCAGTTGCCTCCTGTGAGCTGGGGCAGCTGGAGTCACGCGCAAACCCCATATAAAAAAGCTCAACGCGACTGGGCATTTCTCCCGTCTGCCTCGCCTGCGATTTAGATCAATGAATTTTATTTATATCAAGTTTAGAAATTAAAGCTGACAAATTAAGAAAACATAGTGTTCTTACATTAGCAATTGTATACTGGAAGGGGTTCATCCCTCCGTCCAACCAACGATCACGGTTGTGCCTCTACGTCGCTGATCCCCTCTCGCTCCTCGCCTGTCATTTAGATATGTTGTCCGGTGTCATGCTAATATTGAATTAATATCTAACGCTATTAAATTTTTTGGCAATATATGAACCAAAAACTCGAACGACTGGAAGTGATCGATCATAGCGGCCTAATACTCGTCAGTCCAGTGCGGGGGCTTCACTGCCCATTTCTCCTCATCGGCGGCGGTATTTCTCCATTTTTTGCATATGGAGTGTTTTTTATCACGCCAACTCCCCGACAAGTATATGAATAATCGGCCTCGGATCACGTGCAGAGGGACAAGGGAGCCGTCTATCCACCATACAATAGAGAAACGCGGCTACAATGAATTGGAGCCAAACATATATATGCGAAAATAATAAACGTACTAATGCTTAATTACATAAGCTTACCAAGATATCATCTAACGCCACTTGCTTCTTGTCCTCTAAAGCCCTCTACGTCCAGTCCACTGTAACGTAATTGACTTCATTCTTCACCAAATGCGGCATGCACTTCTCATTATTGCAGATCGAGACACAAAATTTCTTCAGTTCTTTCGCCCCGGGTTCAACGAAATCCCTGTTTACTGAAAAGTGCACATCGATCTTCGGGTTGTCTCGAGGATGAGCCTATACATCATGCACCTACGCCTGTGTGGGGCCCCTCCTACCACAGCCACGACCACGACCATGACCCGTGGAACTAGAGGAACTGGCTCCGGGGTCTCCCTCAGTACGTCCTCAGCCACGGCCCGCAGAACTGGATGAACTGACTGCCATGTCCCCCTCACAATAACAATTTCAAGAAACATGTAAGAAAAATTACATAGCTGTAGATGAAATGAACAGTTAAACAAATTATATAGATGTAGATGAAATAAACAATTAAGAAAATTACATAGCTGTAGATGAAAGAAAATTGCGATAAACTAATCTTTTAAATTGTATACATGATTATGAATATTATAGAAAGTTAATTAAAATTTAATGTGAATCATCATCTTCGGTAACGGTACTCTTACTCACTGAATTTTGCTCGGAGTCATCGATGAATTGGTTTGCTACATGCATTGTTCGTTTTCGTCTACGGGCAGTTGATCTTGATGATCTGTATTCTACAACAATCTCCGGATCGATGTCAGCACTTGAAAAACTAACGTCGTCGATATCCAGGGTCAGGTCTTATAATAGTATGACTGGCGTGCTTGGGCAGCTAATTTCAAGATTTTCATCATCAGGATTTCCTATGTTAAAATAGTCTCGCGGATTTGTTCTGATAGCGACATGCCAGACAACATCCCTAGGGTCCTCCACATAAAAACACTAACATGCTTAACTCGCTAATATGTAAGGCTCATTTATGAACGCAGGTCTTGAAGAATTTAGTAGGAGTAGCCCGTTTTCTACTTTGTATTCTCGTCCATCTGTCTTGGTATCATACCAGAGACACATAAATAGGACAACTCGTTGTGCACGATAATGTAACTGCACTATATCTTGCAGCACACCGTAGTAGTCAAGTTGTTCTGTAGTTGGATTGATATCTCTAGATGATGCGTAAACTCTTGTGGTTGATGTCAGAAAAACACCACAGTTTTGGAACTTTCTACGCGCATCTTTATCTTGTATATGAAATCTATATTTATTAATGACATAACCAGTAAGACGCTCGACTAATGGATCTGGTTCAGAGACAAGTATTTTTAAATCTTCTGTTATATTGGCATCTACGACTGTATGAACCTAATAAGTCACGATAAGTATTAGAAAAAATCGTATTTAGTTTAACGGATGAGAGATGAATTATATTTCAGCGATAAACTTACAAAATGGTTAAACCATGTCGCAAATTCTCGATTTAAAGCATTATCGATATGCCCCAGTAGCAGGTGACCCCTCGGTGGGCTGTATTGTGCTCTCCATAAACTAAGTATGAAACAAATAATGCAGTTAGATAATTTCATATTTATAAGTTGAAAAAAGTAATAGTCTATATACATACGCTTGAAATAGGTCAACCTCGCCAGAATTAAATAATACATATCTATGTATTGTGTCAATCTCCGCACTACGATGTGTGACATATTTCACGGCACCTATTACGTTCCCGCCTCCATGAAAGAATGATATTGTTCCTTATTCCTCGTGAACCATGACGTCCTCATTACGGCCCGACCTGTTGAATACAGTCTCAGTCCCCTCAAGGCACATAGAACAAAATGCCATGGATTCTCGGTGAGAAATTCTTAGGCAATCGACCCTTCGGGTCTAGCTTTATTTCGTATATATCGTTTTATCTTAAACATAAACCAACAGATTTTAATTTGGTAGGTTCAATTGATAAATTTTGATAAACATTATTCAACAGTTAAATTCAAATATTAAATTCTTAATCATTACTTACCTCTCGAATGGATATATCCACCGATAATTAACGGCCACCTAAACGCCCCTGTCTTGCAAGATGAACTGTGAGATACAACATGATTGTGAAAAGCGAGGCGGAAATAACATCTCCAATCTATAAAGAATGATAGTCACTTTGTTCTCCAGATTTCTAAAATCATCTGCCATATATTCCTTGGAGCTTAAATCTCGGAAGCAATGACAAAGATCCATCGCAACCGAGACAACATCCTCATCCTTTAACACCCTAATTGCAATGGGGAGTAATTGTTGCATGATCACGTGACGGCCGTGAATTTTAAGATGAGAAAGTTTTTTATGTTTAATGTCCACGCACTTAAAGAGATTTGATGAATAACCGACAGGAACCGTTACTTGCTCGAAAACTCTTAGAAAAGCACCTTTCTCGCTAGCGGACATCATGTACTTCACTGCAGGAATTGACCATCTGCCATTCCCTGTTTCTCGAGGGTGCAATTCAGGATGCAACCATTCCTGTAGGTACCATCGTCGAACCGCAAGTGTATCCTTAGATTTGGATTTCACATTCAATAAGGGGTTAAGAGTAGCTCACATACGTTCTTCTCGATATACATAAAGTCTAAATTATGACGTGGATTGAGATCGCGCCAATATACTAGCTCGTTGAAAATGGGATTCTTCCTCCAGTGACTGCCAGCAACCCGTGAAATTGTATATTATGTCGTTCTCCCGAAAACAACATTATTGAAACCTTGTGTGGCCTCCCACAACATCAAACCCGTCGGCTCAGGTGGGCCACGCATATGCTCTTGCTTACCATTGAACTTGCCGCAATTACGACGATATGGGTAGTTTATATCCAACCATCGATGGTGACCTGTGTAGCATTTGATCTTGTGCGAGCCTACTTTAGGATCACAAACGGTTTCCTCTAGACATACCGGGTAAGGTTTGTAAGCTTTAGTGCTCCATCCAGACAACATAGCGTATGCTGGAAAATCGTTGATTGTCCACAAGAACGCCGCATGAAGTGTAAATGTCTCCTTGTGAGAATCGTATACTTGTATACCTGGCTCCCACAACTCCTTCAGTTCCTCAATCAATGGTCCCAAGTATACATCGATGTTATTTGAAGGAGATGTACTTCCAAGGATCAATATGAGCATTTGTGTATAGAAATGCTTCATACTCATCCATGGAGCCAGATTATAAATAACAAGTGTAACAGGCCATATACCGTGATTTGCACTGTAGCTGAACGACTCCATGCCATCTGCAGATAAACCAAGCCTAATATTACGAGAATCCACAACAAAATCTTTATAAAGGGCATTAAAACGTTTCCACTCTTCACCATCGGCTGGATGCCGTAGGACTCCGTCCTTAGTGCGACCATTTGCATGCCATGACATGCTATCAGCAATTTTGGTTGACAGAAATAAACGCCGAAGTCTTTACTTGATTGAGAAGTATTGCAAAAGCTTTGCTGGAATTCGTCTAGAAGTATTGAGTGTAGACTCATCTTCAACTGTTATCCTTTCGAGGGATGATTGATCGTGAAAAAGTGTGTATTCGTGTTGTAAATTACTGCAATCAATAACGTGTCGCAATAGCTAGCCAATAGTGAGTACGGGTCGTCCACAGAGAAACGGTGAAATGATTTTCTTGTTTTAGACGAGTTGATAGATGAAAAGTGGAGTTTTGATCGTTTATTACTAAGAGGTTTCAAAATTTATCGGAAAAGGGATTGCAGGGTTTATAGGACCTGGTAGTAATGGATGAAGTTTTAAAAATAATTCTTTTTATCCTTTTAATTATTTAATGCTAGAAAGATAGCGATGAATGTGGATTAAGGTTCTTGGAGGAAATTAAGATTTCTCTCTACTGCCCCTTGTCCTTCCATTGATCTCTATTTGTTTCTAGCCCTTAACAAAATAAGTATTAACTAATCTCAAATCGTGGTCGTGACTATCATTAATTGATAACGCGCCCGATAAAAGGGTTAGTATTCATTTTGCTAAAATTTATAAAAATTAAAGCATCAAAAGAAATTAAGGGATTTTTTCATCCATTATTCTACCCTATCCTACAAACCCTAGCAAGTAAGAATTTACTCGCTCATGGAGATCAACGTAGTAGAATAAATGTAGAAGAATACGTAACCCATAATTAAGATTGAAAACGTAGAAAGTAAATGCAGAATGTAATTGCAGAAAGTAATAAGGAAAGTAAAGTGCAGAAAGTAAATGCGGAAAGTAAATGCGACAAAATTAAAAGAAAGAACTGCCTTTATTGATTAACTATTGCATTACAAAATTTCTCGCTGAAAAAAGGTAGATTACAAAACCCTAGTTTGCTCGCTAGATCTCTCTCTCTTGAATTGAAATTTTGAATTGAATGTTGAATGTTTTGATAGGCAGCTCTCGGTCCTTTATATAGTCTCTGGAATTAGAAACCCTAGATACCATATTGAAGTATGTGAAATTACGATCAAGACCCTGAACTTTCAGATCCTACGGCCACCATCAAACCGCGCTTCCGTCGCCTATATAGCCCTTTGATCAAGGATCCGCCGCCGTTTGGTGGGATTGAGCATTCAATTTTCTCGTGGTTTCTTCTCTCGATATTTGGAGATCTTTCTGATAAAAATATTCTGAAAATATTGCTCTTAGTCTCCGTCGTTACTTGATTCTTCGATTTGCTCCTAATATTCGGCAGATTTGATTTGTTGAATCGATTTGCTGTAGATCTCTTACTTGTATTGCGGATCTGAGTTAATTTATTTTAATACCTGCACAATATCTCAAATAAAATTTTTAGTAACACTTGTTTTTATTTGAGATATTATTCCAACCAATTGATTGATATGATATCTTAAGAATATTGGTTAAAAATATTTGATATGATATGCATATTTTAATAATAGATATTTTATTTAAATATGTTATGCATAAATTTCCCTATTATATTAATTATAAATGAAGAAACATATGATAATAATCTTTTTACAAATAAACCCACATATGTTCTTTATTTACAAATAACACCGTTTATTAATTTATAATAATAGGGAAAAAGTCCATACAAATGTGCAATATATTTGACTGATCAAATACCCCCAAATTTATCTTTGATCATCCCAAACAAACTATTTATTAAAAAGAAAAAGAAAAATCTAGCACACTTTCATAGGCAACACGATTGCACTTAGCTCGTGCAACAAGCCTTTAAATCTCTAGGTGTCTCTAGTAGGAGGAGTGTTGTCTCCTGAGCGTTTTCAGCGGATTTCACCCACAAAATCCCAAAATAAAAGAAAGAAGACAAAAATTACATGTAAAGATAAGAAACATATAAAAGAAAAAACTTGAAAATAAGAGTTTCAATCTACACTAGTTTTTAAGTTGTCATGAGCCCTATCTTAATGGTCTTGAAAAAATGTCAGAAATCACATCCTCCCTTAATAAAACACCGTCTTTATTCTTTCTCCCTACCTTTCCTCTAAACATCGATCGTATACCCCTACGTGTGTGTAAAAGACATCTCTACACTTGCAGAATTCAATTCAAGCTATCATACTCTTGTCCATATTTCTTAGAAGTTTTTATTCGGTGATGTTTTAAATGGATTTGCTTACACATTCTTCATGCAACCGTTAATGCTTCTTGAGGCACTAACCAACCGATTACCAAATGTGCTCACTTATTATGGCGTAATTAGCAATATCCTAGTCTTGCAACACCTAAGGCTTAGCAGTGACTCCCAAACCAGTTGGTCTAAGGCGCTAGGTAATAAGGCACCCTCGCTATATTTTTTTTATGCTGCCTTAAATAATTACAAAACCAGTGCTCATTTTTCTGCACCATTTATAATTTATGTGTCATTTATATTTTGTTAATAATTTTTTTCCTTCATACTAAGGTTTCTAAACAAGAGTATTTCAAGGTATCCTCTACTATCCCAAATTTCAAGATGTGTGTAAGTGCATACAGTAGGGAATCAACGTTCAGAAGTTTGGACTCAAGAATAGGGACTATTTTTCAGAGTTATTTCTATCCGCAGACTAGTGATTCCTTCATCTTACTAACCCTTGGGACAACAGCTCATGACTACATATTACTTGCTTCGTTTTAAAATATCTAATTTTCTTGCATTTCTTAAGTCTTTTCCTCTCTTTCATATGTATTTTTCACTTTTTTTGTTGCCTTAAGTAATTACAAAACCAGTGTTCATTTTTTTGCACCATTTATATTTTATGTGTCATTTATATTTTGTTAATAATTTTTTCCCCTTCATACTAAGGTTTCTAGACAAGAGTATTTCAAGATATTCTCTACTATCCTAAGTTTCAAGATGTGTGTAAGTGCATATAGTAGGGTATCAACGTTCAGAAGTTTGGAGTCAAAAATAAGGACTATTTTCCAGACTTATTTCTATCCGCAGACTAGTGATTCCTTCATCTTACTAACCCTTGGGACAACAGCTCATGACTACATATTACTAGCTTCGTTTTAAAATATCTAATTTTCTTACATTTCTTAAAATTTTCCTCTCTTTCATATGTATTTTTCACTTTCTAACTTTTATTTCCAAATTTTTTATAGCTTTATTTTACGATTAATATTATAGTGCAAAATGATACATGAATAAGCACAAACCTCCCCCCAAACCTGTTTGCAGCAGTGTCCTCACTGATGTTGTTGATTGAGCGCAAAAACCTGTAGACTTAAGTGGAGAAAAATGGGGTTAAAAAGTTAGTCAAATAGAAAGCCGCCTTCAAACTTGTTCTTTGACATGCACATATATTTATTTATTTATTTATTTTATTATACACACCTCCATTCATAGATGAAATAGTGTTGCCGAAATATAGAGGTGAGGCGGAGGAAAGTTAGTTATGATAAAGCGGCTCCTGCAAAAGCAGGAGCTCCTCCGATGGGTCAGCGGAAAAATACGGTTTTAATTTATGCCCATTTACTTTGAAAATAGAACCGTTTTTGATATTTTCTACATCCACTGCACCGTGCGGGTACACATACCGCACCACAAAAGGTCCTTTCCGACGAGATCTTAGCTTATCTGGATGAAAATGGAGACGGGAATCGTAAAGAAGGATTTGTTGTCCTGGTGTAAAAGTTTTTCTTAAAAGGTTTTTGTCGTGGAACACTTTTGTCCGGTTCTTTACTATAACCGCATTATCGTAGGCCTCAACACAAAGTTCACTTAGCTCATTTAATTGCAGCTTCCGATAGCTGCCTGCTTGGTCAAAATCGAGATTAAGCTCTTTAATAGCCCACATTGCTTTTATGTTCGATCTCGACAGGAAGGTGACAAACCTTCCCAAACACCAGTCGGTAAGGAGACATGCCAAGATCGGTCTTATATATTGTCACGACCCGAATATTTCGACTCGTGACCGGCACTTAACCACGCAACGTCTAAATGCGTAACGCGACTAAGTAAGCCGAACCCAGAAATCAAAACCATTTAAAAGTAGTGAGTGTTGAAAACATTCAATTAAGATATTTAGAAAACCTTAAATAGTTCAATAAAGTTCTTTTTAAAGTTAAGTTATCCTTATAATAATTTTGGCAGCATTTCCTTTGTAAAAGTAACCCCGAAATCGGGTACAAAACAGGGCATAAGTGAAATGATATATATAATGAAATAAAGCATTCCCAAACGGGAGCAATCACGCCCAACGGCGGAAACCATCACCACAAGAGTAATATACGACGCCGTAGCGAAGAATGAGCAATAAGTAACATCACAGAATAATAAACTGCATAAACAAACAGTCGGCTCCCACGAGCTCGACACCAGAATACAAAAAAAAAATATACATCATCGTCCTCACACTGTCTCTAAGTCCAGTACATATATGGTAGATGGAGAATACTAGATACAAAAGGGGTACAATAAAAGTAATCAGATACCACAATCCACCTAAAAGCAAAACAGCTCTCGCACCAACTGTAGTGGTATCTGTAGCCAAAAGATGAAAAAGGCAGCCTGCCGCTACTACTCTGAGGGGCAACCTGCAAATACTGTGGCACAACGGGGGTGAGTTGCCAACTCGTGAATAGAGATAACATATAAAGGTAATCGCGAGCATGTACGTACTGCGCTACTCTAACATATGTCAGCAAGTAAGATCTATATGCGACAAGCAGTAGGTGCAATAATCATGCAAATGCTCTGTCAGGTAAAATAACTACAGGATGAGATACATGATAATCAATGCTGAGCATGGGATAAATAACATCTACACGGAATATCAACGTGGAAAAATAATCGGTGCCCAAAACTGCACCCAAATCCCAAATAAAACTCAGGCGCCGGCACTCTCCTCGGCCCTCAAATCCTGTAAATCTCTGAGAATCACGAGTGCCCAACATCGGCACTCAAAATATCATAAAATACTCGTGTCCAACATCGACACGCAAATCCTCATATATATCGGGCTCCGTAAGTCCGGGTTAGCCTACAGGCTCCGTCTGCGGTATCAGCTCTCGGCCCCGGTAGTACGGATCATCCCGCAACCATCTCTCGACTCTGGTCGGTATCCTCCGGATAACCGCCAGGTCTAACCAATCACCGGTAGGTACTTGCCCACCTCCAGGCTCAATCGGCAAAGTCCATCGATCATCTTGCCGAGGGGAACCATACCGGGTCCACCACGAACCTACAAACGGATCATCCAACACCTCGAATCGGGTTTCAAGCACACGTCTCAGCACCGAGAAAACGCGTGGTGGATGCACCAAAATATCATATCACGAGGAACCAGGTTTTTCAATAGTGCATCTTTTCTTAAAAAATCCCACGGTCCTCAAAACCAGAAATCACATGAAAATCCAAGACCAATAAGTAAATCAAATGCGATATGCTATGTACATCAAGCCATAATATAGGCACAAGGGGAAACCGCCTTTTAAATTAGTTTCAGTTTTTAAAGACATCACGCGGCTCCCAAGTTCTATGAAAATCATATCGAATCATATGTGAAATGAACTACAGCAATATAATCATGGCAATTCTACAGTGAGTGTGTCATGGCAATTACTAACGGTATGTGTGTAACATGCAGATTAGTGCTCGTGCAACATGAACCGTTAGTAATAGTGCGGTGTTCTATCAATTCTAAGTTTACATACATATAGTAGGGAATGCAGTATGCAACAACAGTATCCATGACAGTCAATGGGGTAAAAGCAACATATAGCTACAAGGTCCTATCAGCCCTTACGCATAACGCCATGCGGGCGATATCCCCGTAGATGTTAAATCTACTCACCGAAGTCTCGCGCTAAGTGTAGCCGACGACTTGCTTCCCCTTCTTCGCAGCGTCCGTCTCACTCGCCTGCGAACCTAGAATTATACAATATATCACACATAAGCTCAAATCCACAAAAACGTGATATTAAGGTCAAACTAGAAACCCGCATCGCAAACCAAGCGCGCGTGTGCGTGATACGCTAAAACGTGTGATTAAGCGTCCGAAACTACCTCGACGCGTCGCGATACGCAGAAACCCCAAACCCACACACGTATCATGTGTGTCGCGAAGATTTAAAATACGAGAAACGGGTAATTAGCTCCAGATTTTGATACAGAAAGAGTTTTGCAAAACTAGATATACCATAAAACCCCACATAGTAGCAGACACCTATCACCAAAACCTCAACCCCCAGGTCACCAATCTGGCCGCAATTTGCGGCCAGAAATAATATTTCGGCGGCCCAGGTTGGGAGCCTGCCTCCCGTGCTTTGTGTGTGTTTTCTCCTCCTAGTGTACGTGCTCCAGTAATTACAATTTTATTCAGAAATAATCAGAGTGCAAGCAGATTTCAACAGAGTCCCAAAACCAGTTAAAAAACAACATTTAGCACTAAATTGATACTTTAAGGTATTTTTGTGTAATCTGAAATGAAAACTTGGTTTGAACAGCTCTAATAGCACTTAAATGAGTTAACCAAGCCATAAAATTCCCAACTTATCATATACTTCACAAAATTCCTTTCAATATCACAAAAAGCACATAAAAACATGATTTTTAGCTAAAATACTACAAATTATGAGAAAGGGTGTTAAGTGTGAGTTTAGTACCTCCCAAAAGCCTTAGGAAAAACCAAAATTTCCAGTTCTTTCCTCAAGTGTGCAGACTTGCCTCCAAACTCCCCCAAAAAGCCATTTTTCTAAGGTTTTGAGTGCAAGAATGAGAGGTTTTGTGTAGGATTTTATATGGAATTAAAAGAGGAATGAAAGGAAAAGAAAAAGAGGGCGGGAATGTGTTGTAGTTTCTGCTGGAGCTGCTGTTTCTGCTGGAAATTTCAGCAAGAAAAGAAAAGAGAAAAGAGAGGGAGAAAGAAAAGGAAGAGAGAGAGAAGAGCCACATTAATTGCCTCCATGCCTCATTAATGCTCACCATACCTCCCTCTTTTCTCTCAAAAACAATTTCTTTTGTTTTAAAAGGAAAAAGAAAAAGAAAATTTGAAAAGGGTGAGAAGGAATAAGTATGTGCCACTAAAATGCTAAGTGTGCAAGCAAGCACACTAATCCTCATTAGGAAAGTAATTAAGGAAAATAATTCTAATTAAAAGAACACATTGCTAAATTAAAATTAATTAAAGATAATAAACCCCGTTTAAGTATATGAAACCCCAATTCATCTCAATTGGACTAGATAAAAAGGAAATTAAAATTTTACGGGTTTTCATGAAAACACGCATCAATATTATCTAACGCGAAATAACCCTAAACGAGTTTTCAAAGTGTTACAATCTACCTCCCTTAAAGAAATTCGGTCCCCGAATTTAAAATATAACAACACGTACCTTTAAAGAGATGGGGATATCTCTTCCTCATCTCGCTCTCGGTCTCCCAAGTGACCTCCTCGCTGTTCGGGCCACGCCAAAGTACCTTGACTGACGGTATGTCCTTCGATCTCAATTTCTTCACTTGTCGATCCAAAATGATCACCGGCTGCTCTACATAAGAAAGGTCACGCTCAAGATGGATCGTCGGGTGCTGAATCGCATGCGAAGGATCGTGAAGATACTTGCGGAGCATTGAAACGTGAAATATGGGGTGCACATCTGGAAAGCTGGGCGGAAGGGCTAACCGATACGCAACTGCACCAACACGCTCAAGGATCTCAAAGGGGCCCATATATCGGGGGCTAAGCTTCCCTTTCTTCCCAAATCTCATTACACCTTTCATTGGGGAGACCCTCAAGAAAACATGATCACCTACAGAAAACTCAAGTCTGCGCCGACGACGGTTCGCATAAGATCTCTGCCTACTCTGGGCTGCCCTCATCCTATCGCGAATCAACTGGATCTTCGCGGTCGTCTCCTCAACAATCTATGGCCTTAAGTTACTGCTCTCATTGAGCTCCGTCCAACAGGCGGGTAATATGCATCTCCTCCCATAAAGAGCCTCAAACGGTGCCATCTGAATGGTCTCCTGGTAGCTGTTATTGTAGGAGAACTCTACTAAGGGCAAATGATGATCCCAGCTACCTCCGAAGTCTAATATGCACGCTCTGAGCATGTCCTCGAGAGTCTGAATAGTCCGCTCTGACTGTCCGTCGGTCTGCGGATGAAATGCTGTGCTGAAACTCAAACGGGTGCCCAAAGCCTCCTGAAGCCTCTGCCATAGTCGGTTGGTAAACTGGGTGCCTCTGTCGGACACGATATATGTTGGAACTCCGTGCAGTCGTACGATCTCGTCGATGTATATCTGGGCATACTGAGCAAATCCGAAAGTCGTCTTCACCGGTAGAAAGTGAGCCGCTTTCGTCAAACGATCCACGATCACCCAGATGGAGTCATACCCTCGACTAGTCCTGGGTAGACCCACAATGAAGTCCATAGAAATCTGTTCCCATTTCCACTCCGGAATGGGCAACGGCTGTAGCTCTCCCGCGAGCCTCTAATGCTCGGCCTTGACTTGCTGACAAGTCAGGCATCTCGACATGAAATCTGCGATGTCCCTCTTCATACCGTCCCACCAGTAAACATCTCTCATATCGTGGTACATCTTGGTGGAACCTGGATGAACACTGTACACCGAGCGATGTGCCTCCTCAAGAATCTCACGCCGCAGTCCCTCTGCATCTGGTACGCATAGTCTAGTCCCAAATCGTAGTATCCCCTGATCATCGATCACGAACTCGGAAAATCTGCCCTGTCCCATCTGTGTCATGATTTCTGAACACCGGTCATTACTGTGCTGTGCCTCATGTATACGGTCGAGCAACTGTGGGCGTGCATGAACATGCGCAATCTGTCCTCCTATCGGCGTAAACTCGAACTGCATCCGGCTGTCGCATAGGATCTGCTAATCTGCCGACGACTGCCTCTGCACTGCGCTCAAATAAGATAGACTACCCCCGGGCCTCCTGCTCAAAGCATCCGCCACCACATTAGCCTTGCTCGGGTGGTACAAGATCTCGCAATCATAATCCTTCACTAACTCCATCCATCGGCGTTGTCTAAGGTTCAGGTCTCGCTGCTGAAATATACTTTAAGCTCTTGTGATCAGTGAATATCTGGCACGACTCGCCGTATAAGTAATGTCGCCAGATCTTAAGTGCAAAGACCATCGCAGCCATCTCCAAATCGTGAGTGGGGTAGTTCTGTTCATGTTTCTTCAATTGCCGCGAAGCATACGCGATCACCCTATCATGCTGCATCAATACACACCCTAGCCCCACTAGAGAAGCATCACAATATACCACAAATCCGCCTGACCCTGAAGGCAATGATAATACTGGCGCCGTAGTCAGTAGAGCCCGTAACTGCTGAAAACTGTGCTCACACTCCTCCGTCCAAACGAAAGGAACTCCCTTCCAGGTCAACCCGGTCAAAGGTGTAGCAATACGGGAGAAGTCCTGCACGAATCGCTTGTAGTAGCCGGCCAGCCCTAGGAAGCTGCGAATCTCCGTAACTGATGTGGGTCTGGGCCAACTCTGAACGGCCTCGATCTTTCTCGGGTCTACACATATACCGTCTCGTGAAATCACATGCCCCAAGAAGTCTACGCTGTCCAGCCAAAAAGCACACTTAGAGAATTTGGCGAAAAGCTGATGCTCCCTCAAGGTCTGCAGCGTAATCCACAGGTGCTGCTCGTACTCCTTTCTACTCCGAGAATACACCAGAATATCGTCAATGAATACAATGATGAACAAATCAAGATATGGCCGGAAAATACGGTTCATCAAGTCCATAAATGCTGCTGGCGCATTGGTGAGTCCAAACGACATCACCAAAAACTCGTAATGGCCGTAGCGCATGCGGAAAGCTGTCCTAGGAATGTACTCCTGTCGAACCCGCAGCTGATGGTAGCCTGATCGCAAATCGATCCTCGAAAAGTATCTTGCCCCCTGAAGCTGGTCAAATAAATCGTCGATGCGTGGCAAAGGATACCTGTTCCGCACTGTGACTTTGTTCAGCTGGCGGTAGTCAATACACAAACGCAAACTACCGTCCTTCTTCTTAACAAACAGGACCGGAGCACCCTAAGGAGAAACACTGGGTCGAATAAGTCCCTTATCCAGCAAATCTTGCAACTGGCCCTTCAATTCTCTAAGTTCCGCCGGGGCCAACCGATAAGGCGGTATAGAAATAGGCCCCGCGCCAGGAACCAAATCAATACAAATAGAAATGTCGCGCTCGGGCGGTAGCCCAGGAAGCTCGTTAGGGAACACATCAGGGAACTCGCTAACAACCGGAACCTGATCTAACGGAACCTCTGTAGCTCTAGTATCACAAACATAGGCGAGAAATCCCTGACATCCCCTCCTCAAAAGCTGTCCAGCGCGAAAAGAAGAAATCAAACTGTGAGGGGTGGCACCACGGTCCCCCAACACAACAAAAACCGACTTGCCGGGAAAACAAAATCTAACTGTCTTCTCACGGCAGTCCACAGAAGCATAGCACGTGGCTAACCAATCCATGCCCAAAAGAACGTCGAAGTCTAACATCTCAAGAAGGATCAAGTCGACAGGCAACTCTCTCTCGCCAATACAGACGGTACAGGATCGGAACACGTGCCTAGCAACAAACGACTCTCCCACAGCAGTGGTCACAACAAGCGGCTGATCAAGCAAACCGGACTCTCTACCCAAACTCGGCACAAAGTATGTGGATACGTACGAGTGCATGGATCCGGGGTCGAATAACACGTGTGCATCAACCGAACATACTGGAAGGATACCTGAGACCACCGCATTGGACGCCTGCGCGTCCTGTTGCGTCAAAGCAAAAACTCGCGCCTGTCCTCCACCTGTGACTGACTGTGCTCTGCCTCGGTCGCTTGATTATTCCAAAAATACTTGTTTACCGTAATCAGAAACGGTGTCGCTTTGCAGCTAGCCGATGAGTACGGGTCGATCCACAGAGATGTGTAATTTTCTGCTTTATGTTTTTACGAGTTGATTCCGATCTTTGTTTGGTTTTTGTCGATTGATTTAAAAACTAATTTATATGATATGAAAGAACTTGTTAGGATTAGGTCGAAGGTAGGGTTGATGAGATTAATATTGTCACCTCTTTCAATGCCGTTTGATTAAAGATTTTTAGAAATCACAACAATTATTAGCAAAGGGGATTAGGATGATTGGGAAGAAACAAAGTTTCTCCCTCTAGATTCTTGTCCGTCCTTTCCTATTAATTGCTATAATCTTCATGGACGTCATGTATGTCCGGCCCTTTATACTACGGTTCACCGTTACCTCGTAGGTAGGGTGCCGTAGGGGGCGGATCATGCATGCGTGCATGAAGTTCTAGTTTTGAAAATGTGTTGGCATTGAAGGAGGTGAGAGATATTCATCTCTCACTCCTTACCTTGTTCATAACCCTAACAAGCGAGGGTTTTACTCGCTCATTAGGGGAATTGCTAAAATTGGCATTTTTTTGTTATGTTTTAATGTATGCTGTTTGGGTCTAAAATTATCACTTATCTACTGCAGATTAAAAAGAACTATACTAGTTAACTAAGGCAAGTAATATAATTATACTAGCTAGGGCAAGAAAAGAATTAATACTAAGGCATGAAAATGAAGAACACTTACAAAAATGATGCTCTTGATCTCTCAACAATTCTGATTTTATTGATTAAAAAGAAGCATACGTTTTACAGCTTTGTGAGTACAATTTATAAGAAAACAGAGAAGCTAGGGTTACAAATTCTCGCACACATGATTTTACAGATATGCCCACGGAAATCCCAACACCCGCACCGACGCACCGACACAAGAAGTCGGCGCCGACACGGGCATTAAATGGCCGCGGAACCGCGGCATTTGTTGGCTTGGACCGCGGTTCCGCGGCCCTTTGGTGAGCTCAGCTCACCAACTTCTCTGAGCTGCATCTTGGTTGTTAGGGCTTCTTAGTTCTTCATAACTTTTCTCTGTTTGGCTTCTTAGTCTTCTTCAGATCTTCAGTGAAATTTGTAGTGGTCTTTTAACCGTTTCCTTTAACATTTCGGACATGCATTGCCTTGTGAATTGTTCTTCGTCTAGGTTTAAGTAGGATCCGTCTACTTGTTGGTCAAAAGTCCCTTTTCTGTATCAACTTTCGTCTTTTTCACCGTGTTCGTATCCAAGAGCCTGTATCCTGTAACATGCAACGAACGTGCGTCAAGAGTACCTGTTTACTTATAAAATGAATAAAAGTGGGGAGTATGAATTGCAATATTATGATATGAACAAATACCCCCAAACTTATCTTTTGCTCGTCCTCGAGCAAACTTATTATTTTATTCTAACCTAGCCGCACTTTCGCAGGGAAACGCGATTGCACTGAGCACGTGCAACAAGCCGTTAAACCTCCAGGTGTCCCTAGTAGGAGGAGTGTTGTCTCCTGAGGGTTTTCAGCGGATTACACCCACAAAATCCTATCAATTTGGTTTTTTTTCGACTTTTGTTTTCTAATTAGGTTTTCTAACAAGGAATTCTATTATCGTCGACCTACAAATTACCCACCCATATTCTTCACACTTCCTCATTATTTAATTTAAGATTATATATGTTCTATAGAATTACTTAGCTTTCGGCATTTCTTAAGTTTTCCTTCTAGGGTTTCATCTCCGCTTAGGAATTTCTATCAACTCTACTAAAGATACAAGTTATATTCTTCATTCCTTTCTCTTATCTAAACTCTAATCACATATCCCCACGTGTATGTAAATATCACCCCTACACTTGGAAATTCAAATCAAGCAATCGTACTCTCGTCCACTGTCCAAAGCACTTATTAATTGGTGAATTTTCGCTTACACATCCTTCATACGACCGTTAATACTTCTTGAGGTACCAACAACCGATTACAAGATGCGTTAGCATTTAAAAGCGTACTTCCTAGTTTTGTAACACCCAAGGCTTTAGCAGTGACTCCCAAACCAGTTGGTCTAAGGCACTAGGTGATGAAGCACCCTCGCTAAATATTTTTCTATGTTTTAGCCTTAAGTAACCACAAAACCAGTGTCCATTTTTTTTCCTCTATTCACTTTTTTCTTCTTCTTCGTACTAAGAACTTTAGACAAGAGCAATTCAAGGTCTCTTCTACTATTCCAAGTTTCAAGGTGCGTGATTGTGCAAATTGTAGGGTATATGTTTTCAGACTCTAGACTTAAGCTAGGAATTATTTTTCAAACTTATACTCTAAAAGTTTCGATACTCTTCCTTCGTTTCGACTTATCCCAAGAAGTGAACCCAAAATTTACCTATTTCTAAATATCCTACAAAGACATATACTTTCTACCATTAAACTCTAAGGAATGTTATTTTTACGGTTTTTAATTTGCTAAGTCTAAGATCTAGTTTTTCCTAGCCAGTTAACCTATTCATCAAACTCAAGTCAATTAACCAGAATTGAATACATTAATTTTTATAATTTTTGAAAATTTTCAAATTTTATGGGTTTTTCTTTTTCTAAATTTTTTTTTATATTTTCAAATTTTTCAAATTTTTATGATTTTTATATAAAGATGCAATGCAGAAATTAAATATGCAAAAAGAATATATACAAAATGAAAATATGCAATGCAAAAGATAACTATATACACTACCTTCTCCCCCAAACTTGAGCAAAGCAGTGCTCTCACTGCCCGGCCCCACGTCTCGCTCGTGAGCGTGAACGTGATCGTTCCCCTCTAGCCAAAAGGGTTTGAATACCCCTCTCAATTTCCGTCAACCGACGGTCGTGATCTCGTGCTGTCGCCCGAAACTCATCCCTCAAAGAATCAATCCTTCTTACCGTTCTCCGCATCAATCGTGCATGCTCTTGAGGGGTCAGTTCTTCCCCGCTCGATGTAGAGCTAGAGCTAGGGGTGCGTGCGGGAATATTCTCTGCCGGTTCCGTTCGTGACCAAATATCAGTAAGTCTAGAGTAGGACGAAGTAACGCCCTCAACGAGTGGTCGAACCGGAACTCCGTCTATCATGTATGAATCAAATTCCTCGACGGGGAGGAAATAACGACAGAGTTGGGTGACTAGCATGGGACATGGGTAGATGGGACCTCTTTTCCCCGCACCTATAGAATGGAGCAATACGCTGCACATGTCGAACCGTGAATTTTTAATCATCAGTGTGTGTACGACATGTAAGGAGGGGGTGAAGAAAGTCGTGTTGTGCGAATTACCAAAGATATTGTTTTGTGCCCACCGGCACACAGTAAAAACGTTCGCAAAAAGGGTCCGTGCTTGGATACCCTTACGCGGCTCTCTCGCGCAGTCATTCCCCATCAAGGGCATATAATCCTCAAAGTGCAAGGGGTGGTCATGTGCGGGTACACGTGGTATGAGTGTGATCTCGTGGATCATGTCCCTATCAATGTGAATTACGCGATCTCCCCAATTTATTTTAATGTAGCCTAAGTTGTCTAGACTATTACCCTCCATTAATTCATAAAACTGGGCAACTAGTTCAGGTAGGGCAAACGCAGAGGAGTGATTATAGGTCAGGAAATTCCATCCCCTTTGCTCGATTTCATGTGCAAAATATCTACCGTACACTTCGTGCGTGAAAACTGGGGTAAAATCTCTCTCAAATTGCATTTTATATGCCATGATAATTTTACAGAAAAAGTATGCTAAAAACATAGAGGAAAAACTCAGATTTACCTCCCCTGAAAATTTCAGGGGGCGACGACACTAGAAGGCGGCGGAAGCGCGGCGATCTGGCGGCGGCGCGGCGAGATTTTTCTGGAGCAGGTCGGTGGCGGCGGCTAGGGTTTTTTGGAGAGAAAATATTAGGGTTATGAGGACGGGAGGGCTCGGCTCTCTTTAAATAGAGGGGAAAGAGGGTTATTTGAAGAAAACACCCTCAAAAATGAGGAATTTATTTGTAAAAAAAAATGTCAGCACTTAATTCTGAAAATTTGCAATTAGGTCCAAAATATATTTTTATTTATCATTTTTTCTTTTTTATATATTTTTTATAGTATTTTGGGATTATATATTTACAAATTATATACACACCCCCAAACTTATTTGAAATAATGTTTTGGAAAAAGGAAATTTGGGGGTGAGAGTGGAGGAAAATCACTCAGTGTAGATCGGCTCCTGCAAAAACAGGAGCTCCTCCGAAGGGTCCGCTGTGAAGAACGGTTTCAGTCGATGCCCATTCACTTTGAATAAGGTACCGTCTTCAGGATTTTCAAGATCAACAGCACCGTGCGGATAAACGGTGCGGACTACAAAAGGTCCTCTCCATCTGGAATGGAGCTTGCCGGGATGATAATGTAACCGAGTGTCATAAAATAAAATGTAACCCTTCGAAAATCGTTTAGGCAGTTTTTCGGTAATCGGCCAATTTTTCGGCTTTTTCCGTAAAAAGTCAAAATTGATATTTTTCATTGTAGACCTAATTATACAAAATTTAGGTAAGATATTACTATAATTTTGTCACTAAAATGTCACTTATAATTTTCTAGTTAAATAAATTTTTTTCGTAATTAATTAATTTTTTTATTATTTTAAGCCTTTTTAAATACATTTAATTAGGGATAAATACAAATTTAATTAGGTAAATTTCTTAATTAGGAGTCTTTATAAGCTAAAATATGGTGTTAATAAAATTATATCATGTCTTGCAAACTTTTGGTTTTATGGTGGGAAAATTATGAAAAAAATGATGAAAAAGGGGTTTTTTTGGAAAAAGTTGAAATGAAAAGCATTAAATGATATCATATGATATTTGTTTGACCTAGAAACTTCTTCAAAACTCCCACAACCTCCCTCCTCTACCTCAGGTCGAGCTCAACCTGAGCAAACCCCATTTCCCTCTCTCTTTCTTGCTTCTAAAATCATGAAAAAATCATCAAAATCCACCGAAATCAACACATTTCTTCACAAATTCAAACCATAATCCTATTCCACCTCTTTCCAACCCTAATTTGCTTCAAAACAAGGTAAAAGGAGGCATCTTTCAAGGTCAAGTGCAAGTTAGGGTTCACTTGTAAGGTATAAATCCTAAACTAGTTGTTAAATTTGTAGTTTAAATAAGCTAAATTAGTATTTTAAAGTGTTAATTTCATTGTAATGGTTGGTTTTTGAAAATTCAAGAGAAGGTTTTGATTTTAGAAATTAGGGTTTGTAGCATAATGGTGGGATTATATTAGGGATGGTTATCTAGGTGATTAGAGTGGTTAATTGTGTATTGGTATGCTCGCTAAAACGACAAATTTCAACGTTTGTATCGATTTGGTTTGAAAATCGCTTACTAGATTTTTACGAAAAATAGTATGCGTTCAAATTGCGCTAGGTTAGCGATATTATTAGCTTCGTATAGGATTATTAGAGTGCGCGAACGTGGGGTTTCGTCTAGTCGGGTTGTAGTTTTGTCGATTTCCCCGAAATGACGATTTTAGCTAAAAATTAGCGATTTTCGTGCGTTTTTCCGCGCACCGAGTGCATGCTATGTTTAATTTGTGAGCGTCGATATTTGTATAATGTGACTTGCATCATTTTAGGTGTTGTAATCTTATACTTGGTGTTGTGCAAATTTAGGATCGGTCGGGGAAACTTCGGATACGGCGCGCAAAGGCAAGGCGGTGGCCGGATCAGATTAGCGGGGATTTCTGGTGAGTAGATATATTCATCTATGGGGGAATCGTCTGGATGGCGTGAGGCCCCCCCCCTCCATAGTTAGGATTACTCTACTTTATGCAATAATTATATTGTTAGCTAGCTTATCCATTTATGTACATTGCATACCCTTACAGCTAACCCTATACTAGATTGCATGGACATTCATATGACATTCATATATACATATGCGATATCATTTCGTAGGACACGAACACCTTACCATTGGCATCTATTGCACGCGCACTATTCATGTGACACACACGCCTTTGGTATTTGCCATGCCCCGGGCACTATAAAAACCTGTTTAGCTTAGTAACGCCATTGCATTCATACATGATATTTGAGATTGTATCGCACGCATATACCTCGCATTACTATCATATTTACATAGATTTCTAGCCAAACTCTCACATCATATACATTGATATTATAGACACTTATCATATATAACATGTGGACATTATGATTTCTTGAGGATTTCAGTTTGCTGCGATTTCTGGATTTTTTTTGGGGAAAACCGCAAGAATTTAACAAAGCTTATATTTATCATTTTTAAAACGAAGTTGCGGTTTTCTCGTGACGTATGTGTCGTCCACCATGAGTTTTCATGTTTTCTGTTGGATTTCGAGACCCGATTCGAGGAGTGGATGAACCGTCTCGGGTACATGGTGGGCCCGGTATGGTACTCCGGGGCAAGAAGATCGAGTTGTAGACGATGAGCCTGGCAGGGGAAGACTACCTACCGGTGATGTCTGGCGCGGCGGATATCCGGAGGATACCGACCGTTGTCGTGAGATTTATGATATGGGCCGATCCGGACTGACGGAGCCCGACATTGAGACAGATATGATTCCTATTTGGTGTCGATGCTTGACACGGGTTTTCTGAGGATTTCTTGATGATATTTGGCTATTATGCAGACATTCGTTTTCTAAAAGTTAATAATGCAGTAACTTTAACATTTAAAACACTTAAAGAGTTAGAAAAGATATTGCATACATGTGCATGCATACTAGAGTTATTATATCACATATGGACATACATGTTGTTCCGCATTGCGTGCATTCTTACGATTGCCTTACTAGATGTTATATTTACTCACGAGCTGGCAACTCACCCCCGTTGTGCCACAGTGTCTTGCAGGTCGGACCCGTCAGTCTTGTAGCGGCGGGCTATCTTGTCATCAGTTCCTTTTGCGCAGACTCGCGACATCGCCCGTAGGTGGGTTGCGAGTATACTTTATTTCTTTTTGCTTTATCATTGTATCTAGTATTCTCCATCTACCACTTGTATTGTATATGCGACCTAGTGATGAGACTGAGAGATTTGTATATTTTTGGTTTCTTTTGGGTCGAGCTCACTTGAGCCGACGTGTGTTTTCTGGTATTTGCATCTCTTTTATGCTCTTTTTCTTGATATTACTATTATATTGCATGTGGTTGTGATCCGCCTTGGGCGAAGAGCTAGCTCCCGCTTGGGGATGCCATTTTTATAATTACAGGTTTATTATCTTGTTGTACCCATTTTGGGGGATAGAAAATACAGGGGAGACTCTGCCGAAATTTTCGGGAATTTTTGATGTTCTTTTTTTGGATTCTATGCAACTTAATTGATTTCAAAACCGTTTTCATTTAAGGTTTTCCTTCACTCTCTTTTGATTTTCGGTTAGATTTCTGGGCTTTGGCTGACTTAGGTTACGGTACGCCTTTAGACGTCTCGTAATCTAAGTGCCAGTCACGTTCCGTACTTTCGGGTCGTGACAAAGTTGGTATCAGAGCGTAGGTTTTACCTTTCTGAGTGTAGGACGACCTTGGTAGATGGAGTAGGTGACTTAAGCAGAGTGGCGTAGCGTGGGTATGATCCGCGGCATACTTACGATACGGTACTCCGCCTAAGTGACCTTAGGACATAATTGCTTGTATTTCCTTTCTTGATTCCTTGCATTCCTTGATTCAATTGCAATGATCTTATCAGTCCTGTTTCTTATTCCAGCTTCGATGCCGCCAAAGACTACGAGAGCTCAGCGGGCTGCCGCTAGGGATGAGATTCGAGCGGGCTCGTCTGAGGCGAGGATCGAGCGGGAGGATACGCCTACCCCTCAGGGTCATACTGATCCGCCTTATCCTGACCGTATTGCCAGATTAGAGGCCGGCATGCAAGAGTTGCGGCAGATGATGGGATCTTTAGTTGAGTCCAGCCGGGCACAGAGATCCGAGGACGTTCCTTCCACCGCACGGACCACGATCGTACCTGCTGCACAGATGGTCACTCCTGCTGCTGCTACGGAGACTATTCCTGTTTCACTACAGGAGTTTATGAGATTGAGACCTCCAGCTTTTACCGGTACAGATGCGACAGAGGACCCACAGACATTTCTCGATAGGATGGCACGGATTGGCCGTTCGTTGAGGTGTTCTGAGGATAGATTGGTGGAGTTTGCGAGTTTTCGTCTGGAGGGTCTTGCCCAGACATGGTACGACTCAGTAGAGAGAGGCCGAGCTGCAGGTCTGCCTTCTATGACCTGGGATGAGTTTACAGCTGCATTTCTTGCCCGTTTTCTTCCGGAGAGTGTTCGAGATGCTCGAGCCCGTAGTTTTGAGTCTTTGCGCAAGACTCCGGGGATGACAGTGTCGGAGTATGATATACAGTTTACCCAGTTGTCTCGATATGCTCCGTACCTAGTCGACACAGAAGAGAAGAGGATAAAGAGGTTTGTACGAGGGCTTGATACACAGCTATTCCTTGCCATCGGCACCCAGCACTTTGATACATACGCAGCCGCGATGGACGCAGCCTTACTTTTGGAGGAGCGTATTTCTGAGACTCCGGTCGTTTCTGGGCCGAAGAGGATCCGTACTGATACGCCAGCTCAGCGGCAGATGGGCAGACATCGTGATAGATTATTTCCGGGAGATGGCGGAGGCAGAGGATTGAGACGAGGTCAGTTATTTGGTTCATATCCACAGACCCAGCAGTCGTCTCCAGGATGTTTTCGGTGTGGGAGTCAGTACCACCGTGTCAGAGACTGTACCATGGGACGCCAGGGCGCGGCGACAGTCCCGCATGTGACTTTACCACCCTCACCACCTTCTCAGAGAGCTTTACTTCCTACTCCTGATGATGCTCCACGCCAGTCAGATGCTTCTAGAGGCCGTGGGCGTGGCGGTCCAGTCCAGAGAGGACGAGGCGACAGAGGCAGAGGCAGAGGCCGAGGTAGAGGCAGAGGACAGCCAGCTATTAGTGGTGGACAGGCCCGAGTATTCGCATTGACTCCTCAGGATGCACAGGCATCCAATGCCGTCGTGACAGGTACTCTGCCAGTATGTTCTTTTGATGCACGGGTATTATTTGATCCGGGCTCCACACATTCCTATGTTTCCACGTATTTTGCACCGAGGTTAGGCCGAGAGTCTTCTCCGTTAGATCAGCCGCTTGTCGTTATTACCCCGGTAGGCGAGTCTTTTGTTGCCCGTTTTGTGTATCGATCGTGTTTCGTTCGTATTGGGGAGAGAGATTCTTCAGTAGATTTGATTCTCCTCGATATGCTAGACTTTGACGTTCTTCTTGGTATGGACTGGCTAGCCACCTGTTATGCATCTGTGGACTGCCGTGAAAAGGCAGTCAGATTCAGTTTTCCTGGTGAGCCGGTTCTTATTATTCAGGGAGATCGTAGTGCTACCCTTCCCAGCTTGATTTCATCTCTTCGCGCTGGTCAGCTCTTAAGGAAAGGGTGTCAGGGATTCTTAGCCTATATTTGCGATACTAGCTCCACAGAGGTTCCGTTGGACCAGGTCCCTGTTGTGAGAGAGTTTCCTGATGTATTCCCTGACGAGCTGCCTGGTCTGCCACCAGAGCGCGAGATTGAGTTCTGTATTGACTTGATCCCTGGCACGGGGCCTATTTCTATACCTCCTTATCGGATGGCCCCGGCGGAGCTGAGAGAGCTAAAGGATCAGTTACAGGACTTGCTGGACAAAGGGCTTATCCGACCGAGTGTGTCACCTTGGGGTACTCCCGTCCTGTTTGTTAAGAAGAAGGACGGAAGTATGCGTTTATGCATTGATTATCGTCAGCTGAACCGGGTTACTGTACGGAACAGGTATCCCCTACCCCGCATTGATGACTTATTTGATCAGCTCCAGGGTGCAGGGTTTTTCTCGAAGGTTGATTTACGGTCAGGTTATCACCAGTTGCGGGTTCGGAAGGAGGATATTCCGAAGACCGCCTTCCGTACTCGTTATGGTCATTATGAGTTCTTGGTGATGTCGTTCGGGCTCACCAATGCCCCGGCAGCATTTATGGATTTGATGAACCGCGTATTCAGGCCGTATCTCGATCAGTTCATCATTGTGTTCATTGACGACATCTTGGTTTATTCTCGGAGCCGGGAGGAGCATGAGCAGCACTTACGTATCACATTACAGACTTTGAGGGAGCATCAGCTGTTCGCCAAATTCTCCAAGTGCGCATTCTGGCTAGACAGTGTCGACTTCTTGGGTCATGTGGTGACGAGAGATGGTATTTGCGTGGACCCGAAGAAGATCGAGGCAGTTCAGCGTTGGCCTAGACCAGTATCAGTTACAGAGGTTCGCAGTTTTCTAGGTCTGGCCGGCTATTATCGACGTTTTGTCCAGGATTTCTCCCGCATTGCTGCACCGTTGACCGGGTTGACCCGGAAGGGGGTTCCTTTTGATTGGACCCAGGCATGTGAGGATAGCTTCCAGCAGTTGAAGACTCGTCTGACTACTGCTCCAGTGTTAGCATTGCCTTCAGGATCAGGCGGGTTTGTGGTATATTGTGATGCTTCTAGAGTGGGGCTGGGATGTGTGTTGATGCAGCACGACAGAGTTATCGCGTATGCTTCTCGGCAGCTAAGGAAACACGAGCAAAACTACCCCACCCATGATTTAGAGATGGCTGCAGTAGTATTTGCACTTAAGATCTGGAGACATTACCTATACGGTGAGTCGTGCCAGATATTCACTGACCACAAGAGTTTGAAGTATATCTTCCAGCAGCGAGACCTGAACCTGAGACAGCGCCGTTGGATGGAGTTGGTGAAGGATTATGACTGCGAGATTCTATACCATCCGGGCAAGGCGAATGTGGTGGCAGATGCTTTGAGTAGGAGGCCCGGAGGTAGCTTATCTTGTTTGAGCGCAGTACAGATGCAGTCGACGGCGGATTGGCAGGTTTTATGTGATAGCAGAGTGCAGTTCGAGTTTACTCCTACAGGGGGACAGCTGGCCCATTTCAGAGCACGCCCACAGTTACTTGACCGTATTCGCGAGGCACAGTCCGGCGATGCCCGTATCTTAGAGATTATTGAGCAGATTCGGCAGGGTAGAGTTTCTGAGTTCGTGATTGATGATCAGGGGATACTTCGATTTGGGACTCGACTGTGTGTGCCAGATTCAGAGGGACTGAGGCGTGATATTCTCGAGGAGGCACATAGATCCGTATACAGTGTGCATCCAGGTTCCACCAAGATGTACCGTGATTTGAGAGAGGTTTACTGGTGGGACGGGATGAAGAAGGATATTATAGACTTTGTGTCGAGATGCCTGACTTGTCAGCAAGTCAAGGCTGAGCACCAGAGGCCAGCCGGTGAGTTACAGCCTTTGCCCATCCCTGAGTGGAAGTGGGAGCAGGTCTCCATGGACTTCGTTGTGGGTCTACCCAGGACCAGTCGAGGGTATGACTCTATTTGGGTGATTGTGGATCGACTGACGAAAGCGGCTCACTTCCTGCCAGTGAGGACCACTTTTGGATTTTCTCAGTACGCCCAGGTTTATATTGATGAGATAGTGCGACTGCATGGTGTTCCGACTTGCATCGTGTCCGACCGTGGCACCCAGTTTACCAGCCGATTGTGGCAGAAACTACAGGAAGCTTTGGGCACCCGATTGAGTTTTAGCACAGCCTTTCATCCTCAGACTGACGGTCAGTCGGAGCGTACGATTCAGACTCTTGAGGACATGCTCAGAGCTTGTGTTTTAGATTTCGGTGGTAGCTGGGATCGTCATTTGCCTTTGATCGAGTTTTCCTACAATAATAGCTTCCAGGAGACGATTCAGATGGCACCTTTCGAGGCTTTATATGGGAGGAGATGTCGATCGCCTGTATGTTGGACAGAGCTCAGGGAGAGCAGTATTTTGGGGCCGCAGATTGTGCAGGAGACGACCGAGAAAATACAGCTGATTCGGGACAGGATGAGAGCGGCACAGAGCAGGCAGAAATCTTATGCTGACAGGCGCCGTCGCCGACTCGAGTTCGCTATTGGCGATCATGTTTTCCTGAAGGTCTCTCCGATGAAGGGTGTGATGAGATTTGGGCGGAAAGGGAAACTGAGTCCTAGATATGTTGGTCCTTTCGAGATCCTAGAGCGTGTTGGTCCAGTCGCTTATCGGTTAGCTCTTCCGTCCAGCTTCCCCGATGTTCACCCCGTATTCCATGTCTCGATGCTCCGCAAGTACCTTCATGATCCTTCCCAGGCGATTCAGCACCAGACGATCCAGTTAGAGTGTGACCTTTCTTTCACCGAGCAGCCGGTTGTCATCTTGGATCGGCAGGTGAAGAAATTGAGGTCGAAGGTCATACCGTCTGTCAAGGTTCTTTGGCGTGGCCCGAACAGCGAGGAGGTCACCTGGGAGACCGAGGTCGAGATGAGGAAGAGATATCCCCATCTTTTTGAAGGTACGCGTAGTTAAATTCTAAATTCGGGGACCGAATTTCTTTAAGGGGGGAAGATTGTAACCCTTCGAAAATCGTTTAGGCAGTTTTTCGGTAATCGGCCAATTTTTCGGCTTTTTCCGTAAAAAGTCAAAATTGATATTTTTCATTGTAGACCTAATTATACAAAATTTAGGTAAGATATTACTATAATTTTGTCACTAAAATGTCACTTATAATTTTCTAGTTAAATAAATTTTTTTCGTAATTAATTAATTTTTTTATTATTTTAAGCCTTTTTAAATACATTTAATTAGGGATAAATACAAATTTAATTAGGTAAATTTCTTAATTAGGAGTCTTTATAAGCTAAAATATGGTGTTAATAAAATTATATCATGTCTTGCAAACTTTTGGTTTTATGGTGGGAAAATTATGAAAAAAATGATGAAAAAGGGGTTTTTTTGGAAAAAGTTGAAATGAAAAGCATTAAATGATATCATATGATATTTGTTTGACCTAGAAACTTCTTCAAAACTCCCACAACCTCCCTCCTCTACCTCAGGTCGAGCTCAACCTGAGCAAACCCCATTTCCCTCTCTCTTTCTTGCTTCTAAAATCATGAAAAAATCATCAAAATCCACCGAAATCAACACATTTCTTCACAAATTCAAACCATAATCCTATTCCACCTCTTTCCAACCCTAATTTGCTTCAAAACAAGGTAAAAGGAGGCATCTTTCAAGGTCAAGTGCAAGTTAGGGTTCACTTGTAAGGTATAAATCCTAAACTAGTTGTTAAATTTGTAGTTTAAATAAGCTAAATTAGTATTTTAAAGTGTTAATTTCATTGTAATGGTTGGTTTTTGAAAATTCAAGAGAAGGTTTTGATTTTAGAAATTAGGGTTTGTAGCATAATGGTGGGATTATATTAGGGATGGTTATCTAGGTGATTAGAGTGGTTAATTGTGTATTGGTATGCTCGCTAAAACGACAAATTTCAACGTTTGTATCGATTTGGTTTGAAAATCGCTTACTAGATTTTTACGAAGAATAGTATGCGTTCAAATTGCGCTAGGTTAGCGATATTATTAGCTTCGTATAGGATTATTAGAGTGCGCGAACGTGGGGTTTCGTCTAGTCGGGTTGTAGTTTTGTCGATTTCCCCGAAATGACGATTTTAGCTAAAAATTAGCGATTTTCGTGCGTTTTTCCGCGCACCGAGTGCATGCTATGTTTAATTTGTGAGCGTCGATATTTGTATAATGTGACTTGCATCATTTTAGGTGTTGTAATCTTATACTTGGTGTTGTGCAAATTTAGGATCGGTCGGGGAAACTTCGGATACGGCGCGCAAAGGCAAGGCGGTGGCCGGATCAGATTAGCGGGGATTTCTGGTGAGTAGATATATTCATCTATGGGGGAATCGTCTGGATGGCGTGAGGCCCCCCCCCTCCATAGTTAGGATTACTCTACTTTATGCAATAATTATATTGTTAGCTAGCTTATCCATTTATGTACATTGCATACCCTTACAGCTAACCCTATACTAGATTGCATGGACATTCATATGACATTCATATATACATATGCGATATCATTTCGTAGGACACGAACACCTTACCATTGGCATCTATTGCACGCGCACTATTCATGTGACACACACGCCTTTGGTATTTGCCATGCCCCGGGCACTATAAAAACCTGTTTAGCTTAGTAACGCCATTGCATTCATACATGATATTTGAGATTGTATCGCACGCATATACCTCGCATTACTATCATATTTACATAGATTTCTAGCCAAACTCTCACATCATATACATTGATATTATAGACACTTATCATATATAACATGTGGACATTATGATTTCTTGAGGATTTCAGTTTGCTGCGATTTCTGGATTTTTTTTGGGGAAAACCGCAAGAATTTAACAAAGCTTATATTTATCATTTTTAAAACGAAGTTGCGGTTTTCTCGTGACGTATGTGTCGTCCACCATGAGTTTTCATGTTTTCTGTTGGATTTCGAGACCCGATTCGAGGAGTGGATGAACCGTCTCGGGTACATGGTGGGCCCGGTATGGTACTCCGGGGCAAGAAGATCGAGTTGTAGACGATGAGCCTGGCAGGGGAAGACTACCTACCGGTGATGTCTGGCGCGGCGGATATCCGGAGGATACCGACCGTTGTCGTGAGATTTATGATATGGGCCGATCCGGACTGACGGAGCCCGACATTGAGACAGATATGATTCCTATTTGGTGTCGATGCTTGACACGGGTTTTCTGAGGATTTCTTGATGATATTTGGCTATTATGCAGACATTCGTTTTCTAAAAGTTAATAATGCAGTAACTTTAACATTTAAAACACTTAAAGAGTTAGAAAAGATATTGCATACATGTGCATGCATACTAGAGTTATTATATCACATATGGACATACATGTTGTTCCGCATTGCGTGCATTCTTACGATTGCCTTACTAGATGTTATATTTACTCACGAGCTGGCAACTCACCCCCGTTGTGCCACAGTGTCTTGCAGGTCGGACCCGTCAGTCTTGTAGCGGCGGGCTATCTTGTCATCAGTTCCTTTTGCGCAGACTCGCGACATCGCCCGTAGGTGGGTTGCGAGTATACTTTATTTCTTTTTGCTTTATCATTGTATCTAGTATTCTCCATCTACCACTTGTATTGTATATGCGACCTAGTGATGAGACTGAGAGATTTGTATATTTTTGGTTTCTTTTGGGTCGAGCTCACTTGAGCCGACGTGTGTTTTCTGGTATTTGCATCTCTTTTATGCTCTTTTTCTTGATATTACTATTATATTGCATGTGGTTGTGATCCGCCTTGGGCGAAGAGCTAGCTCCCGCTTGGGGATGCCATTTTTATAATTACAGGTTTATTATCTTGTTGTACCCATTTTGGGGGATAGAAAATACAGGGGAGACTCTGCCGAAATTTTCGGGAATTTTTGATGTTCTTTTTTTGGATTCTATGCAACTTAATTGATTTCAAAACCGTTTTCATTTAAGGTTTTCCTTCACTCTCTTTTGATTTTCGGTTAGATTTCTGGGCTTTGGCTGACTTAGGTTACGGTACGCCTTTAGACGTCTCGTAATCTAAGTGCCAGTCACGTTCCGTACTTTCGGGTCGTGACAAATAAGGTACCGTCTTCAGGATTTTCAAGATCAACAGCACCGTGCGGATAAACGGTGCGGACTACAAAAGGTCCTCTCCATCTGGAATGGAGCTTGCCGGGATGATAATGTAACCGAGTGTCATAAAATAAAACCTGTTGACCAGGTTCAAAAGTTTTTCACAAAAGGTGTTTATCGTGGAACACCTTAGCTCGGTTTTTAGTAATTAGGGCATTATCATATACCTCATCCCTCAGCTCTTCTAGTTCATTCAACTGCAGCTTTCGATTGCTGCCCGCATCTCCTAAACATAAATTCAGCTCTTTGATAGCCCAAAAAGCTTTATGCTCAATCTCCACTGGGAGATGGCAAGCCTTCCCGTAAACAAGCCGGTATGGAGACATACCAAGATCGGTCTTATATGCAGTACGGAAAGCCCATAGTGCATCAATCAGTTTAAGTGACCAATCTTTACGGTTTTTAGAAACCGTTTTCTCCAAGATTTGCTTTATTTGCCGATTTGAAATCTCGGCTTGCCCACATGTTTGGGGGTGATATGGCGTTGACAGTTTGTGGGTGATAGAGTATTTACGCATTAAGGACTCGAAAGTCCTATTGCAAAAGTGAGAACCATTATCACTTATTATCGCCCGAGGGTGCCCAAATCGAGAAAAGATGTGTTCTTTAAGAAATCGAACGACAACCTTGTTATCGTTCGTTCGGCTGGGCACAGCCTCAACCCACTTTGAAACATAGTCAACGGCCAAAAGAATATACACATTTCCAAAAGAGTTAGGAAATGGTCCCATGAAATCTATACCCCAAACATCAAAAATGTCCACAACCAAAATAGGTTGGAGCGGCATTTCGTTTCTCCGCGATATCCGGCCCAAGTGTTGGCACCTGGAGCAAGTTTTGCAGTATTCAAATGCATCCTTGAAGAGTCGTGGCCAATAGAAACCACACTGCAAAACTTTTTCGGCTGTCTTCTTTGGGCCAAAGTGCCCGCCACATGCTTGATCGTGGCAAAAAGACAGCACGCTCTTGACCTCACTTTCAGGTACACACCGACGAATGATTTGGTCGGAACAGTATTTAAAAAGATAGGGTTCATCCCAGTGAAAATGCTTTACTTGGGATAAAAATCGAAGTTTATCCTGTTTCGACCAATCATTAGGTATCAGGCCGGTGGCTAAGTAGTTTACAATGTCGGCGAACCATGGTTCGCAAGAAACAGTCAAGAGTTGCTCGTCGGGAAAAACATCAGTGATTGGAAGATCGAGCGTGGGCGAAGAAGGGAGTCGTGATAGGTGATCAGCTACTACGTTTTCACATCCTTTTTTGTCCTTAATGACAAGGTCAAATTCTTGTAATAAAAGGATCCAACGTATTAGCCTTGACTTAGCATCCTTCTTCGCAAAAAGGTGGCGAAGAGCTGAATGATCAGTATATACAACGACTGGAGAGCCAATTAAATAAGGCCGAAATTTTTCGAGTGCAAACACAACAGCTAAAAACTCTTTCTCTGTTGTTGTGTAGTTTAGTTGGGCCTCATTTAGTGTTCGGCTAGCATAATAAATCACGTGCGGCATCTTATTAATGTGCTGTCCAAGAACAGCGCCAATTGCAAAATCTGATGCGTCGCACATGATTTCAAAAGGGTGCGTCCAGTCGGGAGATGAGAGGATGGGTGCAGAGATGAGGGAATGTTTCAAAGACTCGAATGCTTCAATGCAGGTGGAGTCGAAAGCGAAAGTTGTGTCCTTGGCCAGTAAGAGAGTCAAGGGTCTAGCGATCTTGCTAAAGTCCTTGATGAACCGTCTGTAAAAACCGGCGTGGCCAAGGAAGGCTCTGATATCTTTGACGCATTTAGGGGGAGGGAGGTTAGAAATCACTTCGATTTTAGCTCTATCAACCTCGATGCCGTTTTGCGAGATGATATGTCCTAAGACAATGCCTTCTCGCACCATAAAATGGCACTTCTCCCAATTCAATGTTAGGTTCTTATCCCTGCAGCGGGTAAGAACTGCGTCAAGATGTCGTAAACACTCGTCGAAGGAGTCGCCAAAGATAGAGAAATCATCCATAAAGATCTCCAAGAACTTTTCAACCATGTCTGAAAAGATCCCCATCATACACCGCTGAAATGTCGCGGGTGCATTACATAACCCAAAGGGCATGCGACGATAAGCAAAAGTGCCAAAGGGACAAGTAAATGTTGTCTTGTCTTGATCCTCTTTGGCGATGGGGACTTGGTTGTAACCGGAATAGCCATCTAGAAAGCAATAGAACTCGTGCCCTGCCAATCGCTCGAGCATTTGGTCAATGAAAGGTAAAGGAAAGTGGTCTTTCCTTGTTGCGGCATTGAGTTTCCTATAGTCTATGCAGACTCGCCACCCGATTTGGGTGCGAGTGGGAATTAACTCATTTGCCTCATTGGTAATGACCGTAATGCCCGATTTCTTTGGCACAACGTGGATTGGGATAACCCATTGGCTATCCGAGATAGGGTAAATGATACCACTATCCAGACACTTGACAATCTCCTTCTTAACAGCCTCTTTCATGATGGGGTTGAGGCGTCTTTGTGGATCCCGTGCCGGCTTGGCATCATCCATTAAGTGTATATGATGTTCGACTATGAGGGGACTAATCCCCTGTTCACCCCAATCAGAGTAAAGCTCTGTTCAAATTCCGAGGCGGGAGATGAAGCAACGCTTCATCTTCCCCCAATCAGAGCAAAGCTCTGCTTTGAAAATTTAAAATTTAATAATAAATGAAGCAACGCTTCAGATTATTTGCGCTGCGCAACACGCCACGTGTCAGGCGCAGATACATCAGCGCAGCACTCAAGAAGGCGCGCCCAATCAGAGCAAAGCTCTATTTTTATGAAGCAACGCTTCAGTTGCGCTGCGCTCTGTGCTGCGCGACACGTGTCAACGCAGATGCGTTAGCGCAGTTGCGCTGCGCTCTGTGCTGCGCGACACGTGTCACGCGCTGGGGCATCTGCGCCAAACAGAATTAAATTTCCAAGAAATCTTCTCTGTTCTTGTTAAAACAAGAAGATCTTCTGCAAAGCAGAAGCCCTTGGATCAAAGATCCAACGGTGGGGAAAATTCCCCAAATCACTCTGAGAAAGATCTCTTTAACAAATTCAACAAACTTATGGGCACTATAAAAAGGACCCTAGGCCTCAATTCAAAGGCATGAACATTTTCTTGAAAAATCAAGAGCTTCAAACAGAGAGAACTCTGAGAAAAATTTCAAGAAGAGGTAAAAAACCTTTATAAGGAGAAGAAATTTCCTCTAATAGATCATTGATCTAAAAACAAGATCAATGATCTTCATATAATAAATAGTGCTTTGCACTTCTTATGAACCACTGGTTCTTTAAAAAAAAATAAATAAAAATAAAAAAATAGTGCTTTGCACTTTTATGAACCTCTGGTTCTTGAAATGAAAGAAAAATTTATTTTTCTTTGATTCTAATTTGATCAAAGATAAAAAAATAGTGCTTTGCACTTCCAAACTGCGCTGTTGCGCTCTTGAGAGAGCGCCACGTGTTAGCTGTAGAACAACTTGCGCTACGCGCTCTTAAGATAGAGCTTTGCTCTCTGGAATTGGCGCAACTCGCTGAGAGCGCGCCACGTGTCAGCAGCGCAACAGCGCAGCGCACTAGCGCAGCGCACTGCGCTGTTGCGCTTGCGCTCACCAGAGCATGACACGTGTCCTCACCACAAGCGCTTGCGCTCAGTAATTGGCGCAAAGCGCCTGACAAATGCAATGCATTTCTTTCCTGAAGGGCCAGGCCCAATTAAAAGACTAAACATGCCTAATTAAATTGATGCTCTGCATCATTTATAAATGGGCAGAGCCCAAACGAAATAATAAAAATGCTATGCATTTATAAAGGGGGGCAAAGCCCAGACAAAACAGATGCCTTGCATCATTTATAAATGAGCAGAGCCCAGGATAAATTGATGCTCTGCATTTTTACGGGCAAAGCCCAAACAAAAAAAATGGAAGAAATGCAATGCATAAAAATGTGGAACATTTTCAACTGGACTTAGCCCAATTCTGGCCGTAAGTCCTTAAATTAAATTGAACTGAGCACAAATGCTCTCTTAAATCAATTTACTACCGGTTCGAGGGTACATCTCCGAACTCCTCTGACACTTCTCGTTGTAATCCTTCAACGACGTCAGAGAGGAGACGGGTCCTAACGACCACACCTGAATATGGACTGCGGGGTCCTTAAACTCGTGGACCGGAACGTCCTTAAACTAATATTGGACCGGAACGTCCTTAAACTAATATTGGACCGAAACGTCCCTAAACTAATATCGGACCGAAATGTCCCTAAACTAATGACGGACCACCACGTCCCTAAACTGGAACATGGACCACCACGTCTCTAAACTGGAACAATAGAGCCAATTGCTCTTCTTTCGGATCTAAACGATCCCGTTCAAGTCGATCTTAGTCCAAAATAGGACTAACGTATCCTTGGCGAACGTTTAAGTTGATCTTAGCCGCAACGCGACTAACGCATCCTTAAACTAAAAAACACCAAACCCAAATCTAAATAAATACGGATTTGGACTAATCGACGTCCTACGGGCGACGACATTACTCAGTCTCCGTATACAATCCACGGGCAACCACAAACAAAACAAACACCCACGACACGGAGTGAAACTCTGGAGAAGGAGAAAGTTGTTACCGCAATGCGGTAGCGTAATTAACTGCAGGGGCTTGCGCCTGCAGGGAAGAGCGTCCCCCCAATCAAAAACCCCTCAAGCGAGGGGGAATCTGATGAAGTCTGCTACATCGGCCGCATTCGTTTAAACTTCCGATACATGATGCCATAAATCAACTTGGCACCTTCGGAGAGGTGGACGGATAGCACCAAATAGCATCTACCCCGAATCTCAGCGTCAGGCCATCGCGGTCCTGTGCGGCCGTCTTTCGGAGGGGAACAGATTCTGGCACGCCCGGTGGGACCTCTTCCTCTTTCCACTCCACACTTCGTGTGTCGTCTTCGCGAACCAATCGCGGTTTGTTAAATGGTTGTCTTCGGATTTCAAGCTACTAAGATTTGGTCTTTTATTTGGCGTAGAATTCAAGATTCAATGGCCTCTAACTGCACCAACTGCTCGAAGTGCCACTGCAACGGACGCTCCACCTCACCGGGAGGTGTAGCATATGGGCCCCAAGCGGCTTCCTTCCTCACTCTGCCGGTAGATCAGGTGACCCAAGCCACCACTGGTCTGTTCTTTGGGACCATGATCCCACCTACAGGCTTCCCTACGCCAATACCTACACTGGAAGTGAACAAAAAGTCGGTCTTCGACCGGCTTACTGCTACGACGGCCCCTGTCAACGGGTCGCTCACTACCAAACCGACAGCCTCTGTTTTCACCAGGCTAAATCAGAACTCTGAATTGGCTGTCCCGAGGAAGGCGATAACTGTTGCTCCGGAAGTCGTCAAGGCGGCTTCCCCTGTCAAAGAGTCAGTCTTTTCAAGGCTGACGATTCCTGCTCCTCCCCCTACTCGAGGGTCTGTCTTCGACAGGTTGAATATCACTCCTCAAAAGACAACCTCAGACTTTAAGAGGTTAACACCGGCGACGCCTCATTCAAACAGGGGGCAAAAAGAAACTATCTCAAATTCCGAACCAATCCCGATGGCTCGTCGTGCACGACGTCGCCATTGGCAACGAGTGAAGAAGGCAGGGGGCAACTCTCCCTCAGTGCTAACTCCACCGGCTCCAGTGGTGGAAGTCAACGCTGCTGTTCCAACTGGGAACAGCTTTGAGCTGCTGAGAAGGGTACGGAAGAACTCTCCAACCGCTACATTGAAGAGATCTCCTCCACCTGCGGAGAGAGCTCCAGAAACGAAGCAAAAACATTCCCCTCAACGGCTGTCCTAAAAAATATACAAGGTTTGGCGTAGAGTTCAAGACTCCGTGATTGACCCGGACCACTTTCATCGCCAGAAAAAGGCAAAGGTGGAAAAAGACAAAAACCGCCCCATTAAACAACAAGGGGCAACAATTGCTAAGATGCCCACTTCAACGGTCCACAAAAGAAGGAGGCCAGAGAAAGCTCCCGTGACAATGGCAAAGTCTAAAAGCGGTGAACCTAAACGCCCCAAGTCAGGGGGCATAACGGTTCATACGGTTTATATGGCTTCTGGAAAGGAGGAAAGCCGCACTTCTACGGGTCACCGACCGCTCACCCGATCAGTGACCAAGGCTCAGGAGCAGCAACAAAAGCTCCAGGAAATGATGAATGCTATGGCCGTGCTTACAGAGCCAAAAGAAAACCCTGAAGCGTCCTTAGATGAGCGCCGAGACGAAGAGACCGACGCCGAGTTCCTTCGCCGAATATTGGAAATGAAGGACAAAGAGGCTGCTGAACAAGCGGCCAACATACAGCGTATGGGCCTCCTCTTCCAGGACATGATAGGGATGATGATACAACAAGATCCCCCGAATGAAGAACCTCCGATCGTCCTTGGAGACGATAGGGGAGAGACATCGAATCCTCAGCCCATTCTATCAACGGCTAAAGAGGATACAATCTCTAAAACTGATCTGGACGAATACATAGCCCAGCAAATAAGGGTTCATCATGCGGCCGAAGCAGCCGGCCACGTCGTAAAAACGGGACGGCCATATCCAGGCTGGTATGACCAAATCAAGTACCCGCCGGGTTACACAATTCCCAAGTTCCATGTCTACAAGGGGACCGGCAATCCCCATCAGCATGTTGCCCAGTTCAGGGCGCTTTGCGGTAACACCGGCGGCGATGACAAGCTTTTGCTCCGCCAGTTCGTTGGAAGTCTATCAGATACGGCGTTCGAGTGGTACTCTGAACTCCCTAATGATTCTATTAAAACCTTCGCGGAAATGGAGCTGCTGTTTACCCAACGCTTTGCAAGTGCCAGTGAACATACCCCGATGACGGCACTGATTAACGCTAGGGTAAAACCCGGCGAGACATGGGTTCAGTACGCTATACGGTGGCGTAATCTATGGTCGAAGTGTGAGCAGCGCATAGAAGAAGCCCCTGCGGTGGGAATGTTTGTTGGAACCTTTGATCCACAAGCAACCATCTCACAGTTTATGATGTTCTTCAAGCCGACTACCTTTCAGGCTTTGATTGACAAACTAGCGCAGATGGACCAGATGGGCCATAAACCCCCTCTCCCAAAGCCGGATTCCCGAAATGACAAAGGAAAGGGAAAAGCGATCGTTGTCGCTAATGTTCAACAACAACCGAACGACTCGAAGCCGGTTGCTCGTCCAAACAATACGCGCCCGTACGTACCCCTTGAGGATAGGATGGGACGTCCTTATTCCTTCCCCCACGATAAAACAAGGAGATTATTCGAGCTGGCGTTGCGCAACAGACTCATAAATCTGCCGGATCCAAAATGTCCGTTGCAACCAAGTGACGTCAACGAGCCCAACTACTGTCCTTATCATCGAGTACTAGGCCACCCGATCGAAGATTGCTACGTTTTCAAGAATTGGCTTGAAAACCAATATCGACAGGGCAAGTTCGCGTTATCTGACAAATGGAAGGTGAATCCCCCGCAGCCCCACACCTCTAAGGGGACGAATACGTCAGGGGCAACATGCTCCGTCATCGAAGAAGCTCCTTGGGAGGTCATATTATCAGCCAAGACAAAGAGGATGCTAAACGATCTTCAGACATGTCCAGCGGTCAAGTGGAAGAACCCATTGGAGCCACAAATTATGGAGGGAATGCTAAAACCTCATCCGATTCAAAAGATTGGTGGAAGTGGCCCAAACACTCATAACCAGCCGTCAAAATCTTCGAAAAAGAAGAAGAAGAAATATAAGAAGCCCGTGAAGCCTGACGACAAGCGCACGGACTTACAGAAGCAAATTGACGCGCTGGAGGAATACAATCAGAGGGCACGAACCCCCATTACATTCCAAGAGTTCCTCAGCCATGTCTTTCAAGAAGAGGATGAGGGAGAAAGTTCATCAGATGAATCCGAGGAATATGTGGCGAACTGTCATATGATTTCCCATTCGATCACGAATGATGAGGAGATTCCTTGCACCGAAAAGCTGGGGGCAGATCCTGAACCAAAGGTTCTGGGGCCATCAGATGAAGTAATTGACGCACTCCTTAATGAAGCTCGGTTGAAAAGTAAAGCTGATCGGGAGCACGAGGCGGCTATATTTGAAAGGGCCAAGCGCCAGCGACTTGATGAAGGAGCTGAGACGATCCCGCTGGAGCAAAACACCTCCGCTACCGACAAAAGCCAACTCAGGATGAGGAAAAAGTTTGCTAAAGCCATATCAATGGGCATGAAGCTACCATCCTCTGAAGGAAACATCGCCGGTGAAGTGGAAACGCACCCCTCGTATTGTTTATATCATCAGAGGATTTCACACCCCACTCAAGAGTACAAGGCTTTCGATAGATGGTGGTAAGGATACGTTGCTCATCGACAACGCTTTAAGCGGGAAAAATGTAAAACTCGTCGGGAGCAGAGAAATACGACCGAAGGGCTTAAAAGAACTGCTGGCGATTGTCGTATGGTTAACACCGGTGGATCACAAGTGCCTACATTCGGGAGTGATTCTGATGAAGAGCTAGAACTTGCCCCTCTCTTTAAAGAGTCCGCTTCAGGAAAAGAAGAAGAACCGAAGGTCTGCGAAAATATCCGGCTGCGGAATCGGACGCTGCCTGAAAAGAACCTCGGACCCTTGAACAGAAAAGATAAAGGGAAAGAAAAGGTCTCTGAGGATATTACTCTTGATGACCAAGTTGCGGAAGAATTAACCGCTAAGAACCCACCAAAGAAGAATAAGGTGGATTACAACGTCTTAGCACATCTGAGGAAGCTGCCCTCACAGCTCAGCATTCTTGACGCCCTTTTGCTATCAAAAGAGGCGAGAGATTCGTTGATTAAGGCACTCCAAGACCCGGAACAATTCCAAGCATGCCTGGCCGAGGAAAAGATGAAGGATGAGTTAGAGGAAGTACACACGGCTGATGTTACTTTTGGCGATGAAGACCTTCTACTTGGGACTTGCGAACACAATCGCCCTCTCTATGTTTCGGGATACTGCCATGATATAAAGATAGGCAAAATCCTGATCGATAACGGGTCGTCTGTTAACCTACTCAACGTGCGGGTGTTGAAGGAAATCTGCATGAGCGTCCAGCACCTTGCTCGGGACAAGATCACCATATCCGGGTTCGACTCCCAATCGTCAAAGACTCTTGGATCTGTGATACTGACGCTACGCTTCGGACTACTCGTCACGGACATTAAGTTCCACGTCATAGACGCCAAGACATACTACAACGCTTTGCTCGGCCGGCCATGGTTACACGAGTACAACATCATCCCTTCTACACAACATCAGTGTATGAAGTATTTTAAGGATGGTTTCGAGTATACCGTGACGGGAGAACTGAACCCGTTCTCTGTGAACGAGGTCCGCAAATACGAAGATGCCAAATACTTCTTGCTGGATTTCGAAGACACGGAGAAGTGTCATAAGCCGGAAAATAAAACTAACGCCACCATCCCTGTCTTCGGCAGTGATACCGAGGAAGAAGAGGAGATCGTTTATTCGGGTCCGCCCCAACATAACCAGCCAGGACCGTCCACTCCTACATTGGTCTTTAGTAGTGACTCGGAGGATGAGGTCCATGTCGTATTCTCTGCTCGACCTTCAATACAAGCTTCCGCTGACGAAGAGCAAAGTCTGCAAGTTGCCATGGTGCCGCCTAAACATCATAAAGAACTGGACGCACTTAATATCTACAGTATAGAAGAGCTGCGGACATTCTACATCCCTCCCATGCGAGAAAACGAGAAAGCAATTCTGTTTTACCGCTCTGAAGAAACCAAGATGAAAAAAGAAATCTGGTATGGCGCAGATCCTGCGCTCGACAGGCTTCAGCCTATCCGTCTTCCCAGATATTATACAGAGGGTTTGAAGAAGCTGCTGAAACGCCAGGGGATATCCTTCAAACAGACCGTTAGAGAGGCCAAATTCTATGACAGGGTCTGGAATGTTCCCGGGACTCAACGCAAACTGCCTAATGGGAGAATGGAAACGAGAGGGCTTGGATACATCCGGTCAAAGAAACGAGAGTTACTACCCGGCTGCTACGTCGTGTATGACCTTGATGAAGAAGCGGATGCTCAATGGGAGGACGCTAATCCTAAGCCAGTGAAGGTTCCAGATACAAGAGAGCCCAGTCCGTCGTTCGAGGAACAAATGGACAGACTTATAAAGAAAGCTGGTCAAAAAAGTCCGAGATGATCACAACCGTGAGACGGCCATCTACGAGAAAGCCAAGACGCAACGCCTTCTCCAACAGGCCGTAAAGGATGAAAATGCCGCTCCTTGTCAACCTGTTATAAAGAAGGCTCAGCTCAAAAGCAGAAATAAGTCGAAAGGCCAAAAAGGCACTCAACAACAACAAAGCAGGGCTAAGAAGCCACGCAAACGGGAGTCGGGCGTTATTGATCTATCCTTCATGAAGAAAATGAGTCGAGCATACTCTTTTCCTCGGGATAAGACAAGGAGGATATTTGAGCTTGCTCTAAAACATTAGATGCTCGCGCTGCCGGAGTCTAAACACCCTGAACAAGTAGGCGAAGCCTCATACCGGACTATTGCTCTTACCATCGAGTAGTAGGTCATCCTCTTGAAGATTGCTTCACCTTCAAGAATTGGGTCGAAGATCAATATCAGCTTGGTAAATTCGCTCTGTCCAACAACTGGAGGGTAGCACCACCACAAAAGCACGAGCCTAAGGCCACGAAAGAAAAACTAGTTCCACATTGGGATTGGAAGCGAATTCGTACCTATCACATGATAACAATACTACAAGAAGAATCCGAGAACATGGACAGCCTTCCCTGGTGCCTCGAAAACAGCAATGATGAGGTGATATCAGAATTTCCCCCAGCTCTGAAAGAACTGGAGGACGGAATACATACCACTGCAGATAACCTCAAGAAAATTGAGTTGGGGACGATAAACGATCCGCGACCGACATTCGTCAGCGAGCTGCTGTCTGAAGAAAAGGTGGCTGCGTTAAAGGACGTTCTTATACAGCATAAAGATTGCTTCGCATGAAACTATTCCGAGATGCCGGGACTTGATCCAGAAGTTGCTGTACATAGACTGGCAATATCCCCGAGTGTCAAGCCAGTCAAACAAGCGCCGAGAAGAATGCGGCTTGAGCTCGAGATGAGCATCAACGCTGAAGTCAAAAAGCTGATAGACTCCGGCTTTATCCAGGAGGTTCAATACCCTGAATGGATTGCTAATATCGTCCCAGTGATGAAGAAAAATGGGACGGTGCGCATATGCGTGGACTTTCGGGATCTCAACAAAGGCTGCCCGAAGGATGATTTCCCAGTACCAGTCACCGAACTGATGATAGACAATACGTCCACGCATGAGATTTTCTCATTCATGGACGGCTCATCAGGATATAATCAAATAAAAATGCATCCTGAAGACCAGAAACATACGGCTTTTCGGACTCCTTTGGGAATATTCTGTTACAAGGTGATGCCCTTCGGTTTAAAGAACGCCGGTGCAACCTACCAGAGGGCCATGACGAAGATTTTCGTTGACCTTATACACGAAATCGTTGAATGCTATATCGACGACCTCGTTGTTAAAAGCAAATCATATGAGGAACATCTCGAGCATCTGAAGACCGTATTTCAACGTCTTCGACAATACAACTTGAAGATGAACCCTCTGAAGTGTGCATTCGGGGTTTCCTCGGGCAAATTCTTGGGATTCATCGTTCGACACCGAGGTATCGAGATAGATCCGTCCAAGATCAAGGCAATCATGGGAATGCCTCCGCCGAGGACTCTCAAACAGTTGCGGTCTCTCCAAGGGAAGCTCGCATACATACGGCGATTTATAGCCAATCTTTCAGGAAAGTGCTGTCCTTACAGTCACCTGATGAAGAAGGGAACCCCATTCGTTTGGGATCACAAATGCCAAGGCGCACTGGATGAGATCAAGCAGTATTTGCAAAACCCTCCAGTGTTGGCTGCTCCAGTGAAGGGAAAGCCTCTCATTCTTTACACGGCCGCCCTTGAAGGTTCTTTGGACGCATTATGGGCACAAGAGAATGACCAGGGGAAAGAAAGAGCACTTTACTACTTAAGTCGAGTGCTGCTGGGGGCAGAAAGCAATTACTCCCCCATTGAAAAACACTGCCTGGCGTTGATCTTCGCAATAACAAAGCTTAGACATTACGCATTAGCGCATGAAGTCCATCTCATTTCAAAGGTGGACCCTCTCAAATATCTAATGTCAAAGGCCATATTGACGGGACGACTCGCTAAATGGGCCCTGCTCTTAATGGAGTTCTCGATAGCATATCGACCACTCAAAGCAGTAAAAGGCCAGGCCATCGCCGACTTCCTTGCTGAGCACCCGATACCGGCCGACTCTCCTTTAAACTGCGATCTTCCAGACGAACATGCATTTGATGCGATCGATGGTGATAATACCCGATGGGAGCTTTATTTTGACGGAGCATCTTCCGTGAAGAAGCGCAAACAAAGTACCCCTATAATCAAATCAGGGGTAGGACTCATCTTTATAACTCCACAAGGAGGGATAATGCGCTACGCGTTCTCCCTGACGGAACCGAGGACAAACAACGAAGCTGAATACGAAGCTCTGATAGCAGGCCTCGAGATCGCCATTGACATGGGAATTGAAAACCTCCTCATATACGGAGATTCGCAACTGGTCGTTAGTCAAGTAAACGGCGATTACCAAACATGCAAACCGGAATTGGTAAAATACGGTGAAAAGGTGCAACAACTGCTAACCCAAATCCCCTCCTATACTTTGGAGAGCATACCACGCGCGGATAACAGCAAAGCGGACGCGTTGGCCAAACTTGCTAAAGAAATGGCTGACGAGAACCTCGATGACGTTAGAATCTTGGTACAAAGTCGTCGGGTGCTCGCCCCCGCAGAAATACCTTCGGAATCACCCGAAGAGAAGGGAGTGACTGAACAAGCGACCTTGCAAATAAAAAATCATGAGAAGGTTGAGGATTGGAGGGAAGTCTTTATAGACTACTTCAAGTCCCACCAAATGCCCGAAGATGCGTCCGCAAGACATCAACTCATAAAACGAGCTCTGTCTTTCGCCTTCGTCAATGATACTCTATACAAGAGGTCATTCGATTCTCTGTGGCTGAGATGCTTAGGACCGGACGAATCGGAAAGAGTCGTTCAGGAGGTTCATGACGGAATCTGCGGTTCTCACCAAGCAGGCCCAAAGGTGAAGTTAAAGATCAAACGGATGGGCTACTACTGGCCCACGATGATTCAGGACTGCCTCAAATATGCGAAACAATGTCACTCATGCCAAATTCATGGGGACTTCATCCATCAGCATCCCAATCCACTGCATCCAACAGTGGCTAGCTGGCCGTTCGAAATGTGGGGAACTGACATAGTCGGCCCCATCGAACCGGCATCGTCCAGGGGACATCGTTTCATCTTGGCGACGACTGATTACTTCTCCAAATGGGCGGAAGCGGTACCGTTGAGGGAAGTGAAGACGGAGAATATCCTCCATTTCTTCAAAACGCATGTCATATACCGGTTCGGAACCCCGAGAAGGATCATCTCTGATAATGGGCCAGCTTACAGAAGCCACAAGATCAGTCGCTTCGCGCAACAACATAATATAGACTGGAGATATTCCTCGGTTTATAATCCGCGGGCCAATGGACTAGCTGAAGCCTTCAACAAGACATTAACAAAAATCATAAAGAAAATAGTGTCCCGTAATAAGAAAGACTGGCACGAAAGACTGCAAGAAGCTCTTTGGGCATATCGAACTACATTCAAGACGGCCACGAACACAACGCCGTACGCGTTGGTATTCGGTACGGAAGCAGTACTCCCCCTCGAGATAGAGTTACCCTCTCTACGAGTGGCAGTTCACTATGAGCTGACGGATGAAGAAAATGCTCACCTTCGGCTTGAGGAGCTTGACGCCCTTGACGAAACCTGGCTCATAGCGCAGCAAAATCTGGAAGCTTATAAAGCAAAGATGATGCGCTCATACGAAAGATTGACCTGACCTAGGACATTCCGCCAAGGCGAACTCGTGCTAGTGGTCAAAAGGCCTATGATCCCCAATCGCGCCAAGCGGGGAAAATTCGAGCCGAACTATGAAGGCCCGTACATCATAGATAAAGTTTACCAGGGTGGGGCCTATCTACTCATGGACATGCACAGTGAAAGGCCTTTCAGACCAATAAACGGTCGCTTCCTAAAGAAATACTATGCTTAATGAGCCACAGCCTAGGTCAACGATAGATGACGACGACTATGTCCGCTCGCTATCTTCCTAAACTCAAACTTTATAAGCAGTAGCCAGCTTCTCAATAGCGGACCGAAATGTCCTTAAACTAACAGCGGACCGAAATGTCCTTAAACTAACAGCGGACCGAAATGTCCTTAAACTAACAGCGGACCGAAGTGTCCTTAAAATAATAGCAGACCGAAACGTCTTTAAACTACTACCGCAGCATCTTTAGGCTGACGAGATATAAAAAAAACATATAAAAATAAAATAAAATAAAAACGGTATGTCCATAAGCAAAAAAGGGCACGGATGAAAACCTGAAAGGGCTCCGTGAGTAAAAACAGCAGGGCTACCGGCGAGTGTTCGTGAAAACCCGAAAGGGCGCGACCTCGTAAAAAAAAGAGGGAAAAAGAAAATAAAAAAAAAAGAAAATAAAAGCGGTACGTCCATAAGCAAAATGGGCACGGATGAAAACCCGAAAGGGCTCCGTGAGTAAAAACAGCAGGACTACCGGCGAGTGTTTGTGAAAACCCGAAAGGGTGCAACCTCATTAAGAAACACTTGTAGGGTCCTCTCGACCCTATAAGGAGAAACCACCCGCGTGAGATCCTTATGATTCACAAGGGAACAACACACTTAGGAATCCCCACGATTCCTAAGGAGAAAATACACTTGCGAGATCCTCACGACTCGTAAGGAGAACGCTCTTATGGGACCCTCACGGCTCGTAAGATTTGAAAGTCTTAAGTTACAGAGATCTAAACCTGTGCTTAAGCAACCCCCACAACTTTCGATATTGCCCTACAAGTGGCTCAGCACTGACCCTTGTATACAATCCACGGGCGCGAATAAACATTTCCCTAACTAAGTCCCATCTGAGACTAGGGATACGTCCACACGGTAAATAACCCTTGTAAATCCTCTCGGTTTACAAAGAGAAAACCCTCCTGTAGGATTCTTACGACTTACAGAGGAACAAAACACTTAGGAACCCTCACGATTCCTAAGGAGAAAATACACCTATAAGATCCTCACGACTTGTAGGGAGAAATAGCTTTGTGAGACCCTTACGGCTCATAAAGTCAAAAGCCTTAGTCGACAGGACCCTAACCCTAGTCGCTAAGCCTCATTTGTTCGACAATGACAGAGGCAAATGATGATTCGCTCCTGGCAACATCCCAGTTGTAGCGGTGCTGATGCCAAAATCAGTGTCCAAGTTCAGGTTTACGGCGAAAAGCCAGTAAGCCGCACATGCATACGAAATAGCCGAAATGATAGGGCAACTTGCAATAAAAAGCAGCAAGTAAAATGTATGCATGCGAAATAGCCGAAATGATTGGGCAACTCGCAATAAAAAGCAGCGAGTAAAAATAAAATAAACAGCCGAAATGATTGGGCACCGCGAAAAATAGCCGAAATGATTGGGCAATCGCGACCTTCATGATATAAAAGCTGAAATGATAGAGCATCGCGGAAAGAACAAAAAAAAATGAAAGAATGAAACTTTTTGCCCTACAGTTAAGATCACATCGATCCCTGTATCCAATCCAAGGGCATAAACAAAGAGGGAACCATACCCTCCCAGCAAATTCCTCGACTCACGGATACAAACACTCCTTGACGAGAGCCTCCTGATCTGCGTCGATCCGCAGAGCCACCAGAGCCCCCGTGGGAACCCTCGACTCGTTTCAAACCCCAAGGAAACAAATAATCCTTGGCGCTTGGGAAACAAATAATCCCTAGCAAACTCCTCGACTCACGGATACAAACACTCCTTGACGAGAGCTTCCTGATCCGCGTCGACCCGCAGAGCCACCAGTGCCCCCGTGGGAATTCTCGACTCGTTTCAAACCCCAAGGAAACAAATAATCCTTGGCGCTTGGGAAACAAATAATCCCTAGCAAACTCCTCGACTCACGGATACAAACACTCTTTGACGAGAGCCTCCTGATCCGCGTCGACCCGCAGAGCCACCAGTGCCCCCGTGGAAATTCTCGACTCGTTTCAAACCCCAAGGAAACAAATAATCCTTGGCGCTTGGGAAACAAATAATCCCTAGCAAACTCCTTAACTCACGGATACAAACACTCCTTGACGAGAGCCTCCTGATCCGCGTCGACTCGCAGAGCCACCAGTGCCCCCGTGGGAATTCTCGACTCGTTTCAAACCCCAAGGAAATAAATAATCCTTGGCGCTTGGGAAACAAATAATCCCTAGCAAACTCCTCGACTCACGGATACAAACACTCCGTGACGAGAGCCTCTTGACTCATGTCAACTCGCAGAACCATTACCCTCTCCGCAAGCAAATCCTCGATTCGTCTCAATTTGTAAGAAGAAGTCTCAGACAGCAAGGATTGAAAAGCTTGCTTCTTAAGCAATGGGGCCCTGCAAGTCAATCTAAACTGGTCTCTTGCATACTATTCACGGGTCTCACTCTCCGAAGTCGAATTTCGACGAGGAGGGAAACAACTGCTTACGAATCCTCTCGGCTCGTAAGAGGGAAAATTCTCTTATAGGATCCTTACGACTTATAAGAGAAAACCACACTTAGGAATCCTCACGATTCCTAAGGAGAAAATCCGCCTATGAGATCCTCTCGATCCGTAGGGAGAAAAGCCTCTATGAGACCCTCACGGCTCATAGAGTTGAAAAATCTTAGGCAGCAGACCAGAACCTGCGGCCTAAGCCATCGCTATTTCCTAAGGAAGTCGGAATACTCGTTTTAGACATCCTTCAACCATGGTTATTAAGACAGCCTGCTGACAATAAAAAAAGAAAAGAAGATGACAGAAAGAATATCCGGTCTACATTTGATCTGGCGTGCGTGATGCATTCATTTATGCATGGGCAGAAGACTCAGGACGAGAAATAAGACAAGCTGAAATAAAAAAGGGAAGGGTTTCCATTCATACTGCTAAATTTTTTTTTTTCTTTTACAAGCATAAGAAACATTATTCAAATTATTACAACGGTATAACCTCAGACCCGGGGCACGGATTGAGGAAATCAAAAGTAAGGCCATCCAGAGTTCTTCTGGCCTTTCTAATTATTCTTATGCGCAGTCTTTCTCGCTCCTCTGTATCGAGATCATCGGCGAGCCCTCCTGGCCTTTGATAAGCAGCAACTATCGTCGTCTGCTGGAAGACTTGGTGTAGGATGTCAATAAGGCTGTTCCGTCGTTTCTTTGAAATCAGCCCTGTCAGGTACACTGAATGCACCTTGTCTTCGGCATCATCCAGCGCGTTGAGCGGTAAGGCCTCATGAAGACCCGGAAGTGCTCTCCATATGGCTCCCAACACGACTTTCAAAAGGGCCGAACGACGAGGCAACAGCCAACCACCGCTTGCGTTCAGGCGACCCATGACTTCTGCACATTCAGCGTCTGTAAACTCCTGGTTTTGTTGACGACCCTGAGCGCGGATATCGTCATAGGTGATGAACTCGTGCAAACTGTATAGATGCACCGCCATTATGCCTGGAGGAAATACCACAAGAAGATTAGCGATAGAAGAAAAATAATATACATAGAGGGCTAAATTCCTAGAGAGCAAAGCTCTGTTCAGGGATTAAAACCCATGAACGAAAGCTAGTGAAACCCCAATGGGGATCTCTTTGGATCAAAAGATCTGTGAGAGCAAAGCTCTTTGACTGAGATTAATTTAAATTAATTTGATTTACATTAATTTTACCTAAAGTTTCTAGCTTTGAAAATGAGCAAAACTCTGCTAGTGAAAATCCAATGGGGATCTCTTTAGATCAAAAGATCTGTGAGAGCAAAACTCTTTGACTGAAATTAATTTAAATTAATTTGATTTATATTAATTTTACCTAAAGTTTCTAACTTTGAAAATGAGCAAAGCTCTGCTAGTGAAACCCCAATGGGGATCTCTTTAGATCAAAAGATCTATGAGAGCAAAGCTCTGCTGGTTAAGATTAATTAAAATTAATTTAATCAAAGAATCAATTTTACCTAAAGTTTTTCTAAAAACTTTGGAAAGGAGAGCAAAGCTCTGGAGTTCTTGAAGGCAAGAGCAAAGCTCTGAAGTTTTTTGAAAATAAAAATCTGAAAGATGATAAGCATCTGTGGAGGACCAAAGGTCCTATTTATAGGCATCAAGTGCCTCTTCGACTTCCGAAAGTTGTCACGGCGGTTGGAATTCCGCCACCGTTGCGCTCACGTTTGGGGTCACGTAAGCGCAACGGTGGGGGGGCATTTGTTCACCCCAATCAGAGCAAAGCTCTGTTCAAATTCCGAGGCGGGAGATGAAGCAACGCTTCATCTTCCCCCAATCAGAGCAAAGCTCTGCTTTGAAAATTTAAAATTTAATAATAAATGAAGCAACGCTTCAGATTATTTGCGCTACGCAACACGCCACGTGTCAGGCGTAGATACATCAGCGCAGCGCCCAAGAAGGCGCGCCCAATCAGAGCAAAACTCTATTTTTATGAAGCAACGCTTCAGTTGCGCTGCGCTCTGCGCTGCGCGACACGTGTCAGCGCAGATGCGCTAGCGCAGTTGCGCTGCGCTCTGCGCTGCTGCGTTGCGCGACACGTGTCAGCGCAGATGCACTAGCGCAGTTGCGCTGCGCTCTGCGCTGCGCGACACGTGTCACGCGCTGGGGCATCTGCGCCAAACAGAATTAAATTTCCAAGAAATCTTCTCTGTTCTTGTTAAAACAAGAAGATCTTCTTCTGCAAAGCAGAAGCCCTTGGATCAAAGATCCAACGGTGGGGAAAATTCCCCAAATCACTCTGAGAAAGATCTCTTTAACAAATTCAACAAACTTATGGGCACTATAAAAAGGACCCTAGGCCTCAATTCAAAGGCATGAACATTTTCTTAAAAAATCAAGAGCTTCAAACAGAGAGAACTCTGAGAAAAATTTCAAGAAGAGGTAAAAAAACTTTATAAGGAGAAGAAATTTCCTCTAATAGATCATTGATCTAAAAACAAGATCAATGATCTTCATATAATAAATAGTGCTTTGCACTTCTTATGAACTACTGGTTCTTTACAAAAAATAAAAAATAAAAAAATAAAAAAATAGTGCTTTGCACTTTTATGAACCTCTGGTTCTTGAAATGAAAGAAAAATTTATTTTTCTTTGATTCTAATTTGATCAAAGATAAAAAAATAGTGCTTTGCACTTCCAAACTGCGCTGTTGCGCTCTTGAGAGAGCGCCATGTGTTAGCTGTAGAACAACTTGCGCTACGCGCTCTTAAGATAGAGTTTGCTCTCTGGAATTGGCGCAACTCGCTAAGAGCGCGCCACGTGTCAGCAGCGCAACAGCGCAGCGCACTAGCGCAGCGCACTAACGCAGCGCACTGCGCTGTTGCGCTTGCGCTCACCAGAGCATGACACGTGTCCTCACCACAAGCGCTTGCGCTCAGTAATTGGCGCAAAGCGCCTGACAAATGCAATGCATTTCTTTCCTGAAGGGCCAGGCCCAATTAAAAGACTAAACAGGCCTAATTAAATTGATGCTCTGCATCATTTATAAATGGGCAGAGCCCAAACGAAATAATAAAAATGCTATGCATTTATAAAAGGGGGCAAAGCCCAGACAAAACAGATGCCTTGCATCATTTATAAATGAGCAGAGCCCAGGATAAATTGATGCTCTGCATTTCTACGGGCAAAGCCCAAACAAAAAAAATGGAAGAAATGCAATGCATAAAAATGTGGAACATTTTCAACTGGACTTAGCCCAATTCTGGCCGTAAGTCCTTAAATTAAATTGAACTGAGCACAAATGCTCTCTTAAATCAATTTACTACCGGTTCGAGGGTATATCTCCGAACTCCTCTGACACTTCTCGTTGTAATCCTTCAACGACGTCAGAGAGGCGACGGGTCCCAACGACCACACCTGAATATGGACTGCGGGGTCCTTAAACTCGTGGACCGGAACGTCCTTAAACTAATATTGGACCGGAACGTCCTTAAACTAATATTGGACCGAAACGTCCTTAAACTAATATCGGACCGAAATGTCCCTAAACTAATGACGGACCACCACGTCCCTAAACTGGAACATGGACCACCACGTCTCTAAACTGGAACAATAGAGCCAATTGCTCTTCTTTCGGATCTAAACGATCCCGTTCAAGTCGATCTTAGTCCAAAATAGGACTAACGTATCCTTGGCGAACGTTTAAGTTGATCTTAGCCGCAACGCGACTAACGCATCCTTAAACTAAAAAACACCAAACCCAAATCTAAATAAATACGGATTTGGACTAATCCACGTCCTACGGGCGACGGCATTACTCAGTCTCCGTATACAATCCACGGGCAACCACAAACAAAACAAACACCCACGACACGGAGTGAAACTCTGGAGAAGGAGAAAGTTGTTACCGCAATGCGGTAGCGTAATTAACTGCAGGTGCTTGCGCCTGCAGGGAAGAGCATCCCCACAATCAAAAACCCCTTAAGCGAGGGGGAATCTGATGAAGTCTGCTACATCGGCCGCATCCGTCTAAACCTCCGATACATGATGCCATAAATCAACTTGGCACCTTCGGAGAGGTGGACGGATAGCACCAAATAGCATCTGCCCCGAATCTCAGCGTCAGGCCATCGCGGTCCTGTGCGGCCGTCTTTCGGAGGGGAACATCCCCTTAATGTCCACCATAGACCAGCCGAAAGCTTGCCGATTATTATGTAAGACCATCAAAAGAGCCTTCTCTTGCTCAAGAGCTAGAGAGGCTGATATAATGACGGGTAAGGTCTCATTATCACCTAGATAAGCATATTTTAGGTGTGACGGCAAAAGCTTCAATTCGAGTTTAGAAGGTGAAACAATAGATGGTAGCAATGGGGTAACTGTTTCAAACTCGAAGGATTCCATCAAAGGTTCGAACCGAGTGTATGCAACAGAGTCGGATGGTTCGACTAACTCATCCGAAAAAGCAAAAGACTCCAATTCAGGTGATGAGTCTTCAAAGTCGTCAACGAAGGAAAAACACTCAAAATCGTTATCCGCTGTGAAAGCTGTGTCGGATTCTAGGAGGAACGCACTAGTGGCGTTAACATTGCTATGATCGAACAAAAAATTCTCGAACTTACAGTCCTCCTCCGCGATCTCATTGATCGAGCAAACATCGAGTACACTAGCATTAGGCTCAGCAGGCTGACTTCCCAACTTGAAAATATTGAGCTCAATTGTCATATTGCCGAAAGATAGGTTCATTGAACCATTACGACAATTGATCACTGCGTTGGAAGTTGCCAGAAATGGTCGACCAAGTATTACCGGAATTTGGTTCCGGGGGTTAGCGACAGGTTGTGTATCCATCACGATAAAGTCAACGGGGAAAATGAAATCCCCTACTCTAATTAACACATCCTCCAGCTCTCCCCTAGGATGGGTTATTGACCGGTCGGCCATTTGGAGAGTACAGTGAGTGGGCTTAAGCTCTCCAACGCCCAATTGCTCATACACAGAATAGGGTAGCAAATTTACACTCGCACCAAGATCTAATAGTGCTCTATTGATATTCTTGTCCCCAATTGTTATCGAAATGGTAGGACAACCGGGGTCCTTTTTCTTTGGGGGTAAAGAATTTACAAGAGCATCACTAATAGCACTAGCCACAAAAACTTTCTTTGGCACTTGCGACTTCCTCTTTTTGGTGCATAAGTCCTTTAAAATTTTTGCATATGAAGGAACTTGCTGGATTGCGTCCAAAAGAGGGATATTTATGCTAACCTGTTTGAACAACTCAACAATCTTCTCCATCTGTGACGTTGGTTTATTGGATCTCAACCGATTAGGAAAAGGAACATTTTGAAAGGTGGTTGAGTCCAATTTTTGCGGATCAGGTTGTCGAGTTGGAACGACACCCCGTGTAGATGTGTTCGTGTTGTGAGAAATGGGTCCGTTCGAGCTAGAAGAGGTAGAGCCGTGTGAAGGGTGGAGAATAGGCTCTAAAGAAGAAGAAGATGGTGAAGAAGATGAAGAAGGGCCACCGGCAGGGGTGTCATTGTTCATACCCACATTGTTTTGCAACACTTTTCCCGATCTCAACGTGGTCACAGCATTTACGTTATGATTCTGCTGTTGATATGCAGCATGTGCGTGACCAGGGTTGGGCAGTGGTTGAGACGGGAGTTTTCCTTTTTCGCGCTCGCTCAAAGCTGCATTGAGTTGTGCAATTTGTGCCTCAATAGATTTGATGCTTTGATCGTGTGAGGCACTATTTTGCACTAAAGATTGAATAAAAGTCTCAAGTCTTGCTGTAGACTGTGTAGATTGCTTAAGGAACGCATCTAGACTTCTTTCGAGCGAGCTAACCTTATCATTATTAGGTTGAACATAATTATTTGGCTGGTAAGCATTGTTAGGCACAAAATTGTTCACCTGATTAGGGTAAGGTTGTTGTTGAAATTGTTGCGGTTGAAATTGAGTTTGTGAAGGTGCTTGTTGTTGTTGTGGAGGAGGAGGTCTTTGAAAATTGTTATTTCCTTGGAATTGTTGATTTTGGTTCCAAGCGAAATTTGGGTGACTCCTCCACCCCGGATTGTATGTCAAGGAGTACGGATCGTTTTTTTGTCGTTGCTGAAATGCAGCATTGACTTGATCCTGTCCTTGAGTGGATGCATTATAAGGACACTCTTCGGTTAGGTGCGATGGATCCGCACAACAAGCACAGACAGTTCGTGGAGGCATAACAGGGGCAGGAGAAGGCGATGAGATTTTGGTCTCGATGGCTTCTAGCTTTTTCGTAAGAGCGGCCATCTCGGCCTTCATAGCGATCGACATCTCTACTTGATGTATGCCTGCCCTAGATTGACCACTAGAAGAAGATGATGTGGTCTTGGTACTCTCCCACTGAATTGTTTGCTCACTAAGATCCTCAAGAAATTGCCACGCTTCGTCACTAGACTTGGAGAGAAAATGACCTTGACATATGGTTTCTAGCAACTGCTTCGTTGCCAAGTTCAATCTCTCGTATAATGTTTGGCAAAGTTGCCAACTTTCGATCCCATGATGAGGGCATTGAACGAGTAGGTCCTTAAATCTCTCGAAGCACTTCCAAAATGGTTCGGAAGGAAGTTGTGAGAATGGAATTATTTCATTGCGGATTCTGGCAGTTTTGTGATGAGGATAGAACTTTTTCAGAAAAGCTTTCACAAACTCGTCCCAATTTCTTATGGAATGTGATGCGGTGCTGTATAGCCACTTCTCGGCTAGGTCACATAAGGTGAAAGGAATGACCCTTAGCCTTATAGCATCATCACTTAATTGGGTTGTTTTCATCATAGCGCACACATTTTGGAATTTATTGATAAAGATATATGCATCTTCAGATTCCAAACCATGAAATTTTGGCAGCATATTGATGAAATGTGGTTTTATTTCAAAATTGTCCCCATTTGCCGGTGGGGGTGAAAGACAGGTAGGTAAAGAAGTGCGGATGGGGTAAAAGAGATCCTGGAGCGCAACTCGAGCGGGCGCTTCAACAGGCGGCTGATTCGGGTTATTCGCACCTAACGGAGGTGGAATCCTTCCCGTCGGTAAGGTATTGTTGGGGTTGAATCCCGACATGCCTTCGGTGAAAGAATTTGAAGGTGAGGGTAAGAAATTGGACGGAGTGTCGACTTTAGTGTCGAAAGGTTCGTCGGTCGGTACCAACGAAACACGGACTAATCGGGCGTCAGTATCCCTAGTCCAAAGTGACATACACTAAAGGGTAGTGTAGTCAGAAAAAAGAAAAAAGACAGAATGTGGAGGTAAGATAACGTCAGTGAGGGAAAGTGGTGGAAGTGAGTTGCAAGTTTTCTTAGCGGCAAGTTGCAAGTTTTGAAAAGATTTTTCTCGTTTTTTTTATTTTTTATTTATGTGAGAGTTTTGCAAAAAGGTTTTTGGAAAGGGACTCGTGACACAAATGTATCAACCACACATGCACAATCAGGCCTAGATCTAGGGCCACCTAGGTCTGCTAGACAGCTCCTAACTAGGGCTAGAAATAGGACCTCAAACCGCCTCTTCACCGGCAAGTACGGCCAGGTAAGTAGGAAGGAACCACCACTGCAGTGGGCCTAATTAATAACCACTAGCCTAGACATCGCAATGTCAGTTAGGATAAACGGTCGATGCCTATACTAGTCCTTTTCCTATTGAGCTCGATGTCCTTAGGTCTGAGTCTAATATTTTTTAATTAATTGTGGTCAATGCACATGCTTTAGGTGTTTTCTGGGGTCCTGTGAAGGGTGATGAAATCCCAACCCAATCTGAGTTTGGTCAATTAGCCCCTTAAAGTCCGATTAAATTATGCAAAACAATAAAATTCACTTGCAATCAATTTTTAGCGCGGCGCAAAGAAACCTGCAGAAAATCTGTTATTTAGAAGGGGGAGAAAGAATTTTTTAGCGCAAAGAATTCCTGCAGAAAGGTTTTATAGAGAGATATATGGGAGGTTGCAGAGGGGAGAAAGAGAGAACAAACCTTGCAATTTTGAAGGGCTGACGTGTCAAAAGGGCGGCGGAACCGCGGTCTTGGAGCCTCTTTTGCGACGGAAAAGCGGCAGCTTGGTGGGTTCAGCCTCTGAAAAAATTTGTGCTGCTCTGTACTTGCAACTCCTCTCTGTTCTTAAGCACCAACTTCTGTTTTGCCCTCTGTAACCTTCCAGATTCACAATCCTTCGCTGTTCCTGCAAGATTCAAACCCTAAAACCCTTCAAACAGATAAAAATCGATAAAATGTTTTTGTATTTTTTTTATTTTCTGATTTTTCTGATTTTTTTTAAAAATTTAAATCAACCCGTAATTACACAAAAAGAAATATTACGCCATCCCCGGCAACGGCGCCATTTGATTATTCCAAAAATACCTGTTTACCGTAATCAGAAACGGTGTCGCTTTGCAGCTAGCCGATGAGTACGGGTCGATCCACAGAGATGTGTAATTTTCTGCTTTATGTTTTTACGAGTTGATTCCGATCTTTGTTTGGTTTTTTTCGATTGATTTAAAAACTAATTTATATGATATGAAAGAACTTGTTAGGATTAGGTCGAAGGTAGGGTTGATGAGATTAATATTGTCACCTCTTTCAATGCCGTTTGATTAAAGCTTTTTAGAAATCACAACAATTATTAGCAAAGGGGATTAGGATGATTGGGAAGAAACAAAGTTTCTCCCTCTAGATCCTTGTCCGTCCTTTCCTATTAATTGCTATAATCTTCATGGACGTCATGTATGTCCGGCCCTTTATACTACGGTTCACCGTTACCTCGTAGGTAGGGTGCCGTAGGGGGCGGATCATGCATGCGTGCATGAAGTTCTAGTTTTGAAAATGTGTTGGCATTGAAGGAGGTGAGAGATATTCATCTCTCACTCCTTACCTTGTTCCTAACCCTAACAAGCGAGGGTTTTACTCGCTCATTAGGGGAATTGCTAAAATTGGCATTTTTTTTGTTATGTTTTAATGTATGCTGTTTGGGTCTAAAATTATCACTTATCTACTGCAGATTAAAAAGAACTATACTAGTTAACTAAGGCAAGTAATATAATTATACTAGCTAGGGCAAGAAAAGAATTAATACTAAGGCATGAAAATGAAGAACACTTACAAAAATGATGCTCTTGATCTCTCAACAATTCTGATTTTATTGATTAAAAAGAAGCATACGTTTTACAGCTTTGTGAGTACAGTTTATAAGAAAACAGGGAAGCTAGGGTTACAAATTCTCGCACACATGATTTTACAGATATGCCCACGGAAATCCCAACACCCGCACCGACGCATCGACACAAGAAGTCGGCGCCGACACGGGCATTAAATGGCCGCGGAACCACGGCATTTGTTGGCTTGGACCGCGGTTCCGCGGCCCTTTGGTGAGCTCAGCTCACCAACTTCTCTGAGCTGCATCTTGGTTGTTAGGGCTTCTTAGTTCTTCACAACTTTTCTCTGTTTGGCTTCTTAGTCTTCTTCAGATCTTCAGTGAAATTTGTAGTGGTCTTTTAACCGTTTCCTTTAACATTTCGGACATGCATTGCCTTGTGAATTGTTCTTCATCTAGGTTTGAGTAGGATCCGTCTACTTGTTGGTCAAAAGTCCCTTTTCTGTATCAACTTTCGTCTTTTTCACTGTGTTCGTATCCAAGAGCCTGTATCCTGTAACATGCAACAAACGTGCGTCAAGAGTACCTGTTTACTTATAAAATGAATAAAAGTGGGGAGTATGAATTGCAATATTATGATATGAACATCGTCCCGTCCTCTCTGAGCAAATCCTCCACGCCCACGACCTCTCTGTGTATGAGTCTGACGCGGAGTAACAGTAGGTACAATAGGCAACGCCCTCTGGGGTGGTGAAGGTGGTAAGGTAACATGCGGTGCTGCTGTCTCCCTCCAGTGTATCTCAGGACAATCTCTGACGAGGTGAAGTAGACTGCCGCACCTATAGCAACCCCGCGACGACTGCTGACTCTCTCATGGATACAAACTAAACATCTGTCCTCGTCCCGAATCTCTGCCACTCCCCATACCGGAACGATACCTGTCGCGGCGTCTGAATGTCTGTCTCCGTGCTGATATACCAGTACGAACTCTCTTCGGGTCTGGAACTACCGAAGTCTCAGCAAGGCGCTCCTCGACTAACAGGGCTGCGTCTACCACTGCTGCATATGTCTTGTAATGCTGCGCGCTGATCGCAAGGAACAGTGGTGTAACCAAGCCTCGGATAAATCTCTTGACTCGCAACTCCTCAGTAGCCACTAGATACGGGGCATAGATAGATAGCTCTGTGAACAGCACATCATACTTTGCCACTGACATCTTCGGAGTCTGGCGTAAGGACTCGAACCTGCGTGCTCTAGCATCTCTGACGCTCAGTGGAAGGAAGCGGGCAAGGAATAGCGCCATGAACTCTGTCCAGGTCATAGGAGGAAGACCTGCTGCTCTGCCCTTCTCGACTGATTCGCACCATTTCTGTGCAAGACCTTCCAGGCGAAAGCTCACGAACTCGACCCATCTCGCATCTGCGCACCTGAGGGAACGACATATCCGAGCCATCCTATCAATGAAAGACTGTGGGTCCTCGGCTGCATCGGTGCCTGTGAAGACCGGAGGCTTCAGCTTCATAAACTCTGATAGCGATACGGAGATGACCTCTGTAGCTGTAGGGACAACTGCCTGTGCTGTGGGTATCACCGCGGTCTCTGCAACGAGTGGAACTACCTCTGGTCGCTGCGCTCGAAGTGTCTCAACTAGAGATCCCATCATCTGGCGCATCTCCTGCATACTGGATCCCATTGTCTAGCGCATCTCCTGCATACCAGCCCCTATCATGGCGATCTGATCGGTCACGGGAGGAATAGCCTGCTCGGGCACAACCGGTGTACTGCCCGGATCAGTCCTCGTCTCAGACGAATCAACTCTAATCTCGGCCCTCGCGGTCGCTCTCTGCGCCCTCGTAGTCTTTCGAGGCATAATGGCTGAAATGAAATTAGGATTCGATAAGAATACGGAAATTGAATCACAAGAATATATATACTCAAGAAGGAATTTAAATCAATAAGTTCTAAGGTCACCTTGGCGGAGTACCGTGTCGTGAGTATGCCGCGGAACATACACACGCTATGCCACTCTGCTTCAGCTACCTACTCCATCATACCAAGGTCATCCTACACTCCGAAAGGTAAAACCTACGCTCTGATACCAACTTTGTCACGACCCGAATATTTCGACTCGTGACCGGTACTTAACCACGCAACGTCTAAAGGCGTAACGCGACTAAGTAAGTTGAACCCAGAAATCAAAACCATTTAAAAGTAGTGAGTGTTGAAAACATTCAATTAAGACATTTAGAAAACCTTAAATAGTTCAATAAAGTTCTTTTTAAAGTTAAGTTATCCTTATAATAATTTTGGTAGCATTTCCTTTGTAAAAGTAACCCCGAAATCGGGTACAAAACAGGGCATAAGTGAAATGATATATATAATAAAATAAAGCATTCCCAAACGGGAGCAATCACGCCCAACGGCGGAAACCATCACCACAAAAGTAATATACGACGCCGTAGCGAAGAATGAGCAATAAGTAACATCAAAAAATAATAAACTGCATAAACAAACAGTCGGCTCCCACGAGCTCGACACCAGAATACAAAAAAAATATACATCACCGTCCTCACACTGTCTCTAAGTCCAGTACATATATGGTAGATGGAGAATACTAGATACAAAAGGGGTACAATAAAAGTAATCAGATACCACAACCCACCTAAAAGCAAAACAGCACTCGCACCAACTGTAGTGGTATCTATAGCCAAAAGATAAAAAAGGCAGCCTGCCGCGACTACTCTGAGGGGCAACCTGCAAATACTGTGGCACAACGGGGGTGAGTTGCCAACTTGTGAATAGAGATAACATATAAAGGTAATCGCGAGCATGCACGTACTGCGCTACTCTAACATATGTCAGCAAGTAAGATCTATATGCGACAAGCAGTAGGTGCAATAATCATGCAAATGCTCTGTCAGGTAAAATAACTACAGGATGAGATACATGATAATCAATGTTGAGCATGGGATAAATAACATCTACACGGAATATCAACGTGGAAAAATAATCGGTGCCCAAAACTGCACCCAAATCCCAAATAAAACTCAGGCGCCGGCACTCTCCTCGGCCCTCAAATCCTGTAAATCTCTGAGAATCACGAGTGCCCAACATCGGCACTCAAAATATCATAAAATACTCGTGTCCAACATCGACACGCAAATCCTCATATATATCGGGCTCCGTAAGTCCGGGTCAGCCCACGGGCTCCGTCTGCGGTATCGGCTCTCGGCCCCGACAATACGGATCATCCCGCAACCATCTCTCGACTCTGGTCGGTATCCTCCGGATAACCGCCAGGTCCAACCAATCACCGGTAGGTACTCGCCCACCTCCAGGCTCAATCGGCAAAGTCCATCGATCATTTTGCCGAGGGGAACCATACCGGGTCCACCACGAACCCACAAACGGATCATCCAACACCTCGTATCGGGTTTCAAGCACACGTCTCAGCACCGAGAAAACGCGTGGTGGACGCACCAAAATATCATATCACGAGGAACCGGGTTTTTCAATAGTGCATCTTTTCTTAAAAAATCCCACGGTCTTCAAAACCAGAAATTACATGAAAATCCAAGACCAATAAGTAAATCAAATGCGATGTGCTATGTACATCAAGCCCTAATATAGGCACTAGGGGAAACTGCTTTTTAAATTAGTTTCAGTTTTTAAAGACATCATGCGGCTCCCAAGTTCTATGAAAATCATATCGAATCATATGTGAAATGAACTACAGCAATATAATCATGGCAATTCTACAGTGAGTGTGTCATGTCAATTACTAACGGTGTGTGTGTAACATGCAGATTAGTGCTCGTACAACATGAACCGTTAGTAATAGTGCGGTGTTCTATCAATTCTAAGTTTACATACATATAGTAGGGAATGCAGTATGCAACAACAGTATCCATGACAGTCAATGGGGTAAAAGCAACATATAGCTACAAGGTCCTATCAGCCCTGACACATAACGCCATGCGGGCGATATCCCCGTAGATGTTAAATCTACTCACCGAAGTCTCGCGCTAAGTGTAGCCGACGACTTGCTTCCCCTTCTTCGCAGCGTCCGTCTCACTCGCCTGCGAACCTAGAATTACACAATATATCACACATAAGCTCAAATCCACAAAAACGTGATATTAAGGTCAAACTAGAAACCCGCATCGCAAACCAAGCGCGCGTGTGCGTGATACGCTAAAACGTGTGATTAAGCGTCCAAAACTACCTCGACGCGTCGCGATACGCAGAAACCCCAAACCCACACACGTATCACGTATGTCGCGAAGATTTAAAATACGAGAAACAGGTAATTAGCTCCAGATTTTGATACAGAAAGAGTTTTGCAAAACTAGATATACCATAAAACCCCACATAGCAGCAGGCACGTATCACCAAAACCTCAACCCCCAGGTCACCAATCTGGCAGCAATTTGCGGCCAGAAATAATATTTCGACGGCCCAGGTTGGGAGCCTGCCTCCCGTGCTTCGTGTGTGTTTTCTACTCTTAGTGTACGTGCTCCAGTAATTACAATTTTATTCTGAAATAATCAGAGTGCAAGCAGATTTCAACAGAGTCCCAAAACCAGTTAAAAAACAACATTTAGCACTAAATTGATACTTTAAGGTATTTTTGTGTAATCTGAAATGAAAACTTGGTTTGAACAGCTCTAATAGCACTTAAATGAGTTAACCAAGCCATAAAATTCCCAACTTATCATATACTTCACAAAATTCCTTTCAATATCACAAAAAGCACATAAAAACATGATTTTTAGCTAAAATACTACAAATTATGAGAAAGGGTGTTAAGTGTGAGTTTAGTACCTCCCAAAAGCCTTAAGAAAAACCAAAATTTCCAGTTTTTTCCTCAAGTGTGCAGACTTGCCTCCAAACTCCCCCAAAAGCCATTTTTCTAAGGTTTTGAGTGCAAGAATGAGAGGTTTTGTGTAGGATTTTATATGGAATTAAAAGAGGAATGAAAGGAAAAGAAAAAGAGGGCGGGAATGTGTTGTAGTTGCTGCTAGAGCTGCTGTTTCCGCTGGAAATTTCAGCAAGAAAAGAAAAGAAAAGAGAAAAGAGAGGGAGAAAGAAAAGGAAGAGAGAGAGAAGAGCCACATTAATTGCCTCCATGCCTTATTAATGCTCACCAAACCTCCCTCTTTTCTCTCAAAAACAATTTCTTTTGTTTTAAAAGGAAAAAGAAAAAGAAAATTTGAAAAGGGTGAGAAGGAATAAGTATGTGCCACTAAAATGCCAAGTGTGCAAGCAAGCACACTAATCCTCATTAGGAAAGTAATTAAGGAAAATAATTCTAATTAAAAGAACACATTGCTAAATTAAAATTAATTAAAGATAATAAACCCCGTTTAAGTATATGAAACCCCAATTCATCTCAATTGGACTAGATAAAAAGGAAATTAAGATTTTACGGGTTTTCATGAAAACACGCATCAATATTATCTAACGTGAAATAACCCTAAACGAGTTTTCAAAGTGTTACATATGTGGTACGAAATGCACAAACAATATCAATCAGTTTGGTGGACCAATCTTTACGGTTCTTAGAAACCGTTTTCTCCAAAATTTGCTTGATCTGCCTATTAGAGATCTCAGCTTGCCCGCTCGTTTGGGGATGATAGGGTGTAAAAAGTTTGTGGTTGATTGAATATTTCCGCATCAAAGTCTCGAAAAACCGATTACAGAAATGCGTCCCATTATCGTTAATGATAGCATGAGGGTGCCCGAACCGAAAAAAGATATTTTCTTTCAGGAACTTAACAACAACCTTGTTGTTAGTAGTACGACACGGTCTTGCTTCAACCTATTTAGAGACATAATCAACCGCAAATAAAATGTATAAGTTCCCAAAAGAGTTGGGAAACGGGCCCATGAAATCAATTCCCCATACATCAAATATCTTAACAACCAAGATTGGTTGGAGTGTCATCTCGTTTCTCCGTGAAATCCTACCAATGTGTTGACACTGTGAACAAGTTTTGCAATAATCATATGCATCTTTGAATAACGTTGGCCAATAAAAGCCACATTGCAAAACTCTCCTCCGTTTTTCTTGGACCAAAGTGACCGCCACATGCTTGATCATGGCAGAAAGACAATACACTCTTGAATTTAGTATTAGGGATACATCTGCGAATGATCTGATCGGGACAATACTTAAATAAATAGGGTTCGTCCCAGTATAAGTGTTTCACCTGAGATAAAAATCTGTGATTGTCTTGATTTGACCATTCGATGGGTAGAAGTCCTGTTACCAAATAATTTACAACATCAGCGAACCAAGGCTCGCAAGATATGGTCAAGAGATGTTCTTCCAGAAAAGAATCATTTATTGGCACGGTCAACGTCGGCGAAGAAGAAAGTCGTGAAAGATGGTCAGTTATGACGTTTTCACATCCACTTTTGTCTCTTATGACAAGGTCAAATTCTTGTAACAAAAGGATCCAACGTATTAGACTAGATTTAGCATCTTTCTTTGATAAAAGATGTCTTAAAGCGGAATGATCGGTGTAATCTACGACTAGAGAGCCTATTAGATAGGGCCTGAATTTTTCTAATGCAAATACAACTGCCAAGAGTTCTTTCTCGGTGGTTGTATAGTTCATTTGGGTATCGTTCAAGATCCTACTTGCATAATAAATTACATGTGGTATCTTATAGATGTGATGTCCTAAGACTGCACCAATAGCAAAATCGAATGCATCACACATAAGCACAAAAGGGTGATTCCGGTCCGAAGATGATAGAATGGGGGCTGTAGTAAGGAAACGTTTAAGCGATTCAAAAACAGCCAAGCAATCCGAGTCAAAATGAAATGTTGTATTCTTGGCCAAGAGAAGAGTTAAGGGTCTAGCAATCTTGCTAAAGTCTTTACTGAATAGTCTATAAAATCCTGCATGACCAAAAAAGGATCGTATATATTTGACGCATTTGGGAGGAGGATGGTTGGAAATGATATCTATTTTAGCTTTGTCTGCTGTAACGACTCTAAAATCTTTGTACGAAAATTTTCTGTTAATATACAAGAAATGAGTTTTACAGCCTGAGTTTGAGTTATAAGTCACTTTTGTGAAATAAGAGCAAGAAACAACTTGTAGCTCATTGGTAAAACCTTTGCACTGCTGTGACGTAGCCCCTGTGTTCGATTCCCATCAGACACATTCATTTTTTTTCTGATTTTTTAAAACTTTTTGGAAGCCCAAAAGATTGCACATGCAATACACGGGAAATGAAAAGTTCAGAAAAATCAAATATGTGGAAAATGGAGTAAACAGGGATTTAATCAGCTGGCATAAATCTCGAAGCCAGATGTCACCAATCGACCGGCGGAAATGAGGATTTAGCCGGCGCCGACGGTCGGATGAAGGCCAATGAAGCCCGTGCTTCGCACACACACCTCTTCACCTACCCCTAACCCCTATGCACGGTTTGATTTCCATGCAATCAAACCGAGACCTTTCATTTCACAATTAAACTCAATTTTAATGCTTTTAATCTATATTTTTAATTCTCAAACCCTAATTCTCCACTATAAATACCACACTACACTTTGGCTCAGCACCATTCAGAAAATTCTAGCCAAAACTCTCTAAAAAGTTCCTAGTGCAAGTGAAGTAAAGTGTAGTGAGCAAGCAAGTTGGTTCCGGCGAAGATCGAAACCAATTCCGGAGCTCCCGCGACGCCACGATGACTGCAGGGTTCGGGAGGTATAGACCATGCCGTTTTCAAAAATTTGGCGCGCTAAAGAACTCTAACCTAGAATCTTAACTATAGAATTAGACGAAACAAGCATGTAAACATCTTTACATCTAAGTGAACAAGGAATACAATCTTTGTAGACCGATCCTTCAGTTCATAAGCTCCGTGTAGTAGTCCCTTCGCTCCAAGTAGTGATCTCCCGGACTCTAGTAAGGCTCCACAAGGTGAAATGAACAAGCTTGCTTGAAGTTTTCGAGGCCGAAGATGATCTACGTCGAGGAGACACTAACCCAAGCTACCTCTTCACTAAGTGATGAACTAGTGAAGAAACAACCCAATCTAAATGGCTAGTCTAGAAGAGGTTGATGAAGTAGGAATTTTGCTCACTTTAGAAATTATTTTCTCACTCATTTTCTTCACCTCCCAGAAAGGTAGAGAGCTTGAGGAAGGAGATGAAGAAAAGCAACCATGGAGAGAAGCAAGTGAAGAATGAATCAAGTGGTGAGAATAGCAACCATGGGTGAGATAATATCTCATACTAATTCTTGTAGAGACTTAACCATGGCTTAAAGTAATGGTTGGGTTAATAAATATCTAATGTAAAACAAAACTAGTGGACTAAGTCAATGGTTCTACAAGCTTCCACTAAGCTTGACCATGTGACTAATTTCCAACTAATTTGATTTACTTTAAATAAATAAAACCTTACATTATTATAAGCATGGTGTGAGTCTCATACACCCATGTAGCATGTTGCAACATGCATGACACAATAATATATATCACATATATATTAAGTGCACACATAATTGAGAAAAAGAAATGCTTAAGTGAGCTAATATTAGTTAATGTAAATCAATATATCAAATATATAATTATACATTAAATTATTAAATCAACACTTAATTTAATAATCCGGCTATATCACATATAACCGACTAATATCATATGTATCAACTTATCGAATCAACACTTGATCCGATAACCCGGCTATATCACATATAACCGACCGATATCACATATCACTTGAATAGAATACCGTATCACATACACGTATTAATCTCGGTCCTGCTCATATCGCATATGTGCTCCTACTTCGTTTCGCCTGAGCCAGGAAATCTCTATGTAGGACTCTAAAGACTCGTTAATACGCCGGCAGTAGGTGGTGATAATATCAGTCACCCACAAGCCGTCAGCGGTCTGCTAAATGTAACGGCCACCCAAGTATTGAGAGATCAGAAGATCAACAATCAAGCCTGCTCATACTCCTGCGAATCCAATAAGTAACACTATCGTACAGTCCGGTCTCTTCGTCAGATATGTCGCATATCTCAGCCTGGGGGGTGGTAAACGTCAGACCCCAATAACCTGATAAGTCACGCCGATGTAAGGCCCATAACGGTTCGAGAAACTACTGATAACACTTACCAGTAAATCTCAGTAACCCTGGCCAGGGATTTCATGTTATTGCCAATCAAGCATAGCGCAACATCAACCCCCAATACCGGGAGAGACGAAATCCCCTCCTATCGCTCATTGCCTCCATGTGACTCGGGACTGTACCCAAAAACCACCGTTTTGCACGATCTCTTGAACGTGGTGAGGTGGAAATCAAAGCACAGTGGGAATCACACAAGACACTATGACGATCTTGGGTTGACAGACTAATCTGTACCAGTGTCACCAGAGAACTGCTATCTGACGATAGGTATAGTACCATCTAGGAGTTCTCGGCGAGTCCGTTCAGTGTACCCAGTCTCCATTGAGCACCCATATATCTTCTCCGATGTCAAATACCAATGGATGTGGGATCATCTATCACCCATCACATGGGTCGAGAAGCGTATACACTAGTCTACTCTGGAATATCGATGCCCCGTCTCGATACTCCCACGACTAGGAACAATTGAAGGATGTACTTACCGACTACATCTGCCCCACTAGTATGATCTGCATCATAATCCTAGTAGTCAAGTACTCATCCTAAGGGCTTTATCAACATGTAATAGAGAGACAATAAATATACATGTTAAGATAAAGAGCAACCAGATAGCATACTATCATGTCGAGCAAGAAAGTCCTCCCTATATATGTCCAAGCATCCACTATAATATACATCACATGTATAACAATGGCCTCTAGGGCATACATATAACTAACAATCTCCCACTTGCACTAAGGCCATTTGTTGTACTATCTCATACTCAACGCCCCATAAAAGTCTCTCTAGGGAAAGGCCTCTATGAGTGTATCCGCCGTGTTATCCTTCACGTCAACTCTTCTTACCTCGATCCCCTGGAGATCAACCATCTCCATGATGAGGTGATACTTGCCTCAGAATATGTCTGGGTCGCTGATGGGACCGGCGTTTCTAGGCCAAAGCCACAACTCCATTGTTGTCACAATAACAATTATTGGACGCTCAATGGTAAGAACTATGTTCATCTCATGAACAAAAATTATCCAGACATCCACTTTGGTAGTATCGTTGGTAGCGATGTATTCAGTCTTTATCGTCTAGTTTGCCACGGTATATAACTTGGAACTCTTCCAACATACCGTCCCTCCACTGAGGGTAATGACAAAGCCCGAGACCGACTTTTAGTCGACCTTATCACTCTGGGAGCTCGAATTGGTAAATGACTCCCACTAGAGTTCACCGTTACCAAACACCAAGAACATTTCTTTAGTGCTTCTCAAGTACTTAAGAATGTCTTACACAGCTATCCAGTGATTCTCCCAAGATCTGATTGATTCCTAATCACTACACTTAATGAGTTAGCTACATCTGGTCTCGTATATAACATCGCATACATGATAGAGCCTACTGCCGAAGCATAGGGTATCCCTAGCACGCGAGCTCTTTCCAAATTGGTCTTGGGAGACATCTTTTTGGAGAGAGTGATCCATGAGTAAGTGAGCAAACCACCACGCTTAGAATCTTCCATACTAAACCCCTTTAGTACGGTGTTAATGTACCTGGATTTGGGACACTCCCAATATCCACTTAGATCTATCACCATAGATCATAATCCACAAGATGTAGTATGTATCATCCAGATCTTCCATAGAGAATCTTCATGATAAGAGGAGCTTGACCGAGTGTAGCATAGGAAACCATTTCCTATCAAGAGTATGTAATCTACGTACAATACGTGGAAGACAACCTTACTCTCTACAACCTTCTTGTATATACAAGGTTCATATACCTTTTTGATGAAGTCAAACTCTTTGACTGCCACATCAAAACAAATGTTCCATCTCCGCGATGCTTGCTTTAATCCTGATGGACTTAATCTTTTGAAAGTCTCAACTTTTCCATCTATACCAAGAATCTTCTCAAGATTCATTTGCTCCCAATGGGTTTTACCCCTTCAGGTGCAACATTCAAAGTCATACTTTGTTGGTATACATGGATTCCATCTTTGATCGCATAGCATCCAGCCATTTCACAGAGTCCCCACTCGTGATGGCCTGCCTGAACCTAGTTGGGTCATCATCTACCATGATGCAATCCTCGCTCCCACCGTCACCGAGGAAACCGTAGTATCTCTTAGGTGGATGAGGAACCCTACCAGATTCGCGGAGAGGCTGAGGTTCGTCGGAGACTATTGAATCCTTTGGTTTCACTAATTCATCAGTTGTTAGTTTGTCCAGTTGGAACTCCTTCCAGTTCTACCTCATGACCACAAATTTCTTCATAAGAAATTCCTTTTCTAAAAAGGTAGTATGCTGAGAAACAAAACACCTTTTGCTCCTCAGTGTGGCAGAAGATATTCCCTCGCAAATGTTTGGGATATCCAACAAACTTACAGAACTGACCCTGCCTCGAGTTTGTTCGGATTTTTCTTTTCAACATAGGCCAGACAACCCCATATCTTAACTCGTTTAAGACATGGTCTCTTCCCATTCCATATCTCATATAGAGTGGTAGGCACAGATTTGGATGGAACCCCATTCAATAGGTATGCAGCTTCTCAAGTGTATAACTCCAAAAAGGAAACGGGTAACTCAGCAATACTCATCATAGAGCGCGCCATATCTCATAGGGTGCGATACCTCTGTCCCGATACACCATTGTACTGTGGTGTATACGAAGGAGTAAGCTGAGAGAGAATCCCATTCTCCGTTTAGAGAATTCAGGAACCCCATGCCCAAGTATTCGTCTCCTCGATCTCATCGAAGGACTTTAATACTCTTACGCTTCTGGTTCTTATCTTCAAGCTTATATTACTTGAATTTCTCAAAAGTTTCAGACTCGTGTTTCAACAGGAACACATGTCCGAATCTTGAGAGATCGTCGATGAATGTAATGAAGTACAAAGAAACAACCCTGGCATTTGTAGACATAGGACCGTATACATCATCATGTATCCGTCCCAAGAGTTCAGCAACTCTTTCTCTGTTTCCAGTAAATGGAGTATTGGTCATTTTACCTTTGAGACAATACTGGCAAGTATCATAAGATAAAAATTCGAACAGATTCAAATATTCATCCTTAAGGTAACTTAGCTAGTTGTGTCGCATTGATATGACCTAATCTACAAATCTACATCAAGGATTCGTTCATTTCTGAACTACTCCTCTTGTGTGTGTTCTAAATACTTTGAACTGTGGTTTGATTTAAAACGTATATGCTATTACATAACGTGCCTGATCCAATCAACTCTTGATTCAGGAAAATGTTCACAACATTATCCTGCAATACAAAATTATATCCTTCTTTACCTTAATAAAGAAACTGATTTAATGTTGTATATCAGGTTCGGTATCTAATAATATTTGTTCAGAATCAATGTATTTCCCATTTGGTAATACAAGGTGAAATATGCCAACTGATTTGGCTGCAACAATTGTACCATTCTCTAACACTTAGAGACATTTCACCCAATCCCAGTTCTCTACCTTTCTATAGCCCATGTAACTCTTACATATGTGGGATCCTAATCCAGTATCTCATACCTAGGACGTAGAGGATACTGAGAAACGGTTCTCGGTAACGAACACACCCGAAGAATATGCATCAACATGCTCATTCCTCGATTGGGTCGCGTGGAAATCCGGATATTCCCCTATTTCCTGCTCGGACTTATAACAATTATAAGATAGAGCGGAACCAACGTTCCCCAGCTCAGCATAATAAGCAAGTTCGATCAATACATCCATATTATTATCTTGATTAAGATATGTTACGGTCGCTACCAGTAGAGAGAGAGAAAAAAACACTCAGCGTATGCCCTTGCAAGATCAGATTGGTTATTATTTTATCTAATCAGGATGGCTCCCACTGTTTTTATCAAATCTTCCTTCAAACCCTAAAAGCTAAGACTAGCCGGGATTAATTACACCCTACAAGTTCGCCAATCTTTCGGCCAGGCCAGTGTTGGTACTTTGAGAGAGGTTCCCCGTGCTTTCGCACGGACCTAATTAAAATAAACATCATTTTCCCAGGGGCATAACCCCGTTAACACCTTTCTAGACACCTACTTGATCGGCTAATTGTAATGTGCAAAACTCTCCCAGGAGTAACTCTTACTCACAGTGGGTATCGGGATCCAACTATCTCATAGAAGGTATGCAATCTCATTGCAAATTCAACACTTGAAATTCCTGATAATATTTTACCCCTAGCAACCTATGACCTTGGTTATGGTCAACAAATCATAAGCGCTAGCCAAGTTCAACCCGTCATTTCATGATTGAATTAAACCCACCCGTACGACCCTTGGCTAAGGTCAACAAAGCCGTACGACTACCCTAACTCAATCACATCATATGCTGCAGATAAGCACTAATTAGTTACCGCACACTACTCCTTGGCTAAGGTCAACAAACGCAGCACGAATACTAAAAAGTACTTATCTGAAATGACGGAGGGCTAAGACAGGTTTTTAAGAAAACCATTTGCGTAATGAACTAGATATCGTTGTAGAATCAAGTGATTTTGAAAAGGAGTGTTTTTGAGGCTTTTACTAGTTTTGCTAAAGAGGTCACTCCCGGATAAGGGATCTCGGCTCTTTCCTTATTGAATGAGGTGCTGGATATTTCACAAATACCACTATGCAAAGCATGAACTAAAAAAGCAATCAAAAACAAAACCTAGTGGGTTGTAGCATCTGCCAGTTTCGCTAAAGAGATCACTCCCGGTGAAGGGATTTCGGCTCTTTCCTTATCGAATAAGGTGCTGGGTATTCTACAAGGAATACCGCTATGCAAAGCAAGAACCGAGCTACCAGTTTTTAAAACAAGATTCTACAACATCTTTAGGTTTCTTTTATTTCATTAATCTCATTAATGAAGTCCCATCAATTATGCTTCCTAAGTATCACAGAGAAACGAAAGCAGCAATATTTATTATATATCATATATATAATATAAGCATTCGTCTCATCATATAAAGTGATCACATCATAGAATATCAACAGCAGAAGTCCACATATGAAATATTGGATATACCAGGAATTCCGTGTTTTAAATTAAGCCAGTATAAAATACGGATTCCATGGTTGCGATGAATAGCCAAACCCACATCCCTACACCCCTACGAGAGCGGCAAGCAATCCTACCAATTCTAGAGTTAGGAGACCCGGTCTCGACTCCTCGAGATGGTCTCCCACTAGACTCTAGAACCCGGTTACTTGTGCTCTCCTCCTTGGGTCTATCCTAATGCGGAAAAGTAAATAATATACATCAATGGTGACATCATCCTCAACCCGGAACTGCCCCAATAAAAGAATATTACATACAAGTTTTTACATGAATGAAAATGAAAAACTCTCATCTCACATTAAAAAAACCCGGCTATTCAAAAACATGACGATCCAATATAACATATAACAGCAATACATAACATCGCATGTCATCAACGTAAGTAAATATGCGTATCCCAATTGTCGTTGATATATAGCAACGAAACCGGCGATACACCACATATTATACTTACGGTCGCAGAAAAGAAAGTGAAAAACTACAACAATTGGAATCCGCAACCACCTTAGACATCATAAACCCAATGTATCACATACTTTGGATTTCATGCATAAACAAATGAATTCCTTAGACATCGCATACCTAACAATTATAAACCCCGCATTTTAGTCTCAATATTGAAAACACTTTTCAATAACCAGTCGGGCAATTCAACAAGATTCCCGACAACCTGATCGAATGCTCGTCGGAAACTTTAGTAGACGGCCGCACCCCTGATGCCATCGACGAAGTGCACTTAGGCAGAACACCGCGGCCGCGAGCACCCAAACGTATGCTTTTGGCAACGGGGTTCTCCTACAGTCACTTGGTCGGGGCTATGGGGCGTGGCTATCTGGTAAGGTTACTCGGCGAGTATCCGCGTACACTACGTAATTGCAACGGACTTTTGATCCACATCAAAATCCCGTAGCAACCGATCAAATGAGACTGAATTGCTAGATTTATAAAATTCAAATTAGTTTTCACAAAACTAAAATTGTGGATTCCACGTATTGTATTACAATCACAGATAGCTAGACGATGTTAAACTTTTCAATCGAATCAACAAACACCCAAAATTTCCCAAAGAGCTCAACACTTGAGCACAAGTTAAAAAACACCCAAAACATGCCACAACACGTATGGACCAACCGTAGAAGGGTCAACCCTTGCCTCACCTATGGCGCCGCGGAACTACCACAAACTCTAGGGTTTGATGGCGGTTCCAGCGGTCACAGAATCGAGTTAGGGTTTCGTTCTTTTAGAGGGTCCATAGAAAACACATGCATGATTTTCTGAAGATTTTAAACTTGGAAAAATCCAACTCTTGGAAAATTTCATGCGAGTGAGAAAAATTGGGTATTTGATATTCGTTCGAACTTTTTAACGTCGTCAAGATAACCCGAAACGATGGTAGAATTACGACTACGAAACACTCCGAATTGCTTTTACAGAAAGAAACATCACATGCAATCTTAGTAAAAACAAGCAACACGTGAAACACGTGAAACACCAAAACCCAGAGACTGGAACACCACCAAAATTTGAAGCCAGAAGCCCACTAAAAAACCGGTGATGCCGGTTTTTAACTACATGTCGCTGGTCAAACTCCGGCGAGTGGGACTCAAATTTTTGTGGTGTTCATGTTACATCTCATATAACATTCTGCAACTGCTTAAAAAAATTTTAGACACCTTAAAAATTTCGACAGAAACTTGGTTTTTGTTTCGAGTGTTTCAGAGTTGTTTCGGTTTCGTAATTCTACAAATATCGTCTAATTCTCTAGCATGGCTCTGATACCACTGCAGGGTTTTGCAGCACCGCCGCTGGGTTTTGGGAGGCATCGACCATGCCGTTTTCAAAAATTTGGCACGCTAAACAACCCTAACGTAGAATCTTAACTAGAGAATTAGACGAACATTTAAGTGAACAAGGAATACAACCTTTGTAGACCGGTCCTTCAGTTCATAAGCTCCGTGTAGTAGTCCCTTCGCTCTAAGTAGTGATCTCCCGGACTCTAGTAAGGCTCCACAAGGTGAAATGAACAAGCTTGCTTGAAGTCTTCGAGGCCGAAGATGATCTACGTCGAGGAGACACTAACCCAAGCTACCTCTTCACTAAGTGATGAGCTAGTGAAGAAACAACCCAATCTAAATGGCTAGTCTAGAAGAGGTTGATAAAGTAGGAATTTTGCTCACTTTAGAAATTATTTTCTCACTCATTTTCTTCACCTCCTAAAAAGCTAGAGAGCTTGAGGAAGGAGATGAAGAAAATCAACCATGGAGAGAAACAAGTGAAGAATGAATCAAGTGGTGAGAATACCAACCATGGGTGAGATAATATCTCATACTAACTCTTGTAGATACTTAACCATGGCTTAAGGTAATGGCTGGGTTAATAAATATCTAATGTAAAACAAAACTAGTGGACTAAGTCAATGGTTCTATAAGCTTCCACTAAACTTGACCATGTGACTAATTTCCAACTAATTTTATTTACTTTAAATAAATAAAACCTTACATTATTATAAGCATGGTGTGAGTCTCATACACCCATGTAGCATGTTGCAACATGCATGATACAATAATATATATCACATATATATTAAGTGCACACATAAGTGAGAAAAAGAAATGTTTAAGTGAGCTAATATTAGTTAATGTAAATCAATATATCAAATATATAATTATACATTAAATTATTAAATCAACTCTTGATTTAATAATCCGGCTATATCACATATAACCGACTAATATCATACATATCAACTTATCGAATCAACATTTGATCCGATAACCCGGCTATATCACATATAACCGACCGATATCACATATCGCGAGAATAGAATACGGTATCACATACAAGTATTAATCTCGGTCCCGCACATATCACATATGTTCTCCTACTTCGTTTCGCCTGAGCTAGGAAACCTCTGTGTAGGACTCTAAAGACTCGTCAATACGCCGGCAGTAGGTGGTGATCATATCAGTCACCCACAAGCCGTCAGCGGTCTGCTAAACGTAACGGCCATCCGGGTATTGAGCGATCAGAAGATCAACAAGCAAGCCTGCTCATACTCCTGCGAATCCAATAAGTAACACTACCGTACAGTCCGGTCTCTTCGTCAGATATATCACATATCTCAGCCTGGGAGGGTGGTAAACGTCAGACCCCAATATACGGATAAGTCATGCCGATGTGAGGCCCATAACGGTTCGAGAAACTACTGATAACACTTACCAGTAAATCTCAGTAACCCTGGCCAGGGATTTCCTGTTATGGCCAATCAAGCATAGCGCAACATCAACCCCTAATACCGAGAGAGATGAAATCCCCTCCTATCGCTCATTGCCTCCATGTGACCTCGGACTCTACCTAAAAACCACCGTTTTGCACGATCTCTTGAATATGGTAAGGTGAAAATCAAAGAATAGTGGGAATCATACAAGGCTCTATGACGATATCGGGTCGACAGACTAACCTGTACCTGTGTCACCAGAGAACTTCTATCTGACGATATGTATAGTACCATCTAGGAGTTCTCGGTGAGTCCGTTCAGTGTACCCAGTCTCCACTGAGCATCCGTATACCTTCTCCGATGTCAAACACCAATGGATGTGGGATCATACATCGCCCATCATATGGGTCGAGAAGCATATACGCTAGTCCACTCTGGAATATCGATGCCCCGTCTCGATACTCCCACGACTAGGAACAATTGAAGGATGTACTTACCGACTACCTCTGCCCCACTAGTATGATCTGCATTATAATCCTGGTAGTCAAGTACTCATCTTAAGGGCTTTATCAACGTGTAATAGAGAGACAATAAGTATACATGTTAAGATAAAAAGCAACCAGATAGCATACTATCATGTCGAGCAAGAAAGTCCTCCCTATATATGTCCAGGCATCCATATAATATATATCACATGTATAATAATGGCCTCTAGGGCATACATATAACTAACAACGACACCCTTTCCTTCGTAACCCTTCTTTGAGTTTTCTAAACCATAAGTCCCTCCCAAATCTCTTTCTTTCTATTGAAATTACTCTTCAAATTTTATATCGGTAAAAAGTGGAGTTATTACTGACATCTTCTTTTCTAAAAACATATAACTCCCTTTTCCTTTACAATTTAATTAATCTAATTTTATTACATCACTTGTAATCTTAAACCCTAATATTTAGAATCAAATTTCATCAAAATTCTCATGTGAAACAACCATAGTAGAACTTTTTCATTAAAATACCTTGAACTTTATAAACACATCTTTTAGTATTTGTTAAAACAATACCTTTAGGAAAACTTTACGGGGTAACGACCTACCCCACACGCACACTTGGTTCCATAGCACGATGCCACTTTTGTATGAATATTTATTACGAATAAAACTTTACAATAAATTACCACAAAAATCTAAAACCGGATTTCTTTTAAAAGCGGTATTTCATTTCTTTTGCGATTATGCATCTACAACCTTCTTTAGGGGACCCGCTAATGCATGGTGCAGATTATCACACATCCTTAGGCTAGTAGAGCGAGATGCAGACTTCCTCACGGAGCATTCGATCTCGAAAGGATTTAAATACGTTTTTAAAAAATATGAATTTTCTAAATAAAATAAAATTAATTTTAAAAAAAATTATATAAAAATTATAAAGCCATATTTTCAAATATAATAAACCTAAAATTTTTCTCAAAATGAAAGATTAACAAGTTTTCCAATAAAATACCATCAAGATACCAAAAAGGACAAGTTTTTTAATAAAATACCATGAACTTTCCAAATTAAGTGTATATCACTAAAATACCCAAATACTTAAAATCCATACTCATGAAAACCCTAAGTAATACTAATCACCCTCGAGGTTTACTTTTTAACTATATTAAAATTATTTTTCATAAAACCCCCTCGAGATATATAAAACAATATTTAAGGACTTTAGTAAATATAGGTTGAAGCGGGATCAATTCTCTTGAGCCCCAGGGAGCCGGAGAAAGTGAGTGCTTGCCTATTTAAGGTAGACAACTTAACAGAGTTATCAATAGTAATTGTCTTGGAAAAAGACACAGATCATGTCGTCCATGTGTCGTAGTTACCGATGACTCCTGAATCTAATTTATGAGCTAAATCTGTTTACAATTGTCTGACTCAGTCTGAGTCCAATTCAAACCTGAATCCAAAATCTAATATGAATACTTGAACATGAACATGAATACTCGAATCCAAACATCAATATCAAACATGTGTACTTGACTTGACTTGACCGAACCATGGTTATAACTTGACTTGACTACTTGAATACTTGATTACATCCTGAACATGAATACTTGAACAATTTGTATCCATGGTTTCGGCAAGACTTGTAAAAAAAATCTATACAATACAATATGCGGGGATAAAGGGATAGATTGGTACATAACGTATATCGTGGCACGAGAGTTCACTTAAAAGACACCTACATGAATTCTCGAGTCGTTGTCCCTTGGGTTATGACGGGGCCTTGTACTACATGTTACCATAGTCCACGGGGTAAGATGGACTCCTCTCGTATACATGAATACCTTTTTTACCAAGCTACAAACAACCACGTTATAATAACTATCATATACTAGTATTCAGCCATATACTTTACCTGTTCATTCTCACTTTATATACTATCTTCTTGTTCTTCTTTTGGGACTTACCGAGCGTTAGTTCGCTGACGACATTCCATCATATTTCTTTCTTTGAAATTTTCATCAGAAGAACCGGACTCTCAGGAGATCTAGTCTAGCCAGGAGGACTTGGACCAGCTCACCATTCAGCCTGACTACTAGTTCACCTGCACTTTTATTTGTATGCCATTGTTTAGGCACTTCTTTACTCATTGTGTAATGACTCTGAATTTACTGCACGAAAATTTTCAATTTAATGTACAGAAACGAGTTTATAAGTCTGAGTACACTTTAAAAGTTAATTTTGTTTAAGAATAGCAAAAAACAACTTGTAACTCACCGATAAAGCCTTGCACTGCAGTGACGTAGCCCCTGTATTCGAATCCCATCAGACACATTTATTTTTTTTCAGATTTCATTTTAAAACTTTTTGGAAGCCCAAAAGTTTACACGTGCAATGCACATAAAAATGGTAAGTCTGAGAAAATAAACATGTGCACAATGTTATAAACACAGAGGAGTACACATGGCGAGAATCCACCAGCCTAACTTCACAGGATGACCGGCGAAATGTGCTTTAGGGTCGGCAGGGACATGTCCCCCATAGCAAATGGACCCCGGGTTTTGCACACTGGTCGTTTCCCCTACCCCCATTACCCATGCACTGTTTGATTACTCTGCAATCAAACAGAGACCCCTCAATTCCCCAATTTATCACATTTTAATTCAATCTTTTAATCCCAAAACCCTAATTCGACACTATAAATACTATCCCATGCCCTAACCCTTCCCCATTCTAAAAATTCTGGCCAAAACCCTCAAATTTTCTCAAGTACAAGTGGAGTAGAAAAGGAATTAGCCAACGACCAGCTTCCGGCGAGGAATCGAGGCTATTCCGGCGACCCCGTGATGCCACGACTACCAAGCTATCTTCTTCTAACTTTCCTTACCCTAATCCACTTGTAAGTCCCTCCTAATCTCTCTTCTTCCTCTTTGAAAATCTTTTTTAAAACGATCATCGGTAAGTGGAGTTAAAACCGATGTCGATATTCTAAACCCTAAAAACTCACCTTTTTCTTACATATTGTTCATTCTAATTTTACACAATACTTGTATGCTTTATTATAAATGTTTAGAATAAATTTCAACTTAAAATTCCATGCAAAATAATTTTAATTTAACTTTTTCGTTAAAATACCATGAACTTTACATATCACCTTTTAGTATATTGTTAATACCATACATTTAGAAAACTTCATGGGGTAATGACCTACCCCTCACATACACACATGTTTCCATGGCACGATATCCCTTGAACATACTTTTGTTATCATATTACATTAAAATACCATGTACTATAAAAACAATTTTCTTTGAATTGTATTTCAAAACCCTTTGCAAAAAAGCCTCTACAACCCTTTTTAGGGGACCCACTATTGGATGGTGCAGATTATCGTACATCTTTGGGCTAGTAGAGCGAGATGCAGACCTCCTCATGGAGCATTCGGTCTCGAAAGGTTTTTAATACGATTTTAAAGAAAAACTAGATTTTCTACTTAATAATCAAAATTAATTTTTAATTATATAAATATTAAAAAATCCATATATTTTCAAAATATAATAACTTTATATTTTTTTTCAAATAAAAGAATTACAAGTTTCTTCAACACACTATTAAGATATCAGTACAAGACAATTTTACAGTAAAATACCATGTACTATTCAAGTTAAGATAAATATCACTAAAATACCTCAATTTTTAAAATACACATCTATGGAAACCCTAAAGAATATAAATAAATTTCTCGAGATTATTTTGAACTATATTAAAAATATTTTTTCATAAAACCCCCTCGAGCTATATAAAACACTGTTAAGGACTTTAGTAAATATGGGTTTAAGCGGGATCAATTCTCCTGAGTTTCAGGGAGACGGATAAAGTGAGTGCTTGCCTATTTAAGGTATAAAAACTTAACGGTGTTATCAATGTTAATTGTCTTGGAAAAAGACACAAATCCTGCCGTCCATGTGCAGCGGTTACCGATAACTCCTGAACCTAATTCAGGATCCAAATCAGTTCTAAGTGTCTGATTCAAGTCTGAGTCTAAATCAAGCTTGAATTCAACTCAAACCAGAATCCAATTCAAACATAAATCCAAACTCTATTATGTATACTTGAACCTGAACCTGAATACCAGAATAAGATCGGCATGCAAACATGACTTGACCTGACCGAACCATGACTATAACTTGACTTGATTACATGCCTACTTGTTTACATCCTGAACTTGATTACAAGAAACAACTTGTATCCATGGTCTCGGCAAGTCTGATAATTATAATCTATACAACACATTATGAGGTTAAAGGGGTAGATTGGTACGGAATGTATTAAAAGTGGCACGATGATGGACACTAAAAGACACATACATGAACTCTCGTACCGTTGTCCCGTGGCTTTTGACGGGGCCTTGTACTTACATGTTACCATAGTCCACGGGATAGTTGGACTCCACTCGTATACACTAATACCTTTTGTACCAAGTTACAAACAACTACGTTAGAATAATAAACTGATACATGTATAATTTAACAGTTTCTTTCCACATTACTTGTTGTATTCCTTCCTTTCTTTTGGGACTTACCGAGCGCTAGTTCGCTGAGAACATTCATGTCTCTTTCTTTCTTTGGAATGTTCGTCAGGAGGACCGGACCCTCAGGAGACCGAGCCCAGCCAAGAGTACTTGGAGCAGATTGAGGCACAACCAGACTACTAGCTTACTTGTACTTACCTTCCAGTTTGTATGCCATTGTTTAGGCATTGCTTTTATCATTGTACATTTCCTTTTCAAATCAGTTGTATTGTAAAGATGAATGTTAATAAAAGTTGCTGTTCATTTTATATCTCTTGTCATTTCTTGTGCATTATATATATATATATATATATATATATATATATATATATTGCTTATTTACGCTTAACGTGTTTACTTCTGAGTAAATACTTCGCGTGCCCGTCACGTCTCCTTCTTCGTACACTAGGAAGCGGGTCGTGACACATTGTATCTTTTCTTTTCAAACAGTTGTATGGAAAGATGAATGTAAATAAAGTTGTTGTTTTATTTTATATCACTTGTTATTCTTGTACATTTTTATATATTGCTTAATTTTGCTTAACGTATTTATTTCTTAGTAAATACGTTGCGGCCTGCCACGTCACCGTTTCGTCTACTGGAAAGCGGGGCATGACATCTATCTCAATGCCTTTCGTGAAATGATATGTCCTAAGACAATACCTTCTTGAACCATAAAATAACATTTTTCCCAATTCAAAGTTAGATTCTTATCCTTACAGCAGGTAAGAACAGCGTCAAGATTACGTAAGCATTCCTCAAAGGAGTCCCCCAATATGGAGAAATCGTCCATAAATATCTCCAGAAAATTCTCGACCATGTGCGAGAATATCCCCATCATATACCACTGAAATGTAGAGGGAGTATTGCATAACCCAAAGGGCATGCGTCTATAATCGAACGTACCGAAAGGACAAGTAAAAATTGTCTTATCTTGATCCTTTTCGGCGATGAGAATCTGGTTATAGCCAGAGTAACCGTCCAAAAAACAGTAATACTCATGCCCAGCTAAACGTTCTAACATCTGGTCAATGAAGGGTAGAGAGAAGTGATCTTTTCTCGTCGCGGCATTGAGTTTTCTATAATCAATACATACCCGCCACCCCGTTTGGATGCGTGTTTAAATTAACTCATTTACCTCATTAGTTATGACCGTGATGCCAGACTTTTTAGGGACCACGTGAATAGGACTTACCCATTGGCTATTAGATATTGGGTAAATTATACCATTATCTAAGCATTTGACGATTTCTTTCTTCACCGCTTCTTTCATGACGGGATTTAACCGTCTTTGTGGGTCACAGGCTGGTTTGGATTCATCCATCAAATGTATATAATGTTCAGAAATCAAGAGACTAATCCCTTTGATATCCGCAATTGTCCAACCAAAAGCTTGCTGATTCGATCTCAAGACAGACAGAAGAGCTCTCTCTTGCTCTAAGGATAGAGAAACTGATATGATAACAGGCAAAGACTCATTCTCACCTAAATATACATATTTACGATGAGATGGCAGTGGCTTGAGATCAAGTGTCGATGGAGAGACGATAGAAGGTAGGGTAACTGAATGATACTCGGACTCCATGAGAGGTTCATAGCTAGCATAAGAAATTGACTCGGATAGCTCAACTGACTCTTTCGACAAGTCAAAGGATTTGAACTTGGGGGTGGACTTGTCGACAGAAGGGTCCCGTGAATTAAGATCATCAAGGAAAGTGGACCCTACGTATTCTCTATTCGTGTAAGGAGTGGCTGGATCAAACAATAACGCACTAGTGGCGTCGAGATCATTATCGTATAGCTTCTTAAATTTGCAACTGTCGGAAACTATCTCGTTGATGGAACATATATCAATCATATAAGCAGAAGGTTCGGAGGGTTGACTTCCTACCCTGAAAATATTAAGTTCAATTGTAATCTTCCCGAAGGATAGGTTCATGGAACCGTTATGACAATTGATTACTGTATTGGAAGTTGTTAGAAAAGGTCGACCAAGAATCGCCGGGATTTGGTTCCGTGGGTACGCCATAGGCTATGTATCTAAGACTATAAAATCCACAGGGAATATAAATTCCCCAACTTTGATCAACACGTCCTCCAGCTCACCCCTAGGGTGGGTGATAGATCGATCGACCATCTTGAGAGTGCAGTGCGTATGTTTCAACTCTCCTATGCCTAATTGCTCATAAATAGAATACGGGAACAAGTTAAAACTAGAACCTAGATCTAGTAGAGTGCGATTGATATTTTTACCCCCAATGGTTATATAAATTGTAAGACAACCGGGGTCCTTATGTTTTTACCCCCAAGAGTATCGCTCACATTGCTCGCTAAGAAAATATTTTTAGGTACTTGAGTTTTCCTTTTCTTAGTGCACAAGTCCTTTAGGATTTTTGCATAGGAAGGAACTTGTTGGATAGCATCTAAGAGAGAAATATTAATGTTAACTTGCTTAAACATTTCCACAATCTTCTCCATTTGTGGACTTGGTTTGTTGGGCCTCAACCGGTTTGGCAAAGGAACTTTATTAATAGGGGTTGGGTCCAACTCTTGTGGAGAAGTTTGTGGAGATGGAATGGATCCCAAAATTAGATTTGAGGTAGTCGGAGAGGGTGATCCATTCAATGAAGTGGACTGAGAGTTTGAGCCCAGTGGAGAACGAAGAATAGGGTTGGAAGAAGATGTTTGATTAGAAGAAGTAGAAGTAGAAGTAGCAGCTGGGGTTTCATCATCGAAATCATCAACTTGTTCTCCAACATGGTTGTTCAGCACTCTTCCTTATCTCAACGTAGTTATGGCACTCACATTATGATTTTGTTGGTTAAGAACAGTGTTAGCATTTTGTGAGTGGCTGGGATTTGGTAGAGGTTGGGATGGAAGTTTCCCTTTCTCTCTTTCACTCACTGTGGCATTTAACCGTGCAATTTGTGCTTCAATAGATTTAATATTTTCACCGTGGGAAGCAGTGTGTTGCACAAGCATTTGGATAGAAGACGTTAAATTAGCCGATGTTTGCGCGGATTGTTTAATAAACGCTTCTAAGCTTCTTTCGAATGCAGAGATTTTATCAGTACCGGCCTGAGGAATATTATTCTTTGGTTGGAAAGAATTGTTATAAGGGAAAAAGTTGTTGGCCGGATTTTGAAATGATTGCAGTTGAAAGGGCTGCTGAATTTGTTGTGGTGGTTGTTGTTGCTGTGGGGGAAGTCTTTGATAGTTATTTTGATTTTAGAACTGATTTTGATTTTGGCTTTGAGTTTGGTTTTGGTTCCAAGAAAAATTAGGATGATTGCTCCATCCCTGATTCTATGTGGATGAATAAGGATTGTTTCTAGGTCGTTGTTGAAAAGCAGCATTAGTTTGTTCATGACCTTGAGACGGAGAATTCAAAGGACATTCTTCGGTTAAATGTAACGAATCATAACAGCAACCACACACGGTTTTGGGGAGCGTTACTTGGTTTGGGGAGGCTGAAGAGAATTTGCTTTCTATAGCTTCGAGTTTCTTTTGCATCGCAGCCATTTCGGTTTTCATTGCGATGGAAGCGTCGAGCTGATGGATACCTGCCCTAGATGAAGACGATACTGTTAGTCTTGTGCTCTCCCACTGTAGTGTTTGTTCGGTGAGATTTTCCAGAAATTGCCACGTTTCCTCATTGTATTTTAACATGAAATGACATTGACAAATGGTTTCTAACATTTGTTTTGTCGCTGGATTAATACCCTCATACATAATTTGGAAAAGTTGCCATCTTTCGATTCCGTGATGAGGGCATTGGACAAGGAGATCTTTAAACCGTTCAAAGCATTTCCAAAAGGGTTCGTTGGGAAGTTGGGCAAACTGGTTAATCTCGCTCCTAATGCGGGCAGTCTTATGATTAGGATAAAATTTCTTAAGAAATGCTTTAACAAATTCATCCCAATTGGTTATAGAATGTGAGGAGGTTCTATAAAGCCACTTCTCTGCAAGATCGCATAAGGTAAAAGGGAGAAGGCGTAAACGCATAGCATCCCCTGAAAGTTAGGTGGTGCTCATCATTGCACATACGGTTTTGAATTTGGTTAACAAAAATCCTCAGATTCAAGCTCATGAAATTTGGGCAACAAGTTGATGAAGTGGGGTTTAATTTCAAAATTATCCCCATTGGATGGTGGAAGAGACAGACACGTAGGAAGGGGTCTGCGAGTGGGGTAGCATCGGTCTTGGAGAGCGATTCATGGTGGATTTTGAATTTGTGTACCTACGTGTGGTGGCAAGGTGTTGTTGTTAAAACCCGGTGGAGATCCGTCTATCTCAGAAGATGTGGTAGGTGGAAGAGAAATAGAAGATGAAGAAGTATCGACTTTGGAGTCGACAGCAAAAACGCGGACTAGACGGGCACTAGAATCCCGTGTCCAGTCGATCATGCACTAAGTGGGTTTAGTGCACGTGGCAGCGTGTGATGACATGTGAGAACGATTTTAAGAAGGCTTGTTTTGAAAAGAGTGACGAACATAAGTCTTGACTCAACCAATCACAAAATGCACAATCAGTCCCTAGAGCTAGGGTCACCTAGGTCAAGTCACTAGACCGCTCCTAGACTTCCAAAGGATAAGACGTAGGATCGATCCTCTACCACCTCCTTATCAATCTTGCAGCCAGGTAAGTGGGAGGTATCCGCTATATTAATCACTGAAATAGCGGGCCTAATTAAATAACCACTTTTCTTAGTCACACTTGCCTTAAACACCACAAGAGAAATGCGGATAAGTAATAGATTACCCACGACCCTCCTTTATCCTAATTGAGCACGACAGTCCTTAGAGTCTTGGTCTAGATATTTTTTTATTAATGTAGGGTGATAGTATGCTCATTTGTGATTTGTGAGGCCTAGGAAGGATGATGAAATCCCCACCTAATCTGAATTTAGGTTTCTTGCCCCTTAATGTCCGATTTAAATATGCAAAACAAACCGAAATAAAAAAACATGCAAAATGATTTTTTTAGCGGCGCTGTTTGCAAAGAATTCTGCAGGTAAAAATAGTTTATTGGAGTTTTAGAAGAGAGAGGAAGACGATAGGAGAATACCAGAGAAGTTTGGAGGCTCAATTCCCCGAGGTGGCCGCGGTTCCGCCATCGTTTGCTATGATGGGCCGCGGTTCCGCCACTGTTTGATGAGTTCTTCCCTCCAAACTTCTTCAGAGCACTCCAATGCTCTTCTGGTCCAAGTTGAAAGTCTCAGAATCTCTGTTGGTTCGTTCCAATAACTCCAGATTCCTTTGCAAAACTCGCACAATAATCGTTAAAAACACAAAATGCAGTTTTAGTTCTCTTTTTATTTTTATGTTTCTGGTTTTTATAAGAGCATTTGTGTGTATAAATGCTTCATACTCATCCATGGAGCCATATTATAAATAACAAGTGTAACAGGCCATATACCGTGATTTGCACCGTGGCTGAACGGCTCCATGTCATCTGCAGATAAACCAAGCCTAATATTACGAGAATCCACAGCAAAATCTTTATAAAGGGCATTAAAACGTTTCCACTCTTCACCATCGGCTGGATGCCGCAGGACTTCGTCCTTAATGCGACCATTTGCATGCCATGACATGCTATCAGCAATTTTGGTTGACAGAAATAAACGCCGAAGTCTTTACTTGATTGAGAAGTATTGTAAAAGCTTTGCTAGAATCCGTCTAGAAGTATTGAGTGTAGACTCAGAATCCGTCTAGAAGTATTGAGTGTAGACTCATCTTCACCGTTATCCCTTCGAGGGATGTTTGTGTTGGAGATAGTGCCTTCAGAGTCAATTATTGGATTACAGGCACGTGATTGCAATGATTGAGGGAGGACCTATCCCGGTAGGTCAGTCTTACTCAAGATGATAGTATGCTATCTGGTTTATCTTTATCATCGTGTACTGGTTTAGGTGACCTTACAAGTCACTATTGCACGTTAATAGAGCCCCTAGGATTCTTGCTTGACTGCCAGCAGTATGAAGGTGATCAAATACGTGGGAGCTGGGGTCTATAAGCACATCCTTAAACGGTCCCTAGTCGTAGGAGTTTCGAGACAGGGCATCGATACTCCAGAGTAGACTAGTGTATACAGTCGAGACCCCGACGAGGGGCGGTGGCCGGTCTCACAAGCCACTGGTGTCAGTTGGTTCACCTAAGATGTATACAGGTGCTCATTGGGTTATGAGTACACCGGACAGGACTCGCCGGGAACATGCTAGTTGGTCTTATACCTGACGTCAGATAGCAGTTCCCTGGTAACATGTGTACAGGTTAGTTCATCGACCTGAGATCGTCATTTGTCTCGTGTGAGTTCCCACTGTACTTTGATTACTACCCTACCACGCTCAAAGGAGACGTGCAAACAGGTTTTAGTTGGGTACAGTCCCGAGCCACATGGAGGCAGTGAGCGGATCTTCAGGGGTTCGTCTCTCCCGGTATTGGGGGTGAGGTCGCGCTGTGTCTAAGAGAGCCCTTACACGAAGTCCTTGGCCAAGGCAGGAGATTTACTGGTAGGTATTCCAGTAGTATCTCAGGGTGTTATGGGCTACACTCCGACACGACTTGTACTGCTTTTGGGGGTCTGACTTTTACCAACCCCCTAGGCCCGCCATGCGATGCTCATAGACGAACGGACCGGACTGTACGGATATTGTCACTGACAGGCTCAGTAGGGTGTCAGGATGAGTTCGCTCACAGACGTCCCTTTTGGTCAATAGCTGGTAACCCGTCACGTATGGCTAATACCTCTGACGTGCTAGTGGTTAAATCCACAGCCATAGTATTGACGAGTCTTTAGAGTCCCCCACAGACCAGTTACTCAAGTTTCGGGCGAAACGTTGTAGAGGCCGTATGGACATATGGCAAGGTTCGATCAGATACGTGCGGTATTGCACGGATCATGATCGGACGGTTAATACTAGCGGGCTTTGATTTAAGCCGGATCCTAGTATAGTACAGTGTAGATTTGTCTCATTGCATTTGTATTCGATCGGAATACAAATGCGGGTATGTATATACAGTAGCGGGGTTTTCCTGTAATTTATTACGGGATCAGTTTTCTGAAGTTGCCAGTTTGTTTTCCGTTTTGGCCATTTTTCTTTGTATCTTTCATTGGCCGAAGATTGGTGGAGGAGGGCTTATTTGCATTTGTGCAAATAAGCATTTTGGAGGGTTGTCTTTGCATATTGTAGCTTCATGATGGTGCACCACCATTTGACTTCCATGGTTCATGATTGTTTGACCTTTGTTTGATGGTGATGGGAAATGATTGGGTTTTGGAGTGTTGGTTTTGATTGGTGATGATTTCTTCTCATCATCACCTTTCTCTCTCTTTGGTGTATGATAGCTTTTCCCCCCTTAACTTTTCTCTACACTCTCCCATTCTCATTCATCAAGGAGAAGAGGCCGGCAAAGCTTAAGGGGCTGTCCCAATTTGTTGTGGTGGTATTTTTGATCTCTTTTGGCTTGCAAAATCCCATAAGCTCCATCTCCAAAAGTATATCTCATTTCCTCCACCAAATGGCAACTTCCTTTACCCCAAAGAGACATAGAGCACTACACTTATTCTACAGCAATCCTTGGGCACGTCGCCTCGCCAACTTCGTGCCCGAGTTTCCTCGGTCCAGAGATGGGAGCCCGTAAAAGAACCCGGCGATGTGGTGCCCTTCCGGCGAGGAGGTGAAGACCGGAGATTCGGCGGGGAGATCGGGACGGCGACGAGAAGACCGAAGGACACGGATCGCTCGGTATATCTCTCTACCCCTTCTCTTGTTAGCTAGGATTAGATTAATGGCCCGATCCGGGATTTTTGTGCACGGTGGTGCCGGTTCCAAAGTTAAAGTAAAGTTTTATATTCCGCATTTTGGCCTCGTTCAGACGGCCGGGGCATCCCCGTGCACTTACAGATTGATCATGAAAAAGTGTGTATTCGTGTTGTAAATTACCGCAATTAATAACGGTGTCGCAATAACTAGCCGATAGTGAGTATGAGTCGTCCACAGAGAAATGGTGAAATACTTTTCTTGTTTTAGATGAGTTGATAGAAGAAAGGTGAAGTTTTGATCGTTTATTACTAAGAAAGTTTGAAAATTTATCGGAAAAGGGCCTGCAGGGTTTATAGGACTTAATAGTAATGATGAAGTTTTAAAAATAATTCTTTTTATCCTTTTAATTATTTAATACTAGAGAGATAGCGATGAATACGGATTAGGGTTCTTGGAGAAAATTAGGGTTTCTCTCTACTGCCCTTTGTCCTTCCATTGATCTCTATTTGTCTCAAGCCCTTAACAAAACAAGTATTAACTAATCTCAAATCGTGGTCGTGACTATCATTAATTGATAGGGCACCTGATAAGAGGGTTAGTATTCATTTTGCTAAAATTTATAAAAATTAAAGCATCAAAAGAAGTTAAGGGATTTTTTCATCTATTATTCTACCCTATCCTACAAACCCTAGCAAGCAAGAATTTACTCGCTCATGGAGATCAACGTAGTAGAAGAAAGGTGGAAGAATACGGAACCCATAATTAAGATTGAAAACGCAGAAAGTAAATGCAGAATGTAATTGCAGAAAGTAATGCGGAAAGTGAAGTGCGGAAAGAAAATGCGGAAAGTAAATGCGACAAAATTAAAAGAAAGAACCACCTTTATTGATTAACTATTGCATTACAAAATTTCTCGCTGAAAAAAGATTGATTACAAAACCCTAGTTTGCTCGCTAGATCTCTCTCTCTTTTGCATTGAAATTTTGAATTGAATGTTGAATGTTTTGATAGACAGCTCTCGGTCCTTTATATATTCTCTGGAATTAGAAACCCTAGATGCCATATTAAAGTATGTGAAATCACGATCAAGACCCTGAAATTTCAGATCTTACAGCCACCATCAAACCACGCTTCCGCCGCCTATATAGCCTTTTGACCGCGGATCCGCCGCCGTTAGGTGGAATTGAGCATCCAATTTTCTCGTGGGTTCTTCTCTCGATATTTGGAGATCCTTCTGATACAAATATTATGAAATTATTGCTCTTAGTCTCTGCCGTTGCTGGATTCTTCGATTTTCTCCTAATATTCGGCAGATTTGATTTGTTGAATCGATTTGCTGTGGATCTCCTACTTGTATTTTAGACCTGAGCTAATTTATTATAATACCTACACAATATCTCAAATCAAATTTTCAGTAGCACTTATTTTTATTTGAGATATTATTTCAATCAATTGATTGATATGATATCTTAAGAATATTGGTTAAGAATATTTAATATGATATGCATATTTTAATAATAGATATTTTATTTAAATATGTTATGCATATATTTACCTATTATATTAATTATAAATGAAAAATATATGATAATAATCTTTTTACAAATAAACCCACATATGTTCTTTATTTACAAATAACACCTTTTATTAATTTATATTAATAGGGAAAATGTCCATACAAATGTGCAATATATTTGACTGATCAAGGGACGATCTACCTAGATAAGTTACAAGTTATACAGTTATCTAACTTCTTATCCTCTGTCCACTATAACATGCAATCGTTCGGACACGAGTTGATTCTCATAACTGAAACCTATATCATTCAAGATCTTCTTCGTCTCTGTGAAATTTTCCGGCAGTAGCGCTTTAAGGTAAGTCTTCCTTTGTACCTCAAGAAATTGATCGAAAGACTTGTCAGTCCAATTATTCTGGCATTTGAGATGAAACATTTGGACAACCCATACCAACTTAGAGATGTTTGCACCTTCGAAAAGGGGTATATTTACATCATCCATATGTTTCATATATTTTGCCGATTCTGCATCAGGGAGACTATGAATATCTTCCTCTCCGACATTAGGTTCAGGAACAATGTCATGATTAGGATTGTAATATTTCAGAAATATAAAATATTATTTTTGGAATTTAAATAATAAAATAATATATTTCACAAAAACTATTCGAGTATGAATTTGGGTTTTTTGTAAAATGGCATAATTATATACCAATATTTGGAAAATAATGGGAGATTAATATGAATTATTAATTATAAAGGCATTTGTTGGATTTGGATATTTTATAAATAATTATGCAATTATTTATATGCAAGTTTTTACTAAACTTGATTAGTGCACTACTAATCATGCTTTAAGTCAAATCCGTTTTGTTAAGCCATGGCTAGTGCACCATGACACTTTGTGTTGATTCATGCATGGCTTCTTGTATTTGTGGTAATTGGTTTTTAAAAGAGAGAGAAAAAGAAAAAGAAAAGAAAAGACATGGAGGGGACAAAGAGGTATGTGCAAGAGAGAGTGTGAGAATCAGAAATGGAGAGAGAGTGTTGTATGGCATCTCCCACCATTCCTTCTTCATTCATTATTTTCTTCTTCTTTCATTTCTTCACCATCTTCATCCTCATCCTCCACCTCCTCTACCACCATGAAACCACTCCAAAACCATCTCAAAATCTTATGCCACCTTCACAAAAAATGTACACAACCTCATCCTACACCCCCTAGTAAGCTCAAGTTTGGATTTTGAGCACTTTCTGTTGGCTATAGTGCCCTCAAGGTAATTATCATAGTCGCGGACTTATGATTATGATGATTGAGTGAGGACCTATACCGATAAAACAGTCTTGCTCAAGATGATAGTATGCTATCTGGTTTGTCTTTATCATCATGTACATGTTGATATAGCCCATAGGATTTTTGCTTGACTGCCAGCATTATAATGGCGATCATATATGTGGGAGCTGGGGTCTATAAGCACATCCTTAAATGTCCCTAGTCGTAGGAGTATCGAGACCGGGCATCGTTACTCCAGTGTAGACTAGTGTATACTAATCGAGACCCCGACGAGGGGCGGTGGCCAGGTCTCACAAGCCATTGGTGTTAGTTTGTTCACGTATGCAGGTGCTCATTGGGTTATGAGTACACTGGACGGACTCGCCGGGAACCTATTAGTTGGTATTATACCTATTGTCAGATAGCAGTTCCCAGGTGACATATGTACAGGTTAGTCTGTAGACCTGAGATCGTCATTTGTCTCGTGTGAGTTCCCACTGTGCTTTGATTACTGCCCTACCACGGCTCAAAGGAGTCGTGCAAACAGGTTTTAGTTGGGTACAGTCCCGAGCCACATGGAGGCAGTGATCGGATCGTCGGGGATTTGTCTCTCCCGGTATTGGGGATTGATGTCGCGTTGTATACGGATGCCCATCACCAAAAATCCGTGGCCACAGTAGAAGAGAATTACCGATCCAGGATCGATAGTTTCTCAGGTGGTGATGGGTTTCATACCGACACTAAATGTCGCGTTGTTAGGGGTCTGACTTTATCCACCCCCTTAGACTCGATATGCGATACTCTTAGACGAACAGACCGGACTGTACGGATATTGTCACTGTCAGGCTCAGTAGGGGTTCTGCATGAGTTTGCTCGTCGTCCTCCCTTTCGCTCAATACCTGGGGAGCCGCTACGTACAGCTAGTGCCGCTGACGTGCTTGTGGTTAAACCCACTGCCAGCGTATTGACAAGTGTTTAGAGTCCCACACAGAGGGTTTCCCTGGTTCTGGCAAAATGATGTAGTAGCCGTATTGGATACGTACAGGGTTCCGATCGATTGATGTACATTGTACTCGGGTTTTCGATTGGACAGCTGATAATACTAGACGGCTCGGTTTGAGCCGGATTATTAAATCAGGTATTGATTTAATAATTTACGCATATGTATTTTGGTACGTATATTCTAGTATTATATTCTTTGTGTTATTCTATCTCTTTGGGTATTCGTATTTCGGTACGAATGCAGATATATTTACAGTAGAATGTAATCCGTATTTTTTACCGGATAACATTCTAGAAGGTGCCACCTCATTTCTTGATTTGACCATTTTATTAAATGGATAAATGAGGCGGATATTAGCTTAAGGAGATATGGTGACAACCATGCTTGCAATAGTGCACACAAATGAATTATTAATTCATTTGTGTTCACTATTCAAGTATGGTGGGATTTAAAAATTGGAAAAATGGTTTTAACAAAACCTAGCATGCTATTTTTCTCTTTGATGGTTGAGTTCATTCTTGCAAGCACGAAGGTTTTGTTCACTTGAGTTTTCTTGAGCTCCTCTCTCACCATTTGCCTCACCTCCTCTAGCTTCCTTGTTTTGCTTCCACCTTCATGTTTTGAGATAGCTAACACTAAGATTCTACACACTACATCCTAGGCTCTCTAGGGTAGCATCCTAGAGACCCTAGTTGTTCCGTTTGCATCATGTAGTAGAGTTAGAGCCGGAATTACATCTCTCGGGTGGATCATTGGAGATGAAAGAAGATCGGCAACCAAACCACATCAACGAACCACTAGGAGCTTGGAATGAAGACCGAAGGACACGGATCAACTCGGTATAACGATTCTAACCTCTTTATTAGTTTGCTAGTTTAGGGTTTAAGGTCGATCCGGGATTCGGGTAACGGTAGCGCCAGTTTAGAAATTTTTGTTCCGCATTTTGGCCACGTTTTGATGGCCGGGGCGCTGCCGTAATCCTTCATGGTATCAGAGCCACCCTTAAACCCTTTACTAGCTTGTTTAGACGTGCTTAAAACATCGATCGACGAAAGTTTCCGAAATCACGATTTCATTTTTCAAGTTTCTGCCGATTTTCAAAAGTGGTTAAAAAATTATTTCCAGAGGCTTAAAAATCTGTGCAGGCTTTTTTTAGGGTACAGAAAAAATTTGGGCTCCTGATGCCTCCAAGTCGCCGTGGAACCGCCGCACTTACACCCTATTGGTGGCGGTTCCGCGGCCATTTAGTGGCGACGGTAGCCCTCTGACTTGGAATTGTGATTTTTGACATATTCTGTTTTGGCCCAGATTTCTGTTTCAGTGCTGGTTTTGCATTTGGGGCCAATTTGGGAAATTTAGTCGATCGATATTTTAAGTGTACGTTTAACATTACTTGCATTACTATCTGCGATCGTGAATGTCATTTGATCGGTAAACCCGTCTAACTGCTATATGTTCTTTTTGACGAGTTTGCGAACTTGACATTCACGTTGATGTTCCGTGTTGTGCTGTGATGTTGGTTGGATCGTCGTGGTGGATAGCTATGGTGCAATGTTAGTACAATTTTATTTCATTTGTACATTTGATATTGCGGGGCGAGCGTCTGACATGTGGACTGCCGTCACTGCCAGTTTGTATATTATTCTTTTGGGGCACGACCAGGATGAGGTCGATGTCACCCTTGTATATTATTTTCTTTTCTGTACTAGGATTACCCCACGGTGGAGTGCACGAATAGCCGGGTTCTACAGGGCAACTGGTCCGCATCACATGGCGTTGAGACAGAAGGGACCTTACTCTAGAATTGGCGGGCTATTCGCCGCACTCGTAGGGGGTATAGGTTGACCCAGGAGGAGTGCTCAAGTTACCGGATTCCGTGAAGTGCCGGGTGGCCCATTCACTTTGCTGAAGGGGGCTGCCTCACTTCTGGTTTAGGCAGGTAGCTTGCCGCGCTCGTAGGGGTCTAGGTTTTCATTTCACAGGCTTCCACACGACAGGGAACGTCGGGTCTCATTTGCGGCTCAAGTGAAACCCGGGGCTCCAGATTATCCACCATTCTGTGATGTTGCTTCTGTGATGTTACTTTATATCATGCCTGGGACGATTGTTATATATATTTACATATATACTAGTAGATGTTGTATATGTTTTGCACCCGCGCTAGCCCAGTCCCCGCTCTGTCATTAGTTAAGTAACCTAACGGGTGATGACGGGATCCAGTGGCGAATGCGGATGGCATATACGTACATTTTATTTTCGTTCTTTTCTGGTGTGATTAATTAATGGGACCGCATTGATTCTTATCAATGCAAGGATAAAACAAACCTATATTTGATGTTGTTGGAACCAAGTTTTTAAAAAAAAAACGACATTACAGACATTCTCTTTTGCTTTGCACAGTGGTATTCAGTTTGGAATATCCTGCACCTTATTCGACGAGGCAAGGGCCGAGATCCCTTCATCGGGAGTGACCCCTTGGGTAAAAGTTTGCGTCAATGTAATAAATTTACTATAGTCGATTCTTTTGCTTTGTATCGTAGTATTCAGTTTGAAATATCCTGCACCTCATTCTACGAGGAAAGAGCCGAGATCCCTTCACCGGGAGTGGCCTCTTTAGCAAAAGTTTTCGCCACTATATATTTATAAAACCACTTGGATTCCTTCAACGATATCAAGTTCATTACGTTAAAAGTTTTTTGCCAAAAACCAGTCGTAGCCCTCCGTCACTTCAGATTTGTATTTCTTAGTATTCGTGCTACGTATGTTGTGCTTAGCCGAGGCGTAGTGTTCGGTAGCTATGTAGTGCTTTTCTGTTGCATGGATATACGAGGTTAGGACAGTCGTACTATCATTTTGGCTCAGTCAAGGACTCGTGCGGGTGGGTCTAATGCAATCAAGATAGTGACGGGTTGAACTTGACTAGGATCCTTTGATATGTTGGCTCAGTCAAGGTCATTTGGGTCCTAGGGGTAAAAACACACATCGGGAGTTTCAAACATACAGGAAACATGCCAGGCTTGCGCATATCTTCTGGAGTGTGGTGACTTGAGTGGCTTCCATCAAGTTATCATGCGATGATAGTTGGATCCCGATTCCCACTGATGAGTAGGATTACTCCTCGGGTGATTCCGACTAATTCTCCTTTTTGGGTTTGGAGGAGAATTCGAGGAAACGGTGGGAGTCATCCAGATTAGATAAAATGATTAACCATTCCGATCTAGGTTAGAGTGCACGCTGAGTGTTTCTTCTCTCTCTCTGTGGTTGCGACTATGACCCGACCTTTGACTAAAACTCATGAACCAAGTTAACCGAACCTTCTTAAATCACTTTGTCTTTTGGAATGTCATGGTGTCGCATACAACATTGCCACTTCTATATCACCTTTGCTTTTCTCCAGAACACTTCGTATCACTACGAACATCTACTTCCATTGGATAAATCCATCATATAGTTACATACGAACTCGAAGGAACTTTTTCGAGGATGGATTCTGGTTCTGGAGAGATTGAATAGGATTATTCGGTTGTCTTTTCTCTTTACCTTCTCTCAGGTTGTGAGGGCTCCTAGGATTAGGAGAGGGTATACCTATTGAGCTTATTGGATAGTCTTCTTCCAAACCATAGGCAGGTGCCGAATGGTAGGGAAGGAAGAAAACCAATCAAGCTTAAGCGTGGTGTACAGAAGGTAATAAGTAAAGACAAATTAAGGGATTAGAATAACGACAAAGAAAATTGCGACTGCTATCATTCATGACGAAACCAGGTATACCCCTACCACTCCTACATCCACTTTGCATTTCTCTAGGACACTCCGCATCACTACGGATATCCACTTCCATTGGATAAATCCATCATATAGTTGTTGGAGATAGTGCCCTCATAGTCAATTATTGGATCGCAGGTACGTGATTGCAATGATTGCGGAGGACCTATACCGGTAGGACAGTCTTACTCGAGATGATAGTATGCTATCTGGTTTGCCTTTATCAGTCGTGTACATGTTCAGATGACTGATTACATGTTACACTTTGATAGAGCCCTTAGGATCTTGCTTTACTACCAACAGTATGATGGCGATCATATACGTGAGAGTTGGGTAGTTTATATGCATATCCTTAATTATGGTCCCTAGTCGTTGGAGTTTCGAGACAGGGCATCGATACTCCGGAGTAGACTAGTGTATACAGTCGAGACCCCGACGAGGGGCGGTGGCCGGTCTCACAAGCCACTGGTGTCAGTTGGATCACCTAAGATGTATACAGGTGCTCATTGGGTTATGAGTACACCGGACAAGACTCGCCGGGAATCTGCTAGTTAGTACTATACCTATCGTCAGATAGCAGTTCCCTGGTGACATGTGTACAGGTTAGTTCATCGACCTGAGGTCGTCATTTGTCTTGTGTGAGTTCCCACTGTGCTTTGATTTCTACCCTACCACGGCTCAAAGGAGTCGTGCAAACAGGTAGCTTTTGGGTACAGTCCCGAGCCATATGGAGGCACGTGAGCGGATCGGCAGGGGATTCGTCTCCCCTGTATTGGGGGCGAGGTCGTGCTGTGTCTAGGAGAGCCATTACACATAGTCCATGGCCATGGCAGGAGATTTACTGGTAGGTACTCCAGTAGTATCTCAGGGTGTTATTGGGCTACACTCCGACACGACTTATACTGCTTCTGGGGGTCTGACGTTACTAGCCCCCTAGGCGGATATGTGATACTCATTGACGAACGGACCGGACTGTATATACATTGTCACTGTTAGGCTCAGTAGGGTTTCTGGATGAGTTCGCTCATCGGCCTCCCTTGAGTTCGCTCATCAGCCTCCCTTGAGGTCAGTCCATGGGCAGCCGTTACGCATTGCTAGTGCCGCTGACGGTTTGTGGTTAAACCCACTGCCAGGGTACTGACGAGTCATTAGAGTCCCCCACAGACAGTTTCCCAAGTTCGGGCGAAACGTTGTAGAGGCCGTATGGTTTTATGGCAGGGTTCGGAAAATGCACGTGCGTTTACACACGTGTTATTTTTCGGGCAGATGATACTGGTCGGCTTTGGTTTAAGCCGGATCCGAGTATTATATTGAGTAGGTATAATATCTTTGTCTCAGTTGCATTTGTATTCGGTCGTAATACAAATGCGGGTATATTTATACAGTTTCGGGGTTATCCTGAAAGTCGTTTCGGGATCACTTTTGGAAGTTGCCAGTTTCCAGTTTTCTATCAGCCGTCTTTTAACATTCGGTTAAAGACGGATTTATCTTTTCTTGGATGAGAGTGACTCAGTGTTCTAGAAGGTTCTAGAGAGGGTGACATGGATTGGTGAGTCATTAGTGCATTAATGGTGCCATTAATGCTTGATGACTAAGGTTGTTTTGATTCATTGTATCTTAGTGACTCATTGTTTTTCTTTAATGATCAAGATAAGTTTCATTCTTTTATGGTCACCCCCTCCTTGCTCCTACCATCACCTCCCTCTTCTACTTATAGTGGCCGGCCATTCTTTGTGAGAGAGAGAGAGAGATTGATTTCATTTTTGGAGAGAAAAGACTATGGTTAAGGGTGCATGGAAATTTCATTACCTCTTTCATTTCCATCACCCGATAAAATGGCAACTTCATTAACCGATCGTCCACGGACTTGGACGAAGTGAGACAAAGTCATCTACTCATTCTCTACATCAATCTTGGTCGTCTCTTTTGGCAAACTTGACGACCGAGTTGCCTCGAGTAAAAGGCGGGAGCCCGTTTAAAGAATCAGTGATGTGGTGCCACCTGGACGAGCAGATCAGAGATCGACGAGATCGGAGCAGCCGCAACGGAGCGTGGGATGATGGTTGAAGAACGAAGGACTCAGATCGTTCGGTATAACCTTTCTACACTCTTTACAGTTTGTTAGTTTAGCAATAATGGCAGATCCGGGTTAAAGTATACGATAGCGCCAGTTAAAAAGTTTTTATTCCGCATTTGGCGTCTGTAGACGGCCGGGGCGCTAGCGTAGACTTACAGTGGTATCAGAGCCTCACCATTTTGCTATACTAACTTGTGCTAACGCGTTTAAAATATCGATCGAACCGGAAATCAAAAACTGCAAAATCCAAGCTTGACAGTTTCTGTTGTTTTTAAACGGTGTCCTAAAAATATTTCACACATACCAGAAAATCAAGCAGGGTTTTTTAGGAATACTGTAGAAATTCGAGCAAGTAATTCCACTGTTCCGCCGCGGATCCGCGGCCCCAGCTAGGGTTTTGCTGCGGATCCGCCGCAGGAAAGTGGGATCACTCAATCAATTTTCTATAGTGCATTCCATGTTGGAATTTGGGGTTTTTGGTATATATATTTTGGGCCCAGATTTTGTTACTGTTCTACAGATGTTTGTGGGGCCCACTTTATGATATTTTGTCGATCGAAATTTAAACATGTTAGTTTACAGTGCTTACATTATATCTCCGACCGGGAATGTCATTTGATCGGTAAACCGCGTCCGATTGCTATAGTTCTTTTAGACGGGTTTGCGAACGTGACATTCGCGTTGATGTTCTGTGTTGTGCTGTGATGTTGTGGATTTGTCGTGGTGGATAGCAGTGTGCAATGGTAGTACAGTTTGAGTTTATTTGTACATTTGATATTGCGGGGCGAGCGTCCAACTTGTGGACTGCCGTCACTGCCTGTTGTATAATATTCTTTTGGGGCACGACCAGGTTGCGGTCGATGTACCTATTGTACTATTTTTCATTACTGTACTAGGTTTTGCCCCGAGACGGAGTGCACGGATAGCCGGGTTCTGGAGGGCAACGGGTCCGCATCTCATGGCTTTGAGAGGCAGAGGTGCCCCACTCTAAAATTGGCAGACTATTCGCCGCACTCGTAGGGGGTACAGGTTGACCCAAGGAGGGGTGCTCAATTTACCGGATTCCGTGAAGTGCCGGGTGTTCCATTCACTATGCTGTGGGGACTACCTCGCTTCAGGTTTTGGCGGGTAACTTGCCGCACCCGTAGGGGTCTAGGTTTCATTGCACAGGCTATCCACACGACAGGGGAACGTCGAGTTTCAGCAGCGGCTCTGTGCAACTCGGGGATCCCAGATTATCTGTATTGTTCTGTGATGCTTATTACTTTTCTGTAATGTTGCATATTATCACGCCTGGAGCGATTATTGTATATTGGTTTATATACTATTAGATGTTGTATATGTTTTACACCCGCGCTAGTCCAGTCTCCGCTCTGTCGTTAGTTAAGTAACCTAACGGGTGATGACGGGACCCAGTGACGAATGCGGATGGCATATACGTATATTTTATTTTCGTTCTTTTCTGGTGTGATCGATTGATGGGACTGCGTTGATTCTGATCAATGCAAAAAGTTAAACAAACCTGTTTTAGTTGTTGGAACAAATTTAAAATGTGTTATTGCAAAGACGTTTCCTTTTGTTATGCATAGCGGTATTCAGTGGAATATCCTGCACCTCATTCGACGGGGCAAGGGCCGATATCCCTTCACCGGGACTGACCCCTTGGGCAGAAGTTTGCGTCAGGGTAATAACTTCACTATAGTCGATTACATGTTGCTTTGCATAGCGGTATTCAGTGGAATATCCTGCACCTCATTCCACGAGGAAAGAGCCGAGATCCCTTCACCGGGAGTGACCTCTTTAGCAAAAGGTTTTCGCCACTATATTTTAAAAAAGCTATCAGGTTCCTTCAGCGATATCAAGTTCACTACGCTAAAGGTTTTTCGCCAAAAACCAGTCGTAGCCCTCCGTCGTTTCTTATGGATGGTCAGTAGTATTCAAGCTATGTTTGTTGGCATACGTCAAGGCATAGTGTTTGGTAGCTGCTGGGTATTCATTTGTTGCATAGATAGATGAGTTGGTTTGGGACAGTCGTATTACCTTGTTGGCATACGTCAAGGGTATGTACGGGTGGGTTCAAATTAACAAGATAATGACGGGCAGAACTTGACATGTGACTTATGATTTGTTGGCATACGTCAAGGTCATAAGAGTATGGGGCAAAAATCGTATCGGGTGTTTCTAAAGAAACTGAAACTTGCCAAGTATGCGCATACCTTCTGGAGTATGAGTAACGTGGATGCATTCCATCACGTTATCATGCGATGAGAGTTGGATCCCGATTCCCACTGATGAGTTGGTTTACTCTTCGGGTGATCCCGATTGATTCTTCTTTTAGGTTTGGAGGAGAATTTGACTGGACAGTGGGAGGTTTCCGGATTAGATAAATTGATAACCATTCTGATCTAGGTTAGAGTGCACGCAGAGTGTTTCTTTTCTCTCTCTCTTTGGCAGCGACCTTTGACCGACCCTAGACTATGACTCGGTGACCAGGTTGACCGAACCTTTTTAAAATACTGGATTTTGGATTGTCTATGTTGCATAAGTCATTGCCACTCCTTCCTCTACCCTTTGCATTTCTCAGAACACCCGTATTACTACGGATATCCACTTCCATTGGATAGATCCATCGTATGGTTATATACGAACTCGAAGGGATTTCTTCGAGGATGGATCAAGGTTAAGGAGAAATAGAATTGGTTTATTCAGTTGTCTTTTATTATCACCTTCTCTCAGGTTGTGAGAGCTCCTTGGTTTAGGAGAGTACACCTATTACGCTTATTGGATAGTCTTATTCCAAACCATAGGCAGGTGCCGAAAGGTAGGGAATGAAGAAAACCAATTAGCCTAAGTAGGGTGTGCAGAAGGTAATATGTAAAGACAAAATAAAGGGATTAGAAAGAGGGCAAAGTAAATTGCGACTGTTATCATTCACGACCAAAACCGCGTACTTCATCGCCACTCCTATTTCACCTTTAAAAGAATAAGGTATTATTCAGTTGTCTTTTATCATCACCTTCTCTCAAGATACGAGTACTCCTTGGTTTAGGAGGATACACCTATTATGCTTATTGGATAGTCTTCTTCCAAACCATAGGCTGGTGCCGAACGGTAGGGAAGGAAGAAAACCATTTAGCCTAACGATGGTGTACAGAAGGTAACGACTAAAGACAAATAAAGGGATTTGGAGAGATGGCAAAGAGATATACGGTTGAAGTCATGAATGGATTATGGAAGAGGCATTGCTATGAATACCAGGATACCCCTACGAAACATTTTCATGTTTCAGTGCGTTGTTATAGAAAAACTGTTTTCCCGATTAGATACTTACTTCAAGGGTATATATTTACCAGGTTTCATTCTCATATCTGTATGGTTTTACAGATGATGAGTGGGAGTAAGTTATTGGGAATTAGGTGATCATCCTCATTATATCGGAATCCGTTGTAATTGGTGATATTTGAGGAAATCGCCAGGGTACAGTTTTTAACCTACGACGCACAGGTTTTGAGTTGCTTAAACTCAGCGGACTTATACAGAGTATTGTATGTTGTCCAGTTTCCATCAGGACAAAGGGGTAGGTCCTCGTACTATGTTCTGTTTACTTATAACTTCTCTAGTATTTAGACAAGTGTTTCGTAGAAATACAAGGTCTAAGTTTTGAGAAGTTATGGGTATAAGAATAAAGTAGAGAACCAGGTATCACAAGTATCGGGATTCTTCAAAGAGATCGAAGATGTAGATTCTTGTGATTGGTATTCAGATGATAGTAATGGTTTTGAGAAACTTGTTTCTCTTTCAGGTTACTCATAATTGGATGGATTCCTAAGTTGAGTAATGCTGATTAGCCTCTTTCCATTAAGTGATATGCACTGGAGACAGCTGCATGATTTGAATATGGTTCCAATTAAATAAGTGCCAAAGTTTGTATATTGGATATAGAATAGATCGTACCTTAAAAGATATTAAGGTATGGGGAGTTGTCCAGCTTATGCTTAAAACCAGACTCTGGATAACTCAGGGCACGTTTCTGTAATGGCTGTTTGTGGGTTGACCCTGGCTACGACGAGGGTTGATATTCTACCATTTGGAAGATCAATAGTGATATTGTTCTTGACTCGCCACAGTTTTAGTAAAATGGATCTTTTTCCAGAAAACAGTAGTGGGAGTATAGTAGAACTGGAAGTGATTCCAGAACCGCGAACGGTTACGGAAAATTTAATAGGACCTATATATTCAATCAGGTTTGACATTCCAATAGCCATTCCGCAGATATGGTGGGTAACCTCAGACACCCGAGAGGTACTTCGGTAACCTCAAGGACGGTGACAGGGAGGTTCTTATCTACCCAGACTTGACACTACTGTTGTTCCAGGTTATGAGACCCGGTAGGAGGGTTGTCGTAGTCAGTGGGAGCAGCAGAAGCATAGTGGGCAAGTAGCTTATGTCTATTTATAGACTAGAGCAGTTATAGCGGAGATAGATCATCTAATTTTGATGTGACAGTCATGGGTTTGACTTCAATCAGAATAGGGGATGGATCTGTTAAGAAGGTAGTAGGGTGTGATGTCATGGTATTTGGATGACATACACAGAGTAGGAAGTAAAATTCCTATACTACGATCGGTTGTACTGTGGTCGTCACACAGTTGTTTCTCCAGACAGGATATGGATATAATATTTGACATTCTGGTTTCTGGATCTATGGTTTTAGATCTGGAATTGGGTAGTTTCCCAATGTGGGTACTTTGACAGATATTCTAATGGTTTTTAAAATAGTTGACTCCTAGCATGGTGGTGTACCTGCAGGTGATGGAGTCACCCTCTCCAAAGGTGTCGTATAGACTAAAGGGGAGAGGGAAGTGCATGATTGGCAGATCACTTGCTTAGGCAATTGAATCAATCATGAGAGTCAAGTACCACACCAGATGTTGTTTTTGCACTAGATGCAATGAGTTTGTATTAATCCAATCCTGGAGAAACATAAGGAAGCAGTTTTAGAACATAAGTACATGTTCTATGGATTTGATGACGGCAGCCTCCTTCGGGAGACGATTATCATTCCAGGCTTCAAAGGTGACATGGATGACAGAGTGATTGTCAGAGTTATAGTTTTTCCCTCTGACGAAGAGGGACAGTATTATGGACAGGTGGTCCAAGAGGATACTGTGGGTGGCATGGTGCCGGATACTGATTAGGTTCAGTGATCAATACAGTCTAAGAAGTTTGGATAAGGAGTTCATTTATGAACGAGGTCCCATCAGAAATCCAGACATATTCTAAGACAGGTATTACTCGATTCGGGAGATGTCTTTCTCCGCGAACTTGAAATTAAGAGAGATATAGAAAGAAACATCTAGGCGGATCCACTCACTGAGGCTATTTCTCGAACACAATAGTTTTACAAACGGGCTTTGTGAAACTGATTAGTAGAGGAGTTGGATGTTCGGTTTCACACGGGCTGTGAGTAGTCGACATCGCAATAATTAGCCTTGAGTGCAAGTGGGAGATTGTTGGAGATAGTGCCCTCATAGTCAATTATTGGATCGCAGGTACGTGATTGCAATGATTGCGGAGGACCTATACCGGTAGGACAGTCTTACTCGAGATGATAGTATGCTATCTGGTTTGCCTTTATCAGTCGTGTACATGTTCAGGTGACTGATTGCATGTTACACTTTGATAGAGCCCTTAGGATCTTGCTTTACTACCAACAGTATGATGGCGATCATATACGTGAGAGTTGGGTAGTTTATATGCATATCCTTAATTATGGTCCCTAGTCGTGGGAGTTTCGAGACAGGGCATCGATACTCCGGAGTAGACTAGTGTATACAGTCGAGACCCCGACGAGGGGCGGTGGCCGGTCTCACAAGCCACTGGTGTCAGTTGGATCACCTAAGATGTATACAGGTGCTTATTGGGTTATGAGTACACCGGACAAGACTCGCCGGGAATCTGCTAGTTAGTACTATACCTATCGTCAGATAGCAGTTCCCTGGTGACATGTGTACAGGTTAGTTCATCGACCTGAGGTCGTCATTTGTCTCGTGTGAGTTCCCACTGTGCTTTGATTTCTACCCTACCACGGCTCAAAGGAGTCGTGCAAACAGGTAGCTTTTGGGTACAGTCCCGAGCCATATGGAGGCATGTGAGCGGATCGGCAGAGGATTCGTCTCTCCCGGTATTGGGGGCGAGGTCGTGCTGTGTCTAGGAGAGCCATTACACATAGTCCATGGCCATGGCAGGAGATTTACTGATAGGTACTCCAGTAGTATCTCAGGGTGTTATTGGGCTACACTCCGACACGACTTATACTGCTTCTGGGGGTCTGACGTTACTAGCCCCCTAGGCGGATATGCGATACTCATTGACGAACGGATTGGACTGTATATACATTGTCACTGTTAGGCTCAGTAGGGTTTCTGGATGAGTTCGCTCATCGGCCTCCCTTGAGTTCGCTCATCAGCCTCCCTTGAGGTCAGTCCATGGGCAGCCGTTACGCATTGCTAGTGCCGCTGACGGTTTGTGGTTAAACCCACTGCCAGGGTACTGACGAGTCATTAGAGTCCCCCACAGACAGTTTCCCAAGTTCGGGCGAAACGTTGTAGAGGCCGTATGGTTTTATGGCAGGGTTCGGAAAATGCACGTGCGTTTACGCACGTGTTATTTTTCGGGCAGATGATACTGGTCGGCTTTGGTTTAAGCCGGATCCGAGTATTATATTGAGTAGGTATAATATCTTTGTCTCAGTTGCATTTGTATTCGGTCGTAATACAAATGCGGGTATATTTATACAGTTTCGGGGTTATCCTGAAAGTCGTTTCGGGATCACTTTTGGAAGTTGCCAGTTTCCAGTTTTCTATCAGCCGTCTTTTAACATTCGGTTAAAGACGGATTTATCTTTTCTTGGATGAGAGTGACTCAGTGTTCTAGAAGGTTCTAGAGAGGGTGACATGGATTGGTGAGTCATTAGTGCATTAATGGTGCCATTAATGCTTGATGACTACGGTTGTTTTGATTCATTGTATCTTAGTGACTCATTGTTTTTCTTTAATGATCAAGATAAGTTTCATTCTTTTATGGTCACCCCCTCCTTGCTCCTACCATCACCTCCCTCTTCTACTTATAGTGGCCGGCCATTCTTTGTGAGAGAGAGAGAGATTGATTTCATTTTTGGAGAGAAAAGACTATGGTTAAGGGTGAATGGAAATTTCATTACCTCTTTCATTTCCATCACCCGATAAAATGGCAACTTCATTAACCGATCGTCCACGGACTTGGACGAAGTGAGACAAAGTCATCTACTCATTCTCTACATCAATCTTGGTCGTCTCTTTTGGCAAACTTGACGACCGAGTTGCCTCGAGTAAAAGGCGGGAGCCCGTTTAAAGAATCAGTGATGTGGTGCCACCTGGACGAGCAGATCAGAGATCGACGAGATCGGAGCAGCCGCAACGGAGCGTGGGATGATGGTTGAAGAACGAAGGACTCGGATCGTTCGGTATAACCTTTCTACACTCTTTACAGTTTGTTAGTTTAGCAATAATGGCAGATCCGGGTTAAAGTATACGATAGCGCCAGTTAAAAAGTTTTTATTCCGCATTTGGCGTCTGTAGACGGCCGGAGCGCTAGCGTAGACTTACAATAGTTACATACGAATTCGAAGGAACTTTTTTTGAGGATGGATTCTCGTTAAGGAGAAATAGAATAGGATTATTTAGATGTCTTTTCCCATTACCTTCTCTCAGGTTGTGAGGGCTCCTAGGATTAGGAGAGTACAACGCTTATTGGATAGTCTTTTTCCAAACCTTAGGCTGGTGCCGAAGGGTAGGGAAAGAAGAAAACCAATTAGCCTAAAGAAGGTGTACAGAAGGTAATAAGTAAAGACATAATAAAGGGATTGGAGTGAGGGCAGGTAAGTATATGGTTACTGTCATGAATCAGGATAGTGGAAGAGGCGTTACTAAGAATACCCGGTTACCCCTTCGAAACATTTTCATGTTTCAGTCTGACTGTGCGGTGTTAATTGAAAACTGTTTTCCCAATTGGAATCTAACTCCAGGGTATGTATTTACCAGATCAGTTTCTCATATCTGTATGTTATTACAGATGGTGAGTGGGAGTAAGATATTGGGAATAGGGTGATTATATCCTCATTATATCGGAATTCGTTGTAATTGGTGATATTTGAGGAAATCATCTGGTTTTTGCCGGACGGAAAATTTTTGGTTTTGAATATCCGTTGTTATGCACCAATTTCAAATTGATATATCTGTACATTTATTTTATAAAGTGAGATATAACTTTTTGAAATTATGTCTGTGACATTTACCTATATCAGTTGGTGATTAGGTAAGGTGGATTCAACAGCGGTGTCATTCTTCTTAACCATACTACAGTTTTTCAACCTACGACGCACAGGGTTTGAGTTGTTGAACTCAGGGAACTTATACAAAGTATTGTATATTGTCCAGTGTCCATTAGGACAATGGGGGTGGTACTCGTACTATATTCTGTTTACTTGTGACTTCTCCAGTTCTGGACAAGTATTTTGTTGAAATGCAAGGTCCAGATATTGAGAAGTTATAGGTATAAGAATAAAGTAGAGAACCATTTGTTGGAAGTATCAGGATTCTTCGATGAAGTTGAAGATGTAGATACTTGTATTTGGTATTCCAGTGATAGTAATGGTTTTGAGAACTTGCTTCTCTTTCGGGTTACTCATATATGGATGCACTCCTAGATGAGTAATGCTGATTGACCTCCTTCTATTTGGTTGATATGCACTGGAGACAGCTACATGATTTTGAATCTGGTTCCAATTAAATTTGTGCTTTTGTTTCTATATTAGATATATATAGTATCAATTTATATCTTAACGATATTAAGGTATAGGGAGTTGTCCGGCTGATGCTTAAAACCAGAATCCGGATAAACTCGAGGCACGTTTCAGTAATGGCTGTTTGTAGGTTATCCCGGGCATTGACGAGGGTTAACTTTCTACCATCAGGAAGATCAACATTTATGTTGTTTTTGACTCGCCACGGTTTTAGTAAAATTTTTTTTCCAGAAAACAGAAGTGGGAGTATGGTAGAACTGGAAGTGATTCCAGAATCACAAACGATCACTGAAAATTTAATACAACCTAAGGATTCAATTGGTTTCGACATTCCAGTAGCCACTCCGCAGATTTGGTAGGTACCCTCAGGCACCCGAGAGGTACTTCGGTCTTCTCAGAGATGGTGACAGGGAGGTTCTTGTTTACCCAGACTTGCCTGTCACGACCCAAAGTTTGGCCCGTGACCGGCACTTAACCACGTAACGTCTACAGGCGTAACGCGACTAAGTGAACCGAAAACCTAGAAATCAAACCAGTAAAAATATAGAGTGTTATAAGCTTTAAATGGAAGCATTTACAAAGGTGCTAAGAAATCTTAAGTAAACAATCACCAAGATAGCAATATACGACGCCGTAGCGAAGATCAAGAGCAACAAGTGGGAACATCATAGATAGAATAACTGCAAAAGTAAAGTCGGCTCACAACGAGCTCGACACCAGAATACAAATAATATACATCCCCGTCCTCACACTGTCTCTAAATCAAATACATGTAAGGTAGATGGAGAATACTAGATACAAAAGTGTGTACAATAAAAGTAACCAGATACCACAACCCACCTAGCAGCAAAACAGCTCACGCACCAACTGTAGTGGTATCTGTAGCCAAAAGATGTAAGAAAGCAGCCTGCCGCGACTACTCCGAGGGGCAACCTGCAAATACTGTGGCACAACGGGGGTGAGTTGCCAACTCGTGAATAGAAATAACATATAAAGGTAATCACGAGCATGCACGTACTGCGCTACTCTATCATATGCCAGCAGATGATATCAATGCGTGATAAGCAGTATGTGCAATAATCATGCAAGTGCTCTATCAGGTAATATAACTACAGGATGAGATACAATAATGAATGCTGAGCATGGGAAATATAACATCTACATAGAATGTCAACGTGGAATATATAATCGGTGTCCATCAATGCACCCCAAATCCCAACAACCCAGACGCCGGCACTCCCATCGGCCCTCAAATCCTGTACACCACTGAGAATCACGAGTGCCCAACATCGGCACCCAAATATCATAAATACTCGTTTCTAGCATCGACACGCAAATCTTCCTATGTCGGGCATCCGTCAGTCCGGGTCAGCCCCCTCTCTCTCATATATCGGGCATCCGTCAGTCCGGGTCAGCCCTCTCTCTCTCATATATCGGGCATCCGTCAGTCCGGGTCAGCCCACTCTCTCATATATATCGGGCATCCGTCAGTCCGGGTCAGCCCTCTCTCTCATATATATCGGGCATCCGTCAGTCCGGGTCAGCCCTCTCTCTCTCTCTCATGTATCGCGCTCTAGCACCGAGAAAACACATGGTGGACGCACTGAAATATCATATCAAGGGAAACCGGGTTTTTAAATAATTATCTATTCTCTTTTGAAATATCCACGGTTCCCAAATCCAGAAATCACATGTAATCCAAACCAATATGCAAGTCAATGCAATGTGATATATGCATCAAGTATGAATATCATGTCCAGTCACATAAAAGATGAGCTACAGCATAATGATCATGGAAATTCTGCAGTGTGAGTGTCATGGCAATTACTAACGGTGTGTGTGTAACATGCAGGATAGTGCTCGTGCAACATGAACCGTTAGTAATGGTGCGGTGTTCTATCAATTCTAGTTTATATACATATAGCAGGGAATGTGGTATGCACAAAATAGTAGCCATGGACAGTCAATGTATGTAAATGTAATATGCTGCTACAAGGTCCTATCAGCCCTGACGCATAACGCCATACGGGCGATTTCCCCGTAGATGTTAAATCTACTCACCGTAGTCTCTCGCTAGGTATAGCCGATGACTTGTTTCCCCTTCTTCGCGGCGTCCGTCGTACTCGCCTGCGAACCTAGAATTCCACAGAATATCACACATAAGCTCAAAACCATACAAACACGACATTTAAAGTCAACTAGAAACCCGTGTCGCAAACCAAGCGCGCGTGTGCGCGATACGCTAAAACGTGTGATTACGCGTCTGAAGCCACTCCGACGCGTCGCGATATGCAGAAACCCTAAATCCACACACACGTATCACGCGTGTCGCGAAAGATTAAAAATACGGAAAATAGGTATTTAACTCCAGATTTTTATACAGAAAAGATATTATAAAAATATATATACCAAAATACTCCACATAACAGCAGACACCAGTCACCCCAAACCCCAACCCAGAACACCCCCATCTGGCTGCAATTTGTGGCCAGAATGTATATTTCGGCGGCCTGGGTAGGGAGAGGAGCTCCCAGGTTTTGTGTGTGCACTCTATACCCCCTATACATGCTACAGTAAATCCAATTTTATTCTGAAATAACTCGGGTAGCAGCAGATCCTACAGAGCCCTATTTCTAGTTAAAAACCACACTTTTGCACTAAAATGAAACTTTAGGGCATTTTTCTGAAATCTGAAGCAAACCCAAGTCTAAAACTACACTAACAACTCATTACCAAGCTAATTACGCCATAAAAATGCTAATTTTAACATATCATCACAAAATCCCTTCAATAGCACAAAAAAATGCACAAAAAGTGATATTTTGCTAGAATTACTACAAGTTATGAAAAGGAGTGTTAAGTGTGAGATAATTACCTTCCCAAAAATCCTATAGAACTTTATTTTCCAGCCTTTTCCCTCAAGCCACTGCCTTGACACCAAGATCCCTCAAAAGAGCCATTTAACCAAGGTTTTTTGTGAATAAAAATGGGTTTTTGGTGTATGGTTTGGTGTAGATCCAAATGGGAATTGAAAAGAGAAGGAAAGAGAAAGAAAATGGTGTTGTTGCTGCTGTTATTCTGCAGGAGGTGCAGAAAATGAGAGAAGGGAAAGAAATGAGAGAGAAATCAATAGTCAACCCAAGTCAAACCTTCACCTACCCACCATACCTCATATTCTAATTAAATTTTGAATTATTAAAAGGGTTTGACTTGATTAGAAAAGGGTGGGGGATTAAAATGAACCATGCATGAAAAGAAATGGTTAACATGTTACACTAAAAGACCCAAGTCACAAAATTGGCTAAGTGTGCAACACTATAAAGGAAAATTTTCCAATTAAGGTAACCCGACTAAAAATAACTAATAATCCTATGTACACATATAAAATAACACGCACAATTGCTAATTAACATGAAAAAAACATTCTAACGAAATTTCAAAGTGTTACATTGCCATTGCTGCTGTTCTAGACTATAAGACCCGGCAGAAGGATGAGTATAGCGTCGTTCTAAACAAGCTTTGGAAGTGCACGTATATATGACTCTGTCAGAGGGTTGATGTAGTCAGTGGGAGCAGCAGAAGCATAGTAGGCAAGTAGCTTATGTCTATTTATAGACTAAAGCAGGTATGGCGGAAATAGATCATCCATTTTTGCGACAGTCATAGGTCTTGACCTCATCAGAATAGGAGATGGATCTGGTAAGAAGGTAGTAGAGAGTGATGTACATGTATTTGAATGACATGCACTTGTTAGGAAGATATATTCCTATACTACGATCGGTTATATTATGGTTGTCACAAAGTTGTTTCTCCACAGAGGATGTGGATATAATATCAGGTTCTCTGGTTACTAGATCTATGGTTTTAGATCTAGATTTGGGAAGTATCCCAATTTGGGTACTTTGACATTATTCTAAAGATATTTTAGAATGGATGACTCCTGGCATGGTGTCGTACCTGCACGTGATGGAGTCACACTCTCTAAAGGTGTCTTACAGACTAACGGGGAGAGGGATCTGCATGATTGGCATATCACTTGCTTAGGCAATTGAGTTAATCATGAAATGTCAAGTACCACACCAGATATTGCTTTTGCACTAGATGCAATAAGCAGATATATTAATCCAATCCTGGAGAAACATTGAGAAGCAGTTATTGAATATAAATGGATGTTCTAGGGATATGGTAACGGCAGCCTCCTTCGGGAGACGGTTATCATTCCAGGCTTCCATGGTGACCTGGATGACAGAGTGACTGTCAGAGTTATAGTTTTTCCCTCTTTTGAGGGACAGTATGTTGGACAGGTGGTCCAAGCGGATACCGAGGAAGGCATGGTGCATGTTACTGATTAAATTCAGTGGACGATACAGTCTAAGAAGTTTGCTGAATTTGGAGTTCATTTGCGAACTGGGTCCCATCAGATATCCAGATAAATTCTAAGACAGGTATTGCTCATTTCGGGAGATAGTTTTCTCCGCGAAGTTGAGATACAGAGAGATACAGAAAGAAACATTAGAGCAGATCCACTCACTGAGACTATTTCTCGAACGCAATCGTTTTCGCAAATGGGCTTTGCGAAACTGATTAGTAGAGAAGTTGGGTGTTCGGTATCACATGGGCTGTGAGTATACGACATCGCAATAATTAGCCTTAAGTGCAAGTGGGAGATTGTTGGCTATAATGCCCTCAAGGCAATTATCATAGTCGCGGACTTGTGATTATGATGATTGAGTGAGGACCTATACCGATAAAACAGTCTTACTCAAGATGATAGTATGCTATATGGTTTGTCTTTATCATCATGTACATGTTGATAGAGCCCATAGGATTTTTGCTTGACTGCCAGCATTATGATGGCGATCATATATGTAGGAGCTGGGGTCTATAAGCACATCCTTAAATGTCCCTAGTCGTAAGAGTATCGAGACCGGGTATCGATACTCCAGTGTAGACTAGTGTATATTGATCGAGACCCTGACGAGGGGCGGTGGCCAGGTCTCACAAGCCATTGGTGTTAGTTTGTTCACCTAAGATAGTATGCAGGTGCTCATTGGGTTATGAGTACACTGGACGGACTCGCCGGGAACCTGCTAGTTGGTATTATACATATTGTCAGATAGCAGTTCCTAGGTGACATGTGTACAGGTTAGTCTGTAGACCTAAGATCGTCATTTGTCTCGTGTGAGTTCCCACTGTGCTTTGATTACTGTCCTACCACGGCTCAAAGGAGTCGTGCAAACAGGTTTTAGTTGGGTACAGTCCCGAGCCACATGGAGGCAGTGATCGGATCGTCGGGGATTTGTCTCTCCCGGTATTGGGGATTGATGTCGCGTTGTGTACGGATGCCCATCACCAAAAATCCGTGGCCACGGTGGACGAGAATTACCGATCCAGGATCGATGGTTTCTCAGGTGGTGATGGGTTTCATACCGACACTAAATGTCGCGTTGTTAGGGGTCTGACTTTATCCACTCCCTTAGACTCGATATGCGATACTCTTAGACGAACAGACCAGACTGTACGGATATTGTCATTGTCAGGCTCAGTAGGGGTTCTGCATGAGTTTGCTCGTCGGCCTCCCTTTCGCTCAATACCTGGGTAGCCGTTACGTACAGCTAGTGCCGCTGACGTCCTTGTGGTTAAACCTACTGCCAGCGTATTGACGAGTCTTTAAAGTCCCACACAGAGGGTTTCCCTGGTTCTGGCAAAATGATGTAGTAGCCGTATTGGATACGTGCAGGGTTCTGATCGATTGATGTACATTGTACTCGGGTTTTCGATTGGACAGTTGATAATACTAGCCGGCTCGGTTTGAGCTGGATTATTAAATCAGGTATTGATTTAATAATTTACGTATATGTATTTTGGTACGTATATTCTAGTATTATATTCTTTGTGTTATTCTATCTCTTTGGGTATTCGTATTTCAGTACGAATGCAGATATATTTACAGTAGAATTTAATCCGTATTTTTTACCGGATAACATTCTAGAAGGTGCCATCTCATTTCTTGATTTGACCATTTTATTAAATGGATAAATGAGGTGGATATTAGCTTGAGTTATGGTGACAACCATGCTTGCAATAGTGCACACAAATGAATTATTAATTCATTTGTGTTCACTATTCAAGTATGGTGGGATTTACAAATTGGAAAAATGGTTTTAACAAAACCTAGCATGCTATTTTTCTCTTTGATGGTTGAGTTCATTCTTCCAAGCATGAAGGTTTTGTTCACTTGAGTTTTCTTGAGCTCCTCCCTCATCATTTGCCTCACCTCCTCTAGCTTTCTTGTTTTGCTTCCACCTCCATGTTTTGAGATAGCTAACACTAAGATTCTACACACTACATCCTAGGCTCTCTAGGGTAGTATCCTAGAGACCCCAGTTGCTTCATTTGCATCATGTCATGGAGCTAGATCCAGAATTACATCCCTCTGGTGGATCATCGGAGATGAAGGAAGACCGGCAACCAAACCACATCTACGAACCACTAGGAGCTTGGAATGAAGACCGAAGGACACGGATCAACTCGGTATAACGATTCTAACCTCTTTATTAGTTTTCTAGTTTAGGGTTTAAGGTCGATCCGGGATTCGGTAGCGCCGGTTTAGAAATTTTTGTTCCGCATTTTGGCCACGTTTCGAGGGCCGGGGCGCTGCCTCACTTTCAACCATCTTGGAATTTTCTTCAGCTGCTCCAAGAGGTATAACCTTCACTTTTCTTCTTGTTATTTAGTTTCTTAACCTCCTAATTAAGTTTAGAGTTCGATTAAGCAAGTTTAGTGACTTTGGAAACTCCTAGAATGTTTTAGTGGAAGAATGGATTTGTAGAAATATAATTGAGATTTAGTTAGTGACCCCCAAGCCATTAGTGATGATATTCTGGCTAAACTTGAGACCAGAACCCCAAAACACGAACTTAGAATTTTCCCGATGTCGGTTTTTTGCGATTTATGATGACTTTATAGGATCTGCTGTCACCCGAGAGCACTATAAAATAATTTTCCAACACAGTGAGATGTGCAGGCTACCAAGAATTTTCCCTAGAAACCTGAGCCCTTACCTCCACTGTTCGACCGCAGATTTATTCCCCCAGGCCGCAATTTGCAGCCTGGTCTGGGTGATTTTGGTTGATTCTTGGCTCATAGCCTTGTTATCTGATATCTAGACCTATATGCAGAATCTCTAAATTTGACTTAGGGTAGAATCTGGGAGTGTTTTCCCATGTTGCTAATTTTGAATGCCCGATTCGTGAAAACTTGGTTTTGTATTTAAGTTTGGACTTGGTCGTTAGACGTTCGTACATCAACGCTGGGGGTTATTTGGTTGTTCTTGCATGCGTAGGCTATAGGTTCTAACCTATGAGCACTTCGCGTGCCGTATCGGTTTCGGACTTGGTTTTGATATCGTTACGATGTGCATTGATTTATAGGTACCTTCGCGCGGACTTCCGAGATGACGAAGGAGATCAAGATGTTCATCGACTTCGGATAAGCAATGATATTGCAAGTGAGTAGATCTATATATACGGGGAAAGTCGGGTGGATGGCGTATAGCACCCCCGCAACCATAGTAATGGAAAGTCGATATATATAGAATATATTTCTGGAGAAACCTATGCTGTGAACTTACGGATATGATCAAAAGAGTTAGTATGAGATGACATGATGAAAAGATGACATGAGTGGATATGTTGACTTAGGGATGTAGGGAAAAATACATAATTATATTCATATGCCAAGATATGATATGAGATTGGGATGTTGATATGATGAAATGAGGATATGATATGAGATTGGGATGTTGATATGATGAAATGAGAATATGATATATATAAGATGACTTGATTTGGGATGTTGATATTATGAAATGAGAATATGATATATACAAGATGACTTGATTTGGGATGTTGATATGATGAAATGAGAATATGATGAAATTAGATGACTTGGCTTGATATGTCGATATACGGATGCTAAGCGATATATATACACATATGTTAGTGATATGTATGCCTTAGAGGCCATTACTGTACATACGATGTATATTGTAGTGGATGCTTGGACATATATATGGAGGACTTTCTTGCTCGACATGATAGTATGATATCTGGTTGCTCTTTATCTTAACATATACTCTGATTGTCCCTAAGTTACATGTTGATAAAGCCCTTAGGATGAGTACTTGACTACCAGGACTATGATGTAGATCATACTAGTGGGGACAGTGTAGTCGCTAAGTACATCCTTCAAATGTTCCTAGTCGAGGGTGTATCCAGACAGGGCATCGATATACCAGAGTAGACCAGCGTATAGCTTCTCGAACCATGTAGATGGGCGATGGATGATCCCATATCCATTGGTGTTTGACATCATAGACAGAATACGGGTGCTTAGTGGAGACTGGGTACACTAGACGGACTCGCCGAGAACTCCCAGATGGTATTATATCTCGCGTCAGATGGCAGTTCTCTGGTGACACTGGTACATGTTAGTCTGTAGACCCGAGATCGTCATAGAGTCTTGTGTGATTCCCACTGTGCTTTGATTTCCACCTTACAACGTTCAAGAGAACGTGCAAAACGGTGGCTTTGGGTACAGTCCCGAGTCACATGGAGGCAATGAGCGATAGGAGGGGTTTCGTCTCTCCCGGTATAGGGAGTTGATGTTGCGCTGTGCTCTATTGGCTATAACAGGAAGTCCTTGGCCAAGGCTGCTTTAGAGATATACTGGTAAGTGTTATCAGTAGTTTCTTGACCCGTTATGAGCCTCATATCGACACGACTTATCGAGTTACTAGGGTCTGACGTTTACCACCCCTAGACGAGATATGCGACATATCAAACGAAGAGACCGGACTGTACAATAGTGTTACTGATTGGATTCACAGGAGTGTGAGCAGGCTTGCTTGTTGATCTTCTGATCACTCAATACCCGGGTGGCCGTTACGTTTAGTAGACCGATTGCGGCTTGTGGGTGTTTGATATGATCATCACCTACTGCCGGCGTATTGACGAGTCTTTAGAGTCCTACACAAGGGTTTCCTGGCTCAAGCGAAACGGAGTAGGAGCATATATGTGATATGTGCGGGACCGAGATTGATGCGATATGAGATACCGTATTATATTCTCGCGATTCGTGACATTGATCGGTTGTATGCGATATAGCCGGGTTATCGGATCAAGTGTTGATTCGATAAGTTGTTACACATGATATTAGTCGGTTATATGTGATATAGCCGGATTATTAAATCAAGAGTTGATTTGATAATCTAATGTATAATTATATATTTGATATATTACATTATATTAACTAATATTAAGCTCACTTATGATTTCTTTTCTCACTAGATTGTGAACATTGTATATATGTAATATATGCAAGTGTACATATTTGTGTCATGCTTGATGATACAAACAAGATGGGTGTATGAAACTTATACCATTTTAGGGTTAAGTTAGGGTTTATTTATTTCTTAAGATTTAACAAAAGAGTAAGACTTGGTCAATGTTGTCAAGCTTGATGAAGCTTGTAGAAAAATTGACAAAGTCCACTCTTTTGTCATTTCTTTAGATATTAGTTAACCCAACCCTTAACCATATACCTTGGTTTATTTTCTACATGAGTTAAGCATGAGGGCTTAACTCACCCATGGTTGATATAATTCATTTGGATGAATTATTCATATGAGATATTCTTCTTCTTCTTCTTCTTCTTCTTCAACAAAAGCTTTCTAGCTTCAATGGAGTTTGAGAAAAAAGTGTGAGAAAATCAATTCTAAAGTGAGCCCACTTCCTACTTCATCATCCTCTACTACTTGCCATTTAGTATAGGGTGTTTTCTTCACAAAGTTCTTGACCTAGTGAAGAAATAGGTTGGGTTAGTGCCTCCTCGACGTAGATCATCTTCGGCCTCGAAGTTATCGAAACAAGCATGTTCGTTTCTTCGTGGAGCCTCTCTAGAGTCCGGAGTTTACGATCGCAGCGAAGAAGACTTCTATACGGAGCTATTGAAGCGAAGTACCGGTCTACAAAGGTTGTATTCCTTGCTCCCTTTACTTATTGCAAAGTTTGCATATCGATTCCGTATATTTCTAGTTTACGATTCAAGTTAAGGTTAGCTAAAATGGCAAATTTTTGAATTTGGCATGGACGATGCCTCCCGAAACCTTGCTGCCGTCGTAGGTAACCCTGCATAGTGGTATCAGAGCCATGCTAGAAATTAATACGGATTTTGTTAAGATTACGAAACCGAAATACTCCGAAATCTGCATCGTCAAAACCTGCTTGCCGTCGATTTTAAAAAGTTGTTAAAATTTTTTTAAACAAGTACAGAGTGATATATGGGATATAAGATGAACACTGACAAAATTTGAGGCCATTTGGTGAAAATTGGGCCGCGCTCCATACCACACATCTTGGCCAAATCCGAGCCCTACCCTCCCCCCCCCAATTTTTTCCGGTGTTCAAGTGACTGGGTGTTGGTATTTCAGGTGTTGTTTATTTTTGCTAATTTTGCATGTGATGTAATTTTACACTATAAGCAATTCGAAGTGTTTCGTATTCGTAGTTTTAACATTGTTTCAGGTTGTTCGCATGTTATCTAGGCGATGCTAGAAAGTTCGATCGAATGTCACAAACCCATTTTTCCAAGTTTAACGTATTCGGAAAAACATGCAAGTGTTTCCGTGGAACCTCTAGAAGAACGAAACCTTAACTCGATTATGTGGCCGTCAAAACCACCACTGAACCCTAGGGTTTGTGGTAGTTTAGCGTTATCACATGTGAGGTGTTGGTTTGACCCTTCTACGGCTGGTTCATAGGTACTGTGGCATCTTCTGGGTATTATTAAAACTGTGCTCAAGTGTTGAGCTGTCGGGAAATTGTGGGACTTTGATGAATCGATCGAAGAGTTTAACATCGTCCGGATATTATGTGATGGGATACAATATTTGGAATCCACAAGTAGTTATGAGATAACTAGTTTGAATGTTATAAATCTAGCAGTTTAGTCTCATTTGATCGGTTGCCACGGGATTTTGATGTGATCAAAAATCAGTCGCAATCACGTAGTGTACGCGGATACTCGCCGGGTAAACTTAATAGATAGCCACGCCCCATAGCCCCGACCAAGTGACTGTAGGAGAACCCCGTCGCCAAAAGCATCCGTTCGGGTGCTCGCGGTAGCGGTGTTCCATCTTAGTGCACTTCGTCGACGGTATCGGGGGGTGTGTGTGTGTGCGGCCGTCTACTAAAGTTTCCGACGAGCATTCGATCAGGATGTCGGGAATCTTGTTGAATTTCCCGACTTGTTATTGAAAAGTGTTTTCGGTATCGAGACTAAAATACGGGGTTTATAATTGTTAGGCATGTGATGTCTAAGGAATTCGGCATGAAATCCAAAGTATGTGATACGTTGGGTTTATGATGTCTAACGTGGTTGCCGATTCCAACTGTTGTAGTTTTTCACTTTCTTTTCTGCGACCGTAAGTGTAATATGTAGTGTATCGCCGGTTTCGGTGCTATATGTCAACGACAATTAGGATACACATATTTACTTATGTTGATGACATGTGATGTTATGTGTTGCTTTGATATGTTATATTGGATCGTCGTGTTTGAATAGCCGGGGGTTTTATGTGAGATGAGAGTTTTTCATTTTCATTCATGTAAAATTCATTGTATGTAATATTCTTTTATTGGGGCACTTTCGAGTTGAGAATGATGTCACCATTGTATATTATTTAATTTTCCGCATTAGGATAGACTCAAGGCGGGGAGCACAAGTAACCTGGTTTTAGGGTCCAGTGGGAGACCATCTCGAGGAGTCGAGACCGGGTCTCCTAACTCTAGAATTGGTAGGGTTGCTTTCCGCTCTCGTAGGGGTCTAGGGGTGTGGGATTGGCCATTCATCATGACCGTGGAATCCGTGTTTTATACAGGCTTAATTTAAAACACGGAAATCCTAGTATATCCAATATTTCATATATGTTCTTCTGCTGCAATGTTCTGTGATGAGATTATATTACTGCCTGAGACGAATGCTTATATTTTATATATGTGATAATATATATTGTTGATTTCGTTTCATATCTGATGCTTGGGAAGCATAATAAATGTGACTTCATTAATGAGATTAATGAAATAAAAGAAACCTAAAGATGTTGTAGAAACTTGTCTCGATAACAGGTAGCTCTAGTTCTTGCTTTGCATAGCGGTATTCCTTGTAGAATATCCAACATCTTATTCGATAAGGAAAGAGCCGAGATCCCTTCACCGGGAGTGACCTCTTTAGCGAAACTAGCAGATGCTACAAACTCGGTTTGTCTTTTGATTGCTTTTATAGTTTTTGCTTTGCATAGTGGTATTTGTGAAATATCCTGCACTTTATTCGATAAGGAAAGAGCCGAGATCTCTTCACCGGGAGTGACCTCTTTAGCAAAACTAGTAAAAGCCTAAAAAACACTCATTTTCTAAATCACTCGATTCTACAACGATATCAAGTTCATTACGCAAAAGATTTTCTTAAAAACCTGTCGTAGCCTTCCATCATTTCAGATAAGTACCACTTAGTATTCGTGCTGCGGTAGTTTGGTATGCGTCAAGGCGTAGTGTACGGTAGCTAACTAGTACTTATCTGCTAGCATATGATGTGATTGGATTAGGGTATTCGTAAGGCGTTGTTTGGCATGCGTCAAGGGTCGTACGGGTGGGTTTAATTCAATCAGGAAATGCACGGGTTGAACTTGACTAGCGGACTACGGGTTGTTTGGCATGCGTCAAGGTCATAGGACGCTAGGGGTAAAATATTATCGGGGATTTCAAGTGTTGAAATTTGCAATGAGATTGCATACCTCCTATGAGATAGTTGGATCCCGATACCCACTGCGAGTAAGAGTTACTCCTGGGAGAGTTTTACACATTACAATTAGCCGATCAAGTAGGTGTCTAGAAAGGTGTTAACGGGGTTATGTCTCTGGGAAAATGAGGTTTATTTTAACTAGGTCCTTACGAAAGCACGGGGAACCTCCCTCAAAGTACCGATACTGGCCTGGCTGAAAGATTGGCGAAATTGTAGGGTGTAATTAATCCCGGCCAGTCTTTCCTTTTAGGGTTTGAAGGAAGATTTGACTAAAACAGTGGGAGCCTTCCTGATTAGATATATTAATAACCAATCTAATCTTGCAAGAGCATATGATGAGTGTTTTCTTCTCTCTCTCTCTAGGTAGCGACTATGTCACGCCTTAATCAAGATAATAATACGGATGTATTGACCGAACCCGCTTGTTATACTGAGCTGGGGAACGTTGGTCCCGCTCCAACTTATAATTGTTATAAGACCGAGCAGGAAATAGGGGATTACTACGATTCCCGTGTCGCCCAAACGAGGAAAGTGCATGCTGATGCATCTTCTTCGGGTGTGTTCATTACCGAGAGTTGTTTCTCAGTTTTCTTTACGTCCTGGGTATGAGATACCGGATCAGGATCCCACATATGTAATATGTTACATGGGCTACAGATAGGTAGAGAACTGAGAAAGGGTGATAAGTTTTAAGAGTTAGAAACGGCGCAATTGTTGCAGCCAAGTCTGTTGGTAGTTATCACCCTGTATTTCCAAATACATTGATTCTGAGCGAATGTTATTAGATACCGAACCTGATATACAATATCATATCAGTCTCTTTATCAGTAAAGAAAGATATAATTTTGTATTGTTGGATAATGTTTTGAACATTTCCAATATCAAGAGTTGATAGGTTCAGGCACGTTATCTAAAAGAATATATGTTCTAAATCAAACTACAGTTCTTAACGTACAGAACACACACAAGAGGAAGAGTTCAGAAATGAACGAATCCTTCTTGAGGCATTGTAGACTAGGTCATATCAATACGACCAGACTAGCTAAGTTACATAAAAATGCATATTTAAATCAGTTTGAATTTACATCTTGTGAAACTTGCCATTCATGTCACAAAGATAAGATGACCATAGCTCCGTTTATTGGAAACAGAGAAAGAGTTAGTGAACTCTTGGGATTGATACATGATGATGTATGTACGTCCCCTGTCTACACATGCTAGGACCGGTTCTTTGTACTTCATTACATTCACTGATGATCTCTCAAGATTCGAACATGTGTTCCTATTGAAACACAAGTCTGAAGCTTTTGAGAAATTCAATGAATATAAGTTAGAAGTAGAGAACCAAAACGGGTATAAGTATTATGTTCTCTGATGTGATCGAGGAGGAGAATACTTAAGCACGGAGATCCTGGACTATTCTAAAGGAGAATGAGATTCTCTCTCAGCATTACTCCTCCGTATACACCACAGCACGTAGGTGTATCAGGGCGGAGCAATCGCACCCTATGTGATATGGTGTGCTCTATGATGAGTACTGCTGAGTTGCCTATTTCCTTTTGGGGGTTATGCACTTGTAAAGCTGCATACTTATTGAATAGGGTTCAAATCAAATCAGGTGCCTACCACCCCATATGTAATATGGTATGGGAAGAGCCCATCTCTTAAGGATGTTAAGATTTGGGGTTGTCCGGCCTATGTCAAAAGCAAAATCTGGACAAACTCGAGGCAAGGTCAGTTCTGTGGAAGTTTGTTCGATATCCCAAGTATTCGCAAGGGAATATCTTCTACCACTGAGGAACAAAAGGTGTTTTGTTTCTCAGCATGCCACCTTTTGGAAAGAGAATTTCTTGTGAAAAAATTAGTGGTCATGAGGTAGAACTGGAAGGAGTTCCCGCTATACAAACTACATCTGATGATTTGGTAGAACCGGAGGATTCGATAGTTTCCAACGAACCTCAGCCTCTCCGCCGATCTGGTAGGGTTCCACACCCACTTGAGAGATATTTCGGTTTCTCTATGACAGTAGGAGCGAGGATTGCATCATGAGATGATGACCTAACTAGTTTGAGCAGGCCATCTGGAGTGGGGACTCTGTGAGAATGGCTGGATGCTATGCGATCTGAGATGGAATCCATATACACCAACAAAGTATGGACTTTGGTCTCTTTATCTGAAGGGTTAAATCCTCATCAGGAGCAAGTATATCTTGAGAAGATTACTTGGTGTACATGGAAGAGTTGAGACTTTCAAAGCTAAGACTTGATGCAAAAGGTTCTCATCATAGACCAGGTGTGGATAATGATGAAACCTTTTCTAATGCCTATGCTTAAGTCCATCCAGATCCTACTTGCCATTGCTACATACCATGACTACGATATCTGGTGGTTGGGTGTCATGACTGCTTTTTTAAATAGTGATTTAGAAGAGAACGTCTATAAGTACACAACCAGAGGGCTTCGTAGACAGTGGGAGCAGCGGAAACATGTGCAAGTTGCTTTACGGGTTAAAGCAGGTATCTCGGAGTTGGAAAATCTGTATTGATGTGGTAGTCAAAAAGTTTGACTTCATCAAAATTGTAGATGAACCTTGTATATACAAAAAGGTAGTAGGGAGTATGGTGATGATCCTCATATTGTACGTGGATGACATACTCCTGATAGGGAAGGAGTTTCCTATGCTATGCTCGGTCAATCTCCTCTTATCACAAGGATTCTCCATATAGGATCAAGGTGATACCTCCTAAATCCAGGGTTTTGGATCTATGAGATAAATCTAAATGGATGTTAGGATTTTCACTAGGTGTAGTGAGATGGTATCAATCGATCCTAGGGAGAATCACTGGATAGCTTCCAGGGTGATAAGGTCGACTGAATGTCAGTCACAGGCATTGTTGTTCCCCTCCGAAAGACGGCTCGTAGACTGGGACGTCTAGGCCTGTGATTCGGGGCAGATGCTATTTGGTTTTTTCCGTCCACCTCTCCGAAGATGCCAAGTTGATTTATGGCACCGTGTATCGGAGGTTTAGACGGATGCGGCCGATGTAGCAGACTTCGTCAGATTCCCCCTCGCTTGAGGGGTTTTCGATTGTGGGGACGCTCTTCCGTGCAGGCGCAAACCCCTGCAGTTAATTACGCTACCGCTTCGCGGTAACAACTTTCTCCTTCTCCAGATGGTCACTTCGTATCGTGGTTGTTTTTTTTGTTTGTGGTTTCCCATGGATTGTATACGGAGACTAATTTATGTCGCCGCCCGTAGAACGTGGATTAGTCCAAATCCGTATTTTCTTAGATTTGGGTTTGGGGTTTTGGTCTAAGGCTACGTTAGCCATATTTGAGGCTAAGATCAACTTAAACGTTTGTTAAGGATACATTAGCCTAATCTCCAGACTAAGATCAACTTAACGGGATCGTTTAGATCCAACAAGAGAGCAATTGGCTATATTGTTTAGTTTAATGACATTGCGGTCGATTGAATGTATGGCCGTCGGGACCCATCACCTCTCTGATGACGTTGGAAGATTACAACGACAGATATCAGAGGAGTTCAGAGATGTACCCTTAAACCAAAGTTGGTTGGGAGATCTATAGTCCAATTTGGGACTAAAGTCTGTTTTGAAAGTTTTGGTTTAAGGATGCGTTAGCCATATTTGAGGCTAAGATCAACTTAAACGTTTATTAAGGATACGTTAGCCTAATCTCCAGACTAAGATCAACTTAACGGGATCGTTTAGATCCAACAAAAGAGCATTTGGGCTCTATTGTTCCAGTTTAGAGACATAGTGGTCCATTGCCAGTTTAGGGACATGGTGGTCCATCATTCCCATTTTGGGGAAGGATACTGGTTTAAGGACGCATGAGTTTAAGATCCCCACAGTCCGTATTATGTGTGGTTGTCGGGACCCGTTACCTCTCTGACGACGTTGAAGGATTACAACGATAGATATTAGAGGAGTTCGGAGATGTACCCTTGAACCGGATGTAAATTGATTTGAAAGAGCAGTGGTGCTCAGTTTAATTTAATTTGAGGACCTATGGCCAGAATTGGGTTAAGTCCAGTTGAAAATGTTCAACGTTTTATTTGCATTTGGCCTATTAGGCCTTTGTTTGGGCTCTGCCCCCTTTTTTTAAAATGATGCACATCATCTAAATTGGTCTGTTAGACCTTTATTTGGGCTCTGCCCCTTTTTTATAATGCATTGCATTTTTAATAGGCCTGTTAGGCCTTTTAATTGGGCTCTGTCCCTTCTTTAATAATGCAAAGCATTTAATACTCTGACAGCGCCCCACGTGGCTTGTCAGGCGCTTTGCGCCAATTGAGGAGCGTAAGGCGCTAGTTCATATGGTGGCGACACGTGTCACGCTCTGGTGAGCGCAAGCCTTTTAGCGCAGTGCGCTGCGCTGTTGCACTGTTGACACGTGGCGCACTCTGGTGACTTGCGCCAATTTAAGAGAGCAGTGCTCTGTTTCAAAAGCGCAAAGCGCAGATCGTTCTGTGTTTGACACGTGGCGCTCCCTGGTGGCTTGCGCCAACCCAAGAGCGCAACAGTGCAAATTTTACAAGTGCAGGGCACTGTTTAATATTTTGATCAAATCTAGATCAAAGAAAACAAGTTTTTCTTGTTTTCAGAGAACCAGTGGTTCATCAAAAGGCAATACCTTTATACAGAAGTAAATTACTTCTTCTTTTTTATTATTATTATTATTATTATTTTTTATCTAAGAACTTGATCTTGTTCTTAGATTATTGATCTCTTTTAGAAGAAATTCTTCTTTTATTCAAAGGTTTTTACCTTTTCATTCTCTGAGCTCTTCTTAAAATTTTCTTTAGAGGAGTTCTGTATGTTTTAGACTTGGAGCCTAGGGGCCTTTATATAGTGCCAATTGATTTGTTAAATCAGTTAAAGAGATCTTTCTCTGAGTGATTTAGGGATTTTTCCCCACCGTTGGATCTTTGTTCCAAGGGCTCCTGTTTTACAGAAGAGAATCTTATTGTTTTAATAAGATCAGAAAGATCTTTCTGGAATTTTAATTCTGTTTTAGTGCTGGCACAGCTGGCGCAAGCGCTCTTGCGCTTGACACGTGTCGCGCAGCGCAACTGCCCTGATACGTGTCGCGCAGCGCAACTGCGCTGACACGTGTCGCGCAGCGCAGAGCGCAAGTTGCCTGAAGCGTTGCTTCCTTTATTTTTATTTTAAATAGAGCTTTGCTCTGATTGGGTGCGCTGCCTTGGGCGCAGCGTTGGCGTGTCAGCTTTTGACACGTGGCGCGTTGCGCACAGCGTAAGGAATCTGAAGCGTTGCTTCAATTTTTGAATTTTTGAAATTTAAACAGAGCTTTGCTCTGATTGGGGGAAACAAATGCTCCCCCACCATTGCGCTCACGTGGCGCACACATGAGTGCAACGGTGGCAAGATCCCAACCGTCGGATCAACTCAGGAGTTGAAGGGGCGCAAGCGCCTATAAATAGGACCCTTGGCCCTTGATTATCATCTTCAAGATTTTTAATCTCAGAACTCCAGAGCCTTGCTCTCTATTTTCAAGAACTCCAAGAGATTTAAACTCTTAAAACTTTTAGGTAATTTTTTTTAATTAAATTAATTTTAATTGATAGAGCCTTGCTCTCATAGATCTTTGATCTAAAGAAAACCTTTTGGGGTTTCACCAACAGAGCCTTGCTCTCAAGAATCTGTTTCAGGGTTTCTTACCCATGAACAGAGCTTTGCTCTTTGGCAAAACATAGATCTTTTGATCTAAAAATGAAGAACTCTTGAGAGTTTTCATGGATCTTTAAGATCCCCAAAAAAAATTTTAATTTTTAATTTTTAAGAATTAATTTTCCTTTGATGGATATTTCCATCATTATCATAGAGCTAAGCTCTTTTAATCTTTTGAGGAATTTTATTCCCTTGAGACCAGAGTTTGACAAGTGTCACTCTGTGACAGAGCTTTGCTCTGAAAGAGGAGATTTTCTCCTTGTCTCTAGGGATTTCTCATTAATGAGAATATTCTTTTGGGGATCTCCTCATTAATTGACAGTCTCATCCAATGATGGGGTTGTCTTATTAACTGACACATTGTCATCTAGATTTTGTGGGTTCCCCTTTGGTCCCTTACCTACTGCATTGCAGTATGGTATAAATTTTAAAATGCCCTTCGCAGGAAGCATGTCTGCTGATTTGTCATTCCCTTTCGTTCGTTCAGAGGGAGGATTTCCCGAGGCGCCAGTGGACCGGGAAGTGCTCGCTCTCATTAAGGATCATGACCCCGAGTATAAGAACCTTCACCTGTAGGGTAGGTGGTACAGTGAAATCATCAAGGGTCGCCGAAGCTTCGGTTGCGCGACGCCGTCAGAGCCTATCCCGTCGATCCCCTATGTGGATGAACCCCCGGTGAAGTATGCCGTGGAGGTCGTGAACTGGAATTCGGAGGATCTTCTCCAGCCTTCGATTGGTGCCATTCCCGTGCAGCCACCGCCGGCCGTAGACATTTTGGGGCGGCGCATATGTCAGGGTGAGGCACGCCCTTGGGGACAACCTTACAATATTGGATTGACCCCTCGACAACCGACCGGATACTTGCAATGGGCCAGGTATATCCTATCAGCGAAGAGGACACATCTGATGAAGATCGGTCTGTACTCCGCAGTCTAAGTTTCCTTGTTCGAGTACCCCGTTCCTCCAACGTGGTGGGTTAAGGCATTCATAGAACAATGGAACATCCCCACCCACACCTTCCTTCTATCGTACAGGGAATTCTCCATCTCCCTGGAAGAGTTCATTGAGATCTCGGGTTTGCCGGTGAGGGGGAGCATTATGAGGAGCTGCTTCCTCCTGACAAGTACGTCTTCGCCACCAAGCCGCTGGTATTTGATTTGACGCCGGAGAATGCTATTCAGCACCAGTTTCTGAGTCTGGTGAAGGTGCTGAATATATATATATGAAAGTCTCTATCTGGAATCAGGAGTCCGGGGAGTCAGTTTTGCAGATTTTATCGCCCGCTTCCTTCGACCGGAAATTTTAGCGCAGCGGAGTGAAAAGTTCGCCAAGCTCGACGACCCTTTCGGCTTCGGCTTAGATCGTCGACCAGTATCGGAAGACGATCAAAAGGATTTCTATCTCCCCGATGCCGCCATCATGCCTTTATCAGAAATCGCCGCCCCGGGCATTGATGAGGAGACCTTCTTTTTGGGGTTTCTGGGATTGTGGCTATGCTGGTTCGCACTCCCCATGCACCCGCGATACATGAGGCCATCCGTTTTCTACCCAGCGCATCGTATGGTGGCTGGCCTACAGTTGTCGATCGGAATCGCCGGGTTGGCCCACTTATATCATGGACTCAGCGTGGCGGCGGACGCCAATGAATCTGGGGTGCAACCTGCCAATTTCCCGATGCATTACTTCACTTCATGGATGGAAATGCATGTGCTCGGGGTATTCGGCATTCATAAGAGCCCCTCGTTTTTTCGGGAAGTGCAGACTCCCAAGAGTCATGCAGCTGATTGGCGCCTCGATTGTGAATCCGCCTCCGTGGGAGGCTAGGGGGTTGTTCCTTCGTCCACACCTGGTCGGAGCGAGGATTTCTTTCACGGACAAAGTCGTGACTATAGGATCAGAGACCTCCAAGACGGTGTTGGCGCTGCGGGATGGTTTTAAGGACGGGGCTTCCGTATTGAAATCCCGGGAGATTCTTCACCTATACTCCATCCGGCCGGGCTTCCTGGTATTCAGGCAGAACGACATGGCGCTCTTCATGAGGTACAATCCACATCGGTTCGCCCAACAATCAAGCTACAACTAGGGGATCCCGCTGGAGGCGTTTTTGGAAGAGCCCGCGGCCATCAGGGAGGGGATACGGAATGCGCTGCACCATTTTATGCGGCTGAATACGGGCTCCCACTTCTTTATCAGCGAGCCGAGCTACGTCCCACGGGTACTTAACGTGTACGTGGCTTGGTATGGGCACGCCATGGGTGCAGTCATCTGTGAAGAGAAGCGCAGGTTAGTTGATCGCAAGGGTTCTCCTCCCGGCAGCGACCGCAAGGCTCCCCTGAAGCCAAAGACCCCGGTCGTTCCTTCGTTAAAAGATGTTGGAGCTGGGCTACCGCGCGTGCGGAGCCCTCCGCGCGGATTGTCGCCTTGTGATACCGTGGACGCGCCCCCAGTGCCCCATGCTCCAGTGGAGACGGTGAACGTAGTTTCGCCCGAGTCTGGCGTGGGCTCGGACATCGGAACCCGCCGCCCTAAGGTGCCCGCAAAGCGTAAGATGATTTTGGCAGCGACCGAGGCCCGCGTGCAGAAGAGGAAGAAGAAGTCGATCCTCTCTCTCGATGCCATCCTCGGCTTAGAGCCTCAGGCCCCTCTCACCGAAGGCTTACGCGAATACGGGAGCAATGAAGGTTTCTCGGTAGATCCAGCAGATACTGATATGGCGGCTGCCATCGCGGCTTCTGAGCGATCGGCCAGGCTTGAAGCGTGGTTGGCTAAGCTCGGCCAATCAGGTAATCACTAGTCGTATTCTTTGTTATCTCGTCGTATTTTTTATCATTGTCTTCGACTAATGCTTTTCTTTTATAAACAGGCGTCTCTACCGAAGAAGCCATCGCTGCTTCCCTTAAAACCTTCCAGGAGGAAGAGATGAAACACACTCTATCGGGCGTTGGTATGTCTTGGCTCACTGAGTCTTTTTTTTTTATTCTCCTTCTTATGGCCAATCTAATCTTTTCTTTGTCTCTTTGCAGGGGCCGCGGGATCTTCTGCGCAAGCCGATGCGGGGACTCTTCCTAGGCCAGCTATTGAAGTCCCGGCCTCTTCAGGGCTGCCGCGAGAGACCCGACTTGAAAAGCCGATGAGAGATGCCTTGAAGGCTCTGGAGGCAACTCTGAACGCGGACGATGACGCCTCGATGAAGGAAGCTTCGAAGAGGTCCATCGTGACGGCCCGGGAGGAGAGGAAGCGCTTGAGGCGCGAGGTGAAGGAGCGCAGAGCTGCTTTGGCCGTGGGAGCGAGCTCAAGGGCCGTTCCTCGTGCTGCTACTCCTCCAGAAGAGTCTCTGGTCGCCTTTTCCACTGCCCATAGGCGGGCGGTGCGTGCAGCTCGGGGGGCCAACGATCAATCCACCTTAGGTAATGTGTTTTTCGAGGCTTTTTGTTGTAAGAATTGTAAACCTATCGATTCTTATATGTCTTGTCCTGCAGGGCCGAGTCCAACTGAGGGAGCGGCGGAAACCGTCAAGCCTGAGGGGACGGTGGAGAAGGCGGCAGCTGATCCCGAAGCAACGGTGGGCGACGTAGCTAGGGTTGCTGGATCCGAGCTAGGGGCTGACGAAACTATGCCCGAGAAGGTTGTCGATGCCGAGCCCGTGGTAGCGGCAAATGAGACGGCTTCTATAACTGAGCCTGGGGCAGCGGCGGACGGAGCGGTTAAGACCGATGACCCTATGGCAACGGTGGATGAGACGGCCGTGACCGCTGAGCCCGAGGGAGTAGCGGGTGAGACGGGCATGATTCCTGAGGACAAGACGGCCGCTTTTTCTCAAGAGTCTGGCAATGCTCCAATCATTGCTCTCCCCGTCTACGGTCCTCCGCCGTCTCCTGGCCTTGCGAGCACGACGACGGCTCCCGTAGAGTCTGGCGATGAGGCGTCGGGAGGTGGTCTCATGTCAATGGAGGGAGACGCCGCCGTTTCAGCCGGATCATCTTCAGGTAAATTTCGGGTTACCGTCCTTCTTTTATTCTGCATCCTTTCCTGATAGGGCTTATCTTGTTTCAGACGCAGGTGCGGCCAGTGTTGATGCCCCATTGTTCGAGGGAGCGCCGTCAGTTACTGCTTTAACGGTGGCTACCTCTCCACCTTCTCTCGCACCATCGCAAATGCTGGAAGGTATGAACTTGTGACCCATCAGTCTTATCTTTATTGCATAACTTATGTACTGATGTCGTATTATTACGCCTTTGCAGGAGTGCTTTTTGATCACCTTTACCAGGTGCTGCACCCACACTTCTCCTTCCCATCGGAGCGTGCTTCCTCCAGTGGCGCCGGTGAGTATGGTTTTTAATTAATAACTTCCTTTTTCAGTAATAGAATTATTTCTGATTTTTTCTTGCCCTGACTGCAGTGCTACAGATCGAAGGAGGAGATAAGGGATCAGCCGCGCCACCGGTCCTCCCGGCCTTGCCGCCTGCTGCAGCTGGTATAGTAAACTCCCTTGTTGATGACTTTCTTATATTTCTTGAACTGTCATCTGATCGTGTTTTGTTTTTCAGCTGTCGTTCCAGTTTCGGCCCTCTTCGAGCCTTGCATCATAATGCCGGCAGGCCCCTTCTTGAGACGTCCATCTTCAAAGGGTGCTGCAATGAGTTTGGGCATGCCGAGTGGATACGTCGAAGAGCTTGACGCAGACGCTCTCCCATCTGCCGCAGATTTCACTGCGGAGGTTAATCCGATACTGGCGACGCTTGTAAATTTTTATAATGAAGGCGTCGTCGAGTCTTGGGTTAATCACTGCAGGGAGATCGAGGCCCGCCTGCATCAACTGGAATCTATGCGTCCTGCCCCCGAGATCTTGGCCGTGAGCACTCAACGGGAGGCATGGATCGAGCAGAGCGCTCCTTACTTCCGCCATCTCGAACAAGAAGTTGCTTTAAGGCGTAAGGAGCGCGGCGAGACTTCGAGCAGATCTGCCCAACTGCATGCTCAGGTGGATGCAAACGCTGCACAGCTGAAGGTTATCTTTGAAGGCCTTCTGCGATGCCTCTCCGAAGAGCTAACACTGAGGCGGCAGCTTAACGTCGTCGAGTGGGATGCACCAAATCAGGAGGCAGCCCAGCAGGCAGTTGAGGAGCAACTTTCATCCTACCTGCAGCAGCGGGCCCAGGTGGAAGCAGAAATGGCCGCGGCAGCCGCTCAGGAGGAGGCGTTGAAGGAAGTGCGAGAGCAGCTCGCGGATTTGTTGAAGACACTTTCTTCTCCATGAACATTTTGCATCATTTGTAATTGTAAATAAAAATGTATTTGTTTCTTTTATTCTTTAACACAATGTATCTTGTACTCAATCAAATTTATGAATAAAAGATATACATTCTTTATAATGTCTTGTGTCATTGCTCCGCTTTCTTCTTTCCTTTATTATCAGTATGTTACTTTAGCAAACATGGTCGACAGATGATAGAGCGAGCATCCTGTCTTGGCTTCTTCAAGAGGTAGCGATGGCTTAGGAGGCAGGTTCAGATCTGCTGCCTAAGACTTTTCAACTTTATGAGCCGTGAGGGTCTCACAAAGACTTTTCTCCCTACGGATCGAGAGGATCTCGTAGGTGTATTTTCTCCTTAGGAATCGTGAGGATTCCTGAGTGCGTTTTCTCTTATAAGTCGTAGGGATCCTATAAGAGAATTCTCCCTCTTACGAGTCGAGAGGACCCGTAAGCGGTTGTTTCCCTTCTTGTCGAGATTCAACTTTGGAGAGTGTGACCCGTGAATAGTATGCAAGAGTCCATTTTTGGACCGACTTGCAGGGTCCCAGTGCTTAGGAAACAGGTTTTTTAATCCCCGCTGCCTAAAGCTTTTCCTCACGAGTCGATACGAATCGAGCATTTCTCGCAAGAATATCCTAACATCATAGTTAACCTCTGCTCTTTACGACAGAGGTCCGTTAGGGTCTGTGGTACTTAGGGTTTTGGCCGTTTTACCGTCGCGTTGGCTGATATATTCCTCGATAGGCAATCTTGCTATTCGAGTAGCCTTGCGATTGTCGTGTCTCTGATCCCTTCGGGGGCTGGACAAGACGTCTTCAAGTAATCTTCCAGGTAATATTACCGTCGAAAGAGCAAGCGTAGGGATATTCCATGTCACATTTTACTTGAGGTTAGGCTCATTTTGGAGAGCCCCGGTGAGTCATAACCACTCCGCGCTGGTGTGGGATGATCTCCGATAGTCTTTCAGGCTTTATATGACTTGCCGTCAAGACCCTGAAGCTAGGAATTTAGCCTTTGCTTCGTTTGCTGGCATTGCGTCCTCTATATCGAGACGAATGTCGCGGTTGTCTCTAGGTTGTTGGTGAACCGTCGAGATTTGGAACTAGGGACTTTGCCGTGGCTCCGCTGTTTGATTGTCGCGTCTGAATCCTGTTAGAGGAAGAACGCTGGGGTGATATCTCATCTGCTGTATCGAGACAAACGTCGAGGTGGTGACCACTCCGCACTGGTGCAAGATGATCTCCGATTGTCTTTCGGGCTTTATATGACTTGTCGTTAAGACCCTGAAGCTAGGAATTTGTCCTTTACTTCGTTTGCTTTGTCACGTCCGAATCCTGTTGGAGGAAGAACGCTGGGGTGACATCCCGTCTGCTGTATCGAGATGAATGTCGAGGTGGTGACCACTCCGCACTGGTGCAAGATGATCTCCGATTGTCTTTCGGGCTTTATATGACTTGCCGTTAAGACCCTGAAGCTAGAAATTTGGCCTTCGCTTCGTTTGCTTTGTCACGTCCGAATCCTGTTGGAGGAAGAACGCCAGGGTGACATCCCGTCTGCTGTATCGAGACGAACGTCGAGGTGGTGACCACTCCGCACTGGTGCATGATGATCTCCGATTGTCTTTCGGGCTTTATATGACTTGCCGTTAAGACCCTGAAGCTAAGAATTTGGCCTTCGCTTCATTTGCTTTGTCACGTCCGAATCCTATTGGAGGAAGAACGCTGTAGTGACATCTCGTCTGCTGTATCGAGATGAACGTTGAGGTGGAGCTGGGATTTTGCCGTCGCTCTGCTTTACTGACCATGGGGTCTTTTGTTGACGTTGCATCTACATCCTGCTGGACTGTGAAGGAACGCCGTTGTTGACATTGCGTCTGCTGTATCGAGATGAATGCTGAGGTGGAGCTGGGATTTTGTCGTTGCTCTGCTTTGTTTCGACCGTGAGATCTTTTGTTAACGTTGCATCCGCATCCTGCTGGATTGTGAAGGAACGCTGTTGTTGACATTGCGTCAGCTGTAATGAGACGAATGCTGAGATGGTCTCTAGGTTGTCTGTGAACCGTCGAGATTTGCTTTCTGATGGAGCCTGTTGGGAAGGTATGGTTCCCTCTTTGTTTGTGCCCCTGGATTGTATACAGGGATCGATGTGATCTCACCTATAGGGCAAAAAGTTTCATTTTTTCATCATCATTTTTCTTTCTTTCCGCGATGCTCTATCATTTCAGCTTTTTATACCATGAAAATCACGATTGCCCAATCATTTCAGCTATTTTTCGCGGTGCCCAATCATTTCGGCTATTTGTTTTATTTTTACTCGCTGCTTTTTATTGCAAGTTGCCCAATCATTTCGGCTATTCGTTTTATTTTTACTCACCGCTTTTTATTGCGAGTTGCCCAATCATTTCGGCTATTTATTTTATTTTTACCCGCTGCTTTTTATTGCGAGTTGCCCCATCATTTCGGCTATTTTTGTATGCATACATTTTTACTTGCTGATTTCGTTGCAAGTTGCCCCATCATTTCGGCTATTTCATATGCATTTTTAGCTTGCTGATTTTTTATCGCGAGTGTGAAACTTGGAATCTGATGCCAATCTTAGCATCAGCATCGCTAAGACTGGAATATTGCCAGGAGCGAATCATCATTTGCCATGAAAGGACTTGGAATTTGATACCGGTTTAGGCATCAACATCGCTACAACTGGGATATTGCCAGGAGCGAATTATCATTTGTCTCTGTCGATGTTGAAAAAAGGTGGCTTAGTAAACAGGGTTAGGATCCTGTCGACTAAGGCTTTTGACTTCATGAGCCGTAAGGGTCTCACAAAGGTATTTGTCCCTACAAGTCGTGAGGATCTCGTAGGTGTGTTTTCTCCTTAGGAATCGTGAGGATTCCTAAGTGCATATTCCCCTGTAAGTCGTAAGGATCTTACAAAAGGGTTTTCTCTATATAAATCGAGAGGACTTACAAGGGTTGTTCACCGTGCGAACATATCCCTAGTCACGGGTAGGACTTTGTTAGGGAAATGTTTATTCGTGCCCATGGATTGTATACAAGGGTCAGTATGAGCCGCTTGTAGGGCAATATCGAAGGTTGTGTGGGTTGCTTAAGAACAGGTTCAGGTCTCTGTAAATTAAGACTTTCAACTCTTATGAGCCGTGAGGGTCCCATAAGAGAGTTCTCCTTACGAGTCGTGAGGATCTCGCAAGTGTAATTTCTCCTTAGGAATCGTGGGGATCCCTAAGTGTGTTGCTCCCTTATGCGTCGTAAGGATCTCACGCAGGTGTTTTCTCCTTATAAGGTCGAGAGGACCCTGTAAGTGTCTTTTAACAAGGTTGCGCCCTTTCGGGTTTTCACAAACACTCGCCGGTAGCCCTGCTGTTTTTACTCACGGAGCCTTTTCGGGTTTTCATCCGTGCCCATTTTGCTTATGGACATACCGTCATTTTTTTATTCTTTTTATTCTTTTTTCTAACGAGGTTGCGCCCTTTCAGGTTTTCACAAGCACTCGCCGGTAGCCCTGCTGTTTTTACTCACGGAGCCCTTTCGGGTTTTCATCCGTGCCCATTTTGCTTATGGACATACCATTTTTTTTTATTCTTTTATTTATTTATTTTTATTTATTATTATTTTTTTTAACTTCGGGATGCTGCTATCTGTCGTAGCTTCTTGACATCTCGGACAACAGCTAGTTTTAGGACATAGTGGTTCGTTGTTAGTTTAGGGACGTTTCGGTCCGTCGTCGCCGTATTTGAGACGAATTTCTAGTTTACTGACTTTTAGGTCTATGGGGCTTTCCCTATGAATGAGCATGATGCCCCCGGTGTGTCCACTTTATTAGGAGCATGAGGCTGTGGCGGGCTCACCTTCCAGTTTTCGGACAGCGCGAACTTGCCCTGTTGGTATTGGTCTTCAACCCAATTTTTGAAGACGTAGCAGTTTTCGATCGGATGGCCCACTACTTGGTGGTAAGGGCGGTAATTAGGATTGTTGACATCATTCAGTTGTAGCTGGTGTTTCGGCTCCGGTAGAGTGATAAGCCTGTTGTGCACTGATAGTTCGAACAGCCTCCTTGTTTCATCCCGGGGAAATGAGTAAGGACGTTTCAACCTCTCATAGAGAGGTTGCCGCTTGTTGCTTTGGCGAACAACCGGTCTAGGGTCACTCGATTGTTGTTGAGCGCTGGCGACGAAGGCCGTTTTTCCCTTTCCTTTATCCTTTTTGCTCGATCCCTTGTTTGTGGGTTCGAGATTCTCTCCGGGTATCGTGCAATTGCACGGCTGAATGTTCTCGCAATTCCTCAATTCTTCAGAGATGAATTCCTTGAAGAGAGGGTCGAGGGCTATTTTTTCGTTGGAATCGTTCCCGAAGGTGAGAACTCGTGATCCCCCGGGATCATCCCTATGACAATTGCCGGCAACTCTTTTATGCTCATCTGTCGTATTTTTTCGCTGTCTACGAGCTTCACGCTTTGTCCTGTTGAAGTGTTGCCTGTGAGCGACATACCCTTGCCACCAACACTTAAAGGAGCTATGACAATTGCCGGCAACTCTTTTATGCTCATCTGTCGTATTTTTTCGCTGTCTACGAGCTTCACGCTTTGTCCTGTTGAAGTGTTGCCTATGAGCGACATACCCTTGCCACCAACACTTAAAGGAGTCGCAGTCTTTAGTAGGATGTGCGATCTTCTGATGATATAAGCAGTAATTAGGATGCATCTCTACTCCACCGAGAGTGTTTTCTTCAGAGAGTGGTAGCTTCATTCCCATTGATATGGCTTTAGCAAACCTTTTTCTCGTCTTGAATTTGTTTTTATCCGCAGCAGATGTCTTTTGATCTGACGGAAGTGCCTCGACACTTTCGTCTAGTCGCCGGCGTTTGGCTCCTTCCAATATGGCCATCTCACGCTCCTGATTGGCTTTACTTTTCAGACGAATCTCATTCAGGAAGGCATCGATCATCTCGTCTGACGGCCACAGAAGTTCTGGTTCACGACCCACCCCCGGTTTCTCGGTGCAAGGAGCCTCTTTATCATCTATCAATGAGTGAGAGATCACATGACAACTTGCTACGTAGTCCTTGGATCCATCTGATGAGTCTTCTCCATCATCTCCGTCTTCAAGGACATGGCCGAGGAACTCTTGGAACATGATGGGAGTCCGCACTTTCTGGTTATACTCTTCCAGCGTGTCGATCTGTTTTTGCAGGCTCGTGCGCTCGTCACCAGGCTTCACGGGCTTTTTGGATCTCTTCTTCTTCTTCTTTGAAGATTTCGACGGCTGGGTGTAAGTATTTTGGCCATCACCGCCGATCTTTGGAGTTGGGCGCGGTTTTAGCATCCCTTCGATGATCTGAGATTCGAGCGGGTTCTTCCACCTGATCGCCGGGCATGTCTTGAGATCATTCAACATCCTTTTGGTTTTGGCTGATAGCACAACCTCCCACGGAGCTTCTTCAACAAGGGAGCATGTTGCCCCCGGCGTATTCACCTTTTTAGGGGTATGAGGTTGCGGCGGGTTCACCTTCCATCTTTCGGATAACGCGAACTTGCCTTGTTGATATTGATCTTCAATCCAGTTTTTGAAGACGTAGCAATCTTCGATCGGATGACCCAATACTCGGTGGTAGGGGTAGTAATTGGGATCATTGACGTCATTTGGCTGCAACGGACGCTTTGAATCCGGCAGATTGATAAGTCTGTTGCACAATGCCATCTCGAATAGTCTTCTCGTTTTATCCTGAGGAAACGAGTAAGGACGTCCTAACCTCTCCTCAAGGGATACGTGTGGACGCATATTGTTTTGACGGACAACCGGCTTGAAGTTGCTCGGCTGTTGTTGAGCATTGGCGACGACGATCGCTTTTCCTTTCCCCTTCTCATTTCGAGAGTCCGGCTTTGGAGGAGACGGCCTATGGCCCATTTGGTCCATCTGGGCTAGCTTGTCGATCAGGTCCTGGAACGTAGTTGGTTTAAAGAACATCATGAACTGTGAAATAGTTGCATGGGGATCTAAGGTGCCCACGGACATGCCCACCACCGGCGCTTCTTCAATGCGTTGTTCGCATTTTGACCACAAGTTCCGCCACCGGATTGCATATTGAACCCAGGTTTCGCCCGGCTTTACTCTTACATTGATTAAAGCTGTTATTGGAGTACGCTCGCTGGCGCTAGCGAAACGCTGGGTAAACAACAACTCCATTTCAGTGAAGGTTTTGACGGAGTCATTCGGAAGTTCGGAATACCACTCAAATGCCATATCCGATAAGCTACTGACGAACTGGCGAAGCAACAATTTATCATCACCGCCGGTATTTCCACAAAGAGCCATGAACTGGGCAACATGTTGATGGGGATTGCCTGTCCCCTTGTAGACAAGAAATTTTGGGATCGTGTAGCCCGGCGGGTATTTGATCTGATCATACCAGCTCGGATACAGTCGCCCTGTCTTGACGACTTGCCCAGCCGCTTCAGTTGCCTGGTGGACCCGTATCTGCTGAGCTATATATTCATCCAGGTCAGCTTTAGAAATTGTCTCCTCCTTAGCTGTTGAAAGAGCCGGTGGAGGATTTGATGTCTCCCCTCTGTCATCCTCGAGAGCAATCGGAGGATCTTCAGCAGGAGGATCCTGTTGGATCATCATACCCACCATGTCCTGGAATGGAAGGGCCATTCGTTTTATATTGGCTGCTTGTTCTGCAGCCTCTTTGTCCTTCTTTTCCAGTATCCTGCGAAGGAATTCGGCGTCGGTTTCTTGCTCCTGGCGCTGCTCCGAGGATTCTTCTGGGGTTTCTTTTTGCCCAGTGAGTGCAGCCATCGCAGTCATCATTTCTTGGAGCTTCTGCTGCTGTTCTTGAGCCTTAGTCACTGATCGCGTAAGCGGTCGATGACCTGTGGATATACGGCTGTCCTCTTTCCCGGACGCCATGTAGACGGTGTGTACCACAATGCCCCTGGACTTAGGGCGTTTGGGTTCACTGCCTTTGACGTTCGCCGCAGGCATGGGGATTTTCTCTGGCCTTCTTTTCTTGTGGGCCGTCGAAGTTGAGGGGGCCGTTGCTTTGGGCACCCAGGTGGCCATCGTCTTCCGTTGCTTAACAGGGCGGCCTTCTTCCTATCAGGATTTCGACATCTTACGCTGATGGGAGAAACTCGGATCAATCACCGATTCTCGGACTCGTCGCCAAGTCTTGTAGATTTTGGAAGACAGCTGTTGAGGAGACTGCTCCAGCTTTGTTTCTACGACGGTCTCTACCGGTGGAGGAGACCTTTTGAGCACAGCAGTTGGTGAATTCCTGCGTACCCTGTTCAGCAACTCAAAGCTGTTCCCGGTCGGAACAGCAGCATTAACTTCCACCGTTGGAGCTGGCGGGGTTAACCCAGAGAGGGAGTTGCCCCCAGTTTTCCTTATCTGGCGCCAGTGGCGACGTCGGGCGTGACGGGTTGTTGGGATTGGTTCAGTGACGGGAATGTCTTGCCCCCTGTTCAGGTGAGGGGCTGTTGCCGGTGTCAGCCTCCTGAAGACTGACGTCCGTTGAGAAGCCGTGTCTAACCGGTCAAACACAGATTTCTGAATGGGAGCGGGACTGGGAGCAGTCAGCCTTGCGAAGACCGACCCTCTTACAGGAGAAGCCGCCTCGACGACTTTAGGAGCAGGGATGGCAATCTTCTCTGGGATAGCCACTTCCGGTATTATGGGCTTCTTGGCAGGCCCTTTGGAGCTCGAGCTCAGCCTGGTGAAGACTGAAGAGTTGGAATTGGACGACCCGTTGAGAGGGGCCGTGGCAGTAGCAAGTCGATCGAAGAACGACTTCTTTGAAGCTTCCGGTACGGGCACTGGGATGGCGAAGTTCGCTGGCGGGAGCATGGCCCCGAAAAACAGACAGGTGGTAGCCTGAGTCACTTGTTCCGCCGACATAGCGAAGAGGGAGGCCGCTTGAGGCCCATAGGCTACACCTCCAGGTAAGGCGGAGCGTCGGTTGCAGTTGCACTTGGAGCAGTTCGAGCAGGTGGACGCCATTGCTGTTTGATTTCTGCGCCAAGCGAGAGACCAAATCTTAGTAACTTGAAACCCGAGGGCAACCATTAACAAACCGCAATTCGTTCGCGAACACGACACACGAAGTGTGGAGTGGAAAGAGGAAAAGGTCCCATCGGGCGCGCCAAAATCTGTTCCCCTCCGAAAGCCGGGAAGACAAATGTCTTGCCTGAGATGATGACCTAACTAGTTTGAGCATGCCATCAAGAGTGGAGACTCTGTGAGAATGGATGGATGCTATGTGATCTGAGATGGAATCCATATACACCAACAAAGTATGGACTTTGGTCGCTTTATCTGAAGGGTTAAATCCTCATCAGGAGCAAGTATATCTTGAGAAGATTACTTGGTGTACATGGAAGAGTTGAGACTTTCAAAGCTAAGACTTGATGCAAAAGGTTCTCCTCATAGACCAGGTGTGGATAATGATGAAACCTTTTCTAATGCCTATGCTTAAGTCCATCCAGATCCTACTTGCCATTGCTACATACCATGACTACGATATCTGGTGGTTGGGTGTCATGACTGCTTTTTTAAATAGTGATTTAGAAGAGAACGTCTATAAGTACACAACCAGAGGTCTTCGTAGACAGTGGGAGCTGACGAAACATGTGCAAGTTGCTTTACGGGTTAAATCAGGCATCACGGAGTTGGAAAATCTGTTTTGATGTGGTAGTCAAAGAGTTTGACTTCATCAAAATTGTAGATGAACCTTGTATATACAAAAAGGTAGTAGGGAGTATGGTGATGATCCTCATATTTTACGTGGATGACATACTCCTGATAGGGAAGGAGTTTCCTATGCTATGCTCGGTTAATCTCCTCTTATCACAAGGATTCTCCATATAGGATCAAGGTGATACCTCCTAAATCCAGGGTTTTGGATCTATGAGATAAATCTAAATGGATGTTAGGATTCTCACTAGGTGTAGTGAGATGGTATCAATCGATCCTAGGGAGAATCACTGGATAGCTTCCAGGGTGATAAGGTCGACTGAATCTCAGTCATAGGCATTGTTGTTCCCCTCCGAAAGAAGGCTCGTAGACTGGGACGTCTAGGCCTGTGATTCGGGGCAGATGCTATTTGGTTTTATCCGTCCACCTCTCCGAAGATGCCAAGTTGATTTATGGCACCGTGTATCGGAGGTTTAGACGGATGCGGCCGATGTAGCAGACTTCGTCAGATTCCCCCTCGCTTGAGGGGTTTTTGATTGTGGGGACGCTCTTCCCTGCAGGCGCAAGCCCCTGCAGTTAATTACGCTACCGCTTCGCGGTAACAACTTTCTCCTTCTCCAGATGGTCACTTCGTGTCGTGGTTGTTTGTTTTGTTTGTGGTTTCCCGTGGATTGTATACGGAGACTAATTTATGTCGTCGCCCGTAGGACGTGGATTAGTCTAAATCCGTATTTTCTTAGATTTGGGTTTGGGGTTTTGGTCTAAGGATACGTTAGCCATATTTGAGACTAAGATCAACTTAAACGTTTGTTAAGGATACATTAGCCTAATCTCCAGACTAAGATCAACTTAACGGGATCGTTTAGATCTAACAAGAGAGCAATCGGCTCTATTGTTTAGTTTAATGACATTGCGGTCGATTGAATGTATGGCCGTCGGGACCCATCACCTCTCTGACGACGTTGGAAGATTACAACGACAGATATCAGAGGAGTTCAGAGATGTACCCTTAAACCAAAGTTGGTTGGGAGATCTATAGTCCAATTTGGGACTAAAGTCTGTTTTGAAAGTTTTGGTTTAAGGATGCGTTAGCCATATTTAAGCCTAAGATCAACTTAAACGTTTGTTAAGGATACGTTAGCCTAATCTCCAGACTAAGATCAACTTAACGGGATCGTTTAGATCCAACAAAAGAGCATTTGGGCTCTATTGTTCCAGTTTAGAGACATAGTGGTCCATTGCCAGTTTAGGGACATGGTGGTCCATCGTTCCCATTTTGGGGAAGGATACTGGTTTAAGGATGTATGAGTTTAAGGACCCCACTGTTCGTATTATGTGTGGTTGTCGGGACCCGTTACCTCTCTGACGACGTTGAAGGATTACAACGACAGTTATCAGAGGAGTTCGGAGATGTACTCTTGAACCGGATGTAAATTGATTTGAAAGAGCAGTGGTGCTCAGTTCAATTTAATTTGAGGACCTATGGCCAGAATTGGGTTAAGTCCAGTTGAAAATGTTCAACGTTTTATTTGCATTTGGCCTATTAGGCCTTTGTTTGGGCTCTGCCCCCTTTTTTTAAAATGATGCACATCATCTAAATTGGTCTGTTAGACCTTTATTTGGGCTCTGCCCCTTTTTTATAATGCATTGCATTTTTAATAGGCCTGTTAGGTCTTTTAATTGGGCTCTGTCCCTTCTTTAATAATGCAAAGTATTTAATACTCTGACAGCGCCCCACGTGGCTTGTCAGGCGCTTTGCGCCAATTGAGGAGCGTAAGGCGCTAGTTCATATGGTGGCGACACGTGTCACGCTCTGGTGAGCGCAAGCCTTTTAGCGCAGTGCGCTGCGCTGTTGCACTGTTGACACGTGGCGCACTCTGGTGACTTGCGCCAATTTAAGAGAGCAGTGCTCTGTTTCAAAAGCGCAAAGTGCAGATCGTTCTGTGTTTGACACGTGGCGCTCCCTGGTGGCTTGCGCCAACCCAAGAGCGCAACAGTGCAAATTTTACAAGTGCAGGGCACTGTTTAATATTTTGATCAAATCTAGATCAAAGAAAACAAGTTTTTCTTGTTTTCAGAGAACCAGTGGTTCATCAAAAGGCAATGCCTTTATACAGAAGTAAATTACTTCTTCTTTTTTATTATTATTATTATTATTATTTTTTATCCATGATCTTGATCTTGTTCTTAGATTATTGATCTCTTGTAGAAGAAATTCTTCTTTTATTCAAAGGTTTTTACCTTTTCTTTCTCTGAGCCCTTCTCAAAATTTTCTTTAGAGGAGTTCTGTATGTTTTAGACTTGGAGTCTAGGGACCTTTATATAGTGCCAATTGATTTGTTAAATCAGTTAAAGAGATTTTTCTCTGAGTGATTTAGGGATTTTTCCCCACCATTGGATCTTTGATCCAAGGGCTCCTGTTTTACAGAAGAGAATTTTATTGTTTTAATAAGATCGGAAAGATCTTTCTGGAATTTTAATTCTGTTTTAGTGCTGGCGCAAGCGCTCTTGCGCTTGACGCGTGTCGCACAGCGCAGAGCGCAGCGCAACTGCGCTGACACGTGTCGCGCAGCGCAGAGCGCAGCGCCACTGCGCTGACACATGTCGCGCAAGTTGCCTGAAGCGTTGCTTCCTTTATTTTTATTTTAAATAGAGCTTTGCTCTGATTGGGTGCGCTGCCTTGGGCGCAGCGTTGGCGTGTCAGCTTTTGACACGTGGCGCGTTGCGCGCAGCGCAAGGAATTTGAAGCGTTGCTTCAATTTTTGAATTTTTGAAATTCAAATAGAGCTTTGCTCTGATTGGGGGAAACAATTGTCTTTACCCTCAGTAGAGGGACGGTATGTTGTAAGAGTTCCAAGCTAGATACCGCGGCATACTAAACGATAAAGGCTGGATACATTGCTACCTACGATGCTACCAAGGAGGCTAGATATATATATATAAGTTCATGAGATGAACTTCGTTCCTACCATTGTGTGACAATGGAGTTGAGGCTTTGGCCCAGGAACCCCCGTCCCATCAGTGATCCAGACATATTCTTAGGCAGTATCACCTGATCATGGAGATGGTTGATCTCCAGAGAGATCGAGGTTAGGAGAGCAGACACAGAGGACAACAGCGCGGATCCACTCACAAAGGCCTATTTCCCAGGAGAGACTTTTATGGGATGGTTGAGTATGAGATACTTCAACCACTGCTGATTGTTGGGTATGAGATAATACAAAAGATGGCCCTAGTGTAAGTGGGAGATTGTTAGTGATATGTATGCCCTAGAGGCTATTACTGTACATACGATGTATATTGTAGTGGATGCTTGGACATATATATGGAGGTCTTTCTGACTCGACATGATAGTATGCTATCTGGTTGCTCTTTATCTTAACATGTACTCTGATTGTCTCTATGTTACATGTTGATAAAGCCCTTAGGATGAGTACTTGACTACCAGGACTATGATGTAGATCATACTAATGGGGACGGTGTAGTCTCTAAGTACATCCTTCAAATATTCCTAATCGAGGGTGTATCGAGACAGGGCATCGATATACCAGAGTAGACTAGCGTATAGCTTCTCGACCCCATGTAGATGGGCGATGGATGATCCCATATCCATTGGTGTTTGACATCAGAGACAGTATACGGGTGCTCGGTGGAGACTGGGTATACTGGACGGATTCGTCGAGAACTCCCAGACGGTATTATACCTCATGTCAGATGGCAATTCTCTGGTGACACTGGTACAGGTTAGTCTGTAGACCCGAGATCGTCATAGAGTCTTGTGTGATTCCCACTGTGCTCTGATTTCTACCTCACCACGTTCAAGAGAACGTGCAAAACGGTGGCTTTTGGGTACAGTCCCGAGTCACATGGAGGCAATGAGCGATAGGAGGGGTTTCGTCTCTCCCGGTATAGGGAGTTGATGTTGCGCTGTGCTCGATTGGCTATAACAGGATGTCCTTGGCCAAGGCTGCTTCAGAGATATACTGTTCAGTGTTATCAGTAGTTTCTCGACCTTTTATGAGCCCCATATCGACATGACTTATCGAGTTACTGGGGTCTGACGTTTACTACCCCTAGACGAGATATGCGACATATCAGACGAAGAGACCGGACTGTACAGTAGTGTTACTGATTGGATTCACAGGAGTGTGAGCAGGCTTGCTTGTTGATCTTCTGATCGCTCAATACCCGGGTGGCCGTTACGTTTAGCAGACCGATTGCGGCTTGTGGGTGTTTGATATGATCATCACCTACTGCCGGCGTATTGACGAGTCTTTAGAGTCCTACATAGGGGTTTCCTGGCTCAAGCGAAACGGAGTAGGAGCACATATGTGATATGTGCGGGACCGAGATTGATGTGATATGAGATACCGTATTATATTCTCGCGATTCGTGACATTGATCGGTTGTATGCGATATAGCCGGGTTATCGGACCAAGTGTTGATTCGATAAGTTGTTACACATGATATTAGTCGGTTATATGTGATATAGCCGGATTATTAAATCAAGAGTTGATTTGATAATCTAATTTATAATTATATATTTGATATATTACATTACATTAACTAATATTAAGCTCACTTATGATTTCTTTTCTCACTAGATTGTGCACATTGTATATATGTGATATATGCAAGTGTACATGTTTGTGTCATGCTTGATGATACATACAAGATGGGTGTATGAGACTTATACCATTTTAGGGTTAAGTTAGGGTTTATTTATTTCTTAAGATTTAACAAAAGAGTAAGACTTGGTCAATGTTGTCAAGCTTGATGAAGCTTGTAGAAACATTGACAAAGTCCATTCTTTTGTCATTTCTTTAGATATTAGTTAACCCAACCCTTAACCATATACCTTGGTTTATTCTCTACATGAGTTAAGCATGAGGGCTTAACTCATCCATGGTTGATATAATTCATTTGGATGAATTATTCATATGAGATATTATTATTATTATTATTATTATTATTCAATAAAAGCTTTCTAGCTTCAATGGAGTTTGAGAAAAAGTGTGAGAAAATCAATTCTAAAGTGAGCCCACTTCCTACCTCATCATCCTCTACTACTTGCCATTTAGTATAGGGTGTTCTCTTCACAAAGTTCTTGACCTAGTGAAGAAATAGCTTGGGTTAGTGTCTCCTCGACGTAGATCATTTTCGGCCTCGAAGTCATCGAAGCAAGCATGTTCGTTTCTTCGTGGAGCCTCTCTACAGTCCGGAGTTTACGATCGCAGCAAAGAGGACTTCTACATGGAGCTATTGAAGTGAAGGACTCTACAAAGGTTGTATTCCTTGCTCTCTTTACTTATTGCAAAGTGTTTGCATATCGATTCCGTATATTTCTAGTTTACGATTCAAGTTAGGGTTAGCTAAAACGGCAAATTTTTGAATTTGGCATGGACGATGCCTCCCGAAACCTTGCTGCCGTCGTAGGTAACCCTGCAACATATACTTATGCCGAGACTTATAATGAGAATAAAGGATGATATGACGTACGAGACCATAGATCTGTACCCTTGTTGATGTATAGGACGATAGATCCTTAATCTATTTGATGATATAATATGATAGATTACCGTACGCGATAAGATATACCGGATGATTGATCCGCACTCATGACTTGATGATGATGTTCGACGATAGCGCTACATCTGATACTTTGAGCCTGGATCGCCGACTTTTGGATTGGCTTGATTCAGAGAATCATTGATTTCTAACTCCTTGATAGATATGGTTATATTGATGAATCTAGGTGTAGCTGTGTACCTTATACCGTTCATACTTAGATTGCATCTTTCCTTGTGACATACGTACTATGTTTCCAGCACTTACATGTATATGGATTCGTCTGCTAGTACACCTGCACTATTATCGATGATGCGCATGTTACACGTACACAGATTTGCCGGCTCACACACTCATCATCGGTAATTGCCATGCCACTTAACACAGTAGAACTGCTATATCACGGTATTGCTCTTGACTGAAAAGTACAATCATTGTTCAGTAGTTATCACATGACATGGTTACATGATAATACTTGAGATGCTTACAGTACTGTTCTATGCTTGCATATACTGCACTTTATGGTTACATGCATTGAGATGCTGTTTTCATGAGATCTCTGGATTTGAGAACCGTGGTTATATTTCAAAGGAAATTATGAATTGTTTTAAAAAAACGCGGTTTCTCGTGATATGATATTTCGTGTCCACCATGAGTTTTCTCGGTTCTGAGCTATGTGATACCCGATTCGAGGAGTAAAGAGGAACCGTCTGCGGGTACATGGTGGACCCGGTAAGGTACCCCGGTGCAAGAAGATCGTGGAGTAGACGATGAGCCTGGCAGGGGATGCACTACCTACCGGTGATAGTTGGGCTCGGTGGTTATCCGGAGGATACCGACCGGAGTCGTGAGATCAGATGGATATGGGGGCCGATCTGAGGATGCAGCGCCTGAGATATGAGGATTTACGTGTCGATGATGGACACGGGTTTTATGATGTTTCGAGTGTCGATGTTGGACACTCAGGTTTCATGATGATTGATGTGTCGTTGATGGACACATGTTGGATGACATACATGTATACATGCATATATCATAGATGACTGGATATTACATATTGATTCCTGGCTCGACATCTGTTGTGGATACATATGCATACACGATTACCCTAGATACCAGTATTACATTTATGTTACAGTATGACCTAGGGATCGTTGTTCATTCGATTTCTACCTGCTGATATTTTCTACTCACGAGTTGGCAACTCATCCCGTTGTGCCATAGTTTTCTTGCAGGTTCGACCACTCGGATCAGTAGCGGCATCGCTAGCACACAGCTTTCTTCAGGGTGTTTTGCTTTGGTAGGTGGGATACATATTTGGATCGTGACCACCCCTATACCTATTTATTTATGTTGTATCTAGTTAAAGTTCCATCAACCAGAAACCAGACTTGTATATTTGGTAGACCTAGACACAGACTTGTATATTTGCGAGACTTAGAGCGAGATGGGTGTATGTTCACTTTTTAAGCTGGTTGATGTCTTGATTTTACTTATTCTCTTTTTGTGATTGATCTTCGCCGTAGGGCGTCGTGTGTGTGTGTGCGCGTGCGCGCGCGCGCGCTTTATTGTGCATGGTTGTGATTCAGCCAATTGGCGAAGAGTTAGCTCCCGCTTGGGGATGCCCTTTTTATTGCATGTATGTGTTTTGGATCAAAATATATAAGGGAGGTACTGTCCAAATTTTCAAGGATGAAAATGTTTTCAAAGATGGTATATATTCATTGCATTTTCATATGATATGACTTATATTTTAAAAAGGATGGCTTGAATTTCTTTATGCCGATATTTCAAAACTGCATCTCCACTATTTTCCGCAAAAAAGTTTAGATTTCTGGGTTTCGGCTTACTTGAATTACATTACGCCTTTAGACATTGCATGATTTAAGTGCTGGTCACGTGCTAAATTTTGGGTCGTGACAACTAAACACAGATTAATGCACGTGGCACGAATCTCGAGGCATTTGGAAAAAATTCGACCGCCCATTTCTTCCTTCTGGTCGTTGCCGACGGTCCAGATGTCTACAAATTGCTCTGTGCTTTGCACACACGCCCCTTCGACTCCTCTCTACTCCCCTGCACTAATTTTTCTGCAATCAAACAAAGACATTTCAAGCCCCTAATTAACACCAATTTTAATTCTTTTAATCCAAATTTTAATTTCCAACCCCTAAATTCTTCACTATAAATACCATCTCATCCCCTAACACTCTCCCATTCTGAAATTTCTATAAAAAATTCTCTCAAACTCTCTAAGTATCAAGTGGTGTTAAATACCCAAGTGGAGTAGCAAACCAAGCTCGACGACCGGAACATCTCCGACGAGACCACGACCCCCGAAGGCTTCCCCTCTTTCTTGTTAATAATCTAAACCCGTAAGTTCCCTCCATCTCTCTCTTTCTCTCCACTTCAATATAATCTTTAAAACATATCGACAAAAGCGGGGTTAACATTTACCCCTTGTCTTTAAAACAATTTTTATCACTTTGCCATCTTTAAAAGTTCATACCAATTCCCTAATATCACTTCAAAGTAATATTCACATCAATTACCTTTTTATGTAACCAAAATTTCATATCTAATAATCATATAGTGATTTTTTTCATAAAAATACCATAAAGTTTAAAATAACCGTATTTTCAATAACGAAGGTATATACCTTTAGATCATTCATGGGGTAACGACATACCCCATATGCACACTATAGTTTCCTAGCACGAGATTCTAAATATATGGTTTATTTAAAGAATAGGTTTTACATTAAAATATCACATTTTTCAAAAAGGGTTTCTTTTAAACGATATTTTGATTTCTTGGCAAATGCCCCTCTACAACTCTCGTTAGGGGACCCGTTAATGGATAGTGTGGATTATCACACATTCTTGGGATAGTAGAGCGAGATGCAGAACTCCTCACGGAGTATTCGGTCTTGAAAGAAAATAAAAAAATACGTTTTTAAGAAATACGACTTTTATAAACTAAACTAAACTTTGAAAAATTATATAAAACTATAAATCCGTATTTTCAATAAAAACAAATTTTGAAACTATTTTTTAAAATAAAAGATTAGAATTTTTAATAAATTACCACCAACTTTCCAAAAGTAGTAGTTTTCATAAAAATACCATAAACTTTCAAAAGCTAGATTTTATCACTAAAATACCACAACAATTAAAATGCATGTTCATGAAAACCCTAAATATTATAAATCACTCTCGAGGTTTATTTTTAAAACCATATTAAAGTATTTTTCCACAAAACTCCCTCGAGAGATGCAAATAATATAAATACAAGTAAATAACGATAATAAATATTAAGGACTCTAGATTAATATAGGCTTAAGCGGTATCTTTTCTCTTGAGCCCCGGAGAGCCGGAGAAATTGAGTGCTTGCTTATTCAGATTAGACAACTTAACGGAGTTATCAATAGCAATTGTCTAGGAAAAAGACACAAATCCTGCCGTCCATGTGCAGCAGTTGCCGATTTCTCCCGAACATAAGATCTTTAATAGTTAAATCAATTCATATGAAAAAGACTTGAACTCGAATCCAAAACCCGAATCTAAAACTTGAACTCAAATCTAAACTTGAACATGAACTCGAACCCAGCCTACTCGAACTAACTTGACTCGAACCAAGATTGGAATTGACATGACTCGCATTTTACTCGACTCACTCGACTTCATTCTACACCTTTTGCAATCTATAGTTTCGATCAAGACATGTTATAACCAACCAATCAATTTAATTAAGTATACTATACAATTATAAACTATTTATACTCGGGGTGTTTGGGATAGTTCTTGTGTGAATCCAACGGAGCTTCAGGAGTCCCGTATTAACCTCTTTTTTATTTTACTCGAATATCAGTCGGATCGACTCATCCACAGTCTAGAGATCCAATGCTAACACATGAAATATGCCCGTGTTTTCTTGCTCCTGGGGCTCCACTCTTGATTTCGTGAATACTTCTACGGTTGCGTTGACATTCACACTTAGAATTTAACGTTAACATAGTGACCATATAGAGATCTATAGTACATATTTACCCATGAATATATATTTTACTCGTCATATATATATTCTACACTTATTTTTTTTACTCTTACTTTATCCTTGGGACTTACCGAGCGCTAGATCGCTGACGGGCATTCCACCCACCCTTATTTTCTTGGAATGTTCGTCAGATACGGTCGAGACGGAGGAAGTGGACGCAACCGAGGAGGACTACAACCGGATTGCTATTCAGGATTAGCTTAGCTTTATTTGTTATTCAGCTTATGTATGCCACATGTTTAGGCATTTTCTTTTATTGTATTTACTTTCCAGCTGAAACACATGTACTTGTAAATATTTGAAGTTGAATGTAAATAAACATATTTGTTGAAAATTTTACAGTCTCCATTTATTCTTGTATTGTGTATTATTGTTTCAATACACTTAGTATATTTATTTAGGGAATGACCTTCTCTGGATAAATATGACACGGGCTTGCCACGTCATCGTTTCCGTCTACTGGGAAGCGGGGCGTGACATTTGGGCTCAAGGAAAATAATAGGAAAAATAGATGGAGGGATTAAATAGAAATAAATAAATAATATATTTAATAGAAAACAAAATATATGAAAAATACCATAAACAAATAAATACAATATTTCATTTAAGAATGGTAGTACGAAGGAATAGGAATTTTGGGTTAGTTACAAATCCTCCAAACCCCTCACAGTCCTCCGATAATCAACCACAATCAACCTCTCCAATCTCTTCTTTGACATCAACAATTGAAACTAATACTAAAACATTACCACATCGCAATAGAAATCCACTAGGTTACTTAAAGGATTATGTTTGTTCTAATGCCACCACAACACTTCCATCTCTAACCAACACTTCCTTGCATTCAAGTACATCTCATCCCATTTAATCATTCATTTCTTAGGCCCGATTTTCATCGGCATGCAAAGTTTTTATTTCTTCTTTAGATTCTGTGGCAGAACCCTGGTCTTTTTCGGGGGCTGCTAGAAATCCACTTTAGAGAGAAGCTATGCGTGTTGAACTAAATGCTCGGAGGCAAACAATACTTGGTCAATAGTTACCTTGCCTCCTAATAAAAAACCTGTGGGGTGCAAATGGGTTTATAAAGTGAAGCACAAATCAGTCGGATCCATTGAACGCTATAAAGCTCGCTTAGTGGTTAAGGGGTTCACTCAATGAGAGGGTTTTTATTACTCGGAGACATTTGCATCTGTTGCGAAACTTGTCGGTGTGCGTCGTCTCCATACCGTAGCTGCTATAAAATGGTGGCCACTTCACCAGCTTGATGTTAATAATGCATTCTTACGCTGAGACCTATATGGGGATGGTTATACGTCTCTTCCTCCAGGATTCTCTACATAAGGGAAGAAAAATCTTGTTTGCAAGTTGCACAAGTCTTTATATGGGCTCAAACAGGCTAGCCGTCAGTAGTTTGCCAAATTTTCTACTGCTCTTCTTCAAGCTGGATACACTCAATCTAAGGCTGACTATTCTATGTTCAATTGGCATTCCTCTAGTGGCTCGACATTTATCCTTGTGTACGTAGATGATATACTTGTCACTGGAAATGATTCCATGGCAGTCAACCATTTAAAGAATTATTTGAATAGAAGTTTTCAAATCAAATATCTCGGTCGATTGAAATATTTTCTTAGTATTGAAGTTTCCCGCTCCACTAAAGGTATTTTTCTTTACCAACGAAAGTACACATTGGATATCTTGAATGATATAGGTTTCTCCGGTTGTCATCCCGCTTCCTTTCCTATGATTCAAAACTTGAAATTGAATAACAATAATGGTGCCCCTTTTCGTAATCCTTCGTGTTATGAATATAATTAGCTTTAATAGCTTTAGTCCGATATTGCCTATATCGGGAGAGGTGGTCTATCACACCTTTTATATATATATCACAGGAACTCATATTCTATTATCCCTATAAATTATTTCTTCTTAATTCTTTTCGTGGTATCAGAGGTTTGAAAAAATTGAGAAGAAACCCTAATTTTCCAAAACCAAAACCCTAACCCTAATCCTTTTCATGTAAACCCTTGTCGCCTCCTTCTCCATGCCCTAGCCCCACTTCTACTATCCATGTTCCTCACCTATCTTTCTCTGAGCTTGATTCGTGTGTCCAACCTGTGCGCCCTAGTTTTAAGCCAGTGTCCTCTTATCCCCAGGTGTATCACCATCGTGACCCAAAAGTTCCTCCCCCTCCCACCATTTCTCCTTCTACTCCTAATGATTCTTCTACAGGTACTCCGATACAGTCCACTGTTTCTGCTTCTCCACCACCACTGCTTTCAGAAGAAAATCTCTCTTCTTATTGTTTTACGCAAGGGTAAGCGTTCCTGTACTACAGCACATCTGATTTCTAATTTTGTTTCCTATTATAGACTGACACCATCTGCTCATCAGTTTGTTTCTTCCTTTTCTACCACCACACTTCCTTTCTCTGTTCAGAAAGCTTTTCAGTACCCAGGTTGGCATGCAACTATGTTCGAGGAGCTTGCCGCACTGCGCTCTAATCAGACTTGGAAATTGATACCCGCACCTTCAGATAAGAAGGTTGTCAGTTGTCGATGGGTCTTCACTGTCAAGCACAATCCAGATGGGAAGATTGACCGTCTCAAAGCTCGATTTATGGCCAAAGTCTTTCCTCAGAAGTATGGTTTGGATTATGTTAATACTTTTTCTCCGGTTGCCAAATTAACCTCGGTTCGTGTTCTTATATCTTTGGCTGTTTTTAAGGCATGGCCACTTCGTCAGCTTGATATGAAGAATGCCTTTCTTAATGGCAATCTTTCTGAGACTATTTACATGCAGCAGCCTCTTGGTTTTGAGCGACCGTGAGAGTTTGTGATTTGTCTCCAACATAAATCTTTATATGGATTAAAGCAATCACCGCGTGCCTATTTTGAAAAGTTTAATACGGTCCTATGACAGATTGTCTTCAAACGCAATCGCGCCGACACATCTCTTTTTACACAGTCGTTTTCAGGGCATGGTAATTGTGCTTGTGTATGTTGATGATATTATCATTACTAGAGATAATTCTACTGGTATCTCCAAGGTGAAAGAACATTTGGCTTCACACTTTCAGACCAAGGACCTTGGGCCACTTAGATACATTCTTGGAATTGAAGTGTCACGGAATTCAGGTAGACTACAGCTCTTTCAGCGCAAGTATGCACTTGATCTTCTATTTGAGACATGATTTCTGGGATGTAGACCAACAGACACTCCAATGGATTCCACAGTCAAGCTATCTCGATTGAGCTCTAACTCGGATCCTCCACTGCCTGATCCAAGACGATATCGACGTCTGATTGGGAAGCTTATTTACCTCACTATCACTCGTCCCGATATTGCCTTTGTCGTTAGCACAGTGAGTCAGTATATGCAGAATCCTTTGACCTCTCACCTTAAAGCAGTTGAAAATATTCTCAGATGCATTAAAGGTTCTTCCGAACAGAGTCTTCTCTACAGACCATCATCTATGTTGTCGCTCACATCCTTTGGAGATGCTGATTTTGCTGAATCCATTGATGATCGTCGTTCCACTAGTGGCTACTGTGTATTCTTGGGAGGAAACTTGGTTACGTGGAAGAGTAAGAAGAAGAATATAGTGGCTCATTTTTCTGCCAAGGTTAAGTATAGATCCATGGCTCATGCAGTTGCTGAGTTGGTATGGCTTACCTTTCTCTTGAAAGATCTTGGGGTTCACTCCTCTCTTCCAATTATACTTTTATGTGATAATATGACCGCAATCCACATTGTTGAGAATCCGGTTTTTCATGAGAGGACCAAGCATATCGAAATAGATTGCCACTTTATTCGTGACAAGGTGACGGATAAGCTGGTTGCATTCCAACATGTTTCCTCTTCTTCTCAACTGGCAGATATCTTTACCGAACATTTTTCCCGACCGGTTTTCACTCGTCTTCTATCCAAGCTCGGCATGATTGACATCTATACTTTAGCTTGCGGGAAGTGTTATGAATATAATTAGTTTTAGTAGGTTTAGTCCCATATTGCATGTATTAGGAGAAGTGATCTATCACACCTCTTATATATATGTAGCAGGAACTCCTATTCTATTATCCCAATAGATTATTTCTTCCTAGTTCTTTTCACTTCGCAATATAGACGGCTTGTTGGACATCTAATATATCTTACAATCACTCGCCCTGATAGTCTTTATTCTGTTCATATTTTGAGCCAATTTATACACGAACCACAAACTCCACATCTTGACGCTGCCTATCTAGTTCTTCGTTACCTCAAAAGCAGTGTTGGTATAGGCGTTTTTCTTTCATCCACAAGCGATCTTCAACTTTGAGCATTTTGTGACTCTGACTGGGCCTCTTGCCCATTAACAAGACGATCTATAACATGATTTTGCTCATTTCTTGGTGCCACTCCGATCTCATGGAAAACTAAGAAACAAAACACTGTTTCCCGTTCCTCTGCAGAAGCCGAATATAGGGCGATGTCTCAAACATCTTGTGAACTACAATGGTTACGCTATTTGCTACATGATATCAGCATAACCAATCATTCTGCTGCCATTTTATATTGCGACAATCAGACTGCTATTCATATTGCAGCCAACCCAGTTTTTCACAAGCGCACAAAACTATTGAGATCGATTGTCATTTTGTTCGTGACATGATAGTTCTTGACATTATTCGCACCGCATATGTTCCTACCACTCATCAGTTGGCAGGTGTCTTCACCAAACCTCTTGGCAGAGACCACTTTCATCGACTTATACACAATTTGGGCATTCTCGATCCCCACGCTCCAACTTGAGGGGGAATCTTAACGTGGAAGAGTTTCCTCATATGGACGATTGATTTTTGGTGCACAGATAATTGATCACATCAAATCATTTACGTGGAAGAGTTTCCTCATAAAGATAATCGATTCTTGTGCATAATAAAGGATTGCCTTATATAGGTAATTGATTTGAGCATTTTATATTGAAGGCAAGGATGTCACTGATTGATTCATCTAATTAAGTTGTTGTCTTATTAGCTTTCTATGTATATTAAATATATAGACATTGTAACCATTATGTATTTAAGAATGATACGAATGAAATATGTATCTCTTGCTCAACAATCCAAAGTATGTATTTTCTTCTCCACATTTTTTCTTTCATAATTATTATTGCTTCTAATTTTATTATGGCACAACACGATTAAGAGGATCCTGAGCTCAAACATCGTTATTGTCAATTTAAATTATATTTATCTCCCCCATTTGTTCCCTCTATAATAGCGAGAATTTCCGCCGGAGGTCTTTCTTTCCACGTGTCCCGAAATTTAGAGGCCTATGTGAGGGGATATTAAACTATTTTGTTGTATTGATATACATTATTATTCTACAACCTGATAGTTTAAGCTTTTGGGTTGAATGGTTCTTAACATATTTGGCCATATCAGCGACATGTGGTGACAACGATAACGATTGTGGTGGGTATAGCAGGATTGTCACTGAAGATGATAATGTTGTCAAAAATAGTTAACAGTTGTGGCGACAACCATGACAGCGGTGGCTATAGTAAGGATTGTATTCGCAATGGAAGCAACAATATCAATGGTTACGAGCCATGATAAAAGTGGTGGTTCAGGTGGAATGGTGAAGGTAGCAGTGACATAATAATAATTACAACGGTGACGATGGCCGGTGACATAATAAACGACGATAGCCGTAGTAACAATGACAGTGGTAGTAGTTACGATGGTGGCAGCGGATGGTGCAATTGGCATGAAGATCCGTCCAGCCTTACACAAGCTTTGTGCATCAACCAGAGAAAAAAGAACTTTAATGTCATTTTTAAGCATTTGATAAATGCATTTCATTTTTCTCATATAAAAATGGGAGCAGCTAATTTACTCTTCAGTTATAACAAAGTTATTTACACGATATGCAAAAACAATACGATAGAATTTTTCGGATGATTTGTCACCGTTCATCTTGATCTCCATATTTTAATATATGTGCATACCAAATTTTATGTGGTTTAAACACTTTTTATCTATGCATCGGATAGTATCAAAATGAAAAGTTTTCCGACATCATAACATTTTATAAACATATATCAATGGGTAAAAAATGTCCAAACATCAACAACAAAACAACTGAGCCTTGGGTTAAAAATGTCCAAATCATATGAAAAATTGTTTACCTATGTTTTGTAACATGAAGGTCAAATTAAACGGCGACGATCGTCGAAAAAATGATCTATTATATTGTTTTTGTATAGCGTGTAACTAACTTAGTTACATTTAGGGAGTAAATTAACCAACATGTATTGTCCAAGCATAAACAAAAAGAAGGTTTTTTTTTGAAATAGGGTGTTATAGAATTAAAATTATTAAAATAAAATGATTTTTTTAAAATTTAGCGAAATAGGACGGTTTTGAGCCCGACCCCAACCCCGTGTTTAGAGGGCGGGTTCTAGGAACCCGCCCCCTACCCTATATAGAAGAGGGCGGAACCCGCCCTCCCCTATATTTGGAAGAAGGCGGGTTCTGAGAACCAGCCCTATTTTTTTTAAAAAAATTTAAATAATAAACAGAAAATGAAATAAATATCGAATAAAAGAATTAAAATTGTATAATATTAGTGTTGTTTAAATATGAATCTGGTATACACTCTAATAACAAAATGAATCCGTCAAATTTATAATACAAAAAATCATATCTGTTTGTAAAAGTATAGAACTATCACTAACTGATTTTCTTCCGGTGCACTTGTCACGATCTCGAAGGTACCGCTCCTGTTGACTGTTCTGGACATCTGGTCCTATAATAACCTAGTTGTTTGCATAGGCTATATCTGGCGTGTCTCTGCTGAGGATCGGCATCCATTGTCATTTGATCTCGATGCACCTTAGGTCTTCCGGGCCCTATATTTTTTTCCGGCGGTAATACAGTCGGTGTTTGTCTGTTCCCAGTATAATAGTGCTAATAGCGACTATCTGGTATAGGATGAAATTTTGGATCGTATGCGTCTTGATAATTGGAAACTGTATAGTAATGGGAAGCAAAATTGTAATGTGAGTTATGCATGCTGCTTGTAGCAGCAATTGCGTGGGCACAAGGTAAATGTTGTTGCTGGAAAACGCCGCATGTGCACGAAGAAAGCCCTTCATCTCTAAAATTTACGGTATATTGATTCCCATTATTCCCCGTAACTTAAAACTCCGTCGTGTCAAACCTTTCAGATCTGTAGTATTGTGCTCTGCGCTCCCTTTTCCGGAATATATCTTCATAATACGCGGTGAGTGGAGTCTCCATCGCCAAGGACTTTTCTCTTCTTTGCACAAAGTAAGTATTCACTCGGAAAAATGTTCGAACAATCAACCCCTGTATCGGTAAGCCTCTAACACCTTTAAGGACCCCGTTGAAACTTTCAGACATATTAGTGGTCATTAGTAGATATCTGCATCCATTATCATGTGCTTGTGACCACATGCGTACTGGATACTCATCTAACCACGCTTTCGCGGCATGACTCATCTCTCCAATTTTCGTCATGTACATGTCATGAATATTAAGGTCAGACGCTTCACCGGCTTTGTATATAAGCTTATGTAGATCTGAATTTTTAAATTTTCTATCAAAATTTTGCCTGAAGTGCCGCAGGCAAAACCTATGTGCGGTCGTCGGAAATATCTCTCTCATTGCATCTAGTATTCCTAGATGTCTATCAGATATGATACATAAATCTGTTTTATCAATAACAGATGTGATACTTTTGAGTTGACGGAAAAACCATGACCAAGATGATGTATTTTCACCCTCGACAATAGAAAATCCCAACGGAAATATACCGTTATTAGCATCAACACCTATAGTAATTAATATGCAATCTCTGTACTTACCATATAGATACGTCCCATCTACGCACAATACCGCCGACAGTGTGTGAAACCAGCCGCACAAGGAGCGAAGCACCAGAAATTTTTTTGAAACCTGACACAGCCATCGACATCTGTTTCTGTGGTTTTTAACCGGTATACAGACCCCGGATTTGATGCTTTCATGGATTCCATAAAAGGGACTAGTGAGTTGTACGAGCTTTCCCAATCCCCAAATATCTTGCATAAAACCTTTCTACGAGCATCCCATGCCTTCACATATGAAATCTGAATTTTGTGCTCTCCGCTAACGTAGAACCGTATCTCTCGAGGAGTCATCGCCACATCTGTACGGATTAGTGGCATGATTAGTGAGAAAATGTAAGATGAAGTGCAATTCCTGTGATCTTTTAGCTAGTGTAGTTGGAAACTCTTATTTTCAAAGTCTTTCTTTTATGGTTCTTATCTTTATATGTAAATTTCACCATCTCTCTTTTGTTATTGGATTTTGTGGGTGTAATCCGCTGAAAACCCTCAGGAGACAACACTCCTCCTACTGGGGACACCTAGAGGTTTAACGGCTTGTTGCACGTGCTCAGTGCAAACGTGTTGCCTACGAAAGTGTGCTTAGTTTTCTCATTTCTTTTTCTCCTCTTGAATAAACTAGTTTGCTCGGGACGATCAAAGATAAGTTTGGGGGTATTTGTTCAGTTGATAAAACTGCACATTTGTATTACATTTTTCTTACCATTTTCATATTAAAAAAGGACTCTATTATAATATATCATACATATGAGGGTTTCTGTGTAAAAACACTTTTTTTCCATGTGTTAATATATTTTAATTAGCATTTGGTAGGAAAATGTATGCAACTAAATTCATTGACCAAATCCTAGTAGAACAAAGTCTACTAAATATTATTTGAGTTGTTGTGCAGAAATTTTCCAAGTTGTGCAGAATTTTGCAAGACTAGAATCAAGCAAATCAAGTTGTTGAAGAAGACTTGCCTAATTAAGAATCAAAACTTGAAGACCAAGTCTGGCAGCAACCACGAGAAGATTTCTAAATTCTGAAGGTTCCTAGGATTGCCACCTGTCACAAGGAGCAGCCCCATAAAAAAATAATCAAGGGTTCTAATCATCAGGCCGCGGATCCGCGGCCCAAGCCCCTTGATGCCGCGGATCCGCGGCGGTATTATGGAAATAAAGTCCAAGATTTTTGTGGGTGAATCTCTGATGAATTTTACCTAATATGGAAGCAAATGATTCTGGCTTTGCACTATAAAAAGGCACCGAGAGCCTCTAGGAAAAGGGATCAAGCCGACGCGATTACGAAGTCCAAGACGGCTCACGCATCCAGGCTGGTCATCAACTATTCGTCTACCTCCTTAGAAGAGATCGAGAAGCAACTAGAAATTGTAATCATTTTCTAAGGATTCAAGTGTAATGAATTTTTTTGATTAATAAAGGTAGCTTTCCTTTTCTTATTCTATTTCTTCGTAGTTTAATTATGCAATTTCTTTCCATCTCTTTTTCTCCCAAGATACGCGAGTAATTCTCCGCTTGTTAGGGTTCGTAGGATTGGGGTAGGCTAATGGATGATGAACATCCCTAAACCCTTTTTAAATCCTATAAAGTTTATGAACTTTATCAAAAGAATCATTAACATCCTAATCGGGCACGCTAACAATTCTTTGTTAGTCCCGACCGCGATTAGAGATTAGATTAATGATTGTTTTGGTAAAGGCTAGATATGAACGGAGTTCCGTGTCGAGATAAGGATTAAGAGTGGGATTCCTTTTCCCTCCAGAAACCCTAATCTACACGCATCACCGTCGTTCTAGTTTTAAATCTATTAAAGGATAAAAAGGGTAATTTTTAATTAATCGTCCATAACTACTAAATTCTAACGAACTCTACAAGCCCTCTTCTTATATAAACTTACATTCATAAATAATCTAGATCTATATTTTGCATTAGTGCTTAACGTAGATCTAGAAACCATTCTACAATATTCTTTATCCCTCCTCTCTTTTTCAACACATCTAAAGTAAGAGTAAAAGGTTCCACGTTTCCCAGAGGACGACCCATACTCATCTCGGTCTAGCTACAAGCGACACCGTTATTGATTGCGGTTAACTACATACACAATTTTTCATAACAATCAAATGGCGTCGTTGCCAGGGATACGTGCGTAATTTTTTATTTTTACTATTTGTGTTGAATTCTTAGACGATTTATATCATTATTAACACAAAACTGCAAATTGCATATTTAACGATTTGTGCGTGAATTTTGCAAGGAGATCTGGAGTCACAGAATTGAGGAAAACAGACGACAGAGACATTCATCGAGATCCAGAGGAGCACAGAGGGCCACATAGAAATTTTCATCAACTGAACCGCCCACCACGCGGCGGAACCGCGACATTAGCAAGGATCTGCGGCGGAACCGTGGCTTGACAAGGGGATCTAGGGTTCAAATTCCTCTGGTAAGATTCTCAACTCCTTCTCTCTCCGCTCAAATCCAATAAAATCTATCTTCTGCAGGATTCTTTGCAAAATAGCGCCGCTCAAAAATCTTTTTGCAAAAGTTTTGTGATTGGTTTTGTTTTGCATATTTAATACGGATTTTAAGGGGCAAAGACCAAATCAACATTAGGTAGGGATTTCATCACCCTTCCTAAGCCCCACAAATCACAAACCGAGCATCTAGATCTACCCTTCATTAATTTAAAAAATATCTAGACCAGACTATAAGGACTGTCGCGCTCAATAAGGACAGAGGAAGGTCGTGGGTAATCTATCGTTTATCCGCATTACTTTTGTAGTGCCTAGGCAAGTGTGACAAAGGCTAGTGGTTTTTAATTAGGCCCACTACTGTGGTTCCTTCCCACTTACCTGGCTACAAGGGTAGTACGGAGGCGGTAGAGGATTGATCCTGCGGCTTGTCCTTTGGAAGTCTAGGAGCGGTCTAGAGACTGGACCTAGGTGACCTTAGTTCTAGGGTTACTTGTGCATCGTAGGGTGATTTGTCTTGAGTCCCACTTTTTCAAATTTAACCAATTTTAAAATCACACACACGCTGCCACTTGCACTAAACCCGCTTAGTGCATGCTCGGCTGGACACGGGATCCTAGTGCCCGTCTTGTCCGCGTTCCTGCTATCGACGCCGAAGTCGGTACTTCTTCATCTTCTTTCCCCCCACTACACACCACATCGACCGTGATGGACGGCACTCCATCAGAATATAACACCACGCTGCCACCGCCCGTAGGTGCGCAGAATCCACCGCGCATCTCTCTCCAAGAGAGATGATATCCTATCCGTGGTCCTCTTCCCACTTGTCTATCTCTTCCACCACCTAACGGGGATAATTTCGAAATTAAACCCCACTATATCAATCTGCTGCCCAAATTTCACGGGCTTGAGTCGGAAGATGCGTACGTTTTCATCACTAAATTCGAAAACGTATGCGCAATGATGGGTACTTCACAATTGACTTTAGATACTATGCGCTTACGTCTTCTCCCATTCACACTGTGCGACTTGGCAGAAAAATGGCTTTATAATACTGCCGCACACTCTATCACTAATTGGGATGAATTTGTCATAGCATTTCTTAAGAAGTTTTACCCAAACCATAAGACTGCCCATATTAGGAGCGAGATCAACCAGTTCACCCAGCTTCCCAATGAACCATTTTGGAAGTGCTTTGAACGTTTCAAAGATCTGCTTGTCCAATGCCCCCATCACGGAATACTAAGATGGGATTTATGTCGGATTATATATGAGGGCATTAATCCAACGACAAAGCAGATGCTTGAAACAATGTGTCAATGCAATTTCATGTCTAAAGATGACGGTGAAGCGTGGAAATATCTGGAAGACCTTGCTGAACACAAGTTGCAGTGGAAAAGCGTAAGACCACCTTCAACTAAGGGAGGTATTCACCAGCTCGATATTTCTATCGCAGTAAAAGCCGAAATGGCAGCGATACAGAAGAAACTCGACGCTATTGAAAACAAGTTCTCATCATTCTCCCTAAATCAGGTCACGCTTCCTAAGACAGTCTGTGGTTGCTGTTCGGATCCTTCACACTTAACGGAAGAATGTCCTATGAATGCATCGTTTCAAGCTAATGCTGCTTTTCAGCAGCGACCTAGAAACGACCCTTATTCTTCCACGTACAATCAAGGATGGAGGAATCATCCTAACTTTGCTTGGAACCAAAACCAACAAAGCAATTATCAAAGACCTCCTCCACAGCAACCACAACCACAGAATCAGCCCCCCTTTCAGTCACAGAATTTCCAAAATCCGGCCAACATTTCTACACCACAAGTGGCCGGTACTGACAACTCACTTGCACAAACTTTGGATATGTTCATGAAACAATCCATGCAATTGTCGGCTGAGATGAAGTCTTCTATTGATACCATAACGAAAAACTTCGCCTCCCATGGTGAGAGTATTAAATCATTAGAAAACCAAATCGCACAGTTAAACGCCGCAATGAGTGCGGGAGAGAAAGGGAAACTCCCATCTCAACCCCTACCGAATCATGGCCATTCACAAAATCTTAATGTGAATGCCGTTACTACGTTGAGATCGGGGAGAATGCTGAATAACCGAGTGGGTGAGCAATTTGATGTTAGTGACACTTTTGATACCCCAGCTTCTTCTTCTTCTTCCCCTAATTCGTCTAGTCTCCCACCTTCATCCGAGCCTATTCTCCATTTTCCCGAAGGCTCGAACATTTCGCCAAATCTATCTAAGTCGATTCCCACTCCAATTTTGGGATCGAATCCGTCCCCACAGTCTTCTCCACAAACGTTGGACCCAAAACTTATTGATCGAGCTCCATTTCCAAACAGATTAAGGGCCAACAGACCTAACCCGCAAATGGAGAAAATTATGGAAATGTTTAAGCAAGTTAGCGTGAATATTCCTCTCCTAGATGCTATTCAACAAGTCCCATCTTATGCAAGAATCCTTAAAGACTTGTGCACTAGGAAGAGAAAAACTCAAGTGCCTAAGAAGGTTTTCATGACGAGTAATGTTAGCACAGTTTTTACCCAACAAATACCAAAGAAACGTAAGGACCCCGGCTGTCCTACAATCTCTATTTCTATTGGGGGTAAAAATATTAATCGTGCTTTACTCGATCTAGGCGCTAGCGTCAACTTGCTTCCTTATTCAGTATACGAGCAGTTAGGAATTGGAGAGTTAAAACCTGCCCATTGTACTCTCCAGATGGCAGACCGATCTATCACTAAACCTCGGGGTGAACTAGAGGATGTGTTAATTAAAGTCGGGGAATTCATATTTCCCGTGGACTTTATTGTTTTAGATACACAACCTGTGGCAAACCCACGCAATCAAATCCCGGTGATACTTGGTCGACCCTTCCTAGCAACTTCTAACGCTGTAATAAATTGTCGTAACAGTTCTATGAACTTATCCTTCGGGAAAATGACAATTGAGCTTAATATTTACAAGCTAGGAAGTCAGCCATCAGAACCTTCTACTCATTTGCTTGATGTTTGTTCCATCCACGAGATAGCTTCCGAAAGCTGCATGGATGAGGAACTTTGCTTTGATGTTCTCGACAACACTAATGAGACATCATTTGATCTTGCACCACTTCACAGTGAGGATATGTTCAATGAGTCCGACCTTGAGATTGAACCCGTTGACTCGTTGCAAAAGTCAGCAGCACTTTCCGAGTCAATATCTTATGCAAGTTTTGAACCTCTTAAAGAGTCCGAATATCATTCCGTTACCCCACCTTCTATTGTCTCTCCGCCAATTCTTGATCTCAAACCGCTACCTTCTCATCTTAAATATACATATTTAGGAGAGAATGAGACTTTGCCAGTGATTTATCCGCTTCTCTAGCCTTAGAGCAAGAGAACACACTTTTGGCAGTGTTGAGATCGAATCAGCAAGCATTTGGTTGGACAATGGCTGACATCAAAGGGAGTAGTCCCTTAATTGTTGAACATAACATATATCTGATGGATGAAGCCAAACCAACCCGAGACCCACAAAGACGGTTAAATCCCGTTATGAAGGAGGCGGTAAAGAAAGAAATCATCAAGTGCCTTGATAGTGGAATAATTTACCCCATATTTGATAGCCAATGGGTAAGTCCAATTCATGTGGTCCCTAAAAAGTCTGGCATCACGGTCATCACTAATGAGGCTAATGAGTTAATCCAAACACACACCCAAACTGGGTGGCGCGTATGTATTGATTACAGAAAACTCAATGCCGTGACGAGGAAAGATCACTTCCCTCTACCTTTCATTGACCAGATGTTAGAACGATTAGCGGGACACGAATACTACTATTTCTTGGACGGATACTCTGGCTATAACCAGGTCCCCATCGCCGAAAAGGATCAAGATAAAACCACTTTTACTTGTCCTTTCGGAACTTTTGCTTATAGACGCATGCCCTTTGGGTTATGCAATGCTCCCGCTACATTTCAGCAGTGCATGATGGGGATATTTTCGGATATGGTGGAAAATTTTCTAGAAATTTTTATGGACGATTTCTCCATTTTGGGGGACTCCTTTGAGGACTGCCTTCGTAATCTTGACGCGGTTCTTACCCGTTGTAAGAATAAGAACTTGACTTTGAATTGGGAAAAATGCCATTTTATGGTCCAAGAAGGTATTGTACTTGGACATATAATTTCACAAAAAGGCATTGAGGTTGACAGAGCTAAAATAGATGTCATTCATAACCTCCCTCGTCCTAAATGCGTCAAAGATATACGATCCTTCCTTGGCCATGCAGGATTTTATAGGAGATTCATTAAAGACTTTAGCAAAATTGCTAGACCCTTAACCCTTCTATTGGCCAAGGATACTACATTTCACTTCGATTCGGATTCTGAGGCTGCTTTTGAATCACTTAAAAGATCGCTCACTACAGCCCCCGTTCTATCATCTTCGGATTGGAACCACCCGTTCGAGCTTATGTGTGATGCATCAGATTTTGCAATTGGTGCTGTCTTAGGACAGCACATTGATAAGATGCCACATGTAATTTACTATGCAAGTAAGACCTTGAATGATGCACAAATAAATTACACAACTACCGAGAAAGAACTCTTGGCAGTTGTATTTTCATTAGAGAAATTCAGGCCCTACTTGATTGGCCCGCCTATCGTGGTTTACACAGATCACTCCGCCCTACGACATCTTTTATTGAAGAAGGATGCTAAGGCCAGGCTAATACGTTGGATCCTATTGTTACAAGAATTTGATCTTGTCATCCGAGACAAGAGTGGATGTGAAAACGTTGTAGCCGACCATCTTTCACGCATCACTTCTTCGCCAACTGTGACCATGCCGATAAATGACTCATTTCCTGACGAACAGCTCTTGAATGTATCCTACGAACCTTGGTTCGTGGATATTGTGAACTATCTTGCGACGGGACTTATACCTAGCAATTGGTCGAAACAAGACAAACTTCGATTTCTATCCCAAGTAAAGTATTTTTACTGGGATGAACCATATCTATTCAAGTATTGTTCCGATCAAATCATTCGCAGGTGTGTCCCTAACGATGAATTCAAGAGCGTGTTATCATTTTGTCATGATCAGGCATACGGCGGTCATTTTGGTCCTTGAAAAACGGCGGAAAAAGTTTTGCAATGTGGCTTTTATTGGCCAACATTATTTAAAGATGCATTTGAACATTGCAAAACTTGTCCGCGATGTCAGCACTTGGGTCTGATTTCACGAAGGAACGAGATGCCGCTCCAACCTATATTGGTTGTGGAAATATTTGATATTTGGGGTATTGATTTTATGGGCCCTTTTCCCAACTCCTTTGGGAATCTATATATCTTGTTAGCGGTTGATTATGTCTCGAAATGGGTGGAAGCTATACCTTGTCGCACTAATGACAACAAAGTTGTCATTAAGTTTCTTAAAGAAAATATATTTTCGCGATTCGGACACCCTCGTGCTATAATTAGCGACAACGGGACACATTTCTGCAATCGGTCTTTCGAGGCCTTGATGCGGAAATATTCAATCACTCACAAGCTTTCTACATCCTATCATCCCCAAACGAGCGGGCAGGCTGAGATCTCAAATAGGCAGATCAAACAGATATTGGAGAAGACGGTTTCGAAAAACCGTAAAGATTGGTCAACCAAATTGATGGATACTCTTTGGGCATTCCGCACCGCTTATAAGACCGATCTTGGTATGTCTCCATACCGCCTTGTGTTTGGGAAGGCATGCCACCTTCTTGTCGAGATTGAACATAAGGCAATATGGGCTATTAAAGAGCTTAATTTTGATCTTGATCATGCAGGCAGCTATCGGAAGCTGCAGTTGAATGAGCTAAGCGAACTCCGCGATGAAGCTTACGATAATGCCGTGATAGTAAAGAACAAGACTAAAGTGTTCCACGATAAAAATCTTTTTAGAAAAACCTTCACTTCGGGGCAACAAGTCCTTCTTTACGATTCCCGTCTCCATCTTCATCCGGGTAAGCTTAAATCTCGTTGGAAATGACCTTTTGTGGTGCGGTATGTACACCCGCACGGGGCAGTTGAAGTCGAAAATTTGAAAAACGGTTCAATTTTTAAAGTAAATGGGCATAGATTAAAACCGTATTTTTCTGCTGACCCCGCGGAGGAGCTCCTGTTTTTACAGAAGCCGCTTTATCAAAACTAAATTTCCTCCGCCTCACCTCCATGTTTTTGTAACATTTTCTCATTTTAAGAATGGGGGTGAGTAAAAATGAATTTGATTGAATATCTGTGCGTGTCAAAGAATAAGTTTGGGGGAATTTTTCATTTAACTATTATTTTACCCCTTGTATCTCTCCTTTAGTATACAGGTCCATGTTCTCAAAAGGCTACATCAGTGAGGACACTGCTGAAAACAGGTTTGGGGGGAGGTTTGTATTCACTGAATTATCTTTGACACTGGGCATTAAATTTTTTTTATATAACAAAAGAATAGAAAGTGAAAAATTATATATGAAAGATAGGAATAGTTTAAGAAAACCAAGAAAATTAGAAGTTTTCTTAAACGAACTGGTAATAAGTAGTTATGAGCCGTTGTCCCAAGGGTTAGTAAGATGAAGGAAGTCACTAATCTGAGGATAAAAATAAGTCTGAAAAATAGTTTCTATTCTGGAAGCCAAACATTTGAATGTTGATACCCTACTATATGCACTTACACACGTCTTGAAACTTGGGATAGTAGAGGATACCTTGAAATGCTCTTGTCTAAAAGCCAAAGTATGAAGGAAATGAAAAAAAATGAAGAAAATATAAAAATGGTGAAAAGAAAAATGAACACTGGTTTTGTTATCGCCAAGACAGCAATAAAAAAAAATATAGCGAGGGTGCCTCTTCACCTAGTGCCCTAAGGCCAACTGGTCTGGGAGTCACTGCTAAGCTTTAGATGGTGCAAGACGAGGAAAATATTATCACCTAATCAGCAAGCATAAGAGTAATCGGTTGGTTAGTACCTCAAGAAGTATTAACGGTCGCATGAAAATGTGTGAGCAAATCTTAATATTCATCAAATTAAAAAGTACTAAGGCAGATGGACAAGAGTATGATAGCTTGAATTGAATTCTCCGAGTGTAGGGATGTTCTTTACACACACGTGGGGTTATATGATCAATGTTGGATGAAAGGTAGGAATGAAGAATAAAGACGATATTTTATTGAGGGATGATGTGATTTCTAACATTTTTTCATGACTATTAAGATAGGGCTCATGACAACTGAAAAGCTAGTGTAGTTGGAAACTCTTATTTTCAAAGTTTTTCTTTTATGGTTCTTATCTTTATATGTAAATTTCACCATCTCTCTTTTGTTATTTGATTTTGTGGGTGTAATCCGCTGAAAACCCTCAGGAGACAACACTCCTCCTACTAGGGACACCTAGAGGTTTAACGGCTTGTTGCACGTGCTCAGTGCAATCGTGTTGCCTACGAAAGTGTGCTTAGTTTTCTCCTTTCTTTTTCTCCTCTTGAATAAACTAGTTTGCTCGGGACGATCAAAGATAAGTTTGGGGGTATTTGTTCAGTTGATAAAACTGCACATTTGTATTACATTTTTCCTACCATTTTCATATTAAAAAAGGACTCTATTATAATATATCATACATATGAGGGTTTATGTGTAAAAACACTTTTTTTTCCATGTGTTAATATATTTTAATTAGCATTTGGTAGGAAAATGTATGCAACTAAATTCATTGACCAAATCCTAGTAGAACAAAGTCTACTAAATATTATTTGAGTTGTTGTGCAGAAATTTTTCAAGTTGTGCAGAATTTTGCAAGACTAGAATCAAGCAAATCAAGTTGTTGAAGAAGACTTGCCTAATTAAGAATCAAAACTTGAAGACCAAGTCTGGCAGCAACCACGAGAAGATTTCTAAATTCTGAAGGTTCCTAGGATTGCCACATGTCACAAGGAGCAACCCTATAAAAAAATAATCAAGGGTTCTAATCATCAGGCCGCGGATCCGCGGCCCAAGCCCCTTGATGCCGCGGATCCACGGCAGTATTATGGAAATAAAGTCCAAGATTTTTGTGGGTGAATCTCTGATGAATTTTACTTAATATGGAAGCAAATGATTCTGGCTTTGCACTATAAAAAGGCACCGAGAGCCTCTTGGAAAAGGGATTAAGCCGACGCGATCACGAAGTCCAAGACGGCTCACGCATCCAGGCTGGTCATCAACTGTTCGTCTACCTCCTTAGAAGAGATCGAGAAGCAACTAGAAATTGTAATCATTTTCTAAGGATTCAAGTGTAATGAATTTTGTTGATTAATAAAGGTTGCTTTCTTTTTCTTATTCTATTTCTTCGTAGTTTAATTATGCAATTTCTTTCCATCTCTTTTTCTCCCAACATGCGCGAGTAATTCTCTGCTTGTTAGGGTTCGTAGGATTTGGGTAGGCTAATGGATGATGAACATCCCTAAACCCTTTTTAAGTCCTATAAAGTTTATGAACTTTATCAAAAGAATCATTAACATCCTAATCGGGCACGCTAACAATTCTTTGTTAGTCCCGACCGCGATTAGAGATTAGATTAATGATTGTTTTGGTAAAGGCTAGATATGAACGGAGTTCCGTGTCGAGATAAGGGTTAAGAGTGGGATTCTTTTTCCCTCCAGAAACCCTAATCTACACGCATCACCGTCGTTCTAGTTTTAAATCTATTAAAGGATAAAAATGGTAACTTTTAATTAATCGTCCATAACTACTAAATCCTAACGAACCCTACAAGCCCTCTTCTTATATAAACTTACATTCATAAATAATCTAGATCTATATTTTGCATTAGTGCTTAACGTAGATCTAGAAATCATTCTACAATATTCTTTATCCCTCCTCTCTTTTTCAACACATCTAAAGTAAGAGTAAAAGGTTCCACGTTTCCCAGAGGACGACCCGTACTCATCTCGGTCTAGCTACAAGCGACACCGTTATTGATTGCAGTTAACTACATACACAATTTTTCATAACAATCAGCTTATATCAAGCTTTTTCGGATTGGGAAAGGGAATGGGAAAACGATAGTTCTATACTTTTACAAACAGATATGATTTTTTTGTATTATAAATTTGACGGATTTATTTTGTTATTAGAGTGTATACCAGATTCATATTTAAACAACACTAATATTATACAATTTTAATTCTTTTATTCGATATTTATTTCATTTTCTGTTTATTATTTAAATTTAAAGAAAAATAGGGCGGGTTCTAGGAACCCGTCCCCTCTCCTATATAGGAGAGTGCGGGTTCCCAGAACCCGCCCTCTAAACACGGAGGTGGGGTCGGGCTCAAAACCGTCCAAATTCGCTAAATTTAAAAAAAAAATGATTTTATTTTAATAATTTTAATCTTATAGTACCCTATTCAAAAAAAAAAAAATTTTATTAACAGTCAGATAGATAGAGCAGCATATTAATTTAGTCATAGACTACTTAGAACACTTAATAGAAGTGCTCATCTTCGCAAAAATGATGGGTTCCATGAAACAGTATTTAAATCCTTGATCGTTTCCATCATTGTTTGATAATACTAATAATACTAATATAAAAAGATGACTACAAAAAATTAAGGTTAGCAATGAGCAATAGCTCAGCTATATATATGAGGTTAATGTGGAAAGAGGCCATAGGGGATGGAATTTCCTCCTATGGCGTCGAAAAAATACATCCTCTCTCATTTTTTTCGACGATCGGCACGCACCATCTTCATCGTTATCATCTAAGATGTGGGTACACCAAATTTTATGTGATTCTACAACTTTTTCCTCCTATTCTCTCCTATGGCATGTAGTAAATTCCCTCCAGCATATTTCCTCCATTATTCTATATATATATATATATATATATATATTCCCTCCTACATCATCCTCCATTATTCTATATTAAATCATATAAAAAGTGGGTCGGTAGGGGGCTATCATGCAAGCACCATTCGGTTTATATTATGTGGATCTTGTCATGGCATTGGATCCGACCCGTTAACAGCTTACCATTTGAATTATAGCCCATTTTGAAAGTGAACGTTTGAGAGAAAGATCCAAAGGTCGCTGAAAACTGAGTGTGGTTACTTCTTTTGGTTTCTCTTCTCTCAACTTCATCACATTTCATTTTTTTTTTCAGATTTTTTTCTCCAAAAATTAGAGAGGAGAAGGAATCAATCAACATATTGCAACAATATCCTGTAAGTTTCTTCATCTTTTCATTTTTTTTCACTCTCCGTCTTTCTAGGATTTTAATTGCCTGAAAGAGATGTTTTTAGAAATTTGAGTGATGCCATTACATCAGATGATTTTCTTTTCGACAAGTGTAAATTTGGAGAAATGGTTCTAAATGAATGTAAAAATAGACACTAGTCTTTTTATTTTTACCATCGCTGTCGTGGTATGTTAACCCACATCGTCAATTTTGGAGTTTTGGCACAGCGGAAGAGATATTCAACACAATATTAGAGCAACCCAGGTTGGAATCTCAACAGTGTATTAATTATAGATTAATTTAAATAAAAAAAACCCGTTGTGCTTAAGCCTAGGCTTCGGCTGAAAGGGCCTTCAATTTGTGGGGGCTCAAAGAGGCTCTCAAAAAAATAAAAACTCGGAGTTTTGGTGCAAATGGAATCATCACTTGTTCAGGCATTTTCTGAACCTGCCCTCTGAATGACATGATTTTTTTTTACAACTGATTGTATACTTTCATCTTATTTTGCAAATTTTCTTAGCTATATCTTTTACTTATAATCTGCACTTAAATTGAATAAGGGTACAGTATTTATATATATTACATAAGAGAAATTTAATGATGCCTTTTTTGGAATCTGCAGGATTTCTTTAGCAAAAGAGCAGAAAATTATACCCATTTTGATTTTAAACTGTAGGTGCAATGCAACAATTTGAATAGATGGGAAACATTATTGGATCTTTAATTTCAGGGTTTATTAAAGTCGTCGGCAACTTATTTGGAGCTCCACTAGATTTTCTTTCTGGCAAATCTTGCAGGTATGGCATCTGATCCAATTCATGTTATACTTCTTCTGTTTGGCTCAGAATTTCTTTTGCCATATATACCTATCTAGTTAATTAATTAGCCCAACTGTAATTTTTAAGATCTGCTGTCTTTTTGTAGCATATGGACAATGACTGCATTTAGAATTTGAAAAACTTTAATGATAAATGAAATTAGAAAAAATAAGATACATATGAATAAATTATGACAGAGGTTGAATTTCATTTTTAACAATTCGCATATGATTAACCATAGACTTGGTGTGCAATACCATATTGCTTGCTCTCCTGGATATATCTCGTTGGTTTATTTGGCTATGCCTATTAGGTTTTAAATATCGGATATTGATAGATATAGGAAAACTGTCGGATAACGGCTCGATATCGCCATAACGGCTTATATATCGGAAAAAGTATATTGGTTATCATGTCACAAGGGGTCTGATACAAAAATAAGGGCGATACAACAAATATGCATAAATGTGACTGGTTTTGCTCTAGAGGATGAAAGATATATATAGGGCAGCATCTTTACCCAGAGAGAAATCTTTAGCAGAATTTTAAGTAAGTAAAAAGTATGAATAGCTTTGCTACATTTGGTTTTATAATTTATAATTTGAAACCTATATAGATGTAAATTGTTCAAAACAAATGATTTTCTACCTGTTGAAATTACCAGAGAAATTATAGAAGACGAATTTGAGGGAACTTAATCTTAAGCCATATTCATTTCTATTGTCAAGCTATTACTATCAACTGAAATATCATGCATTACATTTCATTTTTCCTCAGTTCCTTTTCTCACATATGAAGGTTTCTTATCTCTGACAATTTGATTTTGTGTTAGCTATGTTTGTGGTTCCACATGGGATCTCATCTGTTACGTCGAGAATTTCTGCGTTTCCAATCTCGTAAAGCTAGCCACTGTGTTAGCCCTCTTTTACGTCGGTAAATTACCGTTATCATAATCCTCAATTTTAGTAACCGTTTTATGCCTCTCTTTTTTTAACTGTGCTATTTTCTACTGACATGCAGTGTTACTATTTTTCTACCTCCTGCACAAAATCGGCATCTGTGCATGCGTCGGGAGAAGCTTATGCAAAATGACATGGGCGTGTTGCTCGTCATGTTTCTCATCTTGCGAGTACGGGCTCATGTTTCTATGGTGCAAGTTAAAGCATCTGAGACGAATGAAGAGAGAACACCAAAGAGACATCGAAGACTACATTTCGAGCTCGAGCGATGATGGTTTCGAGGAGCAAATATCATATCGGCATGTTCCAAGATCAATGAAATTTAGAAGATCGCTCTCTCAAAGGACGAAAGAGCGAAGGAGGACACATTTGGAGAGGTCCTTAAGGCCGAGGAGCCATAGAATTAGGGTAGGGATCAGTCAGGATTCGGTGTATGTGAACGAAAGAGATTCGAGAAAACACGTGCATCATAATATTAAGGTGACCCGGACGTCAAAATTTGTTCAGAAAGGAAATGTGAGCAGGGTTCACCATAGAAGATGGTGATGATTTTATTTTTTGGGGCGGATACCTATTATATTCTTCGAAATGTACTAAGTTGGGTATTTAATGGCTGAAAATTTTCATTGATGCTACATAAATTGATCATTACATATAATCATCTTCATCTGTCATTCGTCTTTTAAGTCCATAGAACTTGGTGAAATTTGCCTTTTTCATACCACAGATATTCTTTGTAATATTTAAAACCATCACATCCTCGTAATTTTGATTGAAGTCCTATCTTTATAATGGAGTGATTTCCTGTTCATATACAATTTACTTATTTGTCATTTAATTATTTTTTAGCCTTTTTAATTAATTTAGAAAATCAACATTCAATTTCTGTTGTAAGGACCATATTACTAATTAACTAGCCATTGGATGATTTTATTTAATTTAGTCAGGGATTAATGTATTCCAACATTATACAGAACCTAGCATAAATTTCTCAGATACAACAATTTCTCAACTTAATCAACCATTGTCACAGATGAAGAAAACAGGGGGAAAAAACAAGTCAAAATTCAACACTAAATGCAGGAAAAATACAGGTATATGAGTGATGAAAGCCGGCATATTAAAAGAAAAAAGCATCGCTATCTCACACAGATACGGAATTCAAGTTGGTTATAAATATATATATAGCTGCTACATTGTGTAGGACGATGAGATCAATCGTATATGCGGCTTGACATTTTTAAAGATCACTCATAGGTTGATTAATAACAATGGTTGTATAATATAACGCAGTTTTCTTTATTCTATATTGTCATATACCGCTTGTATTAGCTATTTGCGCTATGGTTGTATTATTGATGACTTCTTTTTTTTTATGAACATGACCAATTTTTAAAGACAGAAACATACATATATAAACATTTTTGAACGATGTTGTGAAAAATTAAAACATTGACGATGGAAATCGGGCACGAAAAGTTGCGTCGACGGCTAATGATGATGCTCGATATCGCCGATCTCCCAGATCGTGACACGTGGCAGATAACGTATCCCAAAGCCTAGAAGAAAGGGCCGACCAGGCCACCTCTGTGACTGACCCGCAAGCACAAGCTGGCTCTCCTCGGAGCCCATGCACAAATTGGCTTTCTCGGCCTCCCAGCTCGCCTCCGAGCTACCACAGGACCAAGATGCCTCGGCTCTCCCGCTCACCCCTGAGCTCTCCAGCCGAGGCCGTATTCCTCGGTCTCATCGACCGATCAACGGCACCACTCGCAGGCGTAACCGCCGCTCCTCGAATCTCGCCATGCGCGAGATCTCCGCCGACCACATCCCACGTTCCACGCCATTACGATCCCCATTAACTGTCTCACCATTAATGAGAAGATTCGCTTATCACGCGAGCGTGACGTCGGGAGAGTAACGGCCGGCGTGATTCTCGCGCCTGCCCCTGCGTGCTGCCGTCGCTATATAAACCCCTCTCCCAGAGGGATCAAGTAAGCTTTTTCTGCTCCACTTAAGCCGTTACTCTGCTCGGATCTAGTTACTGACTTGATCGTCGGAGGGTCCTCGGTGGTATCAAACCACCCCGGGACTTCCTTACAGGTACTCGGTGCAAATCTCCTCCAACCCATTGAGATCCACACATCGCAGGAGATCACGCTCCAGATCAAATCCCAGCCGTCAATCGCAGCCATCGGCAGATCAACGGAAGACAACATCTGAAGGAGACCGGAAATGCTCCTCCATCAGCTGGCGCCATCTGTGGGAAACTAACTCCACTAAAACAAAAGTTCGTCTTCCGATCTCCAACCACATGGCGAGCGATCACCCTGAAGATCCAAATACCAGCCGCCGCCTCCCCTTAACGGAGGCGCGGATGAACTTCCCCCGGCGATTTTCATCAACGCCCTTGCCGGCCGAATAGACCGACTAGCATCCATCGTGGAGGCGCTCGTCCGCGTCCAAACGGCAGGGCCTGAACCCCAGATCGTCGTTCCTCCGCCTCGAGAAGACTCCGCCCGCGTCAGCACGGCCGACCACCGACAAGCTACCTCCTGTTCCCCTCCGAACGGCGGCCGAGACGACATGAGGACGTCTTGCCTGAGATTCGGGACAGATGCTATATGGTTTTACCCGTCCACCTCTCCGAAGATGCCAAGTTGATTTATGGCACCGTGTATCGGAGGTTTAGACGGATGCGGCCGATGTAGCAGACTTTGTCAGATCCCCCTCGTTTGAGGGGTTTTTGATTGTGGAGACGCTCTTTCCTGCAGACGTAAGCCCCTGTAGTTAATTACGCTACCGCATTGCGGTAGCCACTTTCTCTTTCTCCAGAATTTCACTTCGTGTCGTGGGTGTTTGTTTTGTTTGTGGTTGCCCGTGGATTGTATACGGAGACTGAGTAATGCCGTCGCCCGTAGAACGTGGATTAGTCCAAATCTGTATTTACTTAGATATGGGTTTGGTGTTTTTAGTTTAAGGATACGTTAGCCGTATTGAGGCTAAGATCAACTTAAATGTTCGTTAAGGATACGTTAGTCTGATTTGAGACTAAGATCAACTTAACGTGGTGATCCATTAATATATGGCCGTCGGGACTCATCACCTTTCTGACATCGTTGAAGGATTACAACGATAGGTGTCAGAGGAGTTCAGAAATGTACCCTTGAACCAAAGTTGATTTGGAGTTTTATGGTCCATTTGGATGTTTAAGGATATGTTAGCCGTGTTTGGGGCTAAGATCAACTTAAACGGGATCGTTTAGATCCGGCAAAAGAGCATTTGGAGGCTCTATTATTCCAGTTTAGGGACGTGGTGGTCCATGTTCCAGTTTAGGGACGTGGTGGTCCATCGCCAGTTTAAGGACGTGGTGGCCCGATATTAGTTTAAGGACGTTTCGGTCCAATATTAGTTTAAGGACGTTTCGGTCCACGAGTTTAAGGACCCCGCAGTCCGTATTGATGTGTGGTCGTCGGGACCCGTCACCTCTCTGACGACGTTGAAGGATTACAACGATAGGTGTCAGAGGAGTTCAGAGATGTACGATCAAACCGGAAGTAAATTGATTTAGGAGAGCAATCTTGCTCAGTCAATTTAATTTGAGGACTTACGGCCATGATTAGGCTAAGTCCAGTTGAGAAAAGTTCAACACTTTTATTTATTTATTTATTTATTTTTGTTTGGGCTTTGCCCTTAAAAGATGCAAAGCATCAATTTGTTTTGGGCTCTGCTCATTTTATAAATGATGCAGAACACCAATTTTACTTGGGCTCTGCCCTTTTATAAAAGATGCAGAGCATCAATTTTACCTGGGCTCTGCCCATTTATTGCTTTGCAATTTATTTTGGCCTACTAGGTCTTTTTGATTTGGGCCTGGCCCTTTAACAAAAGAAATGCATTGTATTTGTCAGGCGCTTTGCGCTAATCACTGAGCACAAGTGTTTGTGGTGACGACACGTGTCACGATCTGAGGAGAGCAAGCGCAACAGCGCAGTGCGCTGTGTCGGTGTGCCGCGCTATTGCGCTGCTGACACGTGGCGCTCCCTGGTGGCTTGCGCCAACACAGGAGCGCAACAGTGCAATTTTTCAAGTGCAAAGCACTGTTTTATGTTTTTTGATCGATTTTAAATCAAAGAAGACAAGTTTTTCTTGTTTTCAAAGAACCAATGATTCATAAGAAAGTACAAAGCACTATTATTACTTATTTTTCTTTTTATTGAAAATCATTGATCTTCTTCTCAGATCAATGATCTGTTTATAAGAGAATTTTCTCTTTTTTCTAAAGGTTTTTACCTTTTTTGTTCTTGAGGAATTCTCTCCAATTCTTCAGAGTTCTCAATGATAATGTTGATGATCTTGAATTGAGGTCTAGGGTTCTTTATATAGTGCCCATAAATTAGTTAAATTTGTTAAAGAGATCTTTCACTAAGTGATTTGGGGAATTTTTCCCCACCGTTGGATTTTTGATCCAAGGGCTCCTGTTTTACAGAAGAAAATCTTCTTGTTTTAACAAGAACAGAAAGATTTCTTTAAAATTTTAATTCTGTTTGGCGCAAATGCCCCAGCGCGTGACACATGTCACGCAGCGCACAGCGCAGCGCAGCTGCGCTGTCACGTGTCGCGCAGCGCAGCGCTTGCGCAAAAGCGACTGCGCTGACACGTGTCGCGCAGTGTAGCGCTTGCGCAACTGAAACTTTGCTTCTATTTGTTTTTTCATAGCGCTTTGCTCTGATTGGGCGCGCTGCCTTGGACGCTGCGCTGACGTATCAGCGCCTGACACGTGGCGCGTTGCGTCCGGAATTTGAAGCGTTGCTTTAAAATTTGAATTTTGAATTTCAACAGTGCTTTGCTCTGATTGGGGGAAACAAATGCCCCCCCGTTGCGCTCACGTGGCGCGCACGTGAGTGCAGCGGTGGCAAGCTCCTGACCGTTGGATCAACGGGTGAGCTGAAGGGACGCAAGCGCCTTATAAATAGGACCTCTGGCCTTTAGAAAATCTTCACCATTTTTCAAGATTTTGATTTTCCAGAGCTTTGCTCTTGCTTAAGAACTTCAGAGCTTTGCTCGTTTCCAAAGTTAGAAAACTTTTAGGTAAAATTAATTTAAATCAAATCAATCTTAACCAAAAGAGCTTTGCTCTCATAGATCTTTTGATCTAAAGAAATCCCCATTGGGGTTTCATAAACAGAGCTTTGCTCTCAAGAATTTGTTTTAGGGTTTCTTAACCCATGAACAGAGCTTTGCTCATTGACAGAATATAGATCTTTGGATCTTTTGATGATGAACTCTTAAGAGTTTTTCTTAGATTTTCAAGATCCCAAAAAATTTTTATTTTAAATTTCTTTGAGAGTTAAAATTTTCTTTTAATAGATTTTTTTTATCACCATTACAGAGCTAAGCTCTTTTTAAGGAATTTTATCCCTTTGAGACCAGAATTTTGACAAGTGTCATTCTGTGACAGAGCTTTGTTCTGAAAGAGAAGATTTTCTCCTTGTCTCTAGGGATTCCCCACTGATGAGAATATTCTCTTGGGGATCTTTTCATTAATTGACAGTCTCATCCAATGATGGGGCTGTCGTATTACATGAGGCACTGTCATCCAGATTTTGTGGGTCCCCATTTGGTCCCCAACCCACTGCACTGCTGTGTGGTGTAATTAATTAATTTTAATTTAATTAATTTTTAATTTAATTAATTAATTAATGAATTTCTTCAAACGCCAAGCGTTGGAATTACAACACTAACGGCTAATTTCCTTTCTCTTGCAGTGACTATGTCTTTCGACACTTCGTTCCCGTTCGCTCGTTCGGAGAGGGATTTCCTGAAGCGCCCTTGGACCGCGAAGTCCTGGCTATGATCAAGGACCACGACCCGGAATATAAGAGTCTCCACCTCTGGGGGTCGTGGTATAATCAGATTATCATGGGTCGACGGAGCTTCACGTGCGCCGTACCGTCAAAACCGATTACGGCGATTCATTATGCCACCCCACCCTCGGTGCAGTATGCCGTGGAAATGGTTGATTGGACCTCGAAAGGCTTTCTTCATCCCGCCATAGATGCGATTCCGGTCCAGCGTCCTATGGTTTTGGATATCCTAGGACGCCGCATCTGTCAAGGCGAGGCGCGACTTTGGGGGCAATCATATAACATCGGTCTGATCCCCCGCCACCCGATCGGCTATCTGCCATGGGCCCGGTATATCCTGTCGACGAAGAAGTCGCAGTTGATAAGGTTAGGATTGTACACTGCGGTTTACGTCTCTCTCTTCCAGTATCCCACGCTCCCCACCACCTGGTGGTTCAAGGCTTTCTTAGAGCAGTGGAACATTCCTACCCACACTTTCCTCGCCATGGATTGGGAAGTGTCAATTTCTCTGGAGGAGTTCACGGAGGTATCCGGTTTACCGGTTATAGGGGAACACTATGAGGAGTTGCTCCCGACAGACGAGTATGTCTTCGGTGCTAAGCCGGTGGTAAGGGGGCTCACGCCGGAGAATGCTGTTCAACACCAATTCCCAAGCTTGATTAAAGTGTTGAACATCTATATGGCCCTTTTCATCGAACATGGGAGTCACGGAGTTAGCTTTGAGGATTTCATCGCTCGGTTCCTTGGCCCAAGCGTCCTCTCATCAAAGCTGCCAAGTTTGCTACCCTGGATGACCCTTTCGGTTTAGGTTTGGATAACCTGCCGGCGAAGGAAATAGACCAAAAGGGTTTTTTTCTTCCGGACTTCCCGACCATGTCTTTTGTAGAAATTGCAGACCCTGGGATGGACGAGGAGGCATTTTTCTTAGGATTTCTTGGGTTATGGCTGAGTTGGTTTGCGATCCCAATGCACTCTCGCCATATGCGGCCCTCTGTCTTTTACCCAGCCCACCGGATGACCATCGAGGTAAAAGTGGCCGTTGGGATCGCCGGCTTGGCACACTTATATCATGGCCTCAGTCGAGCAGCGAATGCTAATGAGCCTGGGGTACTGCACGTGGTTTTCCCGATGCACTATTTCGTATCATGGTTCGAGCTACACACGGCGGGTGTCTTCGGCATGCACAAAAGGCCCTCGTTCTTCGACAAGTGCGGTTTCCCTCGCATCATACAACTGATCGGCGCATCAATTGTGACTCCATCACCACGGAACGCCAGGGGTTTACTCCTTCGCCCTCACACCGTTGGAGACGGGATGTCCTTCATCGACAAGGTATTTACTATTGGAAAGGCATCCACCACTGCGGTGCGACCATTACAAGACTCCTTCAAAGTGGAGCCTCAGTTTTGACGGCCCGGGAGACCCTCCATCTATATTCCATCAGACCGGGCTTCCTAGTCTTCAGGCAGAACGGTGCGGCGATTTTCATGAGATATAACCCGCATCGTTTCGCCCAACAACTGGGCTACGATCAAGGGGTACCCTTGGAAGCTTTCCTACTGGAACCCGCTGCTACTGAAGAAGGGATGAAGAACACGTTGCATCACTTCATGCGCCTGAACACGGGTTCTCATTTTTTTATCAGTGCGCCGGCCTGCGCTCCACGACTCCTCAATGTATATAGAGAATGGTACAATCATTCAACGGGAGCCGTTATAAAGGAAGAGAGGCGAGTGTTGGTCGACCGTAAAGGTACACCTCCCGGCAGCGACCGCAAAGCTCCTCTGGTGCCGAGGACCCCGGTAGTGCCTCCACTGAAAGATGACAGAGTCGGACCATCGCGTGCGCAGAGTCCTCTACCCGGATTGTCGCTTCCCGATATTGCGGATGCACCACCAGCTCCCTGTGCTCCAGTGGAGACAGTAGTTGTGGCTTCGCCAGAGCTTGGTGTGGGTGCGAACATCAGGACCCGCCGCCCCAAGGTGTCTGCCAAGCGCAAGTCGATCCCGCGTGCACCTAGGGTTGGCGAGCAGAAGAAAAAGAAGTCGCTCTTCGCCGCAGACGTCGCGTTCGGTCAGGAACCCCACGCTCCCTATGGTGAGGGCCTGAGTGAATATGGGACTAACGAGGGATTAGTCATGCCGTCGGATGACACAGACTTGGAGGCCACCCTCGAAGCTTCGGAGCGGTTGGCGAGGCGCGATGCGTGGCTGGCTAAGCTTGCAGCATCAGGTAATCACTAGTCGCATTTTTTATTGCATCATATTTTTATTATTGCCTGTGACTAACATTTTTCCTTCTTTTCTTCCAACAGGCATCACCACTGAAGAAGCCATTGCCGCTTCCCTTAAGACTTTCCAAGAGGAGGAACGCCTTAGAGCGTCTTTAGGCCTTAGTAAGTTTCAATTCATCAAGTTTTCATTTCCCTTGTGTTATGGTTGATCTAATATCTCCCTTTTTATCGCAGGAACCTCAATACCGTTCCCGCCAAGCGACGCGGACATTCTGCCAGCTGCCGATGTTCCTGCTTCCTCGGGGCTACCGCGGGAGGTCCGTCTTGAAGAGCCGATGAGAGATGCCTTAAAGGCTCTGGAGGCATCTCTGAACGAGGACGATGACGCCTTGATGAAGGAAGCGTCGAAGAGATCCATCGCGACAGCTCGGGAGGAGAGGAAACGGTCAAGGCGCGAAGCGAAGGCACGCAGGGCTGCCTCGGCCATTGGAGCGGGCCCAAGCACCATCCCTCATGCCGATACTCCATCAGAAGAGCACCCGGTCGCCTTATCTACGGCTCATAGACAGGCGGTGCGTGCCAGTAGGGAGGCTAACAATAAGTCCACCTCAGGTAGTATCTCTTTTTTTAGAATTTTGTTGTAAGAATCATAAAGCTGCTTGTTCTTATATATTCTATCCTGCAGGGCCAAGTCCGACCGAGGGGGAGGCGGAGACCGTCGATCCCAAGGAAATAGAGGAGGCGGCACCTGCCGAACCCGAGCTGACGGTGGGCAACGACGCTGGGGCTGCGGAGCTTGAGATGGAGGTTGAGGGATCTGCAGCTGAGAAGGTCATTGATGCCGAGCCTGAAGTGGCAGCAGATGAAATGATCGTTATAACTGAGCCCAGGGTAGTGGCGGACGAGGCGCTTGAGGCCGGCGACCTCGTGGTGACGGCGGATGAGCCGATGGAGACCGCGGAGCCTGAAGAAGTAGCGGGTGAGATGGGCACGACTTTTGGGGAAGAGTCAGCTGCTCTCTCTCTCAAGAGTCCGGCAATGCTCTGATCATTGCCCTCCCCGCCTACGATCTTCCGCCGTCTCCTGGCCGCGCGAGCACGACGACGGCCCCTATTGAGTCGGGTGATGAGGCCACGGGCGGTGGCCTCATGTCGATGGAGGAGGGAGTCGCCTCCGTTTCAGCCGGCAGCTCATCAGGTAAATCCCAAGTTGCTGTCTTTCTTTACCTTACAATCCTTTCTGACAAGTTCACCTTTGTTCATAACGCAGGTGCAGCCAGCGCCGATGCCCCACTGCTCGAGAGAGCGCCTTCAACGACTGCCTTGGCGGTGGTCACCTCTCAACCCTCTCTCATACCATCGAAGATGTTGGAAGGTATGGGTTTGCAACTTATTAATCTTATCTTTCAGATGTATAATTTGTGTACTAAAATCGTACTGTTATGTCTTTTTAGGAGTGCTCTTTGACCATCTTTATCAAGTGTTGCTCCCACACTTCTCCTTCCCATCTGAATTCGCTTCTTCCTCTGGTGGCGCCGGTGAGTATGATTTCCATTGATATCTTTCTTTTTCATTGATGGAATTACTTCTAACTTTTTTTTCTCGTCCCGACTGCAGTGCTACAAATTGAAGGAGGGGATGAAAGATCGGCTGCGCCACCGGCCCTTCCGGCCTTGCCACCTGCCTCAGCTGGTACAGCGACTATCACATTGATAACTCCCCCCTTTTTTTATTTCCTGAGCTGTTATCTGATCACATCTTGTTTCTTTTCAGCTGTCGTTCCGGTCTCGGCGCCCTTCGAGCCTCGCATCACAATGCCGGCAGGTCCTTATCTGAGACATCCATCTTCGAAAGGCGCCGCGAATAGTCTGCGCATGTTGAGCGATTACGTTGAGGAACTCGACGTCGAGACTCCTACATCTGCTGCAAACTTCGCTACGGCGGTTAACCCGATGCTGGTGATACTTGTGAACTTCCATGACGAGGGCATCATCACGTCTTGGGTTAACCACTGCAGGGAGATCGAGGCTCGCCTACATCAGCTGGAGTCGATGCGTCCCGTTCCCGAGACCTTAGCCGCCAGCCATCAAAGAGCAGCGTGGATTGAGCAGAGTGCTTCTTACTTCCGCCATCTCGAACAAGAAGTTACTTAAAGGCGTAAGGAGCGTGGTGAGACTTCGAGCAAATCTGCCCAACTGCATGCTCGGATGGAGGCCAACGCTGCACGGCTGAAGGTTATCTTTGAGGGCCTTCTGCAATGCCTCTCCGAAGGGTTATCACTGAGGCAACAGCTTGACGTTGTTGAGCGAGATGCACCTAACCAGGAAGCAGCCCAAAAGGCGGCGGAGGAGCAACTTTCATCCTTTTTGCAGCAGCGAGCCCCAGGTGGAAGCGAAAGTGGCCGCGGTAGCCATTCAGGAGAAGGCGCTGAAGGAAGTGCGAGAGCAGCTTGCGGATTTGTTAAAGACACTTCCTCCTCAGTAGCTATCCCTTTTTGTATCATTTGTACTTGTAAAAAAATGTATATATATTTTTTATTCTTTAACACAATGTATCTTGTACCCAATTAAGTTTATGAATAAAAGATATACATTCTTTGTAATGTCTTGTGTCACTTCTTCACCTTTTCTTTCTTTTATTATCAGCATGCCACCTTAGTAAACATGGTTGACAGATAATAGAGCACGCATCTTGATTTCCTCAAGAAATAGCGATGGCTTAGGCCGCAGGTTCAGATCTGCCGCCTAAGACTTTTCAACTCTATGAGCCGTGAAGGTCTCATAGAGACTTTTCTCCCTACGGATCGAGAGGATCTCATAGGTGGGTTTTCTCCTTGGGAATCGTGAGGATTCCCAAGTGCGTTTCCTCTTATAAGTCGTAAGGATCCTATAAGAGAATTTTCCCTCTTACGAGTTGAGAGGACCCGTAAGCGGTTGTTTCCTTTCTTGTCGAAACTCGACTTTGGAGAGTGAGACCCGTGAATAGTATGCAAGAGACCGTTTTAGACCGACTTGCAGGGTCCCATTGTTCAGTAAGCAAGTTTTTTAATCCCTACTGCCTGAGACTTCATCTTGCAAGTTGAGACGAATCGGGAATTTCCCGCGGAGACACTGGTTTCTCTGCGAGCCGACGCGAATCAGGAGGCTCTCATCAAGGACGCTAGTTTCCCTGAATTGAGGTATTTGCCAAGGATTATTTGTTTCCCTGGTGTTGAAACGAATCAAGAATTTCCCACGGAGACACTGGTTGCTCTGCGAGTCGACGCGAATCAGGAGGCTCTCATCAAGGACGCTAGTTTCCTTGAATTGAGGTATTTGCCAAAGATTATTTGTTTCCCTGGTGTTGAAACGAATCGAGAATTTCCCACGGAGACACTGGTTGCTCTGCGAGTCGACGCGAATCAGGAGGCTCTCATCAAGGATGCTAGTTTCCTTAAATTGAGGTATTTGCCAAGGATTATTTGTTTCCCTGGTGTTGAAACGAATCGAGAATTTCCTACGGAGACACTGGTTGCTCTGCGAGTCGACGCGAATCAGGAGGCTCTCATCAAGGACGCTAGTTTCCTTGAATTGAGGTATTTGCCAAGGATTATTTATTTCCCTGGTGTTGAAACGAATCGAGAATTTCCCATGGAGACACTGGTTGCTCTGCGAGTCGACGCGAATCAGGAGGCTCTCGTCAAGGACGCCGGTTTCCCTGAGTTAAGATATTTTGCCGAAGACACTGATTTCTTCGGGGTTGGGATGAACCGTCGAGATTTGGCTTCGTTTTCTGGCGGAGCCTGTTGGGAAAGTATGGTTCCTTCTTTGTTTGCGCCCTTAGATTGTATACAGGGATCGATGTGATCTCAACTGTAGGGCCAAAGTTTTATTATTTCTTCCCTTTTTTTTGTTTTATTTCCGCGATGCTCTATCATTTCAGCTTTTATATCGTGAAGTCGCGATTGCCCAATCATTTCGGCTATTTTCGCGGTGCCCAATCATTTCGGCTGTTTATTTTATTTCTACTTGCTGCTTTTTATTGCGAGTTGCCCAATCATTTCGGCTATTTATTTTATTTTTACTCGCTGCTTTTTATTGCGAGTTGCCCAATCATTTTGGCTATTTATTTTATTTTTACTAGCTGTTTTTTATTGCGAGTTGCCCAATCATTTCAGCTATTTTGCATGCATACATTTTACTTGCTGTTTTTTTTATTGCAAGCTGCCCCATCATTTCGGCTATTTCATATGCATGTGCGGCCTACTGGCTTTTCGCCGTAAACCTGAAATTAGACACCGATTTCGGCATCAGCACCGCTACAACTGGGATATTGCCAGGAGCGAATCACCATCTGCCTCTGTCGACGTCGAACAAGGATGGCTTAGCGAACATGGTTAAAGTCCTGTCGACTAAGGCTTTTGACTTCATGAGCCGTAAGGGTCTCACAAAGGTATTTCTCCCTACAAGTCGTGAGGATCTTGTAGGTGTATTTTCTTCTTAGGAATTGTGAGGATTCCTAAGTGTTTGTTCCTCTGTAAGTCGTAAGGATCCTACAAGAGGATTTTCTCCTTGTAAGTCGAGAGGACTTATAAGGGTTGTTTGTCATGCGATCATATCCCCAGTCTCGGATGGGACTTGATTAGGGAAATGTTTATTCGCGCCCGTGGATTGTATACAAAGGCCAGTATTGAGCCACTTGTAGGGCAATATCGGAAGTTGTGGGGGTTGCTTAAGCATAGGTTTAGGTCTCTGTAACTTAAGACTTTCAAATCTTATGAGCCGTGAGGGTCTCATAAGAGAGTTCTCCTTACGAGTCGTGAGGATCTCGCAAGTATATTTTCTCCTTAGGAATCGTGGGGATCCCTAAGTGTGTTGCTCCCTTGTGAGTCGTAAGGATCTCACGCGGGTGGTTTCTCCTTACAAGGTCGAGAGGACCCTATAAGTGTCTTTTAACGAGGTTGCGCCCTTTCGGGTTTTCACAAACACTCGCCGGTAGTCCTGCTGTTTTTACTCACGGAGCCCTTTCGGGTTTTCATCCGTGCCCATTTTGCTTATGGACATACCGCTTTTTTTTTATTCTTTTTATTTTCTTCTCTCTTTTTTTTACGAGTCCACGCCCTTTCGGGTTTTCACGAACACTCGCCGGTATCCCTGCTGTTTTTACTCATGGAGCCCTTTCGGGTTTTCATTCGTGCCTTTTTTGCTTATGGACATACCGTTTTTATTTATTATATTTTTCTTCTTTTTTTCTTTTATCTCATCAGCTTACGGATGCTGCGGTATTAGTTTAAGGACGTTTCGGTCCGCTATTAGTTTAAGGACGTTTCGGTCCGTCATGAAGAAGACTGGCTACTTCTTATAAAGCTTGAGCTTAGGAAGATAGTGAGCGGACATAGTCGTCGTCATCTATCATCGACCTAGGTTGTGGCTCATTAAGCGTAGTATTTCTTTAGGAAGCAACCGTTTATTGGCCTGAAAGGCCTTTCACCGTGCATGTCCATGAGTAGATAGGCCCCACCCTGGTAGACCTTATCTATGATGTACGGGCCTTCGTAGTTTGGCTCGAATTTTCCCCGCTTGGCGCGATTGGGGATCATAGGCCTTTTGACCACTAGCACGAGTTCGCCTTGGCGGAATGTCCTCGGTCGGGTCAATCTTTCATATGAGCGCGTCATCTTTGCTTTATAAGCTTCCAGATTTTGTTGCGCTATGAGCCGTGTTTCTTCAAGGGCATCAAGCTCCTCAAGCCGAAGGTTAGCATTTTCTTCGTTCGTCAACTCGTAGTGGACTGCCACTCGTAGCGAGGGTAACTCTATCTCGAGGGGGAGTACTGCTTCCATACCGAATACCAACGCGTATGGCGTTGTGTTCGTGGCCGTCTTGAACGTAGTTCGATACGCCCAAAGAGCTTCTTGCAGCCTCTCATGCCAGTCCTTCTTATTTCGGGAGACCGTCTTTTTCATGATCTTCGTTAGGGTCTTGTTGAAGGCATCGGCTAGACCATTAGCTCGTGGATTACAAACTGAGGAATATCTCCGGTCTATATTGTGTTGTTGCGCAAAGCGACTGATCTTGTGGCTTCTGTAAGCTGGCCCGTTATCGGAGATGATCCGTCATGGAGTTCCAAACCGATATATGACGTGCGTCTTGAAGAAATGGAGGATATTCTCCATCTTCACTTCCATCAGCGGTACTGCTTCTGCCCATTTGGAGAAGTAGTCAGTCGTCGCCAGGATGAAACGATGTCCCCTGGACGACGCTGGTTCGATAGGGCCGACTATGTCAGTTCCCCACATTTCGAACGGCCAGCTAGCCACTGTTGGATGTAGTGGATTTGTATGCTGGTGGATGAAGTCCCCATGGATTTGGCATGAGTGGCATTGCTTCGCATATTCGAGGCAGTCCTGAATCATTGTGGGCCAGTAGTAGCCCATCCGTTTGATCTTCAACTTCATCTTCGGGCCCGCTTGGTAAGAACCACAGAGTCCGTCATGAACTTCCTGAATGACTCTTCCTGCTTCGTCAGGCCCTAGGCATCTCAGCCATAGAGAATCAAACGACCTCTTGTACAGAGTATCGTTGACGAAGGCGAAAGACAGAGCTCGTTCCATGAGCTGATGTCTTGCGGACACATCTTCGGGCGTTCGACGGTATTTGAAATAGTCTATAAAGACTTCTCTCCAATCCTCGGTATTTTCCCGATATTTTATTTGCAGGGTCGTTTGTTCAGTCGCTCCCTTCTCTTCGGATGATTCCGGAGGTATTTCTGCTGGGGCAAGCACCCGACGACTTTGTACCACGATTCTTACGTCATCGAGGTTCTCGTCAGCCAGTTCTTTAGCAAGCTTGGCCAACGCGTCTGCTTTGCTGTTTTCGGCGCGCGGTATGCTTTTCAAAGTATAGGAGGGAATTTGGGTCAACAGTTGTTGCACCTTTTCACCGTACTTCACCAATTCCGGTTTGCACGTTTGGTAGTCGCCGTTACTTGACTAACGACCAGTTGAGAATTTCCGTATATGAGGAGGTTTTCAATTCCCATATCGATGGCGATCTCGAGACCTGCAATCAAGGCTTCATATTCGGCTTCATTATTCATCCTTGGCTCTGTTAAGGAGAAAGCGAAGCGCATTATTCCTCCTTGTGGGGTCATGAAGATGAGGCCTACCCCCGACTTGATTATAGGGGCGTTTTGTCTGCGCTTCTTCAGGGAAGATGCTCCATCGAAATAAAGTTCCCATCGGGTATCACCACCGTCGATTGCATCAAACGCATGTTTGTCTGGAAGATCTCAATTCAAAGGAGAATCGGCGGGTATCGGGTGCTCAGCGAGGAAGTTGGCAATGGCCTGGCCTTTCACTGCCTCGAGAGGTTGATAGGTTATCGAAAACTCCATCAAGAGCAGGGCCCATTTAGCGAGTCGTCCCGTCAATATGGCCTTCGACATTAAATATTTAAGAGGGTCCACCTTCGAGATGAGACGGACTTCATGTGCCAATGCATCGTGCCTGAGCTTTGTTATCGCAAAGATCAATGCCAGGCAGTGTTTTTCAATGGGAGAGTAGTTGCTCTCTGCCCCCAGCAGAACTCGACTCAGATAGTAGAGTGCTCTTTCTTTCCCTTGATCGTTCTCTTGTTCCCATAATGCGCCTAAGGAACCTTCGAGGGCTGTGGTATAAAGAATGAGAGGCTTTCCCTTGACCGGAGCAGCCAATACTGGCGGATTCTGCAGGTACTGCTTGATTTCGTCCAGCGCGCCCTGGCATTTTTGATCCCAGGCGAACGGGGTTCCCTTCTTCATCAGGTGGCTATAAGGACGGCACTTGCCTGAAAGGTTGGCTATAAATCGCCGTATATACGCGAGCTTTCCTTGGAGAGACCGCAACTGTTTGAGAGTTCTCGGCGGAGGCATTTCCATGATCGCCTTGATCTTTGACGGATCTATATGCCTCGGTGTCGGACGATGAATCCCAGGAATTTGCCCGAGGAAACTCCGAATGCACACTTGAGAGGGTTCATCTTCAAGTTGTATTGTCGAAGGCGTTGAAATACGGTCTTCAGATGCTCGAGATGTTCCTCGTATGATTTGCTTTTAACCACGAGATCGTCGATATAGCATTCGACGATTTCGTGTATAAGGTCATCGAAGATCTGCGTCATGGCTCTCTGATAGGTGGCACCGGCGTTCTTTAAACCGAAGGGCATCACTTTATAACAGAATATTCCCAAAGGAGTCCGAAAAGCAGTGTGCTTCTGGTCTTCGGGATGCATCTTTATCTGATTATAGCCTAACGAGCCGTCCATGAAGGAGAAAACCTCATGAGTGGACGTATTATCTATCATCAGTTCGGTGACTGGCATCGAGAAATCATCCTTCGGGCATGCTTTATTGAGATTCCGAAAATCCACGCATATTCGCACCGTCCCATTTTTCTTCATCACCGGGATGATGTTGGCGATCCATTCAGGATATTGAACCTCCTGGATAAAGCCAGAGTCGATTAGCTTCTTGACCTCAGCATTGATACTCATCTCAAGCTCAAGCCGCATTCTTCTTGGCGCCTGTTTGACCGGCTTGACGTCCGGGGAGATCGCCAATTTGTGTACAGCAATTTCTGGATCTAGTCCCGGCATTTCGGAATAGTTCCATACGAAGCAATCTCTATGCAGTACAAGGACGTCCTTTAATGTAGCCACCCTTTCTTCAGATAGTAGCTCGCTAATAAATGTCGGTCGCGGATCATTCGCCGTCCCCAACTCAATTTTCTTAAGGTTATCTGCAGTGGTATGTATTCCATCCTCCAGTTCTTTCGGCGCTGGTGGAAATTCTGAGATTACCTCATCATTGCTGTTTTCGAAGTACCAGGGAAGGTTATCCATGTTCTCGGGCTCTTCTTTTACTATTGTTATCATGCGACAAGTGCGAATCCGCTTTCAATCCCAATGTGGAGTTGGTTCTGTTCTCGTAGCTTTGGGTTCGTGCTTCTGTGGCAGCGTTACCCTCCGGTTGTCAGAGAGAGCGAACTTGCCAAGCTGATACTGATCTTCGACCCAATTCTTGAAGGTGAAGTAATCTTCAAGAGGACGCCCTATTACTCGATGGTAAGAGCAATAGTTTGGGTCAGAGACTTTGCCTGCTTGTTCGGGGTTTTTGGACTCCGGCGGTGTAAGCATTTGATGTTTTAGAACAAGATCAAGTATCTTCTTCGTCTTGTCCCGAGGAAACGAGTACGCTCGACCCATTTTCTTCATGAGGGATAGATCAATAACGCTCGACTCCCATTTGCGTGGCTTCTTAGCCCCGCTTTGTTGCTGTTGAGCACTTTTTTGGCCTTTCGACTTGTTTCTGTCTCTGCGTCGAGCCTTTTTTATAACAGGTTGACAGGGGGCGACACTTTCATCTTTCATGGTCTGTTGAAGGAGACGTTGCGTTTTGGTTTTCTCGTAGATGGCCATTTCGCGGTTGTGATCATCTCGGACTTTTTGACCAGCTTCCCTTATAAGCCTGTCCATTTGTTCTTCAAACGACGGACTGGGCACATTTGCATCAGGAACTTTGACTGGTTCAGGATTAGTGTCCTCCCATTGAGTATCTACTTCTTCATTGAAGTCGTGCACGACGTAACAGTCGCGGAGAAGCTCTCGTTTCTTGGAGCGAATGTATCCGAGCCCGATCGTCTCCATCCTCCTACTAGGCAGCTTGTGCTGAGTTCCAGGGAACGTTCCAGACCCTGTCATAGAATTTGGCCTTCTAATGGTCTGTTTGAAGGGTATCCCTTGGCGCTTCAACAGCCTCTTCAAGCCTTCTGTATAATATCTAGGTAGACGGATGGGTTGAAGCCTGTCCAGCGTAGGATCCGCACCGTGCCAGATTTCTTTCTCCACTTTGTTTTCTTCAGAGCGGTAGAATAGAATTGCCTTCTCGCCTTCTCTCCTGGGAGGGATATAGAACGTCTGCAACTCCTCTACACTGTCGGTATCAAGCGCATCCAGTTCTTTATAATGTTTAAGCGGCACCATAGTGACTTGTAGACTTTGCTCTTCATCAGCGGAAGCTCGTATTGAAGGTCGAGCAGAGAATACAGCATGGACTTCATCCTCCGAATCACTACCAAAGATCAATGTAGGAGCGGATGGTCCCGGCTTGGTGTATTGGGGCGGACCCGAATAAACTATCTCCTCTTCCTCCTCGGTATCCCTGCCGAAGACAGGGATGGTAGCGTTAGTTTTATTCTCCGGCTTGTGACACCTTTCCGGGTCTTCGAAACTCGGTAAGAAGTATTTGGCATCTTCATATTTGCGAACTTCATTTACGGAAAACGGATTCAGTTCTCCCGTTACGGTATACTCGAGACTATCCCTAAAATATTTCATACACTGATGCTGTGTAGAAGGGATGATGTTATACTCGTGTAACCATGGTCGGCCGAGCAGAGCGTTGTATCACGTCTTGGCATCTATGACGTGGAATTTAATGTCCGTGACGAGCAGCCCAAAGCATAGCGTCAGTATCACAGATCCAAGAGTCTTTGATGATTGGGAGTCGAACCCGGAGATGGTGATCTTATCCCGAGCAAGGTGCTGGACGCTCATGCAGATTTCCTTTAACACCCGCACATTGAGTAGATTAACAGACGACCCGTTATCGATCAGGATTTTGCCTATCTTTATATCATGGCAGTATCCTGAGACATAGAGGGGGCGATTGTGTTCGCACATCCCAAGGAGAAGGTCTTCATCGCCAAAAGTGACATCGGCCGTGTGTACTTCCTCCAATTCATCCTTCATCTTTTCTTCGGCTAGGAAAGCTTGGAACAGCTCCGGGTCCTGTAGTGCCTTAATTAATGAATCTCTTGCCACCTTTGATAGTAAAAGGGCGTCAAGAATGCTGAGCTGCGAGGGTAGCTTCCTTAGATGCGCTAAGACGTTGTAATCCACCTTATTTTTCTTCGGCGGGTCTTTGGCAGTTAGCTCTTCCATGACTTGGTCATCTAAGGCGATGTCCTCAGAGACCTTTTCTTTCCCTTTATCTCTTTTGTTTGGGGGTCCGAGATTCTTTTCGGGCAACGTGCGATTACGCAGCCGGATATTTTCACAAATCTTCAGCTTTTCTTCTTTTCCCGAAATGGAGTCTTTAAAGAGGGGGCCAAGCTCCAGCTCCTCATCAGAATCGCTCCTGAACGTGAGCACTTGTGATCCCCCGTTGTTGACCATGCGACAATTGCCGGTAGTTCTGTTAAGCCCTTCGGTCGTATCGTTCCGTTCTCGGCGAGTCTTGCGCTTTTCCCGCTTAAAATGCTGCCGGTGAGCAACATATCCTTGCCACCATCTATTGAAAGCTTTTCACTCTTCAATGGGGTGCGAAATCTTCCGATGATACAAGCAATAGGAGGGGTGCATTTCCGCTTCACCAGTAACGCTTCCCTCAGAGGATGGTAGTTTCATACCCATTGACACGGCTTTAGCAAACCTCTTCCTCATCTTGAATTTGATTTTATCCGCAGTGGGTGTGCTTTGCTCCAACGGGAGTATCTCAATTTTTTCGTCAAGGCGTTGGCGTTCGTCCTTTTCGAATATGACCGCCTCGCGCTCCCGATCAGCTTTACTTTTTAAGAGAGCTTCATTAAGGAATGCGTCAATTACTTCATCCGACGGCCCCGAAATTTTTGATTCAGGATCTGCCCCCAGCTTTTCAGTACAAGGAGTCTCCTCATTGTTCGTGAGCGAATGGGAAATCAAACGACAGCTCGCCACATATTCCTCGGATTCATCAGATGAACTTTCTTCCTCATCTTCCTCTTGAAAGACGTGATTGAGAAATTCTTGGAATGTAATGGGAGTCCGTGCCTTCTGGTTGTATTCCTCCAGCGCGTCAATTTGTTTTTGCAAGTCCGTGCGCTTGTCGCCAGGCTTCACGGGCTTCTTTGACTTCTTTTTCTTCTTCTTTGAAGATTTCAACGGTTGGTTATGAATTCTTGGGCCACCTCCATCGATCTTTTGAGTTGGACGAGGCTTCAACACCCCTTCAATGATCTGCGGCTCCAACAGGTTCTTCCACTTGATCGCTGGGCATGTTTGAAGATCATTTAGCATCCTCTTTGTCTTGGCTTATAATACAACCTCCCAAGGAGCTTCTTCAACGACAGAGCATGTTTCCCCCGGCATATTCACTCCCTTAGAGGTGTGGGGCTGCGGTGGATTCACCTTCCATTTGTTGGACAATGCAAACTTGCCCTGTCGGTACTCATCTTCAAGCCAATTTTTTAAGACGTAGCAATCCTCGATCGAATGACCCAGTACTCGATGATAAGGACAGTAGTTGGGCTCATTGACATCACTTGGTTGCGACGGACGTTTTGGATCCGGCAGATTTATGAGTCGGTTGCGCAACGCCAGCTCGAATAACCTTCTCATTTTATCTCGGGGAAACGAGTAAGGACGTCCCATCCTCTCCTCAAGGGCTACGTACGGGCGCATATTATTTTGACGAACGACCGGCTTCGAGTTGTTCGGCTGTTGTTGAGCATTAGCGACAACGATCGCTTTCCCCTTTCCCTTCTCATTTCGGGAGTCCGGCTTTGGAAGAGAAGGTTTATGGCCCATCTGATCCATTTGCGCCAGCTTGTCGATCAGTGCCTGGAAGGTGGTCGGCTTGAAGAACATCATAAATTGCGAGATGGTTGCTTGCGGATCGAGGGTTCCAACAAACATTCCCACTGCAGGAGCTTATTCTATACGCTGCTCGCATTTTGACCATAAATTTCGCCACCGTATGGCATATTGGACCCATGTTTCGCCCGGCTTCACCCTGGCATTAATCAATGCCGTTATCAGGGTACGCTCGCTGTCACTCGCGAAACGTTGGGTAAACAGCAGTTCCATTTCAGCAAAGGTCTTGATAGAGTCATTCGGGAGCTCGGAATACCACTCGAACGCCGTATCTGACAAGCTACCAATGAACTGGCGGAGCAACAATTTATCATCACCGCCAGTGTTGCCGCAAAGCGCCCTGAACTGGGCGACATGCTGGTGGGGATTGCCAGTCCCCTAATACACATGGAATTTTGGTATCGTATAACCTGGCGGGTACCTGATCTGGTCGTACCAGCCAGGATATGGTTGCCCCGTTTTTACGACCTGACCCGCTGCTTCAGTCGCTTGATGAACCCGGATCTGCTGAGCTATATATTCGTCCAGGTTGGCTTTGGAGATCGCCCCCTCCTTGGCTGTTGACAGAGCCGGTGGAGGATTTGACGTTTCTCCCCTATCGTCTTCAAGGACGATCGGGGGATCTTCAGCAAGTGGATCTTGTTGAATCATCATACCCACCATGTCCTGGAACAGGAGGGCCATTTTCTTTATGCTGGCTGCTTGTTCCGTAGCTTCTTTATCCTTCTTCTCCAATATGCGACGAAGGAACTCCGCGTCAGTTTCCTGTTCCTGATGTTCATCCGAGGACGTCTCAGGGGTTTCTTTTGGCCCAGTGAGTGCGGCCATTGCGTTCATCATCTCCTGGAGCTTTTGCTGTTGCTCTTGAGCCTTGGTCACTGACCGTGTAAGCGGTCTATGACTCGTGGATGCACGGCTGTCCTCCTTTCTCGATGCCATGTATACTGTATGAACTATTATGCCCCCGGACTTAGGGCGTTTAGGTTCACCATCTTTGGCGTTTGCCGCGGGCGCGGGGGTTTTCTCCAGCCTTCTTCTTTTGTGGGCCGTCGAAGTTGAAGGGGCTGTTGCAGTGAGCACCTTAGCGACTGTTGTCCTCTGCTGTTTAATAGGACGGTCCTTTTCTTTTTGCACCTTCGTCTTTTTCTGTTGACGAGAGTGATCTGGGTCAATCACGGAGTCTTGAACCCTTCGCTAAACTTTATAAAATTTTGAGGACAGCCGTTGAGGGGGCTGTTCCTGCTTTGTTTCCGGAACTCTCTCCATAAGTGGAGGAGATCTTTTTAGTGTAGCAGTTGGAGAGTTCTTACGTACCCTCCTCAGCAGTTCAAAGCTGTTCCCAGTTGGAACAGCAGCGTTGACTTCCACCACTGGAGCCGGTGGAGTTAGCCCTGAGGGGGAGTTTCCCCCTGCCTTCCTCACTCGTCGCCAATGGCGACGTCGAGCATGACGAGCCACTGGGACTGGCTCAGAGATAGAGACAGCTTCTTTTTGCCCCCTGTCTGAATGAGACGCCGCTGGTGTTAACCTCTTAAAGACTGAGGTTGTCCTTTGAGGGATGATATTCAACCTGTCGAAGACAGATCCTCGAGCAGGCGCAGGAGCAGGAATAGTCAGTCTTGAAAAGACTGACTCTTTGACAGGGGAAGCCGCCTTGACGACTTCTGGAGCAGCGGTTATTGCCTTCCTTGGGACAGCCACCTTAGAGTTCATGGGCTTCCTAGCGGGCCCCACATAGTTCTGATCCAGCCTGGCGAAGACGGAGGCTGTTGGTTTGGTAGTGGACGACCCGTTGACAGGGGCCGTCGTAGCAGTGAGCCGATCGAAGACCGACTTCTTGTTCGCTTCTGGTGCAGGCATTGGCATAGAGAAGCTTGCAGGTGGGATCATAGTCCCGAAAAACAGGCCGGTGGTGGCCTGGGTCACCTGTTCTACTGGCAGAGCGGGGAAGGAGGCCGCTTGAGGCCCATATGCTACACCTCCAGGTGAGGTGGAGCGTCCGTTGCAGTGGCACTTCGAGCAGTTCGTGCAGTTAGAGGCCATTGATGCTTGAGTTCTGCGCCAGGCAAAAGACCAAATCTTAGTAACTTGAAATCCAAAGGCAACCGTTAGCAAACCGCGATTGGTTCGCGAAGACGACACACGAAGTGTGGAGTGGAAAGAGGAAAAGGTCCCACCGGGCTTGCCAGAATCTGTTCCCCTCCGAACGGCGGCCGAGACGACGTGAGGACGTCTTGCCTGAGATTCGGGGCAGATGCTATATGGTTTTACCCGTCCACCTCTCCGAAGATGCCAAGTTGATTTATGGCACCGTGTATCGGAGGTTTAGACGGATGCGGCCGATGTAGCAGACATTGTCAGATGCCCCCTCGTTTGAGGGGTTTTTGATTGTGGGGACGCTCTTCCCTGCAGGCGCAAGCCCCTGCAGTTAATTACGCTACCGCATCGCGGTAGCCACTTTCTCCTTCTCCAGAATTTCACTTCATGTCGTGGGTGTTTGTTTTGTTTGTGGTTGCCCGTGGATTGTATACGGAGACTGAGTAATATCGTCGCTCGTAGGACGTGGATTAGTCTAAATCCGTATTTACTTAGATTTGGGTTTGGTTTTTTTAGTTTAAGGATACGTTAGCCGTATTGAGGCTAAGATCAACTTAAACGTTCGTTAAGGATACGTTAGTCTGATTTGAGACTAAGATCAACTTAACATGGTGATCCATTAATATATGGCCGTCGGGACTCATCACCTTTCTGACGTCGTTGAAGGATTACAACGATAGGTGTCAGAGGAGTTCAGAGATGTACTTTTGAACCAAAGTTGATTTGGAGTTTTATGGTCCATTTGGATGTTTAAGGATACGTTAGCCGTGTTTGGGGCTAAGATCAACTTAAACGGGATTGTTTAGATCCGGCAAAAGAGCATTTGGAGGCTCTATTGTTCCAGTTTAGGGACGTGGTGGTCCATGTTCCAGTTTAGGGATATGGTGGTCCATCGCCAGTTTAAGGACGTGGTGGTCCGATATTAGTTTAAGGACGTTTCGGTCTAATATTAGTTTAAGGACGTTTCGGTCCACGAGTTTAAGGACCCCGCAGTCCGTATTGATGTGTGGTCATCGGGACCCGTCACCTCTCTGACGTCGTTGAAGGATTACAACGATAGGTGTCAGAGAAGTTCAGAGATGTACCCTCAAACCGGAGGTAAATTGATTTAGGAGAGAAATCTTGCTCAGTCAATTTAATTTGAGAACTTACGGCCATGATTGGGCTAAGTCCAGTTGAGAAAAGTTCAACACTTTTATTTATTTTTTTTTATATTTTTGTTTGGGCTCTGCTCATAAAGGATGCAGAGTATCAATTTGTTTTGGGCTCTGCTCATTTTATAAATGATGCAGAACACCAATTTTACTTGGGCTCTGCCCTTTTATAAAAGATGCAGAGCATCAATTTTACCTGGGCTCTGCCCATTTATTGCTTTGCAATTTATTTTGGCCTACTAGGTATTTTTGATTTGGGCCTGGCCCTTTAACAAAAGAAATGCTTTGCATTGGTTAGGCGCTTTGCGCTAATCACTGAGCACAAGTGCTTGTGGTGACGACACGTGTCACGATCTGAGGAGAGCAAGCGCAACAGCGCAGTGCGCTGTGTCAGTGCGCCGCGCTGTTACGTTGATGACACGTGGCGCTCCCTGGTGGCTTGCGCCAACACAGGAGCGCAACAGTGCAATTTTTCAAGTGCAAAGCACTGTTTTTATGTTTTTTGATCGATTTTAAATCAAAGAAGACAAGTTTTTCTTGTTTTCAAAGAACCAATGGTTCATAAGAAAGTGCAAAGCTCTATTATTACTTATTTTTCTTTTTATTGAAGATCATTGATCTTCTTCTCAGATCAATGATCTGTTTATAAGAGAATTTTCTCTTTTTTCTAAAGGTTTTTACCTTTTTTTGTTCTTGAGGAATTCTCTCCAATTCTTCAGAGTTCTCAATGATAATGTTGATGATCTTGAATTGAGGTCTAGGGTCCTTTATATAGTGCCCATAAATTAGTTAAATTTGTTAAAGAGATCTTTCTCTGAGTGATTTGGAGAATTTTTCCCTACCGTTGGATCTTTGATCCAAGGGCTCATGTTTTACAGAAGAAAATCTTCTTGTTTTAACAAGAACAGAAAGATTTCTTTAAAATTTTAATTCTGTTTGGCGCAAATGCCCCAGCGCGTGACACGTGTCGCGCAGCGCAACTGCGCTGACACGTGTCGCGCTGCGCAGCGCTTGCGCAAAAGCGACTGCGCTGACACGTGTCGCGCAGCGCAGCGCTTGCGCAACTGAAGGTTTGCTTCTATTTGTTTTTTCATAGAGCTTTGCTCTGATTGGGCGCACTGCCTTGGGCGCTGCGCTGACGTATCAGTGCCTGACACGTGGCGCGTTGCGCCCGGGATTTGAAGCGTTGCTTTAAAATTTGAATTTTGAATTTCAACAGAGATTTGCTCTGATTGGGGGAAACACCTCCCACGGCCACAGATCTCCTGGACCGGTACTCACTGCGGCTCACTGGGCGCCCCACAACTCCACACCAAGACCCGCCGCCAGAGCGCCTCGCCTCGAGCCTCCTCGCGACCCTTATCCTCCCGATAAGATTTCGGTCAACTCGTCCGTTCCCAGGAATGACCAACACCCCCTCCCTCGACGGGGTCACGAGGACGGAGCTCGCCAAGGCGGCTCGAGGGCTACCTCGCCCAGGAATCTGAGGAATCTCATCGAGAGGAACCGAGGCCGCACCCAAACGCGGGTCTCCCATAGCAAAGGCCAGGGATTGGGGGGTGATGAATCCTCGGGGTACCACGGCCGACTCGATGCCCTCGAGAAGAAGATCGAGGGCATACGTCGGGAAGGTCACCTCTCGGGCGACGGGGCTAAGTACATCGCCGACTCGCTCACCAAGCCATTCACCGAGGAGCTGCTCGCCGTCCATGTATCCTCGCACAACAAGCCCCCAAAAGTCTCTCTCTTTGACGAGAAAATCGACCCGAAGGACCATTTGGATGCTTTTACTATGGGGATGAGCTTCCAAGACCACTCCGACGCCACCCAGTGTCAAGCTTTCCCGGCCACCCTCATCCACTCCGGGCGGGACTGGTTCCGAGGACTCGAGCCTCACTCGATCTCAACTTTCGATGAGCTGGCCACTCAGTTCCTCGGCTACTTCGTCGGGAATCGTCAGCAAAAGTGCACGGACGACTACCTCTTCACAATCAAGAGCGGGGACATGGAGACGTTCGAAGCTTACATTACCCGCTTCTACAATGCCCTTCTTGAGGTCCCCAAGCACCGGGACGAAACGATCATCATGACACTCATGTCGGGTCTTAGGCACAAGGAGTGGCTACGCTCCTTTGCACTGGCGCAACCTTAGACCATGGCCGAAGTAAAGGCATGGACCGAGCGCGAAGTCCAGCTCGAGTCCGAGGTGAATGCGAACCTTCCCCAGGAAGACCGACCCGACCAGAAGAAAAAGGTAAGGGAAGAGAGACCCGAGCGTCAGCAGCCCTATCATCCGAAGTTCCAGGAGTACACCCCGCTCAACGTCTCCCAAGCAGTGCTACTGGAGGAGGCTAAGGGCGAGGGGTTCTTCAAGTTCCCTCCGATCCCGCGTCAAGCCTCGAAGTGAACCTGGGACCCCTACTACGGTTTCCACAGGTCGCTCGGCCACTCCACGGAGAGTTGCAAGCAGCTCCGGGACTACATCGAGCAGCTCATCCAATCAGGGCACTTCGCCTCCTACCTGAGGGATAAGCGGCAAGCCGACCGCGAGCAGGAGCAGCCTCCCCCTCCCGCCGAACTGACCATCGGCCAAATCATGCTCGTATCAACAGATGATACGTCCGGCGCCCGCGGAGCCCAGTACCCTCTGCCGAGCACGGAGACCAAAAATATCCGAGGGGCTCGGACTGTGCAGATAAGGTCATCTACTAGCATGTACTCCTTTTTCAAAGCCAATGTAAACTCTTCCTAGAATCTGCTGCTTATGTAATAAAAAAGATCAATGGAACATTGCTCAAAATAAGAAAAAAGTCTTATTTATTCAAAAAAGAAGGGGGGGTACTTTGGGCTCCTCAGCCATACATCGAGAAAAAAAAATTACAACAGCGGGGGAAGGGGGTGCATAGAGCACTGCTCGTGGTACTCCGAGAAGATTTCCGCCAGCCGAGGCCTTGCGGAATCCAGCCTCTGCCCTTGATTCCCCCCGCGCGCGTTGGCATCGAGCCTCAATTGGTAGCACTCATGGAGGAGCGCCACCGAGCAGTTCAGCCGACCCGCAGAGATCAGGCCGAAACGCCTCAGAGACCGTAGCTTGCCCACGGCCTCGTCTTGGAGCTGCTCGGACAGGGGGTTGTAGAGCCCCGGCGACGCCCTCCAAATGGAGTACATCAGCAGCTGCAACAGGGGCGAGCTCCAGGGAAGAAGACGGCCAAAGTGATCCTCGATGCTGCCCAAAACCAACTGCACCGTGTCCTCAGTGCAATTCCGGTCGTAGAGGTACACGTTTTCGATGTGAATGATGTCGGGGATGGTGAAGGGGAAGTTTTCTATCTTTACGATTTGCTTGTGAAGAGAGGAAGGACCAACACTCCCTCCAATTTATAGCCCGCTGCACTCCCAAAGAACCCAACAGCCACCTGTTCTCGCCCACAAAGGTGCCGCCACACGGCAAACATTGAGCCTTTTCTGGCGAAATCGAAATGACGCGACTCTGGCGCTTCACCTCCCCCACGCACTCAATGCGTATTCGCCATGACTGTTCCTATTCCCCATACCAACACCGGGAAGGTCGGACAGAACATCATGAAGAGGCACCGGGCAGCTTCACTGCTCGGTTATCCTTAGCAGGCCTCCTACGGCCCCTCCAGCACTAAGGATTAAAGCCCTCGTCTAGAGGCAGCCGCGCAGCTACCCTGCCCAGCTATCCCTGACCGGTAGCTTCCCTACACACAATGCCAGGTATCAAAGCCCTCGCCAAGAGGTAACCACACAGCTTCACTGTCCGGTTATCCTTAGCGGGCCTCCTACGGCCCTTTCAACGCTAAGGATCAAAGCCCTCGTCCAGAGGCAGCCACGCAGCTACCCTGCCCGGCTATCCCTGGTCGGTAGCTTCCCTACACACAACGCCAGGGATCAAAGCCCTCACCAAGAGGCAACCGTGCAGCTTCACTGCCCGGTTATCCTTAGCCGGCCTTCTACGGCCCCTTCAACGCTAAGGATCAAAGCCCTCGCCTAGAGGCAGCCGAGCGGCTACCTTGCTCGGCTATCCCCGGCTGGTAGCTCCCTACCCATGACACCAAGGATCAAAGCCCTCGCCAAGAGGCACCGGGCAGTAACCCTGCTCGGCCCCATCCTAAAAGAAAAAAGCCATCGCCAAGAGGCACCGGGCAGTAACCCTGTCTGGCCCCCATCCTTTGTAGGCTTCTTACAGCCCCTCCCGCGCTAAAGATCAAAGTCCTCCCTAGAGGCGGCCGAGCCCGACCCTTGCTCGGCTATCCCGGCTGGTAGCATCCTACCACAACCGACAGGGATCAAAGCCCTCGCTAAGAGGCACCGGGAAGTAACACTGCTCGGCCCCCGTCCTGAAGGATCAAAGCCCTCGCAAGAGGCAACCGGACCCGCCCTTGTTCGGTTATCCCCGGCTGGTAGCTCCCTACCCATGACGCCAGGGATCAAAGCCCTCGCCAAAAGGCACCGAGCAGCTACCCTGCTCGGTCATCCCCGGCTGGTATCTCCCTACCAACGACGCCAGGGATCCAAGCCCTCGCCAAGAGGCACCGAGCGGCTACCCTGCTCGGTCATCCCCGGACGGTAGCTCCCTACCCACGATGCCAGGGATCCAAGCCCTCACCAAGAGGCAACCGAGCAGATACCCTGCTCGGTCATCCCCGGCTAGTAGCTCCCTACCCACGACGCCAGGGATCCAAGCCCTCGCCAAGAGGCACCGAGCAGCTACCCTGCTCGGTCATCCCAGGCTGGTAGCTCCCAACCCACGACGCCAGGGATCCAAGCCCTCGCTAAGAGGCACCGAGCAGCTACCCTGCTCAGTCATCCCCGGCTGGTAGCTCCCTACCCACGAATCCAGGGATCCAAGCCCTCACCAAGAGGCAGCCGAGCGGCTACCCTGCTCCGTCATCCCCGGCTGGTAGCTCCCTACCCACGACACCAGGGATCAAAGCCCTCGCCAAGAGGCATCTGAAGCCCTCAGAATAAGGACACCGAGCTCTATTCGGCTCGACACATCTGCAGCGGGCAGCCTACTTCCCATCAAATGCCGCGGATCTGAAGCACTCTCCAAGAGACACCAGGTCTATATAAGCCTGAGCGATCCCCCCTCGACTTCGGGGCCATGGAGATACCTTCTTTCCAACATCCTTTTACACGCTTGGCAAGTGATCGAAATCAACTCGACGGGCGATCGCCAGACGAAGAACTGACCTGACATGGAAGCTCAACAGTGCAAGTCTGAATATTCTACGAGTATTCTTCACAAACAAAGGATAATATGCAAGCAATGAAACAGCAAAAGTTTTATTGGCACAAACAAAATTCTTTACAAGGGTATTGGGGGCTCCCCAGCCTTACAAAATTCCCGATGAGACAAAATAAAAGAAGGAAGATGAGGGGCTTCAGGCCTCGGGGTCAGGCACGACCCCAGGAACCTTAATATCTACCACGACTCGGGCAGGGTCCTCGGTCACTTCCTTGTCAAGGACCTCTTCTTCTCCGAGGTCGTCCCCTCGCTCGTCGGCACCCGCGAGGGGGTATTCGGCTCGGAGCTCTTCATCAGCGAACTTCGGCATCCGGGCCTTGACGGCATCGAAGGCCTCGTGCCAGATGTTCGTAGTGGCCACGGCTAGGTCGGAGTAATAGTCCTTCGACTTCTTATAGTCCTCCACTGCCTTAGTCGCCCTGAGATTGGCCCGCTTCACCTCCTCGGCCGCCACCTCCAACTCCTTCCGGAGGGTCTCCACCATCTTCTTCATGGTGCTGACGAGCACCCTGGCATCCTGGAGCTTGGCCTTGGCGGCCAGGGTGGCCTCATAGTGTCGGGCAGCCTCCTGCTTCGAGGCCGCCACCGTCCGCGCCACAGCTGCCACCTCCTGCTTCCTGGCCGCCACCTCGCCTACCAGGGCGGCGACCCTCGCCTTCACCGCCTCTAGCTCCTGCTTGGAGCTCTCTTCCAGCGAGGTAAGCTGGCCTGCGGCCTTCATCGCTGGGATTATCACCTCTTCCTCTATGCGAATGGCGAGGGCGACATGTTGGAGGACCTGAGATAATCAAAGAGAGGTCAGAAAGAAAAAGGAGGCACCAAATCTCACAAATAGCCGAGCGCTTACCTGCACGGCCTCCTGGACAATGGACGCCATCTGGCCTCTGAGGGTCCCCCCGGGGACCCTACCCCCTGCCGACTTCTCGATGTCGAACAGCAGGCTGTCGGCAACGGCGAGCCCCGAGGGTACCGCAAAGCAGAGGCCCTTCTCCTCTACCATGATCGGGGAGGCCGAGGTCCGAGGAACCCTTCGATGGACCCTCTTGAGGGGGGCTGATGGAGACCCGATCTCCTCCTCCGAGGTTGGGTCTTTCTGTTCACGCACCCGCTTCCGGCTCGGCGCTTTGCTGGACTCCGGGGCGGGACCTGCCCTCGAACGCTGAGTAGGTACGGCCACCGGAGGCATCGGGACGGCGGCCGAAGGAACTGGGACAGGCTTCGAGCGGGAAGAGCTGGCGCCCCCAGCCTTCAGGCCCTTCTTCGGCTGCCGCATGGAGGCTCGGAGTTCGTTCATATCCATGGGTTCTGCACAAAACAAGATGCAGTGGAGTCAGCGCTGCATACACAAATAAAGAAAAACGCAGGCCTAACTCACCGACGAACTCGACAGGGCTGAGCCCGGCCTAACTCAAGGCCCGCTCAAATAGCAGCACGTCAGGTCGGGGTAAGGGCTCCCACGACGCCACTCTCGGGGTCATTGGACTGATTTCCCGAGAAGCACTTATCCCTTGACCATTGGGTCGGCACGGGCCAGTCCTCACCCTCGGTCGGCACAACAAAGAAGAACTTCTTCTTCCAGTCATGGATCGAAGAAGGCAGGACTACAACTCCTAACCCGGCGGCACCCCTCTGTCGCTTCCTAAAGGAGAGGTAGACCCACCTCGGGTTGCCCGCTCAACCCCCAAGATGATTTTTGAAGAGGAGAAAGGAATCAAGGATGGAGAGACTGAAGGGGACCGCCTGTAGCTTCAGGTGGACCAGGAACCCGAAGAGGATCCTCCATGAATTCGGCACTAACTGGCCCAGAGCTAACCCGAAGAAGTTCAGCGCTTCGACGACCTCCGGAGGGAAAAGAAGGCGCATTCCGCCCTAAAATGCTTCCAGGTACATGGCGATCTCCCTACCCCATACTTGGTCTGCCCTCCCCCCTTCCTTAGCCAAGCGAAGCGTATAGCCAGAAGAGATATGGAAGCGAGCCCGAGCGTTGGCAAGCTCATCCTTGTGCCTCATCAAAGATGGCACGCCAGGAGCGGCGTCCGCCGCCTCCTCCCTGGGGACTGTCCCAGTCGCACGATCCCGGGAAGAGGATCTGACCCCTGCTCCCCGGAAAGACACGGGCTCGGCTGGAGGGTCCCTAGAGCCTACTCCCACCACATCTACAGACTCTGCAAAGGAAGACATCTAACCTGGAGAAGAGGGATCCTCGGGAGGCAAAAGTAGAAGAAAGAAGAAGAGCGTCGAGCTATCAAGACTTAAAGCGAGGAAAGTGTGAAGAAATAGGGGCCCTGGAGTGGACCCCATCCCTATTTATTGCCGCCATCGCCCTCATCCAACGGCACCCTTCGTCTCCCGCCAAAACGACTCCTCGCGTCCGACGACCCCGATTGCTCCACCTGTCGCTCCAGCATTGGGCCGCATCCTATCAGACGCCGCAGGTCTGCAACACGTCGCGTCGCCCAACTAACACTCGACATGTGGACCATCTCTTCAGTGGCGGAACGCACGAACCGACGCACCTTCCCTAAATGCAGAGATCTCGCCCATGATTCGCTGATAAAAAAGACAACAGATTGCCCGGGGACACGTCCCGACGATATCTTCGAAGGGAGCTCACCCCGGGTGGCCCAGAAGTCCACTCTCGACCCGACCCGTCAGCTGGTCAGGACGAGAGTACGGGGCTAATGATGATGCTTGATTTCGCCGATCTCCCAGATCGTGACACGTGGCAGATGACGTATCCCAAAGTCCAGAAGAAAGGGCCTACAGGGGCCGACCATGCCACCCCTGTGCCCGACTCGCAAGCATAAGCTGGCTCTCCTCGGAGCCCCCATGCACAAATTGGCTTCCTCGGCCTCCCAGCTCGCCTTCGAGCTACCACAGGACCAAGATGCCTCGGCTCTCCCGCTCACTCCTGAGCACTCCCGCCGAGGCCATTTCCCTCGGTCTCATTGACCAACCAACGGCACCACTCGCAGGCGTAACCGCCGCTCCGCGAATCTCGCTATGCGCGAGATCTCCGCCAGCCACATCCCACATTCTACGCCATTATGATCCCCATTAACTGTCTCGCCATTAATGGGAAGATCCGCTTATCACGTGGGCGTGACGTCGGGAGAGTAACGGCCGGCGTGATTCTCGCGCCTGCCCCTGTGTGCTACCGCCGCTATATAAACCCCTCTTCCAGCGGGATCAAGTAAGCTTTTTCTGCTCCACTTAAGCCATTACTCTGCTCGGATCTAGTTACTGACTTGATCGTCGGAGGGTCCTCGATGGTACCAAAACACCCCGGGACTTCCTTGTAGGTACTCGGCGCAAATCTCCTCCAACCTAGTGAGATCCACACATCGCAGGAGATCACGCTCCAGATCAAATCCCAGCCGTCAATTGCAGCTATCGGTAGATCAACGGAAGACAACATCTGAAGGAGACCGGAAAGGCCCCTCCATCAGCTAACGATTGGTTGTTAGTTGCTGGTCAATAATGAATTATTTTAAGAAGAATGATGCAGAGATCAGCTTTCTTGAGTTTTACTTTAACATTACTTCAACTTGCTAGATGGATACCAACAAGCAATAGCTCAGTTAGGCAATTTTCCTCAAGGGAAGAGTGCAGTGTTCGAACCACAGAAGGGAAAGTCGCCACAATACATTGCTTTCAGGGTAAATACGTAAGTCCCTGGATGCATGCATGTGTGTTGTATGCATGAGTTAGGCTAACGTGTCTTCCTGTATTATTAGTATATCCACCATCGAATCTAATATTTGCAATAGTAGAGAATTAATAATAGTAAGAACTCCGTATCATTAAATCAATGCCTCCTCTCGTTTGGTGTATGTTTATAGAGGTCTACAGACCTATACAAAAAAATTGTACATGTTTTTTCTAAATCCCCGTAAATCATTTTGCACATAAAAATAAATTCACCAAAGTATAGGAGTAAAGATTTACATTGATTTTTAGTAAAGAATAATAATAAAAATTTGTAAACAAGATTTTTAAACAAAATAGGAATTCCAACAATTAAAACTAAAATTTTCTAATGTTATTTCCTTGAAATTATAAAAATATATATATTTTTTTATATATGTCAGGGCTGAGAATCAAATCAAAATTACAGTTTATTTATTTTTATAATTTGACGAACAAACTAAAATAGCTGCTGAAAAGGCGAAGGAAATCAATTTAGGCATTACAGAAGATCCAAAGACCATTCTTCGTCAGCGCAACTCAAGGATCTTATGTTTAAGAAGAATCGGTCGAACTCTTGTGGCAACATGTGCAATCCTTCGCTTGCTTTTACTTAGACACTAGCATTGTACCCGCGCTACGTGCGGGGATAGCATGAATCAAGAAAAATGAGACAATGAAGTAGTTTTCAAGTAAAAATTTAAATTCTATTTAGTCCCTCGCACTCTCAACTTATTTTGGTTATACTCAATGATTTCTAGATACTTAAGAGACTATAAGTTATATTTTTTTTATTTTAAATTAGAATTAAGAATGCGTTTCTTTGTTTCTCTGAATTGAAAAGACATGCAAGGCATTAATGGATGATAACATAATAAGGTACATGATATTTATTTAACCTAAACATATAAAATGTGAAAACATAAAAATATTTTAAGGAAATGCACATTATTAGTCATCCATTTCATTAAAATAGACGTATAATATAAGCAAAAATGCATGTCCTAAGTATTGATAAAGTACATCACCGTATCCGTATTACATAAAAAAATAAAACAACACTAAATACCAAACTGGAAAAAACTTACAATCTCACAGCGGCCTAATATAATGGAATACTTGGAAAATGAATAAAGTGACCTTATATAGGAGAGTAAGGGTTCAAAAAGTAATAGCAAAATAAAATATTAATAAATATATCATTTTAGTTTGTTAATAAGGTGTTACATTTTGAACTCTTACTCTTATCATAATTCACTCTGTATTTGAACGGTTTTCAATAAAGTAGATTTGACAAAACATAATTTGAATGATTTGATAGCATCATAACTTGAGTAAATTAAATAAAAATATTTGAAAAAGATAATATTTGATGTTGTTTAGTGGTGAAGAACACAACAAAAAATGAATGGCATCAATATTTCCTATTTCAATGTTTTCTGCTGAGACTATTATCATTCAACAGCAAATTAAAACTGATTATGATATGAAAATTATATTTAGCAACAAAAGGAGATGTTGGTTTCTTACTTACAAAAACGAACCATTGCAAAGTGGTCACAGATTTCAACATCCTACCCAGCAAATATGACACATACTTCTGAAACCTAAAAATTGAAATAAAAACTTCGAAAACACAATCAGTTAAGAGATGGTAGCAATGTTTCCATTGGCATTAATTTCCAAAGAATTTGTAGCACTCGTCCATCCATCGGCAAAACTGACTGCAAAATGCCCTCGGAAGTCGATCATTATCAACCCAGTAGCCATCACTTTTTGCCTTCACAACCCTTCCACAGAGCTTATCCTTGCAGGAAGATCTCGGTTCCATCTTCAACATCATCCTCTTCTAACTTTTATTTGTAATCTGCAAAACATCTCTTCTGCATATGTCTATTATCGGATTGCCCGATCTCGTGCACTCTTTAAGTTCATAACCAGCGCATAAAAGATCGCCGCAAGAAACCTTGTTCAGAATTTCCATGGCGTGTGCCCGTGTATATACATCAAAAAACAGTATGATTCTGACCACATATGCCGCTGCAAAGTGGCCACCAGTCATCGCTGACTTGAGATTCTCCATACCCAAAGTCATCCTTCCTAAATTGTGTATCTCTTCCTATAGGTTTAAAAAAAAACCCAACATCGATGAATTAGACAATTTATATATATATATAGGAAGATATGTATTAAATCAAATTATTTACCAGTCCAAGAATAAAGTTGGCATCAAGATTGCCGCTATTTGTATAGTTTCGAAGCAAAATTAGACATGCACCTTTTTCCCACCAATACATCCTCAAGTACTCCTTAATCACCGAGATTGAACACCCAATCATCTTATCCTTGGAGGCACGGTAAAAACTCTTACATCTAAAATGCATACAAAACGATATTAGATAATTTATATGTTGGTTCTGAAATTATAAAAAGTAATAAATGCTTACGTTGCACGTAGGTTTTTAATATCATCGAGAGGAGCCGAGAACTTGGAGACGACTTGCATGGCTATTTCGATGAGCATATCTTGTGGGAGAGAGGTCACGGTTGGTGTCTTACTTTTTTTATGGCCTTTCTTGATTACCGACGGACTAAACTTAAGTTTCATCATGGACAACTTGAGTACTTGAAATAGTCAGGCATAAGTGTTTGAAAGAAATGCATGATCATGGTTTATATATATATATATATATATATATATATATATATATATATATATATAAGAGTCACCAAGTCAGTTTGAAATTTAAAATTAGCAAGTAGCGAATGCAATTATGGTGAATTGGAAATGTATAGCTGCATGTGGTCTCATCATGCATTTTTCTTCATTTTGATGTCATATCATATATAAATATGCATGAAGAAAAAACACATGATTGGATGGATGAAATATATGCACTTATAGCTCATATCATAATTGCACTATGCAAGTGAAAAATTCTCAATAAAACATATTCTAATAAAATATAATTTGACTGGTTTGATAGCATCGTAAATTGAGTAAATTAAATAAAAATATTTGGAAAAGACATTACTTTATGTTGTCTGGTGACAGAAAAGACAACAAAAAGTGCTTCAGCCGCAAAAAAAGGAAATGCAATTAGGGTGAACTGGAAATACTGGCTTCATGTGTCCCGCCATGCATTTTTCTTCATTTTGATGTCGTGTCACATATATATAGGGATGCAAAAAACGCATGATTGGACGGATGAAGTATATGTATTTATAGATCATATCATAATTGCACTATACATGCGCAAGATTCTCAATAAAGTATATTCTGGTAAATGTATAATTTAACTGATTTGATAGCATCGTAACTTGAGTAAATCAAATAAAAATATTTGGAAAAGATAATACTTGATGTTGTCTAATAGTAGAGAAGACAATCAAATACGTTTCAACCGCAAAAATAGGAAATGCAATTACGGTGAATTAGAAATGTTGGATTCATCTATCCCATCCTTCATTTTTCTTCATATATCTATATATGATATTATACAAACAATCATCTGTCCAATCAGCGTTATACTTTCTATTCAGTATATAACTTAATATTTAGAATAAATGAATATATATTGTTTGGCTTATTGATTTTTATTTTCTTTTAGACTTATTATTTTTAATTTCTTATTAACAACAAATATTATATAGCAAGTAAGGTATCATAAGTATAATGATTGCAAGGATTTATAAAATATTCATATAACTAAAGTTTACATAATTGTATAAAAATAACCTATAACTGACATGATAAAAAATGAAAGATAAATATCACTTAAACTCTGCGATATTACATCTTGATTTTAGAATTTCATTATACATAGCAAAATACTTTTACATCAAGGATAATCTTTGTTGGATATAGTGCCCTCAAAGTCAATTATTGGATCGCAGGTACGTGATTGCAACGATTGAGAGAGGACCTATACCGGTAGGACCGTCTTACTCGAGATGATAGTATGCTATCTGGTTTGCCTTTATCAGTCGTGTACAGCTTTTGGTGACATTGCTGTTCACTATTACACGTTGATTGAGCCCTTAGGATCCTGCTTGACTACCAACAGTATGATGGCGATCATATACGTGAAAGTTGGGTAGTCTATAAGCACATCCTTAATAGTGGTCCCTAGTCGTGGAAGTTTCGAGACAGGGTATCGATACTCCAGAGTAGACTAGTGTATACATTTGAGACCCCGACGAGGGGCGGTGGCCGGTCTCACAAGCCACTGGTGTCAGTTGGATCACCTAAGATGTATACAGGTGCTCATTAGGTTATGAGTGCACCGGACAGGACTCGCCGGGAATATGCTAGTTGGTAATATACCTAGCGTCAGATAGCAGTTCCCTGGTGACATGTGTACATGTTAGTTCATCGACCTGAGATCGTCATTTATCTCGTGTGAGTTCCCACTGTGCTTTTATTATTACCCTACCACGGCTCAAAGGAGTCGTGCAAACAGGTTTTAGTTGGGTACAGTCCCGAGCCACATGGAGGCAAGTGAGCGGATCGGCAAGGGATTCGTCTCTCCCGGTATTGGGGGTGAGATCGCGCTATGTCTAGGAAAGCCATTACACAAAGCCCTCGGCCGAGTCAGGAGATTTACTGGTAGGTACTCCAGTAGTATCTCAAGGTGTTCTGGGCTACACTCTGACACGACTTATACCGCTTTTGGGGGTCTGACGTTACCAGCTCCCTAGGCCCGATATGCGATGCTCATAGACGAACGGACCGGACTGTACGGATATTGTCACTGATGGGCTCAGTAGGGTTCCAGGATGAGTTCGCTCATCGGCTTCCCTTTCGGTCAGTACATGGACATCCGTTACGCACAGCTAGTGCCACTGACGTGCTTGTGGTTAAACCCACTGCCACGGTACTGATGAGTCTTTAGAGTTCCCCATAGATAGTTTCCCAAGTTCAGGCGAAACGTTGTAGAGGCCGTATAGTTTTATGGCAGGATTCGAACATGCACGTGCACTTATGCACGTGTCGTGTTTCGGACAGATAATACTGGTGGGCTTTGGTTTAAACCGTATCCATGTATTATATTGAGTCGGAATAATTTTTAGTCTCATCGTATTCGTATTCGATCGGAATACGGATACAGGTATGTATTTACAGTTGAGGGGTATTCTCGTAATCCGTTATGAGATTACTTTAGAAGATGCATTTTTTTTAGGTTAATCATTTTGGTTTAAATGATTATTGGTTTTGGAAAGAGTGACTCATTTTGGATGACACATTAATTCTAGAATGTTCACAAATGACTCATGTAATGAGTCATCTAGTTAGTCATTAAAGAGTTAATGAGTTTTGTTTTGGGTGTGGATATTTGAGGAGATATTTTTGTGAGATATTTTCTTTGGTTTTAGAAATACAACCTCATATATCTATTCACAAAAGAGAGAAAGAAAGATGAAGTTTATATGCTTGGTTTTCTTTTGCTCTCTTGATTTTCTTGAGCTCACACTCTCCAAACCTTAGCATCTTCTTCAACCTCCACCCTAACCCTCTCATGTGATGAGAATCCTAGGGTGTTTGAGACAAAGTATTCCACTCATTCTCTACTTCATCTTGGTCATCTCTTTTAGCAGACTTGACGTCCGAGTTGCCTCGGTATAGAGGCAGGAGCCCGTTTAAAGATCCGATGATGTGGTGCCACCTCGAGGAGGAGATAGGAGATCGGAGATGCCGCGAGGAGCGTGGGATGATGGCTAAAGACCGAAGGACATGGATCGATCGGTATAGCCTTTCTACCCTCTTTGTAGTTAACCAGTTTAGCGTTAATGGCAAGATCCGGGTTATAGTATGCGATAGCGCCAGTTGTAAAAGTTTTTGTTCCGCGTTTGGCCTCAGATTAACGGCCGGGGCGCTACCGTAGACTTACAATCTTCACGCATTAAAGAAGCGACAATTATTGCATGCTCGAACACTTCATAAGACGGATTGATAAATGTGCAATGATGGTCATTCTTACGAACATCACTTTCACGATATATTCGGACCGGACAGGTTCCTTGATAGCAATAAAACATGCAGAAGATATCAAGATCCGATCGCAAAGAAACATAACTATGATTTTCAGACAACTGATAGCATATCCCACCTAAACTAAATCCAGCTGGATGGTGTCCATTGGTTATGAAATCACGAAATATAAAGTATAATATACTAAAATTGACAATATCAACTCTCGCTGTCCATTTAGCAGTATATTCTTCTGTAATGCACAATTCCAATCGCATTCTGAGTACATCCTTATGCCCATCTTGAAATTAAAAATTTGAAGTTATATATAATTAAGATTTTTTTTGTTATTAATTTTTTTTCTTTCTAATAGAAATTTTAATAGAATAAAGTTGAGCTTAACATATTTCATGACTTTTATAAAAATAGTATTAGAAAATTATAGAATAATACAGAAATTGTTAATTTTACTCTACCGTCATACAATTCTATATATGGAAGAGAACTTATATTTCCGGTTGATGGAGATGACATTCCAGGGAGCGCAATGGTTAGATCCATTCATTACAATACTAATCGTTTATCTGAATCCATATCATTGTATTAATATTCCATTAAACTAATTTTAGATACTGCTATATAGTTGTGTATGCGTGTGTATTGTATTGATTTATTATTGTTCTTCGTTTCAGCTAGTATACCTAACTAAGTAAATATTGTTACCTCAAAAAAATAAAATGAGTTGTATAAGCAAATAACAAAAAAATATCAAAATGAATATTACTTCAAAGAAATTAAATGAACGATATAAACAAATAACATAAAGTACTGTTCAGTCGAAAATATTGTGCATTTGATATGACATTTTCCTTACTATTTTTATATAATAAAAGGTGTTTATTATAAATATGACACATATGAGGGTTTATCCGTAAAAATACTATTTTCATATGTTTATATATTATAATTAACATTATGAAGGAAAATAAGCATATAATATCTATGTAATATTTAGTCCATTTAAAAATGCATACCATATCAAATATTTTTGACCAATTCTCTTAAAACTATAATATCATGTCAAATATTTAAGATAATATCTCAATAAAAAAAATTCTACTAACATTATTTATTGAGTTATTGTGCAGAAATTATATCAGGACTTAAATCAAGAAAATCCGAGTTTGCGAGATCAAAGCTGCCGAAATATTCAAGTAAATCGAAGAAATCAATTCTGGCAGAGACTTAGAGAAGATTTTCAGATTCCAGATATCAAAATAGTCTACATGTGTCACCCTAAGAAGCTACAAGATTGTTGAATCAAAGAACCCTCCAACCCACCGCGGATCCGCGGTCAAATCCATCCAATGGCCGCGGTTCCATCGCAATATTGAGAAGTTAGGGCTCTGGATTTTCTGGTTGGGATCCTAACAACTAGTTACCATATTAGGAAACTAGGGTTCTGGCTCTGTGACTATAAATAAGGACCGAGAGTCTATTGGATAAATCATCAAACCGACGCGATCACGAAGTCCAAGACGGCTCAAGAATCCTGGTTGATCATCGACAGTTCATCTACCTCCTTAGAAGAGATCGAGAAGCAAACTAGGGTTTTGTAATCATTTTCTAAGGAAACAAAGTGTACTTGATTTTGTTGATTAATAAAGGTAGTTTATTTTATTGAATTTTATTTTCATCATGATTTCTATCTTTTCTTTTCCCAACATGCGCGAGTAATTCTCCGCTTGTTAGGGTTCGTAGGATTATGGTAGATTAATGGATGATGAAGATCTTTAAACTCTTTTTACGTCCTATAAAATTTATAAACTTTATCAAAAGAATAGTTAACATCCTAATCGGGCGCGCTATCAATTTATTGATAGTCTCGACCGCGATTTGAGACCAGATTAACAATTGTTTTGGTAAAGGCTAGACATGAACGGAGATCCATGTCAAGATAGGGGTTAAGAGCGGGAACCCTTTTCCTTCCAGAAACCCTAATCTGCATGCATCACTGTCGATCTAGTTTTAAATCTATTAAGGATAAAAGGAGTAATTTTTAATTAATCATCCATGACTACTAAATCTTAACGAACCCTACAAGCCCCCTTCTACTATAAAACCTACATCCGTATTCAATCTAGATCTATATTCTACATCCGTGTTTAACGTAGATCTAAAAACTATTTCCATTATTCATTATTCATCCTCTTTTTCTAATCAACACGCCTAAAGTAAGATTAAAAGATTCAACGTTTCCCTGAGGACGACCCGTACTCATCTCGGTCTAGCTACACGCGACACCGTTATTGATTGCGGTTAACTACTACACATAAAATAGATCAAATGGCGCCATTGCCGGGGATACGTGCGTAATTTTTTTTATTCTTACTATTTGTGTTGAATTCTTATTCGATATATATCATAAAAATAAACAAAACTGCTAATTGTATATTTAACGATTATTGTGTGATTTTTGCGAGGGAATGTGGAGTCACAGACTTGAGAAAACAGAGATTCAGAAATATTCATCAAGATCCAGAGAAGAAATGGAGGCCACGTAGCAAAAATCTTCATCAGATCTTCCTAGTCGGAGGCGGAACCGCGGCATAAAGAGCATATTGGCGGCGGAACCGCGGTGCATTAGGGGATTTAAGGTTTCCAAATTCTCTGGTATCTTTTCTATATCTTTCTCTTCCTCTGAAATCCAATAAAATATCTTTTCTGCAAGATTCTTTGCAAAATATCGCCGCTCAAAAATCTTTTTGCGTGTTTTGCTTTGCGGGTTATTTTTGCATATTTTAATACGAACTTTAAGGGGCGAAAACCAAATTCATATTAGGTAGGGATTTCATGACCCTTCCTAGGCCCCACAAATCACAAAACGAGCATCCGCATAACCCTATATTAATTAAAAAAATATCTAGATCAAGACCCTAAGGACCGTCGCGCTCAAATAGGACAGAGGAAGGTCGTGGGTAATTTATCACTTATCCGCATTACTTTTGTGGTGTCTAGGCAAGTGTGTCTAAGGCAAGTGGTTACTTAATTAGGCCCGCTATTTTCGGTGATTCGTATAGCGGATACCTCCCACTTACCTAGCACTTATCTGGCCATAAAAGTAGTAAAGAGGTGGTAGAGGATTGATCCCGGGGCTTGTCCTTTAGAAGTCTAGGAGCGGTCTAGTGCTTGACCTAGGTGACCTTAGTTCTAGGGTTTTCTTGTGCATTTTGTGATTTTTATGAGTAAACCCCTAAGTCCACTTTCAAAGCAAAACAATCCAAATAAAGCTTAAATCTTTTCACCCTCTTTTCTTTTCACCTTCTTATAATGGGTAACCCAAATAGACGAACTCTTGCCGAGCTTTGCTATCCACAACCAGATATTTCTTGTCTTCATAATCGCTTCGGTATACCATCCGACTCGCCCATGTCTTTAAGAGATCGGATAGAACAAGCGGATAGAAACAGTTGGCCACCTCAGTCCAGGTCTTATCAACCATATCCTAATTCTACATCTGTTTCAGTTGATACTCCGAGTGAGGATACCCCTAGACGCATGTCCATTGCTGAGCATATAGTGAGGGCTAACGGCCAAAGTTTCAATCCGGACCAACATCAACCATCACTACCACTTTCTAAAGAAGAATTTCATAATCAGTTTGTGGCATATATGATGTCTATTGAAAATAGCTAACCAATCAACCCATATATTTATTCTTCTTATCATAATGTTAATCCTACTCTTGCCCAATTTTCGCAACCATTCTATTCCTATCAGTCTTATCCGACTTTTACACCTTCTCTAGACAGTCCTTCTAATCAGTCATTTGAGAGTTTTAATTATCCACAAGAATTTCAATCTTATACTGAAACCCCTTATCGACCCAAGTCTAGTCTTGAGCGGAAATTAGAAGAAGGTGTTGAATCGATCCGCCGCCTCAGAAAGGAATTGGCAGAAAGCATGGCTGGGTATAAACGAGCAACTAGTTTTGAACCAGCACAAAAAATTTCAGTGTATAATTCGGGCATAGGACAAAGTGAGAATTTGGGTAGTGAGACAGGACTGTACACCTTTCCTAATCGAACCTTCTCTTTCCAAACTGAAATCCACAACTCCAGTTTTAAAGATTCATCGAATACACTAATTGATTCACCAATTGATAAGTTGTGTGACTTTGAAGTGTTTGATTTACCCGACTGTGAAGGGTCCACTTCGAGTGAAACCATGCCAAATCCTTGTGATCTTTTTCACCTCCACTCTTTAACCAAAATTGATTGAAATCCATACTTTTGATGAGGTGTTTGAGAATTTTAACCTTCACTTGAATGAGGTGATTGACGTTGGGGATATATCGATTGATGAACCCGAAATTTTGGATGAAAGTGTCCCATCAATTCATCAGGTCATTTCACTTCCTTATGGTCATCATCTTGAGCCTTTAATTCTTCCCGAATCCCAAATTCGTCTTGAAGTTGATATTAATCATATAACCGAAGATCAGACCGAAATTCAGCCTCCATCTCCCACATCTGGTTCTGCGATACTCGACACACCAATTTGTTTACCCATTTCACCTTCTACTTACTCCGGTTCTTCTTCTATTCTTCCTGTAATGTTAGCGAGTGTTGATGAATCACAATATGATAATTCAAGTTCAATAATACCAGAAAGTCAACTTGATTTGGATACTTTTTAAAATGAGGTAGATGGGTTTTTCAAGTCCTCTACCTCCATAATTTTTGACAAATCAAGTATAAGAAATTCTGGCACAAAACTTATTGACAGCAAAATGTTCGATCACACCATTGATGAAAGTTTTGAAGAACTTTTTACTAACGAACTTGCATTCCTAAAAAACACAGATTTTGTGATTAATCAATATCCACCTATAGAAGTTGAATCCCCACCACTCCTTCTTCTACGATACGAGAATGCAAAGGCTCCACTCATTCCTAATCATTCACATTCTCGCTGTCATTCATCCTCATTCTTTCATTTCTATAATTTAAGACTCAAACCCTTTCCATCACACCACTTATTTTTCCCCCACTTCTTCTTGACTCTATACAACATGTTCTTTTACCGACCTATACGTTACATTGATAAAATCTTTGAATGGTTGGTATTAATTTTTGGTCTTTGTAAGGCTTTGTATTGACCAAATAACTTTATCCCCTCTTAAAATGCTTAACATTGTTTAACTCAAGTTTTGGGGGGGTATGTTTTTGGCTTTTGAAAATAAAAGTTGTCCTCAAAATTGTGAGCCAAAAATAAGTTTGGGGAAGGATTTTCACGATCATATTTCTTGACCCCATTAATAAATTTTTCCTCCCAAGCCTACAGGTTTTTGAGATTTAACAGATGGCAACAGTGAGGACACTGTTCTAAACAAGTTTGGGGGAGGTTTGTGCTTATTTACGCATCACTTTGCATCATACTTTGCATAAGCACAAAACATTTAATAAAAAAAAATTGTACATAAATAAGATAATAAAAGATTAGAAAGTGAAAAATTACATCTAAAAGATTGGAAAAATTTAAGAAAACCAAGAAAGTTAGATATTTTCTTAAACGAAACTAGTAATAAGTAGTTATGAGCCGTTGTCCCAAGGGTTAGTAAGATGAAGGAAGTCACTAATCTGCGGATAAAAATAAGTCTGAAAAATAGTTCCTATTCTGGAAGCCAAACATCTGAACGTTGATACCCTACTATATGCACTGTCACACATCTTGAAACTTGGGATGGTAGAGAATACCTTGAAATGCTCTTGTCTAAAAGCCTTAGTATGAAGGAAAATAAAAAAATATAGAGAGAGGGTGAAGAAAAAAATGAACACTGGTTTTATAATTACCAAGACAGCATAAAAAATATAGCGAGGGTGCTTTATCTCCTAGTGCCTTAGACCAACTGGTTTGGGAGCCACTGCTAAGCCTTAGGTGTTGCAAAACGAGGAATTACGCCTAAATGCGCAAGCACATTTTGTAATCGGTCGGTTAGTATCTCAAGAAGTATTTGTTCCCCTCCGAATGGCGGCGTGACGCAGAGACGTCTTGCCTGAGATTCGGGACAGATACTATTTGGAGCTATCCGTCCACCTCTCCGAAGATGCCAAATTGATTTATGGCACCGTGTATCGGAGGTTTAGACAGATGCGTCCGATGTAGCAGACTTCGTCAGATTCCCCCTCGTTCGAGGGGTTTTTGATTGTGGGGACACTCTTCCCTGCTGGCGCAAGCCCCTGCAGTTAATTACGCTACCGCATCGCGGTAACCACTTTCTCCTTCTCCAGAATTTCACTTCGTGTCATGTGTGTTTATTTTGTTTGTGGTTGCCCGTGGATTGTATACGGAGACTAAGTGATGCCGTCGCCCGTAGGACGTGGATTAGTCCAAATCCATATTTACTTAGATTTGGGTTTGGTATTTTGGCTTAAGGATACGTTAGCCCTATTTAAGGCTAAGATCAACTTAAACTTTTGTTAAGGATACGTTAGCCTAATTTCCAGACTAAGATCAACTTAATGAGATCGTTTGGATCTGACAAGAGAGCATTTGAGGGCTCTATTTTTCCAGTTTAGGGACGTAGTGGTCCATAAGTAGTTTAAGAACATTGCGGTCCATTGGTAGTTTAAGGACGCATAAGTCCGTGGGTTTAAGGACCCCACAGTCCGTGTCGATGTGCGGTCATCGGGACCCGTCACCTCTCTGACGTCGTTGAAGGATTACAACGATAGGGGTCAGAGGAGTTCGGAGATGTACCCTCGAACCGGATGTAAATTGATTTAGGAGAGTAGTCTTACTCAGTCAATTTAATTTGAGGACCTACGGCCGTGATTGGGCTAAGTCCAGTTGAAAAATGTTCAACGCTTTTATTTGTCTTTGGCCTATTAGGCCTGTGCTAGGGCTTTGCCCCTTTTTAAATAATGCACAGCATTTCTTATTTTTGTTTGGGCTCTGCCCTTTTATAAATGATGCAGAGCATCAATTTTGTTTGGGCTCTGCCCTTTTAATGCATTGCATTTTATTTTGGTTGGGCTCTGCCCTTTTATAAATGATGCAGAGCATCAATTTTGTTTGGGCTCTGCCCTTTCATTGCATTGCAATTTATTTTGGCCTGCTAGGCCTTTTTGATTTGGGCCTGACCCTTCAGTAAACAATGCAGTGCATCTGTCAGGCGCTTTGCGCCAATCACTGAGCGCAAGCGCTTGTAGTGATGACACGTGTCACTCAAGCGCAGTGCGCTGCGCCAGTACGCTGCGCTTGCGCTGCTGACACGTGGCGCGCTCTGGTGAGTTGCGCCAATCTCAGAGAGCAAAGCTCTATCTTAAAAGCGCATAGCGCAAGTGGTTCAGGTGCTGACACGTGGCGCTTTCTGGTGGCTTGCGCCAACCTAGGAGCGCAACAGTGCAATTTTGCAAGTGCAGGGCACTGTTTCAAAATCTTGATTCAATTTTGAATTCAGGAAAAGAATCTTTAAGATTCCTGGACCAAAGGTTCATAAAAAGTGCAAGGCACTATTATTATTTGTTTTGTTTTTTTATTGAAGATCATTGATGTTGTTCTTAGATCAATGATCTATTAGAAGAAATTCTTCTATTTTATAAAGTTTTTTACTTTTTTCTTGAATTTTCTTCAGAGTTCTCTTTGTTTTGAAGTTCTTGATCTCTCACAATGTTGATTCTTTTTTGAGTTGGGATCTAGGGGTCTTTATATAGTGTCCATAGATTTGTTAAGTTTGTTAAAGAGATCATTCTCTGAGTGATTTGGGGAATTTTCCCCACCGTTGGATCTTTGATCCAATAAAGACAATCTTCTTGTTTTAAAAAGAACAAAAGAATTTTACTAGAATTTAATTCTGTTTGGCGCAAACGCCCCAGCACAGAGCGCGGCGCAGAGCGCGGCGCAACTGCGCTGACACGTGTCGCGCAGCGCATTTGCGCTGACACGTGTCGCGCAGCGCACGGCGCAGCGCAACTGCGTTTGCACTGACACGTGTCGCGCAGCGCAGCGCTTGCGCAACTGAAGCGTTGCTTCTTTTAATTTTGTTTTAAATAGAGCCTTTCTCTGATTGGGCGCGCTGCCTTGGGCGCTGCGCTGACGTATCAGCTTTTGACACGTGGCGCGTTACGCGCAGCGCAAGAAATTTGAAGCGTTACTTCAAATTTTGAATTTTTGAAATTCAAACAGAGCTTTGCTCTGATTGGGGGAAACAAATGCCTTCCCACCGTTGCGCTCACGTGGCACGCACGTGAGTGCAGCAGTGGCAAGATCCTGGCCGTTGGATCAACTTAGTAGTTGAAGGGGCGCAAGCGCCTATATATAGGACCCCTGACCCTTAGAAAATTTTTACTTTTTTCCAAGATTTTGATTTTCAGAGTTTTGCTCTTGTTTAAGAACTTCAAAGCCTTACTCTTGTTTCAAGAACTCTAGAGTTTTGCTCTCATTTCCAAAATTAGAAAAACTTTAGGTAAAATTAATCTTAGATTAAATTAATTTTAATTAATCTTAACCAACAGAGCTTTGCTCTCATAAATCTTCTGATCTAAAGAAAACCCCTTCGGGGTTTCACCAATAGAGCTTTGCTATCAAGAATCCATAGATCTACAGAGATCTTGTTCATGGGTTTTAACCCATGAGCAGAGCTTTGCTCATGGATCAAAAAGTAGATCTTTTTGATCTAAAAGTGAAGAACTCCTAAGTGTCTTCAAAAATTTTAATTTTTTTTTAGGAGTTTAAAGAAAACTTTTTTTTTAATAGATTTTCTTATCATTATCACAGAGCTAGGCTCTTTTAAGGAATCTTATTCCCCTAAGACCAGAGTTTGACAAATGTCACTCTGTGACAGAGCTTTGCTCTGAAAGAGGAGATTTTCTCCTTGTCTCTAGGGATTTTTTTTATTATTAATGAGAATATTCTCTTGGGGATTAACTGATAATCTCATCCAATGATGGTGTTGTCTTATTAATTGATGCATTGTCATCCAGATTTTGTGGGTCCCCCTTTGGTCTCCTACCCACTGTACTGTAGTGTGGTGTAATTAATTCTAATTTAATTTTAATTAACTTTTAATTTAAAAAAAAATTTGTTAGTTGTATGTATGCCCTAGAGGCCAGTATTGTACAGATGATGTATATTATATTGGATGCTTGGACATATATAGAGATGACTTTCTTGCTCGATATGATAGTATGCTATCTGGTTGCTCTTTATCTTAACATGTACACTTGTCTCGTTAAACTGTCTTATAGTTACATGTTGATAAAGCCCTTAGGATGTGTACTTGACTACCTGGACTATGATGCAGATCATACTAGTGGGGACATGGTAGTCCATAAGTACATCCTTCAAGGTCCCTAGTCGTGGGTGTATCGAGACGGGGCATCGATATACCAGTGTAGACTAGCGTATACGCTTCTCGACCCATGAGATGGGCGATGGATGATCTCATATCCATTGGTGTTTGACATCAGAGATGGTATACGGGTGCTCAGTGGAGACTGGGTACACTGGACGGACTCGCCGAGAACTTCCAGATGGTATTATACCTCACGTCAGATGGCAGTTCTCAAGTGACACTTGTACAGGTTAGTCTGTAGACCCGAGATCGTCATAGAGTCTTGTGTGATTCCCACTGTGCTTTGATCTCCACCTTACCACGTCCATGAGGGCGTGCAAAACGGTGGTCTTTGGGCACAGTCCCGAGTCACATGGAGGCAATGAGCGATAGGAGGGGTTTCGTCTCTCTCGGTATTGGGGGTTGATGTTGCGCTGTGCTCGATTGGCCGTAACAGGGAAGTCCCTGGCCAGGGCTGATCAGAGATTTGCTGGTAAGTGTTACCAGTAGTTTCTCGACCCATTATGAGCCTCACATCGGCACGACTTATCGGTTATTGGGGTCTGACGTTTACCATCCCTAGACTTTATATGCGACATATCAGACGAACAGACCGGACTGTACGGTAAGTGTTACTGGTTGGATTCACAGGAGTGTGGGCGGTCTAGCTCGTCGATCTTATGATCGCTCAATACCCGGATGGCCGTTACGTTTAGCAGACCGCTTGCGGCTTGTGGGTGCTTGATATGATCATCATCTGCTACCGGCGTATTGACGAGTCTTTAGAGTCCTACACAGAGGTTTCCTGGCTCAAGCGAAACGAAATAGGAGCGCATATGAGATATGTGAAGGACCGAAAATAATGCGTGTATGTGATACCGTATTTCATTCTCGCGATGAATGTATCGATTGGTTATATGCGATATAACCTAGATATCGAATCAAGGATTGATTCGATAAGCCGATACATAGGATACTAGTCGGTTATATGCGATATGACCGGATCGTTAAATCAAGTGTTGATTTAATGATTTAATGTATAATTATATATTTGATATATTACTTTGCATTAACTAGCATTGGTTCATTTTAAAAGGATTTTCTCACTTGATGCACATTGTATATGTGATATATTTTTTGTGCACTTGTTTGTATCATATTTGATGATACTTGCTCACTTGGGTTTGTGTAAAGATTAAACCATGGTTATATGAATGGTTAGGGTTTTGATTATTTACTTAGTTATTTATTTATTTATTCATTTTGGATATTATTAAGAATGGTGGCTTATTTTGTTTCTATGTTGAAGCTTCTTGAAGCTTTGAACAAGTCCACCATTCTTATCTCATCCTTAACCCTAACCATTCCAACTAACCTTAGTTTAATCTCTACACTTGACCATGGTTAGTATATGATAAGTATTCATATTAGTTTCATTTTTAAATATGAAACTTATTATATTCTTTCTTCTTCTTCATCTTCTTCTTCAAGAAAAACCTTGCCTTCATCAATGGCAACTTGAGCAATAGTGTGAGAAATCCAATTCTAAAGTGAACCCACCTCCTATTTCTTCACCCTCTACCTCTTGCCAATTAGTATAGGGTGTTTTCTTCACAAGTTTCACAACTTGGTGAAGTTGGAGCTTGAACTTGTGATGCCTCGACGTAGATCATCTTCGGCACGAAGCCGACGACCTAGTCCGCCCATTTCTCCGATGAAGCCGACGATTGAGTTCGGGATTCGAGATGGACAGCGAGAGGACGCTTACGTGGAGCTAAGGAAGTGGAGAACCGGATCTACAAAGGTTGTAGCCTCTCTCCTTTAGTTAAGATGTTAACTAGTTTACTGTTTCGCCTAAATTTCTAGTTGACGATCCGTATTAGGGTTTCTCGGCACCCATAAATTTGAAATTGGCATGGTTGATGCCTTATGAGACCTCTATAGTGTGCCTAGGAACCCTACAGTGGTATCAGAGCCTAGCTAGAGCCTTAGGCGAAGTCCAGACGGAGTTTGAAGTCCGATCGAACCGAAACCCTAATATCAAAGTTGCTCTCTGTACATTTTTTTAAAACTGGGTTTTTTCCAAATTAAAAATATGCAGAAAAATCAGCAGGGAATCCTAATAATTACTGTGCAACACGTGTCCATGATTCCTCCAAAGTGCGGCGGAACCGCGGCAGAAGCCTGGCTTCTGCGGCGGTTCCGCTGCCGTATGATGACGTCACCCACCCAATTTTGCACAGTAACTTCTTTTATTCAGTGCTGAGTTCTCTGGGAATTTTTAATATTTATTCAAGAGTTGAGTATTCTGGGTTGTATTGGGGACTCGGTATTTCGATCGGATTATCGAACTTTGTCTAAGTGCTTTCCGGATAATTTTTTGAATATGTTAAAAAGTCCGACCGGATATAAATACCCAACTTTTCCCCTGCTGGATAATATCCAAGTGTTGGATTTTTGTGTGGTTTAAGGACGTTCTGAGTAGTGCAAGTAACGCGATGGTCCCTCTAGAAGACAACAAACCTTAACTCGATTATGTGACCGTCTTGAACTGCCCTTTGAACCTTCGGGTTTGGGGCAGTACGGCGTGCCACATGTGAGGCGTTGGCTTGACCCTTCTACGGCTGGACCGTTGGTACTGAGGCATGAAGTGAATGTCTTTGAACCTATTTCATGTGAGATGAGTGTTTTTCATTTTCTTTCATGTAAAAACTTGTATGTAATATTCTTTTATTTTGGGGCACTTCCAGGTTGCGGAAGATGTCACCTTTTGTATATTATTTACTTTTCCGCATTAGGATAGACCCAAGGAGGGGAGCACAAGTAACCGGGTTCTGGGGTCCAGTGGGAGACCAACTCGAGAAGTCGAGTCCGGGTCTCCTAACCCTAGAATTGGCAGGGTTGCTTGCCGCTCTCGTAGGGGTCTAGGGGTGTGGGATTGGCTATTCATCACGACCGTGGAATCCGTGTTTTATACTGGCTCGTATTGAAAACACGGACGTCCTAGTATATCCAATGTTTCATATGTTTCTTCTGCTGCGATATCTGTGATGTGATCATGTGATGTTCTGTGATAGATACAGTATATAGTATATATGATATATTATATAGACGTTACTTATGTTTTGCACCCGCACTAGCCCTGCCCTTCTCTGTCGTTAGTTACCTAACCTAACAGTGCACGAGGGGACATCGAGACGAATGCGGATGGCATAAGTGTACGTCATATCTATCTGTGATGTTTAGGTATTTAAATGATGGGACTTCATTAATGTGATTAATGAAAGAAAAGAAACCTAAGATGTTGTAGAATCAAATTTTAAATAAAAAAAGGGTAGCTACAGTTCTTGCTTTGCACAGCGGTATATGTGATATATCCTGCACCTTATTCGATGAGGAAAAGACCGAGATCCCTTCACCGGGAGTGACTCCTTTAGCAATAACTGGCAGATGCTACACACTCGATTTGACTTTTGATTGCTTCTATAGTTTCTGCTTTGCACAGTGATATATATGATATATCCCGCACCTCATTCGACGAGGAAAGGGCCGACGATCCCTTCACCGGGAGTGACCCTTTAGCAAAACTAGAAAAGCCTCAAAATCACTCCATTTTCAAAACTTCATTTGATTCTACAACGATATCAAGTTCATTACGCTCATGGTTTTCAGAAAAACCTGCGTAGCCCTCCGTCATTTCAGATAAGTAGTAGTTAGTATTCGTGCTACGTTTGTTGGCCTGCGTCAAGGCGTAGTGTGCGGTAGCTAACTAGTATTTACCTGCTTATGCATATGATGCAGATTGGATTAGGGTAGTCGTGCGACTTTGTTGGCCTGCGTCAAGGATCGTACGGGTGGGTTTAATTCAATCAGGAAATGACGGGTTGAACTTGACTAGCGCACTATGGTTTGTTGGCCTGCGTCAAGGTCATAGGACGCTAAGGGCAAAATATTATCGGGAATTTCAAGTGTTGAAATTTGCAATGAGATTGCATACCTTCTATGAGATAGTTGGATCCCGATACCCGCTGCGAGTAAGAGTTACTCCTGGGAGAGTTTTACACATTACAATTAGCCGATCAAGTAGGTGTCTAGAAAGGTGTTAACGAGGTTACGCCTCTGGGAAAACGAGGTTTACATTAATTAGGTTCGTGCGAAAGCACGGGGGACCTCCCTCAAAGTACCGACACTGGCCTGGCTGAAAGATTGGCGAACTTGTAGTGTGTAATTAATCCCGGCTAATCTTTCCTTTTAGGGTTTGAAGGAAGATTTGATAAAAAAACAGTGGGAGCCATCCTGATTAGATAAGATAATAACCAATCTGATCTTGCACGAGCATACGCTAAAGTGTTTTCTTCTCTCTCTCTCCAGGTAGCGACCATTTCATGCCTTAATCAAGATAATAATATGGATGTATTGACCGAACCCGCATGTTTTACTGTGCTGGGGAACGTTGGTTCCGTTCTTTCTTATAAGAGTTATAGGAATGAACAGGATATAGGGGAATACCAGGATTCCCATGCCACCCGATTGAAGAAAGTACATGTTGATGCATTTTCTTCGGGTGTGTTCGTTACAGAGAACTGTTTCTCCATTTGCTCTACGTCCTGGGTATTAGATACCGGGTCAGGATCCCATATATGTAATCAGTTACATGGGCTAAGGAAAGGTAAAGAACTTGGAGAAGGTGATAAAGACATTAGAGTTGGAAATGGTGCAATTGTTGCAGCTAAGACTATCGGGGAATATCACCTTGTATTACCAACTGGTAATACATTGGTTCTGAACGAATGCTATTACATGCCGAACCTGATATGCAACATTATATCGGTTTCTTTGTTGAGTAAAGAGGGATATAATTTTGTATTACAGGACAATGTTATGAACATTTTCCGTAACCAAAAGTTGGTTGGATCAGGCACGTTGTGCAATGGCATTTATGTTCTAAATCAATCAACAGTTCTGAGCATAACAAACACACACAAGAGGAAGAGTTCAGAACTGAACGAATCCTTCTTGTGGCATTGTAGACTGGGTCACATCAATGCGACACGATTAGCTAAGTTGCATAAGGATGGATATTTAAATCCGTTTGAATTTTCATCTTATGACACTTGCCAATCATGTCTCAAAGGCAAGATGACCAAAACTCCGTTTACGGGACACGGAGAAAGAGTTACCGAACTCTTGGGACTGATACATAGTGATGTATGCGGTCCCATGTCTACACATGCCAGGGATGGTTCTTCGTACTTCATTACATTCACTGACGATCTCTCTAGATTCGGATATGTGTTCCTGATGAAACACAAATCAGAAGCTTTTGAGAAATTTAGAGAATATAAACAAGAAGTCGAGAACCAAACCGGAAAAAGTATTAAAATCCTTCGATCTGATCGAGGAGGAGAATACTTAAGCAATGAATTCCTGGACTTCCTAAAAGAGAATGGGATTCTCTCTTAGCTGACTCCTCCATATACACCACAGCACAACGGTGTATCAGAACGGAAGAACCGCACCCTATTGGATATGGTGCGCTCTATGATGAGCACAGCTGAGTTACCTATTTCCTTCTGGGGATATGCACTGGAAACAGCTGCAGATCTATTGAATATGGTTCCCACCAAAACCGTGCCAACCACTCCATATGAGATATGGAAAGGAAAGAGACCATGTCTTAATTATGTTAAGATATGGGGTTGTCCGGCATATGTAAAAACGCAAAATCCGGACAAACTCGCGGCAAGGTCCATTCTGTGTAAGTTTATTGGATATCCCAAACATTCGCGCGGGTATATCTTCTACCACACCGAGGAACAAAAGGTGTTTGTTTCTCGACATGCCACCTTTTTAGAAAAGGAATTTCTTGAAAAAGAGATTAGTGGCAAGGAGGTAGAACTGGAAGAGGTTCCAGCAATACAGACTACAACAGAAGATTTGGTTGAACCAGAGGATTCAGTAGTTCCCAATGAACCTCAGCCTCTCCGCCGATCTAGTAGGGTTCCTCGCCCACCTGAGAGATACTACGGTTTTCTCATAGATGGTGGGAGCGAGGATTGCATCATGGAGGATGATGACCCAACTAGCTTCGAGCAGGCCATCACGAGTAGGGACTCAGTGAAATGGCTGGATGCTATGCGGTCCGAGATGGAATCCATGTACACCAACAAAGTATGGACTTTGGAAGTTGCTCCTGAAGGGGTAAAACCCATCGGGAGCAAGTGGATCTTCAAGAAAAAACTTGGTGTAGATGGGAAAGTGGAGACTTTCAAAGCTAGACTTGTTGCAAAGGATTTTCGTCAAAGACCAGGTGTGGACTATGACGAAACCTTTTCTCCAGTGGCTATGCTTAAATCCATCCGGATCATGCTTTCCATCGCTGCATATCATGATTACGAAATCTGGCAAATGGATATTAAGACCGCCTTTCTAAATGGTGATTTAGAAGAGTGCGTGTACATGACTCAGCCAGAGGGCTTCGTAGACAGTGGGAGCAGCGGGAAGGTGTGCAAGCTGCTTAAATCCATTTATGGATTAAAGCAAGCATCGCGGAGTTGGAACATCTGCTTTGACGTCGTTATCAAAGAGTTTGATTTCATCAAAAACCCAGATGAACCTTGTATCTACAAGAAGGTAGCAGAGAGTAAGGTTGTTTTCCTCGTATTATACGTGGACGACATACTCTTGATAGGAAATGATATTCCTATGCTGCAATCGGTTAAGCTCTTCTTATCACAAAGATTCTCAATGAAAGATCTTGGTGATGCCTCCTGCATATTGGGAATTAGGATCTATAGAGATCGATCCAAACGGATTTTGGGATTGTCCCAATCCAGGTACATTGACACCATACTAAAGAGGTTTAGTATGGAAGAATCCAAGCGTGGGAACATGCCCACGATCTCTGGAGTCACTCTCTCCAAAGAGATGTCTCCCAAGACTGATTTGGAGAGAGCTCGCATGCAAGGGATACCCTATGCTTCGGCTGTAGGCTCTATCATGTATGCGATGCTGTGTACCAGACCCGATGTAGCATACTCACTAAGTGTAGTGAGCAGGTATCAAGCTGATCCTGGAGAGAGTCACTGGACAGCTGTGAAGAGCATTCTCAAGTACTTACGAAGGACTAAAGAGATGCTCTTGGTGTATGGTAACGGAGAACTCCAAGTGGAGTCCTTTACCGATTCGAGCTTCCACAGTGATAAGGACGACTCTAAGTCGCAGTCGGGATTTGTCTTTACCCTTTACGGAGGGGAGGTTAGCTGGAAGAGTTCCAAGCAAGAAACCGTGGAAGACTCGACGATGGAGGCTGAATACATCGCTGCCAACGATGCTGCCAAAGAGGCTGTCTGGATCAAGAAGTTCATCACTGAACTTGGAGTGGTTCCATCCATTGAGCATCCAATACCTTTGTATTGCGATAACAATGGAGCGGTGGCTTTGGCCAAGGAACCCAGGTCCGATCAGCGATCCAGGCATATTCTGAGGCGGTATCACCTGATCCGGGAGATAGTTGATCGCCGGGAGATCGAGGTCAGGAGGGTTGACACGAAGAACAATACGGCGGATCCACTCACGAAGGCCATTCCCCAGATACAGTTTGAGAGACTCTTCGGGATGCTCGATATGCGACACTACAGCAGCTGGCCCTAGTGCAAGTGGGAGATTGTTAGTTGTATGTATGCCCTAGAGGCCAGTATTGTACAGATGATGTATATTATATTGGATGCTTGGACATATATAGAGATGACTTTCTTGCTTGATATGATAGTATGCTATCTGGTTGCTCTTTATCTTAACATGTACACTTGTCTCGTTAAACTGTCTTATAGTTACATGTTGATAAAGCCCTTAGGATGTGTACTTGACTATCTGGACTATGATGCAGATCATACTAGTGGGGACATGGTAGTCCATAAGTACATCCTTCAAGGTCCCTAGTCGTGGGTGTATCGAGACGGGGCATCGATATACCGGTGTAGACTAGCGTATACGCTTCTCGACCCATGAGATGGGCGATGGATGATCCCATATCCATTGGTGTTTGACATCAGAGATGGTATACGGGTGCTCAGTGGAGACTGGGTATACTGGACGGACACGCCGAGAACTCCCAGATGGTATTATACCTCACGTCAGATGGCAGTTCTCAAGTGACACTTGTACAGGTTAGTCTGTAGACCCGAGATCGTCATAGAGTCTTGTGTGATTCCCACTGTGCTTTGATCTCCACCTTACCACGTCCATGAGGGCGTGCAAAACGGTGGTCTTTGGGCACAGTCCCGAGTCACATGGAGGCAATGAGCGATAGAAGGGGTTTTGTCTCTCCCGGTATTGGGGGTTGATGTTGCGCTGTGCTCGATTGGCCGTAACAGGGAAGTCCCTGGCCAGAGCTAATCAGAGATTTGCTGGTAAGTGTTACTAGTAGTTTCTTGACCCGTTATGAGCCTCACATCGGCACGACTTATCGGTTATTGGGATCTGACGTTTACCACCCCTAGACTTTATATGCGACATATCAGACGAACAGACCGGACTGTACGGTAAGTGTTACTGGTTGGATTCACAGGAGTGTGAGCGGTCTAGCTCGTCGATCTTCTGATTGCTCAATACCCGGATGGCCGTTACGTTTAGCAGACCGCTTGCGGCTTGTGGGTGCTTGATATGATCATCATCTGCTACCGGCGTATTGACGAGTCTTTAGAGTCCTACACAGAGGTTTCCTGGCTCAAGCGAAACGAAATAGGAGCGCATATGAGATATGTGAAGGACCGAGAATAATGCGTGTATGTGATACCGTATTTCATTCTCGCGATGAATGTATCGATTGGTTATATGCGATATAATTTAGATATCGAATCAAGGATTGATTCGATAAGCCGATACATAGGATACTAGTCGGTTATATGCGATATGACCGGATCGTTAAATCAAGTGTTGATTTAATGATTTAATGTATAATTATATATTTGATATATTACTTTGCATTAACTAGCATTGGTTCATTTTAAAAGGATTTTCTCACTTGATGCACATTGTATATGTGATATATTTTTTGTGCACTTGTTTGTATCATGTTTGATGATACTTGCTCACTTGGGTTTGTGTAAAGATTAAACCATGGTTATATGAATGGTTAGGGTTTTGATTATTTACTTATTTATTTATTTATTTATTCATTTTGGATATTATTAAGAATGGTGGCTTATTTTGTTTCTATGTTGAAGCTTCTTGAAGCTTTGAACAAGTCCACCATTCTTATCTCATCCTTAACCCTAACCATTCCAACTAACCTTAGTTTAATCTCTACACTTGACCATGGTTAGTATATGATAAGTATTCATATTAGTTTCATTTTTAAATATGAAACTTATTATATTCTTTCTTCTTCTTCATCTTCTTCTTCAAGAAAAACCTTGCCTTCATCAATGGCAACTTGAGCAATAGTGTGAGAAATCCAATTCTAAAGTGAACCCACCTCCTATTTCTTCACCCTCTACCTCTTGCCAATTAGTATAGGGTGTTTTCTTCACAAGTTTCACAACTTGGTGAAGTTGGAGCTTGAACTTGTGATGCCTCGACGTAGATCATCTTCGGCACGAAGCCGACGACCTAGTCCGCCCATTTCTCCGATGAAGCCGACGATTGAGTTCGGGATTCGAGATGGACAGCGAGAGGACGCTTACGTGGAGCTAAGGAAGTGGAGAACCGGATCTACAAAGGTTGTAGCCTCTCTCCTTTAGTTAAGATGTTAACTAGTTTACTGTTTCGCCTAAATTTCTAGTCGACGATCCGTATTAGGGTTTCTCGGTACCCATAAAATTTGAAATTGGCATGGTTGATGCCTTGTGAGACCTATATAGTGTGCCTAGGAACCCTACAATTTTAAACGCCAGGCATTCTGGAATTCCCCTTTGGGGGTTGGAATTGCAACACTAACGGCCAATTTTGTCCCCTTGCAGTGAACATGTCTTTCGATACTTCATTCCCATTTGTTCGTTCGGAGGAAGGGTTTCCCGAAGCGGCCGTGGACCGCGAAGTCCTAGCTATGATTAGGGACCATGACCCGGAATATAAGAGTCTCCACCTTTGGGGGTCGTGGTACAACCAGATTATCATGGGTCGACGGAGTTTTTCGTGTGCAGTGCCTTCAGAGCCTATTACGGCGATCCACTATGCCAGCCCACCCCCGGTGCAGTATGCCGTGGAGATGGTCGATTGGACTTCAAAGGGCTTTCTTCATCCCGCTATAGACGCAATTCCGGTTCAGCGTCCCATAGTTTTGGATATCCTGGGACGCCGTATTTGTCAAGGCGAGGCGTGACCTTGGGGGCAATCATATAACATAGGTCTGATCCCCCGCCACCCGATCGGCTATCTGCTATGGGCTCGCTATATTCTGTCGGCGAAGAAGTCGCAGCTGATAAGGCTAGGGTTATACACTGTCGTTTATGTTTCCCTCTTCCAATATCCCACTCTTCCCACCTGGTGGTTTAAGGCCTTTTTGGAGCAGTGGAACATTCCTACTCACACTTTCCTCGCAATGGACCGGAAAGTGTCGATTTCTCTGGAGGAATTCACAGAGGTCTCCGGTTTACCGGTTATAGGGGAGCACTATGAGGAGTTGCTTCCTACAGACTAGTATGTCTTCGGTGCTAAGCCGGCAGTAAGGGGCCTCACTCCGGAGAATGTTGTTCAACATCAATTCCCAAGTCTGATAAAAGTGTTGAACATCTATGAGGCCCTTTTCATCGAACGTGGGAGTCGCAGAGTTAGCTTCGAGGATTTCATTGCTCGGTTCTTTCACCCAAACGTCCTCTCGGCAGAAGCTGCCAAGTTTGCCACACTTGATGACCCTTTCGGTCTAGGTTTGGATAACCTGCCGGTGAAGGAAATAGACCAAAAGGGTTTTTTCCTTCCTAACTCGCCGACTGTGTCTTTTTCGGAAGTTGCAGCCCCCAGGATGGACGAGGAGGCCTTCTTCTTAGGATTTCTTGGGTTATGGCTGAGTTGGTTTGCGCTCACGATGCATTCTCGCCATATGTGGCCCTCTGTCTTTTACCCAGCTCACCGGATGACCATTGGGGTAAAAGTGGCTGTTGGGATCGCCGGCTTGGCGCACCTGTATCACGGCCTCAGTCAAGCGGCGAATGCTAATGAGCCTGGGGTACTGCACGTGATCTTCCCGATGCACTACTTCGTATCATGGCTCGAGCTACACACATCGGGCGTCTTCGGCATGCACAAAAGGCCCTCATTCTATGACAGGTGCAGCTTCTCTCGAATCATACAGTTGATTGGCGCATCAATTGTGACTCCATCGCCACGGAATGCCAGGAGTTTACTCCTTCGCCCCCACACCGTTGGAGACGGGGTGTCTTTCATCGACAAGGTGCTGACTATTGGAAAGGCATCTACCACTGCGGTGCGGCCATTGCAAGACACTTTCAAAGATGGGACCTCAGTTTTGACGGCCCGGGAGACCCTCCATCTATATTCTATCAGACCGGGCTTCCTGGTGTTCAGGCAGAACGGTGCAGCGATTTTCATGAGATACAACCCGCATCGTTTCGCCCAACAACTGAGCTACAATCAAGGGGTACCACTGGAGGCTTTCCTATCGGAACCTGCTGCTACTGAAGAAGGGATGGAGAGCGCGCTGCATCACTTCATGCGTTTGAATACGGGTTCCTACTTTTTTATCAGTGAGCCGGCTTGCGCCTCACGACTCCTCAAGGTATATACAGAATGGTACAGTCATTCGACGGGAGCCGTTATAAAGGAAGAAAAGCAATTGCTGGTCGACCGTAAGGGTGTGCCTCCAGGTAGTGACCGCAAAGCTCCTCTAGTGCCAAGGACCCCGGTAGTTCCCCTCTGAAAGATGCTAGGGCCGGACCACCACGTGCGCAGACTCCTCCATGCGGATTGCCGCTTCCTGATATTGCGGATGCACCACCAGCGCCCTGTGCTCCAGTGGAGATAGTGGTTGTAGCCTCGCCGAAGTCTGGTGTGGGTGCGGACATCGGGACCCGCCGCCCCAAGGTTCCTGCAAAGCGCAAGTCGATCCCGGGTGCACCTAGGGCTGGTGGGCAGAAGAAGAAAAAGAAGTCGCTCTTCGCAGCTGACGTTGTGTTCGGTCAGGAACCCCACGCTCCCTATGGTGAGGGCCTGGGTGAATACGGGACCAACAGGGGCTTAGTCATGCCGCCGGATGACACGGACTTGGAGGCCGCCATTGTAGCTTCAGAGCGGTTGGCGAGGCGCGACGCGTGGCTAGCTAAGCTTGCGCAATCAGGTAATCACTAGTCGCATTTTTTATTGCATCATATCTTTATTATTGCCTTTGACTAACGTTTTTCCTTTCTTTTCTTCAAACAGGCATCACCACTGAAGAGGCCATTGCCGCCTCCCTCAAGACTTTCCAAGAGGAGGAACGACTTAGAGCGTCCTTAGGCCTTGGTACATTTCGATTCATCAAGTCTTTATTCTCCTTGTGTTATGATCGATCTAATCTCCCCTTTTTTTATCGCAGGAACCACAATGCCGATCCCGCCAGGTGACGCGGAGACTCTTCCCGGGCCAGCCGCTGATGCTTCTGCCTCCTCGGGGCTACCGCGAGAGACCTGACTTGAAGAGCCGATGAGAGATGCCTTGAAGGCTCTGGAGGCATCTCTAAAAGAGGACGACGACACCTTGATGAAAGAAGCGTCGAAGAGGTCCATCGCGACGGCCCGGGAGGAGAGGAAGCGATTGAGGCGCGAAGCGAAGGCACGCAGGGCGGCTTTGGCCATTGGAGCGGGCCCAAGCACCATCCCTAGTGCTGATACTCCCTCAGATGAGCCCCCGGTCGCCTTGTCTACAACTTACAGATAGGCGGTGAGCGCCAATAGGGAGGCTAACGATAAGTCCACCTCAGGTAATATTTCATTCAGAATTTTGTTGTAAGAATTATAAAGCTGTCGGTTCTTATATATTCTGTCCTGCAGGGCCAAGTCCAACCGAGGGGGAGGCGGAGACCGTCGAACCTGAGGGGCCAGAGGAAGAGGTATTGGTCGGAGCCGAGCCGATGGCGGACGACAGAACCGGGATTGCCGGGCCCGAGCTAGTGGCTGACGAAATGGTCGCGTTCACTATGCCTGAGCAGGTGGCCGATGCCGAGCCCGAGGTAGCAGCGGACGGAGCACCTGAGACCGATGACCCCGTGGCGACGGCGGACGAGACAGCCGTGACTGCTGAGCCCGAGGGAGTAGCGGGTGAGGTGGACATGATTCCTGAGGACGAGCCTACCGCTCTTTCTCAAGAGTCTGGCAATGCTCCGGTCATAGCTCTCACTGGCTACGGCCCTCCGCCGTCTCCTGGCCTCGCGAGCACGACGACGGCCCCCGTAGAGTCTGGGGATGAGGCCACGGGTGGTGGACTTATGTCGATGGAGGAGGGAGACGCCTCCGTCTCGGCTGGAGGCTCATCAGGTAAATTTCGGATTATCGTCCTCTTTTTTTTATCTTGCAATCTTTCCTGACAGGTTTACCCTTGTTTTTTAACGCAGGTGCGGCCAGTGTCGATACTCCATTGCTCGAGGGAGCGCCGTCAACTACTACCTTGGCGGTGGTCATCTCTCAACCCTCTCTCGTACCATCGAAGATGTTGGAAGGTATGGGTTTGTAACTTATTAATCTTATCTTTCAGACGCATAATTTATGTACTAAAGTCGTACTGTTGTGTCTTTTCAGGAGTGCTTTTTGACCATCTTTATCAGGTGTTGCTCCCACACTTTTCCTTCCCATCTGAACTCGCTTCTCCCTCCAGTGGCGCTGGTGAGTATAGTTTCCAACTGATGTCTTTCTTTTTTTTAGTAATGGAATTATTTCTAATTTTCCCTTGTCCTGATTGCAGTGCTACAAATCGAAAGAGGAGACGAAAGATCGGTCGCGTCACCGGCCCCTCCGGCCTTTCCACCTGCTGCAGCTGGTATAGTAGACTATCTCATCAATAACTTTTTCATATTTCTTGAACCGTCATCTAATCACATTTTGTCGTTTCAGCTGTCGTTCCAATCTCGGTGCCGTTTGAATCTCGCGTTACGATGCCGTCAGGCCCTTTCTTGAGACGTCCATCCTTGAAAGGCGCCTCGAATAGTCTGCGCATGGTGAGCGACTATATTGAGGAGCTTGACATCGAGACTCCTACGTCTGCCGCAGATTTTGCTACGGCGGTTAACCCAATGCTGGTGATACTCGTGAACTTCCATAATGAGGACATCGTCGCGTCTTGGGTTAACCACTGCAGGGAGATCGAGGCCCGCCTGCATCAACTGGAGTTTATGCGCCCTGCTCCCGAGACCTTAGCCGCAAGCAATCAAAGAGCAGCGTGGATTGAGCACAACGCTTCTTACGTCCGCCACTTGGAACAATAAGCGGCTTTAAGGCTGAGGGAATACCAAGAGACCTCGAGCGAGACGGTTCGTCTGCGTGCTGAGGTTGAGGCGAATGCTGCCCAAGTGAAGGCTATCTTTGAGGGCCTCCTGGAACGCATCTCTCATGGGCTAAACTTGAAGCGAAAGCTTGATGTCGCCGAGCGTGACACCCCAGGCCGCGAAGCTGCTCATCAGGCCGTTGGGGAGCAGCTTGCATCTTTCTTGCAGCAGCGGGCTCAAGTGGAGGCAGAACTGGCGGTGGTGGCCAATCAGGAGAAAGCGTGGAAGGAGGTGCGTGAACAATTGGTAGAGCTATGAAAGACACTTCCTTCCTAGTAGTTCCTCTTGTATCCATATACTTGTAAAAAAAAATTCTTTTTTGAATAAGATGTATCCATTCTTTATTCTTTTGTACGCTTCACCTTGTACTTGATTAAATTAATAAATAAAGGTACACATTTTTCTTTGCAATGTCTTGTACTATTTCTTTGCTTTCTCCCTTCTCTTATTATCAGCATGCTGTCTTGATAAACATAATTGACAGATAATAGAGTAAGCATCTAGATTTCTCCAAGAGATAGCGATGGCTTAGGCCGCAGATTCAGATCTGCTGCCTAAGACTTTTCAACTCTATGAGCCGTGAGGGTCACATAGAGACTTTTCTCCCTACGGATCGAGAGGATCTCGTAGGTGGATTTTCTCCTTAGGAATCGTGAGGATTCCTAAGTGTGTTTTCTCTTATAAGTCGTAAGGATCCTATAAGAGAATTTTCCCTCTTACGAGTCGAGAGGACTCGTAAGTGGTTGTTTCCCTCCTTGTCGAGATTCAACTTTGGAGAGTGAAACCCATGGATAGTATACAAGAGACCGTTTTAGACCAACTTGTAGGGTCCCAGTGCTTAGGAAACAAGTTTTTTGATCCCTGTTGCCTAAGGCTTTATCTTTCAAGTTGAGACGAATCGGGAATTTCCTGCGGAGACACTAGTTTCTCTGCGAGCCGACGCGAATCAGGAGGCTCTCATCAAGGACGCTAGTTTCCCTGAGTTGAGGAGTTTGCCAAGGACACTTGTTTCCCTGGTGTTGAAACGAATCGAGAATTTCTCGCGGAGACGCTAGTTTCTCTGCGAGTCGACGCGAATCAGGATTTTCTTCGTCAAGGACACTTGTTTCCCTGAGTCGAAGGATTTTGCCGAAGACATTGGTTTCTTCGGGGTTGAGACGGATCGGGAATTTCTCACGGAGACACCGGTTTCTCTGCGAGCCGACGCGAATCAGGAGCCTCTCATCAAGGACGCTAGTTTCCCTGAATTGAGGTATTTGCCAAGGACACTTGTTTCCCTGGTGTTGAAACGAATCGAGAATTTCTCGCGGAGATGCAAGTTTCTCTGGGAGTCGACGTGAATCAGGATTTTCTTCGTCAAGAACACTTGTTTCCCTGAGTTGAAGGATTTTGCCGAAGACACTGGTTTCTTCGGGGTTGAGACGAATCGGGAATTTCTCACGGAGACACTAGTTTCTCTGCAAGCCGACGCGAATAAGAAGGCTCTCATCAAGGACGCTAGTTTCCCTGAGTTGAGGAGCTTGCCAAGGACACTTGTTTCCCTGGTGTTGAAACGAATCGAGAATTTCTCACGGAGATGCTAGTTTCTCTGGGAGTCGACGCGAATCAGGATTTTCTTCGTCAAGGACACTTGTTTCCCTGAGTCGAAGGATTTTGCCGAAGACACTGGTTTCTTCGGGGTTGAGACGAATCAGGAATTTCTCACGGAGACACTGGTTTCTCTGCGAGCCGACACAAATCAGGAGGCTCTCATCAAGGATGCTAGTTTCCCTGAGTTGAGGAGCTTGCCAAGGACACTTGTTTCCCTGGTGTTGAAACGAATCGAGAATTTCTCGCGGAGATGCTAGTTTCTCTGCGAGTCAACGCGAATCAGGATTTTCTTCGTCAAGGACACTCGTTTCCCTGAGTTGAAGGATTTTGCCGAAGACACTGGTTTCTTCGGGGTTGAAACGAATCGGGGTGTTCCTGTGGAGACACTGGTTTCTCTGAGGGCCGACGCGAATCAGGAGTCTCTCATCAAGGACGCCAGTTTCCCTGAGTTGAGGTATTTGCCAGGGACACTGGTTTCCCTGGAAGCTGAACTAATCTGTGGTGGTCTTTCAGGTTTTATATAAGTTACCGTCAAAACCGTGAAGCTAGGGACTTGATCTTCGCTTCGTTAGCTGGCGCTGCGTCTGTTGCATCAAGACAAAAGTCGCGGTTGTCTCTAGGTTGTTGGTGAACCATTGAGGTTTGGCTTCGTTTTTTGGCGGAGCCTATTGAGAAGGTATGATTCCCTCTTTGTTTGCGCCCTTGGATTGTATACAGGGATCGATGTGATCTCAACTGTAGGGCAAAAGTTTCATTCATCATTTTTTTTTATTTCTGCGATGCTCTATCATTTCAGCTTTAAATCGCGAAAGTCGCGATTGCACAATCATTTCGACTATTTTTCGCGGTGTCCAATCATTTCAGCTGTTTATTTTATTTCTACTCGCTGCTTTTTTATTGTGAGTTGCCCAATCATTTCGGCTATTTTGTATGCATACGTTTTTACTTGCTGCTTTTTATTGCAAGTTGCCCCATCATTTCGGCTATTTCGTATGCATGTGCGGCCTACTGGCTTTTCACCGTAAACCTGAAATTAGACACCGATTCCGGCATCAACACCGCTACAACTGGGATATTGCCAGGAGCGAATCATCATTTGCCTCTGTCGATGTCGAACAAAGGCGGCTTAGCGAACAGGGTTAGGGTCCTGTCTACTAAGGCTTTTGACTTCATGAGCCGTAAGGGTCTCACAAAGGTATTTCTCCCTACAAGTCGTGAGGATCTTGTAGGTGTATTTTCTCCTTAGGAATCGTGAGGATTCCTAAGTGTATGTTCCTCTGTAAGTCGTAAGGATCCTACAACAGGGTTTTCTCCTTGTAAGTCGAGAGGACTTATAAGGGTTGTTCATCATGCGTACATATCCCCAGTCACGGATGGGACTTGGTTAGGGAAATGTTTATTCGCGCCCGTGGATTATATACAAGGGTCAGTATTGAACCACTTGTAGGGCAATATCGCAGGTTGTGGGGGGTTTGCTTAAGCACAGGTTTAGGCCTCTGTAACTTAAGACTTTCAAATCTTATGAGCCGTGAGGGTCCCATAAGAGAGTTCTCCTTACGAGTCGTGAGGATCTCGCAAGTGTATTTTCTCCTTAGGAATCGTGAGGATCCCTAAGTGTGTTGCTCCCTTGTGAGTCGTAAGGATTTCACGCGGGTGATTTCTCCTTACAAGGTCGAGAGGACCTTGTAAGTGTCCTTTAACGAGGTTGCGCCCTTTCGGGTTTTCACAAACACTCGCCGGTAGTCCTGCTGTTTTTACTCACGGAGCCCTTTCGGGTTTTCATCCGTGCCCATTTTTCTTATGGACGTACCGTTTTTTTTATTCTTTTTATTCTTTTTTTACGAGGTCACGCCCTTTCGGGTTTTCACGAACACTCGCCGGTAGCCCTGCTGTTTTTACTCACGGAGCCCTTTCGGGTTTTCATCCGTGCCCATTTTGCTTATGGACATACCGTTTATTATTATTTTTTTAATTTTTTTTTATATTCCTTTTTTTATTCATCTCGTCAGCCTAAGGATGCTGCGGTAGTAGTTTAAGGACGTTTCGGTCCGTCATTAGTTTAAGGACGTCTCGGTCCGTCATTAGTTTAAGGACGTCTCGGTCCGTTTAGGAGAAGGTCGGCTACTACTTACAGAGTTTGAGCTTAGGAAGATAGCGAGCGGACATAGTCGTCGTCATCTATCATTGACTTGGGCTGTGGCTTATCAAGCGTAGTATTTCTTCAGGAAACGACCGTTTATTGGACTGAAAGGCCTTTCACCGTGCATATCCATGAGTAGATAGGCTCCACCCTGGTAGACCTTGTCTATTATATACGGGCCTTCATAGTTTGGCTCGAATTTTCCCCGCTTGGCGCGATTGGGGATCATAGCTATTACTTAGTAGTTTATGGTTTTCAGATGCAAAATCCATTTGAGAAATACTTTTCCTACCCACTATTAATCCATATTCTCAATATAGTCATCATAACCTACAATTTATATGATACAGTCTAACATGGCCCATGAGTACGTCAGGATTAAGGACTGGATGTATGTGAATTGGCAACAACGTATGCAACCTAAGTTTGTCACTGGAGTTTCTGCTTTCATTGAATTTGCACACACACATAATAAGAATGAGAAGACAGTAATGTGGCAGAAGAAGAAGGAGAAGACAGTAATGTGGCAGAAGAAGAAGAAAATGACATTCCTTGTTCTCTGTTTCAGCATCAATCTTCTGATATGAACTAATGATGGTTTTCACATTGGCTTTTCCTTTTAGAGACTTCTTAGTGTCCAATGGAAAGTATACATCAGATTTGTGCAGGTCAGGTTCTTCTATGACTTTCAAGAGTTTCAACCGATTCTGTAAATTACACCCTTGTTGGGTGATACTTTTACCACTTCTCACTGCAGGTGCGCTCTCTAATATCCATTTTGAATATAATATTATAGATATTCATGCCTGTTTATGTCAAAATTACTTATATTGTCAATGTTTGATTGTCTAGTTGTTAGTGATGCGTCCATATCAGGGACAGAGGACACTCCCGTTCCTTCAGGTATGTTTATATATCATATAGTGCATGTATATTGATTTAGAATGCTATATCATAAATATACACACATTCCTTTTACTCTTACTTAGATAGTAATTTTTATTATTATCTAGCTATAGGTGGTGACAGTAGTTGACAATAAAATTTATCATCCTAGAAATTATGATTTTTATATGTGCTCGCATGCGGTAATGATTGTAAGTCGTGGACCTTGTCTAGTCGTCCAACTCTTTATCATGTGCTGCTTGATGAGATTAGATTTGCGCCTGATGATCTACAAGAGCTTGTTCACTCCCTGTCTTACGTATAAGCAGCGCTATATGCGAGTTTACCTTGTTAATATGTATGTACTGAAATTAATTAATATTATTCAAATTTTGATACATGCAGATACCAGAGGAGCACATCTTCTATCTCTGTAGGTAAGGCTTTGAATTTGTTGATTTTGGTATTTCTTGTCAATTTTATAGACCAGTATGTGCTAAATATAATGTTCTGACGGTTGCTAGAGGAAGGCAGCATTCGAGGCTGCTGACCCAAGTCCTGGACGCCGCACACGGACGGCACCACAGAGGTTGGGAGAGCGGCCAAGGACTGGGCCCTAACAGGGTTGGACTCCACCCCGGCGGTTACTTCCTCCATCTCCAGTGAGCGACGTGTCCAGCAGGAACTGGAGAGCTTGAGGGCCACCATTCAGGAGTTGAAGGAGATGCTGGTATTTATACTACTTTATAGTAAAATATCATGTCATATTATAGATATCAACATATCTATAATTAGTACGTAGCCTGAGCTTATTTGGTTGTAGACTTAGGTTTGATTAATCATACATACATATTTAATTAAAATAAACAACGGTTTTCCAAACTAGATATCCAAATGGGGTTTCGAAATAACTTGATAATGATACGAATTCGAATAATACACAGTTCTTACACGCTTATTACACACGTTAGGTCCAGACGCGACAGGGTACAGCGCCGAATTGCATGGTTTATTGACCGAGGAGATGGCGCGCCAGATTCTAGCGTTTATCAGAGGTGGAGCTGGACCAAGCTAGGGTAGCTTTTTGATTCTTATTTTTTGAAACATGTATTTATTTATATGATACATATTGTACTACATTTTGAAACGATATTGATATTGATATTGGTTTATATTTATATCATATTCAGTTTTTTGGTTTCTTTTGTATATTATATGCGTGAGATGTGATTATGAATACTGCGATATATGTTGTGTGATGATTAATTTTATATTTGATTGATGTATATATTATTGTGCACAGGGCGAGAAAAAATCAGGCAGCCCTTTTTATAAAAAAAACAGATAATATGTACCTACGGATTAACTCGTAGGTACATATGTTGCCCCTACGGATTCAACCGTAGGGGCACAATATCAACATTAACTGATATTTTCCCCCCTGATCTCAGTGTCAGGGGGTTGGCAGTGCCCCTACGGATATATCCGTATGGGCAAACAACAGCCCCTACGAAGTTATCCGTAGGGGCAAAATATCAGAAATCCTGATATTTTGCCCCTACGGATTTGTACCTACGAATGTATCCGTAGGGGCTATGACTTAGACCTGCGGATGAATCCGTAGGTACAAATAATATATTTAAAAAAACCGTAATTAAAATAAGGTTTTTGTCCCTACGGCCTACTCCGTAGGGACTACAGGACCTACAGTTATATCCGTAGGGGCAGGTTTTTGTCCGTAGGGGCAAGTTTAGGGCTTCAACTTGCACCTACGGCGTTTGCACCTACATGTTATTTTCTTTCCCCTACGGACATATCCGTAGGGGCAGTGGTTTGCCCCTACGGGTTAATCCGTAGGGGCAACCCCTCTTGTAGTAGTGTAGGCCTTTTGACCACTAGCACGAGTTCGTCTTGGCGGAATGTCCTCGGCCGGGTCAATCTTTCATATGAGCGCGTCATCTTTGCATTATAGGCCTCCAGATTTTGTTACACTATGAGCCGTGTTTCATCAAGGGCATCAAGCTCCTCAAGCCAAAGGTGAGCATTTTCTTCGTCCGTCAGCTCGTAGTGGACTGCCACCCGTAGAGAGGGTAACTCTATCTCGAGAGGGAGTACTGCTTCTGTACCGAATACCAATGCGTACGGCGTTGTGTTCGTGGCCGTCTTGAACGTAGTTCGATATGTCCAGAGAGCTTCTTGCAGTCTCTCGTGCCAGTCCTTCTTATTTCGGGACACCGTCTTCTTTATGATCTTCGTCAAGGTCTTGTTGAAAGCCTCAGCTAGACCGTTAGCTCGCGGATTATAAACTGAGGAATATCTCCAGTCTATATTATGCTGCTGCGTGAAGCGACTGATCTTGTAGCTTCTGTAAGCTGGCCCGTTATCGGAGACGGTCCATCGTGGGGTTCCAAACCGATATATGACGTGCATTTTGAAGAAATGGAGGATATTCTCCGTCTTCACTTCTCTTAACGGTACTGCTTCTGCCCATTTGGAGAAGTAGTCAGTCGTCACCAGGATGAAACGATGTCCCCTGGACGATGCTGGTTCGATGGGGCCGACTATGTCAGTTCCCCACATTTCGAATGGCCAGCTAGCCACCGTTGGATGGAGTGTATTTGGATGCTGGTGTATGAAGTCTCCATGAATTTAGCATGAGTGGCATTGCTTCGTATATTCGAGGCAGTCCTGAATCATCGTGGGCCAGTAGTAGCCCATCCGTTTGATATTTGACTTCATCTTTGGGCCTGCTTGGTGAGAACCGCAGAGTCCGTCGTGAACTTCCTGAACAACTCTTTTCGCTTCGTCAGGTCCCAGACATCTCAACCACAGAGAATCAAATGACCTCTTGTACAGAGTATCATTGACGAAGGCGAAAGACAAAGCTCATTTCATAAGCTGATATCATGAGGACGCATCTTCAGGCATTCGACGGGATTTGAAGTAGTCTATAAAGACTTCTCTCCAATCTTCAACATCCTCTTGGTCTTTTACTTATAGGGTCATCTGCTCAATCGCTTCCTTTTCTTCGGATGATTCCGGAGATATTTCTGCTGTGGCAAGCGCCCGACGGCTTTGTACCACAATTCTGACGTCATCGAGATTCTCGTCAGCCAATTCTTTAGCGAGTTTGGCCAACGCGTCCGCTTTGCTGTTTTCCGCGCCCGGTATGTTCTCCAAAGTGTAGGAAGGGATTTGGGTCAACAATTGTTGCACCTTTTCGCCGTACTTCACCAATTCTGGTTTGCATGTCTGGTAGTCGCCGTTTACTTGACTAACGACCAGTTGGGAATCTCCATATATGAGGAGGTTTTCAATTCCCATGTCGATGGCGATCTCGAGGCCTGCTATTAAAGCTTCATATTCGGCTTCATTGTTTGTCCTCGGTTCTATTAATGAGAAAGCAAAGCGCATTATCCCCCTTGTGGAGTCACGAAGATAAGGCCTACCCCCGATTTGATTATAGGGGTGTTTTGTTTGCGCTTCTTCATGGAAGACGCTCGATCGAAATAAAGCTCCCATCGGGTATCACCACCGTCGATCGCATCAAACGCATATTCGTCTGGAAGATCGCAATCCAGAGGAGAATTGGCGGGTATCGGATGCTCAGCGAGGAAGTCGGCAATGGCCTGGCCTTTTACTGCCTTGAGAGGCCGATAGGTTATCGAGAACTCCATCAAGAGTAGGGACCATTTAGCGAGTCGCCCCGTCAATATGGCCTTCGACATTAAATATTTAAGGGGGCCCACCTTCGAAATGAGACAGACCTCATGCGCCAACGCATAGTGCCTAAGTTTCGTTACCGCGAAGATTAACGCTAGGCAATGTTTCTCAATGGGGGAATAGTTGCTTTCTGCCCCCAGTAGGACTCGACTTAAATAGTAGAGTGCTCTTTCTTTCCCTTGGTCGTTCTCTTGTGCCCATAATGCACCTAAGGAACCTTCGAGGGCCGTTGTATAAAGGATGAGAGGCTTTCCCTTGACCGGAGCAGCCAACACTGGCGGGTTCTACAGGTATTGCTTGATCTCGTCCAGCGCGCTTTGGCATCTTTGGTCCCAGACGAACGGGGTTCCTTTCTTCATCAGGTGGCTGTAAGGACGGCACTTGCCTGAAAGGTTGGCTATAAATTGCCGTATATACGCGAGCTTCCCTTGGAGAGACCGCAGCTGTTTGAGAGTCCTTGGCAGAGGCATTTTCATGATCGCCTTGATCTTTGACGGATCTATTTCGATACCTCGGTGTCGGGAATGAATCCTAGGAATTTGCCTGAGGAAACTCCGAATGCGCACTTAAGAGGGTTCATCTTCAAGTTGTATTGTCGAAGGCGTTGAAATACGGTCTTCAGATGTTCTAAATGCTCCTCATATGATTTGCTTTTAACCACGAGGTCGTCAATATAACATTCGACAATTTCATGTATAAGGTCATCGAAGATCTTCGTCATGGCGCTCTGATAGGTGGCACCGGCATTCTTTAAACCGAAGGGCATCACCTTGTAGCAGAATATACCCAAAGGGGTCCTGAAGGCGGTGTGCTTCTGGTCTTCGGGATGCATCTTTATCTGATTATACCCTGATGAGCCGTCCATGAAGGAGAAAACCTCGTGAGTGGACGTATTGTCTATCATCAGTTCGATGACTGGTACTGGGAAATCGATCTTCGGGCAGGCTTTATTGAGATCCCGGAAATCCACGCATATGCACACTGTCCCATTTTTCTTCATCACCGGGACTATGTTGGTAATCCATTCAGGGTATTGAACTTCCTGGATGAAGCCAGAGTCGATCAGCTTCTTGACCTCAGCATTGATACTCATCTCAAGCTCGAGCCGCATTCTTCTTGGCGCCTGTTTGACAGGCTTGACGTCCGGAGATATCGCCAATTTTTGCACAGCAATTTCTGGATCTAGTCCCGGCATTTCGGAATAGTTCCACGCGAAGCAATCTCTATGCTGTAGAAGCACGTCCTTTAACGCAGCCACCCTTTCTTCAGATAGCAGCTCGCTGACGAATGTGGGCCGTGGGTCATTTGATGTTCCCAAATCAATCTTCTTGAGGTTATCTACGGTGGTATGTATTCCATCCTCCAGCTCTTTCGGTGCTGGCGGAAATTCTGAGATCACCTCATCGCTGCTGTTTTCGAAGCACCAGGGAAGGTCATCCATGTTCTCGGGCTCTTCCTTTGATATCGTTATCACGTGACAAGTACGAATTCGCTTCCAAGACCAATGTGGAGCTGGTTCTGCTTTCATGGTTTTGGGCTCGTGCTTCTGTGGCGGCGTTACTCTCCAGTTGTCAGACAGATCGAACTTGACAAGCTGATACTGATCTTCAACCCAATTCTTAAAGGTGAAGCAGTCCTCGAGAGGGTGCCCTATCACTCGGTGATAAGGGCAATAGTCCGGGTGAGAGACTTCGCTTTCTTGTTCGGGGTGTTTAGACTCTGGCAGTATAAGTATCTGATGTTTTAGAGCGAGGTCAAGTATTTTCTTCGTCTTGTCCCGAGTAAAAGAGTACGCTCGTCCCATTTTTCTTATGAGGGATAGATCGGAACCGCTCGATTCCTGCTTGCGTGGCTTCTTAGTCCCGCTTTGTTGCTGTTGAGCGCCTTTTTCGCGTTTCGACTTGTTTCTGCCTCTGCGTCGAGCCTTTTTTATAACAGGTTGACAGGGAGCCGCATTTTCATCTTTCACAGCCTGTTGGAGGAGGCGTTGCGTTTTGGCTTTCTCGTAGATGGCCATTTCGCGGTTATGGTCGTCTCGGACTTTTTGACCAGCTTCCCTTATAAGCTTGTCCATTTGTTCTTCGAACGACGGACTGGGCACTTTTGTATCAGGAACTTTTACTGGTTCAGGATTAGTATCTTCCCATTGAGCATCCGCTTCTTCATCGAAGTCATGCACGACGTAGCAACCATGGAGTAGCTCTCGTTTCTTGGACCGAATGTATCCAAGCCCGATTGTTTCCATTCTCCCATTAGGCAACTTGTGCTGAGTCCTGGGGACGTTCCAGACCCTGTCATAGAATTTGGCTTTTCGAGCGGTCTGTTTGAAGGATATCCCCTGGCGCTTCAGCAGTCTCTTCAAGCCTTCTGTATAATATCTGGGCAGACGGATGGGCTGAAGCCTGTCAAGCGTAGGATCCATACCGTGCCAGATTTCTTTCTCCGCTTTGGTTTCTTCAGAGCGGTAAAATAGAATTGCTTTTTCGCCTTCTCGCCTTGGAGGGACGTAGAACGTCCGCAACTCCTCTACACTGTAGGTATCAAGTGCATCCAGTTCTTTATGGTGTTTAGGTGGAACCATGGCGACTTGCAGACTTTGCTCTTCGTCAGCGGACGTTTGTATTGAAGGTCGAGCAGAGAATACAGCATGGACCTCATCTTCCGAATCGCTGCCAAATATCAACATGGGAGCGGACTGTCCCGGCTTGTTGTGTTGGGGTGGACCCGAATAAATCATCTCTTCCTCTTCTTCAGTATCACTACCGAAGACAGGGATGGTGGCGTTAGCTTTGTTCTCCGGCTTGTGACACCTCTTCGTATCCTCGAAATCCGGTAAGAAGTATTTGGCATCTTCATATTTGCAGACCTCGTTCACAGAGAACGGGTTCAGTTCTCTCGTCACGGTATACTCGAGACCATCCTTAAAATACTTCATACACTGATGTTGCGTAGAAGGGATGATGTTGTACTCGTGTAACCATGGTCGGCCGAGCAGAGCATTGTAGCATGTCTTGGCGTCTATGACGTGGAACTTAATGTCCGTGACGAGTAGCCCGAAGCGTAGCGTTAGTATCACAGACCCAAGGGTTCTTGATGATTGGGAGTCGAACCCGGAGATGGTGATCTTATCCCGAGCAAGGTGCTGGACGCTCATGCAGAATTCTTTTAACACCCGCACATTGAGGAGATTAACGGAGGATCCATTGTCGATCAGGATTTTGCCTATCTTTATATCGTGGCAGTATCCCGAAACATAGAGGGGGCGATTGTGTTCGCACGTCCCAAGGAGAAGGTCCTCATCGCCAAAAGTGACATCGGCCGTGTGCACTTCCTGCAATTCATCCTTCATCTTTTTTTCGGCCAGGAAATCTTAGAATTGCTCGGGGTACTGTAGTGCCTTGATTAACGAATTTCTCGCCTCTTTTGATAGTAGAAGGGCGTCAAGAATGCTAAACTGTGAGAGTAGCTTCCTCAGATGCGCTAAGACGTTGTAATCCACCTTATTTCTCTTCGGCGGGTCCTTGGCAGTTAGGTCCTCCACAACTTGGTCATCCAGGGCGATCTCCTCAGGGACCTTCTCTTTCCCTTTATCTTTTTTGTTTGAGGGTCCGAGATTCTTTTCGGGTAGCGTACGATTACGCAGCCGGATATTTTCACAGACCTTTTGCTCTTCTTCTTTTCCCGAAGTGGACTCTTTAAAGAGAGGGCTAAGAGCCGGCTCCTCGTCAGAATCGCTCCCGAATGTAAGCACTTGTGATCCCCCGGCGTTAACCATGCGACAATTGCCGGTAGTTCTGTTAAGCCCTTCGGTCGTATTTTCCGCTCCCGACGAATTTTGCGTTTCTCCCGCTTAAAATGTTGTCGATGAGCAACATATCCTTGCCACCATCTATCGAAAGCTTTGCACTCTTCGGTGGGGTGCGAAATCTTCCGATGATATAAGCAATAGGAGGGGTGCATTTCCACTTCACCAGTAATGCTTCCTTCAGAGGATGGTAGCTTCATGCCCATTGATATGGCCTTAGCAAACCTTTTCCTCATCTTGAATTTGCTTTTATCCGTAGTGGATGTATTTTGCTCCAGTGGGAGCGTCTCAGCTCTTTCATCAAGTCGCTAGCGCTTGGCCATTTCAAATATAGCCGTCTCGCGTTCCCGATCAGCTTTACTTTTCAACCGAGCTTCGTTGAGGAATGCGTTAATTACTTCATCTGGTGGCCCCAGAATTTTTGGTTCAGGATCTGCCCCCAGCTCTTCAGTGCAAGGAGTCTTCTCATCGTCTGTGAACGAATGGGAAATCACATGACAGCTCGCTACGTATTCTTCAGATTCATCCGACGAACTTTCTCCCTCATCTTCCTCTTGAAAGACGTGGTTGAGAAACTCTTGGAGTGTAATGGGAGTCCGCACTTTCTGGTTGTTGTTCCCCTCCGAACGGCGGCCAAGACATGAGGACGTCTTGCCTGAGATTCGGAGCAGATGCTATTTGGTTTTATCCGTCTACCTCTCTGAAGATGCCAAGTTGATTTATGGCACCGTGTATCGGAAGTTTAGACGGATGCGGCCGATGTAGCAGATTTCGTCAGATTCCCCCTCGCTAGAGGGGTTTTTGATTGTGGGGACGCTCTTCCCTTCAGGCGCAAGCCCCTGCAGTTAATTACGCTACAGCATCGCGGTAACCACTTTCTCCTTCTCCAGAATTTCACTTCGTGTCGTGTATGTTTGTTTTGTTTGTGGTTGCCCATGGATTGTATACGGAGACTGAGTAATGCCGTCGCCCGTAGGATGTGGATTAGTCTAAATCCGTATTTACTTAGATTTGGGTTTGGTGTTTTTAGTTTAAGGATACGTTAGCCGTATTGCGGCTAAAATCAACTTAAACGTTCGTTAAGGATATGTTAATCCTATTTGAGACTAAGATCAACTTAACGTGGTGATCCCTTTATTATATGGCCGTCAGGACTCGTCACCTCTCTGACGTCGTTGAAGAATTACAACGATAGGTGTCATAGGAGTTCAGAGATATACCCTTGAACCAAAGTTGATTTGGAGTTTTATAGTCCATTTGAATGTTTAAGGATACGTTAGCCGTATTTGGGGCTAAGATCAACTTAAACGGGACCGCTTAAGTCCGGTAAAAGAGCGTTTGGAGGCTCTATTGTTCCAGTTTAGGGACGTAGTGGTCCGTGTTCCAGTTTAGGGACGTGGTGGTCCATATTCCAGTTTAGGGACATAGTGGTCCGTCGCCAGTTTAAGGACGTAGTGGTCCATCGCCAGTTTAAGGACGTAGTGGTCTTTTAGTTTAAGAACGTCTCAGTCCGATATTAGTTTAAAGACGTCTCGGTCCAATATTAGTTTAAGGACGTCTCGGTCCATGAGTTTAAGGACCCCGTAGTCCATATTCATGTGTGGTCGTTGGGACCCATCACCTCTCTGACGTCGTTGAAGGATTACAACGAGAACTGTCAGAGGAGTTCGAAGATGTACCCTCGAACCGGATGTAAATTGATTTAGGGAGCAGCCGTGCTCAGTCAATTTAATTTGAGGACTTATGGCCATGACTGGGCTAAGTCCAGTTTCAATATTCTTTTGTCTTTGGCCTATTGGACCTGTGCTAGGGCCTTGCCCCTTCACTGCATTATTTTTCTTTGTTTTGGTTGGGCTCTGCCCTTTTATAAATGATGCAGAGCATCTATTTTGTTTGGGCTCAGCCCTTTTTAAAATGCATAGCATTTTTTATTAGGCCTGTTAGGCCTTTTAATTGGGCTCTGTCCCTTTTCTTTAATAATGCAGAGCATTAAGTACTCTGACAGTGCCCCACATGGCTTGTCAGGCGCTTTGCGCCAAGTAATGAGCGCAAACTCATATGGTGGTGACACGTGTCACGCTCTGGCGAGCGCAAGCGCAACAGCGCAGTGCACTGTGTCAGTGCGCTGCGCTGCTGCGCTACTGACACGTGGTGCTTCCTGGTGGCTTGCGCCAACACAGGAGCGCAACAGCGCAGTTCTTGCAAGTGCAGAGCACTGTTTTTATCTTTTGATCGATTTTAAATCAAAGAAAACAAGTTTTTCTTGTTTTCAAAGAACCAATGGTTCATAAGCAAGTGCAAAGCACTATTATTACTTAGTTTTCTTTCTTATTGAAGATCATTGATCTTGTTCTTAGATCAATGATCTGTTTTTAAGAGAATTTTCTCTTTTTCTGAAGGTCTTTACCTTTTTTGTTCTTGAGGAATTCTTCAGAGTTCTCTTCTTTTTTTTCTCTCAGAAAATGTTGATGCTTTTGAATTGAGGCCTAGGGTCCTTTTTATAGTGCCCATAAATTAGTTAAATTTGTTAAAGGGATCTTTCTCTGAGTGATTTGGGGAATTTTCCCCACCGTTAGATCTTTGATCCAAAGGCCTCTGGTTTACAGAAGAAAATCTTCTTGTTTTAACAAGAACAGAAAAGATTTCATTAAAATCTCAATTCTGTTTTGCGCAAACTCCCCAGTGCGTGACACGTGCCGCGCAGCGCAGCGTTTGCGCAGCTGTGCTTGCGCAACTGCGCAGACACGTGCCGCGCAGCGCAGCGCTTGCGCAGCTGTGCTTGCGCAACTGCGCAGACACGTGCCGCGCAGCGCAGCGCTTGCGCAGCTGAAGCGTTGCTTCCTTTATTTTTATTTTTAAAGAGACTTGCTCTGATTGGACGCACTGCCTCGGGCGCTGTGCTGACGCATCAACTTCTGACACGTGGCACTTTGCGCGCAAAGCAGAGGATCTGAAGCGTTGCTTCATTTATTAAATTTTAAATTTTCAAAGCAAAGCTTTGTTCTGATTGGGGGAAGATGAAGCGTTGCTTCATCTCCCGCCTCGGAATTTGAACAGAGCTTTGCTCTGATTGGGGTAAACAAATGCCCCCCCCACCGTCGCGCTTACGTGGCCCCAAACGTGTGCACAACGGTGGCGGAATTCCAACCGTTGCGGCAACTTTGGAAGTTGAAAGGGCACTTGATACCTATAAATAGGACCTTTGGTCCTTCATAGATGATTATCATCTTTAAAATTCTCATTTTCAGAAACTTCAGAGCTTTGCTCTTGCCTTCAAGAACTCTCAGAGTTAGATTTTCTTTAAGAGAAACTATTTAAGTAAGAATTAATCTTAAATTAAATCAATTTTAATTAATAGAGCTTTGCTCTCATAGATCTTTGATCTAAAGAATAATCCTTTTAGGGTTTCACCAAGTAAAGCCTTGCTCTCAGGAATCTGTTTCTGGGTTTCTTAACTCATGAACAGAATCTTGCGTCTTTGGCAAAACATAGATCTCTTTGATCTAAAAAAAATGAACTCTTAAGAGTTCGAATATGGATAATGAGAATTAAAAATGGAGTTTTGTATTTAACGGATTATATCATCTTTTAATAGTAACAATCTTAGAGTTCTCGGGGGATTTATTTAAATTCCCCCTATTAGGATTCTGGTAATCAGTCCTGCTTGCAGAGCACTGCTCTCGGGGAGTTTAACTCTCTGTGTATATTATTTTTCTTTTTATCGCTAAACTTCCTGTGGCATTTCCTCCAGGCATAATGGCGGTGCGTCTATACAGTTTGCACGAGTTCATCACCTACGACAATATCCGCGCACAGGGCCGTCATCAAAACCAGGAGTTTACGGACGCCCAGTGTGCGGAGGTCATAGGTCGCCTCAACGCAAGCGGTGGTTGGCTGCTTCCTCGTCGTTCAGCTCTCTTGAAAGTCGTGCTGGGAGCAATATGGAGAGCACTTCCGGGGTTTCACGAGGCCCTACCGCTCAATGCGCTGGATGATGCCGAAGATAAGGTGCATTCAGTGTACCTGACGGGACTGGTCTCGAAGAAACGACGGGACAGCCTTATCGACATTCTACATTAAATTTTCCAGCAGACAACGATAGTCGCTGCTTATCGAAAGCCAGGAGGGCTTGCCGAGGATCTTGACACACAGGAGCGCGAGAGGCTGCGCACAAGAATAATCAGAAAGGCTAGAAGAACTCTGGATGGCCTTACTTTTGAATTCCTCAATCCGTGCCCTGGATCTGAGGTTATCCCATTGTAATAATATTTTTCGTTTGTTACTTTTATGATTGTAAGAACTTTTGGCAATATTAATGGAAAAATTTTATCCCAGCCCGTTTTTATTTTCCGTTCTGAATCTTTTGCTTATGTATGGATGAGTGTGTCTCGAACGCCTGATCAAATGTAAATCGGATGCTCTTTCTGTCGCTTTCTTCTTTCTCTTATCATCAGCATGTCGCTTTAGTAAACATGGTCAACAGATAATAGAGCGCGCATCTTGTCTTTCTTAAAAAAAACGATGGCTTAGGCCGCAGGTTCAGATCTGCTGTCTAAGACTTTCCAACTCTATGAGCCATGAGGGTCTCGTACAGATTTTTCTCCCTACGGATCGAGAGGATCTCGCAGGTGGGTTTTTCTCCTTAGGAGTCGTGAGGATTCCTAAGTGTGTTTTCTCTTATAGGTCGTAAGGATCTTGTAAGAAAATTTTTCCCTCTTACGAGTCGAGAGGACTCGTAAGCAGTTGTTTCCCTCCTTGTCGAAACTTGACTTCGGAGAGTGAGACCCGTGGATAGTATGCAAGAGACCGTTCAGATCGACTTGCAGGGTCCCATTGTTCAGGAAGCAAGTTTTTTAGTCCCTGCTGCCTGAGGCTTTATCTTGTAAGTTGAGACGAATCGGGAGTTTTCCCATGGAGACGCTGGTTTCTCTGCGAGACGTGAATCAGGAGGCTCTCGTCAAGGAGTGTTTGTATCCGTGAGTCGAGGAATTTGCTAAGGATTATTTGTTTCCCTAGCGCCAAGGATTATTTGTTTCCTTGGGGTTTGAAACGAGTCGAGAATTTCCCACGGAGGCACTGGTGGCTCTGCGAGTCGACACGGATCAGGAGGCTCTCGTCAAGGAGTGTTTGTATCTGTGAGTCGAGGAATTTGCTAAGGATTATTTGTTTCCCTAGCGCCAAGGATTATTTGTTTCCTTGGGGTTTGAAACGAGTCGAGAATTTCCCACGGAGGCACTGGTTGCTCTGTGAGTCGACGCGGATCAGGAGGCTCTCGTCAAGGAGTGTTTGTATCCGTGAGTCGAGGAATTTGCTAAGGATTATTTGTTTCCCTAGCGCCAAGGATTATTTGTTTCCTTGAGTTGAGGTATCTGCTGAAGACACTGGTTTCTTCGGAGTTGGACTGAACCGTCGAGATTTGGCTTTGTCTTCTGGCGGAGCCTGTTGGGAAAGTATGGTTCCCTCTTTGTTTACGCCCTTGGATTGTATACAGGGATCGATGTGATCTTAACTGTAGGGCCAAAGTTTTATCATTTCCTTTTTTTTGTTTTATCCCCGCGATGCTCTATCATTTCAGCTTTTATATCGCGAAGGTCGCGATTGCCCAATCATTTCGGCTATTTTTCGCGGTGCCCAATCATTTCGGCTATTTATTTTATTTTTACTCTTTTCTTTTTATTGCGAATTGCCCAATCATTTCGGCTATTTTGCATGCATACATTTTTACTTGCTGCTTTTATCGCAAGTTGCCCTATCATTTCGGCTATTTCGTATGCATGTGCGGCCTATTGGCTTTTCGCTGTAAACCGATTTCGGCATCAGCACCGCTACAACTGGGATATTACCAGGAGCGAATCATCATCTGCCTCTGTCGATGTCGAACAAAGGTGGCTTAGCGACCAGGGTTAGGGTCCTGTCGACTAAGACTTTTGACTTCATGAGCCGTAGGGGTCTCACAAAGGTATTTCTCCCTACAAGTCGTGAGGATCTTGTAGGTGTATTTTCTTCTTAGGAATCGTGAGGATTCCTAAGTGTTTGTTCCTCTGTAAGTCGTAAGGATCCTACAAGAGGTTTTTCTCCTTGTAAATCGAGAGGATTTACAAGGGTCGTTTACCATGCGAACATATCCCCAGTCACGGATGAGACTTGGTTAGGGAAATGTTTATTCGCGCCCGTGGATTGTATACAAAGGTCAGTATTGAGCCACTTGTAGGGCAATATCGGAAGTTGTGGGGATTGCTTAAGCACAGGTTTAGGTCTCTATAACTTAAGACTTTCAAATCTTATGAGCCGTGAGGGTCCCATAAGAGAGTTCTCCTTGCGAGTCGTGAGGATCCCACAAGTGTATTTTCTCCTTAGGAATCGTGGGGATCCCTAAGTGTGTTGCTCCCTTGTGAGTCGTAAGGATCTCACGCGGGTGGTTTCTCCTTACAAGGTCGAAAGGATCCTATAAGTGTCTTTTAACGAGATTGTGCCCTTTCGGGTTTTCACAAACACTCGCCAGTAGTCCTGCTGTTTTTACTCACGGAGCCCTTTCGGGTTTTCATCCGTGCCCATTTTGCTTATGGACATACCGTTTTTTTTATTATTCTTTTTATTTTTATTTACTTTTTTTTTACGAGGTCGCGCCCTTTCGGGTTTTCACGAACACTCGCCGGTAGTCCTGCTGTTTTTACTCACGGAGCCCTTTCGGGTTTTCATCCGTGCCCTTTTTGCTTATGGACATACCATTTTTATCATCATCATTTTTTTTATAATTATTTTCTTTTTCTCTTTTTTTTTATTCATCTCGTCAGCCTAAGGACGCTGCGGTAGTAGTTTTAAGGACGTTTCGGTCCGCTATTAGTTTAAGGACGTTTCGGTCCGACTTTGAGAAGGCTGGCTACTGCTGATAGAGTTTGAGCTTAAGCATAGTATTTCTTTAGAAAGCGACCGTTTATTGGCCTGAAAGGCTTTTCACCGTGCATGTCCATGAGTAGATAGGCCCCACCCTGGTAGACCTTATCTATGATGTATGGGCCTTCATAGTTTGGTTCGAATTTTCCTCGCTTGGCACGATTGGGAATCATAGGCCTTTTGACCATTAGCACAAGTTCGCCTCGGTGGAACGTCCTTGGTCGGGTTAATCTTTCATATGAGCGCGTCATCTTTGCTTTATAAACTTCCAGATTTTGTTGCGCTATGAGCCGTGTTTCTTCAAAGGCTGCGTCAATTACTTCATCCGATGGCCCCAGAAATTTTGATTCGGTATCTGCCCCCAGCGTTTCAGTACAAGAAGTCTCCTCATCGTTCATGAGCGAATGAGAAATCACATGGCAGCTCTCCACGTATTCTTCAGATTCATCTGACGAACTTTCTCCATCACCTTCTTCTTGAAAGACATGATCGAGGAACTCTTGGAATGTAATGGGAGTCCGTGCCTTCTGGTTGTATTCCTCCAGCGCATCAATTTGTTTTTGCAAGTCCGTGCGCTTGTCGCCAGGCTTCACGGGCTTCTTTGATTTCTTTTTCTTCTTCTTCGAAAATTTTGACGGCTGGTTGCGAGTGCTTGAGCCACCACCATCGGTCTTTGGAGTTAGACGTGGCTTCAACATCCCTTCAATGACCTGTGGTTCCAACGGGTTCTTCCACCTAATCGTTGGACATGTCTGAAGATCGTTTAGCATCCTCTTTGTCTTGGCTAATAATACAACCTCCCAGGAAGCTTCTTCAACGACAGAGCATGTTTTCCCCGGCGTATTTGTCCCCTTAGAGGTGTGGGGCTGCGGGGGATTCACCTTCCATTTGTCAGATAACGCGAATTTACCCTGTCGGTACTGGTTTTCAAGCCAATTTTTGAAAACGTAACAATTCTCGATCGGATGACCAAGTACTCTATGATAAGGACAGTAGTTGGGCTCGTTGACATCACTTGGTTGCAACGGACGTTTTGGATCCGGCAGATTTATGAGTCGGTTGCGCAACGCCAGTTCGAATAACCTTCTCGTTTTATCGCGGGGAAAAGAGTAAGAACGTCCTAGCCTTTTCTCAAGGGCTACGTACGGGCGCACGTTATTTTGACGAACAACCGGCTTCGATTCGCTCTGTTGTTGTTGAGCATTAGCGACAACAATCGTTTTTCCCTTCCCTTTGTCATTTCGGGAGTCCGGCTTTAGAAGAGGGGGTTTATGGCCCATCTGATCCATTTGCGCTAGCTTGTCAATCAAGGCCTGGAAGGTAGTCGGCTTGAAAAACATCATAAATTGCGAGATGGTTGCCTGCGGATCAAGGGTTCCCACAAACATACCCACCGCGGGAGCTTCTTCAATGCATTGCTCGAACTTCGATCATAAGTTCCGCCACCGTATAGCATATTGAACCCACGTCTCGCCTGGTTTTACCCTGGCGTTAATCAGTGCCGTCATTGGGGTGCGTTCACTGGCGCTTGCAAAACGCTGAGTAAACAACAACTCCATCTCCGCGAAGGTCTTAATAGAGTCGTTCGGGAGCTCAGAGTACCACTCGAACGCCGTATCTGATAAACTTCCAACAAACTGGCGAAGCAATAGCTTGTCGTCACCGCCGGTGTTGCCGCAGAGTGCCCTGAACTGGGCGACATGCTGGTGAGGATTTCCCGTCCCCTTGTAGACATGGAATTTAGGAATTGTGTAACCGGGTGGGTACTTGATTTGGTCGTACCAACTTGGATATGGCCGCCCCGTTTTTACGACCTGGCCCGCTGCTTCCGTCGCTTGATGGACCCGGATCTGCTGAGCTATGTATTCGTCCAGATCGGCTTTGGAGATTGTCTCTTCTTTAGCTGCTGACAGAGCTGGCGGAGGATTCGACGTCTCTCCCCTATCGTCTTCAAGGATGATCGGGGGATCTTCAGCAGGTGGATCTTGTTGAATCATCATTCCCACCATATCCTGGAACAGGAGGGCCATTTTCTTTATGTTGGCTGCCTGTTCCGCAGCTTCTTTATCCTTCTTCTCCAGTACGCGACGAAGGAATTCAGCGTCAGTTTCTTGTTCTTGACGCTCGTCCGAGGACGTTTCAGGGGTTTCCTTTAGCCCTGTAAGTGCGGCCATAGCGTTCATCATCTCTTGGAGCTTCTGCTGCTGCTCCTGAGCCTTAGTCACTGACCTCGTGTGCGGTCTATGACCTGTTGATATACGGCTGTCCTCTTTACCAGACACCACATAGACGGTATGAACTACAATGCCCCCTGACTTAGGGCGTTTGGGTTCACCTCCTTTGGTATTTACTGCAGGTGTAGGGACTTTCTCTGGCCTCCTTCTCTTATGGACCGTAGAAGTTGAAGGGGCCGTTGCTTTGGGCACCCAAGCGGTTGTCGCCTTTTGTTGCTTGACCAGGGGATTTTCTTCCTGCCGACCTTTCGACTTCTTATGCTGGCGAGAGAAGTTAGGATCAATGACAGATTTTCGGACTCGTCGCCATGTCTTGTAGATCCTGGAGGACAGCGATTGAGGAGGCTGCTCCGGCCTTTCTGTTTCCACGGTAGTCTCTACCGGTGGAGGAGATCTTCTGAGCACCGCAGTTGGTGAGTTCCTGCATACCCTATTCAGCAGCTCAAAACTGTTCCCGGTTGGAACAGCAGCATTGACTTCCACCGTTGGAGATGGTGGAGTTATCCCAGAAGGGGACTTGCCCCCAGTCTTCCTTACCCGGCGCCAGTGGCATCGTCGGGCGCGACGAGTCGTCGGTATTGGCTCAGAGACAGAAACAACTTCTTCTTTCCCCCTGTTCAGGTGTGGGGCGGTTGCCGGTGTCAGCCTATTGAAGACCTATGTCTCTTGAGCCGCAAGAGCAAGAGTAGGAATGGGGACGGTCAACCTTGCAAAGACCGATTTCTTAGCAGGAGAAGCCGCCTTGACGACTTCAGGAGCAAGTTTGGCTACTCTTTTTGGAATAACCCTTTCCGGGACTGCAAGCTTCATTGTGGGCTCACAAGAGTTTTGGCTCAGTCTGGAGAAGACCGAGGCATCGGTGTTGGGCGACCCGTTGAGAGGGGCCGCAGTAACTGAAAGTCGATCGAAAACCGACTTCTTAGGAGCTTCTTGTACGGGCACGGGGGTGCTAAAGCTTGTTGGCGGAAGCATGGTTCCGAAAAACAATCCCATAGTGGCTTGAGTAATCTGCTCCATGGGCATAGTGAACAGAGAGGCCGCTTGGGGCCCATAGGTTATGCCCCCAGTTGAGGCCAGACGCGAACTGCAGCTGCAGTTAGAGCACTTCGAACAGGTAGAGGCCATCGATGCTTGATTCCTTTTCTGCGCCAAGCAAGAGACCAAATCTTAGTAAACTTGAAATCCAAAGGCAACCGTTAACAAACCGCGATTGGTTCGCGAAGACGACACACGAAGGGTGGAGTGGAAAGAGGAAAAGGTCCCACCAGGCATGCCAGAATCTGTTCCCCTCCGAACGGCGACCAAGACATGAGGACGTCTTGCCTGAGATTCGGGGCAGATACTATTTGGTTTTATCCGTCTACCTCTCCGAAGATGCCAAGTTGATTTATGGCACCGTGTATCGGAAGTTTAGACGGATGCAGCCGATATAGCAGACTTCGTCAGATTCCCCCTCGCTAGAGGGGTTTTTGATTGTGGGGACGCTCTTCCCTGCAGGCGCAAGCCCCTGCAGTTAATTAAGCTACCGCATCGCGGTAACCACTTTCTCCTTCTCCAGAATTTCACTTCGTGTCGTGTATGTTTGTTTTGTTTGTGGTTGCCCGTGGATTGTATACGGAGACTGAGTAATGCCGTCGCCCGTAGGACATGGATTGGTCCAAATCCGTATTTACTTAGATTTGGGTTTGGTGTTTTTAGTTTAAGGATACGTTAGCCGTATTGCGGCTAAAATCAACTTAAACGTTCGTTAAGGATACGTTAATCCTGTTTGAGACTAAGATCAACTTAACGTGGTGGTCCCTTTATTATATGGCCGTCAGGACTCGTCACCTCTCTGACATCGTTGAAGAATTACAACGATAGGTGTCAGAGGAGTTCAGAGATATACCCTTGAACCAAAGTTGATTTGGAGTTTTATAGTCCATTTGAATATTTAAGGATACGTTAGCCGTATTTGGGGCTAAGATCAACTTAAACGGGACCGCTTAAGTCCGGCAAAAGAGCGTTTGGAGGCTCTATTGTTCCAGTTTAGGGACATAGTGGTCCGTGTTCCAGTTTAGGGACGTGGTGGTCCATATTCCAGTTTAGGGACATAGTGGTCCGTCGCCAGTTTAAGGACGTAGTGATCCGTCGCCAGTTTAAGGACGTAGTGGTCTTTTAGTTTAAGGACGTCTCAGTCCGATATTAGTTTAAAGACGTCTCGGTCTAATATTAGTTTAAGGACGTCTCGGTCCAATATTAGTTTAAGGACGTCTCGGTCCACGAGTTTAAGGACCCCGCAGTCCATATTCATTTGTGGTCGTTGGGACCCGTCACCTCTCAGATGTCGTTGAAGGATTACAACGAGAACTGTCAGAGGAGTTCGGAGATGTACCCTCGAACCGGATGTAAATTGATTTAGGGAGCAGCCGTGCTCAGCCAATTTAATTTGAGGACTTATGGCCATGACTGGGCTAAGTCCAGTTTCAATGTTCTTTTGTCTTTGGCCTATTGGACCTGTGCTAGGGCCTTGCCCTTTCACTGCATTATTTTTCTTTGTTTTGGTTGGGCTCTGCCCTTTTATAAATGATGCAGAGCATCTATTTTGTTTGGGCTCTGCCCTTTTTAAAATGCATAGCATTTTTTATTAGGCCTGTTAGGCCTTTTAATTAGGCTCTGTCCCTTTTCTTTAATAATGCAGAGCATTAAGTACTCTGACAGTGCCCCACGTGGCTTGTCAGGCGCTTTGCGCCAAGTAATGAGCGCAAACTCATATGGTGGTGACACGTGTCACGCTCTGGCGAGCGCAAGCGCAATAGCGCAGTGCACTGTGTCAGCGCGCTGCGCTGCTGCGCTACTGCCACGTAGCACTTTCTGGCGGCTTGCGCCAACACAGGAGCGCAACAGCGCAGTTCTTGCAAGTGCAGAGCACTGTTTTATCTTTTGATCGATTTTAAATCAAAGAAAACAAGTTTTTCTTGTTTTCAAAGAACCAATGGTTCATAAGCAAGTGCAAAGCACTATTATTGCTTAGTTTTCTTTCTTATTGAAGATCATTGATCTTGTTCTTAAATCAATGATCCGTTTTTAAGAGAATTTTCTCTTTTTCTGAAGGTATTTACCTTTTTTGTTCTTGAGGAATTCTTCAGAGTTCTTTTCTTTTTTTTTCTCTCAGAAAATGTTGATGCCTTTGAATTGAGGCCTAGGGTCCTTTTTATAATGCCCATAAATTAGTTAAATTTGTTAAAGAGATCTTTCTCTGAGTGATTTGGGGAATTTTCCCCACCGTTGGATCTTTGATCCAAAGGCCTCTGTTTTACAGAAGAAAATCTTCTTGTTTTTGCAGAAATACAACTGTTTGCAAGTCCGTACGCTTGTCACCAGGCTTCACGGGCTTCTTAGATTTCTTCTTCTTCTTCTTCGAAGATTTTGACGGCTGGTTGTGAGCGCTTGGGCCACTACCATCGGTCTTTGGGGTTGGACGCGGCTTCAACATCCCTTCAATGATCTGAGGTTCCAACGGGTTCTTCCACTTGATCGCTGGGCATGTTTGAAGATCGTTCAGCATCCTCTTTGTCTTGGCTGACAGCACAACCTCCCATGGGGTTTCTTCGACGAGAGAGCACGTTGCCCCCGGCATATTCATCCTTTTAGAGGCGTGAGGTTGTGGCGGATTCACATTCCATCTGTCGGATAACGCGAACTTGCCCTGTTGGTACTGGTCTTCAAGCCAATTTTTGAAGACGTAGCAATCTTCGATTGGATGACCCAGTACTCGGTGATAGGACAAAAGTTGGGCTCATTGACATCATTTGGTTGCGACGGACGTTTTGGCTCTGGAAGATTTATGAGTCGGTTGCGCAACGCCAGCTCGAATAATCTTCTCGTTTTATCTCGGGGAAACGAGTAAGGACGTCCTAGCCTCTCCTCAAGGGGTACGTACGGATGCATATTATTTTAACGAACAACCGGCTTCGAGTTGCTCGGCTGTTGTTGAGCATTAGCGACAACGATTGCTTTTCCCTTCCCTTTGTCATTTCGGGAGTTTGGCTTTGGAAGAGGAGGTCTATGGCCCATCTGATCCATTTGTGCTAGCTTGTCGATTAGGGCCTGGAAGGTAGTCGGCTTGAAGAACGTCATAAATTGCGAGATGGTTGCTTGTGGATCAAGGGTTCCCACAAACATACCCACTGCAGGAGCTTCTTCAATGCGTTGCTCGCATTTTGACCATAAGTTTCGCCACCGTATAGCATATTGGACCCATGTCTCGCCTGGCTTCACCCTGGCATTAATCAATGCTGTCATCGGGGTGCGTTCACTGGCGCTTGCAAAACGCTGGGTAAACAACAGCTCCATCTCCGCGAAGGTCTTGATAGAGTCGTTCGGGAGCTCAGAGTACCACTCGAACGCTGTATCTGATAAGCTTCCAACAAACTGGCGAAGCAACAATTTATCATCACCGCCAGTGTTGCCGCAAAGCGTCCTGAACTGGGCAACATGCTGGTGAGGATTGCCCGTCCCCTTATAGACATGGAACTTGGGAATTGTGTAGCCCGGCGGGTACTTGATCTGGTCGTACCAGCTCTGATATGGTCGTCCTGTTTTTACGACTTGACCGGCTGCTTCAGTCGCATGATGAACCCGTATTTTTTGGGCTATATACTCGTCTAAGTCAGCTTTGGAGATTGTCTCCTCCTTGGCTGTTGACAGAGCTGGAGGATTCGACGTTTCTCCCCTATCGTCTTCAAGGATGATCGAGGGATCTTCAGCTGGAGGATCTTGTTAGATCATCATCCCCACCATGTCTTGGAACAGGAGGGCCATACGCTTTATGTTGGCTGCTTGTTCAGCAGCCTCTTTATCCTTCTTCTCCAATATCCGATGAAGGAATTCAGCGTCAGTTTCCTGCTCCTGGCGTTCATCCGAGAATGCTTCAGGGCTTTCTTTTGGCCCAGTGAGTGCGGCCATCGCGTTCATCATCTCCTGGAGCTTTTGCTGCTGCTCCTAAGCTTTGGTCACTGACCGTGTATGCGGTCGATGACCTGTAGATGCACGGCTGTCCTCTTTACCGGACGCCATGTAGACGGTATGAACTACGATGCCCCCAGACTTAGGGCTTTTGGGTTCACCACCTTTGATATTCACCGTAGGCGTGGGGACTTTCTCCGGCCTTCTTCTCTTGTAGGCCGTTGAAGTTGAGGGGGCCGTTGCTTTGGGCACCCAGACGGTCGTCGCCTTTTGTTGCTTGACAGGGGGATTTTCTTCCTGCCAACCTTTCGACTTCTTGTGCGGGTGAGAGAAATTCAGATCAATCACCGATTCTCGGACTCGTCGCCAAGTCTTGTAGATCCGGGAGGACAGCCGTTGAGGAGATTGCTCCAGCTTTCCTGGTTCTGCTTCCACGGCGGTCTCTACCGGTGGAGGAGACCTTTTGAGCACCGCAGTTGGCGAATTTCTACGTACACTGTTCAGCAGCTCAAAGCTGTTCCCAGTTGGAACAGCAGCGTTAACTTTCACCGTTGGAGCTGGTGGAGTTATCCCAGAGGGGGAGTTGCCCCCGGTCTTCCTTATCCGGCGCCAGTGGCGGCGTCGGGCGTGACGAGTTGTCGGTATTGGTTCAGCGACAGAAACAGCTTCTTCTTACCCCCCCCCCCCGTCCGAATGAGGCATCGCTGGTGCCAGCCTCTTAAAAACTGAGGTCGTCGTTTGAGTGGCAATATATAATCTGTCAAAGACAGATCCTCGAGCTGGGGCAGGAGCTGGAATAGTCAGCCTCGAAAAGACTGACTCCTTGACAGGAGAAGCCGCCTTGGCGACTTCGGGAGCAGCCGTCTCCTTTGGGGTGTCCTTCTCAGGTATCATGGGCTTTTTGGCAGGCCCTTTGGAGTTCAGGTTCAGTCGGGAGAAGACCGAGGAGTTGGACGACCCGTTGAGAGGGGCCGTGGGAGTAGCAAGTCGATCGAAGACTGACTTCTTTGAAGCTTCCGGTACGGGTATTGGCAGGGTGAAGCTTGCAGGAGGGATCATGGTCCCGAAAAACAGGCCGGTGGTGGCTTGAGTCACTTTCTCCACAGGCATAGTAAGGATGGAGGCCGCTTGAGGCCCATATGCTACACCCCCAGGTAAGGTGGAGCATCGGCTGCATTGGCACTTCGAGCAGTTCAAGCAATTTGGGGCCATTGATGCTTGATTTCTGCGCCAAGCAAAAGACCAAATTTTAGTAACTTGAAATCCAAAGGCAACCATTAACAAACCGCGATTCGTTCGTGAAGACGACACACGAAGTGTGGAGTGGAAAGAGGAAAAGGTCCCACCGGGCGTGCCAGAATCTGTTCCCCTCCAAATGGCGGCGCGACGCAGAGACGTCTTGCCTGAGATTCAGGGCAGATGCTATTTTGGGCTATCCGTCCACCTCTCCGAAGATGCCAAGTTGATTTATGGCACCGTGTATCGGAGGTTTAGATAGATGCATCCGATGTAGCAGACTTCGTCAAATTCCCCCTCGTTCGAGGGGTTTTTGATTGTGGGGACGCTCTTCCCTGCAGGCGCAAGCCCCTGCAGTTAATTACACTACCGCATCGCGGTAACCACTTTCTCCTTCTCCAGAATTTCACTTCGTGTCGTGTGTGTTTGTTTTGTTTGTGGTTGCCCGTGGATTGTCTACGGAGACTAAGTGATGCCGTCGCCCGTAGGACGTGGATTAGTCCAAATCCGTATTTACTTAGATTTGGGTTTGGTATTTTGGCTTAAGGATACGTTAGCCCTATTTAAGGCTAAGATCAACTTAAACTTTTGTTAAGGATACATTAGCCTAATTTCCAGACTAAGATCAACTTAACGGGATCGTTTGGATCCGACAAGAGAGCATTTGAGGGCTCTATTGTTCCAGTTTAGGGACATAGTGGTCCATAAGTAGTTTAAGGACATTGCGGTCCATTGGTAGTTTAAGGACGCATAAGTCCGTGGGTTTAAGGACCCCACAGTTCGTGTCGATGTGTGGTCATCGGGACCCGTCACCTCTCTGACGTCGTTGAAGGATTACAACGATAGAGGTCAGAGGAGTTCGGAGATGTACTCTCGAACCGGATGTAAATTGATTTAGGAGAGTAGTCTTACTCAGTCAATTTAATTTGAGGACCTACGGCCGTGATTGGGCTAAGTCCAGTTGAAAAATGTTCAACGCTTTTATTTGTCTTTAGCCTATTAGGCCTGTGCTAGGGCTTTGCCCCTTTTTAAATAATGCACTGCATTTCTTATTTTTGTTTGGGCTCTGCCCTTTTATAAATGATGCAGAGCATCAATTTTGTTTGCCCTCTGCCTTTTTAATGCATTGCATTTTATTTTGGTTGGGCTCTGCCCTTTTATAAATGATGCAGAGCATCAATTTTGTTTGGGCTCTGCCCTTTTATTGTATTGCAATTTATTTTGGCCTGCTAGGCCTTTTTGATTTGGGCCTGACCCTTCAGTAAACAATGCAGTGCATCTGTCAGGCGCTTTGCGCCAATCACTGAGCGCAAGCGCTTGTGGTGATGACACGTGTCACGCAAGCGCAGTGCGCTGCGCCAGTGCGCTGCGCTTGCGCTGCTGACACGTGGCGCGCTCTGGTGAGTTGCGCCAATCTCAGAGAGTAAGGCTCTATCTTAAAAGCGCATAGCGCAAGTGGTTCAGGTGCTGACACGTGGCGCTTTCTGGTGGCTTGCGCCAACCTAGGAGCGCAACAGTGCAATTTTCCAAGTGCAGGGCACTGTTTCAAAATCTTGATTCGATTTTGGATTCAGAAAAAGAATCTTTAAGATTTCTGAACCAAAGGTTCATAAAAAGTGCAAGGCACTATTATTATTTGTTTTTTTTTATTGAAGATCATTGATCTTGTTCTTAGATCAATGATCTATTATAAGAAATTCTTCTATTTTATAAAGGTTTTTACCTTTTTCTTGAATTTTCTTCAGAGTTCTCTTTGTTTTGAAGTTCTTGATCTCTCACAATGTTGATTCTTTTTTGAGTTGGGGTCTAGGGATCTTTATATAGTGCCCATAGATTTGATAAGTTTGTTAAAGAGATCATTCTCTGAGTGATTTGGGGAATTTTCCCCACCGTTGGATCTTTGATCCAAGGGCTTCTGTTTTACAGAAGACAATCTTCTTGTTTTAACAAGAAAAGAAGAATCTTACTAGAATTTAATTCTGTTTGGCGCAAACGTCCAGCGCGTGACACGTGTCACGCAGCGCAGAGCGCAGCGCAGTTGCGCCATGGCGCAGCGCAACTGCGTTTGCAATGACACGTGTCGCGCAGCGCAGCGCTTGCGCAACTGCGCTGACACGTGTCGCGCAGCGCAGCGCTTACGCAACTGAAGCGTTGCTTCCTTTAATTTTGTTTTAAATAGAGCCTTGCTCTGATTGGGCGCGCTACCTTGGGCGCTGCGCTGACGTATTAGATTTTGACACATGGCGCGTTGCGCGCAGCGCAAGGAATTTGAAGCGTTGCTTCAAATTTTGAATTTTTGAAATTCAAACAGAGCTTTACTCTGATTGGGGGAAACAGTATTGACGGTCGCATGAAGAATGTGTGAGCAATTTTATCGAAAATATTCACCAACTATAAAGTACTTTGGAAGATGGACAATGGCATGATAGCTTGAATTGAATTCTCTAAGTGTAGGGATGTGTTTTACACACACGTAGGGGTATATGATCAATGTTTGGAAAAAAGATAGGGCGGAAGACTAAAGTCGATATTTTGTTGAGGGATGGTATGATTTCTAACATTTTTTCATGACCATTAAGATATGGCTCATGACAACCGAAAAACTGGTGTAGTTGGAAACTCTTATTTTCAAGTTCTTTCTTTTATAGTTCTTATTTTTAAATGTAACTTTCACTATCTTTCTTTTATTATAGGATTTTGTGGGTGTAATCCGCTGAAAACCCTCAGGAGACAACACTCCTCCTACTAGGGACACCTAGAGGTTTAACGGCTTGTTGCACGTGCTCAGTGCAATTGTGTTACCTACGAAATTGTGTTGTTTAGGTTTTTCTTTTTTCCTTTTCTCCTTCTCTTGAATAACTAGTTTGTTCGGGATGATCAAAGTTAAGTTTGGGGATATTTGTTCAGTCGAAAATATTGTGCATTTGATATGACATTTTCCTTACTATTTTGTATACCCCAATCAGAGCAAAGCTCTGTTCAAAATTCAAATTTTAAAATGAAGCAACACTTCAGAGGCAGCGCCAAGTGCGCTGCGCTCTAAGCAGCGCACCAAGTGTAAAGCACGTGTGCGCTAGCGCTCAGTGCGCTGCGCCCTATGCAGCGCACCACGTGCAAAGCACGGATGCGCTAGCGTAAGGTGCACTGCGCCCTAAGTAGCGCACCACGTGTAAAGTACGTGTGCGCTAGCGCTAGGTGCACTGCGCCCTAAGCAGCGCACCACGTGTAAAGTACGTGTGCGCTAGCGCTAGGTGCGCTGCGCTCTAAGCAGCGCACCACGTGCAAAGCACATGTGCGCTAGCGCTAACTGCGCTGCGCTCTAAGCAGCGCATCACGTGCAAAGCCCGGGTGCGCTAGCGCTGGAACTAAAAGATCCCCACCGTCAGATCAGAGATCCAATAAAGAAGATAAATCATCAATTAATCAGAATTAAATTCTGTTAAGGAAAGATTCCTCGAAATCTTTCCAAACGAAAAGATTGTGCTATGTAAATCAGAGCACCGTTGGATCAATAGTCCAATGGTGATTAAAAATCACTAAAAACACATAATAAATTCTGTTTAGAGGAAATTCCTCAATCTTGTTAAAAATAAGAAGATTGCCTTCTGTAAATCAGAAGCCCTTGGATCAAAGATCCAACGATGGGAAAATCCCCAAATCAATTGGAGAAAAGATCTCCTTAACTGATTGAACAAATCAGCTCGCCCTATATAAAGGCCCCAAGACTTCAAGTCTCGGAGAGAGGATAAAAAAGAGAGAAAGGAACCCCCCCATAAGCTTTGAGAGATTTCAGAAAGAAGAGCCAAGCTCTCAGAGAAAGAAGATTGTTCTTCAAGGTAAAAAAAATGATGATGAACAGAGAGATGAAATCATCTCATAATTAATTAAAAAGAAGAATTCACTTCTTTAAAGATCATAGATCTACAAAGACCAAAGTATTTCACAGAGAGATCAAAAGAATCTCATCACAAAACAAGAAGAAGAACATAATTCTTCTTACAGATCATAGATCAATAAGACTAAGGTCTTTTATACAAAGAGATCATGAACATCTCATTATAAATAGAGGGGGGAAAAGAATAATTTAATTCTCTTAAGGATGATAGATCCATAAAGGCAAAGCCTTTCATCAATACAAGAGATTGAAGCATCTCCTATAAAAATAAGAACTTTTATTCTTATAATCTTGAGACAAAGTCTCTTTTTGGATCAAAAAGTTGATCAGTTAGCGCTTGCGCTCATAAGATAGCGCTCTGCGCTTAAGACTGACGCACAGCGCCAAGCGCGCTACGTGCTCCTCACGTATGCACTACTTAGCAGAAGCGTCTTAGCACTTAAAGACTAGCGCAAAGCGCTACAAAGCCTTAGCGCTACAAATATAGCGCACCGCGCTCATAAGACTGGCGCTCAGCACTAAGCGCACCATGTGCTCCCCATGTGTGCGCCACTGAACAAATAGCGCTTGCGCTCATAAACTAGCGCTCTGCGCTCATTAACTGGTGCTCAGCGCTAAGCGCGACACGTGTCCCTCACGTATGCGCTACTCGGCAGAAGCGCACTGCGCTCTTTGACTGGCGCAAAGCGCCAAGCACACCATGTGCTGCGCTGATAGAACATAAATTGTTCTTTAATAAGCCCAGGGCTATGAGGAATGCTCAACATTCAGTAAAAGACAAAAACACTGTCAGGGCTAAGCCCAAATGAAGGCTCAACAGTCCACAATTAATGTTAAACATTTTAACCTGATTTGGACTTAGCCCAAGATTGGCCATAAGTCCTCAACTCAGATTAATTGAGCCCATATGCTCATAAATCTTTTAACAGATCTTAGCCCCAAATTGGACTACAGATCTCCCAACCAAAATTGGTTCAAGGGTACATCTTTGAACCTTTCTGATATTTGTCATTGTAATCCTTCAACGTCTTCAGAGAGGTGACGGGTCCCAACAACCATACATTTCATAGACTATGACGTCTATAAACTGGAATGTGGGGTTCTTAAACTCATGGATTATGATATCCTTAATCTCGGACTGTGGGGTCCTTAAGCCCATGGACAATGATGTCCTTAAACTAACATTGGACCACCATGTACTTAAACTAGTAATCGACCGCAATGTCCCTAAACTAAACAATAGAGTACAAATGCTCTTTTGTGGGATCTAAACAATCCCGTTAAGTCGATCTTAGTCTAAAATTAGACTAACATATCCTTAACATACGTTTAAGTTGATCTTAGTCTCAAATGAGACTAACGTATCTTTAAATCCAACCCCCAAACCCAAATCTAAGAAGATACGGATTTGGACTAATCCACGCCCTACGGGCGACAACATAAATTAGTCTCTGTATACAATCCACGGGCAACCAAAAACAAAACAAACACACACGACATGAAGTGATCATCTGGAGAAGGAGAAAGTGGTTACCGCGATACGGTAGTGTAATTAACTGCAGGGGCTTGCGCCTGCAGGGAAGAGTGTCCCCACAATCAAAAACCCCTTAAATGAGGGGGAATCTGACGATGTCTGCTATATCGGCCGCATCCGTTTAAACCTTCAATACATACTGTCATAAATTAACTTGGCATCTTCGAAGAGGTGGACGGATAGCTCCAATTAGCATCTGCCCCCAAATTCTGGCAAGACGGACTTGCGTAGGTTCGTCTCCGTTTTCGGCAGAGAACAGATTCTGGCACGCTCGGTGGGACCTTTTCCTCTTTCCACTCCACACTTCATGTGTCGTGTTTGCGAAAAAATCGCAGTTTGATATGGTTGCCCTTGGGTTCGAGGTACTAATATTTGGTTTTACTCCCGTGCAGAAAAAAGAACATTAATGGCCTTTAACTGCTCCAACTGCAACTGCAACTCCCGTTCTGCCTCATCTAGAGGTGTAACCTATGGGCCTCAAGCGGCCTCCCTTTTCAAGATGCCAGTGGAGCAAGTAACTCAGGCCACCACTGGGCTGTTCTTTGGGACTATGATCCCACCGGTGAGCTTCAATGCCCCGCTGTTGTCGCAAGAAGCCCCAAAGAAGTCGGTCTTTGATCGACTTACCACTGCCGCGGCCCTTCTCAATGGGTCGCCCAACATCAATGCCTCAGTTTTCAACAGACTGGGCCAGAACGTCAACAAGCCAGCGATACCTGAAGTAGCCATCCCAAAGCGGATAGCCATCCCGGCTCAAGCGGACGAAATCATCAGAGATGCTTCTTTTGCCAAGAAGTCAGTCTTCACAAGGCTGGCTATTCCGGCTCCCGCTCCAGGCGAAGTCTTCAAAGCTGCTTCCTCTGCCTAGAGGTCTGTCTTTGACAGATTGGACATTGCTTCTCAACGGACATCAGTCTTCAAGAGGCTGACGCCGGCCCTTCGTCAAAACAGGGGACATGAGGAAACCACCCCCATAGCTGAGATAATTCCAACTGCAAGACACGCTCGACGTCGCCACTGGCGCCGAGTGAGGAAGGCTGGGGGCAGCTCCCCTTCTGTACTGACTCCGCCAGCTCCCATGGTGGAAATCGATGCTGCTGTTCCGACTGGGAACAGCTTTGAACCGCTTAGGATGGTTCGCAAGAACTCTCCGACTGCCGTGTTGAAAAGATCCCCACCACCTATGGAGATTGCTACAGAAAAGAAGCCGGAGCAGCCCCCTCAGCGGCTGTCCTCCAAAATTTACCAAGTCTAGCGACAGGTCCAGGAATCGGTGATTGATCAAGATTACTCTCGCCGACAGAAAAAGGTGAAAGTTCAGTGAGAAAAGGACCATCCTGTCAAGCCACAAAAGGCGACAGCTATTTGGGTGCCCGCTGCAATGGCTCCCTCAACTTCAACCGCTCATAAGAAAAGGAGGCCGGAAAAAGCCCCTGTGACCGCGGCGAACCGCAAGAACGCTGAATCTAAACGCCCCAAGTCTGAGGGCATGGTAACACATACCGTTTATATGGCTTCCGGAAAAGAGGAAAGCCGCGCTTCTACGGGTCATCGACCGCTTACCCGATCGATAACGAAGGCTCAGGAACAGCAGCAGCAAAAACTTCAGGAGATGCTGACTGCAATGGCCGCACTTACTGGGCCGAAAGAAAATCCAGAGACCTCAGAATAGCATCAAGAACAAGAAACTGATGCTGAATTCCTCCGAAGAATGCTCGAGAGGAAAGAAAAAGAGGCCGCGGAACAGGCGTCCAACATAAAACGAATGGATCTTTTGTTCTAAGACATGGCCGGGATGATGTTACAGCCGGAACTTCCAGCTGAAGACCCCCCGATTATCATTGAAGACGACAGAGGGGAGACATCGAACCCTTCTCCGGCTCTTTCAGCATCCAAGGAGGAGACCATCTCCAAGGCCGCTCTGGATGATTACATCGCTCAGCAAATACGAGCTCATCATGAGAGCGAAACGGCCGGGCAGATCATTAAGACTGGATGACCCTACCCGGGCTTGTATGACCAAATAAGGTACCCGCCGGGATATACGTTCCCTAAATTCCATGTATATAAAGGGACGGGTAATCCCCACCAGCATGTCGCCCAGTTCAGGGCTCTATGCGGCAACACTGGAGGTGATGATAAACTGCTACTTCGTCAGTTCATCGGCAGCTTGTCGGAGACAGCGTTCGAATGGTACTTTGAACTCCCGAACAACTCTGTCAAGACATTTAAGGAGATGGAGCTACTGTTTACACAGAGATTCGCAAGCGCTAGCGAGCGTACCCCGATTACCGCACTAATTAATGCCAGGGTGAAGCCAGGCGAGACATGGGTTCAATACGCAATACGATGGCGGAATTTGTGGTCGAAATGTGAGCAGCGCATCGAAGAAACGCCAGCAGTGGGCATGTTCGTGGGCACTCTCGACCCTCAAGCGACCATCTCCCAATTTATGATGTTTTTCAAGCCGACTACTTTCCAGTCCTTGATTGATAAGCTGGCCCAAATGGACCAGATGGGCCACAGGCCTTCCTCTTCGAAGCCGGAGCCGCGGAATGAAAAAGGGAAAGGGAAAGCGACCTTCGTTGCCAATACTTAACAGCAGCCTAGTGGTCCAAAATTAACTGATCGCCTAGACGAGAAACAATGATTCTATAATGAGAAAATAAAGCGTCCTTATTCGTTTCCCCGGGACAAAACGAGGAGATTGTTCAAGCTGGCGGCGCGCAACAGGCTCATTAATTTACCGGATCCAAAGCGCCCATTGCAACCCGATGAGGCTAATAACCCCAACTATTGCCCCTATCACCAAGTGATAGGCCATCTAATCGAAAATTGCTTCGTCTTCAAAGGCTGGATAGAAGACCAATACCAACAGGGCAAGTTCGCACTGTCCGAGAATTGGAAGGTAAGCCCGCCACAGCCGCACGCTCTTAAAAGGGGGGACACACCGGGGGCATCATGCTCTTTTATAGAAGAAGCTCCATGGGAGGTCGTTCTTTCAGCCAAGACAAAAAGAATGCTGAAAGATCTCTAAACATGCCCGGCGGTCAAATGGAAAAGTTTGCTGGAACCCGAAATCATCGAGGGAATGCTGAGGCCGCGCCCAACTCCAAAAATTGGTGGTGATGGTCAAAGCGCTCATACCCAGCCGTCAAAGTCTTTGAAAAAGAAGAAGAAGACCAAAAAGCCCATGAAGCTTAATGACGAGCGCACGGACCTGCAAAAACATATCGACGCGCTGGAAGAATATAACCAGAAAGCGCGAACCCCGGTCACGCTTTAGGAGTTTCTCGACCACATCCTTGAAGACGGAGATAGCGACGACGATGAATCTGAGGATTATGTGGCAAGCTGTCATGTGATTTCTCACTTGTTGATAAACGACGAAGAAGCTCCTTACGCAGAGAAACTGGGGGCAGATCCTGAGCCGGAATTTCTAGGACCATTAGACGGAATGATTGATGCATTCCTAAATGAAGCTCTTTTGAAAAGCAAAGCTGATCGGGAGCGCGAGATGGCCATATTTGAAAAGGCCAAACGCCGGCGACTGGACGAAAGGGTCGAAACACTCCCACCAGATCAATGCACATCCGCCGCAAATAAAATCAGGTTCAAGACGAGGAAAAGGTTCGCCAAAGCCATATCGATGGGAATGAAGCTGCCACCCTCCGAAGGAAACACTCCTGATGAAGTGGATATGCATCCTAGCTACTGTTTATACCATCAGAGGATTACACAACCTACCGAAGAGTGCATGGCCATTAAAAACTGGTGGCAGGGATATGTTGCCCACCGACAACACGTTCAGCGGATGAAACGCAAAACTTGTCGGGAACAAAGAAGCACGACAGAGGAGCATAATAGAACAGCCAGTGAATGTCACATGGTTAATTCCTGGGGATCACAAGTTCTCACTTTCGGGAGTGATTCCGATGAAGAAATAGCCCTCGGCCCTCTCTTCAAAGAATCTACCTCAGAAAAAGAGGAAGAACCGAAGAGCTGTGAGAACATTCAGTTGCGCAGTCGTACGCTGCCCGAAAAGAATCTAGGGCCCGCGAACAGTGGGTAGAATAGAAAAGATAAAGGAAAAGAAAAAGTCCCTGAGGGCATCGCCCTAGATGATCAAGTCGTCAAAGAGCTGGCAGCCAAGGACCCACCAAAGAAAAACAAGGTGGATTACAACGTTCTGGCACACTTGAGGAAGTTACCTTCGCAGCTAAGCATTCTCGATGCACTCTTGCTATCCAAAGAAGCAAGAGATTCTATGATCAAAGCGTTACAAGATCCCGAACAGTTCCAAGCTTTCCTCGCCGAAGAAAAGATGAAGGACGAGCTGGAAGAAGTGCATACGACTGATATTACTTTCGGCGATGAAGATCTCCTCCTCGGGACGTGTGAGCATAACCGTCCGCTTTATGTATCCGGATACTGTTATGATATCAAGATAGGCAAAATCCTGGTTGACAATGGGTCCTCCGTTAACCTCCTCAATGTAAGAGTTTTGAAGAAAATCTGCATAAGCGTTCAACACCTCGCTCGGGATAAGATCACTATCTCCGGGTTTGACTCTCAGTCGTCACGGACGCTCGGGTCTGTGATATTGACGCTGCGCTTTGGGCTGCTAGTCGCTGACATCATGTTTCACGTCATTGACGATAAGACCTGCTATAACGCTTTGCTCGGCCGGCCTTGGATACACGAGTACAACATTATCCCTTCTACACAACATCAGTGTATAAAGTACTTCAAAGATGGTCTCGAGTACACTGTGACAGGGGAATTAAACCCATTCTCCATGAACGAAGTCCGCAAATATGAGGATGCCAAGTACTTCCTGCCAGATTTCGAAGACACAGAAAGATGTCGCAAACCGGAGGACAAGAACAAAGCTATCACTACTATTCTGGTCTTCGGGAGTGATACCGAGGAGGAGGAAGAAATAGTTTATTCAGGGCCGCCCCACCGCAACAAGCCGGGACCATCCACTCCTATGTTGATCTTTGGCAGCGACTCGGAAGATGAGGTCAATGCCGTATTTTCTATTCGGCCATCGATACAAGCCTCCGCTGACAATGATCGGAGTTTGCAAATTGTCATGGTTCCGCAAGAGCATTATAAAGAGCTCGATGCACTTGAAACTTATAGTGTGCAAGAACTGCAGACATTCTATGTCCCTCCCAGGCGAAAAGGTAAGAAGGCGATCCTATTCTACCGATCCGAGGAAACCAAAGTGGAAAAAGAAATTTGGCATGGTGCGGATTCTACACGTGACAGGCTCCAGCCCATCCGTTTGCCCAGATACTATACAAACGGATTAAAAAGACTGTGGATGCGCCAAGGCGTACCCCTCAAACAGACTGCTCGACAAGCCCAGTTCTACAACAGGATCTGGAGTGTACCCGTAACTCAACGAAAGTTTCTCAACGGGAGAATGGAAACGATCGGGCTTGGATATGTTCAATCCAAGAAACTGGAGCGATTCCGCGGTTGCTACGTCATACATGACTTCGACGAAGAAGGAGATGCTCTGTGGGAAGATGCTAACCCTAACCAAAATGAGCTCCCGTCATGAAAATGCCATGCCCGTCGTTCGAAGAACAAATGGACAAGCTTATAAGGGAAGCGGGTCAAAAGGTTCGAGATGACCATAATCGCGAAATGGCCATCTACGCGAAAACCAGAACGCAGCGCCTTCTTCAGCAGGCTACAGAAAATGACGATGCCCTTCGTCGCCAGCCCACCATACAAAAGACCCGACGCAGAGGCTAAAATAAATAAGAACGGAAAAAACGTTCAACAGGGACAAAGCAGGTCCAAGAAACCACGCGATCGAGAATTAGGCAGCCTGGATTCATCTCTTATAAAGAAGATGGGTCGAGCATGCTCTTTTCCCCAAGACAAGACAAGGAAGATACTCGATCTTGTCATAAAACATCAGATGATTACCCTCCCAGAGTCCAAGCACCCCGAGCAAGCAGGCGAGGTCTCTCACCCGGATTATTTCTTCTATCACCGAGCGATAGGACATCCTCTCGAAGACTGCTTCACATTCAAAGATTGGGTAGAAGACCAGTATCAACAAGGCAAGTTCGCTTTATCCAGCAGTTGGAGGGTAACCCCGCCACAGAAGCATGAACCGAAAGCCGCATGTGCAGCAAGAGTAGAACCAGATCAACATCGGTCTTGGAAGCGATCTCGTACCTGTCACGCGATAACGCTGTCAGAAGAAGAATCCGAGAATATGGATGACCTTTCTTGGTGCTTCGAAAACAATGAAGATGCGTTGATCTCAGAATTTCCACCGGCGCCAAAAGAGCTGGAAGATGGGATACATACTATTGCAGATAACCTCAAGAAAATTGAATTGGGGACGGCAAGTGACCCACGGCCGATATTCGTTAGTGAACTGTTGTCTGAAGAAAGGGTGGCTATGCTAAAAGACGTGCTCATGCAGTATAAAGACTGCTTCGCATGGAACTATTCTGAGATGCCGGGACTAGATCCATAGATTGCTATGCACAAATTGGCGATATCTCCGGACATCAAGCTGATCAAACAAGCACCGAGAAGAATGCGGCTCAAGCTTGAGATGAGCATCAATGCTAAGGTCAAGAAGCTAATCGACTCCGGCTTCATCCAAGAGGTTCAGTATCCTAACTGGATCGCCAACATCGTCCCAGTGATGAAGAAAAATGGGACGGTGCGCATATGTGTGGACTTTCAGGACCTCAATAAAGCTTGCCCAAAGGACGACTTTCCAGTACCGGTCACTGAGCTGATGATAGATAATATGTCCACTCATGAAGTCTTCTCTTTCATGGACGGCTCATCAGGATACAATCAGATAAAGATGCATCCCGACGACCAGAACATACCGCTTTCCGGACCCCTTTGGGTATATTCTGCTACAAGGTGATGCCCTTCGGTCTAAAGAACGCCAGTGCCACTTATCAGAGGGCCATGACGAAGATTTTCGATGACCTCATACATGAAATCGTCGAATGCTATATCGATGACCTCGTAGTTAAAATCAAATCATATGAGGAACATTTAGAACATCTGAAGATCGTGTTTCAATGCCTTCGGAAATACAACTTGAAGATGAACCCTCTCAAGTGCACGTTCGGAGTTTCCTCGGGCAAGTTCCTGGGATTCGTCGTCCGACACCGAGGCATCGAAATAGACCAATCGAAGATCAAGGCGATCATGGAAATGCCTCCGCCAAGAACCCTCAAGCAACTGCGGTCTCTCCAAGGAAAGCTCGCGTATATCCGGCGATTTATAGCTAATCTCTCCGGCAAGTGCCGTCCTTACAGTCACCTAATGAAGAAGGGAAACTCGTTCGTCTGGGATCACAAATGCCAAAGCGCACTGGACGAAATCAAGCAATATCTGCAGAATCCGCCAGTGCTGACTTCTCCGGTCAAGGGAAAACCCCTCATTCTGTATACAACTGCCCTCGAAGGTTCTTTAGACGCGCTGTGGGCACAAGAAAATGACCAAGGGAAAGAGAGAGCCCTCTACTACTTGAGTCGAGTTCTACTGGGGGCAGAAAGCAACTACTCCCCCATCGAAAAACACTGCCTGGCGTTGATCTTCGCGATAACGAAGCTCAGACACTATGCGTTGGCACATAAGGTCCATCTCATATCGAAGGTGGATCCTCTCAAATATTTTATGTCAAAGGCTATATTAACGGGACGGCTCGCTAAATGGGCCCTACTCTTAATGGAATTCTCGATAACTTATCGTCCACTCAAGGCGGTGAAAGGCCAGGCCATCGCCGACTTCTTCGCTGAGCATCCGATACCTGCCGACTCTCCTTTGAACTACGAATTGCCCGACGAGCACGTGTTTGACACGATCGGATGGGAGAGAAGAGAGAATGATACCCAATGGGAACTCTACTTCGATGGAGCATCTTCTATGAAGAAGCGCAAACAAATCACCCCCATAATCAAATCCGGGGTGGGACTCATCTTCGTGACTCCACAAGGAGGGATAATGCGCTTCGCCTTCTTCTTAACAGAGCCGAGGACAAATAACGAAGCCGAATATGAAGCTTTGATAGCAGTTCTTGAGATCGCTGTCGACATGAGAATTGAAAACCTCCTCATATACGGAGACTCCCAACTGGTCATTAGTCAAGTAAACGGCGACTATCAAATGTGCAAACCAGAGTTGGTGAAATACGGCGAGAGAGTGCAGCAACTGCTGACTCAAATCCTTGCCTATGTCCTGGAAAGCATACCGCGTGCGGAAAATAGCAAGGCGGATGCATTAGCCAAGGTCTCTAAAAAACTGGCCGACGAGAACCTCGATGACGTGAGGATCGTTGTGAAAAGTCGTCGGGTTCTTGCACCGGCAGAAATATCTCTGGAGTCGTCCGAAGAAAAGGGAGCTACCGAATAAACGACCCTACAAATAAAAGACCAGGAAAAGGCTATGGATTAGAGAGAACTCTTTATAGACTACTTCAAATCCCGTCGAACACCTAAAGATGCATCTTCAAAACATCAGCTCATGAAACGAGCTCTATCTTTTGCCTTTGTCAATGATACTCTGTATAAGAGATCGTTCGACTCCCTGTGTCTAAGATGCCTGGGACCTAAAGAGGCAAGGAGAGTCGTCCAAGAAACTCATGACAGACTCTGCGGTTCTCACCAAGCCGGGCCGAAGATGAAGCTGAAAATCAAAAGGATGGGCTATTATTGGCCCACAATGATCCAAGACTGTCTCGAATACGCGAAGCAGTGCCACTCGTGCCAAATTCACGGGGACTTTATCCACCAGCATCCAAATCCGCTACATCCGACGGTGGCTAGCTGGCCTTTCGAAATGTGGGGAACTGGCATAATCGGGCCCATCAAACCGGCATCATCCAGAGGACATCAGTTCATACTGGCAACAACCGATTACTTCTCCAAGTGGGCAGAAGCAGTACCACTAAGAGAAGTGAAGACGGAGAATATCCTCCATTTCTTCAAGACACATGTCATTTATCGGTTCGGCATTCCGCGACGGATTATCTCCTATAACGGGCCAGCCTATAGAAGCCATAAAATCAGCCGCTTCGCACAACAGCATAACATAGACTGGAGATACTCTTCGGTCTATAATCCCCGAGCTAACGGTCTAGCTGAGGCTTTTAACAAGACCTTGACGAAGATCGTGAAAAAGACGGTGTCTCGAAATAAGAGGGCTGGCACAAGAGACTGCATGAAGCTCTCTGGGCGTATCGAACTACGTTCAAAATAGCCACGAATACAACGCCATATGCATTGGTATTCGGCACAGAAGCGGTACTCTCCCTCGAGATAGAGTTACCCTCTCTATAAGTGGTCGTTCACTACGAGATAACAGACGAAAAAAATGCTCACCTTCGGCTTGAGGAGCTCGATGCCCTTGATGAAACCCGGCTCATGGCGCAACAAAATCTGGAGGCTTATAAAGCAAAGATGACGCGCCCATATGAGAGATTGACCAGGCCGAGAACATTCCGCCAAGGCGAACTTGTGCTAGTGGTCAAAAGACCTATGATCCCCAATCGTGCCAAGCGGGGGAAATTCGAGCTGAACTACGAAGGCCCGTATATCATAGACAAAGTCTACCAGGGTGGAGCCTATCTACTCATGGACATGCATGGTGAAAGACCTTCCAGGCCAATAAACGGTCGCTTCCTAAAAAAATACTGCACCTGACGAGTCACAGCCTAGGTCAACAATAGATGACGATGCCTATGTCCGCTCGCTATCTTCCTAAGCCCAAACTCTATAAGTAGTAGCCGGATTTCAGACCGAAATGTCCTTAAACTAATAATGGACCACTATGTCCTAAAACTAGCTATTGACCGAGACGTCGATAAACTACTACAGACCGCAGCATCCCAAGGCTGACACACACAAAAATAAAAATAAATAAAAAATTAAAAATTAAAAAAAGGAAGAAGAAGAAAACGGTATGTCTATAAGGAAAATGGGCACGGATGAAAACCCAAAAGGGCTCCGTGAGTAAAAACAGCAGGGTTGCCGGCGAGTTTTGTGAAAACCCGAAAGGGCGCAATCTCGTTAAAAGACACTTGCAAGGCCCTCTCGGCCTTGTGAGGAGAAACCACCTGCGTGAGATCCTTACGACTCACAAGGGGAGCAACACACTTAGGGATCCCCACGATTCCTAAGAAGAAATTATACTTACGAGATCCTCACGACTCGTAAGGAGAATTCCCCTATGAGACCCTCACGGCTCATAGGATTCAAAAGCCTTAAGTTACAGGGATCTAAACCTGTTCTTAAGCCATCACAATCTCCAATTTTGTCTTACAAGCGTTTCGATATCGACCCTTGTATACGATCCACGAGCGCGAATAAACATTTCCCTAACAAAGTCTTACCCGCGACTAGGAATATGTTTACACGGTGAACAACCCTTGTAAGTCCTCTCGACTTATAAGGAGAAAGCACTCTTGTAAGATCCTTACGACTTACGAGAAGCCATACACTTAGGAATCCTCACGATTCCTAAAGAGAAAACGCACATACGAGAGCCTCACGACTTGTAGGGAAAAATACCTTTATGAGACCCTTACGGCTCATGAAGTCAAAAGGCTTAGTCGATAGGATCTTAACCCTGTTTGCTAAGCCACCTTTGTTCTACATCGACAATGGCAAATGATGATTTGCTCCTGGCAATATCCCAGTTGTAACGGTGCTGATGCCGAAAGCGGTGTCCAATTCCAAAATCGCGGCGAAAAGCCAGCGAGCCACAAATGCATACGAAATAGCCGAAATGATGGGGCAACTTGCAACAAAATCAGCAAGTAAAAATATATGCATACAAAATAGCCGAAATGGTTGGGCAACTCGCAATAAAAAGCAACGAGTAAATAAAACAAATATCCGAAATGATTGGGCACCACGAAAAATAGCCGAAATGATTAATCAATCGCGACTTTCGCGATATAAAAACTGAAATGTTAGAGCATCGCGGAAAGAAAAATATATAAAATGAAACTTTTTGCCCTACAGGTGAGATCACATCGATCCCTGTATACAATCCAGGGGCACAAATAAAGAGGGAACCATACCTTCCCCCAGGCTCCATCCGAAAGAGAGCCAAGTCTCGAAGGTTCACAGACAGCCTGGAGATCATCTCAACATTCGTCTCATTACAACAGACGCAACATCAGCAAAACGGAACCGCGGCAATTCCCAGTTCCATGACTCGGCGGTGCACAGACAACCGAGAGTCAACCCCTGACTCCGTGAAATGCGGATAAAGTCAACCTATCCTGGTCCTTGCGAAACACGGCTAATGTCAATCCTGACCCCGTGGGAAGCATCCAGAGCAAATCCTGGTCTAGTGGAACACGGCCAATGTCAATCCTGACCCCGTGGGAAGCGTCCAGAGCGAATCCTGGTCCTTGCGGAACACGGCTAATGTCAATCCTGACCCCGTGGGAAGCGTCCAAAGCAAATCCTGGTCTAGTGGAACACGGCTAATGTCAATCCTGACCCCGTGGGAATCATCCAGAGAAAATCCTGGTGTAGTGGAACACGGCCAATGTCAATCCTGACCCCGTGGGAAGCGTCCAGAGCGGATCCTGGTCCTTGCGGAACACGGCTAATGTCAATCCTGACCCCGTGGAAAGCGTCCAGAGCAAATCCTGGTCTAGTGGAACACGGCTAATGTCAATCCTGACCCCGTGGGAAGCATCCAGAGCAAATCCTGGTCTCGTGGAACACGGCTAATGTCAATCCTGACCCCGTGGGAAGCGTCCAGAGCGAATCCTAGTCCTTGTGGAACACGGCTAATGTCAATCCTAACCCCGTGGGAAGCATCCAGAGCAAATATTGGTCTCGTGGAACACGGCTAATGTCAATCCTGACCCGTGGGAAGCGTCCAGAGCGGATCCTGGTCCTTGTGGAACACGGCTAATGTCAATCCTAACCCATGGGAAGCGTCCAGAGCAAATCCTGGTCTAGGGGAACACGGCTAATGTCAATCCTGACCCCGTGGAAAGCGTCCAGAGCGAATTCTGGTCTAGTGGAACACGACCAATGTCAATCCTGACCCCGTGGGAAGCGTCCAGAGCGGATCCCGGTCCTTGCGAAACACGGCTAATGTCAATCCTGACCCCGTAGGAAGCATCCATAGCAAATCCTGGTTTTGTGGAATACGGCTTATGTCAATCCTGACCCCGTGGGAAGCATCCAGAGCGGATCCTGGTCCTTGCGGAACACAGCTAATGTCAATCCTGACCCTGTGGGAAGCATCCAGAGCAAAACCTGGTTTAGTGGAACACGGCTTATGTCAATCCTGACCCCGTGGGAAGCGTCCAGAGCGGATCCTGGTCCTTACGGAACACGGCTACGTCAATCCTGACCCCGTGGGAAGCATCCAGAGCAAATCCTGGTTTCATAGAACACGGCTTATGTCAATCCTGACCCCGTAGGAAGCGTCCAGAGCGGATCCTGATCCTTGCAGAACATGGCTAATGTCAATCCTGACCCCGTGGGAAGCATCCAGAGCAAATCCTGGTTTCGTGGAACACGGCTTATGTCAATCCTGACCCCGTGGGAAGTGTCCAGAGCGGATCCTGGTCCTTGCGGAACATGGCTACGTCAATCCTGACCCCGTGGGAAGCATCCATAGCAAATCCTGGTTTCGTGGAACACGGCTTATATCAATCCTGACCCCGTGGGAAGCGTCCAGAGCGGATCCTGGTCCTTGCGGTGCTGATGCCGAAATCGGTGTCCAATTCCAAAATCGCGGCGAAAAGCCAGCGAGCCACAAATGCATACGAAATAGCCGAAATGATGGGGCAACTTGCAACAAAATCAGCAAGTAAAAATATATGCATACAAAATAGCCGAAATGGTTGGGCAACTCGCAATAAAAAGCAACGAGTAAATAAAACAAATATCCGAAATGATTGGGCACCATGAAAAATAGCCGAAATGATTAATCAATCGCGACTTTCGCGATATAAAAACTGAAATGTTAGTGCATCGCGGAAAGAAAAATATATAAAATGAAACTTTTTGCCCTACAGGTGAGATCACATCGATCCCTGTATACAATCTAAGGGCACAAATAAAGAGGGAACCATACCTTCCCCCAGGCTCCATCCGAAAGAGAGCCAAGTCTCGAAGGTTCACAGACAGCCTGGAGATCATCTCAACATTCGTCTCATTACAACAGACGCAACATCAGCAAAACGGAACCGTGGCAATTCCCAGTTCCATGACTCGGCGGTGCACAGACAACCGAGAGTCAACCCCTGACTCCGTGAAATGCGGATAAAGTCAACCTATCCTGGTCCTTGCGAAACACGGCTAATGTCAATCCTGACCCCGTGGAAAGCATCCAGAGCAAATCCTGGTCTAGTGGAACACGGCCAATGTCAATCCTGACCCCGTGGGAAGCGTCCAAAGCGAATCCTGGTCCTTGCGGAACACGGCTAATGTCAATCCTGACCCCGTGGGAAGCGTCCAAAGCAAATCCTGGTCTAGTGGAACATAGCTAATGTCAATCCTGACCCCGTGGGAATCATCCAGAGAAAATCCTGGTGTAGTGGAACACGGCCAATGTCAATCCTGACCCCATGGGAAGCGTCCAGAGCGGATCCTGGTCCTTGCGGAACACGGCTAATGTCAATCCTGACCCCGTGGAAAGCGTCCAGAGCAAATCCTGGTCTAGTGGAACACGGCTAATGTCAATCCTGACCCCGTGGGAAGCATCCAGAGCAAATCCTGGTCTCGTGGAACACGGCTAATGTCAATCCTGACCCCGTGGGAAGCATTCAGAGCGAATCCTAGTCCTTGTGGAACACGGCTAATGTCAATCCTGACCCCGTGGGAAGCATCCAGAGCAAATACTGGTCTCGTGGAACACGGCTAATGTCAATCCTGACCCCGTGGGAAGCGTCCAGAGCGGATCCTGGTCCTTGTGGAACACGGCTAATGTCAATCCTAACCCATGGGAAGCGTCCAGAGCGAATCCTGGTCTAGGGGAATACGGCTAATGTCAATCCTGACCCCGTGGAAAGCGTCCAGAGCGAATTCTGGTCTAGTGGAACACGACCAATGTCAATCCTGACCCCGTGGGAAGTGTCCAAAGCGGATCCCGGTCCTTGCGGAACACGGCTAATGTCAATCCTGACCCCGTAGGAAGCATCCATAGCAAATCCTGGTTTTGTGGAATACGGCTTATGTCAATCCTGACCCCGTGGGAAGCATCCAGAGTGGATCCTGGTCCTTGCGGAACACAGCTAATGTCAATCCTGACCCTGTGGGAAGCATCCAGAGCAAAACCTGGTTTAGTGGAACACGGCTTATGTCAATCCTGACCCCGTGGGAAGCGTCCAGAGCGGATCCTGGTCCTTGCGGAACACGGCTACGTCAATCCTGACCCCGTGGGAAGCATCCAGAGCAAATCCTGGTTTCATAGAACACGGCTTATGTCAATCCTGACCCCGTAGGAAGCGTCCAGAGCGGATCCTGATCCTTGCAGAACATGGCTAATGTCAATCCTGATCCCGTGGGAAGCATCCAGAGCAAATCCTGGTTTCGTGGAACACGGCTTATGTCAATCCTGACCCCGTGGGAAGTGTCCAGAGCGGATCCTGGTCCTTGCGGAACATGGCTACGTCAATCCTGACCCCGTGGGAAGCATCCAGAGCAAATCCTGGTTTCGTGGAACACGGCTTATATCAATCCTGACCCCGTGGGAAGCGTCCAAAGCGGATCCTGGTCCTTGCGGAACACGGCTATGTCAATCCTGACCCCGTGGGAAGCATCCAGAGCAAATCCTGGTTTTGTGGAACACGGATTATGTCAATCCTGACCCCGTGGGAAGCGTCCAGAGCGGATCCTGGTCCTTGTGAAACATGGCTACGTCAATCCTGACCCCGTGGGAAGCATCCAGAGCAAATCCTGGTTTCGTGGAACACGGCTTATGTCAATCCTGACCCTGTGAGAAGCATCCAGAGTAGATCCTAGTCCTTGCGAAACATGGCTACGTCAATCCTAACCCCGTGGGAAGCATCCAGAGCAAATCACGGATCCTGGTCCTTGCGGAACACGGCTATGTCAATCCTGGCCCCGTGGGAAGCATCCAGAGCAAATCCTGGTTTCGTGGAACATGGCTTATATCAATCCTGACCCCGTGGGAAGCGTTCAGAGCGGATCCTGGTCCTTGTAGAACACAGCTACGTCAATCCTGACCCCGTGTGAAGCATCAAGAGCAAATCCTGGTTTCGTGGAACACGGCTTATGTCAATCCTGACCCCGTGGGAAGCATCCAGAGTGGATCCTGGTCCTTGCGGAACACGGCTATGTCAATCCTAACCCCGTGGGAAGCATCCAGAGCAAATCCTGGTTTCGTGGAACACGGCTTATATCAATCCTGACCCCGTGGGAAGCGTCCAGAGCGGATCCTGGTCCTTGCGGAACACGGCTATATCAATCCTGACCCCGTGGAAAGCATCCAGAGCAAATCCTGGTCCTTGCGGAACACGGCTAATGTCAATCCTGACCCCGTGGGAAGCATCTAGTACAAATCCTGGTTTCGTGGAACACGGCTTATGTCAATCCTGACCCCGTGGGAAGCATCCAGAGCGGATCCCGGTCCTTGCGGAACACGGCTATGTCAATCCTGACCCCGTGGGAAGCATCCAGAGCAACCCCTGACTCCGTGAAATGCGGATAATGTCAACATCATCAATCACTTACGGGTCCTCTCGACTCGTAAGGAAGAAAACTCTCTTGTGAGATCCTTACGACTCTCAAGAGAAAACACACTTAGGAATCCTCACGATTCCTAAGGAGAAAATACACCTACGAGATCCTCTCAACTCGTAGGGAGAAAAATCTTTATGAGACCCTCACGGCTCATAAAGTTGAAAAGGCTTAGGCAGCAGATCTGAACCTGCTTCCTAAGCCATCACTACCTCTCGAAGAGTTCAAAACGGAATGCTCTTTATTATCTACAGTTCACACTTGCTAAAATCACATGACGACAACGACACAGTAAAAAGAAGAAAGCGACAGTAAGGAGAACATTTGATTCGTGTTCAGTTAAGCGTTCAAGGCATACCCATTCATGTGCGAAAAAGTTTGATGCATAAAATAGACACATGGGAATGAAAAAGCTTGCTATTCATACTTCAGAAAATGCCTACATTGATGAAAACAGTAAACAAAAACGCCATTAAAATGTTTACAAAGGCACGACATCAAATCCAGGACATGGATTGAGAAATTCAAAGGTGAGGCCGTCCAAAATCTTTCGGGCCTCTCGGACCATCTTTGTGTGCATCTTTTCACGATCACAAGCGTCAGAATCCCCACTGATGTCCTCTATCCTTCGATAGGCAGCGAGTATCACCGCCTGCTGAAAAGCTTAATGCAGGATATCAACAAGGTTGTCACGCCTTTTTTTTGAGATTAAGCTCATCAGATACACCAAGTGCACCTTATCTTCGGCGTCGTCCAATGCCTTAAGTGGCATGCCGGCATAAAATAGAGGAAGGGCTTCCCAGATCGCTCCCACAATAAGCTTCAAGAGAGAGGAACGACGAGGAAGCATTCGACCATTGTATGCATCAAAGCGACCCATAATTTCAGCACATTGGGCGTTTGTGAATTCTTGGTTTTGGGAACGGCCGAGTGCGCGAATGTCTCCATAGGAAATAATCTCGTCGAGATCATACATATGAGCATCCATAACGTCTGAAAAGGAAAATCAGTGAGAGTTAGAGGACAGACTGATTAAGAAAAAGTTTATTGAAACAGGCACAGGATTTAAACAACTCTTAATATCCCCAAGAAGGAAATAAGTACTAATTAAATCACCCAACGAATTTAATTCTGTGCAATTAAGAAAGGAATCCTAAAAAGAATTTCGCATTTAATAAAAAGGTTCCTCGAGCCAAGGAGTTAAACTCCTCGAGAGCAATGCTCTGCAGACAGGAATGACACCTGTCGAAATCAGTTATGAGAGGAATTAAAAATTCTCCGGGAATTCTAAGAGCCTTGCTCTGTAAAAATGATGGAAAAACCTATCAGAAAAATTGAAATAAAATTTTAATGAATTAAAATTCTGAGATCTTTAAGATCCATGAACAAACTCTTAAGAGTTCTTCATAAGAGATTAACAAATCTCCATTATTCAAGAGAGCAAAACTCTGTTAATAGGTAAAACCCTAATAACGTTTATCAGATCTAAAATCTATGAAGAGCAGAGCTCTGTTAATGGGTAAAACCCTAATAATATTTTTAGATCTATGATCTGAGGAAGAGCAAAGCTCTATTGATAAAGTTCAAATCTTACCAAAAATTTGGCAGAGTTCTGACTCTTGAGGGTTCTTAAAATGAAGAGCTATGCTCTGCAAGAGAATAAAAATTCTCAGAAGGAGAAGATGAATAGAAATCATCCCAAGGGCCAAAGGTGCTATTTATAGGCACTGAGATGTCGTTTCAATTTCTGAGTTGATCCAAGGGCGCAGATGCTGCCACCGCTGCACTCACGTGTGGGCCACGTGAGCGCAACGGTGGGGGGGCATTTGTTTCCCCCAATCAGAGCAAAGCTCTGTTCAAAATTCAAATTTTAAAATGAAGCAACGCTTCAGAGGCAGCGCCAAGTGCGCTGCGCCCTAAAGCACGTGTGCACTAGCTCTAGATGAGCTGCGCTCTAAGCAGCGCACCACGTGTAAAGCACGTGTATGCTAGCGCTAGGTGCGCTACGATCTAAGCAGCGCACCACGTGTAAAGCACGGATGCGCTAGCGCTCAGTGCGCTGCGCCCTAAGCAGCGCACCACGTGCAAAGCACGTGTGCGCTAGCGCTAGGTGCGCTGCGCTCTAAGCAGTGCACCACGTGCAAAGCACGGATGCGCTAGCGCTACGTGCGCTGCGCTGCGCTCTAAGAAGCACATCACGTGCAAAGCACGGGTGCGCTAGCGCTAGAACTAAAAGCTCCCTACCGTCAGATCAGAGATCCAATAAAGATGATAAATCATCAATTAATCAGAATTAAATTCTGTTAAGGAAAGATTTCGATTCTCGAAATCTTTCCAAACAAAAAGATTGTGCTCTGTAAATCAGAGCACCGTTGGATCAATGATCCAATGGTGATTAAAAATCACTAAAAACACAGAATAAATTCTGTTTAGAGGAAATTCCCCAATCTTGTTACAAACAAGAAGATTGCCTTCTGTAAATCAGAAGCCCTTGGATCAAAGATCCAACGATGAGAAAATCCCCAAATCAATTGGAGAAAAGATATCCTTAACTGATTGAACAAATCAGCTTGCCCTATATAAAGACCCCAAGACTTCAAGTTTCGGGGAGAGAAAAAAGAGAGAGAGAGGAACCTCCCCATAAGTTTTGAGAGATTTCAGAAAGAAGAGCGAAGCTCTCAGAGAAAGAAGATTGTTCTTCAAGGTAAAAAATAATGATGATGAACAGAGAGATGAAATCATCTCATAATTAATTAAAAAGAAGAATTCACTTCTTTAAAGATCATAGATCTACAAAGACCAAAGTATTTCACAGAGAGATCAAAAGAATCTCATCACAAAACAAGAAGAAGAACATAATTCTTCTCACAGATCATAGATCTACAAGACTAAAGGTCTTTTATACAAAGAGATCATGAACATCTCATTATAAACAGAGGGGGGAAAGAATAATTCAATTCTCTTAAGGATCATAGATCCATAAAGATAAAGCCTTTCATCAATATAAGAGATTGAAGCATCTCCTATAAAAATAAGAACTTTTGTTCTTATAATCTTGAAACAAAGTCTCTTTTTGGATCAAAAAGTTGATCAGTTAGCGCTTGCGCTCATAAGATAGCGCTCTGCGCTCAAGACTGACGCACAGCGCCACGTGCTCCTCACGTGTGCGCTACTTAGCAGAAGCGTCTTAGCGCTCAATGACTAGCGCAAAGCGCTGCAGAGCCTTAGCGCTCCAAATATAGCGCACTGCACTCATAAGACTGGCGCTCAGCGCTAAGCGCACCAGGTGCTCCCCACGTGTGCGCCACTGAACAAATAGCGCTTGCGCTCATAAACTAGCGCTCTGCGCTCATTAACTGGCGCTCAACGCTAAGCACGACACGTGTCCCTCACGTATGCGCTACTCGGAAGAAGCGCACTACGCTCTTTGACTGGCGCAAAGCACCAAGCGCACCATGTGCTGAGCTGATAGAACATAAATTGTTCTTTAATAAGCCCAGGGCTATGAGGAATGCTCAACATTCAGTAAAAGACAAAAACACTGTCAGGGCTAAGCCCAAATGAAGGCTCAACAGTCCAAAATTAATGTTAAACATTTTAACCTGATTTGGACTTAGCCCAAGATCGACCATAAGTCCTCAACTCAGATTAATTAAGCCCATATGCTCATAAATCTTTTAACAGATCTTAGCCCCAAATTGGACTACAAATCTCCCAACCAAAATTGGTTCAAGGGTACATCTCTGAACTCCTCTGATATTTGTCGTTGTAATCCTTCAACGTCTTCAGAGAGGTGACGAGTCCCGACAACCATACATTTCATAGACTATGACGTCTTTAAACTGGACTGTGGGATCCTTAAACTCATGGACTATGATGTCCTTAATCTCGGACTGTGGGGTCCTTAAGTCCATGGACTATGATGTCCTTAAACAAACATTGGACCACCATGTCCTTAAACTGATAATCGACCGCAATGTCCCTAAACTAAACAATAGAGTCCAAATGCTCTTTTGTGGGATCTAAACGATCCCGTTAAGTCGATCTTAGTCTAAAATTAGACTAACGTATCCTTAACATACGTTTAAGTTGATCTTAGTCTCAAATGAGACTAACGTATCTTTAAACCCAACCCCCAAACCCAAATCTAAGAAAATACGGATATGGACTAATCCACGCCCTACGGGCGACAACATAAATTAGTCTCCGTATACAATCCACGGGCAACCAAAAACAAAACAAATACACACGACATGAAGTGACCATCTGGAGAAGGAGAAAGTGGTTACCGCGATGCGGTAGCGTAATTAACCGCAGGGGCTTGCGCCTGCAGGGAAGAGCGTCCCCACAATCAAAACCCCCTCAATTGAGGAGGGATCTGACGAAGTCTGCTACATTAGCCGCATCCGTTTAAACCTTCGATACATGGTGTCATAAATCAACTTGGTATATTCGGAGAGGTGGACGGATAGCACCAATTAGCATCTGCCCCCAAATTCAGGAAAGACGGACTTGCATAGGTTCATCTCCGTTTTCGACGGGGAACATATTTTTATATAATAAAAGGTGTTTATTATAAATATGACACATATGAGGGTTTATCCGTAAAAATACTATTTTCATATGTTTATATATTATAATTAACATTATGAAGGAAAATAAGCATATAATATCTATGTAATATTTAGTCCATTTAAATATACATACCATATCAAATATCTTTGACCAATTCTCTTAAAACTATAATATCATGTCAAATGATTAAGATAATATCTCAATAAAAATAAATTCTACTAACATTATTTATTGAGTTATTGTGCAGAAATTATATCAGGACTGAAATCAAGGAAATCCGAATTTGCAAGATCAAATCTGCCGAAATATTCAAGTAAATCGAAGAAATCAATTCTGGCAGAGACTTAGAGAAGATTTTCAGATTCCAGATATCAAAATAGTCTATATGTGTCACCATAAGAAACCACAAAATTGTTGAAGAAAAGAACCCTCCAACCCACCGCGGATCCGTGATCAAATCCACCCAATGGCCGCGGTTCCGCCGCAATATTGAGAAGTTAGGGTTCTGGATTTTCTGGTTGGGATCCTAACAACTAGTTACCATATTAGGAAACTAGGGTTCTGACTCTGTGACTATAAATAAGGACCGAGAGGCTCTTGGAAAAATCATCAAACCGACGCAATCACGAAGTCCAAGATGGCTCAAGAATCCTGGTTGATCATCGACAGTTCATCTACCTCTTTAGAAGAGATCGAGAAGCAAACTAGGGTTTTGTAATCATTTTCTAAGGAAACAAAGTGTACTTGATCTTATTGATTAATAAAGGTAGTTTATTTTATTGCATTTTATTTTCATCATGATTTCTATCTTTTCTTTTCCCAACATGCGCAAGTAATTCTCCGCTTGTTAGGGTTCGTAGGATTAGGGTAGATTAATGGATGATGAACATCTTTAAACTCTTTTTACGTCCTATAAAGTTTATAAATTTTATCAAAAGAATAGTTAATATCCTAATCGGACGCGCTACCAATTCATTGATAGTCACAACCGCGATTTTAGATCAGATTAACGATTGCTTTGGTAAAGGCTAGACATGAACGGAGATCCATGTCAAGATAGGGGTTAAGAGTGGGAACCTTTTTCCCTTCAGAAACCCTAATCTACATGTATCACTGTCGATCTAGTTTTAAATCTATTAAAGGATAAAATGAGTAATCTTTAATTAATCATCCATGACTACTAAATCTTAACGAACCCTACAAGCCCCCTTCTAATATAAAACCTACATCCGTATTCAATCTAGATCTATATTCTATATCCGTATTTAACGTAGATCTAGAAACTATTTCCACTATTCATTATTCTTCCTCTTTTCCTAATCAACATGCCTAAAGTAAGATTAAAAGATTCAACGTTTCCCTGAGGACGACCCGTAGTCATCTCGGTCTAGCTACACGCGACACCGTTATTGATTGCGGTTAACTACTACACATACGCGACACCGTTATTGATTGCGGTTAACTGCTACACATAAAACAGATCAATCAAGTACCATACATGAATTTAAATAAAAACATTTAAATAAGCATAATGTTTTTATAATATCAAAATTGAACTCTAAAAGAAAAAACTATGCATCCAAAGTCAGTGAGATGTTTTTTTTTATGAAACTTAAGAGAATTTTAAACTCTTCATTTCAAACTCTAGCATAGAGACATAATCGACTAAGAAGGCAGTCGAGTAAAAAATAATGAAAAACTTTAAATTTTATTCAAGTATAATAAAAACCGACTTACAATAATATCCGTTAAGTTGTTGAACTTTAAAGTGGTAATAACTAAAATTACCTCCCATATATATAGATAGAAGTATAATTATACCACAGAAAGAGTTGGTTGTATTTGTTAATAGGAATCTTTGAAAAGGTAAAGTTATTTTAAAATGACTTTCTAGGTAACTCATAAAAGTTACATCAACTTATAATATTACGATACCCAGTTTATGATTTATATGAACTCTCTAACATGTAATACTTTTATCTTATATCTTATAAATCGAAAAATCATGTATGGATAGTCCCGACAACTTTTTATCCAACACTTATGTGGTTTCTCTATGCATTAGTTGTTTTTACTCTACTTATGATAACCTCTCTATGTTGAGGACGGTTTTCAATAAAAGATAAATAAGCGTCAAGAATTAATGCATTCTCCGTTAAAAAGAGAAAAGAAAACCGAAATATACTCTAGTCTAAACGACTATTTTCGATGACATATCATGTATAAATAGGCATAAAGAAAAAATGCATGATTAGACGGATGAAGTATATGCATTCAACTCATATTATTAATACACTCTGTATATAAACGGTTTTCAATAAAATATATTTTGACAAATGTATGATTTGACTGATTTGATAGTATCGTAATTTGAGTAAATTAAATAAAAAATATTTAGAAAAGATAATCCTTGATATTGCCTAGTGATAAAGAAGAGAACCAAACATGCTTTAACCGTGAAAGCAGAGAATGCAATTATGGTGAATTGGAAATTCATAGCTTTATCTGTCCCATCATGCATTTTTCTTCATATTTCTATTTTTGATATTATACAAACAATTATCTATCCAATCATGCATTATATATCCAATCATTGTCTCCAACATCGCTTTCACAATCTATTCGAAGTTGGACAGATTTCTCGATAGTAATAAAATATGCAGTATGCATCAAAATCTGATTCCAAAAAAGCAAATATTATTTTTCATAGCAACGAAGTGATGAATTTTGCAACAAAGTTCTTTTGAATACATGAGGTGATAAGGGAATTAAGAGATTAAAACAATTAATGCATTCTCTGTTAAAACAAAAATTAAAGTCGAGTTATGTTTTAATCTAAATAACTATTTCGATGTCATATCATGTATAAGCAGGAATGAAGAAAATATACATAATTGGACAGATGAAATATATACATTTACAGCTCATATCATTATTGCACTCTGCATATAAACAGTTTTCAATAAGGTATATTTTGACAAATGTATGATTTGACTGATTTAATAGCATCATAATTTGAGTAAATTAAATAAAAAAATATTTGGAAAAGACAATCCTTGATATTATCTAGTGAAAAAGAAGACAACGAAACGTGCTTCAACCATGAAAACAGGAAATGCAATTATGGTGCATTGGAAATACATAGCTCCATCTATCCTATCATACATTTTTCTTCATATTTCTATATATGATATTATACAAACAATCATCTGATCAATCACGCATCATCATAACTATATCACAGAAAGAGTTGGTTGTATTTGTTAATAGGAATCTTTGAAAAAATAGAGTTATTTTAAAATGACTTTCTATGCAACTCATAAAAGTTACATCAACTTATAATATTACGATACCCGGTTTATGATTTATATGAACTCTCTAACATGTAATACTTTTATCTTATATCTTATAAATCGAAAAATCAAGTATGGATAGTCCCGACAACTTTTTATCCAACACTTAAGTGTTTTCTCTATGCATTAGTTGTTTTTGCTCTATTTATGATAAGCTCTCTATGTTGAAGACGGTTTTCAATAAAATATAAATAGGCGTCAAGAATTAATGCATTCTCCGTTAAAAAGAGAAAAGAAAACCGAAATATGCCCTAGTCTAAACGACTATTTTCGATATCATATCATGTATAAATAGGCATAAAGAAAAAATGCATGATTAGACGGATGAAATATATGCATTCAACTCATATCATTAATACACTCTGTATATAAACGGTTTTCAATAAAATATATTTTGACAAATGTATGATTTGACTGATTTGATAGTATCGTAATTTGAGTAAATTAAATAAAAATATTTAGAAAAGATAATCCTTGATATTGCCTAGTGATAAAGAAGAGAACCAAACGTGTTTCAACCGTGAAACCAAGGAATGCAATTATGGTGAATTGGAAATGCATAGCTTTATCTGTCCCATCATACATTTTTCTTCATATTTCTATTTATGATATTATACAAACAATTATCTGTCCAATCATGCATTATCTATCCAATCGTTGTCTCCAACATCGCTTTCACAATCTATTCGAAGTTGGACACATTTCTCGATAGTAATAAAATATGCAATATACATCAAAATCTGATTCCAGAAAAGCAAGTATTATTTGTGATAGCAACCAAGTGGTGAATTTTGCAACAAAGTTCTTTTGACTACATGAGGTGATAAGGGGATAAAGAGATAAAAACAATTAATGCATTTTCTGTTAAAAAGAAAAATTAAAGTCGAGTTATGCTTTAGTCTAAATGACTATTTCGATGTCATATCATGTATAAACAGGAATGAATAAAAAATACATGATTGGACAGATGAAATATATACATTTGCAGCTCATATCATTATTGCACTCTGCATATAAACAGTTTTCAATAAAGTATATTTTGACAAATGTATGATTTGACTGATTTAATAGCATCGTAATTTGAGTAAATTAAATAAAAATATTTGGAAAAGACAATCCTTGATATTGTCTAGTGAACAAGAAGACAACCAAACGTGCTTCAACCGTGAAAACAGGAAATGCAATTATGGTGCATTGGAAATACATAGCTCCATCTATCCCATCATACATTTTTCTTCATATTTCTATATATGATATTATACAAACAATCATCTGATCAATCACGCATCATCTATCCAATCGTTGTCATGAACAGCGCCTTCACAATCTATTCGGAGTTGAACAAATTTCTCGATAACAATAAAATATGCAGTATACATTAAGATCTGATTGCAGAGATGCACAAGTATGACCCTTTCCAGATAGCTGATAACATAACCCATCTAAACTAAACACAACAGAATGGTACCCATTAATTATGAAGGCATGAAGCTGCAAGATATATTGAATCTTATAAGTCAATATCTCTTTTGGAAAAATGATAAGCGAGAACGCATTAAGTAAACCTAGCTAGTGATAAATCTAAAATTTGTTTAAAGGTGTAAAGTTCGATTGAGAGTTTTCAAGATGATCTTGAAATTTTGGAATCTAAATTTTTTGAGTAAACAAATAAATTGGGCGAGAAGGGGTTCTCATGGAAATAGAATTCTAAATCATATATTTCTATAGATTTTTACTTAGTAACTAAAAAGATCCTCTATATGCATAAGCAATATGTAACACAAACAAATTTAAAATTAATTTGAGGCATGCTAATAATTTGTTTCATTCAGCAATTAAGAATTATTGTTTTCCTAGAAGACATGCACAAAAACCTAGTAAAACACAATTTAAACATAAATCTACAACTGCTTTACCAAAACCCTAAATTTAAATGCAAACGACATTTAGAACTCCACTGTTCTTAGTTAAGAACCATAAAAATTCGTTCATATGCTAATGCCGTACCAAAACTTTAGCCTTTCACTATACCAAACATTCGACCATTTAACAAAACCATAATCTAAATTAATGCAATCCACATCATCACTTATATATTGAAGATTTTTCTATATTTCAACTAAGACACATTTACATAAGAAAACCCCAATCTAAATTACTGTATTTTCTACTTTCTAGCCTATATAGAGATTGATCACCTCATAACCCTTACCATCTTCACTCTCATATCCGATAGCCAAATGCAAGATCACCTCTCACAAATGCAACTTCCCAACCAAAACCAACCATAGAGAAGAACAACCCAAGGCTCCACCGGATACTTAGGCGTCCGCAAACGTAATTAGGGACGATATCCAGCAGAAATCCGAAACCCACACACCAAAAAAAAGGCACCGGTTAGACACATTCGACACGGCTGAGGATGCCGCTATAGCTTACGATCTTTATTCGATATCGTTCAGTGGACCTAAAAGGGCAAAGACCAATTTTGTTCATTACCCGGGTTTTTTCAATTCACATGCTTCTTATTCGCCGCCTCCTCCACCGCCGCCATTGGAGGAGTTGATCGTGAATGACAATCTCTCTTCGATATCGTTTAATGGATCTGAAGGGGCGAGAAACAATTTTCATTATATGGGTTTTTTCAATGACTGTGTTTCTTATTCACCGCCTCCTCCACCCCCACCGTCGCCAGAGTCAATGGAGATTTATGGAGGTTTAGATGAGAAGAAAGATGATGAATCTATGACCATTGCGGCTAGCTTGCAGACTTTTGGACAATCAAAAGATATTTTTTCTTTTTATATATGAAGAACTTAATGATTATTGTTTGACAACTTTGTATTGGAGAACCTACACCACTCAATGATGGAGGGTTCTAGTTGTTGGTGGTGTTGCTGATATCTTATCTATAATATGAATTTTCTTTCCATCTCATTTTACTTTTTTTGGTATATTGCAATCATAAGTTTTTAAGTATATTTTATGCGTGGAACATATTTTCAGATCCATTTATCATAAGTACATGATTTGTTTTAAAATGTTAAGATGAATTATCTTTATTTTAGCGATTACTTAATGGAATCCTAAGTATAAGATAGTTATGCTATTAATGATAATGTATTTTGATGAATTGAGGGGTTCAAGCTAGTAAACTAAGGTTCTAATTTGAACTATAGAAATTTTCTTCAAAAAGTATATTGATAAATACCGAGAAGTTTCCTTCACGGACAAAAGAGAACAACAATCGTTTGGAGATAAGGTAACTTTTAAGGCACAAAAATACACGATATCAAAAATATTGTTTAAGTGGAGGTACGAAGTTATAAATTAATTTTAATTTGCATACGCTATTAGATATCTGTTATAACTAATTTTTTAATTGAGGGTTTTGCAATATGATATTATGTAATTATATTCTCATATAATACAGAGTTTCAAATGCATTCTGATGGATCTTTATACTCATTCTGCAATTAAAAACTCAGAGTCGCATACAGCTTAGATTTATTTTGTTACAAATTTTTTCAAATGGAAAATTTAATAGAACAAACACTCTCAAAATATTTCATGGTTTTCATTAAAAAAATGTATTAGAAGATTTTAGAATGATAAAGGAACTATTAACCATATTTTGTTGTCATACAATTTTATATATTTTTGATTGGAAAAAATGAAATTCCAGAATACCAATACTTAGATCTATTTACTGTATTTATGTTTTTTCAGCGTTTGTTATCTTTACTCTACTTGTAATAATTTCTCTGTGCTGATCATTGCTTGTAAAATTCTGTTACTTTTTCTTTCCTTATTTGGATAGACTATTGAAACTTTCTAGACTTATAATAATGTAACGGTTGTTAGTTGTGTATAACAACCATTTGGAGATAAGACAATTCTGAAGACACAAAAACACACGACTTTAAAGATATTGTTTAAGTGGAGATATGGAGTTACGAATTAATTCTAGTTTGCATACGCCATTAGATATCTATTATAACTAATTGTTTAATTGAGGGTTTTGGAATATGATATTGTGTAATTATATTCTCTCATAATACAGAGTTTCAAATGCATTCTGATAGATCTCTATGCTCATCCTGAAATTAAAAACTCAAAGTCGCATGCTATTATTGATTAAAAAGTATATTATAAATTAATATCACCCTATATGCCCGCAATCTGAATAAAAGCAAATATAATTTTGCCCAGACTGCACCATTATACTTCGCTTGCATTTAGAATATATATAACATAGTTTATCGATAAACATGTAAAAAACTGTGGCATTAACTATAAAATCCAAAACCGATATAGAATTATAGAGTTTTTAGTCTTAATTAGTTTCATCTTCATTTTCTTGGTATTTTTTTAACGAAACTGGGAAAGTCCGGTTATTTTATTAAAAATAATAGATTTTGTGGGCCAGGCCCAATACATCAACGCCCAAATATGGGTTATACATACAGATGAAGAGTGTTAGGGTTTACTAAATAGATCGAGAGAGGCGGAAGAGAGAGAAAAATATCCGCTCTCTCTCTATTTCTCACTTTTTCGCTTAAATGAAAAAATAACCCAATATCTCAATTTTCTTCTCCTTTCCAACATTTTATTTGTAAATTATTGCAATCTTCACTTTCTTGCCATTAAAAAGGTTTTAATCAAAATTTTGATAAATAAAGAAGCTCTCTTTTTCTCAAATGGTCTTCCAATTTAAGTTTTTTTAAAATTAAATCAGGAGTAGACCCAGCTGAATTTTATTAAGAAAAATATTAAGTGGGCTTTAGCCCATACACCATAACCCTTAAAAGGGATATATATACATCGCAAGAATTAGGATTCCCTTAGAAAAACCTAGAGGCAGAAAATATTTTCATCTTTCTTTTTCTTCATGATCTTTGCCCCATTCGAACTCTAAAGTCTACAATTTTCTATCAGTCTTCAAAAATCTTTTTAGTAGATCGGATCTCTCCACACCGATATCATTCATCTCTCATTTTCTTCGTCTGTTTCGCCTCACCCCAACTTCAGATCTTAAAATTTTTCATTATTTTTCAAGAGTATTTTGAGAGGTCTGAGATTTTCAACCTTGGGAACTATATAGGTAAGCATAAAATGAGCAAAAACACTTGGCTTGCTAAACTTTTTTTCGTCTCCAGTATTTTGATTATCAGATCCAGTCTCTACTCTTAACGATCTCTCTCCTAAGCAACCAAATTACAAATTTCCACCAGTCTTCAAAAATCTTTTTAGCAGATCTGATCTCTCCACACCGATATCATTCATCTCTCCTTTTCTTCGTCCGTTTCGCCTCACCCCAACTTCAGATCTTAAAATTTTTCATTATTTTTCAAGAGTATTTTGAGAGATATGAGATTTTCAACCTTGGGAACTATATAGGTAAGTATAAAATGAGCAAAAACATTTGGCTTGCTAAACTTTTTTTCGTCTCTAGTATTGTAATTATCGGATCCAGTCTCTACTCTTACCGACCTCTCTTCTAAGCAACCAAATGTCCAACCTTGAGACTTTTTGTGATTTCTCCTGCTTTATAAATCATTAGATCTGTACTTTTTCTCAACAATTTTTTGACGCTAAAATCAAAAATGCAAATTTAAACTTCAGAATTTCAGAATCCGCAAAGAGAATCCTTAAACCTGACATTTTTAACTCTAAGAACTGATTTTTATTCTCCTCGGCTTAATAAAACTTGATTTTGATTTTTCCAGCATTCTTCATGCTACCCAGTTTCCTAATCAAAGAAAAAAAGAAACTCTTTGCTTCATTCTTCTCAATCTCGGCAGGTGAGATAAATCCAACTTTATAAATATTTTTATCTCCTCTAAAAAGGTAAATAATTATTTAGAATTTTCAAATCATGTCTACTCTAGTTTTTTTGATTTTTCATTGTTTGTCCCTTTCTTTTATTGTTGGGATACTAATGATACTTGTTTTTGGATTAATCTTTCTTTGGATTACTCGTAATGATGGTAAGCGTAGTGATGCTCATCGCAAGGATAGTAAAAAAAGTTAATAATTATTATTTGCTTGCTAGATAAGAAGATGTGGTTTAAAGAATTGGTTTTGATTTCTCACAATTTTTTGATCCAACTTTTTAGAGAATCGAACTTGAATTCGGTCATGGGCAAGATAATCGCATGGGTTTCCAAATTACTTCGTTGATCTGTATTTATATATTTTCCAATGTTTATTGTCTTTGCTCTATTTGTAATAATTTCTATGTGTTGAGAATTGCTTGTAAATTTCTGTTACTCTTTCTTTCTTTATTGGGATATACCATTGAAACTTTCTAAGCTTATAATAATACAACAGCTGCTAAATGTGATTGATGGCAAAAGGTTTCTCATAAACACCCTTATAATAACCACAACTCCACATATAATTATACAATATCATACCGAAATACTGGAAGCAATAATACTTAATTAAACACCATTATATAAATACCCTAATCTTAGTACTAATCTTCACCATCATCTTCTCCAGTTAGCTCCAAAGCTGGGGATTTATAAAATTGACGGACAACCATTTCCAGACTATTGACGGTAAATCCTCCACTTTGGATAAATTTATGATTATTATTAGTCACTCTTATCTTTATCTTATATGCAATAGATGCACACTTATCAAGATGTTTCTCATAGTCATACGAATCTTTAGTCTGCATTAACGAAAAAAGAATTGTTAGACATATATTGATTATTATATTGCATTTGAAATTATTTTAACAATTTATGTCATACCGATGAATAAAGTTGCATCATATCATCCAGTGGATAATGGAGAAGTGTCTGAGCATGCTGATCAAAAGCTACAATATTTGTTTCATCAGTTTTGTTCTCAATTCTTGCTTTAATTCGGTACCCACAATATGTATATATTGATCAAATAATATGTATTAATTTTATTCAGCAACCTATAAGGTTTTCTTTTAAAAAATACATTTTCTAGAATCCGACCCCATATGCCCACAATCCGAATAAATGCAAGTATAATTTTGCCCAGGCTGAACCTTTACACTTCGCTTGCATTAAGAACATACATCATAGCATGGTTCATCGGGAAAGATGTAAATAATTATGGCATTAACTATAAAATCCAGAACTTATATAGAAAAATAGAGATAAACAAACCCTTTTAATAAAACAAAAATATAAAAATATAACTTACTTTAGATTATATGCTAAATACATGTTAATATTAAATTATATATCATATATATTACATATAAATTATCATTTCATACCGTATTAGGTGAAGGGCAAATTCTTGTTTCATTGATTAGATGTTCAATGGTACACGTTTCTACCATCTGATTTGCATTATTGCTGCTGCTTCCTACTTGTCTCGAATACCCAATTTACTTTGTTGGCATATCAAATCGAACCCTAAAAGCATGACACTCTTATCAACATTGTCTTTACCAAATGTAAAAATGTAATACTCGAAATATAATAAATATATGATATACTACCATCTCATCAGCCGTTCTGCTTCGGGGATACTATCGACTTTAAATCTCATTTTCGTAACATGTAACTACCTATAATTGTATCATTTACCATATTAATAGCACTATACTTGTAAAAACTTAATAACTATTGAGGGATGTGTGATCAGGGTTCATCGTAGAAGACCGAGATGATATTTTTTAATTAGAGAATTGACACTAATTACATTCATGATCAACATGTACTGATTTGGGTATTTAGTGAATGATAAATTTTCATCGATGCCTGATAAAACTATCATCATCATCATCATCATCATTGGTCTTTTTGGTAGATTGAATCTCACTTTTTTTAATCCTATTTGATTCCTCAATGATTTGAAGGTGACTGCATTGAAAATGCAATCAAGGCATTGACGAAATGAGATTATAATGATGTGATGGTAAATTTTTGCATTATTAACCTGGGTACTCTATATTTTAGCTTCCTGTTCATTTAACATATTATACTTATTTGTCATTTAATTATTATTTTTGAGCCTTTTTAATTTATTAAAAAGGTCAATTCAATTTCTATTGGAAGGGCCATTACTAATTAGCCAGCCATCGGATGATTTATTTAATTTAGTCACAAGTTAATGTACTCCAACATATACAAAACCTAGCATAAGTTTCTCAGACACAATAAATTCTCAACTTAACCATCCAATGTCACAGATGATGAAAACAGAGGGCAGAAAATCAGTCAATATTCAATACCAAATATAGTAAAATTGCACAGCTTCAGCCATTATGTATGATGAAAGCCGACATTTTTTTTTTAAAACGATGAGATCAATCATTTATACGGCTTGGCATTTTTAAAGATCACTCAAAGGTTGATGACGATAACAATGGCAAGTAGAATGTAGAGAATGTGAGTGGATCAGCGATTGATCGACGTTTCCTTATTATACAGTTTGATATGGTAATCATAGATGGTGTTACAGTTGCATCATTGACTTTTATATTTTATACGAGCATGACCGATTCTAAAAGACAAAGGCGGTACATATACAAACATTTAGAAGGATGCTGTGAGAAAAATCCTTGTCGATTGATGGAAATCGGGTAAGAAAAGTTCTGTCGGCCGTTAACGATTGGTTGTTGGTTGCATAAGCAGTCTTCTAATTGATTGATTGATTAATCAATCAATCATAGCAACAGAGTAGGACCAGTACTAGGTTACTGGCCAATTATGAATTATTTGAAAATAACGAATCATATTTTTCAAATATAAAAATAAAACCCTAACTTTCATCACACCTTTGGAGTTTTCGTGCAGTGGAATGGACATCTCTATATCTGGCAAGCTCCTAAAGATGGGCAGGCTAAACTCTGTGTATGTCGATGAATTTCCATCCTAAATATTTGTGATTCCCGAGAGGGGAAACTCTAAATTTTGTCATCAGCTAACAAATATATGACCATCCTCGAACGTGAAGTCCCTAAGTAAACATGGGTGTAGCTGATACAAGACATAATACAAGTAGGATTGGCAGCTAAACATTCTTCTATAAGTATGAGATAATTTTTGTTCGAAGCCAAGCTGCTTTTTTTATTTATTTATTGTTTGAGTACATAAACAGAATAACAAGGCATCCTTTCTAACAAATCTAAGCTAAGGGCGCTAAATAAATTGTTAATTTGATTCATAGGTTGTTGGTGTCTTAGTCATCGATACAATGTAAATTGTTGTTGTCTTTACATTTTGAATACAACAATAAATTTCAGAAGCCCATTAGCGGGGTTTGGAGTAGCTTGAGGAAAAGACCCGGGATCGAGTCTGGGACTCCCATTTATGAGGGTTGGCTAATTTATCCCACTTGTTATCTCAAAAAACAATAAATTTCAGAAAGTGCAACAAAGAATTTCACAAGTAGTTTTTATGTGTAAAAAGGAAAAGAAAAGGCATCTGCAACTGGGTTTAAATGGATTATTTACAAAACACATGTCCAAAAATAGCAAATCAATGACCCCCCGTGTGTCATAGCTGTTTTTCTTAATCCCCATATATCAAATAATCTGACCTAACTATATCAGTAAATAACCAATGAGGAAATAGTTTAGTCGGTACGACACCTCGGTAGAGTGCGAGATTCGAATTCCAAGAAGAAAAGTGGTCCTCTGAATGCGTGTATTATGTGTGTGGATATGATGTATACTTGGATGAGGCTTTCGGACCAGCAAAGGATAATAGAAAAATTTTGTAAAACAAGATTGAAAACAAAAAAGGGTTATAACAATTAAAACTAAAAATGTTAAATGTTATTTTCTTGAAATTATGAAATTATATTTTTGCTATATGAGAATTACAATTTGACACCCCCTTCCATTTTGAGTTAGAATGGTAAAGATTATTGAATCAATTATACAATGCCATATCCTCCACATATTCACATAAAATTTAATTTTCCAAATGGAAACCAAGAAGGTACAGTCAGCATCTCTCTCTCTCTCTCTCTCTCACACACACACACACAGTATAAAAGCCGTTCCTCCTCTCTTCAGTTTCTCATCTCTCTCTCTCTCTCTCTAAATTTCTACTTCTCAAAAATTCTCAATCCAACTACTACTCTTCAACACAATCTTATCCTTTTTTCTTCTTCTTTTTTCCCCCTTCAAATTGAAAATACCATCTTTAAAAACTATGGGAGGCCCTTTAGATTTCTATGAAACCCTCAACATCCCAAAGAATTCTTCACCTGAAGATATCAGAAACGCCTACAAAATCCTTGCCAAGAAATGGCACCCAGACAAGCACCCACCTTCCTCCAAGCTTGAAGCTGAGGCAAAGTTCAAAGCCATCACACAAGCTTATGAGGTACCAATCAAATTAAATCCTTTCTCAAATTTTCAATTTTGATGCATTTTTCAGAGACCCATTTGTTCTTTTTACTCTAGTCTACCAACAAAATGCAATCTTGATGCTATTTTAGTGATTAGTATGTAGGCAATCCAAATGTGCAAACATGCTCAAAATCAAATTTTTATGCAGTTTTTAGACACCCATTTAACCTTTTTACCCAAATTCAACATCAGAATTTGATTTTGTTGTCGTTCATTAAATACCCATTCAGTTGAAATCAGTATTCATATCTAATCGTGATACCATTTCCTACATTCATTCTGGCCATATGTTCTGTAGAACCCTTGTTATATTTGGAAAAAGAATACATTTTTGTTGGCATTTAGTGAACAGATTTATGAACAAAATCAAAATTTGATTATATTTCTAGATACTTCGGGCATCGTATCTCGATATAGGCATCAATTAAACCCAAATTTTCCTTCCTCTTTTTCTTCCCTAGGCACTTCATAACCGATACAAGAGTGGAGACAACCTCAAGCCAGAGAAAAAGCGCGAAGACTTAGTGCCGAAACATGCTAGTACTCATGCTGAAGGCTTTAAGGATTTTAATTACTCGAAAGGGTCATCACCAACTTTTAAGGATTTTAATTATCCAAATTATTCGAGAACTTTTGGTAGGGAGTTCAAGGATTATTATTACTCAAAAGGAGCTGCGGCATCGGCTGCAGCAACAGCAGCGAGCTCCCCGCCCCGGCGACCTAGATCATCATTTTCAGGCCAACTGCGAAGGAAGCCGCCCCCTCAGGAGAGGAAGCTAGAGTGTACATTGGAAGAGCTTTGTCGAGGTTGCATGAAGGAGATTAAGTTTACTAGGGATGTTGTTGGCAAGAATGGGTAAATTCTTTACTTCCTCTTTCTAATTCTTACATTTTAGTCTTGTTTGGCCATTGATAGTAAATATTGTTCGATATATCTTTAACCGTGGAATTTTAGAAATTTGTTATGCCAATAAATTGGAGGGGATAGTAAGAGAATGTTTATTGCTCGAATAAGTTTTAGTTTTTTTTTGGGTTAAAAAATTTGCTAAGAATGATTTGTAAATCATTTTTTTAAAAGAATTTTTTTAGGTTTCGACCAGAATTCGCCAGTTTAGGTTCTTCACGAACTATATTAAAATTATTGTTTTATGATTTCAAGCATGCTAACTTATTGGAAGAACTTTTAAATCAATAGCATGTCCAACAGTCAATGTGCAATATTTTTTTTTATAATTTGTATCTTTAATTAGCCGCTACCTTTTATTTTACATAGGAGATTATGTGTAGACAAATTCAAATGTTCTTCACATCCTCTGTTTATGAGATAGATCCTTGACATTTTCTTGTTTTACTATTACTATTTCGTAAACAATCAGTTCCAGATGAACACCCAAGTTTCTTCTTCGGGTGCTTCCTCGCAAGATTCGATGTACAAACTATTCAACATCTTTCAATATACGTCACAAGAAAATTCTGTTATTTTTCTTGATATTCAATAATAAATACTAAAGACTTGCAATCAAATAGAATTCCTTGCTTATCACCTAATAAATTCCAACTGTAGGGCTTTGCATAATAATGAATTCAGTTAGATGCTTGTATCATGAGAATCTAAGGAAAGACTTGTTCAGCATGGTCACCTAATAAATTCCAACTGTAGGGCTTTGCATAATAATGAATTCAGTTAGATGCTTGTATCATGAGAATCTAAGGAAAGACTTGTTCAGCATGGGCTATAGAGAGTGATGGCCTCTTGCGATATAAATCATATTCAAACATTACCTATCTAATTTCTTTCATTGTCACGTATTAATAAACATTTTTCCGATATGGTTATAAGAGATGACGATGACATCTAACTTGTTTTTCCATGAAGCCAAAGTGTATTTCAATTTGCCGGCCTAAGGCTTGGCAGCGTGTGAAAATCGAGTAATCTTTGTATCGATGACGTACGAGCTAGTTTTTTCCTTGGACTCACTATGTACCTTTTTTTTTTGCCCCCTTGTAAAAGATTGGATTCATTTAATGGGAAGGTACCAAGTGTCCCTCAAGGGGAATCGTTTATGGACTAATAAAAAGCTTAGGATACCTATTCTTATGTCTTATCCATGAAGTGGTCCTGTGAGTGAGAGGTTGGATTCATAAGCATGTGATGGTGGTGACCACAACTAAAGCAATAAGCTTAAGCGCTTCTTTGTGTTCTCATTGAGGATAGTATCATTTCTCTCCGTTGTTTTACCATTCTTCTATTCAAATATAACCTCTTAAGCCTTAAGTTTCCTTGTATCCTACTCATTTTACCTTCTTATGCATGAGTTCTTTTCTTTGGATATGAAGCTATCTAATTCTATTAAGTTTTGGCTTGTTTTTGGGGAAAAAGGAAGCCTAGGGTTACAAAATGTGATTAAATTTGATGTTTGGTTTAGAGAATTGCCAAATTGCCTACTATCATGAAACTCTGAAATTTTAATGATATCAACCAAGATCCTTTGTAGCATATTAGTATTCTTTCTATAACCAACCAAGATCCTTTTAGTTGGTGAAATGCAAAAAAAATGATATCAAAATAAAATATTTTCTTGAATATAAGCTAAACTATGAGTATGTGAAAGCAACTGGCGAATAATTGACATTTCAACAACATACCATCTTTCTCTTTTTTTCTTTTCTCCAAGCAATCGATGCGCCAATTCGCAAAGCACATTACCGATAGAAGATTGAATAACAATACTTTTACTTTATAATGGTAGGGTGATTTCTCAAAAGCAAGAATCTGAGACGATCAAAGTGAAGCCAGGATGGAAAAAGGGGACCAAGATCACATTCGAAGGGATGGGGGACGAACGTCCTGGCTGCCTTCCTGCCGATGTCATCTTTGTGGTCACAGAGAAGGAGCACCCCATCTTCAAAAGAGTCGGCGGCGATTTGATAGTCAAGGCCGAGGTCCCCCTTGTCAACGCCCTTACCGGATGGACTTTCTCTTTCCGGCTTTTAACCGGCGAGAAAATGACTTGCCCTTTTCACGACGAAGTTATTTCCCCGGGCTATGAGAAGGTTATCAAAGGGCAGGGGATGCCGATGGTCAACGAGAAAGGGCAGAGAGGAGATTTGAGGATTAAGTTTCAGATTGTGTTTCCGACTCGGTTGAGCCCAGCACAGAAATCTGGCATTGTTGAGATACTGAAGGGCACTACTTGATCGTGAAGCTACTTCTGTATGCTTTATAACTTAATTGTTAATATCTAATTCCTTTAGATATAAGGAAATAAGTGTAGGCTTGCTAAGGTAAGCAATCCATGTGAATACTGATAGTGTATTGGCGTCCTTCTGAGTACTTGAACTTGAATGATTTTTCTTTATGGCTCTGTATACAGCTGATGTCTGAGAATTCTCATAAATTTATTTTGCCTTTAAATAGTATTTCATTATGGCCTCAGATTCTTATTGGAAAAACAAGTCTAATGAGAAAAAGAATTCGGTAACCGGACAGGGGATACAGAAATGAGATATTTGGGAACCTCTTAGACGGTTTTGTGAAATCAATGCTTCAATTCTTCTCTCTTGATCGGATACAGACACCTCATATATATAGAAGAATTTTTCCTATAACATATTACCCTTTTTAAAGTACTGATCAAGAATCTTGGATGTTCTTTATAAAAAAAACACTGACCATTCATCAACCGGTGTCAATTCTCTCTTAACTTTTAGCATCACAAGAAAAATGCTAAGGTATGGCAGCCATTTTTGCCCGGTCATGAAAAATAAAATGTTTAAAGGTATGGCAATCATTTTTGCCCAGTCATGAAAAATAAAAAATGAAAACACGGATCCGACCCAAGCTATCCAAAAGACGCTGAAAGTCGTCCATATCTTTCTCTCTCCTGCCCAGTTGTGTTACACCAAACACCACAAATAATTTCTCAAAATCACAATCCAGACATGAAAAATAATATACAAGAGATTGGCTCACTGAAGCAAAATCCTAAAGCACATCAATTTGTCTTGATTCCTCAAACAGGTTTGAAATGCAAATAGCACAACACCTCACCCTCTAGGTGCAGGTGCCTGAAAAATGCAAGAGAAACTCGTATGTGCACATCAATGTAGAATCCTCTAGCTAGTAGAAACCTCAGATTCTCTGTATGAAATAGTATATTTTAACAAACAAAAGCATGCCATAAGAGGGAATCAATTACATAACACACAGTAAGCATGCTAAACTGCTGTAATCAACATTCACCATTTTTTTCAGCTCTTTGAAGGTAACTTTAAGAACAAAAAGGGTTCATATTTCCTCCGAGTCTCATGAAAAAAAACACCAGGCATTGTCAATTAAATCCTCAATAGTATTAACATTTTTATAGCCACCCCGCACTGACAATGACCCCAGCGTGCACACTACTTGTTCAATTTAGAAGACCCCAAGGCTGTTTCTGCAACATTCATCTATACAACCATTGTACGAAACGGAATTCGAATTTCTTGTTTAGATGAAACGAAATAAACATAGAATAAGTAAAGAACTTGCGACATTGGATAAAATACATCAAACCCCCAACCTCAGAAAACACAACACCTTATTTGAGTACTCCCATGGCCATTGTATATAGTAGAAAGGATAACAGGCATAAAAGGAGGTTGCATTTGAGAGGAAAAGAGCTGAGGATGATTGATGTATCTCGAGAATCTAGTTATTGGCGACCGTGGGTCCTGGAAGCCCAGATCCCAAAAACAAGAAACCAGAAAACGAACAAGATCGCCCAGTACCGTGCCGGCCCATATTTGATCCTTGGAAAAATCACCTGAAATCGAAGACAAGCAAATAGCGACTCTTCACATTACAGAAGATTCCAATATGGAACCAAGTTGAAAGCCGAAGAGAAGAAAATGGAGGAAAAAATATGGAAGAAGGTATAACTGAAAATGCTAAAAGTTGGGGAGCCTTTCAAAGCCTTTTATCAGCTCATTTTGTATGACCAAAGATACTATAATTTAAGGCAAGAAGGGCTACTTAATGAAAGAAATTTCCAAAAAATTATTTCGAAGTTTCCAGTTAACTGATGCAAAATATTCTCCGGCAATCTGTCTAGCTATATGGTTATTCATAGATCCGGCAATTTTTTTCAATAATTATTCAAAACTATTTTTAAGGGAAAAAACATTTCATGCAAGAGTAGAAGATTATTGGTATATACTGCTGACCGTCAACCTCGAGTCCTTTTCCATCTAAATTAAGGGATTTGACGTTAGCCAAACTTCTGGCTAAGAAAACTGCTGAGAAGAGAGGTATTCTCTAATAACCCTAAACATCTTGTTGTCATTCTCCAAATTATCCTAGGCGAAGGAAAAAGAATGCTTAGACGAAATGGGAAAGATGATAAGATTATGTCCAACTCTAAGGCCTAATAAACCAAGAGAAAATAGACCACAATCTCACATGTTAAGTGTCAACACTGGTGTCTTCAATTACGTAATACTCATGCTAGGTTTTAGAATGCACATGAATTTCTTACATTGATGGTTCATTATTTATTTCTTAAATAACAAAAAATTACAGCATGTTTATTTGTGCATATATTTATGTTATGAAGTACTTCTGTACTTCTCCCCTGGTCATGCCCAATATTTTCGCACTCATAGCAAGTTTATAGGAATCCAATATGCAATTCAGTAGTTATCATTCCTCAGAAAACCTTTGTTGATTAGCCCTTACTTTTTACCAACAATTGTAAAACCAGTATGTTCCACTTAAATAATTATTTACAAACACACTTATTCCTTTTGGGGAAAATCTCGGACCCAAATGACCAAAAAAAATACAAGAACAGAACTACATTATACTCTACTTCATGAATTTATTGTATATTTTATAACAAGCCTGAGGGTAGTATTGAGAAAAAAGGAACGAATATTCAATGTGCACAAATGTAATCTACATTGTTTTGTTATGGGCCCATGTTGAGGGGTTAGCTTGGCATATGTACAGGGTATAGGATTTTTCATACAAGCAAAGAGACTGCTATGAGAGAAATATATAATCTTTCGTATGCATGCAAAAATGTACCATTTAGAACCAATCACCTGATCTACCAATGAGTACATTCCTTAGTAAGAAATCAATTCTTCTTTGACAAAAATATTGAAGCAAACTGTATCCTTCATTAAAAACAGATATGCCTATTTGAAATAAATCGAAGCATCAATCCTATTTTTCCGCAATATTATTATTTTAAGGTTGGGACTTGAACCTGAGACTTCTCAAATATCCAATCCCACCCATTTTACCATGAATCTGGAATGGAGAAGCAGCAATTATAGTTGAATATATCAAATTGAGGATTGGAAATATTAGAACGGAAGCTTTGTACTTGAATTCCAATGATAACATATAGAGAATGTAATGGAGGACCATAAATACATGTCATGCATCAGAATGCCAAAAATTTCATGAACAGAGACGTGTAACAAATTATAAAAGACGTAACAAGAGGAGTACCAAATTTACTTACAAATCTAAATAAGAGCACAATTGTCAAGGCACATATGCCCCCAAGAAGAATATGAAGACCACTTTTTGCCGTTCTCTGCACAACAACGTAAAATATGCTGTCACAAAATACATTAACAAAGCATACAATGATCACATAATATGGGCAAGATAAGATATTTGCCAAGAAGACGATCACATCAAGCAATTAACAAATATCATTTTCTCTTGTACATAGAGACAATGTTGCAAAGGTGGATGTAGCATCTGTGGAGGAGAAGATGCGGGAAAACCGTCTAAGAGGGTTTGGTGACGTGCGACGCAGATCTACGGAAGTACCGGTTCGACGAATGGATATTCTCGATTTAGGCCAAGTCAAAAGAGCGAATAGGAGACCGAAGAAGAGGCGATACGAAAAGATATGGATGCCAAAGGTCTTAATGAATATATTGTTCGATAGGAGTGGAGGCGAAGAATTCATGTACTTGACCCGGCGTGATTCTCATGTTGGTTCATGTAGCCCTAACCATATGCTTGGGATAAAAGGCTCAGTTGTTGTAACTTTCCGTTAAGGTTGAAATGAAAGTTTTATCAAAACGATATTCGGTCTGGCTTATTATATGGTACAGAATGCTGGGTCCTAAGAAACATCACGCTAAGAAGATGCATATAGCGGAAATGCGCATACTTCGTTGGATGTGTGGCAACACTAAAAAAGATTTGGGGCGAAATGAGGATATTCCTGCAAAGGTTGGAGTTGCACCCGTGGGGGAAAAGATGCGGGAAAACCGTCTAAGATAGTTTGGTCATGTGCGACGCAGACCTACGTAAGCACCGGTTCAATGAATGGATATGCTCGATTTAGGCCAAGTCAAAAGAGCGTAAGGGAGATCGAAGAAAAGGTGGATGGAGGCAATACGAAAAGATATGGATGCCAAAGGTCTTAATGAAAGTATATTGTTTGATATGAGTAAGTGGAGACGAAGGATTCATGTCTCGACCCAGTGTGATTCACATGTTGGTTCATGTAGCCTACCTCATATGCTTAGGATAAATGGCTCAGTTGTTGTATAGAGACAATGTTGCCGGATTTTTTTTATATCCATATCAATACGATTTTACAGACCGTATACGATTTTACGGACCGCATATCATGTCAGAAAATAGGGCCCCTTACCATGTTAGTAGTGAAACTAGGTAGAATTTACACCCATAACCTTCTTTATAATAAAGCACAGATCCCCCCCCCACACACACAAAAGCAAAATCTGGACAGATAAGAATCGGGAAACCATGGATATCATCTAAGCCTTTCCCCATCAAATGGGATCAGGTATGCTGCAAGGCTCTTTAAAAAGATTTGACAATTTTCATGACCTGACTATCAACTTGAAACCAGTCCTCTATTGATTAACCCGAAGCTGCAAGGATGGAGTAAAAGGGCTACCATAATGACCTGACTATGCTCAAGGCATGTCAATTACTACCTGTTTTTATATTCCGTAGAGACAATATAAAAACAAAAAGTTCATACATAAGATTGAGTCTTACTTATGTTCCGGGCAACTCACAAGAATAAAAAAGAACCGATAATTCTTTACAAAGGCAGAGAAACTAATCACTTTAGGGCCTGTTCGGTTCCTTGAGTCCTAAAAATTGTCATAAGTCAAGAGAGTGTTGTTCTCTTGACTCGTAAGTTTTGCGTTTGTTTTTGTCTTCTTGACTTAAAAAGCCAACTCAAAAGTTTAATTGGAACTCATGTTTTGTGTTTGTTTTGCTTTTGAGTAAAAATTTGACTAGATTCAATAACCTTATGGGTGTGCTTACACCCTAATATTACTTGAATAGAAAAATTAATTGTCATAGTAATTGAAGAGAAAGAAAAAGAGCATGGTGACCATAACCAAAAGTTACGATGACATGGCAAGGGTCAAGAACCAAGTGTGGCCACCAAAGTACTGACTTTAACTATTACAAATTGACTCAAGAAATGATGTGTGCTGATGTAAAATGCACTCAAATCATGGTTTCAAGTCAAGAAAACAAACACAAACTTTACACGCAAGGAAACAAAAAAACACAAAAAGAAATGACTTTGGTGCTATAATGATTGTCCCCTCTCGACTCCATGCTCAATCCCCAATTCCATGAAACAAACAGCCCTTAATGAAGATAGATGATGCGTACGATTTTCTTTAGACTACATATTAACCCCAAAGCACCAACAACATGAAGCGGCTACAATTTAATGGGATAGTAATTAGGAACCGCCTTCTGAATCTAAGCTCCTGTACATACGTTATATCATCATTCATCACCCAAAACAGAAAAGGATGTTTTTGTCATACGGTTTGGCAAGGACGCATTATAAGAGTTATAAAAGTAGATTCAAGGCACAAAAGATGTATAGTTATAATTTAAAATATACATATTTATCTAACAATAATACTAGAAAACCAATCATGAGGTGGTTTAATCCAGGTTTCAAATCTCGATCAGTATACATATCGGGTGGTCTCTTTTGGGATCGGAATTGGCCATCCGGCCGTATCACTTGTCTCATATCGGATTTTATATCGTATAACAATTTTTTAATGTAAATTATGAAATTCTTTAAATAAATACTAATAACAACTATGAACAAGTTAACATATTCTTTAGCAATTGATGATGTGAAATGTTTAATGCTTGGTAAAAATAACTATAACTTTGCTTGATAAAAATAACTATAATATTTTTTGATACATTTTTAATAATAAATGATATCAAATAAACCGTAAACCAATAACCTATTAATAAAACTATTAACCCATAAATACACTTAATACTAATCATATAGACATTACACCTAAGAAACTAGCAAGACACATCAACCTTCGTATGCCTGTTAAAGCATGCCAGCCAAACATTAAATTAAAATGTCCTTAATACTCACTATTCATCAAGATACTTAGGGCAGTATGATCGAATGTTACAGGAACTATTAGGATTTAGTCCCAACTAACCAATAAACTAAAATAAACAACATAGACAGCGCCTTCTACCTACAAACCTTCCTGTGTTATCACATAATATATCCAAAAGTGAAAGCTGCCTATAATTGTGCAACTGAAGGGAATTATCATGAATTCTGCAGTCTGCTTCTTTGTTTAGTTGTACCACCCTAAGTAGCATGGATTCTGATACGAGTCAATTTGCCGAGTCATGAGAATCACTCAATTATTCTTGATGAATCTGAATTAATATAATAGGGATATAAATCCAAAATGGATTTGTGCCAACGAATCCGTGCAACATACGTACCACCCTTGTTGCTTGTATATCTATGTCGAATTATTATCGAAAACGACCCACCGGTTCTCCCATATTGTCCAAGAATTCATCAATTAGTGTGTGGGTGTCATAGCAAGGGGGTGGGGGAGAGACAATTCTAGCATGCTAGGCATGCCCATGCATGTTAACAGAAAAAATATTGTTCTAGAATATTGATAGTAAAAGGTCTCCAATTAATCAGTAATATCTTAATTTTTGGCGAATTTTAATTGCAAGGAAACATTTACTTTTTCCAATTTCTTCTATTGTCAATATTTGTTATATATATCTAACCTTCGGGAAAAATCACAATCTTTTACAAAATGAATAAATATTACAGTTAGATTCATACTTCTAAAAATTAAAGAATGGAAAAAGGCTAGAATATCAACATTATATGTATTACTTGGTAATATTACTTTTAGGTGAATTATAATTCTAACATAACTTTTACATTATTTTATTTCACATATCATCAAATTTAGTTCTAACTATCTATCTTTTTGCAAAAATCACAAACATTTTCAAAATCAACAAAAGCTATGGTATGATTCCAACTTTTGAAAAATAAACAGAAAAAAAAGTTTTCACTAATTACAAGAAACTTAGAAGACTTGCATATCATGTAATGTGATAAGTACATGGCTACACTTAAGAGAAAGATATATATGGATACATCAGAATTGAGCAAAACCATATCAAGAAGTTAGAAATAGGAAAATTACAAATCACCAAAGTAATTTTTTTGGTATAATAGGGAGAATGTCTGGAGAGAAAGAAAGAAATTAGAGGGAAATATGAAGATGTGGGAATTTGTTATGTTTCCATATTAGCTTTATCTCTGCCTTACAGTTTAACATAATTCCATATAGAACATCTATTATATTTTCCCTTCTTCTAGGCTTTTCAACCCTGTCGATGACAACTTGGAGCACCCCAACTGATCCTCTACAATTCTCAGCAGGAAAATTGTCGCAAACTCGTTAAAATGTACGCAAGTGGAATCGTAGAAACAGAGGTTTCTCAAAGAAAGAAGAAGAATAAAGAAATCAGATTCGCTAGAGATTAAAAAACTAAGAACCAAATTTAATTATAGATTTGGAAAAAAAAAGGAATGAGAATTTTGCACAATATATGACCAGAGTTCAAACTACTTAATTTAGCCATTGATTATATACCTAATTTCATACTGTTTTTAAATTTGATAATGAAACTAGTTGTAATTGGCATACCTAATTTCAAAGAAAATTGATGATAACAATGATGCATACAAATATTCTCAAATTTACCTCGTTTGATGTATGTAACGATATGAGCTTGCCGACACCTCCTAAAAGTAAAAGGAAACAAGAACTGTAACACAAACTAAAGGCACTACCTTGTTTCATTTCCCACCGATTCCTCTCCCTTTGAAACTTTAACCAATCCACATCCCCAATGCAAATAGGGGTGCAAAATGTAATAAAACTCCTACTTTTAAGAGCAAATGAGAAGTGAGCCATACATGCATGTAACTCTTTGTTTAGGGAGGAGGAAGAATAATGGAATATTAGCTGACAGCTCACAAAGCTTATCAAGGGGGCAGATTATACTTGATCATTTTTGGCTATCCAAGTGGTTCATCTCGATTTACATCTACTAAAATGTAAATGTGCAAAAATTATGCAATTGATATATCTCCATTATACTCATCAATTAGTCGCAAACCATGTATATTTTTATATATAACATGATAAGTGAGCCAGTTAAACTTTTGATTGCATGTTTATTTTGCAAACTCGTATTTTAAGAGATGAAGATTGAAGTGATTAAATTGGATCATCAATTAGGTACAAGATGCCTATTCACATAAGTTCCATATGGTGTCACCTCATATCCCGTTTCGTGCAGTTGGCTACTATAGTCAAATGTAACTAACGACATGTAAACTACCCACATCAGAGGAAAACAATTCAAACGCTTCCGCCCAAACCTTGCATCAAACCATGCATGAATGAAACATGTAGATAACATATGTTTTCTTATTCTCGATCGGTTATATTTATACATAACACACAGTGGTTTTTCAATTTGAATAGCCGACAGAAGTGAAAATAAGATATTCAATCAATAAAGAAGCATATTTATTTGTTAGAAATCTATACTAGCGCAGACAAACAAAAACTTAATGATAAATGGTACATGACAATATCACATGCATAAAATTTAAAACTACTAGATTTGTAATTCCCCGTCATGCTCTTATGATGCAACCAGCGACAGATTAAGGCATACCTTTCCAACATGAGGACCAATCAACCAAGCAAGAAAAACAGTAAGCAAGCCGGTGGCAACTAGAATAGCAGTGCCTTCAACAGCCCATTTAGCCGTAGGATTCTCCATTAAAACAATATTTTCATGAGGAATAATGTTTGGCAGCTGATCTACATTTTCCCGTGCAACTGGATCGTTACCACTGTGAGGATTAAACCATAATGACACCTCACTAAGTCTTTGTCTTCGAATAGCAGCTAAAGCATCAGGATCTACACCTGAATTTGTTTCAGCACATGCTTGAGAAACCTCTCCCGTTGCGGTCCTTTCCTTTAAGGCTTCATACTCCTTTAAAGAAGCCATCACTTTCTTAAAATCTTCAAGCCTTACATTTTTAGCACAACTTCCACAAATTTCGCAATTGGTAGATCCATGGCTAATAAACCACTTCAATGCACAAGCATAATGAGTAAGCGCAAGCTCATTTTTACAAGAACATCCAAGATCAATCAGCGCATCTTGCTGATAATATGAACCTGATTCTAAATCAGTACTGCAAACGAAAACCTCGCCTTCTGGGCTTATAAACTCAACAAACCCAGGTTCTATATTCTTGACATCCTTTTTGGCGACTTTATCAGTTAAATCATCATCCACTATGGTATTTGAAATTTCCTGTGATGGAGGCAAAATGTTCAAGAAGCCTAAGGCAGCATCTCCTCTTCTATCGGATTCTACACAGTGACAGACACGGCACAGCTCCGCATCGTTGTCTATACTAGAAGTTTGTCTGTGCAAGGTACTTAACTTTTGACTATCAACAGCAGGGCATGCATCCTCAGCACCGGTTTCACTTTCACCACTATCAGATATTTTCTGCTCTTCTTTAATACCCATAGGAAAATAAATATTCTTTTGATTTCAAATGAGAGTACTTTCTATGTAATCATAAAGAAGACCAGTTCTTTCAGCCTAATGCAGCGAGCAGGTTAACCTACAGCAATCACTTTTGATGATTTGGGGCAACACCTGAATTAAAAAAAAGTAAGCTCCAGCGACAGAAATTTCAGGACTCCTTGAAACCGCTTGAAGAAAACAAAAAACTGCAAAAACCAGAATGCTATAAAATGTCTGGAATAAAGTAATAATATTACAAACAGCTTTTTCACCGTCTTTGAAAGGGAACTTAACAAAATAGCCAAGGCTATACGCAAAACAGAGACATCAGACTCCAAAAGCAATATAATTTCACAAAGAAACATAAGTGACAAGGTTCTCATGGAAAGTGCTGATGAAAAGAATATCATGGTGTTCTAAATTTATAGGTTTCTAGAAAGAGAAATCATGCGCCAGACTCATAGTCGTATACACAATTTGAAAATCGAAGTTACAATGTACTTTAGCATAGCAATTTTATTTAATAAACTGATAGAAAACAACTCGATTAATCAAAGTGATTAAACTAAAATCTTCTCTCCGATTTCTGCGCTTCAAATATCAAATTTTAACTGATAGAAAAAACTTGATAAATCGAACTGATTAAACTAAAATCTTCTCTCCAATTTCTGCACTTTAAAGATCGACTTTTCTAAAATAAAATTTAAATAAAAGTTTATGGAACCTTATTAATAGATATATACTTAACTGATCTCTATGATAATGATGATGATCCGAATAGCAATATGTTTTGCTTATATTTGATTCAGTGTTCAGATCATCGAAATAGAAATGCCTTTGCCCATTGTGCTTTTCTCTGTACATTTAGCAACATGACTGACACCCAATAAATGAACTACTTCTGCCACAAGATCACAATAAATACGAAGACAACCTAAAAAAAATTAACTGACTTGCCACAATGTGACAAGGTTACTTAGTAGGTCCATTATTATTTGCACTCAAATCTACTAGCATATACCATCACGCTTTAGTTATATTTGATTCAGTGTTTGGATCATCAAAATAGAAATGTATATGTTCATTGCGTTTATCATTGTACTGCCGCCCATTAAATGGATATATTCGGCCACAAGACACAGTTAACATGAAGACAAGCTAGAATATTATGACTTGCACAGTATGACCAACATGCACCTAGTCGGGAGGCTCATTTTTAAATATTTTTTAGTCTCCTAGCATAGAAAATCTGAATTTCCAGTAGAGAGATGGTTGTGGTATTGATAAGCCTAATTCATACAAAATGGGGGGTTGGGGGGGTGGGGTGAGCCTTGGGACTAAACATCATAAGCCGCAACTAATAAGATATGCATGCTGCAATTGTGCAGGAAGGAAGCCATAAGAGGAGAAGTTTTAACTTCAACAAAAATTGACAAACTTCATGGTAAGAAAAAAAAATGTTGGCAACTTGGTATCGGATCCCCGGCCCATGGGTGCCCAACAGAGTCTGCAGCCTATTGAAATCGAGCATGAGTAGGGTGTGCAGGGCAGGACCAACCAGCCGGTCCCTCCCCAATAGGGACCCCGACCCAAGCCAGCCGCAAGTAAGGTATGAGTCGGGTTCAAAGCTAGTCCTATTAGAACTTGGTTTGGATCTCCTTTGCCTATACATGATGCATAGGCTAAGGTTTCCAAATATATGAGAAATCTTTCTCTAGAGCCATCTTTTCTATGTTCTCATTTTTATCTCCACATTCGTTTAGCTAGTTACGTGATGAGACTGAGGGACGCGTCCATATCATGTACGCGGTAGCTTCACCTGGCTATCGCAACTGTGTGGCGAATAACAAGAATTACATCAAACAAGAACCAAGTGACGATGACATATCAGGAAAAGATGGCTCTTTCTTATTCGCAAGCATAGAATGTGGATTAGTTCATGTTCAAGCTTCCACTATTATATATAAACTGTATTTAGTATACATTGAAATCTGGCACACATACAAGGTGCAACAGAAAGACATGCCTTCAGGTATTACAAATAACATTTTTTTCTTTTTTGAGTCTTTGTGACGTGGGTAAATCCCATGATGGATAACACTGGAAATGAGGTCTTCGGTATGTGAGAACAAAAGCACCTAAAATATAGTTAAACCATATCCCAAAACGTATAATAAATATTGAGAATCTTTGTAAACACTTAAAACACATGCAAAACAAATTTTCAAACCCTACTCAAACATGTTTTCAAAACCCTAATCTATAAATTTATGACATTGGCAAATTTTCAAGAATGGCCGCAGCATGTGGGAAGCATGAACTAGTTAATATAAAAAAAATAAAAAATAACAAATAAAAAATGTAGAATTTGGACGGTGGGAATTCTATATAAACCCCCACCCATCCATTTCCCTCATCACACAATAAAATGAAATAGTAGGAAGAAAATTGGTAAAGGGTGAAAAGAAAGGAAGAAGAAGAGAAGAAATTTTGGAGAAAATTCAAATTGAAAATCGGTTGTAAGTAAATATTTATCCTTTTAAGATTTTAGAATTCTCTTGAGATTAAAATATTTAGCAAAAATTAATTTTTCCAAAGAAAAAAAATAACAACCGGAGATCACCGGATCCTTGCAGAAGTCACCGCTACCGTCACCCCCTAGTCGCCGGCGTCGCTCTCGCCATAGCTCACAGTGGCCGGCCTATAGCTGCCCTTTCTTTTTCATAGGACTCCTTAAAAAAAGAGAAGAACAGAGAAGAAACAGAGAGAAAGAATGAGAAAGCTATTAGAGAATGAGAAAGAGAGAGATGTTTATTATAAAAGGAGAAAAAGTGGGATATTTTTTTAGTTTGGATTTGGGTTTGAAATAGGTTGGATTCTAATTCTACACGACCCGTTAACTTAAATATGATAATAAAAAAATCGTTAACACCCCTGATAATATTATGTTATGATTTCAGCCCTTTACATATATTTCTATAAACATTTAAGACCCTGAAAAAAACTACATTCAGAATCCTGTTAATTCCAGATTTCGCTATTTTAACCCGAACAATGAGTGAAAATTCACAAAAATCTTCAAAAATATTATTACCATTTTAGATATTTTTAAATCATATTTTAGATAATTAGAACCACTAATTAACTAGTTGGTCTAATAAAATAATTATAGACTAAATCGAAATTATGCGATAGTTGTTAACAATATTATCATAATATTTTTTATAAAGGAAAAACGCAGGATTAAAAGCGGAAACTTGAGCCCGTAAGAGTGTTTAACTTTCCAAATAAATACTGTAAGTGGATTATCATATCTTAAAATTTATAATCTCCTCCTACGATGTCATTGCTATAATCATCACATATTGTTGCTATTGATTATCTATCGTATGATATTCATAACTCTACATATGCTCATATTGTTATTGAAATATTGTCTTCGTCGCCTTGTATTTAGCCCTGTATAGCTCACAGTGGCCGGCCTATAGCTGCCCTTTCTTTTTCATGGGACTCCTTAAAAAAAGAGAAGAAGAACAGAGAAGAAACAGAGAGAAAGAATAAGAAAGCTATTAGAGAATGAGAAAGAGAGAGATGTTTATTATAAAAGGAGAAAAAGTGGGATATTTTTTTAGTTTGGATTTGGGTTTGAAATAGGTTGGATTCTAATTCTACTCGACCCGTTAACTTAAATATGATAAAAAGAAAAAATTTCGTTAACACCCCTGATAATATTATGTTATGATTTCAGCCCTTTACATATATTTCTATAAACATTTAAGACCCTGAAAAAAACTACATTCAGAATCCTGTTAATTCCAGATTTCGCTATTTTAACCCGAACAATGAGTGAAAATTCACAAAAATCTTCAAAAATATTATTACCATTTTAGATATTTTTAAATCATATTTTAGATAATTAGAACCACTAATTAACTAGTTGGTCTAATAAAATAATTATAGACTAAATCGAAATTATGCGATAGTTGTTAACAATATTATCATAATATTTTTTATAAAGGAAAAACGCAGAATTAAAAGCGGAAACTTGGGGCCGTAAGAGTGTTTAACTTTCCAAATAAATACTGTAAGTGGATTATCATATCTTAAAATTTATAATCTCCTCCTACGATGTCATTGCTATATTCATCACATATTGTTGCTATTGATTATCTATCGTATGATATTCATAACTCTACATATGCTCATATTGTTATTGAAATATTGTCTTCGTCGCCTTGTATTTGGTTATGTACCATTATCTCATGATTCGATTATCCGTCCGTTAAAAGTGTACGTCTAGGAATTTAAGTAGCATATAATGTTGTAGGTGCGTGTTAGCTACACCAGCGCCCCGTGGATATGCCGTTGTACACCCCGGAGATTTTATGATATTTATTACCGCTGCAGGCAGACCACTGTAGACCGAACCCACCTATTCGTGCATAAGTGGGAGCCCATATGTTATATAACTGCTTAAATTTCATTTCTTTCATCGTATCTACTCATATCATATATCTTGATTCCCTCACAGATTTATTAGCAATATTCAATTTATATTGTTATGTCGTTTCATTCCAATAAACTTTATGACATATTCACTTGCTGAGCATCATAACTCACCCATCTTTTATGTGGCTGTAAATCAAAAATGCAGAATCAAATATATAAAGCTTGAAGCCGGTAGTGAATAAAACTTGTCGAGTATATTTTGGACTTCAACAAGCCAAGACTTTAGTGAGTAGTATAGTACTAGTTAAGTGGATGAATAAAATACACTTTTGTATACCATAAGTATGTAATTCAGTATTTCGAAATTGTTGTATAACTTTGATGTAAAATCTTATATAAATATTATAATTGATGTTTTAGAGAAATAAACAAATTTTGTATATGGAGAATTTAATTTAACAGGAGGTGAGAACTAGGTCTTGTAGTCTCGTAGGAATTACTGAAGGTTGCGACCGGCTGGCCGCGCTCTCATCACGGGGCGTAACAATTTTAGTGGTATCAGAGCATTGGCTATAGGATTAGAACTTAACCGTTTGCATAGATTATAGGTTCACAACTTAGACGTTATCAAAAAATAAAAAATAAAAAATAATAATAAGACTTTATATTTTGAGGTGAACTATTGTGACCTATGGTTTACGGGTCCAGAGAGTCATTTAATATAGTAAGAGATTATTAATTAAGTTATCTAGCAAGTAAATCATTATCAACCATATACTTCTTACCCAATCTTCTAAGCTGGTTTTATATTATTTTATATTACTTTAGGTATCGATAGCTAGAACTCAAATTGCTACTAGAGTGCCTCGAGGACGTCATGCTACTAGAAAAGGCGGACGAGCAAACCCACCTGCCCCTGCCCCTCATGCGAGACGCACTCATCTTATATATGATTATTACGCGGAAGGTACCCAGCCTTCTCCTTTCATTGAGGTTCCACGTTCGAGATCCCGAGGGATTGCCGTCAAGGATTTTGGAGCTCCTTCTGGTGTTGCAGCTCAAGTTGTCCCTGCTAATGCTAGCAATACTCCTATTACAACTCCCGCTACTGCTACTACTTCCATCCCAGCTATTGTTGCTCCTACTACGGTCGCACCTGCTACAACTCCCGTTGCTACAATGCATGTTGTTGAGACGTTGAATGTGTTCCCAGGCGGAATAACACCGAAAGTTCTTAATGGTGGTAGCGCAACAAATGTCGATATTCTATATAAGGCTTTAAATGCGATGTCTCAGGTGGTGATATGGCAGCAAGGCATCCAGACTAGAAGAACCCAGGGTTGCACCTTTCCGGACTTTAAGAAGTGGGGTCCTCCTTCATTCGAGGGTGGCCCAGATTCAGACACAACCAATACCTTGTTACAGGAGATTGAGAAGCATTTTGAAGCTGCAAAGTGCACTGATGAAGAACAGGTCTGCTACACCATTTTCCCGTTGAAAGAGGAAACTTATCATTGGTGGAAAACCATCAAAGGGACGGTAAGAAAGGAATAGGAGATCCTTACATGGGCGAGATTTCAAGTAATTTTTGAAGAGAGATTCCTCCCGATGTACGCAAAGATTGGGAAAAGAAAGAGTTTATTGATTTGGTTCATAATTATACGGTTGCCCAATATGAAACCAAATTTATTGAACTTTCTAAGAATTCGCCCGAGCTTGTTGCTTTGGAACACATCAAGATAGATAAGTTCGAGAGATGACTGTATCCTTGGATTAAAGCGAGGGTCACTCCGCTTCTATCTAAGACGTTTGAAGATGTGGAGGAAAGGGCAAAAAGAGTCCAGAGAATTGGGGGTTCTCAGAAGAGTTAGGACCAGAGGAAGAGATCACGGTCCAAGTGTAGTCAGAGAACTGGTAATGGACTTCCTAAGAGGCCAGGTCTCAGGCATGGAATCCAGTCTTATGCTTCTGCACAGAGAAGCTGGATGCATGGAGGCAGGGCATTGACAGATCCTGCCATTTCTGCGGGAGGAACTACAAGGGTCAACCTTGTACTCCAGGTCAATGCTTCTAGTGTGATCGTAATGGCTACTATGCCAGAGAATGCCCGAGCAAGAAAAATCCAACAATAGCAATACAAGGTGTAGTACAGGACCAACAACCAAGAACTCAAGGTCGCGTATATGCTTTGACCCAGCAGGATGCTCAAGCATCTAATACCGTAGTTGCCGGTATATTTAGTATAATTTCGGCCTCTTCGTCTCAAAAGCATTTCATTCGTTAATCACTTTTCTAGACATATATAAAAATTTCCATATAATTAAACTATCCACGTTATACTTTCATGTTCACTTAATATATCATCTTCTACCGCTATAGTATTGTTTGATTTTGGATCTACACACCCGTTTGTGTCACCTGAGTTCGCCCGTAAATTGAATGTCGTTCATGAACATCTAAAACCTGAATTATCCGTTTCTACACCTTCTGGCACCTGTCTAATAGCCGATAAAATTTACAAAGGATGTGAAATCTTGATAAGCGATGGAATTTTGCTACTGAACCTGGTTCTTTTGAAGATGCATGGTTTTGATGGAATTCTTAGAATGGATTGGTTGGCGTCTTATCATGTATCCTTGGACTGCTTTAATGAGTAGATCATGTTTTGTGTACCAGGAGAATCAGAGTTCATTTTTGTAGGAGAGAGTGTTGTACCTTCTCAATATATAATTTCGTCTATACAAGCTTATACGCTAATGAACAAAGGATGTGAAAGTTTCCTACCTTATGTAATTGATACGAAGAAGGAAGAAACAAAACTCAAGAACATTCCTATAGTTCAAGAGTTTCCTAAAGTATTCCCGGAAGAACTTCCAGGATTACCACCAGATCGGGAGGTCAAATTCACTATTGATTTAGCTCCCGATACTGCACCAATATCCAAAGCTCCTTATAGGATGGCCCCTGCGGAGCTTAAGGAGTTAAAGACTCAGCAGCAGGAACTACTCGATAAGGATTTCATTCGGCCGAGTTGGGGTGCTCCTGTCTTATTCATGAAGAAGAAAGATGGATCCATGCGGCTTTGCATCGACTATCGGGAACTTAATAAAGTGACGATCAAGAACAAGTACCCACTACCGAAAATTGATGATTTGTTCGATCAGGTACAAGATGCTCAAGTGTTCTTAAAGATCGACTTAAGATCAGGTTATTATCAGCTTAAAATTAAGGCTGAGGATATTCCAAAGTCTGCTTTCCGAACAAGATATGGTCATTATGAGTTTTTGGTAATGCCTTTCAGATTAACAAATGCTCCAGCCGCTTTTATGGATCTTATGAATCGAATATTCAAGCCTTATTTGGATCAGTTTGCCATGGTATTCATTGACGATATTCTAATCTATTTAAGGAGAAATGAGGAGCACAACATCCACTTAAGGATCGTATTGCAAATCTTGAAAGAGAAGAAACTTTAGCCAAGTTGAGTAAATGTGAATTTTGGCTTGATGATATGGCATTCTTGGGACATAATATCAAAGGATGGAGTTTCTGTAGATCCTAGAAAGGTGGAAGCCATAGTTAACTGGAGTAGGCCCACAAATGCTGCTGAAGTTCGAAGTTTTTTAGGATTGGCTGGCTACAATAGAAGATTTGTCGAGGCCTTTTCTCGTATTGCCGCTCCATCAACAAGTTGACTCAGAAGAAGGCGAAATTCGTTTGGGCCGATTAATGTGAAAAGAGTTGAGTTAAAAAACCGCTTAGTGTCAGCACCGATTCTCAGCCTTCCATCAGGATCAGGATGATATGTAATCTATAGCGATGCATTTGGCAAGGGGCTTGGTTATGTCTTGATGCAGTAAGGAAAAATTATAGCTTATGCATCGAGACAACTCAAACCATACGAACAAAACTATCCTATTCATGATCTAAAGTTGGAAACGGTTATGTTTGCTCTAAAGATTTGGAGGCACTATCTTCACGGTGAAAATTGCAAAATCTACACTGATCACAAAAGCTTAAAATATATTTTCACTCAAAAAGAGTTGAATATGAGGCAAAGGAGGTAGCTTGAACTAGTGAAGGATTATGACTTGATCATCCATTATCAGCCTGAAAAAGCGAATGTCGTTGCAAACGCTTTGAGCAGAAAATCAAATGCTAATTTAGCATCTCTATTAATGACGCAAAATCAATTATTGGAGGATATGCAACGACTTGAGATAGATGTATATCATCGTGGTTCGGATGTTATCCTGGCTCAACTTAGGTTGCAGCCAACCTTGATCGAGCAGATTAAGAGTGAACAAGTTGATGATCCTCGGCTGAAGAAAATTCGGTTAGAAGTCGAGCAGAAACTTAAGCTAGAATTTATTGTTCAAGATGGTGTCCTTAAATTCGGATCAAGATTATGTGCGCCTAATGATCTTGAATTAAAGAAGCGAATTATGGAGATGCACGTTGTACCAGATATTTAATTCATTCAGGCAGTACAAAGATGTGTCGGGATCTTCAGGATATGTTTTGGTGGAACATGAAGAGAGAGATTGCTAGTTTCGTGGCTCAGTGCCTAACTTGTTAGCTGGTTAAAGCTTAGCATCAAAAACCTGCGCTCTATTACAACCACTCCCTATTCCAGAATGGAAGTGGACTAATATTGACAATGGATTTTGTAGTTGATCTACTTCGGTCCCGAAAGGGGAACGATGCTATATGGGCTATTGTTGATCATCTAACCAAATCTACTCATTTTCTCCCTTATAAGATGACGCATTCAATGGAGAAGATGGCTTCCTTATATATTGAGGAAATTGTGAGACTGCATGGGGTTCCTGAGAAGATCCTTTCTGATAGAGATCAGCAATTTGTATCTAGATTTTGGGCAAGTTTGCATAATACGTTGAGCACCCCACTTAAATTTACTTCATCTTATCACCCGAGACAGATGCCAGTCTGAAAGGACCAATCAAATTCTTAAAGACATGCTGTGAGCTTGTATTATAGACTTTGAAGGCAGTTGGGAAGAACATTTACCATTAGCAGAGTTCGTGTATAATAATAGCTACCAGGTAAGCATAGGGAAAGCACCGTTTGAAGCACTGTATGGTAGGAAGAGATGTAGATCTCCAATTTGTTGGGAGGTTGGAAAAAGAAAGCTACTTGGCCTGAGATTGTACAACAAACCACCGAGAAGATCAAATTAATTCGAAAGCGATTGTTGACAACGCAAAGCCGGCAAAAAAGTTATGCAGACAAACAAAGAAAACAATTAGAATTCCAGATCGAAGACTTTGTCTTCCTAAAAGTATCACCGTGGAAGGGAGTGATGAGATTTGAAAAGGAAAGTTGAGTCCGAGATATGTTGGTTCGTTTGAAATCTTAGGACGAGTTGACGCCATCGCTTATAAAATTTCTTTGCCTCCTGAACTGTCAGCCATGCACAATGTATTCCATATATCCATGTTACGTAAATATGTGCCAGATCAGTCATATGTGTTAAAATATGAGCCACTTCAGATTAGAGATGATCTGACATATATCGAGCGTCCAGTACATATTATAGATCGAAAGGAGCAAATATTGCGTAAAACGCTTCGTTTCGTGAAAGTCCTATAAAGAAACCATTCGATCAATGAAGCTACCTGAGAGAGCGAGGAGAAGATGACGGAAACATATCCACACCTGTTCAAAAATCAAGGTACTTGAATTTAGTTTCGAGAAGGAAACTTTTATTAAGAGGGAGATGATGTAAACACTCAAAACACATGCAGAACAAATTTTCAAACCCTACTCAAACCTGTTTTCAAAACCCTAATCTATAAATTTATGACAGTTGCAAATTTTCAAGAATGGCTGCAGCATGTAGGAAGTATGAACTAGTTGCTATAAAAAAATATATAAAATAACAAATAAAAATTATAGAATTTGGATGATGGGAATTCTATATAAACCCCTGCCCATCCATTTCCCTCATCACACGATAAAAAAGAGGAAAAATGGTAAAGGGTGAAAAGAGAGGAAGGAGAAGAGAAGAAATTTTGGAAAAGATCCAAATTGAAAATCGATTGTAAGTTAATATTTATCCTTTTCGAATCCTCTTGAAATTAAAAAAGTTAGCAAAAATTAATTTTTTTCAAAGAAAAATACCAACCGGAGATCACCGGATCCTTGCTGGAGTCGCCGCCCACCGTCACCCCCTAGCCGCCAGTGTCGCGTCGCTATCGCTCACTGTGGCCGACTCGTGGATGCCCTTTCTCTTTCATGGGACTCCTTAAAAAAAGAGAACAGAGAAGAAATAGAGGAATGGGAAATCTATTAGAGAATGAGAAAGAAATGTTTATTATAAAAAGAGAAAGAGAGATATTTTTTTTAGTTTGGGTTTGGGTTTGAAATGGGTTGGATTCTAATTCTACCCGACCCGATAACTTAAATATGATAAAAAGAAAATATTTCGTTAACACCCCTTATAATATTATGTTATGGTTTCAGCCATTTACATATATTTCTATAAACATTTAAGACCCTAAAAAGGTTAAATTCAGGACCCTGTTAATTCAGATTTCACTATTTAACCCGGACAGTGAGTTAAAGTTTTATAAAAATTTCACAAAATTCTTCAAAAATATTATTGCCATTTTAGATATTTTTAAATGATATCTTAGATAATTAGAACCACTAATTAACTAGTTGGTCTAACAAAATAATTATGGACTAAACCGAGATTATACGATAGTTGTTAACAATATTTTCATAACATTTTTTATAAAGAACAAACGCGGAATTAAAGACGGAAACTTAGAGCCGTAAGAGTGTATAAACTTCCCAAATAAATACTGTAAGTGGATTATCGTATCTTGAAATTTATAATTCCTTCCTTCGATACTATTGCTCTATTCATCACATATTGTTGCTATTAATTATCTATCGTATGATATTCATGACTCTACACATGCTCATATTGTTATTGAAATATTTCCTTTGTGGCCTTGTACTTGGTTATGGACCATTATCTCATAATTCGATTATCCATCCGCTAGAGGTCTACACCTAGGAATTTAAGTAGCATATAACGTTGTGGATGCATGTTAGTTGTGCCAGCATCCCGTGGATATGCCGCTGAAGGCTGCCGCGGTAATTCCTAGGGATTTTATGATGTTTATTGCCGCTGTAAGTAGGCCGCTGTAGGCTGAACCCATCCATTGGTGCATACGTGGGAACCTATATGTTATATAACTGCTTAAATTTCATTTCTTTCATCGTATATATTCATATCATATATCTTGGTTCTCTTAAAGATTTATTGGCAATATTCAATTTTTTATTGTTATGTCGTTTCATTCCAATAAGCTTTATGACATATTCACTTGCTGAGCGTCATAACTCACCCATCTTTTATGTGGCTGTAAATCAAAAATGCAGGATCAAATATATAAAGCTTGAAGCCGGTGGTGAATAAAACTTGCCAGGTATATTTTGGACTTCAACAAGCCAAGACTTTAGTGAGTAGTATAGTACTAGTTAAATGGATGAATAAACTACACTTTTGTAGACCGTAAGTATGGAATTTAGTATTTCAAAATTATTGTATAAGTTTGATGTAAAACCTTATATAAATATTATAATTGATGTTTTAGAGAAATAAACAAATTTTGTATCTGGAGAATTTAATTTAACAGGATGTGAGAATTACGTCTTGTAGTCATGTAGGAATTACTGGAGGTTACGACCGGCTGGCCGCGCTCTCGTCTCGGGGCGTGACAATCTTTAAAGTGTGATCCACAGAACGAAAAGGCTAGGGATTGTACTGGGCCAAATAGCACATTCACATATAAGTAATTCTCTGTTGTGCGTATGCTATAATGTGAGCTGTCGCTTAATTATTCTATACTTTTTTACTTTGTGAATTATCGTCATATTTTTTCCCTGGATTTTGAAGAAAGCGGGCTTTAAAAGATATTCCAAAATATCCTTAGATCAAAATATATTTTCGAACCAATATGTAGAACATCAACAAAACGGAGATAAGAAAATTAGGGAAAATGCATATCAAAAATGGATTGTTTCCTTTAGCAAAAAGTGATTGATCTAAAAATACCAAACAAACAAGAATTAAGCAATCGTTCGGATGTTTAATATCAAGCATGTAATGCTTCTAAAGTGAACCAACATTTAGACCCTGTTTGGGAATGGAGTTAAGTTTTCTAAACTGCAGTTTCATTAAGTTAGAAAAGCTTAACTCCAAAATGCTAACTTTGCCTTGTTTGGCAACCATTTTGGAGTTGAGATAACTACGGTTATCTGAACCCAAAACTCGATATAACAGCAACTATCTCTCCAATCTAACCAAAGTTTTGTAAACTCCATTTTTGGAGCTTGGGGCTTACAAACCACAGTTTGCATCCTCTCTACCTCCACTTAAAACGAAACCACAATTATCCTAACTCCATATCCAAATAGGGCCTAAATGTTGGTTCAATTTGGAAGCATTACATGTTTGATTTTAAACATTCGAATCATTGCTTAATTCTTGCTTGTTTGGTATTTTTAGATCAATTACTTTTTGCTAAAGGAAAAAGTAAATTTTTGGTATGCATTTTGCCTAATTTTCTTATCTCTGTTCTGTTTATGTTCTGCATATTGGTTCAAAAACATATTTTGAATATCTTTTAAAGCCGCTTTCTCAAAATCCAGGGGGGAAAACTGACGATAATTCACAAAATAAAACCGTATAAAATAATTAAACGGCAACTAACATTATAGCGCGCGCACACAGCAGAATGATACTTGTATGTGAATGTGTTATTTGGGACCCCAGTACAATCAGGGCCTAAATATATTAAAAACCCTAATCAAAACAATAACAAAAAGGTAAAACCTCGATCGATCCAACCAAAATCCAGTAAAATTGACAAATGCCCATCTGATCTCAACCCAGACACACTCCACAAAACTTCCCGATTCGTCAAATTGAAAGCAGAAACAAAACAACTTAGAAAACCCTAGTAGAAACCACGGCAGCAAAATCCAACAGCAACATACAAAATCGATCTTTCTTCAGGGTTTTGAATGAGAATCGAGAATCATACTCACCCTTTTGCCGAATCAACAGGAAATGAACCACAGGTAAAGATCGCACCGATCCTTTCGCTATTTCTTTATTAATAAAAGAGAGAATGCAGGCAGCGTGAGGGGCTCGAATCTTTTCTAGGGTTCGCTCTCGTTCCTTCTTTCGCTTTCTCTCTCCCTCTGTAATAAGTGTCTTTTATCTAAAAGAGTTGAGTGAATAAAAAAAAGTAAAAGAAGAAAAAAGTGAGAGAAAAGAAGACATTTTGATTTTGGATCATGAGGAAATGGAAAATCCTAGGTCGGTTTAAATGAGAGGAATTTTTTGTGGGAGTGGAATATGGATGACATCGTTGGATTTGGTTGTTGGTACTTTTTCAACCCTTTTCTTTCTTTATTTATTTATTTTGGTTATTTCTATATACAACTCCAAAAATTCACATTTCGAGATAAGACCCCTAAAGCTTTTCTGAAAAGTGTTGTATATAATTTCACGATTTCGGACTAAATCACCCCGTTTGAAATTTAGTGGGCCTCGAATAGTAATTCTAGAGTTCAAGGGAGCCGGTGGCCCCTTACGGGGTGCAGGACAACGCCCTGTTAGAAAGTTTTTAGAATCAATTTAAATCCAAGTAATTCTGCACATGCTAATTCCCCTCGTGCCAAAAACTTGAATTCAATTGGCCAGTTGATTAAAAAGGTGTGTTATCTTTTATTCTTCGGTAATAACAATCAATAAGTTCCATTCCTGTCATATTTGATTTCGATTGTTATGGCCGCTTGACTGATTTTCAAATCTGTGTTTCCTCTTATTGAATTTTATTTTGGCTTATTTCATTAAAACTCCACTTGTGATATGGAATAATATCCAGAAACCCTCTTATATTTCCGCCGTTATCTAGAAACCCGATGAACTTTCAAATCGTTACCCTACTACCCTTGGCTATTAAATTTAAATTTTAAACGATTATGTGACCTATCACATGATCGCTTTGGATTTTTTCTTCCCAAATTACCCTTTTTCTTCCCTATGTTTCCATTCAACAACCCTAACCCTAAATTCCCCAAACCCTAATATGTTGTCTTAACTCCCTCCTACTCTCCTCCACCGTCCATATCGCCACCCTGCTCGCAGCCGTCAACTTCCTGTTTCAAACCCTATAGTGTCCTTCGCTCACTTATCAGACCCAAATGGCAACATCAAGGTTAGCGAAGTCATGGAAGTTGATGAGAACAAGGAAAGCAATGCTGACAATGAGATTGGAGCGGCAAATGGATAGAGGAACATGTTTGTGTTGTGTCGGATAGGAGACGATGAAGATGTTGAAGATGATGAAGGGGAGGAAGATGAAGAGAATGAGGATGATTCTGATGGGGATAGGGATAAAGGATAGGATCAAGGAAAAGATCAATGCGAATGATGGGAAAGATGAGGATGTGATGGAGGTGCGTGATGTCAAGGATTATGAGGATGATGTGGGGCTGATGAGGATGAAGATGATGAGGAGGAGGATGTGGATAATGTTGAGGATAAGGAGGATGTCGATGAGAAACACGAAATCTACTGCATCGTCCCTCTCCTCTCCAACCCTAAACCCAAATTCTAGCCGCTTCGAGATCGCCTTCTCCATCCAGGACCGGGCAAAGGACATCCTCATTGCCATCTCCGGTCTCCTCTACGACCTTGTTAGAGTTCATGGGTGTCGACGGCGGGATCTTTCATTTTAAGTTGGGAGAGAGGGGGAGTAAAAAGGTCATTCAACACGGGATTTAACGACAGGGTCTATAGAATAACGAATTGAAAGTTTAGGGGGATTTGGACTAACAACAATATTTAATATTTCAGAAGGGGTTTGGACATTACCTCAAACCATATAAGGGTTTGGTGAAATAAACCTTTTATTTAATAGTTTTTTCCCTATAAAAAGAGACAGAAAAGCATTCTTTCATATCTCTAAACTCTTTTTTCTTCCTGCAACTTTCTTCCGTTCCAGATATACAGTACTCAAGAAAGTTGGCAAGATCCTTTAACCGATGTGTAGGGTGCATGTCCGTAATGAAGACGCTGTAATACCTTGGAAATCAGATCACAATAACCTTTACACCGAAGACCTTCCTCCGAGAGGTGGAAATTTGATTTTAAGAGTAGTGATCACAAGGTCTTGTCTGTAACTGATCTAATTCTAAATTAATTTCGGTAATATCTCCAACCAAGACCCTCAATAGTTCCCAATTCAGATATTTGGTTTGTTTTTAGAAATAAATTATATATTGTCCATGAAGACGGCTCAAGAAAAAGGAGTACAACGAGAATGCGGTTTAAAAGAGAATGTTGTCAGAATTTTGAAAGAAATAGAAGAATGATGTTGATTTTATTATGGAAATAAAAAAGATGAGGGTCAAAATACTCTTTTTTAATTCTTTTGTGACAGAGTTTGGTTGGAAAACTAACCATGGACCAATTTAAAAGCTAAAAAGAAATGTGGGGTGTTATTTAGAAATATGAAGTTTTTGGAGTACTTATTTTACAATACAAAAGATTTACGGGGTTGCATTAGAAATAACCTTTTTTTAATATAATATTTCTTTTGTTTTATTTTTAAAAATGTTAATAGGATCTGGCTATTTTGATTGGAATAGGAGTGATGCAGCTTGCTAAGCAAGTCATTGTTTCACGCTACAATCATATCAGTGGGCAAAGCATGCACTAAGACTAAAGAAACCTTTTCTCCTCCATTAAGACTGTGAGGTGATATAATTCGGTGCCTGGGTTCCAGCACGGGGCTGTTCAAGGAGGAGGGAATGGAGTTGCGTGCAATATTTGTTTTAAAAATCTCCATTCCTTATGCTCTGTTAGCAATAGTTTGGTTTGGATCTGAAAATGAAGTTGCAAAATACATCAAATTCTTGCAATATTTATTACATTCAAAATGTTGCAATTTTAGAAAATGTGTTCAAAGCAATTATTAGGAATGCCACATGAGCCTAACATATGCCACATAAGGGCCTGTTTGGCAGATTGAGTCTCAAGAAATTGACTGTATTCTGTGTAGAAAGTCAAGAAATTCTTGTTTCCTTGAGTATGGAGCCTAGTGTTTATTTGGAGTTTTTTGTTTCCTTGAGTTGCAAAATTAGGAGTGGTCTTTATTTGTTTGGAGTTTGAGTTGTAATTTTGGAGTGAAAAGATGGTGGAGTGTGAGCACCTATGGCAAGGGCGGATCCTTTAAGGGGTTAGGGTAGACAGCCGACTCACCTGAAGTCGGGAGTGGGGTGTGTGTTTGTGTGTGTGGAGAGAGAGAGAGAGAGTAATGAAGAAAATGTTAGGAATATGTATGCCCTAGAGGCCATTATTGTATATTATAGTTGATACTTGAACATATATATAGAGGAGTTTCTTGTTCGACATTATAGTATAATATTTGGTTGCTCTTCATTTTAACATGTACACTTATTTTAGTTTACTATCTCATTGATATATGTTGATAAAGCCCTTAGAATGTTGGCTTGACTACCAGGATTATGATGCAGATTATACCAGTGGGGCTTGTGTAGTCCATAAACACATCCTTAACAGTTTCTAGTCGAGCGAGTATTGAGACAGGGTATCGATATTCTAGAGTAGACTAGTGTGTACGTTTCTTGACCCTGTATGGGGCGATTGTTGATCACATAACCATTGGTGTTTGATGTTAAAGATTGTACGCATGCGCTCATTGGAGAATGAGTACACCGAACATGACTCGCCGAGAACTCCTAGATGGTAACATACCTATCGTCAGATAGTAGTTTTCTGGTGACACTTGTGTAGGTTAGTCTGTAGACCCGAAACCGTCATAGTGTCTTATGTGGTTCCCACTGTGCTTTGATTTCCTTCCTACCACGGCTCAATGAGTCGTGCAAACAGATGGTTTTTGGGTACAGTCCCGAATCACATGGAGGCGGTGAGTGATAGGAGGGGTTTCGTCTCTCCCGGTATTGGGAGTTGATATTGCGCTATGCTCGATTGGCTATAACAGTAAGTCCCTGATCAGAACTGATGAGATTTACTGATAAGTGTTATCAGTAGTTTCTCGAAAGGTTATAGGCCACATATCGGCACGACTTATCGAGTTATTGAGGTTTGACGATTCCATTCTCCAGACTCGATATGTGACATATCAGACGAAGAGACCGGACTGTACGGTAAGTGTTGCTTATAGGCTCTACAGGGGTTTGTACAAGTTTGCTTGTTGTCTTCTATTCGTTCAATACATGGGTAGCCGTTACGTCTAGCCAATACCGCTGACGGCTTGTGCGTATCTGATGCGATCATTACCTACTGCTGGCGTATTGATGAGTCTTTAGAGTTCCACATAGAGGTTTCCTAGCTCATGCGAAACGAAATAGGGCACGTATAGAGATATGTGCGGGAGCTTGATTAAATACGAGTATATGATACCGTATTCTAATCTAGCATTTTTTATGTTAGCCGGGTTATATATGATATAATCGGATTATTGAATCAAGTGTTGATTCAATGATTTTTATATATATATATATATATATATATATGTTTATATATTTGATATTAGCCGAGTTATATATAATAAAACCAGATTATTAAATCAAGTGTTGATTTAATATAATATTTGATATCAGCCGAGTTATATATAATAAAACCAGATTATTGAATCAAGTGTTGATTTAATAATTATATATATATATATATATATATATATATATTGTATCATGGTTGATGATACATTGAACATGGATGTATGAGAATCGCATAAGAGGTAAAGATGAGAAGATAATGGTTTTGATTTATGAATTAAAGAAAAGGAGAATGAGTGAAAATTCTTGAGTTGCTTTGAGAAGCATGGAGAAGCCATGACCCATCCCTTCTCTTTGTTTTATTCATAGATATTTATCATTCTCTTGCTATCATCTTAGCTCATGGTTCACTCTCACTTCCAAATTCATCTTCTTCATCTCCTCTCTAGTTATTTTCTAGGGTGAGAAAAAGAAAAAGAAAAGAAAGATTTTTAGTGAGCAAAATTACTACTTTATCAACCTACACTACTCCAGCAAATTAGTTTAGGTTGTTAACTTCACTAATATCTTGATTAGTGAAGTATGAGTTGCCTCAAGGTGGATCATCTTCGACGATGAAAATTTCAAGCAAGCTTGTTATATCTTTCAAGTAGAGTCAAAGAACAGTTCTAAGGACTACTACTTGGAGTATTTGAAGAGAAGGACTAGACTACAAAGGTTGTAGTTTCTCTTCACTTAGTTTAGAACCCAGTTTGCTAATTTTGAAATCCTAATTCTCTAGTTCGATTCTTGTTTAGTATACTTAGACCTCTAGATTTTTTAAAATTGCACACTTGATGCTTATTGAAACCTTGTAGAGGTGCTAAAACATACTTTCATGGTATCAGAGCCAAGCTAGAGGCTTAGAGTAGATTAGACCAAGTTAAAGTGTTCGATCGACGTTTTAAACACGTATTGTTTCTGTCCATTTTTTGAAACTTCAATATTTTCCAAATTAAAAATGCTCAAAAAATTATGCAGGGTATTTTAGGGAGGCACAAGAAATACGAGATGCCGTTTCCACTAAGTGGCCACGGAACCGCCACCTGGAGCATGCTCTGACTGGGGTTCCGCGGTTGACTTATGGGGATAGAAATCAAAATTTCTTGTGCTGCTTCATTTTAACATTTTGGATTTTCTGAATATTTTTAATGAGGCTCAAGTGGCTGAGGTTTCTATGGATTGTTGTTGTTTGAAATATCGATCGAAATGTTAACATCGTCTATATTGCTTTGGTTATGTGATACAATTTTTGGAATCCACATTAATTAGTTTTGCGAAAACTTGTTATCGATTTGTAAATCTCGCATTTTAGTCTCAAATGATGTATTGCCCCGGAGTTTGGATTTGGATCGAAACTCCGTCGTAATCTCGCATCGTACTCGTCAGCCAGGAGACACTAGTAGACAGCCACGCTGTCACGCCCCGCTTTCCAGTATACGGGCAGAGGACGCGATGAGGCCGCTACGTATTTACTGTAAAGTAAATACGCTAAGCGTATCTAAGCAATATAAAAGTAAATGCACAAAAGACAAGATATAATCAAAGCAACAACTTTATTTATTCACATTCTTTCTGTACAATACATGGAAAGTAAATACAACTGATAAAAAGCAATGCCTAAATAATGGCATAACATAAATGAAAAGTACTGAATGGAAAGTATACAATGAACTAGAGCTCGGGGTCTTCACTGAATTGGTCCAAGTCTTCAGCAGTGGGCTCGATCTTTGACATGTCCAGATCACCTGACGACATTCAAAGAAGAAAGAAAGAGAATGTCGTCAGCGAACAGATCGCTCAGTAAGTCCCAAAGATAAGGGAGAAATAGAATAGACAGAGTAAGAAAGTATCTTTTAAAATTGTATTATATTGTTATAATATTATGTTAACGCTGTTGTTTGTAGCGTGGTACAGAAGAATGCCAGTGTATACGAGAGGAAGGATGCCAGTGTATACGAGAGGGGTCCCTATATGCTAGAGACCAGGGCAAACGGAATATAGAGTACAAGGCTCCGTTATACAACCCGGAACAACGGCAATTGGATACGGTTAGGTGTCTTAAATCTTGCAGTCTCGTGCAACTTTTAACACCTTCCGTACCAGTCTGCCCCTTAAACCCCGTGTTATCTTGATTGTATTGTTATATTGTATTGTATTGTCTTGTATTGTAAACTATATAGATTGTATGTTTGGATGACTGACCGAAACCATGATATCAGTAAATGGATGTAACTGGAGAATCATGTATATAACTGTAGAATCATGGATGTAACTGTATAATCATATAAATGGAATGTATATCCATGGTTCGTTTCAGTCAAGTTGATAGATTGAATATATAGAATAATGGATTCATGGATTCATGTTGAATTGTAATATTGTAAATTGTAGATTGTAGATTGTAGATTGTACTTGAATCATATTCAAGTCAGATTATTAATGAGACTCAGACTGAGTCAGATAATTAGAAAAGTAAATCGAAGTCCTGAGTGTTTTGATGTTATCGGTAACCGCTGCACATGAACGGCATGATTTGTGTCTTTTTCAAAGACGATTACCGTATTGATAACACCGTTGTTAAGTTGTCTACCTTAAATAGGCAAGCACCCATTTCTTCGGCTCCCTGAGGCTCAAGAGATTGGTCCCGCTTAAACCTATGTTTACTAGGGTCCTTAGGGTAATTTATAAAACTTGAGGGTTTTTTATATAAAAATACTCTTACATACTTTTCAAAATACTCCCCAAGTATTTAGTTATCGTCTTTAGAGTTGTAATGAATGTAGATTTTATATTGTGATATTTCTAGTGGAAATGTCCTAATTTCATAAATAAAGGTATTTATTTGTAATATTGATTTATAGTGAAATCATGGTATTTTAGTGTAAAATGATTCTTGTGATATTTATAGAAAAAATGGAATATTTATATTATTACAAAATAGATATTTTAAGGATAAATATACATATATTTATATGAAAATAATTTTTTAATATATATTATATTTCTAGAAATCTCATTTTCTTTAGATTTTCGTATTTAAATCTTTCGAAACCGAATGCTCCTTACGGAGATCTGCATCTCGCACTACTAAGCCCGAGGATGTGCGATAATCCGCACCATCTCGAACGGGTTCCCCAAATGGGTTGTAGCGGCGCTTTGTAAAGATTTGTGCAAAATACTTAATCCTTTAGAAAATAGTTTTTATTAAGTAAATGGTATTTATTTGCAATGATTCGTTTTCCCGTATTCTATGTTCCCGAGAGTATTGTGCTATGTTGCATATGAGTGTGTGAGGAGGTAGGTCATTATCTCGTAATCTACTTAAAGGTATAGCAAGGGTTTTGATGGTTTAAATGTAGAAATGAACTACGTGGTATTTTAATGAAAAAAATACGGTAAAATGGAAATAGCAATAACATTTGATATGAAACTTGATCAATATGGTTGATTAATGTTTAATAGTCAACATGAATTGGTTTTAGCATAATTGTATTTAAGAAAATGGAGGTTTTAGGATGAAACCGAATCGGAAATCGGTTTTGTTCCGATTCCGTCGGGTTTTGGAATTCCGTATTTCTAGAAAAGAATAGAGAAGATAGAATTGGGACTTACGGGTTTCGATCAAAGACAAGAGGAAGATAGATCGGGAGGAGTCGCCGGTGCATCGTTTCGTCGCCGGGATCTTCTAGGGTCGTTGCCGGAAAATCCGCCGGAACTTCGCTTTTCGCTCACTTCGATTGCACATTAGGGTTTCTAAAGATTTCTTGAGAGTTGGCTCAGGGTTTTAGGGTGAGGGGGTAGAGTGTAGGGGTGGTATTTATAGGGTTAGGCTAGGATTAGGGTAGATGAAGAGTTTAACTTGAAAAAAATGTAAAAATGTATTAAAATTCATTAAAAATGGAGTAAATGGGGATTTCAAAGGTCTCTGGAACTAATCTGGAAAATTGAAGTGTGCAGGGAGGTAAAGTAGCCCAAGAGCCCCAACTTTTATGTTGGGGACTCGGCCGTCCGGCCGAGTCCGGCCGGCGGCGTCGGCTCGAGTCGGGCCGAATCAGGCATGCGGTGGGTTCCCTGTTGGTTGGTGTACTCACTGGTATATTTAGTTTTTCATGTGTAGTGGGAATTTTGGAAGTTAGCACGTGATGACTCTTGAACTTCTAAAAATTTCAAAATAAAACAAATTTAAAAATAATGTGGGGTATGGGATTTGAACTCTGGTGGCTTGATTCAGCAGTGCAAGGTATTACCAATGAGCCACAAGCTCCTTCTTGTAATTATGGAGCTAAATAATTACTTAAAGTAATAACAGTAAATGTAAATACCCCAAGTATACATTAATTTTAAAGCAAATTTTTGTATACTAAAAATGGAGTTGTTACATTCTTTTAACTTGTAATTAAACCGCAAAATAATTACTTATATCTTGTGCTCAGGCTAAAATACCCCTTTATGGATTTTGAAGAAATATTTTGAAAAATTTTGTATAGAAAATTTAGTGTTGTTACACAAGCCCCTTTTCCCCAACCAAGTGATTATAGGAGAACCCCTTGGCTAAGAGCATCCACTCGGATGCTCATGGCCACGGTGTTTCGTCTAAGTCCACTTCGTTGACGGCCTCGGAGGTGCGGCCAACCACTAAAGTTTCCTGATGAGCCTTCGAACTATTAATTGAGAATCTTGTTGAATTGCCCGGCTTACACTTTGAAAAGGATTTTCAAATTCGAGACTTAAATGTAAGGTTTATAGGGTTAGGCATAAAATTCGGAATATATGATAATCCGGGTTTATGATGTTTATAGATACGGATTCTAATTATTGTAGTTTTCATTTCTTTTTTGCGACCGTAAGCGTAATATGTGGCAGTATCCCCGATCTCGTTGCTATACGACAACGACATTAGGGATACACATATTTACTTACATTAATGATATATGATGTTATTGTGTTGCTATCGATATATTATATTGGATCGTCGTGATTGAATAGAATAGCCGGGGTTTTTATGTGAGATGCGAGTTTTTCAATTTTCATTCATGTAAATAATTGTATGTAATATATTTTTATTTGGACACTTCCGGGTTGAGCTTGTTGTCTCCATTCGATATATATTATTTACTTTACTGTATTAGAATAGATCCAAGGCGGAGAGTACAAGTAACCAGGTTCTAGAGTCCAGTGGGAGGCCATCTTAAGGAGTCGAGACCGGTCGCCTAACTCTAGAATTAGTAGGGTTTCTTTCCGCTCTCGTTGATGTATAGGGGTGTGGGCTTGGCTATCTATCACGACCGTGGAATCCGTGTTTTTCGTTACTGGCTTAATCTAAAACACAGACTCGTAGTATATCCTTTATTTCATATATCTTCTTCTGCTGATATGTGATGTGATGTGACCATATAACTGCGTGAGACGAGTTCTACTTATGTATATAATATATTAGTAGACATTATATATGTTTTGTATCCGCGCTAGACCTGACCCCGCCCTGCCATAAGTTAAGTAAGCTTACGGTGAAGACCCGGGTCCCTGTGGCGAATGCAGATAGTATATATGTGTGTTTTATTTTTGTTTCTTTTGTGATGTTTAGGAAACATAATTGATAAGACATCATTAATAAGATTAATGAAAAGAAAATAAACCTAAAAGATGTTGTAGAATCAAATTTTTCAAAAAGGTAGCTCTAGTTCTTGCTTTGCATAGTGGTATTCCATTATGAATATCCAGCATCTCATTCGATGAGGAAAGAGCCTAGATCCCTTCACCGGGAATGACCCTTTTAGCAAAACTAGCATATGCTACAACCTACCCGGTTTGTTTTGAAAACTATTCGATTTTTAAAGCGGAGCTTAAACCACTCCTTTTCAAATCACTAGATTCTACAACGGTATCAAGTTCATTACGTTAAACATTTTCTTCAAAACCAGTCCAGCCCTCCGTCATTTCTGATAGGTACTGTTTAGTATTCGTGCTGCGTTTGTCAACCTTGTCGAGGCGTAGTGTTCGGTAGCTGATTAGTACTTTTCTGCCGCATGATGATGCGATTGGTTAGGGCAGTCGTACGGATTTATTGACATTGTCAAGGGTCGTGTAGGTCAATCTAAATCAGTCATGAAATGACGGGTTGAACTTGACTTGCGGTTTATAGTTTGTTGACCTTGTCAAGATCATAAACCGCATGGGGTAAAAACAGATATCGGGAATTTCAAGTGTTGAAATTTGTAATGAGATTGCATAATTTCTATATGATAGTTGGATCCCGATACCCACTGCGAGTAAGAGTTACTTCTGGGAAAGTTTTCCACTTTACAATTAGCTAACTCAGTAGGTGTCTAAGAAATGTGTTAATGGGATTATGCCCTGCGGAAATGAGGTTATTTAATTAGTTCCATGCAAAAGCACGGGGAGACTTCCTCGGAGTACCAACACCAGCCTGATTAACCGATTAACGAACTTGTAGGGTGTAATTAATCCCGGCTAGTCTTACCTTTTAGGGTTTAAAGGAAGATTTGATAAAAACAGTGGAAGCTATCCCGATTAGATATGATAACAACCAATCTAATCTTGCAAGAGCGCACGCTAAAGTGTTTTCTTCTCTCTCCAGGTAGCGACCATGTCACACCTTAATCAAGATAATAACATGGATGTATTGACCGAACCCGCTTATTATACTGGGCCGGAGAACGTTGTTTCCGCTCTATCTTATGACAGCTGTCATAAATCTGGATAAGGGATAGGGGAATGCAAGGATTTCCACACAACCCTAATGAAAAAGGAGCATTATGATGCATTTTTTTCGGGTGTGTTAGTTATTGAGAACTGTTTCTCAGTCTGCTCTACGTCCTGGGTATTGGATACCGGATCAGGATCCCACATTTGTAATCTATTATAAGGGATAAAGAAAAATAGAGAACTGGGAAATGGTGATATGTCTCCTAGAGTAGGGAATGGAGCAATTGTTGCTATAACATCCTAATTTAGTTATACCATGTTCTATTTGATTAGTTTCTTTATCTGGTGGCTATTTCTTGATTTATTGTTTATTTTGGATGCGGATAGTGTTTTGGTATCTGTTGTTAGTATCCGACTCGACCTGCATGCTTGACACCCGTCTTGGTTCTTGATTACGATTTATCCTTGCTAGTACAAAGGATCCATGCACACATATGTCCTGTATACCAGTATCTTATATCTTGCATTGCATATATTTTCAAATACTGCAAATTATAGTCAAATAATATATTTTAAATATCTAGCATGACCTGCATCATACCCCATACCCTATGGTTGCATCCGTACATCATGTTCACGTCCCGTTTAGTGAAACGGACTCGTTTGCATCGCTACGTGCATATTACGTGTATCCGTTCTTGGAGGTATACATTTTCTTAAACTGGATACCGTATTATGGTTTTGGTTGATACATATATTATCCATATTTTCAAACTATAATTTTAGACACAACCCAGATATGTTTCGGAGTATTTTTGTATTAGCTATAAAACTCAAATATATATAATATAATATTCTTTATATATAAACTGTTTTATATATGAATATATATATATATATATATATTCTTTAACTAATATATATTTATTTTAATTTTATTCCTAACACTTTATATCCCTCTCTCTGTCTCTTTCTTCTCTATACATATATTATATATATATATATTAAATATTATTTTTAAACCTAATATTCTAAAACCCAGCCTCTCTCTCTCTCTTCTCTATTCCCTCTTCTTCTCTTCTTTTCGCGAACCCTAACCCATGCTCGAGCCTTGCCCTCGCCTTCACCCGACCTCACCGTTCCCCTCGTCACCTTCTCCTCCTCTCCATCCCCGAGCTCACAACTCCGACGAACCCATCTCCCCGTCGCAACCCACTGAACCACCAACTCATTACCTCCACCGCCGGTTACCCCTCGTCATCACAACCCTCTTCTCCTTTCCTCCCCAACCCCGCCCTCGCCTCTTCCTGTTAACCCTGATACCAAGAACCCCGAGCAAACCCCTGCACACCCGACCTCAACCCAAGAAAACCCACTGCGACCATCTCCTCTACCGCCGGCGACTCGACGTCGTCACCCTCGTCATCTCCACTACCTTTCTTCCTCCCCTCTCCAAACCCCGACATGACCCATCCCCGAGCTCCTCTTTCCCTGCACACCCGAAACACCTCACCGCAGCCACACCCGACGCCGGTAACCCCGATCGCCGGAGACCTCGTCGGCAGCATCCCCTCACCACCTCGCCTCTGACCCCAAAACCTAGAACACCAAACCCCAGTCCCCTCTTCTTCTTCTTCTTCTCTTTTCTTTTCTTGCTTTCTTGTTCTCCGGTGATCGCCGGAGTCGCGCACGTCGCCGACAATCCGGATGCCCCAGTCTTCGTCCTCATCCAGCATGGTTATGTTCTTGAGTAGCTTGGTTCAGTTTTGTATGCGTGTGTGTGTATCGCGACGTTTTACCCGACGTCGAACGCGGCGTACGTACCCCGACATGAGATCCGATCAGGGAAGTTTATCTTGCTACATGCTATATCCATATATTTATATCCATATGAATAAAAATAATACATGTATTTTGAATTGTGCATCCGATGTTACAGTTTACTGTTATTTTTACATCCGTTTGTACCCGTACTGTTTATTGCATATCTAGTTGCATGCCGGAATCTTATTATTTCATGTTACTGCTATATTAGCACACCATGCTTGCTAGTGTGCATCATACGTAGTCATGGGCTTATAAAATGTTATCACAGATTGATACTTGTGCATCCATTCATTAATCGTGTTTCGATACTCGTTACAGTTTTACTTTTGGTATCCACTTGATACATATGCACCTCATGACTTGCCCTGATACACTACTTGACTTGTTACTAATGCCAACAATCCTGACTTATTTTCCTGACGGACGTAACATGTTGTCTACATAGACAAAACATATACCTGCTTGATCCTGTGTTGGTATTAGTTCCATATTATCAACGCCTGACTTGAACACATAACCTTGGGGGTAAGGGGAAATCAATGATAAAACCTGACTTGTAACTCGACAGTTCGATACTTATTCTGATCAGTTTTACGGGCTAGGTCAGCCCCGGGATGTTGCTGCTGACATCATTCATCTGTACACGTTACCTGTTTACTGCATAGCGGCACGTCTCGGATTTCAGCCCGAGAATATGGACCGTGGTCCCGGGCATGCACGAGATACTATTAAGTTATATCGACGATTCTATTAAATTGATTTCAAAACTTTAGAGTAGATAACCCAGTAGCACAATTTAGATTACCCATTGCATTTCACATACACATACACACCTCACTGTTTATATTTATGTTATTGTTTATATTCATGCCTGCATATCTGGTTACATCCTGGTTCTTACTATTGTTTGATATTATGACGCACTGATGTCTGGGTTTTGCATGGCCCAGTTTCTCTATCTCTATCGCAGGCTGACCAAGAGTATTTTAGTCGTCAAGCCGAGCTGTGAGGATCGTGTTAGTGATATTTAGTTTAGTTTCTTTCGGCAGCTTTTATTTCTTGATGTGAGCCCGTATTGGGACGTATTTCCAGATGTTATTGTTTATTGGATTTATCGTTTCCGCTTATTAATTCTTGACTCTTTTATTCTAGCAGACGGACATGTACTAGTTAGTTTTATATTTTTACTATTCTTAATATCTTATAGACAGCCGTAATGTGACTGTGGAGGGATGATTTCTAACCACAGGTAGTATAGCCGGCTCTGTCAAGTGCCGTAGTTAGCGCACTCTGGGAAGCGGGGCGTGAAAGGATTTTTTTTGGTATCAGAGCCATAAAATTTAGGATTAATCGGGTTTGGTTCTTCTGTAGTTGGGTATTGAACCCAATACACTAACTAGAAAACCCGTAATAAGGAACATATCCTGCTACATTACTGTCTTGTCATTCAAATTCTTGAATTTTATCTTTCTCTTAACTCTTGTATCTTGACGATATGGAAATGACTTTGCATCTCAACTTGGAATCCTCCTGATTCCTTATTGTTTCTCTTTTCTTATTCATTCGATTCTGATAGTAGGAGTTGGGCGACTTGAATGGAGTTATGTGATTGTAACTATGTACCGCAGCATGGTTACAATGCAGTACTGTATTTAAGTAACTTGGAATCCTATTTTTTGATTCCTTTCTTGACTTATGATCTTTGTAACAATTCCAAATTATATGTATATAAAATTCATTTAAAGTTAATGTACAATCGGAGTATTTGCAAATCCTGTGAGTACTATAATAATTTGTTTTTGTTAGGTCCACGTTACCTCTCCCGGTTCTTTCGGGGTTGCGGAAACGGTAAAAAAAAACAATTTTTAGGGTTTTGGTAACATGGACTAGAAAACCCGGATCTTTGCTAAACAACACACTAGCAACAACTATGAGCTTTACCTACTCGGTTAAGGTGGTTATACCTAGTCTTGAACTCCTTCCTTTCTTGTTGTTCTCCTCCTTGCTTGCTCCTTGTGGTAGTTTGAACGGCTCCTCCTTCTCGTCTCCACTTTGCCGAAGATAGATCCACCCGAGAGCCTCGAACTTGAGCTCCTACCTCAACCTAGAGGTAACTAAGGTATTTGGTTTGCTAAACCTAGTACCCTAGAATGAGTAGAGATGTGTTATGGTGGCTTTGTCTCAAAAAACTTATGATTTCCAACACATGGAACACTTAAGCTTTGAGAGAGGAAGAAGAAGAGCTTTTGCAAAGAGAGAGAAAAGATATGATAGAATGAGAGCTCTCTTTTTGCAACCATACTCATATGAGAGAATAATAGATTAATAATAATAATTAAAAAGGAAAATGTGATGGTGAGTATGGAATGACCATTATCATTTCATAATAAATGCAATTTGCAAAGATCAAGAAGCATCTTTGATATGAAATGATTATGGTCAAAATGTAAACAAGGGTCAAAATGTCCACCATGGTCAAATGGTCAACCTAATCATCACACAACAATCCTTAATTATCATTATTAATCATATTTATCATTCTCATTAGGGTTTGGAAAAAGTCAACGGTCAACAAGTCAACCAAAGTCAAATGGTCAACAACCCTAATGAGAATCCTCTGCCTCTGCCTCTATCAACTGTGCATACACACCCTCATCCGCGTTCCGAGGAACACGAATACAATGAGACAAAACCAATCCCAAAACAAATACTAGTATCTGGCTTAAACCAAAGCCCACTAGTAATAACTGTCCGGACACCAAACGTGCACAAGTGCGCGGATGTGAACGAACCCTGTCGCAAAACCATGCGACCTCTACTCTGTTTTGCCCAAAGGCGAATAACCCTCTGTGTGAGAATCTAAAGACTCGACACTACGCTGGCAGTGGGGTTAACCACAGACTGCAAGCGGCACTAGCTGTACGTAACGGTCCCCAGGTAGATGCCGATGAGAAGACTGATGAGGTGAACCCATCCGAACTCCTACTGAGCCTGTATGTGACAATCTCCGTACAGTCCGGTCTGTTTGTCTAAGAGTATCGCATGGCGGGCCTAGGGGGTGGCAAACGTCAGTCCTCTAATAGCGGTACAAGTCGTGTCGGAGTATAGCCCAAAAACACCCTGAGAAACTACTGGTAACACTACCAGCAAATCTCGCTTTCCCTGGCCAGGGACGACTATATGTAATGGCTCTCCTAGACACAGCGCGATATCAACTCCCAATACCGGGAGAGACGAATCCTGTCTAACCGTCACTGCCTCCAAGTGCTTCGGGACTGCATCCAACTACTACCTGTTTGCACGACTCAGTAGAGCCGTGGTAGGGTAGTAATCAAAGAACAGTGGGAACACACTCGAGGCGAAGTGACAGTGTCAAGTCAGCGGATTAAGCTGTACTCATGTCACTGGGAATTGTTAACTGACGATAGGTATAATACCAACCAACAGTTCCCGACGAGTCCTGTCCAGTGTACTCGTAACCTAACGAGCACCCGCATACTATCTCAAGTACGACGTACTGACGGCTGTGGGACAGACCGTCTCCCCTGCTGGGATGAGAAGCGCATACGCTAGTCTACTCCGGAGTATCGATGCCCTGTCTCGATAGTCCTACGACTAGGGACCTGCATAAGGATGTGCTTGTAGATTACCCAGCCCCCACGAGTGTGATCGCCATCACAACGCCGGTAATCAAACAAAGATCCTAAGGGCTCTACTAATGTGTATAGGCGATATGTTAAAAGAAACACATGTACACACATTGAAGTAGAAATAAACCAAGTAGCATACTACTATTTTGAGCAAGATTGTGTATACAATGGTGAATATCCCAAGCTTCCATTAAGTAATATACAAACTAGTATGATACAGTAATGACCTCTAGGGTATATACACTAACAATCTCCCACTTGCACTAAGGCCATGTACTGGCGTATCGAAGACCTATCATCTCGATCAGCCGCTCGAACTGAGTCTGGGGCAAGGCCTTCGTGAATGGATCCGTCATGTTGTCTTTTGTGTCCACTCTCCGTACCTCGATCTCCTGGCGATCAATGATCTCCCTGATCAGGTGATACCGCCTTAAGATGTGTCTGGATTTCTGATGGGACCTTGGTTCCTTCGCTAAAGCTATAGCCCCATTGTTATCGCAATACAAAGGTATCGGGTCAACAATGGACGGAACCACCTGAAGTTCACTAATGAATTTCTTCATCCAGACCGCCTCTTTTGCGGCATCGCTTGCAGCAATGTATTCAGCCTCCATCGTCGAGTCTGCGACGGTATCCTGTTTGGAACTCCTCCAACATACCGCCCCTCCATTGAGGGTAAACACAAAACCCGAGACAGACTTGCTGTCATCTTTGTCACTCTGGAAGCTTGAATCGGTAAAAGACTCGACCCTGAGGTCTCCATTACCGTAAACCAGGAACATCTCCTTAGTCCTTCTCAGGTACTTGAGAATGTTCTTCACTGCCGTCCAGTGGTCCTCACCTGGGTCTGACTGATACCGGCTCACCACGTTCAGTGCGTAAGTTACATCTGGTCTTGTACATAGCATCGCATACATTATAGATCCTACCGCCAAAGCGTAGGGTATAGTGCTCATGCGAACCCTCTCCTCGTCAGTCTTAGGAGACATCTTCTTGGAGAGGGTAATTCCGTGCAATGCGGGTATGTTACCGCGCTTGGAATCCTCCATACTAAATCTCTTTAGTACGGTCTCTATGTACCTGGACTGCGAAAGTCCCAGTAGTCTCTTGGATCTATCTCTGTAGATCTTGATCCCCAGAATGTACGAGGCATCACCCAGGTCCTTCATGGAGAACCGTTGTGACAAAAATAGCTTGACCGATTGTAGCACAGGAATGTCATTTCCTATCAAAAGAATGTTGTCCATGTACAAGACTAGGAATACGACAGTTCGTCCTACAATCTTCTTATAGACACAAGGTTCATCTTCGTTCTTGATGAAATCAAATTCCTTGATTGCCTCATCAAAACAGATGTTCCAGCTCCGCGATGCCTGCTTTAATCCATAAATGGATTTAAGCAACTTGCACACCTTCCCGCTGCTCCCACTGTCTACGAAACCTTCTGGCTGATCCATGTAAACGCACTCTTCCAAACAGCCGTTTAGAAAAGCCGTTTTAATGTCCATCTGCCAGATTTCATAGTCATGGAAGGCAGCAATGGCAAGTAGGATCCTAATGAATTTGAGCATAGCCACCGGAGAAAAAGTTTCGTCATAGTCCAAACCAGGTCTTTGATGAAAACCTTTTGCAACGAGTCTAGCTTTATAAGTTTCCACCTGCCCATCTACACCAAGTTTCTTTTTGTAGATCCATTTGCATCCAACGGGATTTACCCCAGGTGGAGCAATATCTAAGGTCCACACTTTATTGGTGTACATGGACTCCATTACGGATTGCATTGCTTCCAGCCACTTATCAGAGTCCCTACTGATAATGGCCTGCCTGAAACTGGTAGGGTCATCTTCTTCCAAGATACAATCCTCTCGATCCCCGTCTAAGAGAAAACCGTAGTATCTCTCGGGCGGATGAGAAATCCTACCAGATCTGCGGAGTGGCTGAGGTTTGTCTGGGGTTATTGAATCCAGTGGTTCCTCCAAATTTTCAGTTACATTTTGTGGTCGCTGAATTTCTTCCAGTTCTACCGAACTTCCACTAGTTTCTTTTGCAAGAAACTCCCTTTCTAAAAAGATAGCGTGGCGAGATACAAACACCTTCTATTCCTCAGTGTGGTAGAACAGATATCCTAGTGAGTCTTTAGGATATCCCACAAATTTACACAGAACTGACCGTGCCTCTAGCTTGTCCGATTTCTGTGTTTTCACATAGGCCAGACAACCCCATATCTTAAATCGCTTAAGATACAGATTTTTTCCACTCCATATTTCATATGAAGTCTTAGGCACTGATTTGGATAGAACGTAATTCAGTAGGTATGCCGCTGTCTGAAGCGCATGTCCCCAAAATGAAAGAGGCAACTCGACACTACTCATCATGGAGCGAACCATATCCAATAGGGTACGATTCCTCCGTTCCGATACACCGTTGTGCTGTGGTGTATAAGGAGGAGTAAGCTGAGAGAGAATACCATTCTCTTTTAAGTAATCTAGGAATTCCGTGCTTAAGTACTCCCCTCCTCTATCAGACCGGAGGATCTTGATACTTTTGCCAGTCTGGTTCTCTACTTCGTTTCTGAATTCCTTGAATTTCTCAAAAGTTTCAGATTTGTGTTTCATAAGATACACATATCCGAATCTAGAGAGATCGTCAGTAAATGTGATGAAGTACGAGAACCCACCCCTTGCATGTATAGACATCGGACCACATACATCACTGTGCATTCGTATCCGAATTCTTCCTCTTGCATGTGTCTTGTACATTGAGAACTGTATTCTGATTTAGAACGTAGATACCATTACACAGTGTACCTTCTGCAACCAGTACCTTATGAAGGTAAATGTTCATGATATTTCTATCAAGAACAAAGGTATATCCATCTTTATTGAGTAAAGAAACTGATATGATGTTGCAAACCATGGAAGGTACACAGTAGCAATCGTTCAAAATCATAGCATTGCCATTTGGCAACACTAGGTGATATTCACCGACGGCTGCAGCATTAACTTGTGCTCCGTTCGCTACTCTGAGCGACATATCACCAGGTACAACTTTCCTACTTTTTCTCAGTCCCTGCAATAAATTACAGATATGAGATCTTGATCCGGTATCAAGTACCCAGGAGGTAGGGCTGACCGTAAAGCAGTTCTCAATTACAAGAACACCTGAAGTAGATGCAAAACCATGCTTCTTATTCAATTGGGTATCCTTGGAATCTAGATAATCCTCTTTCCCTTGCTCATACTTATGACTGTTGTTGTAAGTTAGAGCCGAATTAACGTTCCCCAGCCCCGAATAAGAATTCTGATCGGTCAAGCGATACATTTTATTATCTTGATTAGGGCGTGAAATGGTTGCTACCTGGAGAGAGAGAAAAGAAACACTCAGCGTGCGCTCTTGCAAGATTAGATTGGTTTATTGATTTATCTAACCAGGATGGCTCCCACTGTTTCCTCAAATTCTTCTTTAAACCCTAAAAGAAGAACTAGTCAGGATTAATCGCACGTCACAATACTTGCTTAACCCTTCAGCCAGGCTGGTGTTGGTACTTCGAGAGAGGTTTTCCAACGCTTTCGCGAAGTTCCTTAATTAAATAACCTCTTTTCCCTGGAGGCGTAGCCCAACTAACACCGTTCTAGACACATACTTGGTTTATAGCATTGATTGTTAAGTGAAATAATCTCCCGAAAGTAATCCAACTCATCAGTGGGATCGGGATCCAACTATCATTGTGTGATGACCTAGATGGAATCCACTCTAGTCACCACACTCTAGAAGGTATGCTAAATCTGTAAGTTTCAGTTTCTTTAGAAACTCCCGATGTGGATTTTTGCCCTAAGGACCCAAGTGACCTTGACGGAGTCAACAAATCAAAGAGTCCTAGTCAAGTTCAACTCGTCATTATCTGGATTGCATTAAACCCACCCGCATAACTCTTGACGGAGTCAACAAGGTTATACGACTGTCCTAACTAATCCCATATACCGCTACAAACAAGCAGCACTCAGCTACCGTACACTACGCCTTGACGGAGTCAACAAACGCAGCACGAATACTAAGTGTTACTTGTAAGAAATGACAGAGGGCTACGGTTGGGTTTTTTGGCGAAAAACCCGTTAACGTAATGAACTTGATATTGTTGAAGGAACCTGATAACCTTTTTTTGAAAAATATAGTGGCGAAAACTTTTGCTAAAGAGGTCACTCCCTGTGAAGGGATCTCGGCTCTTTCCTCGTCGAATGAGGTGCAGGATATTCCAAACTGAATACCTCGATGCAAAGCAAGAATAATCGACTATAGTGAAGTTATTACCCTGACGCAAACTTTTTGTCCAAGGGGTCACTCCCGATGAAGGGATATCGGCCCTTGCCTCGTCGACTGAGGTGCTGGGCATTCATAACCGAATACCTCTATGCAAAACAAAAGTGAACGTTCTTGCAATAACAGCTTTTTGAAAATTGTTCCAACAACGTCTTTTAGGTTTATTTTCTTGCATTAATTTAATGCGTCCCATCAATTAATCCTACCATTGTAGAAAACAACGAAAATATGACATACGCTTATGCCATCCGCATTAGCCACGGGGTCCCGTCATCACCCGTTAGGTTACTTAACTAACGACAGAGCGAGGGCTGGACTATCGCGGATGAAAAACATAAGCAACGCCTAAATAGATATCATATATAAATATATAAATCCATTCGTCAGATGCAATGATAACCATTCCAGATCACAGATGAATACTTTGGATATACTAGGGATCTATATTTCGTTCGATCCTGCAACGAAAGACAGATTACACGGTCGCGATGAATAGCCAAATACCCCACCCTAGACCCCTACGGGTGCGGCAAACTACCCGCCAAATACCCGAAGTGAAGCAACCTCCCTCAACAACGTGAGTAGGCCACTCGGCACTTCGAGGTACCCGGTAGTTTGTGCACCCCTCCTTGGGTCTATCCTAGGAGCAAAAACAGTAAAAAGAAATTATACAATGGCGGCTACAACCTCATCCTGGATGTGCGGCCATACAAATAATATTACATCAATTTACATATTACATGAATTGAAAGATAAAGAAAACTCTCATCTCACAACCCCCCGGCTATTCATCCGCGACAATCCAACGAATTCATATACACAAACCATCCACATTACAGATCACAGATATGTATAACCCCCACTAATTGACGTATAGCAATTAGCAGACGTTCAATACATATATCACATCACAGATATAACCCATTAGCCAAAGTCTATAGAAATTCGATCAAAATACGGACTTGTAACCACCCCAAAAACAAATTTTGTTCTCTGGAAATTCTGGGCAGAAACAAACCATCCTAAAAATCACAAAACACCAAAATAAGAACACTGCAAGAAGTTTGACCCACGGCCGAGTTAACTCGGCCGCGGATCCGCGGCAAGAGCATGCTCTTGCCGCGGTTCCGTGGCGCGTTAACCGACTCACTGGACCAAATTTCTTCTGTGTTCTGTAAAAACCCTGAGCCGTTTTTAGTATGTGATTTATTATTTTTTGAAGAGATCTAAAAATCGGCAGAAAGTTAGCTTTTTCGGCGTGTTTTGCGATTTTTTGTCCGATCGAAATTCTAGATACTTTGCTAATATGCTAGTGTGTGTTTAGATAGGCTCTGATACCACTGTTAGGTCCACGTTACCTCTCCCGGTTCTTTCGGGGTTGCGGAAACGGTAAAAAAAAGCAATTTTTAGGGTTTTGGTAACATGGACTAGAAAACCCGGATCTTTGCTAAACAACACACTAGCAACAACTACGAGCTTTACCTACTCGGTTAAGGGGGTTATACCTAGTCTTGAACTCCTTCCTTTCTTTTTGTTCTCCTCCTTGCTTGCTCCTTGTGGTAGTTTGAACGGCTCCTCCTTCTCGTCTCCTTTTTGCCGAAGATAGATCCACCCGAGGGCCTCGAACTTGAGCTCCTACCTCAACCTAGAGGTAACTAAGGTATTTGGTTTGCTAAACCTAGTACCCTAGAATGAGTAGAGATGTGTTATGGTGGCTTTGTCTCAAAAAACTTATGATTTCCAACACATGGAACACTTAAGCTTTGAGAGAGGAAGAAGAAGAGCTTTTGCAAAGAGAGAGAAAAGATATGATAGAATGAGAACTCTCTTTTTGCAACCATGCTCATATGAGAGAATAATAGGTTAATAATAATAATTAAAAAGGAAAATGTGATGGTGAGTATGGAATGACCATTATCATTTCATAATAAATGCAATTTGCAAAGATCAAGAAGCATCTTTGATATGAAATGATTATGGTCAAAATGTCAACAAGGGTCAAAATGTCCACCATGGTCAAATGGTCAACCTAACCATCACACAACAATCCTTAATTATCATTATTAATCATATTTATCATTTTCATTAGGGTTTGGAAAAAGTCAATGGTCAACAAGTCAACCAAAGTCAAATGGTCAACAACCCTAATGAGAATTCTCTGCCTCTGCCTCTATCAACTGTGCATACACACCCGCATCCGCGTTCCGAGGAACACGAATACAATGAGACAAAACCAATCCCAAAACAAATACTAGTATCTGGCTTAAACCAAAGCCCACTAGTAATAACTGTCCGGACACCAAACGTGCACAAGTGCGCGGATGTGAACGAACCCTGTCGCAAAACCATGCGACCTCTACTTTGTTTTGCCCAAAGGCGAATAACCCTCTGTGTGAGACTCTAAAGACTCGACACTACGCTGGCAGTGTGGTTAACCATAGACCGCAAGCGGCACTAGCTGTACGTAACGGTCCCCAGGTAGATGCCGATGAGAAGACTGATGAGGTGAACCCATCCGAACTCCTACTGAGCCTGTATGTGACAATCTCCGTACAGTCCGGTCTGTTCGTCTAAGAGTATCGCATGGCGGGCCTAGGGGGTGGCAAACGTCAGTCCCCTAATAGCGGTACAAGTCGTGTCAGAGTATAGCCCAAAAACACCCTGATAAACTACTGGTAACACTACCAGCAAATCTCGCTTGCCCTGGCCAGGGACGACTATATGTAACGGCTCTCCTAGACACAGCGCGATATCAACTCCCAATACCGGGAGAGACGAATCCTGTCTAACCGTCACTGCCTCCAAGTGCTTCGGGACTGCACCCAACTACTACCTGTTTGCACGACTCAGTAGAGCCGTGGTAGGGTAGTAATCAAAGAACAGTGGGAACACACTCGAGGCGAAGTGACAGTGTCAAGTCAGCGGACTAAGCTGTACTCATGTCACCTGGGAACTGTTAACTGACGATAAATATAATACCAACCAACAGTTCCCGACGAGTCTTATCCAGTGTACTCGTAACCTAACGAGCACCCGCATACTATCTCAAGTACGACGTACTGACGGCTGTGGGACAGACCGTCTCCCCTGCTGGGATGAGAAGCGCATACGCTAGTCTACTCCGGAGTATCGATGCCCTGTCTCGATAGTCTTACGACTAGGGACCTGCATAAGGATGTGCTTGTAGATTACCCAGCCCCCACGAGTGTGATCGCCATCACAACGCCGGTAATCAAGCAAAGATCCTAAGGGCTCTACTAATGTGTATAGGCGATATGTTAAAAGAAACACATGTACACACATTGAAGTAGAAACAAACCAAGTAGCATACTACTATTTTGAGCAAGATTGTGTATACAATGGTGAATATCCCAAGCTTCCATTAAGTAATATACAAACTAGTATGATACAGTAATGGCCTCTAGGGCATATACACTAATAGTTTTACTTTTGAACAGCAAGAAAGAGCTTGTAGCTCACTGGTAAAGCCTAGCACTGCTGTTACAAAGCACCAGAGTTCAAATCCCATCAGCCACATTATTTTTTGTTTTAATTTCCTTTAATCTTTTAGAAGCTCAAGAGTTTGCACATGCACTACACGTAATAGGATAAGTTACAGAATAAATAAACATAAGCACGGGGGAAATTGAAGCGACAAGTACACGTGGCCAACACCCTAGTCCCAACCGTCGGTGTTGACCCGGCGAGAAGAAGGAAAAGGCTCGGCGCCGCCGGTCTACACCGTAGGTAATGCCCTCATTTTTTTTCCTGCAGCCCTTGGACTCCCCCTTTAACTCTTGTATTGTTTACTTCCTCTGCACATTTTCCAGAGGCAATAAATGACCCATTTAATTCATTTTTTAATACATATTTTAATTCACCATTTATCACCCCTAAACCTTAATGTTTCCTATAAATACCACTCCATTTCACACCCCTCCTCACTCGCAAATCCCTGCCAAAACTCTCAAGAATTCCCAAGTCTTTTATTGTGCAAGTGGAGTAAGCGAAGGGCGAAACTCCGACGAAGTTCCGGCGACGATACGAGGAGTTTTCGGCGACGAAACGACGCCCCGACGTTCTCTTTAGGACCCCCCCTCTCTCCTCTAGTCCAACAAACCAGTAAGTCCCTCTTTCCCTTCTTTTCCCTATTCTAAAAACTTTCAAAACTAAAACCCGACGGAAGCGGAGTTAATCCGACTTCCGATACGGTTTTTCTTAAAAAGTTCTATTTTTCTTAAACACAATAATACTAAACTCTCATATCATGATCATTAAACATTAACAAAATATATTAAACAAGTTTCACATCAAAATAATCATTTTTGTAACTTTTATCGTATTTTTTCAGAAAAATACCATATAGTTTAGTTTCGACATAAATTATCATAATTCCTTGTTATACCTTTAGATAGTTCACGAGGTATAGACCTACCCCATCACAACACACATCTCTATCATAGCATGATTGATTTTGGGACAATAGAATATGGGAAATACGACCTTGCAATTAAATACCTTTAACTTATAAAATCGTTTTCTTTAAAAGATGTATTAAAATATTTCCATGCAATTTCGTCTCTACAACCCATTTTGGGGAACCTCATTAGGGATAGTGTGGATTATCGCACATCCTCGGGCTTAGTAGAGCGAGATGCAGACCTTCGCAAGGAGCATTCGGTCTCGATGGAATTTTATACATTTTTCTTTAGAAAATGAGATTTTACAAGAAAATAAATAAAATTATTTTCATTAAATATGTATATATAATTATTACCAAAATACTTATTTTAAAAATATATAATATTCTATGTTTCCAAAACTCAAGAAAAGAAGTCAAATATTACATGAAACTACCATGATAATTCAAAACAATATTCATATTACAAATAAATACCTTATATTATGAAATTGGGTTTTATTCACCAGAAATGTCACATTTATAAAATATACATCAATGAAAACCCTAAAGATGATAATTAAATGTTTGAGGTGTATTTAAAATTATTCAAAATTATTTTTTACATAAAACCCTTCAAGTTATACTAAATTACAATAAGGACCCTATTAAACATAGGTTTAAGCAGAACCAGTCTCTTGAGCCTTAGGGAGCCGGAGATATGGGTGCTTGCCTATTTAAGGCCGACAATCTAACAAACGTTGTTATCAACACGGTAATTGTCTTTGAAAAAGACACAAATCCTGCCGTCCATGTGCAGCAGTTACTGATAGCACCAGAACATAATTCAGGACTTCAATTTCTTTTCTAATGGTCTGACTCAGACTGAGTCTCAATCTAAATCAATCTGACTTGAATATGATTCAAGTATAAACTTACAATATGTAAATCCCCGTTTTCTTTCAATGAAAATCTTTCTATATTTTTCCTAAGTCCCCGATTGTTTCCCTATTTTTCCTCGTGATTTTTGTAGGTATTTGGTTGCTCAAGTTTTGCTAATTGTTTTTCCTAAGCGAATAAAAAATCAAAACCCAAACCTTTAAAACCCAAACTTTTAAAACCCAAACTATATTTATATATACACTTCTTCCCCGGCCCACTCCCCTTCTTTGCAAATTAAAACAAAACTTCTAAATAATAAATCAACCCAGCCCAAAAGAAAACAACAAAATAAATAAATTAAATCCTTATTTTCCCCAGCCTAGCGTCCTTAAAGCCCACGCCCGCCTTCACCCGACCCGAGCCGTATCTACCCTCTTCCTCACTCGCTACAAACTTTCCCGCTCGATTTTCTCCTTCACACCCATGACGCCCACGTTGCCCCACGTCCTCACGACCCCGACCCCGACCGCGCGCCCCTCAACCCACTCCCCATCTCAAACTACTCTCTCCCTCATCACCCTCGTTCTCTCGTCTTTCCCCACTTCACCTCTCTACAGAAACCCACTGCCTTCGAGCCCTCGCCGTCGCCGCCGCCGCCGACGACTACAACCCCCTCGTCTTTCCTCCCTCGCATCTCTCTCCTTTTCACCCACTACTTCATCCCCTCGCCCGCTCATCCTCCTCCACCATCGAGCTCTCTCAACCCACGCCGAGCTCACTGCATACCACCATAGCCACCCCTGCACCTCGACGCCGGCGAGCCCCCACTGCCCTGAACTACCTCGTCGACACCCTACAACCTCAGCATCATCACCTTCATCAAACCCGAGTCCCACTAACTCACTCTTTCTCTCCAAAACCACTAACCCACACCAAACCCTCACTGCGAACCTCGAACCTCACTGCCGCCCATCGTCGGAGCGTCACCGTCGACCATCGCTGACCCCAGCACGCCCCTGGAGATCCACAACACCACACTCCGCCTCCGGTGATCGCGAGACACTTCCGGGCAACTACGACGACGAAACCGAAACGCGAGCCGAGGCCATGAACCTTAGCCACGCCGTTCATCGTGCGTCCGTGCCATTGCTGCTGCCGTGCGTCGCCAAAACGTCTTCAGGCAAGTACCCTACTTGCTACATGCTAGATTATTTCCGTTACAAATTAAAATCGTACTAATTCCATGTTTACGATTAACGAAAACTTATATGACATAAGTGTTTGATGCAAGATCCAAATAAAAACCTTCATTTAATTTGACGGAACTCGATTGCATATTCTGGACCGTCTGGCAATGAACCTTGTGTAGGAATTTGACTGGAAAATGTGATTGTTACTGGCTTAAACGATCACCCCCAATTATACCCGTAAAAACTGAGAATTTCCCGCACCTGAAATCTGTTAAAATCATAATTAATTGTGTGCATATTGAAATGATACGTTCAAGGGCTCAAATCGAATTTGACTCGACGACCTGTAACCCTATACAAGTTCTTAATTGTTTCTGTACTGAAATTATGACGAGAATTGGTTCGGATAGCGGCTCTGGACTGCAGTCCAGAGCAGCTCTGGTTATTGTTTTCTGTCTCGTAATGCTTACTCCTTCTCTGTATGAACTTGTATGTTGCGGAACCCTACATTATATTGAATATGAATCTGTTATATAAATAACGCAAGTAATTTCACCCCTTTTTATCGTCGTTTACTATTTAAACTGTAATTTAAAAGAACAGGACGCATAGCAGTCCCAAACAGAAACTAAACTGATACCCTAGTGTTGAACAGTGCATAACTTCTGACGTAGAGACGCGATTGAGAATCCGTCTATTGCGTTGGAAATTTTTTTGAATAACCTATATTTAATTCAACTGTAGCATTGCTAAATTCTGAACCCAACTGGGTGAAAATTGTTCCGCGAAACGGACGTTCAGTTCAGAAACTGAATTTCCTGCAGCGAGCACTTAAATTGAAACGGCTGTAACTTGAATACCAGAAACCCGATTGTAATGAAACCAATTTTTGTTGAACTTCCGACAGAGTGTACTTGTTATCGTATTTGAATCATTTCGCTGAGTACCGAACATATGAATTACTGCAATTTTTGTAAGCTTAAGACGTGCATAATAGTTCATATCATACATAACTTGTTAACTGCATAAATGTACATACCTTACCCAATTGCCATATACATAGTGATAGTGCGCGTTAGTATTCAGTGGACATTGCATTATCGTGCACGAATGGTATTGGTTTAGGAGTGTCAAGTATGCCAATGGAAAAGTGAATGATTCGTGAAAGTGATTAATACAGTGAACAGTGACAAAACCGTGCTATTGGTGCATACTTGTACACGACTAAATCATAATCATCAGTAGTGTAAACCTGGGGAAAAAGGAGAAATCGAAGTGGAAAGAGCATCATATTTAGCGGGACCGTGTTTTAGAGGATGATCATTCGAACAGTGATTCTTATATATATTAGGTAGGATCTAGCGATCCGGCTGACAGAGTTATGTCCCGGACGTGTGGGCCGTTGTCTCGGGTATGTACGAGACTCCCGTTAAACATGATCCTCCTTTCCACTATACGATTTCAAACCTGACTTAGAGACTAATAGGGACACAGATCACCATTTAGTGACATAGTGATTATCTGCATTTTACTTTCACTGTTATTACCTTATTTGCATGTTTCATGTCATTATTATAAAACTGCTATTACGTCGCTCTGACGACCTGAGTATGCATGCTCAGACCTCGAGGAAGAACCAGCGCAGGAGTCGGATTTACCTTTCGAGCCAGCGGAGATCTAGTCTGGAGTACCTTCTTCTTCTTTTCTGATTTCCCTAAAGAGATCTTATGTTTGAACTCGGTTAGTAGTTCTTTCTTGTTTATTTGTAAATTGTGAACAATGAACTTTGATGTAATAATTTAGTGATGTATTTCCTTTACTGCTGTGCTTTGTTTACTGATTACCATGTAATACTAGAAGCCGAAGTGTGACTACGGCGGGATTATTCCTTGACCGTAGGAGCATGGCTGGCCTAGTCATCCCTCGTTTTCCATATTTTGGGAAGCGGGGCGTGGCATGATTTTGTTGGTATCAGAGCCAGGTTTAGTAACAAGGGATAACATTAACTACACTGTATTACATTATTTTCTCTTCACTATTCCTGATTTCCATCCTTGAATCTAATCATACCCTTTTGAATCTTCCAGCGATATGACGTCCTCGAACGACCACTCCTCGTACTCAAGTTCTCAGGATCGCACGGAAAGGATACTTAGTGCACTGACCTCTCTCGCAGAAGCTCAGGAGAGAAAGACGGACTTACTCGCCGAGGGACTAGGGCTATTACCACTGCAGGGGGACCCTCCGCACTCATTACCGCCTCCAAAGGCACTGCTCCACCAGCTTACTCTGCCAGGGCTGGCACCGTGTCAGATTTCCGGAGGTTGCATCCAGCTGCATTTACAGGGCTAGCCGAACCACTAGAGGCCGAGCAATGGTTAGTGAACATGGAGAACTTACTGACGGCCGCCAGGGTACCAGATGAAGATAGGGTGAATGTGATAAAGATCCAGTTGGAAGATAAAGCCCGTACTTGGTGGACAGTTGAAGAAAGTAGGCTGGAGAGGCTAATTGAATGGAGTAAATTCAAGGAGTGCTTCCTGGACCATTATTTCCCTTCCACCGCAAGGCTGAGATGGAAGAAAGATTCATCCTACTGAAGCAGAATGGACGTCCCGTGGACGTTTATGCGGCAGAGTTCAACCGTCTGAGCCGATTTGCTCCGTACATGGTCGCTTCAGAGGCCACCAGGGCCAGATGCTTCTTGCAGGGACTTGATTTCGAGCTGCAGCAGTTGATCGCGTCACTGGAGTTGCAGACTTTTGCACAGGTACTCAACGCGGCGAGAATTCAGGAGAAATTGATCAACAAGTTCAGGAAGCCCCCAGTCGTTCCAGCACGTACCCATGCACCTTCTCGAGGAGCCATACCAGTTCACAGGCCTGGAACGACACAGATGAAGCGTCCGTTCGTGCCCCAACATCGCCCACAGAGACAGAACGTAGTTTGCGGCTACTGCAATAGAGATGGGCATACCCAGAAGGACTGTCGCCATGCCAAGGGACAGTGCTTGATTTGTGGATCCAGTCAGCACAGGATTAGCGGTTGCCCCGAGCGAGCAGAGATACAGGGAGCTTCTGGACCGCAGCAGCAGAGGCCACAGGAGCAGAGGCAGCCCTATACATGCCGCGGTCAGGGACGGACTTTCACCTTGACCGTCGAGCAGGCAGAGGCTTCAGGAGAAGTTGTTACAGGTACTCTACCCGTACATTCCTTGCCAGCTAGAGTACTATTTGATTCTGGAGCATGGCACTGTTTCATATCTGCGCATTTCGTTGATACACACTCCATACCACATGAACCACTAACCAAGGGCTGGGAGATACATACGGGTAATGGCATTATAATATCTAGTCGAGAATGTAGATCATGTCCGGTTGTAGTGTCTGGCAGGGAATTCTATGTGAATTTCCTTTTGATCGGGACAGGCAGTTATGACGTAATTCTCGGGATGGATTGGATGAGTACCTTCCATGCAGTTATTGATTGTCGAGCAAGGAACGTGATCTTCCGCATTCCCAATCACCCGGAGTTTATTTTCGAAGGCGGGAGCGAATCTTTAGGGCCAGCCAAGTATAGAGCCAAGCCAAAGGAGATGACAGCTATGGAGATTGATGAGAGCGCAACCCCAGAGATTGTTCGGGACTTTCTGGACGTATTTCCTAAAGATTTACCAGGTCTACCACCTCCACGCGTCTTGGAGTTCTCGATCGATTTGACACCGGGTACAGACCAGTTTCTAAGGCCCCGTACAGAATGGCACCGGTCGAGTTGGCAGAATTGAAGAAGCAAATTGAAGAACTCTTGGAGAAGGGATTTATTCGGCCAAGCGTTTCACTGTGGGGTGCACCAGTTCTGTTAGTGAAGAAGAAGGATGGATCGCTGCGGATATGTATAGATTATCGGGAGCTGAACAAAGTCACAATAAAGAACAAATACCTAATTCCGCGCATCGACGATTTATTCGATCAGTTAAGCGGGGCCAAGGTATTTTCGAAGTTGGATCTCCGTTCTTGCTATCATCAGATCAGAGTAGCGACCGAGGATGTATGCAAGACGGCTTTCAGGACCCGATACGGACACTACGAGTTCCTTGTGATGCCGTTCGGTGTTACCAATGCTCCAGCGATATTCATGGATTTGATGAACAGGGTGTTTGGAAAGTACTTGGACACGTTTGTCATTGTATTTATTGACGACATACTCGTCTACTCGAAGACCCGGGAGGAGCATGTTGAGCCTTTGCGCATGGTTCTACAAATTCTTCGGGAAGAGAAGCTGTACGCGAAACTGAGCAAGTATGAATTCTGGGTCGACAAGGTTCAGTTCTTGGGACACATCATTTCGGGCGAAGGCATTTCAGTGGACCCGGCAAAGATAGAATCTGTCAGAGATTGGCCAACGCCGAAGTCAGTGGCCGAGATCAGAAGCTTTCTGGGATTGGCAGGTTATTATCGGAGGTTCGTCCAAGACTTTTCAAGAATCGCTGAACCATTGACGAGGCTGACGTGGAAGGATGTACCATTTGCGTGGACAGAGGAGTGTACTCAGGCATTTGACACACTGAAGCAGAACTTAACCACGACGCCTATTCTTACAGTACCAGATGATTCCGGTGGTTTGGTGATACATAGTGATGCCTCAGGGAAGGGATTAGGTTGTGTTCTGATACAGCACGACCGAGTGGTTGCTTATGCCTCTCGACAGCTGAGAAATCACGAGAGGAACTACCCTACGCATGATTTGGAGTTAGCTGTAGTGGTCTTTGCGTTGAAGATTTGGAGACACTATCTGTTAGGCGAGAAAGTAGAGGTGTACACGGATCATAAAAGCCTGAAGTACGTCTTCACTCAGAAGGAACTAAACATGAGGCAGCGCCGATGGCTAGAGCTGATGGCAGATTATGACTTGGACCTTCAGTATCACCCGGGGAAAGTAAATGTTGTACCAGATGCGCTCAATCTCAATCCAGCGGTCATGATGTTGACCAATCAGAGGAGCATTATTGAGGACTTTCAGAAACTCGAGCTTGAGGTCGTCACATCGAGCGCACTCAGTCAATTTTGGCAACTGCAGGTGCAGTCTTCCCTTGTGAATCGCATCAAGGCTGCACAAGCGGATGATCCTCGATTGCAAAAGTTCAGAGCGCAAGTAGAAGCCGGGCTGAGAACGGACTTAATTATACATGAAGACGGTTCTCTGAGATTCGGTAGCAGACTCTGCGTACCCAAGAAAGATGTTCAAGAAGAAGTACTGGCTGAGGCGCATAGTTCAGCTTATTCTGTGCATCCGGGAGGTACAAAGATGTATCGGGATCTAAAGCAGCATTTTTGGTGGAACGAGATGAAGCGAGAAATTGCGCGGTTCGTATCCAGATGCTTGGTATACCAGCGGGTGAAGGCGGAACATCAGAGGACAGCGGGATTGTTACAACCGCTTCCGATACCAGAATGGAAGTGGGAGCACATTACCATGGATTTCGTGACGGCCTTACCGCGGAGCCCTAGGGGCAAAAACGCCATTTGGGTTATCGTCGACCGCCTTACGAAAGCTGCACACTTCTTACCATTCCGAGTGGGACAGTCGACATAGTCACTGGCAGAGAGATACATGCAGGAGATAGTACGACTTCACGGAGTTCCAGTTAGCATTATATCAGATTGAGACAACAGATTCGTGTCGCACTTCTGGAGGAGCTTACAGGAGTGTTTGGGTACCCGCCTCAAGTTCAGCACAACTCATCACCCATAGACGGACGGACAGTCCGAGCGTACGATTCAGACGCTCGAGGATATGTTGAGAGCCTGCATGTTGGATTTTCAGGGTTCCTGGGAAGATCATCTGCATCTAGTCGAGTTTTCTTATAACAACAGTTACCAGGCTAGCATCCAGATGGCTCCTTCGAAGAACTTTACGGGCGGAAGTGTCGATCCCCAGTTTGTTGGGATGATGTGGGAGAACGAAGACTACTGGGTCCCGAGCTCATTGTTCAAACAGTCGACAAGGTTCAAATGACCAGGCAACGTATTAAGACGGCTCAGGATTGACAGAAGAGTTGGGCAGATACCAGCAGGAGGGCACTAGAATTTGAAGTCGGAGATCACGTGTTCCTGAAGATTTCCCCTACCCGTGGAGTTATCAGGTTCGGAGGTCGGGGAAAACTCAGTCCCCGTTTCATCGGACCTTTTGAGGTGCTAGAGCGAGTAGGAGAGGTGGCCTACCGACTTGCCTTGCCTCCATCGCTAGCTGGTGTGCACAATACCTTCCACGTGTCACAGTTGCGGCGTTATGTTCGGGATGAGAGCCATGTCCTGGACCATTCAGAGTTAGCTTTGGGTACCGACCTATCATACGAGAAGCAGCCCACTACCATCCTCGACCGCAGAGAGAAAGTGCTGAAGAACAAGGTCATTCCGTTAGTCCGAGTGTCTTGGGGCGGTCGTTCTCCAGGAGAATCTACCTGGGAGCGGGAAGAAGATATCCATGCACGTTTTCCACATCTCTTTGTTTAGTACCTTGTTTCTCTGTATCCTTGTTAAATTTCGAGGACGAAATTTTTGTAAGGGGGTATGATGTAAATCCCCGTTTTCTTTCAATGAAAATCTTTCTATATTTTTCCCAAGTCCCCGATTGTTTCCCTATTTTTCCACGTGATTTTTGTAGGTATTTGGTTGCTCAAGTTTTACTAATTGTTTTTCCTAAGCGAATAAAAAATCAAAACCCAAACCTTTAAAACCCAAACTATATTTATATATACACTTCTTCCCCGGCCTACTCCCCTTCTTTGCAAATTAAAACAAAACTTCTAAATAATAAATCAACCCAGCCTAAAAGAAAATAACAAAACAAATAAATTAAATCCTTATTTTCCCCGGCCCAGCGTCCCTAAAGCCCATGCCTGCCTTCACCCGACCCGACCCGTATCTACCCTCTTCCTCACTCGCTACAAACTTTCCCGCTCGATTTTCTCCTTCACACCCATGACGCCCACGTTGCCCCATGTCCCCGCGACCCCGACCACGACCGCGCGCCCCTCAACCCACTCCCCGTCTTAAACTCCTCTCTCCCTCATCACCCTCGTTATCTCGTCTTTCCCCACTTCACCTCTCTACAGAAACCCACCGCCTTCGAGCCCTCGCCGCCGCCGCCGCCACCGACGACTACAACCCCCTCGTCTTTCCTCCCTCGCATCTCTCTCCTTTTCACCCACTACTTCACCCCCTCGCTCGCTCATCCTCCTCCACCACCGAGCTCTCTTAATCCACGCCGAGCTCACTGCACACCACCACAGCCACCCCTGCACCTCGATGCCGGCGAGCCCCCACTGCCCTGAACCACCTCATCGACACCCTACAACCTCAGCATCATCACTTTCATCAAACCCGAGTCCCACTAACTCACTCCCTCTCTCCAAAACCACTAACCCACACCAAACCCTCACTGCGAACCTCGAACCTCACTGCCGCCCATCGTCGGAGCGTCACCGTCGACCATCGCCGACCCCAGCACGCCCCTGGAGATCCACAGCACCACACTCCGCCTCCGGTGATCGCGAGACACTTCCGGGCAACTCCGACGACGAAACCGAAACGTGAGCCGAGGCCGTGAACCCTAGCCGCGCCGTTCGTCGTGCGTCCGTGCCGTTGCTGCTGTCGTGCGTCGCCAAAACGTTTCCAGGCAAGTACCATACTTGCTACATGCTATATTATTTCCGTTACAAATTAAAATCGTACTAATTCCATGTTTACGATTAACGATAACTTATATGACATATGTGTTTGATGCAAGATCCAAATGACTAAGCAGTTCGCAGGAAAATAGAGCCCTCTAGAAGCTGAGGAATGAGCTCAAAGCATTGAAGATGACCTGGCAGCGGCACAAGTGATAGAGATAGCTTAGGTTCGTGTTGCGAAGTTGCAGCTCACGGACAATACACGGGTTTGGTGGAAGGCGGAAGAAAGCCATCTCACCCACCCGATCGAATGGAGGACTTTCCGCGATATGTTCGACGCAAAGTACTTCCCCAAGACTGCTAGATTCGACATAGAACAATAGTTCATTCACTTACAACAGGGTTCAATATGGACCAAATCAGTAGATGAGTACGATGCTGAGTTTACCATGCTCAGTCGATTTGCGGAACACCTGATACCGACGGATGAGATCAGAGCCCAACGATTTCAACAAGGGTTAGATCCGGAGATCCAGGCTGCATTAGCCACAGGAGATTTCCCGACCCACGAATTGGCTCTGAAAACTGCCCGTCGATATGAGGCAGTAGTAAAGATGAGGGGCAGACCTCAGTATGCCGGGATGAAGCGCCCTGCTAACCAGATGGCAGGAGGAGCCTTTTCAAGGCCACCATTTTTGCCAAGGAGACCGGGAGTACCGAACAACCGGCCTAGCCCAGCATTTTGCATATACTGCAGGAGAGATATACATCTGATGAAAGACTGTCGGAGTGCAAATCGCCTTTGCTTAGTCTGCGGCTCAGCTACTCATGACATTGAGTCTTGTCCTCGTAGATATAACCTAAATGTGGCACCCAGACCAGCAATCCCTTACCAGCAGTACCCATCCATCCAGGCACCTGCTCCGAGACTTGCTTTACCTGCTCCACCTCCTCGTGGACCGACTGCACCTCCTCCTCGTCAGTTCCATCAAGCTCAAAGGAACCCACCTCAAGGACCAAGGAATGGACAGAGGAATGCTCTTCCAGCAAAGAGGAATGTGCCGATGCGACAGGCTTTCACGATGACTGTGGAAGAGGCTGAAGCCACCGGCCAAGTCATTACTGGTAACACTTCCATTTCAAATTCTCTTTCAGTTCATAGACATACCTATATATCTTTTTCCTTATACCTAAAACATATCCCACATACCTTAGGTACAATCTTAGTATCCTCACTTCTTGCACTCGCACTATTCGATACTGGAGCATCTCATTGCTTTATATCGCAACGGTTTATCCGAACTCATGCGATTCCAGTCACACCGCTTGTATCCAACTGGAATGTCAGTTCAGGAAATGGCGTTCTAAAAGTAACAATGGGATACAACCTGTGTCCAGTGGTCGTCTGTAGCATAGAATTCTACGCTGACTTCAAAGTACCGGACATACCAAACTTCGACATCGCCTTGGGTATGGATTGGCTCGGAACATTCTATGCTACCATTGACCGTCGTCAAAGGAGAGTAGTATTTGAGATTCCAGAGCATCCGGTCTTCTATTTCAAAATTGGAGACCGTACTCTGGAGCCAAGTACATACAAGGCAAATCCAAAGAAGAAGGCGGTGATTGCATCAATTCAAGCGGAGGAAGGATCAAAGCCAGAAGTAGTTTAAGAGTTCGAAGATGTGTTTCCTGACGATATATCAGGTTTGCCTCCCGATCGAGCTCTTGAATTCAGCATTGATTTAGTACCAGGAGCACAACCGGTGATCAAAGCACCTTATCGATTAAGTCCAGAATGTTTGAAGGAAGTCCGAACTCAGTTAGACGAATTATTGGCGAAAGGATGGATTCATCCCAGCACTTCAAGTTGGGGATCACCAGTACTGCTTGTAAAGAAGAAGAAAGGTTCATATCGAATGTGCATTGATTATAGATCCTTGAACGAAGTAACGATAAAGACCAAGTATCCACTTTCGCGCATCGACGATTTATTCGATCAACTAAATGGATCTTGTGTTTTCTCCAAGCTAGATCTTCGTTCGGGTTATCATCAGGTGAAGGTCAAGGAAGCTGATATTCATAAAACGGCATTCAGAACTCGCTATGGCCATTACGAATTTCTTGTGATGCCATTCGGAGTGACCAACGCACCAGCAATATTCATGAACCTAATGAATCAAGTTTTTCGGGAGTACCTAGACAGGTTTGTTGTCATCTTCATCGACGACATCCTGGTGTATTCTAAGAGTCGGAAAGAACACGCCGAACACCTATGATTTGTCCTAAAAACTCTACGAAAATATCAACTCTACGCCAAGTACAGCAAATGTGAATTTTGGCTAGATCAAGTTGGTTTTTTCAGACATATTGTATCAGGCAAAGGAATCTCTGTGGATCCAGCGAAAGTTTCAGCAGTAAGTGAATGGTCGACACCAAAGTCAGTGAAGGACATTTGAAGTTTCTTGGGTCTAGCTGGATATTACAAAAGGTTCATTGAAGGCTTTTCTAAAATAGCAACATCCCTGACCAAGCTCACACATAAAGATGAAAGATTTTGTGTAGTCAGAAGCATGCGAATAAGCTTTCGTGGAACTCAAGTCGAGATTGACATCAGCACCTATCCTTGTCATACCGGACCAATTTGGAGGTTTCGAAGTATATTGTGATGCATCCGGTAAGGGATTAGGATGTGTTCTACATCAGCACAGAAATGTTGTGGCTTATGCTTCAAGACAGCTGAAGATTCATGAGTGCAATTATTCGACGCATGATTTGGAGTTGGCGGCCATTATCTTTGCTCTTAAGATTTGGCGCCATTATCTTCTTGGTGAACGAGTGGACATATACACAGATCACAAGAGTCTGAAATATGTGTTTACTTAGAAGGAGCTCAATATGCGGCAGAGACGATGGTTAGAACTCATGGCGGACTTTGACATCAACCTGCAATATCACCCAAGGAAGGTGAATGTAGTACCTGATACTCTTAGTCACCAACCATTAGCAATGAATCTCACCGTCCAGTAGAAGCTTCAGCAAGACTTGCATCAAATAGAGATTGAAGTGGTCATGCCAGGTAACGCTTCAAGTTTGATGAACTTATAAGTTTAATCTACCATTGTCAATCAGATCAAAACAGCTCAAGCAAGTGATGCTATGTTGCAAAAGATCAGAGAGCAAGTGGAAAGTGGACTTCAAACAGACTTCATCATCCATGAAGACAGATCTTTGAGGTACGACAGTAGATTATGTGTACCCAAAGGTTCTGTTCGGGAAGAGATAATGAAAGAAGCTCACAGCTCTCCCTACTCAGTACACCCTGGAGGTACAAAGATGTACAAAGATCTGCATCAAAATTACTGGTGGCATGGAATGAAGCGTGAAGTAGCCAGAAGCGTCGCTAAATGCTTGGTGTGTCAGCAAGTAAAAGCTGAACATCACAGGACTGCTGGATTAGTTCAACCGTTACCTATCCCAGAATAAAAGTGGCAACACATCAAAATGGATTTTGTGACTGCACTTCCTCGCAGCACAAAGGGTAACGTGCGGTATGGGTTATTGTGGATCGACTCACAAAATCGGCTCACTTCATCCCATTTCGAGTTGGCCAATCTACTGAAACATTAGCAAAGAAACATGGAGGAAATTGTGAGACTTCATGGAGTACCGTTTTGCATTGTCTCCGATCGTGACACCAGGTTCCGATCGCAATTTTGGCAAAGTCTGCAAGCGAGCTTGGGAACAAGTCTAAACTTCAGCACGGCTTATCATCCACAAACATATGGTCAGTCTGAGCGAACTATTCAAATCTTGGAAGATATGCTTAGAGCGTGTATGCTAGACTTCGGAGGATCGTGGGAAGATCACCTACATCTCGTGGAGTTTTCATACAACAACAGCTACCAAGCAAGTATAGGAATGGCACTATTTGCAGCACTTTATGGAAGGAAGTGTCGATCGCCATTAAGTTGGGACGACATCGGAGATAAAGAACTCCTAGGAACAGAGATGATAGTAGCAACCGTAGATGTGTTCGTACTATCAGGAAAAGAATGCGCACAGCCCAAGATCGACAGAACCACTGGGCTGATGCAAAGCGCCGTCACTTGGAGTTCCAGCTGGGATATCATGTATTTCTAAGGATATCTCCGAACCGCGGAGTGATTCGTTTTGGAAGTCAGGGTAAGCTTAGTCCAAGATACATTGGACCGTTCGACATACCTGAACAAGTCGGTGAAGTGGTTTATCGCTTAGCACTTCCACCTTCATTGGAAGGAGTGCACAACATATTCCACATATCCTAACTCGGAAGGTATATGAGTAACCCCAGCCATGTGCTTGATCACTCTGAACTCACTATACAGCCAGATTTATCTTGTGAGCAACAACCTGTTGAGATCCTGGACAGAAAAGTGAAGTCACTTTGGAATAAGAAAGTCAACTTGGTTCGAGTGATGTGGAGGAAAGACACTCCAGGAGAATCAACATGGGAAAGGAAGGATGAGATGCGTGCAAGATATCCTCACTTATTTGTAAACTCGTCCTTAAAATAAATTATAAATTTCGAGGACGAAATTTTTGTAAGGAGGGTAGACTGTAACAACTCCAAATTCTGTGTACATAAAATTCATTTAAAATTAATGTACAATTAGAGTATTTGCAAATCCTGTGAGTACTATAAGAATTTGTTTTAGTTTTGAACAGCAAGAAAGAGCTTGTAGCTCACTGGTAAAGCCTAGCACTGCTGTTACAAAGCACCAGAGTTCAAATCCCATCAGCCACATTATTTTTTGTTTTAATTTCTTTTAATCTTTTAGAAGCCCAAGAGTGTGCACATACACTACACGTAATAGGGTAAATTATATAATAAATAAACATAAGCACGAGAGAAATTGAAGCGACAAGTATACGTGGCCAACACCCTAGCTCCAACTGTCGGTGTTAACCCGGCGAGAAGAAGGAAAAGGCTCAGCGCCGCCGGTCTAAACCGTAGGTAACGCCCTCATATTTTTTTCCTGCAACCCTTGGACTCCCCCTTAACTCCTGTATTGTTTATTTCCTCTGCACATTTTCCAGAGGTAATAAATGACCTATTTAATTCATTTTTTAATACATATTTTAATTCACCATTCATCACCCCTAAACCCTAATGTTTCCTATAAATACCAATCCATTTCACACCCCTCCTCACTTACAAATCCCTGCCAAAACTCTCAAGAATTCCCAAGTCTTTTATTGTGCAAGTGGAGTAAGTGAAGGGCGAAGCTCCGACGAAGTTCCAGCGACGATACGAGGAGTTTCCGGCGACGAAATGACGCCCCGATGCTCTCTTTAGGACCCCCCTCTCTCCTCTATTCCAACAAACCAGTAAGTCCTTCTTTCTCTTCTTTTCTCTATTCTAAAAACTTTCAAAACTAAAACCCGACGGAAGCGGAGTTAATCCGACTTCCGATTCGGTTTTTCTTAAAAAGTTCTATTTTTCTTAAACACAATAATACCAAATTCTCATATCATGGTCATTAAACATTAACAAAATATATTAAACAAGTTTCACATCAAAATAATCATTTTTGTAACTTTTATCGCACTTTTTCAGAAAAATACCATATAGTTTAGTTTCGACATAAATTATCATAATTCCTTGCTATACTTTTAGATAGTTCACAAGGTAATGACCTACCGCATCACAACACACATCTCTATCATAGCACGATTGATTTTGGGACAATAGAATACGGGAAATACGACTTTGCAATTAAATACCTTTAACTTATAAAACCGTTTTCTTTAAAAGATGTATTAAAACATTTCCATACAATTGTGCCTCTACAACCCATTTTGGGAAACCCCATTCAGGATGGTAGGGATTATCACATATCCTCGGGCTTAGTAGAGCGAGATGCAGACCTCCGCATGGAGCATTCGGTCTCGATGGAATTTTATACATTTTTCTTTAGAAAATGAGATTTTACAAGAAAATAAATAAAATTATTTTCATTAAATATGTATATATAATTATTACCAAAATACTTATTTTAAAAATATATAATATTTCATGTTTCCAAAACTCAAGAAAAGAAGTCAAATATTACATGAAACCGCCATGATAATTTAAAACAATATTCATATTACAAATAAATACCTTATATTATGAAATTAGGTTTTATTCACCATAAATGTCACATTTATAAAATATACATCAATGAAAACCCTAAAGATGATAATTAAATGCTTGAGGTGTATTGAAAATTATACAAAATTATTTTTTACATAAAACCCCTCAAGTTATACTAAATTAAAATAAGGACCCTGGTAAACATAGGTTTAAGCGGGACAAGTCTCTTGAGCCTCAGGGAGCTAGAGATATGGTTTCTTGCCTATTTAAGGTAGACAATCTAACAAACGGTGTTATCAACACAGTAATTGTCTTTGAAAAAGATACAAATCCTACCGTCCATGTGCATCAGTTACCAATAGCACCAAAACATAATTCAGGACTTCAATTTCTTTTCTAATGGTCTGACTCAGACTGAGTTTTAATCTAAACCAATCTGACTTGAATGTGATTCAAGTATAAACTTACAATACAACGATTCAATATGAATCCATCTATACAATCTATTCCATTATACAATTTGACTGAACCGAACCATGGATATATTCCATCTATATGTTCATCCATTTTTATCTGTTCCATTACTGATATCATGGTTACGGCAAGTCATCCATCTATACAATTTATAATTCAAGATAATACAATTCAAACAATACAATCAAGACATTGCGGGCTTTATAAGGGGTAGATTAGTACGGAAGGTTTTAGAAATGACACGAGACTGCAACCATAAGACACCTAACCTGAATTTCTATTGCCGTTGTACCGTGGCTGAATGGTTCCTTGTACTCCGTATACCTTAGTCTCCGGGATAGTGAGACTCCTCTCGTGTACACTGGCCTCGTTTGTACCAAGCTACAAACAACAGCGTTAACAGTATAATACAACTTTAAAAGTTACAATCTTCTTATGTCTATTCTGTCTCTACTTATTCATTGGGACTTACCGAGCGATTGTTCGCTGACGACATTTCTTTTCTTTCTTCTTTGGAATGTTGTCAGGTGGATCGGGCCTTCTGGAGACAGAGCCCACCAGCGAGGATTTGGATCAGCTAGCCTTCAACCCGGAGCTCAAGTTACTTGTACATTTCATTTTCATTTTTATTATGCCATTGTTTATGCATTGCTTTTATTCCATGTATTTCCATTTCAGTTGTATTGTAAAAAGAATGTTAATAAATAAAGTTGCTGTTCATTTACATCTTGTCTCTTGTGTACTTTTATTTTATATTGCTTAGATACGCTTAGCGTGTTTACTTCTGAGTAAATACGTTGTGTGACCCGTTGCGTCCTCTGCCTGTACACTGAGAAGCGGGGCATGACAGTCTTTATATTAACTTATTTCTCTCGGTTTCTTTACTTATCGGTTTATGTTTTATTGCAAGCTTGAATCCAACAACCGCGTTGTATCTTTTCCCTTATCCTGTAGTGACTAATCCGTTTGTGTTTCGAAGAACAAGGAGAAGCACAGGATTATCTTTTGATTGCAGTAATACCGACTGCTTTAAGACCGTTCAGATGCAGGATGTTCCGAGGAGTTCAGATGAACCCGCCGCAAATTATCAGAGCAGCGCAGCGGAAGAGTGGTAAGACAATAACCAAGTCTTAGAACAAATTTGTAAATCCAGGATGAAAGGAACCGTTTACTGAAGGGAGAAGTTCATAAACAAGTTGCAGATAAAGCGCTGATAGCAGTTCGGGATTTCATGGATGTGTTCAAGAACATCTCGGGTTTACCGACGAAACGAGATATGGAGTTTGCGATTGATCTTGTTCCTGGAGCAGCGCCAATCTCAAAGGCATATTACCTGATGGCACCAGTAGAGTTAGAGGAAGTCAAGAAACAGGTTGCCAAATTATTAGAGAAGGGTTGGATTCGCAGCAGCAATTCACCCTGGGGAGCTCCAGTTCTTCTAGTTAAGAAGAAAGATGATACGCGGAGAATGTGCATCAATTATCGAGAATTAAATCGGGTGACTATTAAGAAAAAGTACCCAATCTCTCGCATCGGCGAATTATTCGATCAACTCAGTGGCATGAGGGTATTCTCGAAGTTGGATTTGCGATCTGGATATCATCAAGTTTGAATAAAATCAGAAGATATTTTCAGGACAACATTCCGAACTCAATATGGGCATTACAAGTACTTAGTGATGCCATTCGGAGTCTCGAATGCACCGGCGATATTCATGGACTTGATGAACCGAATCTTTTCACCGTTCTTGGACTAGTTTATAGTAGTGTTTATCGATGATATTCTGGTGTATTCGAGGAGCCAAGAAGAGCATGCAGAACACTTGAAGATCGCACTGCAAACGTTGAGATAAGAAAGACTATATGCGAAGATGAGCAAGTGAGAGTTTTGGCTTAAAAAAGTGAAGTTTTTGGGGCATGTCGTGTCCAGAGATGGAGTTACCGTTGATCCTGAAGTGATTGCAGCAGTTCATGATTGGCCAATTCTGAAGAACGTAGCGGAGATCCGAAGTTTTCTTGGACTTGCCGGATATTATAGAAGATTCGTGGAGAATTTTGCTCGTATAGCTGAACCATTGACCAAGCTTACGCGAAAGGAAGTACCGTTCGTATGGACGGATAGATGTGCGTCATAAGCATTGAAGAAAATATTGACCACCGCTCTTATTCTGACCGTGTCAGACGGTTCCGGAGGGTTGGTTATTCATAGCGACGCATCTGGGAAAGGCTTGGGATGTGTTCTTATGCGGCATGGGAAGGTTATAACCTACGCATCGAGACAATTGAAGACCCATGAGAAGAATTACCCAACTCACGATTTGGAGCTAGCAGCTGTGATTTTTGTTTTGAAGATTTGGAGACACTACTTATTGGGCGAAAGGGTTGAAATATTCACCGATCACAAAATCCTAAAGTATGTGTTCACGCAGAAGGAGCTCAATATGAGGCAGCGTAGATGGTTAGGGCTGATGGATGACTATGATCTTGATCTCAAAAACCATCCGGGGAAAGTTAATGTAGTGCCGGATGCGCTAAGTCGGTTGCCAGCGATACGGATGTTGACTGCGCAGAAGGAGCTTATAGATGATTTCCAGAGGTTCGAATTGGAGATTGTGTTACCGCATTCTTCGGGATTGTTGATGCAGCTGCAAGTATAGTCATCCCTGATCAATAATATTAAAGCAGCGCAGTCGCACGATTCAAGGTTGCAGAAGTTTCAAGAACAGGTAGAAGCGGGACTTCTAACGGACTTGTTGATTCGTAAAGATGGTTCGTTACGATATGGGAGCCATTTATGTGTGCCGAAAGGAGATATTCGTGAAGAAGTTATAAAGGAGGTGATAGTCCCGCTTATTCCGTACATCCAGGAGGCACGAAGATGTACCATGATCTACGACAGCATTTCTGGTGGAAAGGCATGAAAAGGGAGATTGCTTGATTTGTAGCGAGTGCTTGGTGTGTCAGCAAGTCAAGACTGAATATCAAAGAGAAGCTGGTTTATTGCAACCACTTCCGATTTCTCTCTGGAAGTAGGAACATATAACCATGGATTTTGTGATGGCATTACCGCAGAGTCCAAAGGGTAATAATGCAGTTTGGGTGATTGTTGATCGATTAACCAAGACAGCTCATTTCATACCGTTTCGAGTTAGTCAGTCGACATAAGTGTTAGCAGAGCGGTACATGCTGGAGATTGTGAGATTGCATGGAGTACCTGTGAGCATCATTTTCGATCGTGATACTCGATTCTTAGCGCACTTTTGAAGGAGTTAACAGGAATGTTTGGGGACTCGATTGAAGTTTAGCACCACTTATCATCCTCAGACAGACGGCCAGTCAGAAAGAACGATCCAAACTCTTGAAGATATGTTGAGAGAATGCATGTCAGACTTTAAAAGTTCATGAGAGGATCATCTACACATGGTGGAGTTTATATAATAACAGCTTTTAGGCGACTATTCAGATGGCTCCATTTGAAGTATTATATGGTCGCAAGTGTCGCTCGCCCGTCTGTTGGGACGATATTGGAGAATGAAGATTATTGGGACCGGATCTTATCGTGAAAACCATATAGAAAAGTTAATACGATCCGAAATCATATGAAGGCAGCGCAAAATCGACAGAAAAGTTGGGGCAGATACAGCAAGAAGACCTTTGGAGTTCGCAGTTGGTGATCTTGTATTCTTGAAGATATCACCGAATAGATGAGTGATTCGATTCGGTAGTCAATACAAGCTTAGTTCTCGATTTGTGGGGCCTTTCGATACGTGGGAGAAGTATCTTATCGATTGGCTTTACCATCATCTTTGGCGAGTGTTCATGACGTGTTTCATATATCTCAACTCCGTAAGTATGTTCGAGATGAGACGCACGTGCTAGATCATTCGAAGCTGACAGTAAGGGAGGACTTGACATACAAAGAACGACTGATGGCAATTGTAGATCGAAAAGAAAAGGTCATCAAGAACAAGCTTATCCCTCTAGTACTTGTTTCATGGGGGAATCGTTCGCACGGAGAATCAATTGGGAACGAGAATATGAGATTCGACAGAAGTTTCCACACTTATTCTCTTAGATTCATGTTTGCTTGTCTTTTCTTGTTCCGAGAATTTCGAGAACGAAATTCTTTTGTAGTTGGGTATAATGTAACACCCTAGTTCAGTTATACCATGTTCTATTTGATTAGTTTCTTTATCTGGTGGCTATTTCTTGATTTATTGTTTACTTTGGGTGCGGATAATGTTTTGTTATCTATGGTTAGTATCCGACCCGACCCGCATACTTGACACCCATCTTGGTTCATGATTATGATTTATCCTTGCTAGTACAAAAGATCTGTGCACACATATGTCCTGTATACCTATATCTTATATCTGGCATTGCATATATTTTCAAATACTATAAATTATAGTCAAATAATATATTTTAAATACCTAGCATGGCCTGCATCATACCCCATACCCTATGGTTGCACCCGTACATCATGTTCACGTCCCGTTTAGTGAAACAGACTCTCGCTTGGATCGCTACGTGCATATTGCGCGTATCCGTTCTTGGGGTTATGCATTTTCTTTAACCGGATATCGCATTATGGTTTTGGTTGATACATATATTATCCGTATTTTCAAACTATAATTTTAGACACAACCCGGGTTTGTTTCGGAGTATTTTTTATTAGCTATAAAACTCAAATATATACATAATATAATATTCTTTATATATAAACTGTTTTATATATGAATATATATATATATATATATATATATATTCTTTAACTAATATATATTTATTTTAATTTTATTCCTAACAGTTTATATCCCTCTCTCTGTCTCTCTCCTCTCTATACATATATATTATATATATATTAAATATTATTTTTTAAACCTAATATTCTAAAACCCAGCCTCTGTCTCTTTCTCTTCTCTATTCCCTCTTTTTCTCTTCTTCTTCTCGCGAAACCTAACCCACGCCCGAGCCTTGCCCTTGTCGCCGACCCCTCATCGATACCCTCGCCTTCACCCGACCTCACTGTTCCCCTCGTCACCTTCTCCTCCTCTCCATCCCCGAGCTCACAACCCAGACGAACCCATCTCCCCGTCGTAACCCACCGAACCACAAACCCATCACTTCCACCGCCGGCGACCCCTCGTCGTCACAACCCCCTTCTCCTTTCCTCCTCAACCTTGCCTTCGCCTCTCCCTACAATCCCCGATACGAAGAACCCCGAGCAAACCCGTGCACACCTGACCTCAACCTAAGAAAACCCACTGCGACCATCTTCTCTACTGCCGGCGACTCGACGTCGTCGCTACCCCATCGTCACCCTCTTCATCTCCACTCCCTCTCTTCCTCCCCTCTCCAAACCCTGACCAAACCTATCCCCGAGCTCCTCTTTCCCTGCACACCCGAAACACCTCACCGCAGCCACACCCGACGCCGGCAACCCCCATCGCCGGAGACCTCGTCGGCAGCACCCCTTCGCCGCCTTGCTTCTGACCCCAAAACCCAAAACACCAAACCCCAGTCCCCTCTTCTTCTTCTTCTCTTTTCTTTTCTTGCTTTCTTGTTCTCTGGTGATCGCCGGAGTCGTGCATGTCGCCGATGATCTGAGCGATCCAGTCGTCGTCCTTATCCAGCGTGGTCACGTTCTTGAGTAGCTTGGTTCAGTTCTGTACGACGTTTTACCCGACGTCGAACGCGGCGTACGTACCCCGACATGAGATTCGATCAGGCAAGTTTATCTTGCTACATGCCATGTCTATATATTTATATCCATATGAATAAAAATAATACATGTATGTTGAATTGTGCATCCTATGTTACAGTTTACCGTTTTTCGATATCCGTTCGTATCAGTACTGTTTATTGCATATCTAGTTGCATGCCGGAATCTTATTATTTCATGTTACTGCTATATTAGTACACCATGCTTGCTAGTGTGCATCATACGTAGTCATGAACTTATAAAATGCTATCACAGATTGATACTTGTGCATCCGTGCATTAACCATGTTTCGATATCCGTTACAGTTTTACTTTTGGTATCCACTTGATACATATGCACATCATGACTTGCCCTGATACACTACTTGACTTATTACCTGATCTTGTTACTAATGCCGACAATCCTGACTTGTTGTCTTGATGGACGTAATATGTTGTCTACATAGAGAAAACCTATACCTGCTTGATACTGTGTTGGCATTAGTTCCATATTATCAATACTCGACTTAAACATATAACCTTGAGAGTAAGGGGAAATCAATGATAAAACCTGACTTGTAACTTGACAGTTCGATACTTATTTTGATCAGTTTTTACGGGCTAGGCCAGCCCCGGGATGCTGCTGCTGACATCATTCATCTGTACATGTTACCTGTTTACTGCCTAGCGGCACATCTCGGATTTCAGCCCGAAAATCTGGACCGTGGTCCTGGGCATACACGGGATACTATTGAGTTACATCGACAATCCCATTAAATTGATTCAAAAACTTTAGATTAGATAACCCAGCAGCACGGTTTGGATTACCCATTGCATTTCACATACACATACACACCTCACTGTTTATATTCATGTTATTGTTTATATTCATGCCTGCATTTCTGGTTACATCCTGGTTCTTACTATTGTTTGATATTATGACGCACTGACGTCTGTGTTTTGCATGGCCCAGTTCCTCTATCTCTATCGCAGGCTGACCAGGAGTATTTTAGCTGTAAAGCCGAGCAGTGAGAATCGTGTTAGTGATATTTAATTTTGTTTCTTTCCGCAGCTTTTATTTCTTGATGTGAGCCCGTATTGGGACGTATTTTCAGATGTTATTGTTTATTGGATTTATCATTTCTGCTTATATATTCTTGACTTTTTTTATTCTGGCAGATGGACATGTACTAGTTAGTTTTATATTTTTACCGTTCTTGATATCTTATAGACAGCCGTAATATGACTGTCGAGTGATGATTCCTATCCACAGGTAGCATGGTTTGCTCTGTTACATGCCGTAGTTAGCGCATTCTGGGAAGCGGGGCGTGACAGTTGCTGCCGAAGCTGTCGGCTAATATCACCTAGTATTGCCAAATAGTAATACATTAATTTTGAATGACTGTTATTTCGTACCATCTATGATGTGCAATATAATATCCATATTTTTATTAGATAAAAAAGGATATAACTTTGCATTAGAGAAAAATGTTATGAACATTTTCCTAAATCAAGTGTTGATTGGGTTTGATACGTTGTGTAATGGTTTTTACGTTCTAAATCAAAATACAGATTTAAATATACAGAACATACACAAGAGGAAAAGTTCAGAAATGAACAAAGCCTTCTTGTGGCACTGTAGACTTAGTCATATCAATGCGACCGGACTTGATAAGTTACATAAGGATGTATATTTGGAACCGTTCGAAATTATATCTTATGAAACTTTTCAGTCCTGTCTCAAAGGTAAGATGACCAAAACTTCGTTTACGGGATACGGAGCAAGAGCTACTGAACTCTTAGGACTGATACATAGTGATGTATGCGTTCCTATATCTACACATGCTAGGAATGGTTCCTCGTACTTTTCACGCACTGCTTCCCAGAGTGCGCTAACTACGACACGTGACAGAGCCAACCATACTACCTGTGGCTAGAAAATATCCCTCCACAGTCACATTACGGCTGTCTATAAGATATCAAGAATAGTAAAATATAAAACTAACTAGTACATGTCTATCTGTCAGAATAAAAGATTTAAGAAATATAAGCGGAAACGATAAATCCAATAAACAATAACATCTAGAAATACGTCCCAATACGGGCTCATATCAAGGAATAAAAGCTACGGAAAGAAACGAAATTAAATATCACTAACACGATCCTCACTGCTCGGCTTGACGGCTAAAATACTCCTGGTCAGCCTGCGATAGAGATGGAGGAACTGGGCCATGCAAAACCCAGATGTCAGTGCGTCATAATATCAAACAATAGTAAGAAACATGATGTAACCAAATATGCAGGTATGACTATAAACCAACAACATGAATATAACAGTGAGGTGTGTATGTGTATGTGAAGTGCGATGAGTAGTCTAAACTGTGCTACTGGGTTATCTACTCTAAAGTTTTGAAATCAATTTAATGGAATCGTCGATGTAACTCAATAGTATCCCGTGCATGCCCGGGACCACGGTCCAGATTCTCAGGCTGAAATCTGAGACGTGCCGCTATGCAGTAAACATGTAACATGTACATATGAATGATGTCAGCAGCATCATCCCGGGGCTGGCCTAGCCCGTAAAAACTGATCAGTATAAGTATCGAACTGTCGAATTACAAGTCAAGTTTCATTATTGATTTCCTCTTACCCCTAAGGTTATGTGTTCATGTCAGGTATTGATAATATCACATGATCAAGCAGTTACAGGTTTTGTCTATGTAGACAACAGGTTACGTCCATCAGGACAACAAGTCAAGATTGTCGGAATTATTAACAAGATCAGGCAACAAGTCAAGCAGTGTATCGGGGCATGTCATGTGGTGCATATGTATCAAGTGGACGCCAAAGGTAAGACTGTAAACGATATCGGGATCATAGTAAATAGTGCTGATATCAGGATGCATATGTGTCTATCCGTAATAACCTATATATATCCATGACTACTTATGATGCAAGCTAGATAACATGACATGATAATATAATAGTGAAATGATATCGGGGATTGCAGGCATGTAATTAGATGTGAAAAAGACAGTACGGATACGTACGGGTATCGTAAAATGGTAAAACTGTAACATGAGATTCACAATTAAACTACATGTAATATTTTTATTCATATGGATATAAATACAGTAGCATAGCATGTAGCAAGATAAACTTGCATGATCGGATCTCACGACGGGTTACGTATGCCGCATTCGACGTCGGGTAAATATCGCGATACACACACGCGTACAGAACTGAACCAGGCTACTCAAGAACGTGGTCATGAGGACGACGACTGGATCGCCCGGATCGTCGGTGACGTGCGCGACTCCGTCGATCACCGGAAAACCAAGAAAGCAAAAGAAAATAAAAGAAAAGAAGAAGAAGAAGAAGAAGAAGAAGGGAACTGTGGTGTGGCTCTGGTATTAATCTCTGGGTCAGAGGAGGTGAGGGGAGGTGACATCGATGAGTCATGGGTCTCCGGCGAGAAGAGGTCGGCGTTGGGGTGTGCATGGATCTCATCGGGTTGCGGTTGTTGGGTGTCAGGGCTGTAGGGTGTTCTCGGGCGCTCAGGAGAGGAGGAGGAGAGGAGAAGTGGGTGAGGTCAGGGTGTTGGCGACGTAGAGTCACCGCGGTGAGGGCGAGGATGTGGACTAGGGCTCAGTTCATGTTCTCAGGGATGGGTCATCGGGTTTTGTAAGGAGCTCGTCGGGGTGAAGGAGGAGGAGGTAGTGGTGAGCGTGGTGATGAGGAGGTCAGGGTGAGGCTGACGGCAAAGTTTTTTGGCGAAGTGAGGGTGGAGGTTCGGTGGGTTCTCGGGGTTGTTGGTGCAGGGCTGCAAGGAAAGGAGAGGAGTAGTAGAGGCGGTGATGGAGGTTGAAGAGGGAGGCGAAGAGGTGATGGTGATGTCGAGGGGTTGAGGGCGAAGATGGCGGCGGCGGCGACGAAGAGGGTGCAGGCTAAGGTTGGGCGTGGGTTTGCGCGACAGAGGAGGGAAAAAAGAAAAGAGGTGAGGAAGAGAGAATATATATATATATATATATATATATATATGAGAATAATGGAGGAAAGAGGCCATAGGAGGGAATTCCCTTCTATGGCGTCGAAAAAATACGCCCTCGATAGTTTTTTTCCGACGATCGGAATCCATCATCTTCATCGTTATCATCTAAGATGTGGGTACGCCAAATTTCATATGATTCTACAACTTTTTCACCGTTGATTTAGCAATGTAAAAAGTTCTATTATCGGTAAACCATTAATTTTGAACCCACTAATTCAACGGTGAAAAAGTTGTAGAATCACATGAAATTTGGCGTACCCATATCTTAGATGATAACGATGAAGATGATCGATGCCGATCGTCGGAAAACACGATGGAGATTGTATTTTTTTGACGCCATAGGAGGGTGGCATCTTTCCTCAATTATTCTCTCTCTCTCTCTATATATATATAAATATATATAATGGGAGAGAGAGACATGACTGTGAGGATATGAGAGGAGAGAGAGAGACAGACGTATCTGTGAGGACAGGAGAGGAGAGAGAGGGAGAGACGTGAGACGTGAGACGTGAGGATATTACTTAGTTAGGATAATAATTAGGATTATTTATAAAATATATTTAAAAAATATATATAATATATATTAAAGGTATAAAATATAATAATATATATTATAGGATTTGTAGCTGATATCAAATATACTCCGAAAAATACTCGGGTCCTGTCTAAAAATCTAGTTTGAAAATACGAATAATATACGTATCAACCAAAACCATAATATGATATCCGGTTAAGGAAAATGTATGCCTCCAAGAACGGATACACGTAATATGCATGTAGCGATCCAAACTAGTCTGTTTAGAGACATGAACACGATATATGGAAGCAACCATAGGGTATGGGGTATGATGCAGGCCATGCTAGGTACTTGAAATATATTATTTGACTATAATTTGCAGTATTTGAAAATTTATGTAAAACTAGATATAAGATACATGTATATAGAACATATGTGTGCATGGATTCTCAGTAGTAGTAAGGATATGTCATAATCTAGAACCAAGACGGGTTTCAAGCATATGGGTCGGGTCGGATACTAAAGACAGATACCAAAACACTATCCGCACCCAAAGCAAGTAATAACTAATAAATAGCCACAAGATTAGAAAAACCCAAATATAAATGAACTAGGGTGTTATATTATACCCAACTACAAAAGAATTTCGTCCTCGAAATTTCCGGAACAAGAAAAGACAAGAAAACATGAATCTAAGAGAATAAGTGTGGAAACTTCTGTCGAATCTCGTCTTCTCATTCCTAAGTTGATTCTCCGTGCGAACAATTCTCCCATGAAACAAGTACGAGAGGGATAACCTTATTCTTGAGGACCTTTTCTCTTAGATCTAAAATCGCCATCGGTCGTTCTTCGTATGTCAAGTCCTCCCCTACTGTCAGTTCCAAATAATCTAGGACGTGCATCTCATCTCGAACATATTTGCGGAGTTGAGATACACGAAACACGCTGTGAACACTAGCCAAGGATGATGGTAAAGCCAATCGATAAGCTACTTCTCCCACGCGCTCGATAATACCAAAAGGCCCCATAAATCGAGAACTAAGCTTGCCTCGACTCCCAAATCGAATCACTCCTATGGTCGGTGATATTTTCAGGAATACAAGATCATCAACTGCGAACTCTAGAGGTCTTCGTCCTGTATCGGCCAAACTTTTCTGCCGATCTTGCGCTGCCTTCATATGATTTCAGATCGTATTAATTTTTTCCACGGTTTGCACAACAAGATCCGGTCTAAATAATCTTCGTTCTCCAACATCGTCCCAACAGACGGGTGAGCGACCCTTGCGACCATATAATGCTTCGAATGGAGCCATCTGAATAGTCACCTGAAAGCTGTTATTATACGAAAACTCCACCAAGTGTAGATGATCTTCCCATGAACCCTTGAAGTCCAACATGCAAGCTCTCACTATATCTTCAAGAGTTTGTATCATTCTTTCTGACTGGTCATCAGTTTGAGGATGATAAGTGATGCTAAACTTCAATCGAGTCCCTAAACTTTCCTGTAAACTCCTCCAAAAGTGCGATAAGAATCGGGTATCACGATCGGAAATGATGCTCACAGGTACTCCATGCAATCTCACAATCTCCTGCATATATTGTTCTGCTAACGCTTCCGTCGAATGACCAACTCGAAACGGTATGAAATGTGCTGCCATGGTCAATCGATCAACAATCACCCAAACTGCATTATTGCCCTTTGGACTCCGTGGTAAAGTTGTCATGAAATCTATGGTTATATGTTCCAACTTTCACTAAGGAATCGGAATTAGTTGCAATAAACCAGCTACTCTTTGATGTTCAGCCTTGACTTGCTGACATACCAAGCATTTCGCTACAAAGCGAGCAATCTCCCTTTTCATACCTTCCCATCAGAAATACTGTCATAGATCACGGTACATCTTCGTGCCTTCTGGATGTACGGAATATGCGGAACTATTCGCCTCCTTCATAACTTCTTCACGAATATCTTCTTTCGGCACACATAGATGACTCCCATATTGTAACGAACCATCTTCATGAATCAACAAGTATGTTCGAAGTCCCGCTTCTACCTGTTCTTGAAACTTCTACAACCTTGGATCGTGCGACTGCGCTGCTTTAATATTATCGATCAAGAACGAATGTACTTGCAGCAGCATCAACTGTCCTGAAGAATGCGGTAACACGATCTCCAACTCGAATCTTTGGAAATCATCTATAAGCTCTTTCTGTGCAGTCAACATCCGTATTGCTGGCAACCGACTGAGCGCATCCGGCACTACATTAACTTTCCCTGGATGGTATTTGAGATCAAGATCATAGTCAGCCATTAGCTTTAACCATCTGCGCTACCTCATGTTAAGCTCCTTCTGTGTGAACACATACTTTAGGCTTTTGTTATCGGTGAATACTTTGACCCTTTCGCCCAATAAGTACTGTCTCCAAATCTTTAAAGCAAAATCACAGCTGCTAGCTCCAAATCATGAGTTGGGTAGTTCTTCTCATGGGTCTTCAATTGTCTCGACGTGTAGGCTATAACATTCCTATGCTGTATAAGAACACATCCCAACCCTTTCCCAGATGCGTCGCTGTGAATAACCAACCCTTCGGAACTATCTGGCGCGATAGTCAATCTTTGCTTCAACGCTTCAAAGGCTAACGTACATCTATCCGTCCATACGAACGTTACCTCCTTTCGTGTTAGCTTGGTCAATGGTTCAACTAAACGAGCGAAATTCTCTATGAACCTTCTATAATATCCGGCAAGTCCAAGAAAACTTCTAATCTTCACTACGTTCTTCGGAATCGGCCAATCATGAACTGCTGCAATCTTTTCAGGATCAACAGCAATTCCATCTCCGGATATGACATGCCCCAAAAACTTTACTTCTTTGAGCCAAAACTCGCACTTGCTCATCTTCGCATATAATCTTTCTTGCCTCAACGTTTGCAGTGCGATCTTCAAGTGTTCTGCATGCTCTTCTTGGCTCCTCGAATACACCAGAATATCATCGATAAACACTATTATAAACTGGTCCAAACACGGTGAAAAGATTTGGTTCCTCAAGTCCATAAATATCGCCGGTGCGTTCGTGACTCCGAATGGAATCACTAAGTACTCGTAATACCTATATCGAGTTCGGAACACTGTCTTGCAAATATCTTCTGATTTTACTCGAAGTTGATGATATCCGGATCGCAAATCCAGCTTCTAGAATACCCTCGCGCCACTGAGTTGATTGAATAATTCTCCGATGCGAGGGATCGGGTATTTGTTCTTAATAGTCACCTGATTTAATTCTCGATAATCGATGCACATTCTCCGCGTGCCATCTTTTTTCTTGACTAGAAGAACTGGAGCTCCCCAGGGTGAATTGCTGCTGCGAATCTAACCCTTCTCTAGCAATTCGGTAACTTGTTTCTTTACCTCTTCCAGTTCCACTGGCGCCATCGGATAATACGCCTTTAAAATTGGCGCTGCTCCAGGAATAAGATCAATCGCAAACTCCACATCTTGTTTTGGTGTTAAACCCGAGATGTTCTCGAACACATCCATAAACTCTCGAACTACTGCTGTCAGCGCTTCATCTGCAACTTGTTTACGAACTTCACCATTCAGTAAACGGTTCCATTCATCTTGAATTTGCAAGTTTATTCTAAGACTTGTGGGTTATCAGTCCACCACTTTTCTGTTGCGCTACTCTGATAAACTGCGGTGGGTTCATCGGAACTCCTCGAAATATCCTGCATCTGAACGACCTTGAAGCAGTATGTATTACTGCAATCAAAAGCTTCTCCTGTGTTTTTCCTTGTTCTTCGAAACACAAACTGATTGGTCACTATAGGAAAAAGGGAACGATACAGCGTGGTTGCTGGATTCAAGTTTGCGATAAAACATAAGCTGGTAAGTAAAGAAACTAAGAGAAACAAGGTAATATAACGACCATAAGTTAAGAAATGAATCAAAAATAGGACTCCAAGTTACTTAAATAGAGTACCACATTGTAACTATACCGAGATACATAGTTACAATCACATAACTCCATTCAAGTCGCCCAAATCCCACTATCAGAATCGAAGGAAAACGATGGGAGAAACAATAAAGAACTAAAAGGATTCCAAGCCGAGAAACAAAGTCATTTCCATATCGTTAAGATTCAAGAGTTGAGGGAAAGATAAGATTCAAGAATCTAAATGACACGACAATAATGTGGCAGGACATGTTCCTAATTACGGGTTTTCAGGTTAGTGTATTGGGTTTAATACCCAACCACAAAAGAACCAAACCCGATTAACCTAAATCCTGTTAGGAATATGTATGCCCTAGAGGCCATTATTGTATGATATAGTGGATGCTTGGACATATATATAGAGGACTTTCTTGCTCGACATGATAGTATGCTATCTGGTTGCTCTTTATCTTAACATGTATACTAGTATTATTATACTATCTCTTTGATACATGTTGTAAAGTTCTTAGGATGCTAGCTTGACTACCAGGACTATGATGTAGAACATACTAGCAGGGCTTATGTAGTCCGCAAGCACATCCTTTAACAGTTCCTAGTCGAGGGAATATCGAGACAGGGCATCAATATTCCAGAGTAGACTAGTATGTATGTTTCTTGACCCTGTATGGGGCGATGGTTGATCCCATATCCATTGGTGTTTGACATCAAAGATTGTACACATGTGCTCATTAGAGAATGGGTACACCGAACAGGACCCACCGAGAACTCCTAGTTGGTACCATACCTATCGTCAGATAGCAGTTCTCTAGTGATACTTGTACATGTTAGTCTGTAGACTCGAGATCGTCATAGAGTCTTGTGTGGTTCCCACTGTGCTTTGATTTCCTCCCTACCACGGCTCAAAGGAGTCATGCAAACAAGTGGATTTTGGGTACAGTCCCGAGTCACATGGAGGCAATAAGCGATAGGAGGGGTTTCGTCTCTCCCGATATAGGGAGTTGATGTTTTGCTATGCTCGATTGGTTATAACAGCAAGTCCCGGGCCAGGGCTGATGAGATTTACTGGTAAGTGTTATCAGTAGTTTCTCGAACGGTTATAGGCTACACATCGGCGACTTATCAAGTTATCGGGGTCTGACGATTCCACCCCTAGACTCGATATGCGATATATCAGACGAAGAGACCGGACTGTACGATAAGTGTTACTTATAGGCTTTGCGGGAGTTTGGACAAGCTTGCTTGTTGATCTTCTATTCGCTCAATACCTAGGTAGCCGTTACGTCCAGCTAGTACTGCTGACGGCTTGTAGGTGACCGATGTGATCATTACCTACTACTGGCGTATTGACGAGTCTTTAGAGTCCCATACAGAGGTTTCCTAGCTCAAGCGAAACGAAGTAAGGCATATACGATGATTGTTGGATATATGTATGCCCTAGAGGCCATTATGTGATAGTGGATGTATCTATACATGTATATATATATTCAGTTTGCATTCTTGCTCGACATGATAGTATGCTATCTGGTACTTCTTTATCTGACATGTTTATTTGATCATGCTTCTATTCATTCATACATGCTGATAAAGCCCTGAGGATATCGGCTTGACTACTCTGATTATGATGGAGATCATACTAGTGGGACATCTGTAGTCTATAAGCACATCCTGAAATGTCCCTAGTCGGAGGTGTATCGAGACGGGGCATCGATATACCAGAGTAGACTAGCGTATATGATACTAGACCCATGTGATGGGCGATGGATGTTCCCACATTCATCGATGTTTGACATCAAGATCATATACGGGTGCTCAGTGATGACTGGGTACACTGGACGGACTCGCCGAGAACTCCTATATGGAATTATATCTATCGTCGGATAGCAGTTCTCAGGTGATACTGGTACAGGTTAGTCTGTAGACCCGAGATCGTCATAGAGCCTTGTGTGTTCTCCCACTGTACTTTGATTGCCACCCTACCACGGCTCTACTGAGTCGTGCAAACAGGTGGCCGTTGGGTACAGTCCCGAGACACACGAAGGCAATGAGCGATAGGAGGGGTTTCGTCTCTCCCGGTATTGGGAGTTGATGCTGTGCTGTGCTCGACTGGTTATAACAGCAAAGTCCCTGGCCAGGGCTGCTGAGATTTGCTGATAAGTGTTATCAGTATTTTCTCGATCTGTTATAGACCATTCACCGACACGACCTATTGAGTTATTGGGGTCGACGTGACCATCCCTAGGCTCGATATGCAGCATATCTGATGAAGAGACCGGACTGTACGGTAGTGTTGCCGGATGGCTCGACGGGAGTTGTAACAGGTTCGCTTGTTTTCTTCTTATCGCTCAATACCCGGGTGGCCGTTACGTTTGGCTGACCGCTTGCGGCTTGCGGGTGCTTGATATGATCATCACCCACTGCCGGCGTATTGACGAGTTTTAGAGTCCCACACAGGAGTTACCTAGTCCAGGAGAAACGTTGTGGTGCGCGTATGCGATATGCGCTTGGACCCGATTAAAATACGTGTATGGGATACCGTATATTAATTGGGCGGCTTGCTAATGGTCGGGTCATATGTGATATGACCGGATTAGTGAATCAAGTATTGATTCATTATTATTTTCTCACTACAAATCCTATCTTGTTTATGTTGTATGTATGCATGCATGTGTGCATTCATTTTTTTGTTCATGCACATGTTGATGTGCAAGCACACATGCATACATATATCAAATTCTATCATGGTTGTTTATACAATGGAAATGGTGGATGTATAAGAATTACACCATGGTTGTATTTGGATAATTATTGGATTTAAATTAAAGCAAAAGAAAATGAAAAATGGGTTAAATCACTTTAGAATTTCTACACTCTTCTAACTCAACCATGCTCACCTAACTTTTAACCAATAGTTTATTTTCTTTTCATGCTTTTAATTTAAAATAAAATGATATCTAAATACTTAACCATGGTTGGTTAAGAGAAAGAAAAATATATATAGCTATTTTTCTTTTCTCTTTGTTAAGATAATTCATTCTCTTCTTCACAAAGTCCATCATCTTCATCAACCTCCATGCTTAAGCTCTCTAGTTCTTACAAGAGAGTGAATCATCCATAAAAATAGGATTTTGAAGTGAGATCCATAGCCACAACTTCATTCTAATCAAGTCTAGCTCACTTGATTAGAGTGTTCTCCTTGTTTTACCAAACTTGCTAGCTTGGACGGGAAGCTCCGGGTGGATCGTCGTGGACGCAAGAGGAGGAAGAGTGGACCTTCTTCCAACACCCCAAAGTCAAAGGAGCAAAACAAAAACGGGAGCTACAAAGGTTATAGCCTTCTAACCCTAAGCTTTTCTAGTTTAAAGTTTGTTAAACCTAATTTTCTAGGATCGATTCCTTTGCTTGTTAGTTTAGCACCATAAAAAAGAAAACTTTAGGTCATGTGATGCTTGTAATCTCTTCATAGGGTGCTAATCTAACCTAACATTGGTATCAGAGCCGACCTAGAACGTTAGGCGACCTTTTTGCGAAGTAAAAAGTCCGATCGAAACAAAAATACGACTTTAAAGGATGCTCTCTGGAAAATTTTTAAAAACTGACTTTTTTCAGAATTAAAAATTCTCAAAAAATAGAGCAGGTAAAAATTAGACGATCTGGAAAATCCGTACCCATGAACAGTATTTTTCGCCGCGGAAGCGCGGCATAAGCATGCTTAGGCCGCGCATCCGCGGCAACATGAGGGGCTCTTTGACAATTTTCTGCACAGTAATTTTCTTTACCTGCTACAGTATATTTTGAGTATATTTAATCTGATTCTGCTGTTGAAAAATTCTGGAGATGTTTTGCGACTCGTGGTTTCGATCGGAATTTTCATTTCGCTTTCTTTTCCGGATAAACTAGAAAGTATTGAAGTGTTTGAACGAATATCATTTACTCAATATTCACGGGGTTTAAATAGTTTGGAGATGCGTGCAAGTCTTTTTGCGGTGGTCCCTCTAGAAGACAACAAACCTTAACTCGATTATGTGACCGTCTCGAACTGCCCTTTGAACCCTAGGGTTTGGGGCAGTACGGCGTGCCACATGTGAGGCGTTGGCTTGACCCTTCTACGGCTGGACCGCCGCTACTGTGCTACACTCCGGATCTTTTGAACCCTGCTCAAGTGTTGAGCTTTAGTGAATCTTGGGTGCTTGATAGTTCGTTCGAAAACTTTAATACTGTCTGTTTGTCTGGAATGTGATACAATATGTGGAATTCATATGGTTTAGGCATGAAATACGAGATATGTGATATTTCGCATTTATGATGTCTAAAGAGAATCTGGATTCCAAATATTGTAGTTTTACACTTTCTTTTCTGTGACCGTAAGTGTAGTATGTTAGATATCGCCGGTTTCGTTGCTATACATCAACGACAATCGGGGTACGCATACTTGCTTACGTTGATGATATGTGATATTATGTGTTGCTGAGATATGATGTGCAGGATTGTCGCGATCGAATAGCCGGGGGGTTTTTGTGAGATGAGAGTTTTATATTTTCATTCATGTAAATTCAAATGTAATGTAATATTCTTTTATTTGGGGCACTTCCAGGTTGCGGTTGTGTCACCAGTGTTGTATATTATTTACTTTTCCGCATTAGGATGGACCCAAGGAGGGGAGCACAGGTGACCGGGTTCTGGGGTTCAGTGGGAGGCCATCTCGAGGAGTCGAGATCGGGTCTCCTAAACTCCAGGATTGGTAGGGTCACTTGCTGCTCTCGTAGGGGTCCAGGGTGTGGGCTTGGCTATTCATCGCGACTGTGGAATCCGTATTTTCTATTCTGGCTAAATACTAAATACGGACGTCCTAATATATCCCACGTTATATCTATATTTCTGCTGCCTGTGTTCTGTGATATCTGAGACGAATGACTTATTATATATATGATATATAGTAGACGTTGCTTATGTTTTACACCCGCGCTAGTCCCGTCCCGGTATGCCGTTAGTTAAGTAACCTAACGGTGCATAACGGAACATTGCGGCGAATGCGGATGGCATAAACGTACGTGTTATTTTCGTTTCTTTTCTGTGATTGGCTTTAGGACTTAAATGATGGGATTACATTAATGTGATTAATGTAAAGAAAATAAACCTAAAAAGATGTTGTAGAATCGGATTTGAAAACCACTCGGCTATTTATGAAAAAGCTATATTTCAAAACTGCGGAGCTTAAGCCACTCCTTTTGAAAAACTGTTTGATTCTACAACGATATCAAGTTCAAAGCGTTAAAGATTTTCTTAAAAATCATCCGCAACCCTCCGTCATTTTAGGAAGTAGAGTACTTAGTATTCGTGCTACGTTTGTTGACCTTAGCCAAGGCGTAGTGTACGGTAGCTAAGTGATGTCTTCCTACAAACGCATATGATGCAGATTAATTAGGACGGGCATATGACTTTGTTGACCTTAGCCAAGGGTCATGTGAACGGGTCTAATTAATCAAGAAATGACGGGTTGAGCTTGACTAATGCTCATGATTTGTTGACCTTAGCCAAGGTCACGAGTATTAGGGGTAAAAACCACATCGGGAATTTCAAGTGTTGAAATTTGCAATGAGATTGCATACCTTCCATGTGATGGTTGGATCCCGATCCCACTGTGGGCAATAGTTGCTTCTAGGAGAGTTTTACAGTTTACAATTAGCTAACTCATTAGGTGTCTAGAAAGGTGTTAACGGGGCTCCGCCTCTGGGAAAACGAGGTTTACTCTAATTAGGTCCGTGCGAAAGCACGGGGAACCTCCCTCAAAGTACCGACACTGGCCTGGCTGAACGGTTAGCGAAGTTGTAGACTGTAATTAATCCTGGCTAGTTTTTCTTTTTAAGGTTTGAAAGAGAAACTTGATAAAAAGCAGTGGGAAACATCGATTAGACAAGATAATAAACCAATCTAATCTATGCAAGAGCTTTCGCTGAGTGTATTCTTTTCTCTCTCTTAATGGCAGATACCAATGACTGGACTTAAGCTTCTACTAGATAAAAACAAACTGAATGGGACCAACTATAAAGACTGGCTAAGGAATCTAAAGATCGCCTTGACTTATGATAAAGTATCATATGTCCTCACGGCTTCAGCCCTGCCCGTCCCAGGCCCAAAATCCTCAGTTGCGGACATAGAAGTCCGCAAGACATGGGACGCTGACTGTGCCACGGCCACATGCCTCGTGCTTGCATCGATGGATAACACACATCAAAAGCAGCACGAGGACATGGACATTCACGGGATACTGCTCCATACAAAGGAGTTGTATGGGGAGCAATCCCGCGTATTACGATACGAAGCATCAAAGAAACTGTTTCAGATAAGAATGGCCCCTGGCACACCAGTAGGAGACCATGTGTTGAAGATGATAGCTCTTATAGAAGAGCTTGAGGACCTTGGATGGACAATGGAAAATGAACAATATATAGATATTATTCTGCAGTCCCTCCCCTCCACCTTTGCTCAGTTCATAGTGAACTTCAACATGCATGGCATGGAGAAGGACCTCCCTGAACTCCTTAATATGTTAAGGAGTGCAGAGAGCACTATGAAGTCAGCAAAGACTCCCGTTATGACCATTGGACAGTCTTCTTCTTCTCGCCTAAAAGCTAAGGCCAAGGGAAAGAAAAAGAAGAAACCCACTGATCCTAAGGGCGGAGTCAAAAAGGTGAACGGAAAGGGAAAATCCACGGCTGGAGACCCAGGGAAAGGCGAGTGTTTTCATTGCCACAAGACAGGACATTGGAAGCGCAACTGCACGGAGTACCTAAGTCTCAAGAAGAAGCATGGTGATGCTTCTGCTTCAGGTGCGTTTGTGACTGAAAACTGTTTTTCTATAAACTCTGCTTCCTGGGTATTGGATACCGGTTCAGGTTCTCACATTTGCAATTCTATGCAGGGGCTGAGAAATAGCAAGGTTTTGAGGACAGGTGACCATACTCTCCGCGTTGGAAATGGTTCCAATGTACATACAGTCGCAGTGGGAGAGTATCACTTGGGGTTGCCATCTGGATGTATTTTGATTTTGAATCCATGTTATTTTGTACCAACTATGCTATGTAATATAATATCCGTTTCTTTGTTGGACAATGAAGGGTATAATTTTGTGTTGCAGAACAATGTTATGAACATTCACCTAAATCAAATGTTGGTTGGGTATGGTACACTTAATAACGGAATATATGTCCTAAATCAACACACAGTTTTCAGTATACAACACACTAATAAAAGAAAACTTTCAGAATTAAATGAAGCTTTTCTTTGGCATTGTAGACTTGGTCATATTAACGAAACAAGACTAAACAAGTTACACAAAGATGGATATTTAAATCCTTTTGAATATAAATCTTATGCGACTTGACAGTCTTGTATCAAGGGTAAAATGACCAAAACTCCGTTTACCGGACACGGAGAAAGAGCTACTCAGCTACTGGGCCTCATACATAGTGATGTATGTGGGCCTATGTCTACACAGGCTAGAGGCGGTTTTTCATACTCCATTACATTCACCGACGATTTCTCAAGATTCGGTCATGTATTTTTATTAAAGCACAAGTCCGACGCTTTCGAGAAATTCATTGAATATAAACAAGAAGTAGAAAAACAAACCGGCTTGAGTATTAAGATGCTTCGATCAGATCGAGGTGGAGAGTATCTCAGTACAGAATTTGCAAACTTCCTAAAAGAGAATGGGATTCTCTCTCAGCTCACTCCTCCTTACACACCACAGCACAACGGTGTGTCAGAACGACGGAATAGGACCCTATTAGATATGGTCCGGTCCATGATGAGTGACGCTGAGTTACCAGTCTCGTTTTGGGGGCATGCATTGGAGACTGCAGCGTTTCTGCTAAACAGGGTTCCAACCAAAGCCGTGTCTACCACGCCATATGAGATATGGCATGGGAAGAGACCATCTCTTAAGAGAATTAAGATTTGGGGTTGCCCGGCCTATGTTAAAAAGCAGAATCCGGACAAACTCGAGACACGATCAGTCATGTGTAACTTTGTGGGATATCCAAAGAATTCTTATGGATATCTGTTCTACCACAAAGAGGAACAAAAAGTGTTTGTTTCTCAACATGCCACATTCTTGGAAAAAGAGTTTTTCACAGATAAAGATGATGGCAAAGTGGTAGATCTAGAAGAGGTTCTAGAGACACAAACTACAAATGACGATTTGGTTGAACCGGCTGTTGCAACAGAAACTGAAGAACCTCGGCCACTCCGTAGGTCTGGTAGGACTTCTCGCCCACCGGAGAGGTACTGCGGTTTCCTCATTGATGGTGACAGAGAAGATTGCATCATGGAAGATGATGATCCTACCAGTTTTCAGCAAGCTATCACGAGTGGTGACTCTGTGAAGTGGCTGGATGCCATGAGATCCGAAATGCAGTTGATGTACACCAACAAAGTATGGACTTTGGACGTTGTGCCCCCTGGGGTAAAACCTGTGGGGTGCAAATGGATCTTTAAAAGAAAGATTGGTGTGGATGGGCAGGTAGAGACCTACAAGGCAAGACTTGTGGCGAAATGTTTTCGTCAAAGACCAGGTCTGGACTATGACGAAACTTTTTCACCCGTAGCCATGCTTAAATCCATTCGGATCCTACTTGCTATTGCTGCTCACTACGACTATAAAATCTGGCAGATGGACGTTAAAACAGCATTTCTAAATGGAGATTTAGAAGAATGCGTTTATATGGATCAGCCAGAGGGCTTCATTGACAGTGGGAGCAGCGAGAAAGCATGTAGATTGCTTAAATCCATATATGGGTTAAAGCAGGCATCTCGGAGTTGGAACATCTGTTTCGATGATGTTATCAAAGAGTTTGATTTCATCAAAAATCCAGATGAACCTTGTGTTTATAGGAAGGCTGTAGGAAGAGCTGTCACATTCCTCGTATTGTACGTGGATGACATTCTTCTGATAGGAAATGATATTCCTATGCTACAGTCGGTCAAATCATTCTTATCACTAAGGTTCTCCATGAAGGACCTGGGTGATGCCACATACATCCTAGGCATAAGGATCTATAGGGATAGATCCAAAAAGTTATTGGGATTGTCCCAAACCACGTACATCAACACCATCCTAAAGAGGTTTAGTATGGAAGACTCCAAGCGGGGTGCCTTACCCGCTTGCCATGGAGTCACTCTCTCCAAGGATTCTTGTCCAAAGACCGATGAAGAGAGAGCTCACATGAGCATTATACCTTATGCTTCGGCAGTAGGGTCTATAATGTATGCGATGTTATGTACACGCCCAGATGTAGCTTATGCACTTAGTGTTGTAAGCAGGTATCAATCCAACCCAGGGGAGAACCACTGGACAGCTGTGAAGAACATTCTTAAGTACTTACGAAGGACAAAAGAATTGTTCTTGGTGTATGGTAATAAAGATCTCCAAATGGAGGCCTTTACCGATTCGAGCTTCCAGAGCGATAAGGATGACAGCAAATCTATCTCAGGGTTTGTATTTACCCTCAATGGAGGGGCGGTAAGTTGGAAGAGTTCCAAACAAGATACCGTTGCAGACTCTACGATGGAAGCTGAGTACATTGCTGCAAATGATGCCGCCAAGGAAGCCGTCTGGATGAAGAAGTTCGTCTCGGAGCTAGGTGTAGTTCCAACCATTATTGATCCAATACCTTTGTATTGTGACAATAATGGGGCGATGGCGTTAGCCAAGGAGCCCAGATCCCATCAGCGGTCCAGACATATCCTGAGGCGCTTTCATTTGATCCGGGAGATTGTTGATCGCCGCGAGATCGAGATTAAGAGAGTAGACACAAAGAACAACGCCGCGGATCCATTCACCAAGGTTCTCCCTCAGCCGCAGCATGAGCGACTTTTTGAGATGTTGGGTATGAGATACGCCAATAACTGGCCTTAGTGCAAGTGGGAGATTGTTGGATATATGTATGCCCTAGAGGCCATTATGTGATAGTGGATGTATCTATACATGTATATATATATTCAGTTTGCATTCTTGCTCGACATGATAGTATGCTATCTGGTACTTCTTTATCTGACATGTTTATTTGATCATGCTTCTATTCATTCATACATGCTGATAAAGCCCTGAGGATATCGGCTTGACTACTCTGATTATGATGGAGATCATACTAATGGGACATATGTAGTCTATAAGCATATCCTGAAATGTCCCTAGTCGGAGGTGTATCGAGACGGGGCATCGATATACCAGAGTAGACTAGTGTATATGATACTAGACCCATGTGATGGGCGATGGATGTTCCCACATTCATCGATGTTTGACATCAAGATCATATACGGGTGCTCAGTGATGACTGGGTACACTGGACGGACTCGCCGAGAACTCCTATATGGAATTATATCTATCGTCGGATAGCAGTTCTCAGGTGACACTGGTACAGGTTAGTCTGTAGACCCGAGATCGTCATAGAGCCTTGTGTGTTCTCCCACTGTACTTTGATTGCCACCCTACCACGGCTCTACTGAGTCGTGCAAACAGGTGGCCGTTGGGTACAGTCCCGAGACACACGAAGGCAATGAGCGATAGGAGGGGTTTCGTCTCTCCCGGTATTGGGAGTTGATGCTGTGCTGTGCTCGACTGGTTATAACAGCAAAGTCCCTGGCCAGGGCTGCTGAGATTTGCTGATAAGTGTTATCAGTATTTTCTCGATCTGTTATAGACCATTCACCGACACGACCTATTGAGTTATTGGGGTCGACGTGACCATCCCTAGGCTCGATATGCAGCATATCTGACGAAGAGACCGGACTGTACGGTAGTGTTGCCGGATGGCTCGACGGGAGTTGTAACAGGTTCGCTTGTTTTCTTCTTATCGCTCAATACCCGGGTGGCCGTTACGTTTGGCTGACCGCTTGCGGCTTGCGGGTGCTTGATATGATCATCACCCACTGCCGGCGTATTGACGAGTTTTAGAGTCCCACACAGGAGTTACCTAGTCCAGGCGAAACGTTGTGGTGCGCGTATGCGATATGCGCTTGGACCCGATTAAAATACGTGTATGGGATACCGTATATTAATTGGGCGGCTTGCTAATGGTCGGGTCATATGTGATATGACCGGATTAGTGAATCAAGTGTTGATTCATTATTATTTTCTCACTACAAATCCTATCTTGTTTATGTTGTATGTATGCATGCATGTGTGCATTCATTTTTTTGTTCATGCACATGTTGATGTGCAAGCACACATGCATACATACATCAAATTCTATCATGGTTGTTTATACAATGGAAATGGTGGATGTATAAGAATTACACCATGGTTGTATTTGGATAATTATTGGATTTAAATTAAAGCAAAAGAAAATGAAAAATGGGTTAAATCACTTTAGAATTTCTACACTCTTCTAACTCAACCATGCTCACCTAACTTTTAACCCATAGTTTATTTTCTTTTCATGCTTTTAATTTAAAATAAAATGATATCTAAATACTTAACCATGGTTGGTTAAGAGAAAGAAAAATATATATAGCTATTTTTCTTTTCTCTTTGTTAAGATAATTCATTCTCTTCTTCACAAAGTCCATCATCTTCATCAACCTCCATGCTTAAGCTCTCTAGTTCTTACAAGAGAGTGAATCATTCATAAAAATAGGATTTTGAAGTGAGATCCATAGCCACAACTTCATTCTAATCAAGTCTAGCTCACTTGATTAGAGTGTTCTCCTTGTTTTACCAAACTTGCTAGCTTGGACGGGAAGCTCCGGGTGGATCGTCGTGGACGCAAGAGGAGGAAGAGTGGACCTTCTTCCAACACCCCAAAGTCAAAGGAGCAAAACAAAAACGGGAGCTACAAAGGTTGTAGCCTTCTAACCCTAAGCTTTTCTAGTTTAAAGTTTGTTAAATCTAATTTTCTAGGATCGATTCCTTTGCTTGTTAGTTTAGCACCATAAAAATGAAAACTTTAGGTCATGTGCTGCTTGTAATCTCTTCATAGGGTGCTAATCTAACCTAACAATGATATGTGCGGGAGCTTGATTAAATACGAGTATGTGATACCGTATTCTAATCTCGCGATATTTGATATCGGTTAGGCTACATGTGATATAACCGTATTATTGAATCAAGTGTTGATTCAATGTTATGTTATATGTATATATATTTGATGTTGGTCGGTTATATATGATATGACCAGATCATTGGATCAAGTGTTGATTTGATATAATATATTGAATGTTGTCAGTTATATGTGATATGACCGGGTTATTGAATCAAGTGTTGATTTGATAATGTGATATACATATAAGTGATATTAGTCGGTTATATATGATATGACCGGATTATTGAATCAAATGTTGATTTAATAATTTGATATATATTTTTATATTTGATATATTAATATATATTAACTAATATTGTGCTCACTAAAGATTTTCTTCTCTTTGAAATACATTTAATATATATGTGATATATATTAATATATGTATTTATATATTGTGTCATGGTGGATGATACATAGAACATGGGTGTATCAGACTCACACCAAGACTAAAGATAATTAGGGTGCTTATTTATTAAGAGTAAATTAAAATGAGGTGGAAATGAGTAGGGATTAGATGCTTGTGGAAGCATGTAGAAGTCATGACTCATCCCACTAATTTTGTTTTACACTAGATATTTTTTCACCCTAACCATTATCTTTAGCCCATGGTTAACTTTCTCATTCTATCACTTAAGTTATTTTCCTCACCCTAGTTCATCTTCTTTCTCTCGAGGTTTTCTTGAGTGGAAGAAAGAAAAAGAAAAAAAAGATTTCTAAAGTGTGCAAAATTCCTATTTTATCAACCCACTCTCATCTAGCCCATAAGATTAGGTTGTTTGTTTCACTAATTCTTGATTAGTGAAGAGGTAGCTTGGGTTAGAGTAACTTCAAGGTGTATCATCTTCGGCCTCGAAGACGACGAAACAAGCTCGTTCCTTTCACCAAGTGGAGCCTAAGAAGAGTTCTATGGATCACTACTTGGAGCTAAGGGACTACTACTTGGAGCTTTAGAAGTGAAGGACCGGTCTACAAAGGTTATATTCTCTATTCACTTAGTGTAAAACTTGTTTACATGTTTATAAATCCTAATTCTCTAGTTCGATTCTAAGCTAGCGTAGCTTAGACCTCTAGATTTTTTAAAATTGAATACTTGATGCATGTGGAAACCTAGTAGAGGCGCTAAGACACACTTTCAAATCCTATGTCTCTGATATCAAACAAACCCTGTCACGTCCCGCTTCCCAGAGTGCGCTAACTACGGCACGTGGCTGTCACGCCCCGCTTCTTAGAGTGCGCTAACTATGGCACGTGACAGAGCCAACCATGCAACCTGTGTCTAGGAAATATCTCTCCACAGTCACATTATGGCTGTCTATAAGATATCAAGAACAGTAAAATATAAAACTAACTAGTACATATCCATCTGCCAGAATAAAAGAGTCAAGAAATATAAGCGAAAACGATAAATTAAATAAACAATAATATCTGGAAATACGTCCCAATACGTGCTCACATCAAGAATTAAAAGCTGTGGAAAGAAACTAAACTAAATATCACTAACACGATCCACTTTGCTCGGCTTGACGGCTAAAATACTTCTGGTCAGCCTGCGATAGAGATAGAGGCACTGGGCCATGCAAAACCCAGACGTCAGTACGTCATAATATCAAACAATAGTAAGAAACAGGATGTAACCAGATATGCAGGCATGGATATAAATCAACAATATGAATATAACAGTGAGGTGTGTATGTGTATGTGTATGTGAAGTGCGATGAGTAATCTAAACTATGCTACTGGGTTATCTACTCTAAAGTTTTGAAATCAATTTAATGGAATCGTCGATATAACTCAATAGTATCCCATGCATGCCCGGGACCACGGTCCAAATTCTTGGGCTGAAATCCGAGACGTCCCGCTAGGCAGTAAACATGTAACATATATAGATGAATGATATCAGCAACATCATCCCGGGGCTGGCCTAGCCCATAAAAACTGATCAGTATAAGTATCGAACTGTCGAGTTACAAGTCAGATTTCATTATTGATTTCCCCTTTCCCCCAAGGTTATGTGTTTAAGTCAGGTATTGATAATATGGAACTAATGTCAACACAGGATCAAGCAGGTACAGGTTTTGTCATGTAGACAACATGTTATGTCTGTCAGGACAAAAAGTCAGGATTGTCGGCATTAGTAACAAATCAGGTAACAAATCAAGCAGTGTATCAGGGCATGTCATGTGGTGCATATGTATCAAGTGGACACCAAAGGTAAGACTGTAAACGATTTCGGTATCACAGTAAATAGTGCTGATGTCAGGATGCATATGTGTCTATCTGTAATAACCTATATATATCCATGACTACTTATGATGCAAGCTAGATAACATGGCATGATAATATAATAGTGAAATGATATCGGGGTGTGCCGGCATGTAATTAGATGTGCAAAAGACAGTACGGATACGTACGGGTATCGTAAAACGGTAAAACTGTAACATGGGATTCATAATTAAACTACATGTAATATTTTCTTTCATATGGATATAAATATAGTAGCATAGCATGTAGCAAGATAAACTTGCCTGATCGGATCTCACGATGGGGTACGTAAGCCGCGTTCGACGTCGGATAAACGTCGCGATGCACACACGTGTACAGAACTGAACCAGGCTACGTAAGAACGTGACCACGCTAGATGAGGACGATCGCCTGGATCGCCCGGATCGTCGGTGATGTGCGCGAATCCGGCGATCACCCGAAAACCAAGAAAGCAAAAGAAAAGAAAAGAAGAAGAAGGGAACTGTGGTGTGACTCTGGTATTGAGCTCTGGGTCAGAGGAGGCGAAGGGAGGTGACGTCGACGATTCATGGGTCTCTGGCGAGAAAGGGTCGGCATCGGGGTGTACAAAGATTTCGTCATGTTGCGGTTGTTGGGTGTCGGGGCTACAGGGTGATCTCGGGTGCTCAGGAGAGGAGGAGGAGATGAGAAGTGGGTGCGGTAGGGGTGGTGGCGACGTTGAGTCACCGACGGTGAGGGCGAGGATGTAGGCTAGGGCTCGGTTCGTGTTCTCGGGGATGGGTCGTCGGGTTTTGCAAGGAGCTCGTCGCGGTGAAGGAGGAGGAGGTAGTGGTGATAAGGAGGTCGGGGTAAGGTTGATGGCGAAGTTTTCCGGCGAAGTGAGGGTGGAGGTTCGGTTGGTTCTCGGGGTTGTGGGTGCAGGGCTGCTATTTCCCCCAATAATAGAAGAGCAAGGATCTGTTCAAAATTTGAAAAGAGGCAGCGCCTCACGTGCCTTGCACGAGGGCGCCAGCGTCGAGAGTTAAAAATTCTGAGGCAGCGCCTCACGTGCCCCGCACGAGGGCGCCGGCGCTAGAACTAAAAGTTCTCTGCCGATGGATCAAAGATCCAACGGAGATGATAAATCATCAAAACACAGAATTAAATTCTGTTAACGAAATATTCCTCAAATCTTTCTGAACGAGAAAGATTACTCTTCAATGGTGATTAAAAAAATCACCAAGCTACAGAATAATCTCTGTAGGGGAAAATATTTTCCCAATCTTGTTAAAAACAAGAAAAATATCTTCTGTAAAACATAAGTCCTTGGATCAAAGATCCAACGGTGGATAAAATCCCCAAATCAATTAAGGATCTCTCAATAAGAGATTTCTTTAACTAAATCAACAAACTTGCCTCCACTATATAAAGGCCCTAAGACTTCAAGTCCTGTAGAGAGGAAAACCCCTATAAACTTCAAGTTCAAAAAGAAGAGCAAGCAAAAAAGAAAGTTTTAAGAGAGAAGAATGAAGAAGAACTTTCTTCAAGGTAAATAAAGATAATAGAGATCATAGTATCTCATCTGCATATCCAAGGGTTTAACCCTCATAAAAAAGAATATAGTTCTTTCCCCTGGATCCGAGATCCATGAGACAAGTCTCCCACAAATGAGAATTTAATTCTCGTAGGGACGAATTTGTTCTTGGGGATCGAAGATCCAGGGAAGAACAAAGAATTGAACTTTTCAGAAAAATACACAAAGAAAGAGACAGCGCCAAGCGCCTCACGTGCCCTTCACGTGGGCACTGCTAAATAAAGAGTGCCTAACACTCAGTGGTTGGCGCCCAGCGCCCCACGTGCCCCTCACGTGGGCGCTGCCCAAATAAAGAGTGCTCAGCACTCATTGGTTGGCGCTTAGCGCCAAGCGCCTCACGTGCCCCTCACGTGGGCGCTGCTAAAATAAAGAGTGCTCTATACTCAATGGTTGGCGCTCAGCGCCAAGCGCCTCACGTGCCCCTCACGTGGGCGCTATTTAACATAAAGCGCTCTGCAAATAGAGCCCGGCGCTATAAAGAGTGTTCAGCACCTCATAAAAAACAAAGATGGGGAAAAGTAAAGGAAAGTGTGAATATCAGAACTCACATAAATGCTCAGCATTGTGGACACAGAAAGGGGACCAAGCCCAAGCAAGTGTTTGACACTTTATTCAAAAATAAAATGACTGGGCCGAGCCCAAGTTTGGTCAAACTCCTAATCAACCGAGCCCATGTGCTCACCATTTTCCAAATTGGTCTCAGTCCCAAACCCAACTACAGATCTCCCAACTGACATTGGTTTAAGGATACATCTCCCCACACCTCTGATATATGTCGTTGTAATTCTTCAACATCTTCAGAGAGGTGGCGGGTCCTGACAACCAACAATTCCTTGGACCGCAACGTCCTTAAACTAACAACGGACCGTAACATCCTTAAACTAAAACGATAGAGCCCAAATGCTCTTTCGTTGGATCAAAAATGACCCTGAACCCCCGTTAAGTAGATCTTAGTCCAATCTCGGATTAACGTATCCTTAAAAAATATTTAAGTTGATCTTAATCTCAAACAAGGTTAATGATCATTAAATCAAACCAAGCCCAAATCTAAGAAAATACGGATTTGGACTAATCCACGCCCTACGGGCGACAATGCAAATTAGTCTCCGTATACAATCCACGGGCAACCAAAAATAAAACAAACACACACGACATGAAGTGACCTTCTGGAGCAGGAGAAAGTGGTTACCGTGATACGGTAACGTAATTAACTGCAGGGGCTTGCGCCTGCAGGGAAGAGCGTCCCTACAATCAAAAAACCCCTCACAACGAGGGGGAATCTGACGAAGTCTGCTACAACAGTCGCATCTGTCTGGACCTCCGATACACGGTGCCATAAATCAACTTGGCATCTTCGGAGAGGTGGACGGATAAATTCAAATAGCATCTGCCCCCAATTGCAGGAAATACGTCTGTCTTTCCCGGCTTTCGGGGGTGAACAGATTCTGGCACGCCCGGTGGGACCTCTTCCTCTTTCCACTCCACACTTCGTGTGTCTTGTTTTTTCCGCGATCAAATAATCGCGGTGTATATGTTTGTAGTTGCCCATGGGTGATGAGATACTGAAGCCGGCGTTCCGTCTTTTCCGAGAATGGCGTTTGCTTTCACTCACCGCAATTCAGGCTTTGTCACATCTGGCGGAGTCAAGTATGGGCCACTTGCAGTTTCAAATCTCTGCAATCCGTCTCTTCAAGAAATCAAAGGGCTTCTCTTTGGGTCGATACTCCCACCTCCCACCCTCGGTGCCTCAACCAGATGGAGGAAGCCCAGAGGAAGTCTGTCTTCCAAAGGCCGGTTCCCTAAGCTGCTGCTTTGCCGACGGAATCAGTCCTCAAACAACTGGCACTTGCCAAGGACCAAGGTCGACGCAGGGGGCAGAATATTCAATCTCTTAAAGGAAACATGGGGCAGGCTCGGCAAAATCCTGAGGCTAATCCCAGCCGTAAGAAGCGGTCGACGTCGATATCGGCATCATACAAAAAGAGCCGGGGGCAGTTCTCCGTATGGTCCTGTTTTAACTCCAGTGGTCAATGTTGTTGTTCCAACCGGGAACAACTTCAAACTGTTGCGAAGGGTCAGAAAAAATTCTCCTATCGCGATATTGAAGAAGTCTCCACATCCCATGGAGATCCCACGAGAACAGAAACCAGTTCTCTCCCTAAGACAACTTTCCTCATCTATATATAAGGTGTGGAAGCAGGTGAAGGTCTCTATCGTTAACCACAGCTCTTCCCTAGACATCAGCCAAATTCTGACAAATCCCCTTTCAAATATAAGGGGACTCATCCCAAGACGGATCCTGATACAGTGGTTCCTCCCAAAACCAAAGCATCTTTTCACAAAAAAAAGAGAGGCCTAATAACGCTCAAGTGCCCGGAGCAAACTCCAAAGGCCAAAACTACAAACAATCCAAGTCTGGGGGCATAGTAGTTCACATAGTCTATGTGGTGAATTCCAAAGACGAAGTTCGAGCTTCTACTAGTCACCGACCTCAAACTCGGTCCCTGACAAAAGTTCAACTGCACCATGAAAATCTGCAGGAGATGCTTGCTCAGGCGGCAGCAAACGCTAATCCATCGCCTAAGGAAAATCCCGAGGATGCACCCAAAGAAAGAGTAGAGAAGAAGTCAGATATTGATTTCCTAAAGCGCGCTCTGAAAAAGAGAGATGAAGAAGCGGCAGAAATGTCCACTAAAATGAACCAGATGGCCCTTCTGATTCAGAATATGGCTGGAATGATGGTTCAATCGGAACCACTGACAAATGAACTACCGGTAGTCGGTCTTAAAGATAAGGATGGCATTTCAAATCCTCTGCAAATCTCATCAACGGCTGGGGAGGAAATGATTCCTATAAGAAAAGCTAGACACATATATTGCTCAGCGAATCAAAGCTCACTACGCCAGTGAAGCCGCAAATAGATCAATCAAGACTGGTTGACCGTATTCGACGTGGTACGATCAAATACAGTACCCGCCAGATGGCCCTTCTGATTTAGAATATGGCTGGAATGATGGTTCAATCAGAACCACTGACAAATGAACCGCCGGTAGTCGGTCTTAAAGATAAGGATGACATTTCAAATCCTCTGCAAATCTCATCAACGGCTGGGGAGGAAATGATTCCTATAAGAAAAGCTGGACACATATATTGCTCAACAAATCAAAGCTCACTACGCCAGTGAAGCCGTAAATAGATCAATCAAGACTGGTTGACCATATCCGACGTGGTACGATCAAATACAGTACCAGCCAGAGTACTCACTTCCAACGTTCCACATGTACAAAAGAATTGGGAATCCTCGCCAGCACATTGCGCGATTTAAATCCATGTACGGAAATACTGGAGGAAATAACATAATACTCCTCTGACAGTTCGTCAGCGTTCTGGCGAGCATCACCTTCGAATGGTATGCGGAACTCCCAAATGATTTCGTGAAGAGCTTCGACGAAAAGGATATACTCTTATGTCAGGGATTCGCTAATACTACCGTGATGGCGCTGGTCAACGAAAGGGTTAGACCGAATGAGATTTGGGTTCAATATGTTACCCGATGGCGAAATCTCCGGTCAAATGCGAGCAACGCATCGATGAAGTTGCAGCCATGAGATTGCTCATAGCCACACTTGACCCAAATTCAAATGCGTTGCCGACCTTCCAAGAACTCAATGGATAAAATGGCTCGATTGGATCAAATGGGTCAAGACTCTTTCTCATCCGATGATGACGAGTGAAAAGCGGAGGCAAGATGGCGTTTGTCGCCTACGCTCAACAAAAATAAGCGGCTCTGAAGCAACCTGTCGCCAAAATAGCGACGACGTGGGTACTCGTTCCCCCCGAGATATACACAGGGAGCATATTTCTCACTGGCGGAAGAATCTCTATGTAGAATGGTCCTTTCTTCTCAAAGGACAGGAAGGATATTAAGGGGCCTACAAACCGGTCCTACAATCTAGTGGAATACCCCGCTAAAAAAAACGGTACGTTCACAAGCAAAATGGGCACGGATGAAAACCCGAAAGGGCGCCGTGAGTAAAAACAACAGGACTGCCGGCGAGCTTGTGAAAACCCGGAAGGGCCCAATCTCGTTAAAAATAACAAAAAAAACTGTACGTCCACAAGCAAGATGGGCACGGATGAAAACCCGAAAGGGCGCCGTGAGTAAAAACAGCAGGACTGCCAGCGAGCTTGTGAAAACCCGGAAGGGCGCAACCTCGTTAAAATAAATACACTTACGAGACCCTCACGACCAGTGAGGAGAATCCCCCTGTGAGACCCTCACGGCTCATAGGATTCAAAAGCCTTAAGTTACAGGGAGCTAGACCTGTTCTTAAGCCGTCATATCTCTCAAATTGCCCTACAGGCGGTCCATATTGACCCTTGTATACAATATATGGGCAAAAATAAATATTTCTTTGCCAAGTTCTACAAATGGCAAGAAATGTCCCCATATGGTGAATAACACTTGTAGGTCCTCTCGACTTATAAGGAGAAAACACTCTTGGAAGATCCTTACGACTTACAAGAGAAGACATCACTTAGGAATCCCCATGATTCTTAAGGAGAAAATACGCCTACGAGATCCTCTCGACTCATAGGGAGAAAACCCTTTATGAGACCCTTACGGCTTATAAAGTCAAAAGTCTTAGTCGACAGAATCCTAACCCTGTCTACTAACCCACCTTTGTTCAAATCAGCAAAAGGCAAATGATGAGTCACTCTTGGCACTATCCCAGTTATAGCGATACAGATGCCTAAACAGGTGTCAAACTCCAAGTCAACCTCTCCGGCAAGTGCCGTCCCTACAACCATCTAATGAAGAAGGGGACCCCATTCGTCTGGGATCAGAAATGCCAAAGTGCACGGGACAAAATCAAGCAATACTTGCAGAATCCGCCGATACTGACCGCTCCGGTCAAGGGAAAGCCCCATCCTGTATACAACAGCCCTTGAAGGTTCTCTAGGCGCGTTATGGGCACAGGAGAACGACCAAGGGAAGGAAAGAGCTCTCTACTATTTGAGTCGAGTTCTTCTGGGGGCAGAAAACAACTACTCCCCTATTGAAAAGTATTGCATGGCACTAATCTTCATGATAACGAAGCTCGGACATTATGTATTGGCACATGAGCTTCATCTCATATCAAAAGTGGATCCTCTCAAGTACTTGATGTCAAGAGCTATACTAACAGGAAGGCTTGCCAAATGGGCCCTCCTCTTAATGAATTCTCAATAATATATCGACCCCTCAAGGAAATAAAAGGCCAAGTCATCGCCAACTTTCTCGCTGAGCATCCGATACCTGCCGACTCTCCCTTGAACTGCGAATTGCCGGATGAACACGCATTTGACGCAATTGATGGGGAGAAAGAAGGGAATGATACCCAATGGGAATTCTACTTCGATGGAGCGTCCTCCTTGAAGAAGCTAAGCAAAACACCCCCATGATTAAAGCCGGGGTAGGCCTTATCTTTGTGACTCCACAAGGAGGGATAATTTGTTTTGCCCTTTATTTAACGGAGCCGAGAACAAACAATAAGGCTGAATATAAAGCTTTGATAGCAGGTCTTGAGCTTGCTGTCGACATGGGCATCGAAAACCTCCTCATATATGGAGACTCTCAGCTGGTCGTTAGCCAAGTAAATGGTGACTACCAGACGTGCAAACCAGAACTGATCAGGTATGGTGAAAGAGTGCAGCAACTGCAGACGCAGATCCCCTCTTACACCCTGGAAAGCATACCGCGTATGGAAAATAGCAAGGCGGATGCGTTAGCCAAGCTCGCTAAAGAACCGGCCGACGAAAATCTCGATGACATAAGGATCATTGTGCAAAGCCACCAGATTCTCGCGCCAGCAGAAATATCTCCGAAGTTGTCTGAAAGAAGGGGAGCGACTGAACGAGCGGTCTTCCAAATAGAAGACGAAGAAAAGGCAAAGGATTGGAGAGAAGTCTTCATAGACTACTTCAAATCCCATCGAACGCCCGAAGAAGCGTCATCAAGACATCAACTCATGAAGCGAGCCTTGTCCTTCGCCTTCGTCAATGATACTCTATATAAGAGATCGTTCGACTGTCTGTGGCTGAGATGCCTGGGACCAGAAGAAGCAAAAAGGGTCATTCAAGAAACTCATGACGGACTCTGTGGTTCCCATCAAGCTAGGCCAAAGATGAAGCTGAAGATCAAAAGAATAGGCTACTATTGGCCCACAATGATTCAGGATTACCTCGAATATGCGAAGCAGTGTCACCCGTGCCAAATTCATGGGGACTTCATCCACCAACATCCGAATTCGTTACACCCAACATTGGCTAGCTGGCCATTCAAAATGTGGGGAACCAATATAATCGGGCCCATCGAGTCCAATGGACATCGGTTCATACTAGCAATAACCGATTACTTCTCTAAATAGGTAGAAGTAATAAGAGAGGTGAAGACGGAGAACATTCTCTATTTCTTCAAGACACATGTCATCTACCAGTTCGGCACTCTGCGACGGATCATCTCGGATAATGGGCCGGCCTACAGAAACCATAAGATCAGTCACTTCGCACAACAGCATAATATAGATCGGAGATATTCTTCAGTTTATAATCCCCGAGCTAACGGTCTAGCTGAGGCTTTCAACAAGACCTTGACAAAGATCATAAAGAAAAAGGTGTCCAGAAATAAGAAGGACTAGCACGAGAGATTGCATGAAACTCTCTGGGCTTATCGGACCACGTTCAAGATGGCCACAAATACAACGCCATCTGCATTAGTATTCGGCACAGAAGCAGTACTTCTCTTGGAGATAGAGATACCCTCTCTACGAGCGGCGGTTTAGTATGAACTAACGGATGTTGAAAATGCCCATCTACGGCTTGAAGAGCTCGATGCCCTCGATGAAAATCGTCTCATGGCGTAGCAAAAACTAGAAGCTTACAAAGCAAGGATGACGCGCTCATACGAAAGATTGACTAGGCCGAAGACATTGCGCCAAGGCGAACTCGTGCTAGTCGTAAAGAGACCTATAATTCCCAACCACGCTAAACGGGAGAAATTCGAGCTGAACTATGAGGGCCCATACATTATAGACAAGGTCTACTAAGGTGGGGCCTACTTGCCATGGATATGCATGGCGAAAGACCCTTCCAGCCAATAAACGGCCGCTTCCTTAAGAAATACTACGCTTGACAAGTCACGGCTCAGGTTAATGATGAATGACGACGCTCGTGTCCGCTCGCTGTCTTCCTGAGTCCAAATTCTATAAGTAGTATCCAGCGTAACCTCGCCTCAAAATCCACTATGGACCGAGATGTTTTTAAACTAACAATGGACCGAGATGTTCTTAAACTAACATTGGACCGAGATGCCTTTAAACTAACAACAGACCGAGATGTCCTTAAACTAACAATCGTCTCAAACACGGTGATAGTGGAATGCAAGTCCATAAGTCCCAGCGGTGAGGACTGCAACTCAAATCCTACCGGCAAACAGATGGGTCACATGTGCCGAAACTATTCTCGAGAGTTTTATCGTAAAAAAAGGTACGTCCACAAGCGAAATGGGCGCGGATGAAAACCCGAAAGGGCTCCGTGAGTAAAAACAGCAGGACTGCCGGCGAGTTCGTGAAAACCCGAAAGGGCGCAGACTCGTAAAAAAAATTCATGCACACTTGCAAGGTCCTCTTGACTTTGTAAGGAGAAAATACCTACGTAAGATCCTTACAACTCACAAGGGAGCAACACACTTAGAGATCCCCACGATTCCTAAGGAGAAATTACACTTACGGGATTCTCACGACTCGTAAGGAGAATCCCCCTTATGAGAACCTTATGGCTCATAGGATTCGAAAGCCTTAAGTTACAGGGATCTGAACCTGTTCTTAAACCATCACATCCCCCAGTTTGCCTTACAAACGGTTCAATATTGACCCTTGTATACAATCCACGGGCATAAATAAATGTCTTCCCCACCAAGTTCCACCAATGGCGCGAAATTTCCCTATTTGGCAAACGACACTTGCAAGTCCTCTCGACTTATAAGGAGAAAACAGTCTTGTAAGATCCTTACAACTTATAAGAGAACACACACTTAAGAATTCTCATGATTCCTAAGGAGAAAATGCACCTACGAGATCCTCACGGCTCGTAGCGAGAAACACCTTTATAAGACCCTTACGGCTCATGAAGTCAAAAGTCTTAGTCGATATGATCCTAACCCTGTTTGCTAAGCCACCTTTGTTCGAATTGACAAAGGCAAATGATGATTCGCTCCTGGCAATATCCCAGTTGTAGCGGTGCTGATGCCTAAATCAGTATCAAATTCCGGGTCCTTTCATGGCAAATGATGATTTGCTCCTGGCAATATTCCAGTCGTAGCAATGCTGATGCTAAGATTGGTATCAGACGTCGGGTTCCATACTCGCAATAAAAATTTGCGAGCAAAAATGCATATGAAATAGCCGAAATGTTTAGGCAACTTGTAATAAAAATCAGCGAGCAAAATATATGCATATAAAAACAGCCGAAATGTTTGGGCAACTCGCAATAAAAAAGCAGCGAGTAAAAACAAAAAAAAGGCGAAATGATTGGGCACTGTGAAAAAATAGCCGAAATGATTGGGCAATCGCGACTTTCGCGATATAAAAAGCTGAAATGATAGAGCATCGCGGAAAGAAATAAAAAATGAAATGAAATTTTTGCCCTACATGCGAGATCACATTGACCTCTGTATACAATCCATGGGCACAAACGGAAAAGGAACTATATTACCCCACCAGGTTTCGTCAAAGGGAAGCCAAATCTCGACGGTTCATAGACAGCCTAGAGACTACCTCGAAGCCACGGCAAAGTCCTCTAGTTCCAAATCTCGATGGTTCACAGACAGCCTAGAGACTACTTCGGAGCCACGACAAAGTCCCCTAGTTCCAAATCTCTAAGGTTCACAGACAACCTAGAGACTACCTCGGAGCCATGACAAAGTCCCTTAGTTCCAAATCTCGACGGTTCACAGACAACCTAGAGACTACCTTGGAGCCATGGCAAAGTCCCTAGTTTCAAGTCTCGACGGAAGCATCCACAGCCTAGAGATCAACAGCAGCGTTCTTCCTCCCTCCAGCAGGATACAGCCGCGACATCAACAAACAGAGCCATCGCAAAGTCCTCTAGTTCCAAATCTCGATGGTTCACAGATAACCCAGATACAACCTCGACATTCATTGCAATATTGCAGACACAATGTCAACAAATGAAGCAAAGGAAGATTTTTAGCTTCAGGGTCTTAACGGGAACTCAAATGAGACTTGAAAGACCATCGGAGATCATCCTACTCCAGCACGGAGTGGTCATGACTCATCGGGGCTCCCAAACTGAGCCTAACCTCAAGTAAAAAGCGACATGGAATATCCCTAACGCTTGCTCTTTTGACGGTAATATCACCTGGAAGATTACTTAAAGACGTCTTGTCCAGCCCCCGAAAGAATCAGAGACACGACAGTCGCAAGGCTACCCGAACAGCAAGATTGCATATTGGGGAATATATCGGCCAACACGACAGTGCGATGGGTAAAAAACCTAGTACCACAGACCCTATGGACTTCTATTAGAAGAAGTTAACTGTGACGTTAGGACACCCTTGTGAGAACTTCTCGATTCATCTCGACTCGTGAGGAAAATAATGTTTTTGCGAGAACTTCTCGATTTGTCTCGACTCGTAAGGAAAAGCCTTAGGCAACGGGAATAATAACCTGTTTCCTAAGCACTGGGGCCCTGCAAGTCAGTCCAAGATGGACTATTGCATACTATTCACGGGCCACACTCTCCAAAGTCGAATATCGACAAGGAGGGATGCCAGTTATATGTATGCCCTAGAGTCCATTACTGTACATGTGATGTATATTGTAGTGGATGCTTGGACATATATAGGGAGGACTTTCTTGCTCGACATGATAGTATGCTATCTGGTTGCACTTTATTTTAACATGTACACTTATTGTCTCTCTATTACATGTTGATAAAGCCTTTAGGATGAGTATTTGACTACCAGGATTATAATGCAGATCATACTAGTAGGGCAGAGGTAGTCGGTAAGTACATCCTTCAATTGTTCCTAGTCATGGGAGTATCGAGACAGGGCATTGATACTCCAGAGTAGACTAGCGTATGCGCTTCTTGACCCATATGATGGGGGATGGATGATCCCATATCCATTAGTGTTTGACATCAGAGAAGCTATACGGGTGCTCAGTAGAGACTGGGTACACTAGACGGACTCGCAGAGAATTCCTAGATGGTATTATACCTATCGTAAGATAGCAGTTCTCTGGTGACACTGGTACAGGTTAGTCTGTCGACCCGAGATCGTCATAGAGTCTTGTGTGATTCCCACCGTGCTTTGATTTCCACCATACCACGTTCAAGAGATCATACAAAAAGACGGTTTTTGGGTACAGTCCCGAGTCACATAGAGGCAATGAGTGATAGGAGGGGATTCGTCTCTCCCGGTATTGGGAGTTGATGTTGCGCTATGCTCGATTGGCCATAACAGGAAATTCCTGGCCAGGGTTACTGAGATCTACTGGTAAGTGTTATCAGTAGTTTCTCGAACCGTTATGGACCTTGCATCGGCATGACTTATCAGGCTATTGGGGTCTGACGTTATACTACCCCCAGGCAGTGATATGCGACGTATCTGACGAAGAGACCGAACTGTACGGTAGTGTTACTGATTGGATTCGCAGGAGTATGAGCAGGCTTTCTTGTTGATATTCTAATTGCTTAATACCCGGGTGGCCGTTATGTTTAGCAGACCGCTTGCGGCTTGTAGGTGTTTGATATGATCATCACCTATTGCTGGCATATTGACGAGTCTTCACAGTCCTACACAGAGGTTTCCTGGTTCATGCGAAACGAAGTAGGAGCACATATGTGATATGTGCGGGACGTATGTGATACCACATTCTATTCTCGCGATATGTGATATCGGTCGGTTATATGTGCTATAGCCGGGTCATCGGATCAAGTGTTGATTCGATTGATTGTTACATTTGATATTAGCCGGTTGTATGTGATATAGCCGAATTATTAAATCAAGTGTTGATTTAATAATTTAATGTATAATTATATATTTGATATATTGAATTACATTAACTAATATTAGCTCACTTAAACATTTTTTTCCTCACTTGTGTGCATATAGTATATATGTGATATATATTAATGTACATTTTATTTGTGTCATGCTTGATGCCACATGCTTCATGGGTGTATGTGACTCATACCATGCTTGATATAATGAAGGGTTTATATTTATCTAAGTAATTCAAAATTGGATGGAAATTTGTCATGGCTATAAGCTTGTAGAAGCTTGTGGAACCATTGACCAAGTCTACTAATTTTGTTTTGTTTGTAGATATTTATTAACCTAATCATTATTGTTAGCTATAGTTTAGTCTCTACATGAGTTAGGGTATGACAATAACTCACTCATGGTTGCTATTCTCATCTCATGAGTTTTCATTCTCTCATCACTTCATTTTCTTCTTCCTCATGGAAAAGCTTTCTAGCTTTTGAAAAGGGGATGAAATATTGTGAGAAAAATTAATCTAAAGTGAGCCCAATTCCTACTTCATCATTCTCTACTATATTAGCCATTTAGTTTAGGCTGTTTGCTCCACTAATCTACCATTAGTGAAGAGATAGCATGAGCTTGAGTCTTCTCGACGTAGATCATCTTCGGCTTCGAAGACTTCGAGCAAACTTTTTCATTTCTTCATTTGAACCCTTAATAGAGTTCAGGTGTTCACTACTTGGAGCGAAGGGACTACTACGGAGCTTTAGAAGTGAAGGACTGGTCTACAAAGGTTGTATTACTCATTCACTTAGATGTAAAGATATTTGCATTGCTATTTCGTCTAAATCTCTAGTTAAGATTCTATGTTAGGGTTCTTTAGTACGGCAAAATTTTGAAAATGGCATGGACGATGCCTCCTGAAACCTTGCTGCCACCCTAGGGAACCCTGCAGTAGTATCAGAGCCAAGCTAGAGAATTAGACAATATTTGTTAGATTATGAAACCGAAAATACTCCGAAACTTAAAACAACGAAATCCAGTTTCTGTCGAATTTTAAATGGCCTCTAAAATTTTTTTTAGCAACTGCAGAATGTTATATGAGATGTAACATGAACACAGTAGAAAATTCACCCCCCCTCGCCGGAATTTGGCTGGACACATACCTAGAAAATCCGGCCATCTCGGTTTTATAGTGGTGTTCTGGGTTGAAATTTCTAGTGTGTTCCAGTCTCTGGGTTTTGGTGTTTCAGGTGTTGCTTGTTTTTGATAAAATTGCATGTGATGTTAACTTTCTGCAAAGGCAATTCGGAGTGTTTCATAATCATAATTCTAACATCTATTCGGGTTATTTAGACGACGTTAAAAAGTTCGAACGGCTATCAATAACCCAATTTTTCCCTCGCTGGAAATTTTCCAAGAGTTAGATTTTTTCCAAGTTTAAAATCTTCAGAAAATCATGTAAGCTATTCTGTGGACCCTCTAGAAGAACGATACCCAAACTCGACTTTTTGGATCGCGGAACCGCGGTCATACCTTAGGGTTTGCAGCAGTTCTGCAGCGACATGAGTGAGGCATGGGTCGGCCCTTCTACGGATGGTTCATAGGTGCTGTGGCATGTTCTGGGTACTTTTTGAACTCCGCTCAAGTATTGAGCTCTTTGGGAAATTTTGGATGTTTGTTTATTCGATCAAAAAGTTTAACATCATCTAGCTATTTGTGATTGTGATACAATATTTGGAATCCACAAATTTAGTTATGTTATAATTAGTTTGAATTTTATAAATCTAGCAAGTTAGTCTCATTTGATCGGTTGCCACGGAATTTTGATGAGGATCAAAAGTCCGTCGCAATTACGTAGCGTATGCAGATACTCGCCGGGTAACCTTACTAGATAGCCATGCCCCATAGCCCCGACCAAGTGACTGTAGGAGAACCCCGTCGCTAAAAGCATCCGTTCGGGTGCTCGCGGCCGCGATGTTCCGCCTAAGTGCACTTCGTCGACGACATCGGGGGTGCGGCCGTCTACTAAAGTTTCCGACGAGTATTCGATCAGGTTATCGGGAATCTTGTTGAATTACCCGACATGTTATTGGAAAGTGTTTTCAATATCGAGACTGAAATGCAGGGTTTATAATTGCTAGGCATGTGATGTCTAAGAAATTCATATGGCTGGGCATGAAATCCAAAGTATATGATACATTGGGTTTATGATGTCTAAGATGGTTGCGGATTCCAATTGTTGTAGTTTTTCACTTTATTTTCTGCGACCGTAAATGTAATATGTGGTGTATCGCCAGTTTCGTTGCTATATGTCAACGACAATTGGGATATGCATATTTACTTACGTTGATGACATGTGATATTATGTGTTGCTGTGATATGTTATATTGGATCGTCGTGTTTTGAACAACCGGGTTTTCAATATCGAGACTGAAATGCAGAGTTTTTCTTTTTCATTCATGTAAAATCTTGTATGTAATATTCTTTTATTGGGGCACTTCCGGATTGAGGATGATGTCACTATTAATGTATATTATTTACTTTTCCGCATTAGGATAGACCCAAGGCGGGGAGCACAAGTAACCGGGTTCTAGAGTCCAGTGGGAGACCATCTCGAGGAGTTGAGACCGGGTCTCCTAACTCTAGAATTGGTAGGATTGCTTGCCGCTCTCAAAGGGGTCTAGAGATGTGGGTTTGGCTATTCATTACGACCGTGGAATCCGCGTTTTTATTGGCTTAATTAAAACACAGAATTCCCAGTATATCCAATATTTCATATGTGTTCTTCTGTTGCTGATATTCTGTGATGTGATCATTTTATATGTTGAGACGATTGCCTATATTATATATATGAGATATAATAAATATTGATGCTTTCATTTCTTATGTGATGCTTAGGAAGCATAATTGATGGGACTTCATTAATGAGATTAATGAAAATAAAAGAAATCTAAAGATATTGTAGAAACTTGTTTTAAAAATTGGTAGCTCTAGTTCTTGCTTTGCATAGCGGTATTCGTTGTAGAACATCCAGCACCTTATTCGATAAGGAAAGAGCCGAGATCCCTTCACCGGGAGTGACCTCTTTAGCGAAACTGGCAGATGCTACAATCCACTCGGTTTGTCTTTTGACTGCTTCTATAGTTTTTGCTTTGCATATCGGTATTTGTGAAATATCCTGCACCTTATTCGATAAGAAAAGAGTCGAGATCCCTTCACCGGGAGTGACTTCTTTAGCAAAACTAGTAAAAGCCTAAAAAACACTTCTTTTAAAATTCAGTCGATTCTACAACGATATCAAGTTCATTACACAAAAGGTTTTCTTAAAAACCTGTCACCCTCCGTCATTTTAGGAAGCAGAGTACTTAGTATTCATGCTACGTTTGTTGACCATAGTTAAGGCGTAGTGTGCGGTAGCTAAGTGATGTTTTCCTACACAGCATATGATGCGATTAATTAGGACAGTCATATGACTTTGTTGACCATAGTTAAGGGTCATGTGGGTGGGTCTAATTAATTAGGAAATGACGGGTAGAACTTGACTAGTGCTTATGATTTGTTGACCATAGTTAAGGTCATAAGTCACCAAGGGTAAAAGTATTATCGGGAATTTCAAGTGTTGAAATTTGCAATGAGATTGCATACTTTCTATGAGATAGTTGGATCCTGATACCCACTGCGAGTAAGAGTTACTCTTGGGAGAGTTTTACACATTACAATTAGCCAATCAAGTAGGTGTCTAGAAAGGTGTTAACGGGGTTACGCCCCTGGGAAAATAAGGTTTATTTTAATTAGGTCCGTGCGAAAGCACGGGGAACCTCCCTCAAAATACCGAAACTGGCCTGACCGAAAGATTGGCGAACTTGTAGGGTGTAATTAATCCCGGCTAGTCTTACCTTTTAGGGTTTGAAGGAAGATTTGATAAAAACAGTGGGAGCCATCCTGAATAGATAAAATAATAACCAATCTGATCTTGCAAGAGCGCACGCAGAGTGTTTCTCTCTCTCTCTCTCTCTCTCTCCTGGTAGAGACCATGTCATGCCTTAAATCAAGATAATAATATGGATGTATTGACCGAACTTGCTTTTTATACTGAGCTGGGGAACGTTGGTTCCGCTCTATCTAATGAATGTTATAAGTCCGAGCAGAAAATAGGGGAATATCCGGATTCCCATGCTACTCAAACGAGGAATAAGCATATTGATGCATATTCTTCGGGTGTGTCCATTACCAAGAACTGTTTCTCAGTATCCTCTATGTCCTAGGTATGAGATACCAGATTAGGATCCCATATATGTAATCTGTTACATGGGCTACGAAAGGTAGAGAACTGGGATTGGATGATATGTCTCTAAGTGTTAGAGAATGGTGCAATTGTTGCAGCCAAGTCAGTTGGCAGATATCACCTTGTATTACCAAATGGTAAATACATTGATTCTGAATAAATGTTATTACATACCGAACCTGATATACAATATTACATCAGATTGTTTATTCAGTTAAAGAAGGATATAATTCTGTATTGGAAGATAATATTGTGAACATTTTTCTTAATCAAAAGTTGATTGAGTCAGGCACGTTATGTAATAGCATATACGTTCTAAATCAAACCACGGTTCAAAGTAAGTAGAACACACACGAGGAGTAGTTCAGAAATGAACGAACCCTTCTTGAGGCATTGTAGACTAGGTCATACAATGCGACACGACCAGCTAAGTTACATAAGGATGAATATGAGAATCTGTTCGAATTTTCATCTTATGATACTTGCCAGTCTTGTCTCAAAGGTAAAATGACCAATACTCCGTTTACTGGAAACAAAGAAAGAGTTACCGAACTCTTGGGACGGATACATGATGATGTATTCGGTCCTATGTCTACTAATGCCAGGGTTGGTTCTTCGTACTTCATTATATTCACTGATCTTCTCTCATGATTCAGATATATGTTCCTGTTGAAACACAAGTCTGAAACCTTTGAGAAATTCATGGAATATAAGCTTGAAGTTGAGAACCGGACGAGTAGAAGTATTATAGTCCTTCGATGTGATCGAGGAGGAGAATACTTGGGCATGGAGTTCCTGGATTATTTAAAGGAGAATGTGATTCTCTCAGCTTACTCCTTCGAGTACACCACAGCATAACGGTGTATTGGGGCGGAGGTATCGCACCCTATGAGATATGGTGCGTTCTATGATGAGTATTGCTGAGTTACCTGTTTCCTTTTGGGTGTTATACACTTGAGAAGCTGCATACCTATTGAATGGGGTTCCGTCCAAATCAATACCTACCACTCCATATGAGATATGGAATGGGAAGAGACCATGTCTTAAACGAGTTAAGATATGGGGTTGTCCGGCCTATGTTGAAAAGCAGAATCTGGACAAGCTTGAGGCAAGGTCAGATCTGTATAAGTTTGTTGAATATCCCAAACATTTGCGAGGGAATATCTTCTACCAGACTGAGGAGCAAAAGGTGTTTTGTTTCTCAGCATGCCACCGTTTTAGAAAAGGAATTTATTGTGAAGAAATTTGTGGTCATGAGGTAGAACTGGAAGCAGTTCCAGCTGAACAAACTAACAGCTGATGATTTGGTAAAACCAAAGGATTCAATAGTCTCCAACGAACCTCAGCCTCTCCGCAAATCTGGTAGGGTTTCTCATCCACTTGAGAGATACTATGGTCTTCTCGGTGACAGTGGGAGCGAGGATTGTATCATGGTAGATGATGGCCCAACTAGGTTCAGGCAGGCCATCACAAGTGGAGACTTTGTGAAATGGCTGGATGTTATGCAATCATAGATGGAATCCATGTATACTAACAAAGTATGTCTTTGATCATTGCACCTGAAGGGGTAAAACCCATTGGGAGCAAATGGATCTTGAGAAGATTCTTGGTGTAGATGGAAAAGTTGAGACTTTCAAGGCTATGCTTAAGTCCATCAGGATCAATGCACGCATCGCGGAGTTGGAACATCTATTTTGATGTGGCAGTCAAGAAGTTTGACTTCATCAAAAAGATAGATGAATCTTGTATATACAAGAAGGTTGTAGAGAGTAAGGTTGTCTTCCATGTATTGTACGTAGATGACATACTCTTGATAGGAAATGGTTTCCTATACTACACTCGGTCAAGCTCCTCTTATCACGACGATTCTCAATAGAAGATCTGGATGATACCTATTACATCTTGTGGATTATGATCTATGATGATAGATCTAAATGGATGTTGGGAGTGTCTTAAATCCAGGTACATTAACACTATTCTAATGGGGTTTAGTATGGAGGATTCTAAGCGTGGTGGTTTGCCCACTTACTTAGGAATCACTCTCTCCAAAAAGATGTCTTCCAAGACTGATTTGGAAAGAGCTCGTGAGCAAGCGACACCCTATGCTTCGGCAGTAGGCTCTATCATGTATGCGATATTATGTACCAGAACAGATGTAGCTAACTCACAAGGTGTAGTGATCAGGAATCAATCGGATCTTTGGAGAATCACTGGACAGCTGTGGAGGATATTCTTAAGTACTTGAGAAACACTAAAAGAATGTTCTTGGTTCGAGCTTCCAGAGTGATAAGGTCGACTGAAAGTCAGTCATAGGCATTGTCTTTACCCTCAGTGGAGGGACGGTATGTTGGAAGAGTTCTAAGCTATATACCGTGGCAAACTAGACGATAAAGGCTGAATACATTGCTACCAACGATGCTGTCAAAGTGGCTGTCTAGGCATTTCATGTTCATGAGATGAACATGGTTCCTACCATTGAGCGTCTAATAACTGTTATTGTGATAACAAATGGAGTTATGGCTTTGGCCTAGGAACGCCGGTCCTATCAATGATCCAGACATATTCTGAGGCAAGTATCAGCTGATCAAGGAGATGGTTGATCTCCAAGGGATCGAGGTAAGGAGAGTTGATGCGAAGGATAAAACGGCGGATCCACTCACAAAGGCCTTACCTTAGAGAGAATTCTATAGGACCGTTCTCCGCTGAAAACCGGGACGCCAAATGTCTTGCCTGAATTTGGGGGTAGATGCTATTTGGCTTTATCCGTCCACCTCTCCGAAGATGCCAAGTTGATTTATGGCACCGTGTATCGGAGGTTTAGACGGATGCGTCCGTTGTAGCAGACTTCGTCTGATTCCCCCTCGTTTGAGGGGTTTTTTGATTGTGGGGACACTCTTCCCTGCAGGCGCAAGCCCCTGCAGTTAATTACGTTACCGCATCGCGGTAACAACCTCCTCCTTCTCCAGATGGTCACTTCGTGTAGTGTGTGTTTGTTTTATTTTTGGTTGCCCGTGGTTGTATACAGAGACTAATTTATGTTGTCGCCCGTAGGGCGTGGATTAGTCCAAATCCGTATTATCTTAAATTTGGGTTTAGTTTGGGTTTAAGGATCATTAATCTCATTGAGATTAAGATCTACTTAAACATTTGTTAAGGATACGTTAGTCTAATTTTAGACTAAGATCTACTCAACGGGGGTTCGGAATCATTTAGATCCGATGATTGGGCATTTAGGCTCTATCATTTTAGTTTAGGGATGTTGCGGTCCATTGGGTTTAAGGACATTATAGTCCGTAACAGTTTAAAGACGTCATAGTATGTATAGTTTAAAGACATCATAGTCTACGGGTTTAAGGACCTCACAGTTTATAAAGTTTAAAGACATCATAGTCCATGAGTTTAAGGACCCCACAGTCCGGTTTAAAGACATCATAGTCTATGAGTATAAAGACTTCACAGTCCGTAAAGTTTAAGGACATCATAGTCCAGTTTAAAGACGTCATAGCCTGTGTGGTTTTGGTTCAACCGTTTGGGGATGCACCAAAAGTTATTGGTTATTGGGACCCTCCATCTCTCTGAAGACGTTGAGGAATTACAACGACATATATCAGAAGTATGAAGAGATGCACCCTTGAACCAATATTGGTTGGGAGATCTGTAGTCAAGTTTGGGACTAAGACCAGTTAAAAAGATTTATGAGCATATGGGCTCAATTAATCTACATTAAGGATATGTGGCCAACTTGGGCTCGGCCCACTCAGTTAAAATGTTGGACATTTAATTAGGCTCAGCCCTTTTTAATTTAACAATGCTGAGTATTGGTTTGGGTTCTGACAAATTTTTTGTCTTTTATTGAGTGTTGAGCCCTCATTATGGCTCTGGGGCTTTATTTAAAGAACAGTTTATGTTCTCTCAGCGCCCATGTGAGGAGCACGTGGCGCGCTTGGCGCCGAGCGCCAGACTTAGAGCACTAAGGCGCTTCCTGTGAGATAGCGCACACGTGAGGAGCACGTGGCGCGCTTGGCGCTGAGTGCCAGTCAATGAGTGCGGAGCGCTCTTTATAAAATAGCACCCATGTGAGGAGCATGTGGTGCGCTTGGCGCTGAGCGCCAACCTTGAAGCGGTGAGCGTTTCTTTTAAAATAGCGCTTGAAGCGCTGGGCGCTGAGTGCCAGACTTGGAGTGCTGAGGCGCTTCTTTAAATTGGAGCGTTAGGAGCACTGCGGCGCTGTGCACCAGTCTTGGAGCGCTAGGAGCGCTGTGGCGCTATGCGCCAGTCTTGGAGCGCTAATGCGCTTCTTTTTTAATTGGAGCACTAATGCTCTTTTTAGGCAGTTTTGATCAGTTCTGCGCTCTGAGAATTAAATTCTCATTTATAAGAGACTTTGTCTCGTAGCTCTAAGAACAAAATTCTTATTTTATAAGAGATGTTACAATCTCTTATGTTTTTTTGTGAAAGACTTTGTCTTTATGGATCTGTGATCTGAAGAGAATTGAATTCTTCTCTCCCATTTTTTATGATGAGATACTATGATCTCTTTTGTGAAAGACCTCTGTCTTATAGATCTATGATCTAGAAAAAGAACTAGGTTCTTCTTCTTTTGATGAGATGCTTTGATCTCTCTGTTTTATTTACCTTGAAGAAATTCTTCTTCTGAGAGCTTGCTCTTCTCTTTGAAATTTCTCAAAGTTTGTGGAGGGTTCCTCTGTGCAAGACTTGAAGTCTTCGGTCCTTTATATAGGAGAGGCTGATTTGTTGAATCAGTTAAGGAAATCTTTCCTCTGATTGATTTGGGGATGTTTCCCACCGTTGGATTTTTGATCCAAGGGCTTCTGTTTTACAAAGACAATCTTCTTGTTTTTAACAAGATTGGTAAAATATTTTCCCATACAGAATTTATTCTGTATCTTGTTGATTTTTAATCACCATTGGATCTTTGATCCAACGGTGCTCTAATTTTCAGAGGTAATCTGATAATTTTTAGTTATCTTTGTTGGACCTTTGATCCAAGGGTGGGGAACATTTAGTTCCAGCGCTAGCGCTCTTGTGCTGTGAGCGCTGCATCAGAGTCTTTGACTCTTAGCGTGAGCGCTGCATCAGAGTCTTTGACTCTTAGCGTGAGCGCTGCTGTGCTTGCGCCCTCGTGCTTTGCACGTGAGCGCTGCATCAGAGTCTTTGACTCTTAGCGCTGGCGCATTTAGCGCGAGCGCTTTTATGAAGCGCTGCTTCATTTCAAATTTCAAAATTTGAACAGAGTTTTGCTCTGATTGGGGGAAACAAATGCCCCCCACCATTGTGCTCACGTGGCTTACACGTGAGTGCAGCGGTGGCATCATCTTCGCCATTGGATCAACTTAGAAGTTGAAACGGCTTTCAGTGCCTATAAATAGGGCCTTTGGCCCTTGAGATGACCTCTGTTCATCTTCTTTCCTGTTTTTCTGAGAATTAATTCTCTTTCAGAGCATAGCTCTTTTTCTTAAGAACTTTCTTAGAGGCAGAACCTTGTCGAAAATTTTAGGTAAAGATTAAATCTTTGAAGGGATTAGTTCATAATTTAGGGTTTCACCCATTAACAGAGCCTTGCTCTTTTCAGATCATAGATCTAAAGAAATTTTTTGGGTTTTCTTAATAGAGCTTTGCTCTCTTGAAATCATAGATCTAAAGAGATCTTCCTTAGGGTCTCTTAACCCATAAAGAAGAACTCTTAGAGTTCATCTTGCAGATCTTAAAGATCTCAGAGTTTTTAACTCAGTAAAGCTTTGCTTTTAGGGGTTTTTGATGGATTATTCCATCTTCTTCGCAGAGCATTGCTCTTTAGAATTTTTAGGGGGAATTTTATTCCCTTCGTCATTAATTATGACAGATGTCATATCTGTTGTAGAGTGCTGCTCTCAAGGGAGATTTACTCCTTGGCCCAAGGGGCCCTTATTAAATGAGAATCCTTTTAGGATTTTCTCATTTAATGATTGTCTCATCAAATGATGAGACTGTTTTATTAATGATGAGCCACGATCTAGATTGTGTGGGTCCCCCTTGGTCCCTTTCCACTGCATTGCAGTGTGGCACAAATTTAAAGCACCAAGTGCCAGAACTTAAATTGTAGCATTGATGGCTAACTTTTGTTCTTTTTCGCGCAGATACTTTGTCTTTCGACATTTTCTTCCCGTTTGTTCGGAAAGCAGGTTCCCTAAAGCGCCTGTGGATAGGGAAGTTTTTGCACTGATCAAAGATCACGACCCGGAGCAAAAGAATCTTCACTTATGGGGTATGTGGTGCAATCAAATTATCAGGGGTCGGCGGAGCTTTTCTTGCGCAGCACCTTCGGAGCCCATTTCGGCGATCCCTTATGCTGACGTACCTCCGGTGAATTATGCCGTGGAGGAGGTCAACTGGACCTCAGAGGGTTGCCTTCAACCCTCTATGGCCGCGATACCCGTACAGCCGCCGACGGCCTTGGATACTCTAGGGCGGCGTATATGCCAGGGCGAGTCGTGCCCTTGGGGACAGCCGTACATGATAGGCCTAACTCCTCGCCATCCAGCTGGGTATTTGTAGTGGGCCCACTACATTTTGTCGGCCAAGAGATCGTTGCTGCTGAGGCTTGGGTTGTACCCCGCCGTTTATGCGTCTCCCTTCCAATATTCCACGCCTCCTGCATGGTGGGTCAAAGCTTTTCTGGAGCAATGGAATATCTGACCCACACCTTTCTTCTGTCGGATCGAGAAGTCTCAATATCTTTAGAGGTGTTTGCAGAGATCTCTGGCTTACTCGTTAGGGGAGAACACTACGAGGAGCTGCTTCCTCCGGACGAGTACATCTTTGCCACCAAATCAGTGGTAATGGGTCTTGCCCCAGAGAACGCCATTCAACACCAATTCCCGAGCTTGATCAAGGTGTTAAATATCTACGAAAGTCTATTTCTGGAGTCCGGAGGGCATGGATTCAGCTACGCAGATTTCATCGCTCGCTTTCTTCATCCGTAAGCCTTATCGAAGCAAGCTGCGCTGTTCGCCAAGCTTGACGATCCGTTTGGTTTTGGTTTGGATAACCAACCGACGACGGAGGTGGATTTAAAAAGTTTCTTTATTCCGGCTGCTCCTGTCGTTTCCTTCGTGGAGCTTGCTGCTCCGGACATCGATGAAGAGACGTTCGTGCTGGGGTTCATTGGCTTATGGCTAAACTGGCTCGTGCTTCCAATGCACCCTCGTTATATGAGACCATCAGTCTTTTACCCAGCCCATCGTATGGTTGCAGGAATGAAAGTGGCTATTGGATTGCTGCGTTGGCAGACCTGTACCATGGTCTCAGCTTAGCGGCGGACACCACTTAGCCGGGGGTACAGCCCCTCACTTTCTCGTCGCATTATTTTACGTCATGGATCGAGCTGCACGTACTTGGCACTTTTGGTGCCCATAAACGACCTCGTTTCTACGACAGTTACAACTTCTCTAGGATTATGCGCCTAGTTGACGCGTCCGTTTTAAATCCGTCACAGCGGGAAGCTAGGGATTTGCTCCTTCGTCCGCTTATGGTTGGAGATGGCATGACCTTTGTCGATAAGGTTTTAACTATCGACAAAGAGTCCACTAAGACGGTGCAGCCGCTGCGGGACACCTTCAAAGACGGGGCTTCTACATTGAAGGCCCGGGAGATTTTGCACCTGTACTCAATCAGGCCGGACTTTTTGGTGTTTAGGCAGAATGATTCGGCGCTGTTTATGAGGTACAACCCATACCATTTTGCCCAGCAATCAAGCTATAATTAGGGCGTCCCGCTCGAGGACTTCCTAACTGTGCCAGTTGCCACAGAAGAAGGTATTCGCAACGCATTGCACCATTTTATGCGGTTGAACACGGACTCCAATTTCTTTATCAGTGAGCCGAGTTGTGTTCCGCGAATCTTGAACGCATATGTGGCGTGGTATCAACATTCGATGGGTGCCGTTATTAGGGAAGAAAAGCGATTATTGCTTGATCGCAAGGGCACCGCCCCCGCTGGTAATCCAGCCGTTCCCTTGAAGCTACAGACCATCGTCCATCATCTCTTGAGAGAAGCTGCTGCGGCGGTGGTCCCGCACGTTATACCTGATATGCCCCTACCCCGCATGCCTGTAGAAGCAGTAGCTGTGGAATCTCATGAGTCTGGCGTGGGTGCGGAGATCGGGACTCACCGCCCGAAGTTGCCTGCCAAGCGCAACCTCTTATTGCCGGCGACCGCTCACAGAAGAAGAAGTCGATGTTTTCTGCGGACATTGCATTCCTTCAGGAATCTCATGCCCCTTACAGTGAGGGCCTAAGGGAGTATGGGACCAACGAGGGTTTATTTGTGGCGCCGGATGATACCGATCTAGAGACTGCTATCGCGGTTTCAGAGCAACTAGCTCGCGATGAAGCAGCACTAATCACCATCGCACAATCAGGTATACTTTGGTCATATCTTTTCGTGGCTATTTTAATTATTATACTTTGACTGATACTTTCTTCTTCAACAGGTATCTCCGCCGAAGAGGCTCTCGCAGCTTCCCTCAAGACTTTTGAAGAGGAAGAGAGGCTTCACGCTTCTTTGGGCCTCGGTATATTTCGGCTCATCGTGCCTTCATTCCCTTTTTCTTCATAGGCAGTCTGACCCTTCTTTTTCATCTTATTGCAGGGACTACCTCGACTCAGGTTATTGTAAGTGCGGTACCAATCCCAAGCGGTGATGTAGCGACGTTGCCAGAGCCGGCTATTATGGCCCCAATTCCATCGACAGTACCTCAAGAGGCTTCACTTAAGCATATCATGAAAAATGGATACAAATTTTTGATTGCGCAGCCGATGACGGACCCCGTAATGTCTCCAGAGGCAGCTTTTGGTTCGGACGATGACGTCCCTTTGACAGAGGTTTTGAGGAGATCGCTTCTCACTGCTCAGACCGAAAAGAAATGCAGGAAGCGCGCAGTGAAGGAACGTGACGCCGCTCTGGCTGTAGGTGTAGGCTCAAGCACCACTCCCTCTGTTGCTATCCCCTTAGAGGTTGTTCCAGCTGTCTTGTCTACCGCCCACAGACAGGTTGCGCGCGCAGTTCGGGAGGCGGACAAGAATCTTTCGCAAGGTAACGTAATGCATGGTTTTTTTATTAGAAGTCGATCTGCAAATTCTCATACATCATATTCCGCAGGGCCAAGTCCTGGCGATGAGATGGCAGGCGAGATAACTGCGACCAGAGAGCCCGAAGCGGCTACTCCCTCTCGGGAGTCTGGGATTGGCCAGACCGCCGCTCTTTCCCCTTGTGGTCCCTTTCTATCGGCGGGCATCATGAGTATCACAACGGTCCTCGTCGAATCAGGGGACGAAGCCATGGGCGCAGAGACTACTCCTCTGAAAGAGAGCGAAGAAGCTGCAACGCTCGGTGATGCTTCTGTTGCCGTTTTGGTTGGCGACCCATCAGGTAAGTCCTGAATCACTGTTCTTTTTTATTTCACAACCTCGCTCAGCTTATTCTGACGATGTTTTGTTTGTAGGTGCAGCGAATGCTGAGATCGTGCCATCTGAAGCACCTCCGGTCGCTGCCATGTCGGTTGTTATTCCCTTGCCTTCTCTTGTGTCTTCTCAAATGCTAGAATGTATAGATTCGCGATTTACTTAGCTGAACTATGAACACCGTCTTCCTTGTACTGAACATGTATCGTCGCTACTCTACAGGAGTCCTTTTTGATCATCTGTATCAGGTGTTGAACCCGCATTTCTCCTTCCAGCCGGAAGTCACTCCGCCCGCCGGTGTTGGTTAGTATATCATTCAGCTATTATTTTTTTTTCTTTCTTTTACGAATAGCCATGTGATGTTACTAAGCCTTCCATGTATTGATCGCAGTGCCACGGATCGGAGGAGGGGACGAGAGAATAGCCTCGCTTCCAGTACTCCCAACCTTGCTGCTTGCCGCAGCCGGTATAGTAGACTCCATCGCTCGTGCCTCTTCTTTATCTCCTGAGCCGACATTTGACCATAACTTGTTTTGCAGCAATCACACCAGCTCCAGCTCCCTTTGAGTCTCGCATATTAATGCCGACATGGCCCTTTTCTAGACGTCCATCTTCCAGGGGCGCTGCGACGAGCCTGCGAATGTTGAGAGAGTTCGTCGAGGAACTTGATGCCGAGGCCCTCGCATCTGCTGTAGACTTTGCTGTTAAGGTTAATCCCATGCTGGCGACACTCTTAAACTTTCATGATGAAGGCGTCGTCGAGTCTTGGGTCAATTACTGCAGGAAGATCGAGGTCTGCCTGCATGATATTGAGCTCAAGCGTCCCGCTCCGGAAGTATCAGCTCTGAACTCCCAGCGAGCTGCATGGATTGAGCAGAGTGCTCCTTTCCTTTGCCATTTTGAACAAGAGGCGACCCTAAAGCGAAAGGAACGTGAGGCGACTTCCACTGAGTCTGCCCAATTGCGTGCCCAGGTCGAAGCAAACGCTGCACAGCTGAAGGATATTTTTGAAAACCTCCGACGATGTATTTCTGACGGGCTGGTGCTAAGGAAAAAGCTTGACTTCACTGAGCAAGTTACTTAGAGTCAGGAAGCCGCTCAGCAGGAAATTGATGAGAAGCTTTCATCATGTTTGCAGCAGCGGGCTCGAATTGAAGCGGAGTTGGCCGCGACGACTGATCGTGCAAAGGAATTGAGAGAAGTGCGAGAGCGGCTTGCTGATTTTCTAAAAATGCTTCTTTCTCAGTAGCCATCTTTGTATCGATTGAAATTTTGTAATTTATGAATAACATGCCTTTATTCATTCATTTTTTTTATTCTTTTATATGATGTATCTTGTACTCAATTGAATTCATGAATAAAAGACATATTTTTTTATCTCCTATTATCGCTTTCTTTTCTCTGTTGTGTTGTTGGCATGCTACTTTAGCAAGTGTAGCCTGTAGATGATAGATAACAGTTCATCTTGAACCCTTTGTAGGGTAACGATTACTTAGGAAATAGGTTCAGGTCTACCGCCTAAGACTTTTCAACTTTATGAGCCGTGAGGGTCTCATAAAGACTTCTCCCTACGAGTCGAGAGGATCTCGTAGGTGTATTTTCTCCTTAGGAATCGTGAGGATTCCTAAGTGTGTATTTTCTCTTGAGAGTCGTAAGGATCTCACAAGAGAATTTTCTTCCTTACAAGTCGAGAGGACTCGTAAGTGGTTGATGAGTTGACTTGTTCCCGAGTCGAAGCGTTGCTTCGACGGGAAGGTCGGGAACGACTTTCTCCGTTTTCTACGGTGTCGGGGATCGACTTTCTCCGTTTTCTACGGTGTCGGGGGTTGACTTTCTCCATTTTCTACGGTGTCGGGGATCGACTTTCTCCATTTTCTACGGTGTCGGGATCGACTTTCTCCGTTTTCTACGGTGTCGGGAATCGACTTTCTCCGTTTTCTACGGTGTCGGGGATCGACTTTCTCCATTTTCTACGGTGTCGGGGATCGATTTTCTCCGTTTTCTACGGTATCATCGACTTTCTCCGTTTTCTACGGTGTCGGGGATCGACTTCAGGTTGTCTATGAACCGTGCAGTCTTGGAACCAAGGACTCTGCCGTGGCTCCGATTGGTGGTGTCGCGTCCGTATCCTGCTGGCATGAGGAGGAACGCCGTTGCGAGTCTTTTGGGATGTGGATATTGCCGCTGAAACCTGACTCTTCCTTTGACAGTGTTTGTTGGGATATGTGGTTCCCTTTTCGTTTATGCCCATGGATTGTATACAAGGGTCGGTATGGACTCGCCTGTAGGGCAAAGTTTCATTTCATATGTATTTTTTTGTTTTCTTCCCGCGATGCTCTATCATTTTAGCTTTTTATATCGCGAAAGTCGCGATTGCCCAATTATTTCGGATATTCTTCGCGGTGCTCAATCATTTCGGCTATTTTTTTCTTTTTTACTCGCTGCTTTTTATTGCGAGTTACCCAATCATTTCGGCTATTTTTGTATGCATATATCTTACTTGCTGATTTTGTTGCAAGTTGCCCCATCATTTCGGCTATTTTATATGCATTTTTTTTTAGTACGGAACTCAAGACCTGATACCAATATTAGCATCAGCATCGCTACAACTAGAATATTGCCAGGAGCGAATCATCATTTGCCGTGAAAGGACTTGGAACTTGATACCGATGTAGGCATCAGCATCGCTACAACTAGGACATTGCCAGGAGCGAATCATCATTTGCCTTTGTCGATTTAAACAAAGATGGCTTAGCAAACATGTCATGACCCAAAGTTTGGGTGTGACCGGCACTTACATTGTATAATATCTAAAGATATCTACACAACCCGAGTAAGCCAAACACCAAGATCAAAACCCTTTTTGTGGAATTTTAGAAAAAAATTAGTTTTTAAGTAAAAATCACGGTTTTAAATATTTAATTTGGTTGCATCCCTAGTTGGGATCAACAATGCCTACAACGGAAATCATTATGCAATTATATACGACATCAATAAGAATTTCAGACATAAGTAAAAGAAATATCATTTGACATAACTAAACGATCTCATCTGTCAAGATAATATACATACAATCACATCTCGTTCTAAGTCATAATACAGGGTTTGATGGAGATATTTTAGATTCAATATACAATACAAAAAAAGAGGTTACTACATAGATAACCCACCTAGCAAAAAGAGCGATAAACTGATAAGTGGATCTGTCTGCTGCTATACGTCCACTCGACTCCTGCAAGGAACTGTGGCACAACGGGGTGAGTTGCCAACTCAGTGAATAAAACTAACATATATCGGCTGATAATGTAAGTATGCTGAACTAGAACTAACATCAACAATGATGAATGTGATGCATAATAACAGGTGGAACCATGAATATGTACTACTCAATATATAATTAAAAACTGAAATCTCATCAATTATTTTCCAAATAAGGTTCATTTTCTTCTCGTGTCCAATATCGACACAAATCTTCGGTGTTTCATCAGGAATCGTTCCCCGAAAGATCCTGTCAATCAAATAACATCGATCGGTATCACCTAGATATCCACCGTATTTACCACCGACTCCGGTATCGAGTATCCTCATTAGGCTCCCAGCTATAATGCGGCTCTCCTGCCCCTCGGCCTCGACCGGGTCCACCATGTATCCAACTGTATGCCCCCCGACTCAGTCTGGATAAATTATAAATCCGCAACCGTACGACCCCCAACTCGGTTCGGAATAAAACTCAATCATAAAAACGACATTTCATGGTGGATATGTCACATCAATCATGAAAATCATTGAATCCTTTCAATAGTGTATAAAACTTAAAACCATAATCAGTAGTAATCCAATGCATCTTATATCAGAACTACAAATACTTGGAGATAAAACATGATAACATTTATGAAAAATAGCTACCATTCTTGATGTTTAAGGTATAATGGGAATCATATATAGTATAATAAGTACTAAGTGTATATGTGACATGTTAATATCGACGAGTGTAGTGTAACATGTAGATATGTGCATGTGCATCATGACTCATCGATAATTTGTGTAGTGTTCTAACAATTGTTAACATGATAATATTTATATATATGAATGCGTACGATCAAACTTTATAAACGAAGGAATGATTGTAATTTAATCTTAAACCACGGGCGTATCACGCCATCCATATAAAATTCCCCGGTAGATGTTTAGTCTACTCACCGGAATATGTCGAATCAATTCAGATCACCAATCCTTTCCCTTTCCTTGCGGCCTCCGAAGTTTCCGTATTTGAATCTAATATTGAAATTAACTTGTATATGAAACGGCTAACTCCGATACGGCAAAACATGAAAACACAAGTGTTAAGTATTAACTATACCACGTACGACTATTCTAAACTATCTAACACTTATACCAACTAAGATTTAACGCCTCGCTGTTCGTAACAGAAAACAGAATCGAGTTACGAAACGACCGTGTCGTGTTTTAAACGTTTTAACCCCATTTTAGATATTAACTTCCAGATTTTATATACTGTTAAATTAACTTAAATAAACAATACCAAAATATCCCAACACCTATACAGAGACCTACCCTAAAACCCAAAACACTTAACCCCATCAAAAATCCGGCGACGCCGGATCTACCCCAATCCTCGCCGGCCAAAATCCGAGTAGGGAGGTTCATACTCCTAGGGTTTATTCTAGGTCCAGTTTATAAGATTTAGGCACTGTTTTGTTAAGTTGATTTCCATCTAAACTATAGTAGATTAACACAGAGCTAAATTTTACCTAAAATACGATATTATCGATATTCGATTTCTAAAATTTTACCATTACAGAACTAAAATCTACTGAGTTAAGAATTATACCTACAGAGGATGGTTGAAAGGTTTTCTCCAAGATACCCAAGTCCTTAGCTCCTAACTTGATGGTGAAAATCCTTAGCCTAGTTCTTCTCTTCACTTCTCATTTCCTTTATTTTTTTCTTTGTGTGTTATATTTTCTTTCTTTCCTTTGAAATTTTCTGATTTTAATTTGGTAAAAATGATCTGAACACAGAATATAGGGTAAAAGGAATGGTGATGTGTAGGAGGAGGTGTCACCAAACAAGGGTGTGGTTGTTTCATTCAAGGTGGAGGTGTTGTGCCTGAAGTGTGCAGGCAAGAAGGATGTGTCCATGCCTTATCACTCCAATTTGTGTTGTTTTTGTGATAATTTCAGAACTAAAACATTATCTAACCCTTTTTTCACTTACACCCTCAACATTTCCAAGTTTGCACAATTTCCTAAACTTTACACAAAAACCCTTCACTACCTATGTTATTATATAACACCATTCTTATTAAAATGAAGCTAAATTTCACACTAAAACCCTTGTAATTTATTAATGTTACACACTAACATTTCAATTTAATTTGTTTCACATACTACTTTTGAAAATGTCCTATTTTATTTTAATAATTTTTTTATTAACATTTAATTATTTAATTATTTAATTATATTTATTTTTAAATTTTCAAAATGTTACAATATCCACCCTTAAGAAAATTCGATCCCCGGATTTAAAACCTAACTATACGTACCTTCAAGAAGATGTGGAAATTTCTTCCGCATCTCATCCTCGGTCTCCCAAGTGATCTCCTCGCGATTCGTTCCTCGCCAAAGAACCTTTACAGATGGAAGTACTCTTGATATCAGTTTCTTTACCTACCGGTCTAGAATAGCTACTGGCTGCACTGTATAGGATAAATCCGGCTCAAGCTGTAAGGTCTGATGCTGGATCACGTGAGAAGGATCTTGAAGATACTTGTGAAGCATAGACACGTGAAACACAGGATGCACATCAGGAAAACTCGGTGGAAGTGCTAAACGATAAGCTACAGCACCCACTCTCTCCAGAATCTCGTAGGGTCCGATATATCTGGGGCTAAGCTTCCCCTTTTTCCCGAAACGCATCACACCCTTCATCGGAGATACACGAAGGAACACATGATCTCCCACATCAAACTCGAGTTTACGATGGCGTCGATCGGCATATGAATTCTGTCTGCACTGTGCCGCTCTCATCCGGTCCCATATCAATTGGATCTTTTTTGTAGTCTCCTGTACTATCTGCGGTCCCAACACGTTACTCTCGCTGAGTTCTGTCCAGCAAACGGGTGATCGACATTTCCTTCCATACAAAGCTTCAAAGGGTGCCATCTGGATCGTCTCCTGAAAACTGTTGTTGTACGAGAATTCTATCAAAGGTAAGTGACAATCCCAACTACCACCGAAATCAAGGCTGCAAGCTTGAAGTATATCCTCTAGAGTCTGAATGGTCCGCTCTGACTGACCATCTGTCTGTGGGTGAAAAGCTGTACTAAAACTCAATCGTGTACCTAGAGCCTCTTGAAGTTTCTGCCACAGCCGGCTGGTAAACCGTGTACCCCTGTCGAACACTATGCACTTCAGCACTCCATGAAATCACACAATCTCATCAATATAGATCTGAGCATACTTCGCACATCCAAACGTTGTTTTCACCGGAAGAAAGCATGCTGTCCTTGTGAATCTATCTACAATCACCCAGATGGAATCATACCCTCTGCTTTTCCAGGGTAGACCCATAATGAAATCCATGGAAATCTGCTCTCATTTCCACTCCGGAATGGGCAAGGGCTGCAACTCTCCTGCCGGCCTCTGGTGCTCTGCCTTGACTTGCTGACAAGTCAAGCATCTCGAAACAAACTCAGCGACATCTCTCTGCATTCTTTCCCACCAATAGACATCCTTTAAGTCATGATACATCTTGGTGGAATCAGGATGAATACTATATGATGACCGATGGGCCTCCTCTAAGATCTCACGTCTCAGTCCTTCTGAATCCGGCACACAAAGACAAGTTCCAAAACGTAATACTCCACGGTCATCTATCTCTAACTCAGACTGTCTACCCTGTCTAACCCGATCCATAATCTCCGACAAGCGAGCGTCCATGGGCCGTGCCTCTCTAATACGATCCAGTAACTGAGGACGGGTGCGAACATGTGCTAACTGTCCTCCTATCGATGTGAACTCAAACTGTACATGGCTATCACATAGAATCTGCCAGTCTGTGGAAGACTGCCTCTGCAAGGTGCGCAAATGAGATAAGCTACATCCAGGCCTCCGACTCAAAGCATCTGCTACAACATTTGCTTTGCCTGGATGATACAAGATCTTACGATCGTAATCCTTCACGAGTTTCATCCATCGACGCTGCCTTAGATTCTGATCCCTTTGCTGAAAAATATACTTCAAGATCTTATGATCTGTGAAAATCTGGCACTACTCTCCATACATGAAATGCCTCCAAATCTTCAGTGCGAAAACTACAGCTGCCATCTCCAAATCATGAGTGAGGTAGTTCTGCTCGTGCCTCTTCAACTGTCGAGAAGCATAACCTACAACTCTGCCGTGTTGCATCAACACACATCCAAAACCCACTCGAGAAGTATCACAATACACAACAAAACCGCCTGACCCAGAAGGTAAAGATAAGACTGGTGCAGTCGTCAAGCGAGTCTTCAACTGCTGGAAACTTTGCTCACATGCATCTGTCCAAAGAAATGGAACTTCCTTTCTAGTCAATCCGGTCAACGGTGCAGCGATCCAAGAAAAGTCCTGCACAAAACGTCGGTAATAACCGGCCAGACCCAAGAAACTATGAACCTCTGTGACTGACATAGGTCTGGGCCTGTGCTGTACTACTTCGATCTTCTTTAGGTCCACACGTATACTATTTCTCGTAACTACGTGATCCAAGAAATCTACACTATCCAGCCAGAAACCACACTTGGAGAATTTAGCGAACAACTGATACTCCTTCAAGGTCTGCAACGTGATGCGTAAATGCTACTCGTGCTCCTCCCGGCTCCGGGAATAAACAAGAATATCATCAATAAACTGATCAAGGAATGGCCTGAAAATACGGTTCATCATAAATCCTTCTCAGCCATGAAAGCTGCTGGGGCGTTGGTGAGTCCGAACTACATCACCAGAAAGTCATAATGCCCATATCGTGTGTGAAAAGCAGTCATCGGAATGTCATTCTTCTGAACTCTCAACTAGTGATACCCTGACTGCAAATCAATCTTTGAGAAGTAGATAGCTCCCTGCAGCTGATCGAAAAAGTTAACGATACGAGGTAGTGGATACCTATTTCGTACAGTAACTCGATTCAGCTGCCGGTAGTCGATGCACAGTCTCATGCTACCGTCCTTTTTCTTAACGAACAAGATTGGAGCTCCCCATGGTGATACACTTGGACGAACAAGTACTCTATCCAACAACTCTTGCAATTGATCTTTGAGTTCTTGCAACTCCGTCGGGGCCATCTGGTAAGGTGGTATAGAAATAGGCCCCGCACCCGGAATCAAGTCAATGCAAAATTCAATATCGCGATCGGGCGGTAATCCTGGCGATTCAGCAGGAAACACATCCGGAAATTCTCGTGCGATCGAAACCTGGTCCAACGGGACTTCAACGGCTCCTTCGTCTCCAACAACACTAAGAACCCATAACAACCCTTCTTCAAGAGTCGTCCCACCCAAAGAGCAGAAATCATGTTGGCCGGAGTTTATATTACAGTCTCCCTGCACAACAAAGATCGGTTCACCTGGAAAACGGAATCTGACCGCTTTCCCCCAACAAGCTACACAACATGACAAGCGGCCAACCAATCCGTACCAAGAAGTATACCAAAATCTAAAATATTTAGGAGAAACAATTATAATAATAAATCCCTAACACCGATACGTACTGAACAAGACCTGATTACGGGTCTAGCTACAAAAGAATCTCCTATGGGAGTAATCACAACTAGCGGTAACTCTAACAACGACGACTCTCTCCTCAGAGAAAGTGCAAAGTGTGCAGATACATAAGAATGCATGGAACCTGGTTTAAATAAAATATGTGCATCTAAAGAACATACTGCAAGAGTACCTGTCACAACTGCATTGGATGCCTGGGCATCCTGTGGAGTCAAAGTAAAGACCCGAGCCTGGCCCCTACCAGCATCCTGACGTCCTTCCGTAAAGTCTACAATTCCTAGCAAAATGCCCTGGACTTCTATAACTAAAACATGTAGATGGGGGCCTCTGCTTATCGGGGTACGAACTGAACTGTTCCCCTCCGAAGGACGGCGCACAGGACCGCGATGTCCTGACGCTGAGATTCGGGGCAGATGCTATTTGGTTTTATCCATCCACCTCTCCGAAGATGCCAAGTTGATTTATGGCACCATGTATCGGAGGTTTAGACAGATGCGGCCGATATAGCAGACTTCGTCAGATTCCCCCTCGCTTGAGGGGTTTCTGATTGTGGGGACGCTCTTCCCTGCAGGCGTAAGCCCCTGCAGTTAATTATGCTACCGCATCGCGGTAACAACTTTCTCCTTCTCCAGAATTTCACTTCGTGTCGTGTGTGTTTGTTTTGTTTGTGGTTGCCCGTGGATTGTATACGGAGACTGAGTAATGCCGTCGCCCGTAGGACGTGGATGTTAGTTATATGTATGCCCTAGAGGCCATTACTATACATAGGATGTATATTGTAGTGGATGCTGGGACATATATAGTGAGGACTTTCTTGCTCGACATGATAGTATGCTATCTGGTTGAACTTTACCTTAACGTGTACACTGATTGTCTCTCTATTACATGTTGGTAAAGCCCTTAGGATGTGTACTTAACTACCTGGACTATGATGCGGATCATACTAGTGGGGACATGGTAGTCCATAAGTACATCCTTCAAAGTCCCTAGTCGAGGGTGTATCGAGACGGGGCATCGATATACCAGAGTAGACTAGCGTGTACCTTCTCGACCCATACAGATGGGCGATGGATGATCCCATATCCATTGGTGTTTGACATCAGAGATGATATACGGGTGCTCAGTAGAGACTGGGTATGTAAATCCCCGTTCTCCATCTACAAGAATTTTTCTTGTATTTTCCAAATTTCCGAGAATTACTTTTCTCGTATTTATTCTGTCGAAAGTGGTAGCTCGAATTCCAGTATTTATATTTTCCCAACAACCTAAAAGCCAAATTTAAGCTAACAAATTAATTACTTAAACCAACCCAGCCCACTTAAATTTAAATAAATTCCCTATAAATTTTTCCTTGGCCCGTAACCTTTTATTCCCTCACTTGACCGGTCCATCAAAATTAAACTCCATTCAGCCCACTCCCGTTTTAATTTATTTTTTTAAAGGGAAATTTTAGCCGGCCCACTCTCGTTTCAGCCCACTTCATGTTTTTGGGAATTTAATTAAAACCCCGGCCCGTTTTCCCTACAGCCCATGATTTTAAAAAAAAAGGGGAATTGTTTTTAAAATTTAAAACCCAGTCCAACACCCCCTATACTGTTCACCTCCTCCTTCAAATTCCCCAACGGCTACCTCCTGTAGCGCGCACGACCCGCCTCCTCCGCCATCGCCAACGCTCGCAATTACAACGCGATACCGTTGCCTCGCCCCACGATGCGCTCCTCTCATCTCCCTTATCTCTTTTCCACCTCGCTCGTCCCCCTCATTTTTCAGCATCTCTCTCTCTCTCTCCCCCACAAGAAACCCACCGAGCACGAATTTTTCCGCACCTCATCGCCGGCGACGACCTCCGACAGCCCCACAGCAACCTTCAAATCGCTCCTCTACCAACCCTCTCCCTTCACTACTCCTCCCTTCATCACCCGAGCCCCCACTAGTCCTCACCTGCACACTAACCCATTTCAACTTAACTCGGCCACCTTGCCTCTCGACGCCGGCGAACTCCCCAACGCATCGCCGGCCTCCCAACGACCTCCACCTCCTCAGCATCATCACCATCACCACGACCCTAGCCCACTGCTTAACATATTCCATTCTTCAAAAACTCCAAAACACAATTAGCAAACAGTTTATCACTGTGGGTTTGCACTGTGCGTCGCCGGAGCAACGACGCCGACCGTCAGCAACCCCAACACATCTCAGGCGAACCACAGAGCACCCCTAAGCTTCCAGCGCACGCAAGACGGCTCCGGGAAAACCCGACGCGAGATTCACATCTAGATCGAGGCTCGCGGGAATTCGATACGTGGCGTATACCGCGCATTCGCGACGACACTGTTGCCGTACGACCCCGAGGCGTTCTCCAGGCAAGTATTTACTTGCTTCATGCTATAATAATAGTGTAACCCACCTAGATCATGTAGTTTACAAGCTTTCCGATTTCTTATACGTGTTAAAACAAAAGTGCTCGATGTTAATTACTAATAGAAAAAAATGTCTAATTTGACGGCAACCGATACGTTCTGTTGGCCCTTTGAATGATATATAACATGTGTGAAATTTGCTGGAAAACGCGATTGTTTGTAACGAAAATCGATACTCCCAAACATGTCGTTAAAACTGGAATTTCCCTCGTAACTGAAAACGAATAAAATCACCATAAATCATACACATATTGGAAAGATGCGTTCGAGGGATTAAATCGAAGCCGACTCGACGAACTTTAATACTATGTAGAAATTTAATGTTTTCTGTTCTGAAACACTGAAGATAACTGGGTCGGAACACGACTCTGGACTGCAGTCCAGAGCGTTTCTGATTGGTGTGTTCTGTCTAAAAGCCTACGTCCCCGTATTTCCTGAAATCGCATGGTACGGAACTTTACAGTAGTTATAAGATATACCTGTTAGTGAAAGAAAACAAGTGGTCTCTTTCCGATTTATCGCAGTTTGTTATTTTAAACTTATTTTAAAAAGGCAGAACGTAAAGCTGTTCAGAACACTTTCTGAAACGACACTTGAGATTGAACTGTGTATAACTTCCAACGTACAGATGCGACTGAGGCTCCGTCTATTGCGTTGAATACTTTATCGAAAACCCTAAATTTCATCTAACTGTGACATCGCTAAGTTCTGAGCCCAACTGGGCGCAATTCGTGTCGCGAAACAGACGTTCAGTTCTGAAATTGAAATTTCAGCCGCGAACACTTAAACTGAAACAGTCATATCTTGAAAACCGAAACTCCGATCGAACTGAAACAAAATTTGATGAATTCCTGACTGATTGTTCTATATATCTTACCTACATCATATTTGCTGAATTCGTAACATATTAATTTGTGTAATTCATTTTGATTCGTGACATGCATATTAATTCATAACATACCGAGCTTATATGGTAGTTTACAATACATATATCATATCCTTGTCATATATACAGTGTTAGTGCGTGTGGACATTGCATTATCGTGCGTGATAGATGTTAGTTTAGGAGTGACCAGTATACCAATGGAAAGTGAACATTCGTAACAGTGATTGATACAGTGGATAGTGATGAAACCGTGTCGTTGGTATACTTGTACACAACTAGACCAATATCATAAAAAGTGTAACCTGGGGAAAAAGGGGAAATCCAAGTGGAAAGAGTATCGTATTTAGTGGGACCGTGATTAGAGGATGATCATTCGAACTGTGATACTTATACGTGTAGGACAGGATCTAGCGATCCGGCTGACAGGGTTATGTCCCGGGCATGTGGGCCGTTGTCTCGGGTATGTACGAGACTCCTGTTAAACATGATCCTCCTTCCACTATGTGATTTCAAATATGACTTAGAGACCGATAGGGACACATAACATATTCTGCATCATACTGTGATATAGTGTTTACTTGCATTATTCTCATACCAGTAATACCTCATTTACCTGTTTCATCTGCTTATAATAATATTATTATTTGTGTCGCTCTGACGACCTGAGTATGCATGCTCAGATTCCGCGCGAGGACCGGCACCGGAGACGGATCTATCCTTCGAGTTCACGGAGATATAGTTGGTGTACCTTCTTCATTTACTGCTTTCCATAAAAGAGATTGTGAGATCGAACTTGGTTAGTTATTGTTCTTATTATCTGTAAAATTGTGAACAATGGGATTTTAATGTAATAAATTAGTGATGTGATTCCTTTAATACTGTGCTTTAATTACTGATTACCATGTAGTGCTAGAAGCCGAAGTGTGACTACGGCAGGATGATTCCTTGACCGTAGGAGCATGGCTGGCCTAGTCATACCTCGTATTCCGTATTTTGGGAAGCGGGGCGTGACATGGTTTAGTTGGTATCAGAGCCTGTGTTTAGTATCAAGGGATAACATTAACTATGCTGTATTACGTTATTCTTGTTTCACTATTCTTGATTTCTATCCTTGAATCTGAACCTATTCTTTTGAATCTTCCAGTGATATGACGTCCCCGAACGACCCCTCCTCAGACTCCAGCTCTCAGGACCGCACTGAAAGAATACTCAGTGCACTGACCACTCTCGCGGAAGCTCAGGAGAGGAAGACAGATTTGCTTACTGAGGGACTCAGAGCGATTACCGCTGCAGGAGGACCCTCCGCACTTATTACCGCCCCCGAGGGCGCTACTCCACCAGCTTATCAGACTAGGGCTGGTACTGTGTCAGACTTCAGACGGTTACACCCAGCTGCGTTCACAGGGCTAGCTGAACCACTTGAAGCTGAGCAATGGCTGGTAAACATGGAGAATTTGTTGGCAGCCGCCAGGATTCCAGAGGAAGACAGAGTGAATGTGATAAAGATACAATTAGAAGATGAGGCTCGTACATGGTGGTCGGTAGAAGAAAGCAGACTTGAAGAGCCGATTGAATGGGACAAGTTTAAGGAGTGCTTCTTAGATCACTATTTTCCTCCCACAGCCAAGGCAGAAATGGAGGAAAGGTTTATTCTTCTGAAGCAGAATGGACGCCCAGTGGACGTTTATGCGGCAGAGTTCAACCGTCTGAGCCGCTTTGCTCCATACATGGTCAAATCAGAAGTCACCAGGGCTAGGCGTTTCCTTCAGGGGTTAGATTTTGAGTTGCAGCAGCTGATTGCATCGTTAGATCTACAGACTTTCGCACAGGTACTCAACGCAGCGAGAGTTCAGGAGCAATTGATTAACAAGTTCAGGAGACCACCAGTCGTTCCAGCACGTACCCACGTGCCTTCTCGAGGAGCCATACCGGTTCACAGAGCAGGGACAACTCAAATGAAGCGCCCGTTTGTACCACAACATCGCCCCCAGAGACAGGGCGTAACTTGCGGCTATTGCGGTAGAGGAGGACATACTCAGAAGGACTGTCGCCGTGCTAAGGGACAGTGTTTGATTTGCGGCTCCAGTCAGCACAGGATTAACAGTTGTCCTGAGCGAGCAGAGATACAAGGAAGTTCTGGACCGTCACAGCAGAGGCCGCAGGAACAGAGGCAACCATTTACAGGTCGCGGTCAGGGACGGGCTTTCACCTTGACCGCAGAGCAGGCAGAAGCGTCAGGAGATGTGGTTACAGGTACTCTACTCGTACATTCCTTGCCAGCTAGAGTGCTTTTTGATTCAGGAGTATCGCATTGTTTCTTGTCTGAGCATTTCACAAATACACACTCAATACCACATGAACCACTAACCAAGGGATGGGAAATTCATACGGGTAATGGCATCATAATATCTAGTCGAGAATGTAGATTATGCCCGGTTGTAGTGTGTGGCAGGGAATTCTATGCGAATTTCCTCCTAATTGGGACAGGCAGTTACGACGCAATTCTCGGGATGGATTGGATGAGCACTTTCCATGCAGTTATCGACTGTCGGGCAAGGAAGGTGATCTTCCGCATCCCCAATCACCCGGAGTTTATTTTCGAGGGCGGAAGCGAATCTTTGGAGCTAGCTAAGTATAGGGCCAAGCCCAAGGAACTGACAGCTATGGAGGTTGATAAGACCCCGGCCCCAGAAATTGTTCGGGATTTTCTAGACGTATTTCCTGAAGATCTACCAGGTCTACCACCTCCTCGAATTTTGGAGTTCTCAATCGACTTGACTCCAGGTACAGCCCCAGTATCCAGAGCTCCATACAGAATGGCACCAGTTGAATTGGCGGAATTGAAGAAGCAGGTTGAAGAACTATTGGAGAAAGGATTCATTCGGCCAAGCGCTTCACCGTGGGGTGCACCAGTTCTATTAGTAAAGAAGAAGGATGGATCGTTGCGAATGTGCATAGATTACCGGGAGCTGAACAAGGTGACAATAAAGAACAAGTACCCAATCCCGCGTATCGATGACCTATTCGATCAACTAAGTGGAGCCAAGGTTTTCTCGAAGTTGGATCTCCGTTCTGGATATCATCAAATCAGAGTAGCAACCGAGGATGTATGCAAGACGGCTTTCAGGACCCGATACGGACATTACGAATTCCTTGTAATGCCGTTCGGTGTTACCAATGCCCCAGCAATATTCATGGATTTAATGAACAGGGTGTTCGCAAAATACTTGGACACGTTTGTCGTTGTGTTTATCGACGACATACTTGTCTATTCAAAGACCCGAGAAGAGCATGCTGAGCATTTGCGCACGGTACTGCAGGTTCTTCGGGAAGAGAAGTTGTACGCGAAGCTAAGCAAGTGTGAATTCTGGCTTGACAAGGTGCAGTTTTTGGGACATATTGTTTCGGGCGAAGGCATTTCGGTGGACCCGGCAAAGATAGAATCTGTCAGAGATTGGCCGACGCCAAAATCAGTAGCAGAGATCAGGAGCTTTCTGGGATTGGCAGGTTATTATCGGAGATTCGTCCAAGATTTCTCAAGGATCGCGGAACCATTGACACGGCTGACACGGAAGGACGTGCCGTTTACATGGACAGAGGAATGCACTCAGGCATTCGACACACTAAAGCAGAAACTAACCACGGCGCCCATTCTTACTGTACCAGATGATTCAGGTGGTTTGGTGATACACAGTGATGCCTCGGGGAAGGGTTTAGGCTGTGTTTTGATGCAGCACGGCCGTGTGGTTGCTTACGCCTCTCGACAACTGAGGAACCACGAGAAAAACTACCCTACACATGACTTGGAGTTAGCTGCAGTAGTCTTTGCGTTGAAGATTTGGAGACACTATCTCTTGGGTGAAAAAGTGGAGGTATACACGGATCATAAGAGCTTGAAATATGTATTCACTCAGAAGGAACTGAACATGAGGCAGCGCCGGTGGCTAGAGCTAATGGCAGATTATGATCTAGACCTTCAGTATCATCCGGGGAAGGTAAATGTTGTACCAGATGCGCTCAGTCGCAAACCAGCGGTCATGATGTTGACCGATCAGAGGAGCATTATTGAGGATTTCCAGAGACTTGAACTTGAGGTCGTTACGCCGAACGCACTAAGGCAATTTTGGCAACTACAGGTGCAATCTTCCCTAGTGGATCGTATCAAGACTGCACAAGCGGATGATCCCCGATTACAAAGGTTCAGAGAGCAAGTGGAAGCTGGACTAAGAACGGATTTGACTATACATGAAGATGGCTCTTTGAGATTCGGTAGCAGACTCTGCGTACCTAAAGGTGATGTACGAGAAGAAGTTTTGGCTGAAGCACACAGTTCAGCTTATTCTGTGCATCCAGGAGGTACAAAAATGTATCAGGACCTAAAGCAGCACTTTTGGTGGAACGGAATGAAGCGGGAGATTGCGAGGTTCGTATCCAGATGCTTGGTATGTCAGCAGGTGAAGGCGGAACATCAGAGAACAGCAGGATTATTACAACCATTGCCGATACCTGAATGGAAGTGGGAGCACATTACTATGGATTTTGTGACGGCCTTACCACGGAGCCCTAGAGGCAATAATGCTATTTGGGTTATCGTCGATCGCCTCACAAAGGTGGCACACTTTCTACCTTTCCGAGTGGGACAGTCGACTGAATCACTGGCAGAAAGATATATGCAGGAGATTGTGCGACTTCACGGTGTTCCAGTCAGCATTGTGTCAGACCGGGACACGAGATTCTTGTCACACTTTTGGAAGAGCTTACAGGAGAGTTTGGGAACCCGCCTCAAATTCAGCACAGCTTATCACCCACAGACGGATGGACAATCCGAGCGTACAATTCAGACGCTCGAGGATATGTTGAGAGCCTGTATGTTGGACTTTCAGGGTTCCTGGGAGGACCATCTGCACCTAGTCGAGTTTTCTTACAACAATAGTTATCAGGCTAGTATTCAGATGGCTCCTTTTGAAGCGCTATATGGACGGAAGTGTCGATCCCCAGTATGCTGGGATGATGTGGGAGAACGAAGATTACTAGGCCCTGAACTCATCGTTCAGACAGTTGACAAGGTCCAACTGATCAGACAACGTATTAAGACGGCTCAGGATCGACAGAAGAGTTGGGCAGATACCAGCAGAAGGGCACTTGAGTTTGAAGTCGGAGATCATGTGTTCTTAAAGATTTCACCTACTCGTGGAGTTATCAGATTCGGGAGTCGGGGAAAGCTTAGTCCCCGTTTTATCGGACCTTTTGAGGTGCTAGAGCGAGTAGGAGAGGTGGCCTATCGACTGGCCTTGCCTCCATCGCTAGCTGGTGTGCACAATACCTTCCACGTGTCACAGTTGCGGCGTTATGTCCGGGATGAGAGTCATGTCCTGGACCATTCAGAGCTAGTTTTGGGAACCGATCTGTCTTACGAGGAGCAGCCTATTACCATCCTCGACCGTAGAGAGAAAGTACTGAAGAATAAGGTCATTCCATTAGTCCGAGTGGCTTGGGGCGGTCGTTCCCCAGGAGAATCCACCTGGGAGCGGGAGGAAGACATCCGTGATCGTTATCCACATCTTTTTGTTTAGTACATTGTACTCTTGTATATTTGTTAAATTTCGAGGACGAAATTTTTGTTAAGGGGGGGTATGATGTAAATCCCCGTTCTCCATCTACAAGAATTTTTCTTGTATTTTCCAAATTTCCGAGAATTACTTTTCTCGTATTTATTCTGTCGAAAGTGGTAGCTCGAATTCCAGTATTTATATTTTCCCAACAACCTAAAAGCCAAATTTAAGCTAACAAATTAATTACTTAAACCAACCCAGCCCACTTAAATTTAAATAAATTCCCTATAAATTTTTCCTTGGCCCGTAACCTTTTATTCCCTCACTTGACCGGCCCATCAAAATTAAACTCCATTCAGCCCACTCCCGTTTTAATTTATTTTTTTAAAGGGAAATTTTAGCCGGCCCACTCTCGTTTCAGCCCACTTCATGTTTTTGGGAATTTAATTAAAACCCCGGCCCGTTTTCCCTACAGCCCATGATTTTAAAAAAAAAGGGGAATTGTTTTTAAAATTTAAAACCCAGCCCAACACCCCCTATACTGTTCACCTCCTCCTTCAAATTCCCCAACGGCTACCTCCTGTAGCGCGCACGACCCGCCTCCTCCGCCATCGCCAACGCTCGCAATTACAACGCGATACCGTTGCCTCGCCCCACGATGCGCTCCTCTCGTCTCCCTTATCTCTTTTCCACCTCGCTCGTCCCCCTCATTTTTCAGCATCTCTCTCTCTCTCTCCCCCACAAGAAACCCACCGAGCACGAATTTTTCCGCACCTCATCGCCGGCGACGACCTCCGACAGCCCCACAGCAACCTTCAAATCGCTCCTCTACCAACCCTCTCCCTTCACTACTCCTCCCTTCATCACCCGAGCCCCCACTAGTCCTCACCTGCACACTAACCCATTTCAACTTAACTCGGCCACCTTGCCTCTCGACGCCGGCGAACTCCCCAACGCATCGCCGGCCTCCCAACGACCTCCACCTCCTCAGCATCATCACCATCACCACGACCCTAGCCCACTGCTTAACATATTCCATTCTTCAAAAACTCCAAAACACAATTAGCAAACAGTTTATCACTGTGGGTTTGCACTGTGCGTCGCCGGAGCAACGACGCCGACCGTCAGCAACCCCAACACATCTCAGGCGAACCACAGAGCACCCCTAAGCTTCCAGCGCACGCAAGACGGCTCCGGGAAAACCCGACGCGAGATTCACATCTAGATCGAGGCTCGCGGGAATTCGATACGTGGCGTATACCGCGCATTCGCGACGACACTGTTGCCGTACGACCCCGAGGCGTTCTCCAGGCAAGTATTTACTTGCTTCATGCTATAATAATAGTGTAACCCACCTAGATCATGTAGTTTACAAGCTTTCCGATTTCTTATACGTGTTAAAACAAAAGTGCTCGATGTTAATTACTAATAGAAAAAAATGTCTAATTTGACGGCAACCGATACGTTCTGTTGGCCCTTTGAATGATATATAACATGTGTGAAATTTGCTGGAAAACGCGATTGTTTGTAACGAAAATCGATACCCCCAAACATGTCGTTAAAACTGGAATTTCCCTCGTAACTGAAAACGAATAAAATCACCATAAATCATACACATATTGGAAAGATGCGTTCGAGGGCTTAAATCGAAGCCGACTCGACGAACTTTAATACTATGTAGAAATTTAATGTTTTCTGTTCTGAAACACTGAAGATAACTGGGTCGGAACACGACTCTGGACTGCAGTCCAGAGCGTTTCTGATTGGTGTGTTCTGTCTAAAAGCCTGCGTCCCCGTATTTCCTGAAATCGCATGGTACGGAACTTTACAGTAGTTATAAGATATACCTGTTAGTGAAAGAAAACAAGTGGTCTCTTTCCGATTTATCGCAGTTTGTTATTTTAAACTTATTTTAAAAAGGCAGAACGTAAAGCTGTTCAGAACACTTTCTGAAACGACACTTGAGATTGAACTGTGTATAACTTCCAACGTACAGATGCGACTGAGGCTCCGTCTATTGCGTTGAATACTTTATCGAAAACCCTAAATTTCATCTAACTGTGACATCGCTAAGTTCTGAGCCCAACTGGGCGCAATTCGTGTCGCGAAACAGACGTTCAGTTCTGAAATTGAAATTTCAGCCGCGAACACTTAAACTGAAACAGTCATATCTTGAAAACCGAAACTCCGATCGAACTGAAACAAAATTTGATGAATTCCTGACTGATTGTTCTATATATCTTACCTACATCATATTTGCTGAATTCGTAACATATTAATTTGTGTAATTCATTTTGATTCGTGACATGCATATTAATTCATAACATACCGAGCTTATATGGTAGTTTACAATACATATATCATATCCTTGTCATATATACAGTGTTAGTGCGTGTGGACATTGCATTATCGTGCGTGATAGATGTTAGTTTAGGAGTGACCAGTATACCAATGGAAAGTGAACATTCATGACAGTGATTGATACAGTGGATAGTGATGAAACCGTGTCGTTGGTATACTTGTATACAACTAGACCAATATCATAAAAAGTGTAACCTGGGGAAAAAGGGGAAATCCAAGTGGAAAGAGTATCGTATTTAGTGGGACCGTGATTAGAGGATGATCATTCGAACTGTGATACTTATACGTGTAGGACAGGATCTAGCGATCCGGCTGACAGGGTTATGTCCCGGGCATGTGGGCCGTTGTCTCGGGTATGTACGAGACTCCTGTTAAATATGATCCTCCTTCCACTATGTGATTTCAAACATGACTTAGAGACCGATAGGGACACATAACATATTCTGCATCATACTGTGATATAGTGTTTACTTGCATTATTCTCATACCAGTAATACCTCATTTACCTGTTTCATCTGCTTATAATAATATTATTATTTGTGTCGCTCTGACGACCTGAGTATGCATGCTCAGATTCCGCGCGAGGACCGGCACCGGAGACGGATCTATCCTTCGAGTTCACGGAGATATAGTTGGTGTACCTTCTTCATTTACTGCTTTCCATAAAAGAGATTGTGAGATCGAACTTGGTTAGTTATTGTTCTTATTATCTGTAAAATTGTGAACAATGGGATTTTAATGTAATAAATTAGTGATGTGATTCCTTTAATACTGTGCTTTAATTACTGATTACCATGTAGTGCTAGAAGCCGAAGTGTGACTACGGCAGGATGATTCCTTGACCGTAGGAGCATGGCTGGCCTAGTCATACCTCGTATTCCGTATTTTGGGAAGCGGGGCGTGACAGGGTACACTGGACGGACTCGCCGAGAACTCGCAGATGGTATTATACCTCACGTCAGATGGCAGTTCTCTGGTGACACTGGTACAGAGTAGTCTGTTGACCCGAGATCGTCATAGAGTCTTGTGTGGTTCCCACTGTGCTTTGATTTCCATCTTACCACGTCCAAGAGGGCGTGCAAAACGGTGGTTTTTGGGTACAGTCCCGAGTCACATGGAGGCAATGAGCGATAGGAGGGGATTCGTCTCTCCCGGTATAGGGAGTTGATGTTGCGCTGTGTTCGATTGGCTATAACAGGAAATCCCTGGCCAGGGTTGCTGAGATTTACTGGTAAGTGTTACCAGTAGTTTCTCGAATTGTTATAGACCTCATATCGACACGACTTATCGAGCTATTGGGGTCTGACGTTTACCACCCCTAGGCGAGATATGCGACATATCAGACGATCAGACCGGACTGTACGGTAGTGTTACTGGTTGGATTCACTGGAGTGTGAGCGGGCTTGCTCGTCGATCTTCAGATCGCTCAATACCCGGGTGGCCGTTACGTTTAGCAGACCGCTTGCGGCTTGTGGGTGTTTGATATGATCATCACCTGCTGCCGGCGTATTGACGAGTCTTTAGAGTCCTACACAGAGGTTTCCTGGCTCAAGCGAAACGAAATAGGAGCGCATATGAGATATGTGCGGGACCGAGAATAATACCAGTATGTGATACTGTATTCGATTCTCGCGATGTGACATTGATCGGTTATATGTGATATAGCCAGGTTATCGGATCAAGTGTTGATTCGATAAGTTGTTACTAATGATACCAGTCGGTTATGTGCGACATGACCGGATCATTGAATCAAGTGTTGATTTAATGATTTAATGCATAATTATATATTTGATATATTGCTTTGCATTAACAAGTATCGGTTCACTTTAAACGGATTTTCTCGCTCACTTGTGCGCATTGCATATGCGATATGATTTTGTGCACTTGTTTGTATCATGTTTAATGATACATGCAAATTAGGGTTTGTGTAAAGAATTAAACCTTGGTTAAAGAAATGGTTAGGTTTTTTATTTTATTATTCATTTATTCATTTGTTTTTATTTTTGGAAAATATAAACATAAGATGAAATGGTGGCATTCTTTGTTTTATTCATGAAGATTCATGAAGTATTGACTATGTGACCATTTTGTCTCATGCTTAACCCTAACCATTCCTTTCAACCATGATTAATACTCTACACTTGACCATGGTTTAGTCATGATAAGATTTGATTATTCTTTTCTTTTTTGGATTAACTTATCATGCTTTATCTTCTTCTTCTTCTTCTTCTTCAAGAAGAGAAACTAAGCTCCATCAATGGTGATTGATGGAAATGAGTGAGAAATCCAATTCTAAAGTCTACCCACTTTCTGTTTCTTCATCCTCTACCTCTTTCCAAGTAGTAGAGTGTGTTTTCTTCACAAGTTTCTTGACTTGGTGAAGTCGGAGCTTGATTTAGCGATGCCTCGACGTAGATCATCTTCGGCATGGACATCGACGACCTAGCTCGCCATTTCTCCGATGAAGCCGACGCTAGAGCCCGGATTTGATATGGACAGCGGAGAGGACTTCATTGCGGAGCTATGGAGGTGGAGCACCTGATCTACAAAGGTTGTATTTCCGTATTCTCTTTAGTTAAGTTGTTAACTAGTTTTAGTTTCGCCTAGAAATCTAGCAAACGATCTGTAGTTTAGGGTTTCTCGGCACGTTAAAATTTGAAATTGGCATGGTTGATGCCTTGTGAGACCTCGCTAAATTATTCTTTTTGCGGCGATCATGTCTCTAGACACTTCATTCCCGTTCGTCCGCTCGGAGGGGGGATTTCCTGAGGCACCCTTGGACCGTGAAGTCCTGACCATGATTAAAGAATATAACCCGGAGTACAAGAAACTCCACCTTTGGGGGTCTTGGTATAACCAGATTATTATGGGTCGACGCAGCTTCACATGCGCAGTGCCGTCTGACCCCATCACGGCGATTCACTATGCCACCCCACCCTCGGTGCAGTATGCCGTGGAGTTGGTGGATTGGACATCGAAGGGTTTTCTACATCTCGCTATAGATGCGATACTGGTTCAGCGTCCTATGGTTTTGGACATCCTAGGGCGCCGTATCTGTCAGGGTGAAGCACGACCTTGGGGGCAATCTTATAACCTTGGTCTGATCCCCCGCCACCCGATTGGCTATCTGCCGTGGGCCCGGTACATCCTGTCGACGAAGAAGTCGCAGTTGATAAGATTAGGACTGTACACCGCGGTCTACGTTTCTCTTTTCCAGTATCCCACGCTCCCCACCTGGTGGTTCAAACCTTTCTTGGAGCAATGGAATATTCCTACCCACACTTTCCTTGCCATAGATCGGGAAGTGTCAATCTCCTTGGAGGAGTTTGCGGAGGTATCTGGCTTACCAGTGATGGGGGAACATTATGAGGAGCTGCTTCCGACAGATATGTACGTCTTTGGTGCTAGGCCGATGGTAAGGGGGGTCACACCAGAGTGTCACGACCCGAAAGTACGGAACATGACCGGCACTTAAACTACGAACGTCTCGAGGCGTACGTAATCTAAGTAAACCGAAAACCCAGAAATCCAAACCAAGAAAATAGTAGAGTGCAGGAAAAACAACTTAAAGCAAGTAATTTCAATAGCATAAGCCGAATTATGCGGTTTTTAAAACATCAAAAATTTACTGAAAATTTCGGCAGAGTCTCCTTTGTAAAAACTGGCCCCCAAACGGGATACAACATGAATAGCATACGAAAACAATAAAAAGGTATCCCCAAGCGGGAGCTAGCTCTTCGTCAATCGACGGTCACAACCACACAAGCAATATAATATACAACGCCAACGGCGAGGATCAAAACTCAAAAGGAAACTCAAAACCACCAGAAATATAACGAGCGACTCTAAGGTCGAAAGAATAAACAACACTGGTCTCTATCTCAATAAATGCATGTTTGGTTGATGGAATTTACTAGATACAACTGAATAATATCATACAAGGTAAATAATGGGGGTATGATACAAGTAAACCCACCTACTAGCAAATCACCCGAATGAAACTATGCCCGCAAAGCCGTAAGGAACCTGTACGGCAACCTGCAAGAAACTGGGGCACAACGGGGGTGAGTTGCCAACTCGTGAATAGAAAAATATCTACGCACAGAAATCGCATAAATAACGCAACCTAGGTCAATGATCATAATATATCCTCAAAAATATGTATAACAGGCAACCTATAACAATGACTAGGGTAATATCTAACCCGAGTATAATTTATGTGCCCGTGTCAGTGCCTCAGGTAGCAATATATCATATGAATGAGGTATGAATGCATGAAAACAGAATACATGTAAATGAAGAAACTGTTTTCATAAATTAGTGAGATTTCCTTCGTATTTTAAACTGAGGTATCATAATTAAAATCAGTATCAACAGTGTCTAGCATCGACACAAAACATAAATCTCACTGTCTCGAAATATCAATGTCTCAATCTCAATATCTAGGGCGCCGTCAGTCCAGACCGGCCCCTACCATCCATCTCAAGACCACGACGGTATCCTCCGGATATCCGACGCGTCGGGTAATATCACCGGTAGGTAGTGCTCCCCAGCCAGGCTCAACGTCAACACCACATTCCTCTTGCCCCGGGGTACCATACCGGGCCCACCATGTACCCGTGACGGTTCCTCCACTCCTCTACACGGATCTCCAAAACCACAGCAAACTCATGGTGGACGACACTTTACATCACTAGAAAACCGCAACATTTTATATTTTAAAGATCATAAGTTGTAAATTTTGCGGCTTTCCCCGAAATCCAGAAATATCATAAATCTCAAGAAATCATCACAAGTGCATATGTCAATGATAATGAACTAGGCATGAACAACTGAATAACAGTATGCATGAAGTGGTAGGCAATAACTACAATGTCTAATATGGCATATAAGGGAAGTACACTAATATCATGTCAAACTACTAGCTAACAATCTAAGTCAAGCAATTATATTCTCTAAAGTGTACGTGACCTGGCAATTACCGATGAAGATGTGTGTGAGCCGGCAAATAGGTGTACGTGGTACATACGCATCATCGGTAATGGTGCTAGTGTCCTAACAGCATGATATCAATAATGGAATATGTAGCAAAATAAATATGCGAGGCAGAGCGAACAGCAATAATGTGCGGGAGCTGAATACTAGACACAACGATAACTAATCTGCATTACCCTAATATAAGTCCTACAAATGGTGCCTTTTGAAATAACACGAATCATGGGGTTTTGAAAATAGGGGCTACGGTGTTTTTTTTATGAAAAGATACGTCGTTTTTGAAATATCCGTAGATTCCCTTGAGCTGTCTTTAAAAATGCCCACGATTCGTTAGTTTTTGAAATAGGTAAGAAGTCTAATCTAATCTAACAACTACACTAAACTATACGGCTGAACTACAAGCTGAACTACAGGTAAGGAAACCGCCTATCATCTGAGTCGATACATATACATACCTGTATATGTATAGTCGGTGATCTCGCCTCAATAATATCATATCCGATACCATATCTATAATCAGGCATCCCAAGTCAAGAGTGCGGATCAATCATCAATATAGCTCGTACGTAAATCCGTCGTACGGCATCCCAATCTGGGTACGGGTCAATATCACATTCATCATACTATTCACCGGGTATCCTCTTTATCAAATATCATGATCGGGGTACTGATCTACGTCTAGTACCATACTGATACCGCCTACGTATGCATGGACGTGTGTGAAACACTACGTCAAGGACCCGCTACAACGTCATGTCGTATCTAAGATACGAACCCTGCTATATCACCGATCTCACGGCCTCAAATCAAATCTCATCGACTCATCATAAATCCCAAGTACTATCATCCTCAATCCGTATGTGAACACATAGTCCCATACCCATGTGAACACATAACTATATAATCCCGTATAAGCGCAAATGAAAGAAGAAAGTATGCAAGTATGGGTGTGTGTGTGCATGTGTGGTGCGACCACTACTCTAGGGTTTCGCGACACTAAATCATCCAAGAACACCAAATATCTATATCATCGATAATATCAAACAAATTATAGTCAAAATATATATATATGTGTGTATACGTATTCGTATACATCACCACGAACTGCGGGGGTGCTATACGCCATCCACCCGACTTCTCCCCGTAGATATAAATCTACTCACCTGGTCCTCGCTTGCCGAAATCGATGTCGCCACGCGCTTGCTTGTCTTCTCGAAGTCCTCGTGAGGGTACCTACGTATCATGACACATCGCATCGCATTAAAAACCCAATTCGAAATCGAAACGGCATACGAAAACCAAATCGGCACGCGTACCACACATAGGTCTAAACCTATCACCTACACATGCAAAAATAGCCAAACCAACACTCGATGTCGATGTCCAAACGTCAAACCATCGAGAAAAACCCAAACGCACCCATTTGCGCATTCACAACCACTAATTATAATATGAAATAGGTTAGAATTCACAAAAACCTCAAACTCACTTTAAAAGCTATTTTTCCGAAAACCTAGTAAGCAAACTTTTCCATTTTAGTACAAAACTAAATGTTTTAATGATTTTAGTGGCTACAATGCTCACTAAATATCTTAACTAAGCCACCCAAACCATTACTAGATTTTAAACTTACCCATTTCCATAAATCCCAAAATTCTAGTTTGCAATTTAGCTTAAATAGTAAAATTCTAAAATACAATTTGCAAACTAGCTACTAGGTTTGATTTAACATGCCTTAATATGATAAATTACACACTTAAACCATGTTCAAATGATATAAAACCCTAACTAGATTTAAATCTCACATTTGCAATTAAATTACAAAACCTAGTTTGCTAAAAACTTAATTTGGACATTTTAAATGTTACAATTAGCAAATTAGCAATCAGATTAGTTTTAGCATAGCATTAACATGTTAATCTACTCACCACAACCATAATCTAATGATAAATACACTAATTTGATCACAAACCATTTTCTTGAATTTCCAATCATGCAATTAGAACCAATTTAAAACCTAATTAAACACTTAACAACTAAATTAAAGTAATTAACTAACAATTTACCAAAGGGTTAGAATTTATACCCAACAATTTGAAGATCCCACAAGCAAACTTAGCCCTCCAAAATTAGCTTCTTTTCATCAAGATCTATACTAGATAGGCTAAGGAAAAATGGGTAGGGTTTTGATTTGGATTTTGTGGGATTTTTGGTGTTGATTTTTGGGCATTTTGTGAAGAATTTTGAGGTGAAATGAGAAGGAGAAGAGGGGAGGGGCTGTTGCAGCAGTGAAGAAGGGAAATTTCGGCTGGAATTGGGAGTGGGGGAGGAGAGAGAGGGAGGTAAAGAAAGTAGGGCAAAGTCAAGGTCAAAGAAAAGTCAAGGTCCACCTAATTCACCCATTTTCTTTTCTTTTCTTTCATTTCTTTTCCTTTGAAATCAAGTGGGGAAAAATTATGGTGGGTGCTGAATTCAGCCATGGGGAGGAGTAAGTGGGAGTGTGTGGGTGTGGGTACGGGTGTGGGGTGATGAAAAATGATAAATACAATACCCCAAATATCCATTTACGCTAAAAAAAAAGCCTTTTTTCTTCAATAATTTCTAAACCGTTTTGGCAAATGATTTCGTTCCAAAAACCACATGATAAAATTTTATTTAATGTTTTATGATGCAAAAAATTTGTTTCAACTCATTCCAATTTGTAATTTTCCCTAATTAAATGTATTAGTGACGGCTTAAAATAATAATAAAATAATATTTTTTTCAGAAAATTTGAAATTTCACCAGCGGCTCAATAAACACCAAATAATAGCAATTACATAGCTAGACTATGTATATTTAATTTTTATAATAAGATATTTGTATTTTGACTTTTTACAGAAAACTCCCTTATTTTACCGATTTTTCGAAATTTCACCGAAACGATTTTCAAAACGTTACAATCTTCCCCCCTTAAAGAAATTCGGTCCCCGAATTTAAATTCAAATTCCCCCAAATACTAAAACATTTAAGAAAAACCATCAAGTCGTCGGGGCTCCGAAATTGTAAATACATAAGACAAATCGTAGCGCAGCGCATGCGCTTGAAAAATGAGCATATAACTCAAATCAAAACTCCGTCAAGTATCCCGCAATCATCGGAGTTATGGAGAAGACATCAATGCCAAATCCAAATCAAAACCAATATGACATAACTCGAAACTATACATGTAAATATCGAATCTATATATGTAAGTATCTGAAGGAAATGCATGCCAAATCTCTTTATGTCGCTGTGCACGCGTATAACACTGCACAGTGGCGGACGTCTAACATAAGGAAATAACTATATACATATATAACTTTATTTGAAATGTACGTTCCGCCATTTTGGAAACAATTTAGAAGGGTCTCCTTGTTTTAAACATTTCATGTCATATCAGACACGTAGGTAAATACTGAGGCTATAGCTCGCTTTTTTTTTTTTGGAAATCCCTTCAATAACTATCAATGCATGCAAAATATATTCAGGTACTGTCCTCTGACTAGTCCTGCTCAGTACGAAAACACATAGCAATATCATAAAAACGTACTGCTCTATACGAAATCAATCCCCAAAATATGCACATGAATGCTACGTGCGTCTGGTGCGCACGGAAATCAAAATCCATGAATGTGCCATACATGCGCACAGAAACAACATCTAAGTGCATCGGGTGTGCACGAAACATCCGTCGTAGGCAACATGTGTGCCTGACAGCAAAATCAGGTGCATCTGACATGCACGAAAAATCTCAATTTAGTGCATCTGGTGTGCACCAAAATCGCATCTCAAGACATGCGCTCAACATGCGCGAAAATCCAAATCAGGTGCATCCATCGCGCACGAAATCATGAAATCCAATATCAAGCGACGAACGTGCGCAAAATCAATCAGGTGCACAAGGTGCACAAAACAAATATCGAGTATCATAATCGAAATCGAAGTCCAGTGCATCTAAGTGCACATAAGGCGTATCACTGCACTGCAAGCATATATAAACTATACCGAGTGCAGGAACGAAATCGTGTGCGTGTATACGCACAAAATCAACTCAAATGTCTAAAACCGTAAAATCACAAACATGTGAAACCAAAGCACGAAAATGATATCAAGTGCAACACTGTGCAAAGATCGTAAACCCTCAATCATCAAAATCAAATCATGCGAATAAATCACCCAAAACATCGAAATCAATAATGGCGGAATAGTACCGCTCAAGCGCATCCTCTAAGAATCTCAGGCCAACTGTCGCGGTCACTAGTGGGACGTCTCGTCGATGATCATGAACTCTGTCCTGCTGGCGTGCGTAACCATGACCACTCCTGGGTCAAGGTCTTCACTGTGAATTACCAATCTTTCGGTCCATCGGCTCATCGGCCCTGTCAGGTGTGCTAACGGGGACGATTCCGTTCTGGCACTTCTCTGGTCATCTCTTGGTCAATCATCGCGACCACTCGTAAGACAGCATATTACTGGCGTCGGCCTCTGGCTCTCTGAATGTACGTGACACATCTGATCCTGGGTGCAAGTATCATTGCAGCAGTGTCCTGGAAGGAATCCTGCTCACGGTTTCTTCCATGTCTCGTCTCTGCCAACTGTCCGGAAGTCATTGTCCTTTCCTATATCTGCATCTTGCTCTGGAACGACTGCATACTCATCGCGACTCCTTCTGGAAGGTAAGTCCAAGTACCATGTCTCGGCATGCGCATCGCCTCTCTGATGTCGGCGGAGTGGAACGTCATCTCATCTAGATCTGGTGCGAACCTCTTACTCCACTTTTCTCTAATGTCGTCTGCTTTGGACTCGTCTCGTCGTCGCTGCATGGACTGAGCTCCAACGGCTATCCTCGTATCTGGAGTCTCCCAAGAATGCATCTCACCACCTAGCATCTGAATTAAGTCGAGCCATCCGATCGAGTCGTCAAAACCTCATAATCCCCCAAGAGCTCAACCTCTTGGGCACAGTTTAATAGTATCGAGTACATACCACAGCATCGGTGGTCCAGCCGTAGAAGGGCAAACCCAAGCCTCACTAATGGCGCCGTAGAACTGCCGCAAACCCGAAGGTTCAAAGGCTTTCACACGGTCATTAAGTCGAGTTAGGGTTTCATTCTTCTAGAGGGACCATAGAATTGCCTGCATGTCTTTCCGACTACTTTAAATAAGGAATAATAGGTTTCTGACATTCGATCGTCTCTGTCGACTCCCAACGTCTCCGCGTGAAGTCGTCTCTAGCTGGAATCAATCTATCTGATGACCTCGCATCGGGTTAGGCGAACGATCCACATGTCCTAGTCATTCATCCACGATGACTAGCGACCTTCTATCATCTCTTAGTACAACTCGTTCTGCACTAACTCCAACATCTGGGGCAATATCTCGTCGCTCGCAGCAACAACTGGCTCGATCGTCTGCACGCTGAATAATGCCTCAATCATCAGGAGTAAGCAACACACCAATGGTCATCAAAATCTGGCTGGCCTCCATCATTGGCTCTATTCTCTAGTGTCGATCAGCACCTCCGAGTAACCTCATAAAGGCGATCCGCCAAACGCTCGTGGCGCGGAAACACAATAAAAGACACATCTCTGCAATCGTGTGTCGCCGGAATTTCGCCCTGGTCAGTCCTCGTTCGTGACGAGCTTGTGCTGACCGCAACTCTAGCCGTAGTTCTCCTTGCCCGTAACCGTAGCAGCAAAACCAAACTGGTACCGATGAGGCTAGATCAGGAAGGAATATAATACTGAACAAGGAAATGTATATCCTAAGGCTTCATAAGTGGAGTGGCGTGTCGTAAATATGCCGCGGAACATATCAACGGTACGTCACTCTACTTTAGTCACCTATTCCATCAACCAAGGGTCATCCTACGCTCCGAAGGTTAAAACCTAACGCTCTGATACCAACTTGTCACGACCCGAAAGTACGGAACATGACCGGCACTTAAACTACGAACGTCTCGAGGCGTACGTAATCTAAGTAAACCGAAAACCCAGAAATCCAAACCAAGAAAATAGTAGAGTGCAGGAAAAACAACTTAAAGCAAGTAATTTCAATAGCATAAGCCGAATTATGCGGTTTTTAAAACATCAAAAATTTACTGAAAATTTCGGCAGAGTCTTCTTTGTAAAAACTGGCCCCCAAACGGGATACAACATGAATAGTATACGAAAACAATAAAAAGGCATCCCCAAGCGGGAGCTAGCTCTTCGTCAATCGACGGTCACAACCACACAAGCAATATAATATACAACGCCAACGGCGAGGATCAAAACTCAAAAGGAAACTCAAAACCACCAGAAATATAACGAGCGACTCTAAGGTCGAAAGAATAAACAACACTGGTCTCTATCTCAATAAATGCATGTTTGGTTGATGGAATTTACTAGATACAACTGAATAATATCATACAAGGTAAATAATGGGGGTATGATACAAGTAAACCCACCTACTAGCAAATCACCCGAATGAAACTATGCCCGCAAAGCCGTAAGGAACCTGTACGGCAACCTGCAAGAAACTGGGGCACAACGGGGGTGAGTTGCCAACTCGTGAATAGAAAAATATCTACACACAGAAATCGCATAAATAACGCAACCTAGGTCAATGATCATAATATATCCTCAAAAATATGTATAACAGGCAACCTATAACAATGACTAGGGTAATATCTAACCCGAGTATAATTTATGTGCCCGTGTCAGTGCCTCAGGTAGCAATATATCATATGAATGAGGTATGAATGCATGAAAACAGAATACATGTAAATGAAGAAACTGTTTTCATAAATTAGTGAGATTTCCTTCGTATTTTAAACTGAGGTATCATAATTAAAATCAGTATCAACAGTGTCTAGCATCGACATAAAACATAAATCTCACTGTCTCGAAATATCAATGTCTCAATCTCAATATCTAGGGCGCCGTCAGTCCAGACCGGCCCCTACCATCCATCTCAAGACCACGACGGTATCCTCCGGATATCCGACGCGTCGGGTAATATCACCGGTAGGTAGTGCTCCCCAGCCAGGCTCAACGTCAACACCACATTCCTCTTGCCCCGGGGTACCATACCGGGCCCACCATGTACCCGTGACGGTTCCTCCACTCCTCGACACGGATCTCCAAAACCACAGCAAACTCATGGTGGACGACACTTTACATCACTAGAAAACCGCAACATTTTATATTTTAAAGATCATAAGTTGTAAATTTTGCGGCTTTCCCCGAAATCCAGAAATATCATAAATCTCAAGAAATCATCACAAGTGCATATGTCAATGATAATGAACTAGGCATGAACAACTGAATAACAGTATGCATGAAGTGGTAGGCAATAACTACAATGTCTAATATGGCATATAAGGGAAGTACACTAATATCATGTCAAACTACTAGCTAACAATCTAAGTCAAGCAATTATATTCTCTAAAGTGTACGTGACCTGGCAATTACCGATGAAGATGTGTGTGAGCCGGCAAATAGGTGTACGTGGTACATACGCATCATCGGTAATGGTGCTAGTGTCCTAACAGCATGATATCAATAATGGAATATGTAGCAAAATAAATATGCGAGGCAGAGCGAACAGCAATAATGTGCGGGAGCTGAATACTAGACACAACGATAACTAATCTGCATTACCCTAATATAAGTCCTACAAATGGTGCCTTTTGAAATAACACGAATCATGGGGTTTTGAAAATAGGGGCTACGGTGTTTTTTTTATGAAAAGATACGTCGTTTTTGAAATATCCGTAGATTCCCTTGAGCTGTCTTTAAAAATGCCCACGATTCGTTAGTTTTTGAAATAGGTAAGAAGTCTAATCTAATCTAACAACTACACTAAACTATACGGCTGAACTACAAGCTGAACTACAGGTAAGGAAACCGCCTATCATCTGAGTCGATACATATACATACCTGTATATGTATAGTCGATGATCTCGCCTCAATAATATCATATCCGATACCATATCTATAATCAGGCATCCCAAGTCAAGAGTGCGGATCAATCATCAATATAGCTCGTACGTAAATCCGTCGTACGGCATCCCAATCTGGGTACGGGTCAATATCACATTCATCATACTATTCACCGGGTATCCTCTTTATCAAATATCATGATCGGGGTACTGATCTACGTCTAGTACCATACTGATACCGCCTACGTATGCATGGACGTGTGTGAAACACTACGTCAAGGACCCGCTACAACGTCATGTCGTATCTAAGATACGAACCCTGCTATATCACCGATCTCACGGCCTCAAATCAAATCTCATCGACTCATCATAAATCCCAAGTACTATCATCCTCAATCCGTATGTGAACACATAGTCCCATACCCATGTGAACACATAACTATATAATCCCGTATAAGCGCAAATGAAAGAAGAAAGTATGCAAGTATGGGTGTGTGTGTGCATGTGTGGTGCGACCACTACTCTAGGGTTTCGCGACACTAAATCATCCAAGAACACCAAATATCTATATCATCGATAATATCAAACAAATTATAGTCAAAATATATATATATGTGTGTATACGTATTCGTATACATCACCACGAACTGCGGGGGTGCTATACGCCATCCACCCGACTTCTCCCCGTAGATATAAATCTACTCACCTGGTCCTCGCTTGCCGAAATCGATGTCGCCACGCGCTTTCTTGTCTTCTCGAAGTCCTCGTGAGGGTACCTACGTATCATGACACATCGCATCGCATTAAAAACCCAATTCGAAATCGAAACGGCATACGAAAACCAAATCGGCACGCGTACCACACATAGGTCTAAACCTATCACCTACACATACAAAAATAGCCAAACCAACACTCGATGTCGATGTCCAAACGTCAAACCATCGAGAAAAACCCAAACGCACCCATTTGCGCATTCACAACCACTAATTATAATATGAAATAGGTTAGAATTCACAAAAACCTCAAACTCACTTTAAAAGCTATTTTTCCGAAAACCTAGTAAGCAAACTTTTCCATTTTAGTACAAAACTAAATGTTTTAATGATTTTAGTGGCTACAATGCTCACTAAATATCTTAACTAAGCCACCCAAACCATTACTAGATTTTAAACTTACCCATTTCCATAAATCCCAAAATTCTAGTTTGCAATTTAGCTTAAATAGTAAAATTCTAAAATACAATTTGCAAACTAGCTACTAGGTTTGATTTAACATGCCTTAAAATGATAAATTACACACTTAAACCATGTTCAAATGATATAAAACCCTAACTAGATATAAATCTCACATTTGCAATTAAATTACAAAACCTAGTTTGCTAAAAACTTAATTTGGACATTTTAAATGTTACAATTAGCAAATTAGCAATCAGATTAGTTTTAGCATAGCATTAACATGTTAATCTACTCACCACAACCATAATCTAATGATAAACACACTAATTTGATCACAAACCATTTTCTTGAATTTCCAATCATGCAATTAGAACCAATTTAAAACCTAATTAAACACTTAACAACTAAATTAAAGTAATTAACTAACAATTTACCAAAGGGTTAGAATTTATACCCAACAATTTGAAGATCCCACAAGCAAACTTAGCCCTCCAAAATTAGCTTCTTTTCATCAAGATCTATACTAGATAGGCTAAGGAAAAATGGGTAGGGTTTTGATTTGGATTTTGTGGGATTTTTGGTATTGATTTTTGGGCATTTTGTGAAGAATTTTGAGGTGAAATGAGAAGGAGAAGAGGGGAGGGGCTGTTGCAGCAGTGAAGAAGGGAAATTTCGGCTGGAATTGGGAGTGGGGGAGGAGAGAGAGGGAGGTAAAGAAAGTGGGGCAAAGTCAAGGTCAAAGAAAAGTCAAGGTCCACCTAATTCACCCATTTTCTTTTCTTTTCTTTCATTTCTTTTCCTTTGAAATCAAGTGGGGAAAAATTATGGTGGGTGCTGAATTCAGCCATGGGGAGGAGTAAGTGGGGGTGTGTGGGTGTGGGTACGGGTGTGGGGTGATGAAAAATGATAAATACAATACCCCAAATATCTATTTACGCTAAAAAAAAAGCCTTTTTTCTTCAATAATTTCTAAACCGTTTTGGCAAATGATTTCGTTCCAAAAACCACATGATAAAATTTTATTTAATGTTTTATGATGCAAAAAATTTGTTTCAACTCATTCCAATTTGTAATTTTCCCTAATTAAATGTATTAGTGACGGCTTAAAATAATAAAATAATATTTTTTTCAGAAAATTTGAAATTTCACCAGCGGCTCAATAAACACCAAATAATAGCAATTACATAGCTAGAATATGTATATTTAATTTTTATAATAAGATATTTGTATTTTGACTTTTTACAGAAAACTCCCTTATTTTACCGATTTTTCGAAATTTCACCGAAACGATTTTCAAAACGTTACACAGAGAATGCCGTTCAACATCAATTCCCAAGCTTGATTAAAGTGTTGAACATATATGAGTCCCTCTTCGTCGAACATGGGGGTCGGGGAGTTAACTTTGAGGACTTCATTGCTCGTTTCCTTCGTCCAAGCGTCATTTCATCGGAGGCTGCCAAGTTCGCGACCCTGGATGACCCCTTCGGTCTAGGTGTGGACAACCTACCGGAGAAGGATATAGATCAAAAGGGTTTTTTTCTTCCGGACTTCCCTACTATGTCATTTGCAGAAATTGTGGCCCCTGGAATGGATGAGGAGGCATTTTTCTTGGGATTTCTTGGATTGTGGCTGAGCTGGTTTGCAATCCCAATGCACTCTCATCGGATGCGGCCCTCTGTCTTTTACCCAGCCCACCGGATGGTCATCGGGGTAAAGGTAGCTGTTGGGATTGCTGGCTTGGCGCACTTATACCATGGCCTCAGTCGAGCAGCGGATGCTAATGAGCCTGGGGTACTGCATGTGGTATTCCCGATGCATTACTTTGCATCGTGGCTCGAGCTACACACAACGGGTGTCTTTGGCATGCATAAAAGGCCCTCGTTCTTTGACAAGTGCGGTTTTCCCCGCATTATACAACTGATCGGCGCATCAATTGTAACCCCATCACCGCGGAATGCCAGGGGCTTACTCCTTCGCCCTCACACCGTTGGAGCCGGTATGTCCTTTGTCGATAAGGTATTGACCATTGGAAATGTGTCTACCACTGTGACGCGGCCATTACAAGATGTCTTTAAAGATGGAGCCTCAGTTTTGACGGTTCGGGAGACCCTTCACTTATATTCCATAAGTCCGGGTTTCTTAGTCTTTAGGCAGAATGGTGTGGCAATTTTTATGAGGTATAACCCGCATCGTTTTGCCCAACAACTGGGCTACGATCAAGGGGTCCCCTTGGAAGCCTTCTTGCTGGAACCCACTGCCACTGAAGAAGGGATAGAGAACGCACTGCACCATTTCATGCGCCTGAATACGCGCTCTCATTTTTTATCAATGCGCCGGCTTATGCTCCGAGACTCCTCAATGTGTACAAAGACTGGTACAATCATGCAACAGGAGCAGTTATAAAGGAGGAAAGGCGACTGTTGGTCGATCGTAAGGGTGTGCCTCCAGGTACCGATCGCAACGCTCCTTTGGTCCCAAGGACCCCAGTAGTTGCCCCTTTAAAAGAGGTCAGAACCGGACCATCACATGCGCGAAGCCCTCCACATGACTCGTTGCTCCCTGATGTCGCAGATGCACCTGCAGCGCCCCGTGCTATGGCGGAGACAGTGGTTGTACCCTCGCCGGAGTCTGGCGTGGGTGCGGACATCGGGACCCGTCGTCCCAAAGTGGCTGCTAAACGGAAGTCGATCCCCCGTGAGCCTAGGGTTGGAGGGCAAAAGAAAAAGAAGTCGCTATTCGCTGCGGACGTCGTGTTCGGTCAGGAACCCCATGCTCCCTATGCCGAGGGCCTGATCGAATATGGGACGAACGAAGGACTAGTGATGCCACCACCGGACGATACAGACTTGGAAGCCGCTCTCGAAACTTCGGCGTGGTTGGCAAAGCGTGACGCGTGGCTGGCCAAGCTTGCGCAATCAGGTAACTATTAGTCGCCTTTTCTTTATTGCAACATATCCTCTTCATTGCCTTTGACTGACGCTTTTCTTTCTTTCCTTTCGACAGGCATCACTGATGAAGAAGCCATCGCCGCTTCTTTGAAGACTTTCCAGGAGGAGGAACGTCTTAGAGCGTCTATGGGCCTTAGTAAGTTTTAATCCATCAAGTTTCCATCTCCCTTGTGTTATGGTTGATCTAACCTTTTTCTTTTTATTGCAGAAACCTCAATGCCGTTCCCACCAAGCGACGCAGATGTTTTACCAGCTGCCGATGTTCCCGCTTCCTCTGGGCCACCGCAGGAGGTTCGTCTTGAAGAGCCGATGAAGGATGCCTTAAAGGCTCTTGAGGCATCCCTGAACGAGGATGACGACGCCTTGAAGGAGGCGTCACTAAGGTCCATCGCGACAGCTCGGGAAGAGAGGAAGCGGCAAAGGCGTGAGGCGAAGGCGCGCCGGGCTGCCTTGGCCGCGGGAGCGGGCCCCAGCACCGTCCCTCGCGCTGATACTCCATCCGAAGAGGCCCCTGTCGCCCTATCCACTGCCCGCAGGGAGGTGGCGCGCGCAGTTCGGAGCGCAAACGGTAAATCCGCTTCAGGTAATATTTCTCTCAGAGTTTTTATTATAAGGGTTTTTAATGTCATTGGTCCTTATATCCCTCATCTTGCAGGGCCGAGTCCGATCGAGGGGGAGGCGGAAACCGTTGATCCCAAAGAAGCAGAGGAGGCGGTACCTGCCGAACTCGAGCTGACGGTGGGCAACGTCGTTGTGGCTTTGGAGCCTGAGGCGGAGGTCGAGGGGCCTGCCGCCGAAAAGGTCATTGATGCCGAACCTGAAGTGGTGGCAGATGATATGATCATTATAAATGAGTCCAGGGTGGTAGCGAATGAAGCGCTCGAGGTCGGCGATCCCCCGGCGACGGTGGACGATACAACCGCCACTACTGAACCTGAGAAAGTGGTGGGTGAGGCGGCCATGATTCCCGAGGACGAGCCAGCCGCTCCTTCTCTGGAATCTGGCAATACTCCAGTCATAGCCCTCCCCATCTATGGTCCTCCGCCGTCTCCAGGTCTCGCGAGCACCGCAACGGTCCCCATCGAGTCGGGCGATGAGGTCACGGGCGGTGGTCTCATGTCGATAGAGGAGGGAGTTGCCTCTGTTTCAGCCTGGAGCTCCTCAGGTAAACCCCGAGTTGCTGCTTTTCTTTACTTTACTATCTTTTCTGACAAGTTCACCTTTTCGTAACGCAGGTGCAGCCAGTGCCGATGCCCCACTGCTCGAGGGAACGCCTTCAACGACTGCCTTGGCGGTGGTCACCTCTCAACCCTCTCTCATACCCTCGAAGATGTTGGAAGGTATGTGTTTGCGATTTATTAATCTTATCTTCCAGATGTATAATTTGTGTACTAAAGTCACACTGTTGTATCTTCCAGGAGTGCTTTTTGATCATCTCTATCAAGTGTTGCTCCCACACTTTTCCTTCCCAGCTGAATTCGCCTCTCCCACTGGTGGGGCTGGTGAGTACTGTTCCCGATTGGTAGCTTTATCTTTTCAGTGGTAGAATTATTTCTAACTCTCTCTTGTTCTGACTGCAGTGCTGCAAATCGAAGGGGGAGCAGAAAGATCGGCTGCGCCACCAGCCCTTCCGGCCTTGCCACCTGTCTCCACCGGTATAGTAAACTATCTTATCAATGACTTCCTTCATATCTATTGAATCATCATCTAATCGCATTTCGTCTTTTTCCAGCTATCGTTCCAGTCTCGATGCCTTTCGAGTCTCGCATTACAATACCGGGCGGCCCTTCCCAGTGACGTTCGTCCTCAAAAGGTGCCGCGAATAGTTTGCGCATGTTGAGCGACTACATCGAGGAACTCGACATCGAGGCTCCTGTATCTGTTGAGGACTTCGCCACGACGGTTAACCCGATGTTGGCGATATTTGCCACCTTCCATGACGAGGGCATTGTCGCCTCTTGGGTTAACTATTGTCGGGAGATCGAGGCTCGCCTTCATCAGCTGGAGTCAATGCGCCTGTCCCCCGAGACTTTGGCCTTGAGCACTCAACGGGGAGCATGGCTCGAGCAAAGCGCTTCTCATTTCCGTCATCTGGAACAAGAAGTGGCTTTGAGGCTGAAGGAGTGCCAAGATTCTTCAAGCAGAACTGCTCGCTTGCATGCCGAAGTTGAGGCGAACGCCGCCGAGGTAAAGACCGTCTTCGAGGGTCTTCTGGAGCGCATATCGAATAGGCTGAGAATAAAGCGGGCACTTGATGTCGCCGAACATGACACTCCAGGCCGTGAAGCTGCTCATCAAGCCGTCAGGGATCAGCTTGCATCCGTCGCACAGCAACGGGCCCAGGTGGAGGCGGAGTTGGCAGTGGTATCTAATCGGGAAAAGGCATGGAAGGAAGTGTACGAACAACTGATAGAGCTACTTAAGACGCTTCCTTCCCAATAGCTGCCTTTGTATCAATGTATTTGTAAAAATTTTCTTTTCTGAGTAACATGTATCCGTTCTTTGCTCTTTTGTATGATTCACCATGTATTTGATTGAGGTCAATGAATAAAGATACACACTTTCTTTTGCAATATCTTGTATGCTCTTTTGTTTTCTGCCTTTACATCATGATGTTGTCGATGAACCTGATTGGCAGACAACTTAATTTTTCCAAGAGATAGCGATGGCTTAGGCCGCAGGTTCAGATCTGCCGCCTAAGACTTTTCAATTCTATGAGCCGTGAGGGTCTCATAGAGATTTTTCTCCCTATGGATCGAGAGGATCTCATAGATGGATTTTCTCCTTAGGAATCGTGAGGATTCCTAAGTGTGGTTTTCTCTTATAAGTCGTAAGGATCCTATAAGAGAATTTTCCCTTTTACGAGTCGAGAGGATTCGTAAGCGGTTGTTTCCCTCCTCGTCGAAATTCGACTTCGGAGAGTGAGACCAGTGAATAGTATGCAAGAGACCAGTTTGGATTGACTTGCAGGGCCCCATTGCTCAAAAAGCAAGCTTTTCAATCCTTGCTGTCTGAGACTTCTTCTTACAAATTGAGACGAATCGGGGATTTGTTTGCAGTTGTAGCGGAACAGTTGACATGAGTTAAGAAGCTCTCGTCACGGAGTGTTTGTATCCGTGAGTCGAGGAGTTTGCTAGGGATTATTTGTTTCCCAAGCGCCAAGGATTATTTGTTTCCTTGGGGTTTGAAACGAGTCGAGAGTTCCTACGAGGGCACTGGTGGCTCTGCGAGTCGACGCGAATCAGAAGGCTCTCGTCAAGGAGTGTTTGTATCCGTGAGTCGAGGAGTTTGCTAGGGATTATTTGTTTCCCAAGCGCCAAGGATTATTTGTTTCCTTGGGGTTTGAAACGAGTCGAGGGTTCCCATAGAGGCTCTGGTGGCTCTGCGAGTCGACGTGAATCAGAAGGCTCTCGTCAAGGAGTGTTTGTATCCGTGAGTCGAGGAGTTTGCTAGGGATTATTTTTTTCCCAAGCGCCAAGGATTATTTGTTTCCTTGGGGTTTGAAACGAGTCGAGGGTTCCCATAGAGGCTCTGGTGGCTCTGCGAGTCGACGCGAATCAGAAGGCTCTCGTCAAGGAGTGTTTGTATCTGTGAGTCGAGAAGTTTGCTAGGGATTATTTGTTTCCCAGGCGCCAAGGATTATTTGTTTCCTTGGGGTTTGAAACGAGTCGAGGATTTCCACGGAGGCGCTGGTGGCTCTGCGGATCGACGTGGATCAGGAGGCTCTCGTCAAGGAGTGTTTGTATCCGTGAGTCGAGGAATTTGCTAGGGATTATTTGTTTCCCAAGCGCCAAGGATTATTTGTTTCCTTGGGGTTTGAAACGAGTCGAGGATTCCCACGGAGGCGCTGGTGGCTCTGCGGATCGACGTGGATCAGGAGGCTCTCGTCAAGGAGTGTTTGTATCCGTGAGTCGAGGAATTTGTTGGGAGGGTATGGTTCCCTCTTTGTTTATGCCCTTGGATTGTATACAGGGATCGATGTGATCTTAACTGTAGGGCAAAAAGTTTCATTCTTTCATTTTTTTATTCTTTCCGCGATGCTCTATCATTTCAGATTTTATATCGCGAAGGTCGCGATTGCCCAATCATTTCGGCTATTTTTCGCGGTGCCCATTCATTTCGGCTGTTTATTTTATTTTTACTCGCTGCTTTTTATTGCGAGTTGCCCAATCATTTCGGCTATTTCGCATGCATACATTTTACTTGCTGCTTTTTATTGCAAGTTGCCCTATCATTTCGGCTATTTCGTATGCATGTGCGGCTTACTGGCTTTTCGCCGTAAACCTGAACTTGGACACTGATTTCGGCATCAGCACCGCTACAACTGGGATATCGCTAGGAGCGAATCATCATTTGCTTCTGTCATTGTCGAACAAAGGAGGCTTAGCGACCAGGGTTAGGGTCCTGTCGACTAAGGCTTTTGACTTTATGAGCCGTAAGGGTCTCACAAAGCTATTTCTCCCTACAAGTCGTAAGGATCTTATAGGTGTATTTTCTCCTTAGGAATCGTGAGGGTTCCTAAGTGTTTTGTTCCTCTGTAAGTCGTAAGGATCCTACAGGAGGTTTTTCTCTTTGTAAATCGAGAGGATTTACGAGGGTTATGCGAACATATCCCCAGTCACGGGTGGACCTTGGTTAGGGAAATGTTTATTCGCGCCCGTGGATTGTATACAAGGGTCAGTATTGAGCCACTTGTAGGGCAATATCGAAAGTTGTGGGGGTTGCTTAAGCACAGGTTTAGATCTCTGTAACTTAAGACTTTCAAATCTTACGAGCCGTGAGGGTCCCATAAGAGCGTTCTCCTTACGAGTCGTGAGGATCTCGCAAGTGTATTTTCTCCTTAGGAATCGTGGGGATTCCTAAGTGTGTTGTTCCCTTGTGAATCGTAAGGATCTCACGCGGGTGGTTTCTCCTTATAGGGTCGAGAGGACCCTACAAGTGTTTCTTAACGAGGTTGTGCCCTTTCGGGTTTTCACAAACACTCGCCGGTAGTCCTGCTGTTTTTACTCACGGAGCCCTTTCGGATTTTCATCCGTGCCCATTTTGCTTATGGACTTACCGCTTTTATTTTCTTTCTTTTTTTTATTTTCTTTTTCCCTCTTTTTTTTACGAGGTCGCGCCCTTTCGGGTTTTCACGAACACTCGCCGGTAGCCCTGCTGTTTTTACTCACGGAGCCCTTTCGGGTTTTCATCCGTGCCCCTTTTTGCTTATGGACATACCGTTTTTATTTTATTTTATTTATATATATTTTTTCTATATCTCGTCAGTCTAAAGATGCTGCGGTAGTAGTTTAAAGACGTTTCGGTCTGCTATTAGTTTAAGGACATTTCGGTCCGCTGTTAGTTTAAGGACATTTCGGTCCGCTGTTAGTTTAAGGACATTTCGGTCCGCTATTGAGAAGCTGGCTACTGCTTATAAAGTTTGAGCTTAGGAAGATAGCGAGCGGACATAGTCGTCGTCATCTATCGTTGACCTAGGCTGTGGCTCATTAAGCGTAGTATTTCTTTAGGAAGCGACCGTTTATTGGTCTGAAAGGCCTTTCACCGTGCATGTCCATGAGTAGATAGGCCCCACCCTGGTAAACTTTATCTATGATGTACGGGCCTTCATAGTTCGGCTCGAATTTTCCCCGCTTGGCGCGATTGGGGATCATAGGCCTTTTGACCACTAGCACGAGTTCGCCTTGGTGGAATGTCCTCGGTCGGGGCAATCTTTCATATGAGCACATCATCTTTGCTTTATAAGCTTCCAGATTTTGTTGCGCTATGAGCCTAGCTTCATCAAGGGCGTCAAGCTCCTCAAGCCGAAGGTGAGCATTTTCTTCGTCCGTTAGCTCGTGGTGAACTGCCACTCGTAGAAAGGGTAACTCTATCTCGAGAGGGAGTACTGCTTCCGTACCGAACACCAAAGCGTATGGCGTTGTGTTTGTGGCTGTCTTGAACGTGGTTCGATACGCCCAAAGAGCTTCTTGCAGTCTCTCATGCCAGTCTTTCTTATTTCGGGACACTGTTTTCTTTATAATTTTTGTCAAGGTCTTGTTGAAGGCCTCGGCGAGACCGTTAGCTCGTGGATTATAGACTGAGGAATATCTCCAGTCTATGTTATGCTGCTGTGCGAAGCGGCTGATTTTATGACTTCGGTAGGCTGGCCCGTTATCGGAGATGATCCGCCTCGGAGTTCCAAACCGATATATGACGTGCGTTTTGAAGAAATGGAGGATATTCTCCGTCTTCACTTCTCTCAATGGTACTGCTTCTGCCCACTTAGAGAAGTAGTCAGTCGTCGCTAGGATGAAACGATGTCCTTTAGACGAGGCTGGTTCGATGGGGCCGATTATATCAGTCCCCCACATTTCGAATGGCCAGCTAGCTACCGTTGGATGCAACGGATTTGGGTGCTGGTGGATGAAGTCCCCATGAATCTGGCATGAGTGACATTGTTTCGCATATTCGATGCAGTCTTGAATCATTGTGGGCCAGTAATAGCCCATCCGTTTGATCTTCAACTTCATCTTTGGCCCTGCTTGGTGAGAACCGCAGATTCCGTCATGAACCTCCTGAACGACCCTTTCCGATTCGTCCGGTCCTAAGCATCTCAGCCACAGAGAATCGAATGACCTCTTGTATAGAGTATCATTGACGAAGGCGAAAGACAGAGCTCGTTTTATGAGTTGATGTCTTGCGGACGCATCTTCGGGCATTTGGTGGGACTTGAAGTAGCCTATAAAGACTTCCCTCCAATCCTCAACCTTCTCATGATCTTTTATTTGCAAGGTCGCTTGTTCAGTCACTCCATTCTCTTCGGGTGATTCAGAAGGTATTTCTGCGGGGGCGAGCACCCGACGACTTTGTACCAAGATTCTAACGTCATCGAGGTTCTCGTCAGCCATTTCTTTAGCAAGTTTGGCCAACGCGTCAGCTTTGCTGTTATCCGCGCGTGGTATGCTCTCCAAAGTATAGGAGGGAATTTGGGTTAGCAGTTGTTGCACCTTTTCACCGTATTTTACCAATTCCGGTTTGCATGTTTGGTAATCGCCGTTTACTTGACTAACGACCAGTTGCGAATCTCCGTATATGAGGAGGTTTTCAATTCCCATGTCAATGGCGATCTCGAGGCCTGCTATCAGAGCTTCGTATTCGGCTTCGTTGTTTGTCCTCGGTTCCGTCAGGGAGAACGCGTAGCGCATTATCCCTCCTTGTGGAGTTATAAAGATGAGTCCTACCCCCGATTTGATTATAGGGGTACTTTGTTTGCGCTTTTTCACGGAAGATGCTCCGTCAAAATAAAGCTCCCATCGGGTATTATCACCATCGATCGCATCAAACGCATGTTCGTCTGGAAGATCGCAGTTTAAAGGAGAGTCGGCCGGTATCGGGTGCTCAGCAAGGAAGTCGGCGATGGCCTGGCCTTTTACTGCTTTGAGTGGTCGATATGCTATCGAGAACTCCATTAAGAGCAAGGCCCATTTAGCGAGTCGTCCCGTCAATATGGTCTTTGACATTATATATTTGAGAGGGTCCACCTTTGAAATGAGATGGACTTCATGCGCTAATGCGTAATGTCTAAGCTTTGTTATTGCGAAAATCAACGCCAGGCAGTATTTTTCAATGGGGGAGTAATTGCTTTCTGCCCCCAGCAGCACTCGACTTAAGTAGTAAAGTGCTCTTTCTTTCCCCTGGTCATTCTCTTGTGCCCATAATGCGCCCAAAGAACCTTCAAGGGCGGCCGTGTAAAGAATGAGAGGCTTTCCCTTCACTGGAGCAGCCAACACTGGAGGGTTTTGCAAATACTGCTTGATCTCATCCAGTGCGCCTTGGCATTTGTGATCCCAAATGAATGGGGTTCCCTTCTTCATCAGGTGACTGTAAGGACAGCACTTTCCTGAAAGATTGGCTATAAATCACCGTATGTATGCGAGATTCCCTTGGAGAGACCGCAACTGTTTGAGAGTCCTCGGCGGAGGCATTCCAATGATTGCCTTGATCTTGGACGGATCTATTTCGATACCTCGGTGTCGAACAATGAATCCCAGGAATTTGCCCGAGGAAACCCCGAATGCACACTTCAGAGGGTCCATCTTCAAGTTGTATTGTCGAAGACGTTGAAATACGGTCTTCAGATGCTCGAGATGTTCCTCATATGATTTGCTTTTAACAACGAGGTCGTCGATATAGCATTCAACGATTTCGTGTATAAGGTCATCGAAAATCTTCGTCATGGCCCTTTGGTAGGTTGCACCGGCGTTCTTTAAACCGAAGGGTATCACCTTGTAACAGAATATTCCCAAAGGAGTCCGAAAAGCCGTATGTTTCTGGTCTTCAGGATGCATTTTTATTTGATTATATCCTGATGAGCCGTCCATGAATGAGAAAATCTCATGTGTGGATGTATTGTCTATCATCGGTTCGGTGACTGGTACTGGGAAATCATCCTTCGGGCAGGCTTTGTTGAGATCCCGAAAGTCCACGCATATGCGCACCGTCCCATTTTTCTTCATCACTGGGACGATATTAGCAATCCATTCAGGGTATTGAACCTCCTGGATAAAGCCGGAGTTTATCAGCTTTTTGACTTCAGCGTTGATGCTCATCTCGAGCTCAAGCCGCATTCTTCTCGGCGCTTGTTTGACTGGCTTGACACTCGGGGATATTGCCAGTTTATGTACAGCAACTTCTGGATCAAGTCCCGGCATCTCGGAATAGTTCCATGCGAAGCAATCTTTATGCTGTACAAGGACGTCCTTTAACGCAGCCACCTTTTCTTCAGACAGCAGCTCGCTGACGAATGTCGGTCGCGGATCGTTTATCGTCCCCAACTCAATTTTCTTGAGGTTATCTGCAGTGGTATGTATTCCGTCCTCCAGTTCTTTCGGAGCTGAGGGAAATTCTGAGATCACCTCTTCATTGCTGTTTTCGAGGCACCAGGGAAGGCTGTCCATGTTCTCGGATTCTTCTTGTAGTATTGTTATCATGTGACAGGTACGAATTCGCTTCCAATCCCAATGTGGAACTGGTTTTTCTTTCGTGGCCTTAGGCTCGTGCTTTTGCGGTGGTGCTACCCTCCAGTTGTTGGACAGAGCGAATTTACCAAGCTGATATTGATCTTCGACCCAATTCTTGAAGGTGAAGCAATCTTCAAGAGGATGACCTACTACTCGATGGTAAGAGCAATAGTCCGGGTGTGAGGCTTCGCCTGCTTGTTCAGGGTGTTTAGACTCCGGCAGCGCGAGCATCTGATGTTTTAGAGCAAGTTCAAATATCCTCCTTGTCTTATTTCGAGGAAAAGAGTATGCTCGACTCATTTTCTTCATGAGGGATAGATCAATAACGCTCGACTCCCGCTTGCGTGGCTTCTTAGCCCTGCTTTGTTGTTGTTGAGTGCCTTTTTGGCCTTTCGACTTATTTCTGCTTTTGAGCTGAGCCTTCTTTATAACAGGTTGACAAGAAGTGGCATTTTCATCCTTTACGGCCTGTTGGAGAAGGCGTTGCGTTTTGGCTTTCTCGTAGATGGCCGTCTCACGGTTGTGATCATCTCGGACTTTTTGACCAGCTTTCTTTATAAGTCTGTCCATTTGTTCCTCGAACGACGGACTGGGCTCTCTTGCATCTGGAACCTTCACTGGTTTAGGATTAGCGTCCTCCCATTGAGCATCCGCTTCTTCATCAAGGTCATACACGACGTAGCAGCCGGGTAGTAACTCTCGTTTCTTTGACCGGATGTATCCAAGCCCTCTCGTTTCCATTCTCCCATTAGGCAGTTTGCGTTGAGTCCCGGGAACGTTCCAGACCCTGTCATAGAATTTGGCCTCTCTAACGGTCTGTTTGAAGGATATCCCCTGGCGTTTCAGCAGCTTCTTCAAACCCTTTGTATAATATCTGGGAAGACGGATAGGCTGAAGCCTGTCGAGCGCAGGATCTGCGCCATGCCAGATTTCTTTTTTCACCTTGGTTTCTTCAGAGCGGTAAAACAGAATTGCTTTCTCGTTTTCTCGCCTGGGATGTAGAATGTCCGCAGCTCTTCTATACTGTAGATATTAAGTGCGTCCAGTTCTTTATGATGTTTAGGCAGCACCATGGCGACTTGCAGACTTTGCTCTTCGTCAGCGGAAGCTTGTATTGAAGGTCGAGCAGAGAATACGACATGGACCTCATCCTCCGAGTCACTACCAAAGACCAATGTAGGAGTGGGCGGTCCTGGCTTGTTATGTTGGGGCGGACCCGAATAAACGATCTCCTCTTCTTCCTCGGTATCACTGCCGAAGACAGGGATGGTGGCGTTAGTTTTATTTTCCGGCTTGTGACACTTCTCCGTGTCTTCGAAATCCGGCAAGAAGTATTTGGCATCTTCGTATTTGCAGACCTCGTTCACAGAGAACGGGTTCAGTTCTCCCGTCACGGTATACTCGAAACCATCCTTAAAATACTTCATATACTGATGTTGTGTAGAAGGGATGATGTTGTACTCGTGTAACCATGGTCGGTCGAGCAAAGCGTTATAGCATGTCTTGGCATCTGTGACGTGGAACTTAATGTCCGTGACGAGTAGTCCGAAGCGTAGCGTCAGTATCACAGATCCAAGAGTCTTTGACGATTGGGAGTCGAACCTGGATATGGTGATCTTGTCCCGAGCAAGGTGCTGGACGCTCATGCAGATTTCCTTCAACACCCGCACGTTGAGTAGGTTAACAGACGACCCGTTATCGATCAGGATTTTGCCTATCTTTATATCATGGCAGTATCCCGAAACATAGAGAGGGCGATTGTGTTCGCAAGTCCCAAGTAGAAGGTCTTCATCGCCAAAAGTAACATCAGCCGTGTGTACTTCCTCTAACTCATCCTTCATCTTTTCCTCGGCCAGGCATGCTTGGAATTGTTCCGGGTCTTGGAGTGCCTTAATCAACGAATCTCTTGCCTCTTTTGATAGCAAAAGGGCGTCAAGAATGCTGAGCTGTGAGGGCAGCTTCCTCAGATGTGCTAAGACATTGTAATCCACCTTATTCTTCTTTGGTGGGTTCTTAGCGGTTAACTCTTCCGCAACTTGGTCATCGAGAGTAATATCCTCAGAGACCTTTTCTTTCCCTTTATCTTTTCTGTTCAAGGGTCCGAGGTTCTTTTCAGGCAGCGTCCGATTCCGCAGCCGGATATTTTCGCAGACCTTCGGTTCTTCTTCTTTTCCTGAAGCGGACTCTTTAAAGAGAGGGGCAAGTTCTAGCTCTTCATCAGAATCACTCCCGAATGTAGGCACTTATGATCCACCGGTGTTAACCATGCGACAATCGCCAACAGTTCTTTTAAGCCCTTCGGTCGTATTTCTCTGCTCCCGACGAGTTTTACGTTTTTCCCACTTAAAGCGTTGTCGATGAGCAACGTATCCTTGCCACCATCTATCGAAAGATTTGCACTCTTGAGTGGGGTGCGAAATCCTCTGATGATATAAGCAATACGAGGGGTGCGTTTCAACTTCACCGGCGATGTTTCCTTCAGAGGATGGTAGCTTCATGCCCATTGATATGGCTTTAGCGAACTTTTTCCTCATCCTGAGTTGGCTTTTGTCGGTAGTGGAGGTGTTTTGCTCCAGCGGGATTGTCTCAGCTCCTTCATCAAGTCGCTGGCGCTTGGCCCTTTCAAGTATAGCCGCCTCGCGCTCCCGATCAGCTTTACTTTTCAACCGAGCTTCATTAAGGAGTGCGTCAATTACTTCATCTGATGGCCCTAGAACTTTTGGTTCAGGATCTGCCCCCAGCTTTTCAGTGCAAGGAATCTCCTCATCATTCGTGCTCGAATGGGAAATCATATGACAGCTCGCCATATATTCCTCGGATTCATCTGACGAACTTTCTCCCTCATCTTCCTCTTGAAAGACATGGCTGAGGAACTCTTGGAATGTAATGGGGGTTCGTGCCTTCTGATTGTATTCCTCCAACGCGTCAATTTGCTTTTGTAAGTCCGTGCGCTTGTCGCTAGGCTTCACAGGCTTCTTAGATTTCTTCTTCTTCTTTTTCGAAGATTTTGACGGCTGGTTATGAGTGTTTGGGCCACTTCCACCAGTCTTTTGAATCGGACGAGGTTTTAGCATTCCCTCCATAATTTGTGGCTCCAATGGGTTCTTCCACTTGACCGCTGGACATGTCTGAAGATCGTTTAGCATCCTCTTTGTCTTGGCTGATAATACGACCTCCCAAGGAGCTTCTTCGATGACGGAGCATGTTGCCCCTGACGTATTCATCCCCTTAGAGGTGTGGGGCTGCGGGGGATTCACCTTCCATTTGTCAGATAACGCGAATTTGCCCTGTCGGTATTGGTTTTCAAGCCAATTCTTGAAAACGTAGCAATCTTCGATCGGGTGGCCTAGTACTCGATGATAAGGGCAGTAATTAGGCTCGTTGACGTCACTTGGTTGCAACGGTCGTTTTGGATCCGGCAGATTTATGAGTCTGTTGTGCAATGCTAGCTCGAATAACCTCCTCGTTTTATCGCGGGGGAAGGAATAAGGACGTCCCATCCTATCCTCAAGGGGTACGTACGGGCGCGTATTGTTTGGACGAGCAACCGGCTTCGAGTCGCTCGGTTGTTGTTGAGCATTAGCGACAACGATCGCTTTTCCCTTTCCTTTGTCATTTCGGGAATCCGGCTTTGGGAGAGGGGGTTTATGGCCCATCTGGTCCATCTGCGCTAGTTTGTCAATCAAAGCCTGGAAGGTAGTCGGCTTGAAGAACATCATAAACTGTGAGATGGTTGCTTGTGGATCAAGGGTTCCAACAAACATTCCCACCGCAGGGGCTTCTTCTATGCGCTGCTCACACTTCGACCATAGATTACGCCACCGTATAGCGTACTGAACCCATGTCTCGCCGGGTTTTACCCTAGCGTTAATCAGTGCCGTCATCGGGGTACGTTCACTGGCACTTGCAAAGCGTTGGGTAAACAGCAGCTCCATTTCCGTGAAGGTTTTAATAGAATCATTAGGGAGTTCAGAGTACCACTCGAACGCCATATCTGATAGACTTCCAACGAACTGGCGGAGCAAAAGCTTGTCATCGCCGCCGGTGTTACCGCAAAGCGCCCTGAACTGGGCAACATGCTGATGGGGATTGCCGGTCCCCTTGTAGACATGGAACTTGAGAATTGTGTAACCCGGCGGGTACTTGATTTGGTCATACCAGCCTGGATATGGCCGTCCCGTTTTTACGACGTGGCCGGCTGCTTCGGCCGCATGATGAACCCTTATTTGCTGGGCTATGTATTCGTCCAGATCAGTTTTAGAGATTGTATCCTCTTTAGTCGTTGATAGAATGGGCTGAGGATTCGATGTCTCTCCCCTATCGTCACCAAGGACGATCGGAGGTTCTTCATTCGGGGGATCTTGTTGTATCATCATCCCTATCATATCCTGGAAGAGGAGGCCCATACGCTGTATGTTGGCCGCTTGTTCAGCAGCCTCTTTGTCCTTCTTTTCCAATATTCGGCGAAGGAACTCGGCGTCGGTCTCTTCATCTCGGCGCTCATCTAAGGATGCTTCAGGGTTTTCTTTTGGCTCTGTAAGCACGGCCATAGCATTCATCATCTCCTGAAGCTTTTGTTGCTGCTCCTGAGCCTTGGTTACTGATCGGGTGAGCGGTCGGTGACCCGTAGAAGTGCGGCTTTCCTCCTTTCCAGAAGTCATATAAACCGTATGAACTGTTATGCCCCCTGACTTGGGGCGTTTAGGTTCACCGCTTTTAGACTTTGCCATTGACGCGGGGGTTTTCTCTGGCCTCCTCCTTTTATGGGCCGTTGAGGTTGAAGGAACCATTGTAGGGGGCACCCTAGCAGCTGCTGTCCCCTGCCGTTTAATGGGACAATCCTTGTCTTTTTCCACCTTTGCCTTTTTCTGATGACGAAAGTGGTCCGGGTCAATCACGGAGTCTTGAACCCTACGCCAAACCTTGTATATTTTTGACGACAGCCGTTGAGGGGGCTGTTCCAGCTTTGTCTCTGGAGCTTTGTCTATAGGCGGAGGAGATCTTTTCAATGTAGCGGTTGGAGAGTTCTTCCGTACCCTTCTCAACAGCTCAAAGCTGTTCCCAGTTGGAACAGCAGCGTTGACTTCCACCACTGGAGCCGGTGGAGTTAGCTCTGAAGGAGAGTTGCCCCCTGCCTTCCTCACTCGTTGCCAATGGCGACGTCGTGCACGACGAGCCATCGGGATTGGTTTGTAATTTGAGATAGTTTCTTTTTGCCCCCTGTTCGAGTGTGGGGTGACTGCTGATGTCAGCCTATCGAAGACTGATGCCTTTTGACCAGCAAGGGCAGGAATGGGAATCTTCAATCTTGCGAAGACCGACTCTTTGACGGGAGAAGCCGCTTTAACAACTTCCTGAGCAGTGGCCGTTGCCCTCTTTGGGACGGCCACTCTATGATTCTGATCCAGCCTAGCGAAAACGGAGGCTGTTGGTTTGGTAACGGGCGACCCGTTGACAGGGGCCGTCGTAGCAGTGAGCCGGTCGAAGACCGACTTCTTGTTCGCCTCTGGTGCAGGTATCGGCATAGAGAAGTTTGTCGGTGGGATCATGGTCCCGAAGAATAAGCCAGTGGTGGCTTGGGCCACCTGGTCTACTGGCAGAGTGAGGAAAGAGGCCGCTTGGGGCCCATATGCTACACCTCTAGGTGAGGTGGAGCGTTTGTTGCAGTGGCACTTCGAGCAGTTGGTGCAATTAGAGGCCATTGAATCTTGAGTTCTCTGCTAGGCAAGAGACCAAATCTTAGTAACCTGAACTCCGAAGGCAACCATTTAACAAACTGCGATTGGTTCGCGAGGACGACACACGAAGTGTGGAGTGGAAAGAGGAAGAGGTCCCACCGGGCGTGCCAGAATTTGTTCCCCTCCGAACGACCGCCGAGACTTTGCGTCTCGCCTGAGATTCGGGGCAGATGCTATATGGTTTTATCCGTCTACCTCTCCGAAGATTCCAAGTTGATTTATGGCGCCGTATATCGGAGGTTTAGACGGATGCGGCCGATGTAGCAGACTTCGTCAGATTCCCCCTCAGGGTGAGGGGTTTTTGATTGTGGGGACGCTCTTCCCTGCAGGCGCAAGCCCCTGCAGTTAATTACGCTACCGCATCACGGCAACAACTTTCTCCTTCTCCAGAGTTTCACTCCGTGTCGTGGGTGTTTGTTTTGTTTGTGGTTGCCCGTGGATTGTATACGGAGACTGAGTAATGCCGTCGCCCGTAGGACGTGGATTAGTCCAAATCCGTATTTATTTAGATTTGGGTTTGGTGTTTTTTTTTTTTAGTTTAAGGATGTGTTAGTCGCGTTGCGGCTAAGATCAACTTAAACGTTCGCCAAGGATACGTTAGTCCTATTTTGGACTAAGATCGACTTGAACGGGATCGTTTAGATCCGAAAGAAGAGCAATTGGCTCTATTGTTCTAGTTTAGAGACGTGGTGGTCCATGTTCCAGTTTAGGGACGTGGTGGTCCGTCATTAGTTTAGGGACATTTCGGTCCGATATTAGTTTAGGGACGTCTTGGTCCAATATTAGTTTAGGGACGTCTCGGTCCACGAGTTTAAGGATCCCGCAGTCCATATGGGTGTGTGGTCGTTGGGACCCGTCACCTCTTTGACGTCGTTGAGGAATTACAACGATGGATATCAAAGGAGTTCGGAGATGTACCCTCGAACCGGATGTGGATTGGTTTAGGAGAGCCATTCTGCTCAGTTAATTTAATTTAAGGACTTATGGCCAAAATTGGGCTAAGTCCAGCTTCAATATATTTTTTTTTGTCTTCGGCCTGTTCTAGGGCTTTACCCCCTTTTAGTAATGCACTGCATTATTCTTGTTTTGATTGGGCTCAGCCTTTTATAAATGATGCAGAGCATCTATTTTGTTTGGGCTCTGCCCTTTTTTTTAAAAATGCATAACATATTTGATTGAGCCTGTTAGGCCTTTTAATTGGGCTCTGTCCCTTTTCTTTATGATGCAGCGCATCTGTTTTAATTTGGGCTCTGCCCTTTTCAAAGTAATGCGTTGCATTTTGTTAGGACTATTAGGCCTTCTTTAATTGGGCTTGGCCCTTTTTGTAAGCAATACAGTGCATTCGTCAGGCGCTTTGCGCTAAGTAATGAGCGCAAGCTCATATGATGATAACACGTGTCATGCTCTGGTGAGCGCAAGCGCAACAGCGCAGTGCGCTGCGCTAGTGCGCTGCTGACACGTGGCGCACTCTCAGCGAGTTGCGCCAATTCCAGAGAGCAAAGCTCTATCTTAAGAGCGCGTAGCGCAAGTTGTTCTACAGCTAACACGTGGCGCTCTCTCAAGAGCGCAACAGCGCAGTTTGGAAGTGCAAAGCACTATTTTTTTTTTATCTTTGATCAAATTAGAATCAAAGAAAAAATAAATTTTTCTTTCATTTCAAGAACCAGAGGTTCATAAAAGTGCAAAGCACTATTTATTTATTTATTTTTCTGTTTTAAAGAACCCGTGGTTCATAAGAAGTGCAAAGTACTATTTATTATATGAAGATCATTGATCTTGTTTTTAGATCAATGATCTATTAGAGGAAATTTCTTCTCCCTTATAAAGGTTTTTTTACCTCTTCTTGAAATTTTTCTCAGAGTTCTCTCTGTTTGAAGCTCTTGATTTTTTTTTTCAAAAAAAAAATGTTCATCCCTTTGAATTGAGGCTTAGGGTCCTTTTTATAGTGCCCATAAGTTTGTTGAATTTGTTAAAGAGATCTTTCTCAGAGTGATTTGGGGAATTTTCCCCACCGTTGGATCTTTGATCCAAGGGCTTCTGTTTTACAGAAGATAATCTTCTTGTTTTAACAAGAACAGAAAGATTTCTTTAAAAATCTTTAATTCTGTTTGGCGCAGATGCCCCAGCGCGTGACACGTGTCGCGCGGCGCAGAGCGCAGCGCAACTGCGCTAGCGCATCTGCGCTGACACGTGTCGCGCGACGCAGAGCGCAGCGCAACTGAAGCGTTGCTTCATAAAAAATAGAGCTTTGCTCTGATTGGGCGCGCCTTCTTGGGCGCTGCGCTGACGTATTAGCGCCTGACACGTGGCGCGTTGCGCCCGAGACTTGAAGCGTTGCTTCAAAATTTTGAATTTTGAATTTGAACAGAGCTTTGCTCTGATTGGGCGAAACATGGTCGTCGGGACCCGTCACCCTTCTGACGTCGCTGAAGGATTACAACGATGGGTGTCAGAGGAGTTCGGAGATGTACCCTCGAACCGGAGGTAAATTGATTTAAGAGAGCAATCTTGCTCAGTCAATTTAATTTAAGAACTTATGGCCACGATTGGGCTAAGTCCAGTTGACAATGTTCAACGTTTTATCTGCTTTTGCATTGCATTTCTTTTTATTTTTTATTTGGGCTTTGTCCAGAAAGGATGCAAAGCATCAATTTGTTTTGGGCTCTGCCCTTTATAAATGATGCAGAGCATCAATTTGATTTGGGCCCTGCCCTTTTATGCTTTGCAATATATTTTGGCCTGTTAGGTCTTTTTGACTTGGGCCTGACCCTTCAAGTAATGCATTGCATTTGTGCAAAGCACTAAGAATTTTTTAGATTCAAGAACAGAAGTGCAAAGCACTTTTTAATCTCTTGATCCAAATTTAGATAAAAAAAAACAAGTTTTTCCTTGTTTTTCCTTATTGCAGAGAACCAAAGGTTCATAACAAGTGCAAGACACTATTTTTATTTTATTTATTTATTTATTTATTGTTGAAGATCAATGATCTTGTTCTTAGATCAATGATCTGTTCATAAGAGAATTTTCTCTTCTTTTAAAGGTTTTTACCTTTTTTTTGTATTCTCAAGAAGTTCTCCAGAGTTCTCTTCTCTTTTTTTTTAGCAAGATGTTGATGCCTTTGAATTGAGCTCTAGGGTCCTTTTTATAGTGCCCATAAATTAGTTAAATTTGTTAAGGAGATCTTTCTCTGAGTGATTTGGGGAATTTTCCCCACCGTTGGATCTTTGATCCAAAGGTCTCTGTTTTACAGAAGAAAATCTTCTTGTTTTTAATAAGAACAGAAAAGATTTATTCTGTTTTGCGCAACTCCCTTAGCGCGTGACGCGTGTCGCGCAGCGCAGCGCTTGCGCATCTGCGCAGACACGTGTCGCGCAGCGCTTGCGCAGACACGTGTCGCGCGATGCTGCGCTTGCAACTGCGCAGACACGTGTCGCGCAGCGCTTGCGCAACTGCGCAGACACGTGTCTCGCAGCGCAGCGCTTACGCAACTGAAAGTTGTTTCTTTTACTTTTACTTTTTTTTAAAAGAGCCCTGCTCTGATTGGACGCACCGCCTTGGGCGTTGTGCTGTCGTATCAACTTCTGACACATGGCGCGTTGCGCGCAACGCACGGTATTTGAAGCGTTGCTTCAAAATTTGAATTTTTTAAATTTAAACAGAGCTTTGCTCTGATTGGGGAAACAAATGCCCCCCCCACCGTTGCGCTCACATGGCGCGCACATGAGTGTAGCGGTGGCAAAACCTCAGCCTTTGGATCAACTGATAAGTTGAAGGGGCGCAAGCACCTATAAATAGGACCCTTGGTCCTTAGAAAATTCTTACAAGTTTTAAGAATTTTGATTCTCAGAGCCTTGATCCTGCCTAAGAATTTTCAGAGCCTTGCTCTTGTTCTTTTCCCAAGAACTTCAAAGTTCAGAACTTAGAATCACTCTAGGTAATTTAAATTAAATTAAATTTAATTAACAGAGCCTTGCTCTTATAGACCTTTGATCTAAAGGAAAACCCCTTTAGAGTTTCATCACCAGAGCCCTGCTCTCAAAAACTTACAGATCTACAGAGATCTTGTCCATGGGTTTTAACCCATGAACAGAGCTTTGCTCTTGGATCAAATGTAGATCTTTTTAGATCTGAAAAAATGAAGAATTTTTCATAAGTTTCCATGGATTCTTCAATATTCCAAAATTTTAATTCTTTTAAGTGTGTTAACAAAATTTGATGGATCTTTCCATTATTACCAAAGAGCTATGCTCTTTTGAGGAATCTTGTTCCCCTGAGACCAGAGTTTGACAAATGTCACTCTGTGACAGAGCTTTGCTTTAAAAGAGGAGATTTTCTCCTTGTCTCTAGGGATTTCCCATCAATGAGGATATTCTTTGTGGATCTTTTTCCATGAATTGACAGTCTCATCTAATGATGGGATTGTCTTATTAAATGATGCACCGTCATCCAGATTTTGTGGGTCCCCCTTTTGGTCCCCTACCCACTGTATCACAGTGTGGAGTAAGATTTTAAAATGCCAAGCGTTAGAACACTAAACGGTTATTTTTGTCTTTCCACAGGAAACATGTCTGACGACTTGTCTTTCCCCTTTGTTCGCTCGGAAGGAGGGTTCCCTCATTCGCCAGTGGACCGGGTGGCGCTCGCTCTTATTAAGGATCATGACCCCGAGTGCAAAAAACTCCACCTGTGGGGGAGGTGGTACAGCCAGATCATCCAGGGTCGCCGCAGTTTCAGTTTTGCCACGCCGTCTGAACCCATAACTCCAATCCCCTATGCCGACGAACCTCCAGCAAAGTATACCGTGTAGGTTAAAAATTGGAATTCGGATGACCTCCTCCAACCCGCAATTGGTGCTATTCCCATGCAACCGCCGCCGGCAATAGATATTTTAGGAAGGCGAATCTGTCAGGGTGAAGCACGCCCTTGGGGACAGGCTTATAATATTGGGTTGGTGCCGCGACCGCCCGCCGGATACTTGCAGTGGGCCCGATACATCTTATCGGCGAAAAGGACTCATCTAATAAAGATTGGGTTGTATTCGGCCATCTACGTCTCGCTCTTCGAGTACCTTCTCCTCCAACGTGGTGGATCAAAGCCTTTATCGAACAATGGAATATCCCTACCCACACTTTCTTGATGGCAGATAGGGAGGTCTCAATTTCCTTGGAGGAGTTTGCCGAGCTTTTGGGTTTACCGATGAGGGGGGAACATTACGAGGAGTTGCTACCTCCTGATGAATACGTTTTTGTCACAAAGCCGCTGGTGTTTGACCTAACTCCGGAAAACGCCGTCCAGCATCAGTATCCGGGCCTGGTGAAGATGCTGGAGATCTACGAAGGACTCCATCTGGAATTGGGTGACCGGGGCGTCAGTTTCGCAGATTTTATTGCCCGCTTCATTCGCCCGGAGCTCCTATCAGAGCGGAGTGAGAAGTTTGCCCAGCTCGATGACCCTTTCGGCTTCAGCTTAGACCGCCGACCCACATTGGAGGATGACCGCAAGGACTTTTATATCCCCGGCGCCGCCGTCGTCCCTTTCTCAGAAATCGCCGTCCCGGGCATGGATGAGGAGACCTTTTTTATTGGGTTCTTGGGTTTGTGGCTGTGCAGCTTTGCGCTCCCCATGCACCCGCGTCACATGCGGCCCTCCGTCTTTTACCCAGCGCATCGGATGGTGGCTGGTTTACAGTTATCGGTAGGGATCGCCGGGCTGGCCTACCTTTATAAAGGACTTAGCGTAGCGGCGGACGCTAGTGAGCCGGGGGTGCAGCCCGCTAACTTTCCGACGCATTATTTCACCTCCTGGATGGAAATGCACGTGCAAGGGGTGTTCGGTGTCCATAAGATCCCTCCGTTCTTTGAGAAATGCAGACTCCCGAGAGTCATGCGGTTGGTCGGCGCTTCAATTGTGTTTGCACCCCCACGGGAGTCTAGGGGCTGCTCCTTCATCCACATCTGGTCGGAGCGAAGATTTCCTTTGTGGATAAGGTTATAACCATAGGTTCAGAGACTGCTAAGTCAGTAGTGCCACTGCGCGATGATTTCAAGGACGGGGCTTCCGTATTGAAGGCTCGGGAAATCCTCCACCTCTACTCCATTCGGCCGGGCTATCTAGTGTTTAGGCAGAATGAGACCGCACTTTTCATGAGGTACAACCCGCACCGGTTTGCTCAGCAATCGAGCTACAACCAAGGGATCCCGCTGGAAGCTTTCTTAGGAAAGCCTGTGGTCAGCCGAGAGGGGATGAAGAATGCAATACACCATTTCACACGGCTTAACACGGGTTCCTATTTCTTCATTAGTGAACCCAGCTGTGTCCCTAAGATGCTTAACACGTACGTGGCTTGGTATGCGCATGCGATGGGCCCAATTATCTTAACGGAGAAGCGTATACTGGTTGACCGTAGGGGTGCGCCTCCTGGCGGTGATCGCAAGGCCCCCTTGCAACCAAGGATCCCGGTCATTCCTCCGTTGAAAGATGCCGGAGTCGACCGACCACGCGTGTTGAGTCCCCCGCGTGGATTGCCGCTGTCTGCTACCGTGAATGCACCACAGGCGCCCCGTGTTCCTATGAAGATGGTTAGTGTAATATCGCCAGAGTCCGGCGTAGGAGCGGATATCGGGACCCGCCGCCCCAAGGTGACTGCCAAGCGCAAATCAATTCCAGGTGCATCTAGAGCTGGCGGGCAAAAGAAGAAGAAGTCGATCCTTTCTCTCGACGCGATCCTGAATTTAGAGCCTGAGGCCCCTCTTACCAAAGGAATAAGTGAATATGGCAGCAATAAGGGATTCTTGGTAGACCCTGCAGACACCAATTTGGCGGCCGCTATTGCAGCTTCTGAGCGATCAGCAAGGCTCGAAGCGATGTTAAGCAAACTCACGGAGTCAGGTGATCCTTAGCCGCTTTCCTCATCATTTCATCGCATTTTTTTATCATTATTCTTGACTAATACTTTTCCCATTTTCAACAGGTGTCTCTACCGAAGAAGCTATTGCTGCCTCTTTGAAAACCTTCCAAGAGGAGGAGGAGAAACGTGCTCTAGCAGGCGTTGGTACGTTCCACCCCTTTTTCTTTCATCAGAAAAATTTGTTATCACTTCTGATGGTCAACTTAACCTTCTTCCTTTGTTTCTTTGTAGGGGCTATCTCAGTTAATGCGGGGATCCTTCCCAAGTCTGTTATTGACGTCCCGGTCTCGTCGGGGCTGCTGCAAGAGCCTCGACTTGACAAAACGACGAGGGATGCCTTGAAAAATTTGGAGGCATCCCTACTCACGGACGAAGACACCTCAATGAGAGAGGCTCTGGTGAGGTCCGTCTCAATGGCCCAGGAGGAGAGAAAACGGTTAAGGCGCGAGGCGAAGGCGCGTCGGACTGCTTTGGCTATGGGAGCAGGCCCAAGCACCGTCCCTCGGGCAGATACTCCTTCCGAAGAGGCCCCTATCGCCCTATCCACTGCTCGCCGACAAGTGGCGCGCGCCGTTCGAAGCGCAAATGATAAGTCCACTTCAGGTAACATTTCTTTCAGAATTCTTATTGTGAGAGTTATAATGTCGACGGTTCTTATATCTATTATTTTGCAGGGCCAAGTCCGACCGAGGGTGAGGCGGAGACCGTTGAACCTAGGGGAATAGAGGAGGCGGCTCCTGCCGAACTCGAGCCGACAGTGGGCAACGTTGAGGCCATGGAGCCTGGTGCGGAGGTTGAGGGGCCTATAGCTGAGAAGGTCGTTGATGCCGAGCCTGAAGTGGCGGCAGATGAAACGATCATTACAACTGAGTCCGGGGTGATGGCGGACGAGGCACTTGAGGCTGGCGACCTCGTGGTGACGGTAGATGAGCCGATGGGGATAGAGGAGCCCGAGGAAGTAGCGGGTGAAATGGGTACGACTCTTGGGGAAGAGTCAGCCGCTTCCTTCCAAGAGTCCGGCAACGCTCCCATCATTGCCCTCCCCGTCTACGATCTTCTGCCGTCTCCTGGTCGCGCGAGCACGACGACGGTCCCTATTGAGTCGGGTGATGAGGTTACGGGTGGTGGCCTCATGTCGATGGAGGAGGGAATTGCCTCAGTTTCGGCCGGCAGCTCGTCGGGTAAACTTCGAGTTACCATCATTCCCTCTTTTTTTTTTACATATCTTGCGATCTTTTCTAACAGTTCTGTCTTTGTTTTTAACGCAGGCGCGGCCAACGCCGATGCTCCATTGCTCGAAGGAGCACCGTCAATTACTGCCTTGGCGGTGGTCACCTCCTAGCCTTCCCTTGTGCCATCACGGATGTTGGAAGGTATGAATTTGCGATTCATTAGTTTATCTTTTAACCGCATAACTTATGTACTAATGCCGTACCACTGTGTCTTTTCAGGAGCGCTATTTGATCATCTATATCAAGTGTTGCTTCCACACTTCTCCTTCCTATCCGAACTCGCTTCTCCCTCTAGTGGTGCCGGTGAGTATACTTTCACTTTGATGACTTTATTTCCCCCCCTTTTTTAGCAATGGGATGATTTCTGACCTTTCCTCTTCCTTATTGTAGTGCCACGAATTGAAAGAGGGGACGCAAGACCTGCCACGCCACCGGCCCTTCCAGCTTTACCATCTGTTGCAGCTGGTATAGTAAATTTCCTTTTTGACGATTCTTTAACATCTCTTGAACCATCGTCTAACCATGTTTTGTTTTGCAGCTATCGTTCCGGCTCCGGTCCCTCTTGAGTCTCGTGTCCTTTCACCGGCAGGCCCTTTCTTGAAACGTCTATCTTCAAAGGGTGCCGTGATGAGTTTGGGCATGCTGAGCGGGTATATCGAAGAGCTTAACGCGGACGCTCTCCCTTCTGCCGCAGATTTCGCTGTGGAAGTTAACCCAATGTTGGCGGCGCTCGTAAACTTTCACAACGAAGGCGTCGTTGAATCTTGGGTTAACCACTGCAGGGAGGTCGAGGCCTGCCTACATCGGCTGGAGTCGACGCGTCCTTCTCGTGAAGTTTTGGCCATAAGCACCCAACGGACAGCTTGGCTCAAGTAAAGCGCTTCTTATCTCCGCCATTTGGAGCAGGAAGCAGCTTTAAGGTTGAAGGAGCGTCAGGAATCTTCAAGCGCAACCGCTCGCCTGCGCGCTGAAGTTAGGACGAATGCTGTTGAGGTGAAAGCCGTCTTTGAAGGCCTTCTGGAGCGTATCTCTAATGGGCTAGCACTGAAGCGGAAGCTCGATGCCGCTGAACGTGATGCCCGAGGCCAAGAAGCAGCTCAGCAGGTCGTTGGGGAACAGCTCGCATCCTTCACGCAGCAGCGGGCTCAAGTAGAGGCCGAACTGGCGGTGGCGGCTGATCAAGAGAAGGCGTGGAAGGAAGTACGCGAGCAGTTGATAGAGCTGTTCAAGAAGCTTCCTTCTCCCTGAATATTTTGTATCATTTACACACTTGTAATTTGTATATAGTATATATACATTCTCTGTTCTTTATACGATTCACCTTGTATTTTGATTGAATTTATGAATAAAGATACACATTCCTTCTTGCAATGTCTTGTACTATTTCTTTGCTTTCTCCCTTTTCATTATGATGTTTTCGATGAACCTGATTGGCGGATAACTTAATTTCTCCAAGAGATAGCGATGGCTTAGGCCGCAGGTTCAGATCTGCCGTCTAAGACTTTTCAACTCTATGAGCCGTAAGGGTCTCATAGAGACTTTTCTCCCTACGGATCGAGAGGATCTCGTAGGTGGGTTTTCTCCTTAGGAATCGTGAGGATTCCCAAGTGTGGTTTTCTCTTATAAGTCGTAAGGATCCTATAAGAGAATTTTCCCTCTTACGAGTCGAGAGGATTCGTAAGCGGTTGTTTCCCTCCTTGTCGAAAATCGACTTTGGAGAGCGAGACCCGTGAATAGTATGCAAGAGACCATTTTGGATTGACTTGCAGGGCCCCATTGTTCAGGAAGCAAGCTTTTCAATCCTTGCTGCCTGAGACTTCATCTTGCAAGTTGAGACGAACCGGGAATTCTCCCACAGAGACAGTGGTGGCTCTGTGTGGGTCAAGAGGCTCTCGTCACGGAGTGTTTGTATCCGTGAGTCGAGGAGTTTGCTAGGGATTATTTGTTTCCCAAGCGCCAAGGATTATTTGTTTTTTTGGGGTTTGAAACGAGTCGAGGATTCCCACGGAGACGCTGGTGGCTCTGCGAGTCGACGCGGATCAGGAGGCTCTCGTCAAGGAGTGTTTGTATCCGTGAGTCGAGGAGTTTGCTAGGGATTATTTGTTTCCTGAGCGCCGAGGATTATTTGTTTCCTTGGGGTTTGAAACGAGTCGAGGATTCCCACGGAGACGCTGGTGGCTCTGCGAGTCGACGCGGATCAGGAGGCTCTCGTCAAGGAGTGTTTGTATCCGTGAGTCGAGGAGTTTGCTAGGGATTATTTGTTTCCCGAGCGCCAAGGATTATTTGTTTCCTTGGGGTTTGAAATGAGTCGAGGATTCCCACGGAGACGCTGGTGGCTCTGCGAGTCGACGCGGATCAGGAGGCTCTCGTCAAGGAGTGTTTGTATCCGTGAGTCGAGGAGTTTGCTAGGGATTATTTGTTTCCCGAGCGCCAAGGATTATTTGTTTCCTTGGGGTTTGAAACGAGTCGAGGATTCCCACGGAGACCCTGGTGGCTCTGCGAGTCGACGCGGATCAGGAGGCTCTCGTCAAGGAGTGTTTGTATCCGTGAGTGGAGGAGTTTGCTAGGGATTATTTATTTCCCAAGCGCCAAGGATTATTTGTTTCCTTAGGGTTTGAAACGAGTCGAGGATTCCCACGGAGATGCTGGTGGCTCTGCGAGTCGACGCGGATCAGGAGGCTCTCGTCAAGGAGTGTTTGTATCCGTGAGTCGAGGAGTCTGATGAAGATACTGGTTTCTTCGGAGTAAGACTGAATCGTCGAGATTTAGCTTCGCCTTCTGGCGGAGCCTACTGGGAAAGTATGGTTCCCTCTTTGTTTACGCCCTTAGATTGTATACAGGGATCGATGTGATCTTAACTGTAGGGCCAAAGTTTTATCATCATTTTTTTTTGTTTTATCTCCGCGACGCTCTATCATTTCAGCTTTTATATCGCGAAGGTCGCGATTGCCCAATCATTTCGGCTATTTATCGCGGTGCCCAATCATTTCGGCTATTTATTTTATTTTTACTCGCTGCTTTTTATTACGGGTTGCCTTATCATTTCGGCTATTTCGTACGCATGTGCGGCCTATTGGCTCTTCGCTGTAAACCGATTTCGGCATCAGCACCGCTACAACTGGGATATTGCCAGGAGCGAATCATCATCTGCCTCTGTCGATGTTGAACAAAGATGGCTTAGCGACCAGGGTTAGGGTCCTGTCGGCTAAGGCTTTTGACTTCATGAGCCGTAAAGGTTTCACGAATTTATTTCTCCCTACAAGTCGTGAGGATCTTGTAGGTGTATTTTCTCCTTAGGACTCGTGAGGATTCCTAAGTGTTCGTTTCCTCTGTAAGTCGTAAAGATCCTACAAGAGGGTTTTCTCCTTGTAAGTCGAGAGGACTTATAAGGGTTGTTCATCATACGAACATATCCCCAGTCTCGGATGAGACTTGATTAGGGAAATGTTTATTCGCGCCCGTGGATTGTATACAAGGGTTAGTATTGAGCCACTTGTAGGGCAATATCGGAAGTTGTAGATGTTGCTTAAGCACAGGTTTAGGTCTCTGTAACTTAAGACTTTCAACTCTTATGAGCCGTGAGGGTCCCATAAGAGAGTTCTCCTTACGAGTCGTGAGGATCTCGCAAGTGTATTTTCTCCTTAGGAATCCTGGGGATCCCTAAGTGTGCTGCTCCCTTGTGAGTCGTAAGGATCTCACGTGGGTGGTTTCTCCTTATAAGGTCGAGAGGACCCTATAAGTGTCCTTTAACGAGGTTGCGCCCTTTCAGGTTTTCACAAACACTCGCCGGTAGCCCTGCTGTTTTTACTCACGGAGCCCTTTCGGGTTTTCATCCGCGCCCATTTTGCTTATGGACATACCGTTTTTTTTATTCTTTTATTTTTATATATTTTTTTCTCTTTTTTTTTTACGAGGTCGCGCCCTTTCGGGTTTTCACAAACACTCGCCGGTAGCCCTGCTGTTTTTACTCACGGAGCCCTTTCGGGTTTTCATCCGTACCCTTTTTGCTTATGGACATACCATTTTTTTATCATTCATTTTTTTTTATTATTTTCTTTTTTTTATTCATCTCGTCAGCCTAAGGATGCTGCGGTAGTAGTTTAAAGACGTTTCGGTCTGCTATTAGTTTAAGACATTTCGGTCCGACATTGAGAGGCTGGCTACTGCTTATAAAACTTGAGCTTAGGGAGATAGCGAGCGGACATGGTCGTCGTCATCTATCATTGACCTAGGCTGTGGCTCATTAAGCATAGTATTTCTTTAGGAAGCGACCGTTTATCGGCCTGAAAGGCCTTTCACCGTGCATGTCCATGAGTAGATAGGCCCCACCTTGGTAAACTTTATCTATGATGTACGGGCCTTCATAGTTTGGCTCGAATTTTCCCCGCTTGGCGCGATTGGGGATCATAGGCCTTTTGACCACTAGCACGAGTTCGCCTTGGTGGAATGTCCTCGGTCGGGTCAATCTTTCGTATGAGCGCATCATCTTTGCTTTATAAGCTTCCAGATTTTGCTGCGCTATGAGCCGAGTTTCATCAAGGGCGTCAAGCTCCTCAAGCCGAAGGTGGGCATTTTCTTCGTCCGTCAGCTCGTAGTGGACTGCCACTCGTAGAGAGGGTAACTCTATCTCGAGGGGGAGTACTGCTTCTGTACCGAACACCAACGCGTACGGCGTTGTGTTCGTGGCCGTCTTGAACGTAGTTCGATATGCCCAAAGAGCTTCTTGCAGTCTTTCGTGCCAATCTTTCTTATTACGGGACACCGTTTTCTTTATGATTTTTGTTAATGTCTTGTTGAAGGCTTCAGCTAGTCCATTGGCTCGCGGATTATAAACCGAGGAATATCTCCAGTCTATATTATGCTGTTGCGCGAAGCGACTGATCTTACGGCTTCTGTAAGCTGGCCCGTTATCGGAGATGATCCGTCGTGGAGTTCCAAATCGATATATGACATGCGTCTTGAAGAAGTGGAGGATATTTTCCGTCTTCACCTCTCTTAACGGTACTGCTTCTGCCCATTTAGAGAAGTGTTCAGTCATCGCCAGGATGAAACGATGTCCCCTAGACGATGATGGTTCGATAGGGCCAACTATGTCAGTCCCCCACATTTCGAATGGCCAGCTAGCCACCGTTGGATGTAGTGGATTTGGGTGCTGGTGGATGAAGTCCCCATGAATTTGGCATGAGTAGCATTGCTTCGCATATTCGATGCAGTCCTGAATCATCGTGGGCCAGTAGTAGCCCATCCGTTTTATCTTCAACTTCATCTTAGGGCCTGCTTGATGAGAACCGCAGAGTCCGTCGTGAACTTCCTGGACGACCCTTTTCGCTTCGTCAGGTCCTAAGCATCTCAGCCACAGAGAATCAAATGACCTCTTATACAGAGTATCGTTGACGAAGGCGAAAGACAGGGCTCGTTTCATGAGCTGATGTCTTGTGGACGCTTCTTCAGGCATTCGGTGGGACTTGAAGTAATCTATGAAGATTTCTCTCCAATCCTCGGTATTTTCCCAGTCTTTTACTTGCAGGGTCGTCTGCTCGCTCGCTCCTTTTTCTTCGGATGATTCCGGAGATATTTCTACTGGGGCAAGCACCCGACGGCTTTGTACCACGATTCTAACGTCATCGAGATTCTCGTCAGCCAGTTCTTTAGCAAGTTTGGCCAATGCGTCTGCTTTGCTGTTTTCCGCGCGCGGTATGTTCTCTAAAGTATAAGAGGAGATTTGGGTCAACAGCTGTTGCACCTTTTCACCATACTTCACCAATTCTGGTTTGCATGTTTGGTAGTCACCGTTTACTTGACTAACGACCAGTTGAGAATCCCCGTATATGAGGAGGTTTTCAATTCCCATGTCGATGGCGATCTCGAGACCTGCTATCAAGGCTTCATATTCAGCTTCATTGTTTGTCCTCGGCTCTGTTAAGGAGAATGCGAAGCGCATTATCCCTCCTTGTGGAGTTACAAAGATGAGGCCTACCCCCGATTTGATTATAGGGGTGTTTTGTTTGCGCTTCTTCATGGAAGATGCGCCATCAAAATAGAGTTCCCATCGGGTATCACCACCGTCGATTGCATCAAACGCATGTTCATCTGGAAGATCGCAATTTAGAGGAGAATCGGCGGGTATGGGATGCTCAGCGAGGAAGTCGGCGATGGCCTGGCCTTTCACTGCCTTGAGAGGTTGATACATGATCGAAAACTCCATCAAGAGTAGGGCCCATTCAGCGAGTCGTCCCATCAATATGGCCTTTGACATTAAGTACTTAAGAGGGTCTACCTTCGAAATGAGACGGACCTCATGCGCCAACGCATAGTGCCTGAGCTTTGTTATCGCGAAGATCAACGCTAGGCAGTGCTTTTCAATGGGGGAGTAGTTGCTTTCTGCCCCCAGCAGAACTCGACTTAAGTAGTAGAGTGCTCTTTCTTTCCCTTGATCGTTCTCTTGTGCCCATAATGCGCCTAAGGAACCTTCGAGGGCGGTTGTATAAAGAATGAGGGGTTTTCCCTTGACTGGAGCAGCCAACACCGGCGGGTTCTGCAGGTATTGCTTGATCTCGTCTAGTGCGCTTCGGCATTTTTGATCCCAGACGAATGGGGTTCCCTTCTTCATCAGGTGACTGTAAGGACGTCACTTTCCTGAAAGGTTGGGTATAAATCGCCGTATGTACGCGAGCTTCCCTTGGAGAGACCGCAGCTGTTTGAGAGTTCTCGGCGGAGGCATTTCCATGATCGCTTTAATCTTTGACGGATCTATTTCAATACCTCGGTGTCGAACAATGAATCCCAGGAATTTGCCTGAGGAAACTCCAAATGCACACTTGAGCGGGTTCATTTTCAAGTTGTATTTTCGAAGGCGTTGAAATACGGTCTTCAGATGCTCGAGATGTTCCTCGTATGATTTGCTTTTAACCACGAGATCATCGATATAGCATTCGACGATTTCGTGTATAAGGTCGTCGAAGATCTTCGTCATGGCCCTTTGATAAGTGGCACCGGCATTCTTTAAACCGAAGGGCATCACTTTATAACATAATATACCTAGAGGGGTCCTGAAGGCGGTGTGCTTCTGGTCTTCGGGATGCATCTTTATCTGATTATACCCTGACGAGCCATCCATGAAGGAGAAAACCTCATGAGTGGATGTATTGTCTATCATCAGTTCGGTGACTGGCACTGGGAAATCGTCCTTCGGGCAAGCTTTATTAAGATCCCGGAAGTCTACGCATATGCGCACTGTCCCATTTTTCATCACTGGGACGATGTTGGCGATCCATTCAGGGTATTGAACTTCCTGGATGAAGCCAGAGTCGATCAGCTTTTTGACCTCGGCGTTGATGCTCATTTCAAGCTCGAGTCGCATTCTTCTCGGCGCCTGTTTGACTGGCTTGATGTTTGGGGATATTGCCAATCTGTGTACAGCAATTTCTGGATCTAGTCCCGGCATTTCGGAATAGTTCCACGCGAAGCAATCTCTATGCTGTAGGAGCACGTCTTTCAATGCGGTCACCCTTTCTTCAGATAGCAGCTCGCTGATGAATGTTGGTCGCGGGTCGTCTAGCGTTCCCAATTCAATTTTCTTGAGGTTATCCGCAGTGGTATGGATCCCATCTTCCAGTTCTTTTGGCGCTGGTGGGAATCCTGAGATTATCTCGTCGCTGCTGTTTTCGAAGCACCAAGGGAGCTCATCTATGTCTTCGGGCTCTTGTTTTAATATTGTAATCATATGACAGGTGCGAATTCGCTTCCAATCCCAATGTGGAACTGGTTCTTCTTTCGTGGCCTTGGGCTCGTGCTTTTGTGGTGGCGTTACCTTCCAGTTGTCGGACAGAGCGAACTTGCCAAGCTGATACTGATCTTCGACCCAATTCTTGAAAGTGAAGCAATCTTCAAGAGGATGCCCTATTACTCGATGGTAAGAGCAATAGTCCAGGTGTGAGACTTCGCCCGCTTGTTCGGGGTGTTTAGACTCCGGCAGCGTAAGCATCCGATGTTTTAGAGCAAGATCCAGTATCTTCTTCGTCTTGTCTCGAGGAAACGAGTACGCTCGACCCATTTTCTTCATGAGGGATAGGTCAATAACGCTCGACTCCCGTTTGCGTGGCTTCTTAGCCCTGCTTTGCAGCTGTTGAGCGCCTTTTCGGCCTTTCGATTTATTTCTGCTTTTGCGTCGAGCCTTGTTTATAACATGTTGACAGGGAGCGGCCTTTTCATCTTTCACGGCCTGTTGGAGAAGGCGTTGCGTCTTAGCTTTCTCATAGATGACCATTTCGCGGTTATGATATTCTCGGACTTTTTGACCAGCTTTCTTTATAAGTTTGTCCATTTGTTCCTCGAACGACGGACTGGGCTCCTTTGCATCTGGAACTTTCACGGGCTTAGGATTAGCGTACTCCCATTGAGCATCTGCTTCTTCATCGAAGTCATATATGACGTAACAGCTGTTTAGTAGCTCCCGTTTCTTTGACCAGATGTTTCCGAGTCCTTTCGTCTCCATTCTCCCGTTAGGAAGTTTGCGTTGAGTCCCAGGAACGTTCCATACTTTATCATAGAATTTGGCCTCTCGAACGGTCTGCTTGAAGGATGTTCCCTGGCGTTTCAGCAGCTTCTTCAAACCCTCTGTATAATATCTGGGAAGACGGATAGGCTGAAGCATGTCGAGCGTAGAATCTGCGCCATGCCAGATTTCTTTTTCTACCTTGGTTTCTTCAGAGCGATAAAACAGAATTGTTTTCTCACTCTTTCGCCTGGGAGGGATATAGAATGTTTGTAGCTCTTCTACATTGTAAATTTTAAGTGCATCCAGTTCTTTATGATGTTTAAGCGGCACCATGGCAACTTGCAGACTTTGCTCTTCATCAGCGAACGTTCGTATTGAAGGTCGAGCAGAGAATACAGCATGGACTTCATTTTCCGAGTCGCTGCCAAAAATCAACGTAGGAGCTGATGGTCCCGGCTTGTCGTGTTGGGGCGGACCCGGATAAACCATCTCCTCTTCCTCCTCAGTATCACTGCCGAAGACAGGGATGGTGGCGTTAGTTTTATTCTCCGGCTTATGACACGTCTCCGTGTCTTCGAAATCCGGTGAGAAGTATTTGGCGTCTTCGTATTTGCGGACCTCGTTTACAGAGAACGGGTTCAGTTCTTCCATCACGGTATACTCAAAACCATCCTTAAAATACTTTATACACTGATGTTGTGTAGAAGGGATGATGTTGTACTCGTGTAACCATGGTCGGCCGAGGAAAGCGTTGTAGCATGTCTTGGCGTCTATGACGTGGAACTTAATATCTGTGACGAGTAGCCCGAAGCGTAGCGTCAGTATCACAGATCCAAGAGTCTTTGACGATTGGGAGTCGAACCCGGAGATGGTGATCTTGTCCTGAGCAAGGTGCTGGACGCTCATGCAGATTTCCTTCAACACCCGCACGTTGAGTAGGTTAACAGACGACCTGTTATCGATCAGGATTTTGCCTATCTTTATATCATGGCAGTATCCCGAGACATAGAGAGGGCGATTGTGTTCGCACGTCCCAAGTAGAAGGTCTTCATCGCCAAAAGTAACATCAGCCGTGTGCACTTCCTCCAATTCATCCTTCATCTTTTCCTCGGCCAGGCATGCTTGGAATTGTTCCGGGTCTTGGAGTGCCTTAATCAACGAATCTCTCGCCTCTTTTGATAGCAAAAGGGCGTCAAGAATGCTGAGCAGTGAGGGCAGCTTCCTTAGATGTGCCAAGACGTTGTAATCTACCTTATTCTTCTTTGGTGGGTCCTTGGTGGCTAGCTCCTCTAGAACTTGGTCATCTAAGACGATATCTTCAGAGACCTTTTCTTTCCCCTTATCTTTTCTGCTTGAGGGTCCGAGGTTCTTTTCGGGCAGCGTGCGATTACGTAGCCGGATATTTTCGCAGACCTTCGGCTCTTCTTCTTTTTCCGAAGTGGACTCTTTAAAGAGAGGGGGAAGCTCCAGCTCTTCATCAGAATCGCTCCCGAATGTAGGCACTTGTGACCCGCTGGTGTTAACCATGCAACAATCGCCAGCAGTCCTTTTAAGCCCTTCGGTTGTATTTCTTTGCTCTCGATGAGTTTTACGCTTTTCCCGCTTAAAGTGTTGTCGATGAGCAACATATCCTTGCCACTATCTATCGAAAGCTTTGCACTCTTGAGTGGGGTGCGAAACCTTCTGATGGTATAAGCAAAAGGAGGGGTGCATTTCTATTTCACCAGTAATTTTTCCTTTAGAGGATGGTAGCTTCATGCCCATTGATATGGCCTTAGCAAACTTTTTCCTCATCTTGAATTGGCTTTTGTCAGTGGTGGAGGCATTTTGCTCCAGCGGGATCATCTCAGCTCTTTCATCAAGTTGCTGGCGCTTGGCCCTTTCAAATATAGCCGTCTCGCATTCTCGATCAGCTTTACTTTTCAACCGAGCTTCGTTAAGGAACGCATCAATCATTTCAACTGATAGCTCCAGAATTTTTGATTCGGTATCTGCCCCCAGCGTTTCAGTGCCAGAAGTCTCCTCATCGTTCGTGATCGAATGGGAGATCACATGACAGCTCGCTACATATTCCTCGGGTTCATCCGATGAACTTTCTCCCTCATCTTCTTCTTGAAAGACGTGATTGAGAAACTCTTGGAGCGTAATGGGAGTCCGTGCCTTTTGGTTATATTCATCCAGCGCGTCAATTTGCTTTTGTAAGTCCATGCGCTTGTCGCTAGGCTTCACGGGCTTCTTAGATTTCTTCTTCTTCTTTTTCGAAGATTTTGACGGCTGGCTGCAAGTGCTTGAGCCACCGCCATCGGTCTTTGGAGTTGTACGCGGCTTCAACATCCCCTCAATGACCTGCGGTTCCAACGGGTTCTTCCACTTGATCGCTGGACATGCCTGAAGATCGTTTAGCATCCTCTTTGTCTTGGCTGATAATACAACCTCCCAAGGAGCTTCTTCAATGACGGAGCATGTTGCCCCCGGCGTATTCGTCCCCTTAGATGTGTGGGGCTGCGGGGGATTCACCTTCCATTTGTCAGATAACACGAACTTGCCCTGTCGGTACTGGTTTTCAAGCCAATTCTTGAAAACGTAGCAATCTTCGATCGGATGGCCTAGTACTCGATGGTAAGGACAGTAGTTGGGCTCGTTGACGTCACATGGTTGCAATGGACGTTTTGGATCCGGCAGATTTATGAGTCTGTTGCGCAAAGCCAGCTCGAATAACCTCCTCGTTTTATCGCGGGGAAAGGAATAAGGACGTCCCATCCTATCCTCAAGGGGAACGTACGGTCGCATATTATTTTGACGAGCAACCGGCTTCGAGTCGCTCGGTTGTTGTTGAGCATTAGCGACGACGATCGCTTTTCCTTTCCCTTTGTCATTCCGGGAGTCCGGCCTTGGAAGAGGAGGTTTATGGCCCATTTGATCCATTTGCGCTAGTTTGTCAATCAAGGCCTTGAAAGTAGTTGGCTTGAAAAACATCATGAATTGTGAGATGGTTGCTTGCGGATCAAGGGTCCCCACAAACATACCCACCGCGGGAGCTTCTTCAATGCGCTGCTCGCATTTCGACCACAAGTTTTGCCACCGTATAGCATACTGAACCCACGTCTCGCCTGGCTTTACCCTGGCGTTAATCAGTGCTGTCATCGGGGTACGTTCACTGGCGCTTGCAAAACGCTGAGTAAATAGTAGCTCCATCTCCGCGAAGGTTTTGATAGAGTCGTTCGGGAGCTCAGAGTACCACTCGAACGCCGTATCCGATAAGCTTCCAACAAACTGGCGCAGTAAAAGCTTGTCATCACCGCCGGTATTGCCGCAGAGTGCCCTGAACTGGGCAACATGCTGGTGTGGATTGCCCGTCCCCTTGTAGAAATGGAACTTAGGAATTGTATAACCTGGCGGGTACTTGATTTGATCGTACCAACTTGGGTATGGCCGCCCCGTTTTTACGACCTGACCGGCCGCTTCGGTCGCATGATGCATCCGTATTTGCTGGGCGATGTATTCATCCAAATCAGCTTTTGAGATGGTATCCTCTTTAGCTGTGGATAGAGCCGGTGGAGGATTCGACGTCTCTCCCCTATCGTCTTCAAGAATGATCGGGGGATCTTCAGCATGTGGATCTTGTTGAATCATCATACCCACCATATCCTGGAACAGGAGGGCCATTTTCTTAATGTTGGCTGCCTGCTCCGCAGCTTCCTTATCTTTCTTCTCTAGTACGCGCCGAAGGAATTCGGCATCCGTTTCTTGTTCTTGACGTTCTTCTGAGAATGTTTCCGGGGTTTCTTTCGGCCCTGTAAGTGCGGTCATAGCGTTCATCATCTCCTGGAGCTTCTGTTGCTGCTCCTGAGCCTTGGACACTGACCGTGTAAGCGGTCTATGACCCGTGGATGCACGGCTGTCTTCTTTTCCCGATGCCATGTAAACCGTATGAACTGTTATGCCCCCTGACTTGGGGCGTTTAGGTTCACCATTTTTAACTTTTGCTGCTGACGTGGGAGTTTTCTCTGGCCTCCTTCTTTTGTGGGCCGTTGAGGTGGAAGGAACCGTTGAAGGGGGCAGCCTAGCAGCTGCTGTCCCCCGCTGTTTAATGGGACAGTCCTTGTCTTTTTCCACTTTCGCCTTTTTCTGGTGATGAGAGTGACCTGGGTCAATCACAGAATCTTGAACCCTCCACCAAACTTTATAAATTTTTGAAGACAACCGTTGAGGGGGCTGTTCTCGTTTCGTTTCTGGAACTCTCTCCGCAGGTGGAGGAGATCTCTTCAGTGTAGCGGTTGGAGAGTTCTTCCGTACCCTCCTCAGCAGTTCAAAGCTGTTCCCAGTTGGAACAGCAGCGTTGACTTCCACCACTGGAGCCGGTGGAGTTAGCCCTGAGGGAGAGTTGCCCCCTGCCTTCCTCACTCGTTGCCAATGGCGACGTCGAGCATGACGAGCCGTTGGGACTGGCTCGGAGATTGAGACATCTTCTTTTTGCCCCCTGTCTGAATGGGGCGCCGCCGGTGTTAACCTCTTAAAGACTGAGGTTGTCTTTTGAGGGGTGATATTCAACCTGTCGAATACATATCCTCGAGTAGGGGGAGGAGCAGGAATCGTCAGCCTTGAAAAGACTGACTCTTTGACAGGGGAAGCCGCCTTGACGGCTTCTGAAGCAGCAGTCCTTGCCTTCCTTGGGACAGCCAGTTTAGAGTTCTGATTTAGCCTGGTGAAAACAGAGGTCGTCGGTTTGGTAGTGGGCGACCCGTTGACAGGGGTCGTCGTAGCAGTGAGCCGGTCGAAGACCGACTTCTTGTTCACTTCCGGTGCAGATATTGGCGTAGGGAAGCTTGTAGGTGGGATCATGGTCCCAAAGAACAGACCAGTGGTGGCTTGGGTCACCTGATCTATCGGCAGAGTGAGGAAGGAAGCCGCTTGGGGCCCATATGCTACGCCTCCCGGTGAGGTGGAGCGTCCGTTGCAGTGGCACTTCGAGCAGTTGGTGCAGTTAGAGGTCATTGAATCTTGAGTTCTTCTGTGCCAGGCAAAAGACCAAATCTTAGTAACTTGAAATCCGAAGGCAACCATTAACAAACCACGATTGGTTCGCGAAGACGACACACGAAGTGTGGAGTGGAAAGAGGAAGAGGTCCCACCGGGCGTGCCAGAATCTGTTCCCCTCCGAAGGACGGCGCACAGGACCGCGATGTCCTGACGCTGAGATTCGTGGCAGATGCTATTTGGTTTTATCCGTCCACCTCTCCGAAGATGCCAAGTTGATTTATGGCACCGTGTATCGGAGGTTTAGACGGATGTGGCCGATATAGCAGACTTCGTCAGATTCCCCCTCGCTTGAGGGGTTTTTGATTGTGGGGATGCTCTTCCCTGCAGGCGCAAGCCTCTGCAGTTAATTACGCTACCGTATCACGGTAACAACTTTCTCCTTCTCCAGAATTTCACTTCGTGTCGTGTGTGTTTGTTTTGTTTGTGGTTGCCCGTGGATTGTATACGGAGACTGAGTAATGCCGTCGCCCGTAGGACGTGGATTAGTCCAAATCCGTATTTACTTAGATTTGGGTTTGGTGTTTTTAGTTTAAGGATGCATTAGTCGCGTTGCGGCTAAGATCAACTTAAACGTTCGTTAAGGATACGTTAGTCCTGTTTTGAGACTAAGATCAACTTAACGTGGTGATCCATTTAATATACGGTCGTCAGGACTTGTCACCTCTCTGATATCGTTGAATGATTACAACGACATGTGTCAGAGGGGCTCGGAGATGTACCCTCGAACCAGCGATGATTTGGAATTTTATAATCCATTTGAATGTTTAAGGATACGTTAGCCATATTTGGGGCTAAGATCGACTTAAACGGGATCGTTTAGATCCGGTAAAAGAGCATTTGGAAGCTCTACTATTCCAGTTTAGGGACGTAGTGGTCCATACTCCAGTTTAGGGACGTGGTGGTCCGAGTTCCAGTTTAGGGACGTGGTGGTCCGATATTAGTTTAAAGACGTTTCAGTCCAATATTAGTTTAAGGACGTTCCGGTCCAATATTAGTTTAAGGACGTTCCGGTCCAATATTAGTTTAAGGACGTTCCGGTCCAATATTAATGTGTGGTCGTCGGGACCCATCACCCCTCTGACGTCGCTGAAGGATTACAACGATGGGTGTCAGAGGAGTTCGGAGATATACCCTCGAACCGGAGGTAAATTGATTTAAGAGAGCAATCTTGCTCAGTCAATTTAATTTAAGGACTTATGGCCACGATTGGGCTAAGTCCAGTTGACAATGTTCAACATTTTATCTGCTTTTGCATTGCATTTCTTTTTATTTTTTATTTGGGCTTTGTCCAGAAAGGATGCAAAGCATCAATTTGTTTTGGGCTCTGCCCTTTATAAATGATGCAGAGCATCAATTTCATTTGGGCTCTGCCCTTTTATGCTTTGCAATTTATTTTGGCCTGTTAGGTCTTTTTGACTTGGGCCTGACCTTTCAAGTAATGCATTGCATTTGTGCAAAGCACTAAGAATCTTTTAGATTCAAGAACAGAAGTGCAAAGCACTTTTTAATCTCTTGATCCAAATTTAGATCAAAGAAAAACAAGTTTTTCCTTGTTTTTCTTTATTGCAGAGAACCAAAGGTTCATAACAAGTGCAAGGCACTATTTTTATTTTATTTATTTATTTATTTATTTATTGTTGAAGATCAATGATCTTGTTCTTAGATCAATGATCTGTTCATAAGAGAATTTTCTCTTCTTTTAAAGGTTTTTACCTTTTTTTTGTATTCTCAAGGAGTTCTCTAGAGTTCTCTTCTCTTTTTTTTAGCAAGATCTTGATGCCTTTGAATTGAGCTCTAGGGTCCTTTTTATAGTGCCCATAAATTAGTTAAATTTGTTAAAGAGATCTTTCTCTGAGTGATTTGGGGAATTTTCCCCACCGTTGGATCTTTGATCCAGGTCTCTGTTTTACAGAAGAAAATCTTCTTGTTTTTAACAAGAACAGAAAAGATTTATTCTGTTTTGCGCAACTCCCTTAGTGCGTGACGCATGTCGCGCAGCGCAGCTGCGCTTGTGCAACTGCGCAGACACGTGTCGGGCAGCGCAGCGCTCGCGCAGCTGCGCTTGCGCAACTGCGCAGACACGTGTCGCGCAGCGCTGCGCTCGCGCAGCTGCGCTTGCGCAGACACGTGTCGCGCGGTGCTGCGCTTGCAACTGCGCAGACACGTGTCGCGCAGCGCAGCGCTTGCGCAACTGCGCAGACACGTGTCGCGCAGCGCAGCGCTTGCGCAACTGAAAGTTGTTTCTTTTACTTTTACTTTTTTTTAAAAGAGCCCTGTTCTGATTGGACGCACCGCCTTGGGCGTTGTGCTGTCGTATCAACTTCTGACACATGGCGCGTTGCGCGCAGCGTAAGGTATTTGATGCGTTGCTTCAAAATTTGAATTTTTTTGAAATTTAAACAGAGCCTTGCTCTGATTGGAGAAACAAATGAACATCTTGCCCTGAGTCCGACCTCGACCAAAACTGCGGCCTGGAATATATCTGCCTCGATCTCCTCGTCCTCTCGAATTACGACCTTCACGACCACGGCCTCTATGGGCGTTGATCTGGCGTGGAACAACAACAGGTGTAGGAGGTAATGTGCTCGGAGGAGGTGGTGAAGATGGTGAAGTCACATGTGAGACCGAAGCCTCACCCTGTCGCATCACGGGACAATTCCAAATGAAGTGATATGGACACCCACACCTGAAACATCTTTGCACGGGCTGCTGAACATATGGGTATAAGTAATATAACTGGTCCATAAAGAATCCGCCATGACCTCTACGAACATGTCTAGGAGCTAATGTATTAGTACGAATTCGCCTTTGTCTCTGAACAACCGTACGTAGAGTAATGGTTGATCTACGTTCTTGACTAATCTCTATCAAGGACTCAATCATTTGGCGCATCTCTTGAACACTTGCCTCCATCCTAGCTACACGATCAATAGAGGGTGGATCAATCTGTTCTTGAAAGATAGGCGCACTGCCTCGGTCTGTCCTCGTCTCAGACGAGCCCGCTCCAATCTCGTCTCTAACAGCGGCCCCTTGAGTCCTCGTAGTCATTGATGACATAATGGCTAGAGTAAGAAACATGATTGATAAGGACAGTGTAATTGAATCACAGGATACATGGAATCAAGAAAGGAAGTACGAACAAATATGTTCTAAGGTCACTTTGGCTGAGTAACGTAGCGTAAATATGCCGCGGAACATATGTACGGTACTCTACTCATCCTAAATCACCTACTCCATCAACCAAAGGTCATCATACGTAATGAAATTAAAGCCTACTATATTCAATTCACTACTCGGTTCCGTAAGGTTAATCCTAAGCTCTGATACCAACTTTGTCACGACCCAAAGTTTGGATGTGACCGGTACTTAGATTGTATAATATCTAAAGATATCTATACAACCCGAGCAAGCCAAACACCAAGATCAAAACCCTTTTTGTGGAATTTTAGAAAAAAATTAGTTTTTAAGTAAAAATCACAGTTTTAAATATTTAATTTGGTTGCATCCCTAGTTGGGATCAATAATGCCAACAACGGAAATCATTATACAATTATATACGACATCAATAAGAATCTCGGAAATAAGTAAAAGAAATATCATTTGACATAACTAAACGATCTCATCTGTCAAGATAATATACATACAACCACATATCGTTCTAAGTCATAATACAGGGTCTGATGGAGATATTCTAGATTCAATATACAATACAAAAAAAAGAGGTTACTACATAGGTAACCCACCTAGCAAAAAGAGCGATAAACTGATAAGTGGATCTGTCTGCTGCTATACGTCCACTCGACTCCTGCAAGGAATTATGGCACAACGGGGTGAGTTGCCAACTCAGTGAATAAAACTAACATATATCGGCTGATAATATAAGTATGCCGAACTAGAACTAATATCAATAATGATGAATGTGATGCATAATAACAGGTGGAAGCATGAATATGTACTACTCAATATATAATTAAAAACTGAAATCTCATCAATTATTTTCCAAATAAGGTTCATTTTCTTCCCGTGTCCAACATCGACACAAATCTTCGGTGTTTTATCAGGCATTGTTCCCCGAACGATCATGTCAATCAAATAACATCGGTCGGTATCACCTAGATATCCGCCTTGTTTACCACTGACTCCGGTATCGAGTATTCTCGTTAGGCTCCCCGTCTATAATGCGGCTCTCTTGCCCCTCGGCCTCGACCAGGTCCACCATATATGCAACTGTATGCCCCCCGACTCAGTCTGGATAAATTGTAAATCCGCAACCGTATGACCCCCAACTCGGTTCGGAATAAAACCAAATCATAAAAACGACATTTTATGGTGGACATGTCACATCAATCATGAAAATCATTGAATCTTTTCAATAGTGTATAAAACTTAAAACCATAATCAGTAGTAATCCAATGCATCTTATATCAGAACTACAAATACTAGGAGATAAAACAAGATAACATTTATGAAAAATAACTACCATTCTTGATGTTTAAGGTATGATGGGAATCATATTTAGTATAATAAATACTGAGTGTATATGTGACATGTTAATATCGACGAGGTGTAGTGTAACATGTAGATATGTGCATGTGCAGTATGACTCATCGATAATTTGTGCAGTGTTCTAACAATTGTTAACATGATAATATTTATATATATGAATGCGTTGATCAAACTTTATAAACGAAGGAGCGATTGTAATTTAAACTTAAACCACGGGAGTATCACACCATCCATACAAAATACCCCGGTAGATATTTAGTCTACTCACCGGAATACGTCGAATCAATTCAGATCACCAATCCTTTCTCTTTCCTTGCGGCCTCTGAAGTTTCCGTATTTGAATCTAATATTGAAATTAACTTGTATAAGAAACGACTAACTCTGATACGGCAAAACATGAAAACACAAGTGTTAAGTATTAACTATACTACGTATGACTATTCTAAACTATCTAAAACTTATACCAACTGAGATTTAACCCCTCGCTGTTCGTAACAGAAAACAGAATCGAGTTACGAAACGACCGTGTCGTGTTTTAAACGTTTTAACGTTATTTCTGATATTAACTCCCAGATTTTATATACTGTTAAATTAACTTAAATAAACAATACCAAAATATCCCAACACCTATACAGAGACCTACCCTAAAACCAAAACACCTAACCCCATCAAAAATCCGGCGACGCCGGATCTGCCCTAATCCTCGCCGGCCAAAATCCGAGTAGGGAGGTTCGTACTCCTAGGGTTTATTCTAGGTCCAGTTTATAAGATTTAGGTACTGTTTTGTTATGTTGATTTCCATCTAAACTATAGCAGATTAACACAGAGATAAATTTTACCAAAAATACGATATTATCGATATTCGATTTCTAAAATTTTACCATTACAGAACTAAAATCTACCGAGTTAAGAATTATACCTACTGAGGATGGTTGAAAGGTTTTCTCCAAGATACCCAAGTCCTTAGCTTTTAGTTTGATGGTGAAAATCCTTAGCCTTTAGCTTGATGGTGAAAATCCTTAGCCTAGTTCTTCTCTTCACTTCTCCATTCCTTTATTTTTTTTCTTTGTGTGTTATGTTTTCTTTCTTTCCTTTGAAATTTTCTGATTTTAATTTGATAAAAATGATCTGAACACAGGATATAGGGTAAAAGGAATGAGTGAGGTGTAGGAGGAGGTGTCACCAAACAAGGATGTGGTTGTTTCATGCAAGGTAGATGTGTTGTGCATGAAGTGTGCATGCAAGAAGGATGTGTCCATGCATTATCACTCCAATTTGTGTTGTTTTTGTGATAATTTCATAACTAAAACATTATCTAATCCCTTTTTCACTTACACCCTCAACATTTCCAAGTTTGCACAATTTTCTAAACTTTATACAAAAACCCTTCACTACCTATGTTATTATATAACACCATTCTTATTAAAATGAAGCTAAATTTCACACTAAAACCCTTGTAATTTATTAATGTTACACACTAAAATTTCAATTTAATTTGTTTCACATACTACTTATGAAAATGTCTTATTTTGTTTTAATAATTTTTTATTAACATTTTATTATTTAATTAATTAATTTTATTTATTTCTAAATTTTCAAATGTTACAAAACAGGGTTAAGATCCCGTCGACTAAGGCTTTTGACTTCATGAGCCGTAAGGGTCTCATAAAGGTGTTTCTCCCTACGAGTCGTGAGGATCTCGTAGGTGTCTTTTCTCCTTAGGAATCGTGAGGATTCCTAAGTGTATGTTTTCTTGTAAGTTGTAAGGATCTTGCAAGAGTGTTTTCTCCTTGTAAATCGAGAGGACCTACAAGTGTTTGTTCATCAAATGAGGGCATTCCTCGTCGTTGGTGGGACTCGGTAAGGAAATGATTATTTGTGTCCGTAGATTCTATACAAGGGTCAGTATTGAACCGCTTGTAGGGCAATCTAGGAAAGGTGATGGCTTAAGAACAGGTTCAGATCCCTGCAGCTTAAGGCTTTTGAATCTTATGAGCCGTGAGGGTCTCATAAGAGGGTTCTCCTTACGAGTCGTGAGGATCTTGTAAGTGTAATTTCTCCTTAGGAATCGTAGGGATCCCTAAGTGTGTCGCTTCTTTGTGAGTCGTAAGGATCTCACGCAGGTATCCTTCTCCTTACAAGGTCGAGAAGATCTTGCAAGTGTCTTTTAACGAGATTGTGCCTTTTCGGGTTTTCACAAGCTCGCCGGTAGCCCTGCTATTTTTACTCATGGAGCCCTTTCAGGTTTTCATCCGTGCCCATCTTGCTTATGGACGTAGCGTTTTTTTTTGTTTTTTACGAGTCTGCGCCCTTTCGGGTTTTCACAAACATTGCCGGTAGCCTTGCTGTTTTTACTCACGGAGCCCTTTCGGGTTTTCATCCATGCCCCATCTTGCTTATGGACGCACCGTTTTTTTACGAGTCAACCTAAGGATGCTGCGAGTTTTTAGTAGTTTAAAGACGTTTCGGTCAAGCGTAGTATTTTTTCAAGAACTGACTGTTTATTGTCCTAAAGGGTCTTTCGCCATGCATATTCATGAGCAAGTAAGCCCCACCTTGGTAGACCTTGTCTATGATATACAGGCCCTCATAGTTTGGCTCGAATTTCCCTCGTTTGGCACGATTAGGGATCATAGGTCTTTTTACGACTAGCACGAGTTCGCCTTGGCGGAATGTCCTCGGCCTAGTCAATCTTTCGCACGAGCGCGTCATCCTTGCTTTGTAAGCCTCCAGGTTTTGCTGCACCATGAGCCGGGTTTCGTCAAGGGCGTCGAGCTCCTCCAGCCGAAGGTGAGCGTTCTCTTCATCTATTAGCTCATAATGAACCGCGACTCGTAGAGAGGGTAGATCTATCTCCAAGGGGAGTACCGCTTCTGTGCCGAAGACCAATGCATACGGCGTTGTATTTGTGGTCGTTTTGAACGTAGTTCGATACGTCCAGAGAGCTTCATGCAATCTCTCATGCCAGTCCTTCTTATTTCTGGACACCGTATTTTTATGATCTTCGTCAAGGTCTTGTTGAAAGCCTCAACTAGACCATTAGCTCGGGGATTATAGACCGAAGAGTATCTCCAGTCTATGTTATGCTGCTGTGCGAAGTGGCTGATCTTGTGGCTTCTGTAGGCTGGCCCGTTATCGGAGATAATCCATCGCGGAGTGCCGAACTGATAGATGACGTGTGTCTTGAAGAAATGGAGGATATTCTCTATCTTCACTTCTCCTAACGGTACTGCTTCTGCCCACTTAGAGAAGTAATCGGTTGTTGCAAATATGAACCGATGTCCTCTGGATGATGCTGTTTTGATGGGCCCAATTACGTCAGTTCCCCACATTTCGAACGGCAAGCTAGCCACCATTGGGTGTAGCGGATTTGGATGCTGGTGGATGAAGTCTCTATGAATTTGGCACGAGTAGCACTGCTTCGCGTATTCGAGGTAGTCCTGGATCATCGTAGGCCAATAGTAGCCCATCCTTTTGATTTTTAGCTTCATCTTTGGCCCGGCTTGATGAGAACCGCAGAGTCCATCGTGAGTTTCTTGGACAACTCTCTTTGCTTCTTCCGGCCCCAGGCATCTTAGCCACAGGGAGTCGGACGATCTCTTATACAGAGTATCATTGACGAAGGCGAAAGACAGAGCTTGTTTCATGAGCTGTCATGAGCAGATGTCTTGAGGACGCATCTTCAGGTGTTCGACGGGATTTGAAGTAGTCTATAAAGACTTCTCTCCAATCCTTAGCCCTTTTCCTGGTCTTTTATTTATAGGGATGCTTGCTTGGTCGCTTCCTTTTCTTCAGACGACTTCGGAGATATTTCCGCTGGTGCAAGAACCCGATGGCTTTGCACAACGATCCTTATGTCATCGAGGTTTTCGTCAACCAGTTCTTTAGCGAGTTTGGCTAACGCATCTGCTTTGCTATTTTCTGTACGTGGTATGCTTTCCAGAACGTAGGAAGGAATTTGAGTCAGCAATTGTTGTACTCTCTCACCGTACTTTACCAATTCGGGCTTGCACGTTTGATAGTCGCCGTTTACTTGACTAATGACCAGCTGGGAGTCTCTGTGTATGATGAGGTTTTCTATTCCTATGTCGACAGTGATCTCAAGACCTGCTATCAAAGATTCATATTCGGCTTCATTGTTTGTCCTCGGCTCTGTTAAGGAAAAGGCAAAGCGCATTATCCCTCCTTGTGGAGTCACGAAGATAAGGCCTACCCCAGATTTGATTATAGGGGTGTTGTGTTGTCGCTTCTTCATGGAAGATGCTCCGTCGAAATAGAGTTCCCATCGGGTATCACTCTCTCCTCTCTCCCTGACGATTGTGTCAAACGTGTGCTTGTCCGGTAACTCGCACTTTAGGAGTGAATCGGCAGGTATCGGATGCTCAGTGAGGAAGTCGGCGATGGCCTGGCCTTTCACTGCCTTGATGGGTCGGTATGCTATCGAGAACTCCATTAAGAGTAGGTCCCATTTAGCGAGCCGTCCTATTAGTATGGCTTTTGACATCAAGTATTTGAGAGATCCACTTTTGATGTTAGGTGTACCTCATGCGCCAAAGCATAATGTCGGGGCTTTGTTATCGCGAAGATTAATGCCAGGCAGTGTTTTTCAATGGGGGAGTAGTTGTTTTCTGCCCCCAGGAGAACTCGACTCAAATAGTAGAGGGCTCTCTCCTTCCCTTGGCCGTTCTCCTATGCCCATAGCACGCCTAAAGAACCTTCAAGGGCTATTGTGTACAGGATGAGAGGCTTTCCCTTGACCGGAGCGGTCAGTACTGGCGGGTTCTGCAGGTCTTGCTTGATTTCGTCCAGTGCATTTTGGCATTCACGATCCCAGACGAACGAGGTCCCCTTCTTCATTAAATAGCTGTAAGGGCGGCACTTTCCAGAGAGATTGGCTATGAATCATCGGATATATGCGAGCTTTCCTTGGAGAGACCGCAGTTGCTTGAGAGTTCTTGGCGAAAGTATTTCCATAATCGCCTTGATCTTCGATGGATATATTTCGATGCCTCGATGTCATATGTTGAACCCTAGAAATTTGCCTGAGGAAACTCCAAACGCGCATTTGAGAGGGTTCATCTTCAGGTTGTATTTCTGAAGACGTTGGAATACTACCTTCAGATGCTCCCAATGCTCCTCGTGTGATTTGCTTTTTACCATGAGGTCGTCAATATAGCATTCGACGATTTCATGTATGAGGTCATCGAAAATCTTTGTCACGGCCCTCTGATAGGTAGTGCCGGCGTTCTTTAGGCCGAAAGGCATTACTTTGTAGCAGAATATGCCCAGAGGAGTCCGGAAAGCGGTATGCTTTTGGTCTTCGGGATGCATCTTTATTTGATTGTACCCCGATGAGCCGTCCATGAAGGAGAAGACTGCGTGAGTGGACGTGTTGTCTATCATCAGCTCGGTGACCGGTACGGGAAAGTCATCCTTCGGACAAGCCTTGTTGAGGTCCCGAAAATCTACGCAGATGCGCACCGTCCCATTCTTCTTCATCACTGGGATGATATTGGCGATCCAGTCAGGGTACTGAACTTCTTGATGAATACGGAGTCGATTAGCTTCTTAACTTCGGCGTTGATGCTCATTTCAACTTCGATCCGCATTTTTCTTGGTGCTTGCTTGACTGGCTTGACGTCCGGGGATATCGTCAATTTATGCACAGCTATCTCTGGATCTAGCCCCGGCATCTCGGAGAAGTTCCATGCGAAGCAGCCTTTATACTGCATAAGCACATCTCTTAGTGTAGCTACCTGTTCTTCGGACAGCAGCTCACTGACGAATGTAGGCCTCGGGTCGTTTGCCGTCCCCAAGTCTATTTTCTTTAGGTTGTCCGCGGTAGTATGTATCCCATCTTCCAGCTCTTTTGGCGCCGGTGGAAGTTCTGAGATCAACTCATCTTCATCCTCATTTTCGAAGCACCAGGAGAGGTCATCCATATCCTCGCGTACTCCTTCTTCTAACAGCGTTATCGCGTGAAAGGTACGGGATCGTTTCCAAGACCGATGTTGATCTGGTTCTACTCTCGCTATGTACGTTGCTTTTGGAACATGCTTCTGTGGTGAGGTTACCCTCCAACAGCTGGATAGAGCGAACCTGCCTTACTGATATTGGTTTTCAACCCAGTTTTTGAATGTGAAGCAGTCTTCGAGAGGATGTCCTATCGCTCGGTGATAGGAGCAATAGTCTGGGTGATGAACCTCACTTGCTTGTTCGGGGTGCTTGGACTCCGGGAGAGTAATCATCTGATGTTTCATGACAAGATCGAATATCTTCCTCGTCTTGTCTTGGTGAAAAGAATATGATCGACCCATTTTCTTTATAAGCGATGAATCCCGGCTGCTCAATTCTCGATAGCGTGGCTTCTTGGACCCGCTTTGCCGCTGTTGGACATTTTTTCCATTCCTTAGTTTGTTTTTGCCTCCGTGTCGGGTCTTCTGTATGATGGGTTGGCGATGAAGAACATCGTCATTCTCCGCAGCCTGCTGAAGGAGGCATTGTGTCCTGGCTTTCTCGTAGATGGCCATTTCGCGGCTCCCGGGCCTTTTGACTCGCTTCCTTTATTAGCTTGTCCATCTATTCTTCGAACGACGGACTTGGCACTTTCATGGCGGGACCTCGTTTTGGTTCAGGGTTAGCGTCTTCTAACAGAGCATGTCCTTCTTCATCAAAGTCATGTATAACATAGTATACATGGAATCACTCCCGTTTCTTGGGTCGAACATGTCCAAGCCCGATCGTTTCCATTCTCCCGTTGGGCAATTTTCGCTGAGTTCTGGGGATATTCCAGATCCTGTTGTAGAATTGAGCTTGTCGAGTAGTCTGTTTGAAGGGTACGCCTTGGTGCCTCAACAGCCTTTTTAATCCTTCGGTGTAATACCTGGGCAGACGAATGGGTTGGAGCCTATCGAGCGTAGGATCGGCACCATGCCAGACTTCTCTTTCGACTTTAGCCTCCGTAGATTGGTAGAATAGGATCGCCATTTCATCTCTTCGCCTGAGAGGGATGTAGAATGTCCGTAGATCTTGCACACTATATGTCTCAAGCACATCAAGCTCTCTGTAATGCTACCGCGGAACCATGGCGATCTCCAAACTTTGATCATCTCCAGTGAGGGCCTGCACTAATGGACGGACCGAGAACACTGCATTGACTTCGTCTTCAGAGTCACTGCAAAAGACCAGAATAGGGGTAGAGGGTCCCGGCTTGCTGCATTGGGACGTCCCCGAATAGACTATTTCTGTAAGTGCACGGCGGCGCCCCGGCCGTCAAACCGACGGCCAAATACGGAAGCGGTGATAAACTTTAATTTTGCGAACTTAGCAAACCGGCACCACCGCGCACTAAACCCCGGATCGGGCCATTAAACTAGATCTAGCAAAGTAACAAGATAGGGAAGAGATATACCGAGTGATCCGAGTCCTCCGGTCTTCTCGTCGTCGTCCCGATCTCTTACGGAAACTCCGGTCGTCGCCTCCTCGCCGGAAGGGCACCACATCGCCTGTTTCTTTTACGGGCTCCTGCCTCTATACCGAGGCAACTCGGGCATGAAGCTGGCAAGTCGACATGCCCAAGATTTGCTGTAGAATGTGTAGGGTTGTGTCTCATTTGGGATTTTGTTGCCTTTGTAGATGGAGGAATGAGGTCAAGAAAAATGGTGCTTTCATTTTTCATGCAAGGAAATTGAGATGAAGATAAAATGCCACAAGCTCACAAAATGAAACTCTCTCTGTCACTCCCTCAAAATTGTGGCCGGACATATCAAGTGGGAAATGGTGGTGGAGTGAAAACATAATCCAAGAGGGAGGTGATGGTAGGAGATGAGAAGAGGTGACCATAAACAAACATCAACCATAACTTAATTCACATCAAAGCCATACCCTTTCAAATCTCATTAATGCAAGTGATGGAAGAAAGATGCTTAACATATCATAAAGAAAACAATTGCAAGAAACCCCCTCCACAAATGTTATTTGCACAATTGCAAATAACCCCCTCCATCGGAAAAGTCCGGCCGGGAAAGAACAAAAGAAAACCGGCCGGAACGGAATGCAAACTGGCAACTCCAGAAAACTGGTCCCGTAATAAATTACAGGAAAACCCCGATACTGTGCATACACACCCGCATCTGTATTCCGTCCGGATACAAATGCAAAGAGACAAAATCTACACTGTACTAAACTAGGATTCGGCTTAAACCAAAGCCGGCTAGTAATATCCGTTCGATCCTGATCCGTGCAATACCGCACGTATCTGACCGAACCCTGCCATATATCTATACGGCCTCTAGTATAAACCGTCCGATCCTGATCCGTGCAATGCCGCACGTATCTGATCGGACCCTGCCATATCTCCATACGGCCTCTACAGCGTTTCGCCCGAAAGCTGAGTAACTGAATGTGTGGTGGACTCTAAAGACTCGTCAATACTATGGCTGTGGATTTAACCACTAGCACGTCAGAGGTATAAGCCAATACGTAACGGGCCACCAGCTATTGACCAAAAGGGACGTCGATGAGCGAACTCATCCTGACACCCTACTGAGCCTGTCAGTGACAATATCCGTACAGTCCGGTCCGTTCGTCTATGAGTATCGCATGGAGGGCCTAGGGGGTTGGTAAAAGTCAGGCCCCCAAAAGCGGTACAAGTCGTGTCGGAGTGTAGCCCAGAACACCCTGAGATACTACTGGAATACCTACCAGTAAATCTCCTGCCTTGGCCAAGGACTTCGTGTAATGGCTCTCCTAGACACTGCGCGACCTCACCCCCAATACCGGGAGAGACGAACTCCCGAAGATCCGCTCACTGCCTCCATGTGGCTCGGGACTGTACCCAACTAAAACCTGTTTGCACGACTCCTTTGAGCCGTGGTAGGGTAGTAATCAAAGTACAGTGGGAACTCACACGAGACAAATGACGATCCCCAGGTCGATGAACTAACCTGTACACATGTCACCAGGGAACTGCTATCTGACGTCAGGTATAAGACCAACTAGCATGTTCCCGGCGAGTCCTGTCCGGTGTACTCATAACCCAATGAGCACCTGTATACATCTTAGGTGAACCAACTGACACCAGTGGCCTGTGAGACCGGCCACCGCCCCTCGTCGGGGTCTCAACTGTATACACTAGTCTACTCTGGAGAATCGATGCCCTGTCTCGAAACTCCCACGACTAGGAACCTTTTAAGGATGTGCTTATAGACTCCAGCTCTCACTTATATGATCGCCCTCATACTGCTGGCAGTCAAGCAAGAATCCTAGGGGCTCTATCAACGTGCAATAGCGACCTGTCAGGTCACCTAAAGCAGTACACGATGATAAAGGTAAACCAGATAGCATACTATCATCTCGAGTAAGACTGTCGTACCGGGATAGGTCCTCCCTCAATCATTGCAATCACGTGCCTGTGATCCAATAATTGACTCTGAGGGCACTATCTCCAACAATCTCCCACTTGCACTCAATGCTAATTAGCGATGTCGCATACTCACAGCCCGTGTGATACCGAACACCCAACTCCTCTACTAGTTAGTCTCACAAAGCCTGTCTGGGAGACTATTGCGTTCGAGGAATAGCCTCAGTGAGTGGATCCGCCTTGAAGTTTCTTTCTATGTCTCTCTATATCTCAAGTTCGCGGAGAAAGCCATCTCCCGAAATGAGCAATACCTGTCTTAGAATGTCTGGATGTCTGATGGGACCGAGCTCATAAATGAACTCCAAATCCAAACTTCTTAGACTGTATCGTCAACTGAACTTAATCAGTATCTTGCGCCATGCCACCCTCAGTATTTCCTTGGACCACCTGTCCAAAATACTGCCCCTCGTCAGAAGGAAAACTATAACTCTGACAACCTCCTTGTCGTCCATGTCACCTTGGAAGCCTGGAATGATAACTGTCTCCCAAATGAGGCTGTCATTATCATATCCCTAGAACATCCACTTATGTTCTAAAACTGCTTCCGGCTGTTTTTCCAGGATTGGATCAATGTCAACTTATTGCATCTAGTGCAAGAACAACATCTGGTGTGGTACTTGACATCTCATGATTGACTTAATTGCCTAAGCAAGTGATCTGCCAATCATGCACATCCCTCTCTACTTTAGTCTATAAGACACCTTTAGAGAGGGTGACTCCATCACCTGCAGGTACACTACCGTGCCAGGAGTCGTCCATTCTAAATACTCTTAGAATGTTGTCGAAGTACCCTGATTGGGAAACCACCCAAATCTAGATCTAAAACCATAGATCTAGTAACCAGTATGTCTGATATAATGTCCAAGTCCCATGTGGAGAAACCACCGTGTGACGACCAAAGTATAACCGATCGTAGTATAGGAATATCACTTCCTACTTTGTGTATGTCATCCATAACCCGGATATCACACCCTACTACCTTCTCAACAGATCCATCCCCTATTCTGATGACGTCAAACCTATGACTGTCACATCAGAAATAGATGATCTATCTCCGCTATTTCTGCTTTGGTCTATAAATAGATATAAGCGTGATGTCCACCAATGCTTCCGCTGCTCCCACTGACTACGACAACCCTCTGGCAGAGTCATATATACGTACACTTCTAAAGCTAGTTTAGAACGACGCTATACTCATCCTCCCACCGGGTCTTGCAGCCTGGAACAACAGCAATGGCAAGTGTGGGTAAACAAGAACTTCCCTGTCACCGTCCTTGAGGCTACCGGAGTACCTTTCGGGTGCCTGAAGTTACCCACCGTATCTGCGGAGTGGCCAATGGAATGTCAAACCAGATTGAATCTTTAGGTTCCTTATCAAATCTTCAATAATCGTTTGCGGTTCTGGAATCACTTCCAGTTCTACCATACTCCCACTACTGTTTTTGAAAAAATCCATTTTTATTAAAACTGTGGCGAGTCTAGAACAATATTATTATTGATCTCCCAGATGGTAGATAGTCAACCCTCGTCATAGCCTGGGTCAACCCACAAACAGACATTACAGAAACGTGCCTTGAGTTGTCCAGTGTCTGGTTTTAATCATAAGACGGACAACTCCCCGTACCTTAACATCGTTAAGATATGAACTGTTCTATATCCAATATAGAACCAGAGGCACTGATTTAATTGAACCAGATTCAAATCATGCAGCTATCTCCAGTGCATGTCAACTAAATGGAAAAAGGCTGATCAGCGTTACTCAACTTAGGAATACTTCCAATTATGAGTAACCTGTAAGAGAAGCAAGTTCTCGTAATCATTACTATCGACTGAATACTATACACAAGTATCTACATCTTCGATCACTTTGAAGAATCCCGATACTTGCTACATCTGGTTCTCTACTCTATTCAAATACCTATAACTCCTCAAAACTTAGACCCTGTGTTTCTACGAAACACATGTCTAAGAACTAGAGAAGTTAAAAGTAAATAGAATATAGTATGAGGACCAACCCCTCTGTCCTAATGGACACTGGACAACATACAATACTCTGTATAAGTCCGCTGAGTCTAACAACTCTTTCACTGTGTGTCGTAGGTTGAAAACTGTACTTATGGTTAAGAAGAATTACACTGCTGTTCAATGCTCCTTACCTAACCATCCACTGATATAGGTAAATGTCATCGACATAATTTCAAAAGGTATATCTCACTCTATGAAAATAGACATACAGATATATCAATTTGAAATTGGTGCACAACAGCGGATATTCAAAACCAAAAATTTGCCGACCGGCAAACAGCCCAGGTGATCTCCTCAAATATCACCGATTACAACGAATCTCGATATAATGAGGATGATCACCCAATTCCCAATAACTTACTCCCACTCATCATCTGTAAAACCATACAGATGTGAGAATCAAACCTGGTAAATACATACCCTGGAGCAAGTGTCTAATCGGGAAATCAGTTTTCTTTTAACAGTACACAGTTGAACTGAAACATTGAAATGTTTCGATGGGGTATTCTGGTATTCCTAGTAATGCCTCTACCATCATCCAGATTCACAACTATAACCGTATAATTCTTTGCCACCTCTCCAAACCCCTTTATATGTCTTTAGTCATTACCTTCTGCACACCCCTTAGGCCAAATGGTTTTCTTCCTTCCCTACCATTCGGCGCCAGCCTATGGTTTGGAAGAAGACTATCCAGTAAGCATAATGGGTGTACTGTCCTAATCCTAGGAGCACTCGCAATGCGAGAGAAGGTGAGGATAAAAGACAACCGAATAAACCTTATTCCTATTTCTCCTGGACCAGAATCCATCCCCGAACTGGAACAAGTTCCTTTCGAGTTCGTATATAACCATACGATGGAGTATCCAATAAACTATGGATCTTCGTAGTGATACGGAGTGTCCTGGAGAAATACAAAGGTAATTTAGGATTGGTGAAGAAATACTTGGTTTGGTCGTGAATATCAGTCGCAATTTACTTTGCCCTCTTACTAATCCCTTGCTTTGTCTGAACTTAATACCTTCTGCACACCATCGTTATGCTAATTGGTTTTCTTCATTCCCTACCGGTCGTCACCATCCTAAGGTTTGGAAGAAGACTATCCAATTTGCGTAATAGGTGTACTATCCCCTAAACCAAGGAGTACTCGCAACCTGAGAGAAGGTAAAAGGAAAAGACAACTGAATAATCCCATCCGTTTTCTCCAAAACCGGAAACCATCCTCGAATAAATTCCTTCGAGTTCGTATATAACCATACGATGGTTTTGTCCAATGGAAGTGGACGTTCGTAGTAATACGGGGTGTCCTGGAGAAAAGGGTAAAAGTAGGAGTGGCAATGAGGTCTGCAACTCTGACAATCCAAAAGCCAGTGTTAAGAAGGTTCGGTCAACTTGGTCACTGAGTCAAAGTCTAGGGTCGGGTCAATGGTCGCTGCCAGAGAGAGAGAGAAAAGAAACACTCAGCGTGCACTCTAACCAAGATCAGAATGGTTACCAATTTATCTAATCTGGAAACCTCCCACTGTACCTCAAATTCTCCTCCAAACCTGAAAGAAGAATTAGTCGGGGTCACCCGAGGAGTAAACCAACTCATCAGTGGGAATCAGGATCCAACTATCATCGCATGATAACGTGACGGAATCCGCTCACGGTATCACACTCCAGAAGGTATGCGCATATCTGGCAAGTTTCAGTTCTTTTGAAACTCCCAATGTGATTTCTACCCCATGCTCTTATGACCTTGGCGTAAGGTCAAAATATCATAAGTCACATGTCAAGTTCTACCCATCATTGTCCAGGTTAATTTGAACCCACCCGTACATACCCTTGACGTAGGCCGAAATAGTAGTACGACTGTCCCAAACCAACGCATCTATCTATGCAACAGATAAATACCCGGCAACTACCAAATACTATGCCTTGGCGTGAGGTCAAAATACATAGCTTGAATACTACCGAATATTTAACCGAAATGATGGAGGGCTACGAATGGTTTCTGGCGAAAACCTTTAACGTAATGAACTTGATATCGTTGAAGGAACGGATATCTTTTTAGAAAATATAGTGACGAAAACCTTTACTAAAGAGGTCACTCCCGGTGAAGGGATCTCGGCTCTTTCCCCGTAGAATGGGGTGCAGGATATTCCAAATGAATACCACGATGCAAAGCAAAAGTGATCGGCTATAGTGAAGTTAATGCCCTGACGCAAACTTCTGTCCAAGGGGTCACTCCCGGTGAAGGGATCTCGGCCCTTGCCTCGTCGACTGAGGAGCAGGATATTCCAAATGAATACCATGATGCAAAACAAAAGTGAACGTCCTTGCAATAACAGCTTTTTGAAAAGTGTTCCAACAACATCAGAAAAGGTTTGTTATAACTTGCATTGATCCAAATCAATGCAGTCCCATCAATTGATCACACTACAAAGAACGAAAATATACTGATGTACGTATATGCCATCCGCATTCGCCACTGGGTCCCGTCATCACCCGTTAGGTTAGCTAACTAACAGCAGAGCGGGGACTGGACTAGCGCGGATGAAAAACATATACAACATCTACTAATATATATACCAATATATTATATTTCGCTCAAGGCGTGATAAAAATGCAACATCACAGAAATGTACAGCATCACAGAACAATACAGATATCTGGGATCCCCGGGTTTCACAGAGCCACTACTGAAACCCGACGTTCCCCTGATCGTGTGGATAGCCTGTGCAATGAAATCCTAGACCCCTACGGGCGCGGTAAGTCACCCGCCAAAACCTGAAGCGAGGCAGCCCCTTTCAGCACCGTGAATGGACCACCCAGCACTTCACGGAATCCGGTAACTTGGGCACCCCTCCTGGGTCAACCTCTACCCCCTACGAGTGCGGCGAATAGCCCGCCAATACCAGACTGAAGCCCCCTCCGTCTCAATGCCCTGAGATGCGGGCCCGTTGCCCTCTAGAACCCGGCTATCCATGCACCCCTTGACGGGGTAACCCTAGTACAGAAAGTAAAATATACAGGCAACGGGTACATCGACCGCAACCTGGTCGTGCCCCAAAATAATAATACAAACAGGCAGTGACGGCAGTCCACATGTCGGACGCTCGCCCCGCAATATCAAATGTACATAATACAACAAAACTATACTAGCATTGCATCCAGGCTATCCCCACGACCGATCCGCAACATCATAGCAAAAACACAGAACATCAACGTGAAAGTCACGTTCGCAAATCCGTCTAACCGGGCTATAGCAGTTAGACCGGATTTACCGATCAAGTGACATTCACGGTCGCAGATATAATGTAAATACTGTGAAATAATGTGTTTAAAATATCCGATCGATCAAAAATTAACAAGTGGGCCCCAAAGCAATACTGTAGCACTCACAGAAAATATGGGCCCAATTTTAATATTCCAAAACCCCTAAAATCAGCCCAGAAGCCCACTGGAGAAATTTGACACAGTGAGGACACCAATGTGTAGCGGAACCGCGGCCCAAGGGGGGGTTTGGCCGCGGTTCCGCGCTTGAGTGATCGACTGACTGTGTCGAATTTTTCCAGTAGTCTTAGAACTCCCTGCACATCATTCTGAGACAACCTGAAAAATTTTTCGAGACCAAAAAATATCAACAGAAAACTGATGTGAACAAAAATGCAAGTTTTGGAATTTTGGTCGATCGGAAATGCAAAACACATCAAACGAAGCTAGACGAAATTAATGGCGAGGCTCTGATACCACTGTAAGTGCACGGCGGCGCCCCGGCCGTCAAACCGACGGCCAAATGCGAAAGCGGTGATAAACTTTAATTTTGCGAACTTAGCAAACCGGCACCACCGCGCACTAAACCCCGGATCGGGCCATTAAACTAGATCTAGCAAAGTAACAAGATAGGGAAGAGATATACCGAGTGATCCGAGTCCTCCGGTCTTCTCGTCGTCGTCCCGATCTCTTGCGGAAACTCCGGTCGTCGCCTCCTCGCCGGAAGGGCACCACATCGCCTGTTTCTTTTACGGGCTCCCGCCTCTATACCGAGGCAACTCGGGCATGAAGCTGGCAAGTCGACATGCCCAAGATTTGCTGTAGAATGTGTAGGGTTGTGTCTCATTTGGGATTTTGTTGCCTTTGTAGATGGAGGAATGAGGTCAAGAAAAATGGTGCTTTCATTTTTCATGCAAGGAAATTGAGATGAAGATAAAATGCCACAAGCTCACAAAATGAAACTCTCTCTGTCACTCCCTCAAAATTGTGGCCGGCCATATCAAGTGGGAAAGGTGGTGGAGTGAAAACATAATCCAAGAGGGAGGTGATGGTAGGAGATGAGAAGAGGTGACCATAAACAAACATCAACCATAACTTAATTCACATCAAAACCATACCCTTTCAAATCTTATTAATGCAAGTGATGGAAGAAAGATGCTTAACATATCATAAAGAAAACAATTGCAAGAAACCCCCTCCACAAATTTTATTTGCACAATTGCAAATAACCCTCTCCATCGAAAAAGTCCGGCCGGGAAAGAACAAAGGAAAACCGGCCGGAACGGAATGCAAACTGGCAACTCCAGAAAACTGGTCCTGTAATAAATTACAGGAAAACCCCGATACTGTGCATACACACCCGCATCTGTATTCCGTCCGGATACAAATGCAAAGAGACAAAATCTACACTGTACTAAACTAGGATCCGGCTTAAACTAAAGCCGGCTAGTAATATCCGTTCGATCCTGATCCGTGCAATACCGCACGTATCTGACCGAACCCTGCCATATATCTATACGGCCTCTAGTACAAACCGTCCGATCCTGATCCGTGCAATACCGCACGTATCTGATCGGACCCTGCCATATCTCCATACGGCCTCTACAGCGTTTCGCCCGAAAGCTGAGTAACTGAATGTATGGTGGACTCTAAAGACTCGTCAATACTATGGCTGTGGATTTAACCACTAGCACGTCAGAGGTATAAGCCAATACGTAACGGGCCACCAGCTATTGACCAAAAGGGACGTCGATGAGCGAACTCATCCTGACACCCTACTGAGCCTGTCAGTGACAATATCCGTACAGTCCGGTCCGTTCGTCTATGAGTATCGCATGGCGGGCCTAGGGGGTTGGTAAAAGTCAGACCCCAAAAAGCGGTACAAGTCGTGTCGGAGTGTAGCCCAGAACACCCTGAGATACTACTGGAATACCTACCAGTAAATCTCCTGCCTTGGCCAAGGACTTCGTGTAATGGCTCTCCTAGACACTGCGCGACCTCACCCCCAATACCGGGAGAGACGAACCCCTGAAGATCCGCTCACTGCGTCCATGTGGCTCGGGACTGTACCCAACTAAAACCTATTTGCACGACTCCTTTGAGACGTGGTAGGGTAGTAATCAAAGTACAGTGGGAACTCACACGAGACAAATGACGATCCCCAGGTCGATGAACTAACCTGTACACATGTCACCAGGGAACTGCTATCTGACGTCAGGTATAAGACCAACTAGCATGTTCCCGGCGAGTCCTGTCCGGTGTACTCATAACCCAATGAGCACCTGTATACATCTTAGGTGAACCAACTGACACCAGTGGCCTGTGAGACCGGCCACCGCCCCTCGTCGGGGTCTCGACTGTATACACTAGTCTACTCTGGAGAATCGATGCCCTGTCTCGAAACTCCCACGACTAGGGACCTTTTAAGGATGTGCTTATAGACTCCAGCTCTCACTTATATGATCGCCCTCATACTGCTGGTAGTCAAGCAAGAATCCTAGGGGCTCTATTAACGTGCAATAGCGACCTGTCAGGTCACCTAAAGCAGTACACGATGATAAAGGTAAACCAGATAGCATACTATCATCTCGAGTAAGACTGTCGTACCGGGATAGGTCCTCCCTCAATCATTGCAATCACGTGCCTGTGATCCAATAATTGACTCTGAGGGCACTATCTCCAACAATTTCCTCGTCCTCTTCGGTATCACTCCTAAAGATCGGAATAGTGGTGATAGCTTTTTGCTTATTCTCTGGTTTATGGCATCTTTCCGTGTCTTCAAAGTCTGGCAGAAAGTACTTTGCGTCTTCATACTTGCGGACTTCATTTACGGAGAATGGGTTCAGTTCCCCCGTCACGCTATATTCGAGACCATCTTTGAAGTACTTCATACACTGATATTGTGTAGAAGGGATGATGCTGTACTCGTATAACTAAGGTCTGCCGAGCAAAGCGTTGTAGCAAGTCTTGGCGTCAATGACATGAAATTTGATGTCAGTGACGAGCATCCCGAAGCGTAACGTCAGTATTACGGACCCGGGCGTCCGTGATGACTCGGAGTCAAAACCGGAGATGGTAATTTTATCCCGAGCTAGGTGTTGAACGCTCATGCATATTTCTTTTAGCACTCTGATATTTAGAAGTTTTGACGGAGGACCCGTTGTCAACTAGAATCTTCCCTATCTTGATATCATGGCAATATCCTGAGACATATAGGGGACGGTTGTGCTCACACGTTCCGAGGAGGAGATCTTCATCGCCGAAAGTGATGTCAGCTGTGTGCACTTCTTCCAGCTCGTCCTTCATCTTTTCTTCGGCAAGGAAGGCTTGAAACTGCTCGGGCTCTTGTAATGCCTTGATCAGCGAATCCCGTGCTTCTTTAGACAAGAGAAGGGTATCCAACATGATTAACTGTGAGGGTATCCTCCCCAGGTGTGCCAGGACATTATAATCTACTTTGCTCTTCTTAGGCGGATCCTTAGCTGCGAGCTCTTCGGCGACTTGCTCATCGAGGGCGATATCCTCGGGGGCTTTTTCCTTCCCTTTATCTTTTTTGTTCGATCCCTTGTTTGCGGGTCCGAGATTCTTTTCAGGTACCGTGCAGTTTCACAGCTGAATGTTCTCACAGTTTTTCGTCTCTTCCTCTTTTCCTGAGGTGGATTCTTTGAAGAGAGGGCCGAGAGATACTTCTTCGTCAGAATCACTTCCAAAGGTGAGAACTTCCAATCCCCTGGCATCGACCATGTGACAGTTGCCGGCAGCTCTTTTATGCTCATCTGCCGTGATTCTCCGTTCCCGACGAGCCTTATGCTTTATCCGCTTGAAATGTTGTCGGTGAGTGACGTACCCTTGCCACCACTTTTTAAAAGCCATGCACTCTTCATTGGGGTATGCAATCCTCTGGTGGTATAAGCAATAATTAGGATGTGCGTCTACTTCGTCAAGGTGCGTATCCTCGGGGATATCTTCTTTGGGTGGTGGCAGCTTCATTCCCATAGACAAGGCTTTGGCAAACCGTTTCCTTGTCTTAAACCTGCTTTTGTCTGGTTGGAGTGCTTCAACCCTTTCGTTCAGTTGGCGACGTTTGGCTTTTTCGAATATGACCATTTCGTGCTCTTGATCATCCTTGCTCTTCTGACGGGCTTCGTTCAGCAGCAGGTCGATCATCTCGTCAAACGGCTCCAAGGGTTTTGGCTTCGATCCTGCACCCAGCTCCTTTATGTTGTCTTCGAACGCCGAGTGAGCTTCTTTGTTAGTTAACGTCGAATGAGAGATCATGTGGCAACTTGCCACATAATCCTCAGATTCTTTTGACGAGTCATCTCCGTCGTTATGGTCGTTATCTCCGCTCTTAAGGATATTGTTGAGAAATTCTTGGAGTGTGACCGGGGTTCGCGCCTTTTGGTTGTATTCTTCCAGTACATCAATATGTTTTTGCAGGTCCGTGCACTTGTCATCAGGCTTTTTGGTCTTTTTCTTCTTCTTTGAAGATTTTGACGGCCGGGCATGTGCGTTTTGATTATCGCTACCAATTCTTGGCGTCGGGCGCGGCTTCAGCATTCCCTCAATGACTCGGGCTCTAGCGGACTTTTCCACCTGATCACCAGGCATATTTGGAGATCCTTTAGCATTCTTTTTGTTGTGGCTGAAAGAGCGACCTCCTATGGAGCTTCTTCTATAAAAGAGCACGACGCTCCCGGCGTGTCCACCTTTTTAAGAGCGTGCGGCTGGGGCGGGTTTACCCTCCAGTTTTCAGACAATGTGAATTTGCCTTGCTGGTATTGGTCCTCAATCCAGTTTTTGAAGACGAAGCAATCTTCGATTGGATGGCCCTTTATTCGATGGTAAGGGCAATAGTTGGGACTGTTGACGTCACCGGGCTGCAGTGGGCGTTTTGGATCCGACAAGGTGATGAGCCTGTTGCGCACTGCCAGCTCGAACAGTCTCCTCGTTTTATCCCGGGGAAACGAATAAGGGCGCTTTAGCTTCTTGTTAAAGAATCGCTGTTTATTGTCTTGGCGATCAGTTGGTTTTGGACCACTGGGCTGCTGCCGAGCATTGGCAACGAAGGTCGCTTTCCCTTTTCGTTTCGAGGCTCCATCTTAGAAGAAAACGGTCTATGACCTATCTGATCCATTTGGGCCAGCTTATCGATCAAGGCCTGGAAGGTAGTCAGCTTGAAAAACATCATGAACTGGGATATGGTCACCAGCGGATCAAGAGTTCCCATGAACATGCCTACTGCAGAAGCTTCTGCGATGTGTTGTTCGCATTTCGACCATAGGTTCCGCCACCGGATTTCATACTGAACCCATGTTTCTCCCGGCTTCACCCTGGCATTGATCAACGCCGTGATTGGGGTGTGTTCGCTGGTGCTTGCGAACCTTCGTGTAAACAGTAGCTCCATTTCTGCAAATGTCTTAACGGAGTCATTCGGGAGCTCAGAGTACCATTCAAACGCTGTTTCCAACAAGCTGCCAACAAACTGGCGAAGCAGCAGTTTGTCGTCACCTCCAGTATTACTGCACATGGCTCTGAACTGAGCAACGTGCTGGTGTGGATTACCCGTCCCCTTATGCACATGAAATTTAGGGATCGTGTATCTTGGCGGGTACTTTATTTGATCGTACCAACCCGGATAGGGTGTCCAATCTTGACGATTTTGTTAGTGTTTTTGCCATAGAGGCCATTACTGTATCATACTAGTTTGTATATTACTTAATGGAAGCTTGGGATATTCACAGTTGTATTGACAGTCTTGCTAAAAATGGTAGTATGCTACCTGGTTTGTGTCTAATTTAATATGTGCATATGTTTCTTTTAACGTATCGCTTATACATATTAGTAGAGCCTTTAGGATCTTTGCTTGATTACCAGCGTTGTGATGGCAGTCACACTAGTGGGGGTTGGGTAGTCTATAAGCAACATCCTATACAGGTCCCTGGTCGTAGGATTATCAAGATAGGGTATCGATACTCCGGAGTAGACTGGTGTATACGCTTCTCATCCCAGTTGGGGAGATGGTCTGTCCCACAGCCATCATTACGTCGTACTGGAGATAGTATGCAGGTGCTCATTAGGTTACGGGTACACCGGACAGGACTCGTCGGAAACTGCAGGTTGGATTTATACCCATCGTTAGATAGCAGTTCCCAGGTGACATGAGTACAGCTTAGTCCGTCGACTTGACACTGCTACTTCGCCTCGGGTGTGTTTCCACTGTTCTTAGATTACTATCCTACCACGGCTCAAAGGAGTCGTGCAAACAGGTAGTAGTTGGGTGCAGTCCCGAAGCACTTAGAGGCGGTGGCAGTTAGACAGGATTCGTCTCTCCCGGTATTGAGGGTTGATATCACGCTGTGTATGGAGAGCCATTACGCAAAGTCCCTGGCCAGGGCAAGTGAGATTTACTGGTGGCTTCCAGTAGTTTCTCAAGGTGTAATGGGCTTCACCCCGACACGATTTATACCGCTATTAGGGGTCTGATGTTTACCGCCCCCCTAGGCCCAATTTGCGATAGTCCTGGACGAACAGACCGGACTGTACGGAGATTGTCACATCAGGCTCAGTTGGAGTTCGGATGGGTTTACTCATCGTCCTTCTTATCGACATCTACTTGGGGACCATTACGTATAGCTAGTACCGCTTGCGGCCTGTAGTTAAACCCACTGCCAGCGTAGTGTCGAGTTTTTAGAGTCCCACACAGAGAGTTTCCCTGCACTGGGCAAAAGGTGTAGAGGCCGTATGGTTTTACGGCAGGGCTGCGATCACTTACGTATACTTGTGCACGTATAATGATCGGGCAGATAATACTAGCGGGCTTTGGTTTAAGCCAGATTCTAGTATTATACAGATGGATTTATTCAGTCAAAGATTATCCGTGTTTTTCAGAAATACGGATGGGAGGGGCAGTCTCGTAATTTGTCGAGAAGCTTCTAAAAGAAGGTGACTCATTTGTGTTTAATTCTTTTTAGGATTTAAACAAATGAGGTGGAGAGATGAGGTGTAGGTTTTCATTAAATGGATAATGACTCATGAGATGATTCATCTCAAATGAATTAAATGAAGCATGCTAGATATTATGATAGATATTTATTATGATATTTTGATGCTTCATATTATTCTAAGATGAGATATTATTCATTTCAATATCACAAAAGCTTTCTCTCTCCTCAAGTTTTCATCTTCTTCCTCAAAACCCTAATAGCTCTCATAAGTTGAGAAACCTAGGGTTTAAGTGACTAACTAATCCATCTTATTACTCTACACCCTCTAGGACTTCTAGATTAGCGATCTAGGAGTCTTAGTTATCTCAGATTCGAGATAGGAGCTCGGGCTATAAACTCTCGGGTGGATCGTTTTTGACTCGAGGAGGCCGTTGAGGCGCCGACGTTCCATAGAGCCTACGAGGCGTGGAGGATAGCGATGATGACCCGAAGGACAAGTAATGTGAGGTATAACTTCGAATCAGAGTAGTTAAACCTTTCGTAGTTTGCTAGTAATGGTTTAGACACGATCCGTGTGCTCAAGTCCGTGTTACGAAGTTTTGATAATTGTTTTTCATATATTCCGCCTCCCCGCAAGCTCGTGGGGTACGTGACATGGACTTACAGATTTGGCCAGCCACTTCGCTCGCCTGATGAGCTCGTATCTGTTGAGCGATATAGTCGCCAAGGGCGGCTTTAAAGATGGTCTCCTCTTTAGCTGCTGACGAAGCCGGAAGAGCGTTTGATGTCTCCCCTCTATCGTCTTCAATTATTACTGGAGGATCTTTGGCTGGAGAGTCCGGCTGGATCATCATGCCCACCATATCTTGGAACAGAAGCGCCATTTGCTTTATGTTAGCCACTTGTCATGCGGCCTCTTTGTCTTTCTTCTCAAGTATTCTGCGGAGGAACTCGGCATCGGTTTCTTGTTCCTGACGCTGCTCTGACGACGTCTCTGGGCTTTCTTTTCGCCCAGTGAGTGCGGCCATCTGTGTCAGCATCTCCTGGAGCTTTTGCTGCTGCTCATGAGTTTTTGTCACAGACCGTGTGAGCGGTCGATGACCCATAGAAGTACGGTTTTCCTCTTTTCCGGAAGCCATATAAACAGTATGCACTACCATGCCCCCAGACTTGGGGCGTTTCGATTCAATGGCTTTGAGCTCTGTCGTGGACACGGGGATTTTCTCCAGCCTTCTTCTTTTATGAACGATCGAAGTTTAGGGGGCCGTTGTAGCGGGAACCCAAGTAGACGACACCTTCTGTGGCATGACAGGGTGGTCATTTTCTTGCCGAGCCTTCATTTTCTTTGGTTGGCGGGAGTAGTCTTGGTTAATCACAGAGTCTTGGACCCTTCGCCAGACCCTGTGAATTTTGGAGGACAGCCACTGAGGGGGCTTCTCTAGCTTTTCCTTTGTGGCGCTCTCCACAGGTGGAGGAGATCTTTTCAATACAGCAGTTGGAGAGTTTTTGCGCACCTTCCTAAGTGGTTCAAAGTTGTTCCCAGTTGGAACAGCAACATCGATTTCTACCGTTGGAGATGGCGGAGTCAGTCTAGAAGGGGAACTGCCCCCAGCTTTCCTCACTCGGTACCAGTGACGACGTCGAGCATGCCTTGTAGACGGTATTGATTCAGCTATAGGGGTGGCTCCCTCATGCCTCCTGATCTGGTGAAGGCTTGCTGTTGGTGCCAGCCTATCGAAGACTGACGTCCGCTGAGAGGTAATAATCATTCTTGAAAAGACCGACTTTTTGGCAGGGGAAGCAGCCAGACTTAGAGCGCTAAGGCGCTTCCTGTGCGATAGCGCACACGTGAGGAGCACATGGCGCGCTTAGCGCTAAGCGCCAGTCAATGAGTGCGGAGCGCTCTATATAAAATAGCGCCCACATGAAGAGCACGTGGTGCGCTTGGCGCCAACCTTGAAGCGCCGAGCACTTCTTTCAAAATAGCGCTTGGAGCGCTGGACGCTGAGGCGCTTCTTTAAATTGGAGTGCTAGGAGTGCTGCAGCGCTGTGCGCTAATCTTGGAGCTCTAAGGCGCTTCGTTAAATTGGAGCGCTAGGAGGGCTGTGGCGCTGTGCGCCAGTCTTGGAGCGCTAAGGTGCTTCTTTTTTAATTGGAGCACTAATGCTCTTTTTAGGCAGCTTTGATCAATTCTGCGCTCTGAGAATTAAATTCTCATTTATAAGAGACTTTGTCTCGTAGCTCTAAGAACAAAGTTCTTATTTTATAGGAGATGTTACAATCTCTTATATTTTTTGTGAAAGACTTTGTCTTTATGGATTTGTGATCTGAAGAGAATTGAATTCTTCTCCCCCTTTTTTATGATGAGATGCTATGATCTCTTTTGTGAAAGACCTCTGTCTTATAGATCTATGATCTAGAAAAAGAACTAGGTTCTTCTTCTTTTGATGAGATGGTTTGATCTCTCTGTTTTATTTACCTTGAAAAAATTCTTCTTCCGAGAGCTTGCTCTTCTCTTTGAAATTTCTCAAAGTTTGTGGGGGGTTCCTTTGTGCAAGACTTGAAGTCTTTGGTCCTTTATATAAGGGAGGCTGATTTGTTGAATCAATTAAGGAAATCTTTCCTCTGATTGATTTGGGGATGTTTCCCACCGTTGGATCTTTGATCCAAGGGCTTCTGTTTTACAGAAGGCAATCTTCTTGTTTTTAACAAGATTAGGAAAATATTTTCCCATACAAAATTTATTTTGTATCTTGGTGATTTTTAATCACCATTGGATCTTTGATCCAACAGTGCTCTAATTTTCAGAGGTAATCTGATGATTTTTAGTCATCTTTGTTGGACCTTTGATTCAAGGGTGGGGAACATTTAGTTCCAGCACTAGCGCTCTCGTGCTTTGCACGTGAGCACTGCATTAGAGTCTTTGACTCTTAGTGCGGGCACTGTTAGCGCTGGCGCTGCTAGCGCTGCATCAGAGTCTTTGACTCTTAGCGCTGGCGCTTCTAGCGCGAGCGTAAGCTCTCTCGTGCTTTGCACGTGAGCGCTGCATCAAAGTCTTTGACTCTTAGCGCTGGCGCATTTAGCGTGAGCGCTTTTATGAAGCGCTGCTTCATTTCAAATTTCAAAATTTGAATTGAGTTTTGCTCCGATTGGAGGAAACAAGGACGTTGAGTATGAGATACTACAATAAATGATCTTAGTGCAAGTGGGAGATTGTTAGTTATATGTATGCCCTAGAGGCCATTACTTTACATGTGATGTATATTGTAGTGGATGCTTGTCACGCCCCGCTTCCCAGAGTACGCAAGATTGGGCACGTGACATAGCCAACCATGCTACCTGTGGGTAGGAAGTATCCATCCACAGTCACATTACGGTTGTAAGGATATCAAGAACAAGATAATAAGCTAATCTAATACATGTCCAAATCCATAATAACAAGAATCAATAAACAATAAGTGCGGAAGCTAATGATCCAAAACAATGAATAAACAATACGTCCCATAAAGCGGGCTCACATCTGGAAATGAAATGAAAATAAATAAACTAAACCCTAAAGAACTCACAGTTCAGCCTGCTGGCTGAAGTACTCCTGCTCGGTCGTCGACAGTGGTACGGAATCTGGGCCATGCAAAACCCAGACGTCAGCGCGTCATGACATCAAGTATATAATGTAAACATGATAATAAGCAATGCAAGTATGAGCATGAATAAAGCAGTAATAAGAAATAACAGAGCAGGGTAATGTGCAATGGTGACTAAACTGTCCTATCAGGTTTCTACTCTATAGTCTTTGAAACCAATTGATGAATCGTCGATGTAACTCAATAGTATCCCGTGCATGCCCGGGACCACGGTCATGATCCTCGGGGCTGAATCCGAGACGTGCCGCTAAGCAGTAAAAGGTAGTAGGATAGATGAGTGATGTCAGCATCAACACTCCGGAGCTGGCCAAGCCCGTAAGACTGATCAGAACAAGTATCGAACTGTTGAGTTACAAGTCGGTTTCACCTTTGATTTCCCCATACCCCCAAGCTATGTATGTCAGGTCAGGTATTCAGTAGTCAAGGACTAATGCCAACACAAGGTCGAGTAAAAGTAGGTCTGTCTGGATAGACAGCGGGAATGGTCAGGTTTGTTGGCATTAGGCATGAGATCAGGTAACAGGTCAGGTAATGTATAAAGGTGTCATGTCATGTCAAGAGTGTACGGTACCATATCATGTCAAGTAGGAAGTGTAACAGGTCATGTCAGGAAGCACAAGATGTCATGTGGGTGCTCATAATCAAACTATCATAAACATGTGTATAAATAAACAAGCATGAGTACTATTAGAACAATAAACTGGAACATGTAATATGATAGGCAAATAGATATAATTTCAAGGATATGGATGCACAGTTATTGATTAGGGTTACATTTATAGTTCCAATATTAATTAGGATGCAATTTATTAAACATGGAGTATTAATATCACATTATTATGTAGTAATGTGATCTATGGATGCAATTATATTTATCTTAAATGCGATGGATGCAAACGGGTATCCGAAGAGTTATAAAACTATAAAATGGTAGTGTGGGATGTACAACTAAGCAATATGTGATATAAATATTTATATAATAATATTAATATGGATAGCATATTCAAAGCGATTAGTAACTATAAAAGCTGTATTGATTAACCATGCACAAGAAGGTTCCGTTCAGAAATTCAGCGTCACCCTAATTTGTAAAATAGCTTAAAAATAACAAACGTTCTCCAAAAGAGACGTGTCTTATACCAAAACAAAGATAATTCAATAAGGTTTTCAGTTTTATAAGTATAAGCATCTCAGGTTATCCCTACAAAAAGTTATGAATATTCAAAGTTGAAAGTTTGCTGCTGGAATTTCCCTGGACAGCAGTTTAGAGACGTGTTCATTTGCATTTTAAGTTAATTAAACAATTTATTTTGTAAGTAAATATTTCATAGAGTTATAGTATTCTGAATTATCTTCGTAACGAACTAAAGAACGTATCCTAATGATTTTTCTATGATTTATAATGAATTTTATAAGATAAGGTGTACAGTAAATTTCAGATTTGTCATATCCGATTTTTCAACGACATTTCATATGTAAACTATAAGATTTTCAAATGTATAATATTATAAAATGAAGATTATAAAAGTATATAGCATGCAGCAAGATTAACTTGCCTTGATGGGTCGCGAATCGGGAAAACGGAACGTTAACCGTCGGCGGGGAAAACTCGCGACGGCGCACGGTTTACGGAATGAATCCAAACGACGAACAAAGGAACCACACGGGTCGGGGTATCTCGCTGGAACGTCGAGAAACGTCACCGGCACGACGGAATTCCGGCAACAAAAGAACAGTTAAAAGAAATGAGAAACGAGACATGAAGCAAGAAGAGAAAAATGATAAAGAGAAGTACGAGAGAATATATGAGGGAGAGGGAGAGAGAGGAAAAAGTGGAGAGAGAGAGAGAGAGAAAGTGGGGCCCACGGGGTTAAAGGGGAGGTTGCGATTGGCTGAGAGAATAAATTAAGAAGGATATAAAGATTGTAAAAATATTATATGGTTAACTTAAAGATTTAAAAGATAGGTAATGAACAGTAAGATATCAGGTTAGTTAGAAAAATATATGCGATGGTTTTAATAATATTAAAATTTAGGATTTTGGCGCCAAATGAAACATTTCCAAATTGCGCCCGGGTTGGGTCCAAAAATTCGAAATTCAAATAATAGGATTTTAGGCGGGTTCCAAATTTTAAAATGAAATGTTTTATGATTAAAAAGCATACTCCCAAAACGGACACACGCACGTGCACGTAGCCATCCAAACTCGCCCGTTTCACTGAACGGGACGAGAATACAATGCACGGACGCTACCACGAGGCTAAGGGTGTCAAGTAGGCCAAGAAGAATATTTTCAATTTTATTTTGGGTGCTAAAATTTGTTATATGCAGAATGACTTAGCCGGTTAAAATTGTGCAATAAGAACCAAACAAGCAAGATAAATGAAATGAGCAATGCCAAACACTCAACCAGTAACAGAAATAGTATTATTGGGCTCGGGTGTTACATCATACCCAACTACAAAAAGAATTTCGTCCTCGAAATTCCAAGAATTCAAGATAGATAACTACAGGAAAAGGTGAGGAAACTTCTGCCGGATCTCGTCTTCTCGCTCCCAAGTGGATTCTCCATGCGATCGATTACCCCAAGAGACTAGCACAAGGGGGATAACCTTGTTCTTAAGAACCTTTTCTCTTCGATCCTTGATTTCAACTGGTCGCTCCTCAAAAGTCAAGTCTTCTCGTACTGTTAGCTCCGAATGATCCAAAACGTGTGTTTCATCTCGAACATACTTACGGAGTTGAGATACGTGAAACATATCATGCACATTTGCCAAGGACTGTGGTAACGCCAAACGATATGCTACCTCACCAACACGCTCCACGATCTCAAGGGTCCAACGAACCGAGGACTGAGCTTTCCTCGCCTTCCAAAACGAATCACCCCTCTAGTCGGTGATATCTTCAAGAACACCAAATCACCCACGGTGAATTCTAGAGGTCTTCTCGATGTGTCAGCCCAACTCTTCTGTCTGTCTTGTGCTGCCTTCATATGATTTCTGATAGTGTTAACCTTCTCAACTGTCTGCATCACCAAATCTGGTCCCAACAATTTTCGTTCACCGACATCATCCCAACAAATAGGTGAACGACATTTACGACCATACAAAGCTTCAAACGGAGCCATCTGAATAGTTGCCTGAAAACTGTTGTTGTAAGACAACTCCACCAAAAGTAGATGATCCTCCCAAGACCCCTTGAAGTCCAACCTGCAAGCCTTCAACATATCCTCAAGGGTCTGGATCGTTCTCTCTGATTGTCCATCAGTTTGAGGATGATAAGCTGTGCTGAGCTTCAATCGAGTCCCCAAACTTTCTTGTAACTCCTCCAAAAGTGCGACAAGAACCGAGTGTCCCGATCGGACACGATGCTTACCGGCACTCCATGCAATCTGACAATCTCCTGCATGTATCGCTCTGCCAAAGTCTCTGTCGATTGACCAACCCGAAAAGGAATAAAGTGAGCTGCTGTGGTCAAACGATCGACAATCACCCATACTGCATTGTTGCCTTTTGGACTCCGCGGTAAAGCCGTCACGAAATCCATGGTTATATGTTCCCACTTCCACTGAGGAATCGGAAATGGTTGCAATAAACCAGCAACCATTTGGTGTTCAGCCTTGACTTGCTGACATACCAAGCACTTAGCCACGAAGCGAGCAATCTCCCGTTTCATGCCTTCCCACCAGAAATGCTGTCGAATATCTTGGTACATCTTTGTCCCTCCTGGATGTACAGAGTAAACTGAATTGTGTGCCTCCTTCATAAGCTCTTCACGCACATCCCCTTTTGGCCCACACACACGGCTACCATACCTCAACGAACCATCTTCGTGGATCAATAAATCTGTTCGTAGTCCGGCTTCAACCTGCTCTCGAAACCTTTGCAGTCTAGGATCCTGCGATTGTGTCGCTTTAATCTTCTCAACTAAGGACGACTGTACTTGCAACTGCATCAACTGTCCTGTAGCATGGGGTAGCACAACCTCCAAGTCGAATCTCCGAAAATCCGTAATGATCTCTCTCTGTGCAGTCAATACCTGAATTGCCGGTAACCGACTTAGCGCATCTGGCACGACGTTAACTTTTCCCGGATGGTACTTAAGATCAAGGTCATAGTCGGCCATCAGCTCCAACCATCTGCGTTGCCTCATGTTCAATTCCTTCTGAGTGAACACATATTTCAAACTCTTGTGATCCGTAAAGACTTCAACTCTCTCGCCCAGAAGGTAGTGTTTCCAAATCTTCAGGGCGAAGATCACGGCTGCAAGCTCTAAGTCATGAGTCGGATAGTTCTTCTCATGAGTCTTCAGTTGTCTCGATGCGTAAGCGACGATTTTCCCATTCTGCATTAAAACACATCCCAATCCTTTTCCAGATGCGTCGCTGTGAATCACCAGTCCTCCTGAATCATCCGGTACGGTTAGGATAGGGGCGGTTATCAACTTCTGCTTCAACATCTCAAAGGCCAATGCATATCCATCCGTCCAAACAAACGGTACCTCCTTTCGTGTGAGCTTGGTTAACGGCTCAGCTACGCGAGCGAAGTTCTCCACAAATCTTCTGTAGTATCCGGTGAGTCCAAGAAAACTCCTTATCTCTGCAACATTCTTTGGAATAGGCCAGTCTCGAACTGCTGCAATCTTTTCGGGATCGACGGCGATTCTATCGCCCGACACGACATGCCCCAGAAACTTCACTTCTTCCAGCCAGAATTCACACTTACTCATCTTCGCAAATAATTTCTCTTGTCTCAGCGTCTGCAATGCGATCCTTAAATGCTCAGCATGCTCTTCCGGACTCCTCGAGTACACCAGAATATCGTCAATGAATACCACAATAAACTGGTCCAAGAACGGTGAAAAGATCCTGTTCATCAAATCCATGAATATTGCCGGCGCATTCGTCACTCCGAAGGGCATCACTAGATACTCGAAATGTCCATATTTAGTTCGAAACGCCGTCTTGCAAATGTCTTCTGCTTTTACTCGGACCTGATGATATCCCGATCGCAAATCCAATTTCGAGAATACCCTCGCGCCACTAAGCTGCTCAAAAAGTTCTCCAATGCGAGGGATCGGGTACTTGTTCTTAATAGTCACCCGGTTCAATTCTCGATAATCAATGCACATCCTTCTCGTGCCATCCTTCTTCTTCACTAAAAGAACTGGAGCTCCCCAAGGTGAGTTGCTGCTTCGAATCCATCCTTTCTCGAGCAATTCACCAACTTGTTTCTTAACTTCTTCCAATTCCACCGGTGCCATCGGATAATAGGATTTTGATACTGGCGCTGCACCAGGAATAAGGTCAATCGCGAACTCCACATCTCGCTTTGGCGGTAAGCCCGAAATATCTGCAAATACATCCATAAAGTCGCGAACAACTGCCGGCTCTTCATTACTATTCACTTCCATAGTCGCAAGAACACTGTTTGTCGGCCTAGCCCTAAACTCGACTGGCCCGACAGAACTGCTTCCTTACCGCAACTGCTGTCTGCATCGTTGGCCGCGAAAGGTCCAGCGAGACTACTGAGTCTCGTCCACTCCGCTGCATGCACGTCCACGGTTGCTCCATTCTGCCTTAGTCCGATAAATTTCTTCCCTTTCCTCCGCGCAGTCTGCGGGAAGAACTTCTCCAGGGGGTTCTTAGAAAAACTTCGCCCAACTGATCGGCTTGGGCAAGCGGGTCTCCTCCACAAGCCGTCACTCTCGGGCGTAATCCACTAACTGAATGCGCACCACATCAACTCCTTTGTCCTCTGGAATCTGTGTCGCAATCAGCAAATTCTCCGTGTCGCTAGCCACGGCTCGGCTGGCAACGGCTCCTCCAGAAAAGTGAAAGTAGACGGATCCAAAAGTCTGAAATCTGCTACGGTCCTTACTCGGTCAACTGGTCTAGTTCCAACATCGTTTACAGACTGCTGAACGATCTGCAAACCTTCCTGAAACAAGTCCGCTTGCTGCTGGATCAGCTCGGTCTGTTTCTTTGATTTCCAGCATTTCTCTTATCACTCCAAGCATGGCGGCTTCATTCACACGCCTCTGGTACGTCTTCAACTTCTTACCTGTCATAATCCTGAACTCAAAACACCCAACATTAGCATGATGATAGATTCTGAATGTGGATCAAGGCTAGAACTCCAAGATACTTAAATAGAGTACCGCATTGTAGCTATGCCGCGGTATCATAGCCGCAATTACTTAACTCCACCCAAGTCGCCTAAGTCCTAGAGATAACAAGAAGTTAGGTTTTCGAATTGACAATGCAAAGTAAGTTTGCATGTCGACATGATCCGGAAGAAGGATTCAAGGAGGGTAAAACGGTCAAGGTGGCAGGACATGTTTCCTAATCACGGGTATTATGATTCGTGTATCGGGTGCAATACCCAACTACAAAGAATCAACCCAATTAACCTATGGCTCTGATACCAAAAGAACCATGTCACGCCCCGCTTCCCAGAGTACGCAAGATTGGGCACGTGACATAGCCAACCATGCTACCTGTGGGTAGGAAGTATCCATCCACAGTCACATTACGGTTGTAAGGATATCAAGAACAAGATAATAAGCTAATCTAATACATGTCCAAATCCATAATAACAAGAATCAATAAACAATAAGTGCGGAAGCTAATGATCCAAAACAATGAATAAACAATACGTCCCATAAAGCGGGCTCACATCTGGAAATGAAATGAAAATAAATAAACTAAACCCTAAAGAACTCACAGTTCAGCCTGCTGGCTGAAGTACTCCTGCTCGGTCGTCGACAGTGGTACGGAATCTGGGCCATGCAAAACCCAGACGTCAGCGCGTCATGACATCAAGTATATAATGTAAACATGATAATAAGCAATGCAAGTATGAGCATGAATAAAGCAGTAATAAGAAATAACAGAGCAGGGTAATGTGCAATGGTGACTAAACTGTCCTATCAGGTTTCTACTCTATAGTCTTTGAAACCAATTGATGAATCGTCGATGTAACTCAATAGTATCCCGTGCATGCCCGGGACCACGGTCATGATCCTCGGGGCTGAATCCGAGACGTGCCGCTAAGCAGTAAAAGGTAGTAGGATAGATGAGTGATGTCAGCATCAACACTCCGGAGCTGGCCAAGCCCGTAAGACTGATCAGAACAAGTATCGAACTGTTGAGTTACAAGTCGGTTTCACCTTTGATTTCCCCATACCCCCAAGCTATGTATGTCAGGTCAGGTATTCAGTAGTCAAGGACTAATGCCAACACAAGGTCGAGTAAAAGTAGGTCTGTCTGGATAGACAGCGGGAATGGTCAGGTTTGTTGGCATTAGGCATGAGATCAGGTAACAGGTCAGGTAATGTATAAAGGTGTCATGTCATGTCAAGAGTGTACGGTACCATATCATGTCAAGTAGGAAGTGTAACAGGTCATGTCAGGAAGCACAAGATGTCATGTGGGTGCTCATAATCAAACTATCATAAACATGTGTATAAATAAACAAGCATGAGTACTATTAGAACAATAAACTGGAACATGTAATATGATAGGCAAATAGATATAATTTCAAGGATATGGATGCACAGTTATTGATTAGGGTTACATTTATAGTTCCAATATTAATTAGGATGCAATTTATTAAACATGGAGTATTAATATCACATTATTATGTAGTAATGTGATCTATGGATGCAATTATATTTATCTTAAATGCGATGGATGCAAACGGGTATCCGAAGAGTTATAAAACTATAAAATGGTAGTGTGGGATGTACAACTAAGCAATATGTGATATAAATATTTATATAATAATATTAATATGGATAGCATATTCAAAGCGATTAGTAACTATAAAAGCTGTATTGATTAACCATGCACAAGAAGGTTCCGTTCAGAAATTCAGCGTCACCCTAATTTGTAAAATAGCTTAAAAATAACAAACGTTCTCCAAAAGAGACGTGTCTTATACCAAAACAAAGATAATTCAATAAGGTTTTCAGTTTTATAAGTATAAGCATCTCAGGTTATCCCTACAAAAAGTTATGAATATTCAAAGTTGAAAGTTTGCTGCTGGAATTTCCCTGGACAGCAGTTTAGAGACGTGTTCATTTGCATTTTAAGTTAATTAAACAATTTATTTTGTAAGTAAATATTTCATAGAGTTATAGTATTCTGAATTATCTTCGTAACGAACTAAAGAACGTATCCTAATGATTTTTCTATGATTTATAATGAATTTTATAAGATAAGGTGTACAGTAAATTTCAGATTTGTCATATCCGATTTTTCAACGACATTTCATATGTAAACTATAAGATTTTCAAATGTATAATATTATAAAATGAAGATTATAAAAGTATATAGCATGCAGCAAGATTAACTTGCCTTGATGGGTCGCGAATCGGGAAAACGGAACGTTAACCGTCGGCGGGGAAAACTCGCGACGGCGCACGGTTTACGGAATGAATCCAAACGACGAACAAAGGAACCACACGGGTCGGGGTATCTCGCTGGAACGTCGAGAAACGTCACCGGCACGACGGAATTCCGGCAACAAAAGAACAGTTAAAAGAAATGAGAAACGAGACATGAAGCAAGAAGAGAAAAATGATAAAGAGAAGTACGAGAGAATATATGAGGGAGAGGGAGAGAGAGGAAAAAGTGGAGAGAGAGAGAGAGAGAAAGTGGGGCCCACGGGGTTAAAGGGGAGGTTGCGATTGGCTGAGAGAATAAATTAAGAAGGATATAAAGATTGTAAAAATATTATATGGTTAACTTAAAGATTTAAAAGATAGGTAATGAACAGTAAGATATCAGGTTAGTTAGAAAAATATATGCGATGGTTTTAATAATATTAAAATTTAGGATTTTGGCGCCAAATGAAACATTTCCAAATTGCGCCCGGGTTGGGTCCAAAAATTCGAAATTCAAATAATAGGATTTTAGGCGGGTTCCAAATTTTAAAATGAAATGTTTTATGATTAAAAAGCATACTCCCAAAACGGACACACGCACGTGCACGTAGCCATCCAAACTCGCCCGTTTCACTGAACGGGACGAGAATACAATGCACGGACGCTACCACGAGGCTAAGGGTGTCAAGTAGGCCAAGAAGAATATTTTCAATTTTATTTTGGGTGCTAAAATTTGTTATATGCAGAATGACTTAGCCGGTTAAAATTGTGCAATAAGAACCAAACAAGCAAGATAAATGAAATGAGCAATGCCAAACACTCAACCAGTAACAGAAATAGTATTATTGGGCTCGGGTGTTACAATGCTTGGACATATATAGGGAGGAATTTCTTTCTCGATATGATAGTATGCTATCTGGTTGCACTTTATCTTAACATCTACACTTATTGTCTCTCTATTACATGTTGATAAAATCCTTAGGATAAGTACTTGACTACCAGGATTATGATGCAGATCACACTAGTGGGGTAGAGGTAGTCGGTAAGTACATCCTTCAATTGTTCCTAGTTGTAGGAGTATCGAGACAGGGCATCGATACTCCAGAGTAGACTAGCGTATGCGCTTCTTGATCCATATTTTAGGCGATGGATGATCCCATATCCATTGGTGTTTAATATCAGAGAAGGTATATGGGTAGTGGAGACTGGGTACACTTGACAGACTTGTAGAGAACTCCTAGATGGTATTATACCTATCGCCAGATAGCAGTTCTCTGGTGACATTAGTACAAGTTAGTCTGTCGACCCGAGATCGTCATAAAGTCTTGTGTGATTCCCACTGTGCTTTGATTTCCACCATACTATGTTCAAGAGATCGTGCAAAAATGTGGTTTTTGGGTACAGTCCCGAGTCACATGGAGGAAATGAGTGATAGGAGGGGATTCGTCTCTCCCAGTTAGGATTTGATGTTGCGCTATGCTCGATTGGCCATAACAAAAAATCCTTGGCTAGGATTGCTGAGATCTACTGGTAAGTGTTATCAGTAGTTTCTTGAACCGTTATGGACCTTGCATCGGCATGACTTATCAGGCTATTGGAGTCTGACGTTATACCACCCCCAGGCAGTGATATGCGACATATCTGACGAAGAGACCGGACTGTACGGTAGTGTTACTGATTGGATTCGCGGGAGTATGAGCAGGTTTACTTGTTGATCTTCTGATCGCTCAATACCTGGGTGGCCGTTACGTTTAGAAGACCGCTTGCGGCTTATGGGTGTTTGATATGATCATCACCTACTGCCGGCGTATTGACGGGTCTTTAGAGTACTACACAGAGTTATCCTGGTTCATGCAAAACGAAGTAGAAGCACATATGTGATATGTGCGGGATCGAGATTAATGCGCGTATATGATACCGCATTTTATTCTCGCGATATATGATATCGGTCGGTTATATATGATATAACCGGATCATCGGATCAAGTGTTGATTCGATAGATTGTTACATTTGATATTAGCCGGTTGTATGTGATATAGCCGGATTATTAAATCAAGTGTTGATTTAATAATTTAATGTATAATTATATATTTGATATATTGAATTACATTAATTTATATTAGTTTACTTAAACATTTCTTTTTTCTCACTTGTGTGCATATAGTATATATGTGATATATATTAATGTACATTTTATTTGTGTCATGCTTTATGCTACATGCTTCATGGGTGTATGAGACTCATACCATGCTTCATATAATGAAGGGTTTATATTTATCTAAGTAATTCAAAATTGGATGGAAATTTGTCATGGCTACTGATTGATCTCAAAAACTATCTATTACCGCAATCAAGAATGGCGTCGCTTTGCAGCTAGCCGGTGAGTACGGGTCGGTCCATAGGGATGTTGTGAATTTCCTAATCGCTCTTACGAGTTAATTCCAAACGGTGTGAATGGATTAATTAAATCTAAAAACTAAATTAATCTAGAGCAATTGAATTAAAGATCTAACTATCTAACTAGGGCAAGGGATTAAATTTAATCTAGGGCAGAGAATGAAAAATTACCTAGGACAAGAATTGAAATTACCTACTTACTTTACAGATGGCTCTCTCCAAACATCAACACAAGACTTGTCAGATCTGAATTTCTGAAATGAAAAGAGGCATCGATGCTTTCCAAAAGAAATCTAAATTTTATTGATAAAAAGAGGCATAGGGAGGCATAGCCTTTACAATGATTTAGAGTTCCTATTTATAGAGGATAGGAAACCCTAGGTTATAATTGATCCGCATGTCTACATTTACCAAAATATTCTTAGGAAGTCCTAGTCAAAGTAGACTCCAAGGTTTAGTAAAATTTTATATCTCTGTCTCTTTAAAAGGAAGTATTGGGCCTTGAAATTTCCTTTGTTGGCTCTTCTGTCTTTGGGCTTCCTTATTATTTGGTTCTTTTATTAAAATAGCTTCTATGTTTCTTCCAGATCTCCAGTGAATAATTGCGGTGGATTTTTAACCGTTCGCTTTATAATCTTGGACCTTGCATTGCCTTGTACTTTGTGAATTTTATCTTTGATGTAGGCTTGATCAAGAGTCTTCTGTTTGTTGGTCAAAGTCCACTTTTGCATCGTCTTTTCATCGTTTTCACTGTTTTCTGTCCAAGAACCTGTAACCTATAATATGTAGCAGACATGCGTCAAAAGCACCTGTTTATTTATAAAACGAATAAGGATGGGGAATATAATAATGCAATATTATGGTGTGAACAAATACCCCCAAACTTATCTTTTGCTCGTTCTCGAGCAAACTTATTTTTATTCACGACAAAAACCTAACCGCATTTTCGCAGGGAATCGCGATTGCACTGAGCTCGTGCAACAAGCCGTTAAACCTCTAGGTGTCCCTAGTAGGAGGAATGTTGTCTCCTGAGGGTTTTCAGCGGATACTACCCACAAAATCCTATCAATTTGGCCTTTTCGATTTTAATTCTCCAATTAGGTTTTCTAATAAGGAATTCTATTATCGTCGGCTCGTAAATTATCCACCCATATTCTTCACACTTCCTCATCATTTAACTTAAGATTATATATGTTCTATAGATTTACTTAGCTTTCGGCATTTCTTAAGTTTTCCTTCTAGGATTCCATCTCCACTTAGGAATTTTTATCAACTCTATTAAAAATACAAGTTCTATTCTTCATTCCTCTCTCTTATCTAAATCCCAATCACATATCCCTACTTATGTGTATATATCGCCCCTACACTTGGAAATTCAAATCAAGCAATCATACACTTGTCCGTTGTCCAAAGCACTTTTTAATTGGTGAATTCTTAAAATGAATTTTGCTTACACATCCTTCATGCGACCGTTGATACTTCTTGAGGTACCAACGACCGATTACAAGATGTGTTTGCACATTAAAGCGTAATTCCTAGTCTTGCAACACCTAAGGCTTTTAGCAATGACTTCCAAACCAGTTGGTCTAAGGCACTAGGTGATGAAGCACCCTCGCTAAATATTTTTCTATTTTTGCAGCCTTAAGTAATCACAAAAACCAGTGTTCATTTTTTTTTCTTTATTCACTTTTTTTTCTTTTATTTTCATTGTACTAGGGACTTCAGACAAGAGCATTTCAAGGTCTCTTCTACTATTCCAAGTTTCAAGGTGCGTGATTGTGCAAATTGTAGGGTATACATTTTCAGAATTTAGACTTAAGCTAGGAATTATTTTACAAACTTACACTCTAATAAAGATATCAATACTTTTCCTTTGTTTCGACTTAGCCCAGAAAGTTAACTCAAAATTTGCCTATTTCTAAATAAACTACAAAGATATATACTTTCTACCGCAAAACTTTAAGGAAGGTTATCTTTAGGGTTTTTAATTTACTATGTCTAAGATCTAGTTGTTCCTAACTAGTTAACCTATCTGTCAAACTCTAGTCAAATAAGCCAAAATTGAATACAATAATTTTTATAATTTTTCAATTTTTATGGGTTTTCAAATAAATATGCAAATGCAAAAATATACATATGAATGCGAAGGAAGAAAACGTACCGAGCATACCCCCAAACTTAAACTTGACAGTGTCCTCACTGTCATGTTACACCAAGAGGATCAAAATTGTCGGCACTACCCCTGTTTATTTATTTACAAAAATTTTTATTTTTATTTTTATTTTTATTGTTAAAAGAAAAACAAAAAATATATATACAACAAGGTTCCCCCCAAACTTAAATTTGGCCTTACACAAGCCAAAGGTTAGCACCAACCATTTAAAAATTCGATCGTGGTAATGGTAGAGTTGGTGAAAAAATGGAGTGGAAAGAAAGGAAATGAGAAGCACAAGAGACCGTGTGGGAAGAAAGGTAGAATATGGTCTCGGTGGGGGAGAAGAATGGTGGAAAAGAGAAAGAAGTGTAGTACGAACTTGATGGTGTAAATCGAGTGAATAAATTAGCACAATTTGTGATGACCGATGTGTTAAAAGCGATTGTGCTAACCTATCAACCTGTCGAGAAATGGGGTCAAATCCCTCAAGATTCGCAAGAAAACATGGGTATGCCGAACTTGGTATAGGAGATGAAAGCGTAACGGTCTCTTGTATGGTCGGAACTATAGGAAGGACGAAAGGGAGTGAATTAGGGATAGTGTTATTCTCACCTAAGTAATCTGTCGCGAACTTGAAGGATTCCATCAATGGTTCGAAACAACTGTAAGCAACCGAGTCTGATGGTTCGACTAACTCATCTGAAAATGTAAAGGACTCAAACTCGGGCGGTGAGTCATCAACATCGTCCGAAAAAGTGAAACACTCGTACGTGTTATCGGCTATGAGAACTGTGTCAGATTCAAAGGAAAATTTTTCAAGCTCACAGTCTTCAAGCGTGATATTAGGCGTGGACGGAACGATGGAAAGGAGGGAGGGTGATTTAGTTAAAGGTTCAAGAGGATGAATTGGAAAATCCGACACATCAAACAAAAATGGTTCAACCTCAATATTATCCTCACTACTCTCGTCAATACTATCCTCATAATTCTCCTCAATATTTATCTCATCCATGCTATTATCATCAAAATCAAGACACACATGAAGTTCGGGAGAAACATCTAATGACTCGGGATGACGAATGTGACATAAAATTTCAATCAAATCTACTGGTTCATCATCCGAAATATTCCCGGCGTCTATATCCTCAATCAAGTGAAAATCAATTTTCTTAGACACCTTATCAAAAGCATGGATATTTATCAATTCAGGTTCTAGATTGGAGGTATAAAGATCGAAAGGATTAAGTGTGGTTTCACTCGAAAGGGGTTCTTCCCAATCTGGCAAATCAAGCACTACAAAATCACACAACTCGTTTTTATTTTCAACTGGTGAACTATTTGGGACAATCGATGGAAAACCGGAGTTGTGGGCTGGAATTGGGTATGGGTAGGTTTGATTTAGAAATCCTATCAAATTCCCACTCTGTCCAACCGCCTCCTCATACATTGAAAAATTTGAAGCTAGTTGGAAACTAGCTACCGGTTCAGCAGGTTGCATAAGGGCGGCCATGGACGCTTCCATATTCCTAGTCATTTTGTTTGTTGCTGCAATATAAGCTTCCAACGACTGTTCCAAACTAGACATGGGTTGTGAAGGGGTTTCGGTAAAAAATTCGAAATTGTTTAGATACGTGAAACTCCCAAAAGGCTGTGTAGAAACAGGGTTTAGTGAAGGTGGGAAAGTCGGGTAGGACTGGTAGGGAGTGGATGGTTGGACAGGATTAGAATCAACATGTGGATAAAAAGGTGGATGGACTTGTTGATTCCTAGAACTAGATGAGGGGAGAGGGGTGAAAGATCGGCTACGAGATTGAGTGATATGCTCAGCAATGGACATCGGTTTAGGAGTTACAGCAGGACTTGAAAAAGTGATATCAACATATGAAGGTGGTAAAGGTTGACTTGGTTGACACAAAGTGGGTTGCAAAGTCGAACTATTTCTCCTAGACGCTTCTATTTGATCTTTCAAAGAGATTTTGGGCATGGAAGGATCGTCTTTAAATCGACCGAAACAATTGACGTACGAGGCAAAGTTAGGTTCGGGATACCAAAGTTCGGCAAGAGATTTATGATGTGGGGTACCCATGATAGAAGAAAGGGTAAAAGAAAGAAGGTTGGGTGGTGCAAGGATTTCTTAACGACAAAAGTTGCAAGTCTTTTTTTTATTTTAATTTTTTTCCTTTTTCCTTTTTATTTAGAACTGTTTGCAAAAAGATTTTCGAGAAAAGAGCTAAGACACACTTTCGATCAACCAAAAATGCACAATCAGGCTTAGATCTAGGGTCACCTAGGTCAGCTAGACAACTCCTAACTGTTCCAAAGGGCTAGAAATAGGACCTCAAACTGCCTCTTCACCGCCAATTGCGTCCAGGTAAGTGCCAGGTAAGTGGGAGGCTCCCCGCTACAAGCAGCGGTCCTAATTAAGTAACCACTTGCCTTAGACACACTTGCCTAAACACCGCAAAGTCAGGTTAGGATAAACGGTCGATACCTATAACTACTCCTCTGTCCTATTGAGCTCGAAGTCCTTAGGGCTGAGTCTAGTATTTTTTAATTAAGAATGGTCAATGCAAATGCCTTATGTGATTTCTGGGGTCCTGGGAAGGGTGATGAAATCCCCACCCAATTTGAATTGGTCAAAAGCCCCTTAAAATCAGTTTTAAAGATATGCAAAACAGAAAAATCACTTACAATCAAATCTTTTTATTTTATGCGCGGCACAAAGAATCCTGCACAAGATTTGTTATTTGGAAGGGGAAAGATTTTTTAAGCGCAAAAAATCCTGCAGGAGATTTTTCAGAGGAGATATCAGAGATTTGCAGAGGAGGAGATCAGAAGACTTACAGTTTTTTTCTTTTCTTTTTTTTTATGAACCGCAGAGGAATTTTGGGGATCTGATCCGCTGAGATGACCGCGGAACCGCCGCTCGAAGCCACCAACGACCACGGATCCGCCGCAAGGCGATGACGTCAACAGGCGATTTTTTTTTGCACCAGATCGCGCGGTTGACTTGGTCCTCCAAATTTCTTCTGTTGTCTGTTGTGATATTCTTCTGTTTGTTCGGATTTGATATTTGCTGTTTTGATCTCTGTAGATTTTCAGATCCGAATATGTTCGTAGATCCTGCAAAATTCACACAAAAATACCCTTCCCAAAAATAACAGATGATATATTTTTATATTTTTCAGATTTTTATGATTTTTTTAATTTTGATTAACCCGAAATTGCAAAAAGAAAATAACACGCCATCCCCGGCAACGACGCCATTTGATTGATCTCAAAAACTATCTATTACCGCAATCAAGAACGGCATCGCTTTGCAGCTAGCCGGTGAGTACGGGTCGGTCCACAGGGATGTAGTGAATTTCCTAATCGCTCTTACGAGTTAATTCCAAACGGTGTGAATGGATTAATTAAATATAAAAACTAAATTAATCTAGGGCAATTGAATTAAAGATCTAACTATCTAAGTAGGGAAATGAATTAAATTTAATCTAGGGCAGCGAATGAAAAATTACCTAGGGCAAGAATTGAAATTACCTACTTACTTTACAGATGGCTCTCTCCAAACATCAACACAAGACTTGTCAGATCTGAATTTCTGAAATGAAAAGAAGCATTGATGCTCTCCAAAAGAAATCTAAATTTTATTGATAAAAAAAGGCATAGGGAGGCATAGCCTTTACAATGATTTAGAGTTCCTATTTATAGAGGATAGGAAACCCTAGATTACAATTGATCCGCATGTCTACATTTACCAAAATATCCTTAGGAAGACCTAGTCAAAGTAGACTCCAAGCTTTAGTAAAATTTTATGTCTCTGTCTCTTTAAAAGGAAGTATTGGGCCTTGAAATTTCCTTTGTTGGCTCTTCTGTCTTTGGGCTTCCTTATTATTTGGTTCTTTTATTAAAATAGCTTCTATGTTTCTTCCAGATCTCCAGTGAATAATTGCGGTGGACTTTTAACCGTTCGCTTTGTAATCTTGGACCTTGCATTGCCTTGTACTTTATGAATTTTATCTTTGATGTAGGCTTGATCAAGAGTCTTCTGTTTGTTGGTCAAAGTACACTTTTGCATCGTCTTTTCATCTTTTTCACTGTTTTCTGTCCAAAAACCTGTAACCTATAATATGGAGCAGACATGCGTCAAAAGCACCTGTTTATTTATAAAACGAATAAGGATGGGGAATATAATAGTGCAATATTATGGTGTGAACAGCTACAAGCTTGTAGAAGCTTGTGGAACCATTGACCAAGTCCACTAATTTTGTTTTATTTGTAGATATTTATTAACCTAACCATTATTGTTAGCTATAGTTTAGTCTCTACATGAGTTAAGGTATGGCACTAACTCACCCATGGTTGCTATTCTCACCTCATGAGTTTTCATTCTCTCATCACTTCATCTTCTTCTTCCTTATGGAAAAGCTTTCTAGCTTTTGAAAAGGTTATGAAATATTATGAGCAAAATTAATCTAAAGTGAGCCCAATTCCTACTTCATCATCCTCTACTATATTATCCATTTGGTTTAGAATGTTTGCTTCACTAATCTACCATTAGTGAAGAGGTGGTATGAGCTTGAGTCTCCTCGACGTAGATCATCTTCGGCCTCGAATATTTCGAGCAAGCTTGTTCATTTCTTCATGTGAACCCTTACTAGAGTTCGGGTGTTCACTACTTGGAGCGAAGGGACTACTATACGGAGCTTTAGAAGTGAAGGACCGATCTACAATAGTTGTATTCCTCATTCACTTAGATGTAAAGATGTTTGCATTGCTAGCTCGTCTAAATCTCTAGTTAAGATTCTAGGTTAGGATTCTTTAGTACGGCAAACTTTTGAAAATGGTATGGACGATGCCTCCCGAAACCTTGCTGCCGTCCTAGGGAACCCTGCAAGGAAACAACCACTTACGAGTCCTCTCGACTTGTAAGGAGAAAACTCTCTTGTGAGATCCTTACGACTCTCAAGAGAAAACGCACTTAGGAATCTTCACGACTCCTAAGGAGAAAATACACCTACGGGATCCTCACGACACGTAGGAAGAAAAGTCTTTTATGAGACCCTCACGGCTCATAAAGTTGAAAAGCCTTAGATGGCAGATCTGAACCTGTTTTCTAAGCTATCGTTACCCTGCAAGGAGATCAAGATAGACTATCTATGGGCTACATTTTCCAAAGGGACATGCCCATACAAAATAAGATATGTATTTTATTCATGAATGCTAGTGAATACAAGATACATTTCACAAAGGAATCAAAATGAATACACGTTAGTCATAAATCGCAAGTTTACAGTCAATAAAAAAAGGGGGTACAAAGACGGTTATTGAGGAGGAGGCGTTTTCAACAAATCAGCAAGCCACTCGCGCGCTCCTCTCAATTCTTTTTCGTGATCGGCCGCCGCGGCCAACTCCGCTTCAACTTGAGCCCGTTGTCGCAAACCGAACGAAATCTTTTCATCAGTTCCTAGCATGGCAGACAGTCCTGCATGACTCGCTCAGTAGAGTCAAGCGTCCACCTCAGCATCAACCCATCCAAAATACATCTCTGGAGATTGTCGAAGACATCTTTTAACTGTGCTGCATTCGCTTCAACCTAGGCGCGTAACCGGGCAGATTCGCTTGAAGCCATCTCATGTTCCTTTCGCCTCAAGGTCGCCTCTTGTTCAAAATGGCGAATGAAAGGAACACTACACTCGACCCACGCAGCCCGTTGGAAGTTCGAAGCTAATACTTTAGGAGCGAGACGCTTGAGCTCAATCTCGTGCAGGAAAGCCTCGATCTTTCTGTAGTAATCAACCCAAGAGCCGATGAGATCTTCATCATGGAAGTTCACAAGTGTCGCCAGTATTGGATTGACTTCAACAGCAAAATTCATAGCAGAACCGAGGTCCTCGACATCGAGATCTTCAATGAATTCGCTCAACATTTGCCAGCTATTTACGGCGCCCCTGGAAGACATGCATTTAGCAAAAGGCCCTGTGGGCATTGGAATGCGAGACTCGAAAAGAGCTGGAGCTGGCGCAATTGCTGCAAAATGAATTAGGGTCAAAAGGTCGACTCGGGGAATAAAGAAAACACATCAGCAGTGAAGTCTTTTATACCGGCTGTGAAAGGCGGCAGGATGGGGAGTACCGGAGGCACTGCTATTCTCTCGTCTCCTCCTCTGACCCGTGACGCTATGATCAACATGAAGAAAACTTAGCAACAGTACGTTTATTCGTAAAAGAAAGGAAGAGACGTCAGTTGAAGAATATACTAACCAATACCAGGAGGCGGAATGATTTCCGACTGGAAGGAGAAATGCGGGTTCAACACCTGGTATAGATGATCGAAAAGGACTCCTGCAGAGTTGCGACAATATACTGTCAATACAAGGAGGATGGTACCCACAGTAAAACAGGTAAATCGCAAACCCATACCTTCCAATATTTGAGAGGGCACAGAAGAAAGCGAGGGGACAGCGACCGTCAGAGTGGCGACCGACGACACTTCTTCAGACGGCACAGCCTCAGGGTTAACCACACCTATACTCAAGACAATCAAAATATCATTAGAAGGGCTGAACAAGATTGAAAAACGTGAAAATAGAGACCCAGCGATTACCTGATAAATCATGGACCGAAACCATGACGGAGGCATCACCGGGTGTAACGGTTTCTTCGCTCTCTCTCGGAGGAGTAGACTGCGCGCCCGTAGCTTCATCCCCTGACTCAATAAGGGCCGTCGTGATACTTATGAGGCCCACCGATACCAAGGAGCCACAGGGAGAGAGAGCAGCGGTCTAGACAGTCCCAGATTCCCGATAAAGAGTAGCCACTTCGGGCTCTGTAGCCGCCAGCGTTTCGCCTGCCATCCCATCGTCAGGACTTGGCCCTACAGGAAATGAGTATATCAGAATTTGAGGATCGAGTTCTAAATAAAAAGACTGGGCATTACATTACCTCGAAGTAACTTTCCAGTTCCTTCACGAGCCACGCGTGCAACCTGTATATGGGCAGTGGACAAGGCAGCTGGAACATCCGCCAAAGAAATATCAACAGATGGAGTATTACTTGAGCCTGCAACTACGGCCAAGACGGCGTCGCGCTCCTTTGCTGCATGCTTCCTGCGCTTCCTTTTGGTCTAGGCCGTGAGAAATGAACTCCTCAAGACTTCCGACAGGGGAACGTCATCATCCGAACCAAGTTCTGCCTCCGGAGCCGATACGACATCCATCATCGGCTGTTTTAGCGAAGCCTCCTGCGGTAACCCTGGGAAGGCTATGGTCACAGTAGCTGGTTTCAAGGGTTCTGCTGCATCCCCGCTCGGGATCAGCACTGCATTCGGAATGACCTGAGTTGAGGTAGTCCCTGCAACAAGATGAAAGAGAGGGTCAGAGAACGAATAAAAAAAAGAATAAAGTCATAATGAACTGAATTTTACCAAGGCCCAAAGAAGCGCGGAGCCTCTCTTCCTCCTCGAATGTCCGGAGGGAAGCCACGCGAGTCTCTTCGGCAGAAATACCTGTGGTAAAAGAAAGCGTTAATACAAACATAACAAAGAGAAAAGATATAACCGCGGAAGAACATAAGGTATACCTGATTTCGCGATAGTAATCAGCGTCGCTTCTTCGCGAGCTAGTCGCTCGGAAACCACAAGGGCAGCCTGGAGATCAGTATCGTCTGCAGGCGTGATGAATAAACCCTCATTGGTCCCATACTCGCACAAGCCCTCGCTGTAGGGAGCATGTGTCTCCTGGCCAAATATGATGTTGGCAGAAAATAGCGACTTCTTCTTCTTTTGCGAGCGAACACCAGCGACCGATGATAAGAGCTTGCGCTTGACAAGCATTTTTGGGCGGCGGGTCCCGATTTTCGCACCAGCGCCAGATTTGGAGACTCCATGATTACCACCTCTACGGGAACACGGGGTGGAGGCTTCTCAGGGAAGGCACGCGGGACCACAACCGCAGCAGCTTCTCTTAAGGAAGGACGAACGGTGGTCCGTCGCTTCAAAGGAACTATCGGATTACCAGCTGGGAAAACATCCTTATGATCAAGTAATAGCCGCCTCTCTTCCCTAATAATAGCACCTGTCACATGCTGATACCACGCCACGTAAGCATTCGAAGCTTTTGGCACGTAGCTTGGCTCGCTGATGAGAAAGCTACACCCTATGTTTAGCCGCATAAAGTGGTGCAGCGCGCTGCGGATACCCTCTTCTGTAGCAACCGGCTCGGCTAAGAAAGCCTCGAGTGGGACACCCTGATCATAACCCGACTGTTGAGCAAAACGGTACGGGTTATACCTCATGAACAATGCCAAGGCGCCTTGCCTGAATACTAGAAAGCCTGTCCTGATCGAATATAAGTGAAGGATCTCCCGAGCCTTCAACGTAGAAGCCCCGTCTTTGAAAGTATCACGCAGCGGTTGCACTGCCTTAGTAGATTCCTTGCCGATAGTTAAGACTCTGTCGACAAAAGTCATACTATCCCTGACCATACGCGGGCGAAGGACCAGACGTTGAGCCTCTCGCTGTGACGGATCTAATGCGGAAGCGTCAACTAGAAACATGACCCGGAGAAAGTTATAACTGTCATAGAAGAGGGGCCGTTTTTGGACTCTGAAAGCACCAAGCACGTGCATCTCGACCCAGGACGTAAAGTAGTGCAACGGAAGATGTACAGGTTTTTCCCCAGGTTGAGTAGTATCCGCTGCTAAACTCAGGCTGTGGTATAGATGAGCCAACCCTGCAATCCCAACGGCCACACGAGTCCCCGTTACCATGCGGTGGGCTGGGTAAAAGACTGACGGCCTCATATAGCGAGGGTGCATTGGAAGCACGGGCCAGTTCAACCACAAGCCAGTAAACCCCAGGAAGAACGTCTCTTCATCGACGTCTGAAGCAGTGAGCTCTGTAAAAGGGACAACCGGGGTGTCTGGAATGAAGAAGCTTCTTAAATCTGCTTCCGCCGTCGGCTGGTTATCAAAACCTAAACCGAACGGGTCGTCAAGCTTAGCGAATTTCATGGCTTGTTTTGAAAAGACTTCTAGGCGAAGGAAGTGGGCGATGAAATCTGTGAAGCTGACTCCGTGCCCTCTAGACTCTAGAAATAGACTTTCGTAAATGTTCAACACATTGATCAGGCTCGAGAATCGATGTTGAATGGAATTCTCCGGGGTAAGGCCCATCACCACTGATTTGGTGGCAAAGATGTACTCGTTAGGGGGAAGTATCTCCTCATAATGTTCCCCTCTGACGGGTAAGCCGGAGATCTCCGCGAACTCCTCCAAGAAGATTGAAACTTCCCAATCTGATAGAAGAAAGGTGTGAGTCAGGATGTTCCATTATTCTAAGAAAGCTTTGACCCACCATACAGGGGGCGTGGAATACTGAAAAAGAGACGCATAAATTGCGGGGTACAACTCGAGCTTCAGCAACAGTGATTTCTTGGCCGACAAGATGTATCGAGCCCACTGCAGATATCCGGCTGAATGGTGAGGAGTCAAGCCAATCATGTATACTTGTCCCCAAAGGTGCGACTCGCCTTGACATATGCGCCGCCCCAAAATATCCAAAGCCATCGGCGGTTGTACGGGTATTGAGGCCAGAGAAGGCTGAAGGCGACCCTCTGAGGTCCAGTTGACCTCCTCTACGGCGTAATTCACCTGAGGCGAGTCGGTGTAGTGAATCGCTGAAATGGGATCTGAGAGTACTGCACAAGAGAAACTACTCCAACCCTGAATAATTTGATTGTACCACGATCCCCATAGATGGAGATATTTCTACTCCGGGTCGTGATCTTTAATGAGCGTGAAGACTTCCCGATCCACGGGCGCGCCAGCGAAGGCACTCTCTGAACGAACAAAAGGAAAGGAGGAATCAAAAGCCATGGTACCTGCACGAAAAAAGGAGAGGGTTAGTTGCCAACGCTATTCTGACACTTGGTACTTTAAAATTATACCACACTGCAATGCAGGAAAAAGGGACTAAGGGAGACCCACAAAATCAAAGTGATGGCTCATCCTTGATGAGACAGTCACTTATTAAGGAGGAAATCCTAAAAGAATTCTCATTTAATGAGAAACTCATTGGGTCAAGGAGTTGAACCCTCGAGAGCAGTGCTCTACAGGCAGAAATCATATCCGTCAAATGTAATTAAGAGGGGAATAAAAATTCCCCAAAAATTTCTAAAGAGCTATGCTCTGTAAAAACAATGGTACAAGGTAAAACCCCAAGATCTTTAAAGATCTGAAGTACAAATCCTAGAAACTCTAAGAGTTCTTCATTAACGGGTTAAGGAACCTTAAAAAAGATTTTTTTGATCTATGATCTAAGAAGAGCAAAGCTCTGTTATCATTTAACGGGTTAAGAAACCCTAAAAAACATCTTCAAGATCTGTGATCTAAGAAGAGCAAAACTCTGTTTAATAGGTTCGTGCATGATCCTTACCAAATTTTTGGACAAAGTTCTAACTCTAAAAGAGTTTCCTTGGGTAGAGATCTAAGCTCTGGAAAAGAGAATTAAATTCTCAGAAGAACAAAGAAGAGAAGAAGATGAACAGTAGTCATCTCAAGGGCCAAAGGCCCTACTTATAGGCAGGGGAAGCCGATCCAACTTCCAAGAAAATCCAAAGGCGGAAAAGATGCCACCGCTGCACCCACATGTGAGCCATGTGAGCGCAATAGTGGGGGGCATTTGTTTCCCCCCAATAATAGAAGAGCAAGGCTCTGTTCAAAATTTGAAAAGAGATAGCGCCTCACGTGCCTTGCACGAGAGCGCCAACGTTTCATATACCTTGCACGAGGGCGCCAGCACCGAGAGTTAAAAACTCTGAGGCAGCGCCTCACGTGCCCCACACGAGGGCGCCGGCGCCAGAACTAAAAGTTCTCTGCCGTTGGATCAAAGATCCAACCGAGTTGATAAATCATCAAAACACAGAATTAAATTCTGTTGAGGAAATATTCCTCAAATCTTCCTGAACGAGAAAGATTACTCTTCATTGGCGATTAAAAAAAATTACCAAGCTACAGAATAAGCTCTGTGGGGGAAATTATTTTCCTAATCTTGTTAAAAACAAGAATTTTTTTTTTCTGTAAAACAGAAGTCCTTGGATAAAGATCCAACGGTGGATAAAATCCCCAAATCAATTACGGATCTCTCAATGAGAGATTTCTTTAACTAAATCAACAAACTTACCTCCACTATATAAAGGCCCCATGACTTAAAGTCTTGTAGAGAGGACCCCCCCATAAACTTCAAGTTCAAAAATAAGAGCAAGCAAAAAAGAAAGCTTTAAGAGAGAAGAAGGAAAAAGAACTTTCTTCAAGGTAAATAAAGATAATAGAGATCATAGTATCTCATATGCATATCCAAAGGTTTAACCCTCATAAAGAACATAGTTCTTTCCCCTGGATTCGAGATCCATGAGACAAGTCTCCCACAAATGAGAATTTAATTCTCGTAGGGACGAATTTGTTCTTGGGGATCGAACATTCAGGGGAGAACAAAGAATTGAACTCTTCAGAAAAATACACAAAGAAAGAGACAGCGCGAAGCGCCTCACGTACCCCTCACGTGTGCGCTGCTCAATAAAGAGTTCCTAGCACTCAGTGGTTGGCGCCCAGCACCAAGCGCCCCATGTTCCCCTCACGTGGGCGCTGCCCAAATAAAGAGTGCTTAGCACTTAGCGCCAAGCGCCTCACGTGCCCCTCACGTGGCCGCTGCTAAAATAAAGAGTGTCCTGCACTCAATGGTTGGCGTTCAGCGCCAAGCACCTCACGTGCCCCTCACGTGGGCCCTGTTTAACATAAAGCGCTCTGCAAATAGATCTCATCGCCATAAAGAGTGTTCAACACCTCATAAAAGCCAAAGATAGAGGGGAAAAGTAAAGGAAAGTGTGAATATCAGATTTCACATAAATGCTCAGCATTGTGGACACAGAAAGGGGACCAAGCCCAAGAAAGTGTTTGACACTTTATTCAAAAATGAAATGACTGGGCTGAGCCCAAGTTTGGTCAAACACCTAATCAACCGAGCCCATGTGCTCACCATTTTCCAAATTGGTCTCAGTCCCAAACCCAACTACAGATCTCCCAACTAACATTGGTTCAAGGGTATATCTCCTCACACCTCTGATATATGTCGTTGTAATTCTTCAATGTCTTCAAAGAGGTGGCGGGTCCCGAAAACCAACAATTCCTTGGACCGCACCGTTCTTAAACTAACAACGGACCGTAACGTCCTTAAACTAAAACGATAGAGCCCAAATGCTCTTTCGTTGGATCAAAAATGATCCTGAACCCCCGTTAAGTAGATCTTAGTCCAATCTCAGATTAACGTATCCTTAACAAATATTTAAGTTGATTTTAATCTCAAACAAGGTTAACGATCCTTAAATCAAACCAAACCCAAATCTAAGAAAATATGGATTTGGACTAATTCACGCCCTACGGGCGACAACGCAAATTAGTCTCCATATACAATCCATGAGCAACCAAAAATAAAACAAACACACACGACACGAAGTGACCTTCTGGAGCAGGAGAAAGTGGTTACCGTGATGCGGTAATATAATTAACTGTAGGGGCTTGCGTCTGCAGGGAAGAGCATCCCCACAATCAAAAAACCCTCACAACGAGGGAGAATCTGACGAAGTCTGCTACAACGGCCGCATCTGTCTGGACCTCTGATATACGGTGCCACAAATTAACTTGGCATCTTCGGAGAAGTGGACGGATAAATCCAAATAGCATCTGCCCCCAAATGTAGGAAAAACGCATGTCTTTCCCAGCTTTCGGCGGTGAACAGCTGCAGGGAAAGGAGAGGAGGAATGGAGGCAGTGATGGAGGTTAGAGAGGGAGGCGAAGAGGTAGTGGTGACATCGAATGGTTGAAGGTGAAGGTGGTGGCAGCGACGACGAGGGAGCAGGCTAAGGTTGGGCGTGGGTTTGCGCGGCAGAGGAGGGAAAAAAGAAGAGAGGTGAGGAAGAGAGAATATATAGGTAAATATATTATATATAATATATATATATTTATATATGAGAATAATGGAGGAAAGAGGCCATAGGAGGGAATTTCCTCCTATGGCATCGAAAAAATACAACCTCCATCGTGTTTTCCGAAGATCAGAATCCATCATTTTCATCGTTATCATCTAAGATGTGGGTATACCAAATTTCATGTGATTCTACAATTTTTTCACCATTTTGATTTAGCAATGTAAAAAGTTCTATTGTCGGTAAACCGTTGATTTTGAATCGACTAATTCAACGGTGAAAAAGTTGTAGAATCACATGAAATTTTGCGTACCCACATCTTAGATGATAACGATGAAGATGATAGATTCCGATCGTCGGAAAACACGATGGATGGCTTATTTTTTCGACGCCACAGGAGGAAATTCCCTCCTATGGCCTCTTTCCTCCGCTATTCTCTCTCTCTATCCTCTTTCCTCCACTATTCTCTCTCTCTCTATATATATAAGATGTGGGTACGCAAAATTTCATATATATAGAGATTTCCTCCTATGGCGTCGAAAAAATACGCCATCCATCGTGTTTTCCGACGATCGAAATCCATCATCTTCATCGTTATCATCTAAGATGTGGGTACGCAAAATTTCATGTGATTCTACAACTTTTTCACCGTTGATTTAGCAATGTAAAATGTTCTATTGTCGGTAAACCGTTAATTTTGAACCCATTAATTCAACGGTGAAAAAGTTGTAGAATCACATGAAATTTGGCGTACCCATATCTTAGATGATAACGATGAAGATGATGGGTGCCGATCGTTGGAAAACACGATGGAGATTGTATTTTTTCGATGCCATAGGAGGAAATTCCCTCCTATGGCATCTTTTCTCCATTATTCTCATATATATATATATATATATATATATATATATATATATATAAGGGGATAGAGAGACGTATCTGTGAGGATATGAGAAGAGAGAGAGAGAGAGAGACGTGAGGATATTACTTAGTTAGGATAATAATTAAGATTATTTATAAAATATATTTAAAAAATATATAATATATATTAACAGTTTAAAATATAATAATATATATTATAAGATATGCTGCTAATATCAAATATACTCCGAAAAACACCCGGGTCCTGTCTAAAAATCTAGTTTGAAAATACGGATAATATACGTATCAACTAAAACCATAATGCGATGTCCAGTTAAATAAAATGCATACCCTCAAGAACGGATACACGTAATATACATGTAGCGATCCAAACGAGTCTGTTTCACTAAACGGGACATGAACACGATATATGGAAGCAACTATAGGGTATGGGGTATGATGTAGGCCATGCTAGGTACTTGAAATATATTATTTGATTATAATTTATAGTATTTGAAAATATATGCAAAACTAGATATAAGATACATGTATACAAAACATATGTGTGCATGGATTTTCAGTAGTAGCGAGGATATGTCGTAATCTAGAATCAAGACGGGTTTCAAGCATGCGGGTCGGGTCGGATACTAAAGACAGATACCAAAACACTATCCGCACCCAAAGCAAATAATAACCAAGAAATAGCCACAAGATTAGAAAAAGCCAAATAAAATATGGTATAAATGAACTAGGGTGTTACAGTACTTCATTACATTCACCGATGATCTTTCAAAATTCGGACATGTGTTCCTGTTGAAAGACAAATCTGAAATTTTTGAGAAATTCAAGGACTAAAAAAGCAAAGTAGAGAACCGGACAGGTAAAAGTATTAAAATTCTTCGATTTGATCGAGAAGGTGAATACTTAAGCACAGAATTCCGAGATTATCTAAAAGAGAATTGGATTCTCTCTCAGCTTACTCCTCCGTATACACCACTGCACAACGGTGTATCGGAGTGGAGAAATCACAACCTATTAGATATGGTACGCTCTATGATGAATACTGTCGAGTTACCTATTTCCTTTTGGAGTTATGCACTTGAGACAGCTGTATACCTATTGAATCAAGTTCTATCAAAATCTGTGCCTAAAACACCATATCATATATGGGGTGGAAAGAGTACATATTTTAAACGAGTTAGGACATGTGGTTGTCTGGCCTATATTAAAAAACAGAATCTGGACAAACTCGAAGCACGATCAGTTTTTTGCAAGTTTGTGGGATATCCAAAGAATTTACATGGATATCTATTCTACCACATTGATAAACAAAAGGTGTTGTTACTCAACACGCCACCTTTTTAGAAAAGAAATTTCTTGTAAAAAATTAGTGGTAATGTGGTAAAGCTAGAAGAAGTTCCAGATACGCAAACTACAACTGAAAATTTGGTAGAACTGGAGGATTCAATAGTCTCTGACGAACATCAGCCACTCCACAGATCTAGTAGGGTTTCTTATCAACCTGAGAGATACTATGGTTTTCTTATAGACGGTGGGAGCGAGGATTGCATTATGGAAGATGATGATCCAACTAGTTTCGAGCAAGCCATCACAAATGGGGACTCTATGAAATGGCTGGATGCTATGCAATCTAAGATGGAATCCATGTACACCAACAAAATATGGACTTTGGAAGTTGCTCCTGAAAGGGTAAAACCCATTGGGAGCAAGTGGATCTTCAAGAAGAAAATTGGTGTAGATGGAAAGGTTGAGACCTTTAATGCTAGACTTGTAGAAAAAGGTTTTCGTTAACGATCAGGTGTCGACTATGATGAGACTGTTGCTATAGTGCGCTCAAGGCAATTATCGTAGTCGCAGGCATGTGATTATGATGATTGAGGGAGTACCTATACCGGTAGAACAGTCTTACTCGAGATGATAGTATGCTATTTGGTTTGTCTTTATCATCATTATTGCATGTTGATAAAGCCTATAGGATTCTTTCTTGACTACCAGTATTATGATGGCGATCATATATGTGGGAGCTGGGGGTATGAGCAAATCCTTAAATGTTCCTAGTCGTGGGAGTTTCGAGACTGGGCATCGAAACTCCAGTGTAGACTAGTGTATACTGATCGAGACCCTGACGAGGGGCAGTGGCCAGGTCTCATAAGCCATTGGTGTTAGTTTTCTCACCTAAGATAGTATACAGATGCTCATTGGGTTATGAGTACACTGAACGGACTTGTCGGAAACCTGTGAGTTAGTATTATACCTATTGTCAGATAGCAGTTCCCAGGTGACATGTGTACAGGTTAGTCTGTTGACCTGAGATCGTCATTTGTCTCGTGTGAGTTCCCAATGTGCTTTGATTACTACCCTACCACGGCTCAAAGGAGTCGTGCAAACAGGTTTTAGTTGGGTACAGTCCCGAGCCATATGGAGGTAGTGAGCGGATCGTCGGGGATTCATCTCTCCCGGTATTGGGGTTGATGTCGCGCAGTGCACGGGCGACCATCACCAGAAATCCTCGGCTGGGGTAAACGAGAATTACCGATCCATGATTGATAATTTTTTAGGTGGTGATGGGTTTCATACCGACACTAAATGTCGTAATGTTAGGGGTCTGATTTTATCCACCCCTAGACTCGATATGCGATACTCTTAGATGAACAGACCAGACTATACAGATATTGTCACTATCAGGCTCAGTAAGGGTTTAGATGAGTTTGCTCATCGACCTTCCTTTCGCTCAATACCTGGATAGCCATTATGTACAGCTAGTGCCGCTGACGTGCTTGGGGTTAACCCTACTGCCAACGTATTGACGAGTCTTTAGAGTCCCACACAGAGGGTTTTCACGGTTCAGGTGATATGGTGCAGATGACGTATGTTGGTACATACAGGTGTCCGATTAAATATGTGCACAGATTTTAATCGGACGGTTGATAATACTAGCGGCTTAGGATTAAGCCGGATTATTAAATCAGATTTTGATTTAATAACTTATATATATGTATATATATATGTGTGTGTACTATAGTATTATTGTTCACTATTCATTTTCTCTCTTGGCTATTCGTATTTTTGTACGAATACTCGTATATGTATTTCGATATGTGTACCGGGAAGTATTTCGTATTTATACGGAATAGCTTCTTGAAGATGGCCATCTCATTATTGATTTTCTTTTAGAAAATCAATTATGGAAATGAGGTGGAGGGTGAAATGGCATGAGCATGGGCTTGAGCATGTAGAGAGGTATGACATGGATTTGTTTATTGGAAAATTGAGATGAGATATTTTTTCGTGTGTGCATGATTGAGAGAGAGGGGGCATCCACATTCTTGAGTGGCTTGCTCATTCTTTTCTTTTCTTAACTTGCTTCATTCTCATTCTCACTTGAGAAAAACACTTAGCCACATTTCTTTAGTTGCTCATGCCACATGTTTCCTCACCCCTTCTTGATCTTTTATGGTTTCTCATAGAGCATTTGTGATGAGAGAAAAATTATAGTGACATATTCCTACACCTCCACTCTCCATTGCTAACAACCTTGGAGTATCGGTTGCCTCGCTTGGCGAGACTGAAGCTTGCACCGTTTCTCTCAGGTAGATCATCGTAGATGAAGGAAGACCGGCAACCAAACTCGATCCGCAACCTCTAGGAGCTTGGGATGAAGGTTGAAGACAGGACACAGATAAACTCGGTATAACCATTCCTAACTGTTTATATTGCTTTCTAGTATACGGTTTAGGGTAGATCCAGGCATCGGGTTGTGATAGCGCTAGTTTTGTAAATTTTTATTCCGCATTTGGCCACGGTTTGATGGCCGGGGCGCTGTCGTAACCCAACATAGTATCAGAGCCAACCCGTAAACCCCTTAATAGCAGTTTTAGACAATGTTAAAGTATCGAAACCGAAAAAACTCCGAAACAACACCCCGATGTATTCCAGTTTCTGTCAATTTTTCGGAGTCTTCAAAAAATTATTTTAGAAACTGCAGAAGACTACTATGGTGACCACTGGAACACTCCCCAAATACGAACCCATTCCACCCATTTTGCACCGGCCACATGTGCAAAAATTCCGAGCCGGCTGGCCTATTTCATGAGATGGGACTTCGTGTTTTGGGTGTGGTCTGGTCTCTGGAATATTGGTTTAGTGGTATTTCTTGTTTTGCCCATTTTGGATATTATGTTATCTTTTGTTCAGGGGCAATTCGGGGTGTTTCGAAGTCGATAATTTAACACTGTTTAAATGTTTATAGTACATACATTACTATATGCGATCGTGAATGTCACTAAAGTGGTACAACTCGTCTAATTGCTAAATGTTCTTTTAAACGAGTTTACGAACGTGACATTCACGTTGATGTCCTGTGTTGTGGTTGGATCGTCGTGGTGGATAGCTTGGGTACAATGTTAGTACTGTTTAGATTCATTTGTACATTTGATATTGCGGGGCGAGCGTCCGACATGTGGATTGCCGTCACTGCCAGTTTGTATATTATTTCTTTGGGGCACGACCGGGTTGAGGTCGATGTCACCCTTGTACATATTATTTTCTTTTCTATACCAGGATTACCCCGCGGTGGAGTGCACGAATAGCCGGGTTCTAGAGGGCAACGGGTCCGCAGCTTATGGGGTTGAGACGAAGGGGACCTTACTCTAGAATTGACGGGCTATTCGCCGCACTCGTAGGGGGTATAGGTTGACCTACGAAGGGGTGCTCATGTTACCGGATTTCGTGAAGTGCTGGGTGACCCATTCATGTTGTTGAAGGGGGTTGCCTCACTTCTGGTTTTAGCGGGTAACTTGCCGCGCTCGTAAGGGTCTAGGTTTCATTGCACAGGCTATCCACACGACAGGGAATGTCGGGTCTCATTTGCTGCTCAAGTGAAACCCGGGGCTCCAGGATTATCCACCACTCTTTATTTCTTGGCTGAGATTCTGTGATGGCTTTATATCATGCCTGGGACGAATGTTATATATATATTTATATAAACTAGTAGATGTTGTATATGTTTTGACCCGCGCTAGTCCAATCCCCGCTCTATCGTTATTTAAATAACCTAACGAGTGATGATGGGACCCAGTGGCGAATGCGGATGGCATATACGTACATCATATATTTTCGTTCTTTTTCTGGTGTGATTAATTGATGGGACTGCGTTGATTCTGATCAATGCAAGGATAAAAACAAACCTATTTAATGTTGTTGGATCCAATTTTAAAATTGACATTACAGACGTTCTCTTTTGCTTTGCATAATGGTATTCGGTTATGAATATCTAGCACCTCGTTCGACGAGGCAAGGGCCGACATCCCTTCATCGGGAGTGACCCCTTGAGTAAAAGTTTGCGTCAACGTAATAACTTTACTATAGTCGATTATTTTTGCTTTGCATAGTGGTATTCAATTTGGAATATCCTGCACCTCATTCGATGAGGAAAGAGCCGAGATCCCTTCACCGGGAGTGACCTCTTTAGCAAAGGTTTTCTTAACTATATATTTATAAAAGCTATCAGGTTCCTTCAACGATATCAAGTTCATTACGTTAAAGGTTTTTTGCCAAAAACCATTCGTAGCCCTCCGTCATTTCAGACGGGTAGCACTTAGTATTCATGCTATGTTTGTTGGCCTACGTCAAGGCATAGTGATGGTAGTTATTTGTTACTTTTCTGTTGCATAGATAGATGCGTTGGTTTGGGACAGTCGTACTACTTTGTTAGACTACGTCAAGGGATGTACGGATGGGTTCAAATTAACCTGGTCAATGATGGGTAGAACTTGACATGTGACTTATGATTTGTTGGCCTACGTCAAGGTCATAAGGGCATGGGATAAAAAATCATATCGGGAGTTTCAAACATACAGGAAACTTTCCAGGCATGTGCATACCTCCTAGAGTGTGATAACTTGAGTGGCTTCCATTAAGTTATCATGCGATGATAGTTGGATCTCAATTCTCACTGATGAGTAGGATTACTCCTCGGGTGATTTTAGATGATCCCGACTAATTCTCCTTTTGGGTTTGGAGGAGAATTCAAGGAAACAGTGGGAGCCATCCTGATTAGATAAAGTGATTAACCATTCTGATCTAGATTAGAGTGCACGCTAAATGTTTCTTTTCTCTCTCTCTCTCTCTGGCAGCGACCATGGCCCGACCCTTGACTAAAACTTATGAACCAAGTTAACCGAACCTTCTTAAAACACTTTGGATTTTGGAATGTCACGGAGTCGCAAAATATCATTTCCACTTCTATATCACCTTTGCATTTCTCCAGAACACTCCGTATCACTACGAACATCCACTCCTATTGGATATATCCATCGTATAGTTACATACGAACTTGAAAGAACTTGTTCGAGGATGGATTCTGGTTCTGGAGAGATTGAATAGGATTATTCGGTTGTCTTTTCCCTTTACCTTCTCTCAGGTTGTGATGGCTCCTACGATTAGGAGATGATACACATATTGTGCTTATTGGATAGTCTTCTTCCAAACCATAGGCAGGTGCCAAAAGATAGGGAAGGAAGAAAAACCAATTAGCCCAAAGGTGGTGTACAAAAGGTAATAAGTAAAGACATATAAAGGGATTAGAATAACGGCAAAGAAAATTACGACTGATATCATTCACGACAAAATTGTGTATACCCTGCCACTCCTACATCCATTTTGGATTTCTCCAGAACACTTCGTATCACTACGAACGTCCATAATGCTTCGACATGCCATCGTATAGTTATACACAAACTCGAAGGAATTCGTTCCAGATTCGAGAATGGTTTCCGGTTCAGGTGAAAAGAATAGGATTATTCATTTGTCTTTTCCCATTACCTTCTCTCAGGTTGCGAAGGATCCTAAGATTAGGAGAGTACACCTATTACGCTTATTGGATAGTTTTCTTCCAAACCTTAGGCTGGTGCCGAAGGGTAGGGAAGGAAGAAAACCAATTAGCCTAAAGAAGGTATACAGAAGGTAATAAGTAAAGACATAATAAAGGGATTGCAGTGAGGGCAGGTACGTATATGGTTACAATCATGAATCAGGATAGTGGAAGAGGCGTTATTAGGAATACCAGATTACCCCTTTGAAACGTTTTCATGTTTCTGTTTCACTGTGCGATGTCAATTGAAGACCGTTTTCCCAATTGGAATCTAATTCCAGGGTATGTATTTACCAGATCAGTTTCTCATATCTGTATATTATTAAAGATGGTGAGTGGGAGTAAGATATTGGGAATTGGGTGATTAGATCCTCATTATATCGGAATTCGTTGTAATTGGTGATATTTGAGTAAATCGCCTTGGTTTTGCAAGACGGCAAATATTTGGTTTTGGATATTCGTTGTTGTGCACCAATTTCAAACCGATACATCTGTACATTTATTTTATAAAGTGAGATATAACTTTTTGAAATTATGTCTGTAACATTTACCTATATCAGTTGATGGTTAGGTAAGGTGCATTCGTCAGCGGTGTAATTTTTCTTAACCATAGTACAGTTTTCAACTTACGATGCACAAGGTTGGAGTTATTAAACTCAATGGAGTTATACAAAGTATTGTATATTGTCCGGTGTCCATTAAGACATAGGGGTTGGTACTCGTGCTATATTCTGTTTACTCATGACTTCTCCAGTTCTAAACAAGTATTTTGTTTAAATACAAGGTCCAGATATTGAGAAGTTATAGGTATAGGAATAAAGTAGAGAACCATTTGTTAGAAGTATCAGGGTTTTTCGAGGTAGTCAAAGATATAGATACTTGTGTTTGGTATTCCGTTGATAGCAATGGTTTGAGAACTTGCTTCTCTTTCAGGTTACTCATATATAGATGCTCTCCTAGATGAGTAATGCTGATTGTCCTTTTTTCCATTTGGTAGATATGCACTGGAGACAGCTGCATGATTTTGAATCCGGTTCCAATTAAATTAGTGATTTTGTTTCTATATTGGATATATATATATATATAATCAATTTATATCTTAACGATGTTAAGGTATAGGGAGTTGTCCGGCTGATACTTAAAACCAGAATCCGGATAAACTCGAGACACGTTTCAGTAATGGCAGTTTGCGGGTTATCCCGGGCTTTGACGAGGGTTAACTTTCTACCATCAGGAAGATCAATAGTGATATTGTTCTTGACTCGCCACAGTTTTAGTAAAATGAATTTTTTCAGAAAACATATGTGGGAGTATGGTAGAACTGAATGTGATTCCAGAACCACAAACGATCACTGAAGATTTAATAGAACCTGAGAATTCAATTGGATTTGACATTCCATTAGCCACTTCGCAGATTTGGTGGGTAACCTCAGGCTCCCGAGGGGTACTTTGGTCTTCTCAGAGACGGTGACAAGGAGGTTCTTGTTTACCCAGACTTGTCATTGCTGCTGTTCTAGACTATGAGACCCGGCAGGAGGATGCATATAGCGTCGTTCTAAACTAGCTTTAGAAGTGCACGTGTATATGACTCTGCCAGAGGGTTGTTGTAGTCAGTGGGAGCAGCGGAAGCATAGTGGGCAAGTAGCTTATGTCTATTTATAAACTAAAGCAGGTATAGCGGAAATAGATCATCTATTTTTGATGTGACAGCCATAGGCTTTGATTTCATCAGAATAGCAGATGGATCTGGTAAGAAGGTAGTAGGGTGTGATGTCCTGGTATTATGGATGACATGCACTTTATAGGAAGTGAAATTCCTATACTACGATCGGTTATACTGTGGTTGTCACACAGTTGTTTCTCAACATACGACATAGATATAATATCAGGATTTCTGGTTACTAGATCTATGGTTTTAGATCTAGATTTGGGAAGTGTCCCAATTTGGATACTTGACACTATTCCAAAGTGTTTTAGAATGGACGACTCCTGGCATGATGGTGTACCTACAGGTGATGGAGTCACCCTCTCTAAAGGTGTCTTACAGACTAAAGGGGGGAGGGATCTGCATGATTAGCATATCACTTGCTTAGGCAATTGAGTTAATCATGAAATGTCAAGTACCGCACCCGATGCTATTTTTGCACTAGCTGCAATAAACATATATTAATCCAATCCTGGAGAAATGTAGGGAAGCGGTTTATGAAAATAAATGGATGTTCTAGGGATATGGTAACGACAGCCTCCTTCAGAAGGCAGTTATCATTGCAGGCTTCCAAGGTGACCTGATTGACAGAGTGGTTGTCTGAGTTATAGTTTTTCTCTCTTTTGAGGGACAGTATGTTGGATAGGTGGTCCAAGCGGATACTGAGGAAGTCATAGCGCAGGATACTGATTAAATTCAGTAGATAATACAGTCTAAGAAGTTTGCTGGATTTGGAGTTCATTTGTGAACTGGGTCCCATTAGATATCCAGACAAATTCTTAGACAAGGTATTGCTTATTTCGGGAGATGGTTATTCTCCGCAAAGTTGAGATATAGAGAGATAAAAATAGAAACACTAGAGCGGATCTACTCACTGAGATTATTTCTCGAACACAATAGTTTCACAAACGAGTTTTGCGAAACTGCTTAGTAGAGAAGTTAGGTGTTCGGTATCACACGAGCTGTGAGTATGCGACACCGCAATAATTGGCCTTAAGTGCAAGTGGGAGATTGTTGGCTATAGTGCCTTCAAGGCAATTATTGTAGTCGCAGGCAGGTAATTATGATGATTGAGGAAGGACCTATACCGGTAGAACAGTCTTATTCGAGATGATAGTATGCTATCTGGTTTGTCTTTATCATCAATATTGCATGTTGATAGAGCCCATAGGATTCTTACTTGACTACCAGCATTATGATGGCGATCATATATGTGGGAGCTGGGGGTCTATAAGCAAATCCTTAAATGTCCCTAGTCATGAGAGTTTCGAGACTGGGCATCGATACTCTAGTGTAGACTAGTGTATACTGATCGAGACCCCGACGAGGGGCAGTGGCCAGGTCTCACAAGCTATTGGTGTTAGTTTTCTCACCTAAGATAGTATACATGTGCTCATTAGGTTATGAGTACACTGGACGGACTCGCCGGGAACCTGCTAGTTGGTATTATACCTATTGTCAGATAGCAGTTCCCAGGTGACATGTGTACAGGTTAGTCTGTCAACCTGAAATCGTCATTTGTCTCGTATGAGTTCCCATTGTGCTTTGATTACTACCCTACTACCCTACCACGGCTCAAAGGAGTCGTGCAAACAGGTTTTAGTTGGGTACAGTCCCGAACCACATGGAGGTAGTGAGCGGATCGTCGGGGATTCATCTCTCCCGGTATTGGGGTTGATGTCGCGCAGTGCACGGATGGCCATTACCAGAAATCCTCGGCCGGGGTAAACGAGAATTACCGATCCAGGATCGATTATTTCTCAGGCGGTGATGGGTTTCATACCGACACTAAATGTCATGTTTGTTAGGGGTCTGACTTTATCCATCCCCTAGACTCGATATGCGATACTCTTAGACGAACATACCGGACTATACGGATATTGTCACTGTCAGGCTCAGTAGGGGTTTAGATGAGTTTGCTCGTCGGTCTTCCTTTCGCTCAATACCTAGGTAGCCGTTACGTACAGCTAGTGCCGCTGACGTACTTGTGGTTAAACCCACTGTCAGCGTATTGACGAGTCTTTAAAGTCTCACACAGAGGGTTTTCATAGTTCAGGCGATATGGTGTAGATGATGTATGTTGGTACATACAGGTGTCCGATTAAATATGTGCACCGACTTTAATCGGACGGTTGATAATACTAGCGGTTTAGGATTAAGCCGGATTATTAAATCGGGTTTTGATTTAATAATTTATATATATGTATTCTAGTATTATTATTCACTATTCATTTTCTCTCTTGGTTATTCGTATTTTTGTACGTATACGCGTATATGTATTTCGATACGTGTACCGGGAAGTATTCCGTATTTATACGGAATAGCTTCTTGAAGATGTCCCCCTCATTATTGATTTTCTTTTTAGAAAATCAATTATGGAAATGAGGTGGAGGGTGAGTTGGCATGAGCATGGGCTTGAGCATGTAGAGAGGTATGGCATGGATTTGTTTATTAGAAAATTGAGATGAGATTTTTTTTTTGTGTGCATGATTGAGAGAGAGAGGGGTCAGCCACATTCTTGAGTGGCTTGCTCATACTTTTCTTTTCTTGACTTGCTTCATTCTTATTCTCACTTGGGGAAAAACACTTAGCCACATTTCTTTAGTTGCACATGTTACATGTTTCTTCACCTTCTCTTGATCTTCTACGGTTGCTCATGGAGCATTTATGATGAGTGAAAAATTATAGTGACACATTCCTACACCTCCACTCTCCATTGCTAGCAACCTTGGAGCGTCGATTGCCTCGCTTGGCGAGGCTTAAGCCTGCGCCGTTTTCCTCAGGTGGATCATCGTAGATGAAGGAAGACCGACGACCAAACTCGATCCGCAACCTCTAGGAGTTTGGGATGAAGGTTGAAGACCGAAGAACATGGATCAACTTGGTATAACTATTCCTAACTCTTTATATTGGTTGCTAGTATAGGGTTTAGGGTAGATCCGGGCATCGGGTTGTGGTAGCGCTAGTTTTGTAAATTTTTGTTCCGCATTTGGCCATGGTTTGCTGGCCGGGGCGCTGCTGTAACCCAACAGAGACCTTTTCTCCAGTAGCTATGCTTAAGTCCATCAGGATCCTACTTGCCATTGCTGCATAACAAGACTATGAAATCTGGCAGATGGACGTCAAGACTGCTTTTCTAAATGGTGATTTAGAAGAGAGCGTGCATATGACACAGCCGGAAGACTTCGTAGACAGTGGGAGCAGTGGAAAGGTGTGCAAGCTGCTTAAATCAATTTACGGATTAAAGCAGGCGTCGCGGAGTTGGAACATCTGTTTTGATGTAGCAGTCAAAGAGTTTGACTTTATCAAAAACGTATATGAACCATGTATATATAAAAAGGTTGTAGAGAGTAATGTCGTATTCCTCGTATTGTACGTGGATGGCATACTCTAGATAGAAAATGATGTTCATATGTTGCACTCGGCCAAACTCTTCTTATCACAAAAGTTCTTGATGAATGATCTGGATGATACCTCCTACATCCTGGGGATAAAGATTTATAGGGATAGATCTAAAAGGATGTTGGGATTGTCCCAATTCAGGTACATAGACACCTTACTAAAGAGGTCTAGTATGGAAGATTCTAAACATGGTAATTTACCCGCTTGTTCAGGAATCACTCTCTCCAAAGAGATGTCTCCTAAGACTGATTTGAAAAGGGCTCGCATGAACGTGATACCCTATACTTCTGCAGTTGAGTCTATCATGTACGCGATGTTATGCACCAGACCGGATGCAGCTTACGCACTTAGTGTGTTAAGTAGGTATCAATTAGACCTAGGGGAAAAGCACTGGATAGTTGTGAAGAACATTCTTAAGTACTTGCGAAAGACTGAAGAGATATTCTTGGTGTATGGTAACGGAGAACTCCAAGTGGAGTCCTTTACCGGTTCGAGCTTCCAGAGTGATAAGAATGACAGCAAGTCTGTCTCAGGCTTTGTCTTCACCCTCAATGGAGGGGCGGTATGTTGGAAGAGTTCCAAATAAGATACCGTTGCAAACTCGATAATGGAGGCTAAATACATCGCTGCCAACGATGCTCCGAAAGAGGCTATCTGGATGAAGAAGTTCATTATTGGACTTGGTGTGGTTCCATCCATTGTGGATCTAAAACCTTTGTATTGTGATAACAATGGAGCTGTGGCTTTGGCCAATGAACCCCGGTCCCATCAGTGATCCAGACATATTCTGAAGCGGTATCACCTAATCCGGGAGATAGTTGATCGCAGCGAGATCGAGGTCAGGAGAGTAGACACAAAGGACAACACGGCGGATCCACTCACGAAGGCCCTCCTGAAACACAGTTCTAGAGATTTTTTGGGATGTTAGGTATGCGATATTACAACAACTGAACTTAGTGCAAGTTGGAGATTGTTAGTAATATGTATGCCCTTGAGGCCATTGTTGTATATTATAGTGGATGCTTAGACATATATATAGAAGAGTTTCTTGCTCGACATGATAGTATGCTATCTGGTTGCTCTTCATCTTAACATGTGCACTTGTTTTAGTTTACTATCTCATTGATACATGTTGATAAAGCCTTTAGAATGTTAGCTTGACTACCAGGACTATGATACAGATCATACTAGTGGGGCTTGTATAGTCCACAAGCACATCCTTAACAGTTCATAGTCGAATGAGTATCGAGGCAGGGCATCGATATTCCGGAGTATACTAATGTGTACATTTCTTGACCCTGTATGGGGCGATAATTGATCCCATAATCATTGGTGTTTGACATCAAAGATTGTACACAGGTGCTCATTGGAGAATGAGTACGCCTAACATGACTCGCCGAGAACTCCTAGATGGTACCATATCTATCGTCAGATAGCAGTTCTCTAGTGATACTTATACATGTTAGTCTGTAGAGCCGAGATCGTTATAGTGTCTTATGTGGTTCCCACTGTGCTTTGATTTCCTCCCTACCATGGTTCAAATGAGTCGTGTGCAAACAGTCAGTTTTTGGGTACAGTTCCGAGTCACATGGAGGCAATGAGCGATAAGAAGGGTTTCGTCTCTCCCGGTATTGGGAGTTGATGTTGCGCTATACTCGATTGGCTATAACAGCAAGTCCCTGGCCAGGGTTGATGAGATTTACTGATAAATGTTATCAGTAGTTTCTCGAAAGATTATAGGCCACACATCGGCATGACTTATCGAGTTATTGGGGTTTGACGATTCCACCCCCAGGTTTGATATGCGACATATTAAACGAAGAGACCAGACTGTATGGTAAGTGTTGCTTATAGGCTTTACGGGAGTTTGAACAAGTTTGCTTGTCGATCTTCTATTCGTTCAATACCTGGGTAGCCGTTACGTCCAGCCAGTACCGCTGACGGCTTTTGAGTATATGATGTGATCATTACCTACTGCCGGCGTATTGAAGAGTCTTTAGAGTCCCACATAGAGATTTCCTAGCTTAAGCGAAACGAAATAGGACACGTATGGAGATATATGCGTGAGCTTGATTAAATACGAGTATATGATACCGTATTCTAATCCAGCATTTTTGATATCAGCCGGGTTATATATGATATCAAAAATGCTCGATTAGAATGCATGAGCTTGATTAAAAATGCGTGAGCTTGATTAAATACGGGTAATTCTAAACTACAAAGGTTGTGGTTTCTCTTCACTTAGTTTAGAACCTAGTTTACTAACTTTGAAATCTTAATTCTCTAGTTCGATTCTTATTTAGTATACGTAGATCTCTAGATTTTTTAAAATTACATATTTGAAACTCATTGAAACTTTATAGAGGTGCTAAGACATACTTTTATAAGACATGCCTTATGAGGCTTTTTCGTTAGATAGCATCAAAAATACATATCCTCCACGGTATTTTTTCAACGATCGGCACCCATCACCATCATCTTTATCATATAAGATGCCGATACACCAAATTTCATATGATTCCACAACTTTTTACCGTTGAATTGGCAATGTAAAAAGTTCTTTTGTCGGTAAACCGTTAATTTTGCATCCACTAAATCAACGGTGAAAATGTCATGGAATCAAATAAAATTTGGTGTATTAACATCTTACATGATAAAGACGATGATGATGGGTGCCGATTGTCGAAAAAAATCATGGAGGTTACCTTTTTTCAACGCCATAGGAGGAAATTCCCATCTACGAACCTTTCCTCCATTATATACCTTTCCTTCATTATATATATATATATATTAACATTTAATAAATATAATAATCTTTAAGCTTCAAACAAAAGGTGAAGTGTCATGGTGGCTGGTGGTTTGCCTCTTAAAGCAGAAGTATGAAAGATTGAGATGCCAGGTTTGAATCTTAGTTTTCAAATTTGTAGCTGCGTTATTTTATTTTATTATACTTTTGTATAGACTTTGGACATATAGCCCATTAGACATACATCAATTTTTTGTTTATAACTTCATGTTTAACAATTACAATTATAAGCTATCTAACTATTTTAAGATAGTAAAACAAATACCATTTTAATATAAAATATGCACCGGGTTTCTATTTTATATTCTTTTTTTTTGTCTTTTGCATAGGATTTAGATTCACATATAGCCCTTGATTATTTTAGATTGATTTCGGCGGCATTTAAAATTTAAATTATCTAATTGTGATATAGTTAAACTAACACCATATTGTAATATAATATATCTATATATATTTAGTGTACTTAAATTGTAATACTAGATTCTTGTTATCAACAATTAATCTTTTTTAATTTTGCACTTTTACATAAGTATCTAAATCCAAAAATCCGTGGTTTAAATTATACCCCATCCGACTAGAGGTCCAGGATCCGCCATGACCTATGGTGAGAATAAGATCTGTCTCCACTCTAACACAAAACTACCATGAAATAAAATAGCCATATATTAGGAGTTAGGAGGTAACCATATCTTTCATAATTTTTTATTAATTAAAAGGCTTAATTCCAAAAAACCATCAAATAATTTGCATCGGTTACGAGAAACTACCAATTTCTTTCAAGATTACGAGAAACTATCAAATTCTTTCAAAATTACCAGAAACCATGGTGGTTAATTTTTTATAAGTTTGTGGGTAGTTTTTTGCAATTTATTACTGATGTGGCATCTTATTTATGATAGTTTTTGAACGCTTTATGATAGTTTCATATAGTTTTTGAAAGTTTTGTGCTAGTTTCTTATGTATTTAATAAGAATTTGGTAGTTTCTCATAATTAGACCAGAGTATTAATTTGGTAGCCTTTTCGAATTAAATCAAATATGATGAGTTCGAGCGGGACAAAAAATAATTGCCTCAACTGTTCGTTTTTGATGATGGGAATAAAATTTTGGACTTCCAAGTTATAAATTTGAGTCAAGCAAATAAATCTAAACTCCAAATTCAGGGGACAATAAAATTGCTTGTCCCCTCCACCCCCTACTTAATCTCCTATTCCATGAAACACACCCCTAAGCTAATTTGCAACATATGTTGCATTTTCAATTTTTTTCGACCTAACATTAAAAAAGTTGTTGGAATTTGGAGTTTCATTAACAAAAATTGGAAACACAAACAATGGATTTGAATATTATTTATAACAAATGTTGCATGCATGTATCTAGTGTTGATTTTTCCTAAGGCTTAATTTTAACAAAACTCCCCATAGTTTCCCTGTTTTTCAGAGAACTCGTCTGTACTTTCAAAATGATGAAAAACTATCCATTTTAACGGTCAAGTTTAACACCGTTATATTCTATATCAAAAGACTATTTTGCCATTGGTTTGATACAATTAATCAATTATAATATATTACTAACAATTTTAAATTATTAAATATTAATTTGTTAATATTAAATAAATACACCAATAATCTGGGGATGAGATCACGGCTGGGGTGGTGACGGAGGGAGGAGGCGGGAGGCGGAGGGTGGAGGATTGGGTTGAGGCGGCGGAGGGTGGGGGTAGGGAGAGGGAAGATCGGGAGGAGGGCAAGGGGAAGGGAAGAAGAAGAAGATTGATGATGTCGATGACCGAGGAGGTCGGTGGAGGGTGTGGTTGTAGGTGGTGGTTGAGAGAGAGGATGGGAAAAAGAAGAAGAAGAAGATGGTGGTGATGATGATGGTGTTGATGAAGAAGAAGATGATGGTGGTGATGGTGGTGGTGGGATGGTGATGGTGGGAGGATGAAGAAGAAGATGGTGGGGATAGGATGGTGATGGGCCGTAAGGTGATGGTGGTGAGGTAGTGATGATCGGGGATGGAGGAGGTCAAGGTGGTGGTGATGTTGATCGGGGGAGGGTGCAGTGAGATGAAGAAGAAGATGGTGGTAGAGTGGTGATGGTGATGGTGGCGGTGATGGTCAAGGAGGAGAGCAACGAGGAGGGGGCGACAGAGGAAGGAGATCGAGGGTGGTGGTGCCACCGGCGGTGATTGCTAGAAGTTTTTTTTTCATTTGTAACTTATAAGAAAGGAGGATATTTTGGAATTTTTTAATTTTTTGGTGAGGTGGCAATGACAAGTTTGTTGAGATGGCGCTGATGTGGCACAAATGATGTTAAACTTGATCATTAAAATGGGTAGTTTTTCGTCATTTTGAAAGTACATAGTAGTTTTATGGAAAACGCGAAAGCTACGTAGGAGTTTCTTAAAAATAAGCTTTTTCCTAAGGTTGCAAACCAAACACCCATAGGTATCACCGATTTTTTGCCGGAATGGATGCACATGAATCAAAACTCTAATAATACAAAACATTTTTTTTGAATTGTGGTACCTCTTAGCCTAGTTTGGCAACAAGGTGCCCGAAACTATGGTTTTGATTAAGCTAAAATGAAATCATGTACGGTTACACGTGTGTAAACCGTGGTTTCATAAAATTTAGGATCATTTAGTAACACAGCCAAGGCTTTGTTTAATCTAACTTATTTTTAAGGGTTTGAGAGAGAGAGAGAGAGACGGTATAAAACTTTCTGAAACTCTATTATTTTTGGAGTTTAGAAAAATGGAGTTCGAGCCTTTAAAACTTTTTGAAACTATAATTTAGGAACTGCATTTTGGTTGCTAAACGGGCCTCGATTACAAATTTTGGAGTTTACCCTCGAAATCCCATGAAACCACGATTTCGAAAATCGTAACTACGTTACCAAATTAAGACTTAATATCAGTTTAAGATGCCACTTAGGATTTGAATTTAAATGAATACAAACAATGTGGAATGTTTTTTGTTTTACAAATAAATCATGTGGCAATGTTAGGAAATATTTTATTTTGGTCGTTTACTTAAAAGTCTCTCAAAACTTTGTCAGAACTAAACACCCTTGAAACCTGAATTTTACTTTCGTCCAAAACTTGCAAGTTAAACTTGAAGCATCTTCTGGCTATCTAGAAAAAGCATCCTTTTGGAATCTCTGCATGTGTTAAAAGTTAACAGAATTGACTATTCTAATATTATTTTTTACTTAGTTTGAGAATTTTTACGTTGTTCCATAGATAAAAGGTGCATCTGTATGTGCCTACTAATTTGTCATTTGAATTTTTATGTTCACATTTTTCTAAAATATCACAATTAATAGTACTTAAACTTACTTTATATTATAATTAAGATAATTTTAAATTAAACATAAATAATTTACTTCTCTTCTTCTTTATGCTCTTTTTCTACCTTCGAATAAACATAAGAAGATGACGATGATATTAAGATGATGAAGATGGTGATGATCAGGACAGAGGAGGAGGTGGATTTTGATTAAGATGGGAGAAACACGAAAAAAGAGTGGAGGAGGGAGATGGTGCTTGATTGAGATAGAGTGGAGATGTAAGGGAAGATGGAGGAGGAGGAGGAGTTGGTTTTCACTAGGATTAGGTATTAGTATTAGGATAGGTCTAAAAGAAAGAGAAGGAGGGCGATGGTAGCCAAGAGGAAGACGGCATTGACAGCAGCATGGGCGGAGGAGGGTTTAGGACCAGAGTTGGAGAACGAGAAAAATGAAGGAAAGAAGAAGAGTATTTTATGATTAGGATCTAGTTAATTTAGTGTCGGAGCGCTTGGTACACGGAATCAAAGATTACTGGATTCCACACATTCTTGGGAATGTGGTCCTTGGCATATGATTCAGGAAAATATTACATTAACGTGATTGATACAATCTGATCATTTCCAGCAATATATGTACACAACAACAATGGACGATGGCGGTTATGATTGTAGAGGGGGCGATAAAAAAAGGTTTCAATCGGTGACGGAAGGCGATGGCCGCTCGACAGCCGCCCTACAACAACCAATGAAGAGCGGACGGCAACCAATGAGGAGCAGACCGTGGCGGGCAACGATGGAGGGTGTCAGCGGACGGGGCCTGGCATTGCAATCTGCAATGGAGGGCTATGACGGGTAGTGATCGACGGGGGAAGGCAACGGTGGGCGAGAGCGGCAACTTTGGAGACCGAGTGGCCACGACGGAGGGTGACGGCCGATGCTGGCGGAGGGTGGCGGCCGACGTCAATGAGCAGCAGTGGTGATCGACGACATGATGGTGACGTAGGCAAGCACCGGACGTCGGCAGGAGTCGACCGGCGGCAATAGGTGAGCGGCGGGGTCAACGGCAACCAGCAGGGGGCCACAGGCAGGCAGTCATAATACTAGTTACGCTAATTGGAAATAATAAGAATGGATGGGTTAAACACAGTGACCAAGTAGATGGAAAAATAGATGTAAACAGAAATAGAATGTATGAAATTTGAATTTAACAAGCCTTAACATATTTTTAAAAAAAAATTCACACCTACCCACATAACACACCACAAACACACACAACAAACGCATGAACGCATCCACAAATTTTCCCCAAAAGTCTAAAATTGTGTCCACTTTTTCCTTTTGGGAATCGAACCCCGCACTCTTCTCAAAAAAGAAAGTGCCATACCAACTGAGCGATTGCTCATCTTCAAGTAACATATTTAATTGAGATGATGACGTATACATCTTGAAATAAGGAATAGATTAGAAGATGTTTTTCATAGCTTGGATTCTTTTATTGCATCAAACAAAAAATTCTTTTATCCGAAAGAAAATCCATGAATTGAGGCGGGGATCAACACCTTGGGACTTTGCATAATAAGAAATATTTTTGCATGCAAAGAAAATTAGTACTTTTATATAATATATTTCAGGGTTAATAGCATAAAACACCTATTTAGTTTACCCATGCGGCACTTGTAACATCCTCAACTAATTTATCAGCACAACGACGTCTTTTCAAAACTCTCCAAAGGTTAAAATAAAATTCTAAATAAATAAATTGACCGTCTAATATTTTTTAATTTGTTTTTGTTGTTTATAGTTAAAATACATCTTAGCCCTCGGGCTCTGCCCATGCTTATAATGTACAATGGTTTCGCCCATCATTTATTTTGTGAGTGCCACTTATGGAAGGAAATTTTGTCCTGCCCCATGGGTATCGCTCAGATTGGGGCAGGGATTTGATCATTGACTAGGGCATGGGGCATGGATGGTATTAGCTTCTCCCGTCCCGTGTCTCGTCGCGTCCGGCCTCGCAATATAGATAATTGCTAAAATATTTTCTTTCATAATATTATTTACATTGTGTAATTTCGTATATAAATACTCGTTATCCCATTTATAACCCTAAACGTCTCTCTAGTCCTCACTTTTGCACTCTACAGTATTCACTTCACACATAGTCACAGTTTTTCATGCACTCTCACAATTGATTTGTGACTGCGTGAGCATTGTTGATCGGACCATCGTTGTCTTCCTATCTCTCATAATAGCCAATGATTGACAACACACCATCTTTCTCATATGTTTCTCTTTTTATCTCTCACTATATACACACATGTTTTCTAATAAACAATATGATGGGATGGAGCGAGGTCCCTGCAGAGAATTGGGTTCCTCGTTGGGGCAGGAATGGGGTGTGTTTTCCCCGCCCGACAGGGCATGGGGCGGGAACGGGATAGGTTATCTCCGGCTCGGCCCCGCCCCATTGCCATTCCCAGCGCCACTACAACATAGGAGTAAAACCTTTTTGCAGTTGACTATTTGCATTTAAACAAAATGTTTGAAGTTTGAATCTTTTTTGTATCGGGTTATAACCTATCATTAAAAACGAAAAGTCCAGATTTAGTAATATTTTATTTGAAATTTGTATGGAAATAATCCAAGATGAGAGAGAGATCTAAGACGATATTTACCGAAAACATAGTTCTTTTTGTCACAAAAGATAATAAATAGAGAGAGAGTGTGTGTGTAGAGAGAGAGAGAGAACGGGGAGAGAGAGAGAGTACGGATCCGTTAGGACGTGTTTGTGTTTTTAAAAACTCGAATGAAAGTCGTTGAATCTTGTGTTTTTAATCAACAATTAAAATTAATTCAGTTTAATAAATCGTTAATAAATGGAAGATAAATATTCTACTTCTTGATTTATTGTGTAGATATTACTAAAGGATTTGATGTTTTTCTTAATTTTTTCCCTCTAAAATCAAGAAGTAGAATATTTACCTTCCATTTATTAACGATTTATTAAACTGAATTAGTTTTAACTGTTAATTAAAAATACAAGATCCAACGGCTCTTATTTAGATTCGTGTTTTTATAAACGCGAACCCATCCTAACGGATCCGTACTATATATATAAGCCTTAATGAGGTTGTATAGTGTTTTTCGTCACTCTGTTGAGATGGATGCGCAAGGGCTTCGGGCGTGTACAGATTCTTCCTATCTCATGATAGACAAGGGTTTATTGATTTGAGGGATTCTAATTTTCGGCAGTCGTGGACAAAACTGCCATTAATTACCCCTCACTTTGACGCGGGGGAACCTCTAATTGATGGGTCATGTTTATCATGCGAAGTCATTTTTATAATTTGTGCGTTATGTTTGAAGACAAATTTAGGCCATTTTGGGCATATCGGGGGTCTCACAGAGTTTACGGGGGTTTCGTTACCCGGTTAGTAGGCTGTGGGTCAAGGAGGCCAGCAGTCTTCTTGCGGGGTGCGGGGCAGCGTGTCACGCCCCACTTCCCAAAAGACGGGAGCAGGCACGTAATAAGCCCGCGACGTATTTATTACGAGGATGTCCTTTCTTGAAAAAAATATGCAAAGCGTAAACTAAACAGTATAAAAAGACAAGAAATGATATGTTAATGAAAATTCAACCTTATATATTTACATTCCAAACTTTACAAAGTTTAAACTGATACATGATATTTGAAACAAGAAACATGAACATAAGGTGCTTAAACAGGCGGCATACAGAAAAAAGCTAAAAGAACTAGTAGTCGGTTTGCTCTGCAACCTGAGAGTAATCCTCCTGACTCGGCCCGGTCTTCTTAGTCATTAGATCACCTGACGAACATTCCATGAAAAGAAGAAACAGAGAGGAATGCCGTCGGCGAACTAGCGCTCAGTAAGTCCCCAAGAAAGATGTGAATTATATAAAAAGTGTAAGGCGTAGTATGGTTTGAGTAGAAAATAGTGAATAGGTGAAACACGTATGACATGATAAAGTGTATGCCAACTATATAAGCATAGCAAGATAAAATGATTATGGCATTAAAGTATAGCATGTGTTTTTCAATTAAGCACGTGATAAGTGTGTAGCGGTGAACATGAAGTGAATTTCAATTTGTCCTAAAAGGTCTCTACAAGGTAATCTAACTAATGTAAGTTTAAGTGTGAATATCAACGAATCTCAAGAGTATCTCAATTCCAAGTCTATCATCTAGGGGTAAGGAATTGTTGGTTATAGTACTCTCAAGGCAATTATTGTAATCGCAGGCATGTGATTATGAAGATTGAGGGAGGACCTATACGGGCAGAATAGTCTTACTCGGGATGATAATATGCTATCTGGTTTGACTTTATCGTTATGTACATGTATTATGTGGTATTATGGATCACTATTATATGCTGATAGAGTCCATAGGATTCATGCTTAACTACCATGATTATTGTGGTGATCAAACTTGTGAGAACTGGGTAGTCAATAAGCAAATCCTTAAATGTCCTTAGCCATAGGAATATCGAGACGGGGCATTGATATTCCAGAGTAGACTGTTGTATACGTTTCTTGACCCCGACAATGGGCGATGGCTGGTCTCACAGCCATTGGTGTTAGTCACCAAAGATTGTATACAGGTACTCATTGGGTTATGAGTTATACTGGACGGACTCACTGGGAACATGCTAGATAGTATTATTCATATTGTCAGGTAGCAGTTCTCTGGTGACATGAGTACATATTAGTTTGTCGATCTGAGATCATCATATGTCTCGTGTGATTTCCCCATGTGCTTTGATTACTACTTTACCACGGCTCTACCGAGTCATGCAAATAAGTTTTAGTTAGGTACATTCCCGAGTCATATGGAGGCAGTGAGCGGATCATCAGGGATTTGTCTCTCCCAGTATTGGGAGTAGATGTCGCATAGTGCACGGGTAGCCATCACCAGAAATCCTTGGCCAAGGTGGACGGGATTTACTGATTTTGATCGGTAGTTTCTCAGTGGGTGATGGGCTTCACACCGACACGACTTATTGCATTATTAGGGGTCAGACTTTATCCACCCCCTAGACCTGATATGCGATATCCTTAGACGAATAAACGGGACTGTACGAGACTGTCACTTTCAATAGGGATACAGACAAGTTTGCTTGCCGACCTTCTTTTCGTTCGATACCTGGGTAGCTGTTACGTATAGCTAGTGTCGCTGATGTGCTTATGGTTAAACCCACTGCCGGCGTATTGTCGAGTCTTTTGAGTCCCACACAGAGGGTTTCCCATCTCAGGCGAAACGATATAGTGTATGTATTTTGATACGTTCTTAGGTTTGATTAAATATGTGTTTTTGTACACGTACTTTTAATTGTACATTTTTGTTAATACTAGCTGGTTTGAAAGATAGCCAGATTATCACATTTGTATGAAATGTGAGCTAGTATTATATATCTCTTTTAATATCTCTCTTTTCGGTATTTGTATTTTGACAGAATACGGTATTTATACGAATACGTGTATTTGTATACATACATGTATTTGTGTCTTGATACAAAATACGGGTATTCATGTCTTGATACGAATACGGGTGTATATATTTATAGCATATACTTGTATTAGTGTGTGTATATATGTGTGTGTGTGTGTGTACATTTATAATAACTTCTTTGTTTCTTTCTTGCTCATTCTTTTATCTTGAGAATGTTGTGGACTTGTGACTCACACTTATGAGTTACAATTTCACTCACATATTCTCAAAGAGATATAAGAAAATGAGAAGAAAAAAAAGAGGAGAGACTTCTTGTAGCCATGCTTAATGCTTGCTCTTCATCATCTTTTGCTTCTTCTTCCTCCTTTCTTGATTTTTGAAAGTTGAGAATGAAAAAGAAAAAGAGAGAACACTTAGAGATTAGTCACCACTACATCCTAGTGATCAATTCTTATCAAGTTTTGATCACTAGTAGTTTCACTTTGATTTTTAGTGTGAAGCTAGAGTCTAAATTAAGGTTCCTTCAGGTGGATCCTCTTCGATGAGGAAGACTGACTCCCAAATTCATTCCCGACGACCTAGAAGCTAAAGAAGTAGCATAGAAGACGAAGGACATGACTGCAAAAGTTGTAATTACTAACAGAGTAACTAGACTCATTCTAATGTTTACTAGTTTAGTGTTTGGATTCGATTTTAGGTCGTAGTAGTTCGTGCTCTTGTCTTGAAAATTTTCGTTTTGTATTCCATCTTGGCCGCAAGTTTTCGGCACAAGCTCGAGCGTCTACCAACAGGAATTATGAGCCTAAAGTAACGGGATTTCAATTGTCATTGAAGTATTCACAAACCCAATAGGCTATCATCAACGGGCTCAGAAACGCGGGCCCTCATTCATGAATTCATAATGTACCGTTTCAGCCCGGTATCACAGCAATGTGATTTGTACCATTTTAGCCCGGTACCACAGTAACGTGATTTTTAGTAACGAGACTCATGAGATTTCATTGGATTCATACTCAAACTATCCCAACACCCCGCGTATCTAATTTACAATTATAGTCACCAGTCTTGCACGAATCAATGAATACATAAGAAGAGTACAAGTTAATGGTTCAAGTTGAGTTCATATATTTATATCAAGTTCAAGTATTCATGTCAAGTCATTACGTACTCATGTTCGGGTCAAGTCAAGTTCAAGTTCAAGTCAAGTTTAGATTTAAGTCAAGTTTAAATATGATTTGATTTTCGTGAAATTACAAATTATATTTAGGGAGTAGGCAAATGAAAAAACTCATTGTCTCCGGCTCCCCGAGGCTCAAAAAAGAACATTTCACTTAAATCCATCTGCTACCTATATACCAGCTAGCTACTAGTTTTATATATCTAGGTATTTATATGAAAATATGTCAATAGCAATTTTATGTAAATTAGTCCATTAAAATCTCGAGGGGATTTTATGTAAATACTTTATTTTAAAAATAAACCTCGATGAATGTTTTTGGTAAAAATATGTTAATTAAAATGTCAAGGTTTTTTAATAAAAATATTTTTTAGATTTCGTGGCATTTTAGTGACAAAACTTAACCTTAGGGTATTTTAGTAAAAACCCAGCCTTTTAAAAGTTAAGGGTATTTTCCTGAAAAACCTAATTTTAAAATCTTCTTTTCTTTTAACTAATTGGAAAAATTATAAGTAACGGATATTATTTAAAGTTATCATCTTTTATTTTATTTTATTTTATAGAAATTATTATAAAGTTTTCTTTTCTTTCCTTTCAAGACCATACTCGGTGAAAAGCGTCGCGTCTTACTCTATTAGACCAAAAATGTGCTATAACCAGCACTATCACAACAGAGTTCCCCTAAATAGGGTTGTAAAGGCAATATACACAAGGGAAAGGTTTAAGGTTAATTTCTATTTTTAAACTTTGAGGTATACTAGTGTAAGTTATTCTTTAGAAATTTTGCTATTGTTGGATATAGGTGCCCTCAAGGCAATTATTGTAATTGAAGAAAGATCTATATGGAGAGAAAAATCTTACTCAAGATGATAGTATGCTGTATGATTTGTTTTTATCATTTATGTGTATACGTTTTATTTGATATCACGTGTCGCTAATATATAATGATAAAGCCCGTAGGATTTTTGCTTGACTACTAGGATTATGATAGAGATCATACTAGTAGGGCCTGGGTAGTCCATAAGCACATCCTTAAATATCCCTAGTTGTGAGAGTATTGAGACCGGATATCGATATTCCAGAGTAGACTAGTGTATACGTTTCTTGACCCCGACTAGGACGATGATTGATCCTATAACCATTAGTGTTTGACACTAAAGATTGTATACAAGTGCTTATTGGAGAATAAGTTTCACTGGACAGACTCACTTGAGAACTTCTAGATGGGATCATACTTATCGTCAGATAGCAATTCTCTGGTGATATGAGTACAGGGTAGTCTGTAGACCTGAGATCGTCATAGTGTCTTGTGTGTGCTGCCACTGTACTTTGATTACTACCCTACCACGACTTTAAAGAGTCGTGCAAACAGGTTTTAGTTGGGTACAGTTCCGAAGCACATGGAGGCAATAAACGATCGAAGGGATTCGTCTTTCCTCATATAAGGAGTTGATATCGCACCGTGCATGATTGGCTATAACTATAAGTCCTTGGCCAAGGCAGATGAGATTTACCGATAAGAGTTATCAGTAGTTTCTCAGGTGGTTATGAGCTTGATATCGGCACGACTTATTGGGTTATTGGGTGTCTGGCGTTTTCCACCAGCCAGACCCAATATGCGACACTCTCAAATAAAGAGATCGGATTGTACGGTGACTGTCGCTGATAGACTCTGCCAGGTTTGGATGAGTTTGCTTGTCGACCTACTTTCGATCAATACCTGAGCAGCTATTACGTGCAGCTAGTACCACCGACATGCTTGTAGGTTATGGATATGATCATAAACTTACTGCCAGTCGAGTCTTTAAAGTCCCACACGGTGATTTCCCGGCTCAGACAAAACGATATAGGGTGTGCACGATGATACGCACAGGAGTTCAATTAAACTCGTGTATTTGATACACGTACGTTAATCAGACGTTTTAATAATACTAGCTGACTCTTGTTGAAGCTGGATTATTAAACCAAGCGTTGATTTAATATATATATATATATATATATATATATATATATATATATATATATATATATATATATTCCAGTGCTATGCTCATTTTATTATTCTCTAATTTGTATATGTATTTGATACAAATACTTTGTATGCATGTGATACATATATTCTTCTTTATATATATATAATATATATAAAAGTAAAGAAGAGAAAAGAAATGAAAAGAAGATAAGAAGACAAGACGCTTTTTATCTAATATTATCTCTTCTTTTTCTATCTTGATCTTTTATCTTCTTCTTCTTCTTATTTTTCTTGAGCTTTTTGGCTTGATCTCTCCCTAGAAAAACTCTTGAGAGAATATGAGAGAAAATTAGTGAGCACTAATTCTACATCACTTACTAATCATCGCTAGCAAGTTTAATTAGTGAGTTGCTTCATGAAAATGCGATCAAGTGAATCTAAAACTTGTGTTAAGCTATCTCATGGTGGATCATCTTAGACGAGAAGATCTTCGTACAAGCTTGTTCCGGATTAAGTGGAGACTAGCCGGAGTCTAAGAAGAGATGGCTAACGCATTACGAAGGTTGTAGTCCGTTAAAACTTCATTTTTATGCTCTCTTTTGATGTTCAAGTTTAGGTCTTTTGGTTTGATTTTGGGTTTGGGTGCCTATTGCTCTCTAGAATTTTAATATTATTCATTCCACTACTTTTAAATTACCACTAGACGAGTATAGCATCCTAACACTGGTATCGGAGCCGTCCCAAAAGATTTAAACATGTTTGGACGAAGTTATAGTTTCGATCACGAAAATTTTCCGTATTCTATTCCCAACACCGTTTGTTTTTTAAAAACGCGACCTGAAATTTTTTCGAATGGTACCATTGAATTGTATTAATTTTGAAAATAGTGTGGTGGGAAACCGGGCCCACAATTCATGACAGGCCGCTGGTAGCAGTTTTCTGGTGGCCTCATGGTAGAATTTTGGGGTCATGTTCCTACAGTGACTCAATTGTTTGGAAATAGGATTTTTAGCATATCTCATTTTGTCCCAGATTTTGACTTGATCATATTTGGGTGTACGGAAAGTTTTTGATCGAAATTGTAGCATCATGTTTGTTTTGCGGATAAATATGCGTTGCTGAACGTCGCCGAATTGATGGGATTATTTTGACGAGGTTGCACACTAGTTATTTGCGATGTTTGTGATATTGTGATATTAGTTGTTGTTGTTGTGATGGTTAAAAAGATCGTCGTGATTGAATAGCCCCTCGTGTGAGATACTTCTATAATTGTTATATATGTATTTCATTTACTCGATATGAGCGGCTGAATTGTGGCCGTCGTTGTCGTTATTTGTATATTCTTTTATTGAGACACTTCGGTTGTGGTTGATGTCGCTAATTGATGTATATATTTTGATTTTTTTACTAGGATACCCGCGGTGAAGTGCTCGAGTCACCGGATTCTAAGATACAGTGGGTGACCATCTCAAGGAGTTGAGATCTGATTCATCATATTCTAGGATTGGCGGGTGATTCGTCGCGCTTGTAGGGGGTTAGGTAAGACCTATCAAGCAGTGCCTAAGTTACCGAGTTCTGGATAGCATTGGGTGGCCCACTCATGATATTGAGTGCGGGTTGCTTCCCTACTAGGATTGGCGGGTTGCTTGCCGCACTCATAGAGATCATGGATCGATGACGTACGGGCTACTCACACGACCATAGAATTTCGTGTTTCATAATCGGCTTAAACGAAACGCGTTATTCCTAGTATATCCGCTTTACTATATTTTGTGATGTTCATTGCATACCTGTAATGTGATTAGCTGCCTGTGATGATGTTTATCGCTTTCCTGTAATATTGATTATCTACTTACGATGATGTATATGATATATAAATAAATGTTGATATATGTTTTGCATCCGCGCTAGCCCTGTCTCTACCTTGCCGTAAGTTAAGTAAGCTTACGGTGAAGACCCGAGACCCCGTGGAGAATGCGGATGTCATGTATAGTATTGTATTTTCTTTTCATATCATGTTTTTCTGTAATGGTGTGAGAAGATGCTAGATAATAAGTGATTATCTAAATGATGGGATTGCATTAATTCAGATCAATGCCAAAAAAAAATATAGTACGTTGTTGGAACCAATCTATTTTTTCAAAAGGAATTATGGCCGTATTCTTTTGCTTTTCGTAAAGGTATTCGGTTAGGAATATCACGCACCTCATTCGATGAGGTAAGAGACCTGATCCCTTCACAGGGTATCCGCATTTAAGCAAAAGTCTATGTAACTATAAATTTGCAAAACCACTTAGTTCCTTCAATGATATTAAGTTCATTACGTTAAATGTTTTATTCAAAACCAGCCGCAGCCCTCTATTATTTCAAGAAACAGAGTACTTAGTATTCATTCTGCGTATGTTGACCGTGTCAAGGCGTAGTGTATGGTAGCTAAGCGATGTCTTCCTGCAAGTATGCTGATGCGATTAGCTAGGACATCCGCATAGCCATTTTGACTATGTTAAGGGCTTATGCGGCTGGGTCTAAATTAATCACGAAATAACGGGTTGAACTTGACTAGCGGCTTATGTTATGTTGACCGTGTCAAGGTCAAAAGCCGCCAAGGATAAAAACCAATATCGGGAGTTTCAAGTGTTGAAATTTGCAATGAGTTGCATACCATTCTATGTGATAGTTTGGTTCCCGGTTCCCACTATGAGTGATAGTTACTCTCGGGATATGATCCCGACTAGTTCTCCTTTTAGGATTTGAAGGAGAATTCGACGAAACAGTGGTAGCCATCCTGATTAGATAAATTAAAAAACCATTATAATCATAAAAGAGTGCACGCTGAGTTTTTCTTTTCTCTCTCTATGGCAGCAACCTATAACTGACTTTAAATTAAAACTTGTTAACCAAGTTAACTGAACCATTTTACAATCATCGGATTTAGAATGCCATGATTGCCCCAATTCACGACAAAGTCGCAAATGTCCTTGTCTATCCTATTTCCCTTTTTGCTTGTTCCAGAACCCTCGATATCCGGTACAAAGATCCATATTACTTGGAAAGCCATCGTATGGTTAGATACGAACTCGAAGAAATTGTTTCAGTTCGAAAATGGCCACTGGTTCTGGAGTAGATGAATTGTTCATTTGTCTCTCCTCTCCACCTTAACTCAAGTTTGAGAGCTCCTTAAATAAGGAGAATATACCAGTCATACTTGTTGGATAGTTTTCTTTCAATCCCGAGGCTAGAGCTGAAAGGAAGGGTAAGAAGAAAACCAACTAGCCTAGGTTCAGTATACATAAGGTAAGATATAGAGACATCAAAAGGGGTCGAACTGAGAGGAAAGGAAAATACAACTATTGTTATGACCCCGGGCAGTGAAAGAGACATTATTGGAATACCCGGCCATCCCTTGAAATATTTTGATATTTCAGTTTTTCTGTGTGATTGTAATTGAGAACCACTTCTCAATTAACTCTTACTCCTGAGTATATGGATACTGGATTAAAATCCCACATCTGTAGGTTGTTACAGATGCTGAGAAGAAATAAAGTTTTGAGAAAGGTGATTTGATCCTCAATATCGAAAAGCGAAGCAATTGTTGCTATTGGAGAAATTATTTGGTTTTGCTTATCGACAAATTTTTGGTTTTGAATAACTGTTATTATGCACCAATTTTTAAAATTGATATATCTGCCTCTTTATAAAGTGGGATATAAATTTTGAAAAATATGTTCTAAACATTTACCTTTATCAATCTATTGATTGGGTAAGGTGCATAAAGATAACAGTGTAAACATTCTTAACCAAAATACACTTTTTAAATTACAACATACAAAGTATGAGTTGGTAAACTCATAGGACTTATACATAGTGATGCTGATTTCCATTTAGACAAGGGGTTGGTACTCGATATTCCGTATTGAGAATTTGACTCTCTCTCAGATTACTTGTCCGTGGGTACGCTCCTTGATGAGTAATGCTGAGCAGCCTTTTTCATTAAGGGATATGTAGTTTGTGGGTTACAATTGAATATGGTTCCATCTAAATTATTTCCTATGATTCTATATGTGATATAGAATGAGAACATATCTTAAGGGGTTAAGATATGCAGTTATCCGGTTTATACTTAAAAACACAATCCAGACAAACTCAAGGTATGTTTCGGTAATATGCAGTTTGCGGGTTATTCCAAACTTTGGCAAGAATTTAACTTTTACCATTTTCAATCAAAAGTTGTTTTGTTCTTAACTCGCCACCTTTTTAGAAAATGAATTTCTTGCAAAAGAAATTAGTGAAAGTATGGTAGAACTGGAAGTGATTCCAGAACCACAAACGGTTACTGAAAATTTAGTAGAACTTGGAGATTCAATTGACCCTGACAAATCTTAGCTACTCTGCTGATTTAATAGGCGACCTCAGCCACCTGAGAAATACTTCGGTTCCCTCATAGACGGTGATATGGAGGTTTGCATCATGTGATAATGAACCTACTATATCAGTAGGCTATAGGAAGTGGTGACTTCCGACTGATGGCTGGATGCTAAGTTATCTAAATAGGACTCCATGCACTGCAACAAAGTATGAAATTTGTTAGGTAATTCTCAAGGGGTAAAACCCATAAGGAGCAAGTAGATCTTTTGAGGTCAGTGCAAATGGAAAGGTATTAACCTTATAAAGCTAGACTTTTAGTATAAGGTTTTCATTAAATACCTGGTGTGGATTGTGATGAAACTATCACTTCAGTATCTGTGCTGAAGTCCATATGAATATAACTTACCGTTAATATTTTCCATAACAGTGATATCTGGCAGATGGATGAATATAACGTCTTTTAAATAGGTATTTAGGAGTGTATGTGTATATGACTCTGCCAGTGGGAGCAGCGGAGCTGTGCAAGTTGCTTAAGACTATTTAGACTAAAGCAGGTATAGCGGAGAAAAGATCATCTGTTTTGATGTTATGGTCAAAGTGTTTGACTTCATAAAAATAATAGATGAACCTAGCATTTGTAAGAAGGATGTAAGTGGTACTGCCATATTCCTCATATTGTATGTGGATGGCAAACTTCTTGTCACACCCCGCTTCCCAGTGTACGGGTAAGGAGACGTGGCAGGGGCACGGCGTATTTACTCAGAAGTAAACACGTTAAGCGAAAATAAGCAATATAATAAATGTACACAAGAAATGACAAGAGATATAAATAAACAACAACTTTTTATTGATTAAACATTCGTTACATACAACTGGAAAGTAAATACAATGCTGGAAAGCGATGCCTAAACAATGACATATGAACTGAAAATAAAAGTATGTACAAGTAGAACTAGAGCTCGGGATCCTCAATGAACTGCTCCAAATCGTCCTGGCTGGGCTCGATCTCCTGAGAGTCGGGTCCTCCTGGAAAAATTCCAAAGAAAGAAGAGAAAATGAATGTCGTCGGCGAACAATCGCTCGGTAAGTCCCAAAAGAGATGGATCAGGTAAAAAGGAATAGATCTGGTAATTTGTTTGTTTTTGTTATACTAACGTAGTTGTTTATAGCTTGGTACAGAATATATCAGTGTATATGAGAGGAGTCCAACTTGCTCCGTAAACTAAGGTATATGGAGTACAAAGCCCCGTCAAAACCCACGGGACAACGACAACGGATATTCAGGTTAGGTGTATTATAGTGACCATCCCATTCCACTTCTAATATATTCCGTACCAGTCCACCCCTTAAAAACCCTGTAATGTATATTGTGTTGTTTGATAGATGTAAAACTTGCCGAGACCATGCTATAAATTATTCATGTAAATGGATAAGGATATAAATGGATAGTCATGTAGTCAAGTCAATATATATTCATGGTTCGGTCAAATCAAGTCATGTTGATATTTGATAGTATTTTGGGATTTATGTTCAATTTCCAGTATATATGGATTCATGTTGTATTGAAGTTATATTTGAATTGTATTCATGTATGGATTGTATTAAGATTAGACTGAGACTCTGACTGAGTCAGACGCTTAAACAGAATTGGATTTCTGAATTAGGTTTTGGAGTTATCGGTAACTGCTACACGACAGGATTTGTGATATTTTCTAAACTAATTACCATTGATAACCCCATTTTCATTTTTTACCTTAAATAGGCAACCACCCACTTTCTCCAGCTCTCTGAGGCTCAAGAGAATTGGTCCTGCTTAAACCTATATTTACTAGGGTTCTTAATGTAATTTATTATAACTTGAGAGGGTTTTATGAAAAATAGTTTTAGTATACTTTCAAAATAAACCTCAAGTATTTATTTATCGTATTTAATGTTTTTATGGATGCAAATTATAAAAGTGAGGTATTCTAGTGAATAAATACCCAGCTTGAATAATATATGGTATTTTTTTTGTGTAAATTTGATTTGTATGGATTCTTGATAGTATTTTCATGAAACTTGTAATTCGTTTCTTTTGTTTGGAAAACCATGGAATTTATTATATATTAAAAATAGATGATTTGATAATATTTATATATAATTATTAAAAATAAAATTTATTTATTAAATAGAAAATCACGTTTTTCTTAAAAATTGCATTAAAAATCCCATCGAGATCGGATGCTCTGTGAGGAGATTTGCATCTCGCTTTACTAGTCCCGAGGATGTGCGATAATCCGCATCATCCTGATCGGTTTCCCCAAAATGGGTTGTAGATGCTTAATTGCAAGGAATGTAAATAACACAATTTAAAGAATACTGTTTTTAATAGTTTATGGTATTTTAATGTAAAAGTCGTATTTGTTCCACAAGTATTGTTAAAAGAAAATCGTGCTATGTCATGATACGTGTTTGTGAGAGGTAAATCATTACCTCGTGAGATTTTCTAAAAGTAATATGAGCAAAACATGATAAAAGATGACATATGTAACTTTATGGTATTTAAACGTAAAAGCTTAATAAAAGTATATGGAGTTTTGAAATGAAACTTGTTTCTAAATATTAGTTAATGTTTAACAAGCAAGATGTAATGATATGGTTAGGTGGTTCTTAAGAAAAAATAAAATTTTAAAGAGAATAGAATTAAGAGTCGGTATAACTCCACTTACCGACGTGATTTGAAAAGAGATAGTTTTGAGATGTGAAAAGAGGAGAAGAGAGGGGACTTACTAGATGAAATAAGAAAGGGGAGGTTGAGGAAGGATTTGGAAGTTTCGTGGAGTCGCGTGGTCGCCGGAATTGTCTCGAATCATCGCCGGAACTTGACCTTGGGCTAACTCCACTTGTACTCTTCTTGAAAAATTTTGAGGATTTTGAACAAATTTCAGAATAGAGAGAGCTAGGGTGTGATGTTGTATTTATAGGAGAAATTAGGGTTTTGAGAATTGAAAAGAGAATTAAAATGCATTAAAAATGGATTAAAGTGGTGAATTTAATCTCTCTATAAATTTACAGAGAAATCAAACAGAAGAGGAGTAGTAGGGGTAGGCCAAACGACTGGGGTTCAAAACATGGAAGCATTCCCGACGGGGGGTCCGGCGGTGCCGGCCTAGAGGCAATTCTCGCTGGTTGATTTGTTGAGGTGGGGTGTGGGATTCTTGCCACGTGTCTCTATCTGTTCATACAATATTTTACACATGTTTGTTTTCTGTGACTTTTCATTTTTACTTTTATAGCACGTGTAAGCTTTTGGGCTTTCAAAAAGTTTAAAAGAAAAATCTTAAAAATAATATGTAGCTGATAGGATTCGAACACATGGGCTACGTCACAGTAGTGCAAGGCTTTACCAATAAGCTACAAGTGCTTTCTTGTTGTTTTTCAAACAAAATAATACTTAAAGTATACCCAGGCTTGCAAATACTCCATTCAGTACATTAACTTTAAGAAAATTTTGTACATTAAAACAGAGTCGTTACATTCTATCCTCCTTATAAAATTTTCGTCCTCGAAATTTACAATTATTTAAGGACTAATTTACAAACAAGTAAGGGTATTTTGCACGCATGTCGTCTTCTTTTTCCCACCTTGATTCTCCCGGTGAATCCTTTCTCCACATCACTCGGACCAAGTTTACTTTCTTGTTCCTAAGTGATTTTACTTTTCTGTCCAGGATTTCAATGAGTTGCTGCTCACAAGATAAGTCTGTCTGTACAGTGAGCTCGGAGTGATCAAGGATGTGGCTGGGGTCGCTCATATATTTTTGAAGCTGTGATATGTGGAATACGTTGTGCACTCTTTCTAATGAGGGTGGAAGTGCCAAACGATATGCCATTTCTCCGACTCGTTCGAGTATGTCGAACGGTCCAATAAATCTCGGACTGAGCTTGCTCTTCTTTCCAAAGCGAATCACTCCATGGTTTGGAGAGATATTTAAGAACACATGATCTCCCGGTTGGAACTTCAAATGTCGCGTTTTGCATCTGCCCAGTGCTTCTGTCGGTCTTGGGCTATGCGCATTCTTTCTCTGATCGTGCGAACTACATCCATAGTTGCTACGATCATCTCTGGTCCAAGGAGTTCCCTATCTCCTATGTCGTCCTAACTTAATGGTGAACGGCACTTCCTTCCATAAAGAGCTGTAAAGGGTGCCATTCCAATACTCGCTTGGTAGCTGTTGTTGTATGAAACTCCACAAGATGTAGGTGATCTTTCCACGATCCTTCAAAGTCTAACATACACGCTCTTAGCATATCTTCAAGGATCTGAATCGTTCGCTCAGACTGGCCATCTGTTTGTGGATGATAAGCTATGATGAAGTTCAGACTCGTTCCCAAGCTAGCTTGCAGACTCTGCCAAAAATGCGATCAGAATCTAGTGTCACGATCGGAGACAATGAAAACCGGTACTCCATGTAATCTCACGATCTCCTGCATGAGTTCATAGATATCAGAAATAGTACACTATGAAAAGTTAAATCTTACTTAGATTCAGACTTACTTCCATGTACTTCTTTGCTAGTGTCTCAATAGATTGGCCAACTCGAAATGGGATGAATTGGGCCGATTTTATAAGTCAATCTACAATAACTCATACAGCATCGTCACCTTTCGTGCTGCGAGGAAGTGTAATCACGAAGTCCACGGTGATGTGTTGCCACTTCCATTCTGGAATAGGTAACGGTTGAAGTAAACCAGCAGTCCTGTGATGTTCAACTTTTACTTGCTGACACACCAAGGATTTGGCTACGCTTATGGCTACTTCACGCTTCATTCCATGCCACTAGTAATGTTGCTGCAAATCTTTATACATCTTTGTACCACCAGGGTGTACTGAGTATAGAGAGCTATAAGCTTCTTTCATCAACTCTTCTCGAACAAGACCTTATGGTATGCACAATCTGCTTCCGTATCTCAAAAATCCATCTTTGTGGATGATGAAGTCTGTTCTAAGTCCACTTTCTACTTGTTCTCTGATATTTTGCAGCTTGGTATCACTTGCTTGAGTTGCTTTGATATAATTGACAATGGTAGACTGAACTTGTAAGTTCATCAACTTTGAAGTATTACCTGGCATAACCACTTCAATCTCCAACTTGTGCAATTCCGGTTGAAGTTTCCACTGTACGGTAAGATTCATTGATAATGACTGGCGATTTAGTGCATCAGGAACTACATTCACCTTTCCTGGATGATATTGTAGGTTGATGTTGAAGTCCGCCATAAGTTCTAGCTATCTTCTCTGCCGCATATTTAATTCTTTCTGAGTAAACACATATTTCAGACTTTTGCGGTCTGTGTATATATCTACCCGTTCTCCAAGAAGATAGTGACGCCAAATCTTCAGTGCAAATATAACTGCTGCCAACTCTAAGCCATGTGTTGGATAATTGCGCTCATGAGTCTTCAACTGTCTTGATGCATAAGCTACATCTTTTCCATGCAGGTGTAGAACACATCCTAATCCCTTACCGGATGCATCGCAATGTACAACAAAACCTCCTGATTGGTCCAGTATTACGAGAATATGTGCCGATGTCAATCTTGACTTGAGTTCTACAAAAGCCTGTTCGCATGCTTCTGACCATACGAATGCTTCATCTTTACGTGTGAGCTTGGTCAGGGGTGTTGCAATCTTCGAAAAGCCTTCTATGAATCTTCGATAGTATCCCGCTAATTCCAAGAAACTTCGAATGTCCTTCACTGTCTTTGGTGTCGGCCATTCGCTTACTGCTGATATTTTAGCTGGATCTACAGAGATTCCTTCGCCTGAAACTATAGCCCGAGAAATCTGACTTGATTTAGCCAAAACTCGCACTTGCTGTACTTGGCATAGAGTTGATGTTGTCGCAAAGTCTCCAGGACAATTCCTAAATGTTCAGAGTGCTCTTTCTGATTCTTTGAATATACCAGGATGTCATCGATGAAAATGACAACGAACCTGTCTAGGTACTCTCAGAAAACTTGGTTCATCAGATTCATGAATATGGCTGGTGCATTGGTCACTCCAAATGGCATCACAAGAAACACATAATGACCATAGCGGGTCCTGAATGATGTCTTCGGAATATGTCATGCCCCGCTTCCCAGAGTACACTAGATTGAGTACGTGACATAGCCAACCATGCTACCTGTGGGTAGGAAGTATCCATCCACAGTCACATTACGGCTGTAGAGATATCAAGAACAAGATAAAACTATCTAAAAACATGTCCATAATCCAGAATAACCAGAGTCAATAATAAATAAGTGCGGAAGCAAATGATCCAATACAAATAACTGAAAGGTATGTCCTATAATGCGGGCTCACATCAGAAAATAAATGCAGGAAATAAAGCTAACCACTACTGAACTCACAACTCAGCCTGCTGGCTGAAGTACTCCTGCTCGGACTGCGACGGTGGTATAGAATCTGGGCTATGCAAAACCCAGACGTCAGCGCGTCATGTCAACCAGTAAAATAATATGAACAGTGTAACAGGCAATGCAAAAATAAAACATGAATAAAGTAATACTGTGAAACAAGCATGCAAGGTAGTGTGCAGTGGGTAACTAAACTGTTCTATCAGGTTTTCTAGTCTAAAGTCTTTGAAATCAATTGATGAATCGTCGATGTAACTCAATAGTATCCCGTACATACCCGGGACCACGGCCACAATATTCTCGGCTGCAGCCGAGACATGCCGCTAGGCACAAAACAGGAATGTGTACACTCGATAGTATCCCGTACATACCCGGGACCACGGCCACAATATTCTCGGCCGAAACCGAGACATGCCGCTAGGCACAAAACAGGAATGTGTACACTCAGGACAGGTAGTGAACTGTCGAGTTACAAGTCAGGATTCACCTTTGATTTCCCCATACCTCCAAGTTATATGTGTATGTCAAGTCAGGTATCTAGTAATCAAGAACTAATGCCAACACAGGATCAAGTAAAAACAGGTTTGTCTGGATAGACAACAGGAACGGTCCATGAGGACTACATGTCAGGTTTGTTGGCATTAGGCACGAGATCAGGTAACAGATCAGGTCATGGTACATCAGGTCAAGTCAACAGTAAACGGTACCATGTCAGGTGTATCAATATATACCATGTGTAACAAAGTCAAGTCAAGATGTAACAATATCGTGGGTGTGCTCACAAATAGATATATAATCGAACATGGGATTAACAGCAGGAAATAAGCAATAAGTTAAACAACAATAAGCAGTTTCATTCAATCACAAGAGTGCATTAATACAGTGCAGCCGTTTTATTATATTAACAGGTTTGAGCACCCTTAGCGGTGCAATCGTTTAGATATTGATGCAATACAGTTATATCAAGCCTTGAATATGAATGTCCGAATGTAATAGAACTACATGGGTAAGTGCTACCATCTATTAAACAGTAAAATGTGATTAACAAGTAAACTTGGTTATTAGGTTTAAATTGGCAAATTGTAAATTTTATGTTAACTGTAAAATGATATATGTCATATTGCAACCAAAAGAGAAACGACTATACCAAGTTAAGTTTTACAGGTTTAATGTGTCAAACATATATAAATATATAGTATAGCATGTAGCAAGTGATACTTGCCTCGACGGGTCGCGAACCGGGAAAAACGGAACGTAACGTCGGCGGGGAAACACGCGACGGACGCACGGTTCACGGATTGAACCCAAACAACGAACCAAGGGACCTCACGGGTCAGAGCACTCCGCTGGATCGTCGGGACACGTCACCGGCACGGCCGGATTCCGGCGAATAGCGACAACTAAAACCAGAAATTTAATGCACAGCCAAAGGATAAACCGGAGGGGAAAAGGAAGGAGGAAGAGGAGAGAAGGCTTACTGGGGTTGCAGAGGGTGTGACGGCGATGAGGTCGACGGCGGTGAGGCACCGGCGAGGAGGTTGCAGCCGTTAGGGTTACGGCTCGGGTATTGAAGTTCGGTGAAAGGGAAAGAAAGCGGAGAGGGAGAGGAGGTGGTCGGCGGCCGGAGTGCGCAAGTGATGAGGAGGTGCTGAAGGTGGCACGGGTGGCGACGACGAAGGCCGCCGGCGATCGGGCGACTGCAGCGAACTCTGCAGGGGTTGCGGCTGCACAGGACGCACGGGGAGAAGGAAGAAGATGTTGAGGTTGGGAAGAGGAGGCGGAGGCGAGGGCGACGGTGGCGCCGGCGTCCGGGCTGCGGCGGCGACGATGAAGGCGGCTAGGGTTAGGTTGCGCTGGGTTTCGTTTTCGCGTTCTGGGAAAAAATATGAGGGGGGAAGAAGAATATATAGGGAAGAGAGAGAGAGAGTTAGAGAGAGAGAGAGATAGAGAAAGGTAGAAAGAGATGTTAAGGACGGGGCCCACGGGGGTTTACGTGCCCACGAGATTGGCTGAAAGATTCTGAGGGTTAAAAATATTTAAAAGATTTCATGAAGATTAAACAGTAAGGATTTATAAGTTAAGAAATATTATATGGTTTAAATATTCTATTAATTTGGGATTTTGGCGCTAAATGAAACATTTCCAAATCGCGTCCGGGTTGGGTCCAAAAATTCGAAATTTAAATAATAGGATTTTAAGCGGGTTCCAAATTTTAAAATGAGATGTTTTATGATTAAAAAGCATACCCCCAAGTCGGACATCTGTACGCGCGCGTAGCCGTCTAAACTCGCCCATTTCACCGAACGGGACGAGAACTCGATACACGGACGCTACCACGAGGCTAGGGGTGTCGAGTAGGCCAAGATAGATATTTTTAATTTCATTTTAGACACTAAAATTTGTTATGTGCAGAAATGACTTTTCCAGATAAAATTTTACAGTAAGACTCAAATAAGCAAGATAAATGAAATAAGTACTATCTAATGCTCAACCAGTAACAGAAAATAGTAGTATTGGGCTCGAGTGTTACAGAATATCAGACTCTTTGACCTTCACCTGATGATAACCCGAACGAAGATCTAGTTTTGAGAAAATACAAGATCCACTTAGCTGATCGAACAGATCGTCGATGCGCGGTAGTGGATACTTGTTCTTTATTATGACTTCGTTCAGAGCTCGGTAGTCAATGCATATTCTGTATGAACCTTCCTTCTTCTTCACAAGCAAAACTGGAGATTCCTAACTTGATGTACTGGGACGAATCCATCCTTTCTGCAGAAGTTCTTCCAGCTGAGTACGGATCTCCTTCAATCTTTCTGGACTTAAGCGATATGGTGCTTTGATCACTAGTTGAGTACCAGGTACTAAGTCAATACTGAATTCAAGAGCTCGATCGGGAGGCAAATCTGATATGTCTTCAGGAAATACATTGTCGAACTTTCGAACTACCTCTGGTTTCGATTCTTCCTCTGCTTGTAGTGTAGCAACCACGGCCTTCTTTGGTTTAGCTTTGTATGTGCTAGTCTCCAGGGTACGGTCTCCACTTTTGAAGTAAAAAACCGAATACTCTGGAATCTCGAATACTACCCTCCTTTGACGACGGTCGATGGTAGTGTAGAAAGTTTCTAGCCAGTCCACACCCAAGACTACATCAAAGTTCGGTATGTCCAGCACCTTGAAGTCAGTATAAAATTCTCTGCTACAGACGACCACTGGACATAGGTCGTATCCTAAAATTGCCTTTAGAACGGCATTCCCTGAACTGAGATTCCAGCTGGATACGAGTGGTTTAACTGGAATCGTATGAGTTCGGATGAACCGTTGCGACATAAAACAATGTGATGCTCCAGTATCAAAGAGTGCTAGTGCAGGAAGTGAGGCTGCTAAGATTGTACCTAAGTTGTGTGGAATATGTTTAGGTTTAGGAAAAGATACTTTGATATGTATAAAGGTTGAAAGAAAGTTTGAAAGGAAGGAAGTTACCAGTGATGACATGGCCAGTGGTTTCAGCTTCTTCCATAGTCATTATGAAAGCCTGACGCCTATGTATGTTCCTCATTGCTGGAGGAGCATTTCTCTATCCGTTCCTCTGTCCTTGAGGTAGGTACCTTTATGCTTGATGGAATCGACGAGGAGGAGGTGCAGTAGGTGGTCCACGAGGAGGTGCAGCTAGGAGAGCAAGTCGAGGAGCAGGTGCCTGGATAGCTGGCCGCTGCGGATATGTGATTGCTGGTCTGGGTGCAGGGTTTGGATTGAATCTATGAAGACAAGATCTAATATCATGTATGGATGAGCCACAGACTAAGCAAAGACGATTAGCACGCTTGCAATCCTTCGCCAGGTGTCCATTTCTTTTGCAATAGAAGCAGAAATCTGGACCGGGCCGGCTAAAAGGTACTTCCGGTCTCCTGGGTACAAACGGTGGCCTGGAAAAGGTTCCTCCTGCTATCTAAGTAGCAGGGCGCTTCACACCGGCAGATTGAGGTCTTCCCTTCTTCTTTACTACTGCCTCGTATCGACGGGTAGCCTTCAAAGAGCTCTTCGTGGGTTGGGAAATCCCTTGTAGCTAGAGCAACTTGGATCTCCTGGTCTAACCCTTACTCAAATCATCTAGCCCTGAACTCAGCGGTCGGTATGAGATGTGCCGCGAACCTGTTAAGGTCTTGTGTTAGCTGTGTAGTATGTGATATTAGAAATTCAAATATTTAAGACATATCTTATCTGCTCAGCATGGTGAATTCAGTATCATACTCATCCACATATTTGCTCCATATAGAGCCTTATTGCAAGTGGATGAATTGCTGCTCCATGTCGAATTGGGTAGTCTCGGGAAAATATTTTGCGTCGAACATCTCGCGAAAAGTCTTCCATTCGATCGGCTGGGTAAGTCGGCTTTCTTTCGCCTTCCACCATACTCTGGCGTTATCTATGAGTTGCAGCTTTGTAACCCTTACCCAACCAATGTCTGGAACTTATGCTGCTGCTAGACCGTCTTCGATCGACTGAGCCCATTCCTCTGCTTCCAAAGGGCTCTCTTTACCAGAGAATTTTTTAGATTGCAGCGCCTAAAATTGTTTCACATTGGGTGCCTCGGCTTCTGGAAGGTGTAGGAAGATAGCGGTCTACTGCTGCTGTCCCTTCAAGATGCTCTTAATTGCCTCAAGCAATACCATCTGTTCGTTGATAGGAGCTGCTACGGTAGGTGTAAGTGGTAGAGGAGATGGTTGGGTGTTGCTATTGACATTCGTGCTCGTATTGTTTGGTGAATCCATAACTTAGAATGAAAAAGTAGGGTTATGATAGATTCAAGGAATATGAAATGTAAAAAAAATGTTTAGTTGTTGATTCTTATAATTCTTGTGACTTATATTTCTTAGGATTCCATGCAGAACTGACCCTGCATGGTATGACTTCATGCAGAACAGACATGCATGGGCCGCCAACAAAACATGTCACGTCCCGCTTCCCAGTATACGGGTAAGGAGACGTGGCAGGGGCGTATTTACTCAGAAGTAAACACGTTAAGTGTAAATAAGCAATATAATAAATGTACATAAAAAATGAAAAGAGATATAAATAAACAACAACTTTTTATTGATTAAACATTCGTTACATACAACTGGAGAGTAAATACAATGCTGGAAAGTGATGCCTAAACAATGGCATATGAACTGAAAGTAAAAGTATGTACAAGTAGAACTAGAGCTCGGGATCCTCAATGAACTGCTCCAAATCGTCCTGGCTGGGCTCGATCTCCAGAGAGTCGGGTCTTCCTGACAACATTCCAAAGAAAGAAGAGAAAATGGATGTCGTCAGCGAACAATCGCTCGGTAAGTCCCAAAAGAGATAGATCAAGTAAAAAGGAATAGATCTGGTAATTTGTTTGTTTTTGTTATACTAACATAGTTGTTTGTAGCTTGGTACAGAATATATCAGTGTATATGAAAAGAGTCCAACTTGCTCCGTGGACTAAGGTATATGGAGTACAAGGCCCCGTCTAAACCCACGGGACAACGGCAACGAATATTCGGGTTAGGTGTATTATAGTGACCGTCTCATTCCACTTCTAATATATTCCGCACCAGTTTATCCCTTAAAAACCCCGTAATGTATATTGTGTTGTTTTATAGATGTAAGACTTGCCGAGACCATGGTATAAATTGTTCATGTAAACGGATAAGGATATAAACAGATAGTCATGTAATCAAGTCAAGATATATTCATGGTTTGGTCAAATCAAGTCATGTTGATATTTAATAGTATTCTGGGATTCATGTTCAATTTCCAGTATATATGGATTCATGTTGTATTGGAGTTATATTTGAATTGTATTCATGTATGGATTGTATTCAGATTAGACTGAGACTCCGACTGAGTCAGACACTTAAATAGAATTGGATTCCTGAATTAGGTTTTGGAGTTATAGGTAACCGTTGCACATGGATGGCAGGATTTATGACTTTTTCCAAACCAATTACCATTGATAACCCCGTTTTAGTTTTCTACCTTAAATAGGCAACCACCCACTTTCTTCGTCTCCCTGAGGCTCAAGAGAATTGGTCCCGCTTAAACCTATATTTACTAGGGTCCTTAATGTAATTTATTATAACTTGAGGGGGTTTTATGAAAAATAGTTTTAGTATACATTCAAAATAAAGCTCAAGTATTTATTTATCGTATTTAGGGTTTTTATGGATGTAACTTTTAAAAGTGAAGTATTCTAGTGAATAAACACCTAGCTTGAATAATATATGGTATTTTTTTGTGTAAATTTGACCTGTATGGATTCTTGATGGTATTTTCATGAAACTTGTGATTCTTTTCTTTTATTTGGAAAAGCATGGAATTTATTATATATTAAAAATAGATGATTTGATAATATTTATATATAATTATTACAAATAAAATTTATTTATTAAATAGAAAATCACGTTTTTCTTTAAAATTGCATTAAAAATTCTATCGAGATCGGATGCTCCGTGAGGAGGTCTGCATCTTGCTCTAATAGTCTCAAGGATGTGCGATAACTCGCACCATCCCGATCGATTTCGCCCAAATGGGTTGTAGAGGTTTAATTGCAAGGAATGTAAATAACACAGTTTAAAGAATACAGTTTTTAATAGTTTATGGTATTTTAATGTAAAAGTCGTATTTGTCCCACAAGTATTGTTAAAAGAAAATCATGCTATACCATGATGCGTGTTTGTGAGAGGTAGGTCATTACCTCGTGAGATTTTCTAAAGGTAATATGAGAAAAACATGATAAAAGATGACATATGTAACTTTATGGTATTTAACTTTATGGTATTTATACGTAAAATTTTAATAAAAGTTGTTTTATATGGAGTTTTGAAATGAAACTTGTTTCTAAATATTAGTTAATGTTTAACAAGCAAGATGTAATGATATGGTTAGGTGCTTCTTAAGAAAAAATGAAATTTTAAAAAGAATAGAATTATGAGTCGGTATAACTCCACTTACCGACGTGATTTGAAACGAGATAGTTTTGAGATGTGAAAGAGGAGAAGAGAGGGGACTTACTAGATGAAATGAGAGAGAGGAGGTTGAGGAAGGATTTGGAAGCTTCGTGGAGTCGCGGGGTCGTCGGAATTGTCTCGAATCGTCGCCGAAACTTGACCTTGGGCTAACTCCACTTGTACTCTTCTTGGAAAATTTTGAGGATTTTGAACAATAGATTTCAGAATGGAGAGGGCTAGGGTGTGGTGTTGTATTTATAGGAGAAATTAGGGTTTTGATAATTGAAAAGAGAATTAAAATACATTAAAAATGGATTAAAGAGGTGAATTTAATCTCTCTGTAAATTTACAGAGAAATCAAACAGAAGAGGTGTAGTGGGGGTAGGCCAAATGACTGGGGCTCGAAACATAGAAGCATTCCCGACCGGGGGGGCATCCTAGAAGCAATTCTGCTGATCGATTTGTTGAGGCGGGGTGTGGGATTCTTGCCACGTGTCTCTATCTGTTCATCCAATATTTTCCTCATGTTTGTTTTCTGTGATTTTTCATTTTTACGTGTATAGCATGTGTAAACTTTTGGGCTTCCAAAAAGTTTTAAAAAAATCATAAAAATAATATGTGGCTGATAGGATTTAAATACATGGGCTACGTCACAGTAGTGCAAGGCTTTACTAATGAGCTACAAGTGCTTTCTTATTGTTTTTCAAACAAAATAATACTTAAAGTATACCCAGGCTTGCAAATACTCCATTCAGTACATTAACTTTAAGAAAATTTTGTAAATTAAAACAGAGCCGTTACACTTCTGATAGGATGTGATGTTCTTATACTACAGTTTGGTCAATCTATCGTTGTTACAAATGTTTCTCCATAAATGATTTGGATAAAATATTAATCATTCCGATGACTAGGTCTATATAGATAGATCTAGTAAGTTTTTGGATTGTCCCAATTTAGGTAAGATGGCTCCATTCTAAAAGGGGTTTAGAATGGATGACTCATAACTCGGTAGTGTATTGATATGTGGAAGAGTCATCCTCTCTTAAGAGATGTCTTTAGGACTAATGAGGAGAGAGACTCACATGAATGATTTTCCACTTGCTTCGGCAATTGGATCGATCATGCGATGTCATGTTTCAGACCAGATGATGCTTTTACACATGTTGTAGTAAGTAGATATTTGTCCAATTCTGGAGAAACAAAAAGGAACCAGTGAAGAACATATGAGAATATTCTTGGTGTATGGTAATAGTTGCCTCCATCAGGAGGTAGTTACCGATTCCGGTTTCTTTGGCGACAAGAAAGAAAAAGAGTCTGCCATAATTTATTAGTTTGCTCTTTTTAGTGGGAGTAGTATATTGGAAAGAGTTCCAAGCCGGATACTGGGGTAGTCATGAGCTAGGTGCTGATTATGACTCAGCAAAGCGATACAGCCCAAGAAATTGGTGGATAAAATTGTTCATTTATGAACTTAGTCCCATCGTCTATCCAGGCAAATTCTAAAGCAGGCATCGATCAGTTCGGGAGATAGTTGATCTGCATGAAATTAAGAAATAGAGAGATAAAGATAGATTCATTATAGAGGATCCACTCACTGAGGCTGTTTCTTGAACACAGTTTGAGAAATTGTTAGTAGAGAAGTTGGGTATGTGATACTGCAATAATTGGCCTTAAGTGCAAGTGAGAGATTGTTGGATATGGGTGCCCTCAAGACAATTATTGTAATTGAAGGAGAACTTATACAGATAGAACAATTTTAATCGAGATATTAGTATGCTACCTGATTTGTCTTTATCATTTATGTGTATACAATTTACTCGATATCACGTGTCGCTAATACATAATGATAAAGCCCGTAGGATCCTTAAATATCTCTAGTCGTGGGAGTATCGAGACTGGGTATCGATATTCCAGAGTAGACTAGTGTATATGTTTCTTGACCCCGACCGGGGCGATGGTTGATCTCATAGCCATTGGTGTTTTACACTAAAGATTGTATACAGGTGCTCATTGGACAATGAGTTTCACTGGACGGACTCACTTGAGAACTCCTAGAGAGAATTATACTTATCGTCAGACAACAGTTCTCTAGTGACATGAGTACAAGGTGGTCTGTAGACATGAGATCGTCATAGTTTCTTGTGTGTGTTCCTACTGTACTTTGATTACTACCCTACCATGGCTTTAAAGATTCATGCAAACATGTTTTAGTTGGGTACAGTCCCGAAGCACATGGAGGCAATAAATGATCGAAGGGATTCATTTCTCCCGGTATAGAGAGTTGATGTCGCACTATGCGTGATTGGCTATAACCATAAGTCCTTAGCTAAGGTAGATGAGATTTACTGATAAGAGTTATCAGTAGTTTCTCAGGTGGTTATGAGCTTGATATCGGCACGACTTATCGGGTTATTGGAAGTCTGACGGTTTCCACCTCTCAGAACCCGGTATGCGACACTCTCAGACGAAGAGGCCAAACTTTCCGGTGACTTTCACCGATAGACTCTGCCAGGTTCGGATGAGTTTGTTTGTCGACCTTCTTTCGATCAATACCTGGATAGCTGTTATGTGTAGCTAGTACCACCGGCATGCTTGTGGGTTATGGATATGATCCTAAATCTACTACCAGCATATTGTCGAGTCTTTAAAGTCCTACACAGAGGTTTTCCGGCTCAGGCGAAACGATGTAGGGTGTGCAAGATGATGCGCATAGGAGTTCGATTAAACTCGTGTATTTGATATACTTATATTAATCGGACGTTTTAATAATACTAGTTGACTCTACATCATGTTGATTTAATAATACTTCAAGCCAGATTATTAAATCAGGTGTTGATTTAATAATTATATATATATATATATATCCTAAAATTATGCTCATTTTATTATTCTCTCATTTGTATATGTATTTGATATAAATATTTTTGTATGTATGTGATACATATATTTTTCTTTATATATATATATATATATAAATATAATAAAATATAATATAAAAGTAAAGAAGAGAAAAGAGAAGAAAAGAAAAGTAGAGAAAAGAGAAGATAAGAAGAAAATATGCTTTTTATCTAATCTCATCTCTTCTATTTCTATCTTGATCTTTTATCTTCTTCTTATTCTTATTTTTCTTGAGCTTTTTGGCTTGATCTCTTTCTTGAAAAACTCTTGAAAGAATATGAGAGAAAATTAGTGTGCACTAATTCTACATCACTTACTAATTATACCTAGCAAGTTTAATTAGTGAGTTGCTTCATAAAGATGTTATCAAGTGAAGTTAAAGCTTATGTTGGGCCATCTCATGGTGGATCATTTTCGACGAGAAGATCTTCATGCAAGCTTGTTCCAGATCAAGTGGAGACTAGTCGGAGTCTAAGGAGAGGTGGCTAATGAGCTATAAAGGTTGTAGTCCGTTAAAACCTCATTGTTATGCTCTCTTTTGATGTTCTAGTTTAGGTCTTTTGATTTGATTTTGGGTTTGGGTGCCTATTGCGCTCTAGAATTTTAATATTATTCGTTCCGCGGCTTTTTAAATTACCACTAGACGAGCATGTCATCCTAACAACTACAATATATGAGTGTTTTATGACTTAAAAGTGTGCGTGTGGGGTAGGTTGTTACTCCGTGCCTTATTCACAAGTAGAGTTTAACAATTAACCTATCACAAAAATAACATTTGCAAATAATAATACATGGTGTTTATTTGCTATATTATCATCTTTTCTTTTCTAGATGGGGCAAGATCATGATATCAATAGTATTTTAAAGTGATGAATAGCTATCATGAATAGAGCATATGATTATGTTATAATTTTTTATCCAAAGCATATAAACTTTGATCATTAGATATAGGAATCAAAATGAGTTTAGTCATAATACGAACACAAGCACATGAAATATATGTGTGTGTGTGTATATATACTACAATTAGTGCAATAGTAACTAGGTGTGGATTTTTATGTAACGGGGACTTAGTGTATGTACAAGTGAAAAGAGCGATGACAAGGAAAACGAGGAGAGTTGACAAGAGGAAAATTAGAGGAAAAGGAGTAGAAGGAGACTTGCTAGCAGTGTGAGTCTGTATAACAACCGGCTCACCATTTATAGGGAAGAAGAAGGATATCTTCGAGCGGACCATCGACGTCTATGAGTAGCTTGTACTTGAGATGAAGGAGAGAAAGTGGGCTCGGCTGGAAGAATCGGGGCAGACAGCTTGAAAGGAAGGCAAGCTTGAGGGAACTTGAGAGCTTGACTTCTTCTTAAGGGAACTTAGCTTCTAGAACTTGGTCTTGAGGGAACTTAGACTTCGGAGAATATTTTAGAGAGAATTCTTAGAAAATTTTAGTGGATCAAGGATATTTGAGCAACGAAAGGTATATATAGGAGAATGAAGAGGGTGTATGGTGATTTAAAATAATTAAAGAGCATTAAAAAGGATTTTAATTGAGTATATGAAAGGTCTGCAGCTCTCTGGATTAATTAAGGAGTTCTGGAGTATGAAAATGAAGAGGTGGGAGTTCAAGAGACGTACTGATTGATGTGAAAAATTGTTTTTTGGTATCCTAATTACTGCAATCAACACGACGTCACATAAGCTAGCCGTGGTGAGTACGGGTCGTCCACAGGGAGATAATAACACTATAAATCATGTTTTATACGAGTTAATATAAAAGAATTGATTTGTTTGTTTTAATCTAATGAAATTTAATTATCAATGGAAAACAAACTCATTAGGGTTTTCGGAATAGGTAGTTGAGAGATAGTATTCAAAAATTATCCCTTTTAACATTTTTAATTAATTGATGCTGGAATAATAGCAAATAACGTGGATTATAGTTCTTAGAGGGGTACTAGAGATTCCCTCTATTGACCTTTGTCCTTCCATTGATCACTACTATTTCAAGCCTTCAACAAAGCAAGCATAAGTTGTCTCAAATCTGGATTTCATCTATCATGAAAGGATAGAGCGCCCAAATAGAGGGTGTTAATGCTCACTTTGCCAAAGTTCAAAAATAAATAAAAAGCTAACCAATGGAAGCATAAAGGATTTTTCCATTCTTCATACCACCCTTTCCTACAAATCTTAACAAGCGAGAAATTACTCACTCATTAAGTTGAATCAATAAAATAAAATAAAAAAATAAGTGGACAAAGAGATCAAATAAATACTAAAGGCAAACTTTAAGGTTCCCACGAAAGCAAGAAATAACCATCAAGTATCATTGCCTTAAAAATCATTTAAGAGAAAGAGAAGAAGAAATAATAAAATAGATGAGGCTAACTACTAGAGCACTCACAAAAGTAAGGAGTATCTTTAAGTATCATTGTCTTGAAAACAATTAGAAGAAAGAGAAAAATAAAATCCTTGAAGAAAATCATCTCAATCTAATTAATAAAATTAAATGTGATAAAATTAGATTGCACAATTAATGTGCAAAAAGAAGAAATGATAATTAAAAGAACTACCTTTTATTAATTACCTTGAAGCTTCATACAAAATTTAATGGCTAAATAAAAAGGAGGCTACAAAATTCTTAACAATTTTTAACCCTAAAAACAAAACCCTAGATGCCTATTGTTGGGTGTTGCTCACGTGTATTTATAGGCTCTGAAAGATGAAACCCTAGCTTTGATATCGATGTATGCGAAAAGAAGATTATGCCCTCAAAACCCTAGCTTCTACGGCGCAAAATATGTGGCGGATCCGCCGTGTAATGACTTGGTATTGCGGCGGTTCCGCCGCTACTTTGATGAGTTGGGCCTCTGGTTTTTTTATATTCTTCTCGCTATTTTAGTGGGTCCTTGAGCATATAATAAATTGATTTTGCTAACATCGAATTTTGCAGATTCGATTTGTTGACTTTGACTGGGTTTGAATCGGTCCGGTTTTAACTTGAAAATTCCATCATCCGCTCCAAACCAATTTCCCTGCACTTATGTAGCAAACATGAATTAAAAGTACCAAATTATAGGCAATATTATAAAGAATGAAAGGTATTGATATGCAGTTTTATGATGTGAACAAATCCCCCAAACTTATCATTTGCTCGTCCTGAGAAAACCATTTTATTCTAAAGAAAAAGAAAATATAACTCACTTTCGTAGGCGTCACGGTTGCATTTAGCTTTTGCAACACGCCGTTAAACTTCTAGTTGTCCCTAGCAGGAGGTGTGTTGTCTCTTGAGGATTTTCAGCAGATTATACCCACAAAATCCCGTCAAGCTAGTTCCACAGGTTGACAGTCGACTCTAATCCTAAAGTTTAGTGTCTAAGTTAGAAACTCTATCATTCTAAATTAGAAACATCCAATCCTATTTTCCACACCCTACTCTTCATTAAACTTAAGCTCCTAGCTTATGCAAAAAGTGTAGTTTTGTTTCAAAAATTTCGATTATTCATGTCATAAATAAAGACAAGGAATAACTTCAAAAAGCATCTCACGAGTTTGTAAAGCCCTAAACTTTTCTTGAGTTTTCATTCTACAGTGATTGGTCGTGAAAAAGTGTGCCTACGTATGTTCCTAAATACCGTAATAAAGACGGTGTCGCAAATAGCTAGCCGCGATGAGTACGGGTCGTCCACAGAGAAACGGGGAACTGCTTTTCTTGTTTTAGACGAGTTGATAGAAAAATGTGGGATTGCTATCGTTTATTATTAAAAATGATTGAAAAATTTATAATAGAAAGGCTTGTAGGGTTTATAGGATTTAGTAGTTAATGGATGTAGTTTTAAAATTAATTCATTTTATCTTTTAATTATTTAATACTATAGAAATAGCGATGAATGTGGATTAGGGTTCTTGGGAAGAATTAGGGTTTTCCTCTACTGACCCTTATCCTTCCATTGATCTCTATTTATCTCAAACCCTTAACAAAACGATTATTAACGGATCTCGAATCCTGGTCGTAACTATTGGGTTCAAAAGTTACTCCCCGATCGACTAAGTCAAAGTCAATCAACCCCCAAGCCAAATGGGCCCAAGCCCAAGTCAGGACCAAGTACGAAAGGGGCCGGCTCCATACCAAGAATGAAGCAATAAATTAGTTTAATACAATTTTTAGAAATAAATATATGAAAAATGGGCAGAAAGCCAAAATTTTGTAAACCCCGTGGCTTCTATGCAAAAAGTGATAAGCACATAAGGCATGAGGTGGCACAAGTGCCATTTGGCAAAGCCCAAGGGGCTCTATGTAAAATGTGTAGCCTATAAAGGCAAACATGATGAAAAATCAAGGATAAATTTCACTCTCACAAAAATTAGGGTTATGTGCCTCCTCCTTCCTCGAGTGTCTAAATCTTCTTCCTTTTTTTGAATTAAATCAAGGGTTTAACTCTTTTTTTCCAAAAAGAAACAGTTTTTCACAATAAAACCCTTGAATGGGAGCTCAGATCTTCCATGAAATCCCCCAAAAGGGAGATTTTTAAGTCTCACCCCCTTTTCTTCAAGATCCAGCCAACAAAAAGGAGGAAGAAGGAGACCCATCTCTAAAAACCCCACTTCGGAAAGATATATGGCTCAAAAAAAGATCCAGGGCTAAGGGGGAGAAGAAAATGGCCCCCTTTGATTATCTCTAAAGATTTCTAGGAGTTCAACTTCATTCAAGATTTTTTGGAGTTTAACTCCATAAATAAAACCTTTTTAGGAGTTTAACTCCATTCAAAATATTTTGGAGTTTAACTCCATAAATAAAACCCTTTTAGGAGTTTAACTCCACTCAAAATCTTTTGGAGTTTAATTCCATAGATAAAAATCCTTTTCAGGAGTTCATCTCCTAATTCCGGGACTAAGCTCCTTCTTTCTGTAGGCACCCAGCGCCCACGTGCTGGACGCGTGAGGTGCCTGGCGCTAACGTGCCGATGAATGAGGCGCCCGGCGCCCACGTGCCGGCGAGTGAGGCGCCCGGTGCCCACCTAGCACGCAGTGCCTAGAACCCATTTGTCGGACGTGTGAGGCGCTAACACCCAGTGCTTAGCGCTCAGTACCCACGTGCCGGGCGCGTGAGGCGCTGGCGCCCAGCGTCCATATGTCCTTAGGACGTTACTCACCATTTTTTTCCTTACTTTTTTTACACTCCACACTCAAAACACGTCCTCTGCTAGAAAAAAATTTCAAACGGGGCGCTGCCCTGCATCCCGCAAAGAGGCTGCTAGCTCTCTTGACCCCTAGCCCGCTATCCGGATAGCGGAAACCCCGTAAAATCTGCGAGGCCTCCGATATATCTAAACTCCTTCAAAACAAAACACACGTATACGGCACATTGATTTCACACGACCAGTTTGGCCTGTCAATCGAAGATTCCCTCGTTCCAAAAGCGAGGAGTAATTAACGGCAGCTTAGTTCGCGGCTGCCGGAGATTCGGATCCTCACAATTAATAATCCCCGGCCTATCCTAGGCAGGGGGAATCTGTATATGCTTGACAAACGCACTTATTTCCATCTCAATGAGGTGACGTAAAACACTCTACAGTGACTTTCATGAATTGATAGCATGCCTGATAAGAAGGTTAATATTCATTTTACTAAAGTTTATAAAAATTAAAACTTTAAAAAGAATTTAAATTATAGTTTTCATCCATTATTCTATCCTATCCTACAAACCCTAGCAAGCAAGAACTTACTCTCTCATGGAGATCAACATAGTAGAAGAAAGGTGAAAGAAAACGGAACCCATAATTAAAATTAAAAATGCAGAAAATAAATGCAGAATGTAATCGCGGAAAGTAACTGCGGAAAGTAAATGCAACAAAATTAAAAGAAAGAACTATCTTTATTGATCAACTATTGTATTATAAAAGTAGCTCGCTGAAAAGTAATTTACAAAACCCTAGTTTGCCCACTAGATCTTAATCGATCCCTCTCTAGATGAATGATAGCTCTCGGTCCATTATATAGGTTTTGAAATTAGAAACCCTAGATGTCATACTAAAGTGTGTAAAAAGACAATCAAGCCCTTGAAGATTTTCATCCTACAGCCACCAAACGACCGCGCTTCTGCCGCCCCAAGCTTTCTTTGACCACGGATCCGCCGCCCCATGGTGTGATTGAGCTTCCAAATTTCTCGTGGTTTTTTCTCTCGATATTTGGAGATCCTTCTGATAAAAAGATTCTGACAATATATCTCTTAGTCTCTGCAATTGTCATGAGCCGAAATATTAGCTCATGACCAGCACTTAAATCACGCAACGTCTAAAGGCATAACGTAATTCGAGTAAGCTGAAACCCAGAAATCTAAACCTTTTTAAGAAAATAAAAGAGGTGAAGTTTTGAAATAAAGGTATAATGAAATCAGATTTTCTTAATGCATAGGAAAGGGACATGAAAATGAAAGTGAAATTTGTTAGTTTGAAAACGCGTTTCGTCTTTTAAAAATTTGGGCAGCACCTCCTTTGTATTTTTTTGACCCAAAACCACAAATACATGAAGATAATAAAAGCATCCCCAAGCGGGAGCTAGCTCTTCGCCAAACGGCGGATCACAACCACACAAGACAATATATATAAGTATACTACACCCAACGGCGAAGATCACCACAAAAGATAAAGAAATAAGCAAGACATAACCCTAAAAGAGAATATAAAACCCATCGCTCAAATCTCGGAACTACAAATCTCACTAAGTCTCATTACTTATACAATTTACTAATTTTGATTAATGGAGTTGACTAGATACAAAGCGAAATATAAATACAAGAGTAGGTATAATACAAATGTCCCACATATCAATGCAAACACCCAAAAGAAGCTATGTGCCAGTGATGCCGCTACTGATCCGTGTGGTCAACCTGCAAGAACTGTGGCACAACGGGGGTGAGTTGCCAACTCGTGAGTAGAAAAACATCTACAAGCAGAAATCGAATAAACAACGACTCCTAGGTCAACTATATCATCAAGGTAATACTATGATATCTAGGGTGACTGAGTCATCATATACGCCAACAATGTAATCAATACCTATATGCATGCGGATATCATCCAATAATATAGTCAAGGTATGTATGCATGTAGATCTCGTCCAACCATATAATCAATGTATGTATGCACGTAAATATCATAAAATAGTGTGCATGAAAGTATGATGATATAAATCAACGGTGTCCCTCGCGACACATCAAAATCATGGAACTTGGGTGTCCAACATCGACATCCGAAAATATCATGAAAACCGTTTCCAGCATCGACACGTAAATCCTCATATATCTCGAGCACCGCATCCTCAGATTGGACCTCATATCCATCTCGCAACTCCGGTCGGTATCCTCCGGATAACCACCGAGTCAAAATACTATCACCGATGGGTAGTGCTCCTCTGCCAGGCTCACCGTCTAACAATACGAGTCTTCTCGCCCCGGGATACCTCACCGGGTCCACCATGTACCCGCAGACGGTGCCTACCGTTCCTCGAATCGGTTTTCACATGACACTTTCAGAACCGAGAAAACACATGGTGGACGCATTGAAATATCATATCAAGAGAAACCGGATTTTTAAAACAATACATACATTCTTTTGAAATAACCACGGTTCTCAAATCCAGAAATCTCATCAAAACAACATATCTCAATGCATAAAATCATAAAGCATGATGTATGCGTCGTATGATAGAAATGTAAGCATATCCGTATATCATGTACACGAAACAGTAATATGCACATATCGAGGGAAAACCGCTCTTTTAAATGAATCCAGTTTTAAAATATATCATGCGGTTCCCAAATCTCCAAAGTCGAATGCAATACCGTATAAAGGTGCATATGTGTATATACGCAAGTATGGTGTACAATATGTATGTGCACAAGTAGGGTGTACAATATGCATGTGCGCAAGTAGGGTGTACAATATGCATGTGCGTAAGTATGGTGTACAATATGCATGTACGCAAGTATGGCGTACAATATGTATGTTATGCGAAGAGTCATATCATGATGCAGCAATCCTACTGTGTAGTGACATGGCAATTATTGATGATGAAGTGTGTGAGCCTATAATCTGTGTACGTGTAACATACGCATCATCGATAATGGTGCAGGTGTACTATCACAGGTATAAGCAATGCAATGCGAATAACATGAATACAACATAAGGTAAATCAAACGCAAATGTTGACGGTATACGTATCTAACATGATCGAGTCGGTGAATCTATCAATCGGCATATAGTCTCACAACAACGTGCACGGTACTATACATCGTACGGCAGATTCTAGTCAAGGGTATAGATCAAACATCAAGTCAAACTCATAACGCAAGGGAAATCATCGTACGGCGGCACTAAACCAATAGGGATCCTATCATCCTATAAGACAAATGAGGGTACGGCCTAATATCACGTACGGCCCATCATCCATAATTCACAACATTCTCTCTCTCTCTCTATATATATATATATATATATATATATATATATATACCTATGTCCCAGATCACATCCATAACGATCTCATATCAGAGGACCGACAAGGTATCAATCATCTCAATCGACTCGCATCCGTATACCAACATATCATCAGGTCATCATATTCGTCTTATATTCTTTTCATCGTATTTATATTTTACATCAAGTCGAGTTTACATAAACATTCTATCTCTACCACAAATATAAGTATCTAATCTAACAAACACACCCGAACCATACAATCAGATTTTTAAAGAAGCGAATCGTAGTTTTGAAAATAGGGGTTACGGTGTTTTTAAGGAAAAGATATCATTTGAAATTCCGTAACGTCCCTCAAGGTATCTGTTTAAAAGATGCATACGATTCTTCAGTTTAGAACTATGTATGGTTCGGATGACACATTTACGTCGACTATCTAGTCCTATAGTATCCTAAACGGCAATATCGTCAAACATCATCCTCAAATCCCGTCATCACATATTAGCCGTATTATATCCGTTCTAACTATCCTTAGTTTCTAATATGGTTTTACTAACTATTATTTAACTCTAACCTTAGTTTCCAAATCTAGGTTTTCTTAAGCATATTCTATAAATCAGTTTCCATCAAAACTTTGCGGTGGTGCTATACGCCATCCACCCGACTTCCCCGGTAGATATAGATCTACTCACCGTAGTCTTCGCTTGCCGAAGTCATTGACGCCACGCTCATCCTCGTCGTCTCGAAGTCTTCGCAGGGTACCTATACATCACAACGTATCGTATCGCATCAAAATCCAAATCAAAACCAAAACGACGCACGGAACTCACATAGGTCAAAACCTATGATTTGCTCTCGCAAAACAACCCGATATCACTCGATATAGACGTATAAACGTCAAGTGATCGAGATAAAACACAAACACTAAAATCCAGAAATTAAAATACGCAAAACCATAACTCGAATCAAAACAGTAACTCAAGGAAGTGGTCCCAGATTTTGTATAGGGTGAAAACAAGGTAAGCAAACAAGTCTAGGGTGTTGTATATGATGTATATGAGCTGCTGGACCAACCCCGACACCCTACTCCACCAAGTGGCCGGACCCTACCCCTTCAATTCCGGCGAGACTGGTTTTCCCTTTGTGAAACGGCCTCGTACTCACAGGGTGGTCTCCTATTGTCTTAAATTGGTCACTGGAGTTGTTTATTTTTCTCGCAAAATTCCCAAGTCATCCCAGATTTCCCTGCACACCATAATAGTTCACAAACCGACATGGAAAGTTCTGTAATTCCGTATTTTGGGTTTCAGTTGGGCTTGGTCTGGATTTCCATCATTATAGGGGGTTTAAGGTCCTTAATAAGGCTCAAGTTCACCAACACCACTCAAATAAAACTCTAACCCTCTCTAGAATTTTCCAAAGTCCACAAAACTACACGAAATCGATTTTAATCTTGAATAGAGGCTAAAGCATTTGAAATACTATTCTATTTGTGAAGGGATTACCTCATTTGACACTCATGAATCCCCAAGATCATCAAAATCTGAATTTTCTTGGTCCAATGTGCTTCCCTTGAGTTTTTGCATGTTTTTAATGAAATGGGTATGGGGTTTTGGTGAATATTTCATATAGGGGTCATGGGGGTAAAGGATGGAGGGAGACGAGGAAGAAGAAGAAGAAGAAAATGGTGGAGGAAATAATGAGGCAACACCCTCTCTCCCCCTTTCAATTATTCTCACTTCTCTCTCTTACTAAAAGTATACATACCATGTCCCGCTCTCTCCTCAAGTCAACATTTCCTTTCTTTTTTTTCCTTTTCTTTTCTTTTCTAAAGTCAACAACCATGCATGATAAACATGAGGAAAAGCCATGATACAAAAATGTAACAAGTGTGAAAAATGTGACATGTGCATGTCATGTACACAAAACACGCTTAATGCGCGATTAGCGATATTTAATCGCGGTTAGCGTTAAAAGTGCATATAAAAATCATAAAAATTCATAATTCGCCTAAATCACATAAAACACCCTCTTTTAAGTAATTTCCATAATTTTCCAATTTTTTCCCCAATTTATCGGTATTTAATTATACCGCCCTATGAAAATATTCATTATATTTATTATTTAATTATAAAAATTCCCAAAAATAATATTTTATTTTTCTGAAATGTTACAGCAGTTACGGGATTCTTCAGTTTGCTCCAAATATTCGGCAGATTTAGTCTTTGTATTTCGATTTGCTGTGGATCTCCTACTTGTATTTCAGACCTGAACCGATCTATTATAATACCTGCACAATATCTCAAATCACATTGTTAGTAGCACTTGTTTTATTTGAGATATTATTCTAACCAATTAATTAATATGATATCTTGATAATAATGGTTAAGAATATTTGATATGATATGCATATTTTAATAATAAATAATCTCATGGATATTTTATTTAAATATGATATGCATATATTTTCCTAATTATATTAATTATAAATGAAGAAACATATGACAATAATCTTTTTACAAATAAACCCATATATGTTCTTTATTTACAATTAACACCTTTTAGTAACTAATAATAATAGGGAAAATGTCCATACAAATGTGCAATAAATTTGACTGATCAAATACCCCCAAACTTATCTTTGATTGTCCCGAGCAAACTATTTATTAAAAAGAAAAAAAACCAGCACACTTTCATAAGCAACACGATTTCACTTAGCTAGTGCAACAAGCCATTAAACCTTTAAGTGTCCCTACTAGGAGGAGTGTTGTCTCCTGAGGATTTTCAGCGGATTACATCCATAAAATCCCAAAATTAAAGGAAGAAGATAAAAATTACATGCAAAGATAAGCAACATATAAAAGAAAAAACTTGAAAAGAAGAGTTTCAAACTATACTAGCTTTTTAGTTGTCATGAGCCCTATCTTAATGATCTTAAAAGGATATCAGAAATCATATCATCCCTCAATAAAACATCGTCTTTAGTCTTCCTCCCTATCTCTCCTCCAAATATCGACCATATACTCCTACATGTATGTAAAAGATATCCCTACACTTGAAGAATTCAATTCAAGCTATCTACCCCTTTTCATATTCCTTAGTACTTTTTAGTCGGTGATATTTTATATGGATTTGCTCACACATTCTTCATGCAACCATCAATACTTCTTGAGATACTAACCAACCGATTACCAAATGTGCTCACTTATTAAGGCGTAATTAGCAATATTATAGTCTTGCAACACCTAAGACTTAGCAATGACTCCCAAACCAGTTGGTCTAAGACACTAAGTGATAAGGTATCCTCGCTATATTTTTTTTTTGCTACCTTAAGTAATTACAAAACCAGTGTTCATTTTTCTTTTTAATGTTTTTATACACTACATATATTTTGTTTTTTCTTCACGCTAAGACTTCTAGGCAAGAGTATTTCAAAGTATTCTCTACTATCCAAAGTTTCAAAATGTGTGCAAGTGCGTATAGTAAGGTATTAACGTTTAGAAGTTTGGACTCAAGAATAGAGACTATTTTTCAAACTTATTTCTATCTGCAGATTAGTAATTTCTTCATCTTACTAACCCTTGGGACAATAGTTCATAACTACGTATTACTAACTTCGTTTTACAACATCTAATTTTCTTGCATTTGTTAAATCTCTTTCTTTTTTTCATATGTTTTTCACTATGCACTTTTCACTTTCTAACTTTTATTTTCAAAATTTATTATGAAATGCAATATTTACATATGATGTGTGGATATATACAAACCATTTATACAAACCATCCCCCCAAACTTGTTTGCAGCAGTATCCTTATTGATGTTGTCCTGTAAGCTCAAAACCTGAAAACTAGAAAGAACGGTTCAATAAGATTGTATAAAGAAGGGGTCAAGAGTGAATGATTATAAAATCCTCCCCCAAACTTATTCTTTGGCTCATAATCATGCAAAAATTTCCTTTCTTTCAAGAGCCATTTAAAAAATATTTTTCTTCTTCTTTCTTTCTCCCCTAGACTTGAGTAAAACAGTGTTTTCATTACTTAACAATAAAATTCAACATAAGAGGGGGAATAAATATTATCGGTCTACATAAACCTTTACAAAGACCAAAAGTTAAAACCAACCATTCAAATATTTTATCTAGGTAACACCCTGGTTGGTAGAAAGTCGTGTAATGGATAAACGTGAAGAAGACTCGAGATTGTAATAAAGTGAAGGTTGTATCATATCTCGAGTGAAGAAACAAAAATGAGAGTAACGATCAGAGATGAAGTGGAGGTAAGATAAGAAATGTAATCAAAAAGTTTTACGTCTCGGTTGATAGAGACAAAAAAGTGAATGTGAATGAAAACGAAAATGTGAAAGTTAAGGAATGGGTGGAACAGTCGCATTCTCGTATGTGACAAGAAAAAGGGGTGGCAGTTCAACTTTTTCGGCCTCAAACCGAGGCGCATGAATTTTCGGTGGAGGTTGATTCATCACAGCATCCAGGTCATCAAGGAACGCGAGTTTATCGATGTTCCGAATGATGATCTCATCGGAAAGAAAAGAATAAGTGGAATAGGCAGATCACTAGGAAGGTTGAAAGTTTCAAGGTTAATATATTGCTCACCAGGATTCAAAACACTCGATTCGTCAGAAATTATGAAGGTAGGAGACTCGAAAAGCTTGTCTACCTTATTTTCAAAAGAGTCTAACTCAAGTGGTTTTTCAAGAATCATAGAACTCAAAATATTGGAGTGCGGTTCATCAAAGCTTGGTGGAAGTGAAAGAAGATGAGAAGAACCAAAGAAAGTGTGTAATAAAATAGGTAAACAAACTTGGGTGTCAAGCATTGTTGAACGAGATATGAGAGATGAAGGCTGATTATCGTTTTGCATATCGGATAGGTTGGTGGTTGTTTCCCCCAATCAGAGCAAAGCTCTGTTTGAATTTCAAAAATTCAAAATTTGAAGCAACGCTTTAAATTCCTTGCGCTGCGCGCAACGCGCCGCGTGTCAAAAGCTGATACGTCAGCGCAGCGCCCAAGACAGCGCGCCCAATCAGAGCAAGGCTCTATTTAAAATAAAAATTAAAGGAAGCAACGCTTCAGTTGCGCAAGTGCTGCGCTACGCGACACGTGTTAGCGCAGTGGCGCAAGCGCTGCGCGACACGTGTCAGTGCAAATGCAGTCGCGCCGCGCTGTGCGCTGCGCGACACGTGTCAGCGCAGTTGTGCTGCGCTCTGCGCTGCGTGACACGTGTCACGCGCTGTGGCGTTTGCGCCAAATAGAATTAAAATTTTAGTAAGATTTTTCTGTTCTTGTTAAAACAGGAAGATTTTCTTTTGTAAAACAGAAGCCCTTGGATCAAAAATCCAACGGTGGAGAAAATTCCCCAAATCACTCAGAGAAAGATCTCTTTAACAAATTTAACTAATTAATGTGCATTATATAAAGGCCCCTAGACCCCAATTCAGAGGGCATCAATCACATCGACTTCAAAAACTTCAAAAAAAGAGAAAGCTCTGTAGAAATTTGAAGAACAGAAGAAAAAAGGTAAAAGCCTTTATGAAAAAGAAGAAGAAGTTCTTCTAAATAGATCATTGATCTAAGAACAAGATCAATGATCTTCAATAAATAAAAATAATAATAAAATAAAATAATAACAGTGCCTTGCACTTGCAATGCACTGTTGCGCCCCTGGGCTGGCACAAGCCACCAGAGAGCGCCACGTGTCAGCAGCGCAACAGTGCAGCTCACTGACACAGCGCACTGCGCTGTTGCGCTTGTGCTCACCAGAGCGTGACACGTGTCACCTCCACATTGGCTGTAATACCCCAGAGCAGTGCGGTCTTAAGACATCATGGTGATCTGCTCTGTCCACACTCAGTGCGGTCTGTTGCGGACATCTTGGTGATCTGAGTGAGGGAGCCATTTCAGAACAATGGGATCGGGTCCTTAAAGCACATTCCGAAAGAGGACCGAACTGCATTATAAATATAATGATACCACCCTCAATTACAGAGGCGTCTTTTAAGTGAACCGGGACTACAGGAGCTTGAGAACTCCGTAGTTAAGCGTGCTCGGGCCAGGGAAGTCTTGGGATGGGTGACCTCCTGGGAAGTGGCCCCTGGTCGGGTCCGGTTCGCTCTAAAGGGAAAAACCGTGCGGTTTCGGCCAAAGCGGACAATACCATCTGTACTGGGGCGTGGGGCGTTACATTTATGGTGGCCCATGCAGGTCCCTCAATAGTAGGTTTGTGGTTCGAGGACGAACCATTGTTCTTAGATGGGGGGAATGTAATACCCCAGAGCAGTGCGGTCTTAAGACATCATGGTGATCTGCTCTGTCCACACTCAGTGCGGTCTGTTGCGGACATCTTGGTGATCTGAGTGAGGGAGCCATTTCAGAACAATGGGATCGGGTCCTTAAAGCACATTCCGAAAGAGGACCGAACTGCATTATAAATATAATGATACCACCCTCAATTACAGAGGCGTCTTTTAAGTGAACCGGGACTACAGGAGCTTGAGAACTCCGTAGTTAAGCGTGCTCGGGCCAGGGAAGTCTTTGGATGGGTGACCTCCTGGGAAGTGGCCCCTGGTCGGGTCCGGTTCGCTCTAAAGGGAAAAACCGTGCGGTTTCGGCCAAAGCGGACAATACCATCTGTACTGGGGCGTGGGGCGTTACATTGGCGCAAAGCGCCTGACAGCACACTGTCAGAAGACCAAATGCTCTGCATTATTCAGAAGGGGCAGAGCCCAATTAAGAGGCCCAATGGACCAAAACAAATGCTCTGCATTATAAAAAAGGGACAGAGCCCAATTAAAAAGGCCTAACAGGCCAGAATAAAATGCTATGCATTATTAAACAGGGGAAGAGCCCTAGTAAAGGCCTAACAGGCCAAATGCAAAATAAAAATGTTGAATATTCAACCGGACTTAGCCCAATCATGGCCGTAAGTCCTCAAACTAAATTGACTGAGTAAGGCTGCTCTTCTAAATCAATTTACATCCGGTTCGAGGGTACATCTCCGAACTCCTCTGACCCCTATCGTTGCAATCCTTCAACGACGTCAGAGAGGTGACGGGTCCCGACGACCACACATCGACACGGACTGTGGGGTCCTTAAACTCATGGACTTATGCGTCCTTAAACTAACGGACCAATGCGTCCTTAAACACACCCATATGGACTGTGGGGTCCTTAAGCCTATGGACTTATACGTCCTTTAACTACCTATGGACCCCAATGTCCCTACCCTGGAATATGGACCCCTATATCCCTAAACTGAATATGGACCGCAATGTCCCTAAACTACCTATGGACCGCTACATCCTTAAACTGGAACAATAGAGCCCTCAAATGCTCTTTTGCCGGATCTAAACGATCCTGTTTAAGTTGATCTTAGCCTTAAACCTGGCTAATGTATCCTTAAACATCCAAATGGACTATAAAACTCCAAATCAACTTTGGTTCAAGGGTACATCTCCGAACTCCTCTGACACCTGTCGTTGTAATTCCTCAACGTCGTCAGAGAGGTGACGGGTCCCGATGGCCACACACATAAGACGGACCACTACGTCCCTAAACTGGAACAATAGAGCCCCTAAAATGCTCTTTCCGTTAAGTGGATCTTAGTCTCAAACAGGACTAACGTATCCTTAATGAACGTTTAAGTTGATCTTAGCCTTAATACGGCTAACGTATCCTTAAACAAAAACACCAAACCCAAATCTAAGTAAATATGGATTTGGACTAATCCACGTCCTACGGGCGACGGCATTACTTAGTCTCTGTATATAATCCACGGGCATCCACAAACAAACAAACACACACGACACGAAGTGAAATTTCTAGAGAAGGAGAAAGTGGTTACCGCGACGCGGTAGCGTAATTAACTGCAGGGGCTTGCGCCTGCAGGGAAGAGCATCCCCACAATCAAAAACACCCTTCAAGCGAGGGGGAATCTGACGAAGTCTGCTACATCGGTCGCATCCGTCTAAACCTCCGATAAACGGTGCCATAAATCAACTTGGAATCTTCGGAGAGGTGGACGGATAAAACCAATTAGCATCTGCCCCGAATCTCAGGTAAGGCGAACCTACGCGGTCGCGTGTCTGTGTTCGGAAGGGAACAACTGCTTTTCAGCAGCGACCTAAAAATAATCCTTATTCTTCCACGTACAATCAAGGATGGAGGAATCATCCTAACTTTGCTTGGAACCAAAACCAACCCCAAAATCAAAATCAGTTCCAAAGCAATTATCAAAGACCTCCTCCACAGCAACCACAACCACAAAGTCAGCACCCCTTTCAGTCACAAAATTTCCAAAATCCGGCCAACATTTCTGCACCACAATTGGCCGGTACTGATAACTCTTCACTCACACAAACTTTGGATTTGTTTATGAAACATACTATTCAAATGTCGGCTGATATGAAGTCTTCTATTGATACCATAAAGAAAGACTCCGCTCTTACGGTGAGAGTATTAAATCAATAGAAAACCAAATTGCACAGTTGAACGCCGCAATGAGTGCGAGAGAGAAAGGGAAACTTCCGTCTTAACCCCTACCAAATCATGGCCACTCACAAAGTTATAATGTGAGTGCCGTTACTACGTTGAGATCGGGAAAAGTGCTGAATAACCGAGTGGATGAGCAATTTGATGATGTTAGTGACACCAATGATACCCCAGCTTCTACTTCTTCCCTTATTTCTTCTAGTCTCCCACCTTCATCCGAGCCTATTCTCCGTTTTCCCCAAGGCTCGAACCCTTCGCCCATTTCCTCGAATCTACCTAAAACGATCCCCACTCCAATTCTGGGATCCATTCCATCCCCACAAACTTCTCCAATGTTGGACCAAACCCTTATTGATAAATCACCTTATCCAATCAGGTTAAAGGGCAACAGACCAAGTCCACAAATGGAGAAGATTGTGGAAATTTTTAAGCAAATTAACATAAACATTCCTCTCCTAGATGCTATTCAACAAGTTCCGTCTTATGCGAAAATCCTAAAGGACTTGTGCACTAGGAAGAGAAAAGTTCAAGTACATAAAAAAGTTTTCCTTGCGAGTAATGTAAGCACTGCTTTTACACAACAACTATCCAAGAAACGAAAGGACCCCGTGAGTCATACAATTTCTATTTCCATTGGGGGTAAAAATATCAATCGTGCTCTACTCGATTTAGGTGCTTGCTTTCGTATTCTATTTATGAGCAATTAGGGATCGGAGAGTTAAAACCTGGTCATTGCACTCTTCAGATGGTCGATCGATCTATCACCCAAGATAGGGGTGAGCTAGAGGATGTGTTAATCAAAGTCGGGGAATTCATATTCCCTGTGGAATTTATTGTTTTAGATACATAGCCTGTGGCAAACCCACGCAATCAAATCCCGGTGATACTCGGTCGGCCCTTCCTAGCAACTTCCAACGCAGTAATCAATTGTAGAAACGGCTCTATGACCCTATCCTTTGGAAAGAAGTCAATTGAGCTTAACATTTACAAGTTAGGAAGTGAACCCTCCGAACCCTATGCTCATGTGTGTTCTGTCAAATTAATGGATGTCGACAGCAACGAATTTGATCAACCTCATGATACTGACTCTTTTCATATGTTGTTGTTTGACCCAACCATGTATTATACATACACGGACTCTTCCACCGAGTTGTCCGGGTCAACATTTAACGATGATGAGGAATTTTTTATAAAGTCTGACGATCACCCTGTTTTTTCTGATGAAATTATTCTTCGGAGTATCGATGAAAGTTTTGAGAAAATTTTCGCTGATGAACTCGCATTTTTAAAAGGCACGGGTGTTGAGATGAATCAACTCCAAGACGAAAAAATTGAACCTTCATCCCTTCTTCTGGACAATCATGATAATGCGAGTAATCCATCATCACTTTCACTGTGTTGTCTCTCCAAAACGAGATGCAAACACATTCTATCCCACCTCTTATCTCCTCCCCACTTCTTCACGTCAATAGGTGACATGTACTTCCACCAACTTTGGTGCTTCATCGATAAAATTTTTGAATGGTTGGTGTTGACTTTTGGTCTTTGTAAGGCTTTACTTTGACCAATAACTTTAACTCCCCTATAACTTTAAAAGCTTAAATATTGTTTAACTCAAGTTTCGGGGGGAGGATATTTTGGCTCTTGAAAGAATTTTTATAAGATTGTGAGCCAAAAATAAGTTTGGGGGGGGGGATTTCACTTGCATTATTTCTTGCCCCCCTTTTCCTTCTAAGTCTACAGGTTTTTGAGCTTAACAGATGACATCAGCGAGGACACTGCTGTAAACAGGTTTGGGGGTGGTTTGTGCTTATTTACGCATCAATTTGCATCATACTTTGCATAAGCACAACATTTTCAAAAAATTTAAAAATTTTCTTTTATAATAAAAGATTAGAAATTGAAAAATTATATTTAAAAGATAGGAATAGTTTAAGAAAACCAAGAAAATTAGAAGTTTTCTTAAACGAACTAGTAATAAGTAGTTATGAGCCGTTGTCCCAAGGGTTAGTAAGATGAAAGAAGTCACTAATCTGAGGATAAAAATAAATCTGAAAAATAGTTCCTATTCTGGAAGCCAAACATTTGAATGTTGATACCCTACTATACGCACTTACACACGTCTTGAAACTCGGGATAGTAGAGGATGCCTTGAAATGCTCTTGTCTAAAAGCCAAAGTATATTATAAATGAATAAAAGAGAAAATGTGGAAAAAAATGAACACTGGTTTTGTTATCACCAAGGTAGCAACAAAAAAATACAGCGAGGTTGCTTCACCATCTAGTGCCTTAGACCAACTGGTCTGGGAATCACTGCTAAGCCTTAGGTGGTGCAAGACGAGAAAAATACTAATACACCTAATCAGCAAGCACATGAGCAATCGGTCGGTTAGTACCTCAAGAAGTATTAACGGTCACATGAAAAATGTGTGAGCATATTCCATATAAATATCAATTAAAAAGTACTGAGGTAGATGGACAAGAGTATGATAGCTTGAATTGAATTCTCCGAGTGTAGGGATGTTCTTTTCACACACGTAGGGTATATGATCGATGTTTGGATGAAAAGTAGGAATGAAGAATAAAGACGATGTTTTATTGAGAAATGATGTGATTTCTAACATTTTTTCATGACTATTAAGATAGGGCTCATGACAACCGAAAAGCTAGTGTAGTTGGAAACTCTAAATTTTCAAAGTATTTCTTTTATGGTTCTTATCTTTATATATAACTTTCACTATCTTTCTTTTATTATAGGATTTTGTGCGTGTAATCCGCTGAAAACCCTTATGAGACAATACTCCTCCTACTAAGGACACTTAGAGGTTTAACGACTTGTTGCACGTGCTCAGTGCAATCGTGTTGCCTACGAATGTGTGCTTAGTTTTCTCCCTTTTTTTCTCCTTCTCTTGAATAAACTAGTTTGCTCGGGACGATCAAAAATAAGTTTGGGGGTATTTGTTCAGTTGATAAAACTGCACATTTAATATGACATTTTTCTTACTATTTCTATATTAGAAAATGTGTTTATTATAATATATGATACATATGAGGGTTTATCTGTAAAAATACTATTTTCATGTGTTTGTATATTATAATTAACATTTGGTAGGAAAACGTATGCATAAATACCATTAACTAAATCTTAATGGTGAAATTAATATCTCAATAAAACAAACTCTACTATTATTATTTGTGGAAATTGTTGTGCAGAATTTTCAGGGCTAAAATCAAGGGAATCAAAGTTGTTAGAGCAAACCTGCCTAATTAAGAAATCAAGTCTGGCAGTAACTACGAGAAGATTTTCAGTTTCCTGAGATTCAAAAGATCGCCACGTGTCATGAAGATGAAAGCCCAGAAGACCAAATCAAAAGATTCCTCTACAAGGCCGCGGATCCGCGGCCAAACCCACCTACTGGCCGCGGATCCGCCGCATGCCAGAAGAGTTGTGAGCTGGGATTTTATTGTTAGAATCCTAACTATTGGTTTCCAATTTAGGAAGCTAGGGTTCTGACTCTGAGACTATAAATAAGGACAGAGAGCCTCTTGGAAAAATCATCAAGGCGACGAGATCACGAAGTCCAAGACGGCTCAAGCATCCAGGCTGATCATCAACTGTTCATCTACCTTCTTCAGAAGAGATCGAGAAGCAAACTAGGTTTTTGTAATCATTTTCTAAAGGAAACAGAGTGTATTTGATCAAGTTGATTAATAAAGGTAGTTGTCTTTATTCTTATTGCATTTTGTTATTTACATCATGATCTCTATCCGTTCTTTTATCTCCATCATACGCGAGTAATTCTCCGCTTGTTAGGGTTCATAGGATTAGCGTAGATTAATGGATGATGAAGATCCTTAAACTCTTTTTACGTCCTATAAAGTTTATAAACTTTACCAAAAGAATCATTAACATTCTAATCAGGCGCGCTACCAATTTATTGTTGGTCTCGACTGCGATTAGAGATTAGATTAATGATTGTTTTGGTAAAGGCTAGATATGAACGGTGTTCCATGTCGAGATAGGGGTTAAGAGTGGAAACCTTTTTCCCTCCAGAAACCCTAATCTACATGCATCACTGTCGTTCTAGTTTTAAATCTATTGAAGGATAAAAATAGTAATCTTTAATTAATCATCCATAACTAGTAAATCCTAATGAACCCTACAAGCCCTTTTTTAATATCAAACTTACATCCGTAATTAATCTAGATCTATATTTTACATCCGTGTTTAACGTAGATTTAGAACCTACAACCATTCTTTATTCTTTTTCTTTTCTTTCTCAACACGCCTAAAGTAAGAATAAAATATTCAACGTTTCCCTGAGTACGACCCGTACTCACCTCGGTCTAGCTACGTGCGACACCGTTTTGATTGCGGTTACAAACACAACTCACATAAAACAGATCAATCACTTATCCGCCGTGGATCTGCGGCCGCGTTGACTCATCGGTGGCAGACAACTTTTTCCGAGGCTTCTCTTTAAATGGCCAAACTTCTTCAAGATGTTTCAGTTCCTCGAATTCTCCAGAAGCTTCCCTTCTAACAGCCAAGCTTCTTGTGCAAGTTTCATAACCAACAAGCATCTCATGCAAGCTAGCTAACTACCTTAATCTAAAAAATTCTATATAACTACCTAGCTTCCTATGCAAGCTTGATAACAACCACGCTTCCAAGGGAAGCTAGATCTAGCTTCTAAGAGAAGCTAAAAGGGAAAGCTATAAAAAGAGACCTAGGGCATCATTATAAGGGTTGTTAGATCTAGCTTCTAGGAGAAGCTAAAAGGGAAAGCTATAAAAAGAGACCTATGGCATCATTACAAGGGTTGTTCGTTGTTGAAAATTGAACCAAAATTCCGCAAGTTGAGTGACACAACTTGCAACTTAAAACCCTAGCCCAAATCCAATTCCAAAGCCAAATCAAGATACATCGAGTACCAAATCAAGCAAGCATTCAACGAGCCTTTGAAGCAACGTTGATCTTCATCCGAGCAAGAGATCCACGACGATCCGCGACTCACGATGAGCGAGCCACGCAAAGATCGACGCCAAATTCCTTCTTAATTGAGTTATCCAAGCAAGAATAGAGATTGTTAGTTATGTATATGCCCTAGAGGCCATTGTTGTACATGTGATGTTTATTATAATGGATGCTTGGATCTATATAGAGATGACTTTCTTGCTTGTCATGATAGTATGCTATTTGGTTTCACTTTATCTTAACATGTTGATTTGTACTGGTTTACTGTCTTACTCTTACATGTTGATAAAGCCTTTAGGATCTGTACTCGACTACTGGGACTATGATGAGATCATACTAGTGGGGCCAGAATAGTCGATGAGTGCATCCTATAACTGTTCTTAGTCGAGGGTATATCGAGACAGGGCATTGATACACCAGAGTAGACTAGCGTATACGCATCTTGACCCATATGATGGGCGATGGATGATCCCATATCCATCGGTGTTGGACATCAAGGATGGTGTGAGGGTGCTCAGTGGAGACTGAGTACACTGGACGGACTCGCCGAGAACTCCCAGATGGTGATATACCACACGTCAGATGGCAGTTCTCCGGTGACACTGGTACAGGGTAGTCTGTAGACCCGAGATCGTCATAGAGTCTTGTGTGATTCCCACTGTGCTTTGATTTTCACCTTACCACGTCCAAGAGGGCGTGCAAAACGGTGGTTTTTGGGTGCAGTGCCGAATCACATGGAGGCAATGAGCGATAGAAGGGGATTCGTCTCTCCCAGTATAGGGAGTTGATGTTGTGCTGTGTTCGATTGGCTATAACTGGAAGTCCCTGGCCAGGGCTGATATAGAGATTTACTGGTAAGTGTTACCAGTAGTTTCTCGACCCGTTATGAGCTACACATCAACGCGACTTATCGGTTACTGGGGTCTGACGTATACCACCCGTAGACTTGATATACGACATATCAGACGAACAGACCGGACTGTACGAGAGTGTTACTGATTGGATTCATAGGAGAATGTACAGGCTATCTTGTTGATCTTCTGATCGCTCAATACCTGGGTGGCTGTTACGTTTAGCTGACCGCTTGCAGCTTGTGAGTGTTTGGTATGATCATCACCTGCTACCGGCGTATTGACGATTCTTTAGAGTCCTACACAGAGCTTTATTGGCTCAGGCAAAACGGAGTAGAGGCACATATGTGATATGTGCAGGACCGAGGATAATGCGATATGAGATACCGTATTATATTCTCGTGATATTTAGATATGAACCGGGTCATCGGATCAAGTGTTGATTCGATGAATCGGTACATGCTATATTAGTCAGTTATATTCGATATAGCCGGATTGTCGGATCAAGTGTTGATTCGATGATTTAATGTATAATAATATATATTATATATTGTATTACATTATCTAATATTTGCTCACTTTATTATTTCATTTTCTCACAGGGTAATACATTGATATATATGCGATATATGTTAATTGTATTATTTTCTTTTGTTGCAAATATATAATATATATGTGATATATATTATTGCAACATGATATGATTAATAATGGAACATGTTTAGTGGAGATTAAACAAGATTAGGGTTTGATTAGGGTTAGTTCTTTCTTGCACATTCTAGAAAGAATTCCTTTTGTCATGAGTTAGATATTATGGTTGATATTTATCCATGATTCATTCTTTAATCCAACCAAACCCTAGCCCTAGTTAATTCTCTACAAGGGTTATCCTTGTCATCCCTTGACCATGGTTGCATTATTATTCATATATTCATTTCTATTATTCATCACAAAAGGATTAACTCATTATTCATCATCTTCTTCTCCTTGAGCTTTGAGAAAGCTTGCTAGTTTTTCATTTTGTGATGAATTCATGTGAGAATTTGATATAAAAAGATAGCATAAATACTACTCCATCATCCCCATCTAATCTAGCCCATTAGATTAGGGTGTTCACGTCATTAGAGTGAGAAAGCTTGAGTTATTGCAACTTCGATGTAGATCATCGGAGAAACGGAACACTATAAGCTAGCATGGATCGTTCGAGTCGTGGAGCTTCTCTTGAGTCCGGGAGATCGTGGATCACGGCGAAGGGACTTCTACTCAGAGCTTATGAAGCGAAGGAGCGGACTACAAATGTTGTAATCCCTCACACTTAGTAGTAAAGATGTTTGCTTGCATATAAAACCCTAATAATCTAGCAAAGATCCCGGTTTTGGGTTGTTCGGCGCGTCTAAAATTTTATTCGGGTATGGTTGATGCCTTATGAACCCTCACAAGAGTGCCTAGGAACCCTACAGATGAAATCCCCACCTATCTGGATTTGGTCTTTGCCCCTTAAAGTCCGTATTAAAATATGCAAAACAAAACCAATCACAAAACTTTGCAAAAAGATTTTTGAGCGGCGATATTTTGCAAAGAATCCTGCAGAAAAAAGATTTTATTGGATTTCAGAGGAGAGAGAAATAGGTTAGAATCTTACCAGAGAAGACTGAAGCCCTAGATCTCCTAACTGGCCGCGCTTCCGCCACCGATGTGACTTCCGGCCGCGGATCCGCCGCAAGAGAGAGGGATCACTTGATGAATTTTTACTTTGTGGCCTTCTATACTCCTCTGAATCTCGATGAATGTCTATGTCTTTCTGTTTCCTCGAGTCTGTGACTCCAGATCCCCTCGCAAAATTCACACGACAATCGTTAAATATATAATTTGCAGTTTTGTTTTTTTTATGATATAGATCGTATAAGAATTCAACACAAATAGTAAGAATAAAAAATTACGCACGTATCCCCAGCAACGGCGCCATTTGATTGATACGAAAAATTGTGTTTGTAGTGTAACTGCAATCAATAACGGTGTCGCGTGTAGCTAGACCGAGATGAGTACGGGTCGTCCTCTGGGAAATGTTGAACCTTTTATTCTTACTTTAGATGTGTTGAGAAAGAAAGGAGGAAGAATAAAGAATGGTGAAGAATGATTGTAGGATCTAGATCTACGTTAAACACGGATGCAAAATATAGATCTAGATTAACTACGGATGTAAGTTTATATAAGAAGAGGGCTTGTTGGGTTCATTAGGATTTAGTAGTTATGGATGATTAATTAAAAATTACTCTTTCTATCCTTTAATAGATTTAAAACTAGAACGACAGTGATGCGTGTAGATTAGGGTTTTTGGAGGGAAAAGGAATCCCACTCTTAACCCCTATCTCGACACGGAACTCCGTTCATATCGAGCCTTTACTAAAACAATCATTAATCTAATCTCTAATCGTGGTCGAGACTAACAATGAATTGGTAGCGCGCCCGATTAGGATGTTAATGATTCTTTTGATAAAGTTTATAAACTTTATAGGACGTAAAAAGAGTTTAGGTATTTTCATCATCCATTAACCTACCATAATCCTACGAACCCTAACAAGCGGAGAATTACTCACGCGTGTTGGGAGAAAAAGAGATGGAGAGAGAATTCATAATGAAACCACAAAGAAATGGAATAAGAAAAAGAGCTACCTTTATTAATCAACCAAACTCATTACACTTATTTTCCTTAGAAAATGATTACAAACACTAGTTTGCTTCTCGATCTCTTCTAAGGAGGTAGATGAACCATTGATGATCAGCCCGGATGCGTGAGCCGTCTTGGACTTCGTGATCTCGTCGGCTTGATCATTTTTCCAAGGGGCTCTCGGTACTTATTTATACTCCAAAAGCCAGAACCCTAGCTTCTAAATTTGGAAGCCAACAGTTAAGATTCACCAGAGAAAATCGCAGCTCCTAACAACTCTGACCCGCACCGGATCCGCGGTCAACAGGTAGGTTTGACCGCGGATCCACGGTCTTCTATGTAGATCGTTGGATTTGGTCTTCTGCGCTTTTCTCCTTGTGACACATGGCGATCTCTGGAACCTTTGGAAATTGGAAATCTTTTCTTTATTTCTGCCAGATTTGATTTCTTATTTTGCTTTCCTAATTAGGCAGGTTTACTCTTAACAACTTTGATTCCCTTGATTTTTAGCTCTGAAAAATTCTGCACAATCTCAACAAATAATATTAGTAGAGTTTTTTTTATTGAGATATTAATTTCACCATTAAGATTTGGTCAATGGAATCTTTGCATATATTTTTCTACCAAATGTTAATTATAATATATCAACACATGAAAAATAGTATTTTTACAGATAAACCCTCATATGTATCATATATTATAATAAACACCCTTTTTAGTATAGAAATAGTAGGAAAAATGTAATAACAAATGTGCAGTTTTATCAACTGAACAATACACTTCTCTAATAAGCAAACATAGTCTTATTTTCCTTCGACCTCGAAACCTTTGGGCCTTTGCATGTATATTTTCTTTACCAAATCACCGTGCAAGAATGTGGTCTTCACATCGAGCTGCTCAAGCTCCAAATCTTGCTTAGCTACCAAACCAAGCAAGACACGTATAGCGGTGTGTTTAATAACCGGAGAAAATACCTCAGTGAAGTCAACTCCTCGCACTTGCGAATACCCTTTAGCTACCAATTGTGCCTTTTACCTTGTATCTAACGCCCCTTGGTCACCTCTTTCTTCTTGAAAACCCATTTGCAGCCAACTATCTTTTTTTCTCCTTTAGGCTTCACGAGCTTCCAAGTTTGGTTCTTGTGAAGAGACTCAATCTCTTCGATCATAGCGACTAACCAACGAACTGCTTCATCAGATGCGATGGCTTCTTTATAACTTGTCGGCTAGCTACTATCAATTGTCTCTGTAATAGACAACGCATGTGCCATTAGGTCATCGTAGTCATACCTCTGTGGCAGTCTAATGTCCATTCTTTGTCGGTTATGAGCGAGCAAATACTCCTCATCACGGGACTGCTCAACATGAGCTACTTCAGACGATGGTGAAGGAGAGATCTCCTGTGAAACCGAGCTATCACCGACCTCAATATCAACTCTCAGCTCATCCTTTTTTGAATCGTCTTCAAATGAAAATTCCTTGTTGTTCGTCTTCAACATAGCAGATTCATCAAAAGTCAGATTTATGCTAATCATAAATTTAAGCGACTTTGGATCCAAACACCACAACCTATAACCCTTAATGCCGGTAGCATAACCGAGAAATATACATTTCTTCTCTCGAGGATCCAATTTGCCTTCACGGCAATGTGCATAAGAGGGGCAACCAAACACCTTAAGTTTTGAATAATCAGCGTGTTTTCCCGACCATACCTGCTCCAGTGTCTTACAACCTAGCGATATATGAGATAACCGATTCATAATATAGCATGATGTATTTACCTCTTCTGCCCAAAACTCTTTTTCCAGCCCTGCGTTGGACAACATGTACTGCGGTTTCTCCAAAAGAGTCTGGTTCATTCACTCCACAACTCCATTCTGATGTAGTGTATAGAAAACGGTATGATGACAAACTATTCTTTCGTTTTTGCAAAAATTGTTGAAATCTCCATTGCAAAACTCTAACCCGTTGTCCATCCCTCGCCTCTTGATCTTCTTTCATGTCTGCTCCTCAAGCAACATGTTCTATTGCTTGAATATAGTAAACACATCACTTTTGTGCTTCAAGAAGTAGACCCAAACCTTTCTCGAAAAGTCATCAATGAAGATAAGCAGATACTTGGCACCGCTTCTTTTAGAAGCAACTGGAGAGGGTCCCCATAAATCCGAATGGATATAATCAAGAGTACCTTTTGTGTTATGCACCACCGAACTAAAGCTAACACGTTTCTGCTTCCCAAAAACGTAATGTTCATAAAACTACAGTTTCGTCGTACTCTTGCCACTAAGTAGACCCTATTTCGATAACTAAGTCATACCTCTCACTCATATACCCGAGCCTCATGTTCCATAATCTGGTAGTTTTCGAACCATCATAGATTTCGATGATGAAATCGCCACCAATTTGGAAGTCGTCGAACCCTACAATGAATACAAAGACCCATTCTTCAAGCCCTTCATCACAACGAGAGTACCTTTGGTTATCTTCAAAACTCCATCTTCAGCGGAAAATTTATAACCCTTGTCTACGAGTGCACCTAAAGAGACGAGATTCTTCTTTAAGTCAGGTACATGCCTGACTCTTGCCAATGTCCTCACAATACTATCGAACATCTTGATTTAGATTATCCCTTTGCCAATAGCTCGGCATGAGCTATTGTTTCCCATAAAAACCACTCTACTATCAATGGACACGTACGTGGTGAACAAATACCTATTAGGACACATATGGAAAGAACAACCTGAATCCATGATCTACTCATCCTTGGATTGCTGTGTGTTGCCAAGGACCACAAGAAGATCACCTTCTCTTTCCGCTATACTCACTTCAGCCGAAGACTCCTTCTTCAATTTGTCTTCATACTTTAACTTGTTCTGCAATTTAAGGTAATCGACCTTGAAGTGCCCCTTCTTCTTACAATAATTGCATGTAACGTTTTTAGCCTTGAATTTTGACCGCAACTTCTTCTTATTTACTTTCGGATCTCTCTTCTCCGCTCGCCCTTGAATAAATAAACAAGACGATGAACCATCTGATTCCGCAGAAGTCAACTCCTTGTCGATCTTCTCTTTGTCAAACAAATTCTCCTTAGCATCCTTGATTGAGATCGTGTCTCGTCCATAAACCATGGTATTACATAAATGCTTATATGAGAATGGCAATGAACACAACAAGAGAAGAGCCTGATCTTCATCATCAATCTTAATGTCGATCTTACCCAGATCCATATTACCGCATTAAACTCACCAATGTGAGATTTTATTGGAGGGCCTTCTGACATACGAAGTATATAATGATGCTACTTCAACAGGAGTCTATTCGTGAGAAATTTCCTTAAATATAACTTCTCCAATTTATTCCACTAATCAGCGGTCATCTTCTCCACCAAAACCTCTTGTAGAAATTCATTTGTCGGACAAAAATGGATAGCCGTGAGGGCCTTTTCATCCATCTCCTCCCATACTTCCTCTGTCATAGTAGATGGCCTTTTTATCCTTCCCATGAATATCCTTCTTCAAATTTTTTGAGTCAAAACGACAACCATATGGACTTACCACAAATAGAAACTCATATTTCCTTCGAATTTCTCGATATCGAACTTCATGATTGTCGGAGACATGATATAGGATCAAATCAAAATGGGGAAGAGGACATAGTTGTCGTTACCCACCGTTAACCTAGATTGCAAAATTAAAAACCTAATGGTTCAACCAAAAATCCCACAACAACGCAACAATAGCTCTGATACTGGTTTGTTGCGTATACAAAACAATCACCAAGAAAACACACAATCGATGGCGAGTAGAAAATCAAACCAAAGGCAAGATAAAATACAAGCACTTATGAATTGGCGATGACGAAACTTTATTAATAATTAAATATCGGAGGAGTACAAATCGATAGAGAATTCAAATCCCTCTCATACCCTAGATCTCTCACAATTATCAATGGATTCTCTCTAATTAACGAAAAGTATCAGATCTAGATCTAAAATAAGCTATCATATATATAACATACAAAAGATTTACCAAAGAAACTAATTTCCTAATTAAGTGAATTTTCGCTCGGCTCAGAAAGGCAGACGTCAGCAGAAGGAATCGGAATACGTCTGCATTTGTCGTTACGAGTATGCAGAGAGCAATCCAGATGTCTGAACAAGGATATCGCAGACGTCTGGTATCTTCACAATAATAGAGAGCTTCGCAGACGTCTGACCCTCATCGGGGCTGACGTCTACTATAAGTGCGCATCCAGAACTTCATCAGACATCTGGAGCTCTCAGCCCTAGACGTCTGCCTTAGAGATAAACTCAAATCCTCATGATGACGCCGAATTCTTAGGAAATCCAACTAGTAATCTTCAGGATCAAATGTGAGGCATATCTAACAGATTAAAATACAAGAATACAGCCACAAACCCCTTAAATAGTGAAAAGTAAAAAATAAAGGAGGTTGTCAACTAATTCGATGACGATACATACATACACACCACCAACACTAAAACGATGATCAACTGCTCTAAGAATACAACCACTCTAATGGTATATTCACACAACCAAGGAATCGATAGGTATAACTATAAAATAAATATATCTAAAACCAGAAATAGTCACTTTCTAAATTCTATGAAAATAACTACATACCACATTCTTTTCCTTTATTTGTTGCACGGAAATTTTACATCAATCGTAGCTATCCGTCGAGATCTATTCATGAACATGGGCAAAAGTTGTCACCAAGAAAGTAAAGGCGGTGAATATACCGGCTACATACATATATGCACGCTTAAGATGAGGGAAGCTCCATCTCTCTCTCTCTCTCTCTCTCTCTCTCTCTATATATATATATATATATATATATATATATATATATATATATATATATATATATATATATATGAGTGCTCCATTATAAACCGGTCCGCGTTTCTTAAAAACAGGAACTCTCAATCCACAACATATTTAAACGATCCGATCCGTTCAAGTTGATCACCCTCAAATGTATTTATATGAAAAATCAAAAGATTTAAAGATATCTAGTCTATGAATCGGATAACGTTTATGTTGCATTATCAAAACACGTCCATTTTTGTACCCATCGATGCAACAGCAAGAAACAAGAAGTGGTAGTCATTAATCAAGAAGCTATAGCTATTGCTAGTTTCAACAATGGATGACTTCATGCGCCCACATCCTACATCATTCCACCATAGCCTTCTTCCTCTTGAACAACGCCGATAATAGAGGGATGATGTTCAGCTTGTAGCCAGACCAGTGTCGTCTTCTTCTCCTTCGCCTCTACTATAGCCCTCACCCAATCACCATCCTCTCCTCCTCTTTCGGCTTCATCCTTTGCCGCGAATCCTCCAACTCTTACCATGTGTTCGACCCTCTCTCATATCTCTTCGCAGCCGCCACCAGCTTCCATAACCCACACATGTCCCATGCCAACACCACCCCTACTGTTCTCGCCTTTCCACAGCCACCCATTTACCCTCGTCGCGGCGACAATCACTTCTGCATCATTTGCGCCATCCATGAGGGCTAGGGTCGATACACCTTTTCTTCCCTCTTAGGAAGATGGACCTTTGCCCTAGATCATGTAGATCTTGGTCATCGAGATCGCAGAATCCGTTTAAAAATGGGCGTCTTTCATGGAGCAGGGTGTTCTTATTGGCTTATCAATCATCATCATAATGATGCACCGTTGGTTGTTGTTCATGATTCTAACTCAGGGATTACCTCGATCATAAATCGAAGGCTGGATTTTGTGATCAATTTCGATGCAAGGCTGCAGCTCGAAAGAATTAGAGATTTCTTCTGCCTCATTATTCTATATGGTGGTCCTCAAAATTGTAACGCAAAACTATACTTTCCGACTCAAGAATATTACTAGATCCTTCAAGCTCGGACGATTCTACTGGGGATGAATCATATGCCTCTGAGGTTCGACAATTACAAATTGGAGATACTGTTTTCTTCGAATGGGATATTACAATTGTGGGAGAGCAACGACTTTTCCCAAGGTTCAAGGGTGGTAACTCTAAACAAAAATGCAACGACCGACCATCTTGTTGAAAACATTGCCGATGGTGTTCCCAACATTCTCCCTCCCAACATGCCTAGTGCTGGTTTTGTCTATCGTCCCACTACTACAAAAGCGCTCAAACGTAACGGAGCTTTCGTCACGATTCAAACCGTGACCATTTTAACGTAACGGTCATAGAAGAATTGGTCATGGTTTGAACCGTGACCGATTGCATAATGTGGCGGGCCTATAACCCACGGGTGATAACACCCCAAATTTTCCCTTTTTTCCTCCGAGCTCTCAATTCCTTCCAACAAAAAAATTTTGCCCAAATTTTTCTCCCACCTCCGCCTCCTCGCCACTCCCGCTCAAAGCCCCCTCATCTTCGTTCCCTGCCGCTCAAAGCCCCCTCATCGTCGTTCCCCACCACTCGAAGCCCCCCTCTTCGTCGATCGCGCCTTCCCTCTCCTCACTGTTCCCAATCGCTCGAAGTCCCTGATCAGTCGAAAATAATGTATTTTTAACACGGCAATTTCCTTATCATTTGCACTCATTTAGAAGTGTTCGATGTTCATATTTCACATATTAGCAAATAAGTCATAAAATATCAGATTGCATGTGTTAGACTTTTAAACCGGCACTTTAAGGGAAATTGACCGCATTTCATGGCATCGCATCATCTCTGTATTTGCGCAACACTTGTATCGAGATTTGTGCAGGAAATTGCAGGAGCAAAGCCAAAATAGCTGATCAAAAATACGCCAACTCAATGATTTCAGATCTGATAGCAATCCAAAAGGAAATATAAAAATCAACATATCAAATAAAGGCCCACAATTCAGCCCAAAACAGCACAAGAAATTCCAAGCCATAAAGCCTCAAAAGAGCCGCGGAACCGCGGCGGAGCCGGCTTGCGCCGCGGTTCCGCGGCGGTTTAGTCAGATCATCATGCCATTTTTAGTGCGTTATTCTTATCTCAGTGGCCACAGCTCAGAATGATATGTCAAATTCCAGAATTCTCTCGAAGCTTCTACCAGATCAGCAAAGATCATTAAGCAAGGCTAATCTTAATTAAGCTCCTAACAAACTACTTCTAGAAGCTCCCTCCTAACTAATCACATCTAGAAGCTTCTCCTCTAACTAACTTTTGGAGGGAAATTCAAATTTCTTCAACAAACTTTTGGAGGGAAACTTAGAATTTGAAATCCTAGATCTAGGGTTTTGATGGCTATAAATAGGAACCTAGATCTAAGGGTTGAAGGGGTTCAATCTTTAGTTAGCAAATCATTAGTTAGTTCATTCCCTCTTACATCATCTTCTTCCACAAGTCTAGTGACAAGACTTGTGCGAAACCCTAACCCTAATTCCACTCCAAATCCAAGATCTTGAGTACCAATCAAGCAAGAAGCCTTCAACCTTTTAGGAGCCGAGCCGATCTTCAATCGGGCAAGTGATCCAAGCCGATCCGCGACCCACGGAGACGAGCGAAGCCAAATCGACGATCGAGTTCTTCCTCTTGTAGTTCTTGAGCGAATGTAATGAAATTGTTGATATAAATAAAAGGTGAAATTCTTTAATCTTTCTTTCTTTTAATTCTTGCATCATGATTAGATCTCAATTTGTGATTGTAGTTCTTGTTGTGATGTTTGAGTAATACTCCGCTCGTAAAGGAGTCGAGACGATCAATAGAATGATGATGTAACAAATCTTTAAACGATTCTTGAGTCCTACGAGTTTTGTAAACCCTAGCAAGTTCAAGAATCGATGACCTAGTTTCGTTGCGATGCTTTCTTGATTGTGATCGCTCGAAATTAGGGATCTACGATCGTTTCTTGAATTTACTAGAGGCTAGAATGTGAATGATATCGACGAAAGAACAAGGGATAAGATGAAACCCTAGTTTCACTAGAAATCCCTAATTCTTGTCGATCATCATCGATCTAGTATCAATTCATCGAAGGATAAGAATACGTAATTGTAAGATTACATCACATCTATAGATCCGATCGATTCCTACGAGCCTCATTTCGATTCTTGATATTTGGTTGGAAAAATCATCAAACTATCAATTCTTGATTCTATCTTTTTCCTGTTATTAGATCTAGATTTTCTAATTCTTGAACTTCAAATACAAATCTTGAATTGTTTTGTTTTCTTTCTTTTAAAATTTCAATTCATCTAATTCAAAAGACGAACGATTACACTTTCCCTGTGGACGATCCGCACTTACTAACGCGCTACATTCGACACCGTTATTGATTGCGGTCAAATATTTTTGGTTGTGATTTCTTTACAATTTTCCAACATACACATCCTAAAAATCATTAAATCAAATGGCGCCGTTGCCGGGGACTATTTGATTTGATATACACAATCCGAAATCGTTTCAATCAAAATGGCGCCGTTGCCGGGGATAGCGCGCTAATTCGTTTACATTTTATAGTTTGAATTGAAAGAATTATTCCATTGTTATTTTGAGATCAAAATTCATGCAAACCCTAAACAATTTGTCGTGTTTCATTGCAAGGAGATCTGGAGCTTGCAGGAAATTGATAAAAATTTTTGGAAAATACCAGAGAGCTGAGGGAGTTCACAGAAGCTCCCTGAAGAAATTTGGTGGATTGATCCCTTGAATGAACCGCGGAAGGGCGGCATTAGGAGGCATACGCTGCGGAACCGCCGCGCACTTGAGGGATCTCTGCAGAATTTTTAGTGCAGGTACTTTCTTGTTCTCTCCCCTCTCCTCTTTTAGCTCCAACTAACACTTTGCTGCAGGATTCTTTGCAAATAATCGCAGCGCCGCAAATTGCAAATTAAAATTGTGCGTGATTTTGATTTCTTGGTTGTTTGCATTCTAATATGGAATTTAAGGGGCACGGCCAAATCCAAATTAGGTGGGTGTTCCCCTCCGAACGACGGCGCACAGGACTGCGATGTCTTGGCACTGAGACTCGGGGCAGATGCTAATTGGTGCTATCCGTCCACCTCTCCGAAGATGCCAAGTTGAATTATGGCATCGTGTATCGGAGGTTTAGACGGATGTGTCCGATGTAGCAGACTTCGTCAGATTCCCCCTCGTTTGAGGGGTTTTTGATTGTGGGGACGCTCTTCCCTGCAGGCGCAAGCCCCTGCAGTTAATTACGCTACCGCATTGCGGTAACAACTTTCTCCTTCTCCAGATGGTCACTTCGTGTCGTGAGTGTTTGTTTTGTTTCCCGTGGATTGTTTACGGAGACTGAATTATGTCGTCGCCCGTAGGGCGTGGACTAGTCCAAATCCGTATTATCTTAGATTTGGGTTTGGGGGTTTGGTTTGAGGATACGTCAGCCGTACTCGAGGCTAAGATCAACTCAAACGTTTGTTAAGGATACGTTAGTCTAGTTTGAGACTAAGATCGACTTAACGGGATCGTTTAGATCCGACAAAAGAGCGTTTAAGGGGCTCCATTGTTCCAGTTTAGGGACATAGTGGTCCATTAAATGTATGGCCGTCGGGACCCATCACCTCTCTGACGACGTTGAAGGATTACAACGACGGATGTCAGAGGAGTTCAGAGATGTACCCTCAAGCCAGAGTCAATTGGGGGGATTCATAGTCCAGTCTGTTTGAAGGTTTAAGGATACGTTAGCCTTCTTCGAGGCTAAGATCAACTTAAACGGGATCGTTTAGATCCGGCAAAAGAGCATTTGGGGGCTCCATTGTTCTAGTTTAAAGACATTGCGGTCCATGGGTAGTTTAAGGACATTGCGGTCCATGGGTAGTTTAAGGACATTGCGGTCCAGGTTAAGGACGTCGTAGTCCATGGGCTTAAGGACCCCACAGTCCATTGTTAGTTTTAAGACATCTCGGTCAAGGTTAAGGACGTCGTAGTCCATGGGCTTAAGGACCCCACAGTCCATTATGTCTCTGGATGCTTCACACGGGTTCACTGCCGTGCTCTGCGAGGACCAGGCTCCGCTCTGGACGCTTTCCACGGGGTCAAAGAGTGACATTATCCGCGTTCCACGTAACCAGGAATTTGCATTAAACACGGGTTTAAGGACCCCGCAGTCCGTATCAATGTATGGTCGTCGGGACCCGTCACCTCTTTGAAGACATTGAGGGATTACAATGCCAAGTATCAAAGGAGTGAAGAGATGTACCCTAGAACCGGAGCTGATTAAATAGTCCTTGGCCCAATTTGGGATCAAGACGAATTAATTATGTTATGAGTCCATTGGCCCAGTTAATCACAAATTGAGGACTTATGGCCATCTTGGGCTAAGTCCAATCAGGAGAGGCTTTGCCTCCATCCATTTAGTCAATTGGGCCGAAGCCTAGTGTTAAACACTACAGAGCTTTTCAAATTAGTGTTAAACACTAAAACAGATCAGTGTTGAACACTGCAGACAAAGCTTTTTAATTAGTGTAGAACACTAAGGCCCAACAGTGTTTTAACACTGGGTTCGAGAGTTTCAATTTAGTGTTAAACACTAAGGCAAGAGGGGTCACGTGGCAGCACGTGAGAGCGCCCTCCCTTCATTTATTCTGCTGAGATTATCGCATCTTTCAGAGCATCACGTGATGGGCATTCGAATGCCTATGTATTAGAGCTTCTGCCGAGGGTCACGTGGGTCACGTGGGGTGCTGCCTCAAAGGGGCTTTCTGCAGATCTCTTGAGGGGTCACGTGATGACACGTGACCCTGCCTCTAGGTATTTTGTTTAGAGGCTTTGTTAATCTTTTTTCAGGAATTAAATTCCTCGAGCTGTAAATTTCGGAGGAATTAAATTCCTACTTCCTTTCGAAGACTTATATTCTGGGATAGAGTTTAACTCTGAATTTTCTGTAGGAATTAAATTCCTCATATATGTGAAGAACTAAATAGGGTTGAACCCTAACAAAGCTTTTTTAAAGAGTTTAAACTTCCATCTTCTGTTAAATTATGATTAAGGGAATTAAATTCCCGCTGCTGCAACAGAACTAGGTTCTTAATTAGGGTTAAACCCTGTTTCTTTTTATTCTGAAGGAATTAAATTCCCATGATACAGGGGCAAGCCCTAATTTTATTTTAAAGGAATTAAATTCCTATAGTTCTGTGAGAATTAAATTCTCGTGCTTGCATTCCTTCTCTATGTTTTGGATCTGCATGGCAGGATCTCAACCCATTGAGAATTAAATTCTCAACCTTAAGGGGAGATGTGCACTTTGCAGATCCTCTATCAAAGTGAGAAGAAATATGTTCTTCTGTTTTTACATTATCAGAGTTAAACTCTGTTGAGAATTAAATTCTCTTTTTCTTTCAAGGAGCTTTTCCCTTTCTTACCTAGGGTTTTTGCAGAAGATCCAAGTTCTCCAAGTATCGAAGCTCTCTTTTTTTTTCTCTGCGTATGTATATATATATCTCTGTGTCTCTTGGCTCCTATTTATAGGAGAAGCAGCCGAATCAATCAGTTTTTTGACGAATCTTCATTAAGAGATTTGATTTGCACCCATCATCTGTTTTGGACCTTTGGATTATTAGGTGAATTTTATTCACCATTGGATTTCAAATCCAGGGGTTCCCCTTTATTATTTCGGTTAGATTTAAAAGGGAAATCTTTCCAAACCCGAGATTTTCCCATAGATAGATGATATTTCATCACCTCTGAATCTTTAATTCGATCGGTTCCAGATAGCCGCTTTCCTTTGGAAAGATTTGATTCTCCTTCAGAATTTAATTCTGTTTGACAAAATGGGCTTTGAAAGCCGGTCACGTGTGACCACGTGACTCATGGTCACGTGTGGGCACGTGACCCCCTTTGGAATGAGCCTTTTTCCTTTCTTTTGCGCTCTGTCTTCTTATTGCTGCTTAAACGTCACGTGCTGCCACGTGACCCCTGGTCACGTGTGAGCACGTGACCCTTGTTTGAACTCTCTCTTTCCTTGGTTCAACTGGAGAACGAGTCTGCTGTCTTGAACGTCACGTGGCAACACGTGACCCTGGTCACGTGGAAGCACGTGACCTCTTCTGAAGCCTTTTCCTTGACTTGATCAGGGAACTGGTGTGACTTTTGACCCTTGCATTTAAATGTCACGTGTCGCCACGTGACCCGGGTCACGTGGGAGCACGTGACTCTTTCTAAAGCCCCCTTTTCTTCAGCGTAGTCAGGAAACTGAACTTGCCCTGATGATGTTTTTAGGTGTCACGTGCCAACACGTGACCGCTAGTCACGTGTAAGCACGTGACCCTCTTCTGAAGCTTTTCCCAGGAGCTTTCCTGATTTTAAATCAGGAAACAAATGCCCCCACAGCGTTGCTCTCACGTGTCTGCACGTGAGTGCAACGCTGTCACCTCTTGTGACCGTTGGATTCCTCTAGGGATCTGGGGAGACGAAACGTTTTCATTGTCTTCTATAAATACCTCTGTCTCTTCATAGGAGCCTTCACTTTGTTCATCTTCTTCTTCTGAGAACTTCTTCTTTGAGAATTTAATTCTCGCTTTCAGATCTTAGTTAAAATATTTTCAGAGTTTAACTCTGTTTTAAAGGGATTCTTCCTCCTCAGGTAATGGTAATCGAAGCACCTTCGTTTTGACAAAACTCTCTGGATTTTAAATCCAGATCGAGGGTTTCACAAAGAACCCATTTTTCTTCAAATACTTTAACCAAAATATGAGACCACTTAACTTCCCACAGTAGATCGCTTAGGGTTCAGATGATCCCTTAGGGAGATGATGGTGGCGGTTCAGATCCATGGAATTTAATTCCATTCAAAAAACATGTTTCTGGGAATTTAATTCCCTTTTCTCAATAAGGAATTTAATTCCAACGAAGAACTCGATTTCTTCACACAGAGGCTTCCTGGGGTCTCTTGGCCCGAGGTTGTTCTTCTGCAATTAATGCGATGGGGGTTTTGTAATGAATCTCACGACCTTTATTTCAGGTATCATGGATGCCCATCTGTATGATCTTGACGAGATCATTTCCTATGGGAATATTCATGCACTGGGCCGCAGTCAGAACCAGGAGTTCACCGATGCTCAATGAGCCGAGATTATGAGCCGCTTTGATGAGTACAACCATCGGCTACTCCCCCATCGCTCTTCTCTTCTGAGGCTGATCGTGCTGGCGATCAGGGAGGCTCTCCCTCTATTCTGTGCTGGTGTGCCGCTTGGGGCATTGGATGCCGCCGAGGATAAAGTACACTCGGTGTATCTGATGCACTTGATCTCAAAGAGAAGGCGGGATAATCTCATTGATCTCCTGCATCAGATGTTCCAGCAGTCGGCCATACTTGCCGCCTATCGGAGGGTGGAGGACATTCGTGAGGACCCCGATACTTGTGATCCTGAGAGGAAACATACTCGGGAGGTTCGAAATGCTTGGAAAATCTTGGATAAAGTTAATTTTGAGTTTCTCAACCCATGTCCCGGATCTGAAGTTTTACCGTTGTAAATGCGTCCTCTGTGTTTTGTATGAACTTCTTAAAGTATGAGTGACAATTGTTATTATGTCTTTCTATGTTTGCATCTGGGATTTTATCATTTTTGCTACTGTTGTCGTTTGTGCTTTTAATATGCAGGGTACTACTCCATATATTTCCTTTTAAGCGCGCATCAGGTTTAGGCCTCACGTGTTCTGCACGTGGGTCCCTTGATGGGGCGGTTCACAAAATTTTCTCATGCCGTATTTTCAGTGCACAATATTGGATGCAGAGAAAGGGCCTTGGAAATAGTTTCATTTCCTTGATTTTAGATGCCCTTCCTTTTCTGGGCCTTGGAAATAGCCTTACCATGCAAGATTTTCCGCGCACAGCACTTAATGCACTTCTTTATATATGAGGCTATAGCTTTCTTTTCCTTTCACAGAGAGCTTCATATTATTATTATTTTTTTTATCTTGGAGTAACTTATCTTGAGAAACAAACGAGCGTCATGGCCTGCAATCGTCTTCATGCTCGCCGACAGCCGTGGGAAGTTCCTATTGAAGAGATGGTCCCCCGCTTTGCTGCTCGGTTGGTGGATCCCCTCCTTACCGACAACGAATGCGACTCAGCCACGCACGAACTCTCGATCCGTAGGGGGTCTCCCCTCCCGATGGGTTCTCTCTGGCTCCGGATGATCCTCATGGTCGTGCTTGCCGACATTCCTCCTCACCCGGCAGAGATGACCCTGGCAATGCTTGATGCGGCGGAAGAAAAGCTCGAGGGCTTTCATGAAGCATGCCTGATTACTCAGGCTCTGAAGGACTGCTCAATTCATCTGCTGAGCGAGATAAAGGCCCGGCGAGCTATTATGTTTGCATTCGCGGACGAACATGGCACCAACCGATGGGGAGCGACTTCTCGCGAGAATCGTCGCTTCGATGTGCTGGAGAAAGCGGAGAGAGAGATGGAGAATTTTGTCCTTTGCTTCATCAACCCCTGTGCCGTTGATCCTGTGTTTGGTGACCTTTTCCGTTAGTGTAGAACCTCTTTAAATTAGTCCTTCCTTTTTGTATGCTTTATGTTGAACTTCCATGTAGGCTCGGTACTCGTATGTATGTTTCCGCTTGCATGAATAAATTTTGTGTTCCTTTTATGAAAATTTTCTTCAATTATCAATACTGTTGTCATGTCGCGTGCACATTAAAGCTTCGAATTTTATTTCTTTTTCGGATGTTCACATGATTGCGAGCACATGCTCGATAAGATAATCGTCGGAAAATTTTTTTTGTTGCTTTTCATACCGGGTTGTGTGAGCGCGTTTTGGATCGATTATTGCTGTCGATCGGAAGCCCATTTATATGGTCTTGTAAATGTCTTGTTTCCAAGGCCGCGGTCACGAAAGCGAGCTTACGTGGCCTGATAGAGCGACACGTAGCGAACATATTGTTGTGCGAGAAAAAGGCTCGGCCGTAAATTTTCGGAAAGGGCATTGGCTTCTAAGGCGCTGAGCGAGCTTCAGGCCAGCCTCACAGCCAAGGCCAACAAAGCATACGAATTCTGGCGGGTGCTTCAGGAGTCCACAAAAGAGGTGGTGGCTCTCGATAAAGCTGCCATGTTCACTCGTGAGAGGGTCGAGGCTCATAAAGCCACCGAGAAAGAGCTCGAAGCTCGGCTCGCTTCGTATCAGGCTCAGCAAGCTCAAGCGGAGGTTCCTCTTCTGGAGATCTTGCGTCATGAAGCCGTGGCTCAGCAAAAGCAGGATGAGCTGACCAAGCTGCTGAATCGCCCGCCGGCCTGAAACATTTGTATCTTTTTCTTCCCTTTTGTACATACTCATGGATGAGAGTATTTTCTTTTTGTTTCTTTCATGAATTGTACTTTGTACCCATTTTGGTTTATGAATAAAAGATACATTTTTTCTTCTCAATGATGTGTCCCCTTTTCATTGAATGTATTCTGCGGATATTCTATCTTCATCTTCTTGCAGGACAGCAATGGCTCAGGATTCAGGGTTAAGATCTGCTTCCTAAGGCTCTTGCATTTTCCGAGCCGCGAGGGTCTCATAAAGAGTTGTTCTCCCTACAGGTCGAGAGGATCCCATAGGTGTGAGTTCTTCTTAAAGATCGTGAGGGTCCTTAAGCGGGTTTTCCCTTGAGAGTCGTAAGGATCTCACAAGAGAGTTTTTCTTCCTTACAGGTTGTGAGGGCCTGCAAGTGTTGGATGCGGTCACCCTTGTCCGTGTTTTACGGAGTCGGGAGTTTCTCAAGGTATCGTAGTTTAAAGACGTCGCGGTCAAGGTTAAGGACCTCATAGTCCGTGGATTTAGGGACTCCACAGTTCGATGTTAGTTTTAAGACATCACGGTCAAGGTTAAGGACCTCATAGTCCGTGGATTTAGGGACTCCACAGTCCGCTGTTAGTTTTAAGACATCACGGTCAAGGTTAAGGACCTCATAGTCTGTGGATTTAGGGACTCCACAGTCCGGTGTTTGGTTGCAGGGACCCGTCACCTCTTTGAAGACGTTGAGGAATTACAACGCCGGGCATCAAAGGAGTGAAGAGATGTACCCTTAAACCAAGGCAAAGTCTGTAGGGAATCGGGGTGGTTGATCGTTAGTTTTAAGACATCACGGTCGAGGTTAAGGACGTCATAGTCCGTGGATTTTAAGGACTCCACAGTCCGGTATTTGCTCTGGATGCTTCACACGGGTTCACTGCCGCGCTTGGCGAGGACCAGGCTCCGCTCTGGACGTTTTCCACGGGGTCAAAGAGTGACATTATCCGCGTTCCACGTAACCAGGAATTTTGCACTAGATGCTTCACACGGGTTCACTGCCGCGTTAGGCGAGGACTAGGCTCCGCTCTAGATGCTTCGCATGGGTTTACTGCCATGCTCTGCGAGGACCAGGATCCGCTCTGGACGTTTTCCACGGGGTCAAAGAGTGACATTATCCGCGTTCCACGTAACCAGGAATTTTTGCACTAGATGCTTCACACGGGTTCACTGCCGCGTTAGGCGAGGACTAGGCTCCGCTCTGGATGCTTCGCACGGGTTCACTGCCATGCTCTGCGAGGACCAGGATCCGCTCTGGACGTTTTCCACGGGGTCAAAGAGTGACATTATCCGCGTTCCACGTGACCAGGAATTTTGCACTAGATGTTTCACACGGGTTCACTGCCGCGTTAGGCGAGGACTAGGCTCCGCTCTGGATGCTTCGCATGGGTTCACTGCCATGCTCTGCGAGGACCAGGATCCGCTCTGGACGTTTTCCACGGGGTCAAAGAGTGACATTATCCGCGTTCCACGTAACCAGGAGTTTTGCACTAGATGCTTCACACGGGTTCACTACCGCGTTAGGCGAGGACTAGGCTCCGCTCTGGATGCTTTGCACGGGTTCACTGCCATGCTCTGCGAGGACCAGGATCCGCTCTGGACGTTTTCCACGGGGTCAAAGAGTGACATTATCCGCGTTCCACGTAACCAGGAATTTTGCACTAGATGCTTCACACGGGTTCACTGCCGCGTTAGGCGAGGAGTAGGCTCCGCTATGGATGCTTCGCACGGGTTCACTGCCATGCTCTGCGAGGACCAGGATCCGCTCTGGACATTTTCCACGGGGTCAAAGAGTGACATTATCCGCGTTCCACGTAACCAGGAATTTTACACTAGATGCTTCACACGGGTTCACTGCCGCGTTAGGCGAGGACTAGGCTCCGCTCTGGATGCTTTGCACGGGTTCACTGCCATGCTCTGCGAGGACCAGGATCCGCTCTGGACGTTTTCCACGGGGTCAAAGAGTGACATTATCCGCGTTCCACGTAACCAGGAATTTTGCACTAGATGCTTCACACGGGTTCACCGCCGCGTTAGGCGAGAACTAGGCTCCGCTCTGGATGCTTCGCACGGGTTCACTGCCATGCTCTGCGAGGACCAGGATCCGCTCTGGACGTTTTCCACGGGGTCAAAGAGTGACATTATCCGCATTCCACGTGACCAGGAATTTTGCACTAGATGCTTCACACGGGTTCACTGCCGCGTTAGGCGAGGACTAGGCTCCGCTCTGGATGCTTCGCACGGGTTCACTGCCATGCTCTGCGAGGACCAGGATCCGCTCTGGACGTTTTCCACGGGGTCAAAGAGTGACATTATCCGCGTTCCACGTGACCAGGAATTTTGCACTAGATGCTTCACACGGGTTCACTGCCGCGTTAGGCGAGGACTAGGCTCCGCTCTGGATGCTTCGCACGGGTTCACTGCCATGCTCTGCGAGGACCAGGATCCTCTCTGGACATTTTCCACGGGGTCAAAGAGTGACATTATCCGCGTTCCACGTGACCAGGAATTTTGCACTAGATGCTTCACACTGGTTCACTGCCGCGTTAGGCGAGGACTAGGCTCCGCTCTGGATGCTTCGCACGGGTTCACTGCCATGCTCTGCGAGGACCAGGATCCGCTCTGGACGTTTTCCACGGGGTCAAAGAGTGACATTATCCGCGTTCCACGTGACCAGGAATTTTGCACTAGATGCTTCACACGGGTTCACTGCCGCGTTAGGCGAGGACTAGGCTCCGCTCTGGATGCTTCGCACGGGTTCACTGCCATGCTCTGCGAGGACCAGGATCCGCTCTGGACGTTTTCCACGGGGTCAAAGAGTGACATTATCCGCGTTCCACGTGACCAGGAATTTTGCACTAGATGCTTCACACGGGTTCACTGCCGCGTTAGGCGAGGACTAGGCTCCGCTCTGGATGCTTCGCACGGGTTCACTGCCATGCTCTGCGAGGACCAGGATCCGCTCTGGACGTTTTCCATGGGGTCAAAGAGTGACATTATCCGCGTTCCACGTAACCAGGAATTTTATCGATTGTATCCGCATTTCACGGAATGGAGGTTTGACTCTTGGTGATGCGTATATCACCGATCCATGGAACTGGGGGTTGCCACTGTTCCATTTCGCTTGATGTTGTGTCTGCTGCGTCGAGATGATCTCCAGGTTATTTGTGAACCGTCGAGATTTGGCTTCCTCTCATGATGAAACCTGGGGGAGGAGTACGACTCCTTCTTTGTTTGCGCCCCTGGATTGTATACAGGGATTGATGTAGCATCACCTGTAGGGCAAAAAGGTTTCATTTTTCCATCATTTCTTTTATTCTTTCCGCGATGCTCTATCATTTCAGCTTTTTATATCGCGAAGGTCGCGATTGCCCAATCATTTCGGCTATTTTTTCGCGGTGCCCAATCATTTCGGCTATTTGTTTTATTTTTACTCGCTGCTTTTTATTGCGAGTTGCCCCATCATTTCGGCTATTTTTCATGCATACATTTTTACTTGCTGCTTTTTATTGCAAGTTGCCCCATCATTTCGGCTATTTCGTAGGCATGTGTGGCCTGCTAGCTTTTCCGCCGCAAGCTCGGATTTTGGACACCGATTTCGGCATCAGCATCGCTGCAACTGGGATGTTGCCAGGAGCGAATCATCATTTGCCATGAAAGAACTTGGGATTTGATACCCGTTTAGGCATCAGCATCGCTGCAACTGGAATATTTCCAGGAGCGAATCATCATTTGCCTCTGTCGATGTTGAACAAAGGTGGCTTAGCAAACAGGGTTAAGGTCCTGTCGACTAAGGCTTTTGACTTCATGAGCCGTAAGGGTCTCGCAAAGGTATTTCTCCCTACAAGTCGTGAGGATCTTGCAGGTGTATTTTCTCCTTAGGGATCGTGAGGATTCCTAAGTGTATGTTCCTCCGTAAGTCGTAAGGATCCTACAAGAGGGTTTTCTCCTTATGGGTCGAGGGGACTTACAAGGGTTGGACTTTGCTGGGGAAATGTTTATTCGCGCCCGTGGATTGTATACAAGGGTCAGTATTGAGCCTCTTGTAGGGCAATATCGAAGGTTGTGGAGGATTTGCTTAAGAACAGGTTCAGGCTTCTGTAACTTAAGACTTTCAAATCTCATGAGCCGTGGGGGTCCCATAAGAGAATTCTCCTTACGAGTCGTGAGGATCTCGTAAGTGTATTTTCTCCTTAGGAATCGTGGGGATCCCTAAGTGTGTTTCTCCTTTGTGAGTCGTAAGGATCTCACGCAGGTGGTTTCTCCTTACAAGGTCGAGAGGACCCTACAAGTGTCTTTTAACGAGGTTGTGCCCTTTCGGGTTTTCACAAACACTCGCCGGTAGTCCTACTGTTTTTACTCACGGAGCCCTTTCGGGTTTTCATCCGTGCCTATTTTGCTTATGGACATACCGTTTTTTTTTATTCTTTTTCACTTTTTATTTTATTTTATTTTATTTTATTTTATTTTCTTTTTTTTTTATCTCGTCAGCCTAAAGATGCTGCGGTAGTAGTTTTAGGGACGTTTCGGTCCGTTATTAGTTTAGGGACGTTTCGGTCCGTTGATAGTTTAAGGACGTTTCGGTCCGCCGTTAGTTTAAGGACGTTTCGGTCCGCCGTTAGTTTAAGGACGTTTCGGTCCGTCGTTAGTTTAAGGACGTTTCGGTCCGTTGATATGGGAAGGCCGGCTGCTGCTTGTAAAGTCTGAGCCTAGAAAGATAGTGAGCGGACATAGTCGTCGTCATCTATCATTGACCCCGGCTGCGGCTTATTAAGCGTAGTATTTCTTCAAGAAGCGGCCGTTTATTGGCCTGAAAGGCCTTTCACCGTGCATGTCCATGAGTAGGTAGGCTCCACCCTGGTAGACCTTGTCTATGACGTACGGGCCTTCGTAGTTTGGCTCAAATTTTCCTCGCTTGGCACGATTGGGGATCATAGGTCTTTTGACCACTAGTACAAGTTCGCCTTGGCGGAATGTCCTCGGCCTGGTCAATCTTTCGTATGAGCGCGTCATCTTTGCTTTGTAGGCTTCTAGATGTTGTTGCGCTATGAGCCGGGTTTCGTCGAGGGCATCAAGCTCCTCAAGCCGAAGGTGAGCATTTTCTTCGTTCGTCAGCTCGTGGTGGACTGCTACTCGTAGAGAGGGTAACTCTATCTCGAGGGGGAGCACTGCTTCCGTCCCAAACACCAACGCGTACGGCGTTGTGTTTGTGGCCGTCTTGAACGTAGTTCGATAAGCCCAAAGGGCTTCTTGCAGCCTTTCGTGCCAGTCTTTCTTATTCCTGGAAACGGTCTTTTTTATGATCTTCGTCAAGGTCTTATTGAAGGCCTCGGCTAGACCGTTAGCTCGTGGATTGTAAACCGAAGAATATCTCCAGTCTATATTGTGCTGCTGTGCGAAGCGGCTAATCTTATGGCTTCGGTAGGCCGGCCCATTATCGGAGATAATCCGCTGTGGGGTCCCAAACCGGTAGATGACACGCGTCTTGAAGAAATGGAGGATATTCTCCGTCTTCACTTTCCTCAGTGGTACTGCTTCTGCCCATTTGGAGAAGTAATCAGTTGTCGCCAGGATAAAACGGTGTCCCCGGGACGATGCTGGCTCAATGGGGCCGACTATGTCAGTCCCCCACATTTCGAATGGCCAGCTAGCTACCGTTGGGTGCAGTGGATTCGGATGTTGGTGGATGAAGTCTCCGTGAATCTGGCATGAGTGGCATTGCTTCGCATACTCGAGGCAGTCCTGGGTCATCGTGGGCCAATAGTAACCCATCCGTTTGATTTTTAACTTCATCTTTGGGCCTGCTTGGTGAGAACCGCAAGTCCGTCATGAACTTCCTGAATGACTCTTTCCGCTTCGTCAGGTCCTAAGCATCTCAGCCATAGGGAATCAAACGATCTCTTGTATAGAATATCGTTGACGAAAGCGAAGGATAGAGCTCGTTTCATGAGCTGATGTCTTGAGGACGCTTCTTTGGGCATTCGGTGGGACTTAAAGTAGTCTATGAAGACTTCCCTCCAGTCTTCGGCCTTCTCATGGTCTTTTATTTATAGGGTCGTCTGCTTAGTCGTTCCCTTTTCTTCGCATGATTCCGGAGATATTTCTACCGGGGCGAGCACTCGACGGCTTTGTACCACGATTCTGACGTCATCGAGGTTCTCGTCAGCCAGTCCTTTAGCAAGTTTAGCCAACGCGTCTGCTTTGCTGTTTTCCGCGCGCGGTATGTTCTCCAAAGTATAGGAGGGAATTTGGGTCAATAGTTGTTGCACCCTTTCGCCGTACTTCACCAACTCCGGCTTGCATGTTTGGTAGTCACCATTTACTTGACTAACGACCAGCTGAGAATCCCCGTATATAAGGAGGTCTTCAATTCCCATGTCGATGGCGATCTCGAGGCCTGCTATCAGAGCTTCGTATTCAGCTTCATTGTTTGTCCTCGGCTCTGTTAAGGAGAAGGCGAAGCGCATTATCCCTCCTTGTGGAGTTGTAAAGATGAGGCCTATCCCTGATTTGATCATTGGGATACCTTGTCTCTGCTTCTTTATGGAGGACGCTCCATCGAAATAGAGTTCCCATCGGATACTATTGCCGCCAATCGCATCAAATGCATGCTCGTCCGGCAAATCGCAGTTCAGAGGAGAATCGGCCGGTATCGGGTGTTCAGCGAGGAAATCGGCAATGGCCTGGCCTTTTACCGCCTTGAGAGGTTGATACGTTATCGAGAACTCCATCAAGAGCAGGGCCCATCTAGCGAGTCGTCCCGTCAATATGGCTTTTGACATCAAGTATTTAAGGGGGTCCACCTTCGAGATGAGACGGACTTCGTGTGCCAACGCATAGTGCCTGAGCTTTGTTATCGCGAAGATTAACGCCAAACAATGTTTTTCAACGGGAGAGTAGTTGCTTTCTGCCCCCAGCAGCACTCGACTTAAGTAGTAGAGTGCTCTTTCTTTCCCCTGATCGTTCTCTTGTGCCCATAATGCGCCCAAGGAACCTTCGAGGGCGGTCGTATAAAGAATGAGGGGCTTTCCCTTAACCGGAGCAGCCAACACCGGAGGGTTCTGCAGGTATTACTTGATCTCGTCTAGTGCACCTTGACATTTGTGGTCCCAAACGAATGGAGTTCCCTTTTTCATCAGGTGGCTGTAAGGACGGCATTTGCCCGAAAGATTAGCGATAAACCGCCAGATGTATGCGAGCTTCCCTTGGAGAGACCGCAACTGCTTGAGGGTTCTTGGCGGAGGCATTTCCATGATCGCCTTAATCTTTGACGGATCTATTTCAATACCTCGGTGTCGAACGATGAATCCCAGAAATTTGCCCGAGGAGACTCCGAACGCGCATTTGAGGGGATTCATTTTCAAATTATATTGCCGAAGGCGTCGAAATACAGTCTCCAGATGTTTTAAATGCTCTTCGTACGACATGCTCTTCACTACAAGGTCATCGATATAGCACTCGACGATGTCATGTATGAGATCGTCGAAGATCTTTGTCATGGCTCTTTGATAGGTAGCGCCAGCGTTCTTTAGGCCAAAGGGCATAACCCTGTAGCAGAATATACCCAAAGGGGTCCGGAAAGCGGTATGCTTCTGGTCTTCGGGATGCATCTTTATCTGATTGTATCCTGACGAACCATCCATAAAGGAGAAAACCTCGTGAGTGGACGTGTTATCTATCATTAGCTCGGTTACTGGTACTGGAAAATCATCCTTGGGACAGGCTTTATTGAGATCCCTGAAATCCACGCATATGCGTACCGTCCCATTCTTCTTCATTACCGGGACGATATTGGCGATCCAGTCGGGATATTGGACTTCTTGGATAAATCCAGAATCGATCAGCTTCTTGACTTCGGCGTTGATGCTCATCTCGAGCTCGAGTCGCATCCTCCTTGGCGCCTGCTTGACTGGCTTGATATTTGGGGATATTGCTAATTTATGCACAGCAATCTCCGGATCTAATCCTGGCATCTCGGAGTAGTTCCACGCGAAGCAGTCTTTATGCCGTAGAAGCACGTTCTTTAACGCAGCTATCCTTTCTTCGGATAGCAGCTCGCTGACAAAAGTCGGTCGCGGGTCGTCTGCCGATCCTAACTCAATCTTCTTGAGGTTATCTGCAGTAGTATGTATACCATCCTCCAGTTCTTTCGGAGCGGGCGGAAATTCTGAGATCACCTCATCGTTGCTGTTCTCAAAGCACCGGGAAAGGTCATCTACGTTCTCGGGCTCTTCTCCTAATATCGTAATCGTATAACAGGTGCGAACCCGCCCCCCGGACTGAGGTGGACCCGGTTCTGCTCTTGCGGCCTTGGGTTCATGCTTTTGTGGCAGCGTTACCCTCCAGCCGTCGGATAAAGCGAATCTGCCTTGTTGGTACTGGTCCTCGACCCAGTTCTTGAAGGTGAAGCAGTCTTCGGTAGGATGTCCTATGGTTTGGTGATAAGAGCAATAGCTCAGATGAGAAGCCTCGTTAGCTTGCTCAGGATGTCTAGACTCTGGAAGCGTGATCATTTGATGTTTTATAGCGAGCTTGAGTAACTTCTCCGTCTTGTCTCGGGGGAAGGAGTACGCTCGACTCATCTTCTTCATGAGGGATAAATCCGAGCCGTGCAACACCCGATCACGTAACCCTCTAATCCTGCGTCGTTGTTGTCGGCTCCTCTTTCCGCTTCTTGATTTATTTCCGTCTCTGCGTCGGGCCTTTCGTACAACGGATTGACGAGGATGAGCGTCTTTGTCTTTTGCAGCCTGTTGAAATAGACGTTGCGTCCTGGCCTTCTCGTAGATGGCCATTTCGCGGTTGTGGTCTTCCCGAGCTTTCTGACCCACTTTCCTGATAGGCTTGCCCATTCGTTCTTCAAACGACGGACCCGGCGCTTCAATCGCGGGGTCTAGTTTTGATGAGGGGTTGGCATCTCCCGACGAGGCGTCCTCTTCTTCATCAAAGGTATATATGGCGTAGCTACTGTGGGCCTGTTCCCGTTTTCCGGCTCTTGCGTATCCAAGCCCGAGTGTTTCCATCTTCCCGTTGGGCAATTTGCGTTGAGTCCCGGGGACATCCCAAATCCTGTTGTAGAACCGCGCCTGCCGAACGGTCTGTTCTAAGGGTACTCCTTGGCGCTTCAATAGCTTCTTTAATCCATTTGTATAGTATCTGGGCAGACGGATGGGTTGGAGCCTGTCAAGTGTAGCATCCGCGCCATGCCAGATCTCTTTCTCTATTTTCGACTCTGAGGATCGGTAGAATAGGATCACCTTCTCACCCTTTCGCCTGGGAGGGACGTAGAATGTTTGCAGGTCCTGCACATTGTAAGCTTGAAGTGTGTCGAGATCCTTGTAGTGTTCTCGTGGCACCATGGTGATTTGCAAACTCTGATCATCGCCGGGGGGTGCTTGTATTGACAACCGATTGGAGAACACAGCATTCACTTCATCTTCTGAATCACTTCCGAAGACCAACACGGGGGCGGGCGTCCCCAGGTTGTTGCGTTGAGATGGCCCTGCATAAACTATCTCTTCTTCTTCTTCGGTATCGCTCCCGAAAATAGGGATGGCGGCGGCGGTTTTGTTCTCCGGATTGCGACACCTTTCCGTATCCTCGAAATCTGGCAAAAAGTACTTCGCATCTTCGTATTTGCGGACTTCGTTCACGGAAAATGGGTTTAACTCACCTGTTACGGTATACTCGAAACCATCCTTAAAGTACTTCATACACTGATGTTGTGTAGAAGGGATGATATTATACTCGTGCAGCCAAGGACGGCCGAGCAAGGCGTTGTAGCAGGTCTTGGCGTCAATGACATGGAATTTGATGTCTGTGACGAGAAGTCCAAAGCGTAATGTTAGTATCACAGATCCGAGAGTCCGTGACGATTGTGAATCGAAACCGGAGATAGTAATTTTGTCACGAGCGAGGTGTTGCACACTCATGCAGATTTCCTTCAACACCCGAACATTAAGGAGGTTGACGGAGGATCCATTATCCACCAGGATCTTGCCTATCTTGATATCATGGCAGTATCCGGAGACATATAAGGGACGGTTGTGGTCGCATGTCCCGAGAAGGAGGTCTTCATCACCGAAAGTGATGTCGGCTGTATGCACTTCCTCCAGTTCATCCTTCATCTTTTCAGTGGCGAGGAAGGCTTGGAATTGCTCAGGTTCTTGTAACGCCTTAATTAGCGAGTCTCGCGCTTCTTTTGATAATAGGAGGGCATCGAGAATGCTAAGCTGAGAAGGCAGCTTCCTTAGGTGCGCGAGGATGTTATAGTCCACTTTACTCTTCCTAGGAGGGTCTTTGGTAGCCAGCTCTTTCGTGATTTGGTCATCTAACGTGATATCTTCAGTGACATTTTCTTTTCCCTTATCCTTTCTATTTGCGGGTCCAAGATTCTTCTCTGGGAGCGTGCGATTGCGCAGCTGAATGTTCTCGCAGGCTTCCGATTTCTCCTCTTTCCCTAAAGCGGATTCTTTAAAGAGAGGGCCTAGAGCCATTTCTTCGTCAGAGTCGCTCCCAAAGGTGAGAACTTGTGACCCCCCGGCGTTAACCATGTAACAGTTGCCAGTAGTTCTGTTGTGCCCATCGACGGTACTTCTTCGCTCTCGGCGGATCTTGCGTTTCATGCGCTTAAAATGTTGCCAACGAGCGACATATCCTTGCCACCATATCTTAAAGGCGTCGCACTCCTCCGTGGGGTGTGAGATTTTCCGGTGATATGCGCAATAGTCAGGGTGCCTCTCCACCCCATCGTGTGTGTTTCCTTCCGAGGGTGGTAGCTTCATTCCCATTGACATGGCTTTGGCGAACCTTTTCCTCGTCTTGAATATCTTCTTGTCTACTTCGGATGCCTTTCGCTCTGGCAGGGGTAGTTCAACTCTTTCGTTTAGTTGCCCGCGTTTGGCTCCTTCCGATGTGGCCATCTCACGCTCCTGGTCCGCTTTACATTTTAGACGAATCTCGTCTAGAAAAGCGTCGATCATTTCGTCTGTTGGCCATGCACGCTCTGGTACAGGCTCTGCCTCCAGCTTTTTAGTGCCAGGAGTTTTCCCATCATCGGTAAACGAGTGGGAGATCATGCTACAACTCGCCACATATCCCTCGGATTCATTCGACGAGCTTTCTCCATCATCTTCCTCTTGAAAGATGTGGTTGAGGAACTCTTGCAGTGTGACAGGAGTTCGCGCCTTCTGATTGTAATCTTCCAGTGCGTCGATTTGCTTCTGCAAGTTCGTGTGCTCTTTTCCAGGCTTCACGGACTTCTTGGATTTCTTCTTCTTTTTCTTCGAAGATTTTGACGATTGGGCGTGAGTATCTGGGCTCTTATCGTGAGTCTTTGTAGTCGGGCGGCGCCTTAGCATCCCTTCGATAATCTGAGGTTCAAGAGGGTCCTTCCATTCGATCGCAGGGCACGCATGAAGGTCTCTCAGCATTCTTTTGGTTTTAGTTGATAGCACGACCTCCCATGGAGCTTCTTCAATAAAAGAACATGTTGCCCCCGGTGTATCCGCTTTCCTAGGAGCATGCGGCTGTGGTGGGTTTACCTTCCACTTTTCGGACAGTACGAACTTCCCCTGGAGGTACTGATCTTCAATCCATCCTTTGAAGACGAAGCAATCTTCGATCGGATGACTTACCGTTTGATGGTAAGGGCAATAATTAGGGTTATTCACTTCCGTGGGTTGCGGCGGTCGCCTTGGATTTGGCAGGTTTATAAGTCTGTTGCGTATTGCCAGCTCGAATAACCGTTTCGTCTTGTCCCGTGGGAACGAGTAGGGACGCTTCATCTTCTCATTATAATACCGACGTCTTTCCTCCAGTTGATCTGCCGGTTTCGGGGCGTTAGGTTGCTGTTGGGCATTTGCAACAAAGGTTGCCCTTCCTTTACCCTTGTCATTCCGAGGTTCCGACTTCGGGGGAGGTGGTCTATGACCCATCTGGTCCATCTGAGCCAACTTGTCGATCAAAGCCTGGAATGTGGTTGGCTTAAAGAACATCATAAACTGGGAGATAGTTGCGTGAGGGTCTAGAGTTCCTACGAACATGCCCACCGCAGGTGCTTCCTCGATGCGTTGCTCACATCTCGACCACAAGTTCCGCCAGCGTATAGCGTACTGGACCCAGGTTTCGCCCGGTTTTACCCTGGCGTTAATAAGTGCAGTTATTGGAGTGCGTTCGCTGGCACTTGCGAATCGCTGAGTAAACAACAGCTCCATTTCAGCGAACGTTTTGATAGAATCGTTCGGGAGTTCCGAATACCATTCGAACGCTGTTTCTGATAAGCTGCCCACGAACTGGCGGAGCAACAGTTTATCATCACCGCCGGTGTTACCGCAGAGGGCCCGGAACTGGGCGACATGTTGATGGGGATTGCCGGTCCCCTTATACACGTGGAATTTTGGTATCGTGTAGCCTTGCGGGTATTTGATTTGGTCGTACAAGCTCGGATACGGCCGCCCCGTTTTCACGACTTGACCAGCTGCCTCAGTCGCGTGATGAACCCGGATTTGCTGGGCTATGTAGTCAGCCAATTCAGCCTTAGAGATTGCCTCCTCCTTGGCCGTTGAGAGGGTCGGCGGTGGATTTGACGTTTCTCCTCGGTCGTCTTCAAGAACGATTGGGGGATCCTCGGCGGGTAAGTCCTGCTGGATCATCATTCCTATCACATCTTGGAAGAGAAGGCCCATCCGTTGTATGTTGGCCGCTTGTTCAGCAGCCTCTTTGTCCCTTTTCTCCAGTGTCCGGCGAAGGAATTCAGCGTCGGTTTCTTCTTCTCGGCGTGCGTCTGAGGACGTTTCCAGATTTTCTTTTGGCCCGGTGAGCGCGGCCATAGCATTCATCATTTCTTGAAGCTTTTGTTGCTGCTCCTGGGCCTTCGTCACGGATCGGGTTAGCGGTCGGTGGCCCGTAGAAGTGCGGCTTTCCTCCTTTCCAGAGGCCATGTAAACAGTGTGCACCACCATGCCCCCAGACTTGGGGCGCCTGGGCTCGGTGCTTTTAGCCGTCGTTGCATGCTGGGGGGTCTTCTCTGGCCTCCTCCTTTTATGAGCCACGGAGGTTGAGGGGGCCGTTGAGGTGGGCGTCCAGACAGCCCTTTGGGGTTTAGCCTGGTGACACGCTTCCGGTTGGATTTTCGGCTTCTTGTGCTGGCGGGAGAAGTTTGGATCGATGATCGAGTCCCGGGCCTGCCGCCAAACCTTATAGATTTTGGAAGACAGCCGTTGAGGAGATCGGGACTGTTCTGATTTTATTTCCACAACCTTTTTTAATAGGGGAGGAGACCTCTTCAGCACTGCAGTAGGAGAATTCCTTCGCACCTTGTTTAGCATTTCGAAGCTGTTCCTAGTTGGAACAGCAGCATTAACTTCTGCCACCGGGGCCGATGGAGTCAACCCGGAGGGGGAATTGCCCCCAGCCTTCCTTACTCGGCGCCAATGGCGACGTCGAGCGTGTCGAGCGGACGGTGTAGGGTCAGCGGTAAGAATGGTTTCGTCTTGCCCCCTGTCTGGGTGGGGGTCGTTGTTGGTGTTAACCTGTAAGACTGACGTCCTTTGGGCAGCAGGAGCGGGAGCCGTCAATCTTGTAAAGACCGACCTTTTGGCCGGAGAAGCCGCCTTGACGATTTCGGGAGCAGGAGCAGCCACTTTCTTAGAAGCAGCCTTCTCTGAGATTGTAGGCCCCATGATGGGTTTGCAGGATTTCTGGCCCAATCTAGAGAAGACCGAGGCGTTGACGTTGGGCGACTCGTTGAGAGGAGCCGCGACAGGGGTAAGACGATCAAAGACCGACTTCTTAAGAGCTTCCGTTGTCAGTACTGGAGCGGTGAAGTTTGTCGGCGGGAGCATGGTCCCAAAGAACAATCCTGTGGTGGCGCGAGTGACCTGTTCCACGGGCATTGTGAATAGCGAAGCAGCTTGGGGTCCGTAGGCTATACCTCCTGGCGAGGCAGAGCGTTGGTTGCAATTGCAGTTTGAGCAGTTGGAGAATTTCACGGAAGTAGAAGCCATCGATCCTTTGCTTTCTGCAATAAGCAAGATGCCAATTCTTAGTATCTTGAAACCCAAGGGCAACCATTAGCGAACCGCGATTGGTTCGCGAGTCACGACACACGAAGTGTGGAGTGGAAAGAGGAAAAGGTCCCACCGGGCATACCAGAATCTGTTCCCCTCCGAACGACGGCGCACAGGACTGCGATGTCTTGGCGCTGAGACTCGGGGCAGATGCTAATTGGTGCTATCCGTCCACCTCTCCGAAGATGCCAAGTTGAATTATGGCACCGTGTATCGGAGGTTTAGACGGATGCGTCCGATGTAGCAGACTTCGTCAGATTCCCCCTCGTTTGAGGGGTTTTTGATTGTGGGGACGCTCTTCCCTGTAGGCGCAAGCCCCTGCAGTTAATTACGCTACCGCATTGCGGTAACAACTTTCTCCTTCTCCAGATGGTCACTTCATGTCGTGAGTGTTTGTTTTGTTGCCCGTGGATTGTTTACGGAGACTGAATTATGTCGTCGCCCGTAGGGCGTGGACTAGTCCAAATCCGTATTATCTTAGATTTGGGTTTGGGGGTTTGGTTTGAGGATACGTCAGCCGTACTCGAGGCTAAGATCAACTCAAACGTTTGTTAAGGATACGTTAGTCTAGTTTGAGACTAAGATCGACTTAACGGGATCGTTTAGATCCGACAAAAGAGCGTTTAAGGGGCTCCATTGTTCCAGTTTAGGGACATAGTGGTCCATTAAATGTATGGCCGTCGGGACCCATCACCTCTCTGACGACGTTGAAGGATTACAATGACGGATGTCAGAGGAGTTCAGAGATGTACCCTCAAGCCAGAGTCAATTGGGGGGATTCATAGTCCAGTCTGTTTGAAGGTTTAAGGATACGTTAGCCTTCTTCGAGGCTAAGATCAACTTAAACGGGATCGTTTAGATCCGGCAAAAGAGCATTTGGGGGCTCCATTGTTCTAGTTTAAAGACATTGCGGTCCATGGGTAGTTTAAGGACATTGCGGTCCATGGGTAGTTTAAAGACATTGCGGTCCAGGTTAAGGACGTCGTAGTCCATGGGCTTAAGGACCCCACAGTCCATTGTTAGTTTTAAGACATCTCGGTCAAGGTTAAGGACGTCGTAGTCCATAGGCTTAAGGACCCCACAGTCCATTATGTGCTCTGGATGCTTCACACGGGTTCACTGCCGTGCTCTGCGAGGACCAGGCTCCGCTCTGGACGCTTTCCACGGGGTCAAAGAGTGACATTATCCGCGTTCCACGTAACCAGGAATTTGCATTAAACACGGGTTTAAGGACCCCGCAGTCCGTATCAATGTGTGGTCGTCGGGACCCGTCACCTCTTTGAAGACATTGAGGGATTACAATGCCAAGTATCAAAGGAGTGAAGAGATGTACCCTAGAACCGGAGCTGATTAAATAGTCCTTGGACCAATTTGGGATCAAGACGAATTAATTATGTTATGAGTCCATTGGCCCAGTTAATCACAAATTGAGGACTTATGGCCATCTTGGGCTAAGTCCAATCAGGAGAGGCTTTGCCTCCATCCATTTAGTCAATTGGGCCGAAGCCTAGTGTTAAACACTACAGAGCTTTTCAAATTAGTGTTAAACACTAAAACAGATCAGTGTTGAACACTGCAGACAAAGCTTTTTAATTAGTGTTGAACACTAAGGCCCAACAGTGTTTTAACACTGGGTTCGAGAGTTTCAATTTAGTGTTAAACACTAAGGCAAGAGGGGTCACGTGGCAGCACGTGAGAGCGCCCTCCCTTCATTTATTCTGCTGAGATTATCGCATCTTTCAGAGCATCACGTGCCATCACGTGATGGGCATTCGAATGCCTATGTATTAGAGCTTCTGCCGAGGGTCACGTGGGTCACGTGGGGTGCTGCCTCAAAGGGGCTTTCTGTAGATCTCTTGGGGGGTCACGTGATGACACGTGACCCTGCCTCTAGGTATTTTGTTTAGAGGCTTTGTTAATCTTTTTTCAGGAATTAAATTCCTCGAGCTGTAAATTTCGGAGGAATTAAATTCCTACTTCCTTTCGAAGACTTATATTCTGGGATAGAGTTTAACTCTGAATTTTCTGTAGGAATTAAATTTCTCATATATGTGAAGAACCAAATAGGGTTGAACCCTAACAAAGCTTTTTTAAAGAGTTTAAACTTCCATCCTCTGTTAAATTATGATTAAGGGAATTAAATTCCCGCTGCTGCAACAGAACTAGGTTCTTAATTAGGGTTAAACCCTGTTTCTTTTTAATCTGAAGGAATTAAATTCCCATGATACAGGGGCAAGCCCTAATTTTATTTTAAATGAATTAAATTCCTATAGTTCTGTGAGAATTAAATTCTCGTGCTTGCATTCCTTCTCTATGTTTTGGATCTGCATGGCAGGATCTCAACCCATTGAGAATTAAATTCTCAACCTTAAGGGGAGATGTGCACTTTGCAGATCCTCTATCAAAGAGAGAAGAAATATGTTCTTCTGTTTTTACATTATCAGAGTTAAACTCTGTTGAGAATTAAATTCTCTTTTTCTTTCAAGGAGCTTTTCCCTTTCTTATCTAGGGTTTTTGCAGAAGATCCAAGTTCTCCAAGTATCGAAGCTCTCTTTTTTTTTCTTTTTTCTTCTCTGCGTATGTATATATATATCTCTGTGTCTCTTGGCTCCTATTTATAGGAGAAGCAGCCGAATCAATCAGTTTTTTGACGAATCTTCATTAAGAGATTTGATTTGCACCCATCATCTGTTTTGGACCTTTGGATTATTAGGTGAATTTTATTCACCATTGGATTTCAAATCCAGGGGTTCCCCTTTATTATTTCGGTTAGATTTAAAAGGGAAATCTTTCCAAACCCGAGATTTTCCCATAGATAGATGATATTTCATCACCTCTGAATCTTTAATTCGATCGGTTCCAGATAGCCGCTTTCCTTTGGAAAGATTTGATTCTCCTTCAGAATTTAATTCTGTTTGACAAAATGGGCTTTGAAAGCCGGTCACGTGTGACCACGTGACTCATGGTCACGTGTGGGCACGTGACCCCCTTTGGAATGAGCCTTTTCCTTTCTTTTGCGCTCTGTCTTCTTATTGCTGCTTAAACGTCACGTGCTGCCACGTGACCCCTGGTCACGTGTGAGCACGTGACCCTTGTTTGAACTCTCTCTTTCCTTGGTTCAACTGGAGAACGAGTCTGCTGTCTTGAACGTCACGTGGCAACACGTGACCCTGGTCACGTGGAAGCACGTGACCTCTTCTGAAGCCTTTTCCTTGACTTGATCAGGGAACTGGTGTGCCTTTTGACGCTTGCATTTAAATGTCACGTGTCGCCACGTGACCCGGGTCACGTGGGAGCACGTGACTCTTTCTGAAACCCCCTTTTCTTCAGCGTAGTCAGGAAACTGAACTTGCCCTGATGATGTTTTTAGGTGTCACGTGCCAACACGTGACCGCTAGTCACGTGTAAGCACGTGACCCTCTTCTGAAGCTTTTCCCAGGAGCTTTCCTGATTTTAAATCAGGAAACAGTGGGGATTTCATTACCCTTCCTAGGCCCCGAAAATCACCAAACTTGCATCCGCATTGACCCACATTAACTAAAAGAAATCTAGAGAAGACTCTAAGGACTGTCGCGCTCAATTAGGACAAGAGAAGGCCGTGGGTAATTCATTGCTTATCCGCGTTTTCTTGTGGTGCCTAAGGCGAGTGTGTCTAAGGCTAATGGTTTTTAATTAGGCCCACTACTTACGTAGTGGAGTACCTTCCCACTTACCTGGCACTTATCCGGCCACAGGGGGACAAAGAGGCAGTGGAGGATTCTATCCTGCGACTTGTCTTTTGGCAGTTAGGAGCGGTCTAGAGCCGGACCTAGGTGACCACTAGATTCTAGGGTTGTGTGCTGCATTTGTTTTGTCGCATCATTTTTTCAAAAATCCGTCCCTTTTTCAAAAGCAAACACCGCATTCATTACCCCAAATTATAAGCCAACGCTGCCACTTGTACTAACCCTTTTTAGTACAAGATAGGCTGGACACGGGATTCTAGTGCCCGTTTAGTCCGCGTATCCCTTATCGACTCCGAAGTCGATATTTCTCCATTTACCTTTTCTTTACCTACTACCACACCCACATCGATGGATTCGAATCCATCGAACTTCTTTAACCCTAATCTGCCGCCGTCCGTTGGTGCGCAGAATCCACCCCGCATTTCTATCCAGGAGAGATGCTATCCACATAGAGGTCCTCTTTCGACCTGCTTATCCACACCACCAGCCAATGGGGATAACTTTGAAATCAAGCCCCAGTATATCAATCTTTTATCCAAATACCACGGACTCGAGACTGAGGACGCTTACGTTTTCATTACCAAATTTGAAAACGTATGCGCAATGATGGGTACGTCACAACTGTCAGTGGATGCGATGCGTCTACGACTTCTTCCATTTACATTGTGCGATATAGCTGAGAAGTGGCTATATAACACTACCGCACATTCTATTACGAATTGGGAAGAATTCGTCGCTGCATTCCTTAAGAAATTCTACCCTCACCAAAAGATAGCTCGAATCCGTAGCGAACTGAACCAATTTGCCCAGCTCCCTGCTGAACCATTCTCTAAATACTTTGAACGTTTCAAGGATCTATTGGTTCAATGTCCTCATCACGGCATCCCGAGATGGGAGCTTTGCCGAATCATATATGAGGGCAATAACCCTAGCACTAAACAGAGCCTTGAAAACATGTGTCAAGGTACATTTATGACTAAGGATGATGGGGAAGCTTGGCGATACTTAGAAGAGTTCGCTGAAAAATCACTACAGTGGGAAAGTGGAACCCAACCATTGAATAGGGGTGGCGTACACCAAATAGATGTGTCCATAGGTGTTCGAGCTGAAATGGCAGCAATGCAAAAGAAGCTTGACGCTATGGAACACAAATTTGCAGCAGCCTCCCTAAACCCAGTGTCACTCCCCAAAACTGTTTGTGGGTGCTGTTCTGATCCGTCACATTTAACGGAAGAATGTCCATTAAACTCTGCGTTTCAAGGTCACGAGCATTCTAATGCCGCATTTCAAAGACCTCGAAACGATCCATATTCTTCCACGTACAATCAGGGTTGGAGGAATCACCCGAATTTTGCTTGGAACCAAAACCAATCTCAAAACACGGTTCCAAACACGAATCAATTTCAAAGGGTTCTTCCTCCACCACAACAGCAACCCCTTCAACTCACTCAGCACCCCTATCAGTCACAAAATTTCCAAAACCAGGGCAACAATCCTGCACAGTCTAATCCTATGCAGTTGTCCTGTGCTGACGATTTCTCTCAATTCACTCAAACCATGAAATCACTTTTATCAAATTTCATGGACGTTTCAACTGAGGTTAGATCTTCCGTCAGTGAGATAAAGAAAAACTCAGCGTCACAAGCTGAGAGTATCAGAACGATGGAAGCTGAAATCGCATGCCTAAAAGCCGAAATGAGTGCGAGAGAAAAAGGGAAACTTCCCTCTCAACCCCTACAGAATCCTGGGCATTACAATGTAAATGCCATTACAACGTTGAGATCGGGAAGAGTGCTGAATAATAATGTCGGGGAAGATATTGATAATACTGAAAATCATATCAACACCCCGGCTGAGACCTTTCCACACACACACACTTCTCCTTCTGATCCTTCTTCTTCTACCAAACCACCTTCTAGCGAGCCTATTCTCCATTTCCCATTAGGCTCAACACCTTCACCCAACCCTTATAGTTCTCCACAGACGGTCCCCACACCTCTTTTGGGACCGCGTCTACCCCCTTTTCCTTCTCCTATGATGGACCTTGCACTTATTGCGAAAGCTCCTTACCCGAACCGGTTAAGGGCAAACAGAACGAGTCCTCATATGGAGAAAATTATAGAAATGTTCAAACAGGTTAACATCAATATCCCTCTCCTAGATGCGATTCAACAAGTCCACGCTTATGCGAAAATTCTTAAGGACTTGTGCACTAGGAAGAGGAAGACTCAAGTGCCGAAGAAGGTCTTTATGTCTAATAATATCAGCACTGCTTTTATTCCCCAGCTTCCAAAGAAAAGAAAGGACCCAGGATGTCCTACAATATCGATTTCGATTGGGGGTAAAAACATAAATCGTACTCTTTTAGACCTTGGCGCAAGTGTTAACCTGCTCCCTTATTCTGTCTATGAGCAATTAGGGATTGGAGAGCTGAAACCTGCTCATTGCACTCTCCAGATGGCAGACCGATCTATCACCAAACCAAGGGGTGAATTAGAGGATGTGTTGATAAAGGTCGGGGAATTTGTTTTCCCTGTAGACTTCATTGTGCTCGACACACATCCTGTAGCAAACCCCCGGGGCCAAATTCCGGTGATTTTGGGTCGTCCTTTCCTTGCCACTTCCAACGCTGTTATAAACTGTAGAAACGGTTCAATGAACTTATCATTTGGAAATATGACCATTGAACTAAATATCTACAAAGTTGGAAGTCAGCCATCAGAACCCTCTGCTCATATTTTAGATGTGTGCTCTGTCCATGAGATCGCTCCCGATAGTTGTGGAGCCGAGGAACTTTGCTTTACTGATCTCGATAGCACATCTCTGTTTGACTTTGCACAAGATCTTAGTGAGGACACTTTACCTACACTTGAGTCCTGCACTTCTGACTTTTCTCCACCCGAGTCTGTATCTTTCACAGGCTATGAGCTTCTTTGTAAATCCAAAAATCAATCTGTGACCCTTCCTTCTATCATTTCTCCGCCTGAATTAGATCTCAAGGTTTTACCTTCTCACCTTAAATATGCATATCTTGGTGAGAACGAGTCATTACCGGTTATCATATCCGCTTCTCTTGCATCAGAGCAAGAAAATGCACTTTTATCGGTATTGAGATCTAACAAAGAGGCGTTTGGTTGGAGTATGGCGGACATCAAAGGGATTAGTCCCTTGATAGTTGAACATCATATACATGTGATGGATGATGCCAGACCGACCCGAGAACCACAGAGACGGTTGAATCCCGTCATGAAGGAAGCTGTCATGAAAGAGATCGTCAAATGCTTAGATAATGGTATTATATACCCCATCTCCGATAGCCAGTGGGTGAGTCCTATACATGTCGTTCCTAAGAAATCCGGCATCACGTTATCACAAATGAGGCAAATGAGTTGATTCAGACACGCGCCCAAACTGGGTGGCGTGTATGCATCGATTATAGAAAACTCAACGCTGCCACAAGGAATGACCATTTTCCTCTACCATTTATTGATCAAATGCTGGAACGCTTAGCGGGACGAGAGTACTATTGTTTTATGGACGGATACTCAGGCTACAATCAGGTCCCCATCGCCAAAAAGGATCAAGATAAAACCACTTTTACTTGTCCTTTTAGTACCTTTGCTTACAGTCGCATGCCCTTTGGGTTATGCAATGCTCCCGCTACTTTTCAGCGGTGTATGATGGGCATATTCTCTGATATGGTAGAGAATTTTTTTGGAGATCTTTATGGACGATTTCTCGATTTTTGGAGACTCTTTTTCAGATTGCCTAGCAAATCTTGACGCTGTTCTTACTCGTTGTAAAGAGAAGAACTTGACTTTAAACTGGGAAAAATGCCATTTTATGGTCCAAGAAGGAATAGTCCTTGGACATGTCATTTCACAGAAAGGCATTGAGATTGACAGAGCTAAGATAGATGTCATTCAAAACCTCCCTCATCCCAAAAGCGTCAAAGATATTCGCTCTTTCCTTGGCCATGCGGGCTTTTATAGGAGATTCATTAAGGATTTTAGCAAAATTGCTAGACCTTTAACACTACTCCTGGCCAAGGATACGATCTTCCATTTTGACTCGGATTACGAGACTGCTTTCGACTCACTTAAGCACTCACTCACTTCAGCCCCCGTTTTATCATCACCAAACTGGGACTACCCCTTTGAGCTGATGTGTGACGCATCTGATTTTGCAGTAGGTGCAGTCCTAGGACAGCACATTGAAAAGATGCCACACGTGATTTACTATGCTAGTAAGACCCTGAATGATGCTCAAATCAATTATACAACCACAGAGAAAGAACTTTTAGCGGTTGTATTTGCATTAGAAAAGTTCAGGCCTTACTTAATCGGCTCACCTATAGTTGTGTATACTGACCATTCCGCCTTAAAACATCTTCTGGCGAAGAAAGATGCAAAAGGTCGACTAATACGTTGGATCCTTCTGTTACAAGAATTCGATCTTATTATCAAAGATAAGAAAGGATGTGAAAACGTAGTAGCTGACCACCTTTCACGCATCATTTCTTCCCCTGTGACCCTGCCGATCAATGACTCGTTCCCTGACGAACAACTCTTGAGCGTATCCACTGAACCATGGTTCAGGGATATTGTAAACTATCATGCCACGGGACTAATACCGAGCGAATGGTCAAAACAGGACAAATACCGTTTTCTATCCCAAGTAAAACACTTTTACTGGGACGAGCCCTATTTGTTTAAATATTGTCCTGATCAGATCATTCGCCGGTGCGTCCCAAATGAAGAGTTCAAGAGTGTTCTTTCTTTTTGTCATGATCAGGCCTGTGGGGGTCACTTTGGTCCTAGAAAGACAGCGGAAAAGGTTTTGCAATGTGGATTTTATTGGCCGACCTTATTCAAGGACGCATTTGAGTATTGCAAAACCTGTACACAATGTCAGTATATGGGTAGAATATCCCAGAGGAATGAAATGCCTCAGCAACCCATTCTGGTTGTTGAAATGTTCGATGTTTGGGGCATAGATTTTATGGGTCCTTTTCCCAACTCCTTTGGGAATTTGTACATTTTGCTGGCGGTTGATTATATCTCCAAATGGGTAGAAGCCATTCCATGTCGCACTAATGACAAGAAAGTTGTCATTAAGTTCTGGAAAGAGAATATCTTCTCGCGATTTGGACACCCACGCGCTATCATTAGCGATAATGGGACACACTTCTACAACAGATCTTTCGAGACTCTGATGCGAAAATACTCAATCAACCACCGACTTTCTACACCCTATCACCCCCAAACAAGCGGGCAGGCTGAAATCTCAAACAGAAAAATCAAACTTATCCTGGAGAAAACTGTTGCTAAAAATAGAAAAGACTGGTCGACCAAACTGACGGATGCTCTTTGGGCATTCAGGACTGCATATAAGACCGACCTAGGAATGTCTCCATATAGGATAGTGTTTGGTAAAGCATGTTATTTACCTGTCGAGATAGAGCATAAAGCATTGTGGGCTATAAAAGAAATAAATTTTGATTTAAACCTTGCTTGCAACTTTCGGAAGCTGCAACTTAACGAGCTAAGCGAACTCCGCGATGAAGCTTATGATAATGCTGTAATCACAAAAAATAGGACTAAGGTTTTTCACGATAAAAACATTTTGAGGAAAACATTTTTACCTGGTCAACAAGTCCTTCTTTATGATTCATGATTACACCTTCACGCGGGTAAGCTCCGATCTCGATGGAAGGGACCTTTTGTTGTGCGGTCTGTATACCCGCACGGGGCGGTAGAAGTTGAAAATGTTAAAAACGGCACATTTTTCAAAGTAAATGGACATAGACTTAAGCTGTATTTTTCCACTGACCCCACGGAGGAGCTCTTGTTCTTACAAGAGCCAGTTTATTTAGATTAAAATTTATCCGTCTCACCTTCATGTCCAGTATATCACTGCATCATATTTTTTGAATGAAGGTGAGTGAAAGATAAGTTTGGGGGAAGTTCTTCACTTATATATTTTGCCCCTACTAATAATCCCTCTCAGACTTACAGGTTTTGTAGATATAGCTGTCGGCAACAGTGAGGACACTGTTGAAAACAAGTTTGGGGGAGGTTTGTGCTTATTTTTGCATCATTTGCATATCATCTGCATAAGCACAAAATATTTCTTCTAAAAATCTATAAAAATTGAAAATTTTTCAAAATCCATAAAAATTTAAAAAAAATTTCAAATATAATTTTTTTTTTAATATTTACACTTTTTGTATATAAATAAGATAATGAAAGTTTAGATAGTGAAAAATTACATCCATGAGATTGGAAAAATTTTAGAAAACTAAGAAAATTAGAAGTTTTCTTATACGAACTAGTAATAAGTAGTTATGAGCCGTTGTCCCAAGGGTTAGTAAGATGAAGGACGTCACTAATCTGAGGATAAAAATAAGTCTGAAAAATAGTTTCTATTCTGGAAGCCAAACATTTTGAACGTTGCTACCCTGCTATTCGCACTTACACACGTCTTGAAGCCTGGGATAGTAGAGGATACCTTGAAATGCTCTTGTCTTAAAGCCAAAAGTCTGAAGGAAGTAAAAAAAAAATGAATAAAGAAAATATAAAGTGGTGAGAAAAATGAACACTGGTTTTGTTATCACCGAGGGCAATAAAAATGTATAGCGAGGGATCTTCTTCACCTAGTGCCCTAAGGCCAACTGGTCTGGGAGTCACTGCTATGCCTGAGGTGGTGCAAAACGAGGAAAATACACCAAGTAAGCAAGCACAGAAGTAATCGGTCGGTTAGTACCTCAAGAAGTATTAACGGTCGCATGAAAGTGTGTGAGCAATCTCATCTAAATATTCATTAATTAAAAAGTACTGAGGCTGATGGGCAAGAGTATGATAGCTTGAATTGAATTCTCCGGGTGTAGGGATGTCCTTTACACACACGCAGGGTTATATGATCGATGTTTGGAAGAAAGATAGGAATGAAGAGTAAGACGATGTTTTATTGAGGGAGGACATGATTTCTGACATCTTTTCATGACCATTAAGATAGGGCTCATGACAGCCGAAAAGCTAGCTTAGTTGGAAACCCTAATTTTCAAGGCTTTTCTTTTACAATTCTTGTCTTTAAATGTAATATTCATGATCTTTCTTTTATTATTGGATTCTGTGGGTGCAATCCGCTGAAAACCCTCAGGAGACAACACTCCTCCTACTAGGGACACCTAGAGGTTTAAAGGCTTGTTGCACGTGCTCAGTGCAATCGTGTTGCCTACGAAAGTGTGCTAGTTAGTTTTTCTCTTTCTTTATTTTCTCCTTCTCTTTTTAATAAAACATTCGCTCGAGACGATCGAAATTAAGTTTGGGGGTATTTGATCAGTCGAAAATAATGTATTTTTAACACGGCAATTTCCTTATCATTTGCACTCATTTAGAAGTGTTCGATGTTCATATTTCACATATTAGCAAATAAGTCATAAAATATCAGATTGCATGTGTTAGACTTTTAAACCGGTACTTTAAGGGAAATTGACCGCATTTCATGGCATCGCATCATCTCTGTATTTGCGCAACACTTGTATCGAGATTTGTGCAGGAAATTGCAGGAGCAAAGCCAAAATAGCTGATCAAAAATACGCCAACTCAATGATTTCAGATCTGATAGCAATCCAAAAGGAAATATAAAAATCAACATATCAAATAAAGGCCCACAATTCAGCCCAAAACAGCACAAGAAATTCCAAGCCATGAAGCCCCAAAAGAGCCGCGGAACCGCGGCGGGAGCCGGCTTGCGCCGCGGTTCCGCGGCAGTTTAGTCAGATCATCATGCCATTTTTAGTGCGTTATTCTTATCTCAGTGGCCACAGCTCAGAATGATATGTCAAATTCCAGAATTCTCTCGAAGCTTCTACCAGATCAGCAAAGATCATTAAGTAAGGCTAATCTTAATTAAGCTCCTAACAAACTACTTCTAGAAGCTCCCTCCTAACTAATCACATCTAGAAGCTTCTCCTCTAACTAACTTTTGGAGGGAAATTCAAATTTCTTCAACAAACTTTTGGAGGGAAACTTAGAATTTGAAATCCTAGATCTAGGGTTTTGATGGCTATAAATAGGAACCTAGATCTAAGGGTTGAAGGGGTTCAATCTTTAGTTAGCAAATCATTAGTTAGTTCATTCCCTCTTACATCATCTTCTTCCACAAGTCTAGTGGCAAGACTTGTGCGAAACCCTAACCCTAATTCCACTCCGAATCCAAGATCTTGAGTACCAATCAAGCAAGAAGCCTTCAACCTTTTAGGAGCCGAGCCGATCTTCAATCGGGCAAGTGATCCAAGCCGATCCGCGACCCACGGAGACGAGCGAAGCCAAATCGACGATCGAGTTCTTCCTATTGTAGTTCTTGAGCGAATGTAATGAAATTGTTGATATAAATAAAAGGTGAAATTCTTTAATCTTGCTTTCTTTTAATTCTTGCATCATGATTAGATCTCAATTTGTGATTGTAGTTCTTGTTGTGATGTTTGAGTAATACTCCGCTCGTAAAGGAGTCGAGACGATCAATAGAATGATGATGTAACAAATCTTTAAACGATTCTTGAGTCCTACGAGTTTTGTAAACCCTAGCAAGTTCAAGAATCGATGACCTAGTTTCGTTGCGATGCTTTCTTGATTGTGATCGCTCGAAATTAGGGATCTACGATCGTTTCTTGAATTTACTAGAGGCTAGAATGTGAATGATATCGACGAAAGAACAAGGGATAAGATGAAACCCTAGTTTCACTAGAAATCCCTAATTCTTGTCGATCATCATCGATCTAGTATCAATTCATCGAAGGATAAGAATACGTAATTGTAAGATTACATCACATCTATAGATCCGATCGATTCCTACGAGCCTCATTTCGATTCTTGATATTTGGTTGGAAAAATCATCAAACTATCAATTCTTGATTCTATCTTTTTCCTGTTATTAGATCTAGATTTTCTAATTCTTGAACTTCAAATACAAATCTTGAATTGTTTTGTTTTCTTTCCTTTAAAATTTCAATTCATCTAATTCAAAAGACGAACGATTACACTTTCCCTGTGGACGATCCGCACTTACTAACGCGCTACATTCGACACCGTTATTGATTGCGGTCAAATATTTTTGGTTGTGATTTCTTTACAATTTTCCAACATACACATCCTAAAAATCATTAAATCAAATGGCGCCGTTGCCGGGGACTATTTGATTTGATATACACAATCCGAAATCGTTTCGATCAGTCCCCTCTCGTCGTCGATCTCCTCCCTTCACATCATCGATCTCCTCCCCTCTTATCACCTCTCATCGCCGATCGCCTCCCCTCGTGTTGTCGCTGCTTGAGATCAACTCCGCCGCTCGAAGCCCCCGTCGCCACCGTTCTCGTCACTCCCAACCATTCGAAGCCCCCACTGTCACCCTTCAGCTGCTCGTGGATTTCATTAAAAGATTAGTGTTCAATTTAAAATTTTGTTAATTTCAATATTTACAAATGTTGTTGATTGTTGTTTAATTTGGTTAAAATCTTTGAAATATGTTGTTAATTTTGGCTTTGTTGTTGTTGTTGCAACTGCTGTTGGATAGAGTTAGGGTTAAGTTAAGCCGGTTAGGGTTAAGTATAGGGTTAGGGTTTATGGATAGGTTTAGGGTTAAGGTTAGGGATAGGAATAGGTAGTTTACTGAAATTCAACAATAATTAAGGGTATTTTAGCGACAAAGCTATAAAAGTTAATGGTATTTTAGTGAAAAAAATAAAATTGAGCAAGGGTTTTTTTACTTACAAATCTAATTATAGTTTAGTGAAAAACAACAATAGTTAAGGGTATTTTAGTGAAATTCATAGTAATTTAAATAATTTAAGATGATGAGTTTTTTTATTTAAATTTGTTAAGGTAGTTTAGTGAAAAACCATTATTAGCTAAAGGTAGTTTAATGGGGGGAAATTTAAAGTGTTTTATAGTAATTTAGTAAATGTGTGTGTATGCTTATGTGTATGTACACACATAGCAGCACACATACACACACACAAAAGGCCGAACCTTAATTCATCCTCGTTCTCCTCTATATAGAACTATTATCAAATCCCATCTTAACTCCAAACCTAAATCCAAAATACTAATCTCGATTAAGAAAACCTTTGACATTAAAAAATTGTACCTTAAACCAAAAACTTCGAAACCTTGAAATTAAAACGTAAACGTAAAACTAATTTAAATTAAATCTTAAACCAAGTGTATGAAACTAGATGAAAATATGAAATTTTCATATTCTCATCGATAATTAATCATATATGAAAATCAAAAAGTGACTTAGTTCCTGTCTATCGGTTAACATACATGTGATGTGTTAGGAATATGTATGCCCTAGAGGCCATTATTGTATATTATAGTGGATTCTTGGACATATATATAGATGACTTTATTGCTCGACATGATAGTATGCTATCTGGTCGCCCTTTATCTAAACATGTGCACTAGTTTTAGTTTACTATCTCATTGATACATGTTGATAAAGTCCTTAGGATATTGACTTGACTACCAGAACTATGATGCAGATCATACTAGTGGGGCTTGAATAGTCCGCAAGCACATCCTTTAACAGTTCCTAGTCGAGAGAGTATCGAGACAGGGCATCGATGTTCCAGAGTAGACTAGTGTGTACGTTTCTTAACCCTGTATGGGGCGATACTTGATCCCATAACCATTGGTGTTTGACATCAAAGATTGTACACAAGTGCTCATTAGAGAATGGGTACACCGAACAGGACTCGCCAAGAACTCCTAGATGGTACCATACCTATCGTCAGATAGCAGTTCTCTGGTGACACTTGTACAGGTTAGTCTGGAGACCCGAGATCGTTATAGTGTCTTATGTGGTTCCCACCGTGCTCTGATTTCCTCTCTACCACGGCTCAAAGGAGTCGTGTAAACATGTGGATTTTGGGTACAGTCTAGAGTCACATGGAGGCAGTGAGCGATAGGAGGGGTTTCGTCTCTCCCGGTATTGGGAGTTGATGTTGCGCTATACTCGATTGGCTATAACAACAAGTCCCTGGATAGGGATGATGAGATTTACTGGTAAGTATTATCATTAGTTTCTCGAAAGGTTATAGGCCACACATCGGCATGACTTATCAAGTTAATGGGGTCTGACGATTCCACCCCCAGACTCGATATGCGATATATCAAAGGAAGAGACCGGAATGTATTGTAAGTGTTGCTTATAGGCTCTACGGGAGTTTGGACAAGCTTGCTTGTTGATCTTCTATTTGTTCAATAACTGGGTAGCCGTTACGTCCATCTAGTACCGCTGACGGCTTGTGGGTATCTGATGTGATCATTATCTACTGCTGGCGTATTGACGAGTCTTTCGAGTCCCACATAGAAGTTTCTTAGCTCAAGCGAAACGAAATAGGGCACACATGGAGATATGTGCGGGAGCTTGATTAAATACGAGTATATGATACCGTATTCTAATCGACATTTGATATCAGCCTGGTTATATATGATATAACCGGATTATTGAATCAAGTGTTGATTCAATGATTTGATTTATGTGTGTGTGTGTGTGTGTTATAATATATATTTGATATTGGTCGGTTATATATGATATGACTGGATTATTGAATCAAGTGTTGATTTAATATCTTATATTGAATACTAGCCGGTTATATATGATATAACCGGATAATTGAATTAAGTGTTGATTTAATGTTTTGATATATATATATATATATATATATATATATATATATATATATATATATATATATTAGCCGGATTATATATGATATAACCGGATTATTGAATCAAGTGTTGATTTAATAATTTGATATATTTATATATTTGATATATACATATATTAACTAATATTGAGCTCATTGAAGATTTTCTTTTCTTTATATATATTTAAATTTTATTATAGTTGATGATACATAAAAGTAGGATGTATGAGAATCACACATGAAGAAAGATGAGAAGATAACGATTTAGATTAATGATTTAAAAGAAAAGAGAAAGAGTCATATTCTTGAGTAGCTTGTAGAAGCCTTGAGAAACCATGACTCACCTCTTCTCTTTTGGATTATTCATTGATATTTATCACTATCAATCTCATCCTATCTCATTAAGACATGGTTCAAAACTCATCTCGGTTCATCTCCTTCTTGAACTCCTCTCTAGAATTTTCTTGAGTTGAGAAAAAGAAAAGAGAAAAATATTTTAGTAAGCAAATCTCCTACTTCATCAACCTACACTAATCTATCCCATTAGTTTAGGTTGTTAACTTCACTAATTTTTTGATTACTGAAGTGTGAGCTTGAGTGAGAGAGACTTCAAGGTGGATCATCTTCGGCAACGAAGACAACTAGCAAGCTTGATCCTTTCTTTAAGTGGAGTCTCAAGAAGAGTTCTAAGAACTACTATTCGGAGCTTTAGAAGTGAAGGACTAGACTACAAAGGTTATAGACTCATTTCACTTAGTATAGAATTTTGTTTGCTTACTTTATAACTCTAAATCTCTAGTTCGATTCTTCTTTAGTATACTCAGCACTCTGGATTTTTTTTAAAATTGCATACTTGATACTCAAAGTAACCTAGTAGAGATGATAAGACATACTTTCATGATGTTCATCATGACATAAAACTATACGAAGGTTGTTAAATATCGGACGGTATCGTTCAATTTCTAACAACCATGGCATAGTCTATATGATGAGACATAATATTCAATCGTATGATAACCGATAGATTTATCCCGTGTGGACAGGTTAAGAATGTATAAAGCAGACACCTGTATTCACTTTTGTTTTTCATTTGTTTCGAGATATTTCGTCGGTACCTTTCCGCTGGTTCTCCATGTACAACGGTAGATTAGATGCTCGTTTCGTTGTTGCTTAAGAACATTGAAATGATCATCTTTTTTATTACATTGTGCTCAAAGAACAGCGGGGAGGTGCTGTCGAAATTTTCTCGAAACGGATGAAAACACAAGTGGATGGGTGTATGCTTTATACATTCTTGAAGGGATAGGTGCCTTACCCACGACAGCCGCTACCCTCGACATCTAATATAGAACATTTAATATCATCATCAGCTTTCTTGGAAGAAGAATCCAACTCCCCACCTATGAGCATTTGCTCTCGGTCCTTGATTATCTTTATAGCTAAATCGTCAATTGAAAGTTAAATTAACCAAGTCGTCGATTAAATCGAGCACTAACGCTTCTTAGTTTCCCGTCTATCGTGTATCTATCAAGAAATCTTAATCCGATGCGTCTTGTCTAAAGGAACATTGCTTCGTCTGGGCTATTCCAATATGGAATTCACGTACCTCCACGATAAGAGTTGGATGTACGTCAATACTCCCTTGAGAGTCAACCGCTTCTTCGTTGACAGTGTTAGATTTTTCACCGGTTTTGCCTATGCATGTCTTGGGTTACTGAAAGAGCACGAAATTTATTGTCATTGATCTAAGGGTATGAATAAGCGATTGCTCAAGAAGTCGGAAGTTGAGTTACAAATTGTGAAATATGGTTTCGTTAGAAATTACACTACGTGGGAACTTCACGGAGAAAAAGTCGTTGTAATGGGAAACAAGGCATGAGTGCAAGAGACGGAAAACGAATTCATCGAAACAGTAACCGCAAAGTGGCAAGGGATAGTAGAAGAAGAGGAGGAAGAGAAATGGCAGTTTGAAGAAGATGAAGTAGTCGAAGAAGATGATACTGTATTCGCACCGATCAATGACATGGATGAGCTTATAAATGCCACTGGACCTCTTTATGATACGGAAAACACTGGACCCTCATTATTGGAGAAGTACATGCTAACTCTAAGATCTCACTATATCCAAATTGCAAAGGGTTTTCAAAACTGTCCTTTTTCGTACGTCTCTTTCAGATCAAGTGCAAGAATAGATAAAATGACCAGTCTTTCACCGATCTCCTAGAATTGCTGAAGGAAGCTTTTCCCGATGAAAATGAAGTGCCACCGAGCCGGTACGAGGTGCAAAAGATAATCACAAATATCGACCTGAAGTATCATAAGATACATGCATATGAGAATGATTGTGTTTTGTTCCGGAATGAACATGACACACTCAAAAACTGCCCCATGTGCGGGACCAGCCGATTCAAGCCTAAGAAAGACCCTTAGTCGAGTGATATGCCCGTGAAGATTCTTCATCATTTTCCATTAATACCAAGGCTGCAACGGCTATTTATGTATGAGGAGACGGCGTCTGAAATGCAGTGGCACCATAAAACGCCTCGTGAAGAGGGAAAAATGAGTCATCCCAGAGATTAGATGTCGTGGAAAGTTTTAGATGAAAAACATCCTTCATTTAGCGCAGGCCCTCATAATGTATAGCTGTGAATTGCGAGCGACGGTTTCAGTCCATTTGGGATGGTTCACGGCGAGCGTACTCACAGTACTTGTCCCGTTGTGGTGACTATATACAACCTGTTGCCATGGAGGGCAATGATGCAGTCTTATTTTACGTTGGCATTTTTAATCGACGGTCCCTCATCTCGTGGGAAAAACATCGATGTGTACCTTCAACCCTTGATCGATGAGTTAAAGTTATTATGGTAACCTCGTGTGAGAACTTATAACGCAGATAGTAAACAATTTTTTCAGATGTGGGCTTCTTTGTTATGGACTATTAATGATTTTCCTGCCTACGGTATGCTGACAGGATGGACAACTCAAGGTAAGCTTGCTTTCCTCAGTTGTCATATTCATACAAGTGTCATACGCTTGAAGTTTAGCGGGAAAAAGTCGTTTATGAGTCACCGAAGTTTCTTACCTATAACTCACATATTCAGAAAGAATAAAGAATTGTTCAACGACAAGATGGAGACCAATAGTCCTCTTAGACCATTGTCCAGTAATGACATATTGTAACAATGGAGAGGTTATCAAAATATCACATTCGGAAAGAAACAAAACAACGATGTATTGCCATGCCCAATTGGTTGGAAGAAGCGAAGTGGTTTATTTCAACTTCCGTACTGGTCCGATCACCGCTCCTCCACAATTTAGATGTTATGCATATCGAGAAGGACGTCTCTGAACACGTCATCAATATTCTTCTTTATATGGATGGAAAAACGAAGGACAATCTTAACACCCGCCTGACTTGATGGATTTAGATGGTTTGTCCATTAAAGAAAAATTGCATCCTCGGCCTGTGGCTGGTAAACCAGTTTATTACGAGATCCCACCAGCAATCTACAACCTAAAAAAGAAGAGAAGCGGCAGTTTTTGCAGGTGTTGAAAGAATTTAAATTCCCGATGGTTTTTCATCAAACATTTCCAAATAGGTACAAATAGAAAATGGAAAAATTATAGGACTCAAGAGCCACGACTACCACATATTGATGAAACATCTTCTTCCTTTATACCAGAGAGTATCGGTAAAATCCGAAGTTGCTCTCATTTTAACGACTTTTGCACGTATTTTCGACAGCTGTGTTCCAAAAACGTGGACGACAATGAGATAGCAGAGCTCGAAAAAGATATTCATATGATCCTCTGCAAGCTCGAAACTATCTTTCCACCTTCATTTTTCGACATTATTGTTCATATGTCCATCCATTTAGCAACCGAGGTCAAGATTGGTGGTCTGGAGCATTACCGTTGGATGTATCCCATCGAGAGGTATGAAAATATTTATTATTAATCGTTTAAATTGCAAAACATTATCACGGATTATTAATATCTATTATTTTCAACAGATATCAATTAACTTTAAAAAACTATATCCGCAACAAGTATCGTTCTAAAGGTTCGATTGCCGAAGGTTATCTCTTGGAAAAAGTGACGTCTTTCTGTGCTCGTTTCTTGAACGATGATGTCAGGACGAAACTGAACAAACCGCCACATGTTCCTGACGGTTTAATTGGAGCAGGAAGGCTAAAAAATATGTCTTACGATCTCATTGGCGATTTACATGTGTTCATCTTGTTAGACAGCGAATGTTTTGCTAAATATGCAGAGTAAGTTTTTCTAATTTCATCCATTTAAACCATTTGAAACAGAATATAATCTAACTGATATAACTGTAAATTAACAAATAGAGTGCATAAAAAGATACTCAAGAGATCAAATCCTAGGACGTGGTCGAATGACAAAATCAATGAAGAATAGAGACACACTTTCGTCGTTTGGTATAGAGAAGAAGTTGATGGACAAATGAATCATGGTGAGTAGATTGATAGAGAGGTCCAAGACCTTTTAATCAGTCCATCGATTGCAGCTACGTTTTACAACGGGTACGGGGTTTCCGGCTATAAATTTGAGATCAAAAGGACGGAACGCATTAGAGCTACGCAAAATAGCAGCGTCGCAACCTCCGACGATAGAGGAAATCCCTATTACGGTGTTCTTGAGCAGATTAAAGCAGTCTCATACATTCATAAGGCTGCCCTATTTTTTATATTCCAATGCAGAAAGTATGATACCAAGTCTGAACAGGGTATGAAGTTCAATGAATACAAACTCACTTTGGTAAATACCAAACGGACAACCTACGAATACGATAACTTTATCTTTCTATTGATGGCAACACAAATATATTATTCTCGGGACCTGAAGAACGATGACTGGAGTGTTGTTTGTCGTTAGAAACAAGATATTATTATAATGTACTGACGTTGAGTGACTCTGAAGATGAGAGTAGCGAGGAAGATGCGATAACACGTCTCGGTCCTTCTATTGAACGTACCAACGATCCAAACTATACCGCGTCGTCTATCAATATGTTAGTAAGACATGACATCGGCCAAGTGATTGTCACAGATCAAGATTTCGATAATCTACCCAATGAATTTTCAGCTAATACACCGAACAAACATGTTAGGTAATGAAATTGAAATAAATATTTTAAATTGTATAATAATTATAAGTAAATTTTTAATATTTTAATAAATATGCAGGGTCTGATGGGAAGCTATGAATCTGGCTCTAGACGTCATAGGAAACGACGTCTAGACGAGATTGGCGAGATGTCAGTAGCTACGGCGGCGGCGGCGCTTACCCTTACCCGCGCCCCATGTACTAGTGCCCCTCCTACTGGAGACCCTCCTTCCTATCATGGTCTCTCCTACCGGTGTCTCTACTACAGGACCCCCACCACCCTAGCAACCGCAGTGCCATACGACCTGCTACCTACCCCTATTAGCGGCGTAGCAGATCCTGCTACCCCAGTTACTCCTCCTGCACATGGTATATAGTTATCTATTCATTTTTTAGTTTTCTATTAAAATAATTCTATCGAATCATATAACGATACCCGCTCCATATTAAGTGGAGCCCATGCCAGACCGACTATGTTCAGCAGTTTTTTGCAGCGACCATGGTATCACATACCCTTTTATACATTTAAATTTAACCGCCGTTATAGACACACACACACACACACATACTTATTTATTTAAATTTTTGTAATTTCAGACCCAGGGACATTACAGAATCATTGGTGAGGATGGCGTTCTTATGTCGTTCTATGCACATCAGGTCATAGACTGGGTCATATTCGAGTGCCAGGTTATTAAGAGGAGATGCCAATATGAAGTAAGGAAGAACCATTACATTCCCTGGGTTGTGGCGACTGAGGAGGAGCGGGATGCGATGATGGGGGCTATTTTTCAGGATGTTCATTTTGGATATATATGCCTTAGATGCCTTTATTGTATAGGATACTAGGGGTATGTATGTACAGGACAATCTTGCTCGATATGATAGTATACTATTAGGTTTGACTTTATTATGTTTTACTTGTTATTTTATATCTCTTATACATGTTGATAAAGCCCGTAAGATCCTTACTTGACTACCAGCATTGTGATGGCAATCATACTTGTGGGAGCTGGATAGTTGATAAGCACATTCTTAAATGTCCCCAGTTGTGGGAGTATCGAGACTGGGTATCGATATTCCAGAGTAAACTAGAGTATACGTTTCTAGACCCTAACGAGGGGTGGTGGTTGGTCCTACAGCCATCAGTGTGTTTCACCTAAGATTATATACATGAGCTCACTGGGGTTGGGTACACTGGACGGGCTCGCCCAAAATTGGCTATATGGTATTATACTTATCGTCAGATAGCAATTCTCTAGTGACATGAGTACAGATAGTCTATCGACCTGAGATTGTCATTTGTCTTATGTGAGTTCCCACTGTGCTTCGATTATTATTCTACCATGACTCTACTGAGTCATGCAAACAGGTTTTAGTTGGGTACAGTCTTGAGCCACATGGGGGCAGTGAGCGATTGTTGGAGATTCGTCTCTCACGGTATATAGATTAAATTTCGCGCTGTGTTCGATTAGCTAACACTATAAATCCCAGTCCAGGACTGTTGAGAATTACTGATAGTTAGATCGGTAGATTCTCGGATGGTCTTGAGCCATATCGGCATGACTTGTCAGATTATTAGGGGACGTTTCCATCCCCTAGACCCGGCATGCGATACTCTCAGACGAATAGACCGGATTGTACGGAGATTATCACAGACAAGCTCAGTAGGGGTTCGGATGAGTCTTCTTATCGGCCTTCTTTTCGATAGGTATCTGGGTAGCTGTTACGTACAGATAGAGCTACTGTCATTCTTGTGGTTAAACTCATTGTCGGCTAACTATTGTAGGGTTCCTAGGCACTCTAATGAGGTCTCACAAGGCATCAACCATGCCAATTTAAAATTTTACGGGTGCCGAGAAACCCTAATACGGATCGTTAACTAGATTTTAGGCGAAACAAAAACAAGTAAACGACTTTACTCTAAGTGAACGGAAATACAACCTTTGTAGATCCGGTTCTCCACCTCCATAGCTCCGTGATGAGGTCCCTCTGCTGTCCAAATCAAATCCATGACTCTAGCATCGGCTTCATCGGAGAAATGGGCGGGCTTGGTCGTCGGTTCGATGCCGAAGATGATCTACGTCGAGGCATCACAAGATCAAGCTCCAACTTCACCAAGCCTTGAAAACTTATGAAGGAAACACCCTATACTACTTGGCAAGAGGTAGAGGATGAAGAAATAGGAGGTGGGTTCACTTTAGAATTGGATTTCTCACTCAATTGCTCAAGTTGCCATTGATGAAGCAAGCTTTCTTCTTGAAGAAGAAGAAGAAGAAGATGAAAATGTTATGATAAGTATATTCAAAATGAATAATAAAATCAATACTTATCATATGGCAACCATGATTAGGTGTAGAGAATAGACCATGTTTAATTGGAAGGGTTAGGGTTAAACATGAAGACAAAATGGTCACTAGGTCAAAGCTTCAAGAAGCTTCAAAAACAAACAAAGAAAGCCACCATTTTCTCTTCATCATTTTCTTTTGCTAAAATAAAAAAAATGGATAAATAAATGAATAAATGAATAAGTAAATGAAGCAAAAGAAACCCTAACCATTGACCAACCATGGTTTAAACTATACACCAAACTATCATGTATCATCAAACATGATACAATCAAATGCACAAAAGTATATCATATATACAATGTGCACTTCAAGTGAGAAAATCCTTTTTAAGTGAACCTTTATTAGTTAATATAAAGTGATATATCAAATATATAATTATACATTAAATCATTAAATCAACACTTGATTTAACGACCCGGTCATATCGCATATAACCGACTAATATCAATAGTAATAACTTATCGAATCAACACTTGATCCGATAACCCGGCTATAACGCATATAACCGATCAATGTTACAAATCGCGAGAATGGAATACGGTATCACATACACGCATTATTCTCGGTCCCGCACATATCTCATATGCGCTCCTATTTCGTTTCGCTTGAGCCAGGAAACCTCTGTGTAGGACTCTAAAGACTCGTCAATACGCCGGCAGTAGGTGATGATCATATCAAACACCCTCAAGCCACAAGCGGTCTGCTAAACGTAACGGCCACCCGGGTATTGAGCGATCAGAAGATCGACGAGCAAGCCCGCTCACACTCCTGTGAATCCAACCAGTAACACTTACCGTACAGTCCGGTCTGATTGTCTGATATGTCGCATATCTCGCCTAGGGGTGGTAAACGTCAGACCCCAATAGCTCGATAAGTCGTGTCGATATGAGGTCTATAACATTTCGAGATACTACTAGTAACACTTACCAGTAAATCTCAGCAACCCTGGCCAGGGATTTCCGGTTATAACCAATCGAGCACAGCGCAACATCAACTCCCTATACCGGGAGAGACGAATCCCCTCCTATCGCTCATTGCCTCCATGTGATTCGGGACTGTACCCAAAAACCACCGTTTTGCACGCTCTCTTGGACGTGGTAAGGTGGAAATCAAAGCACAGTGGGAACCACACAAGACTCTATGACGATCTCGGGTCAACAGACTACTCTGTACCAGTGTCACCAGAGAACTGCCATCTGACGTAAGGTATAATACCATCTGGGAGTTCTCGGCGAGTCCGTCCAGTGTACCCAGTCTCCACTGAGCACCCGTATATCATCTCTGATGTCAAACACCAATGGATATTGGATCATCCATCGCCCATCTATATGGGTCGAGAAGGTATACGCTAGTCTACTCTGGTATATCGATGCCCCGTCTCGATACACCCACGACTAGGGACTTTGAAGGATGTACTTATGGACTACCATGTCCCCACTAGTATGATCCGCATCACTGTCCAGATAGTCAAGTACACATCCTAAGGGCTTTACCAACATATAACAGAGAGACAATTAATATACATGTTAAGGTAAAGATCAACCAGATAGCATAATATCATGTTGAGCAAGAAAGTCCTCCCTATATATGTCCAAGCATCCACTACAATATACATCCAATGTACAGTAATGACCTCTAAGGCATACATATAACTAACAATCTCCCACTTGCACTAGGGCCATCTGATAGCAGTGGTTGTAGTATCTCATACTCAACCATCCCATAAAAGTCTCTCTCTGGGAAAAGGCCTTTGAGAGTGGATCAGCCGTGTTATCCTCAGAGTCTACTCTCCTAACCTCGATCACCTTGGAGATCAACCATCTCTATGATCAGGTGACACTGCCTTAGAATATGTCTGGATCACTGATGGGACCGGCGTTCCTTGGCATAAGCCACAACTCCATTGTCTCACAATGGTAGGAACGAAGTTCATCTCATGAACTAATATACATCCAGACTGCCTCTTTGGTAGCTTCTTAAGTAGCGATGTATTCAGCCTTAATCGTCTAGTATGTCACGGTATCTATCTTGGAACTCTTCCAACACACCGTCCCTCCACTGAGGGTAAAGACAATGCCTGTGACTGACATTCAGTCGTCTTTATCACCCTGGAACCCTTCCAGTGATTCTCCTCAGGATCGATTGATACTATCTCACTACAACTAGTGAGAATCATAACATCCAATTAGATCTATCTCATAGATCCAAAACCCAGGATTTAGGAGGCATCACTTTGATCTTATATGGAGAATCATTGTGATAAGCGAAGATTGACCGAGCGTAGCATAGGAAACTCCTTCCCTATCAAGAGCATGCCATCCACGCACTTTACGAGGATCGTCACTATACTCCCTACTACCTTTTTGTATATACAAGGTTCATCTACCATATTGATGATGTCAAACTGTTTGACTATTTCATCAAAACAGATGTTCCAACTCCGCGATACCTTCTTTATCTTATAAAGCATCTTGTGCATGTTTCCGCTGCTCCCACTGTCTACGAAGCCCTCTGGCTGTGTACTTATAGACTCTCTCTTCTAAAACATCATTTTAGAAAAGCAGTCATGGCACCCAACCGCCAGATATCGTAGTCATGGTATGTAGCCGTGGCAAGTAGGATCTGGATGGACTTAAGCATAGCCACTTGAAAAGGTTTCATCATAATCCACGCCTGGTCTATGACGAAATACTTTAATAAGTCTAGCTTTGAAAGTCTCAACTTTTCCATCTACACCAAGTAATCTTCTCAAGATATACTTGCTCCTGATGGGGATTTAACCCTTCAGATATAGCAGCCAAAGTCCATACTTTGTTGGTGTACATGGATTCCATCTCAGATCGCTAAGCATCCAGCCATTCTTACAAAGTCCCACTCCTGATGGCCAGCTCGAAACTAGTTGGGTCATCATCTCATGATGCAATCCTCGCTCCCACTGTCATAGAGAAACCGAAGTATCTCTCAGGTGGGTGAGGAACTCTACTAGATCGGCGGAGAGGCTGAGGTTCGTTGGTATCTATTGAATCCTTTGGTTCTTTCAAATCATCAGCTGCAGTTTGTATAGCTGGAACATTTCCAGTTCTACATTACAGATCTTTCCTCGAGCTTGTCCGGATTTTGCTTTTTAGACATGGGCCGGACAACCCCAAATCTTAAGGAACTTAAGATATGGGCTCTTCCTTTTCCATATCACATATGAAGTGGTAGGCAACTTGATTTGATTTGAACCCTATTCAATAGGTATGCAGCTTCTTAAGTGCATAACTCCCAAAAGGAAGTGGGTAACTCAGTAGTACTCATCATAGAGCACACCTTATCACATAGGGTGTAATTGCTCCACCCCGATATACCATCGTGCTATGGTGTATACAGAGGAGTAATGCTGAGAGAGAATCTCATTCTCCTTTAGAATAGTCCAGGAATTCCATGCACAAGTGTTCTCCTCCCTGATCTCATCATAGGACATAATACTTATACCCGTATTTTGGTTCTCTACTTCTCGCTTATATTCTGTGAATATCTCAAAAGGTTCGGACTCATGTTTCAACAGGAACATATGACTGAATCTTGAGAGATTACCAGAATATATAATGAAGTATAAAGAACCAGTCCTGGCATGTGTAGACAGGGGACCTTACATACATCAACATGTATCATCCCAAGAGTTTACTAACTCTTTCTCTGTTTCCAATAAACATGGCTATGGTCATTTTATCTCTGTGACATGACTGGCAAGTTTCATAAGATGTAAATTCAAACTTATTTAAATATGCATCTAAATGTAACTTCAGCCAGTCGGGTCGCATTGATATGACCCAGTCTACAATGCCTCAAGAAGGATCCGTTCATTTCTGAACTCTTCCTCTTGTGTGTGTTCCGTATACTAAAGAACTGTAGTTTGATTTCGAACATCAACGCTTTTACATAACGTGCCTGAACCGATCAACTTTTGATATAGGAAATGTTCAAAACATTATCCAACAATACAAAATTGTATCATTTCTTTACTAATAAAGAGACTGATATGATTTTGTATATCAGGTTCGGTATCTAATAACATTCGTTCAGAATCAATGTATTGGTAATACAGGGTGACAGTGACCAACAGACTTGGCTGCAACTCTTGCCCCGTTTTCTGCCTCATGAAACTTATCACCCGTTCTCAGTTCTCTACCTTTCTGTAGCCCTATGTAACTGATTACATATCTGGGATCCTGATCTGGTATCACATACCCAGGACGTAAAGGATACTGAGAAACAGTTCTCTGTAATGAACACACCCGAAGATGATGCATCATCATGCACTCTCCTCGTATGGGCGGCACGGGAATTCTGGTAATCCCCAATTTCCTGCTCTGTCTTATAACAATTATAAGTTTGAGCGGGACCAACGTTCCCCAGCTCAGTATAACAAGCGGGTTCGGTCAATAATCCGTATTATTATCTTGATTAAGGTGTGATATGGTCGCTACCTGGAGAGAGAGAGAAGAAAACACTCAGCGTGCGCTCTTGCAAGATCAGATTGGTTATTATTTTATCTAATCAGGATGGCTCCCACTGTTTTTATCAAATCTTCCTTCAAACCCTAAAAGGAAAGACTAGCTGGGATTAATTACACACTACAAGTTCGCCAATCTTTCAGCCAGGCCAGTGTCGGTACTTTGAGGGAGGTCCCCCGTGCTTTCGCACGAACCTAATTAATGTAAACCTCGTTTTCCCAGAGGCGTAACCCCGTTGACACCTTTCTAGACACCTACTTGATCGGCTAATTGTAATGTATAAAACTCTCCCAGGAGTAACAATTACTCGCAGCGGGTATCGGGATCCAACTATCTCATAGAAGGTATGCAATCTCATTGCAAATTTCAACACTTGAAATTCCCGATAATATTTTGCCCCTAGCAGCTATATGACCTTAACATAGTCAACAAATCATAAGTGCTAGTCAAGTTCAACCCGTCATTTCCCGATTGAATTAAACCCACCCGCACGACCCTTAACATAGTCAACAAAGTCGCACGACTACCCTAATCCAATCGCATCATATGCTTATGAAGATAAGCACTAATTAGCTACCGCACACTACGCCTTAACATAGTCAACAAACGTAGCACGAATACTAACTAGTACTTATCTGAAATGACGGAGGGCTACGACAGGTTTTTCTGAAAACCTATTGCGTAATGAACTTGATATCGTTGTAGAATCAAATGATTTTAAAATGGAGTGCTTTTGAGGCTTTTCCAGTTTTGCTAAAGGAGTCACTCCCGGTGAAGGGATCGTCGGTCCTTTCCTCGTCGAATGAGGTGCGGGATATATCATATATATCACTGTGCAAAGCAAAAACTCTTAAAAGCAATCAAAAGACAAACCGAGGGTTGTAGCATCTGCCAGTTATTGCTAAAGGAGTCACTCCCCGTGAAGGGATCTCGGTCCTTTCCTCATCGAATAAGGTGCAGGATATATCATATATACCGCTGTGCAAAGCAAGAACTGTAGCTACCTGTTTTATTTTGAAATTCGATTCTACAACATCTTAGGTTTCTTTTATTTCATTAATCTCATTAATGAAGTCCCATCATTTAAATACCTAAACATCACAGATAAATACGACGTACACTTATGCCATCTGCATTCGCCTCGATGTCCCCTCGTGCACCGTTAGGTTAGGTAACTAACGACAGAGCGGGGCAGGGCTAGCGCGGGTGTAAAACATAAGTAACATCTATATAATATATCATATATACTATATATAGTATCCATCACAGAACATCACATGATCACATCACAGATATCGCAGCAGAAGAAACATATGAAACATTGGATATACCAGGACGTCCGTGTTTTCAATACGAGCCAGTATAAAACACGGATTCCACGGTCGTGATGAATAGCCAAACCCACACCCCTAGACCCCTACGAGAGCGGCAAGCAACCCTACCAATTCTGGAGTTAGGAGACCCGGACTCGACTCCTCGAGTTGGTCTCCCACTGGACTCCAGAACCCGGTTACTTGTGCTCCCCTCCTTGGGTGTATCCTAGTGCGGAAAAGTAAATAATATACAAACGGTGACATCTTCCGCAACCTGGAAGTGCCCCAATAAAAGAATATTACATACAAGTTTTTACATGAATGAAAATGAAAAAACACTCATCTCACATAAAAACCCCCGGCTATTCAAACACGACGATCCAATATAACATATCCAGCAACACATAACATCACATGTCATCAACGTAAGTAAACATGCGTATCCTAATTGTCGTTGACATATAGCAACGAAACCGGCGATATCACATATTACACTTACGGTCACAGAAAAGAAAGTGTAAAACTACAACAGTTGGAATCCGCAACCTCTTTAGACATCGCATGCCTAATAAAATGAAATACTTAGACATCACATGCCTAACAATTATAAACCCCGCATTTTAGTCTCAAAATCGAAAACACTTTTCAATACCAAGTCGGGTAATTCAACAAGATTCCCGACATCCTGATCGAATGCTCGTCGCAAACTTTAGTAGGCGGCCGCACCCCTTACGCCGTCGACGAAGTGCACCAAGGCGGAACACCGCTGCCGCGAGCACCCAGATGGATGCTTTCGGCGACGGGGTTCTCCTACAGTCACTTGGTCGGGGCTAAGGGATATAGCTGTCTATTAAGTTTATCCGGCGAGTATCCGCGTACGGTACGTGATTGCGACGGACTTTTGATCACATCAAAATTCCGTGGCAACCGATCAAGTGACACTAAACTGCTATGTTTATAACATTCATTCAGTTATCTCATAACTACTTGCGGATTCCAAGTATTGTATCACATTCCGGATAAATAGAAAATGTTAAACTTTTCGATCGAACAGTCAAACACCCAAGTTTTCCCGAAACAGATCAACACATGAAACAAGTTTAAAAACATCCAGTTCATGCCTCAGTACCAACGGTCCAGCCGTAGAAGGGTCAAGCCAACGCCTCACATGTGGCACGCCGTACTGCCCCAAACCCTAAGGTTCAAAGGGCAGTTCAAGACGGTCACATAATCGAGTTAAGGTTTGTTGTCTTCTAGAGGGTCCATCGCGTTACTTGCACTACTTAGAACGTCTTTAAACCACGAAAAAATCCAACACTTGGAAATTTCCCGACAGGGGAAAAATTGGGTATTTATATCCGGTCGAACTTTTTAACAGTTTCTAAAATATCCGGAAAAACATAAACGAAGTTAAATTATCCGATCAAATTAACGAATCCCCAATAAAACCCTAGAAAACTCAACACTTGAGTGGAATTAAAAAAATCACATAAAAAATTGCCAAGAAAGGACCTAAGAATAAATATATGAAATTTGAGGGACTAAGTCCAAATTTGGACCGCGGAAGCGCCGCCAAACCCCTAGTTTGGCCGCGGTTCAGCGGTCGAATTATGGAATTAGGGGCCCAAACTTCACAGTAATTCTTAGTTTTTCCTGCTTACTTTTCTGCATATTTTTAATTCACAAAATTCAACAGTTTTGAAAAATGTACAGAGAGGCGTTTTGATTGGGGTTTCGAGGTTCGATCGGATCTCTAACTTCGTCTACACAACGCCTAAGGCTCTAGCTAGGCTCTGATACCACTGTAGGGTACCTAGGCACTCTAATGAGGTCTCACAAGGCATCAACCATGCCAATTTGAAATTTTACGGGTGCCGAGAAACCCTAATACGGATCGTTAACTAGATTTTAGGCGAAACAAAAACAAGTAAACGACTTTACTCTAAGTGAACGGAAATACAACCTTTGTAGATCCGGTTCTCCACCTCCATAGCTCCGTGATGAGGTCCCTCCGCTGTCCAAATCAAATCCATGACTCTAACATCGGCTTCATCGGAGAAATGGGCGGGCTTGGTCGTCGGTTCGATGCCGAAGATGATCTACGTCGAGGCATCACAAGATCAAGCTCCAACTTCACCAAGCCTTGAAAACTTATGAAGGAAACACCCTATACTACTTGGAAAGAGGTAGAGGATGAAGAAATAGGAGGTGGGTTCACTTTAGAATTGGATTTCTCACTCAATTGCTCAAGTTGCCATTGATGAAGCAAGCTTTCTTCTTGAAGAAGAAGAAGAAGAAGATGAAAATGTTATGATAAGTATATTCAAAATGAATAAAAAAAATCAATACTTATCATATGGCAACCATGATTAGGTGTAGAGAATAGACCATGGTTAATTGGAAGGGTTAGGGTTAAACATGAAGACAAAATGGTCACTAGGTCAAAACTTCAAGAAGCTTCAAAAACAAACAAAGAAAGCCACCATTTTCTCTTCATCATTTTCTTTTGCTAAAATAAACAAAATGGATAAATAAATGAATAAATGAATAAGTAAATGAAGCAAAAGAAACCCTAACCATTGACCAACCATGGTTTAAACTATACACCAAACTATCATGTATCATCAAACATGATACAATCAAATGCACAAAAGTATATCATATATACAATGTGCACTTCAAGTGAGAAAATCCTTTTTAATTGAACCTTTATTAGTTAATGTAAAGTGATATATCAAATATATAATTATACATTAAATCATTAAATCAACACTTGATTTAACGACCCGGTCATATCGCATATAACCGACTAATATCAATAGTAACAACTTATCGAATCAACACTTGATCCGATAACCCGGCTATAACGCATATAACCGATCAATGTTACAAATCGTGAGAATGGAATACGGTATCACATACACGCATTATTCTCGGTCCCGCACATATCTCATATGCGCTCCTATTTCGTTTCGCTTGAGCCAGGAAACCTCTGTGTAGGACTCTAAAGACTCGTCAATACGCCGGCAGTAGGTGATGATCATATCAAACACCCAAAAGCCGCAAGCGGTCTGCAAAACGTAACGGCCACCAGGGTATTGAGCGATCAGAAGATCGACGAGCAAGCCCGCTCACACTCCTGTGAATCCAACCAGTAACACTTACCGTACAGTCCGGTCTGATCGTATGATATGTCGCATATCTCGCCTAGGGGTGGTAAACGTCAGACCCCAATAGCTCGATAAGTCGTGTCGATATGAGGTCTATAACATTTCGAGATACTACCGGTAACACTTACCAGTAAATCTCAGTAACCCTGGCCAGGGATTTCCGGTTATAGCCAATCGAGCACAGCGCAACATCAACTCCCTATACCGGGAGAGACGAATCCCCTCCTATCGCTCATTGCCTCCATGTGATTCGGGACTGTACCCAAAAACCACCGTTTTGCACGCCCTCTTGGACGTGGTAAGGTGGAAATCAAATCACAGTGGGAACCACACAAGACTCTATGACGATCTCGGGTCAACAGACTACTCTGTACCAGTGTCACCAGAGAACTGCCATCTGACGTAAGGTATAATACCATCTGGGAGTTCTCGGAGAGTCTGTCCAGTGTACCCAGTCTCCACTGAGCACCCGTATATCATCTCTGATGTCAAACACCAATGGATATGGGATCATCCATCGCCCATCAATATAGGTCGAGAAGGTATACGCTAGTCTACTCTGGTATATCGATGCCCCGTCTCGATACACCCACGACTAGGGACTTTGAAGGATGTACTTATGGACTACCATGTATAGGGTTCCTAGGCACACCCTAGAGGTCTCACAAGGCATCAACCATGCCAATTTGAAATTTTAACGGTGCCGAGAAACCCGACTACGGATCGTCGGCTAGATATCTAGGCGAAAAAGATAACTAGTTAACACTTAACTAAGAGATACGGAAATACAACCTTTGTAGATCCGGTTCTCCACCTCCATAGCTCCGCAATGAAGTCTCCTCGCTGTCCTAATGAGTTCCCGGGCTCTAGCATCGGCTTCGTCGGAGAATGGGCAAGCTAGGTCGTCGATATCCACGCCGAAGATGATCTACGTCGAGGCATCGCTAGATCAAGCTCACAACTTCACCAAGTCATGAAACTTGTGAAGTAAACACACTCTACTACTTGGCAAGAGGTAGAGGATGAAGAAATAGGAAGTGGGTAGACTTTAGAATTGGATTTCTCACTCAAATCATCAATCCACCATTGATGACCTCAAGCTTCTTCAAAGAAGAAGATGAAGAAGAAGAAGAAAGTTATGATAAGATTAATTTAAAAATAGATAATAAATTGAACACTTATCATAATCTTAACCTTAGTTAAGTGTAGAGAATTAACCAAGGTTGGGTTGAGTGGTTAGGGTTAAGGATGAGAACAAAAAGGTCAATTAGTCAAAGCTTCATGAAACTTCAACTAAAGACAAATGAAGCCACCATTCATTTATCTTTCAATTTATTCAAAATGAATAAATAAATAAGATAAATGAATAAGTAAAAACCCTAATCAACAACTTAACCAAGGTTAATTCTTTACACTTAACCTAAAAAGCATGTATCATCAAACATGATACAATCAAGTGTACAAAAGTATATCACATATACAATGTGCACAAACCAAGTGAGAAAATCCGTTTAAAGTGAACCAATACTAGTTAGTGCAAAGTAATATATCAAATATATAATTATGCATTAAATCATTAAATCAACACTTGATTCAATGATCCGGTCATGTCGCACACAACCGACTAGTATTCAATGTATCGGCTTATCGAATCAATACTTGATTCGATACCTAGGTTATATCGCATACAACCATTCGATACAATCATCGCGAGAATGGAATACGGTATCACATACACGCATTATTCTCGGTCCCGCACATATCTCATATGCGCTCCTATTTCGTTTCGCTTGAGCCAGGAAACCTCTGTGTAGGACTCTAAAGACTCGTCAATACGCCGGCAGCAGATGATGATCATATCAAACACCCACAAGCCGCAAGCGGTCTGCTAAACGTAACGGCCACCCGGGTATTGAGCGATCTGAAGATCGACGAGCAAGCCCGCTCACACTCCAGTGAATCCGACCAGTAACACTACCGTACAGTCCGGTCTGATCGTCTGATATGTCACATATCTTGCCTAGGGGTGGTAAACGTCAGACCCCAATAGCTCGATAAGTCGTGTCGATATGAGGTCTATAACACTTCGAGAAACTACTGGTAACACTTACCAGTAAATCTCAGCAACCCTGGCCAGGGATTTCCTGTTATAGCCAATCGAACACAGCGCAACATCAACCCCCTATACCGGGAGAGACGAATCCCCTCCTATCGCTCATTGCCTCCATGTGACTCGGGACTGTACCCAAAAACCACCGTTTTGCATGCCCTCTTGGACGTGGTAAGATGGAAATCAAAGCACAGTGGGAACCACACAAGACTCTATGACGATCTCGGGTCAACAGACTACTCTGTACCAGTGTCACCAGAGAACTGCCATCTGACGTGAGGTATAATACCATCTGGGAGTTCTCGGCGAGTCCGTCCAGTGTACCCAGTCTCTACTGAGCACCCGTATATCATCTCTGATGTCAAACACCAATGGATATGGGATCATCCATCGCCCATCTGTATGGGTCGAGAAGGTATACGCTAGTCTACTCTGGTATATCGATGCCCCGTCTCGATACACCCTCGACTAGGGACTTTGAAGGATGTACTTATGGACTACCATATCCCCACTAGTATGATCCGCATCATAGTCCAGGTAGTCAAGTACAGATCCTAAGGGCTTTACCAACATGTAACATAGAGACAAACAGCATACACGTTAAGGTAAAGGGTAACCAGATAGCATACTATCATGTCGAGCAAGAAAGTCCTCCCTATATATGTCCCAGCATCCACTACAATATACATCCTATGTACAGTAATGGCCTCTAGGGCATACATATAACTAACAATCTCCCACTTGCACTAGGGCCATCTGTAGCAGTGGTTGCAGTATCTCATACTCAACCATCCCATAAAAGTCTCTCTCTGGGAAAAGGCCTTTCGTGAGTGGATCCGCTGTGTTGTCCTCTGAGTCTACTCTCCTGACCTCGATCCCCTGGAGATCAACCATCTCCATGATCAGGTGATACTGCCTTAGAATATGTCCGGACCACTGATGGGACCGGCGTTCCTTGGCATAAGCCACAACTCCATTGTCACACAATGGGAGGAACAAAGTTCATCTTATGAACTAATATACACCCAGACTGCCTCTTTGGTAGTATCTTAAGTAGCGATGTTATCCTGCCTTTATCGTCTAGTATGTCACGGTATCTATCTTGGAACTCTTCCAACATACCGTCCCTCCACTGAGGGTATAGACAATGCCTGTGACTGACATTCAGTCGTCTTTATCACCGTGGAACCCTTCCAGTGATTCTCCCCAGGATCGGTTGATACTATCTCACTACAACTAGTAAGAATGCTAACATCCAATTAGATCTATCTCATAGATCCAAAATCCAGGATTTAGTAGGTATCACTTTGATCCTATATGGAGAATTATGGTGATAAGCGGAGATTGATCGAGCGTAGCATAGGAAACTCCATCCTTATCAAGAGTATGTCATCCACGTACTCTACGAGGATCGTCACCATACTCCCTACTACCTTTTTTTATATACAAGGTTCATCTACCATTTTGATGATGTCAACCTCTTTGACTAATCCATCAAAACAGATGTTCCAACTCCGCGATGCCTGCTTTATCCTATAAAGCATCTTGCACACGTTTCCGCTGCTCCCACTGTCTACGAAGCCCTCTGGCTGTGTACTTATAGACGCTCTCTTCTAAAACATCATTTAGAAAAGCAGTCATGACACCCAATCACCAGATATCGTAGTCATGGTATGTAGCCGTGACAAGTAGGATCTGGATGGACTTAAGCATAGCTACTGGAAAAGGTTTCATCATTATCCACGCCTGGTCGATGACGAAAACCTTTAACAATTCCAGCTTTGAAAGTCTCAACCTTTCCATGTACACCAAGTAATCTTCTCAAGATATACTTGCTCCTGATGGGGATTTAACCCTTCAGATATAGCAACCAAAGTCCATACTTTGTTGGTGTATAAGGATTCCATCTCAGATCACTAAACATCCAGCCATTCTTACAGAGTCTTACTCCTGATGGCCAGCTCGAAGCTAGTTGGGTCATCATCTCATGATGCAATCCTCGCTCCCACTGTCATAGAGAAACCGAAGTATCTCTCAGGTGGGTGAGGAACCCTACTAGATCGGCGGAGAGGCTGAGGGTCGTTGGTTTCTACTGAATCCTTTGGTTCTATCAAATCATCAGCTGCAGTTTGTATACCTGGAACATTTCCAGTTCTACATAACTGACCTTGCCTCGAGCTTGTCCGGATTTTGCTTTTAGACATAGGCCGGACAACCCCAAATCTTAACCATCTTAAGATATGGGCTCTTCCCTTTCCATATCACATATGAAGTGGTAGGCATTGATTTGATTCGAACCCTATTCAATAGGTATGCAACTTCTCAAGTGCATAACACCCAAAAGGAAACAGGTAACTCAGTAGTACTCATCATAGAGCACACCTTATCATATAGGGTGTAATTGCTCCGCCCCGACATACCATCGTGCTATGGTGTATTCGGAGGAGTAATGCTGAGAGAGAATCTCATTCTTCTTTAGAATAGTCCAGGAATTCCGTACTCAAGTATTCTCCTCCCTGATCACATCAAAGGACATAATACTTTTACCCGTATTTTGGTTCTCTGCTTCTAACTTATACTCTGTGAATATCTCAAAAGGTTCGGACTTGTGTTTCAGCAGGAACATAGGTCTGAATCTTGAGAGATTATCAGAGAATGTAGCGAAGTACAAAGAACCAGTCTTGGCATGTGTAGACAGGGGACCTTACATACATCAACATGTATCAATCCCAAGAGTTCACTAACTCTTTCTCTGTTTCCAGTAAACGGAGCTGGTGTCATTATATCTTTGTGACATGACTAGCGAGTTTCACAAGATGTAAATTCAAACTGATTTAAATATGCATCTACATGTAACTACTGCCAGTCGGTTCGCATAGATATGACCTAGTCTACAATGCCTCAAGAAGAATTCGTTCATTTCTGAACTCTTCCTCTTGTGTGTGATCCGTATACTAAGAACTGTAGTTTGATTTAGAACATCAATGCTTTTAGATAACGTGCCTGAACCGATCAACTTTTGATAAAGGAAATGTTCAAAACATTATCTAACAATACAAAATTTTATCGTTTCTTTACTAATAAAGAGACTGATATGATTTTGTATATCAGGTTCGGTATCTAATAACATTCGTTCAGAATCAATGTACTGATAATACAGGGTGACAGTGACCAACAGACTTGGCTGCAACACTTGCCCCGTTTTCTGTCTCATGAAACTTATCACCCGTTCTCAGTTCTCTACCTTTCTGAAGCCCTATGTAACAGATTACATATCTGGGATCCTGATCCGGTATCATATACCCAGGACGTAAAGGATACTGAGAAACAGTTCTGTATAATGAACAAACCCGAAGATGATGCATCATCATGCACTCTCCTCATTTGGGCGGCACGGGAATTCTGGTATTCCCCAATTTCCTGCTCTGTCTTATAACAATTATAAGTTGGAGCGGGACCAACGTTCCCCAGCTCAGTATAACAAGCGGGTTCGGTCAATATTCCGTATTATTATCTTGATTAAGGCGTGATATGGTCGCTACCAGGAGAGAGAGAGAAGAAAACACTCAGCGTGCGCTCTTGCAAGAATAGATTGGTTATTATTTTATCTAATCAGGATGGCTCCCACTGCTTTTTATCAAATCTTCCTTCAAACCCTAAAAGGAAAGACTAGCCGGGATTAATTACATACTACAAGTTCGCCAATCTTTCAGCCAGGCCAGTGTCGGTACTTTGAGGGAGGTCCCCCGTGCTTTCGCACGAACCTAATTACTGTAAACCTCGTTTTCCCAGAGGCGTAACCTCGTTAACACCTTTCTAGACACCTACTTGATCGGCTAATTGTAATGTATAAAACTCTCCCAGGAGTAACTCTTACTCGCAGCGGGTATCGGGATCCAACTATCTCATAGAAGGTATGCAATCTCATTGCAAATCTCAACACTTGAAATTCCCGATAATATTTTGCCCCCAGCACCCTATGACCTTGACGGAGGTCAACAAACCATAGGCTACTAGTCAAGTTCAACCCGTCATTTCTTGATCGAATTAAACCCACCCGCACGACCCTTGACGGAGGTCAACAAGGCCGCACGACTATCCTAACTCAATCTGCATCATATGCATAAACAGATAAGTACTAGTTAGCTACCGCACACTACGCCTTGACGGAGGTCAACAAACGTAGCACGAATACTAAATAGGACTTATCTGAAATGACGGAGGGCTACGACAGGTTTTTCTAAAAACCTATTGCGTAATGAACTTGATATCGTTGTAGGATCGAATGATTTTCAAATGGAGTGCTTTTGAGGCTTTTCTAGTTTTGCTAAAGGAGTCACTCCCGGTGAAGGGATCGTCAGTCCTTTCCTCGTCGAATGAGGTGCGGGATATATCATATATATCACTGTGCAAAGCAAAAACACTTAAAAGCAATCAAAAGACAAACCGAGTGTGTAGCATCTGCCAGTTTATTGCTAAAGGAGTCACTCCCGGTGAAGGGATCTCGGTCCTTTCCTTATCGAATAAGGTGCAGGATATATCATATATACCTCTGTGCAAAGCAAGAACTGTAGCTACCTGTTTTATTTTGAAATTCGATTCTACAACATCTTAGGTTTCTTTTATTTCATTAATCACATTAATGAAGTCCCATCATTTAAGTACCTAAACATCACAGATAAATACGACGTACACTTATGCCATCCGCATTCGCCTCGATGTCCCTTCGTGCACCGTTAGGTTAGGTAACTAACGGCAGAGCGGGGCAGGGCTAGCGCGGGTGTAAAACATAAGTAACATCTATATAATATATCATATATACTATATACTATATCCATCACAGAAACACATCAGAGATATCGCAGCAGAAGAATCATATGAAATATTGGATATACTAGGACGTCCGTGTTTTCAATACGAGCCAGTATAAAACACGGATTCCACGGTCGCGATGAATAGCCAAACCCACACCCCTAGACCCCTACGAGAGCGGCAAGCAACCCTACCAATTCTGGAGTTAGGAGACCCGGACTCGACTCCTCGAGTTGGTCTCCCACTGGACCCCAGAACCCGGTTACTTGTGCTCCCCTCCTTGGGTCTATCCTAGTGCGGAAAAGTAAATAATATACAAGAGGTGACAACTTCCGCAACCTGGAAGCGCCCCAATAAAAGAATATTACATACAAGTTTTTACATGAATGAAAATGAAAAACACTCATCTCACATAAAAAAACCCCGGCTATTCAAACACAACGATCCAATATAACATATCCAGCAACACATAACATCACATGTCATCAACGTAAGTAAACATGCGCATCCCAATTGTCGTTGACATATAGCAACGAAGCCGGCGATATCACATATTACACTTACGGTCACAGAAAAGAAAGTGTAAAACTACAACAGTTGGAATCCACAACCACCTCAGACATCGCATGCCTGACCAAATGAATTACTTAGACATCACATGCCTAACAATTATAAACCCCGCATTTTAGTCTCATTATCGAAAACTCTTTTCAATATCAAGTCGGGTAATTCAACAAGATTCCCGACATCCTGATCGAATACTCGTCGCAAACTTCAGTAAGCGGCCGCACCCCCGATACCGTCGACGAAGTGAACCAAGGCGGAACACCGCTACCGCGAGCACCCGAACGGATGCTTTCGGCGACGGGGTTCTCCTACAGTCATTTGGTCGGGGTTATGGGGTGAGGCTGTCTATTAAGTTTACCCGGCGAGTATCCGCGTACGCTACGTGATTGCGACGGACTTTTGATCACATCAAAATTCCGTGGCAACCGATCAAGTGAGACTAAACTGCTATGTTTATAATATTCATTCAGTTATCTCATAACTATTTGTGAATTCCAATTATTGTATCCCATTCCAGATAATTAGAAAATTTTAAACTTTCCGATTGAACATTCGAACACCCAAGTTTTCCCGATACAGATCAACACATGAAATAAGTCTAACAACATTCAGTTCGTGCCTCAGTACCGACGGTCCAGCCGTAGAAGGGTCAAGCCAACGCCTCACATGTGGCACGCCGTACTGCCCCAAACCCGAAGGTTCAAAGGGCAGTTCAAGACGGTCACATAATCGAGTTAAGGTTTGTTGTCTTCTAGAGGGACCATCGCGTTACTTGCACTACTTAGAACGTCGTTAAACTACGGAAAAATCCAACACTTGGAAATTTCCCGACAGGGGAAAAATTGGGTATTTATATCCGGTCGAACTTTTTAACATATTCTAAAATTTATCCGGAAAGCCACATAGACAAAATTTGATACTCCGATCGAAACACCGAATCCCCAAAAACACAGCAGAAAAATTCAACTCTTGAATAAATATTAAAAATTCCCAGAAAACTCAGCTCTTTGAACTAGGAATTACTGTGCAAAGGAACAGGGCTGACGTCATCAAGTGGCCGCTGATCCGCCGCAGAAGCCATGCTTCTGCCGCGGATCCGCCGCGAAATTTACTGTTCACCAGAAACTTTTTGCACCGTAATTCTTATTTTTCCCTGCTGAATTTTTTAGCAATTTTTAATTTGGAAAAACTCACTGTTTTCAAAAAAGTACAGAGAGCAAGATTGATTTGGTGTTTCGGGTTCGTTCGGACTTCAAATTCCGTCTGGACTTCGCCTAAGGCTCTAGCTAGGCTCTGATACCACTGTAGGGTTCCTAGGCACACCCTAGAGGTCTCACAAGGCATCAACCATGCCAATTTGAAATTTTAACGGTGCCGAGAAACCCGACTACGGATCGTCGGCTAGATATCTAGGCGAAAAAGATAACTAGTTAACACTTAACTAAGAGATACGGAAATACAACCTTTGTAGATCCGGTTCTCCACCTCCATAGCTCCGCAATGAAGTCTCCTCGCTGTCCTAATGAGTTCCCGGGCTCTAGCGTCGGCTTCGTCGGAGAATGGACAAGCTAGGTCGTCGATGTCCACGCCGAAGATGATCTACGTCGAGGCATCGCTAGATCAAGCTCACAACTTCACCAAGTCATGAAACTTGTGAAGTAAACACACTCTACTACTTGGCAAGAGGTAGAGGATGAAGAAATAGGAAGTGGGTAGACTTTAGAATTGGATTTCTCACTCAAATCATCAATCCACCATTGATGACCTCAAGCTTCTTCAAAGAAGAAGATGAAGAAGAAGAAGAAAGTTATGATAAGATTAATTTAAAAATAGATAATAAATTGAACACTTATCATAATCTTAACCTTAGTTAAGTGTAGAGAATTAACCAAGGTTGGGTTGAGTGGTTAGGGTTAAGGATGAGAACAAAAAGGTCAATTAGTCAAAGCTTCATGAAACTTCAACTAAAGACAAATGAAGCCACCATTCATTTATCTTTCAATTTATTCAAAATGAATAAATAAATAAGATAAATGAATAAGTAAAAACCCTAATCAACAACTTAACCAAGGTTAATTCTTTACACTTAACCTAAAAAGCATGTATCATCAAACATGATACAATCAAGTGTACAAAAGTATATCACATATACAATGTGCACAAACCAAGTGAGAAAATCCGTTTAAAGTGAACCAATACTAGTTAGTGCAAAGTAATATATCAAATATATAATTATGCATTAAATCATTAAATCAACACTTGATTCAATGATCCGGTCATGTCGCACACAACCGACTAGTATTCAATGTATCGGCTTATCGAATCAATACTTGATTCGATACCTAGGTTATATCGCATACAACCATTTGATACAATCATCGCGAGAATGGAATACGGTATCACATACACGCATTATTCTCGGTCCCGCACATATCTCATATGCGCTCCTATTTCGTTTCGCTTGAGCCAGGAAACCTCTGTGTAGGACTCTAAAGACTCGTCAATACGCCGGCAGCAGATGATGATCATATCAAACACCCACAAGCCGCAAGCGGTCTGCTAAACGTAACGGCCACCCGGGTATTGAGCGATCTGAAGATCGACGAGCAAGCCCGCTCACACTCCAGTGAATCCGACCAGTAACACTACCGTACAGTCCGGTCTGATCGTCTGATATGTCGCATATCTTGCCTAGGGGTGGTAAACGTCAGACCCCAATAGCTCGATAAGTCGTGTCGATATGAGGTCTATAACACTTCGAGAAACTACTGGTAACACTTACCAGTAAATCTCAGCAACCCTGGCCAGGGATTTCCTGTTATAGCCAATCGAACACAGCGCAACATCAACCCCCTATACCGGGAGAGACGAATCCCCTCCTATCGCTCATTGCCTCCATGTGACTCGGGACTGTACCCAAAAACCACCGTTTTGCATGCCCTCTTGGACGTGGTAAGATGGAAATCAAAGCACAGTGGGAACCACACAAGACTCTATGAAGATCTCGGGTCAACAAACTACTCTGTACCAGTGTCACCAGAGAACTGCCATCTGACGTGAGGTATAATACCATCTGGGAGTTCTCGGCGAGTCCGTCCAGTATACCCAGTCTCTACTGAGCACCCGTATATCATCTCTGATGTCAAACACCAATGGATATGGGATCATCCATCGCCCATCTGTATGGGTCGAGAAGGTATACGTTAGTCTACTCTGGTATATCGATGCCCCGTCTCGATACACCCTCGACTAGGGACTTTGAAGGATGTACTTATGGACTACCATATCCCCACTAGTATGATCCGCATCATAGTCCAGGTAGTCAAGTACAGATCCTAAGGGCTTTACCAACATGTAACAGAGAGACAAACAGCATACACGTTAAGGTAAAGGGTAACCAGATAGCATACTATCATGTCGAGCAAGAAAGTCCTCCCTATATATGTCCCAGCATCCACTACAATATACATCCTATGTACAGTAATGGCCTCTAGGGCATACATATAACTAACACCATGTCCCCACTAGTATGATCCGCATCACAGTCCAGATAGTCAAGTACACATCCTAAGGGCTTTACCAACATATAACAGAGAGACAATTAATATACATGTTAAGGTAAAGATCAACCAGATAGCATACTATCATGTCGAGCAAGAAAGTCCTCCCTATATATGTCCAAGCATCCACTACAATATACATCCAATGTACAGTAATGGCCTCTAGGGCATACATATAACTAACAACTATCGAGTCTTTAAAGTCCCACACAGAGGGTTTCTCTGATTCAGGCGAAACGATGTTGAGTCCGTATGGTATTACGTGCAGGGTTTCGATCAAATACGTATACTAGCTATACAGATTTATGTTCAGACGGATAATACTAGCGGACTTAGAATTAAGCCGCATTATTGAATCAAGTATTGTTTTAATAATGATATAGTATTATATTATTAGATTATTTTATCTCTTGGTATTCGTATTTTTTGTAGTATGAATACGGGCATGTATATATGGTGTATGTATTCTTGTATTTATACAAGAATACTTCTAGAAGTGCATGCCTCATTTTGTGTTATTCTATTTATTAGAAATAGATAATGAGGTTGAGGGATGATGTGTTTTTAAGCTTGGTGAGAAGCATGGATATTTGTTTTCTTTATTCATTTATGAAAACTATTCAAGCATAGCCAGTATATTTTATTGTAAAAGAAATGCTTAATAGTTTTTCCTTAGCCATTTTCTTTTATCATTCTCACTTAGCCAGTCTCTCTCCTCCTTGAGCTCTTCTTCATCCTTAAACCCTAACCCCTCTCATGAGTTGAGAAACATAGGGTCTTTGAGATAAACTAATCCAATTAACACACTCTACATCTTCTAAACTACCTAAATTAGCAAACTGGGTATTTTAGTCATCTCCTTTTTGAGGTTGAAGCTTGAACCACAAACTCTCAAGTGGATCGTCTTCGACGCAAGGAGACTGACGGCCAAGCTCAATCCCGACGGACTAGGAGTCAAGGAAGGGCACTTTGAAGACATGGTCGCTATCTGGAGAGAGAGAGAAAAAACATTTTAGCGTATACTCTTACAAGATTAGATTGGTTATTATCTTATCTAATCAGGATGACTCCCACTGGTTTTATCAAATCTTGCTTAAAACCCTAAAAGGTAAGACTAGCAGGGATTGATTACACCTTACAAGTTTGCCAATCTTTCAGCCAGGTCAGTATTGGTACTTTGAGCGTGGTTCCCCATGCTTTCGCACGGACCTAATTAAAATAAACCTCGTTTTCCCATAGGCATAACCCCGTAAACACCTTTCTAAACACCTACTTGATCGACTGATTGTCATATGTAAAACTCTCCCAGGTGTAACTCTTACTCGCAGTGGGTATCAAGATCCATCTATCTTATAGAAGGTATGCAATCTCATTAAAAATTTCAACACTTGAAATTCCCGATAATGCTTTTACCCCTAGCGTGCTATGATCTTGACACAGACCAACAAACCATAGTCCGCTAGTCAAGTTCAACCCGTCATTTCCTGATTGAATTAAACCTACTTGCACGACCCTTGACGCAGGCCAACAAAGTCGTACGACTACCCTAATCCAATCTCATCTTATGTTGCAGATAAGCACTAGTTAGCTACCGCACACTACGCCTTGACGCAGGCCAACAAACGTAGCACGAATATTAAGTAGTATTTATCTGAAATGACGGAGGGCTGTGCAGGTTTTTCAGAAAGCCATGAGCATAATGAACTTGATATCGTTGTAGAAACAAGTGATTTTTGAAAAGGAGTGTTTTTTTAGGCTTTTACTAGTTTCGCTAAAGAGGTCACTCCCGGTGAAGGGATCTTGGCTCTTTCCTTATCGAATAAGGTGCAGAATATTTCACAAATACCATTATGCAAAGCAAGAACTATAGAAGCAATCAGAAACAAAACCGAGTAAGTTGTAGCATCTGCTAGTTTCGCTAAAGAGGTCACTCCCGGTGAAGGGATCTCGGCTCTTTCCTTATCGAATAAGGCGCTGGATATTCTACAAGAAATACCGCTATGCAAAGCAAAAACTAGAGCTACCCTTTTTATAAATTTGATTCTACAACATCTTTTAGATTTCTTTTTCTTTCATTAATCTCATTAACGAAATCCCAATTTAAGCTTCCTAAGTATCACAGAAGAAACACAAATACAACGTACGCTTATGCCATCCGCATTCGCCACAGTGTCCCGTTATGCACCGCTAGGTTACTTAACTAAAGGCATACCGGGGTGGGACTAGCACGGGTGTAAAACATAAGCAACGTTTATTATATATCATATATACAATAATAAAGCACCCATCTCACGCATATAATATGATCACATCATAAAATATCAGCAACAGAAGATAACATCTGAAATATTGGATATACTAGGAGGTCCGTGTTTTATTTTGAGCCTGTATAAAACACGGATTCCACGGTCGCGATGAATAGCCAAACCCACATCCCTAGACCCCGACGAGAGCGGCAAGTAATCCTCCCAATTCTAGGGTTAGGAGACACGATTTCGACTCCTCGAGATGGCCTCCCACTGGACCCTAGAACCCGGTTACTTGTGCTTCCATCCTTGGGTCTATCCTAATGCGGAAAAGTAAATAATATACAATGGTGACATCATCCTCAACCCGGAAGTGCCCCAATAAAAGAATATTATATACAATGAATTTTACATGAATGAAAATAAAAACCCTCATCTCATATAAAAACCCCGGCTATTCAAAACACGACGATCCAATATAACATATTACAGCAACACATAACATCACATGTCATCAACATAAGTAAATATGCGTATCCCATTTGTCGTTGATTTATAGCAATGAAACCGGCGATACACCACACATTACACTTACGGTCGCAGAATAGAAAATGAAAAACTATAACTTTTGGAATCCACAATCACCTTAGACATCGTAAACCCGAAATATCACATATTACGGATTTCATGCTGTTCAGTTGATAAAACTACACATTTGTTATTACATTTTTCCTACTATTTCTATATTAGAAAATGCGTTTATTATAATATATGATACATATGAGGGTTTATCTGTAAAAAGACTATTTTTATGTATTTATATATTATAATAAGCATTTGGTAGGAAAATGTATGCAAAAAAATATCATTGACTAGATCTTAAGAAAACAAACTCTACTAAATATCATTTGAGTTGTTGTGCAGAATTTTCAGGACTAAAATCAAGGAAATCAAGTTGTTAAAGCAAACCTGCCTAATTAAGAAAGCAAAACTTAGAAATCAAGTCCGGCAGCAACTACGAGAAGATTTCCAAGTTCCAAAGGTTCCAAAGGTTCCATAGATCGCCACATGTCACACAGATGAAGCCACAGAAAAATGATCCAGAGATCACAACCATTGGCTGGGGATCCGTGGCCAAACCCCTTGTTGGCCGCGGATCCGCTGTATGAAAGAAGATTTAGAAGCTGCAATTTTTCAGGGTGAATCTTTATTGTTTTCGCAAGGGTTCTGGCTTTAGGACTATAAATAAGGACCGAGAGCCTCTTGGAAAAGTTATCAAGCCGACGAGATCACAAAGTCCAAGACGGCTCACGCATCCAGGGTGATCATCAACTGTTTGTCTACTTCCTTAGAAGAGATCGAGAAGCAACTAGTAATTGTAATCATTTTCTAAGGAATAAAAGTGTAATGAATATTGTTGATTAATAAAGATAGCTTTCTTTTTCTTATTCTATTTCTTCGTAGTTTAATTATGCATTTTCTTTCCATCTCTCTTTCTCCCAACATGCGCGAGTAATTCTCCGCTTGTTAGGGTTCGTAGGATTAGGGTAGGTTAATGAATAATGAAAATACCTAAACTCTTTTTATGTCCTATAAAGTTTATAAACTTTATCAAAACAATCATTAACATCCTAATCGGGCGCGCTACCAATTCATTGTTAGTCTCGACCGCGATTAGAGATTAGATTAATGATTGTTTTGGTAAATGCTAGATATGAACACAGTTCTGTGTCGAGATAGAGGTTAAGAGTGGGATTCCTTTTTCCTCCAGAAACCCTAATCTACACGCATCACTGTCATTCTAGTTTTAAATCTATTAAAGGATAAAAAGCGTAATTTTTAATTAATCATCCATAACTACTAAATTCTAACGAACCCTACAAGCCCTTTCTTATATTAATTACATCCATAAATAATCTAGATCTATATTTTTGCATTAGTGCTTAACGTAGATCTAGAAACCATTCTACAATATTCTTTATCCCACCTCTCTTTTTCAACACATTTAAAGTAAGAGTAAAAGGTTCCACGTTTCCCAGAGGACGACCCGTACTCATCTCGGTCTAGCTAAACGCAACACCGTTATTGATTGCGGTATAATTACTACATACACTTTTTCACATCAATCAAATGGCGCCGTTGCCGGAGATACGTGCGTAATTTTTTATTCTTACTATTTGTGTTGAATTCTTATTCGATTCATATCATAATTAAAACAAAACTGCAAATTGCATATTTAACGATTTATTGTGTGAATTTTGCAAGGAGATCTGGAGTCACAGACTTGAGAAAACAGAGAGCCAAAGACATTCATCGAGATCCAGAGGAGCACAGGAGGCCACAGAGAAAATTTGATCAACAGATCTTCCCTTCTTGCGGCGGATCCATGGCAAAGGAGGCATATCCGCGGCGGAAGCGCGGCGGGCTAGGAAATCTAGGGTGCCAAACTTCTCTGGTATCTTTCTCAATGCTTTCTCTCTCCTCTAAAATCCAATAAAATCTATTTTCTGTAGGATTCTTTGCAAAATAGCGCTGCTAAAAAAAAATCTTTTTGCAAAGTTTTGTGAATGGTTTTGTTTTGCATATTTTAATACGGACTTTAAGGGGCAAAGACCAAATCAAGATTAGGTGGGACTTCATCACCCTTCCTAAGCCCCACAAATCACAAACCGAGCATCTGTATCAACCCTACATTAATTTAAAAAAGATGTAGACCAGACTCTAAGGACTGTCGCGCTCATTAAGGACAGAGAAAGGTCGTGGGTAATCTATCGCTTATCCGCATTACTTTTGTGGTGTCTAGGCAAGTGTGTCTAAGGCGAGTGGTTACTTAATTAGGGCGACTACTTGTAGTGGAGAGCCTCCCACTCACCTGGCACTTACCTGGCTACAAGGGTAGTAATGAGACGGTAGAGGATTGATCCTACGGCTTGTCCTTTGGAAGTCTAGGAGCGGTCTAGAGACTGACCTAGGTAACCTTAGTTCTAGGGTTGTTTGTGTATTTTTTTTGTTATTTGTCTTGAGTCCCACTATTTTCAAAACAGACCAATTTTAAATCACACACACGCTGCCACTTGCACTAAACCTGCTTAGTGCATGCTCGGCTGGACACGGGATTCTAGTGCCCGTCTTGTCCGCATTCCTGCTATCGATGCCGAAGTCGGTACTTCTTCATCTTATTTTCCCCCACCACACACAACGATCGAGATAGACGACACTCCATCAGATTATAACACCACGCTGCCACCGCCCGTAGGTGCACAGAATCCACCGCGCATCTCTCTCCAAGAGAGATGCTATCCTATCCGTGGTCCTCTTCCCACTTGTCTATCTATTCCACCAGCTAACGAGGATAATTTCGAAATTAAACCCCAATACATCAATCTGTTGCCCAAATTTCACAGGCTTGAGTCGGAAGACGCGTACGTTTTCATCACCAAATTTGAAAACGTATGTGCAATGATGGGTACTTCATAATTGATTGTGGTTGCTATGCGCTTACGTCTTCTCCCATTCACACTGTGCGACTTGGCAGAAAAATGGCTTTATAATACTGCCGCACACTCTATCACTAATTGGGATGAATTCGTAATAGCATTTCTTAAAAAGTTTTACCCAAACCATAAGACCGCCCGTGTTAGGAGTGAGATCAACCAGTTCACCCAGCTTCCCAATGAACCATTTTGGAGGTGCTTTGAACGTTTCAAAGATCTGCTTGTCCAATGTCCTCATCATGGAATCAATAGATGGGGTTTATGCCGAATTATATATGAGGGCATTAATCCAGCGACAAAGCAGATGCTTGAAACAAATTGTCAATGCAATTTCATGTCTAAAGACGACGGTGAAACTTGGAAATATCTGGAAGACCTTGCTGAACACACTTTACAGTGGGAAAGCGTAAGACCACCTTCTTCTAAGGGAAGTATTCATCAGCTCGATGTTTCCATCGTAGTAAAAGCCGAAATGGCAGCGATACAGAAGAAACTCGACGCTATTGAGAACAAGTTCTCATCATTCTCCCTAAATCAGGCCACGCTTCCCAAGACCGTCTGTGGTTGCTGTTCAGATCCTTCACACTTAACGGAAGAATGTCCTATGAATGCATCGTTTCAAACTAATGCTGCTTTTCAGCAGCGATCTAGAAACGATCCTTATTCTTCCACGTACAATCAAGGATGGAGGAATCATCCTAACTTTGCTTGGAACCAAAACCAACCCCAAAATCAAAATCAGTTCTAAAGCAATTATCAAAGACCTCCTCCACAGCAACCACAACCACAGAATCAGCTCCCCTTTCAGTCACAGAATTTTCAAAATCCAGCCAACACTTCTACACCACAAGTGGCCGGTACTGACAACTCTTCACTCGCACAAACTTTGGATATGTTTATGAAACATACCATTCAAATGTCGGCTGAGATGAAGTCTTCTATTGATACCATAAAGCAAGATTCCGCCTCCCACGGCGAAAGTATTAAATCAATAGAAAACCAACTTGCACAGTTAAACGACGCAATGAGTGCGAGAGAGAAAGGGAAACTCCCATCTCAACCCCTACCGAATCCTGGCCATTCACAAAATCATAAGGTGAATGCCGTTACTACATTGAGATCGGGAAAAGTGCTGAATAACCGAGTGGGTGAGCAATTTGATGTTAGTGACACCAATGATACCCCATCTTCTTCTTCTGCTTCCCCTAATTCATCTAGTCTCCCACCTTCATCCGAGCCTATTCTCCGTTTTCCCCAAGGCTCGAACATTTCGCCAAATCTATCTAAGTCGATTCCCACTCCAATTTTGGGATCGAATCCGTCCCCACAGTCTTCTCCACAAACGTTGGACCCAAAACTTATTGATCAAGCTCCATTTCCAAACAGTTTAAGGGCCAACAGACCTACCCCGCAAATGGAGAAGATTGTGGAAATGTTTAAGTAAGTTAGCGTGAATATTCCTCTCCTAGATGCTATTCAACAAGTCCCATCTTATGCAAGAATCCTTAAAGACTTGTGCACTAGGAAAAGAAAAACTCAAGTACCTAAGAAGGTTTTCACGACAAGTAATGTTAGCACAGCTTTTACCCAATAAATACCACAGAAACGTAAGAACCCTGGATGTCCTACAATCTCTATTTCTATTGGGGATAAAAATATTAATCGTGCTTTACTCGATCTTGACGCTAGCGTTAACTTGCTTCCTTATTCAGTATACGAGCAGTTTGAAATTGGAGAGTTAAAAACCCGCCCATTGTACTCTCCAGATGGCAGACCGATTGATCACCAAACCTCGGGGAGAACTAGAGGATGTGTTAATTAAAGTCGGGGAATTCATATTTCCCGTGGACTTTATTGTTTTAGATACACAACCTGTGGCAAACCCACGCAATCAAATCCTGGTGATACTTGGTCGACCCTTCCTAGCAAATTCTAATGCTGTAATTAATTGTCGCACGGTTCTATGAACTTATCCTTCGGGAAAATGACAATTGAGCTTAATATTTACAATCTAGGAAGTCAGCCATCAGAACCTTCTGCTCATTTGCTGGATGTTTGTTCCATCCACGAGATAGCTCCCGAAAGCTGCATGGATGAGGAACTTTGCTTTGATGATCTCGACAACACTAATGAGACATCGTTTGATCTTGCACCACTTCATAGTGAGGATATGTTCAATAAGTCCGTCCTTGAGTTTGAACCCGTTGACTCGTTGCAAAAGTCAGCAGCACTTTCCGAGTCAATATCTTATGCAAGTTTTGAACCTCTTAGGGAGTCCGAATATCATTCCCTTACCCCACCTTCTATTGTCTCTCCGCCAATTCTTGATCTCAAACCGCTACCTTCTCATCTTAAATATGCATATTTAGGAGAGAATGAGACTTTGCCAGTGATTATATCCGCTTCTCTAACCTTAGAGCAAGATAACGCACTTTTGGCAGTGTTGAGATCGAATCGGCAAGCATTTGGTTGGACAATGGCCGACATCAAAGGGATTAGTCCCTTAATTGTTGAACATTACATACATCTGATGGATGAAGCCAAACCAACCCGAGACCCACAAAGACGGTTGAATCCCGTCATGAAGGAGGCAGTAAAGAAAGAAATTGTCAAGTTCCTTGATAGTGGAATAATTTACCCTATATCTGATAGCCAATGGATAAGTCCAATTCATGTGGTCCCTAAAAAGTCTGGCATCACGGTCATCACTAATGAAGCTAATGAGTTAATCCAAACACGCACCCAAACTGGGTGGCGCGTATGTATTGATTACAGGAAACTCAATGCCGCGACGAGGAAAGATCACTTCCCTCTATCTTTCATTGACCAGATGTCAGAACGATTAGCTGGAGACGAATACTACTGTTTCTTGGACGGATACTCTGGCTATAACCAGGTCCCCATTGCCAAAAAGGATCAAGATAAAACCATATTTACTTATCCTTTCGGAACTTTTGCTTACAGACGCATGCCCTTTGGGTTATGCAATGCTCCCGCTACATTTCAGCGGTGCATGATGGGGATATTTTCAGATATGGTGGAAAATTTTCTGGAAATTTTTATGGACAATTTCTCCATTTTTGGGGACTCCTTTGAGGACTGCCTTCGTAATCTTGACGCGGTTCTTACCCGCTGTAAGGATAAGAACTTGATTTTGAATTGGGAAAAATACCATTTTATGGTCCAAGAAGGTATTGTACTTGAACATATAATTTCACGAAAAGGCATTGAGGTTGACAGATCTAAAATAGATGTCATTCATAACCTCCCTCGTCCTAATTGCGTCAAAGATATACGATCCTTCGTTGGTCATGCAGGATTTTATAGGAGATTTATTAAGGACTTTAGCAAAATTGCTAGACCCTTAACTCTTCTATTGGCCAAGGATACTACATTTCACTTCGATTCGGATTGTGAGGCTACTTTTGAATCGCTTAAAGGATCACTCACTACAGCCCCCGTTCTATCATCTCCGGATTGGAACCACCCGTTCGAGCTTATGTGTGATGCATCCGATTTTGCTATTGGTGCTATCTTAGGACAACACATTGATAAGATGCCATATGTAATTTACTACGCAAGTAGGACCTTGAATGATGCACAAATAAATTACACAACTACCGAGAAAGAACTCTTGACAGTTGTATTTGCATTAGAGAAATTCATGCCCTACTTGATTGGCTTGCCTATTGTGGTTTACACAGATCACTCCGCCCTACAACATCTTTTATCAAAGAAGGATGAAAAGGCCAGGCTAATACGTTGGATCCTATTGTTATAAGAATTTGACCTTGTCATCCAAGACAAGAGTGGATGTGAAAACGTTGTAGCCGACCATCTTTCACGCATCACTTCTTCGCCAACTTTGACCGTGCCGATAAATGACTCATTTCCTGACGAACAGCTCTTGACTGTATCCTATGAACCTTGGTTCGTGGATATCGTGAACTATCTTGCAACGGGGCATATTCCTAGTGATTGGTCGAAACAAAACAAACATCGATTTCTATCCCAAGTAAAATATTTTTACTGGGATGAACCTTATCTATTCAAGTATTGTTCTGATCAAATCATTCGTAGGTGTGTCCATAACGATGAATTCAAGAGCGTGTTATCATTTTGTCATGATCAGGCATGCGGCGGTCATTTTGGTCCTCAAAAAACGGCGGAGAAAGTTTTGCAATGTGGCTTTTATTGGGCAACATTATTTAAAGATGCATATGATCATTGCAAAACTTGTCCGCGATGTCAGCATTTGGGTCGGATTTCACGAAGAAATGAGATGCCGCTCCAACCTATATTGGTTGTGGAAATATTCGATGTTTGGGGTATTGATTTTATGGGCCATTTTCCCAATTCTTTTGGGAATTTATATATCTTTTTAGCAGTTGATTATGTCTCGAAATGGGTGGAAGCTATACCGTGTCGCACTAATGACAACAAAGTTATCATTAAGTTTCTTAAAGAAAATATCTTTTCGCGATTCGGACACCCTCGCGCTATAATTAGCAAAAACATGACACATTTCTGTAATCGGTCTTTCGAGGCCTTGATGCGGAAATATTCAATCACTCACAAGCTTTCTACGCCCTATCATCCCCAAACAAGCGGGCAGGCTGAGATCTCAAATAGGCAGATCAAACAAATTTTGGAGAAGACGGTTTCTAAAAACCTTAAAAATTGGTCAACCAAATTGACGGATGCTCTTTGGGCATTCCGCGCTGCTTATAAGACCGATCTTGGTATGTCTCCATACTGCCCACTGTTTGGGAAGACATGACACCTTCCTGTCGATATCGAACATAAAGCTACGTGGGCTATTAAAGAGCTTAACTTTGATTTTGATCATGCAGGCAGCTATCGGAAGCTGCAATTGAATGAGCTAAGCGAACTCCGCGATGAAGCTTACGATAATGCGGTGATAGTAAAGAACAGGACTAAAGTGTTCCACGATAAAAATCTTTTTAGAAAAACCTTCACATCGGGGCAACAAGTCCTTCTTTACGATTCTCGTCTCCATCTTCATCCGGGTAAGCTTAAATCTCGTTGGAAAGGACCTTTTGTGGTGCGGTATGTACACCCGCACGGGGCAGTAGAAGTTGAAAATTTGAAAAACGGTTCAATTTTTAAAGTAAATGGGCATAGATTAAAACCGTATTTCTCTGCTGACCCCGCGAAGGAGCTCCTGTTTTTACAGGAGCCGCTTTATCAAAACTAAATTTCCTCCGCCTCACCTCCATGTTTTGGTAACATTTTCTCATTTTAAGAATGGAGGTGAGTGAATTAATTGAATATCTGTGCGTGCTAAATAACAAGTTTGGGGGTAGTTTTCATTTAACTATTATTTTACCCCTTGTGTCTCTCCCCTAGTATACAGGTTCATGCTCTCAAAAGGCTATATCAGTGAGGACACTGCTGAAAACAGGTTTGGGGGGAGATTTGTATTCACTGAATTATCTTTGACACTGGGCATTCAAAATTTTTTTTATATCAAAAGAGTAGAAAGTGAAAAATTACATCCAAAAGATAGGAATAGTTTAAGAAAACCAAGAAAATTAGAAGTTTTCTTAAACGAACTAGTAATAAGTAGTTATGAACTGTTGTCCCAAGGGTTAGTAAGATGAAGGAAGTCACTAATCTGAGGATAAAAATAAGTCTGAAAAGTAGTTTCTATTCTGGAAGCCAAACATTTGAATGTTGATACCCTACTATATGCACTTACACACGTCTTGAAACTCGGGATAATAGAGGATACCTTGAAATGCTCTTGTCTAAAAGCCAAAGTATGAAGGAAATAATAAATAAAGAAAATATAAAAATGGTGAAAAGAAAAAAATGAACACTGGTTTTGTTATCGCCAAGGAAGCAATAAAAAATATAGCAAGGGTGCTTCATCACCTGGTTTGGGAGTCACTGCTAAGCCTTAGGTGGTGCAAGAAGAGAAAAATACTATCACCTAATCAGCAAGCACATAAGTAATCGGTCGGTTAGTACCTCAAGAAGTATTAACGGTCGCATGAAAATGTGTGAGCAAATCCATAAATATTCATCAAGTTAAAAAAGTACTGAGGTAGATGGACAAGAGTATGATAGCTTGAATTGAATTCTCCGAGTGTAGGGATGTCCATTACACACACGTAGGGTTATATGATCGATGTTTGGATGAAAGATAGGAATGAAAAATAAAGACGATGTTTTATTGAGGGACAATGTGATTTCTAATATCTTTTCATGACTATTAAGATAGAGCTCATTACAACTGAAAAGCTAGTGTAGTTGGAAACTCTTATTTTCAAAGTCTTTCTTTTATGGTTCTTTTCTTTATATATAAATTTCACCATCTCTCTTTTATTATTGGATTTTGTGGGTGTAATCCGCTGAAAACCCTCAGGAGACAACACTCCTCCTACTAGGGACACCTAGAGGTTTAACGGCTTGTTGCACGTGCTCAGTGCAATCGTGTTTGCCTACGAAAGTGTGCTTAGTTTTCTCCTTTCTTTTTCTCCTCCTCTTGAATAAACTAGTTTGCTCGGGACGATCAAAGATAAGTTTGGGGGTATTTGTTCAGTTGATAAAACTGCACATTTGTTATTACATTTTTCCTATTATTTCTATATTAGAAAAGGTGTTTATATTAATATATGATATATATGAGGGTTTATCTGTAAAAAGACTATTTTCATGTATTTATATATTATAATTAGCATTTGGTAGGAAAACGTATGCAAAAAAATATCATTGACCAAATCTTAAGAAAACAAACTCTACTAAATATCATTTGAGTTGTTGTGCAGAATTTTCAGGACTAAAATTAAGGAAATCAAGTTGTTAAAGCAAACCTGCCTAATTAAGAAAGCAAAACTTAGAAATAAAGTCTGGCAGCAACTACGAGAAGATTTCCAAGTTCCAAAGATTTCAGAGATCGCCACATGTCACACAGATGAAGCCACAGAGAAATGATCCAGAGATCACAACCATTGGCCGCGGATCCGCGGCCAAACCCCCCTGTTGGCCGCGGATCCGCCGCATGAAAGAAGATTTAGAAGCTGCGATTTTTCTAGGTGAATCTTTACTGTTTTCTTCCAAATTTGGAAGCAAGGGTTCTGGTTTTAGGACTATAAATAAAGACCGAGAGCCTCTTGGAAAAATTATCAAGCCGACGAGATCACGAAGTCCAAGACGACCCATGCATCCAGGCTGATCATCAACTGTTCGTCTACCTCCTTAGAAGAGATCGAGAAGCAACTAGTAATTGTAATCATTTTCGAAGGAATCAAAGTGTAATGAATATTGTTGATTAATAAAGATATCTTTCTTTTTCTTATTCTATTTCTTCTTAGTTTAATTATGCATTTTCTTTCCATCTCCCTTTCTCCTAACATGCGCGAGTAATTCTCTACTTGTTTGGGTTCGTAGGATTAGGGTAGGTTAATCGATAATGAAAATACCTAAACTCTTTTTACGTCTTATAAAGTTTATAAACTTTATCAAAACAATCATTAACATCCTAATCGGGCGTGCTACCAATTCATTGTTAGTCTCGACCGTGATTAGAGATTAGATTAATGATTGTTTTGGTAAAGGCTGGATATGAACGGAGTTCCGTGTCGAGATAGGGGTTAAGAGTGGGATTCATTTTCCCTCCAGAAACCCTAATCTACACGCATCACTATCATTCTAGTTTTAAATCTATTAAAGGATAAAAAGAGTAATTTTTAATTAATCATCCATAACTACTAAATCCTAACGAACCCTACAAGCCCCTTCTTATATTAACTACATCCATAAATAATCTAGATCTATATTTTTGCATTAGTGCTTAACGTAGATCTAGAAACCATTCTACAATATTCTTTATCCCTCCTCTCTTTTTCAACACATCTAAAGTAAGAGTAAAAGGTTGCACGTTTCCCAGAGGACGACCCGTACTCATTTCGGTCTAGCTACACGCGATACCGTTATTGATTGCGGTATAACTACTACATACACTTTTTCACATCAACCACATGCCTAACTATTTGAATTCCACATATTGTACCATATTACAGAAAAAACTAGACGATATTAAATATTCCGATCGAATCAAAAATCACCCAAAATTTCCCAAAATGCTCAACACTTGAGCGTAGTTTAGAAGTATCCATCACATGCCATAGTAGCAATCAACCAGCCGTAGAAGGGTCAATCAGTGGCTCACTTATGGCACGGCTAAACTACCACAAACTCTAGGGTTTAGTGGCGGTTTTGATGGTCACAAAATTGAGTTAAGCTTTTGTTCTTCTAGAGAGTTCACCGCATCACTTGCACGATATTTTAATATTTTTTAACTAAGGAAAAATTCAACACTTGAAAATTTTTCCGGCAAGGGTTAAAGTGGGTATTTGATATCCGATCGAACTTTTTAACACGGTCTAAATAACCCGAAAACAAACTAGAATTACGAATACGAAACACTCTGAATTGCCTCTATAAAATGATAACATCACATGCAAATTTAGAAAAAACAAACAACACTTGAAATCCCAAACCCCAGAGACCAAAACACTGTAAAAATTTCAACACCAAACGTGACACAAAAACCGAGGGGGCCGGATTTTGCTTGCCTGTGGTCGGCCAAAAACCGAGGGCAGGTGTTGAAATTTGTACGGTGTTCATATTGTATCACATACAACATTCTACAACTATTTGAAAAAAAATTTGACTCTCTGAAAAAAATTACAGAAACCATGGTTTGATGTCGGGTGTTGCGGAGTGGTTTCGGTGTCGTAATCCTACATATATCTGTCTAATTCTCTAGTTAGGCTAAGATACCACTGTTGGGATACCAACAACGGCAGCAAGTTTTCGGGTGGCATCTCTCATGCCAATTTCAAAATTTTGTCGTTCTAAGTAATCCTAACCTAGAATCGATAACTAGAGAATCGAACTAAACAACATGTTAACAACTTAACATCTAAGAGATATGGATTACATCCTTTTTAGTCCGTTCCTTCACTTCATAAGCTCCGAGTTGAAGTCACTTCGCTGCGATCATCAAGTACCCGGACTCTAAAGAAGCTCCATGAGGTGAATGAGGTACTCTTGCTTGAAGACTTCACTATCAAAGATGATCTACCTTGAGAAATCACAAATCCAAGCTATTACTTTCACTAATGAAAGATTAGTGAAGCTAACACACTAATCTATATGGCTAGTATAGAAGAGGATCATGAAGTAGTAATGTTGCTCTCTTTGTTTTCTATTTCTTACAAAGTTTCATCACAAAGAAAAATCAAGCAAGCACTTTTGTGAGCAAGAAGAAGATGAAGAAGAAAATGAGTGATGAAAATGAATTATTGTTGAGATTAGAAATGCAACTAAGGGTTAAACATGTCATGCTTAACCTTTGTAGGGACTTGACCATGGACTAGGGTTAGGGTTTGGTAAACAAATATCTAAGCAAAATATCAAGAGTGAAGACTTAGTCAACAAAACAAATATCATGACAAAAGTCTACAATTTTGAATAAACTAAAATAAATATATTACAAACCCTAATCTTAGCCATGGTAAGAATCCAAAAACCTTAGTTGCAATTGTAACCTAACATGTTACAATTATACATATCACATATATATAATTATGTAACAAAGGAAAAGAATACATTTAACATATATCACATATATATATCAATGCATCCAAAGTGAGAAAAAGAATTACTTAAGTGAGCTTATAGTAGTTAATGTAATATAATATATCACATATATAATTACATATTAAATTATCGAATAAATACTTGATCCGATAATCCGACTATATCACATATAACCGACTAATATAATATGTATCAGTTCATCGAATCAACACTTGATCCGATGACCCGACTATACCACATATACCCGGCCGATATCACATATCGTGAGAATCGAATACGGTATCGCATACTCGTATCAATTTCGGTCTCGCACATATCACATATGTGCTCCTACTCCGTTTTGCCTAAGCCAGGAAACCTCTCTGTAGGACTCTAAAAAATCATCAATACGCCGGCAGTAGATGATGATCATATCAAACACCCACAAGCTGCAAGCGGTCGGCTAAACATAACTGCCACCCGGGTATTGAGCAATCATAAGATCAACAAGAAAGTCTGCACACACTTCTGTGAATCCTAACACTATCGTACAGTCCGGTCTCTTCGTCTGATATGTCGCATATCCAGTTTAGGGGTGGTAAACGTCAAACCCTAGTAACTGATAAGTCGTGTCGATGTGAGACTCATAACGGGACGAGAAACTACTGATAACACTTACCAGTAGCACTCCATATCAGCCTTGGCCAGGGACTTCCAGTTATAGCCAATCGAACATAGCGCAATATCAACTCCCAATACCGGGAGAGAAGAAACCCCTCCTATCGCTCATTGCCTCCATGTGATTCGGGAATGTACCCAAAAGCCACCTTTTTGCACGTTCTCATGAACGTGGTAAGGTGGAAATCAAAGCACGGTGGGAATCACACAAGACTCTATGACGATCTCGGGTCTACAGACTAACCTGTACCAGTGTCACCAGAGAACTACTACCTGACGATAGGTATAATACCATCTAGGAGTTCTCGGCGAGTCCGTTTAATGTACCCAGTCTCCACTGAGCACCCGTACACCATCTTTGATGTCAAACACCAATGGGTATGGGATCATCCATCACCCATCATATGGGTCAAGATGCGTATACGCTAGTCTACTCTGGAGTATCGATGCCCTGTCTCGATACACCTTCGACTAGGAACAGTTATAGGATGTACTCTTAGACTATCCTGGCCCCATTAGTATGATCTGCAGCATAGTCCCAGTAGTCGAGTACATATCCTAAGGGCTTTATCAACATGTGCGAGCAAGACAGTGAAACAATACAAGTCAACATGTTAAGACAAATTGAAACCAGATAACATACTATCATGTCGAGCAAGAATGTCCTCTCTATATATATCTAAGCATCCACTATAATATACATCATATGTACAATAATGGCCTCTAGGGCATATACATAACTAACAGATGTATCAAAGCATCTGAAGTCATTTAAGATTGGCGTAACTACTCGGGAAAAAAGGTCGGGACGAATAATTAGTTTCACGGCTGTCAGGAATAAAGGTCCTAATTCCCATTACGAATGCAACACCCGCTTCTTACTTCCTCCTGTTTTTCGTCCATTTCGAGAAAATTTCGGCAGCACTTTCCCATGTTCTCTGTGTTCGTGCATAAAACTGTACATGGGGAACAAGTGGAAAGCACCATCGAAACTTCTAAAAATGGACGAAAATAAAGAATGATGTGAGATGTGAGTTTTAGTGCATTTGTAACATATCCTAACCGGACAAATCTGACAATTACTGTATGTCAAATCCCCTTGTCGAATACTACACATACGTTTGAAAAAATTGAACATGACACTCAATTCTCACAAACATATAATGCGATCCTATCAATTCGGCGGGAAAAAGATTTGACATACACCAATTGTCAAACGGGAAATTATAGGTCGGTCCTAAACAAGTTTAAAACCTTTCGATATTAAACTTACTAATTAAATGAAAACATAAAAGCCTAGTTAAGTTTCTAATCAAAATTTTAGTGTGTCCCTTAATTTTGCATTTAATCGTTTTTTAATCAGGATCTCGATTCACTATTATTTGTTTTAATTAAGATTTATTAATTAGTTTAATTAATGTTATAAGTTAATTAGTGTTAATGTCACGTCCCGAAAGTACGGAATATGACCGGTACTTAAACTACGAACGTCTCGAGGCGTACGTAATCTAAGTAAGCCGAAAACCCAGAAACCCAAAACCAAGAAAAGTAATAGAGTGAAGGAAAACCAATTTAAAACAAGTAGTTTTAATAGCATAAGCCGAATTATGCGGTTTTTAAATAAAACATCAAATATTTCCCGAAAATTTCGGCAGAGTCTCTTTTGTAAATACTGGCCCCCAAACGAGATACAACATGAATAGTATACGAAATCAATAAAAAGGCATCCCCAAGCGGGAGCTAGCTCTTCGTCAATCGACGGTCACAACCACACAAGAAATATAATATACAACGCCAATGGCGAGGATCAAAATTCAAAAGGAAACTCAAAACCACAAGAAAACCACAGAAATATAACGCGTGACTCTAAGGTCGAAGGAATAACATCACTGGTCTCTATCTCAAAATAAATACATGTTTGGTTGATGGAACTTCTAGATACAACAGAATAATAATATACAAGATATATAATAGGGGTACGATACAAGTAAACCCACCTACTAGCAAATCACCCGAAGGAAACTATGCCCGCAAGCCGTAATGAAACCTGTACGGCAAACCTGCAAGAAACTGGGGCACAACGGGGGTGAGTTGCCAACTCGTGAATAGAAAAACATCTACGAAAAGAAATCGCATAAATAACGCAATCCTAGGTCAATGATCATAATATATCCTCAAATAAATCACCAGCAACCCATAATAATGGTTAGGGCAAATATCTAACCCAAGTGTAATTCCATGTGCCCGTGTCAGTGCCTCAGGTAGCAATGTATCATATGGATGATGTATGAATGCATGGAACAGAATGCATGTACTGAAGAAAACTGCTTTCATAAATCAGTGAGATTTCTGTATTTTAAAAGTGAGGTACCATAAATGAAATCAGCATAAAACAGTGCCCAGCATCGACACAAAACAAGTGTCCAAATATCTCGATATCTCTGTATCAAAATCTCTGTACCTCAATATCTCAAAATCTCAATATCTCAATCACAATATCTAGGGCGCTGTCAATCCAGACCGGCCCCTACCATCCATCTCAAGACCACGACGGTATCCTCCGGATATCCGACACGTTGGGTAAAATCACCGGTAGGTAGTCTCCCCCTGCCAGGCTCATCGTCATCACCATGAGCTTCTTGCCCCGGGGTACCTTACCGGGTCCACCATGTACCCGAAACGGTTCATCCAACTCCTCGAATCGGGTCTCAAAATCCATCAGCAAACTCATGGTGGACGACTCATACATCATGGGAAAAAACCGCGCTTTTCATTCAAAAAGAGAAAGAAGAAGTTTGTATATGTTTTGCGGTTTTCCCCAAATCCAGAAAATCTCATGGAAATCCGAATCCAAAACCTCAATAGTACGTAAAAAGTGAATATATGCATGAGAATCCATGAATGCGGCATAACAATGAATAACAGTATGCATGAAGTAGCAGGTAATAACTACAATGTCTAGACTAACATATAAGGCAAGTACACTAATATCATGTCTAAACTATTAGCTAACAGGCTATGTCAAGCAATAATATTTTCTAAGGTGTACGTGACATGGCAATTACCGATGAAGATGTGTGTGAGCTGGCAAGTAAGTGTACGTGGTACATACGCATCATCGGTAATGGTGCTGGTGTCCTAACCACAAGATATCAACAGTAGAATATGAAGCATAATATAAGCATGTGATGCGGAGCGAACAACAATAATGAGCGGGAGCTGAATACTAGACGCAACGATAACTAATCTGCATTAACCTAATATAAGTCCTACAATGGTGCCTTTTGAAATAACACGAATCGTGGGGTTTTGAAAATAGGGGCTACGGTGTTTTTAAGAAAAGATACGTTTTTTGAAATATCCGTAGAATCCCTTGACTTGTCTTTTAAAATACGCACGATTCGTAAGCTTTGAAATAGGTAGGAACCGAATCTAATCTAACAACTAACTAAACTAAAGGGCTAAGCTACAAGCTAGACTACAGGTAAGGAAACCGCCTAACATCTGAGTCGATACATATACATACCTGTATATATATTTGTTGGTGATCCCGCCTCAATAATATCATATCCGATACCATATCTATAATCAGACATCCCAAGTCAAGAGTGCGGATCAATCATCAAGATATAGCTCGTACGTAAATCCGTCGTACGGCATCCCCAAATCTGGGTACGAGTCAATATCGTATTCCTCACACTATTTCTCTGGTATCCTCTTTATCCAAGATCATAGTCTAGGGTACCGACCTTTGTCTAGTACAATACTAATATCCTCAATATACTCATGATCTGACTACTGATCGACAATCTCGTACAAACCGATATCGTCAGAACATATCATCATCAAGGGGTATACATCGCCCGATACGGCCTAATATCAATATCCTAGCATATCATGCTTCATATCACGATCACATGTCGACCATTTTATTTATAACACTATTCACCCGTATCGCCGCCCCAAGATCCGCTATAACACCAGGACGTACCTCAAGTACGAATCCTGCCATATCACCGATATCACAACCTCAACACAAATCTCATCGACTCATCTCAATCCCAAGTATCATCCTCAAATCCGTATGTGAACACATAGTCCCATACCCATGTGAACACATAACTATATATATTCCCATAAACACAAATGGAAGAAGAATGTATGCAAGTATGGGTGGGTGTGTGCATGTATGGTGCGACCACTACTCTAGGGTTTCGCGATACTAACCCATCCATATTTATCATCAATAAACTCAAACAAAATATAATCAATAAATGTGTGTATACGTATTCGTATACATCACCACGAACTGCGGGGGTGCTATACGCCATCCACCCGACTTCTCCCCGTAGATATAAATCTACTCACCTGGTCCTCGCTCGCCGGTGCCGACGTCGCCACGCGCTTGCTTGTCGTCTCGAAGTCCACATGGGGTACCTACATATCATAACACACCATATCGCATTAAAATCCGACTCATGACCAAAACGACGCACGAATCCCACATAGGTCAAAACCTATGGTTGCTTTCACAAATCGACCCAAAAACCCTCGACGTCGGCGTACAAACGCCAAACCATCGAGAAAACTCCCAACACACTCATTTGTACAATTACAAGCACTAATTATAATATAAAATAGCTTAAAATTCACAAAAACCCCAATTTCACTTAAAAAAGTTAATTTTCCGAAAATCTAGTAAGCACCAATCACCGTTTTAGTACAAAACTCGATGTATAAACGAATCTAGCAGCCATAATACTTATTAAACATCTTAAATAAGTCATATAACCCATAACCACAATTTAAGCTCATCAAACTATATACGTTCAAAAAAACTAGTTTGCAATTTTACCCAAATTTCAACCATTTTAGCAAAAAAAGCATAAACAACAAATTTAGCTCGGATTTGCTTGATCTAAAATATTAAAATACAATTTAAAATGTTCATAATACCATGGATACCCTAATTAGATTTTAAACTCACTCATTTCCACCAATTCTAAAAACCTAGTTTGCAATATTTATACAATTATAACAATTTTAAATTCACAATTTGCAAACTCGCAATTAGATTAGTTTTTGCAAGCATTAACATGATAATCTTCTCATGGTAAATTTAACCAAGTAACAACCACTCTAATTGAATCTAAACCCTAACTTTTGAATCCAAAATCTTCTCTTGAAAAATTCAAGTCTTGAAATTGAATCCAAATTAAACCCTTCCTTAACCTAGTTTGAAGTAATAACAACAATTTAACAAAAGCACAAGATTTATACCTCACAATATTTGAGATCTAGCATGAAAATCTTGACCTCCAATATGCTAACTTGCTCCAAGAATCATGATAGTATAGGCTAAGGAGAAATGAGTAGGGATTAGATTTGAATTTTGTGGGATTTTTGCATTGATTGTTGAGTGAATTTTGATGAATTTTGAGGGGAAATGAGATGAGAATTTTTGTGGGGCTGCATAATGGAGGGCTCGGCCAGAATGGGGAGGATGAGGAGAGAGAGTGAGGTGTTGAAAATGATGGGAAAAAAACAAAGCCCAAACCTCTATGTTATAACATATTCAATTCCCTTTTAATTTCTTGTATTCTTTTCTCTTCATTGACTTTTCAAGTGGGGAAAATGAGGGGAGGGCTGCTGATTTCAGCCACAAAAGAGGAGAGGGTGAGGGTGTGTGGGTGTGGGTATGGGTGTGGGATGAGGGAAAAAAGATAAATACTATACCCCAAACATCCGTTTACACTAAATTCACTATTTAAGCCTTTTTTCTTCAATAATTTTCTAAACCGTTATGGCAAACGATTTCGTTTCAAAAACCACATGATAAAATTTTATTTAATGTTTTATGATGCACAAAATTTGTTTCAACTCATTCCAATTTGTAATTTTCCCTAATTAAATATATTAGCGACGGCTAAAAATAATATTAAAATAATTAATTTCGGCAAAATTTTCAGAAAATTTGAAATTTCACCAGTGGTTCAATAAACACCAAATACTAGCAATTACATAGCTAGAATATGTTTATTTAATTTTATAATAAAGATATTTGTATTTTGACTTTTTACAGAAAACCCCCTAATTTTACCGTTTTTTCGAAATTCCACCGAAACGATTTTCAAAATGTTACAGTTAATTTTTCTTAATCAGTTTGATTTTATTTTGATTTATGCATCTACTATGGTTTAATTTGTATTAAAAGATTTGATTTATTAAGGACTGTATAATATATATGGCCGCTAATAATTTATTAGGGACTGTATATATTTACAAGGTTCCTAATAAATGGTCTCTAATCCGCACAGTTTCTATTAGTGAGTTAATATTATATATTAATTAGTTAATTTGTTAATTAAGGTTTTTAAGTTGTCATTAGGGTTTTAGGGTTTATAGATTTGTTATTAGGGTTTATAATCTGTAATTAAGGTTTAAAATTTATTATTAGGGTTCATAAGTTATTATTATGTTAGGTTTTTTTTAGGGTTTATAGATTATTCAATTCCTCCAACCCAATTATCTCCAAAACAACAAAATTGTATGAAATCCGTAGGGGCAGATTTATGTTGGCCCTACGGATTAATCCGTAGGGCTATAAGGTTGCCCCTACGGGCCAAGACGTTCAAGAATAAAAATATTAATTCTTAATTTGTTGTTTGCCCCTACAGAGCCGCAAACCAAGGACCTACGGATTTGTCCGTAGGGGCAACTAAATAGCGTTTTAATAAAGGCACAGATCGATCGCCTACGCCCTTTATCTCTTTCTTCCTCTCTCGATCGCGCGCGAAACAAAATCCCTAAATCGCCACCGCCGTTCTCGTCATCGCTACCGCCGTTCTCGTCGTCGCCGCCGTTCTCCTCGTCGCCACCACCGTTCTCGTCGTCACCACCGCCGTTCAGGTTAGTAAATCTTCAACTAAATTAAAGAAATTTTTGATTATTTAGGGCTAGGGTTCATGGCTGGGTCTGGGGTTGCGGTTGGAGTTAGGGCAGGGGTTGCGGTCAGGGTTGGGGTTAGGGTTGGGGTTCGGCTGCGGCTAGGGCTGGGGCTGGGGTTAGGGTTTGGCTTAGGGTTAGGGTTGGGGTTTAGCTGGGGCTGGGGTTAGGGTTAGGTTGGGGCGGGGCTGGGCTGGGGCTGGGGCTAGGGTTAGGTTGGGGTTGGGTATCGATGTATATACATGTATCATATCATGAATGATTCATTTTCATTAAATGTGGTAAAATTAAGTGTATAAAATCATGCCATATAAATAGATTGTGTTCGTGAATGGCGATCTAGTTAGGCGAACCAAAGTGTTGCATTGTTGAAAGTTTACCGTAGAGGAAATTAAGGCTAGCTCTATACATTTAACCTAAATGTATCCAGTAATTACTAACATGTATAGAAAAGTTGGTTTAATTTATGAAAAAATGGGGAGACAACATGCATGTATGCATATAGGTAACATCTGCCAATATGCCATATCCAGACCGTAATCTATTTTTGCCTATTGGTTAATATGAAAATATCGGCCCGCGTATATGACATAATCAAAGTTGTTAAATCTTGATACGGTTTGTGTTTCATTTTTTTATTTATCATATCGTGTATCGTATCTGTTTCATATCGAAAGAAACAAATTTTTTTGTTACAATAACGAAATAATTATGTGTAGAACCAATTACAATTTTAAAAATGATCAAATTAACAACATAAAGCAACGTACAAGTTAAAGCAAATTTCGGAATTGCAGCACTCAAATACATACATATAAATCATACAAACCCATGCATTTGATAATCAAATAGGGTTTTTTCCTGCCCCCCTACTTCAATATTTTAATGCATGTTTCGGTCATGTGAATTCATATGTTGCGTATAACGCTTTATGATATCAGTATCCTACATTTGTAGTTTTAATTGTTGATTGTTATAGATGAATGCCATTGCAATAATAGTTTTTGGTTGATGAATGCTATTGCAATGTAGGATGATCAGTTCTATCAATCTTGATCTCAATGGTTTAAAATCATGTTACACATACAACACGAATGCACAACAAACGCATAATTAGAGAGCAATTCGAGATGTTCGGGTTAAAACCAATATATGATAATATGAAACCTTCATATTCCCATCGATACTCATATATGAAACTAAAAGCGCCACTTAGTCCCCGTCTATCGGTTAACATACGTGCGATGCTCGTCGTGACCTAGAACTATACGAAGGTTGTTAAATATCGGACAGTATAGCTCGATACTAACAACCGTCGTATAGTCTACGCGACGAGAAAATTCAATCGTATGGTAACCCATAGATTTGTCCCGTGTGGACAAGTTAAGAATGTATAAAGCAAACGCCTTCATTCACTTGTGTTCTCATCCGTTTCGAGATATTTCGTCGGTACCTTTCCGCTGGTTCTCCGTGTACAAAGATAGATTAGATGTTCATTTCAACGTTGTTTCACAGCTTTGAAATGATTATCTATTCTATTACAGTGTACTCGGAGAACAGCGCGGAGGTGCTGCCGAAATTTACTCGCAACGGTTGAAAGCACAAGTGATGGGTGTTCGCTCTATACATTCTTAATGGGATAGAAGCCTACCCCCGACAGCCGGAACACACACATACAACAAGAATACACAACAAACGCATCATTAGAGAGCGATTCGAGATGTTCGGGTTAAAACCAATATATGATAATATGAAACCTTCATATTCCCATCGATACTCATATATGAAACTAAAATCGCCACTTAGTCCCTTTCTATCGGTTAACATACGTGCGATGCTCATCGTGACCTAGAACTATACGAAGGTTGTTAAATATCGGACAGTATAGCTCGATACTAACAACCGTCGTATAGTCTACGCGACGAGAAAATTCAATCATATGGTAACCCATAGATTTGTCCCGTGTGGACAAGTTAAGAATGTATAAAGCAAACGCCTTCATTCACTTGTGTTTTATCCGTTTCGAGATATTTTGTCGGTACCTTTCCGCTGGTTCTCCGTGTACAAAGATAGATTAGATGTTCATTTCAACGTTGTTTTACAGCTTTGAAATGATTATCTATTCTATTACAGTGTACTCGGAGAACAGCGGGGAGGTGCTGCCGAAATTTACTCGAAACGGTTGAAAGCACAAGTGATGGGTGTTCGCTCTATACATTCTTAATGGGATAGAAGCCTACCCCTGACAGCCGGAATATACACATACAACAAGAATACACAACAAACGCATCATTAGAGAGCGATTCGAGATGTTCGGGTTAAAACCAATATATGATAATATGAAACCTTCATATTCCCATCGATACTCATATATGAAACTAAAAGCGCCACTTAGTCCCCGTCTATCGGTTAACATACGTGTGATGCTCGTCGTGACCTAGAACTATACGAAACTTGTTAAATATCGGACAGTATAGCTCGATACTAACAACCGTCGTATAGTCTACGCGACGAGAAAATTCAATCGTATGGTAACCCATAAATTTGTCCCGTGTGGACAAGTTAAGGATGTATAAAGCAAACGCCTTCATTCACTTGTGTTTTCATCCGTTTCGAGATATTCCGTCGGTACCTTTCCGCTGGTTCTCCATGTACAAAGATAGATTAGATGTTCATTTCAACATTATTTCACAGCTTTGAAATGATTATTTATTCTATTACAGTGTACTCGGAGAACAGCGGGGAGGTGCTGCCGAAATTTACTCGAAACGGATGAAAGCACAAGTGATGGGTGTTCGCTCTATACATTCTTAATGGGATAGAAGCCTACCCCCGACAGCCAGAACACACACATACAACAAGAATACACAACAAACGCATAATTAGAGAGCGATTCGAGATGTTCGGGTTAAAACCAATATATGATAATATGAAACCTTCATATTCCCATCGATACTCATATATGAAACTAAAAGCGCCACATAGTCCCCGTCTATCAGTTAACATACGTGCGATAATTTATTCTTTTCAACGACAAACGCACACACAAAGCATATACACAGATTTTCTCCTTTGTCAGTAACTATCCCGTTCTTATATTTCTCAATATAGTCAGCATAACCTACAATTTATATGTTATACAGTCTAACATGGCCAATGAGTACGTCAGAGTTAAGGACTGGATGTATGTGGATTGGAAACAACGTATGCTACCTAAGTTTGTCGCAGGAGTTGCTGCTTTCCTTGAATTTGCATGCGCACATAATAAGATCATAATAGAGAAGATTCTCTGTCCGTGCGATAGATGTGGCAATAAGTACTGGCAGAAGGTAGAATTGGCAGAGCTTCATATTGTAAAACATGGGTTTACTAGACTTTATACAACTTGGAAATATCACGGAGAAGGAGAAGAATGCAGTACTGCGGCAGAAGAAGAAGAAGAAGAACATGATAATGCGGCAGGAGAAGAAGAAGAATTCGGTAATGCGGAAGGAGACGGAAATTTATTTCCATCAGAAGAAATGGAGGATATGGTAGAGGCTGCCCTAGGTGAATCTATTCATACCGAAGATGACATTCCTTCTGGTCAAGGACCGCGTGTGGATAAATATGAAAATTTCATGAATGATGCTAGGAAACCAATTTATGAGAATGCGAAGTATTCCACCCTCTCATGATTCGTCCAACTTTTCCAGATTAAGTGCCTAAATGGATGGAGCAATAAATCATTCACAATGCTTCTTTCGTTCTTGAAAGATTCTATGCCTCCGGGAAATAATGTGCCCGACAGCTGGTACGAAGCCCAGAAGATGATGTCTGATTTGGGTCTAAAGTGCGAGAAGATTCAAGCATGTCCTAAAAATTGCGTGTTGTACCGGAAAGAGAATTTAGATTTGAAAGAGTGTCCAACATGCGGAGAGGCCAGGTATAAGCCGAAAGATTCTGATAAGAAGCCTGATATACCTGTGAAGATAGCACGATACTTTCCCATAACACAGAGGCTACAGAGGCTATTCAGGTGCAAGAAAACAGCCGAGGCAATGATTTGGCATCACCATGCTCCTCCAAGCGAAAATGAGCCATCCAAGAGATTCACCGGCATGGAAGGATTTCGATAGGAGGCACGCAATATAAAGTAGCGATCCTCGCAATGTCCGGCTCGGACTGGCTACTGATGGCTTCTGCCCATTCAACTATATAGCTGGGAGTCACAGCACATGGCCCGTTGTAATGATAATTTATAATCTGTCGCCTTGGTTGGCTATGGACCAATCATACTTTATGATGCCTCTTCTTATCGACAGACCAAACTCACCGGGGAACAATATCGACGTCTATCTCCGACCTCTGATCGAGGAGTTGAAATCTTTGTTCATTGATGGTGTAGAGACATATGATTCAAACACAAATACAACCTTCATACTGCGTGCAGCTTTAATGTGGACAATTAATGACTTTCCTACATATGGAATGCTATCAGGTTGGTCCGTACATGGTCACAAAGCATGTCCTCATTGCCATGAACACACAACATCAAAATTCTTGAATTTTAGCAGGAAGGTTTGTTATTGCGGCCATCGATGTTTCTTGCCTCCAGACCACCCCTATAGGTTAGACACGGTTCACTTTGATGGTCATCAGGAGCTTCTTGGACCTCCATCCCCAATGTCCGGAGAGGACGTGACTGCTAAATGAGATGGTTACAATAACGTGACCTTCGGGATGGATCCGACGAAACAGGTCAAACCACAATATTGGAACAAGTTAAGCATTTTCTTCGAGCTTCCGTACTGGTCTACAAATTCAGTGCGTCATTGTCTGGACGTCATGCATATAGAGAAGGGAGTATCAGAGCACATACTTAACTTGCTTCTTTGTAAAGACGGGAAATCGAAAGACAACATGAATGCTCGGATGGATCTACAAGAGTGGGGAATAAGAAGTGAATTGAATCCTAGACCGGTAGCGGGTAAACCGGGCAAGTTTGCACTTCCCAATGCCGCTTATCATATGTCACAGCCGGAGAAAAAAAAATTCCTGCAGGTGTTGCATGATTTGAAAGTCCCCACAGGTTTCTCAGGATCATTCAGCAAGAAAATAAAAATTGTGAAGGGCAAGATCGATCGGCTGAAAAGTCATGATCACCATGTTATCGTGGAGCACCTTCTTCCATTAGCCCTCAGGAATTCTCACCCCGACTCGGTTGGTCTAGTAACCAACGACCTATATTGTTTTTTCAGGGAGTTTTGTGCTAAAACACTGGAGGTTGCGACGCTGGATAAACTAGAAAATTCAATTGCGTTGATACTTTGCAAGTTTGAGCGTATTTTCCCACCGTCATTCTTCGATATCATAATACACTTGACGGTTCATCTTGCAACTGAGGCGAAGTTAGCCGGACCGGTATAATATCGATGGATGTATCCCGTCCAGAGGTACGTGTAATTTTTCGTTTCACGCAATTTATAAATTTATTATTGTCCTGTATACCCGTATTTATTTATTCAACATATTCTCATTAGGTACCTCTACACTCTTAAGAAGTATATACGCAATAAAAATCGACCAGAGGGTTCTATCATGCAAGGTTATCTTCTTGATGAAGCAACCACATTTTGTTCCCGCTATCTGGACGAGAACATTGAGATAAGGCTTAACCTACCACGAAGAATTCAAGATGGGCCATATGGTAAAGCCGAGTATAAGAGGATAGACACTATGTTTATCAACAAGATATACCGGTTTATCTTGCTTAATTGCGCATGTCTTGAACAAATTAGAGAGTAAGTTCTTTTGGATTAATTGTTATATCTGTGTTTGTGTGTGTATGAAATGATATAATATTAATGTCGTAATTATTTGTCGAAAACAGAATTCATTTTAACGAGGTACGTGAGGGGCATCCTGATTGGAACGAAGAACGTTTGGAAAAATACCATCAGGATAATTTTTGTGATTGGGTCACAGATCATGTAAGTTATTCGAATAACATTATATTGCTATCAGTTTTAATCTAAACTTGTATCGATATGTATTTGTCGTAAAATTTGTTTTGTTAGATCCACGATCCGAACTTGTCTGCATCATTTGAGAGTGATTCAAGATGTTTAGCTCAATTTCTTAGTATGGAGGTTGCATATTACAAAGGATTTGGTGTCCTTGGATTCAAATTCGAAGTTAAGGACATAGAAACATCAAGAACCACTCAGAATAGTGGGATTGCGACGGTAGGATCGGACAGTGTGATTTACTATGGGTATTTAAATTGTATACTCGGCATCCACTATCCCGGACGATCAGAACCCTTTTATATATTCCAGTGTACTTGGTACGATCCGCGAACCGATACGGACAGGTGGACAAGCAATCTTGGGACTTGGAAAGATGAATATGGATTGACCAGTGTGAACACACTTCGATTTTACGGTCAGGACGATCCGTTTATCTTTCCGAACCAAGCGTTCCAAGTATACTACTCACAGTGTTTGAAGCATCCGGGATGGAGTGTTGTATGCCGATGGAAACCCAGGGATGTCTACGATGTCCCAGAATTCGAGGACAGCGATGAGGACGAAGAAGAAAGAAGGCTTAAAGTGCTCCGACCGTCTGTTTCGAAGGACGGGTTGTCTTCGACCGATCATGAAGTTACGTGGGTTAGAAATGACATCGACGATGAAATCCAAGTAGATATGTATGATGCACCCACGAAACGAAAAATGTTATCAGTAATGTTATATTATTACTTCACATTTTACGTTCTATACATATATAGTCAATACTTTTAATGAATGTCTAATGCGGCCACGAACCGTTTATCTAGATCTGATGACGATGTTGGGAGCAGCGAGGGGCGACAGGAGCTCCAGCCGCGGCAGAGGCAGAGGCAGAGCAGTTCTGCCGTCCGGAGAGCTCCGTAGGGAGCTTCAGAGGGTCGGTCTTGCACCCAGATCGGAGACCCCTTCGGATTCCTCCTTCCGTGTGGATTTTGCCACACCTCCAGGTATACTGCACGCATATCCATTTTGAATGTAATATTACAGATATTCATGCCTGTTTATGTCAAAACTACTTATATTGTCAATGTTTGATTGTCTAGTTGTTGGTAATGCATCCACATCTGGGACAGAGACCACTCCCGCTCCTCCAGATATGTTTATATATCATATAGTGCATGTATATTGATTTAGAATGCTATATCATAAATACACACATTCCTTTTGCTCTTACTTAGCAATTTTTATTATTGTCTAGCTGTAGGTGGTGACACCACCGCACCTGCGGGTATGTTTATATATCCTATAGTGCATGCATATTGATTTAGAACGTTATATTATTGATCTACACATTCTTTTTGCAATTACTTATATAATCTATTTTTAATTGTCTAATTATTGGTGGTGCGTCCACATCTTCCGTAGGGGCCACTCCTGCTGCTTCCATACCATCCGCATCGTCTCCAGTTTAGTATGAATAAATTTAAAATATTTATTCATTTTACATATGCTCTATAGAATAAATATGAACTTCATGGAAATTTAGCGTCGATATTTATTTTCTAGTTGGAGGGGATGCGTCCGGATCTGGGACCCCGGTTGTTCCTCACCGGAGGAACTATCGTCCCGTTCGTGCTGGTGCCCGGGCCCAGGGTCGTGCGATAGTCACCGGAGGTATATATCACACTTGAATTTTCGTTTAACTTTGATTTCTTAATACAACTTTGTCTTAATATTGATTGTCTTGATATTTCGTGCAGACGCAGAGCCTCCCCATCCCCAGAGGGGGACTCGAGGCCCGAATCAGTCCCATAGGCTGAGGCCTGACAAAGCTAGGGGGGAGGCAGCATTCCTCCCTTTTTTTACCCTTGACTATCGCTATACCGGTCTTCATGCCGAGAGGTTCGGCCGGTATATGGGGGACGAGAGCCGGCTCATGAAGAACTATCCACTTCACGTTGAGTGGGGCGAGCCGCACCAGCGCTCATTCGCCCTCTTCTTTGATCAGGCTCGGGTACGTATTAATATATATTTTCAGTTGATATATCCGCTTATCATATTTATTATTAACACTTGCAATCTAATAACAATGTTTTTTTTTGTATTTTCAGTTGGATTACGATTTTCAGCCTGTAGCCGACCCTGATCATCTGGGGAGGGTGATCAACCTTCATGCTCTGTATAATGGCCTGATGAAGAACATGCAGGCCAAGGTCCGATACAACAGGAATGAGCTGAAGGCCGACTGCTACTCCCTGTGGATGGCGACCACCGAGGCAGAGAGAGCGGCCCTCCTATCTACTCCGGCGTTTGCGAGAGTCGACGTAGAGATATGGCCTCTATTGTGCGCCTATTTCGACTCCCAGCGCAAACAGGTATGTATTTTAAATGTAATTCATTGTTTAGGATATAATTTATTTTTTGTGTTCCTTAATTAGAAAACTAAATGTTAATGCGTTGTGCAGAAACAGTCCGCTCAGAATACAGAGAACAGGAAGTCGGCGAAGAGGGGTCGCCTTACTTATACAGGTGGCTCGAGGAACATTACTCGAGCCATGGAGTTATCGGTAAATTACAATAGACCGACCTTTATGATATTCTGCAATATTAAGAGTTATTATCTAATATTTCTAATATGAAGAGTTACTTTCTAATATTGCAGACATCTCGGACCGTGGCGTCAGGTGGTACACCGAGCATACTGTCCGCATATCTTGCCGTCCACGACACCTTGACAGATCCCGCCACTGGCGAGCTTCGATATCCCGACGTCGCTACCCAGGAGTATTGCGTAAGTGTTAATATTTTTTCTACCCAAATTTGAAATTTTAGTTTTGGAAGGTTCAAGTTTAAATTTTATACTTATACTTTACTGCTTAATGTGGGTGTAGGAGCGTGTGGTTGAGCAGGCCGAGCCCTCGGGGATCGATTTTACCGGACAGAGCGATCCGAGACTGCTGACCCCAGTTCTGGACGCCGCACAAGGAGGGCACCACAGAGGTTGGGAGAGAGGCCGGGGACTGGGCCCTAGCAGGGCCCATATGAGGTTGGACTTCACCCCGGCGGTTACTTCCTCCGTCTCCGGTGACCGACGTGTCCATCAGGAACTAGAGAGCTTGAGGGCCACCGTTCAGGAGTTGAAGGAGATGATGGTATGTATACTACTTTATAGTAAAATATCATGTCATATTATATAGATATCAACATATCCATAATTAGTACGTAGCCTGAGCTTATTTGGTTTTAGACTTAAGTTTGATTAATCATACATACATATGTAATTAAAATAAACTACGGTTTTCAAAACTAGATATCCAAATGGGGTTTTGAAATAACTTGATAATGATACGAATTCGAATAATACACAGTTCTTACACGCTTATTACACACGTTAGGTCCAGACGCGACAGGGTATATCAACCGAGCCTCCACATGCATCTCCTTCGGCTGCGGCTCCGCAAGCTACTACATCGGCCGCGGTTCCACAGACAGCTCCTATAGCTCCACCACCCGCTCAGATTCCCGCAGCCGCGGCTCCGCAAGCGACTACCTCGACGGCGGCTGTGCGGACCACATCGCCAGCTCCACAGGCCGCTCAGACTCCCGCTCGCGCCGAATTGCAGAGTTTATTGACCGAGGAGCAGGCGCGCGTTATTCTATCGTTATTCAGAGGTGGAGCTGGACCGAGCTAGGGTAGCTTTTTGGTTCTTATTTTTTGAAACATGTATTTATTTATATCATACACATTGTACTACATTTTGAAACGATATTGATATTGGTTTATATTTATATCATATTCAGTTTTTGGGTTTCTTTTGTATATTATATGCGTGAGATGTGATTATGAATACTGCGATATATGTTGTATGATGATTAATTTTATATTTGATTGATGTATATATTATTGTGCACAGGGCGGGAAAAAATCAGGCAGCCCTTTTTTTAAAAAAAATACAGATAATGTGTACCTACGGATTAATCCGTAGGTACACATGTTGCCCCTACGGCTATATCCGTAGGGGCAAAATATCAGCAGTAACTGATATTTCCCCCCTGATCTCAGTACCAGGGGGTTGGGTTTGCCCCTACGGACATATCCGTAGGGGCCATTGCTTAGCCCCTACGGAGTTATCCGTAGGGTCAAAATATCAGGATTTCTGATATTTTCTGATATTTTGCCCCTACGGATAGGTACCTACGCAGGTATCCGTAGGGGGTAGTACTTGGCCCTACGGCTATGTCCGTAGGTCCAATTAATATATTTAAAAAACCATAAATAATATAGCTTTTTTTACCCTACGGCCTACTCCGTAGGTGCAACAGGACCTACACAGAAATCCGTAGGGGCAGGATTTTGCCCGTAGGGGCAAGTTCAGGGCTTCAATTTGCACCTGCGACCTTTGCACCTACGGAGTCTTTTTTCGTCCTTACGCACATCTCCGTAGGGGCAGTGGGTTGCCCCTACGGATAAATCCGTAAGAGCAACCCTTATTTGTAGTAGTGATCGTAACATCACAATTACATCATTTTCATATTTAATTGAATAAATTCATAACCTAACAGCCATATCACAATTTTATAACCTAACATCACAGGTACATAACAATTAATAGCTTAATATCACAATTCATAACCTTAACAACATAATTCATAATCTAAATGAAAAAAAATATAATTTGAGAAGGAAAAACCCTAATCTTTTCGTCAGATTTTAAACAAGGAATGCAATTTCGAGCACCAGCAGTAGCAATAGTAGCAGCAATACCTGAAAAACAAAAAATAGATAACGAATTTTTAATTTTTTGGAAGAATTGGGGGGGGGGATTAGATGAAAATCACATTTGAGGGGAAATTCGTAGGCTCGGGAAAAAAATGGGAAAGAATAGGAAAGAGAAAGCTCTCTGGCAGGCTTATTGCATAGAGAATATTAGCGACTGTTGTGAACGGTCGTTGATAATAAATAAGTGGTCGCTAACATTTTAGCGATCGTTCATTTGCGACCGTATATTATATATGGTCACTGATATAATATTAGAGAACGTTTAGAATTAAACGGTCTCTAATATACAGTTCCTGATACGCACAGTTTCTACTGGTGCTCGTTTCTACTTCCCAAAAATGCAATGCTCACAAAACTCAATCTTCGATGTACTTTAACCATAAAGTAGACCATGCTTCGATAACTCGGTCATACCTCTCTCACTCATATACCCGAGTCTCATGTGTTATAATCTTGTAACATCTTAATTTGAAATAGATTTAGATGATGAAACTGATGCCGATCCGGTAGTTGTCGAACTCTGCAACACATATAAGAACCCAATTTTCAAGCCCTTTATAACGACGAGAGCACATTTGGTTACTTTCAAAACTCCACCTTCAACGGAGAACTTATAACATTTAACGTCGAGTGTACTCAATGAGATGAGATTCTTCTTTAAGTCAGGTACATGCCTAACTTCTGCTAATATTCTCACAACGCCGTCAAATATCTTGATTTGGATCATCCCCTTACCAATAGCTCAACACGAACTATTGTTGCCCAACAAAACGACTTCACGATTAACTAACTCATAGGTGATGAACAAATCCTTAGGATATATATAGTAGAAACAATCCGAATCCATAATCCATTGATCATTGGATTGATATATGTTGTCAAGAACCACAAGTAGATTTCCTTCACTTTCCGCAATACTAATTTCAGTTGAAGACTCTTTCTGTTTGTCTTCAAACTTCTATTTATTCTGCATTTTGTAACAATCGATCTTGAAGTGCCCTTTATTTTTACAATCGTTGCAGGTCAAGTTCTTATTCTTGGATTTCGACCTTGACTTCTTCTTGATACCTTCCGGATCTCTCTTCTCCGCTCGCTCTCGAACAAATAAGCCTGGAGATTGATCATCACCTTCGTTATAAGTTAACTCCTTGTCGATCTTCTCCTTGTTCATCAAATTTTCTTTAACATCCTTGATCAAGATAGTATCTCATTCATAGATCATGGTGTCACGAAAGTGCTTACAATTGGATGGCAAAGAATATAACAATAACAATGATTGATCTTCATCATCAGTTTTAATATCGATCTTACCCAAATCTGTAATGATCGAATTAAACACACCGATGTGGGATTCAATAAGAGAGCCTTCTGACATATGAAATGCGTAGAGACGCTGTTTCAATAGAAGTCGATTAGTAAGAAACTTCTTCAAATATAACTTCTCTAATTTCAACCACAAACTAGTCGCCGTCTTCTCCACTAAAACTTCTTACAAAACTTCGTTTATCAAACACAACGGGATAGCCGTGAGGACCTTTTCATTCAACTCCTCCAATACTTCCTATGTCATGGTGGAAGGCCTTGAATCCTTCATACGAATCGCCTTTCTCAAATTATTCTGTGTCAATACGGTAATCATACGAACTTGCCATAGACTAAAACTCATAGACCCATCAAACTTCTCAATATCGAATTTCATAATCGTTGGAGATATGATATAGGATCAAAAGAAGACACCTTGAGTGCTTACAAACCCTAAAGCATCAAAACCACAATCTAAGAAGATGGGGAAGAGGACACAAGCATCGTTACCCATTATAAACTTAGATCGTGAGATTGATAACCTAATGGTTCAAACAAAACACCAAATCTTCCAAACACAACAAAGCTCTGATACTAGTTTGTTGCGGAAAATACGATCTCAAAATAATAACAAACGATACAGAGAAGCAATAAAATAAAAAACGCGACAACAATAAGGTTACTAACCAAACGAGACACCGGATTTTACGTGGAAAACCATTACCGAAAAAACCAAGAGTGGAGGAGAAGATTTACTAATCAAACAAATATGAAGTGTTACAAACGGTGGATGAAATCTCACAAAACCCTAGCCTCCTCTAAAAATTTTTATCTCTAAAAGCTATCTAATTTAGAATTACAAAATACTAAAATATATATAGTATTAGACAGACAAGATCAAATAACTAATTTCCCAACTTTTTTGAAACTGCTAATATTCGGTGCAAGATGAAGACGTCTGAAGTAGGACTTGGCTGACGTCTGCCCAAAAGGTTCAGCAGATCATAGAGAGCGCAAAGATGTCTGACTAGTATTGGTCAGACGTCTGTCCAAATAACAGAGCATTGGTTAACGTCTGAAGAACAAGAGAGGAGACGTCTCTCGACTCTCTGTGTGCATGTCTTCGAATACATGTCAGATGTCTGAAGCTTAAGTTTCAGACATCTGCCTCCTTACTGTAGCTGAACCTGAATCTGGAATACTCCGTGTAACACCAAATTGAACCGGGAAACTAACAGAGATCATGAATGCGGGGGCAAACTCAACAAATATAACACGACGCTGTTCAATTTATTCATTAAGTTTGTTTTCGGATGTAAACCCAAGGGTTTGAACTTCGCAACTTTCGGAATGTCCTTTCTCTGAAAAAGAAAAAAAAGTAAGGAAATAGTAAAATGTATAAAATACAGGAAAATGGCAAAACTTGTTAGTCCGGTCAATCCCCTCGGAAGTTGGAAAGTATGATGAGTTGGAGCTTATGTCGCACTAAAATTAAAAGTATAAATATGTATCTATCAACATTATTGGGATTATGCTTGAAAGAGTAGCTAGTGCTTGAAAAACAAAACTAAAAGCATGTATGTTTGGAAATCTTGAATTCTTAAAACCTAATTTTCCTTCGTTGTAATTGATTCATCAAAAACTCAGAATCTCAAAATCCAGTTTATTATATATTGCCTATAAAACAAGATAATTAATTACCCTCTCCAAAGGTTCAATTGGTGGAGGAGATCATATTAATTTTTGGAAGGATAGATGGTGCGGAAGAGAAACATTACGATACAAGTCCTTGGAATTATTTTTTCTTGCGAGAGATAAGAATGCATGTGTCCGTTCGAAGAAAATGGAATGGGAACAAGCAGGAAAATTCGATTCAAGAGAAGACTACGAATAACGTACCTATGTGTCTTTACGAATTACAACATTACGTGGAAGATTGGAAATCGAACTGGATACAAAAAGATAAATGTGTGTGGAGATGTGATGCTAAAGGAAATTTCACAGTGAGATATTTATATGATATACTTAACAAGGGAGGATCAATCAAGATGGGGACATCACAAATATGGAGAGCTAAGGTTCAATACAAAGTTAAGGCTTTCTGTCGGTTGTCATTTAGAAACTCTATTTTAACGATGGACAATTAAAGGAAAAAGGATAGCAAGAGACATCTATGTGTGTGTTTTGTAGAAGAGACTCTGAAACAGTGGGGTATTTGTTGCTGAGGTGCCCATTTTATGAAAGAAGGAGGGGGGGGTTATTTCTAGATTTCAACTGCGGTCTCACCCTATTTCGTTTTTAGAACTTTGGGGATCTTGGAGAACTAGAGTAGTAAACCCTTATTTTGGAGAGGGATAGGATTTGATGGTAATTGCTATTCTATGGGGTTTATGGCGGGAACGTAACGATCGAGTTTTTAACAAATGGAATTCCATTAATTCAGTTATAGCTTCCATTTATGCTACAATTACTAATTGGATGATCTTGGTGTCAGATCGTACTCAGAAGAAAATGAGGATGGTTTTGCTGCAGCTAGACCAAGAAGAGGAGCAGGGTTGACCAAGATATCGGAGTTTCGTAGTGGCAAAAATATAAAGCCATGGCAAATGAAATTAGAGCAAGGGAATGATGCTTTTTAGCACTTGTTATGTTCGTTGTTGTTGTTGGTCTTTCTTTGTAGATCAATGGAATTAAGTTTGAGAGGCTGGAACTTTTGTAATCATTAAATTCTTTTTAATGAAGGTTTTTTTTTGGAGGGGGGAGGGTTAAAAAAAAAACTTCTATCAATGAGATGCAGGGTTTTTTTTGCTTATGTTTTGGAAAAAAAAAACTAAGTAATTAGGACACGACCAATATAGGTAGTATACTGGTGGATTTAAATACAGCTTCCCCCGTATTGTTCTTACCGTCAGTAAGTGTGACCAAGAAAAAGTGTGAAACAACCTTATCTTGTCCTACAATGTTTTGGGTAAAAAACACATTGAATGATCAAGGTGGATAAGGTCGGGTTTGGTTCAAACCCTATGGGACTTGCACCCACACTTCAAGGGGAAGAGTATTTTTTTTAATTAAAAAAAACAATAATCATAGTAATTAAAGATATTTAATAGCATATATATATGCATGCACACATGCATGAGACGAGGCAGGCTCCATCTCATTCTCATCCTATAATTAAGTTTGTTAGATTAAACCAGCATGCACATTCCTATATATATATCTATCTATCCCTTGTTTGTAAGACATTAACAAAAGAGAGAACCTTTCCCTGCTAGTTGCTTTTCTGATCAAACAAGAGCAACATCAAGAAACAAGAAGAAGTCATTCAAGAAGCTATATATAGCTATCTATCTAGTTTCAACAACAATGGATGGCTTCTGCACCTACATCCCGCATCATTCCACCACAGGCTTCTTCCTCCCGAATAATGCCGATGGCAGAGTGAGGATGTTCAACTTGCGGCCCGACCAGCACCGTCTTCGTCTCCCCGATCTCTCCTACATCCCTCACCCCTTCACCATCCTCTCCTCCTCTTTCGGCTTCGTCCTCTGCCGCGACTCCTCCAGATCCTACCACGTGTTCGACCCCCTCTCCAATCCCCTAGTGGCCCACATCAGCTTCCCCGACGACCGTCACAGTCGCACCACCCCCGCCGTTCTCGTCTTTCCCAACCCACCCGTTTACCCTCTTATCTCGTACAATTTCTTCTTTGTGGTTTGCGCCGTTCACGAGGGCGAGGGACGCTACACCTTCGACACCTTCTCTTCCCACTCATGGCAATGGACCTACGGTCAAGGTCGCACAGATCTTGGTCATCCGGATCGCAGAATCCTTTTGAACACGGGGGTTTCTTTCGGGGGATTCGCTCTTTGGCTTGCTGATCATCATTATGACACACCGCTGGTTGTTCTTCATTATCCCTTAGGAGGGGCTACCAAGATCATGAAAGATAGACTCCCGTCAACAAGTATCAATCCCAAGACGAGGCTGCAGCTGGGAAGAATTGGAAAAAACCTTGGCCTTGTTGCTCTGTCCGGTGGTACTGTAGAGCTGTACTTTCGGGGTCGGAATGGATCCTGGGATTATAAAGCTCTGACGCTCCTAAGGGAATGGTCGTCAACGTTGTCTCAGACTCTGAGGTTCGAGAGTTACAAACTGGAGATACTGTTTTCTTCGAATGGGATATTAGAATTGTGGGAGAGCGACGACTATTCGCTGGAGGAAACAAGGATGGTGACCCTAAACCATGGCGTAACAGATGGTCTTCTTGAAAATATCGTTGACGGCGTTCCCTACGTTCTCCCTCCCAACATGCCTAGTGCTGGTTTACTCCCTCGTTTGCCTCGAGGACAAGTTCTCTAGAACATAAAGATCGAATATCGGCTTGCGGGGTACTCCTGCAATTGTGTGTTCCTCTTTCAATCCATGCAGCCATCTTGATCATGGCATTTTCCTCAAGCAGTTTCTTTTCTTTCTTGAATACTGTTAACTTCTTGATCATCGCATGCGCATTTTCTTTACTTAGATTTTCTAGTTTGTAATTCGATGCTTATGCTATTACAAATTCTAAACAATGTTCGAATTCATTGATGTATGCCCATGATATATAATAAAAATGCATCATGTAGGCAATTAATCTCCACAGCTTCATTGATCTCCTTGTTTCATTATCAAAGAACAGATTGTGCCACTAATTTTCTCTTCTTTCCACTCTTTTTCTTTTTTGATTGTTTGTTTCTCGAGACCATGACATGGCTTATTGATTGTTTCTTGACCATGGCATTTTCTTTGATCAGTTTCTTTTCTTTCTTGAATGTTTTAATTTCTTGATCACGGCATATGCTATATATCTGAGGTTTAAAATTAAGTATATACCATAACTATAAAATGCATCATGTAGGCAATATTCTCCATTAATGTTTCACTAATCTTCAATTATTAATATGAACAGATTGTGTCACTAATTCTCTGTCTTTTCTGTTTTTGATCGGTCTTTTTCCATTTCGGTGTATTTTTATTATTAGGTAGGAGTATGCACAGGATTGTTTAATCTAATTTTGAGCTGTTTTGAAGTAATGCAGAGCATTATTATATTATATATCTTCTTAATTATATGTGTAATTCAAGTTCTATTGATGTCTTAAGAACTTATATTTTCTTTTACATAAAAATGAGAAAGACAAACAATGGAGTTCGAGGTTGTGAGTTTGTAATGAATCAAGTAAAATGTTGACATGATTTAAGCTTATGTTTCAGAGGAAAAGGATTTTCTCCTAGAGTTGATACTAAAATTTGGCTCAAGTAAAGGCAAACCTTTATTAATAATCAATTATCGGTGGAGTACAAATCGATGGAAAATGCAAATCCCTCTCAAACTTTAGATCTCTCACAATTATCAATGAGTTCTCTCTAATTAACAGAAGGCATCAGATCTAGATCTAAAATATCCTATCATATATATCCTATACAAAAAATTTACCAAAGAAACTAATTTCCTAACTCAGTGAATTTTCACTCGGCCCAGAAAGGCAGACGTTTGCAGAAGGAATCAGCAGACATCTGCATTTGTCGTCATGAGAATCCAGAGAGCAATGCAGACGTCTGAACAAGGATATCGCAGACGTCTGGTGTCTTCACCAAAATAACAAAGAGCTCCACAGACGTATGACCTTCAACGGGGCAGACTTCTGCCATAAGTGCGCTCGCGCATCCCGAGCCTCAACAGACGTCTGGGGCTTTCAGCCCTAGATGTCTGCATTAAAGATAAACTCAAATTTTCGTGATGATGCCGAATCGTTAGAAAATCCAACAGGTAATCATCAGGATCGAATGTGAGGCATATCTAGCAATCTCCACCTTATCTTGCATCCCAAAAACTCCTCTATCAAAATAATAACAGCTCCATCTTCACTACAAAACCCCTAAAGGGCTCAATGAGTGCAACGCATTCTAATTAAGATCAAGAAATGCTCGAACTTAACAACTAAAAGAGACTTCGTCAACATGTCGGCAGGATTTTTCGATGTGCCAACCTCCTTCACAATAAACTCTTCTTTCTCAACGACTTTCTGCATAAACCAGTACCTTACGTTGATTTGTTTCATCCTCTCATGATGCATCTGATTTTTCTTCAAGTGAATAGAGTTTTGGCTATCACAGTAGACTATTATGGTATATTTTGGAATACCAAGTTCTGAAAATAGTCCTTTCAACTCGATTGCCTCTTTAACGGCTGTAACAATGGCCATATATTCCGCCTTCGTCATAGACAACGCTACCGTACGATGCAAAGAAGCACGCCAACTAATGGCATATCCTCCCGAGAAAATATGTAACTGGTGATTGATTTACATCCGTCAAGATCACCTGCATAATCGGAGTCGCTGAATCCAACTAAATTGTCTTCATTCCTTCCAAACACAAACCCTACATGACGTACCTCATAGGTATCATAATATCCATTACACCGTCTGTCAATAGCTTTTGCCAAGAGATACCATATAGCAACTAACAACACTAACGGCGTGTGAAATGTCGGTTCGTGTACAAACCATGGCATACAGAACGCTACCCACCGCACTCGCATAAGGAACATTCGAAATATATCTAATATCTTACTTTGTTTACGGTGATGAACGATCTGAAAGTTTGAAATGAGCTGCCAGCAGAGTACTTACAGATTTAGCGTCTGCCATTCCAAAACGCTCCAAAACTTTCTCAACATATCGTTGTTGAGACAAGTATAGTTTTTCTCCTTTGCGATCACGCCCGATCTCCATACCAAGTACTTTCTTGGCCACTCCCAAATCCTTGATCTCAAACTTACCTTTCAACTGTTTCTTCAAATTCATAATATCAACCATACATCTTGCTCCTATCAATATATCATCAACATAGATTAATAAATATATGAAAGAACCATCGACAAGCTTTTTTGAATATACACAACTGTCGTCCATACTTCTCGTAAACTCTATTTCTTTCATGAAAGAGTCGAACTTCTTATACCAACAACTTGGTGACTGCTTTAAACTGTATATACACTTCTCTAATAAGCAAACGTGGTCTTATTTTCCTTCGACTTCGAAACCTTTGGGCCTTTGCATGTATATTTTCTCTACCAAATCACCGTGCAAGAATGTGGTCTTCACATCGAGCTGCTCAAGCTCCAAATCTTGCTTAGCAACCAAACCAAGCAAGACACGTATAGAGGTGTGTTTAATAATCGGAGAAAATACCTCAGTGAAGTCAACTCCCCGCACTTGGGAATACCCATTAGCTACCAATCGTGCCTTTTACCTTGTATCTAACGCCCCTTGGTCACCTCTTTCTTCTTGAAAACCCATTTGCAGCCAACTATCTACTTTTCTTCTTTGGGCTTCATGAGCTTCCAAGTTTGGTTCTTGTGAAGAGACTCAATCTCTTCGATCATAGCGACTAATTCCAACGAGCTGCTTCATCAGATGAGATGGCTTCTTTATAACTTGTCGGCTAGCTACTATCAATTGTCTCTGCAACAGACAACGCATACGCCACTAGGTCATCGTAGTCATACCTCTGTGGCGGTCTAATGTCTCTTCTTTGTCGGTTATGAGCGAGAAAATACTCCTCATCACGGAACTGCTCAACATGAGCTACTTCAGACGATGGTGAAGAAGAGATCTTCTGTAAAACCGAGCTATCACCGACCTCAATATCAACTCTTGGCTCGTCCTTTTTCGAATCGTTTTCAACTGAATATTCCTTGTTGTTCGTCTTCAACATAGCAGATTCATCAAAAGTTAGATCTATGCTAATCATAAATTTAGGCGACTTTGGATCCAAACACCACAACCTATAACCCTTAACGCCGGTAGCATAACCGAGAATATACATTTCTTCGCTCGAGGATCCAATTTGCCTTCACGGCAATATGCATAAGAGGGGCAACCAAACACCTTAAGTTTTGAATAATCAGCGTGTTTTCCCGACCATACCTACTCCAGTGTCTTACAACCTAGCGATATATGAGGTAACCGATTCATAATATAGCATGATGTATATACCTCTTCTGCCCAAAACTCTTTTTCCAGCCCTACGTTGGACAACATACACCGCGCTTTCTCCAAAAGAGACCGGTTCATTCACTCCACAACTCCATTTTGATGTGGTGTATAGAAAACGGTATGATGACGAACTATTCTTTCGTTTTTGCAAAAATTGTTGAAATTTCCTTTGCAAAACTCTAACCCGTTGTCCATTCCCGGCCTCTTGATCTTCTTTCATGTCTGCTCCTCAAGCAACATGTTCTATTGCTTGAATATAGTAAACACATCACTTTAGTGCTTCAAAAAGTAGACCCGAACCTTTCTCGAAAAATCATCAATGAAGATAAGAAGATACTTGGCACCGCTTCTTTTAGAAGCAACTGGAGAGGGTCCCCTTATATCCGAATGGATATACACTAGTAAAATAAGGGGTTGCCCCTACGGATAATGACATCCGTAGGGGCAATTTAAGTTTGGCCCTACGGATTAGTCCGTAGGTCCAAAAGGTTGCCCCTACGGGTCCGCACATATTAATTTAAAAATATTAAATCTTAAATTGTTGTTTGCCCCTACGGAGCCGCAAACCAAACACCTACGGACTTATGCGTAGGGGCGACTAAATAGAGATTTAATTAAAAAGGCACGGATCGATCTCTACGCTGATCATTTTCTTCCGCGCGCGCGAACCCAAATTCCTCCCAAACCCTCGTTCCCGCCGATCGATCGTCGATCTCGTCGTCCCCACCGCCGGCCGATTCGTCATAGCCACCGCCTGCGCCTTTCGTCGTCGCCAGCGCCGGGTCATCTCTGTTTTCATCGTCGCCTTCGATCGATCGTCGCCTTCGATCAGGTAAGGAAATCTTCAATTATTCAAATTTTTGATTGTTTTAGGGCTATGGTTCATTGTTTGGGTACCGATGAGGCATCGGTTGGGGTTGGGGTTAGGGTTGGGGCTCGGGCTCGGGCTCGAGCTGGGGTTCGGCAGGGGGTTGGGGTTGGGGTTAGGGTTAGGGTTGGGGTTCGGCCGGGGCTGGGGTTAGGGTTAGGGTTAGGGTTATGGTTGGGGTTGGGGTTTAGCTGGGGCTGGGGCTGGGATTGGGGTTAGGGTTAGGTTGGGGCTGGGCTGGGCTAGGGCTGGGGCTAGGGTTAGGGTTAGGTTGGGGTTGGGGTGGGGCTGGGCTGGGCTGGGGCTGGGGCTAGGGAAGAATTCGTGGAGTCATGAGGAATTAATGTAGTCTCTGACGATATTGCCCCAATTTCCATGGAGACATGAGGAGACATGGGAAGAATTCGTGTCTTTCGTGTTGTAGATATAGAATCAAGTAGCTAGCTATAGATTGATTGCTCAAAAATTATAATTGTATACATTCATGTGGTGATTGTAGTTTGTGGCCAAATAAATCTTTGCATGCTGCCATTGGCAAGTCTTTGTCCAACCAAAACATGATTCAACATACTGAGCTTGTGGTACCAGACCATTCATAATGCAAAAAAAGACACATTTCTGATTTGAAGAAAAGGAAGGGCAAGATAGGGATTTAGTTATGGATTTTACTTGGACGCCAGAAAACTTTTCTGACACCGTGTACCCAATTTTCCCACACACACCCCTTCACACATGAAGGTTGGCAGAAGATGTTTTTCTGGTAACATCTTGAGCATCATCGAGACTTAATTGCATTTGAAAGGAGAATATATATTCATTCAACTTAAATTTATATTATATTCATCTTGTTTATTGATTTCTTTTCTATATTGCAGGTATGTATCTCAATCTCAAGTCTAATGCATCTTAGTTCTTTAATGCTCAATTTTCAAAGGAGCTTAGTTCTCCATAGGAGCTTAGTTCTCCAAGATAGGAGCATGCTCCTCCCCATAATGCGCATATGCGCAAGCGCCACGTTCACTACGTGCAACGCACGTGTGCCCGCCATGCGCGCACCACATGCAATGCACGTGCGCACCACATGAGAATATTTAATAATATTAAAAGGATCTTAGTTCTCTATAGGAGCTTAGTTCTCCAAGATAGGAGCATGCTCCTCCCCATAATGCGCATACGCGTAAGCGCCATGTGCGCTACGTGCAACGCACGTGTGCCCGCCATGCGCGCACCACATGCAATGCACGTGCGCACCACATGAGAATATTCAATAATATTAAAAGGAGCTTAGTTCTCCAGGTTAGGAGCCTGGTCTCCCCATAATGCGCATATGCGCAAGCGTCATGTGCGCTACGTGCAATGCACGTATGCCCGCTATGCGCGCACCACGTGCAATGCACGTGCGCACTACATGAGAATATTTAATAATATTAAAAGGAGATACGTTCTCCGTAGGAGCTTAAGTCTAATGCATATACACGGATTTTCTCCTTTGTCAGTAACTATCCCGTTCTTATATTTCTCAATATAGCAAGCATAACCTACAATTTATATGTTATACAGTCTAACATGGCTCATGAGTACGTCAGAGCTAAGGACTGGATGTATGTGGATTGGAAACAACGTATACAACCTAAGTTTGTCGCAGGAGTTGCTGCTTTTCTTGAATTTGCACGCGCACATAATAAGATCATAATAGAGAAGATTCTCTGTCTGTGCGATAGATATGGCAATAAGTACTGGCAGAAGGTAGAATTAGCAGAGCTTCATATTGTAAAACATGGGTTTACTAGACTTTATACAACTTGAAAATATCACGGGGAAGGAGAAGAATGCAATACTGCGGCAGAAGAAGTAGAACACGATAATGCGGCAGGAGAAGAAGAATTCGGTAATGCGGCAGAAGGAGAAGGCGGTAATTTATTTCCATCAGAAGAAATGGAGGATATGGTAGAGGCTGCCCTAGGTGAATCTATTCGTACCGAAGATGACATTCCTTCCGGTCAAGGACCTCGTGCGGATAAATATGAAAATTTCATGAATGATGCTAGGAAACCAATTTATGAGAATGCGAAGTATTCCACTCTCTCATGGTTCGTCCAACTTTTCCAGATTAAGTGTCTAAATGGATGGAGCAACAAGTCATTCACAATGCTTCTTTCGTTCTTGAAAGATTCTATACCTCCGGGAAATAATGTGCCCGACAGCTGGTACCAAGCCCAGAAGATGATGTCTGATTTGGGTCTAAAGTGCGAGAAGATTCAAGCATGTCCTAAAAATTGCGTGTTGTACCGGAAAGAGAATTCAGATTTGAAACAGTGTCCAACATGCAGAGAGGCCATGTATAAGCCGAAAGATTCTGATAAGAAGCATGATATACCTGTGAAGATAGCACGATACTTTCCCATAACACAGAGGCTACAGAGGCTATTCAGGTGCAAGAAAACAGCCGAGGCAATGATTTGGCATCACCATGCTCATCCAAGTGAAGATGGAAAAATGAGCCATCCAAGAGATTTACCGGCATGGAAGGATTTCGACAGGAGGCACGCAATATTCAGTAGCGATCCTCGCAATGTCCGGCTCAGACTGGCTACTGATGGCTTCTGCCCATTCAACTATATGGCTGGAAGTCACAGCACATGGCCCATTGTAAAGATAATTTATAATCTGTCGCCTTGGTTGGCTATGGACCAATCATACTTTATGATGCCTTTTCTTATCGACGGACCAAACTCACCGGGGAACAATATCGACGTCTATCTCCGACCTCTGATCGAGGTGTTGAAATCTTTGTTCGTTGATGGTGTAGAGACATATGATTCAAACACAAAGACAACCTTCATACTGCGTGCGGCTTTAATGTGGACAATTAATGACTTTCTTGCGTATGGAATGCTATCAGGTTGGTCCGTACATGGTCACAAAGCATGTCCTCATTGCCATGAACACACAACATCGAAATTCTTGAATTTTAGCAGGAAGGTTTGTTATTGCGGCCATCGATGTTTCTTGCCTCCAGACCACCCCTATAGGTTAGACACGGTTCACTTTGATGGTCATCGGGAGCTTCTTGGACCTCCATCCCCATTGTCCGGAGAGGACGTGGCTGCTTAATGGGATGGTTACAATAACGTGACCTTCGGGATGGATCCGACGAAACAGGTCAAACCACCATATTGGAACAAGTTAAGCATTTTCTTCAAGCTTCTGTACTGGTCTACAAATTCAGTGCTGTTGGATATATGTATGCCCTAGAGGCCATTATATGATAGTGGATGTATTTATACATGTATATATATTCAGTATGCATTCTTGCTCGACATGATAGTATGCTATCTGGTTATTCTTTATCTGACATGTTGATTTGATCATGCTTTTATTCATTCATACATGCTGATAAAGCCCTGAGGATATCTGCTTGACTACTCTGATTATGATAGAGATCATACTAGTGGGACATTTGTAGTCTATAAGCATATCCTGAAACGTCCCTAGTCGTAGGTATATCGAGACGGGGCATTGATATACCAGAGTAGACTAGCGTATATGATACTAGACCCATACGATGGGCGATGGATGTTCCCACATTCATCGATGTTTGACATCAAGATCATATACGGGTGCTCAGTGGTGACTGGGTACACTGGACGGACTCACCGAGAACTCCTATATGGAATTATATCTATCGTCGGATAGCAGTTCTCAGGTGACACTGGTACAGGTTAGTCTGTAGACCCGAGATCGTCATGGAGTCTTGTGTGTTCTCCCACTGTACTTTGATTGCCACCCTACCACGGCTCTACTGAGTCGTGCAAACAGGTGGTCGTTGGGTACAGTCCCGAGACATACGAAGACGATGAGCGATAGGAGGGGTTTCGTCTCTCCCGGTATTGGGAGTTGATGCTGTGCTGTGCCCGACTGGTTATAACAGCAAGTCCCTGGCCAGGGCTGCTGAGATTTGCTGATAAGTGTTATCAGTAGTTTCTCGATCTGTTATAGACCATTCACCGGCACGACTTATTGAGTTATTGGGGTCGACGTGACCATCCCTAGGCTCGATATGCAGCATATCTGACGAAGAGACCGGACTGTACGGTAGTGTTGCCGGATGGCTCGACGGGAGTTGTAGCAGGTTCGCTTGTTTTCATCTGATCGCTCAATACCCGGGTAGCCGTTACGTTTAGCTGACCGCTTTCGGCTTGGGGACTTGATATGATCATTACCCTCTGCCGGCGTATTGACGAGTCTTAGAGTCCCACAAAGGAGTTACCCAGTCCAGGCGAAACGTTGTGGTGCGCGTATGCGATATGCGCATGCACCCGATTGAAATGTGCGTATATGATACCGAACATTGATCGGGTGAACTGCTTTTGGTGGGGTCATATGAGATATGACCGGATTGATAAATCAAGTGTTGATTTATCATTTAACCATTAGTTTTCTCACTTAAAACCTTTTCTTAGATGATGGATGTGTGCATGCATGTGTGCTTTTCTTTCTTTCTTTCATGCTAGTTTCATGCACATGTGGATGTGCATACATGCATACATACATACACCCATCCATCATGGTTGTTAGCATATGAAAATGGTGGCAATATAAGACTCACACCATAGATTAAATAATGGATTATTATTTAATTTTGGTTTTAAAGCAAAATGAAAAAGAAAAGGATAATCATTCTTGATTCTACACTCTTCTTCTAACCTAACCTATCTCAACTACCACTAACCTATGGTTATCCTTCTCTTTATCATTTAAAACCCAAGTTAAACTAACTATCCATCATTTAATCATGGTTGAAGTTAAGAAGGAAATAAATATATATAGTGATATATATTTCATTTTCTTCTTAACTCAAGGTTATCTTTTTACACCTCTTGCTAAAATTAGCCACCATCTTCATCCTCCTTCATCTTTTCCTCTCTAGTTTCTTCTAGTGAGTTAAACACCATTAAAGAAAGGTTTTTGAAGAGAGATCCTAAGCCACAACTTCTACTCAAGTCTAGCCAACTTGATTAGAGTGTTTCCTTCGGTTTTCCAAAGTAGCGAGCTTGGACGGAGAACTCCGTGGTGGATCGTCGTGGACGCAAGGGGACTTCAAGAGGACCTTGATTCAACAACCCAAGACACCAAGGAGTCTAGCAAAGGGGAGCTACAAAGGTTGTAGCCTTCAAACCCTAATCTTTACTAGCTTAAAGTTTCATAACCCTAATTTTCTAGGATCGATTCCTTTGCGTGTTTGTTTAGCACCATAAAAATTTAAACTTTTGGACATGTGATGCTTCAAAACTCTTCATAGGGTGCTAGACTAACCTTACATTGGTATCAGAGCTGACCTAGAACATTAGGCAACCTTTTTACGAAGTTAAAACTCCGATCGAACCGAAATACGACTTTTTAGGGTGCTCTCTGGAAATTTTCTAAAAATTGACATTTTTCAGAATTAAAAATATGTAAAAAATACAGCAGGAAATCATAAGGATTACGATACAAAAATTATTCCATGAAAAGTGATTCTCGCCGCGGAAACGCGGCCTAAGCTTGCTTAGGCCGCGGTTCCGCGGCCGTATAAATGAATTGATGAATATTTTTTGTACAGTAATTCATGAATCTGCTTGTATAAATTTTTGGATATTTTTAATCTGTATTTGGTTTTGAAAAATTCTGGAGATGGTTTTGGACTCGTCATTTCGATCGGGATTTTCATTTCGTAGCTTTTCCGGGTAAATTAGAAAGTATTGAAGTGTTTGAACGAGTATCATTTACTCACTATTCACGGGGTTTAAATACTTTGGAGATACGTGCAAGTCTTTTTGCGGTGGTCCCTCTAGAAGACAACAAACCTTAACTCGATTATGTGACCGTCTCGAACTGCCCTTTGAACCTTAGGGTTTGGGGCAGTATGGCGTGCCACATGTGAGGCGTTGGCTTGACCCTTCTACGGCTGGACCGCTATTACTGTGTCACACTCCGGATTTTTGAACCCTGCTCAAGTGTTGAGCTTTAGTGAATCTTGGGTATTTGATCGTTCGTTCGAAAACTTTAATACTGTCTGTTTGTCTGGAATGTGATACAATATATGGAATTCATATAGTTTAGGCATGAAATACGAAATATGTGATATTTCGCATTTATGATATCTAAAGAGTATCTGGATTCCAAATATTGTAGTTTTACACTTTCTTTTCTGTGACCGTAAGTGTAGTATGTTCGATATCGCCGGTTTCGTTGCTATACATCAACGACAATCGGGGTACGCATACTTACTTACGTTGATGATATGTGATATTATGTGTTGCTGAGATATGATGTGCAGGATTGTCGCGATCGAATAGCCGGGGTTTTTTTGTGAGATGAGAGTTTTATATTTTCATTCATGTAAATTCAAATGTAATGTAATATTCTTTTATTTGGGGCACTTCCAGGTTGAGGTTGTGTCACCAGTGTTGTATATTATTTACTTTTCCGCATTAGGATGGACCCAAGGAGGGGAGCACAGGTGACCGGGTTCTGGGGTTCAGTGGGAGGCCATCTCGAGGAGTCGAGACCGGATCTCCTAAACTCCAGAATTGGTAGGGTCACTTGCCGCTCTCGTAGGGGTCCAGGGTGTGGGCATGGCTATTCATCGCGACTGTGGAATCTGTATTTTCTATTCTGGCTAAATACTAAATACGGACGTCCTAGGATATCCCACGTTATATCTATGTTTCTGTTGCCTGTGTTCTATGATATCTGAGACGAATGACATATTATATATATGATATATAGTAGACGTTGCTTATGTTTTACACCCGCGCTAGTCCCGTCCCGGTATGCCGTTAGTTAAGTAACCTAACGGTGCATAACGGAACATTGCGGCGAATGCGGATGGCATAAGCGTACGTGTTATTTTCGTTTCTTTTCTATGATTGGCTTTAGGACTTAAATGATGGGATTACATTAATGAGATTAATGTAAAGAAAATAAACCTAAAAAGATGTTGTAGAATCGGATTTAAAAACTACTCGGCTATTTATGAAAAAGCTACATTTCAAAACTGCGGAGCTTAAGCCACTCCTTTTGAAAATTGTTTGATTCTACAACGATATCAAGTTCAAAGCGTTAAAGATTTTCTTAAAAATCATTCGCAACCCTCCGTCATTTTAGGAAGTAAAGTACTTAGTATTCGTGCTACGTTTGTTGACTTTAGTTAAGGCGTAGTGTACGGTAGCTAAGTGATGTCTTCCTACACTGCATATGATGCAGATTAATTAGGACATTCATGCGATTTTGTTGACCATAGTTAAGGGTCATATGGGTGGGTCTAATTGATCAAGAAATGACGGGTAGAACTTGACTGGTACTTATGATTTGTTGACCATAGTTAAGGTCATAAGTACTAGGGGTAAAAATTACATCGGGAATTTCAAGTGTTGAAATTTGCAATGAGATTGCATACCTTCCATGTGATGGTTGGATCCCGATCCCACTGTGGGCAATAGTTGCTCCTAGGAGAGTTTTACAGTTTACAATTAGCTAACTCATTAGGTGTCTAGAAAGGTGTTAACGGGGCTCCGCCTCTGGGAAAACGAGGTTTACTCTAATTAGATCCGTGCGAAAGCACGGAGAACCTCCCTCAAAGTACCGACACTGGCCTGGCTGAACGGTTCGCGAAGTTGTAGACTGTAATTAATCCTGGCTAGTTTTTCTTTTTAAGGTTTGAAAGAAAAACTCGATAAAAGCAGTGGGAAACATCGATTAGACAAGATAATAAACCAATCTAATCTATGCAAGAGCTTTCGCTGAGTGTATTCTTTTCTCTCTCTTAATGGCAGATACCAATGACTGGACTTAAGCTTCTACTAGATAAAAACAAACTGAATGGGACCAACTATAAAGACTGGCTGAGAAATCTGAAGATCGCCTTTACTTATGATAAAGTATCATATGTCCTCACGGCTTCAGCCCCGCCCGTCCCAGGTCCAAAATCCTCAGTTGCGGACATTGAAGTCCGCAAGACATGGGACGCTGACTGTGCCACGGCCACTGCCTCGCGCTTGCATCGATGGATAACACACATCAAAAGCAGCACGAGGACATGGACATTCACGGTATATTGCTCCATACAAAGGAGTTGTATGGGGAGCAATCCCGCGTATTACGATACGAAGCATCAAAGAAATTGTTTCAGATGCGAATGGCCCCTGGCACACCAGTAGGAGACCATGTTCTGAAGATGATAGCTCTTATAGAAGAGCTTGAGGACCTTGGATGGACAATGGACAATGAACAATATATAGATATTATTCTGCAGTCCCTCCCCTCCACCTTTGCTCAGTTCATAGTGAACTTCAACATGCATGGCATGGAGAAGGACCTCCCTGAACTCCTTAATATGTTAAGGAGTGCAGAGAGCACTATGAAGTTAGCAAAAACTCCCGTTATGACTATTGGACAGTCTTCCTCTTCTCGCCCGAAAGCCAAGGCCAAGGGAAAGAAAAAGAAGAAACCTACTAATCCTAAGGGCGGAGTTAAAAAGGTGAAGGGAAAGGGAAAGTCCAAGGCTGGAGACTCGGGGAAAGGCGAATGTTTTCATTGCCACAAGACAGGACATTGGAAACGCAATTGCACGGAGTACTTAAGTCTCAAGAAGAAGCATGGTGATGCTTCTGCTTCAGGTGCGTTTGTGACTGAAAACTGTTTTTCTATAAACTCTGCTTCCTGGATATTGGATACCGGTTCAGGTTCTCACATTTGCAATTCTATGCAGGGGCTGAGAAATAGCAAGGTTTTGAAGACAGGTGACCATACTCTCCGCGTTGGAAATGGTTCCAATGTACATACAGTCGCAGTGGGAGAGTATCACTTGGGGTTGCCATCTGGATGTATTTTGATTTTGAATCCATGTTATTTTGTACCAAGTATGCTATGTAATATAATATCCGTTTCTTTGTTGGACAATGAAGGATATAATTTTGTGTTGCAGAACAATGTTATGAACATTCACCTGAATCAAATGTTGGTTGGGTATGGTACGCTTAATAATGGAATATATGTTCTAAATCAACACACAGTTTTCAGTATACAACACACTAATAAAAGAAAACTTTCAGAATTAAATGAAGCTTTTCTTTGGCATTGTAGACTTGGTCATATTAACGAAACAAGACTAAACAAGTTACATAAAGATGGATATTTAAACTCTTTTGAATATAAATCTTATGCGACTTGCCAGTCTTGTATCAAGGGTAAAATGACCAAAACTCCGTTTACCGGACACGGAAAAAAAGCTACTCAGCTCCTTGGCCTCATACATAGTGATGTATGTGGGCCAATGTCTACACAGGCTAGAGGCGGTTTTTCATACTTCATTACATTCACCGACGATTTCTCAAGATTCGGTCATGTATTTTTATTAAAGCACAAGTCCGACGCTTTCGAGAAATTCGTTGAATATAAACAAGAAGTAGAAAAACAAACCGGCTTGAGTATTAAGATGCTTCGATCAGATCGAGGTGGAGAGTATCTCAGTACAGAATTTGAAAACTTCCTAAAAGAGAATGGGATTCTCTCTCAGCTCACTCCTCCTTACACACCACAGCACAACGGTGTGTCAGAACGACGGAATAGGACCCTATTAGATATGGTCCGGTCCATGATGAGTGACGCTGAATTACCAGTCTCGTTTTGGGGGCATGCATTGGAGATTGCAGCGTTTCTGCTAAACAGGGTTCCAACCAAAGCCGTGTCTACCACGCCATATGAGATATGGAATGGGAAGAGACCATCTCTTAAGAGAATTAAGATTTGGGGTTGCCCGGCCTATGTTAAAAAGCAGAATCCGGACAAACTCGAGACACGGTCAGTCATGTGTAACTTTGTGGGATATCCAAAGAATTCTTATGGATATCTGTTCTACCACAAAGAGGAACAAAAAGTGTTTGTTTCTCAGTATGCCACATTCTTGGAAAAAGAGTTTTTCACAGATAAAGATGATGGCAAGGTAGTAGATCTAGAAGAGGTTCTGGAAACACAAACTACAAATGACGATTTGGTTGAACCGGCTGTTGCAACAGAAACTGAAGAACCTCGGCCACTCCGTAGGTCTGGTAGGACTTCTCGCCCACCGGAGAGGTACTACAGTTTCCTCATTGATGGTAATGGAGAAGATTGCATCATGGATGATGATGATCCTACCAGTTTTCAGCAAGCTATCACGAGTGGTGACTCTGTGAAGTGGCTGGATGCCATGAGATCCGAAATGGAGTCTATGTACACCAACAAAGTATGGACTTTGGACGTTGTACCCCCTGGGGTAAAACCTGTAGGGTGCAAATGGATCTTTAAAAGAAAGATTGGTGTGGATGGGCAGGTAGAGACCTATAAGGCAAGACTTGTAGCGAAAGGTTTTCGTCAAAGACCAGGTTTGGACTATGACGAAACTTTTTCGCCCGTAGCCATGCTTAAATCCATTCGGATCCTACTTGCTATTGCTGCTCACTACGACTATGAAATCTGGCAGATGGACGTTAAAACAGCATTTCTAAATGGAGATTTAGAAGAATGCGTTTATATGGATCAGCCATAGGGCTTCATTGACAGTGGGAGCAGCGAGAAAGCATGTAGATTGCTTAAATCCATATATGGGTTAAAGCAGGCATCTCGGAGTTGGAACATCTGTTTCGATGATGTTATCAAAGAGTTTGATTTCATCAAAAATCCAGATGAACCTTGTGTTGATAAAAAGGCTGTAGGAAGAGCTGTCACATTCCTCGTATTGTACGTGGATGACATTCTTCTGATAGGAAATGATATTCCTATGCTACAGTCGGTCAAATCATTCTTATCACTAAGGTTCTCCATGAAGGACCTAGGTGATGCCACATACATCCTGGGCATAAGGATCTATAGGGATAGATCCAAAAAGTTATTGGGATTGTCCCAAACCAGGTACATCAACACCATCCTAAAGAGGTTTAGTATGGAAGACTCCAAGCGGGGTGCCTTACCCGCTTGCCATGGAGTCACTCTCTCTAAGGATTCTTGTCCAAAGACCGATGAAGAGAGAGCTCGCATGAGCATTATACCTTATGCTTCGGCAGTAGGATCTATAATGTATGCGATGTTATGTACACGCCCAGATGTAGCTTATGCACTTAGTGTTGTAAGCAGGTATCAATCCAACCCAGGGGAGAACCACTGGACAGCTGTGAAGAACATTCTTAAGTACTTACGAAGGACTAAAGAATTGTTCTTGGTGTATGGTAATACAGATCTCCAAATGGAGGCCTTTACCGATTCGAGCTTCCAGAGCGATAAGGATGACAGTAAATCTATCTCAGGGTTTGTATTTACCCTCAATGGAGGGGCGGTAAGTTGAAGAGTTCCAAACAAGATACCGTTGCAGACTCTACGATGGAAGCTGAGTACATTGCTGCAAATGATGCCGCCAAGGAAGCCGTCTGGATGAAGAAGTTCGTCTCGGAGCTAGGAATAGTTCCAACCATTATTGATCCAATACCTTTGTATTGTGACAATAATGGGGCGATGGCGTTAGCCAAGGAGCCCAGATCCCATCAGCGGTCCAGACATATCCTGAGGCGCTTTCATTTGATCCGGGAGATTGTAGATCGCCGCGAGATCGAGATTAAGAGAGTAGATACAAAGAACAACGCCGCGGATCCACTCACCAAGGCCCTCCCTCAGCCACAGCATGAGCGACTTTTTGAGATGTTGGGTATGAGATACGCCAATAACTGGCCTTAGTGCAAGTGGGAGATTGTTGGATATATGTATGCCCTAGAGGCCATTATATGATAGTGGATGTATTTATACATGTATATATATTCAGTATGCATTCTTGCTCGACATGAAAGTATGCTATCTGGTTATTCTTTATCTGACATGTTGATTTGATCATGCTTTTATTCATTCATACATGCTGATAAAGCCCTGAGGATATCTGCTTAACTACTCTGATTATGATAGAGATCATACTAGTGGGACATTTGTAGTCTATAAGCATATCCTGAAACGTCCCTAGTCGTAGGTATATCGAGACGGGGCATTGATATACCAGAGTAGACTAGCGTATATGATACTAGACCCATACGATGGGCGATGGATGTTCCCACATTCATCGATGTTTGACATCAAGATCATATACGGGTGCTCAGTGGTGACTGGGTATACTGGACGGACTCACCGAGAACTCCTATATGGAATTATATCTATCGTCGGATAGCAGTTCTCAGGTGACACTGGTACAGGTTAGTCTGTAGACCCGAGATCGTCATGGAGTCTTGTGTGTTCTCCCACTGTACTTTGATTGCCATCCTACCACGGCTCTACTGAGTCGTGCAAACAGGTGACCGTTGGGTACAGTCCCGAGACATACGAAGACGATGAGCGATAGGAGGGGTTTCGTCTCTCCCGGTATTGGGAGTTGATGCTGTGCTGTGCCCGACTGGTTATAACAGCAAGTCCCTGGCCAGGGCTGCTGAGATTTGCTGATAAGTGTTATCAGTAGTTTCTCGATCTGTTATAGACCATTCACCGGCACGACTTATTGAGTTATTGGGGTCGACGTGACCATCCCTAGGCTCGATATGCAGCATATCTGACGAAGAGACCGGACTGTACGGTAGTGTTGCCGGATGGCTCGACGGGAGTTGTAGCAGGTTCGCTTGTTTTCTTCTGATCGCTCAATACCCGGGTAGCCGTTACGTTTAGCTGACCGCTTGCGGCTTGGGGACTTGATATGATCATTACCCTCTGCCGGCGTATTGACGAGTCTTAGAGTCCCACAAAGGAGTTACCCAGTCCAGGCGAAACGTTGTGGTGCGCGTATGCGATATGCGCATGCACCCGATTGAAATGTGCGTATATGATACCGAACATTGATCGGGTGAACTGCTTTTGGTGGGGTCATATGAGATATGACCGGATTGATAAATCAAGTGTTGATTTATCATTTAACCATTAGTTTTCTCACTTAAAACCTTTTCTTAGATGATGGATGTGTGCATGCATGTGTGCTTTTCTTTCTTTCTTTCATGCTAGTTTCATGCACATGTGGATGTGCATACATGCATACATACATACACCCATCCATCATGGTTGTTAGCATATGGAAATGGTGGCAATATAAGACTCACACCATAGATTAAATAATGGATTATTATTTAATTTTGGTTTTAAAGCAAAATGAAAAAGAAAAGGATAATCATTCTTGATTCTACACTCTTCTTCTAACCTAACCTATCTCAACTACCACTAACCTATGGTTATCCTTCTCTTTATCATTTAAAACCCAAGTTAAACTAACTATCCATCATTTAATCATGGTTGAAGTTAAGAAGGAAATAAATATATATAGTGATATATATTTCATTTTCTTCTTAACTCAAGGTTATCTTTTTACACCTCTTGCTAAAATTAGCCACCATCTTCATCCTCCTTCATCTTTTCCTCTCTAGTTTCTTCTAGTGAGTTAAACACCATTAAAGAAAGGTTTTGAAGAGAGATCCTAAGCCACAACTTCTACTCAAGTCTAGCCAACTTGATTAGAGTGTTTCCTTCGGTTTTCCAAAGTAGCGAGCTTGGACGGAGAACTCCGTGGTGGATCGTCGTGGACGCAAGGGGACTTCAAGAGGACCTTGATTCAACAACCCAAGACACCAAGGAGTCTAGCAAAGGGGAGCTACAAAGGTTGTAGCCTTCAAACCCTAATCTTTACTAGCTTAAAGTTTCATAACCCTAATTTTCTAGGATCGATTCCTTTGCGTGTTTGTTTAGCACCATAAAAATTTAAACTTTTGGACATGTGATGCTTCAAAACTCTTCATAGGGTGCTAGACTAACCTTACAAGTGCGTCATTGTCTGGACGTCATGCATATAGAGAAGGGAGTATCAGAGCACATACTTAACTTGCTTCTTTGTAAAGACGGGAAATCTAAAGACAACATGAATGCTCGGATGGATCTACAAGAGTGGGGAATAAGAAGTGAATTGCACCCTAGACCGGTAGCGGGTAAACCGGGCAAGTTTGTACTTCCGGCCAATGCCGCTTATCATATGTCACAACCGGAGAAGAAAAGATTCCTGCAGGTGTTGCATGATTTGAAAGTCCCTACAAGTTTCTCAGGATCACTCAGCAAGAAAATAGAAATTGTGAAGGGCAAGATCGATGGGCTGAAAAGTCATGATCACCATGTTATCTTGGAGCACCTTCTTCCCTTAGCCCTCAGGACTTCTCTCCCTGACTCGGTTGGTCTAGTAATCAATGACCTATGTTATTTTTTCAGGGAGTTGTGTGCTAAAACACTGGAGGTTGTGACACTGGATAAACTAGAAAATTCTATTGCGTTGATACTTTGTAAGTTTGAGCGTATTTTCTCACCGTCATTCTTCGATATCATAATACACTTGACGGTTCATCTTGCAACTGAGGAAAAGTTAGCCGGACCGGTACAATATCGATGGATGTATCCCGTCGAGAGGTACGTGTAATTTTTCGTTTCGCGCAATTTATAAATTTATTGTTGTCCTGTATGCCCATATTTATTTATTCAACATATTCTCATTAGGTATCTCTACACTCTTAAAAAGTATATACGCAATAAAAATCGACCAGAGGGTTCTATCATGCAAGGTTATCTTCTTGATGAAGCAACTACATTTTGTCCCCGCTATCTGGACGAGAACATTAAGACAAGGCTTAATCGACCACGAAGAATTCAAGACGGGCCATATGGAAAAGCCGAGTATAAGAGGGTAGACACTATGTTTATCAACAAGATATACCGGTTTATCTTGCTTAATTGCGCATGTCTTGAACAAATTCGAGAGTAAGTTCTTTTGGATTAATTGTTATATCTGTGTTTGTGTGTGTATGAAATGACATAATATTAATGTCACAATTATTTTTCGAAAACAGAATTCATTTTAACGAGGTACGTGAGGGGCATCCTGATTGGAACGAAGAACGTTTGGAAAAATACCATCAGGATAATTTTTGTGATTAGGTCACAGATCATGTAAGTTATTCGAATAACATTTTATTGCTATCAGTTTTAATCTAAACTTGTATCGTTATGTATTTGTCGTAAAATTTGTTTTGTTAGATCCACGATCCGAACTTGTCTGCATCATTTGAGAGTGATTCAAGATGTTTTGCTCAATTTCCTAATATGGAGGTTGCATATTACAAAGGATTTGGTGTCCTTGGATACAAATTCGAAGTTAAGGACATAGAAACATCTAGAACCACTCAGAATAGTGGGATTGTGACGGTAGGATCGGACGGTGTGATTTACTATGGGTACTTAAATTGTATACTCGGCATCCACTATCCCGGACGATCAGAACCCTTTTATATATTGCAGTGTACTTGGTACGATCCGCGAACCGATACGGACAGGTGGAGAAGCAGTCTTGGGACTTGGAAAGATGAATATGGATTGACCAGTGTGAACACACTTCGATTTTACGGTCAGGACGATCCGTTTATCTTTCCGAACCAAGCGTTCCAAGTATACTACTCACAGTGTTTGAAGCATCCGGGATGGAGTGTTGTATGCCGATGGAAACCCAGAGATGTCTACGATGTCCCAGAATACGAGGACAGCGATGAGGACGAAGAAGAGAGAAGGCTTAAAGTGCTCCGACCGTCTGTTTCGAAGGACGGGTTGTCTTCGACCGATCATGAAATTACGTGGGTTAGAAATGACATCGACGATGAAATCCAAGTAGATGTGTATGATGCGCCCACGAAACGAAAAAGGTTATCAGTAATGTTATATTATTACTTTACATTTTACGCTCTATACATATATAGTCAATACTTTTAATGATTGTCTAATGCGTCCACGAACCGTTTATCTAGATTTGATGACGATGTCGGGTGCAACGAGGGGCGGCAGGAGCTCCAGCCGCGGCAGAGGCAGAGGCAGAGCGGTTCTGCTGCCCGGAGAGCTCCGTAGGGAGCTTCAGAGGGCCGGTCTTGCACCCAGATCGGAGACCCCTTCGGATGCCTCCTTCCATGTGGATTTTGCCACACCTCCAGGTATACTGCACGCATATCCATTTTGAATGTAATATTACAAATATTCATGCCTGTTTATATCAAAATTACTTATATTGTCAATGTTTGATTGTCTAGTTGTTGGTGATGCGTCCACATCTGGGATAGAGGCCACCCCCGCTTCTCCAGGTATGTTTATATATCATATAGTATATGTATATTGATTTAGAATGCTATATCATAAATACACACATTCCTTTTGCTCTTACTTAGCAATTTTTATTATTGTCTAGCTGTTAGTGGTGACACCACCGCACCTGCGGGTATGTTTATATATCCTATAGTGCATGCATATTGATTTAGAACGTTATATTATTGATCTACACATTCTTTTTGCAATTACTTATATAATCTATTTTTAATTGTCTAATTATAGGTGGTGCGTCCACATCTTCCGCAGGGGCCACTCCTGCCGCTTCCATACCCTCCTCATCGTCTGCAGGTTAGTATGAATAAATTTAAAATATTTATTCATTTTACATATGCTCTATAGAATAAATATGAACTTCATGGAAATTTAGCGTCGATGTTTATTTTCTAGTTGGAGGGGATGCGTCCGCATCCGGGACCCCGGTTGTTCCTCACCGGAGGAACTATCGTCCCGCTCGTGCTGCTGCCCGAGCCCAGGCTCGTGCGATAGTCACCGGAGGTATATATCACACTTGAATTTTCCTTTAACCTTGATTTCTTAATACAACTTTGTCTTATTATTGATTGTCTTGATATTTCGTGCAGACGCAGGGCCTCCCCATCCCCAAAGGGGGACTCGAGGCCCGAATCAGTCCCATAGGCTGAGGCCTGACAGAGCTAGGGGGGAGGCAGCATTCCCCCCTTTTTTTACCCTTGACTATCGCTATACCGGTCCTCATGCCGAGAGGTTCGGCCGGTGTTTGGGGGACGAGAGCCGGCTCGTGAAGAACTATCCACTTCACGTTGAGTGGGGCGAGCAGCACCAGCGCTCATTCGCCCTCTTCTTTGATCAGGCTCGGGTATGTATTAATATATATTTTCATTTGATCTATCCAATATATTTATTATTAACACTTGCAATATAATAACAATGTTTTTTTTTATTTTTAGTTGGATTACGATTTTCAGCCTGTAGCCGACCCTGATCACCCGGGGAGGGTGCTCGACCTTCATGCTCTGTACAATGGCCTGATGAAGAACATGCAGGCCAAGGTCCGATACAACAGGAATGAGCTGAAGGCCGACTGCTACTCCCTGTGGATGGCGACCCCCGAGGCAGAGAGAGCGGCCCTCCTATCTACTCCGGCGTTTGCGAGAGTCGACGTAGAGACATGACCTCTATTGTGCGCTTATTCGGACTCCCAACTCAAACAGGTATGTATTTTAAATGTAATTCATTATTTATGATATAATTTATTTCTTTGTGTTTCTTAATTAGAAAACTAAATGTTAATACGTTGTGGAGAAACAGGCCGCTCAGAATACAGAGAACAGGAAGTCGGCGAAGAGGGGTCGCCCCACTTACACTGGTGGCTCGAGAAACATTACTCGAGCCATGGAGTTATCGATAAATTACAATAGACCGACCTTTGTGATATTCTGCAATATTAAGAGTTATTTTCTAATATTTCTAATATTAAGAGTTACTTTCTAATATTACAGACATCTCGGACCGTGGCGTCAGGTGGTACACCGAGCGTGCTGTCCGCATATCTTGCCGTCCACGGCACCTCGACAGATCCCGCCACGAGCGAGCTTCGATATCCCGACGTCGCTACCCAGGAGTACTGCGTAAGTGTTAATATTTTTTCTACCCAAATTTGAAATTTTAGTTTTGGAAGGTTCAAGTTTAAATTTTATACTTATACTTTACTGCTTAATGTGGGTGTAGGAGCGGGTGGTTGAGCAGGCCCAGGCCTCGGGGATCGATTTTACCGGACAGAGCGATCCGAGGCTGCTGACCCCAGTTCTGGTCGCCGCACACGGAGGGCACCACGGAGGTTGGGAGAGAGGCCGGGGACTGGGCCTTAGCAGGGCCCATATGAGGTTGGACTCCCCCCCGGCGGTTACTTCCTCCGTCTCCGGTGACCGACGTGTCCATCAGGAACTGGAGAGCTTGAGGGCCACCATTCAGGAGTTGAAGGAGATGCTGGTATGTATACTACTTTATAGTAAAATATCATGTCATATTATATAGATATCAACATATCCATAATTAGTACGTAGCTTGAGCTTATTTGGTTTTAGACTTAAGTTTGATTAATCATACATACAGATGTAATTAAAATAAACAACAAACTAGATATCCAAACGGGGTTTCGAAATAACTTAATAATGATACGAATTCGAATAATACACAGTTCTTACATGCTTATTACACACGTTAGGTCCAGACGCGACAGGGTAAATCGGCCGAGGCTCCACATGCATCTCCTTCGGCCGCGGCTCCGCAAGCTACTACATCGGCTGCGGTTCCGCAGACAGCTCCTATAGCTCCACCGCCCGCTCAGACTCCCGCAGCCGCGGCTCCGCAAGCGACTACCTTGACGGCGGCTGCGCAGACCACATCGCCAGCTCCACAGGCCGCTCAGACTCCCGCTCGCGCTGAATTGCAGAGTTTATTGACCGAGGAGCAGGCGTGCGTTATTCTGTTGTTATTCAGAGGTGGAGCTGGACCGAACTAGGGTAGCTTTTTGGTTCTTATTTTTTGAAACATGTATTTATTTATATCATACACATTGTACTACATTTTGAAACGATATTGATATTGGTTTATATTTATATCATATTCAGTTTTTGGGTTTCTTTTGTATATTATATATATGCGTGAGATGTGATTATGAATACTGCGATATATGTTGTGTGATGATTAATTTTATATTTGATTGATGTATATATTATTGTGCACAGGGCGGGAAAAACTCAGGCAGCCCATTTTTAAAAAAAAATACAGATAATATGTACCTACGGATTAATCCGTAGGTACACATGTTGCCCCTACGGCTATATCCGTAGAGGCAAAATATCAGCAGTAATTGATATTTCCTCCCTGATCTCAGTACCAGGGGGTTGGGAGTGCCCTTACGGACATATCCGTAGGGGCCACTGCTTCGTCCCTACGGAGTTATCTGTAGGGGCAAAATATCAGGAATCCTGATATATTGCCCCTATGGATAGGTACCTACGTAGATATCCATAGAGGGTAGTACTTGGCCCTACGGTCATGTCCGTAGGTACATTTAATATATTAAAAAAAACCGTAAATAATATAAATTTTTTTACCCTACGGCCTAGTCCGTAGGGGTAACAGGACCTACACGGAAATCCGTAGGGGCAAGAATTTACCCGTAGGGGCAAGTTCAGGGCTTCAACTTGCACCTGCGGCCTTTGCACCTACGGGGTATTTTTTTGCCCCTACGCATATATCCGTAGGGGCAGTGGGTTGCCCCTACGGATTTATCCGTAGGGGCAACCCTTATTTGTAGTAGTGATAATCAAGAGTACCTTTTGTGTTGTGCACCACCGAACTAAAGTTAACACGTTTCTGCTTCCCAAAAACGCAATGTTCATAAAACTCCAGTTTCATCGTACTCTTGCCACTAAGTAGACCCTATTTCGACAACTAAGTCATACCTCTCTCACTCATATACCCGAGCCTCATGTGCCACAATCTGGTAGTTTTCGAACCATCATAGATTTGGATGATGAAATCACCGCCAATCCGGAAGTCGTCGAACCCTACAATGAATACAAAGACCCTTTCTTCAAGCCCTTCATCACAACGAGAGTACCTTTGGTTATCTTCAAAACTCCACCTTCAGCGGAAAATTTTTAACCCTTGTCTACGAGTGCACCTAAAGAGACGAGATTCTTCTTCAAGTCAGGTACATGCCTGACTCTCGCCAATGTCCTCACAACACTCTCGAATATCTTGATTTGGATTGTCTCTTTGCCAATAGCTCGGCATGAGCTATTGTTGCCCATAAAAACCACTCTACTATCAATAGACTCATACGTGGTGAACAAATCTCTATTATGACACATATGGAAAGAACAACCCGAATCCATGATCCACCCATCCTTGGATCGCTGTGTGTTGCCAAGAAACATAAGAAGATCACCTTCTCTTTCCGCTATACTCACTTCGGACGAAGACTCCTTCTTTAATTTGTCTTCCTACTTTAACTTGTTCTGCAATTTAAAGTAATCGACCTTGAAGTGCCCCTTCTTCATACAAGAATTGCATGTAACGTTTTTAGCCTTGAATTTTGACGCAACTTCTTCATATTTGCATTCGGATCTCTCTTCTCCGCTCGCCCTCGAATAAATAAACCAGACGATGAACCATCTGATTCTGTAGAAGTCAACTCCTTATCGATCTTCTCTTTGTTAAACAAATTCTCCTTAGCATCCTTGATTGAGATCGTGTCTCGTCCATAAACCATGGTGTTACAGAAATGCTTATATGAGAGTGGCAACGAACACAACAAGAGAAGAGCCTGATCTTCATCATCAATCTTAATGTCGATCTTACCCAGATCCATAATGATCGCATTAAACTCACCAATGTGAGATTTTATTGAAGAGCCTTCTGACATACGAAGTGTATAATGACGCTACTTCAACAGGAGTCTATTAGTGAGAAATTTCCTTAAATATAACTTCTCCAATTTATTCCACTAATCAGCCGTCGTCTTCTCCACCAAAACCTCTTATAGAAATTCGTTTGTCAGACAAAAATGGATAGCCGTGAGGGCCTTTTCATCCATCTCCTCCCATACTTCCTCTGTCATAGTAGAGGGCGGATTGATCTTGAAAAAGTTTTTTTGTAGTGTAACCGCAATCAGAACGATGTCGCGCGTAGCTAGATCGAAGTGAGTATGGGTCGTCCTCAGGGAAACGTTGAATATTTTAGTCTTACTTTAGATGTGTTGAGAAAAAGAGAGGAAGGAATAAAGAATATTGAAGAATGGGTGTAGAATCTAGATCTACGTTAAACTCTGAAGCAAAATATAGATCTAGATTAACTACGGAGATAAGTTTATATAAAAAGGGGGCTTGTAGGGTTTATTAGGATTTAGTAGTTATGGATGATTAATTAAAGATTACCCTTTTTATTCTTTAATAGATTTAAAACTAGAACGACAGTGATGCATGTAGATTAAGGTTTCTGGAGGGAAAAGGGTTCACACTCTTAACCCCTATCTCGACATGGAACTCCGTTCATATCTAGCCTTTACCAAAACAATCATTAATCTAATCTCTAATCGCGGTCGAGACTAACAATAAATTGGTAGCGCGCCCGATTACGATGTTAATGATTCTTTTGATAAAGTTTATAAACTTTATAGGATGTAAAAAGAGTTTAGGGATTTTCATCATCCATTAACCTACCCTAATCCTACGAACCCTAACAAGCGGAGAATTACTCGCGCATGTTTGGGGAAGAAGAGATGGAGAGGGAAATCATATTAAAACTACAAAGAGATAGAATAAGAAAAACAACTACCTTTATTAATCAAAAAAACACATTTACACTTTGTTTCCTTAGAAAATGATTACATATACTAGCTTGCTTCTCGATCTCTTCTAAGGAGGTAGATGAACCGTTGATGATCAGCCTAGATGCGTGAGCCGTCTTGGACTTCATGATCTCGTCGACTTGATGATTTTTTTTAAGAGACTCTCGGTCTTTATTTATAGTCCCAAAACCAGAACCCTAGCTTCCTAATTTGGAAGCAAATAGTTATGATCCTAACAACAAAATTACAGCTCTCAACCCTTCTGGAACGCGGCGGATCCGCGGCCAACAGGTGGGTTTGGCCGTGGATCCGCGGCCAAATAGTGAGATCTCTTGTTAGTTTTTCTGGGGCTTCATCTGTGTGACACGTGGCGATCTTTTGAATCTCAGGAAACTGAAAATCTTCTCGTAGTTACTGCTACACTTGATTTCTTAGTTTGCTTTCTTAATTAGGCATGTTTGCTCTAACAACTTTGATTCCCTTGATTTTAGTCCTGAAAATTCTGCACAACAACTCCACAAATAATATTAGTAGAGTTTGTTTTATTGAGATATTAGTTTCAACATTAAGATTTGGTCAATGGTATTTTTGCATACATTTTCCTACCAAATGTTAATTATAATATATAAACATATGAAAATAGTATTTTTACAGATAAACCCTCATATGTATCATATATTATAATAAACACATTTTATTATATAGAAATAGTAGGAAAAATGTCATATTAAATGTGTAGTTTTATCAACTGAACAAATACCCCCAAACTTATCTTTGATCGTCCCGAGCAAATTAGTTTATTCAAGAAGAGGAGAAAAAGAAAGGAGAAAACTAAGCACACTTTCGTAGGCAACACGATTGCACTGAGCACGTGTAACAAGCCGTTAAACCTCTAGGTGTCCTTAGTAGGAGGAGTGTTGTCTCCTTAGGGTTTTCAACGGATTACACCCACAAAATCCTATAATAAAAGAGAGATGGTGAAATTTACCTATAAAGATAAGAACCATAAAAGAAATACTTTGAAAATTTAGAGTTTACAACTACACTAGCTTTTCAGTTGTCATGAGCCCTATCTTAATAGTCATGAAAAGATGTTAGAAATCACATCACCCCTCAATAAAACATCGTCTTTATTCTTCATTCCTACCTTTCATCCAAACATTGATCATATAACCCTACGTGTGTGTAATAGACATCCCTACACTCGGAGAATTCAATTCAAGCTATCATACTCTTGTCCATCTACCTCAGTACTTTTTACTTTGATGAATATTTGGTTGGATTTGCTCGCACATTTTTCATGCGACCGTTAATACTTCTTAAGGTACTAACCGACCGATTACTCATGCGCTTGCTGATTAGGTGTATTAGTATTTTCCTCGTCTTGCACCGCTTAAGGCTTAGCAGTGACTCTCAGACCAGTTGGTCTAAGGCACTAGGTGATGAAGCACCCTCGCTATATTTTTTTATTGCTGCCTTGGTGATAACAAAACCAGTGCTCATTTTTCTCCACCATTTTATCTTTTCTTCATTTTTTTACTTCCTTCATACTTTGGCTTTTAGACAAGAGCATTTCAAGGTATCCTCTACTATCACGAGTTTCAAGACGTGTGTAAGTGCGTATAGTAGGGTATCAATATTCAAATGTTTGGCTTCCAGAATAGGAACTATTTTTCAAACTTATTTTTATCCTCAGATTAGTGACTTCTTTCATCTTACTAACTCTTGGGACAACGGCTCATAATTACTTATTACTAGTTCGTTTAAGAAAACTTCTAATTTTCTTGGTTTTCTTGAACTATTCCCATCTTTTAAATATAATTTTTCACTTTCTACTCTTTTGTTATAAAAGAATTTTTTTTAAAAATTTTTGAAAATGTTGTGCTTATGCAAAGTATGATGCAAATTGATGCGTAAATAAGCATAAACCTCCCCCAAACATGTTTACAGCAGTGTCCTCACTGATGTCATCCGTTAAGCTCAAAAACCTGTAGACTTGGGAGGAAAAAGGGGACAAAAAATAATGCAAGTGAAATCCTCCCCCAAACTTATTTTTGGCTCACAATCTTATAGAATTTTTTTCAAGAGCCAAAATATCCCCCCCAAACTTGAGTTAAACAATATTAAGTTTTTAAAATTATTGGGGGGGGGAGGGTTTAAAGTTATTGGTCAAAGTAAAGCCTTATAAAGACCAAAAGTCAACACCAACCATTCAAAAAATTTATCGATGAAGCACCAAGGTTGGTGGAAGAACATGTCACCTATTGACATGAAGAAGTGGGGAGGATATAAGAGGTGGGATAGAATGTGTTTGCGTCTCGTTTTGGAGAGACGACACAGTGATAGTGATGATGGATTACTCGCATTATCATGATTGTCCAGAAGAAGGGGTGGAGGTTCAATTTCTTCGTCTTAGAGTTGATTCATCTCAGCACCCGTGTCTTTTAAAAATGCGAGTTCATCTGCGAAAATTTCCTCAAAGCTTTCATCGATACCCCGAAGAATAATCTCATCAGAAAAAACGGGGTGATCGTCAGACTCTATAAAAAGTTCCTCATCAGCGTTAGATGTTGACCCGAACAACTCGGTGAAAGAGTCCGTGTATGTATAATACATGGTTGGGTCAAACAGTAACATATGAAAAGAGTCAGTATCATGAGGTTGATCAAATTCGCTGCTGTCGACATCCATTAATTCGACAGAACACACATGAGCATAGGGTTCTGAGGGTTCACTTCCCAACTTGTAAATGTTAAGCTCAATTGACTTCTTCCCAAAGGATAGGGTTATAGAGCCGTTTCTACAATTGATTACTGCGTTGGAAGTTGCTAGGAAGGGTCGACCGAGTATCACCGGGATTTGATTTCGTAAGTTCGCTACAGGTTGTGTATCAATAAAAATAAAGTCCACAGGAAATATAAATTCTCCGATTTTGATTAACACATCCTCTAGCTCACCCTTAGGTTTGGTGATAGATCGATCGGCCATCTGAAGAATGCAATGCGCCGGTTTTAACTTCCCGATCCCTAATTGCTCATAAACAGAATACGGAAGCAAGTTAACACTAGCACCTAAACCGAGTAGAGCACGATTGATATTTTTACCCCCAATAGAAATAGAAATTTTAGGACTCCCGGGATTCTTTCGTTTCTTGGGTAGTTGTTGTGAAAAAGCAGTGCTCACATTACTCGCAACGAAAACTTTTTTAGGTACTTGAACTTTTCTCTTCCTAGTGCACAAGTCCTTTAGGATTTTCACATAAGATGGAACTTGTTGAATTGCATCTAGGAGAGGAATGTTTATGTTAACTTGCTTAAAAATTTCCACAATCTTCTCCATTTGTGGACTTGGTCTGTTGCCCCTTAAACTGTTTGGATAAGGTGCTTTATCAATAAGGGTTGGGTCCAACATTGGAGAGGATTGTGGGGATGGAATGGATCCCAGAATTGGAGTGGGGATCGTTTTAGATAGATTTGTGGAAGTGGGATGAGGGTTCGAGCCTTGTGGGAAGCGTAGAATAGGCTTGGAAGTAGGTGGGAGACTAGACGAATTAGGGGAAGAAGTAGAAGCTGGGGTATCAATGGTATCACTAACATCATCAAATTGCTCACCCACTCGGTTATCCAGCACTTTTCCCGATCTCAACATAGTAATTACACTCACATTATAACTTTGTGAGTGGCTAGGATTCGGTAGGGGTTGAGATGGGAGTTTCCCTTTTTCTCTCGCACTCATTGCAGCGTTCAACTGTGCAATTTGGTTTTCTATTGATACTCTCACCGTGGGAGGCGGATTCTTTCTTTAGGGTATCAATAGAAGACTTCATATCAGCCGACATTTGCATGGAATGTTTCATAAACAAATCCAAAGTTTGTGCGAGTGAAGAGTTATCAGTACCGGCCAATTGCGGTACAGAAGTGTTGACCGGATTTTGAAAATTTTGTGACTGAAAGGGGTGCTGACTTTGTGGTTGTGGTTGCTGTAGAGGAGGTCTTTGATAATTGCTTTAGAACTGATTTTGATTTTGGGGTTGGTTTTGGTTCCAAGCAAAGTTAGGATGATTCCTCCATCCTTGATTGTACGTGGAAGAATAAGGATCGTTTCTAGGTCGCTGCTGAAAAGCAGTATTGGTTTGAAACGATGCATTCATAGGACATTCTTCCGTTAAGTGTGAAGGATCAGAACAGCAACCACACACGGTCTTGGGAAGCGTTACCTGATTTAGGGAGACTGATGAGAATTTGTTCTCAATAGCGTCAAGTTTCTTCTGCATCGCTGCCATTTCGGCTTTTACTGCGATGGAAGCATCGAGCTAATGAATACCTCCCTTAGATGAAGGTGGTCTTACGTTTTCCCACTGCAAAGTGTTTTGAGTGAGATCTTCCAGATATTTCCAAGCTTCACCGTCATCTTTAGACATGAAATTGCATTGACACATTGTTTCAAGCATCTGCTTTGTTGCTGGATTAATGCCCTCATATATAATTCGGCATAAATCCCATCTTTGTACTCCATGATGAGGACATTGGACAAGCAGATCCTTGAAACATTCAAAGCACTTCCAAAATGGTTCACTGGGAAGCTGGGTGAACTGGTTGATCTCGCTCCTAATATGGGCAGTCTTATTGTTTGGGTAAAACTTTTTAAGAAATGCAATTACTAATTCATCCCAGTTAGTGATAGAGTGTGCGGCAGTATTATAAAGCCATTTTTCTGTCAAGTCGCACAGAGTGAATGGGAGAAGACGCAAGCGCATAGTATCTACAGTCAGTTGTGAAGTACCCATCATTGCGCATATGTTTTCGAATTTAGTGATGAAAACGTACGCGTCTTCAGATTCAAGCCCATGAAATTTGGGCAACAAATTGATGTAGTGGGGTTTAATTTCAAAATTATCCCCGTTAGCTGGTGGAATAGATAGACAAGTGGGAAGTGGACCACGGATAGGATAGCATCTCTCTTGGAGAGAGATGCGCGGTGGATTCTGCTCACCTACGGGCGGTGGCAGCGTGGTGTTATAATTTGATGGAGTACCGTCCATCTCGGTTGATGTGGTGTGTGGTGGAAAAGAAGACGAAGAATTACCGACTTTGGGGTCGACAAAAGAAACGCGGACAAGACGGGCACTAAAATCCCGTGTCCAGCCGTGCTTGCACTAAACGGGTTTAGCACAAGTGGCAGCGTGTGTGTTTTTAAATTGGTTTGTTTTGAAAAGTATCAGACTTGAGACAAATCATACAAAAATGCAAAAACAACCCTAGAACTAAGGTTACCTAGGTCAAGTCTCTAGACCGCTTCTAGACTTCCAAAGGACAAGCCGTAGGATCAATCCTTTACCACATCTTTACTACTCGTGTGGCCAGGTAAGTGCCAGGTAAGTGGGAGGTATCCACTACGTAAGTAGTGGGCCTAATTAAGTAATCACTTGCCTTAGACACACTTGCCTAGACACCACAAAAGTAATGCGGATAAGCGATAGATTACTCACGACCTTCCTCTGTCCTTATTGAGCGCGACAGTCCTTAGAGTCTTGTCTAGATATTTTTTAAAATTAATATAGGGTTGATGCAGATGCTCGGTTTGTGATTTGTGGGGCTTAGGAAGGGTGATAAAATCCCCACCTAATCTGGATTTGGTCTTTGCCCCTTAAAGTCTGTATTAAAATATGCAAAACAAACCAATCACAAAACTTTGCAAAAAGTTTTTTGAGCGGCGATATTTTGCAAAGAATCCTGCAGAAAAGATATTTTATTAGACTTCAGAGGAGAGAGAAGGAGTTGAGAATCTTACCAGAGAAGTTTGGAACCCTAGATCCTCTAACCCGCCGTGCTTCCGCCGCGAATATGGCTTATTTGCCGCGGATCCGCCGCAAGAAGGATGCATCAATTGATGAAATTTGCTACGTGGCCTCCTGTACTCCTCTGGATCTCGATGAATGTCTCTGTCTCTCTGTTTCTTCAAGTCCGTGACTCCAGATCTCCTTGCAAAATTCACACACAAATCGTTAAATATACAATTTGCAGTTTTGTTTTAATTATGATATAGATCGAATAAGAATTCAACACAAATAGTAAGAATAAAAAATTACGCACGTATCCCAGGCAACGGCGGCATTTGATTGATCTTGAAAAAGTGTTTTTGTAGTGTAACCGCAATCAGAACGGTGTCGTGCGTAGCTAGACCGAGGTGAGTACGGGTCGTCCTCAGGGAAACGTTGAATATTTTAGTCTTACTTTAGATGTGTTGAGAAAGAGAGAGGAAGGAATAAAGAATATTGAAGAATGGGTATAGGATCTAGATCTACGTTAAACACTGAAGCAAAATATAGATCTAGATTAACTACGGAGATAAGTTTATATAAAAAGGGGGCTTGTAGGGTTCATTTTGATTTAGTAGTTATGGATGATTAATTAAAGATTATCCTTTTTATCCTTTAATAGATTTAAAACTAGAACGACAGTGATGCATGTAGATTAAGGTTTCTGGAGGGAAAAGGGTTCCCACTCTTAACCCCTATCTCGACATGGAACTCCGTTTATATCTAGCCTTTACCAAAATAATCATTAATCTAATCTCTAATCGCGGTCGAGACTAACAATAAATTGGTAACGCGCCCGATTAGGATGTTAATGATTCTGTTGATAAAGTTTATAAACTTTATAGGACGTAAAAAGAGTTTAAGGATTTTCATCATCCATTAACCTACCCTAATCCTACGAACCCTAACAAGAGGAGAATTACTCGCGCATGTTGGGAGAAGAAGAGATGGAGAGGGAAATCATATTAAAACTACAAAGAGATAGAATAAGAAAAACAACTATCTTTATTAATCAGCAAAACAGATTTACACTTTGTTCCCTTAGAAAATGATTACAAATACTAGTTTGCTTCTCGATCTCTTCTAAGGAGGTAGATGAACCGTTGATGATCAGCCTGTATGCGTGAGCCATCTTGGACTTCATGATCTCGTCGACTTGATGATTTTTTTCCAGAGGCTCTCGGTCTTTATTTATAGTCCCAAAGCCAGAACCCTAGCTTCCTAATTTGGAAGCAAGTAGTTATGATCCTAACAACAAAATTACAGCTCTCAACCCTTCTGGAATGCGGCGGATCCGCGGCCAACAGGTAGGTGTGGCCGCGGATCCGCGGCCAAATAGTGAGATCTCTTATTAGTTTTTCTGGGGCTTCATCTGTGTGACACGTGGCGATCTTTTGAATCTCAGGAAACTGAAAATCTTCTCGTAGTTACTGCCAGACTTGATTTCTTAGTTTGCTTTCTTAATTAGACAGGTTTGCTCTAACAACTTTGATTCCTTTGATTTTAGCCCTGAAAATTCTGCACAACAACTCCACAAATAATATTAGTAGAGTTTGTTTTATTGAGATATTAGTTTCAACATTAAGATTTGGTCAATGGTATTTTTGCATACATTTTCCTACCAAATGTTAATTATAATATATAAACACATGAAAATAGTATTTTTACAGATAAACCCTCATATGTATCATATATTATAATAAACACCTTTTATTATATAGAAATAGTAGGAAAAATGTCATATTAAATGTGCAGTTTTATCAACTAAACAAGGGCCTTTTTATCCTTCCCAGGAATATCCTTCTTCAAATTTTTTGAGTCAAAACGACAACCATATGGACTTACCACAAATAGAAACTCATATTTCTATCGAATTTCTCGATATCGAACTTCATGATTGCCGGAGACATGATATGGGATCAAATCAAAGTGTGGAAGAGGACATAGTTGTTGTTACCCACCGTTAACCTAGATTGCAAATTTAAAAACCTAATGGTTCAACCAAAAATCCCACAACAACGCAACAATAGCTCTGATACCGGTTTGTTGCGTGTACAAAACAATCACCAAGAAAACACACAATCGATGGCGAGAAGAAAATCAAATCAAAGTCAAGATAAAATACGAGCACTTACGAATTGGCGAAGACGAAATTTTATTAATAATTAAATATCGGAGGAGTACAAATCGATAGAGAATTCAAATCCCTCTCATTCCCTACATTTCTCACTTTTATCAATGGATTCTCTCTAATTAACAAAAAGCATCAGATCTAGGTCTAAAATAAGCTATCATATATATAACATACAAAAGATTTAACAAACAAACTAATTTCCTAACTAAGTGAATTTTCACTCGGCCCAGAAAGGTAGACGTCAGCAGAAGGAATCGGCATACGTCTGCATTTGTCGTCATGAGAATGCAGAGAGTAATCCAGATGTCTGAACAAGGATATCGCAGACGTATGGTATCTTCACCAAAATAATAGAGAGCTCCGCTGATGTCTTACCTTCATCAGGGCTGACGTCTGCTACAAGTGCGCATCCAGAACTTCATCAGACATCTGTAGATCTCAGCCCCAAACGTCTGCCTTAGAGATAAACTCAAATCTTCGTGATGACGCCGAATTCTTAGGAAATCCAACTAGTAATCTTCAGGATCAAATGTGAGGCATATCTAACAGAATAAAATACAAGAGTACAGTCACACACCCCTTAAATAGTGAAAAGTATAAAATAAAAGAGGTTGTCAACTAATTCGATGACGATACATACATACACACCACCAACACTAAAACGATGATCAACTGCTCTAAGAATACAACCACTCTAATGGTATATTCACACAACCAAGGAATCGATAGGTATAACTATAAAATAAATATATCTAAAACCAGAAATAGTCACTTTCTAAATTCTATGAAAATACCTACATACCACGTACTTTTCCTTTATTTGTTGCACGGAAATTTTACATCAATCATAGCTATCCGTCGAGATCTATTAATGAACATGGGCAAAAGTTGTCACCAAGAAAGTAAAGGCGGTGAATATACCGGCTACATACATATATGCACACTTGAGATGAGGGAAGCTCCATCTCATTCTCTCTCTCTCTCTCTACACACGCACACACATACACACATATACACACACACAAACACACATATAGACACACACACACACACACACACACACACACACATGAGTGCTTCATTATAAACCGGTCCGCGTTTCTTAAAAACGGGAACTCTCAATCCACAGCATATTTAAACGATCCGATCCGTTTAAGTTGATCACCCTCAAATGTATTTATATGAAAAATCAAAGGACTTAAAGATCTCTAGTTTATGAATCGGATAACGTTTATGTTGCATTATCCAAAGACGTCCATTTTTGCACCCATCGATGCAACATCAAGAAACAAGAAGTAGTAGTCATTAATCAAGAAGCTATAGCTATTGCTAATTTCAACAATGGATGGCTTCAAGCGCCCACATCCCACATCATTCCACCATAGCTTTCTTCCTCTTGAACAACGCCGATAATAGAGGGATGATGTTCAGCTTGTAGCCAGACGAGTGTAGTCTTCTTCTCCCTCGCCTCTACTATATCCCTCACCCAATCACCATCCTCTCCTCCTCTTTCGGCTTCATCCTCTGCCGCGACTCCTCCAACTCCTACCATGTGTTTGACCTTCTCTCATATCTCTTCGCAGCCACCACCAGCTTCCATAACCCACACAGGTCCTATGCCAACACCACCCCTGCTATTCTCGCCTTTCCCCAGCCACCCATTTACCTTCGTCATAGCGACAATCACTTCTGCATCATTTGCGCCATCCACGAGGGCCAGGGTCGATACACCTTCTCTTCCCTCTCTGGAAGATGGACCTTTGCCCTAGATAATGTAGACCTTGGTCATCAAGATCGCAGAATCCGTTTAAAAACGGGCATCTCTCATGGCGCAGGGTGTGCTTATTAGCTTGTCAATCATCATCATAATGACGCACCGTTAGTTGTTGTTCATGATTCTAACTCAGGGATGACCTCGATCATAAATCGAATACTGGATTTCGTAATCGATTTCGATGCAAGGCTGCAGCTCAAAAGAATTAGAGATTTCTTCTGCCTCATTATTTTATACGGCGGTCCTCAAAATTGTAACGCAAAACTATACTTTCTGACTCAAGAATATTACTAGATCCTTCAAGCTCGGACGATTCTACTAGGGATGAATCATATGCCTCTAAGGTTCGACAGTTACAAATTGGAGATATTGTTTTCTTCGAATAGGATATTAATATTGTGGGGGAGCAACGACTTTTCCCAAGGTTCAAGGGTAGTAACTCTAAACAAAAATGCAACGACCGATGATCAGTCGAAAATATTGCATTTTTAACACAGCAATTTCCTTACTATTTGTAATCATCTAAAGGTGTTTGGTATAAATATAGCACATATTAGCAATTTGTATGTAAAATACCAAATAACATGTGTTATACATTATAACCGGCATTTTGAGAGAAATTAAGTGTTTATTACTACACGCATGATCTTTTGTGTATCAACACTTATGTCGAGATTGTGTGCAGGAAATTCTCCAGGTAAAAGAGCCGGAACTGCTAAAAGTACTGATAAAATACGTCAAATCAAAGACTTAAAATTTGGCAGTGAATAAGAAAATATAAAAATATTCCAGACATCAAGAAAGTGCCATAAAGCCAACATGAAATCAACTTGGAAGTTTCATGCAGAGATCACACCAAACGGCAGCGGATCCGCGACCGAGTCAGGCCTATCCATCACGGATCCGCGGCCGCATTGACTCATCGGTGGCAGAAAACTTTTTCCGAGGCTTCTCTTTAAATGGCCAAACTTCTTCAAGACGTTTCAGTTCCTCGAATTATCCAGAAGCTTTCCTTCTAACAGCCAAGCTTCTTGTGCAAGTTTCATAACCAACAAGCTTCTCATGGCTAACTACCTTAATCTAGAAAATTCTATATAACTACCTAGCTTCCTATGCAAGCTTGATAACAACCAAGCTTCCAAGGGAAGCTAGATCTAGGTTCTAGGAGAAGCTAAAAGGGAAAGCTATAAAAAGAGACCTAGGGCATCATTACAAGGGTTGTTCGTTGTTGAATATTGAACCAAAATTCTGCAAGTTGAGTGACACAACTTGCAACTTAAAACCCTAGCCCAAATCCAATTCCAACGCCAAATCAAGATACATCGAGTACCAAATCAAGCAAGCATTCAACGAGCCTTTGAAGCAACGCCGATCTTCATCCGAGCAAGAGATCCACGACGATCCGCAACTCACGATGAGCAAGCTACGCAAAGATCGATGCCAAATTCCTTCTCAATTGAGTGAGCTAGAGCTAGTCTTGTAAACTTGAGTGAGAGTTGTAATTTGAAGAAGATCTAAATAAAGGTGAAAATCTCTATTCTTGCTTTCTATTCATTCTCGCATTATGATATTCTTAGTTCTTGATTGCTTTATAATGATGCGTGAGTAAATTCTCCACTTGTAGCGGAATCGAGAAAATAGGTAGATGATGATGATTAAATTCTTGAACGATTCTTAAGTCTTATGAGTTTTGTAAACTTTAGGAAATTGAATCATCAAAAACCTAATTTGAGCGAGATCGCTTTCTTGAATGTTTTCGCTCCAAATTAGAGATCAACGATCGGTGATTCAATTTGCTAGAGGGTAGAATTTGAATGATAATCAATGAAAGGACAAGGGATGATGATGAAGAAACCCTAGTTTCTTCAATAGATCCCTAAACATCGTTGATCGTCATCGATCTAGCAACAAATCTTCAATAGATAAGAATTTGTAATCATTAGTATTCATCATCACTATCAATTGGATCGATTCCGACAAGCTCCTTGACAAATCTTGATAATTCAATCGATTTGGATATTTTCTTGATCTCTATCATTTCTTGATTTTAGATCTAGTTCTTTATAATTATTGAAACTAAATTTCATAAATCTTGAATCAATTTTCTTTTATCTTTTAATTTTCAACTCAACTAAAACAATAACGAGCAAATCACACTTTCTCAGTGGACGATCCGCATTCACCGACGAAACTATAATAGACACCATCAATTGATTGCGGTATAAATTTCTTTGGTTGTGATCTTTTACACTTTTCTAAACACGACACGGAAACGATGATCAATCAAATGGCACCGTTGCCGGGGATAGTGTGCTAATTTGTTCGTTTTTGTAATTTGAGTTGGAAAATTTATTATTCCATCAGAATTTTTAGATCAAATTTCGCACAAGCGCTTAACGATTTGTTGTGATTTATTGAAAGGAGATCTGGAATCTGTGGAGCGAGAGGAAAATTTTTCAGGACATCTCAAAAAGTCTAGAGAGGCAACAGGAGCAGTTCCTGAAGTTTTTGTGCAAGGATCTCACCATCTTACGGCTGATCCGCGGCCAAAATAGGCTTATTGCGGCGGTTCCGCGGAGTTCCTAGGGTTTCAGTGCGCCAAACTTCTCAGGTATACTTATGTCTTTCTTATCTCCTCCCTTCTCTGTCCATTAACCAATTTCTGTAGGATTCTTCGCAAAATTCACAGCGCCGCAAAAAGAAAATTGTTGCGTGTTTGATCTTGGTTGTTTGCATATTTTAACACGGAAATTAAGGGGAAAAGACCAAATTCAGATTAGGTGTGAGTTCATTACTCTTCCTAAGCCCCAAAAATCACAAACTTGCATCCGCACCACCCTCATTAACTAAAAAATATCTAGACATGACTCTAAAGACCGTCGCGCTCACTTAGGACAGAAGGAGATCGTGGGTAATCTATTGCTTATCCTCGTTTCTTTTATGGTGTCTAAGGCAAGTGTGTCTAAGGCAAGTGGTTACTTAATTAGGCCCACTACTTACGTAGTGGAGAACCTCCCACTTACCTGGCACTTACCTGGCCACAGGAGGGGCAAAGAGGCAGTAGAGGATCTATCATGCAACTTGTCTTCTGGAAGTCTAGGAGCAGTCTAGAGACTTGACCTAGGTGACCACTAGAATTAGGGTTGGTTGTGCATTGTTTGTGTGATTTTTCAAAAATCTGTATTTTTTCAAAAAAAACACCAATCCAATTTTCCTTAATTATCACAACGCTGCCACTTGTGCTAAACCATTTAGTGCATACTCGGCTGGACACGGGATTCTAGTGCCCGTCTTGTCCGCGTTCCTTCTATCGACTCTGAAGTCGGTATTTCTACATCTACTTGTTCTTTACCCTCCTCCACACCCACTTCGATGGACAATTCTCCATCGAACTTCTTTAACACATCTCTGCCACCGCCCGCAGGTGTGCAGAATTTACCCCGTATCTCTCTCCAAGAGAGATGTTACCCTATGCGAGGTCCTCTTTCGACATGTCTCACCATTCATCCAGCCAATGGGGAAAATTTTGAAATCAAACCACAATATATCAATCTTGTACCAAAATATCACGGTCTCGAGTCTGAAGACACATACGTCTTTATTACCAAATTTGAAAACGTTTGCGCTATGATGGGTACTTCACATCTTTCTATGGATGCTATGAGATTATATCTTCTCCCATTCACTTTGTGCGACATAGCCGAGAAGTGGCTTTATAACACAGCCGCACATTCTATTTCGAACTAGGGAGAATTCATAATAGCTTTCCAAAAGAAATTCTACCCTAATCATAAGACAGCTCAAGTCCGTAGCGAAATAAATCAATTTACCCAGCTTCCAAATGAACCATTCTCGAAGTGTTTTGAACGCTTCAAAGATCTGTTAGTTCAATGTCCTCATCACGGAATTCCTAGGTGGGATCTGTGCAGAATCATCTATGAGGTCATTAATCCTACAACAAAACAATCCATTGAATCCATGTGTCAAGGCACCTTCATGAATAAACATGTTGGTGAAGCCTGGAGATTTTTAGAAGATTTCGCTGAAAGAACTTTACAGTGGGAGAGTGTAAACCGGTCATCGTCTAGGGGTGGCATTCATCAACTTGATGTTTCCATAGGAGTTAGAGCTGAAATGGCAGCAATGCAAAAGAAACTCGAAGCTATGGAACATAAATTTTTAGCAGCCTCCCTAAATCAGATGTCATTCTCCAAAACTGTCTGTGGATGCTGTTACGATCCATCTCATCTTATGGAAGAATGTCCATTGAATTCTCCATTTCAAGGTCAAGAGCATACCAATGCTGCTTTCCAACAAAGACCTAGAAATGATCCGTATTCTTCCACTTATAATCAGGGTTGGAGGAATCACCCTAATTTTTCTTGGAACCAACAACAAACTCAAAACACGGTTCAAAATCAAAATAATTTCCAAAGGGGTCCTCCACCACAACAACAACCACTTCAACTGAGTCAGCACCCCTACCAATCACAAAATTTTCAAAACCCGGTCAACACACCTGCACCGTATAATCCTTTGCAGTTGACCGGTACTGATGAATCCACTTCACTCGCACAAACCATGAATTTGATTTTGAAAAATTTTATGCAAGTTTCGGCCGAGATTCGGTATTCTGTCGATGATATAAAGAAAAACTCCACCTCCCAAGCTAAGAGTATAAAATCGATGGAAGCATAAATTGCACAATTAAAACCCGAAATGAGTGTTAGAGAGAAAGGGAAACTTCCGTCTCAACCCCTACCGAATCCTGGACATTCACAACACTACAATGTGAATGCCATTACAACGTTGAGATCTAGAAGAGTGTTGAATAATCAAGTTAGGGAAGAGATTGATAATCATGAAGAATTAATCAATAAAACCCCGGCTGACATTTTTCCTTCCACATCTACTTCTACTTCTGACCCCAGTTCTTCTACCCCACCACCTTCTTGCGAGCCTATTCTTCATTTTCCCCAAGGCTCGACACCTCAGCATACCTCTTCTAGTCCACCAAAGACGATCCCCACTTCTATTCTGGTATCAGTTCCACACACACCACCTTCTCCAATGTTGGACCCAGCTCTTATTGCCAAAGCTCCTTATCCGAATCGGTTAAGGGGAATAAATCGAGTCCACATATTGAGAAGATTATGGAAATGTTCAAACTGGTTAATATCAACTGTAAGTATGCGGCAGCGCCCCGGCCGTCTAACAGACGCCAATATGCGGAACAAAACTTTTATAAACTGGCGCTATCGCGTACTTTAACCCGGATCTGCCATTAAAGCTAAACTAACATATTGTAAAGAGGATAGAATTGTTATACCGAACGATCCGAGTCCTTCGGTCTTTAACCATCATCCCACGCTATGTTGCGGCGGCTTCGATCTTCTGAAACTCCAGTCTCTTCGTCCAGGTGGCACCACGTCGACGGATCTTTAAACGGGCTCCCGCCTCTGAACCGAGGCAACTCGATCGTCAAGTTTGCTAAAAGAGACGACTAAGATGTTGTAGAGAATGAGTAGAACACTTTTTCTTGTTACGTCCAAGGCTATGGACGAACGGTTAATGAAGTTGCCAATTGGAGTCGGGTAAATGGAAATTGAACTATATGAAATTTCCATACCCTAAACTATCATAATCTTTTTCTCTCAAGCAAATGAAAAAACCCATAACCACCTCACAAGAGGGGCCGGCCACTTATAGAAGAGGGAGGGTGAGTGTAGGAGAGGGGAGGGTGAGTCTAAGCCATGAAACTTATCATAACAAAGAATGAGTCATGAAACACCTAGTGTGAACATAATTAAAGCAAAGGATGAATCATTAAGCAAGTCATCACAACATTAAATGCACCATTAATGAACTAATGACTCATGAAGCTAGTCATCATTTCTAGAACCTTCTAGAACACTGACTCACCCAAAAGACGAAAGGATAAATCCGCATTTAACCTAATGTCAAATACGGCTGATAGAAAACTGGAAACTGGCAACTTCCAAAAGTGATCCTGAAACGAATTTCAGGATAACCTCGTAATGGTATAAACATACCCGCATTTATATTACGACCGAATATAAATGCAACTGAGACAAAGATATTATATCTACACAGTATAATACTAGGATCCGGCTTAAACCAAAGCCTACCAGTATTATCTGCCCGAAAAATGACACGTGCGAAAACGCACGTGCTTTTTCCGAACCCTGCTATAATCCCATACGACATCTACAACGTTTCGCCCGAATTTGGGAAAGTGTCTGTGGGGGACTCTAATGACTCATCAATACACTGACACTAGGTATAACCACTAGCACGTCAGAGGCACAAGCTGTACATAACGGTTTGCCTATGTATTGATTGGAAGGGAAGCTGACGAGCGAACTCATCTATAAACCCTACTGAGCCTGACAGTGACAATATCCGTACAGTCCGGAACGTTCGTCTATGAGTATCGCATATTAGGCCTAGGGGGTCGGTAAACGTCAGACCCCTAATAGCTGCATAAGTCGTGTCAGAGAGCAGCCCAGAACACCCTGAGATACTACTAGTATACCTACCAGTATATCTCGATTACCCTGGCCAGGGATTTCGTGTAATGGCTCTTCTAAACACAGCGCGATCTCACCCCCAATACAGGGAGAGACGAATCCCCTGCCGATCCACTCACTTGCCTCCAATGTGGCTCGGGACTGTACCCAAAATATACCTGTTTGCACGACTCCTTTGACCCGTGGTAGGGTATAAATCAAAGCACAGTGGGAACTCACACGAGACAAATGACGACCTCAGGTCGATGAACTAACCTGTACACATGTCACCAGGGAACTGCTATCTGACGATATGTATAATACCAACTAGCATGTTCCCGGCGAGTCCAGTCCGGTGTACTCATAACCCAATGAGCACCTGCATACATCTTAGGTGATCCAACTGACACCAGTAGCTTGTGAGACCGGCCACCGCCCCTCGTCGGGGTCTCGACTGTATACACTAGTCTATTCTGGAGTATCGATGCCCTGTCTCGAAACTCCCACGACTAGGGACTTTTAAAGGATGTGCTTATAGACCCCAGCTCCCACATATATGATCGCCATCATACTGCTGGTAGTCAAGCAAGAATCCTATGGGCTCTATCTACATGATGATAAAGACAAACCAGATAGCATACTATCATCTCGAGTAAGACTATTTATCGATATAGGTCCTCCCTCAATCATTGCAATCACGTACCTGTGATCCAATAATTGACTTAGAGGGCACTATATCCAACATCAACATCCCTCTCCTAGATGCTATTCAACAAGTCCCCGCTTATGCGAAAATTCTTAAAGACTTGTGCACTAGGAAGAGAAAGACTCAAGTGCCCAAAAAGGTTTTTATGACTAATAATATTAGTACTGCTTTTACCCCACAGTTACCAAAGAAACGTAAGGACTCAGGATATCCTATGGTATCGATTTATATTGGGGGTAAAAAAATCAACCGTGTTTTACTTGACGTTGGCGCAAGTGTTAACCTGCTTCCATATTCTGTCTATGAGCAGTTAGGGATTGGAGAGTTGAAACCTGCTCATTGCACTCTCCAAATGGAAGACCGTTCAATCACCAAACCTAGGGGTGAACTGGAGGATGTGTTGATAAAAGTCGGGGAATTTATATTCCCTGTAGACTTTATTGTTCTCGATACACAACCTGTAGCAAACCCACGGAACCAAATTTCAGTGATTCTGGGTCGACCATTCCTTGCCACTTCCAATGCTGTCATTAATTGTCGAAACGGTTCAATGAACCTATCTTTTGGAAAAATGACAATTGAACTGAACATCTATAAAATTGGAAGTCAGCCGTCTGAACCCTCTGCTCACATACTTGATGTTTGTTATGTCCACGAGATTGCTCCCAAAAGTTGCGAAGTTGATGAACTTTGCTTTGATGATCTCGACAACACTAGCAAATCAATGTTTGATCTTGCACATCTTAGTGAGGACACTCTTCTCACTCTTGATTCCGAACTTTATGACTCTTCATTTTCCGAGTCTGTATCCTATGCAGGCTACGAGCTTCTTCATGACTCTGAATATCATTCGCTTACCCCACCTTCTATAATTTCTCCGCCAGCATTAGGCCTCAAACTTTTACCTTCTCATCTTAAATATGCATATTTAGGTGAGAATGAGTCTTTACCCGTGATCATATCCTCTTCTCTAGCCTCGGAGCAAGAGAATGCGCTTTTGACGGTATTGAGATCTAATAGGCAGGCGTTTGGTTGGACTATGGCTGACATCAAAGGGATTAGTCCTTTGATTGTTGAACATCATATACATTTGATGGATGAAACCAAGCCAACCCAAGAACCACAGAGACGGTTAAACCTCGTCATGAAGGATGCGGTGAAGAAAGAAATCGTCAAATGTCTTGACAATGGTATCATTTACCCAATCTCCGATAGCCAATGGGTAAGTCCTATTCATGTTGTCCCTAAGAAATCTGGCATCACAGTCATAACAAATGAGGAAAATGTGTTAATCCAGACACGCACTCAAACTGGGTGGCGTGTATATATTGATTATAGAAAACTCAATGCCGCAACGAGTAAAGACCACTTTCCTCTACCTTTCATTGACCAGATGCTAGAACGCTTAGCTGGACGGGAATATTATTGCTTCATGGACGGATACTCTGGCTATAACCAGGTCCCTATTGCCAAAAAGGATCAAGATAAAACCACATTTACTTGTCCTTTTGGTACTTTTGCTTATAGACGCATACCCTTTGGGTTATGCAATGCTCCCGCTATATTTCAGCGGTGTATGATGGGGATATTCTCGGACATGGTCGAGAATTTTCTGGAGATTTTCATGGACAATTTCTCGATATTCGGAGATTCTTTAGCTGACTGCCTATCTCATCTTGACGCAGTTCTTACTCGTTGCAAGGAGAAGAACTTAACTTTGAATTGGGAAAAATGCCATTTTATGGTCCAAGAGGGAATTGTGCTTGGACATGTCATTTCACGAAAAGGCATTGAGGTTGACAAAGCTAAAATAGATGTCATTCAAAACCTTCCTCATCCTAAATGCGTCAAGGATATACGATCTTTTCTTGGCCATGCAGGCTTTTATTGAAGATTCATTAAGGATTTTAGCAAAATTTCTAGACCTTTAACTCTTCTCTTGGCCAAGGACACAACCTTTCACTTTGACTCGGATTGTGAGGCAGCATTTGACTCACTCAAACACTCTCTCACTACAGCCCCCGTTCTATCATCTCCAGATTGGAACCACCCTTTTGAATTTATGTGTGATGCATCAGATTTTGCAGTTGGTGCAGTCTTAGGACAGCATATTGAAAAGATGCCATACGTGACCTATTATGCAAGTAAGACCCTGAACGATACTCAAATTAACTATACAACTACCGAAAATGATCTTTTGGCAGTTGTATTCGCATTAGGAAAATTCAGGCCTTACTTGATTGGCTCACCTATTGTTGTGTACACTGACCACTCCGTCTTGAAACATCTTTTGGGGAAGAAAGATGCTAAAGGTAGGCTAATGCGTTGGATCCTTCTATTATAAGAATTTGATCTTGTTATTAAAGATAAGAAAGGATGTGAAAACGTTGTAGCCGACCATCTGTCGCGCATCTCTTCTTCACATGTGACCCTGCCGATCAATGATTCTTTTCCAGACGAACAACTCTTGAATGTATCCGACGAACCTTGGTTCAAGTATATTGTGAATTATCTTGCTACGGGACTTATTCCCCGTGAATGGTCGAAACATGACAAATATCGATTTCTATCCTAAGTAAAACATTTTTACTGGGATGAACCCTATCTGTTTAAGTATTGTCCTGACCAGATCATTTGCAGATATGTCCCTAATGATGAATTCAAGAGTGTTCTATCTTTTTGTCATGATCAGGTATGTGAGGGTCATTTCGGTCCTCGAAAGACGGCGGAAAAAGTTTTGCAATGCGGTTTCTATTGGCCGACTTTATTCAAAAATGCATTTGATCATTGCAAAACCTGTGCACAGTGTCAAAACATGGGTAGGATTTCCCGAAGAAATGAAATGCCACTTCAACCCATCTTGGTGGTTGAAATTTTTAACGTTTGGGGTATTGACTTTATGGGTCCTTTTCCCAACTCTTTTGGGAATCTGTACGTATTGCTTGCGGTTGATTACATCTCGGAATGGGTTGAAGCTATTCATTGTCACACTAATGACAAAAAGGTTGTCATTAAATTTTTAAAGAAAATATCTTTTCGTGATTTGGACACCCACGTGCTATCATTAGCGATAATGGGACACATTTCTGTAATCGGTCTTTCGAGACTTTGATGCAGAAATATACAATCAACCACAAACTTTCCACACCCTATCATCCCCAAACGAGCGGGCAAGCTGAGGTTTTAAACATACAAATCAAACAAATTTTGGAAAAACCAGTTTCTAAAAATCGAAAAGATTGGTCAACCAAATTGACGGATGCTCTTTGGGCATTCTGAACTGCATATAAAACCGATCTAGGAATGTCTCCTTACAGGCTAGTGTTTGGAAAGGCTTGTCACCTTCCGGTCGAAATTGAGCACAAAGCAGTGTGGGCCATTAGAGAACTTAACTTTGACTTAAATCAGGCCTGCAACTTTCGGAAGCTGCAATTAAACGAGCTAAGCGAACTCCGCGATGAAGCTTACGATAATGCTGTAATTGTAAAGAATCGGACTAAGGTATTTCATGATAAAAATATTTTGAGAAAAATTCTACACCTGGTCAACAAGTCTTTCTTTATAATTCACGACTCCATCTTCATGCGGGTAAGCTACGATCTCGGTGGAAAGGACCTTATATTGTGCGGTATATGTACCCGCACAGGGCAGTTGAGGTTGAAAATGTTGAAAACGGTACAATTTTCAAAGTAAATGGACATAGATTAAAACCGTATTTTCCCACTGACTCCACGGAGGAGCTCCTGTTTTTACAGGAGCCGCTTTATCTTGATTAAAATTCCTCCGTCTCACCTCCATGTCTTGTAAAATACTGTATCATCTTTAGAATGGAGGTGAGTGAAAAGAATAAGTTTAGGGGGATTTTCACGATCATATCTATTGCCCCCATTAATAAATTTTCTCCCAGGATTACAGGTTTTTGTGATCCAGCAGATAGCAACAGTGAGGACACTGTTGTAAATAAGTTTGGGTGAGGTTTGTGCTTATTTATGCATCGCTTTGCATCATACTTTGCATAAGCACAAAACATTTAAAACATATAAAAAAAATTTAAAAAATTCAAAAGATAAAAATATTTAATATTTAATTTGATAATAAAAGATTAGATAGTGAAAACTTACATGCAAAATATTGGAAAAAATTATGAAAACCAAGAAAATTAGAAGTTTTCTTAAACGAACTAGTAATAAGTAGTTATGAGCCGTTGTCCTAAGGGTTGGTAAGATGAAAGAAGTCACTAATCTGAGGATAAAAATAAGTCTGAAAAATAGTTCATATTCTGTAAGCCAAACATTTGAATGTTGATACCCTACTATTCGCACTTACACACGTCTTGAAACTCGGGATAGTAGAGGATACCTTGAAATGCTCTTGTCTAAAAGCCAAAGTATGAAGGAAATTATAAATGAATAAAATATCAAATGGTGAAGAAAAATGAACACTGATTTTGTTATCGCCAAGGCAGTAATAAAAAATATTGCGAGGGTGCTTCATCACCTAGTGCCTTAGACCAACTAGTCTGGGAGTCACTGCTAAGCCTTAGGTGGTGCAAGACAAGAAAAATACTAATACACCTAATAAGTAAGCACATGAGTAATCGGTCGGTTAGTACCTCAAGAAGTATTAACGGTCGCATGAAAATGTGTGAGCAAATCCATCTAAATATTCATCAATTAAAAAGTACTGAGATAGATGGACAAGAGTATGATAGCTTGAATTGAATTCTCCGAGTGTAGGGATGTTTTTTTACACACATGTAGGGATATATGATCGATGTTTGGAAGAAAGGTAGGAATGAAGAATAAAGATGATGTTTTATTGAGAGATGATGTGATTTCTGACATCTTTTCATGACTATTAAGATATGGCTCATGACAACCGAAAAGCTAGTATAGTTGAAAACTCTAATTTTCAAAGTATTTCTTTTACAATTCTTATCTTTATATGTAATTTTCACGGTCTTCCTTTTATTATGGGATTTTGTGGGTGCAATCCGCTGAAAACCCTAAGGAGACAACACTCTTCCTATTAGGGATACCTAGAGGTTTAAAGGCTTGTTGCACGTGCTCAGTGCAATCGAGTCGCCTACGAAAGTGTGCTAGTTAGTTTTTCTTTTTCTTATAGTTTCTCCTTCTTTTGAATAAAACAAGTTTGCTCGAGACGACCAAAATTAAGTTTGGGGAAATTTGATCAGTCGAAAATATTGCATTTTTAACACAGCAATTTCCCTACTATTTGTAATCATCTAAAGGTGTTTGGTATAAATATAGCACATATTAGCAATTTGTCTGTAAAATACCAAATAACATGTGTTACACATTATAACCGGAATTTTGAGGGAAATTGAGTGTTTATTACTACACGCATGATCTTTTGTGTATCAACACTTGTCTCGAGATTGTGTGCAGGAAATTCTCCAGGTAAAAGAGTCGGAACTGCTAAAAGTGCTGATAAAATACGTCAAGTCAAAAACTTGAAACCTGGCAGTGAACAAGAAAGTATTAAAATATTCCAGACATCAGGAAAGTGCCATAAAGCCAACATGAAATCAACCTGGAAGTTTCATGCAGAGATCACACCAAACGGCCGTGGATCCGCGGCCGAGTAAGGCCTATCCGCCGCGGATCCGCGGCCGCGTTGACTCATCGGTGGCAGAAAACTTTTTCCGAGGCTTCTCTTTATATGGCCAAACTTCTTCAAGACGTTTCAGTTCCTCGAATTCTCCAGAAGCTTCCCTTCTAACAGCCAAGCTTCTTGTGCAAGTTTCATAACCAACAAGCTTCTCATGCAAGCTAGCTAACTAGCTTAATCTAGAAACTTCTACATAGCTACCTAGCTTCCTATGCAAGCTTGATAACAACCAGGCTTCCAAGGAAAGCTAGATCTAGCTTCTAGGAGATGCTAAAAGGGAAAGATATAAAAAGGGACATAGGGCATCATTACAAGGGTTGTTCGATGTTGAATATTAAGCCAAAATTCCGCAAGTTGAATGACACAACTTGCAACTTAAAACCCTAGCCCAAATCCAATTCCAAAACCAAATCAAGATACATCGAGTACCAAATCAAGCAAGCATTCAACGAGCCTTTGAAGCAACGCCGATCTTTATCCGGGCAAGAGATCCACGACGATCCGTGACTCACGACGATCGAGCCACGCAAAGATCGACGCCAAATGCCTTCTCAATTGAGTGTGCTAGAGCTAGTCTTGTAAACTTGAGTGAGAGTTGTAATTTGAAGAAGATCTAAATAAAGGTGAAAATCTCTATTCTTGCTTTCTATTCATTCTCGCATTATGATATTCTTAGTTCTTGACTGCTTTATAATGATGCGTGAGTAAATTCTCCGCTTGTAGCGGAATCGAGAAAATAGGTAGATGATGATGATTAAATTCTTGAACGATTCTTAAGTCTTATGAGTTTTGTAAATTTTAGGAAATTGAATCATTGAAAACCTAATTTGAGCGAGATCGGTTTCTTGAATGTTTTCGCTCCAAATTAGAGATCAACGATCGGTGATTCGATTTGCTAGAGGTTAGAATTTGAATGATAATCAATGAAAGGACAAGGGATGATGATGAAGAAACCCTAGTTTCTTCAATAGGTCCCTAAACCTCATTGATCGTCATCGACTTAGCAATAAATCTTCAATAGATAAGAATTTTTAATCATTTGTATTCACCATCACTATTAATTGGATTGATTCCGACAAGCCTCTTGACAAATCTTGATAATTTAATCGATTTGGATATTTTCTTGATCTCTATCATTTCTTGATTTTAGATCTAGTTCTTTTTAATTCTTGAAACTAAATTTTATAAATCTTGAATCAATTTTCTTTTATCTTTTAATTTCCAACTCAAATAAAACAGTAACGAGCAAATCACACTTTCTCAGTGGACGATCCGCATTCACCGACGAAACTACAACAGACACCGTCAATTGATTGCGGTATAAATTTCTTTGGTTGTGATCTTTTACACTTTTCTAAACACGACACGAAAACGATGATCAATCAACCGACCATCTTGTTGAAAACATCACCGATGGTGTTCCCTACGTTCTCCCTCCCAACATGCCTAGTGCTGTTTTTGTCCATCGTCCCACTACTACAAAAGTGCTCAAACGTAATGGGGCTTTCGTCACGATTCAAACCGTGACCGTTTTTACGTAACGGTCATAGAAGAATTGATCACGATTTGAACCGTGACCGATTGGATAATGTGGCGGACTCATAACCCACGGGTGATCAAACCCCAAATTTTCCCTAATTTTCCTCCGAGCTCTCAATTCCCTCCAACAAAAAAATTTTGTCCAAAATTTTCTTCCACCTCCACCTCCTCGCCACTCCCGCTCAAAGCCCCCTCATCTTCGTTCCCCGCCGCTCAAATCCCCCTCGTCGTCGTTCCCCACCACTCGAAACCCCCATCGTCGTCGATCGCGCCTTCCCTCTCCTCACTGTTCCCAGCCGCTCGAAGTCCCCTCTCGTCGTCGATCTCCTCCTTTCGCGTCATCGATCTCCTCCCTTCTTATCACCTCTCGTCGCCGATCGCCTCCCCTCGTGTCGTCGCTGCTTGAGATCAGCTCCGCCGCTCGAGATCAGCTCCGCCGCTCGAAGCCCCCGTCGCCGCCATTCTCATCACTCCCGGCCGTTCGAAGCCCCCACTGTCACCCCTTCAGCTGCCCGTGGATTTCATTAAAAGGTTAGTGTTCAATTTAAAATTTTGTTAATTTCAATATTTACAAATGTTGTTGATTGTTGTTTAATTTTGTTAAAATCTTTGAAATAGGTTGTTAATTTTGGCTTTGTTGTTGTTGCTACTGCCGTTGGATAGAGTTATGGTTAAGTTAAGCCGGTTAGGGTTAATGATAGGGGTTAGGGTTAAGTATAGTGTTAGGGTTAGGGTTTATGGATATGTTTAGGGTTAAGGTTAGGGATAGGAATTGGTAGTTTACTGAAATTCAACAATAATTAAGGGTATTTTAGCGACAAAGCTATAAAAGTTAATGGTATCTTAGTGAAAAAAATAAAATTGAGCAAGGGTTTTTTTACTTAAAAATCTAATTATAGTTTAGTGAAAAACAATAATAGTTAAGGGTATTTTAGTGAAATTCATAGTAATTTAAATAATTTAAGATGATGAGTTTTTTATTTAAATTTGTTAAGGTAGTTTAGTGAAAAAACATTATTAGCTAAAGGTAGTTTAATGGGGGGAAATTTAAAGTGTTTTATAGTAATTTAGTAAATGTGTGTGTATGCTTATGTGTATGTACACACACAGCAGCACACATACACACACACAAAAGGCCGAACCTTAATTCATCCTCGTTCTCCTCTATATAGAACTATTATCAAATCCCGTCTTAACTCCAAACCTAAATCCAAAATACTAATCTCGATTAAGAAAACCTTTGACATTAAAAAATTGTACCTTAAACCAAAAACTTCGAAACCTTGAAATTAAAACGTAAACGTAAAACTAATTTAAATTAAATCTTAAACCAAGTGTATGAAACTAGATGAAAATATGAAATTTTCATATTCTCATCGATAATTAATCATATGTGAAAATCAAAACGTGACTTAGTTCCTGTCTATCGGTTAACATACATGTGATATATCAGGAATATGTATGCCCTAGAGGCCATTATTGTATATTATAGTGGATGCTTGGACATATATATAGATGACTTTCTTGCTCGACATGATAGTATGCTATCTGGTTGCTCTTTATCTAAACATGTGCACTCATTTTAGTTTACTATCTCATTGATACATGTTGATAAAGCTCTTAGGATATTGACTTGACAACCAGAACTATGATGCAGATCATACTAGTGGGGCTTGAGTAGTCCGCAAGCACATCCTTTAACAGTTCCTAGTCGAGAGAGTATCGAGACAGGGAATAGATGTTCTAGAGTAGACTGGTGTTTACGTTTCTTAACCCTGTATGGGACGATGCTTGATCCCATAACCATTGGTGTTTGACATCAAAGATTGTACACATGTGATCATTAGAGAATAGGTATACCGAACAGGACTCGCCAAGAACTCCTAGATGGTACCATACCTATCGTCAGATAGCAGTTCTCTGGTGACACTTGTACAGGTTAGTCTGGAGACTCGACTTCGTCATAGTGTCTTGTGTGGTTCCCACTGTGCTTTGATTTCCTCTCTACCACGGCTCAGAGGAGTCGTGCAAACATGTATATTTTGGGTATAGTCCAGAGGCAGTGAGCGATAGGAGGGGTTTCGTCTCTCCCGGTATTGAGAGTTGATGTTGCGCTATACTCGATTAGCTATAACAGCAAGTCCCTGGCCAGGGCTGATGAGATTTACTGGTAAGTATTATCATTAGTTTCTCGAAAGGTTATAGGCCACACATCGGCATGACATATCAAGTTAGTGGGGTCTGACGATTCCACCTCCCAGACTCGATATGCGACATATCAGATGAAGAGACCGGACTGTACTGTAAGTGTTGCTTATAAGCTCTACGGGAGTTTGGACAAGCTTGCTTATTGATCTTCTATTTGTTCAATACCTGGGTAGCCGTTACGTCCAGCTAGTACCGCTGACGACTTGTGGGTATCTGATGTGATCATTATCTACTGTTGGCGTATTGACGAGTTTTTCGAGTCCCACATAGAGGTTTCCTAGTTCAAGCGAAACGAAATAGGGCACATATGGAGATATGTGCGGGAGCTTGATTAAATATGAGTATATGATACTGTATTCTAATCAACATTTGATATCAACCTGGTTATATGTGATATAACCGGATTATTGAATCAAGCGTTGATTCAATGATTTGATTTATGTGTGGGTGTGTGTTTGTGTTATATATAATATATATTTGATATTGGCCGGTTATATATGATATGACCGGATTATTGAATCAAGTGTTGATTTAATATCTAATATTGAATATTAGCCAGTTATATATGATATAACCGGATAATTGAATTAAGTGTTGATTTAATATTTTGATATATATATATATATATATATATATATATATATTAGCCGGGTTATATATGATATAACCGGATTATTGAATCAAGTGTTGATTTAATAATTTGATATATTTATATATTTGATATATACATATATTAACTAATATTGAGCTCAGTTAAGATTTTCTTCTCTTTATATATATTTAAATTGTATTATAGTTGATGATACATAAAAATAGGATGTATGAGAATCCCACATGAAGAAAGATGAGAAGATAATGATTTAGATTAAAGATTTAAAAGAAAAGAGAATGAGTCATATTCTTGAGTAGCTTGTAGAAACCTTGAAAAACCATGACTCACCTCTTCTCTTTTGGATTATTCATTGATATTTATCACTATCAATCTCATCTCATCTCATTAAGACATGGTTCAAAACTCATCCCGGTTCATCTCCTTCTTGAACTCCTCTCTAGAATTTTCTTGAGTTGAGAAAAAGAAAAGAGAAAAATATTTTAGTAAGCAAATATCCTACTTCATCAATCTACATTAATCTATCCCATTAGTTTAGGTTGTTAACTTCACTAATAATTTGATTAGTGAAGTGTGAGCTTGAGTGAGAGAGACTTCAAGGTGAATCATCTTCGACAACGAAGACAACTAGCAAGCTCGATTCTTTCTTTAAGTGGAGCCTCAAGAAGAGTTCTAAGGACTACTATTCGGAGCTTTAGAAGTGAAGGACTAGACTACAAAGGTTGTAGACTCATTTCACTTAGTATAGAATTTTGTTTGCTTACTTTAAAACTCTGAATCTCTAGTTCGATTCTTATTTAGTATACTTAGCACTCTGAATTCTTTTAAAATTGCATACTTGATACTCAAAGAAACCTAGTAGAGGTGATAAGACATACTTTCATGATGTTCATCGTGATATAAAACTATACGAAGGTTGTTAAATATTGGACGGTATCGTTCAATTTCTAACAACCGTGGCATAGTCTAAGATGAGACATAATATTCAATCGTATGATAACCGATAGATTTGTCCCGTGTGGACAGGTTAAGAATGTATAAAGCAGACACCTGTATTCACTTGTGTTTTTCATTCGTTTCGAGATATTTCGTCGGTACTTTTCTGCTGGTTCTCCATGCACAACGATAGATTAGATGCTCGTTTCATTGTTGCTTGAGAGCATTGAAATGATCATCTTTTTTATTACAGTGTACTCAAAGAACAGCAGGGAGGTGCTGTAGAAATTTTCTCGAAACGGATGAAAACACAAGTGGATGGGTGTATGCTTTATACATTTTTGAAGGGATAGGTGCCTTACCCACAACAGCCGCTACACTCGACATCCAATATAGAACATTTAATATCATCATCAGCTTTCTTGGAAGAAGAATCCAACTCCCCACCTTTGAGAATTTGCTCTCGATCCTTGATGATCTTTATAGCTAAATCGTCAATTGAAAGTTAAATTAACCAAGTCGTCGATTAAACCTAGTACTAACGCTTCTTAGTATCCCGTCTATCGTGTATCTATCAAAAAATCTTAATCCGATGCGTCTTGTCAAAAGGAACATTGCTTCGTCCAGGCTATTCTAGTGTATATGCCCTAGAGGCCATTACTGTATCATACTAGTTTGTATATTACTTAATGGAAGCTTGGGATATTCACCTTGTATACACAATCTTGCTCAAAATAGTAGTATGCTACTTGGTTTGTTTCTACTTCAATGTGTACATGTGTTTATTTTTGTATATCACCTATACACATTAGTGGAGCCCTTAGGATTTTTGCTTGATTACCAGCGATGTGATGGCAGTCACACTAGTGGGGCTGGGTAATCTATAAGCCCATCCTTATGCAAGTCCCTAGTCGCAGGACTATCGAGACAGGGCATCGATACTCCGGAGTAGACTAGCGCATGCGCTTCTCATCCCAGTGTGGGAGACGGTCTGTCCCACAGCCGTCAGTGCGTCGTACTTGAGATAGTATGCGGGTGCTCGTTAGTTTACGGGTACACTGGACAGGACTCGTCGGGAACTGACTAGTTGGTATTATGCCTATCATCAGTTATCAGTTCCCAGGTGACATGAGTACAGCTTAGTCCGTTGACTTGACACTGTTACTTCGCCTCGAGTGTGTTCCCACTGCACTTTGATTACTACCCTACCACGGCTCAAAGGAGTCGTGCAAACAGGTAGTAGTTGGGTGCAGTCCCGAAGCACTTGGAGGCAGTGACGGTTAGACAGGATTCGTCTCTCCCGATATTGGGGGTTGACATCGCGCTGTGTCTAGGAGATCCATTACACGAGTAGTCCCTGGCCAGGGAAAACGAGATATACTGGTAGGCTTCCAGTGTTATCTCAGGGTGTTTTGGGCTTCACTCCGACACGACTTGTACCGCTATTGGGGGACTGACGTTTACCGCCCCCTAGGCCCGCCATGCGATGTATCAGACGAACAGACCGGACTGTACGGAGAATGTCACATTCAGGCTCTGTAGGAGTTCAGATGGGTTTCACCTCGTCAGTCTTCTTGTCGGCATCTATCTGGGGACCGTTACGCACAGCTAGTGCCGCTTGCGGTCTGTGGTTAAACCCACTGCCAGCGTAGTGTCGAGTCTTTAGAGTCCCACACAGAAAGCTATTCGCCTTTAGGCAAAAGAGTAGAGGTCGCATGGTTTTGCGACAGGTCGCATGGTTTTGCGACAGGGTTCGGTCACATCCGTGCACTTGTGCACGTACAGTGTCCGGACAGTTCACACTAGTGGGCTTTGGTTTAAGCCAGATCCTAGTGTACCTTTTGGGATTGGATTTATCCAGTATGTATTCGTGTTCCTCGGAACGCGGATGCGGGTGTGTATGCACAGTTGACGAAGAGACAGAGGCAGAGGATTCTCATTAGGGTTGTTGACCGTTGACAGTTGACTATTGACTTTTTGGTCAACCCTAATGAGAATATGATATGTGATTAACAATTATATTAATTAAGTATTATGGTGACATGGTTGTTGAGGGGTTGACTTTGTTGACTTGTTGACTTTGTTGACTTGTTGACTTTGTTGACCGGTTGACTAGGCTTGACTAGTTGACCATCATGATAACCATAGCTATCATTTCATGGCAAAGACTTTTGCTTGCTTGCTCTTTTGTGCAAAATGAGTGCATGAAATGATATGGCTATGGTTGCTTAAACCATCATATAATACTTGATTGATATGATGTGTTATGATGCTTTTGGATTATGAGAGCCAAATGAGAAAAGTCTTCTCTCATTCTATCATTCTCATTCTCTCTCTTGTTCTTGAGCTCTCATCTTCCTCCTCTTGCTCTCCCTCTCTTGACTCTATGGTTCACTTGTCTCATGAGTTGAGAACCAAGAACCATAGATAAAATCCCATACAAACTCTTCTCTACTCACTCTAGTTCACAAGGTTTAGCAAACCGAGTAAACTAGTTTCTTCAAAGATCGAAGAAGGAGCCAAAGGTTGAAGCTTTCAGGTGGATCTATCTTCGGCGTAAGGAGACGACGGGATGAAGCCGATCCGGACCACCATCGAGGCTTGAAGACGAAGGAGTTCAAGACAAGAAAGGTATAAACCCCCTAACCGAGTAGTTAACGACTCCTAGTTAGGTTGTTAGTTAGATGTTTAACAAAGATCCGGGTTTTAAGTCCATGTTACCACCTCTAAGAAAATCGTTTTTCATCAAATTCCGCATGCCCGAAAGTACCGGGAGAGGTAGCATGGACTTACAGTGGTATCAGAGCCTAGTTAAACTCTATCTAACATGTTAGCAAAGTAGCTAGAAGATCGATCAAAGAAAAGTCACGAAACGAACCCGAGATTTTCAAGTTTCTGCCGATTTTTATTCTGTTCAAAAATTGATAAATTTTATCTTAAAAATCGGCTCAGGCTTTTGTGTGAACACCCACCAAATTTGGTCCAACGATCGAGTCAAAGCGCCGCGGAAACGCGGCGGGAGCACGCTCCCGCCGCGGTTCCGCGGCCGAGTTGACTCGGCCGAGGTCCAAGTTTGGTTCAGTGTTTTCCTGGGGTTGTTTTAGGATTTTTGGAATATGTATTTTCATCCCAGATTTCCAGAACGAAAATTTTATTTTTGGGGTCCTAAAAATCCGTATTTTTGATCGAACTTCTAAAAGACTTTAGCTGACGGGTTTTTCTGTAATGTGATATTTGTATTGAACGTCTGCTAATCGCTATATGTCGATTAGTGAGGGTTATACAAATCTGTGATCTGTAATGTTGCTGAAATGTGTATATGAATATGTTGGATTGTCGCGGGTGAATAGCCGGGGGGTTGTGAGACGAGAGTTTTTCTTTTCTTTCAATTCATGTAAATTTGTAAATTGATGTAATAATTATTTGTATGGCCACACAACCGGGTCGGGGTTGTAGCCGTCATTGTATAATTTCTTTTTACTGTTTTTGCTCCTAGGATAGACCCATGGAGGGGGTGCACAAACTACCGGGTATGCCGAAGTGCCGAGTGGCCTACTCACGGAGATGAGGGAGGTTGCTTCGCTTCGGGTACTTGGCGGGTAGTTTGCCGCGCCCGTAGGGGTCTTGGGTGGGGGTATTGGCTATTCACCACGACCGTGTAATCTGCTTTTCGTTACAGGCTCGTACGAATTACAGATTCCTAGTATATCCAATGTATTCATCTGTGATCTGAAATGTCTATCATTGCAATATATCTATATATGATATTATTTAGGCGTTGCTTATGTTTTACAGCCGCGCTAGCCCAGCCCCCGCTCTGTCGTTAGTTAAGTAACCTAACGGGTAATGACGGGGCCCCGTGGCGAATGCGAATGGCATAAGCGTACGTCATATTTTGGTTGTTTTCTGCAATGGTAGGATTAAATGATGGGACGCATTAAAAGAACTAATGCAAGAATCTCACGCATTAAAAGAACTAATGCAAGAAAATAAACCATGTAAAAGTCGTTGGAACACTTTCGAAAAACCACTCGGTTCTTTTCAAAACTAACTTTTAAATGCGGAGATTGAGCCACTCCTTTTAAAAGCTATCTCGTTCCATCGATCATATCAAGTTCACTACGTTCACGGTTTTGCCAAAACCATCCGTAGCCCTCCATCATTTCAGTTAAATATTCGGTAGTATTCAAGCTATGTATTTTGACCTCACGCCAAGGCATAGTGATTAGTAGCTGCCGGATATTTATCTGTTGCATAGATAGAATGCGTTGGTTTGAGACAGTCGTACTACCATTTTGGCCTACGTCAAGGGTATGTACGGGTGGGTTCAAATTAACCTGGATAATGATGGGAAGAACTTGACATGTGACTTATGACATTTTGACCTCACGCCAAGGTCATAAGAGCGTGGGGCAAAAATCCACATCGGGAGTTTCAAAGAACTGAAACTTGCTAGCGTTGCATACCATTTGGAGTGTGATGATTCTGGTAGGATTCCTTCAGTTTCGTCACGCAATGATATTTGGATCCCGATCCTACTGTGAGTATATGCTACTCCTCGGGAAATTTCTCACTTAACGATCAATGCTATAAACCTAGTAGGTGTCTAGAAAGGTGTTAGCGGGGCTACGCCCCCAGGGAAAAGAGGTTATTTAATTAAGGAACTTCGCGAAAGCGTTGGAAAACCTCCCTCGAAGTACCGACACTGGCCTGGCTGAACGGTTAAGCAAGTATTGTACGGTGAGATTGATCGTGACTAATTCTTCCTTTTTGGTTTGAGGAGAGATTCGAGAAACAGTGGGAGCCATCCTGTTTAGACAAACTAAAAACCACTCTAAACTTGCAAGAGCATCATGCTGAGTGTTTCTTCTTCTCTCTCCTAATTGCAGCGACCAATCGACATGACTGGACTTAAGTTACTTCTAGATAAAAACATACTGACAGGGCCAAACTACAAAGATTGGCTCAGGAATATCAAAATGGCAATCACTTACGACAAGCTGGGGTATCTTCTTACCACCAAAGCTCCCCATGTCCCTGGTCCCACTTCCAGCGTCGCGGATAAGAAAATCCGTAAGACTTGGGAGATTGATAGCGCGAAGGACAAATGCCTCGTGCTTGCCTCTATGGACAATGAACATCAGAGGAGGCACGAGAATATGGACCTGGAATCCATATTTCTTCATACAAAAGAACTGTATGGAGAGCAGTCTCGTATCGCAAGATACGAAGCGTCGAAAAAGTTATTTTCGGCAAGGATGGCCGTCGGATCATCAGTAGCAGAACACGTGCTTAAGATGATCGGCTACATTGAGGAGCTCGCGGACCTAGGGACCACATTGGAGAGTGAGCTCTATACGGACTTAGTTCTCCAGTCCCTTCCTTCCATTTACGCCCAGTTTATACTGAACTTCAACTTGCAAGAAAAAGAAGTTGAACTTTCAGAGCTCCTCAACATACTGAGGAGCGCAGAGGGCACCCTACAGAAAGGTAGGGAAACATCCACTTTGTTTGTAGGAGGATCATCTTCTTCTAGGTCCAAGGCGAAAGCCAAGAGAAAGAAGAAGAAAGCCCCCGCCAAACCAAGGGGCGGTGTTAGTAAAGTGGATACGAAGGGAAAAGCTAAAGCAACAAAGAAAGCGGGGAAGCTTGTGGATAAGGAAGAATGCTTCTATTGTCATAAGAAAGGACACTGGAAGAATGGTTGCAGGGCCTGGAAGGCCAGAACACAGGAATTGAAGCAGGTTGCAGCTTCAGCTTCAGGTGTGTATGTTATTGAAAACTGTCTTTCAATAAACTCTACTTCCTGGGTATTGGATACCGGATCAGGATCTCATATCTGTAATTCTTTGCAGGCGTTGAGAAACCGTTGGGTTTTGAAGGCAGGTGACATGACCCTCAGAGTTGCGAACGGAGCTAGCATGGATGCTAAAGCCATGGGGGACTATCACCTGGGAATGTCAGATGGACATGTTTTGGTTTTGCGTAATTGCTTTTTTGTACCCAACGCAACTTGTAATACCATTTCTGTATCTTTAGTTTCTAAAGAAGGTTATGAATTTGCGTTTGTAAGCAATGTTGTAAACATTCACCTTAATCAAGTTCTGATTGGGTCAGGTACATTGAGTAATGGTATATACGTATTAAACCAACCACAGATTTTCAATGTCCAGAATACACACAAAAGAAAGTCTCCAGAAATCAATCAGGCTTTCTTATGGCATTGTAGACTGGGTCACATCAATGAGAGAAGGTTGACGAAGTTACATACAGAAGGATATTTGAATCCGTTCGAATATCAATCGTATGCCACTTGTCAATCCTGTCTCAAAGGAAAGATGACAAAGTCTCCGTTCACTGGACACGGAGTAAGAGCGAGCGAGCTCTTAGGACTCGTACACAGCGACGTGTGCGGTCCAATGTCTACACATGCGCGAAGCGGTTTTTCTTACTTCATTACTTTTACGGATGATTTTTCAAGGTTCGGACATGTCTTCTTAATGAAACATAAATCCGAAGCCTTTGGAAAATTCCAGGAATATAAGAATGAAGTAGAAAAACAAACCGGTAAAAGTATCAAGATTCTAAGATCGGATCGAGGTGGTGAATACTTGAGTGCCGAGTTCCTGGACTATTTAAAAGAGAACGGAATTCTCTCTCAGCTTACTCCTCCATACACTCCGCAACATAACGGTGTATCGGAGAGACAGAACCGCACCCTATTGGATATGGTGCGGTCCATGATGAGTAACGCTGAGTTACCGCGATCATTCTGGGGGTATGCGCTAGAATCAGCCACATACCTTTTGAACCGAGTTTCCACTAAGACTGTGCCTACCACACCATATGAGTTATGGAGTGGGAAGAAACCCTATCTTCAATATCTAAAGATCTGGGGATGTCCAACTTTTGTCAAAAAGCAGCATGCGGACAAACTCGAGGCACGCTCAGTACTGTGCAAGTTTGTGGGATACCCAAAGAACACCAGGGGGTATCTTTTCTACTACGCAGAGGAACAAAAAGTCCTTGTTTCTCGTAATGCCCACTTTCTAGAACACCAGTTCTTGGAAAAGGAAATAAGTGGGAGCGTAGTAGAACTGGAAGAAATTCCAGAACCACGGACTATTACTGAAAGTTTAGTGGAACCAGAGGGTTCGGAAGAACAGGACATTCCTACGCCGCTCCGCAGGAGTAGTAGGCAGTCTCATCCGCCCGAGAGATACTACGGTTTTCTCATAGACGGGGATAGAGAGGATTGCATCATAGATTATGATGAGCCTACTAGCTTTCAGCAGGCCGTTCAGAGCGTTGACTCGGTAAAATGGCTGGATGCAATGCGGACCGAAATGGAGTCCATGTACACCAACAAGGTATGGACGTTGGACATTGCTCCAGACGGGGTAAAAACCGTAGGATGCAAGTGGATCTTCAAAAGGAAGATTGGTGTAGATGGACAGGTTGAGACCTATAAAGCTAGACTGGTAGCAAAGGGTTTTCGTCAAAGACCTGGCTTGGACTATGACGAAACCTTTTCTCTAGTGGCTATGCTGAAATCCATTCGGATCCTTCTTTCCATTGCTGCCTCCCACGATTATGAGATCTGGCAAATGGACGTAAAGACCGCTTTTCTAAATGGAAATTTAGAGGAGTGTGTCTATATGGACCAACCAGAGGGTTTCATTCAGAGTGGGAGCAGCGGAAAGGTGTGCAAGTTGCTTAAGTCCATCTACGGACTAAAGCAGGCATCGCGGAGTTGGAACATCTGTTTTGATGAGACAGTCAAGGAATTTGGCTTTATCAAAAATCCAGATGAACCATGCATCTATAGTAGATTTGTAGCGAGAACTGTAGTATTCCTCGTTTTATACGTGGATGACATTCTCTTAATAGGAAATGACATTCCTATGCTACAATCTGTCAAGGGGTTCTTGTCGCACAGGTTCTCCATGAAAGACCTGGGTGATGCCTCATACATCGTGGGGATCCGGATCCATTGTGATAGATCCAAGAGGATATTAGGACTTTCTCAGTCCAGGTACATCGACACCGTACTGAAAAGATTCAGTATGGAAGATTCCAAGCGCGGTAACCTACCGGCTTGTCACGGGATCACCCTCTCTAAAGAGATGTCTCCCAAGACTGATTTGGAGAGGGATCGCATGTCTATTATACCCTACGCTTCTGCGGTAGGCTCTATAATGTATGCGATGTTGTGTACCAGACCGGATGTAGCTTATGCACTGAGTGTGGTAAGCCGGTATCAGTCAAACCCTGGGGAGAAACACTGGATAGCAGTAAAGAACATTCTCAAGTACCTGAGAAGGACTAAAGAGATGTTCTTGGTGTATGGCGGAAAAGACCTCCAGATCGAGGCCTTTGCTGACTCCAGCTTCCAGAGTGACAAGGATGATTCCAAGTCCATGTCGGGTTTTGTCTTTACCCTCAATGGAGGGGCGGTGTGTTGGAAGAGTTCCAAACAAGAAACCGTTGCGGACTCGACGATGGAAGCGGAATACATCGCTGCATCTGATGCCGCAAAATAAGCTGTCTGGATGAGGAAGTTCTTGAAAGAACTTCAGGTGGTTCCGTCCATTGTTGATCCAATACCTCTGTATTGCGACAACAACGGGGCTATAGCCTTAGCGAAGGAACCCAGGTCCCATCAGAGATCCAGGCACATCTTGAGGCGGTATCACCTGATCAGGGAGATCGTAGATCGCCAGGAGATCGAGGTTCGGAGAGTCGCTTCAGAAGATAACACTGCAGATCCATTCATCAAGGCCCTGCCCCAGACTCAGTTCGAGCGGCTGATCGAGATGATAGGTCTTCGATACGCCAGTACATGGCCTTAGTGCAAGTGGGAGATTGTTAGTGTATATGCCCTAGAGGCCATTACTGTATCATACTAGTTTGTATATTACTTAATGGAAGCTTGGGATATTCACCTTGTATACACAATCTTGCTCAAAATAGTAGTATGCTACTTGGTTTGTTTCTACTTCAATGTGTACATGTGTTTATTTTTGTATATCACCTATACACATTAGTGGAGCCCTTAGGATCTTTGCTTGATTACCAGCGATGTGATGGCAGTCACACTAGTGGGGCTGGGTAATCTATAAGCACATCCTTATGCAGGTCCCTAGTCGCAGGACTATCGAGACAGGGCATCGATTCTCCGGAGTAGACTAGCGCATGCGCTTCTCATCCCAGTGTGGGAGACGGTCTGTCCCACAGCCGTCAGTGCGTCGTACTTGAGATAGTATGCGGGTGCTCGTTAGTTTACGGGTACACTGGACAGGACTCGTCGGGAACTGACTAGTTGGTATTATGCCTATCGTCAGTTATCAGTTCCCAGGTGACATGAGTACAGCTTAGTCCGCTGACTTGACACTGTTACTTCGTCTCGAGTGTGTTCCCACTGCACTTTGATTACTACCCTACCACGGCTCAAAGGAGTCGTGCAAACAGGTAGTAGTTGGGTGCAGTCCCGAAGCACTTGGAGGCAGTGACGGTTAGACAGGATTCGTCTCTCCCGGTATTGGGGGTTGACATCGCGCTGTGTCTAGGAGAGCCATTACACGAGTAGTCTCTGGCCAGGGCAAACGAGATATACTGGTAGGCTTCCAGTGTTATCTCAGGGTGTTTTGAGCTTCACTCCGACACGACTTGTACCGCTATTGGGGGACTGACGTTTACCGCCCCCTAGGCCCGCCATGCGATGTATCAGACGAACAGACCGGACTGTACGGAGAATGTCACATTCAAGCTCAGTAGGAGTTCAGATAGGTTTCACCTCGTCAGTCTTCTTGTCGGTATCTACCTGGGGACCGTTACGCACAGCTAGTGCCGCTTGCGGTCTGTGGTTAAACCCACTGCCAGCGTAGTGTCAAGTTTTTAGAGTCCCACACAGAAAGCTATTCGCCTTTAGGCAAAAGAGTAGAGGTCGCATGTTTTGCGACAGGTCGCATGGTTTTGCGACAGGGTTTGGTCACATCCGTGTACTTATGCACGTACAGTGTCCGGACAGTTCACACTAGTGGGCTTTGGTTTAAGCCAGATCCTAGTGTACCTTTTGGGATTGGATTTATCCAGTATGTATTCGTGTTCCTCGGAACGCGGATGCGGGTGTGTATGCACAGTTGACGGAGAGACAGAGGCAGAGGATTCTCATTAGGGTTGTTGACCGTTGACGGTTGACTATTGACTTTTTGCTCAACCCTAATGAGAATATGATATGTGATTAACAATTATATTAATTAAGTATTATGGTGACATGGTTGTTGAGGGGTTGACTTTGTTGACTTGTTGACTTTGTGGACTTGTTGACTTTGTTGACCGGTTGACTAGGCTTGACTAGTTGACCATCATGATAACCATAGCTATCATTTCATGGCAAAGACTTTTGCTTTCTTGCTCTTTTGTGCATGAAATGATATGGCTATGGTTGCTTAAACATCACATAATACTTGATTGATATGATGTGTTATGATGCTTTTGGATTATGAGAGCCAAATGAGAAAAGTCTTCTCTCATTCTATCATTCTCATTCTCTCTCTTGTTCTTGAGCTCTCATCTTCCTCCTCTTGCTCTCCCTCTCTTGACTCTATGGTTCACTTGTCTCATGAGTTGAGAACCAAGAACCATAGATAAAATCCCATACAAACTCTTCTCTACTCACTCTAGTTCACAAGGTTTAGCAAACCGAGTGAACTAGTTTCTTCAAGATCGAAGAAGGAGCCAAAGGTTGAAGCTTTCAGGTGGATCTATCTTCGGCGTAAGGAGACGACGGGAAGAAGCGATCCGGACCACCATCGAGGCTTGAAGACGAAGGAGTTCAAGACAAGAAAGTTATAAACCCCCTAACCGGGTAGTTAACGACTCCTAGTTAGGTTGTTAGTTAGATATTTAACAAAGATCCGGGTTTTAAGTCCATGTTACCACCTCTAAGAAAATCGTTTTTCATCAAATTCCGCATGCCCGAAAGTACCGGGAGAGGTAGCATGGACTTACAATTCCAATATGGCATTCACGTACCTCCACGATAAGAGTTGGATGTACATCAATACTCCCTAGAGAGTCAACCGCTTTTTCGTTGACAGTGTTAGCTTTTTCACCGATTTTGCCTACACATGTCTTGGGTTACTAAAAGAGCACACAATTTATTGTCCTTGATCTAAGGGTATGAATAAGCGATTGCTCAAGAAATTGGAAGTTGGGTTACACATTGTGAAATATGGTTTCGTTAGAAATTATACTACATGGGAACTTTATGGAGAAAAATTCATTGTAACGGGAAACAAGGCATGAGTGCAAGAGACGAAAACGAATTCATCGAAACAGTAACCGCAGAGTGGAAAGGGATAGTAGAGAAGAGAGAGGAAGAGATATGGCAGTTGAAGAAGATGAACTAGTCGAAGAAGATGATACTATATTCGCGCCGATCAATGACATGGATGAGCTTATAAATGCCACTGGACCTCTTTATGTTACGGAAAGCACTGGAGCTCATTATTGGAGAAGTACAAAGCTAACTCTAAGATCCCACTATATCCAAATTGCAAAGGATTTTCAAAACTGTCCTCTTTCGTACGTCTCTTTCAGATCAAGTGCAAGAATAGATGAAGTGACCCGTCTTTCACCGATCTCCTAGAACTGCTGAAAGAAGGTTTTACCGATGAAAATGAAGTGCCACCGAGCCGGTACGAGGCGCAAAAGATAATCACAAATATTGACCTGAAGTATCATAAGATACATGCATATGAGAATGATTGTGTTTTGTTCTAGAATGAACATGCCACACTCAGAAACTGCCCCATGTGCGGGACCAGCCGATTCAAGTCTAAGAAAGACCCTTAGTCGAGTGATATGCCCGTGAAGATTCTTCGTCATTTTCCATTAATACCAAGGATGCAACGGCTATTTATGTGCGAGGAGACGGCGTCCGAAATGCAGTGGCACCATAAAGTGCCTCGTGAAGAGAGAAAAATGAGTCATCCCAGAGATTAGATGTCGTGGAAAGTTTTAGATGAAAAACATCCTTCATTTAGCGCAGGCCCTTATAACGTGAGGCTGGGAATTGCGAGCGACGGTTTCAGTCCATTTGGGATGGTTCGTAGCGAGCGTACTCACAATACTTGGCCCGTTGTAGTGACTATATACAACCTGCCGCCATGGAGGGCTATGACGCGGTCTTATTTTACGTTGGGGTTTTTAATCGATGGTCCCTCATCTCGTGGGAAAAACATCGACGTGTACCTTCAACCCTTGATCGATGAGTTAAAGTTGTTGTGGTAACCTCGTGTGAGAACTTATAACGCAGATACTAAACAATTTTTTCAGATGTGGGCTGCTTTGTTATGGACTATTAATGATTTTCCTGCTTACGGCATGCTGTCGGGATGGACAACTCAAGGTAAGCTTGCTTTCCTCAGTTGTCATATTCATACGAGTGTCATACGCTTGAAGTTTAGCGGGAAAAAGTCGTTTATGGGTCACCGAAGTTTCTTGCCTATAACTCACATATTCAGAAAGAATAAAGAATTATTCAACGACAAAATGGATACCAGTAGTCCTCCTAGACCATTGTCCAGTAATGACATATTGTAACAATGGAGAGGTTATCAAAATACCACATTCGGAAAGAAACAAAACAACGATATAATTCCATGCCAAATCGGTTGGAAGAAACGAAGTGGTTTATTTCAACTTCCGTACTGGTCCGATCACCGCTCCTCCATAATTTAGATGTTATACATATCGAGAAGGACGTCTTTGAACACGTCATCAATCTTCTGCTTTATATGGATGGAAAAACGAAGGACAATCTCAACACCCGCCTGATTTGACGGATTTAGATGGTTTGTCCATTAAAGAAAAATTGCATCCTCGGCCTGTGGCTGGTAAACTAGCTTATTACGAGATCCCACCAGCAATCTACAACCTAAGAAAAGAAGAGAAGCGGCAGTTTTTGCGGGTGTTGAAAGAATTTAAATTCCCGATGGTTTCTCATCAAACATTTTCAAATAGGTACAAATAGAAAATGGAAAAATTATAGGACTCAAGAGCCACGACTACCACATATTGATGCAACATCTTCTTCCTTTATACCAGATAGTATCGGTAAAATCCGAAGTTGGTCTCATTTTAACGACTTTTGCACGTATTTTCGAAAACTGTGTTCCAAAAACGTGGACGTCAATGAGATAGCAGAGCTCGAAAAAGATATTCATATGATCTTCTGCATGCTCGAAACTATCTTTCCACCTTCCGTTTTTGACATTATTGTTCACATGTCCATCCATTTGGCAATCGAGGTCAAGATTGGTGGTCCGGTGTATTACCGTTGGATGTATCCCATCGAGTGGTATGAAAATATTTATTATTAATCATTTAAATTGCAAAACATTATCACGGATTATTAATATCTATTATTTTCAACAGATATCTATTAACTTTAAAAAACTATATCCGCAACTAGTATCGTTCTAAAGGTTCGATTGCCGAAGATTATCTCTTGGAAGAAGTGACGTCTTTCTGTGCTTGTTTCTTGAACGACGATGTCAGGACGAAACTGAACAAACCGCCGCATGTTCCTGACGGTTCAATTGGAGCAGGAAGGCTAAAAAAATATTTCTTACGACCTCATTGGCGATTTACATGTGTTCATCTTGTTAGACAGCGAATGTTTTGCTAAATATGCAGATTAAGTTTTTCTAATTTCATCCATTTAAACCATTTGAAATAGAATATAATCTAACTGATATAACTTTAAATTAACGAATAGAGTGCATAAAACGATATTCAAGAGATCAAATCCTAGGACGTGGTCGGATGACAAAATCAGTGAAGAATAGAGACACACTTTCGTCGTTTGGTATAGAGAAGAAGTTGATGGACAAATGAATCATGGTGAGTAGATTGATAGAGAGGTCCAAGACCTTTTAATCGGTCCATCGATTGTAGTTACGTTTTACAACAGGTACGGGGTTTTCAGCTATAAATTTGAGATCGAAAGGATGAAACGCATTAGAGCTACGCAAAATAGCGGCGTCGCAACCTCCGACGATAGAGGAAATCCCTATTACGGTGTTCTTGAGCAGATTAAAGCAGTCTCATACATTCATAAGGCTGCCCTATTTTTTATATTCCAATGCAGAAAGTACAATACCAAGTCTGAATGGGGTATGAAGTTCAATGAATACAAACTCACTTTGGTAAATACCAAACGGACAGCCTACGAATACGATAACTTTATCTTTCTATTGATGGCAACACAAATATATTATTCTCGGGACCTGAAGAAGGATGACTGGAGTTTTGTTTGTCGTTAGAAACAAGAGATTATTATAATGTACTGACGTTGAGTGACTCTGAAGATGAGAGTGGTGAGGAAGAGGCGATAACACGTCTCGGTCATTCTATTGAATGTACCAACGTTCCAAACTATACCGCATCGTCTATCAATATGTTAGTAAGACGTGACATCGGCTAAGTGATTGTCACAGATCAAGATTTCGATAATCTACCCAATAAATTTTCAGCTAATACACCGAACAAACGTGTTAGGTAATGAAATTGAAATAAATGTTTTAAATTGTATAATGATTATAAGTAATATTTTAATAAATATATAGGGTCTGATGGGAAGCTGCGGATCTGGCTCTAGACGTCATAGGAAACGACGTCTAGACGAGATTGGCGAGATGTCAGTAGCTACGGCGGCGGCGGCGGCGCTTACCCTTACCCGTGCCCTATGTACGAGTGCCCCTCCTACTGGCGACCCTCCTTCCTACCATGGCCTCTCCTACCGGCGCCCCTACTACAGGACCCCTTACCACTCCAGCAACCGCAGCGCCATACGACCCGCTGCCTACCCCTATTAGCGGAGTAGCAAATCCTCCTACCCCAGTCACTCCTCCTGCACATGGTATATGTTATCTATTCATTTTTTTGTTTTCTATTAAAATAATTATATCGAATCATCTAACGGTTTATTGTTTGCATTCATGCATGGTACTAATGGGACGGGGTCTGGCATCGGTTCTAGCGCCACGCCGGGGATGTCAAGTATAATTATTATTGCTTAAATGTTTTAAATAATGATTGTAATTTAAATTTATCAAATTCTATATACATACTCTGAATATTATAATATTTTGTCCATATATCTATCTTTTTTCAGGCTCTACCAGTGTTAGGACGAGAGGTCCTACTGGGCCCTCCTACTCTAGGCCAGCCCTAGGCGCTGCTCCATAGACGCTGCAGTAGACCGCGTCAGGTTTAGCTGTTGGTGAGTACTTGACCAAGTTGGGGATTACATAGGAGCGGAGATCCATACCTACTATAGATACCCGCTCTATATTAAGTGGAGCCCATGCCAGACTGACTATGTTCAGCAGTTTTTTGCAGCGACCATGGTATCACATACCCTTTTATACATTTAAATTTAATCGCCGCTACACACACACACACACACACACACACACATATTTATTTAAATTTTTGTAATTTCAGACCCAGGGACATTACAGAATCATCGGCGAGGATGGCGTTCTTATGTCATTCTATGCACATCAGGTCATAGATTGGGTCATATCCGAGTGCCAGGTTACATTCCCTGGGTTGTGGTGACTGAGGAGGAGCGGGAGGCGATGATGGAGGCTATTTTTCAGGATGTTCATTTTGGATATATATGCCCTAGATGCCTTTATTGTATAGGATGCTAGGGGTATGTATGTACAGGACAATCTTGCTCGATATGATAGTATACTATTTGGTTTGACTTTATTATGTTTTACTTGTTATTTTATATCTCTTATACATGTTGATAATGCCCGTAAGATCTTTACTTGACTACCAGCGTTGTGATGGCAATCATACTTATGGGAGCTGGATAGTCGATAAGCACATCCTTAAATGTCCCCAGTTGTGGGAGTATCGAGACTGGGTATCGATATTCCAGAGTAAACTAAAGTATACGTTTCTAGACCTTAACGAGGGGCGGTGGTTGGTCCTATAGCCATCAATATGTTTCACCTAAGATTATATACAGGAGCTCACTAGGGGTGAGTACACTGGACGGGCTCGCCGAAAATTGGCTATATGGTATTATACTTATCGTCGGATAGCAATTCTCTAGTGACATGAGTACAGATAGTCTGTCGACCTGAGATCGTCATTTGTCTCATGTGAGTTCCCACTGTGGTTTGATTACTATCCTACCACAACTCTACTGAGTCATGTAAACAGGTTTTAGTTGGGTACAGTCTCGAGCCACATGGAGGGAGTGAGAGATTGTTGGAGATTCGTCTCTCCCGGTATATAGATTAGATGTCGCGTTGTGTTCGATTAGCTAACACTATAAATCCATGTCCAGGACAGTTGAGAATTACTGATAGTTAGATCGGTAGATTCTCGGATGGTCTTGAGCCATATCGGCACGACTTGTCAGATTATTATGGGTCTGAAGTTTTCCATCCCCTAGACCCGGCATGCGATACTCTCAGACGAATAGACCGGATTGTACGGAGATTATCACAGACAAGCTTAGTAGGGGTTCGGATGAGTTTTCTCATCGGCCTTCTTTTCGACAGGTATCTGGGTAGCTGTTACGTACAGCTAGGGCCATTGTCATGCTTGTGGTTGAACTCACTGCCGGCTAACTATCGAGTCTTTAAAGTCCCACACAGAGGGTTTCCCTGGTTCAGGCGAAACGATGTAGAGGCCGTATGGTATTACGTGTAGGGTTTCGATCAAATACGTATACTAGCTATACAGATTTATGTTCAGAAGGATAATACTAACGTGCTTAAAATTAAGCCACATTATTGAATCAAGTATTGTTTTAATAATGATCTAGTATTATATTATTGGATTATTTTATCTCTAAGTATTCATATTTTTTGTAGTATGAATACGGGTATGTATATACGGTGTATGTATTCTTGTATATATACAAGAATACTTCTAGAAGTGGATGCCTCATTTTATGTTATTCTATTTATTATAAATAGATAATAAGGTGGAGGGATGATGTGTTTTTAAGCATGGTGAGAAGCACGGCTATTTTTTTATTTATTCATTTGTGAAAACTATTCAAGCATGACCAGTATATTTTATTGTAAAAGAAATGCTTAATAGTTTTTCCTTAGCCATTTTCTTTTATCATTCTCACTTAGCCAGTCTCTCTCCTCCTTGAGTTCTTCTTCATCCTCAAACCCTAACCCCTCTCATGAGTTGAGAAACATAGGGTCTTTGAGATAAACTAATCTAATTAACACACTCTACATCTTCTAAACTACCTAAATTAGCAAACCGAGTATTTTAGTCATCTCCTTTTTGAGGTTGAAGCTTGAACCACAAACTCTAAAGTGGATCGTCTACGACGCAAGGAGACCGACGGCCAAGCTCAATCCCGACGGACTAGGAGCCAAGGAAGGGCACTTTGAAGACATGGTCGCTATCTGAAGAGAGAGAGAAGAAAACACTTTAGCGTATACTCTTGCAAGATTATATTGGTTATTATCTTATCTAATCATGATGGCTTCCACTGGTTTTATCAAATCTTTCTTAAAACCCTAAAAGGTAAGACTAGCAGGGATTGATTACACCTTACAAGTTTGCCAATCTTTCAGCCAGGTCAGTGTTGGTACTTTGAGGGTGGTTCCCCGTGCTTTCGCACGGACCTAATTAAAATAAACCTCGTTTTCCCATAGGCATAACCCCGTAAACACACTTCTAAACACCTATTTGATCGGCTAATTATCATGTGTAAAACTTTCACAGGAGTAACTCTTACTCGCAGTGGGTATTAGGATCCATCTATCTCATAGAAGGTATGCAATCCCATTGCAAATTTCAATACTTGAAATTCCCGATAATGCTTTTACACCTAGCGTGCTATGACCTTGACGCAGGCCAACAAACCATAGTCCGCTAGTCAAGTTCAACCCGTCATTTCCTGATTGAATTAAACCCAACCGCACAACCCTTGATGCAGGCCAACAAAGTCGTACGACTACCCTAATCCAATCTCATCTTATGTTGCAGATAAGCAATAGTTAGCTACCGCACACTACGCCTTGACGGAGGCCAACAAACGTAGCACGAATACTAAGTAGTACTTATTTGAAATGACGGAGGGCTGCGCATGTTTTTCAGAAAACCATGAGCGTAATGAACTTGATGTCGTTGTAGAAACAAGTGATTTTTGAATGGAGTGTTTTTTAGGCTTTTACTAGTTTCGCTAAAGAGGTCACTCCCGGTAAAGGGATCTTGGCTCTTTACTTATCGAATAAGGTGCATGATATTTCACAAATACTACTATGCAAAGCAAGAACTATAGAAGCAATCAAAAACAAAACCGAGTGAGTTGTAGCATCTGCTAGTTTCGCTAAAGAGGTCACTCCCGGTGAAGGGATCTCGGCTCTTTCCTTATCGAATAAGGTGCTGGATATTCTACAAGGAACACCGCTATGCAAAGCAAAAACTAGAGCTACCCTTTTTATAAATTTTATTCTACAACATCTTTTAGGTTTCTTTTTCTTTCATTAATCTCATTAACGAAATCCCATCATTTAAGCTTCCTAAGTATCACAGAAGAAACGAAAATACAACGTACGCTTATGCCATCCGCATTCGCCACAGTGTCCCGTTATGCACCGCTTGGTTACATAACTAACGGCATACCGGGGCGGGACTAGCACGGGTGTAAAACATAAGCAACGTTTATTATATATTATATATACAATAATAAAGTATTCGTCTGACGCATATAATATGATCACATCTCATAATATCAGCAACAGAAGATAACCTATGAAATATTGGATATACTAGGAGGTCCGTGTTTTATTTTGAGTTTGTATAAAACACAGATTCCACGGTCGCGATGAATAGCCAAACCCACATCGCTAGACCCTTACGAGAGAGGAAAGTAACCTTCCCAATTCTAGGGTTAGGAGACCCGGTTTCGACTCCTCGAGATGGCCTCCCACTGGACCCTAGAACCTGGTTACTTATGCTCCCTTCCTTGGGTCTATCCTAATGCGGAAAAGTAAATAATATACAATGGTGACATCATTCTCAACCCGGAAGTGCCTCAATAAAAGAATATTACATACAATGAATTTTACATGAATGAAAATAAAAACTCTCATTTTACATAAAACCCCCGGCTATTCAAAATACGGCGATCCAATATAACATATTACAGCAACACATAACATCACATGTCATCAACGTAAGTAAATATGCGTATCCCAATTGTCGTTGATATATAGCACGAAACCGGTGATACACCACACATTACACTTACGGTCGCAGAAAAGAAAGTGAAAAACTATAACATTTGGAATCCATATTCACCTTAGACATCATAAATCCGAAATATCATATATTACAGATTTCATGCCTAACTATATAAATTCCACATATTGTATCACATTACAGAAAAAGTTAGATGATATTAAACATTCCGATCGAATCAAAAATCACCCAAAATTTTCCAAAATGCTCAACACTTGAGCGTAGTTTGAAGCATTCATCACATGCCATAGTAGCAATGAACCAGCCGTAGAAGGGTCAACCAATGCCTCACTTGTGGCACCGCTAAACTACCATAAACCCTAGGGTTTTGTGGCAGTTTTGACGGTCACAAAATCGAGTTAAGGTTTTGTTCTTCTAGAGAGTTCACCGCATCACTTGCACGATATTTGAATGTTCTTTAACTAAGGAAAAATCCAACACTTGAAAAATTTTCCAGTAAAGGTTAAAGTGGGTATTTGATATCCGATCGAACTTTTTAACACGGTCTAAATAACCCGAAAACAAACTAGAATTACGAATACGAAACACTCCAAATTGCTTCTGTAAAAATATAACATCACATGCAAATTTAGCAAAAACAAACAACACCTGAAATCCCAAACCCAGAGACCAAAACACTGTAAAAATTTCAACCCCAAACCTGACACAAAAACCGAGGAGGCTGGATTTTGCTTGCTTGTAGCCGGCCAAAAACCGAGGGTAGGTGTTGAAATTTGTACGGTGTTCATATTGTATCACATACAACATTCTGTAACTGTTTGAAAAAAAATTTGACTCTCTGAAAATTTTTACAGAAACCAGGGTTCGATGTCCGGTGTTGCGGAGTGATTTCGGTTTTGTAATCCTACACATATCCGTCTAATTCTCTAGTTAGGCAATGATACCACTGTTGGGATACCAACAACGACAGCAAGTTTTCGGGTGGCATATCTCATGCCAATTTCAAAATTTTGCCGTTCTAAGTATTCTTAACCTAGAATCGATAACTAGAGAATCGAACTAAACAATATGTTAACAACTTAACATCTAAGAGATAGAGATTACATCCTTTGTAGTCTGTTCCTTCGCTTCATAAGCTCCGATTTGAAGTCCCTTCGCTGGGATCATCAAGTACCCGGACTCTAGAGAGGCTCCATGAGGTGAATGAAGTACTCTTGTTTGAAGACTTCACTATCAAAGATGATCTACCTTGAGGAATCACAAACCCAAGCTATTACTTTCACTAATGAGATATTAGTGAAGCTAACACACTAATCTATATGGCTAGTATAGAAAAGGATCATGAAGTAGGAATTTTGCTCTCTTTTGTTTTCTATTTCTCACAAAGTTTCATCACAAAGAAATATCAAGCAAGCACTTTTGTGAGAAAGAAGAAGATGAAGAAGAAAATGAGTGATGAAAATGAATTATTGTTGAAATTAGAAATGCAACCAAGGGTTAAGCATGTCATGCTTAACCCTTATAGAGACTTGACTATGGACTAGGCTTAAGGTTTGGTAAACAAATATCTTAGCAAAATATCAAGAGAGAAGACTTAGTCAACAAAACAAATATCATGACAAAAGTCTACAATTTTGAATAAACTAAAATAAATATATTACAAACCCTAATCTTAGCCATGGTAAGAATCCAAAAACCTTAGTTGCATTTGTAACCTAACATGTTACAATTATACATATCACATATATATAATTATGTAACAAAGGAAAAGAATACATTTAACATATATCATATATAAATCAATGCATCCAAAGTGAGAAAAAGAATTACTTAAGTGAGCTTATATTAATTAATGTAATGTAATATATCACATATATAATTATATATTAAATTATCGAATCAATACTTGATCCGATAATCCGGCTATATCACATATAACCGACTGATATAATATGTATCAGTTCATCGAATCAACACTTAATCCGATGGCCCGGCTATATCACATATACCCGGCCGATATCATATATCGTGAGAATTGAATATGGTATCACATACTCGTATTAATCTCGGTCCCGCACATATCACATATGTGCTCCTACTCCGTTTTGCCTGAGCCAGGAAACCTCTGTAGGTGATGATCATATCAAACACCTACAAGCTGCAAGCAGTCAGCTAAACGTAATTGCCACCCGGGTATTGAGCGATCAGAAGATCAACAAGAGCCTGCACACACTCCTGTCAATTTAATCAGTAACACTATCGTACAGTCCGGTCTCTTCGTCTGATATGTCGCATATCCAGTCTAGGGGTGGTAAACGTCAGACCCCGGTAACTGATAAGTCGTGTCGATGTGAGGCTCATAACGGGCCGAGAAACTACTAATAACACTTACCAGTAGCACTCCATATAAGCCTTGGCCAGGGACTTCCAGTTATAGCCAATCGAACATAGCGCAATATCAACTCCCAATACCGGGAGAGACGAAATCCCTCCTATCGCTCATTGCCTCCATGTGATTCAGGACTGTATCCAAAAGCCACCATTTTGCACGTTCTCATGAACGTGGTAAGGTGGAAATTAAAGCACAGTGGAAATCATACAAGACTCTATGACGATCTCGGGTCTATAGACTAACCTGTACCAGTGTCACCAGAGAACTGCTACCTGACGATAGATATAATACTATTTAGGAGTTCTCGGCGAGTCCGTTCAGTGTACCCAGTCTTCATAGAGCACCCGTACACCATCTTTGATATCAAACACGAATGGGTATGGGATCATCCATCGCCCATCATATGGGTCAAGATGCGTACACGCTAGTCTACTCTGGAGTATCGATGCCCCATCTCGATACACTCTCGACTAGGAACAGTTATAGGATTTACTCTTGGACTATCCTGGCCCCACTAATATGATCTGCATCATAGTCCCAGTAGTCGAGTATATATCCTAAGGGCTTTATCAACATGTGAGAGCAAGACAGTAAAACAATACAAGTCAATATGTTAAGACAAAATGAAGCCAGATAACATACTATCATGTCGAGCAAGAAAGTCCTCTCTATATATATCTAAGCATCCACTATAATATACATCATATGTACAACAATGGCCTCTAGGACATATACATAACTAACAGATATATTAAAGCATCTGAAGTTATTTAAGATTGGCGTAACTACTAGGGAAAAAAGGTCGGTACGAATAATTAGTTTCACGGCTGTCAGGAATAAAGGTCCTAATTCCCATTACGAATGCAACACTCGCATCTTACTTCCTCTTGTTTTTCGTCCATTTCGAGAAAATTTTGGCAGCACTTTCCCATGTTCTCTGTGTTCGTACATAAATCTGTACATGGGGAACAAGTAGAAAGCACCATCAAAACTTCTCGAAATGGACCAAAATAAAAAATGATGTGAGATGTGAGTCTTAGTGCATTTGTAACATATCCAAACTGGACAAATCTAACAATTATTGTATGTCAAATTCTCTCGTCGAATACTATACATACGTTTGAAAAATTGAATATGACACTCAATTCTCACAAACATATAATGTGATCCTATCAATTCGGCGGGAAAAATATTTGACATACACCAATTGTCAAACGAGAAACTATAGGTCGATCCTAAACAAATTTAAAACCTTTCGATATTAAACTTACTAATTAAATGAAAACATAAAAGCCTAGTTAAGTTTCTAATCAAAATTTTAGGGTGTCCCTTAATTTTGTATTTAATCGTTTTTTAATCAGGATCTCGAATCACTATTATGTGGTTTTAATTAAGATTTATTAATTAGTGTAATTAATGTTATAGGTTAATTGGTGTTAATTTTTCTTAATCAGTTTGATTTTATTTTTGATTTATGCATTTGCTATAGTTTAATTTGTATTTAAGGATTTGATTTATTAAGGACTGTATAATATATACGGTCGCTAATAATTTATTAGGGACTGTATATATTTACAAGGTTCCTAATAAATGGTCTCTAATCCGTACAGTTTCTACTAGTGAGTTAATATTATATATTAATTAGTTAATTTGTTAATTAAGGTTTTTAAGTTGTTATTAGGGTTTTAGGGTTTAGAGATTTGTTATTAGGGTTTATAATCTGTAATTAAGGTTTAAAATTTATTATTAGGGTTAATAAGTTGTTATTATGTTAGGTTTTTTTAAGGTTTATAGATTATTCAATTCCTACAACCCAATTATCTCCAAAACAACAAAATTGTGTATCCTAACGTCACAATTACATCATAATTTCATATTTAATTGAATAAATTCATAACCTAACAGCCATATCATAATTTCATAACCTAACATCACGAGTACATAACAATTAATAGCCTAATATCACAATTCATAACCTTAACAACATAATTCATAATCTAAATGAAAAAATTATAATTTGAGAAGGGAAAACCCTAACCTTTTCGTCGGATTTTAAACAAGGAATTCAATTTCGAGCACCAGCAGTAGCAATAGTAGCAGCAATACCCGAAAAACAAAAAATAGATAAGGAATTTTTAATTTCTTGGAAGAATTGGGCAGGGGGAATTAGATGAAAATCACCTTTGGGGGGAAATTCGCGGGCTCGAGAAAAAATTGGGGAAGAATAGGAAAGAGAAAGCTCTCTGGCAGGCTTATTGCATAGAGAATATTAGCGACTGTTGTGAACGGTCGTTGATAATAAATAAGTAGTCGCTAACATTTTAGCGATCGTTCATTTGCGACCGTATATTATATATGGTCACTGATATAATATTAGAGAACGTTTAGAATTAAACGGTCTCAAATATACCGTTCCTGATACGCACAGTTTCTACTAACGCTCGTTTCTACTTCCCAAAAATACAATGCTCACAAAACTCAATCTTCGATGTACTTTAACCATAAAGTAGACTATGCTTCGATAACTCGGTCATACCTCTCTCACTCATATACCCGAGTCTCATGTGTTATAATCTTGTAACATCTTAATTTGACATAGATTTAGATGATGAAACTGATGCCAATCCAGTAGTCGTCAAACTCTGCAACGCATATACGGACCCAATTTTCAAGCCCTTCATAATGATGAGAGCACATTTGGTTACTTTCAAAACTCCACCTTCAACGGAGAACTTATAACATTTAACATCGTGTGTACTCAATGAGATGAGATTCTTCTTTAAGTCAGGTACATGCCTAACTTCTGCTAATGTTCTCACAACGCCGTCAAATATCTTGATTTGGATCATCCCCTTATCAATAGCTCAACATGAACTATTGTTGCCCAACAAAACGACTTCACGATTAACTAACTCATAGGTGATGAACAAATTCCTACTAGGACATATATAGTAGAACCAATCCGAATCCATAATCCAATCATCGTTGGATTGATATATGTTGTCAAGAACCACAAGTAGATCTCCTTCACTTTCCGCAATACTAATTTTGTTTGAAGACTCTTTCTGTTTGTCTTCAAACTTCTATTTATTCTGCATTTTGTAACAATCGATCTTGAAGTGCCCTTTCTTTTTACAATCGCTTTAGGTCAAGTTCTTAATCTTGGATTTCGACCTTGACTTCTTCTTGATACCTTCCGGATCTCTCTTCTCCGCTCGCTCTCGAACAAATAAGCCTGAAGATTGACCATCACCTACGTTATAAGTTAACTCCTTGTCGATCTTCTCCTTGTTCATCAAATTTTCTTTAACATCCTTGATCAAGATAGTATCTCATTAATAGATCATGGTGTCACGAAAGTGCTTATAATTGGATGGCAAAGAACATAACAATAACAATAATTGATCTTCATCATCAGTTTTAATATCGATCTTATCCAAATCTGTAATGATCGAATTAAACACACCGATGTGGGATTCAATAAGAGAGCCTTCTGACATACGAAATGTGTAGAGGCGATGTTCCAATAGAAGTCGATTAGTGAGAAACTTCTTCAAATATAACTTCTCTAATTTTAACCACAAACTAGCCGCCGTCTTCTCCACTAAAACTTCTTACAAAACTTCGTTTATCAAACACAACGGAATAGCCGTGAGGACCTTTTCATCCACCTCCTCCAATGCTTCCTATGTCATAGTGGAAGGCTTTGAATCCTTCCTACGAATTGCCTTTCTCAAATTATTCTGTGTCAATACGGCAATCATACGAACTTTCCATAGACTAAAACTCAAAGACCCATCAAACTTCTCAATATCGAACTTCATAATCATTGGAGACATGATATAGGATCAAAAGAAGACACCTTGAGTTCTTGCAAACCCTAAAACATCAAAATCACAATGTAAGAAGATGGGGAAGAGCACACAAGCGTCGTTACCCATCATAAACTTAGATCATGAGATTGGAAACCTAACGGTTCAAACAAAATACCAAATCTTCCAAACACAACAAAGCTCTGATACTAGTTTGTTGCGGAAAATACGATCTCAAAATAATAACAAACGATATAGAAGCAATAAAATAAAAAACACGATAACAATAAGGTTACTAACCAAACGAGACACCAGATTTTACGTGGAAAACCATTACAGGAAAAACCACGGGTGGAGGAGAAGATTTACTAATTAAACAAATATGGAGTGTTACAAATGGTGGATGAAATCTCACAAAATCCTAGCCTCCTCTAAAAATTTTTATCTCCAAATGCTATCTAATTTAGAATTACAAAATACTACAATATATATAGTATTAGACAGATAAGATCAAATAACTAATTTCCCAACTTTTTCGAAACTAAAATATTCGTTCCAAGATGAAGACGTCTGAAGTAGGACTTGGCTGACGTCTGCCCAAAAGGTTCAGCAGATCATAGAGAGCGTAAAGATGTCTGACTAGTATTGGTCGGACGTCTGTCCAAATAACAGAGCGTTGGTTAACGTCTGAAGAACAAGAGAGGAGACGTCTCTCGACTCTCTGTGTGCATGTCTTCGAATACATGTCAGATATCTGAAGCTTAAGTTTCAGACATCTTCCTCCTTACTATAGCTGAACCTGAATCTGGAATACTCCGTGTAACACCAAATTGAACCGGGAAACTAACAAAGATCATGAATGCGGGGCAAACTTAACAAATATAACACGACGCTGTTCAATTTATTCATTTAGTTTGTTTTCGGATGTAAACCCAAGGGTTTGAACTTCGCAACTTTCGGAATGTCCTTTCTCTGAAAAAGAAAAAAAAAGTAAGGAAATAGTAAAAAGTATAAAATACAGGAAAATGGCAAAACTTGTTAGTCCGGTCAAACCCCTGGGAAGTTGGAAAGTATGATGAGTTGGAGCTTATGTCGCACTAAAATTAAAAGTATAAATATGTATCTATCAACATTATTGGGATTATGCTTGAAAGAGTAGCTAGTGCTTGAAAAACAAAACTAAAAGCATGTATGTATGGAAATCTTGAATTCTCAAAACATAATTTTCCTTCGTTGTAATTGATTCATCAAAAACTCAGAATCTCAAAATCCAGTTTATTATATATTGCCTATAAAACAAGATAATTAATCACCCTCTTCAGAGGATCAATTGGTGGAGGGGATCATATTAATTTTTGGAAGGATAGATGGTGCGGAAGAGAAACATTACGATACAAGTCCCCAGAATTATTTTTTCTTGCGAGAGATAAGAATGCATGTGTCCGTTCGAAGAAAATGGAATGGGAACAAGCAGGAAAATTCGATTCAAGAGAAGACTACGAATAACGTACCTATGTGTCTTTACGAATTACAACATTACGTGGAAGATTGGAAATCGAACTGGATACAAAAAGATAAATGTGTGTGGAGATGGGATGCTAAAGGAAATTTCACAGTGAGATATTTATATGATATACTTAACAAGGGAGGATCAATCAAGATGGGGACATCACAAATATGGAGAGCTAAGGTTCAATACAAAGTTAAGGCTTTCTGTCGGTTGTCATTTAGAAACTCTATTTTAACGATGGACAATTTAAAGGAAAAAGGATAGCAAGAGACATCTATGTGTGTGTTTTGTAGAAGAGACTCTGAAACAGTGGGTATTTGTTGCTGAGGTGTCCATTTTATGAAGGAGGGGGAGGGGGGGTTATTTCTAGATTTCAACTGCGGTCTCACCCTATTTCGTTTTTAGAACTTTGGGGATCTTGGAGAACTAGAGTAGTAAATCCTTATTTTGGAGAGGGATAGGATTTGATGGTAATTGCTATTCTATGGGGTTTAAGGCGGGAACGTAACGATCGAGTTTTTAACAAATGGCATTTCATTAATTCAGTTATAGCTTCCATTTATGCTACAATTACTAATTGGATGATCTTGGTGTTAGATCGTACTCAGAAGAAGATGAGGATGGTTTTGCTGCAGTTAGACCAAGAAGAGGAGCCGGGTTGACTAAGATATCTGAGTTTCAGAGAGGCAAAAATATAAAAGCCATGGCAAATGAAATTAGAGCGAAAGAATGACGTTTTTTAGCACTTGCTCCTTGTTGTTATTAGTCTTTCTTTTGTAGATCAATGGAATTAAGTTTGAGAGGCTTGAAATTTTGTAATCATTAAATTCTTTTTAATGAAGATTTTTGTTTGGGAGGGAGGGTTATCAAAAAAAATCTTCTATTAACGAGAGTCGGGTTTTTTTCGCTTTCGTTTTAGAAATAAAAACTAAGTAATTAGGACACAACGAATATAGGTAGCATACTGATAGATTTAAATACTGCTTCCGTCGCGCTGTTCTTACCCTCGGTAAGTGCGACCAAGAAAAAGCGTGGATCAATCTCATCGTGTCCTACAACGTTTTGTGTAAAAAACACATTGAATGATCATAGTAATTAAAGATCTTTAATAGCATATATGCATGCACACATGCATGAGACGAGACTGGCTCCATCTCATTCTCATCCTATAATTAAGTTTGTTAGATTAAACCAGCATGCACATTCCTATATATATATATATATATATATATATATATATCCCCTTGTTTGTAAGACATTAACAAAAGAGAGAACCATTCCCTGCTAGTTGCTTTTCTGATCAAACAAGAGCAACATCACGAAACAAGAAGAAGTCATTCAAGAAGCTATATATAGCTATCTATCTAGTTTCAACAACAATGGATGGCTTCTGCACCTACATCCCACATCATTCCACCACAGGCTTCTTCCTCCCGAATAATGCTGATGGCAGAGTGAGGATGTTCAACTTGCGGCCCGACCAGCACCGTCTTCGTCTCCCCGATCTCTCCTACATCCCTCACCCCATCACCATCCTCTCCTCTTTCGGCTTCGTCCTCTGCCGCGGCTCCTCCAGATCCTACCACGTTTTCGACCCCCTCTCCAATCCCCTAGTGGCCCACATCAGCTTCCCCGACGACCGTCACAGTCGCACCACCCCTGCCATTCTCGTCTTTCCCAACCCACCCGTCTACCCTCTTATCTCGCACAATTTCTTCTTTGTCGTTTGCGCCGTTCACGAGGGCGAGGGACGCTACACCTTCGACACCTTCTCTTCCCGCTCATGGCAATGGACCTACGGTCAAGGTCGCATAGATCTTGGTCATCCGGATCGCAGAATCCATTTGAACACGGGGGTTTCTTTCGAGGGATTCCCTCTTTGGCTTGCTGATCATCATTATCACACACCGCTGGTTCTTCTTCATACTCCCTTCGGAGGGGTTACCGCGATCATGAAAGATAGACTCCCGTCAACAAGTATCAATCCTGAGACGAGGCTGCAGCTGGGAAGAATTGGAAACAACCTTGGCCTCGTTGCTCTGTCCCGTGGTACTGTAGAGCTGTACTTTCGGGGTCAGAATGGATCCTGGGATTATAAAGCTCTGACGCTCCTAAGGGAATGATCGTCAACGTTGTCTCAGACTCTGAGGTTCGAGAGTTACAAACTGGAGATACTGTTTTCTTCGAATGGGATATTAGAATTGTGGGAGAGCGACGACTATTCGCTGGAGGAAACAAGGATGGTGACCCTAAACCATGGCGTAACAGACGGTCTTCTTGAAAATATCGTTGACGGCATTCCTTACATTCTCCCTCCCAACATGCCTAGTGCTGGTTTACTCCCTCGTCCGCCTCGAGGACAAGTTCTCTAGAACATGATCGAATTTCGGCTTGTGGGTACTGCTTCAATTGTATTCCTCTTTCAATCCATGCAGCCATCTTGATCATGGCATTTTCCTTAAGTAGTTTCTTTTCTTTCTTGAATACTGTTAACTTCAGCTTATGTTTGTAATGAATCAAGTAAAATGTTTGGAAGATTTAAGCTTATGTTTCAGAGGAAAAAGATTTAAGCTTATGGCTCAAGTATGGATCTCCTTGTATCTGGAAGTACAAGCTAGTATATGAAACAATCAGCTATATATAATGAAGGAGGTTACACCATTTAGCTTGCCCACTATATATTTCCGACATCACCAAATTTTTTCAGTTTTCATTAAAATACTCACTAAAACCTGGAATTTGGGGTAGCTGATATGGAGTGGATGCTATGTCGGTGACTTGGTGCTATTGTTTCATCCTAACGGCTCATCTCCCATCAAAAAACCACACAAACTGTGAGCCCCTCTATTTTATCCATATTCGGCGGTCCGATGCTGTAGAAGTCAATAGCAGCGGCAAAATCAGAGCAACCATCCCAAATCCGAAAACCTGCATCACTGTGTGTTAAAAATAAATATAAGACGACACTATTCAATAAATTCATTTAGTTTGTTTTTTGGATGTAAACAGAAGGGTTTGAACTTCGTAGCTTTCATAATGGTCTTTCTCCTAAAAAGGGAAAAAAGTAAGAAAATAGTGGAAAGTATATGTTACGTATACGAGACAATCACAAAGCAATACACAATCAATGGCGAGAAAAAAATCAAACCATGGGCAAGATAGAAATGCGAGCACTTACGAATTGGCGAAGGCAAAGCTTTATTAATAATCAAATATCGTTAGAGTACAAATCGATGGAGAATACAAATCCCTCTCAAATTTTAGATCTCTCACAATTATTAATGAGTTCTCTCTAATTAACAGAAGGTATCAGATCTAGATCTAAAATAAGTTATCATATATATACTATACAAAAGATTTACAAAAGAAACTAATTTCCTAACTCAGTGAAATTTCGCCCGGTCCAGAAAGGCAAACGTTTGCAGAAGGAGTCGGCAGACATCTGCGTTTGTCGTCATGAGAATCTAGAGAGCAATGCAGATGTCTGAAAAAGGACATCGCAGACGTCTAGTGTCTTCACTAAAATAACAGAGAGCCCCGCAGACGTCTGACCTTCAACGGGGCAGACTTCTGCCATAAGTGCGCCCGCGCATCCCGAGCCTCAACAGACGTCTTGAGCTTTCAGCCTCGGACATATGCATTAAAGATAAACTCAAATCTTCATTATGATGCCGAATCGTTAGAAAATCCAACAGGTAATCTTCAGGATCGAATGTGAAGCATATCTAGCAATCTCCACCTTGTCTTGCATTCCAAACACTCCTCTATCAAAATAATAACAGCTCCATCTTCACTACAAAACCCCTAAAGGTTTCAATGAGTGCGACGAATTCCAATTAAGATCAAGAAATGCTCGAACTTAACAACTAAAAAAGTTTTCGTCAACATGTCGGCCGGATTGTCCGATATGCCAACCTTCTTCACAATAACCTCTTCTTTCTCAACGACTTTCTACATGAACCAGTACCTTACGTTGATTTGTTTCGTCCTCTCATGATGCATCTGATTTTTCGTTAAGTGAATAGAGTTTTGGATATCACAGTAGACTATTATGGTGTTCTTTGGAATACCAAGTTCTGAAAATAGTCCTTTCAACCAGATTGTCTCTTTAACGGCCGTAACAACGGCCATATATTCCGCCTTCGTCGTAGACAACGCTACCGTATGATGCAAAGAAGCACGTCAACTAATGGCACATTCTCCCAATAAAAATACGTAACCGGTGATCGATCTACGTCTGTCAAGATCATCTGCATAATCAGAGTCGCTGAACCCAACTAAATTGTCGTCATTCCTTCCTAACACCAACCCCACATCACGTACCTCATAGATATCGTAATATCCATTTTACCGTCTGCCAATAGCTTTTACCAAGAGATACCATATAGAGACTAACAACACTAACGGCATATGAAATATCGGGTCATGTACGAACCATGGCATACATAACGCTACCCACCGCACTCGCATATGGAACATTCGAAATATATCTAATCCCATCCTCTGTTTGCGGTGATGAACGGGCTGAAAGTTTGAAATGAGCTGCCAACAAAGTATTTACAAATTTAGCGTCTGCCATACCGAAACGCTCCAAAAATTTCTCAACATATCGTTGTTGAGACAAGTATAGCTTTTCTCCTTTGCGATCACGCCTGATCTCCATACCAAGTATTTTCTTGGCCGCTCCCAAATCCTTGATCTCAAACTTACCTTTCAACTGTTTCTTCAAATTCATAATATCAACCATACATCTTGCTGCTATCAACATATCATCAACATAGATTAATAAATATATGAGATAACCATCGGGAAGCTTTTTCGAATATACACAACTGTTGTCCATATTTCTCGTAAACCCTATTTCTTTCATGAAAGAGTCAAACTTCTTATACCAACAACTTGGTAACTGCTTCAAACTATATATACACTTCTCTAATAAGCAAACACGGTCTTTTTTCTTTCGACTTCGAAACCTTCAAGCTGTTGCATGTGCATTTTCTCTACCAAATCACCGTGCAAGAATGTGATTTTCACATCGAGCTGCTCAAGCTCCAAATATTGCTTAGCTACCAAACCGAGCAAGACACGGATAGAGGTGTGTTTAATAACCGGGGAAAATACCTTAATGAAGTCAACTCCCTGCGAATACCCTTTAGCTACCAATCGTGCCTTTTTACCTTGTATCTAACGCCCCTTGGTCACCTTCTTTTTTCTTGAAAACCCATTTGCAGCCAACTATCTTCTTTTCTCCTTTGGGCTTCACGAGTTTCCAAGTTTGGTTCTTTTGAAGAGACTCAATATTTTCAATCATAGCGACTAGCCAAGAGCTGCTTTATCAGATGAGATGGCTTCTTTATAACTTGTCGGCTAGCTACTATTAATTGTCTCTGCAACAGACAACGCATACGCCACTAGGTCATCATAGCCATATCTCTGTGGCGGTCTAATGTCCTTTCTTTGTCGGTCGCGAGCGAGCAAATACTTCTCATCACAGGATGCTCAACATGAGCTACTTCAGACGATGGTGAAGGAGAGATCTCATGTGAAACCGAGCTATCACCGACCTCAATATCAACTCTCGGCTCATCCTTTTTTGAATCGTCTTCAACTGAAGATTCCTTGTTGTTCGGCTTCAACATAGCAGATTAATCAAAAGTCATATCTATGCTAATCATAAATTTAGGCGACTTTGGATCCAAATACCACAATCTATAACCCTTAACACCTGTAGCATAACCGAGAAATATACATTTCTTCGCTCGAGAATACAATTTGCTTTCACGGCAATGTGCATAAGAGGGGCAACCAAACGCCTTAAGTTTTGAATAATTAGCGTGTTTTCCCGACTATACCTGCTCCAGTGTCTTACAACCTAGCGATATATGAGGTAACCGATTCACAATATAGCATGTTGTATTTACCTCTTCTGTCCAAAACTCTTTTCCGAGCCCTGTATTGGACAACATGCACCGCTCTTTCTCCAAAAGAGTCCGGTTCATTCGCTCCACAACTCCATTCTGATGTGGTGTATAGAAAATGGTATGATGACAAACTATTCCTTCGTTTTTGCAAAAATTGTTGAAATCTCAATTGCAAAACTTTAACCCGTTGTCCATTCTCGGTCTCTTGATCTGCATTCATGTCTGCTCCTCAAGTAATATGTTCCATTGCTTGAATATAGCAAACACATCACTCTTGTGTTTCAAGAAGTAGACCCAAATCTTTCTCAAAAAATCATCAATGAAGATAAGTAGATACTTGGTACCGCTTCATTTAGAAGCAACTAGAAAGGGTCTCCATAAATCCGAATGGATATAATCAAGAGTACCTTTTGTGTTATGCACCACCGAACTAAAGCTAACACGTTTCTTCTTCCCAAAAACGCAGTGTTCATAAAACTCCAGTTTCGTCGTACTCTTGCCACTAAGTAAACCCTACTTCGACAACTCATTCATACCTCCCTCACTCATATACCCGAGCCTCATGTGTCACAATCTGGTAGTTTTCAAACCATCATAGATTTGGATGATGAAATCGCCGCCAATCCAGAAGTCGTCGAACCCTATAATGAATACAAGGACCCTTTCTTTAAGCCCTCCATCACAACAAGAGTGCCTTTGGTTACCTTTAAAACCCCACCTTCAGCGGAAAATTTATAACCCTTGTTTACGAGTGCACCTAAAGAGACGAGATTCTTCTTCAAGTCAGGTACGTGCCTGACTTTCGCCAATGTTCTCACAACACTATCGAACATCTTAATTTAGATTGTCCATTTTCCAATAGCTCGGCACGAGCTATTGTTGCCCATAAAAACCACTCCACAATCAATGGACTCGTACGTAGTGAAAAACTCCCTATTAGGACACATATGGAAAGAACAACCCGAATCCATGATCCACTCATCCTTGGATCGCTGTGTGTTGCCAAGGACTACAAGAAGATCACCTTCTCTTTCTGCTATACTCACTTCAGCCGAAGACACCTTCTTTAATTTGTCTTCCTACTTTAACCCGTTCTGCAATTTAAAGTAATCGTCCTTGAAGTGCCCCTTCTTCTTACAATAATTGCATGTAACGTTTTTAGCCTTGAATTTTGACCGCAATTTCTTCCTTTTTACTTTCGGATCTCTCTTCTTCGCTCGCCCTCGAATAAATAAACCAGATGATTCCGTAGAAGTCAACTCCTTGTCGATTTTCTCTTTGTTCATCAAATTTTCCTTAGCATCCTTGATTGAGATCGTGTCTCTTCCATAAACCATGGTATCATAGAAGTGCTTATATGAGAGTAGCAACGAACACAATAAGAAAAAAACCCGATCTTCATCATCAATCTTAATGTCGATCTTACCCAGATCTATAATGATCGCATTAAACTCACCAATGTGAGATTTTATTGGAGAGTCTTCTGACATACGAAGTGTATAAAACCGCTGCTTCAACAGGAGTCTATTCGTGATAGATTTCCTTAAATATAACTTCTTCAATTTATTCCACTAATCAGCCGTCATCTTCTCCACCTAAACCTCTTGTAGAACTTCGTTTGTTTGACAAAATGGATAGCCGTGAGGACCTTTTCATCCATTTCCTCCCATACTTCCTCCGTCATAATGGAGGGCCTTTTTATCCTTCCCATGAATCTCCTTCTTCAATTTTTTTGAGTCAAAACGGTAACCATATGGACTTACCGTAAACAGAAACTCATATTTCCATCGAATTTCTTGATATCGAACTTCATGATTGTCGGAGACATGATGTGGGGTCAAATCAAAATAGGGAAGAGGACGTAATTGTCGTTACCCACCATTAATCTAGATTGAAAAATTAAAAACCTAATGGTTCATCCAAAAATCCTACAACAACGCAACAATAGCTCTGATATCGGTTTGTTGCGTATACGAAACAATCAAAAAGCAAACACCCAATCGATAGAGAGAAGAAAATCAAACCAAAGACAAGGTAAAATACGAGCACTTACGAATTGGCGAAGGCGAAACTTTGTTAATAATTAAATATCGGAGGAGTACAAATCGATGGAGAATTCAAATCTCTCTCAAACTCTAGATCTCTCACAATTATCAATGGATTCTCTCTAATTAACAAAAAGTATCAGATCTAGGTCTAAAATAAGCTATCGTATATATAACATACAAAAGATTTACTAAAGAAACTAATTTCTTAAATAAGTGAATTTTCGCTCGTCCCGGAAAGGCAGACGTCAGCAGAAGGAGTCGGCATACGTCTGCATTTGTCGTCACGAGAATCCAGATAGCAATCCAGATGTCTGAACAAGGATATCACAGACGTCTGGTATCTTCACCAAAATAATAGAGAGCTCCGCAGACGTCTGACCCTCATCGAGGTAGACGTCTGCTATAAGTGCGTATCCAGAACTTCAGCAGACGTCTGGAGCTCTCAGCCCCAGACGTCTGCCTTAGAAATAAACTCAAATCTTCGTGATGATGCCGAATTATTAGGAAATGCAACTAGTAATCTTCAGGATCGAATGCGAGGCATATCTAACAGTATAAATTACAAGAATACAGTCACACACCCCTTAAATAGTGAAAAGTATAAAATAAAGGAGGTTGTCAACTAATTCAATGATGATACATACATACACACCACCAGCACTAAAACGGTGATCAACTGCTCTAAGAATACAACCACTCTAATGGTATATTCACACAACCAAAGAATCGATAGGTATAACTATAAAATAAATATATCTAAAACCAGAAATAGTCACTTTCTAAATTCTATGAAAATACCAACATACCACGTACTTTTCCTTTATTTATTCCACGGTAATTTTACATCAATCGTAGCTATCCGTCGAGATCTATTCATGAACACGGGCAAAAGTTGTCACCAAGAAAGTAAAGGCAGTGAATATACCTGCTACAGGCATATATGTACACTTGAGATGAGGGAAGCTCCATCTCTCTCTCTCTCTGTATGTATGTATGTATGTATGTATGTATGTATGTATCTTATATACATAATGTAAAGGTGTAGAAAGGCGGCATAATTTTCAAAATACCAATTTTACCCTCACAAATTTTGATATTTCCACTTTCTACTGCCGCCTGTCCCATCTCCTTTTCAAAATGCCAATTTTGCCCTCACAAATTTTGGTATTTCCACTTGCTATTGCTACATGTCCCATCTTCTATTGGCGCCCGTGCCCACCTCCTGCTTTATTTAAGATAGAGCACCCCATCCTCGTTCTTTACTAAAAAGAGAAAAGCTAAAAATAAAAAAAAGTTGACAGAGAGTAGAGAGAAAGGCCTTTAAAACTCTACTGATCTTCTTTTCTTATTTTGCATTTCTCTCAATAGCGCAAAATCTTGATACAGAACGGCCGTTACCATTCTCAATGGTCAAAGAGTACAACCGTCACTACTTCTCTTTCTCCATGCAAAACTGACACCCACGTCGTCGGATACCGACGGTGTCAATCCTTCCATGTGCATCCACGGTAAATTGAAAACTCCGCCCAAGTGATCATCCCTTTTCCGATGGCCTTCATGATGGTGCAAAATTTATTTTGGAAGAAGTATCCTCCTACAAGTATCGATAAGATGGTGACAATCAAGCGACCGTGTAAGCGAAAGAGATAAGGGTTGATGGACGAGAATGGCAATACTTGTGCTATGTGTTTTGAAGAAATTGAGATGGGTAGCAACGTTGATTTAGTCGAACGAGTGCAGTTGTGTTGTGATCATACATTCCATATGAAGTATATTCTTTCTTGGTTGTTCAAGAAAAACTCATGCCCACTATGTCGATGTGAGAAACCATGTCAAATAACTTAAGATGTCACTGTTAGTTTTTCTTTGTTGATCGATCGTCTGTTGTTTCTGTTATTTTGACATGTAAAATTCGAAGAAGAATGAAAAATGTTAACAAGTTCTAATTGTGTTTTCTAATATTTTCAATTGGTTTAATATGGTTAATACGATGATCAAATAATACATTTTATGGATATATAGTATAAATCACTTAATTTTCTAACTCAGTCATGTTTTTGCAATTAAATTTAACAAATGACGGAAAAGGAGAAAAAAATTGAGAAGGTGCCAACATGCAAGTTTAGAAAAAACTCAAACGGAAAAAAACGATGAGATTGCCAATTTGGTTTTAATGGGTACTTCTTTGGTTGGAACAACAGGTTTATGATCACAATTCGTAACAAGTATAAGTAAGAATTATTAAACCGAAAAAGACAGTAGTCATGAAAAAGGAGAAATACGTTACCATTTCTAAAAAGACTGTAGAAAAATAGGGACGTTATCGGATAGAAATAGGACAGAAATGACAAGTCGGACGGCATAGATCAAAAGAAAAACTGCTAAAATTAGAAAACTGCTAAAAATAAAAGTTGTTAAAACGAGAAACTAATTATTTGATTGCGTCCCAAATTGATTCCTGATACTTCCTGTCAAATCTTAACTGATTCGGGTGCTAATTTCACTCCTAATTCGAAAGTCAAAGTTCGGAGCAAATCATTGACCGCGATTTCAGGGCCTTAAATGATAGATTTTCACGATTCCGAGAGACATCACTATAATTCCTTTAGCAATCCATTAGTCCAGACGATTTTGCGAGATCTTCGATTTGGCTGGTGAAACGCGCGAATCGGACAAGATTTAATAGTTTGGGATTCTCGGGTTGAACTAGACCCGACGTGTTTTGGATCGATTGAGCAACTCCAAGTAGGCTAGGGCTACGTAAATAAGGCATAATACCAGCGTATAGACCGAGAGAGTACAAAGGCCTACGTGCAAGTGCATGCAGTCGCAAAATAGTGACGTTAATATTAGCCATAATTTGACAGAAAAAGACATTATTCATGACGGCCAGAAAAAGGACATTAGGCATGATTTGACAGAAAAAGACATTGGTCATGATGGACTGTAGAAAAATAGTGATGTTAGTATTGGCTATCGTTTGACAGAAAAAGGACATTAGTCACGAAGGACTGTAGAAAAATAATGACGTTAGCATTGGTCATGATTTGACCAAAAAAGATATTAGTCATGTCCAACTCCTATTGCCACATGTCCCATCTCTTATTGGCACCTATGCCCACCTCTACTCTATTTAAACCAAGGCACTTCATTTTCAATCCCTACAAAAGAGAAAGGGTAAAAAAAGATAAGCCAGAAATATTTTGCATCTCTTAATGGTACAAAATCTTGATGCAGGGCAGCCATTGCCTCTCTTAATGGCCAAAGAGTATAATAAACCGCCGTTGTTTCTCCTCCTCCATGCAAAACTGACGCCCACGTCGTCGGATGCCGACGGTGTTGAACATTCCGTTTGTACCCACGGGTACATTGAAGACTCCGCCCAAGTGACCATTCCCTCTCCCGTTGGCCCTCGTGATGGTATGGTGTATTTTGGACGAAATGTCATCTTTTAAGCATTGCAAATATGTAGCCTCTAAATTAATTTCGCCCGAGAACTATTGTAGCTTCGCCGGTTGGGTGGTGCGTCATAAATGCCCCATCCAAGATCAGCATCGCATGTATCTTGAAACGGAGATCAGCAAATTCGTCCATAAAACTGTAGAGATAGCAAATCCTAAATTTCATATAAAGTATATGTTTATACTAGCGTTGATAGGACTGTGACAATTAAGAGATCGCGTAAGTGAAAGAGAAAAGAGTTGAAGGACGTGATTGACGATATTGTTTGTGCGGTGTGCTTCAAAGAAATTAAGAAGAGCGGCAGTGGTGATTTGTTCGAAGGAGTGCAGTTGTGCTGTGACCATGCATTCCATATGAATTGCATAATTCCTTGGCTGTTCAACAATAACTCATGTACGCTATGTCGATATGAGAACCCATGTGAAATAGATTAGGATGTTAATTTTAGTTTTTCTTTGTTGATCAACCTTCTGTTATTTCTGTTATTTTGGCATGTAAATTTCGAAGAAGGGATGGACAATGTTCACAAGTTCCGATTGTGTTTTCAAATATTTTCAATGGTTTAATATATGTAATATGATGATCATATGATGTATTTGGATATATAGTATAAATCACTTAATTTTCTAACTCGGTCGTATTTTTGCAATCAATTTTGACAAAGGACAGAAAAAGATAAAAAAATTGAGAAGGTGACAGCGTCCAGGTATAGAAAAACTCAAATAAAAAGGAATAATGATATTACCAATTGGCTTTAACGGATACTTCTTTGGTTGGAAAACATGCATGTTATAATCATAATTCGTAACAATCATAATTAAGTATTATTAAACAAAAAAAACACATTAGTCATGATGCTCTTTTTTAATTGGTAAGTGATGCAGCTCTGCTTTGGGATGCGGCGCTTCTAAACAGATTTAAGAGAAATTGAAAGAATAGAAAGATAACAATGGCAATTTCACCAAACTAGGGTTTTATTTAATTAAAATTTGCCTCTTACAATTGCAAAATCTAAATAACAACTAATTTTCTAATAAAAGAAGAACTGCTAAAAATAGAAAACTGCTAAAATAAGGCATAAAACCAAGTTCGGAATTTTCGGGTTAAACTAGACGCGACGTGCATCAATGAGGCATAATACCAGCACATAAATTGATAAAGGACAAAGGCCCGCGTGCAAGTGCATGCAGTTGAGTATGTATATGAGGAAAAACGTTATCAGGTACAAACAGGACAGAAAAAGAACATTGGTCACGATGGAAGAAAAATAGTGTTAACGATAGGAAAATAGTGACATAAACATTAGTTTTGATTTGACAGAAAAAAAAATTAGTCATGATAGACTGTAGAAAATAATGACGTTAACATTGATAATGATTTGATAGAAAAAGTTAACGACAGAAAAAGAACATTAGTCATGATGGACTGTAGAAAAATAGTGACATGAACATTGGTAGTGATTTGACAGAAATAAGACAGTAGTTATGACGGACTGTAGAACAACAATGACATTAACGTTATTCATAATTTGACAGAAAAGAGACAGTAGTCATGACGGACTGCAGAACAACAGTGGCGTTAACCTTGGTCGTGATTTGACAGAAAAAGAACATCAGTCATGTCGGACTGCAGATCAACAGTGACGTTAACTTTGACCGTGATTTGACAGAAAAAGGACATCAATCATGACGGAGTGCAGAACAACAGTGACGTTAATATTGACCGTGATTTGACAGAAAAAGTACATCAGTCATGATGGACTGTAGAAAAATAATGCTGATGACAGAAAAAGGACAATAGTCATGATAGACTGTAGAAAAATAGTAACATGAACATTGCTAATGATTTGACAGAAAAAGGACATCAGTCACGATCGACTATAGAAAAATAGTATTGACAATAGAAAAAGAACAATAGTCATGACGAACTGTAGAAAAATAGTAACCTGAATATTGGTAATGATTTGACTGAAAAAAGACATTAGTCATAACGGACTGTAAATAACAGTGACGTTAACGTTATTCATAATTTGACAAAAAATGGATAGTAGTCATGAGGGACTGCAGAACAACAGTGACGTTAACGTTATTCGTGATTTGACAGAAAAAGGTCATCAGTCATGACGGACTGCAGATCAACAGTGATATTAATCTTGGCCGTGATTTGACAGAAAAAGGATATCAGTCATGACGGACTGCAGATCAACAGTGACGTTAATATTGGCCGTGATTTTACAGAAAAAGGACATCAGTCATGACGGACTGTAGAACAACAATAACGTTAACGTTATTCATGATTTGACAAAAAAGGGACATTAATCATGACGGTGTAACACCCTAGTTCATTTATACCAATTCCAGTTCGCGTATTTCTTTATTTATGGTATTTTACTGATTTACTGTATTTTGGGTGCAAATAACATATCTGACATCTATATTAGTATTCGACCCGGCCCGTTTGCTTGAGACCTGCTTGAATCATGTTTATGATTTATCCTGACTTGTTGCATAGACTGATGCACATTAATGAATACTGCATAATGGCATTTTATCTGACATTTGCATTTTTACAATATAACATTTTAAGTCATGTAAAATATTTTAAAAATATATTGCATGGCCTGCATGATACCCCTAACCCCGTGGTAGCATTCGCGCATCCTGTTCTCGTCCCGTTCAGTAAAACGGACTTGTTTGGATGGCTACACGTACGTACGTGCATCCATTCTTAGAGGTATGCATTTTTGTTACCCGAGCATTCATTTTGAATTTTGGTCGTCGCATATATTTTTCATATTTTAAAACTGAAATTTTAGACCCGACCCGGGCGTGTTTTGGAATATTTTGTACCCCTCCAAAATTCGAATTTATTTAATATTTCAAATTTCGTTTAACAGTTCAAAATTTAAACTAACCAACTAAAATATTTTTATAAATTATTATCTTAATAATTTAACTAACCCTCTCTCTCTCATTCTGTCACCGGGCCCCACACCAGCTCACTCTCTCCTTCTCTCTCTTCTCTCTTCCTCTCTCTCACCCTCGCAGTATTCTCTCTCGCTCTCTCCCCCACTAAAAACAAATTTCTATCTCCTCACTGTTCTCTCTCTCCTCTCGCTTACCCTCTCTCTCCTCTCGCGCATCTTTCTCTCTCCTCTCGCGGTAGCTTTGGATCGTGTCACCTCCCTCAGCGTATCATCACCTCCCTTCTTTCCCTAACTAATTCCTATATTCTCTCGCCTTCCTCCTTCCTATAAAACCCCGAGCACTTCCTTGTAACCCATCATCACCAACTCATCTTCTCAAAGCCTAACCCTCAAAACTCCCCTCAACATCACCAAGCTCCTCCTCCTCGCCAACTCCTTCCTCTTCTTCCTTCTCCCGAGCACCCACTGTGCACCCTGCACACCACTGCAACTCCTCAACCCATCGAGCACCTCGTTGCCGATCACCTCCACTCTTTGCCATCTCTATCTCTTCCACATCTCCTCTGCATTGTTCTCCTACAGCAACCCTGCACACCCCAACAGACAACACCGAGCCTAACCCAAGCCGAAACCCTAAAAAACAGAACCCTGGATCGTCGGAGCTCCATTCACCGCCGTTGACACCTTCACAACTCCTCTCTGCAACCACAATTCAGTAAGCTTCTTCCCTCTCTTCTTCTTCTTCCTCTTTCCTTCTTTTTATTTCTCTTTTCTTTAAACTCTTGAATTCTATGTTTCCGTAGTTCGCCGGAACCGGGATCGACGCTGACGATCCAGACGACCTAGCGAACGTGCCTTGCCTGCGTAATCACCCTCTTGCGTTGTTTAGACCCGTTCCGTGTGCCGTGCGTGCGTCGCGACATTTTGCCGACGTCGGACGTATCGTACATATCCATTTCTTGATCCGTCTAGACAAGTTTATCTTGCTACATGCTACATTACTTTATAAACATCTATTTTAACAAATATAATACCTGTATTTCAAATCATGCATCCCAAGTTCTCGTTTTATAGTTTTCCGACATCTGTATATATCCGTAAATATTATTTTACATCTAGCGCATGCAAACCTATCTTGTTACATACCATATACTGCATCCAATTGAATATAACAGTTCATATTGTTTAATTGTACATCATGCATTTACCAGTTTATCATTTTACTGTTATATCACATCCGTGTGCATCCATATTAATAATTACATATCTAGTCACATGCTAAATCATCTTGCTACATGATAGGTATAATTTACGCATCCATATGTATAAAATGTTGCCTGTTTATCATATTATACATCCATATGCAAGTTTTACAGTTTTCGGGTACCCGTTTGCATCCATATCATATAGTATACATATAGCTGCATCTATAGATCACATTAATGCATAATACTGTTATATTAACACCCCATGTTAATAAAGTGCATCCTAATTAGTATTGGAACTATAAATATAACCCTAATTGATAATCGTGCATCCATATCATTGATTTTAGATCTAATTGCATACCATGTCACATTATTTCATTTTATTGTTATATTAGTACTTCATACTTGATTTTGTGCACCCATACTTACTACAGTTTGATTATGAACACCCACTTGATACATGTGCACTACTTGACATAACCTCATACACCACTTGACATGATTTGACACATGTGCACTACTTGACATGACCTGATGTACCACAGCTTGACTTGATACCTGATCTTGTTACTAATGCCGACAATCTTAACCTGTTGTTCTTATGGACATATCCTGTTGTCTATACAGACAAACCTATACCTGCTTGATCATGTGTTGGCATTAGCTCCAGATTTATCAATATCTGACTTGAACACATAACCCTTGGGGGTATGGGGAAATCAAGAATATAGCTGAACGCAACTCAAAGGGCTATTACACCATGTTACCGTGGTCCCGTAGGGTATGAACGGGACATAGACTCACAGTCTATTATATCTTGTTACCGTGGTCCCGTGGGGAATGAACGGGGCATAGACCGATGAGTTACGCTGAGAATTACATTAATTGATTTCAAGAACTTTAGAATAGATAACACTATAGCACAGTTTAGACTACTACTCACTGCACTTCACCTGTATATATCCTGTTCACTGATCTATATTCATGTTAATGCTTATTTCATGATAACTTGTTACGTTTATACTTCATGCCTGCATATTTCATTATATCATGCTTGCTTAGAATTAATGATATTATGACGTACTGACGTCTGGGTTTTGCATGGTCCAGATCCCTTATCTTTATCGCAGGCTGCTCAGGAATATTTTGATCAACAGGCCGAGCAGTGAGGACCTGTCATTAGTTTAGTTTATTTTCCTTTCAGCATTTTATTCCTGATGTAAGCCCATATTATAGGACGTACATTCCAGATTATTATTGTATTTGAATCTTTTGCTTCCGCACTATTTATTTCATGACTCGTTATTTCTGGCTTTTGGGACATGTGCTAGATAGTTTATTTGTTTATACTGTTCTTGATATCTCTAAAGCCGTAATGTGACTGTGGAGGGATATTTCCTATCCCCAGGTAGCATGGTTGGCTCTGTCACGTGCCGATCTTAGCGCATTCTGGGAAGCGGGGCGTGACAGGGTTTGTTTGGTATCAGAGCCATAGGATTTAGGATTAGTCGGGTTTGATTCTTTGTTGTTGGGTATTGAACCCAATACACGAATCAGAATACTCGTAACTAGGAGCATGTCCTGCCTTATTACCACTTGCCATCCTTGAATCCATAACTATCTTGCTTCTTGTATCCTGTTTATTGAATCTTGTTCTTCTTGCTAATCTTCTTCGGTGTTTTGGCTTCAGAATCATGGCGGAAAGAACTATGAAGATGTACCAGAGCCGTGTGGATGACACCGCTTTACTTGGAGTGATACGTGGCATGCTGGAGGAACAGAAACGACAGACCAGGCTGAGCCAGCAGCAGGCCGAAGCGTTCCAGGAAGGTTTATGGACCATTCAGCAGTCCTTGAACAATGTTACGACTAGACTAGTTGAACGTGTGGCTACCGTGGCGGATTTCAGGAGACTGGGTCCTTCCGTCTTCACTGGTTTGGAAGAACCGTTGCCAGCAGAGTAGTGGCTAGTTGATACGGAGAATTTTCTTGTCACGGCGCAGATTCCAGAGGATAAAATAGTGGATGTCGTGTGCATCCAACTGGTGGACTATGCCCGTGAATAGTGGCTCGTAGAAGAGACCCGTTTGCCCAAGCCGATCAGTTGGTCAACGTTCTTGCAGAGCTTCTTGGAGAAGTTCATCCCGCAGACAACACGGGAGGAAATGGAAGAAAAATTTATCAGCTTAAAGCAGAACGACGCACCCGTAGATGTGCATGCAGCAGAGTGGACCCGGCTGAGTAGATTTGCTGGACCTTTGGTTGCCAATGATGCTGATAGGGAAAGAAGGTTCATGCATAATTTGGACGTGGACATCCAGAGTCAAATTATATTTCTGGGTTTGGCCACTTTTTCACAAGTACTTACAGCGGCCCGAGGGTAGCAGAGCCTATCTATGAAGACTGGGAGTACGCAGCAGCAGGCAGTGGCAGTACGGAAGCCGACGTTTGCACCAAACCGAGCGTATATACGCAGAGGTATTCCGGTGAATAGACGTGGTGTTGTACCTGATTGAATTATTCTTTGTGTGTCGTGTTTAGAAAAATGTGTACAGATCACAATCAAAGAAATTTATACCGCAATCAATTAACGGTGTCAATGTAGCGCGTTTAATGAATACGGATCGTCCACTGAGAAAGTGTGATTCGATCGTAATTTATTTAGATGAATTGAAAATTAAAGAGAAAAGAAAAGAAAAGACAATTCGATTCTAGATTTATAAAAGTGAATTTCAAGAATTATCAAAATCTAGATCTAATATTAATAATACTAAAAATCAAGAATCAAGAATTGATGATATCCAAATCAAATTAGTAATCAAGATTTGTAATGAGGCTCGTAGGAATCGATCGAATCTATAGAAGTGATGAAAACTTATGATTACGTTTTCTTGTCCATTAATGATTTGATGCTAGATCGATGACGATCAATGAGGTTTAAGGATCTATTGAAGGAACCATAGTTTCTTCATCACATCCTTTGTCCTTTCGTTGATTATCATTCAAGTGCTAGCCTCTAGTAAATTGAATTACCGATCGTTGATCTCTAATTAAGAGCGAAAACATTCAAGAAACCATCTCGCTCGAAACTAGATTGTCGATGATTCAATTTACAATAGTTTACAAAACTTATAGGAATTAAGAATCGTTTCAAGATTGTAATCATCATCATCTATCTATTCTCTCGACTCCTCCACGAGCAGAGTTTTTACTCAAGCATCATAACAAAGAAATCAATCGAGAATTGAGAACTAATCATAATGCTCAAATATAAAGATAAGCAAGATAAAGAAATTTCACTTTTTATTATTCAACAATTTTATTACAATTCGCTCAAGAACTACAAGATTCGAGGAAAGAACTCGATCGTCGAATTGGCTTCGCAACATCTCCGTGAGTCGCGGATTGTCTTGGATCACTTGCTCGGTTGAAGATCGGTGTTGTTTCTAAAAAGTTGAAGGTTTCTTGCTTGATTTGTACTCGGAGATCTTGAATTTTGCTTATGGTGATTGGATTAGGGTTTGGGTGCACAAGTTGTGTCACTCAACTTGTGGGTGAATTGATGTTGAATGATCAACAACCAACAACCTTAGAGAAGAAGCCTTGGGTCCCCTTTTATAGCTTTCTTTAGCTTCCCCTAGAAGCTTGATTAGGATTAGCTTCCTTTAGAAGCTAGGTGTAGTTTAGCTTCTCTTGTAAGCTTGGTAGTTGAGTAGAAGCTTCTAGAGTTAGTTAGCTAGCTAGCTTCCTTGATAAACTTGGTTGTTAGGAAGAACCTTCTAGGTTTAGCTAGCTTATTTGAGAGGCTTAAAGGTGTTTAGCTTGTACAAGAAGCTTGGCTGTTCGGACAGAAGTTTCTGGAGATCTCTGGAATTTGAAGTGGCTTGAATGAGTTTGAATCTCAGAAAGAGAAACCTGAAGTGATGAACTGCTGACGTCATGCTGACGTGGCCGCGGATCCACCGCAAGTAGGCCCCTTCGGCCGCGGATCCGCGGCCCTTTGATGGCTTTGGTGCATGAATTCTGCTGTGCTGCTTTGTGTTGGCCTCATGGTATGTTTCTGATGTCTGGAATATTTTTATAATGTCTTGTTCACTGCCAGATTACAAGTCTTGGACTTGGCGTATTTTTATCAACACTTTCAGCAGTTTCGGCTCTTTTCCTGGAATTTCTTGCACACATTCTCGAGACAAGTGTTGCGCTATACAAAGATTATGCGTGCAATGATAAACACTCAATTTCCCTCAAAATTCCAGTTATAAAGTATAACACAAGCTATTTGGTATTTTACAGTCAATTTACTAATATGTGCTATATTTATACCGAACACCTTTAGATGAGTGCAAATGGTAGGGAAATTGATTTGTTAAAAATGCAATACTTTCGACTAATCAAATTACCCCAAACTTATTTTTGGTTGTCTCGAGAAAACTGTTTTATTAAAAAGAGAAGGAGAAAATAAAGAAAAAGAAAAACTAACTAGCACACTTTCGTAGGCAACACGATTGCACTGAGTATGTACAACAAGCCTTTAAACCTCTAGATGTCCCTAGTAGGAGGAGTGTTATCTCCTGAGGGTTTTCAGCGGATTGCATCCACAAAATCCAAAAATAAAAGGAAGACCGTGAAAGTTATATATAAAGATAAGAATTATGAAAGAAAGACTTTGAAAATTAGAGTTTCCAACTATACTAGCTTTTCGGTTGTTATGAGCCCTATCTTAATAGTCATGAAAAGATATTAGAAATCATATCATCCCTCAATAAAACATCGTCTTTAATCTTTATTCCTACCTTTCTTCCAAACATCGATCATAAACCCCTACGTGTGTGTAAAAGACATCCCTACACCCGAAGAATTCAATTCAAGCTATCATACTCTTGTCCATCTGCCTCAGTACTTTTTAATTTGATGAATATTTAGATGAGATTGCTCACACATTTTTCATGCGACCGTTAATACTTCTTGAGGTACTAACCGACCGATTACTCATGTGCTTGCTTATTAGGTGTATTTTCCTCGTCTTGCACCACCTAAGTCTTAGCAGTGACTCCCAGACCAGTTGGTCTAAGGCACTAGATGATGAAGCACCCTCGCTATTTTTTTTATTGCTGCCTTGGCGATAAAAAAACCAGTGTTCATTTTTTTCTTCACCATTTTATATTTTATTCATTTATTTTTTTTATATTTCCTTCATACTTTGACTTTTAGACAAGAGCATTTCAAGGTATTCTCTACTATCCCGAATTTGAAGACGTGTGTAAGTGCGAATAGTAGGGTATCAACATTCAAATGTTTGGCTTCCAGAATAGGAACTATTTTTCAGACTTACTTTTATCCTCAGATTAGTGACTTCCTTCATCTTACTAACCCTTGGGACAACGGCTCATAACTATTTTTACTAGTTCGTTTAAGAAAACTTCTAATTTTCTAGGTTTTCTTAAATTTTGCCAATATTTTGGATGTAATTTTTCACTATATAATTTTTTATTATCTTAAATATTAAATATTTTTATCTTTTGAAAATTTTTAAATTTTTATAGGTTTTTTCAAAATGTTTTCTGCTTATGCAAAGTATGATGCAAATGATGCGTAAATAAGCACAAACCTCCCCCAAACTTGTTTTCAACAGTGTCCTCACTGTTGCCATTCGCTAATTCTACAAAACCTGTAAGTCTGGGAGAAAATTTATTAATGGGGGCAATAAATATGATCGTGAAAATCCTCCCCCAAACTTATTCTTTTGGCTCACCATTTTGTGTGAAAATTTTCTTTTCAAGAGCCAGATTATACCCCCCAAACTTGAGTTAAACAATATTAATCTTTTGAAAATCACAAGAGGGGGTCAAGATTATTGGTCGATGCCAAGCTTTGCAAAGACTGAAGGTCAACACCAACCATTCGAAGATTTTATCAATGTAGTGCACCGGTTGGTGGAAGAACAAGTTGAAAAGAGCCAAGAAGAAGTAGGGAAAAGATAAGTGGTGTGAAAGAATGTGTTTGCATCTCATTTTGGAGAGATGACACAGTGATCGTGATGGATTACTCGCATTCTCTTTATAGTTCAGAAGAAGGGGTGGAGATTCAATTTCTTTGTTTGGGAGATAATTCTTCTCAACACCCGTGTCATTCAAAAATGCGAGTTCTTCAGCGAAAATTTTCTCAAAAGTCTCATCAATACCCCGAAAAATAATGTCATCACAAAGCGCGGGGTGATCTTCAGACTCCAAAAACGGTTCATAATCAGTGTTAGTTGTTGACCCGGACAACTCGGTGGAAGAGTCCGTATGTGTATGATACATAATTGTGTCAAACAACAACATATGAAAAGAGTCTAGATCGGTATCATGAGTATCGTCAAATTCGCTGCTGTCGACATCCATTAATTCGACAGAACAGACCTGAGCAGTGGATTCAGAGGGTACACTTCCTAACTTGTAAATGTTCAGCTCAATTGACCTATTCCCGAAAGATAGGGTCATAGAGCCATTACGACAGTTGATGATAATATTGGAAGTGGCCAAAAAGGGGCGACCAAGAATCACCGGAATTTGGTTCCGTGGGTTTGCTACAGGCTGTGTATCAAGTACAAAATTGTCCACAGGGAATACAAATTCCCCGATTTTAATTAACACATCCTCTAATTCACCCCTAGGTTTATTGATTGATCGGTCAGCTATCTGGAGAGTGCAGTGGGCTGGTTTCAACTCTCCGATCTCTAACTGCTCGTAAACCGAGAAAGGAAGCAGGTTAACACTTGCGCCAAGGTCAAGTGGAGCACGGTTAATATGTTTATCCCCAATAGAAATAGAAATAGTAGGATAGCCAGGATCCTTACGTTTCCTCGGTAATTGTTGGGGAAAAGCCGTGTCTACAGTCTTTGACATGAATACCTTCTTGGGCACTTGAGTCTTCCTCTTTCTAGTGCACAAGTCTTTGAGAATTTTCGTATAAGTGGGGACTTGTTGAATTGCATCTAGAAGAAGGATTTTGATGTTAACCTGTTTCAAGATTTCAGTGATCTTCTCCATTTATGGACTAGGTCTGTTTCCTCTTAACCGATTTGGATAAGGAGCTTGAGCAATAAGGTCGAGGTCCAATATTGGAGAAGATTGTGTGGGTGGAAACGATCTAAGAATAGGAGCGGGGATTGTCTTTGGTGGACTAGAAGAAGTTTGCTGAGGTGTCGAGCCTTGGGGAAAACGGAGAATAGGCTCGAAAGAAAATGGTGGGGTAGACGAACTGGGGTCAGAATTAGAAGCAGAAGTGGAAGGAAAAGTCTTAGCCGGGGTATCATCGATTTATTCTTCATTTTTATCAATCTCCTCACCAACATGATTGCCAAGCACTCTTCCAGATCTCAACGTGGTGATAGCACTCACATGATGTGAATAGCCAGGATTAGGTAAAGGTTGAGCTGGAAGTTTCCCTTTCTCTCTCGCACTCAATTCGGCTTTTAATTGTGCAATTTCTGCTTCCATCGATTTTATATTCTCGCTTTGGGAGTCAGATTTTTTCTGGATTTTATCGACGAAAGACTTTATTTCAGCCGAAACTTGCATGAGATTTGTCAGAAGCAAATTCATGAGTGAAGAGGATTCATCAGTACCGGTCAACTGCAAAGGATTATTCGGTGCAGGTGTGTTGACCGGATTTTGAAAGTTTTGTGATTGGTAAGGGTGCTGACTTAATTGAAGTGGTTGCTGTTGTGGTGGAAGAGCCCTTTGGAAATTGTGTTGGTTTGGAACCGTGTTTTGATTTTGTGATTGGTTCCAAGCAAAGTTAGGGTGATTCCTCCAACCCTGATTATAGGTGGAAGAAAATGGATCGTTTCTAGGTCTTTGTTGGAAAGCAGCATTGATATGCTCATGACCTTGAAACGGAGAATTCAATGGACATTCTACCGTGAGATGTGATGGCCAGAACAGCATCCACAGACAGTTTTGGAGAGTGATATTTGATTTAGGGCAGCGGCTAAAAATTTATTTTCCATAGTTTTGAGTTTCTTTTGCATTGCTGACGTTTCAGCTCTAACTCCTATGGAAACATCAGATTGGTTAACCTCCCTAGACGATTGACTTACACCCTCCCACTGTAAAGACTTTTCAGCGAAATCTTCTAAAAATCTCCAGGCTTCACCATCATCTTTAGTTATGAAAGTGCCTTGACACATGGATTCAAGGGTCTGTTTTGTGGTAGGATTAATGCCCTCATAGATGATTCTGCACAGATCCCATCTAGGGATTCCGTGATGTGGATATTGAACTAACAGATCCTTGAAGCGTTTAAAACACATCGAGAATGTTTTAATTGGAAGCTGGGTGAATTGATTTATTTCGCTACGGACTCGAGCTGTTTTATGATCGGGGTAGAATTTCTTAAGGAATGCTTTTACGAATTCTTCCCAGCTTGAAATGGAATATGCGGCTGTGTTATAAAGCCACTTCTCGGCTATATCGCACAAGGTAAATGGGAGAAGACAAAGACGCATAGCATCCACAGAAAGCCGTGAAGTACCCATCATAGCGAATACATTTTCAAATTTGGTAATAAATACATATGCGTCTTCAGACTCGAGACCGTGATATTTGGGTAGAAGATTGATGTATTGGGTTTTTTTTTCAAAATTGTCCACGTTGGCTGGTGGAATGGTGAGACAGGTCGAAAGAGGACCTCGTATAGAATAACATCTCTCTTGGAGAGAGATGCGGGGTGGATTTGCGCACCTGCGGATGGCGGCAGAGTAGTGTTAAAGAAGTTCGATAGAGAACCGTCCATCGAAGTGGGTGTGGTGGTGGGTAAAGAAGAAGTAGACGTAGAAATACCGACTTCGGAGTCGATAGGGGGAACACGGACAAGCCGGGCACTAGAATCCCGTGTCCAGCCGATCATGCACTAAAGGGTTTAGCATAAGTGGCAGCGTTGTGATAATTAAGGAAAATGATAAGTTGGTGTTTGTTTTGAAAAGATACGGATTTTTTTAAAAAAAGAAAATCACACAAAATGCACAAGCAAGCCTAAGTCTAGTGGTCACCTAGGTCATGTCTCTAGACCGCTCCTAACTGCCAGAAGACAAATCACAGGATCAATTCTCTACTTCCTCTTTGTCTTTCCTGTGGCCAGGTAAGTGCCAGGTAAGTGGAAGGTTCTCCACTACGTAAGTAGTGAACTTAATTAAGTAACCACTTGCCTTAGACACATTTGCCTTAGACACCACAAAAGAAACGCGGATAAGCAATAGATTACCCACGACCTCCTCATATCCTAAGTGAGCGCGACGGTCCTTAGAGTCATGTCTAGATATTTTTTAGTTAATGAGGGTAATGCGGATGCAGTTTTGTGATTTTCAGGGCTTAGGAAGGGTAATGAACTCCCCACCTAATCTGAATTTGGTCTTTACCCCTTAATTTCCGTATTAAAATTGCAAAAAACCAAGATCAAATACGCACAATTTTATTTTTGCGGCGCTGCGAATTTTTGCAAAGAATCCTACAGAAATTGGTTAATGGAGCAGATCAAAGAGGAGATAAGAAAGTCAGAGAGGACCTGAGAAGTTTTTATGCACTGAAACCCTAGACCGACCGCGGATCTGCCACGCTAAGCCGTTATTGCCGCGGTTCTGCCCCGTGATGTCAAGATCCCTGCACAAAATTTTTAGAGAATGCTTCTATTTCCTCACTGAGCTCTCTGGAATGTTCAGAAAATTTTTCCTCTTGCTCCACTGATTCCAGATTCCCTCGCAAATATCACAACAAATCGTTTAGTGTTTGTGCGAATTTTGATCTAAAAATTCCGATGGAATAAATTTTTCAACTCAAATTTCCAAAACGAACAAATTAGCACACTTTCCCCGGCAACGGTGCCATTTGATTGAATTATTCTTCTTGTGTCGTGTTTAGAAAAATGTGTAAAGATCACAATCAAAGAAATTAATACCGCAATCAATTAACGGTGTCGATGTAGCACGTTTAATGAATACGGATCGTCCACTGAGAAAGTGTGATTCGATCGTAATTGATTTAGATGAATTGAAAATTAAAGAGAAAAGAAAAGACAATTCGATTCAAGATTTATAAAAGTGAATTTCAAGAATTATCAAAATCTAGATCTAATATCATGAATACTAAAAATCAAGAATCAAGAATTGATGATATCCAAATCGAATTAGTAATCAAGATTTGTAATGAGCCTCGTAGGAATTGATCGAATCTATAGAAGTGATGAAAACTTGTGATTACGTTTTCTTATCCATTAATGATTTGATGCTAGATCGATGACGATCAACGAGATTTAAGGATCTATTGAAAGAACTAGCGTTTCTTCATCTCATCCTTTGTCCTTTCGTTGATTATCATTCAAGTGCTAGCCTCTAGTAAATTGAATTACCGATCGTTGATTTCTAATTAAGAGCGAAAACATTCAAGAAAGTATCTCGCTCGAAACTAGATTGTCGATGATTCAATTTACAATAGTTTACAAAACTTATAGGAGTTAAGAATCGTTTCAAGATTGTAATCATCATCCTATCTATTCTCTCGACTCCTCCACGAGCAGAGTTTTTACTCAAGTATCATAACAAAGAAATCAATCGAGAATTGAGAACTAATCATAATACTCAAATATAAAGATAAGCAAGGTAAAGAAATTTCACCTTTTATTATTCAACAATTTTGTTACAATTCGCTCAAGAACTACAAGATTCAAGGAAAGAACTCGATCGTCGAATTGGCTTCGCAACGTCTCCGTGAGTCGCGGATCGTCTTGGATCACTTGCTCGATTGAAAATCGGCGTCGCTTCTAAAAGGTTGAAGGCATCTTGCTTGATTTGTACTCGGAGATCTTGAATTTAGCTTTTGGTGATTGGATTATGGTTTGGGTGCACAAGTTGTGTCACTCAACTTGTGGGTGAATTGATGTGGAATGATCAACAACCAACAACCTTTGAGAAGAAGCCTTGGGTCCCCTTTTATAGCTTTCTTTAGCTTCCCCTAGAAGCTTGATTAGGATTATCTTCCTTTAGAAACTAGGTTTAGTTTAGCTTCTCTTGCAAGCTTGATAGTTGAGTAGAAGCTTCTAGAGTTAGTTATTTAGTTAGCTTCCTTGATAAGCTTGGTTGTTAGGAAGAACCTTCTAGATTTAGCTAGCTTATTTGAGAGGCTTGGAGGTGTTTAGCTTGTACAAGAAGCTTGGCTATTCGGACAGAAGTTTCTGGAGATCTCTGGAATTTGAAGTGGCTTGAATGAGTTTGAATCTTGGAAGGAGAAACCTGAAGTGATGAACTGCTGACGTCATGCTGACGTGGCCGTGGATCCGCCGCATGTAGGCCCCTTTGGCTGCGGATCCACGGCCCTTTGATGGCTTTGGTGCATGAATTCTGCTGTGCTGCTTTGTGTTGGCCTCATGGTATGTTTCTGATGTCTGGAATATTTTTATAATGTCTTATTCACTGCCAGATCACAAGTCTTGGACTTGGCATATTTTTATCATCACTTTTAGCAGTTTCAGCTCTTTTCCTAGAATTTCCTGCACACATTCTCGAGACAAGTGTTGCGCTATACAAAGATTATGTATGCAATGATAAACACTCAATTTCCCTCAAAATTCCTGTTATAAAGTATAACACAAGTTATTTGGTATTTTACAGTCAATTTACTAATATGTGCTATATTTATACCGAACACCTTTAGATGAGTGCAAATGGTAGGGAAATTGATGTGTTAAAAATGCAATATTTTTGACTGATCAGTACCTATGAAGAAGCCCGTCCAACTGAGCAGAAAGGAAGAACATTTTGTGACTACTGCCAACGATCGGGTCATTTCTGGAAAGATTGTCGAAGGAGACTTGTACTTTGCCTTGTTTGTGGATCAGCTGATCATACCGTTGATACTTGTCAGTCGAAGCTTCGTTTGAAGGATGATGTTCAGAAGCCACCGCAGAGACAATTTCAAGAGCAAAAGCAGTTGACTCAGGGACCCAATCAAGCTAGAGCATTTACCCTGACGGCTGAAGAGGCTAAGGCTTCAGAGGAAGTCACTTCAGGTATCCTACTTGTTCATGGTTTTCCCGCATTAGTGTTATTCGATTCTGGTGCATCCCATTGTTTTATGTCATCCAAGTTTATTGCTACACACTCGATTACTTGCACGACCCTGTCTAGTTATTGGGACATACACACTGGGAATGGAAAGATCATAGCTAGTAGAGAATGTAAGGATTGTTCTGTAGTTATTTGTGGACGGGAGCTATTCGCGGATTTCTTGGTGATTGATACCAGCAGTTATGAAGTTATCTTGGGAATGGATTTTCTCGGCACTTTCCACACTCACATTGACTGTAGGGCAAACAAAGTGATTTTCCAGATTCCCGAGCATCCGGAGTTTATCTTTACTGGAGGAAGCAGTTCTGTCGGGCCAGTCGAGTTTAAGGCTAGGCCGACAAACAATGTTCTTTCATCAATGGAAGTTGATAAAGAGGAAGCGCCAGCTGTAGTTCGAGATTTCATGGACGTGTTCGAGGACATCTCAGGTTTACCGCCAAAACGAGATGTGGAGTTCGCGATCGATCTTGTTCCTGGTGCAGCGCCAGTCTCAAAGGCGTACTATCCAATGGCACTAGTGGAGTTGGAAGAAGTCAAGAAGCAGGTTACTGAATTGTTAGAGAAGGGTTGGATTCGCAGCAGCAATTCACCTTGGGGAGCTCCAGTTCTTCTAGTCAAGAAGAAAGATGGCACAAGGAGGATGTGCATCGATTATCGAGAATTAAACCGGGTGACTATTAAGAACAAGTACCCGATCCCTCGCATTAGCGAATTATTCGAGCGACTTAATGGCGCGAGGGTATTCTCGAAGCTGGATTTGCGATCCGGATATCATCAGGTCCGAGTTAAATCAGAGGATATTTGCAAGACCGCGTTCCGAACTCGGTATAGACATTACGAGTATTTAGTGATGCCATTCGGAGTCACGAATGCACCGGCGATATTTATGGACTTGATGAACCGAATCTTTTCCCTGTTCTTTGACCAGTTTATTGTGGTGTTCATCGATGATATTCTGGTCTACTCAAGGAGTATTGAAGAGAATGCAGAACACTTGAAGATCGCACTGCAGATATTGAGGCAAGAAAGATTATATGTAAAGATGAGCAAGTGCGAGTTTTGGCTTGAAGAAGTGAAGTTCTTGGGGCATGTCGTATCTGGAAGTGGAATCACCGTTGATCCTGAAAAGATTGCAGCAGTTGGCCGATTCCGAAGAACGTAGCTGAGATCAGAAGCTTTCTTGGACTTGCCGGATATTACAGAAGGTTCGTGGAGAATTTCGCTCGTTTGGCTGAGCCTTTGACCAAGCTTACGCGTAAAGAAGTACCGTTCGTATGGACGGATAGATGTGTGTCAGCTTTTGAGGCGTTGAGCAGAAAATGATAACCACTCCTATTCTGACCGTAGCAGACAGTTCTGGAGGATTGGTGATTCACATCGATGCATCTGGGAAAAGATTGGGATGTGTTTTGATCCAACATGGGAATATTATAGCCTACGCATCGAGACAATTGAAGATCCATGAGAAGAATTACCCAACTCATGACTTGGAGTTAGCAGCAGTAATTTTTGCTTTGAAGATTTGGAGACACTATTTATTGGGCGAAAGGGTCGAAGTGTTCACCCATCACAAAATCCAAAAGTACGTGTTCACACAGAAAGAGCTTAACATGAGGCAGCGTAGATGGTTGGAGCTGATGGCTGACTACGATCTTGATCTTAAGTACCATCCTGGGAAATTTAATGTTGTGCCGGATGCGCTTAGTCGGTTGCCAGCAATTCAGATGTTGACTGCATAGAAGGAACTTATTGAAGGCTTTTGGAGATTCGAGTTGGAGATCGTGCTACCGCATTCTTCGGGACAGTTGATGCAATTGCAAGTACAGTCGTCGTTGATCGAGAATATTAAAGCAGCGCAGTCACAGGACCCTAGATTGCAGAAGTTTCGAGAACAAGTTGAAGCTGGACTTCGAACGGACTTGTTGATTCATAAAGATGGTTCGTTGCGGTATGGTAGCCGTTTGTGTGTGCCAAAAGGAGACATTCATGAAGAAGTTATGAAGGAGGCACACAGTTCCGCGTATTCCGTACATCCAGGAGGCACGAAGATGTACCGTGATCTACGACAGCATTTCTGGTGGGAAGGCATGAAAAGGGAGATTGCTCGCTTTGTAGCGAAGTGCTTGGTGTGTCAGTAAGTTAAGGATGAGCATTAAAGGGTTGCTGGTTTATTGCAACCACTTCCGATTCCTCAATGGATGTGGGAACATATAACCATGGATTTCGTGACAGCTTTACAGCGGAGTCCAAAGGGCAACAATGCAGTTTGGGTGATTGTTGATCGATTGACCAAGGCAGCTCATTTCATACCATTTCGAGTTGGTCAGTCAACGGAAACGTTAGCAGAACGGTACATGCAAGTGATTGTAAGATTGCATGGAGTACCTGTGAGCATCGTTTCTGATCGTGATACCCGATTTTTGTCGCACTTCTGGAGAAGTTTACAGGAAAGTTTAGGGACTCGATTAAAATTTAGCACAGCTTATCATCCTCAGACAGATGGCCAGTCGGAGAGAACAATCCAAACTCTTGAAGATATGTTGAGAGCTTGCATGTTAGACTTCAAAGGTTCTTGGGAAGATCATCTACACTTGGTGGAGTTTTCTTACAACAACAGCTTTCATGCGACTATTCAGATGGCTCCATTCGAAGTATTGTATGGTCGCAAGTGTCGCTCGCCTGTTTGTTGGGATGATGATGGAGAACGAAGACTGTTGGGACTGGATTTGATCATGCAAACAGTTAAGAAAGTTAATACTATCCGGAATCACATGAAGGCAGCCCAAGATCGACAGAAGAGTTGGGCCGATACATCGAGAAGACCTCTAGAGTTCGCTATTGCTGATCTTGTGTTCTTGAAAATATCACCTACTAGAGGAGTGATTCGTTTTGGGAGTCGAGGCAAGCTTAGTCCTCGATTCGTAAGGCCTTCCGAGATTTTGGAGTGTGTTGGAGAAGTGGCTTATCGATTGGCTTTACCACAATCTTTGGCGAATGTTCATGACGTGTTTCATGTATCTCAACTCCGTAAATATGTTCGAGATGAAACACACGTACTGGATCATTCGGAGCTAACGGTAAGAGAGGATTTGACCTTTGGGGAACGACCGATGTCGATCGTTGATCGAAGAGAAAAGGTCCTTAAGAACAAGGTTATCCCTCTCGTACTTGTTTCTTGGGGGAATCACTCGCATGGAGAATCAACATGGAAACGAGAAGATGAAATCCGACAGAAGTTTCTGTATCTATTCTTGTAGTTTCCTGATTGTTTATCTTTCCTTGTTCTTGGAATTTCGAGGACGAAATTCTTTTTGTAGTTGGGTATAATGTAACACCCTAGTTCATTTATACCAATTCCAGTTCGCGTATTTCTTTATTTATGGTATTTTGCTGATTTACTGTATTTTAGGTGCAAATAAAATATCTGACATCTATATTAGTATCCGACCCGACCCGCTTGCTTGAGACCTATTTGAATCATATTTATGATTTATCCTGACTTGTTGCATAGACTGGTGCACATTAATGAATACTGCATAATGGCATTTTATCTGACATTTGATTTTTACAATATAATATTTTAAGTCACGTAAAATATTTTAAAAATACATTGCATGGCCTGCATGATACCCCTAACCCCGTAGTAGCATCCACGCATCTTGTTCTCGTCCAGTTCAGTAAAACGGACTTGTTTGGATGGCTACGCGCACGTACGTGCATCCGTTCTTGGGGGTATGCATTTTCGCTACCCGAGCATTCATTTTGAATTTTGGTCGTCGCATATATTTTTCATATTTTAAAACTAAAATTTTAGACCCGACCCGGGCGTGTTTTGGAATATTTTTGTATCCTGACAAAATTCGAATTTATTTAATATTTCAAATTTCGTTTAACAGTTCAAAATTTAAACTAACTAAAATATTTTTATAAATTATTATCTTAACAATTTAACTAACCCTCTCTCTCTCTCATTCTGTCACCGGGCCCCATACCAGCTCACTCTCTCCTTCTCTCTCTTCTCTCTCTTCTCTCTTCCTCTCTCCCTCTCTCTCACCCTCGCAGTATTCTCTCTCCCCCCCACTAAAAACAAATTTCTATCTCCTCACTGTTTTCTCTCTCTCCTCTCGCTTACCCTCTCTCCCTCCTCCCGCGCATCTTTCTCTCTCCTCTCGCGGTAGCTTTGGATCGTGTCACCTCCCTCAGCGTATCATCACCTCCCTTCTTTCCTTAACTAATTCCTATATTATCTCACCTTCCTCCTTCCTATAAAACCTCGAGCACTTCCTCATAACCCATCATCACAAACTCATCTTCTCAAACCCTAACCCTCAAAACTCCCCTCAACATCACCAAGCTCCTCCTCGTCGCCAACTCCTTCCTCTTCTTCCTTCTCCCGAGCACCCACTGCGCACCCTGCACACCACTGCAACTCCTCAACCCACCGAGCACCTCGCCTCCGATCACCTCCACTCCTCGCCGTCGCCATATCTTCCACCTCTCCTCTCCCTCTCCTCTGCATTGTTCTTCTACAGCAACCCTGCACACCCCAACAGACAACACCGAGCCTAACCCAAGCCCAAACCCTAAAACACAGAACCTTAGATTGCCGGATCTCCGTTCACCGCCGTTGACACCTTCACACCTCCTCTCTGCAACCACAATTCAGTAAGCCTCTTCCCTCTCTTCTTCTTTCTTTCTTTCTTTCTTTTTCTTTCTCTTTTCTTTAAACTCATGAATTCTATGTTTCCGTAGTTCGCCGGAGCCGGGATCGACGCCGACGATCCATACAACCCAGCGAACGTGCCTTGCCTGCATGATCACCCTCTTGCGTTGTTTGGACCCGTTCCGTGTGCCGTGCGTGCGTCGCGACATTTTGCCGACGTCGGACGTATCGTACATATCCGTTTATTGATCTGTCTAGGCAAGTTTATCTTTCTACATGCTACATTACTTTATAAACATCTATTTTAACAAATATAATACCTGTATTTCAAATCATGCATCCCAAGTTCTCGTTTTATAATTTTCCGACATTCGTATATATCCGTACATATTATTTTACATCTAGCGCATGCAAACCTATCTTGTTACATACCATATACTGCATCCAATTGAATATAACAGTTCATATTGTTTAATTGTACATCATGCATTTACCAGTTTATCATTTTACTGTTATATCACATGCGTGTGCATCCATATTAATAATTACATATCTAGTCGCATGCTAAATCATCTTGCTACATGCTAGGTATAGTTTTACGCATCCATATGAATAAAATGTTACCCGTTTATCATATTATACATCCATATGCAAGTTTTACAGTTTTCGGATACCCATTTGCATCCATATCATATAATATACATATAGCTGCATCTATAGATTACACTAAAGCATAATACTGTTATATTAACACCCCATGTTAATAAAGTGCATCCTAATTAGTATTGGAACTATAAATGTAACCCTAATTGATAATCGTGCATCCATATCATTGATGTTAGATCTAATTGCATACCATGTCAAATTATTTCATTTTATTGTTATATTAGTACTTCATACTTGATTTTGTGCACCCATACTTACTACATTTTGATTATGAACACCCACTTGATACCTGTGCACTACTTGACATAACATGATACACTACTTGACATGATTTGACACATGTGCACTACTTGACATGACCCGATGCACAGCTTGACTTGATACCTGATCTTGTTACTAATGCCGACAATCTTGACATGCTGTCCCTATGGACATATCCTGTAGTCTATACAGACAAACATGTACCTGCTTGATCCTGTATTGGCATTAGCTCCAGATTTATTAATACCTGACTTGAACACATAACCTTGAGGGTATGGGGAAATCAAGAATATAGCTGAACGTAACTCAAAGGGCTATTACATCATGTTACCGTGGTCCCGTGGGGTATGAACGGGACATAGACTCATAGTCTATTATATCGTGTTACTGTTTATACTTCATGCCTGCATATTTCATTATATCCTGCTTGTTTAGAATTAATGATATTATGATGCACTGACGTCTAGGTTTTGCATGGCCTAGATCCCTTATCTTTATCGCAGGCTGCCCAAGAATATTTTGATTAACAGGCCGAGCAGTGAGGATCTGTCATTAGTTTAGTTTATTTTCCTTTCAGCATTTTATTCCTGATGTGAGCCCGTATTATGGGGCGTACATTCCCGATTATTATTGTATTTGAATCTTTTGCTTCCGCACTATTTATTTCATGACTCGTTATTTCTGGCATTTGGGACACGTACTAGATAATTTATTTGTTTATACTGTTCTTGATATCTCTACAGCCGTAATGTGACTGTGGAGGGATATTTCCTATCCACAGGTAGCATGGTTGGCTCTGTCACGTGCCGATCATAGCGCACTCTGGGAAGCTGAGCATGACAGACGGACTGCAGAACAATAGTGACGTTAACATTATTCATGATTTGACAGAAAAAGGACATCAGTCATGACGGACTGCAGATCAACGGTAACGTTAATATTGGCCGTGATTTGATAGAAAAAGGGCATCAATCATGGTGGACTGTAGAACAACAGTGACGTTAATATTGACCGTGATTTGACAGAAAAAGTATATTAGTCATAATGGACTGTAGAAAAATAATGTTGACGACAGAAAAAGGACAATAGCCATGACGGACTGTAGAAAAATAATAACCTAAACATTGGTAATGATTTGACAGAAAAAGGACATTAGTCATGACGGACTGTAGAACAGTGACGTTAACGTTATTCATGATTTGACAAAAAAGAGACATCAGTCATGACGGACTGCAGAACACAGTGACGTCAAAATTATTCATGATTTGACAGAAAAAGGACATCAGTCATGACGGGCTGCAGATCAACAGTGACGTTAATATTGGCCATGATTTGACAGAGAAAGGACATCGGTCATGACGGACTGCAGATCAATAGTGACGTTAATATTGGCCGTGATTTGACAGAGAAAGGACATCAATCATGACGGACTGCAGAATAACAATGACGTTAATATTGACCATGATTTGACAGAAAATGATTTGACAGAATAAGAATATCAGTTACGATCGACTGTAGAAAAATAGTGCTGATGACAGATAAAGGACAATAGTCAGGACGGACTGTAGAACAATAGTGACGTAAACATTGGTCGTGATTTGATAGAAAAAGTATATTAGAAAATAGTGCTAACGACAGAAAAATGACATTATCCATGACGTGATTTGACAGGAAAGGACATTAGTCATGATTTGATTCTAGAAAAATAGGGACGTTAATATTGGTTGTGATTTGACAGAAAAAGACATTAGTCATGATTTGACAGAAAAATGGCATTAGTCGTGATAGACTGTAGAAAAATAGTGACGTTAATATTAGTCATGATTTGACAGAAAAAAGACATTGGTCATGGTGACAAAAAAGGACATTGGTCATGATTTGACAGAAAAAACATTAGTCATGCTGGACTGTAAAAAAATAGTGACGTTAATATTAGTGATGATTTGACAGAAAAAATGACATTTGTCCTGATGGACTGTAGAAAAATAATGACGTTAATATTAGTCATGATTTGGCCGAAAAGGGACATTAGTTGTGATGGACAGAAAAAAAAACATTATTCATGTTTCAACAGCAAAAAAACATTAGTCGAGATTGACTGTAGAAAAATAAAGACGTCACCACGTATAAACAGGACGAAAAGGATAAGTACGATAGAAAATGTCAAAAGAAAAATAAAATGAAGATGAGAAACACGTTACTAGATGCAAAAGGACGGTAGAAAAATAAAAACGTTAGTAGTGATGAGAAATAGTAAATAAAATAAATTCATATAATAAAACAAATATATTTTATCAGAAATTTTAAAAATAAAAATGAATTGAATTTGTTTTTGTCTCCACCTCCTATTGACGTCATATCTCATCATCTCCTTCCCCTATTTAATCCAACACTTTTCATCTTCTTTCTCACTTGATGGAAAAAGTGAAAATATTGAAAAAGGGGAAAATAGAGAAAGAGAGAGATCTCATTCTTACCAAATTCTGGACTTTCCAACACTTTTGAAACTTAAATCCTTGGCTTGGATCGTTTAAAAGCACCATACCTTCATTAAGTATTTTTATCTCTTTCTTTATTTTCTTCTTCAACATATATGATCGTGAATCAGGATGGTCTGCACTAAACTTTTTTTCCATAACTAAACTTTTCTTTTTCTACGTATTATTTTTCATTCTTCATTTAGTATTTTTTTAACTGATGAGAATATTTTTTAAAGTTGTCGTTATTAATGCAATACTTGACTTGAATTGATATTTTTTCCATTTGCAGGAAAGTGTTCGTTTGATTTGGTCAACAACAAAATTGGAGTAAAAACTAAGGTAATAAAAAATCTATTATTCGAAAAATTCAATATTTAAGATTTTTATTTATTTATGATTATATGTAGAAGTGAATTATTTGTTCTCTAGATTTAAATTCCTATTGGTATCTGTACAGTTTTCCATTTAAGTTATTAATAAATGACGTGACATATTTATTGTTATTAGTTAATCATTTATGTTGATCTCCATAATTGTTTCTATTGTGATATTATCTATTGTCTTTTATTTAGCTATGCATGGGAATAAATCAAAACACATTCGCAAACCGTTATCAGAAGCAAAAAAACAACGTAAACGTGAATGTGAAAGAATAAGATATAAAAAAACAGTCATCCAAAACTAATACTAAAAATGATGAATTTTCTTTCAAGCGAAAGCGAGAGGCATTTGATTTTGGTATCCCGCACTTCAAAAAACCATTAGAACAAATTCTTAATTTTTCTGCCAATGTTGAATGCAACACATCTTTGATGGATGATGATACGGTTTTATATCATTCTACGGAAGTGGGCTTTTTGAATGATCAGCGTATAGTTAATAAAGATATTCATCAAGATTTGTCATGCAGTCAAAAAAACGATAATGATAGTAAGTGCACGCTTCATCCTCATTATATATCCTTATAAAACATAAAGTTTTATCTAATTTTACTTGAATGTTTGATATTAACTATATTTAAAGAACATATTACTCAAAAATCTCAAATTTTTAAATTTTTTTTATTTACAAATAGTTTACATGTTTTAAAAGCTATAAGATTATTTTTAGTAAAATCCTCCATAAATATAATAATATAATATATTACATTTTCTTATTGCTGATTAAATTGTAATCTGTGTTTTATAATGATACATGATAAGAAAGTTTTAATGATAATTATTTAACATATTGGTGTAGTCATTTCCATTATTTGGGACCTCCTACTAAAAAATATTCTAGATGTGCTGCAATTGTGTGGAAAGAAGAAAATGTTAGAACTAATGATAAGAAAAAAAATAAATTATTCACTTTGTTGCATGAGTGGAAGAGTTTCTCTATCTCTTCTTGAGAAGACACCTGAAATGCTGAACTCTTTATTTAACTATCAAAATGTTTCTGAACAAGCTAAACAATTTCGGAAAAAAATTCGTTCGTTCAACTCTATATTTGCTTTTACATCTATTGGTGCAAAGATAGATTATCAAATTTTGAAAGAAACGGGACCATATACATTTCGAATTCATGGACAAAACTATCATAAAATAGGTTCATTGCTACCGGCTATCGGAAGTCGGCCTAAATATGCACAGCTTTATATATATGATACCGAGCATGAAATAGAAAATTGAATTGCATCTATTGGAGACAATTGTAATGCTATGGAATATGATTCAGAAACTGTGAAAAGTTTAAAGGACATGTTGGATAAATACAACAAATATGTTAAGAAATTTCGATGCGTACGTGATTGGTATGAGAACAATAAGGATAAAATGTTTAGTTTGCGCATTCTAGAGGATAGAAATCATAAGGGTCAATAATATAATAAACCAAATGCAACAGAAATAGCTGCTCTGATGATTGATGATGGATTTTTTCCTTCATCTACTCAAGATGTTATTGTCAACGATCGAAAAAAAATGATATCAAAGAATTAGTGAGATCAACCAGCATACATGCCATTGCAATATCCCTTATTATTCCCATATGGAGAAGATAGTTGGCATAATTATATTGAAGGTAACAATACGAAGAGAAAAAGAAATAAAGTTTCAATAAAGGACTTTTACGCATTTAGGTTACAACAGCATTGTCATGAAGGAACAACGTTGTTCAGAGGTAGAAAATTATTACAACAATATATAGTTGATGCTTATACGTCTGTTGAAGGGAATCGTCTTGGATGGATTCGTAATAATAAAAAAACTTTACGATGTGAGTTATATCAAGGCTTGCAGGATGCTGTTGACGATGGTGATAATGATGCTCATACAATTGGTAAAAAATCATTTTGCCTTCATCCTTTACTGGAGGCCCACGATACATGATTTAAAACTATCAAGATGCTATGGCAATTTATGCATGGGCCGGGCCTCCGGATTTATTCATTAATTTTACATGCAATCCTAATTGGAAAGAAATGCATGATTTTTTATTGATTGCTGGTGGTCAAATTGCATCTGATAGGCCTGATATTGTTGCCAGAGTTTTTCACTTAAAACTTATGCAGTTTCTTGATGATTTTATTAAACATAAATATTTTGGACGAGTAATTTCTGGTAGGTTATTGTCATTATGTGTTGATATATGTTTTGTATATTGTTATATGTTTCTATTTAAAAGTTTAATTTTTTCATTTGTAGATCTATCTGTGGTAGAATTTCAAAAATGTGAATTACCACATTCTCATATCCTTATTACATTAGAAAGTTCAAAAAAAAAAAAAACTTGCAAAGGATATTGATAATTTAATTAAAGCTGAGTTTCCTGACATTAAAATGGAACCTTTACTTCATGATTTGGTAGTTACCCATATGATTCATGGACCATGTGGTCATTGAACATTTTAGGGAATTTTTTTGAGCATTTATTATTTTTTATCACTTGTTTCTACAACTATATCAAGTTTATTACGCAAAAGGTTTTCATAAAAACCTGCCGTAGCCCTCTGTCATTTCAAATAAGTCCTACTTAGTATTCGTGTTACGTTTGTTGACCTCCGTCAAGACGTAGTGTGCAGTAGCTGACTAGTATTTATCTGTTGCATATGATACTATTGTTTTAGGGTAGTCGTACGACCTTATTGACCTCCGTCAAGGGTCGTGCGGGTGGTTTTAATCCAATCAGGAAATGACAGGTTGAACTTGACTAGCAGCCTATGGTTTGTTGACCTTCGTTAAGGTCATAGGATGTTAAGGAAAAATATTATCGGGAATTTCAAGTGTTGAAATTTGCAATGAGATTGCATACCTTCTATGAGATAGTTGGATCCCGATACCCACTACGTGTAAGAGTTACTCCTGGGAGAGTTTTAACATGACAATTAGTCTATCAAGTAGATGTCTAGAAAGGTGTTAACGAGGTTATGCCTATGGAAAAATGAGGTTTATTTTAATTAGGTCTGTGCAAAAGTACGGAGAACCTCCCTCAAAATACCAACACTGGCCTGGCTGAAAGATTGGCGAACTTGTAAGGTGTAATTAATCCCGGCTAGTCTTACCTTTTAGGGTTTGAAGGAAAATTTGATAAAAATAGTGGGAGTCATCTTGATTAGATAGGATAATAACCAATTTAATTTTGCAAGAGCATACGCTAAAGTGTTTTCTTCTCTCTCTCCAGGTAGCGACCATGTCAGGCCTTAATCAAGATAATAATATGGATGCATTGACTAAACCCGCTTGTTATACTGAGCAGGGGAACGTTGGTTCCGTTCTTTCTTATAATTGTTATAAGACTGACCAAGAAATAGGGGAATATCCGGATTCCCACGCCGCCCAAACGAAGAATAAGCATATTGATGCATCTTCTTCGGGTGTGTTTGTTATCGAGAACTGTTTCTCAGTTCACTCTACGTCCTAGATATTAGATACCGGATCAGGATCCCACATATGTAATATGTTGCATGGGCTAAACAAAGGTAGAGAACTGGAAATGAGTGATCATTCCGTAAGAGTAGAGAATGGTGCAAATGTTGCAGCCAAAGAAGTTGGCAAATATCACCTTATATTACCAAACGGTAATACATTGATTCTGAACGAATGCTATTACATACCGAACCTGATATGCAATCTTATATCAGTTTCTTTATTAAGTAAAGAAGGATATAATTTTGTAGTACAGGATAATGTTATGAACATCTTCCTGAATCAAAGTTGATTGGATCAGGCTCGTTAAATAATGGCATATACGTTCTAATCAAACCACGGTTCTTAATGTACAAAACACACACAAGAGGAAGCGTTCAGAAATGAACGAATCCTTCTTGTGGTATTGTAGACTAGGTCATATCAATGCGACATGACTAGATAAGTTACATAAAGATGGATATTTGAATCCGTTTGAATTAACATCTTATGAAAATTGCCATTCATGTCTCAAATGAAAGATGACCAAAACTCCGTTTACAGTACACGGAGAAAGAGTTACGGAACTTTGGGACTGATACATAGTGATGTATGTGGTCCCATGTCTACACATGCCAGGAATGGTTCTTCGTACTTCATTACATTCACTGACGATCTCTCGAGATACGGATACGTGTTCCTGTTGAAACACAAGTCTGAAACTTTTGAGAAATTCAAAGAATATAAGAACGAAGTCGAGAACTAAATGGGTAAAATTATTAAGATCGTTCGATCTGATCGAAGAGGAGAATACTTGAGCAATGAGTTCCTGGACTATCTAAAGGAGAATATGATTCTCTCTCATCTTACTCCTCCGTATACACCACAGCACAACGGTGTATCGGAATAGAGGAATCGCACCCTATTAGATATGGTGCGCTCTATGATGAGCACTGCTGAGTTGCCTATTTCATTTTGGGGGTATGCGCTTGAGACAGCCATATACCTATTGAATAGAGTTCCAACCAAATCAGTGCCTACCACTCCATATGAGATATGGGAGGGGAAGAGACTGTGTCTTAATTTCGTTAAGATATGGGGTTGCCCGGCCTATGTTAAAAAGCAAAATCCGGACAAGCTCGAGGCAAGGTCAGTTCTGTGCAAGTTTGTAGGATATCCCAAGTATTCGCGAGGACATATCTTCTACCACCCTGAGGAACAAAAGGTGTTTGTTGCTCAGCATGCCACCTTTTTAGAAAAGGAATTTCTTGCAAAGGAAATTAGTGGCGAGGAGGTAGAACTGGAAGAAATTCCAGCGACACAAACTACGACAGAAGATTTGGTAGAATCAGAGGATTCAGTAGCTCCCAACGAACCCCGGCCTCTCCGCCGATCTAGTAGGGTTCCTCATCCACCTGAGAGAGACTACGGTTTTCTTGCTGATGGTGGGAGCGAGGATTGCATCATGGAAGATGATGACCCAACTAGCTTCGAGCAGGCCATCACGAGTGGGGACTCTGTGAAATGACTGGATGCAATGCGATCTGAGATGGAATCCATGTACACCAACAAAGTATGGACTTTGGAAGATGCCCCTGAAGGGGTAAAACCCATCGGGAGCAAGTGGATCTTCAAGAAAAAACTTGGTGTAGATGGGAAAGTGGAGACTTTCAAAGCTAGACTTGTTGCAAAAGGTTTTCGTCAACGACCAGGTGTGGATTATGATGAAACCTTTTCTTCAGTGGCTATACTTAAGTCCATCCGGATCCTACTTGCCAATGCGGTATATCATGGCTACAAAATCTGGCAAATGGATGTTAAGACCGCCTTTCTAAATGGTGATTTAGAAGAGAGCGTGTACATGACTCGGCCAGAGGGCTTCGTGGATACTGGGAGCAGCGGGAAGGTGTGCAATCTGCTTAAATCCATCTACGGGTTAAAGCAGGCATCGCGGAGTTAGAACATCTGTTTTGATGTCGTAGTCAAAGAGTTTGACTTCGTCAAAAACATAGATGAACCATGTATATACAAGAAAGTGGCAGAGAGCAAGGTGTTCTTCCTCGTATTGTATTTGGATGACATACTCTTGATAGGAAATGATATTCCTATGCTGCACTCGGTCAAGCTTTTCTTATCACAAAGATTCTCAATGATAGATCTAGGTGATACCTCCTACATCTTGGGGATTAAGATCTATAGAGATAGATCTAAACGGATATTAGGATTGTTCCAATCCAGGTACATTGACATCATACTAAAGAGGTTTAGTATGGAAGAATCCAAGCGTGGGAATTTACCCACGATCTCAGGACTCACTCTCTCCAAAGAGATGTCTCTCAAGACTGTTTTGGAGAGAGCTCGCATGCAAGAGATACCCTATGCTTCGGCAGTAGGCTCTATTATATACGCGATACTATGTACCAGACCCGATGTAGCATACTAACTAAGTGTAGTGAGTAGGTATCAAGCAGATCCAGGAGAAAGTCACTGGACAGCTGTGAAGAACATTCTCAAGTACTTGAGAAGGTCCAAAGAGATGTTCTTAGTGTATGGTAACGCAGAACTCCAAGTGAAGCCCTTTACCGATTCGAGCTTCCAGAGTGATAAAGACGACTCTAAGTCGGTCTCGGGATTTGTCTTTACCCTCAATAGAGGGACGGTATGCTGAAAGAGTTCTAAGCAGGAAACCGTGGCAGACTCAACGTGGAGGCCGAATACATCGCTGCTGACGATACTGTCTGGATAAAGAAGTTCATAAACGAACTTAGAGTGGTTCCGTCCATCGAGCATCCAATACCTTTGTATTGTGATAACAATGGAGCAGTGGCTTTGGCCAAGGAACCCAGGTCCCATCAGAGATCCAGGCATATTCTGAGGCGGTATCACCTGATCCGTGAGATAGTTAATCGCCGGGAGATCGAGATCAAGAGAGTTGACACGAAGAACAACACAGCGGATCCATTCACGAAGGCCATACACCAGATAAAATTTAAGAGACTCTTCGGGATGTTGGGTATGAGATACTACAACAACTGACTTTAGTGCAAGTGGGAGATTGTTAGTTATGTATATGCCCTGGAGACCATTGTTGTACATATGATGTATATTATAATGGATGCTTGGACATATATAGAGAGAACATTTTTACTCGACATGATAGTATGCTATCTGGTTGCTCTTTGTCTTAACATATAGACTTGTTTTGTGATACTGTCTTGCTCTCATATATTGACGAAGCCCTTAGGATGTGTACTTGATTACTAGGACTATGATGGAGATCATACTAGTGGGGCCAGGGTATTCCACAAGTACAACCTATAATTGTTTCTAGTCGAGGGTGTATCGAGACAGGGCATCGATATTCCAGAGCAGACTAGCGTATACACCTCTTGACCCATATGATGGGCGATGGATGATCCCACATCTATTGGTGTTTGACATCAAAGATGGTATACGGGTGCTCAGTGGAGACTGGGTACACTGAACGGACTCGCTGAGAACTCCTAGTTGGTATTATACCTATCGTCAGATAGCAGTTCTCTAGTGACACTGGTACGGGTTAATCTGTAGACCCGAGATCGTCATAGAGTCTTGTGCGATTCCCACTGTGCTTTGATTTCCACCTTACCGCGTTCAAAAGAACATGCAAAACGGTGGATTTTGGGTATAACCCCGAATCACATGGAAGCAATGAGCGATAGGAGGGGATTCGTCTCTTCCGGTATAGGGGGTTGATGTTGCACTGTGCTCGATTGGCCATAACTGGAAGTCCCTGGCCAGGGCTGATCCGGAGATCTACTGGTAAGTGTTATCAGTAGTTTCTCGACCCGTTATGAGCCTCACATCGACACGACTTATCGGTTACTGGGTTCTGACGTTTACTACCCCTAGACTGGATATGCGACATATCAGACGGACAGACAGGACTATACGGTAGTGTTACTGACAGGCTTTACAGGCATATGAGCAGGCTTGCTTGTTGATCTTCTGATCGCTCAATACCCAGATGGCCGTTACTTTTAGCTGACCGCTGACGGTTTGTGGGTGACTGATATGATCATCACCTACTGTCAGCGTATTGATGAGTCTTTAGAGTCCAACACAGAGCTTTCCTGGCTCAGGCGAAACGGAGTAGGAGCACATATGTGATATGTGCGGGACCGGGATTAATACGAGTATGTGATGTCGTATTCTATTCTCGCGATATGTGATATCGGTCGGTTATATGTGATATAGCCGGGTTATCGAATCAAGTGTCATTTCGATAAGATGATACATATTATATTAGTCGGTTATATGTGATATAGCCGGATTATTAAATCAAATATTGATTTGATAATTTAATGTATAATTGTATATTTGATATACTAATTTACATTATCTAATATTTTCTCACTTATACTTTTCTATGCTCACATGTGCACATTTAATATATATGTGATATATATTATTTGTGTTTTCTTTTTGTGTCATGCTTGATGATACACACTACATGGATGTATGAGACTTATACCATACCATTAAATTATTAGGGTTTTTATTATTTAGTGCAAATATAAATAGATGGGAATTGAGCATGATTGCAAGCTTTGGAAGCTTGTGGAAACCCTTGACTTAGTCCACTCTATTTGTCTTGCACTGGATATTTTTTGACCCAACCTTAATCTTTAACCATGATTTATTCTCTACAAGGGTTATATGAGATATTTCTCACCCGTGGTTGCCATTCACTCTTTCATCTCATTTGTTCATCTTCTTCAAGCTCAAGAGAGAGCTCTCTGGCTTTTGAGCAAGTGAGGAAAAATAGTAAGAAAAAGAAATCTAAAGTGAGCAAAATTCCTACTTCAATATCCTCTTCTATACTAGTCATATAGTTTAGGATGTTAGCTTCACTAGTTCCATATTAGTGAAGTGATAGCTTGAGTCCGTATTTCCTCGACGTAGATCATCTTGGATTTTGAAGACTTCAAACAAGCATGCATCATTCACTTTGTGGAGCTTCTCAAGAGTCCGGGAGTTCTTTGATCGCAGCGAAGGGACTACTACTTTGACCATTTGAAGTGAAGGACGGGCCTACAAAGGTTATATTCCACATTCACTTAATTGTAAATTTGTTTACATATCATTTTGTATGATTCTCTAGTTAAACATCCTAGGTTAGGTTCTTTTAGTATGGTAAAATTTTAATTTGGCATGGATGTTTCCACCCAAAACCTTGCTGTCGTGCTTAGGAACCCTACAGAAATATCTCTTGGTCTGTCGATTCATCCGAATGCAAATTCTCCTGACGCTCATAACCAAGTCTGATGGATATGCCATTTTACCTTAAAGAGAAAAAGAAAAAAAAGGGGCGTTAAAATCGCAATCATGGAGTATCCCATGAATGATGAACAGTGGGAGTCTTAACTACGAAATTAAGAAAATCCACAAGAATTCTTGGGCAAAAATGTCTAAAGTTTCTTTAAAATACTTAGACTTAAGTTTCTAACTTTCTTTAAGGTGCTTAAGCTAAAACCTAAGTCAAGTTGTCCATAAATGCGCATCCAAAACAAGTGCGCAACTGACAAGCTAAAGGCAAGTGTGCAACTCATAAGTGCGCACTAAGTAAATGGATCAAGAGCAGAAGTGTGCAACGCACTTACCGCTTGAAGTTTAAAGAAGCAAAGGCTTCTGAAAGGAAGCAAAGGCTTTGAACGAGTGCGTAGGCACTGGAGAGGCAAGTGCACAAAAAGAACAGTTCTTAAAGTGTGCAAGTGAAAGTAAAAATGATGCACTTCAGAAGAATTACCCTGCATAGGAGATCAAGAAGCATATAAAAATGCTCGTTAGCCATACCGTTGATCATCTTCAGATGGAGGAGCCTTATTACAAATGACAGCCTAATAAATTCTGTACAGCCTTCGTATAGATCTTATTCATTTTTCTCCAGAAGTTTCAGCAATTCCTCTAATTCACTGGTGCTTTCAGACTGTTCAACATCATTCATTTCCTCTATAGCAAATAAATCTTTTAACATCCCATGCATGTCATCTATCCTGTCACAAGTCAGCAGTTTAGCTTGCGAAGCTGCGGTCTTATTATCCATCTTCATTTTCTCGTCACGTATTCCCTCGACGTGGTAATTCCAATGTATGTAGTTCGGTTCAAAACCCTCTACAAATATATATTCTTCTATCACTTCATGTCAAAAACGGCTCTATTCTTACATTTCTTATAAGGACAGAACAACAGTTCGTCTCAGCTATATTTTGGGTTCTTATCTATGTAATCTAAAAAGACTTTAAGCCCATCTTTAAATCGGATGTCTCTCAAACTATACCTATCTTTTTCCCCATATGCATAAGTGATTTATCCGGAAGAATTCTCATCTGTTATCACACAGATAATAATATGAGTTTAACATATCTTATAAGTTTATTACAAGCTCATCATTAAATAAATTTTTAAGTCTTAAATAAAATTTCATGATGTGGATGCATCAAAGCATCTAAAGTCATTTAAGATTGGCGTAACTACTCGGGGAAAAAGGTCGTGACGAATAATTAGTTTCACCGCTGTCAGGGATAAAGGTCCTAATTCCTATTACGAATGCAACACTCGCATCTCATTTCCTCCTGTTTTTCGTCCATTTCAAGAAAATTTCGGCTGCACTTTCCCATGTTCTCTGTGTTCGTACATAAATAGATACATGGGGAATAAGTGGAAATCACCATCGAAACTTCTCGAAATGGACGAAAATAAAGAAGGATGTGAGATATGAGTCTTATTGCATTTGTAACATATCCAAACTGGACAAATCTAACAATTACTGTATGTCAAATCCTTTCGTTGAATACTACACATACGTTTAAAAAAATTGAACATGGCACTCAATTCTCATAAACATATAATGTGATCCTATCAATTCGGCAGGAAAAAGATTTGACATACACCAATTGTAAGACAGAAAACTATAGGTCGATTCTAAACAAGTTTAAGACCTTTCGATATTAAACTTACTAATTAAATGAAAACATAAAACCCTAGTTAAGTTTCTAATCAAAATTTTAAGGTATCCCTTCATTTTCTATTTAATCGTTTTTTAATGAGGATCTCGGTTCACTATTATTTAGTCTTAATTAAGATTTATTAATTAGTGTAATTAATGTTATAGGTTAATTAGTGTTAATTTTTCTTAATCAGTTTGATTTTATTTTTGATTTATGCATATACTATAGTTTAATTTTTATTAAAGGATTTGATTTATTAAGGACTGTATAATATATACGGTCGCTAATAATTTATTAGGGACTGTATATATTTACAAGGTTCCTAATAAATGGTCTCTAATCCGCACAGTTTCTACTAGTGAGTTAATGTTATATATTAATTAGTTAATTAGTTAATTAAGGTTTTTAAGTTGTCATTAGGGTTTTAGGGTTTATAGATTTGTTATTAGGGTTTATAATCTATAATTAAGGTTTAAAATTTGTTATTAGGGTTAATAAGTTGTTATTATGTTAGGGTTTTTTAGGGTTTATAGATTATTCAATTACTACAACCCAATTATCTCAAAAACAAAAAATTGTATATCCTAACATCATAATTACATCATAATTTCATATTTAATTGAAAAAATTCATAACCTAACAACCATATCATAATTTCATAACCTAACATCACAAGTACATAACAATTAATAGCCTAATATCACAATTCATAACCTTAACAACATAATTCATAATCTAAATGAAAAAATTATAATTTGAGGAGGAAAAACCCTAACCTTTTCGTCGAATTTTAAACAAGGTAATTTCGAGCACCAGCACCAGCAATACCTGAAAAACAAAAAATAGATAAGAAATTTTTAATTTTTTGAAAGAATTGGGAGGGAAATTAGATGAAAATCACCTTTGGTGGGAAGTTCGCGGGCTCGGGAAAAAATTGGGGAAGAATAGGAAAGAGAAAACTCTCTCGCGGGTTTATTGCATAGAGAATATTTGCGACTGTTATGAGCGGTCATTGATAATAAATAAACGGTCGCTAATATATTAGCGATCATTCATTTGCGACCGTATATTATATACAGTCGCTGATATAATATTAGAGAACGTTTAGAATTAAACGGTCTCTAATATACCGTTCTTGATAAGCACAGTTTCTACTAGTGCTCGTTTCTACTTCCCAAAAATGCAATGCTTACAAAACTCAATCTTCGATGTACTTTGACCATAAAGTAGACCATAATTCAATAACTCGTCCATACCTCTCTCACTCATATACCCGAGTCTCATGTGTTATAATCTAGTAACATCTTAATCTGACATAGATTTAGATGATGAAACTGCTACCGACCGGGTAGTTATCGAGCTCTGCAACACATATAAAGACCCAATTTTCAAGCCCTTCATAACGATGAGAGCACCTTTGGTTACTTTCAAAACTCCACCTTCAACGGAGAACTTATAACCTTTAACATCGAGTGTACTCAAAGAGATGAGATTCTTCTTCAAGTCAGGTACATGTCTAACTTCTGCTAATATTCTCACAACGCCGTCAAATGTCTTGAGTTGGATCATCCCCTTACCAATAGCTCAACATGAACTATTGTTGCCCATCAAAACGACTCCATGATCAACTAACTCATAGGTGATGAACAAATCCCTATTATGACATATATAGTAGAAATAACCCGAATCTATAATCCATTCGCCGTTGGATTGATATATGTTGTCAAGAACCACAAGTAGATCTTCTTCACTTTCCGCAATACTAATTTCGGTTGAAGACTCCTTCTTCTGTTTGTCTTCAAATTTCTATTTATTCTGCATTTTGTAACAATCGACCTTGAAGCGCCCCTTCATTTTACAATCGTTGCAGGTCAAGTTCTTATTCTTGGACTTCGACCTTGACTTCTTCTTGATACCTTCCGGATCTCTCTTCTCCACTCCCTCTCGAACAAATAAGCCTGAAGATTGACCACCACCTTCATTATAAGTTAACTCCTCGTCGATCTTCTCCTTATTCATGAAATTTTCTTTGACATTCTTGATCAAGATAGTATCTCATTCATAGATCATGGTGTCACGAAAGTGCTTATAATTGGGTGGCAAAGAACATAACAATAATAATGATTGATCTTCATCATCAGTTTTAATATCGATCTTACCCAAATCTGTAATGATCAAATTAAACTCATCGATGTGAGATTCGATAAGAGAGCCTTCTAACATACGAAATATGTAGAGACGTTGTTTCAATAGAAGTCGATTTGTGAGAAACTTCTTCAAATATAACTTCTTTAATTTCAACCACAAACTATCTGCCGTCTTCTCCACTAAAACTTCTTATAGAACTTCATTTGTCAAACATAACGGGATAGCCGTGAGGATCTTTTCATCCAACTTATCAAATGCTTCTTATGTCAAAGTGGAAGGTCTTGAATCCTTTCTAAGAATCTCCTTTCTCAAATTATTCTGTGTCAATATGGCAATCATACGAACTTGCCATAGACTAAAACTCAAAGACCCATCAAAATTCTCAATATCGCACTTCATAATCATTGGAGACATGATGTAGGATCAAAAGAAAACACCTTGAGTGCTTACAAATCCTAAAACATCAAAATCACAATCTAAGAAAATGGAGAAGAGGACACAAGCGTTGTTACCCACAATAAATTGACTTAGATCGTGAGATTGAAGACCTAACGGTTTAAACAAAACACCAAATCTTTCAAACACAACAAAGCACTGATACTAGTTTGTTGCGGCAAATATGATCTCGAAATAATAACAAATGATATAAAGAAGAAATCAAATAAAAAAACGCGATAAGAATAAGAGTACTAACCAAACGAGACACCAGATTTTATGTGGAAAACTATTACCAGAAAAACCACGGGCGGAGGAGAAGATTTACTAATCAAACAAATATGGAATGTTATAAACGGTGGATGAAATCTCACAAAACCCTAGTCTCCTCTCACAAATTTTATCTCCAAAAGCTATCTAATTTAGAGTTACAAAATTCTACAATATATATAGTATTAGACAGATAAGATCAAATAACTAATTTCCCAACTTTTTCGAAACTGCAAAATTTCGGCCCAAGATGATAGCAGACGTCTGAAGTAGGACGTGGCAGATGTCTGCCCAAAAGCTTTAGCAAATCATAGAGAGCGCACAGATGTCTGACTAGAATTGGTTAGACGTCTGTCCAAATAACAGAGTGTTGACTAACGTCTGAAGAACAAGAGAGGAGACGTTTCTCGACTCTCTATGTGGATGTCTTCGAATACATGCTAGATGCCTGAAGCGTAAGCTTCAAACATCTGCCTCCTTTCTGTAGCTTAACCTGAATCTGGAATACTCCGTGTAACACCAAATTGAACTGGGAAACTAATAGGGATCATGAATGTGGGGAAAAATCAACAAATATATAACACGACGCTGTTCAATTTATTCATTTAGTTTGTTTTCAGATGTAAACCCAAGGGTTTGAACTTCGCAACTTTCGGGATGACCTTTCTCTGAAAAAGAAAAAAAAGTAGGAAAATAGTAAAAAGTATAAAATATAGGAAAATGGTAAAACTTGTTAGTCCGGTCAATCCCCTGGAAAGTTGGAAACTATGATGAGTTGGAGCTTATGTCGCACAAAATTTAAAAGTATAAATATGTATCTATCAACTTTATTGGGATTATGCTTGAAAGAATAGCTAATGCTTGAAAAACAAAACTAAAAGCATGTATGTATGGAAATCTTAAATTCTTAAAACATAATTTTCCTTCGTTGTAATTGATTCATCAAAAACTCAGAATCTCAAAGTCCAGCTTATTATATATTGCCTATAAAACAAGATAATTAATCACCCACTCCAGAGGTTCAATTGACTTCCACATAAATAAAAACAACCAAATATGAATAGGGTATTGCTGATCCAATGGTGGTGGAAAACTTCACAGTGGGACATAGGCAAAATTATTAGTAAAAGGCTATTCCCACTCGGAGGTTTTGAGAGGGAGGAATAAGAACAGTACTACAAGATTTTGGAGGGGAATTCGCAAAGTGAGGTTTGTTTTATGCATGAGCTAACTTTTCAATAGGGTGGAGGGGATCTGACGTGACCTGGATCACGCCAAGATGTTACTTTCCGTTGATCTGCTGGTGGCGGCGATAGATGGCTGAGATTGGATCTGGAGACAGGCTCCTGAAGCGTGTGGATCATAATGGGTTTGAAGTTTGCGCTTCCGAGCTACCTGCAAAGAAGTCCCGGGGTGGTTGTACCACCGAGGACCCTCCGACGGTCAAGTTAGACATGAAATCCGAGCAGAGTAACGGCTAAGTGGAGTAAAAATGGCTTACTTGAACCGTCTGAAAGGGGTTTATATAGCGGTGGCAGCATGCAGGGCAGGCACGAGAATCACGCCGGCCGTTACGCTCCCGACGTCACGCCCGCGTGATGAGAGGGATTTCCCATTAATGGCGAGACAGGCTCGTTAATGGGGGATCGTGATGGCGTGCAACGTGGGATGTGGCCGGCGGATATCTCGCTCATGGCGAGGTTCGCGGGATGGCGGTTGCGCCTGTGAGTGGTGCCGTTGGTCGGTCGATGAGACCGAGGAAGATGACCTCGGCGGGAGAGCTCACGGACGAGCGGGAGAGTCGAGGTAACTTGGTTCTGCGGTAGCCCGGAGATAGGCTGGGAGGCCGAGGAGGCCAATTGTGCAGGGGGCTCTGAGGTAAGACGGCATTTGTTCGTGGGACGTGCACAGGGGTAGCCTGGTTAGCCCCTGTAGGTCCTTTCTTATGAGCTTTGGGACACGTCATCTGCCACGTGTCATGATCTGGGAGATTACCGATATCGAGCATCATCATTAGCTCCCCACTCTCGTCCCGACCAGCTGACGGGTCGGGTCGAGAGTGGTCTGCCGAGTCGCTCGAGGTGAGCTCCTTTCATAGATATCGTCGGGACATGTTCCCCGGTAGTCTGTTGTATTTTCTGGATGACGCCAGCGAATCAGGGGCGAGATCTCTACTTTAAAGAGGGTGCGCAGGATCGTGCGTCCTTCCACTGAAGCAACAGTCTACGTGTCGGGTGCTGGTTGGCCGACGCGACGTGCAGCAGACCTCTAGCGTCTGATGGGATGCGGCCAGTGCGGGTGCGACAGGTGGAGCGATTGTGGCCGTCGAATGCGAGGAGTTGTTTTGGCGGGAGATGAACGTCGCTGTTGGATGAGGACGCCGGCAGCTATAAATAGAGGTGGGGTCCACTTCAGGGCCCATATCTCTTCATATTTTTCTCGTTTTGAGTCTTGATAGCTCGGCGCTCCCTTCTTTAGGTCGGATCTTTGCTTTCCCGAGGATTTCTTCCCATCAGGTTAGATGTCTTCTTTTGAGGAGTTTGTAGATGTTGTTGGGGTAGATTCTAGGGATCATTCCATCGAGCCGGAGTCTTCCCGGGGAGTTGGGGTCAGTTCCTCTTCCCAGGGTCGTGCGGCTGTGGCGATTCCCAGGGCGGAGGTGGAGGACGCCCTTGGTGTGCCGTCCTTGGTGAGGCATGAGGACGAGCTTGCTACCGCTCGGGCTCGTTTCCATATCCCTTCCGGTTATTCTCTATGTTTGGCCGAGGAATGAGAGAGGGCAGATCAGGTACGGGGTAAAGAGATTGCCTTGTACCTGGAAGCCTTTTGGGCCAGGATGCGCCTGCCTTTCTCTCCCGAGGTTGCCGGAGCTCTAAACTACTTTGGGCTAGCCCCGGGCCAGCTAGTGCCGATCTCCTGGAGGATTCTCCTTGGGTTCCTAGTCCGCTTGAAGTTAAAAATGGTCCCCTTCGGTCTGTCCAGTCTTGCCTCCTCCCTTATTTACAAAAGTCACCCCGGCGCTCGCGCGGGCGACCCGAGATGGGTTTACCTCTCCTTTAGGAAGCGATAGGGGGTGCAGCCGGGTCAGGAGTTGTCATCTTGCCTTCTTCTATCCACGGTTGGAAGAAGAAGTTTTTCTTTGTTGGGCCACCAGATGGTTAGGACTGGCCCGAGCCCACCCAGTGGTCAAGGCATAAGTACCTGCTGGGAAATCCGTCCAATGATCCCGACGCGGTGAGAGTGGCGGCATGGGAGCCTATTCCTCGGGCTGACGTGCTGCTTTCCGAGCGGGCCTTTAGTTGGGCTGGGCTCAGCCCCGCCAAGTTCTTCGGTGAGTTAGGCTTGTGTTTGTTTTCATTTTTGTTTTCGTTGCTGATTCCACTGTATCATTTCTTGTGCAGAACCTATGGATCTGAGCCACCTCCGAGCAACCATGCGCAAGCTGAAGCGGGGGGTCGAAGGCTGGAGGTGCCAGCACTTCCCATCCGACGTCTGTCCCGGTTCCTCCGGCAGCCATCCTTCCTCAGCATTTGAGCACGGGCCGTGCCCCGGAGTCCAGCCAGGTGCCGAGCCGAAAGCGGGCTCGGGGACAGGAGGCCCAGGCCTCGAAGGTGGAGACCGGCTCTCCGCCGTCGCCACTCAATAGGTTCCCCCGAATGGTTCCGCGGACCCCGGCCTCCACAATCTTTGTGGATGAGGGGGACCTCCGCTTTGAGGTGCCCTCGGGGCTCTCTGTCGCCGATAGTTTGCTGGCCGACATCGAGAGGTCGGCCGGGGGCAAAGTCCCTCGGGGGACTCTTAAGGCACAGATGGCGGCCATCGTCCAGAAGGCCATGCAGGTTAGTGCTCGCACCTTACTCGTCTATTTCCCACTTAGCGCCTCGCTATTCATGAGATTTAGTGCCTCCCCCTTCTTTCTGACCCCACTCTAATTTCTTCAGGTCCTCCAACACGTCGCCCTTGTCGTCCATATGGAGGATGAGGAGATAACCCCAGCCTTACAAGCCGCGGGCCAGCTTTCCTCGCTGGAGGAGAGCTCCAAGCTGGAGCTGGGGGCGGCGACGGTGAGGGTCGTTGCCCTGGAGGGCGAGATGGCGGCCGGGAAGCAGGAGGTTGCCCGGTACCGTGAGGCCGCCGAGGCCAAGCTTCAGGACTCCAAGGTGCTCATCGGCACCATGAAGAAGTCGGTGAAAACCCTCCGGAATGAGCTGGAGGAGGCGGCAGAGGAGATGAGGCAAGCCGATCTCAGAGCGGCGAAGGTGGTGGAGAACTACAAGAAGTCGGAAGATTTTTACACCGACTTAGCCGTGGCCACTACCGCCATCTGCCACGAGGCCCTCGACGCCGTCAAGGATCGGATACTGGAGTTCGCTGATGAAGAGCTCCGAGCTGAATATCCCCGTGGGGACGACGAGTAGGGGGATGACCCCGGAGGTGAAACCGGGGAAGAGGTTCCTGGTGAGGACGATACCGAGGCCCATGCCCGAGCCGTGGTAGATATTGAGCTTCCCGGGGTTTCGCGTTGCTCTGAGGCCTGAAGCCCCTCGTCTTCCTGTTTCTCATCTTTTGCTGCATCGGGAATTTTGTAAGCCTCCGAGCACTTTTGTTAGGCTGGGGAGCCTATAATACCTCTGTAGAGACTTTGATTTATGCGAATAAAAACTTTTTTGCCATTTACTTGCGTGCGCATTATCTTTTTGTTTATGGAGAACACTCGCATTTGCACAGTACCGCCTTTGTTTTACGTTGGTTCTTCGTCTAGCGATCACGCATCGAGTTGCATCTATTCATTTGCTGGTTGTGCAAAGACTAGTAGGGAGACAGTTTCTCCATGTCCCTGAAGTCGAGATAAAGATCGCTCAGGAGCAGATAGACCGGATGCCTCTCGGGGAGGGGTTTGTTCCTTAGTCGTGTGATGGGCAGGAGGCTGCCTGCTGGGGATGTGCCGGGCAAGAAGGGACTCAGCGTCCTCTAGATGAGGGCTTCAGATCCTCGACGTCTGGGGGTGGGGAGCTACCAGCCGGGGATAACCGAACAAGGGCGGGTCCGGTTGCCTCTTAGCGAAGGCTTTGATCCTTAGCGCGGGAGGGGCCGTAAGAGGCCTACTAAGGATGGGCCGAGAAAGGTTACTGCCAGGTGCCTCTTAGCGAGGGCTTTGATCCTTGGTGTGTTGGGGTAGGGAGCTACCAGCTAGGGATAACCGAACAAGGGCAGGTCCGGTAACCTCTTTCGAGGGATTTTCATCCTTAAGGACGGGCCGTGCAGGGTTACTGCACGGTGCTTCTTGGCGATGGATTTGATCCCTGGTGTGTTAAGGTAGGAGAGCTACTGGCCAGGGATAGCTGAGCAGGGTAGCCGCTCGGCTGCCTCTTGGCGAGGGATTTGATCCCTGGTGTGTTAGGATAGAAGAGCTACCAGCCAAGGCTAACCGAGCAAGGGCGGGCATGGTTGCCTCTTGCGAGGGCTTTTCATCCTTAGCGCGGGAGGGGCCGCCTACTAAGGATGGACAAGTAAGGTTACTGTCCGGTGCCTCTTGGCTAGGGCTTTTGGTCCTTAAGGATGGCCGAGCAAGGTCGCTGCCCGGTGCCTCTTTGTGAGGGCTTCGATCCATGGCATTGTAGGGTAAGGAAGCTACCAGCCAAGGATAGCCGAGCGGAATAGCCGCTCGGCTGCCTCTTGGCGAGGGATTTGATCCTTAGCGATGGAGGGGCCGTAGGAGGCCCGCTAAGGATAAGCCGAGAAGGGTAGCCGCTCGGCTGCCTCCAGGTGAAGGCTTTGATCCTTAGCGATGGAGGGGCCGTAGGAGGCCTGGTAAGGATAGGCCAAGTAGGGTAGCCGCTCGGCTGCCTCTAGGAGAGGGCTTTGATCCTTACCGATGGAGGAGCCGTAGGAGGCCTGCTATGGATAGGCCAAGCAAGGTAGTCGCTCGGCTGCCTCTAAGCGAGGGCTTTGATCCTTAGTGATAGAGGGGCCGTAGGAAGCCAGCTAAGGATAGGCTGAGCAGGGTAGCCGCACGGCTGCCTCTAGGCGAGGGCTTTGATCCTTAGCGATGGAGGGGCCGTAGGAGGCCTGCTAAGGATAGGTCGAGCAGTGAAACTGCTTGGCTTCCTCTTGGCGAGGGCTTAGGTCCCTGAAGTTGTGGGGTAGGGGAGCTACCGGCCAGGGATAGCCAAGCAGGGTAGCCGCTCGGCTGCCTCTAGACGAGGGCTTTGATCCTTAGCGATGGAGGGGCCGCAGGAGGCCTGCTAAGGATAAGCCGAGCAGGTTAGCCGCTTAGCTACCTCTAGGTGAGGGCTTTGATCCTTAGCGATGGAGGGGCCCTGCTAAGGATAGGCCGAGCAGGGTAGCCGCTTGGCTGCCTCTAGGCGAGGGTTTTGATCCTTAGCGATGGAGGGGCCATAGGAGGCCTGCTAAGGATACGCCGAGCACGGTAGCCGCTCAGCTGCCTCTAGGCGAGGGCTTTGATCCTTAGCGATGGAGGGGCCGTAGGAGGCCTGCTAAGGATAGGCTGAGCAGTGAAGCTGCTCGGCTGCCTCTTGGCGAGGGCTTAGATCCCTGGAGTTGTAGGGTAGGGGAGCTACCATCCAGGGATAGCCGAGCAGGATAGCCGCTTGGCTGCCTCTACACGATGGCTTTGATCCTTAGCGATGGAGGGGCCGTAGGAGGCCTGCTAAGGATAAGCCGAGCAGGGTAGCCGCTCGGCTGCCTCTAGGTGAGGGCTTTGATCCTTAGCGATGGAGGGGCCGTAGGAGGCCTGGTAAGGATAGGCCGAGCAGGGTAGCCGCTCGGCTGCCTCTAGGCGAAGGCTTTGATCCTTAGCGATGGAGGGTCCTGCTTTGATCCTTAGCGATGGAGGGTCCTGCTTTGATCCTTAGCGATGGAGGGGTCGTAGGAGGCCTGCTAAGGATAGGCCGAGCTGGGTAGCCGCTCGGCTACCTCTAGGCGAGGGCTTTGATCCTTAGCGATGGAGGGGCCGTAGGAGGCCTGCTAAGGATAGGCCGAGCAGTGAAGTTGCTCGGCTGCCTCTTGGTGAGGGCTCAGATCGCTGGCGTTGTGTGGTAGGGGAGCTACCGGCCAGGGATGGACCGAGTAAGGTAGTTGCTCGACTACTTCCTCATGAAGTTCCGTCCGACCTTCCCGGTGTAAGTATGGGGAATAAGGACAGTCATGGGCAACACGCGTAACACGCGTATCGAACATGTGGGGAGGTGAAGCGCTGGAGCCGCGTCGTTTCGACTTCGCCAGGAAAGGCTTGAGGTTTGCCGCGTGGTGGCACAATTGTGGGTGAAACGGACGACTGTTGGATTCTTGGGGGCGCAGCAGGCTATAAAGCGGAGGGAGTGTTGGTCACTCCTTTCTTCACACCCAAAACGTAAGAATGGAAGACTTCCCTTTCACCATCCCCGAGATCATACACTTCGAGGACGAGTACCTCTATGATCGGAATTGTACTGAGGACACGGTGCAGTTGGTGATAGGACGCATCGAGGGTCATTTTGGCCGATTGCTCCCCCGGCGCTCCCCCTACTTCAGCTGTTGATGTACTCCATCTGGAGGGCGTCGTCGGGGCTCTACAACCCCTTGTCCAAGCAGCTGAAAGATGAGGTCGTTGGCAAGCTAAGGTCTCTGAGGCGCTTAGGCCTGATCTCTGCGAGTTGGGTAAATCGCTCGGTGGCGCTCGTCTTTGAGTGCTACCGATTGAGGCACGATGCCGACGTTCGTGGGGGGCATGGAGGGCAGAGGCTAGATACCGCAAGGGCTCGGCTGGCGGAAGTATCCTCGGAGTACCACGAGCAGTGTTCTCTGCACCCCTTTCCCCCGTTATTGTAATTTTTCTTTTCTTTTTTCCGATGATGAGGAGCCCATAGTCCCTTTTTTCGAATAAATAAGATTCTTCTTTTTGCAACATTTCGTTGATCCTTTTTATTAAATAAACAAAAAGATCTCAGGAAAAGTTTACATTGCCTTTAAAAAGAAATACATGCTAGTAGATGTTCTTATTAGTGCAACTTGAGCCCCTCGGATGTCTGTTGGACTCTATGCCCGGTGCAGGGTACTGAGCTCCATGGGTACCGGACGTATCCTCTACTGACACGACCATGATTTGGCTGATGGTCAGCTCGGCGGGAGGGGGACACTGCTCCTGCTCGCGGTTGGCTTGCCGCTTATCCCTCAAGTACGCTGCGAGGTGCCCCGAACGGATGAGCTCCTCGATATAGTCTCGGAGCTGCTTACAGCTCTCCGTGGAGTGGCCTAGAGACCTGTGGAAACAGCAGTAGGGGCCTCGGGTTCTCTTTGAGGCCATTCGTGAGATCGGGGGAGCTTGAAGAACCCCTCGCCCTTAGCCTCCTCTAGTAGCACTGCCTGGGAGATGTTAAGCAGGGTGTACTCCTGAAACTTCGGGAGATAGGGCTGTGACCGCTCAGATCCCCTTCTCTCTTCCCTTTCCCTTTTCTTTTGGTTGGGTCGATCTGCCCGGGGAAGATTTGCGCTCACCTCGGATTCGAGTTGGACCTCGCGCTCGGTCCAGGCCTTTACCTCGGCCATAGTCTTAGGTTGCGTTAATGCAAAGGAGCGTAACCACTCCTTGTACCTAAGACCATACCTGAGTGCTGTGATGACCGTTTCGTCCTGTGCTTGGGGACCTCGAGAAGGGCGTTGTAGAAGCGGGTGACGTATGTCTTGAACGTCTTCTTATCCCTGCTCTTGATCGTGAAGAGAAAGTCGACTGTGCATTTTTGCCGCCTGTTCCCGACGAAGTGGCCGAGGAATTGGATGGTCAGCTCGTCGAAAGTTGAGATCGAGCATGGCTTGAGTCCTCGGAACCAGTCTCGTCTGGAGCGGATGGGAGTGGCCGGGAAAGCTCGGCACTGGGCAGCGTTGGAGTTGTCTTGGAAGCTCATCCTCGCGGTGAAAGCATCCAAATGGTCCTTCGGGTCGGATTTTCCATCGAAGTGGGAGACCTTTGGGGGCTTGTTGCGGGAGGAGATATGGACGGCGAGCAACTCCTCGGTGAATGGCTTGGTGAGTGAGTCGGCGGCGTACTTAGCCCCATCGCTCGAGCGGTGACCCTCCCGACGTACACCCTCGATCTTCTTCTCGAGGGCATCGAGTCAGCCATGGTACCCCGACGACTTGGCACATTCTAATCCCCGGCCTCTGTTGTTGGAGACCTGCGTCTGGACGTGGCCCCGGTTCCTCTCAATGAGGTTCCTCAGATCCCCCGGCGAGGTAGCCTTCGAGCCGCCGTGGCGAGTCCCGTCCACGCGACCCTGTCGAGGGAGGGGGCGTTGGTCATACCTAGGAACAGGTGAGCTGACCGACATCTCCTCGGGAGGGAAAGGGCCGCGAGGAGGCTCGGGGCGAGACGCTCTGGCAAAGGACCTCAGTGTGGAACTGTAGGACGCCCAGCGGGTCGCAGAAAGTATTGGCCCGGGAGATCTGCGACCGTGGGAGGTAGCTAGGTGGTGGTCGGCCATGCCAACGCGGGCAGAGTCTTCTCTCCCCTGTAGGGGTCCCGTTCTCGAGGCAGGGGAGCGGCAATCTGGGGTTCTTGCCCTGCCGTTTAGACCCGGATGAGCGCCTCCACGATGAATGCGAGTCGGTCTATCCGGCCGGGAAGGGCGTTGATGGCGTTCGGCGGAGGAGGTTCGTCTGCGCCTCCATTGAGGTGGAGGTGGCGGCTAGTGCTTGGATCGTCGTGATGATCGCTCGCCATTAGGTTTGGATCGGAAGATGAACTTTTGTTTTTGTGGAATCAAGTGTTCCCACAGATGGCGCCAGCTGACGCGACCTGGATCATGCTAAGATGTTACCTTCCGTTGATCTGCTGGTGGCGGCGATAGACGACTGAGATTGGATCTGGAGACAGGCTCCTGAAGCGTGTAGATCTCAATGGGTTTGAGGTTTGCGCTGCTAAGCTAGCTGCAAGGAAGTCCCGGGATGGTTATACCACCGAGGACCCTCCGACGGTCAAGTTAGACAGGAAATCCAAGCAGAGTAACGGCTTAGTAGAGTAAAAATGGTTTACTTGAATCGTCTGAAGAAGGGGTTTATATAATGGTGGCAGCATGCAGGGCAGGCACGAGAATCACGCCGGCCGTTACGCTCCCGACGTCACGCCCGCGTGATGAGCGGGATCTCCCATTAATGGCGAGACAGGCTCGTTAATGGGAGATCGTGATGGCGTGAAACGTGGGATGTGGCCGGCGGATATCTCATGCATGGCGAGATTCACAGGACGACGGTTACGCCTGTGAGTTGTGTCGTCGGTCGGTCGATGAGACCGAGGAAGATGACCTCGGCGGGAGAGCTCTTGGCCGAGCGGGAGAGCCGAGGTATCTTGGTTCTACGGTAGTCCATAGACGGGCTGAGAGGCCGAGGAAGCCAATTGTGCAGGGGGCTCTGAGGTGAGCCAGTGTTTGTTCGTTGGACAGGCACAGGGGTGACCTGGTCGACCCCTGTAGGTCCTTTCTTGTGAGCTTTGGAACACGTCATCTGCCACGTGTCATGATCTGGGAGATCACCGATATCAAGCATCATCAGGATCGTATTAATTTTTGGAAGGATAGATGGTGCGGAGGAGAAACATTACGATGCAAGTTCCCGGAATTATTTCTTCTTGCGAGAGATAAGCATGCTTGTGTCCGTTCAAACCAAATGGAATGGGAACAAGTGGAAAATTCGATTCAAGCAAAGACTGCGAATAACGGAACATATATGTCTTTACGAGTTGCAACATTACGTGGAAGATTAGAAACCAGACTGGGTACAAGAAGATAAACGTGTGTGGAGATAGGTATACTTAACAAGGGAGGATCAATCAAATATGGAGAGCTAAGGTTCAACACAAAGTTAAGGCTTTCTGTCGGTTGTCATTTAGAAACTCTATTTTAACGATGGACAATATAAAGAAAAAGGGATGACAACAGACATCTATGTATGTGTTTTGTAGAGGAGACTCTAAAACAGTGGATTATTTGTTGCTGAGGTGTCCATTTTCTGAAAGAGTTAGGGATGGGGGATTATTTCTAGATTTCGACTGCAGTCTTACCCGATTTCATTTTTAGAACTTTGGGGATCTTGGAGAACTAGAGTAGTAAACCCTGATTTTGGAGAGCGGTGGGATTTGATGGTAATTGCTATTCTATGGGGTTTATAGAGGAACGTAACGATCGAGTTTTTAACAAATGGCATTCCATCAATTCAGTTATAGCTTCCATTTATGCTACAATTATTAATTGGATGATCTTGGTGTTAGATCGTACTCAGAAGAAGATGAGGATGGTTTTGCTGCAGTTAGACCAAGAAGAGGAGGAGGGTTGACCAAGATATCGGAGTTTCGGAGTGAAAAAAATATAAAAGCCATGGCAAATGAAATTAGAGTGAGGGAATGATGCCTTTTAGCACTTGTTATGTTCGTTGTTGTTAGTCTTTCTTTTGTAGATCAATGGAATTACGTTTGAGAGGCTTGAAGTTTTGTAATCATTAAATTCATTTCAATGAATTTTTTTGGGGGGTAGGGGGGAGGGTTATCAAAAAAATTCTTTTATTAATGAGATGCGGGGTTTTCCTGCTTTCGTTTTGGAAAAAAAAACTAAGTAATTAGGACAGGACGAATGTAGGTAGCATACTGGTGGATTTAAATACAGTTTCGGCCGCGCTGTTCTTGCCCTAAGTAAGTGTGACCAAGAAAAAGTGTGAAACAATCTTATCTTGTCCTACAACGTTTTAGGGCATAGTCGGGTAAAAAACACATTGAATGATCAAGGTGGATAAGGTCGGGTTTGGTTCAAACCCTATGGGACTTGCACCCACAATTCAAGGGGAAGAATATTTTTTTTTAATTAAAAAAAACCAATAAGCATAGTAATTAAAGCTCTTTAATAGCATATATGCATGCACACATGCATGAGACGAGACAGGCTCCATCTCATTCTCATCCTATAATTAAGGTTGTTAGATTAAACCAGCATGCACATTCCTATATATATATCTATCTATCTATCCCCTTGTTTGCAAGACATTAACAAAAGAGAGAACCATTCCCTGCTAGTTGCTTTTCTGATCAAACAAGAGCAACATCAAGAAACAAGAAGAAGTCATTCAAGAAGCTATATATAGCTATCTATCTAGTTTCAACAACAATGGATGGCTTCTGCACCTACATCCCACATCATTCCACCACAGGCTTCTTCCTCCCGAATAATGCCGATGGCAGAGTGAGGATGTTCAACTTGCGGCCCGACCAGCACCGTCTTCGTCTCCCCGATCTTTCCTACATCCCTCACCCCTTCACCATCCTCTCCTCCTCTTTCGGCTTCGTCCTCTGCCGCGATTCCTCCAGATCCTACCACGTGTTTGACCCCCTCTCCAATCCCCTAGTGGCCCACGTCAGCTTCCCCGACGACCGTCACAGTCGCACCACCCCCGCCGTTCTCGTCTTTCCCAACCCACCCGTTTACCCTTTTATCTCGTACAATTTCTTCTTTGTAGTTTGCGCCGTTCACGACGGCGAGGGACGCTACACCTTCGACACCTTCTCTTCCCACTCATGGCAATGGACCTACGGTCAAGGTCGCAGAGATCTTGGTCATCCGGATCGCAGAATCCTTTTGAACATGGGGGTTTCTTTCGAGGGATGCGCTCTTTGGCTTGCCGATCATCATTATGACAGACCGCTGGTTCTTGCTCATTATCCCTTCAGAGGGGCTACCGGGATCATGAATGATAGACTCCTGTCAACAAGTATCAATCGAGGCTGCAGCTGGGAAGAGTTGGAAATAACCTTGGCCTCGTTGCTCTGTCCGGTCGTATTGTAGAGCTGTACTTTCGGGGTCAGAATGGATCCTGGGATTATAAAGCTCGGACGTTCCTAAGGGAAACGTCGGCAACGTCGTCTCAGACTCTGAGGTTCGAGAGTTACAAACTGGAGATACTGTTTTCTTCGAATGGGATGTTAGAATTGTGGGAGAGCCACGGATATTCGCTGGAGGAAACAAGGGTGGTGACCCTAAACCATGGCATAACAGACGGTCTTCTTGAAAATATCGTTGACGGTGTTCCCTACGTTCTCCCTCCCAACATGCCTAGTGCTGGTTTACTCGCTCGTCCGCCTCGAGGACAAGTTCTCTAGTACCTAAGCATCGAATATCGGCTTGTGGGTACTGCTGCAATTGTGTTCCTCTTTCAATCCATGCAGCCATCTTGATCATGGCATTTTCCTTAAGTAGTTTCTTTTCTTTCTTGAATACTGTTAACTTCAGCTTATGTTTGTAATGAATCAAGTAAAATGTTTGGAAGATTTAAGCTTATGTTTCAGAGGAAAAAGATTTAAGCTTATGGCTCAAGTATGGATCTCCTTGTATCTGGAAGTACAAGCTAGTATATGAAACAATCAGCTATATATAATGAAGGAGGTTACACCATTTAGCTTGCCCACTATATATTTCCGACATCACCAAATTTTTTCAGTTTTCATTAAAATACTCACTAAAACCTCGAATTTGGGGTAGCTGATATGGAGTGGATGCTATGTCGGTGACTTGGTGCTATTGTTTCATCCTAACGGCTCATCTCCCATCAAAAAACCGCACAAACTGTGAGCCCCTCTATTTTATCCATATTCGGCGGTCCGATGCTGTAGAAGTCAATAGCAGCGGCAAAATCAGAGCAACCATCCCAAATCCGAAAACCTGCATCACCGTGTGTTAAAAATAAATATAAGACGACACTATTCAATGAATTCATTTAATTTGTTTTTTGGATGTAAACCGAAGGGTTTGAACTTCGTAGCTTTCAGAATGACCTTTCTTCTAAAAAGGGAAAAAGGTTAGAAAATAGTGGAAAGTATATGTTACGTATACGAGACAATCACGAAGCAAATACACAATCAATAGCGAGAAAAAAATCAAACCACGGGCAAGATAGAAATGCGAGCACTTACGAATTAGCGAAGGCAAACCTTTATTAATAATCAAATATCGTTAGAGTACAAATCGATGAAGAATAAAAATCCCTCTCAAATTTTAGATCTCTCACAATTATTAATGAGTTCTCTCTAATTAACAGAAGGCGTCAGATTTAGGTCTAAAATAAGCTATCATATATATACTATACAAAAGATTTACCAAAGAAACTAATTTCCTAACTCAGTGAATTTTCGCCCGGCCCAGAAAGGCAGACGCTTGCAGAAGGAATCGGCAGACATCTGCATTTGTCGTCATGAGAATCTAGAGAGCAATGCAGACTTCTGAAAAAGGATATCGCAGACGTCTGGTGTCTTCATCAAAATAACAGAGAGCTCCGCAGACGTCTGATCTTCAACGGGGCAGACTTCTGTCATAAGTGTGCCCGTGCATCCCGAGCCTCAACAGACGTCTGGAGCTTTCAGCCCCGGACGTATGCATTAAAGATAAACTCAAATCTTCATGCTGACGCCGAATCGTTAGAAAATCCAACAGGTAATCTTCAGGATCGAATGTGAAGCATATCTAGCAATCTCCACCTTGTCTCGCATTCCAAAAACTCCTCTATCAAAATAATAACAGCTCTATCTTCACTACAAAACCCGTAAAGGGTTCAATGAGTGCAACGAATTCCAATTAAGATCAAGAAATGCTCGAACATAACAACTAAAAAAGACTTCGTCAACATGTCGGCCGGATTGTCCGATATGCCAACCTTCTTCACAATAATCTCTTCTTTCTCAACGATTTTCTGCACGAACCAGTACCTTACGTTGATTTGTTTCGTCCTCTCATGATGCTTCTGATTTTTCATCAAGTGAATAGAGTTTTGGCTATCACAGTAGACTATTATGGTGTTTTTTGGAATACCAAGTTCTGAAAATAGTCCTTTCAACTAGATTGCCTCTTTAACAGCCGTAACAACGGCCATATATTTCTCCTTCTTCATAGATAACGCTACCGTATAATGCAAAGAAGCACGCCAACTAATGGCACATCCTCCTAATAAAAATACATAACCGGTGATCGATCTACGTCTGTCAAGATCACCTGCATAATCGGAGTCGCTGAATCCAACTAAATTGTCGTCATTCCTTCCAAACACCAACCCCACATCACGTACCTCATAGGTATCGTAATATCTATTTCACCGTCTGCCAATAGTTTTTACCAAGAGATACCATATAGAGACTAACAACACTAATGGCATGTGAAATGTCGGGTCGTGTACAAACCATGGCATACATAACGCTACCCACCGCACTTGCATATGGAACATTCAAAATATATCTAATCTCATCCTCTGTTTGTGGTGATGAACGAGCTGAAAGTTTGAAATGAGCTGCCAACAAAGTACTTACAAATTTAGCGTCTGCTATACCGAAACGCTCCAAAACTTTCTCAACATATCGTTGTTGAGACAAGTATAGCTTTTCTCCTTTGCGATCACGCCTGATCTCCATACCAAGTATTTTCTTGGCCTCTCCCAAATTCTTGATCTCAAACTTACCTTTCAACTGTTTCTTCAAATTCATAATATCAACCATACATCTTGTTGCTATCAACATATCATCAACATAGATTAATAAATATATGAAAGAACCATCGGCAAGTTTTTTCGAATATACACAACTATCGTCCATACTTCTCGTAAACCCTATTTCTTTCATGAAAGAGTCAAACTTCTTATACCAACAACTTGGTGACTGCTTCAAACTTTATATACACTTCTCTAATAAGCAAACATGGTCTTTTTTCCTTCGACTTCGAAACCTTCAGCCTGTTGCATGTACATTTTCTCTACCAAATCACCGTGCAAGAATGTGATTTTCACATCGAGCTGCTCAAGCTCTAAATATTTCTTAGCTACCAAACCGAGCAAGACACGTATAGAGGTGTGTTTAATAACCGGGGAAAATACCTCAATGAAGTCAACTCCCCGCACCTGTGAATACCCTTTAGCTACCGATCGTGCCTTTTTACCTTATATCTAACCCACTTGGTCACCTTCTTTTTTCTTGAAAACCCATTTGCAGTCAACTATCTTCTTTTCTCTTTTGGGCTTCACGAGTTTCCAAGTTTGGTTCTTTTGAAGAGACTCAATCTTTTCAATCATAGCGACTAGCCAACGAGCTGCTTTTTCAGATGAGATGGCTTCTTTATAATTTGTCGGCTAGCTACTATTAATTGTCTCTGCAACAGACAACACATACGCCACTATGTCATCGTATCCATACCACTATAGCGGTCTAATGTCCCTTCTTTATCGGTCGCGAGCGAGTAAATACTCCTCATCACGGGACTGCTCAACATGAGCTATTTCAGACGATGGTGAAGGAGAGATCTCATATGAAACCGAGCTATCACCGACCTCAATATCAACTCTCGGCTCATCCTTTTTCGAATCGTCTTCAACTGAAAATTCCTTGTTGTTTGGCTTCAACATAGCAGATTAATCAAATGTCATATCTATGCTAATCATAAATTTAGGAGACTTTGGATCCAAATACCATAATCTATAACCCTTAACGCCTGTAGCATAACCGAGAAATATACATTTCTTCGCTCGAGAATCCAATTTGCCTTCACGGCAATGTGCATAAGAGGGGCAACCAAACACCTTAAGTTTTGAATAATCAGCGTGTTTTCCCGACCATACCTGCTCCAGTGTCTTACAACCTAGCGATATATGAGGTAACCGATTCGCAATATAGCATGCTGTATTTACCTCTTCTATCCAAAACTCTTTTCCGAGCCCTGTATTGGACAACATGCACCACGCTTTATCCAAAAGAGTCCGGTTCATTCGCTCCACAACTCCATTCTGATGCGGTATATAGAAAATGGTATGATGACGAACTATTCCTTCACTTTTGCAAAAATTGTTGAAATCTCCATTGCAAAACCCTAACCCGTTGTCCATCCTCGGTCTCTTGATCTGCTTTCATGTCTGCTCCTCAAGTAACATGTTCCATTACTTGAATATAGTAAACACATCACTTTTGTACTTCAAGAAGTAGACCCAAATCTTTCTCGAAAAGTCATTAATGAAGATAAGCAGATACTTGACACCGCTTCCTTTAGAAGCAATTGGAGAGGGTCCCCATAAATCCGAATAGATATAATCAAGAGTACCTTTTGTGTTGTGCACCACCGAACTAAAGTTAACACGTTTCTTCTTCCCAAAAACGCAGTGTTCATAAAACTCCAGTTTCGTCGTACTCTTGCCACTAAGTAGACCCTACTTCGACAACTCAGTCATACCTCTCTCACTCATATACCCGAGCCTCATGTGCCACAATCTGGTAGTTTTCGAACCATCATAGATTTGGATGATGAAATCGCCGCCAATCCGCAAGTCGTCGAACCCTACAATGCATACAAGGACTCTTTCTTCAAGCCCTTCATCACAATGAGAGTGCTTTTGGTTACCTTTAAAACTCCACCTTCAGCGGAAAATTTATAACCCTTGTCTACGGGTGCACCTAAAGAGACGAGATTCTTCTTCAAGTCAGGTACGTGCCTGACTTTCGCCAATGTCCTCACAACACTATCGAACATCTTGATTTGGCTTGTCCATTTGCCAATAGCTTGGCACGAGCTATTGTTGCCCATAAAAACCACTCCACTATCAATGGACTCGTACGCAGTGAACAAATCCCTATTAGGACACATATGGTAAGAACAACCCGAATCCATGATCCACTCATCCTTGGATCGCTGTGTGTTGCCAAGGACCACAAGAGGATCACCTTCTCTTTCCGCTATACTCACTTCAGCCGAAGACTCCTTCTTTAATTTATCTTCCTACTTTAACCTGTTCTGCAATTTAAAATAATCGATCTTGAAGTGCCCTTTCTTCTTACAATAATTTCATGTAACGTTTTTAGCCTTGAATTTTGACCGCAACTTCTTCCTATTTGCTTTCGGATCTCTCTTCTCCGCTCGCCCTTGAATAAATAAACCAGACGATAAACCATCTGATTCCATAGAACTCAACTCTTTGTCGATCTTCTCTTTGTTCATCAAATTCTCCTTGGCATCCTTGATTGAGATCGTGTCTCTTCCATAAACCATGGTATCACAGAAGTACTTATATGAGAGTGGCAACAAACACAACAAGAGAAAAGCCTGATCTTCATCATCAATCTTAATGTCGATCTTACCCAGATCTATAATGATCGCATTAAACTCACTAATGTAAGATTTTATTGGAGAGCCTTCTGACATACGAAGTGTATAAAAACGTTTCTTCAACAGGAGTCTATTCGTGATAGATTTCCTTAAATATAACTTCTCCAATTTATTCCACTAATCAGTCGTCGTCTTCTCCACCCAAACCTCTTGTAGAACTTCGTTTGTTTGACAAAAATGGATAGCCCTGAGGGCATTTTCATCCATCTCCTCCCATACTTCCTCCGTCATAGTGGAGGGCCTTTTTATCCTTCCCATGAATCTCCTTCTTCAAATTTTTTGAGTCAAAACGGAAACCATATGGACTTGCCATAAACAGAAACTCATATTTCCATCGAATTTCTCGATATCGAACTTCATGATTGTCGGAGACATGATGTGGGGTCAAAGCAAAATGGGGAAGAGGACGTAATTGTCGTTACCCATCGTTAACCTAGATTACAAAATTAAAAACCTAATGGTTCAACAAAAAATCTCACAACAACGCAACAATAGCTCTGATATCGGTTTGTTGCGTATACGAAACAATCACAAAGCAAACACACAATCGATAGCGAGAAGAAAATCAAACCAAAGACAAGATAAAATACGAGCACTTATGAATTGGAGAAGGTGAAAATTTATTAATAATTAAATATCGGAGGAGTACAAATCGATGGAGAATTCAAATCTCTCTCAAACCCTAGATCTCTCACAATTATCAATGGATTCTCTCTAATTAACAAAAAGTATCAGATCTAGGTCAAAAATAAGCTATCGTATATATAACATACAAAAGATTTACCAAAGAAACTAATTTCCTAACTAAGTGAATTTTCACTCGGCCTGGAAATGCAGACGTCGGCAGAAGGAATCGGCATACATATGCATTTGTCGTCACGAGAATCCAGATAGCAATCCAGATGTCTGAACAAGGATATCACAGACGTCTGGTATCTTCACCAAAATAATATAAAGCTCCGCAGATGCCTGACCCTCATCGAGGTAGACGTCTGCTATAAGTGCGCATCCAGAACCTCAGCAGACGTCTGGAGCTTTCAGTCCCAGATGTCTGCCTTAGAGATAAACTCAAATCTTCGTGATGACGCCGAATTATCAGGAAATGAAACTAGTAAACTTCAGGATCGAATGTGAGGCATATCTAACAGTTTAAAATAAAAGAATACAGTCACACACCCCTTAAATAGTGAAAAGTATAAAATAAAGGAGGTTGTCAACTAATTCGATGATGATACATACATACACACCACCAGCACTAAAACAATGATCAACTGCTCTAAGAATACAACCACTATAATGGTATATTCACACAACCAAGGAATCGATAGGTATAACTATAAAATAAATATATCTAAAACCAGAAATAGTCACTTTCTAAATTCTATGAAAATGCCAACATACCACGTACTTTTCCTTTATTTATTGCAAGGAAATTTTACATCAATCGTAGATATCCATCGAGATCTATTCATGAACATGGGAAAAAGTTGTCACCAAGAAAGTAAAGGCAGTGAATATACCTGCTACAGGCATATATGCACACTTGAGATGAGGGAACCTCCATCTTATTCTCTCTCTCTCTCTCTTTGTGTATGTATGTATCTATCTATCTTATATAAATAATGTAAAGGTGTAGAGAGGTGACGGAATTTCCAAAATGCTAATTTTGCACTCATAAATTTTGATATTTCCACTTTCTACTACCGCCTGTCCCATTTCCTTTTCAAAATGCCAATTTTGCCCTCATAAATTTTGGTATTTCCACTTCCTATTGCTACATGTCCCATCTCCTATTGGCGCCCGTGCCCACTTCCTGCTTTATTTAAGATAGAGCACATCATCCTCGTTCTTTACTAAAAAGAGAAAAGCTAAAATTAAAAAAAAGTGGACAGAGAGGAGAGAGAAAGGCCTTTAAAACTCTACCGATCTTCTTTTCTTATTTTGCATTTCTCTCAATGGCACAAAAGCTTGATACTAAATGACCGTTACCATTCTCAATGGTTAAAGAGCACAACCGTCACTACTTCTCTTTCTCCTTGCAAAACTGACACCCACGTCGTCGGATACCGATGGTGTCGATCCTTCCATGTACATCCACGGGTACATTGAAAACTTCTCCCAAGTGATCATCCCTCTTCCGATGGCCTTCATGATGGTGAAAAATTTATTTTAGACGAAGTATCCTCCTACAAGCATCGATAAGATGGTGACAATCAAGCGACCGTGTAAGCGAAAGAGATAAGGGTTGAAGGACGAGAATGACGATATTTGTACTGTGTGTTTTGAAGAAATTGAGATGGGTAACAATAGTGATTTAATCGAACGAGTGCAGTTGTGTTGTGATCATACATTCCACATGAAATGTATTGTTTCTTGGTTGTTCAAGAAAAACTCATGCCCACTATGTCGATGTGAGAAGCTATGTCAAATAACTTAAGATATCACTGTTAGTTTTTCTTTGTTGATCGATCGTCTGTTGTTTCTGTTATTTTGACATGTAAAATTCGAAGAAGAATGAAAAATGTTAACAAGTTCTGATTGTGTTTTCTAATATTTTCAATTGGTTTAATATGGTTAATACGATGATCAAATGATACATTTTATGGATATATACTATAAATCACTTAATTTTCTAACTCGGTCGTGTTTTTGCAATTAAATTTGATAAATGACGGAAAAGGAGAATTGCCAGCATGCAAGTGTAAAAAAAACTCAAATGAAAAAGAACAATGAGATTGCCAATTGGTTTTAATGAGTACTTCTTTGGTTGGAACAACAGCTTTATCATTACAATTCGTAACAAGTATAAGTAAGAATTATTAAACCGAAAAGACAGTAGTCATGAAAAAGGAGAAAGACGTTACCATTTCCAAAAAGACTGTGGAAAAATAGGAATGTTATCAGATAGAAATAGGACAGAAATGACAAGCCGGACGGAATAGATCAAAAGAAAAACTGCTAAAATTAGAAAACTGCTAAAAATAAAAAGTTGTTAAAACGAGAAACTAATTATTTGATTGCGTCCCAAATTGATTCTCGATACTTCTTGTCAAATCTTAACTGATTCGGGTGCTAATTTCACTCCTAATTCGAAAGTCAAAGTTCGGAGCAAATCTTTACCCGCGATTTCGGGGCCTTAAATGATGGATTTTTGCGATTTCGAGAGGCGTCAATGTAATTCCTATAGCGATCCATCGACCCAGACGATTTTGCGAGATCTTCGATTTGGCTGGTGGAACGCGCGAATCGGACAAGATTTAATAGTTTAGGATTCTCGGGTTGAGCTAGACCCGACATGTTTTGGATTGGTCGAGCAACTCCAAGTAGGCTAGGGCTACGTCAATAAGGCATAATACCAGCGCATAGACTGATTGATATAAAGGCCCACGTCAAGTGCATGCAGTCGTAAAATAGTGACGTTAATATTAATCATAATTTGACAGAAAAAGACATTAGTCATGACGGCCAGAAAAAAGGACATTAGACATGATTTGACAGAAAATGACATTGGTCATGATGGACTGTAGAAAAATAGTGACGTTAGCATTGGCTATCGTTTGACAGAAAAAAGACATTAGTCATGACGGACTATAGAAAAATAATGACGTTAGCATTGGTCATGATTTGACAGAAAAATGACATTAGTCATGTACACCTCCTATTTCCACATGTCCCATCTCTTATAGGCACATATGCCCACCTCTACTCTATTTAAACCAAGGCACTTCATTTTCAATCCATACAAAAGAGAAAGGGTAAAAAAAAGGTAAGCCAGAAATAATTTGCATCTCTTAATGGTACAAAATCTTGATGCAGGGCAACCATTGTCTCTCTCAATGGTCAAAGAGTATAACAAACCGCCGTTGTTTCTTCTCCTCCATGCAAAACTGAAGCCCACATCGTCGGATGCCGACGGTGTCGATCCTTCCGTTTGCACCCATGGGTACATTAAAGACTCCGCCTAAGTGATCATTCCCTCTCCCGTTGGCCCTCTGATGGTACAAAGTGTATTTTGGACGAAATGCCATCTTTTAAGCATTGCAAATATGTAGCCTCTAAATTAAGTTCGCCCGAGAACTGTCATAGCTTCGCCGGCTGGGTGGTGTGTCGTAAATGCCCTATCCAAGATCAGCATCGCATGTATCTTGTAACGGAGATCAGCAAATTCGTCCATGAAGCTGTGAAGGTAGCAAATGCTAAATTTCATATCAAGATATATTTTTATAGTAGTGTTGATAGGATTGTGACAATTAAGAGATCGCGTAAGAGAAAGAGAAAAGAGTTGAAAGACGGGATTGACGATATTGTTTGTACTGTGTGCTTCGAAAAAATTGAGAAGAGTAGCAGTCGTGATTTGTTCGAAGGAGTGCGGTTGTGCTGTGACCATGCGTTCCATATGAATTGCATTGTTCCTTGGTTGTTCAACAATAACTCGTGTCCGCTATGTCGATATGAGAACCCATGTGAAATAGATTAGGATGTTAATTTTAGTTTTTCTTTGTTGATCAACTTTCTGTTATTTCTGTTATTTTGGCATGTAAATTTCGAAGAAGGGATGAACAATGTTCATAAGTTCTAATTGTGTTTTCAAATATTTTCAATGGTTTAATATATTTAATATGATGATCATATGATGTATTTGAATATATAATATAAATCACTTAATTTTCTACCTCGGTCGTATTTTTGCAATCAACTTTGACAAAGGACACAAAAAGACAAAAAAATTAAGAAGGTGACAGCGTCCAGGTATTAAAAAACTCAAATAAAAAGGAATAATAATATTACCAATTGGCTTTAACGGATACTTCTTTGGTTGGAAAACATGCATGTTATAATTATAATTCGTAACAATCATAATTCAGCATTATTAAGCAGAAAAACACATCAGTCATGATACTCTTTTTTAATTGGTAAATGGTGCAGCTCTGCTTTGGGATGCGGTGCTTCTAAACAGATTTAAGAGAAATTGAAAAAATAGAAAGATAACAATGACAATTTTACCAAACTAGGGTTTTATTTAATTAAAATTTGTCTCTTACAATTGAAAAATCTAAATCACAACTAATTTTCTAATAAAAGTAGAACTGCTAAAAATAAGACATAAAACCAAGTTCGGAATTTTCAGGTTAAACTAGATGCGACGTGCATCAATGAGGCATAATACCAGCGCATAAATTGATAAAGGACAAAGGCTCGTGTGCAAGTGTATGCAGTTGAGTACGTATATGAGGAAAAACGTTATCAGGTACAAACATAATAGAAAAAGGACATTGGTCACGATGGAAGAAAAATAGTGTTAACGATAAGAAAAATAGTGACATTAACATTAGTCTTGATTTGACAGAAAAGAACATTAGTCATGATAGACTGTAGAAAATAGTGACGTTAATATTGATAGTGATTTGACAGAAAAAGCTAACGATAAAAAAGGACATTAGTCATGACGGACTGTAGAAAAATAGTGACATGAACATTGGTAGTGATTTGACAAAAAAAGGACAGTAGTCATGACGGACTGTAGAACAACAGTGACGTTAACGTTATTCATGATTTGACAGAAAAGAGACAGTAGTCATGGCGGACTGCAGAACAACAGTGACGCTAACCTTGATCGTGATTTGACAGAAAAAGAACATCAGTCATGACGGATTGCAGATCAACAGTGACGTTAACTTTGACCGTGATTTGACAGAAAAAGGACATCAATCATGACGGACTGCAGAACAACAGTGATGTTAATATTGACCGTGATTTGACAGAAAAAGTACATCAGTCATAATGGACAGTAGAAAAATAGTGCCGATGACAGAAAAATGATAATAATCATGACGGACTGTAGAAAAATAGTAATCTGAACATTGGTAATGATTTGACAGAAAAAGGACATCAGTCACGATCGACTGTAGAAATATAGTGTTGACGACAGAAAAAGGAAAATAGTTATGACGGACTGTAGAAAAATAGTAATCTGAACATTGGTAATAATTTGACAGAATAGGGACATTAGCTATAACGGACTGTAGAACAACGGTGACGTTAACATTATTTATGATTTGACAGAAAAGGGACAGTAGTCATGACGGACTGCAGAACAACAATGACGTTAACGTTATTCGTGATTTGACAGAAAAAGGACATCAGTCATGACGGACTGCGTATCAACAGTGACATTAATCTTGGCCTTGATTTGGCAGAAAAAGGACATTATTCATGACGGACTGCAAATCAACAGTGATGTTAATATTGGCCGTGATTTTATAGAAAAAGGACATCAGTCATGACGGACTGCAGAACAATAGTGATGTTAACGTTATTCATGATTTGACATAAAAGGGACAGTAGTCATGACGGACTGCAGAACAACAGTGACGTTAACGTTATTCATGATTTGACAAAAAAAGGATATCAGTCATGACGGACTGCAGATCAACGGTGACGTTAATATTGGTCGTGATTTGACAGAAAAAGGATATCAGTCATGACGGACTGCAGAACAACAGTGATGTTAATATTGACCGTGATTTGACAGAAAAAGTACATTAGTTATAATGGACTGTAGAAAAATAGTGTTGACGACAGAAAAAGGACAATAGTCATGACGGACTGTAGAAAAATAGTAACCTGAACATTGGTAATGATTTGACAGAAAAAGGACATTAGTTATGGCGGACTGTAGAACAGTGACGTTAACGTTATTCATGATTTGACAAAAAAGAGACATCAGTCATGACGGACTGCAGAACAACAGTGACGTCAACGTTATTCATGATTTGACAGAAAAAGGACATAAGTCATGATGGGCTGCAGATCAACAGTGACGTTAATATTGGCTGTGATTTGACAGAAAAAAATCAGTCATGACGAACTGCAGAACAACAGTGATGTTAATATTGACCATGATTTGCCAGAAAATGATTTGACAGAAAAAGAACATCAGTCACAATCAACTGTAGAAAAATAGTGCCGATGACAGAAAAAAGACAATAGTTAGGACGGACTGTAGAACAATAGTAATGTAAACATTGGTTGTGATTTGACATAAAAAGTATATTAGAAAATAGTGCTAACGACAGAAAAATGACATTATCCATGACTGTGATTTGACTGTGATTTGACAGAAAAGGACATTAGTCATGATTTGACTCTAGAAAAATAGTGACGTTAACATTGGTCGTGATTTGACAGAAAAAGGCATTAGTCATGATTTGACAGAAAAATTACATTAGTCATGATAGACTGTAGAAAAATAGTGACGTTAATATTAGTCATGATGTGACAAAAAAGGCATTGGTCATGGTGGCAAAAAACGGACATTGGTCATGATTTAACAGAAAAAGAAATTAGTCATGCTGGATTGTTAAAAAATAGTGACATTAATATTAGTGATGATTTGACAGAAAAATGACATTTGTCCTGATGGAATGTAGAAAAATAATGGCGTTAATGTTAGTTATGATTTGACCGAAAAGGGACATTAGTTGTGATGGACAGAAAAAAGATATTAGTTCTGTTTCGACAGCAAAAAAAATTAGTCGTGGTTGACTGTAGAAAAATAAAGACGTCACCACGTATAAATAGGACGAAAAGGATAAGCATGATAGAAAATGTCAAAAGAAAAATAAAATGAAGATGAGAGACACGTTACCAGATGCAAAAGGACGGTAGAAAAATAAAGACGTTAGTAGTGATGAGAAATAATAAATAAAATAAATTCATATAATAAAACCAAAATATTTTATCAGAAATTTAAAAAAATAAAAATGAATTGAATTTGTTTTTATTTCCACCTGCTATTGACATCATACCTCATCATTTCCTTCTCCTATTTAATCCAACACTTTACATCTTATTTCTCACTTGAAGAAAAAAGTGAAAATATTGTAAAAAGGAAAAATAGAGAAAGAGAGAGATCTCATTCTTTTCAAATTTTGGATTCTCCAACACTTTTGAAACTTAAATTCTTGGCTTGGATCGTTTCAAAGCACCATACTTTCAGTAAGTATTTTTTATCTCTTTCTTTGTTTTCTTCTTCAACATATATGATCATGAATCAGGATGGTTTGCACTAAACTTTTTTTTTCCATAACTAAACTTTTCATTTTCAACGTATTATTTTTCATTCTTCATTTAGTATATTTTTAACTGATGAGAATATTTTTAAAAGTTGCCATTATTAATGCAATACTTGACTTGAATTGATATTTTTTCCATTTGCAGGAAAGTATTCGTTTGATTTGGTCAATAATAAAATTGGAATAAAAAATAAGGTAATAAAAAATCTATTATTCGAAAAATTCAATATTTAAGATTTTTATTTATTTATGCTTATATGTAGAAGTGAATTATTTGTTCTCTAAATTTAAATTCTTATTGGTATCTGTACAGTTTTCCATTTAAGTTATTAATAAATGACGTGACATATTTATTGTTATTAGTTAATCATTTATGTTGATCTCTATAATTGTTTCTATTATGATATTATATTTTGTCTTTTATTTAGCTATACATGGGAATAAATCAAAACACATTCGCAAACCGTTATCAGAAGCACAAAAACAACGTGAACGTGAACATGAAAGAATAAGATATAAAAAAAACAGTCATCCAAAACTAATACTAAAAATGATGAATTTTCTTTCAAGCGAAAGCGAGAGGCATTTGATTTTGGTATCCCGCACTTCAAAAGACCATTAGAACAAATTTCTAATTTTTCTGCCAATATTGAATGCAACACATCTTTGATGGATGATGATACGGTTTTATATCATTTTACGGAAGTGGGCTTTTTGAATGATCAGCGTATAGTTAATAAAGATATTCATCAAGATTTGTCATGCAGTCAAAAAAACGATAATGCTAGTAAGAGCACGCTTCATCCTCATTATATATCCTTATAAAACACAAAGTTTTATCAAATTTTAGTTGGATGTTTGATATTAACTATATTTAAAGAACATATTACTCAAAAATCTTCAATTTTTAAATTTTTTTGATTTACAAATAGTTTACATGTTTTAAAAGCTATAAGATTATTTTTAATAAAATCCTCCATAAATATAATAATATAATATATTACATTTTATTATTCCTGATTAAATTGTAATGTGTGTTTTATAATGATACATGATAAGAAAGTTTTAACGATAATTATTTATCAGATTGGCGTAGTCATTTCCATTATTTGGAATCTCCTACTGAAAAATGTTCTAGATGTGATGCAATTGTGTTTTAAGAAGAAAGAGTTAGAACTAATGATAAGAAAAAAATAAATTATTCACTTTGTTGCAAGAGTGGAAGAGTTTTCTGCCTCTTCTTGAGAAGACACCTGAAATGCTGGACTCTTTATTGAACTGTCAAAATTTTTTCTGAACAAGCTAAACAATTTCAGGAAAAAAATTCGTTCATTCAACTCTATGTTTGCTTTTACATCTATTGGTGCAAATATAGATTATCAAATTTTGAAAGAAAGGGGACCATATACATTTCGAATTCATGGACAAAACTATCATAAAATAGGTTCATTTCTACCGGCTATCGGAAGTCAACCTAAATATACACAGCTTTATATATATGATACCGAGCATGAAATTGAAAATCGAATTGCATCTTGGAGATAATTGTAATGCAACGGAATATGATTCAGAAACTGTGAAAAGTTTAAAGGAAATGTTAGATAAATACAACAAATATGTTAAGAAATTTCGATGCGTACGTGATTGGTATGAGAACAATAAGGATAAAGAGTTTAGTTTGCGCATTCTCGAGGATAGAAATCATAAGGGTCAATAATATAATAAACCAAATTCAACAGAAATAGCTGCTCTGATGATTGATGATGAGTTTTTTCCTTCATCTACTCGAGATATTATTGTCAACGATCGAAAAAAAGGATATCAAAGAATTAGTGAGATTCATCCAGCATATATGCCATTGCAATATCCCTTATTATTCCCATATGGAAAAGATAGTTGGCATAATTATATTGAAGGCAACAATACAAAGAGAAAAAGAAATAAAGTTTCAATGAAGGACTTCTACGCATTTAGGTTACAACAGCGTTGTCATGAAAGAACAACGTTGTTGAGAAGTAGAAAATTATTACAGCAATATATAGTTGATGCTTATGCGTCTGTTGAAGGGATTCGTCTTGGATGAATTCTTAATAATCAAAAAACTTTACAATGTGAGTTATATCAAGACTTGCAGGATCCTGTTGACAACGTTGATAATGATGCTCACACAATTGGTAAAAAAATCATTTTGCCTTCATCCTTTACTAGAGGTCCACGATATTTGATTCAAAACTATCAAGATGCTATGACAATTTGTGCATGGGCCGGGCCTACGGATTTATTCATTACTTTTACATGCAATCCTAATTGGAAAGAAATACATGATTTTTTATTGATTGCTGGTGGTCAAAGTGCATCTGATAGGCCTGATATTGTTGCCAGAGTTTTTCACTTAAAACTTATGCAGCTTCTTGATGATTTTATTAAACATAAATATTTTGGACGAGTAATTTCTGGTAGGTTAATGTCATTATTTGTTGATATATATTTTGTATATTGTTATATGTTTCTATTTAAAAGTTTAATTTTTCCATTTGTAGATCTATCAGTGGTAGAATTTCAAAAACGAGGATTACCACATTCTCATATCCTTATTACATTGGAAAGTTCAAAAAAAAATAAAACTCACAAAAGATATTGATAATTTAATTAGAGCTGAGCTTCCTGACATTAAAATGGAACCTTTACTTCATGATTTGGTAGTTACCCATATGATTCATGGACCATGTGGTACACATAATCCAAAATGTGTTTGCATGAAAAATAATAAATGCTTAAAAAAATTCCCTAAAATGTTCAATGACCATACTATTATTGATGAAAAGGGATATGCAATTTACCGAAGACGCAAATCAAGATCCTACACGGCAGATGGAAAGGATATTGACAACAGTTGGGTTGTGCCTTACAATGCAAATCTGCTACTGAAATATCAATTACATATTAATGTTGAAATATGCAATCATAGACGAGCAATAAAATATTTACTTAAATATGTAAATAAAGGATCTGATTTTGCAATAGCTATCATTCATCAAAATGTGGTCGAAAGATATGACGAGATCAAATTATATTTAGATTCTAGATATATTGCAGCATCAGAATCTTCATGGAGGCTTTTTGAATTTAAAATAAATAAACGTCATCGTGCCGTTGAACGGTTGCAGTATCATCTTTTTGGTGAACAAATAGTTTTTTTAGAGAAGATGGAAGCGTTCAAGAAATAATGGAGTCTGAGCGAGCTAATAAAACAATGTTAACTGAATGGTTTACTGTGAATCTTAAATTTCCTCATGCTAGAAACTATACTTATGTTGAATTTCCAAATCACTTTGTTTGGAACAAAAAAAAACTTATTTTGGAAGCAATGAAAAAGAAGGAAAGCAATAGGTAGATTACCTTATGCACATCCTGCTGCTGGTGAAAAATATTATCTCAGGATGTTGTTGACAATAGTGAAAGGAAGGATTAATTTTATTGACATGAGAACAATTGATGGTGTTGAACATGAAACTTATAAGGCAGTATGTATAGCACTTGGACTTCTTGATGATGATAATGAATGGAACTTAGCACCAAGAAGCGTTTAAGTGGGCTACGGCTAATCAACTTCGTCGCATGTTTTGCACGATATTACTTTTTAACGAAGTTATGAATTCTCGAGAACTATGGGATTTACATTGGGAGGCCATGAGTGATGATTATGAAAGACATTTGGAAAATTTACATCCTGATTTAAAAATTGTACTCGGTAACGAACAATTAAGAGATTTTGCGCTTCATGATATAGATGTGATTTTGACATATAATAATAAAAGTTTGAGAGATTTTACATTTATGCCAATACCCTCTCCTAGCAATTTAAACAATAGATTGATATTTGAGGAGCTAAATTATGATACTTTTGAGTTGTCGCAAAAATCTATTGAATTAGAATGTGGTTTAAATGATGAACAAAGAAAAATCTTTGATGCGGTTATAATTTCGTGCGAAAAAAATATTGGAAGGCTATTATTTGTGTATGGAGGTGGTGCAACTGACAAAACATACTTATGGAATGCAATTTTAGCGAAGTTGCGTAGTAAGAAACAAATCGTTCTTGCAGTTGCATCTTCTGACATTGCTTCTATGTTACTACCGGGAGGACGTACAACACATTCATGATTCAAAATTTCTATCGATCTTCATAAGGTTTCATCTTGCGCAATATATCACCAATCTAATCATTCTTCTCTCATCAAAGAAGTAACACCGATTATTTGGGATGAAGCTCCGATGATAAATCACTTTGCATTTGAAGCCGTAGATCGAACTTTCAAAGATAATATATCAAATATTAATCCATAACTTGAGAATAAACCATTTGGTGGAAAGACTGTTGTTCTTGCTGGTGATTTTCGACAGATTTTATCAGTCGTCCGTAAAGGTAGGAGACAACAAATTGTGTCCGCTACATTACATAAATCATATCTATGGGATCAATGTGAGATTTTTATACTGACAAAAAATATGCGTGTTCATACGAATACGAGGTCAGAAGAAGACAGCGAAAATTTTGTAAAATGGCTAATCGATATTGGTAATGGTGATGTTAAAGTAATTCAAATGGGCAACGATTGTGATGATAATTGGATAGAGATTCCGGATTCAATGTTATCTAATCACAGACTTAGTATTAGTGGATTAATAAATGAAATATATACATATTTAAATGATAATTATCAAAATCCGCGGTATTTGGAATCAAGAGCAATACTTGCATGTAGAAATGAAGAAGTTGATGAAATTAATAAGAAAGTCATATCTCAAATGAGAGAAGAAAGTCGAATTTACTTGAGTGCAGACACGAAGGTTTCTGTTGCTGATTATTCTGCTTGCAATGATTTTTTACATACAACGGAATTTTTAAATTCGTTGATATGCTCTGGATTGCCTCCTCATTTGCTTGAACTTAAAGTAAATGCACCGATTATGTTACTTCGTAATTTAGATCAAAGTATTGGTTTATGTAATGGCACACGTCTTATCATTAAACAGTTAGGTGAAAGGGTCATAAAAGCAGAAATCATGACAGGTACAAATATTGGAAAATGTGTGGCAATACCAAGAATAATTATGTCAAGTGATAATGAAGATCTCCCTTTCGTCCTTAAACGGCGTCAATTTCTCGTTCGTATTGCTTATGCTATGATTATAAACAAAAGTCAAGGAAAAACCTTAGAAAAAGTTGGACTATATCTACATACACCAGTTTTTTTGTCATGGGCAATTGTACGTTGCATTCTTAAGAGCTAGATCTGCTTCATCCTTAAAAGTTTTTTAGAAGAACAAATTGAGATTCCAAAAAATTGTACACAAAATTTTGTTTATAAAGAAGTTCTACAGAACGTTCTCACAAAGGTAAAGATACATAAGAACTATATACACAACAAATGAAATCGTGTATTAATCCCAATATTGGAAAGTATAGCACTGATTTAAAAATACTTTTACAGTAAATTTATTTTTAAATCAGAGTGTTATTTTCCAATATTGAATTAATACTCGATTTCATTTGTTGTATATATGCACTTTTTACATTAAATTTTATATAATATATGCATTCACTTGATCTATTCATTTTTGTCAGATTTTTTTTATATCGTGATGTTTATTGTTATTGATTTATTTTTTCTATTTTCTGTGTAGGATGGAAAAGAATAATTCAAATGATTGTTTTGGAAATATATTCTTAAATGAAGAGTCCGTTCTTTTTGAAAATTTTGAAGATGAGGTCAATTATCAATACAGTAGTAATGAAGGCGGGGATAACAGTGATGGTGTTAATCTTACCATTGGGAAATAAGAAATAAATGTATCAATAATAAGAAACATCGGAAAAGAGAGCATAACGTTTTAAAAGGAGAGAAAGCATTGAATAAACGTGGAAAAAAGATTAAACCGGTTCATAAGTCAAAAAAGGGTATAGGCTCCTACAATACTATTTCAAATTTTATATTTTATTTATTTGGATTTTAATAAATTACTTATATTTTATTGTGCATGTCAGTTTCAGACTTGGAAGATCGTAACGACTGTGATATTGGTAATATTCAAGCTCATTGTGCAGGTGAAAACAAAGAAAAATTTGCAAGTTAGAGAGTAAAAGGATCATGGAGATAAAGTGAAAGTAGTAAAAAAGAAATTGCTCCTGTGATTCTTTTAAAGAAGGATTATAAAAACGATATGTGTATACCGATCATCTGTTTTATTTATTTGTAAAAAAACTTTGTTCTAATTTTACTAACGTATTTTCTTATACCAAAATACGAAGAAACCAGTAGCCAACATGAAAGCAAAAGAAAGAAAGAGAAGTATCTATTGACTTTGATTTCTGACAAATCTTATCCAGAAAGTAAGAAGAAAATGCTACCTACACCTTTAGAGATCACCACTTTTGAAAAAAATTGTAGAACGAGGTAAATTGTATAATATTAAGGCACGTATCACGCGATTGTGATATGATCGATTGTATGAAAAGTCATCAAACTCGCTTACATTTGTGGCTAAAGACGAAGAAGTGAGTTGTTGTTTACAACAACAGTTATCTTTTCAACGTAAAATTTATTATTTAAATATTAATTTTACGACTTTATGCAGGGCGTTGAACGAGAGGTGTTAGTTGATGATTTATATGCTGACAAATGGAAAAATATGATATTCGTTGATAAAGTATACGTGATAAAAAAATATTGTGACTTTGATAACCGGTAAATCTATTAAAGTTTTGGAAAACAGATGGCAATTATCATTGACAAGACAATCAAAGGTTGATGAAGTTTCTGTGAAAGAAATATCGGCTGGCCGTACTTATCATTTTTAAAAAGTTGTGCAAAGTACGTGATCTTGCGCGTAATCCTGAATGTGTTTATGGTAAGATAATGTGTACTCATAACCGTTAAGCTTTTTAATTTTTTACTATAAGTCATTACAACATTTATATATTCATGACTTTTTATATTCATTATGTGAATTACAGATATAGTAGGATATGTCGTTGATGTGAGCCATGAACGCATAATCTCTTTAAAGTCTGGAGGTACAAGTAAATTAGTTGAAGTATCACTCATTGATGATGGTTGTTACGAGAAACCGGCCACTTTAACGATCTAGGAGAATTTTCTGACAAAGCACATGAGTATTTTTGGGGATGGATACACTGATAGTTTCTTAATTGCCGCGATAGGTGTGCGTGCAAAAGAATTCAGAGGTAAATTTTTTTACTTGCACTCATATAATTTTTGTTATTTTAAAAATAAAATTAAAGTTTAGTGGTTATCAATAGTTATTAAGTTTTTACAAGTATAGCGCTACTAATATAGTAAATGATACAAGTATAGGAAGTTACATGTTAAAAACAACAGACTTTACGAAAATGAGATTTAAAGCCGATGGTATCCCCGAAGCAGAACAGCTGATGAGATGGTAGTATATCATATATTTATTATACTTCAAGTATTACATTTTTACATTTGTTAAAGGCAATGTTGATAAGAGTGTCATGCTTTTAGGATGATTTGATCTGCCAACAAAGCAAATTGGGTATTCGAGACAAGTAAGAAGCAGCAGCAATAATGCAAATCAGATGGTAGAAACGTGTACCATTGAACATTTAATCAATGAAAAAAGAATTTGCCCTCCACCTAATATGGTATGAAATGATAATTTATATGTAATATAAATGATATATAATTTAATATTAACATGTATTTAGCATATAATCTAAAGTAATTTATATTTTAATATATATTTTTTTTATTAAAAGGGTTTGTTTATCTCTATTTTTCTATATAGGTTCTGAATTTTATAGTTAATGCCACAATTATTTACATCTTTCCCGATAAACCATGCTATGATGTATGTTCTCAATGCAAGCGAAGTGTAAATGTACAGCCTGGGCAAAATTATACTTGCATTTATTCGGATTGCGGGCATATGAGGTCGGATTCTAGGAAAATGTGTTTTTTTAAAGAAAACCTTATAGGTTGCTGAATAAAATTAATACATATTATTTGATCAATATATACATATTGTAGGTACCGAATTAAAACAAGAATTGAGGACAAAACTGATGAAACAAATATTGTAGCTTTTGATCAGTATGCTCAGACTCTTCTTCATTATCCACTGGATGATATGATGCAACTTTATTCATCGGTATGACATAGATTGTTAAAATAATTTCAAATGCAACATAATGATCAATGTATGTCTAACAATTCTTTTTTCGTTGATGCAGAGTAAAGATTCGTATGACTATGAGAAATATCTTGATAAGTGTGCATCTATTGCATATAAGATAAAGATAAGAGTGACTAATAATAATCATAAATTTATCCAAAGTGGAGGATTTACCGTTAATAGTCTGGAAAGGGTTGTCCGTCAATTTTATAAAGCCCCGGCTTTGGAGCCAACTGGAGAAGATGATGGTGAAGATTGGCACTAAGATTATGGTATTATATAATGATGCTTAATAAAGTATTTTGCTTTCAGTATTTCAGTATGATATTGTTTAATTATGTATGGAGTTGTGGTTATTATAAGGGTGTTTATGAGAAACCTTTTGTCATCAATCACATGTAGCAGCAATTGCATTATTATAAACTTAGAAAGTTTCAATGGTATATCCCAATAAAGAAAGAAAGAAAGAGTAACAGAAATTTACAAGCAATTCTTAACATATAGAAATTATTACAAGTAGAGCAAATACAATAAACATTGAAAAATATATAAATACAGATTGAAGATGTAATTTGGAAACCCATACGATTATCTTGTCCATGACCGAATTCAAGTTCGATTCTCTAAAAAGTTGGATCAAAGAATTGTGAGAAATCAAAACCAATCCTTTAAACCACATCCTCTCATCTAGCAAGCAAATAATAATTATTAACTTTTTTTTACTATCCTTGCGATGAGCATCACTACACTTACCATCATTATGAGTAATCCAAAGAAAGATCAATCTAAAAACATGTATCATCAATATCCCAACAATAAAAGAAAGGGACAAACAATGAAGAATAAAAAAACTAGAGTAGACATGATTTGAAAATTCTAAATAATTACTTACCTTTTCTAGAGGAGATAAAAATATTTTTAAAGTTGGATATATCTCACCTGCCGAGATTGAGAAGAATGAAGCAAAGAGTTTCTTTTTTCTTTGATTAGGAAACTGAGTAGCATGAAGAATGCTGAAAAAATCAAAAATCAAGTTTTATTAAGCCGAGCAGAATAAAAATCGGTTCTTAGAGTTAAAAATATCAGCTTTGAGGATTCTCTTTGCGGATTCTGAAATTCTGAAGTTTAAGTTTGCATTTTTTATTTTAGCGTCAAAAACTTATTGAGAAAAAGTACAGATCTAATGATTTATAAAGCAGGAGAAATCACAAAAAACCTCAAGGTTGGACATTTGGTTGCTTAGAAGAGAGATCGTTAAGAGTAGAGACTGGATCTGATAATCGTAATACTAGAGACGAAGAAAAGTTTAGCAAGCCAGGTGTTTTTGCTCATTTTATGCTTACCTATATAGTTCCCAAGATTGAAAAGCTCAGATCTCTCAAACCAATCTTAAAAAATAATGAAAATTTTTAAAATCTGAAGTTGGTGTGAGGCAAAACGAACGAAGAAAATGAGAGATGAATGATACTAAAAAGATTTTTGAAGACTAGTGGAAATTTGTAGACTTTGGAGTTCGAATGGGGGCAAAGATCATGAAGAAAAAGAGAGATGAAAATATTTTCTGCCTCTAGGGTTTTCTACGGGAACCCTAATTCTTGCAATGTATATATATCCCTTTTAAGGGTCATGGTGTATTGGCTAAAGCCCACTTAATATTTTTCTTAATAAAATTCAGCTGGTTCTACTCTCGATTTAATTTAAAAAAAACTTAAATTGGAAGACCATTTAAGAAAAAGAGAGCTTCTTTATTTATCAAATATTTGATTAAAACCTTTTTAATGGCAAGAAAGTGAAGATTGCAATGATTTACAAATAAAATGGTGGAAATGAGAAGAAAATTGAGATATTAGGTTTTTTTTCATTTAAGACAAAAAGTGAGAAATAGAGAGAGAGCAGATATTTTTCTCTCTCTCTTCTGGCTCTCTCGATCTATTTAGTAAACCCTAACTCTCTTCATCTGTATGTATAACCCATATTGGGCGTTGATGTATTGGGCCTAGCCCACAAAATCTATTATTTATTAATAAAATAACCGGGCTTTCCCAGTTTCGTTAAAAAAATGCCAAGAAGGTGAAGAGGAAGCTAATTAAGACTAAAAACTCTATAATTCTATATCGGTTCTGGATTTTATAGTTAATACCACAATTCTTTACATGTTTCTTGATAAACTATATATGTTATATATATTCTAAATGCAAGCGAAGTATAATGGTGCAGTCTGGGCAAAATTATACTTGCTTTTATTCAGATTGCGGGTATATAAGATGATGTTAATTTATAATATACTTTTTCGTGTATAAACTCATGTAATTTGTGTTGCATATCATATAAATATTTATTAACTATTTAGAATACAAGAATTAGTTTATGCCATATAAATTATAATTTTCATGATAAGTGATTATCTTGAAATAAGATTGTATGATTTATTATTTTATTTTTTATTTCTTAACTCTTTAACTTAAGATATAGATGTATCTTACAATGACTGGATGTAAAAGTAGTGATATTATTCTGTGTATGTGCTCTTTGATAAAGTTAGCTATAGAGGCCAGTTGTTTTGCAAGTCTTTCAATATGTTGCAGAAATTTATGCCAAATTTAATCGTATACATATGATAAAATTGTGCGAATACAGAGTACCATATAATATTAAAGTTGATAATAATTAATAGTAATTTAGAATCTGCATATAAAAATATCATATAATATTTAATAGAACAATAATCAATAGTAAGTTGAAATTTATGTATATTAAATTCGTTAAAACCTAAGACCATTTGAGAAAAAGAGAGCCTCTTTATTTATCAAAATTTTGATTAAAACCTTTTTAATGGCAAGAAAGTGAAGATTGCAATGATTTACAAATAAAATGGTGGAAAGGAGAAGAAAATTGAGATATTGGGTTATTTTTTAATTTAAGACAAAAAGTGAGAAATAGAGAGAGAGAGCAGATATTTTTCTCTCTCTCTTCTGCCTCTCTCGATCTATTTAGTAAACCCTAACTCTCTTCATCTGTATGTATAACCCATATTTGGGCGTTGATGTATTGGGCCTAGCCCACAAAATCTATTATTTTTTAATAAAATAACCGGGCTTTCCCAGTGTAACATTTTCAAATAATAAAATATTATTTTTGGGAATTTTTGTAATTTAATACTATTTTAATGAATATTTTAATATTTCGGCATAATTAAATACCGATAAATGGGAAAAATTATGGAAAATTCTAAAATAGGGTATTTTATGGAATTATGCCATTTTAAAGTTTTTTATGATTAATTCTATGCTAATCGCGATTAAAAATCGCTAATCGGTTTCTTAGCAATTTTGTGCAAAACATACACATATCTTTTTCCTACACTTGTGTTACATTTTCTTACCATGGTTTCTCATTTGGGTTTACTATTTGAGTGAGAGGGAATTAAGAGAAAAGAAAAAGAAAATGAAAAAGGAATAAAGAAAAGAGAGGCATGGGCATGAATTAGGTATGGTCTTCTTTTAACCTATGGACCTTAGCCATTTTCCCCCTCTCATTTCCCTCATCTCTCCCCTCCATTTCTCAGCTGAAGCTTTGCCCTTCTCCCTCCCCTCTTCAAGCCCCACATCACCTCTAAAACTACACCAAAACCCTACCTCCATTTCATTAAAAGTGTGCACAAGCTCAAGATCTACACATTGAACCTAGCAAGATTGGATTTGGAGGACTTTGAGCAACTTAAGAATTTTCTTGAGTTGCCAAAGGAGGTAAATTCTGGACCTATTAGAATAGTATTTCATTTCTTGTGCATCAATTCTAGTTTCATGCCGATATGGTGTCGATTGGTGGATTTGTGAAACTTCAAGTTAGGGTTTATGTTAGATCTGAAATCAAAGATGAAATTAAGGATTGTGGTGACCTTAGAACTCCTGGTGGGATGTTATTTTGGACCAGACCTGAGAGTTAAACCCAGAATACGGATTTAGTGAATCGATATCGGGGAGAACTGCAAATCTGGGAGTGTATTTAGGAATCTTCTATCACCCCGAGACCCATGTTCCCCTCCGAATGGCGGCCGACGTCGCTAGGATGTCTTGCCTGGGATTCGGGGCAGATGCTATATGGTTTTATCCGTCTACCTCTCCGAAGATGCCAAGTTGATTTATGGCACCGTGTATCGGAGGTTTAGACGGATGAGGCCGATGTAGCAGACTTCGTCAGATTCCCTCTCGGGGTGAGGGGTTTTTGATTATGGGGACGCTCTTCCCTGCAGGCGCAAGCCCCTGCAGTTAATTACACTACCGCATCACGGTAACAACTTTCTCCTTCTCCAGAATTTCACTTCACGTCGTGGGTGTTTGTTTTGTTTGTGGTTGCCCGTGGATTGTATACGGAGACTGAGTGATGCCGTCACCCGTAGGACGTGAATTAGTCCAAATCCGTATTTACTTAGATTTGGGTTTGGTGTTTTTTGTTTAAGGATGCATTAGTCGCGTTGCGACTAAGATTAACTTAAACGTTCGTTAAGGATACGTTGGTCCTATCTGAGACTAAGATCAACTTAACATGGTGATCCATTTGATATCTGGCTGTCGGGACTCGTCACCTCTCTAACGTCGTTGAAGGATTAAAACGGCAGATGTCAGAGGAGTTCAGAGATGTACCCTTGAACCAAGGTTGATTTGGAGTTTTATAGTCTGTTTGAATGTTTAAGAATACGTTAGCCGTGTTTGGGGCTAAGATCAACTTAAACGGGATCGTTTAGATCCAACAAAAGAGCATTTAGAGGCTCTATTGTTCCAGTTTAGGGACGTGGTGGTCCAATATTAGTTTAGGCACGTTTCGGTCCAATATTAGTTTAGGGACGTTTCGGTCCATCGCCAGTTTAGGGACGTGGTGGTCCAATATTAGTTTAAGGACGTCTCGGTCCGATATTAGTTTAAGGATGTTTCGGTCCGATATTAGTTTAAGGACGTCTTGGTTTGATATTAGTTTAAGGACGTTTCGGTCCACGAGTTTAAGGACCCCGCAGTCCATATTGTTATGTGGTTGTCGGGACCCGTCACCTCTCTGACGTCGTTGAAGGATTACAACGACATGTGTCAGAGGAGTTCGGAGATGTACCCTCGAACCGGATATAAATTTATTTAAGAGAGCAGCTGTGCTCAGTCAATTTAGTTTGAGGACTTACGGCCATGATTGGGCTAAGTCCAGTTTCAACATTTTTTGTCTTTGGCCTGTGCTAGGGCTTTGCCCCTTTTTAGTAATGCACTGCATTATTCTTGTTTTGGTTGGGCTATGCCCTTTTATAAATGATGCAGAGCATCTATTTTTTTTGTTTGGGCTTTGCCCCCCCTTTTTTTAAAAAATGCATAGCATTTTATTTATTAGGCCTGTTAGGCCTTTTAATTGGGCTCTGTCCATTTTCTTTAATAATGCAGAGTATTAAATACTCTGACAGTGCCCCACGTGGCTTTTCAGGCGCTTTGCGCCAAGTAATGAGCGCAAACTCATATGGTGGTGACACGTGTCACGCTCTGGTGAGCGCAAGCGGAATAACGCAGTGCACTGTGTCAATGCGCTGTGCTGCTGCGCTACTGACACGTGGCGCTTCCTGGTGGCTTGCGCCAACACAGGAGCGCAACAGCGCAGTTCTTGCAAGTGCAGAGCACTGTTTTATCTTTTGATTGATTTTAAATCAAAGAAAACAAGTTTTTCTTGTTTTTAAGAAACCAATGGTTCATAAGCAAGTGCAAAGCACTATTATTAGTTAGTTTTCTTTCTTATTGAAGATCATTGATCTTGTTCTTAGATCAATGATATGTTTTTTAAGAGAATGTTCTCTTTTTCTGAAGGTTTTTATCTTTTTTGTTCTTGAGGAGTTCTTCAGAGTTCTCTTTTTTTTTCTCTCAGAAAATGTTGATGCCTTTGAATTGAGGTCTGGGGTCCTTTTTATAGTGCGCATAAATTAGTTAATTTTGTTAAAGAAATCTTTCCCTGAGTGATTTGGGGAATTTTCCCCACCGTTGGATCTTTGATCCAAGAGCTTCTGTTTTACAGAAGAAAATCTTCTTGTTTTAAAAAGAACAGAAAGATTTCTTTAAAATCTTTATTCTGTTTGGCGCAGATGCCCCAGCGCGTGACGCGTGTCACGCAGCGCACAGAGGAGCGCAACTGCGCAGGCGCATCTGCGCTGACACGTGTCGCGCAGCGCACAGCGCAGCGCAACTGCGCAGGCGCATCTGCGCTGACACGTGTCGCGCAGCGCAGTGCTTACGCAGCTGAAGCGTTGCTTCATTTAATTTTGCTTTGAACAGAGCTTTGCTCTGATTGGGTGCGCTGCTTTGGGCGCTGCGCTGATGTGTCTGCGCCTGACACGTGGCGCGTTGCGCCCAGCGCAAAGAATCTGAAGCGTCGCTTCATTTACTAAAGTTTAAATTTTCAAAGTAGAGTTTTGCTCTAATTGGGGGAAGATGAAGTGTTGCTTCATCTCCCGTCTTAGGATTTGAACAGAGCTTTGCTCTGATTAAGGTAAACAAATGCCCCCCACCGTTGCGCTTGCGTAGCCCCAAACGCGAGCGCAACGGTGGCAGAATTCCAACCACTGCGGCAACTTTTGGAAGTTGAAGAGGCATTTGATGCCTATAAATAGGACCTTTGGTCCCCACAGATGCTTATCATCTTTAAGATTTTTATTTTCAAAAAACTTCAGAGTTTTGCTCTTATTTAAGAACTTTTAGAGCCCTGCTCTTGTTTCTTTTTAAGAACTTTCAAAGTTCAGAACCCAGCACCCTTTTAGGTAAAATTTTAAATTAAATCAAATTAAGTTTAATTAACAGAGCCTTGCTCTCATAGATCTTTTGATCTAAAGAAAATCCTTTTGGGGTTTCACCAAATAGAGCTTTGCTCTCATGAATCTGTTTCAGGGTTTCTCAACCCATGAACAGAAACTTGCATTTTTGGCAAAACATAGATCCCTTTGATCTAAAAGAACTCTTAAGAGTGTTTCGTTGATCTTAGAGTTTGAAGATGGCATTTTATTCCTCAGTGCATTATATCGTTTTGCTTAATCAGTCTTTCTGATAATTCTGTTGATCCTCTTTCATAGGAACAATGGACGCCCACATGTATGCTCTTAACGAGATCATCTTTTACGGGGACATCCGCCGACTTGGCCGCTCTCAAAATCGAGAGTTCACAAACGAGGAGTATGTTGAAATAATGAGTCGCTTCGACGCGTACAATGGTCCACTGCTTCCCCGACGTTCCTCCCTCCTTAAGCTTATCGTGGGAGCCATCTGGGAAGCGCTTCCCCTCTTCTGTTCCGGCGTGCCACTTAGGGCGTTAGATGCTGCTGAGGAAAAGGTGCACTCGGTGTACCTGTTGAACTTTATCTCGAAGAGACGGCGAGACGGTCTTATCGATCTCTTGCACGAGGTCTTTCAACAGTCCGCCATACTCGCTGCTTATCGGAGGGTGGAAGACATCGGGGGGGACCCTAACGCTTGTGCTCGCGAAAGAAAGCATACTAGGATGGTCCGCGAGGCCTGGAAAGTCATAGATAGAGTAGCTTTTGAGTTCCTCAATCCATACCCTGGGTTCGAGGTTATTCCCTTGTAATAATGTTTTTAGTTTATTGCTTTTATGATTGTAAGAACTTCTGGCGATATTAATGAAAATTTTTGTTTTTCCTAGCCTGTCTAATCTTTTGTTCTGAATCTTTTGCATGAATGAATGTGTCTCGAACGCTTCATCAAATGTAGATCAGATGCTCTTTCCATCGCTTTCTTCTTTCTTTTATTCTCGGTATGCTGTGTTAATAAACAAGGTCGATAGATAACAGAGTAAGCATCTAGATTTCTCCAAGGGGTAGCGATGGCTTAGGCCGCAGGTTCAGATCTGCTGCCTAAGACTTTTCAACTCTATGAACCGTGATGGTCTCATAGAGACTTTTCTCCCTACGGATCGAGAGGATCTCGTAGGTGGGTTTTTCTCCTTAGGAATCGTGAGGATTCCTAAGTGTGGTTTTCTCTTATAAGTCGTAAGGATCCTATAAGAAAATTTTTCCCTCTTACGAGTCTAGAGGACTCGTAAATGGTTGTTTCCCTCTTTGTCGAAACTCGACTTCGGAGAGTGAGACCCGTGAATAGTATGCAAGAGACCGTTTTAGATCGACTTGTAGGGTCCCATTGTTCAGGAAGAAAGTTTTTTAATCCTTGCTGCCTGAGGCTTCATCTTGCAATTTGAGACGAATCGGGAATTTTCCCGCGGAGACACTGGTTTCTCTGCGAGCCGACGCGAATCAGGAGGCTCTCGTCAAGGATTGTTTGTTTCTCTGAGTTGAAGGATTTTGCTAAGGATTATTTGTTTCCCTAGCGCCAAGGATTATTTATTTCCTTGGGGTTGAAACGAGTCGAGAATTTCCCACGGAGGCACTGGTTGCTCTGCGAGTCGACGAGGATCAGGGGGCTCTCGTCAAGGATTGTTTGTATCCGTGAGTCGAGGAATTTGCTAGGGATTATTTGTTTCCCTAGCGCCAAGGATTATTTGTTTGCTTGGGGTTTGAAACGAGTCGAGAATTTCCCACGGAGGCACTGGTGGCTCTGCGAGTCGACGCGGATCAGGAGGCTCTCGTCCAGGAGTGTTTGTATCCGTGAGTCGAGGAATTTGCTAAGGATTATTCTTTTCCCTAGCGCCAAGGATTATTTGTTTCCTTGGGGTTTGAAATGAGTCGAGAATTTCCTACGGAGGCACTGGTGGCTCTGCGAGTCGACGCGGATCAGGAGGCTCTCATCAAGGAGTGTTTGTATCCGTGAGTCGAGGAATTTGCTAAGGATTATTTGTTTCCCTAGCGCCAAGGATTATTTGTTTCCTTGGGCTTTGAAACGAGTCGAGAATTTCCCACGGAGGCACTGGTGGCTCTGCGAGTCGACGCGGATCAGGAGGCTCTCATCAAGGAGTGTTGGTATCCGTGAGTTGAGAAATTTGCTAAGGATTATTTATTTCCCTAGCGCCAAGGATTATTTGTTTCCTTAGGGTTTGAAACGAGTCGAGAATTTCCCACGGAGGCACTGGTGGCTCTGCGAGTCGACGCGGATCAGGAGGCTCTCATCAAGGAGTGTTTGTATCCGTGAGTCGAGGAATTTGCTAATGATTATTTGTTTCCCTAGCGCCAAGGATTATTTGTTTCCTTGGGGTTTGAAACGAGTCGAGAATTTCCCACGGAGGCACCGGTGGCTCTGCGAGTCGACGCGGATCGGGAGGCTCTTGTCAAGGAGTGTTTGTATCCGTGAGTCGAGGAATTTGCTAGGGATTATTTGTTTCCCAAGCGCCAATGATTATTTGTTTCCTTAGGGTTTGAAACGAGTCGAGAATTTCCCACGGAGGCACTGGTGGCTCTGCGAGTTGACGCGGATCAGGAGGCTCTTATCAAGGAGTGTTTGTATCCGTGAGTCGAGGAATTTGCTAGGGATTATTTGTTTCCCAAGCGCCAAGGATTATTTGTTTCCTTGGGGTTTGAAACGAGTCGAGGATTTCCCACGGAGGCACTGGTGGCTCTGCGAGTCGACGCGGATCAGGAGGCTCTCGTCAAGGAGTGTTTGTATCCGTGAGTCGAGGAATTTGCTAGGGATTATTTGTTTCCCAAGCGCCAAGGATTATTTGTTTCCTTGGGGTTTGAAACAAGTCGAGAATTTCCCATGGAGGCACTGGTGGCTCTGCGAGTCGACGCGGATCAGGAGGCTCTAGTCAAGGAGTGTTTGTATCCGTGAGTCGCGGAGTTTGCTAGGGATTATTTGTTTCCCAAGCGCCAAGGATTATTTGTTTCCTTGGGGTTTGAAACGAGTCGAGAATTTCCCACGGAGGCATTGGTGGCTCTGCGAGTCGACGCGGATCAGGAGGCTCTCGTCAAGGAGTGTTTGTATCCGTGAGTCGAGGAATTTGCTGAAGACACTGGTTTCTTCAGAGTTGGACTGAACCGTCGAGATTTGGCTTCGTCTTCTGGCGAAGCCTGTTGAGAAAGTATGGTTCCCTCTTTGTTTACGTCCTTGGATTGCATACAGGGATCGATGTGATCTTAACTGTAGGGCCAAAGTTTTATCATCATTTTTTTTGTTTTATCTCCGCGATGCTCTATCATTTCAGTTTTTATATCACGATGGTCGCGATTGCCCAATCATTTCGGCTATTTTTTGCGGTGCCCAATCATTTCGGCTATTTATTTTATTTTTACTCGCTGCTTTTTATTGCGAGTTGCCCAATCATTTCGGCTATTTATTTTATTTTTACTCGCTGCTTTTTATTGCGAGTTGCCCAATCATTTCGGCTATTTATTTTATTTTTACTCGCTGCTTTTTATTACGAGTTGCCCAATCATTTCGGCTATCTTGCATGCATACATTTTTACTTGCTGCTTTTAATTGCAAGTTGCTCTATCATTTCGGCTATTTCGTATGCATGTGCGGCCTATTGGCTTTTCGCTGTAAACCGATTTCGGCATCAGCACCGCTACAACTGGGATATTACCAGGAGCGAATCATCATCTGCTTCTGTCGATGTCGAACAAAGGTGGCTTAGCGACCAGGGTTAGGGTCCTGTCGGGTAAGGCTTTTGACTTCATGAGCCGTAAGGGTTTCACGAAGTTATTTCTCCCTACAAGTCGTGAGGATCCTGTAGGTGTATTTTCTCCTTAGGACTCGTGAGGATTCCTAAGTGTTCGTTTCCTCTGTAAGTCGTAAGGATCCTACAGGAGGGTTTTCTCCTCATAAATCGAGAGGATTTACAAGGGTTGTTTACCATGCGAACATATCCCCAGTCACAGATGAGACTTGGTTAGGGAAATGTTTATTCGCGTCCGTGGATTGTATACAAGGGTCAGTATTGAGCAACTTGTAGGGCAATATTGAAGGTTGTGGGGGTTTGCTTAAGCATAGGTTTAGGTCTCTGTAACTTAAGACTTTCAAATCTTATGAGCCGTGAGGGTCCCATAAGAGAGTTCTCCTTACAAGTCGTGAGGATCTCGTAAGTGTATTATCTTCCTAGGAATCGTGGAGATCCCTAAGTGTATTGCTCCCTTGTGAGTCGTAAGGATCTCACGTGGGTGGTTTCTCCTTACAAGGTCGAGAGGATCTTGTAAGTGTTCTTTTAACGAGGTTGCCGGTAGTCCTGCTGTTTTTACTCACGGAGCCCTTTCGGGTTTTCATCCGTACCCTTTTTGCTTGTGGACATACCGTTTTTTTTATTCTTTTTATTTTTATATACATTTTTCCACGAGGTCGCGCCCTTTCGGGTTTTCACGAACACCCGCCGGTAGTCCTGTTGTTTTTACTCACGGAGCCCTCTCGGGTTTTCATCCGTGCCCGTTTTGCTTATGGACATACCGTTTTTATTTATTTTTATTTATTTTTTTTATTTTTTATTTTCTTTTTCTCCCCTTTTTTTATTCATCTCGTCAGCCTAAGGATGCTGCGGTAGTAGTTTTAAGGACGTTTTGGTCCGTTATTAAGAAGGCTGGCTACTGCTTATAGAGTTTGAGCTTAGGAAGATAGTGAGCGGATATAGTCGTCGTCATCTGTCATTAACCTAAGCTGTGACTCATTAAGCGTAGTATCTCTTTAGGAAGCGACCGTTTATCGTCCTGAAAGGCCTTTCACCGTGCATATCCATGAGCAGATAGGCCCCACCCTGGTAGAACTTATCTATGATGTACGGGCCTTCATAGTTTGGCTCGAATTTTCCCCGCTTGGCGCGATTAGGGATTATAGGTCTTTTGACTACTAGCACGAGTTCACCTTGGCGGAATGTCCTCGGTCGGGTCAATCTTTCATATGAGCGTGTCATCTTTGCTTTATAAGCTTCCAGCTTTTGTTGCGCTATTTGCCGGGTTTCATCAAGGGCGTCAAGCTTCTCAACCCGAAAGTGAGCATTTTCTTCGTCCGTCAGCTCGTAGTGGACTGCCACTCATAGAGAGGGCAACTCTATCTCGAAGGGGAGTACTGCTTCCGTCCTAAATACCAACGCGTACGACGTTGTGTTTGTGGCCATCTTAAATGTAGTTCGATACGCCCAAAGAGCCTTTTGCAGTCTCTCGTGCCAGTCTTTCTTATTTCGGGACACTGTTTTCTTCATGATCTTTGTTAAGGTCTTGTTGAAGGCCTCAGCTAGACCGTTAGCTCGCGGATTATAAACCGAGAAATATCTCCAGTCTATACTGTGCTGTTGCGCGAAGCGACTGATCTTGTGGCTTCTGTAAGCTGGCCCGTTATCGGAGATGATCCGTCGCGGAGTTCTAAACCGATATATGACATGCGTCTTGAAGAAATGGAGGATATTATCCGTCTTCACTTCCCTCAGTGGTACCGCTTCTGCCCATTTGGAGAAGTAGTCAGTCGTTTCCAGGATGAAACGATGTCCCCTAGACGATGCTGGTTCGATGGGGCCGACTATATCAGTTCCCCACATTTCGAACGGCCAGCTAGCCACCGTTGGATGTAATGGATTTGGATGCTGATGGATGAAATCCTAATGAATTTGACATGAGTGGCACTGCTTCGCATATTCGAGGCAGTCCTGAATCATCGTGGGCCAGTAGTAGCCCATCCGTTTGATCTTCAACTTCATCTTTGGGCCTACTTGGTGAGAACCGTAGAGTTCGTCATGAACTTCCTGGACGACCCTTTTCGCTTCGTCGGGTCCTAAGCATCTCAGCCATAGAGAATCAAATGACCTCTTGTACAGAGTATCATTGACGAAGGCGAAAGACAGAGCTCGTTTCATGAGCTGATGTCTTGTGGACGCTTCTTCAGGCATCCGGTGGGACTTAAGGTAGTCTATGAAGACTTCCCTCCAATCCTCAACCTTTTCCCGGTCTTCTATTTGTAAGGTCATCTGCTCCATCGCTCCCTTCTCTTCGGGTGATTCCAGAGATATTTCCGCTGGGGCAAGCACCCGACGGCTTTGTACCACGATTCTAACGTCATCGAGGTTCTCATCAGCCAGTTCTTTAGCAAGTTTGGCCAACACGTCTGCTTTGCTGTTTTCCGCGCGTGGTATGTTCTCCAAAGTATAGGAGGGAATTTGGGTCAACAGTTGTTGCACCTTTTCACCGTATTTTACCAATTCCGGTTTGCACGTTTGGTAGTCGCCGTTTACTTGACTAACGACTAGTTGAGAATCTCCGTATATGAGGATGTTTTCAATTTCTATGTCGATGGCGATCTCGAGGCCTGCTATCAGAGCTTCGTATTCGGCTTCATTGTTTGTCCTCGGCTCTGTTAGGGAGAAAGCAAAGCGCATTATCCCTCCTTGTGGAGTTACAAAGATGAGCCCTACGCCCGATTTGATTATAGGGGTACTTTGTTTGCGCTTCTTCATAGAAGATGCGCCATCGAAATAAAGCTCCTATCGGGTTTCATTACCGTCGATCGCATCAAACACATGTTCGTCTAGAAGATCGCAGTTTAAAGGGGAGTCGGCCGGTATCGGATGCTCAGCGAGGAAGTCGGCGATGGCCTGGCCTTTCACTGCCTTGAGAGGTTGATATGTTATCGAGAACTCCATCAAGAGCAGGGCCCATTTAGTGAGTCGACCTGTCAATATGGCCTTTGACATTAGATATTTTAGATGGTCCACCTTCGAAATGAGACGGACTTCATATGCTAATGCGTAATGTCTGAGCTTTGTTATCGCAAAGATTAACGCCAGGCAGTGCTTCTCAATGGGAGAGTAATTGCTTTCTGCTCCCAGTAGAACTCGACTTAAGTAGTAAAGTGCTCTTTCCTTCCCTTGGTCGTTTTCTTGGGCCCATAATGCGCCTAAAGAACCTTCGAGGGCGGTCGTGTAAAGAATGAGAAGCTTTCCCTTAACTGGAGCAGCCAACACTGGAGGGTTCTGCAGGTACTGCTTGATCTCGTCCAGTGCGTCTTGGCATTTGTGATCCCAAATGAATGGGGTTCCCTTCTTCATCAGGTGGCTATAGGGACGGCACTTGCCTGAAAGATTGGCTATAAATCGCCGTATGTATGCGAGCTTCCCTTGGAGAGATCGCAACTATTTGAGAGTTCTCGGCGGAGGCATTTCCATGATCACTTTGATCTTTGACGGATCTATTTCAATACCTCGGTGCCGAAAAATGAATCCTAGGAATTTGCCTGAGGAAACTCCGAATGCACACTTGAGCGGGTTCATCTTCAAGTTGTATTGCCGAAGGCGTTGAAATACGGTCTTCAGATGCTCGAGATGTTCCTCATATGATTTGCTTTTAACAACGAGGTCGTCAATATAGCATTTGACGATTTCGTGTATAAGGTCATCGAAGATCTTCGTCATGGCCCTTTGATAAGTGGCACCGGCATTCTTTAAACCGAAGGGCATCACCTTGTAGCAGAATATACCCAGAGGAGTCCTGAAGGCGGTGTGCTTCTGATCTTCGGGATGTATCTTTATCTGGTTATACCCCGATGAGCCGTCCATGAAGGAGAAAACCTCATGAGTGGACGCATTGTCTATCATCAGTTCGGTGACTGGCACCGGGAAATCATCCTTCGGGCAGGCTTTGTTGAGATCCCGAAAATCCACTCATATGCGCACCGTCCCATTTTTCTTCATCACCGGGACGATGTTGGCGATCCATTCAGGATATTGAACTTCCTGGATGAAGCCAGAGTCGATCAGCTTCTTGATCTCGGCATTGATACTCATCTCAAGCTCGAGCCGCATTCTTCTCGACGCTTGTTTGACTGGTTTGACGTTCGGAGATATCGCCAATATATGCACAGCGATTTCTGGATCTAGTCCTGGCATCTCGGAATAGTTCCATGCGAAGCAATCTCTATGCTGTAGAAGCACGTCCTTTAACGCAGTCACGCTTTCTTCAGATAGTAGCTCACTGACAAACGTCGGCCTTGGGTCATCAGCCGTCCCCAACTCGATTTTCTTGAGGTTATCTGCGGTGGTATGTATTCCATCCTCCAGCTCTTTCGGAGCTGGCGAGAATTCTGAGATCACCTCATCATTGCTGTTTTCGAAGCACCAGGGAAGGCTGTCCATGTTCTCGGGCTTTTCTTTTGATATCGTTATCACGTGACAAGTACGAATTCGCTTCCAATCCCAATGCGGAATTGGTTCTTCTTTCGTGGCCTTGGGCTTATGCTTTTGTGGCGGCGCTACCCTCCAGTTGTCGGACAGAGCGAACTTGCCAAGCTGATACTGATCTTCGACCCAATTCTTGAAGGTGAAGCAGTCCTCGAGAGGGTGCCCTATTACTCGGTGATAAGAGCAATAGTTTGGGTGTGAGACTTCGCCTGCTTGTTCGGGGTGTTTAGACTCCGGCAGTGTAAGCATCTGATGTTTTAGAGCGAGGTCAAGTATCGTCTTCATCTTGTCCCGAGGAAACGAGTACGCTCAACCCATTTTCTTCATAAGGGATAGATCAATAACGCTCGACTCCCGTTTGCATGGCTTCTTAGCCCTGCTTTGTTGCTGTTCAGCGCCTTTTTGACCTTTCGACTTATTTCTTCTTTTGCGTCGAGCCTTCTTTAAAACAGGTTGACAAGGAGCGGCATTTTCATCCTTCACGGCCTGTTGGAGAAGGCGTTGCGTCTTGGCTTTCTCGTAGATGGCCGTCTCGCGGTTATGATCGTCCCGGACTTTTTGACCCGCTTTCTTTATGAGTTTATCCATTTGTTCTTCGAACGTTGGACTGGGCACTCTTGCATCTGGAACTTTCACTGTCTCAGGATTAGCGTCTTCCCATTGAGCATTCGCTTCTTCATCGAAGTCATACATGACATAGCAGCTGTTTAGTAGTTCTCGTTTCCTTGACCGGATGTATCCAAGCCCTTTTGTTTCTATTCTCCTATTAGACAGTTTGCGTTGAGTCCCGGGAACGTTCCAGATTTTGTCATAGAACTTGGCTTTTCGAACGGTCTGCTTGAAGGATATCCCCTGATGTTTTAGCAGCTTTTTCAAACCCTCTGTATAATATCTGGGAAGACGGATAGGCTGAAGCCTGTCGAGCGTAGGATCCGTGCTATGCCAGATTTCTTTTTCCACCTTGGTTTCTTCAGAGCGGTAGAACAGAATCGCTTTTTCGCTTTCTCGCCTGGGAGGGACATAGAACGTCCGCAGCTCTTCTACATTGTATATATTAAGTGCATCCAGTTCTTTATGGTGTTTAAGCGGCACCATGGCTACTTGTAGACTTTGTTCTTCGTCAGCGGACGTTCGTATTGAAGGTCGAGCAGAGAATACAGCATGGATCTCATCTTCCGAGTCGCTACAAAAGATCAACGTAGGAGCGGACGGTCCTGGCTTGTTGTGTTAGGATGGACCCGAATAAACTATCTCCTCTTCCTCCTCGGTATCACTCCCGAAAACAGGGATGGTGGCGTTAGCTTTGTTCTCCGGCTTGTGACACTTCTCTGTGTCTTTGAAATCCGGTAAGAAGTATTTGGCGTCTTCATATTTGCGGACCTCGTTCACAGAGAACGGGTTCAGTTCTCCCGTCACGGTATACTCGAAACCATCCTTAAAATACTTCATACACTGATGTTGTGTAGAAGAAATGATGTTGTACTCGTGTAACCATGGTCGGCCGAGCAGAGCGTTGTAGCATGTCTTGGCGTCTATGACGTGGAACTTAATGTCCGTGACGAGTAGCCCGAAGCATAGCGTCAGTATCACAGATCCAAGAGTCTTTGACTATTGGGAGTCGAACCCGGAGATGGTGATCTTGTCACGAGCAAGGTGCTGGACGCTCATGCAGATTTCTTTTAACACCCGTACGTTGAGGAGATTAACGGAGGATCCATTGTCGATCAGGATTTTGCCTATCTTAATATCGTGGCGGTATCCTGAGACATAGAGGGGGCGATTGTGTTCACACGTCCCAAGGAGAAGGTCCTCATCGCCGAAAGTGACATCGGCCGTGTGCACTTCCTCCAATTCATCCTTCATCTTTTCCTCGGCCAGGCATGCTTGGAATTGTTCCGGATCTTGGAGTGCCTTAATCAACAAATCTCTCGCCTCTTTTGATAGCAAAAGGGCGTCAAGAATGCTGAGTTGTGAGGGCAGCTTTCTCAGATGTGCTAAGACGTTGTAATCCACCTTATTCTTCTTCGGCGGGTTGTTGGCGCTTAGCTCCTCTAGAACTTGGTCATCTAAGACGATATCTTCAGAGACCTTTTCTTTCCCTTTATCTTTTCTGTTTGAGGGTCCGAGATTCTTTTCAGGCAGCGTCCGATTCCGCAGCCGAATATTTTCGCAAACCTTCGGCTCTTCTTCTTTTCCCGAAGTGGACTCTTTAAAGAGAGGGGCAAGTTCCAGCTCTTCATCAGAATCTCTCCCGAATGTAGGCACTTGTGACCCGCCAGTGTTAACCATGCGACAATTGCCGGTAGTTCTTTTAATCCCTTCGGTCGTATTTCTTTGCTCCCGACGAGTTTTACACTTTTCCTGCTTAAAGCGTTGTCGATGAGCAACGTATCCTTGCCACCATTTATCGAAAGCTTTGCACTCTTGAGTGGGGTGCGAAACCTTCTGATGATATAAGCAATAGGAGGGGTGCGTTTCCACTCCACCGGTGATGTTTCCTTCGGAGGATGGTAGCTTCAAGCCCATTGATATGGCCTTAGCAAACCTTTTCCTTATCTTGAATTGGCTTTTGTCGGTAGTAGAGGTATTTTGCTCCAGCGGGATCGTCTCAGCTCTTTCATCAAGTCGCTGGCGTTTGGCCCTTTCAAATATAGCCGTCTCGCGTTCTCGATCAGCTTTACTTTTCAACCGAGGTTCATTAAGGAATGCGTTAATTATCTCATCTGATGACCCCAGAATTTTTGGTTCAGGATCTGCCCCCAGCGCTTCAGTACAAGGAGTTTCCTTATCGTCCATGAACGAACGGGAAATCACATGACAGCTTGCCACGCATTCTTCAGATTCATCTGACGAACTTTCTCACTCACCTTTTTCTTGAAAGACATGGTTGAGAAACTCTTGGAGTGTAATGGGAGTCCGTGCCTTCTGGTTGTATTCTTCCAGCGCGTCAATTTGTTTTTGCAGGTCCGTGCGCTTGTCGCCAGGCTTCACGGACTGCTTAGATTTCTTCTTCTTCTTTTTCGAGGATTTTGACGGCTGGTTGCGAGTGCTTGAGCCACCACCATCGGTCTTTGGAGTTGGACGTGGCTTCAACATCCCTTCAATGACCTGCGGTTCCGACGGGTTCTTCCACTTGATCGCCGGACATGTCTGAAGATCGTTTAGCATCCTCTTTGTCTTGGCTGATAATACAACCTCCCAAGGAGCTTCTTCAACGACGGAGCATGTTGCCCCCGGCGTATTCGTCCCCTTAGAGGTGTGGGGCTGCGGGGGATTCACCTTCCATTTGTCAGATAACGCGAATTTGCCCTGTCGGTACTGGTTTTCAAGCCAATTTTTGAAAACGTAGCAATCTTCGATCGGATGGCCCAGTACTCGATGATAAGGACAGTAGTTGGGCTCGTTGACGTCACTTGGTTGTAACGGGCGTTTTGGATCCGGCAGATTTATGAGTCGGTTGCGCAATGCCAGCTCGAATAACCTCTTCGTTTTATCGCGGGGAAAGGAGTAAGAACGTCCTAGCCTCTCCTCAAGGGCTACGTACGGACGCATATTTTTTTGATGAGCAACTAGCTTCGAGTCGCTCGGTTGTTGTTGAGCATTAGCGACGACGATTGCTTTTCCATTCCCTTTGTCATTTCGGGAGTCCGGCTTTGGAAGAGGAGGCTTATGGCCCATTTGATCCATTTGCGCCAACTTGTCGATTAGCGTCTGGAAGGTGGTCGGCTTGAAGAACATCATAAATTGCGAGATGGTTGCTTGCGGATCGAGGGTTCCCACAAACATTCCCACCGCAGGAGCTTCTTCTATATGCTGCTCGCATTTTGACCATAAGTTACGCCACCGTATAGCGTATTGGACCCATGTTTCGCCCGGCTTTACTCTGGCATTAATCAATGCCGTTATCGGGGTGCGCTCGCTGGCACTCGCGAAACGCTGAGTAAACAACAGCTCCATTTCTGCGAAGGTCTTGATAGAGTCGTTCAGGAGCTCAGAGTACCACTCGAACGCCGTATCTGATAAACTTCCAACAAACTGGCGAAGCAAAAGCTTGTCATCACCGCCGGTGTTGCCGCAGAGTGCCCTGAACTGGGAAACATGCTGGTGAGGATTGCCCGTTCCCTTGTAGACATGGAACTTGGGAATTGTGTAACCCGGCGGGTACTTGATTTGATCAAACCAACTTGGATATGGTCACCCTGTTTTTACGACCTGGCCGGCTGCTTCGGTCGCATGGTGAACCCGTATTTGTTGGGCGATGTACTCATCCAAATCAGCTTTGGAGATTGTATCCTCTTTAGCCGTTGATAGGGCTGGCGGAGGATTTGATGTCTCCCCGCTATCGTCACCAAGGACGATTGGGGGCTCTTCGGCCGGAGGATTTTGTTGTATCATCATCCCTATCATGTCTTGGAAGAGGAGGCCCATACACTGTATGTTGGCTGCTTGTTCAGCAGCCTCTTTGTCCTTCTTCTCCAATATTCGACGAAGGAATTCGGCGTCGGTTTCTTCCTCTTGGCATTCATCCGAGGACATTTCGGGGTTTTCTTTTGGCCCTGTAAGTGCGGCCATAGCGTTCATCATTTCTTGGAGCTTTTGCTGTTGCTCCTGCGCCTTGTTCACTGATCGGGTAAGCGGTCGATGACCCGTAGATATGCGGCTGTCTTCTTTACCAGATGCCACGTAGACGGTATGAACTATAATGCCCCCTGACTTAGGGCGTTTGGGTCCACCACCTGGATATTTATCGCCGGCGTGGGGGTTTTCTCTGGCCTTCTTCTTTTGTGGGCCGTTGAAGTTGAAGGGGCCGTTGCAGTGGGCACCCTAGCGATCGTTGTCCCTTGCTGTTCGATAGGACGATCTTTTCCTTTTTGCACCTTCGTCTTCTTTCGTTGACGAGAGTGATCTGGGTCGATCACGGAGTCTTGAACCCTTCTCCAAACCTTGTATATTTTTGATGACAGCCGTTGAGGGGGCTGTTCCTGCTTCGTTTCCAGAACTTTCTCCGGAGGCAGAGGAGATCTTTTCAGTGTAGCAGTTGGAGAGTTCTTACGTACCCTCTTCACCAGTTCAAAGCTGTTCCCAGTTGGAACAGCAGCGTTGACTTCCACCACTGGAGCCGGTGGAGTTAGCCCTGAGGGGGAGTTGCCCCCTGCCTTCCTCACTCGTTGCCAATGGTGACGTCGAGCATGACGAGCCGTTGGGACTGGCTCGGAGATTGAGACATCTTCTTTTTGCCCCTTGTCTGAATGAGGCGCCGCCGGTGTTAACCTCTTAAAGACTGGGGTTGTCTTTTGAGGGGTGATATTCAACCTATCGAAAATGGATCCTCGAGCAAGGGCAGGAGCAGGAATCGTCAGTCTTGAAAAGACTGACTCTTTGACAGAGGAAGCCTCCTTGACGACTTCTGGAGCAGCAATTATTGCCTTCCTTGGGACAACTACTTTAGAGTTCTGATCCAGCCTGGCGAAAACAGAGGCTGTTGGTTTGGCACTGGGCGACCCGTTGACAGGGGTTGTCGTAGCAGTGAGCCGGTCGAAGACCGACTTTTTGTTCACTTTCGGTGCAGGTATTGGCGCAGAGAAGCTTGTAGGTGGGATAATGGTCCCGAAGAACAGGCCAGTGGTGGCTTGGGCTACCTGGTCTACCGGCAGAGCGAGGAAAGAAGCCGCTTGGGGCCCATATGCTACACCTCCCGGTGAGGTGGAGCGTCCGTTGCAGCGGCATTTCGAGCAGTTGGTGCAGTTAAAGGCCATTGAATCTTGAGTTCTGCACCAGGCAAAAGACCAAATCTTAGTAACTTGAAATCCGAAGGCAACCATTAACAAACCGCGATTGGTTCGCGAAGACGACACACGAAGTGTGGAGTGGAAAGAGAAAAATGTCCCACCGGGCGTGCCAGAATCTGTTCCCCTCCGAATGGCGGCCGACGTCGCGAGGACGTCTTGCCTGGGATTCGGGGCAGATGCTATATGGTTTTATCCGTCTACCTCTCCGAAGATACCAAGTTGATTTAAGGCACCGTGTATCGGAGGTTTAGACGGATGCGGCCGATGTAGCAGACTTCGTCAGATTCTCCCTCGAGGTGAGGGGTTTTTGATTATGGGGACGCTCTTCCCTGCAGGCGCAAGCCCCTACGGTTAATTACGCTATCGCATCGCGGTAACAACTTTCTCCTTCTCCAGAATTTCACTTCGCGTCGTGGGTGTTTGTTTTTTTTGTGGTTGCCCGTGGATTGTATATGGAGACTGAGTGATGCCGTCACCCGTAGGACGTGGATTAGTCCAAATCCGTATTTACTTAGATTTGGGTTTGGTGTTTTTTGTTTAAGGATGCATTAGTCGCGTTACGACTAAGATCAACTTAAACGTTCGTTAAGGATACGTTAGTCCTGTCTGAGACTAAGATCAACTTAACGTGGTGATCCATTTGATATCTGGCCGTCGGGACTCGTCACCTCTCTAACGTCGTTGAAGGATTACAACGGCAGATGTCAGAGGAGTTCAGAGATGTACCCTTGAACCAAGGTTGATTTGAAGTTTTATAGTCTGTTTGAATGTTTAAGGATACGTTAGCCGTGTTTGGGACTAAGATCAACTTAAACGGGATCGTTTAGATCCAGCAAAAGAGCATTTGGAGGCTCTATTGTTCCAGTTTAGGGACGTGGTGGTCCAATATTAGTTTAGGGACGTTTCGGTCCAATATTAGTTTAGGGACGTTTCGGTCCATCGCCAGCTTAGGGACGTGGTGGTCCAATATTAGTTTAAGGATGTTTCGGTCCAATATTAGTTTAAGGACGTCTCGGTCCCATATTAGTTTAAGGACGTTTCGGTCCACGAGTTTAAGGATCCCACAGTCCATATTGATATGTGGTTGTCGGGACCCGTCACCTCTCTGACGTCGTTGATTACAACGACATGTGTCAGAGGAGTTCGGAGATGTACCCTTGAACCGGATATAAATTGATTTAAGAGAGCAGCTGTGCTCAGTCAATTTAGTTTGAGGACTTACGGCCATGATTGGGCTAAGTCCAGTTTCAACATTTTTTGTCTTTGGCCTGTGCTAGGGCTTTGCCCCTTTTTAGTAATGCACTGCATTATTCTTGTTTTGGTTGGGTTCTGCCCTTTTATAAATTATGCAGAGCATCTATTTTTTTTTGTTTGGGCTTTGCCCCCCTTTTTTAAAAAAAATGCATAGCATTTTATTTATTAGGCCTGTTAGGCCTTTTAATTGGGCTCTGTCCCTTTTCTTTAATAATGCAGAGTATTAAATACTCTGACAGTACCCCACGTGGCTTGTCAGGCGCTTTGCGCCATGTAATGAGTGCAAACTCATATGGTGGTGACACGTGTCACGCTCTGGTGAGCGCAGTGCACTGTGTCAGTGCGCTGCGCTGCTGCGCTACTGACACGTGGCACTTCCTGGTGGCTTGCGCCAACACAGGAGCGCAACAGCGCAGTTCTTGCAAGTGCAGAGCACTGTTTTATCTTTTGATTGATTTTAAATCAAAGAAAACAAGTTTTTCTTGTTTTCAAGGAACTAATGGTTAATAAGCAAGTGCAAAGCACTATTATTAGTTAGTTTTCTTTCTTATTGAAGATCATTGATCTTGTTCTTAGATCAATGATCTGTTTTTTAAGAGAATTTTCTCTTTTTCTGAAGGTTTTTACCTTTTTTGTTCTTGAGCAGTTCTTCAGAGTTCTCTTTTTTTTCTCTCAGAAAATGTTGATGCCTTAGAATTGAGGTCAGGGCTCCTTTTTATAGTGCCCATAAATTAGTTAATTTTGTTAAAGAAATCTTTCCCTGAGTGATTTGGGGGATTTTCCCCACCGTTGGATCTTTGATCCAAGGGCTTCTGTTTTACAGAAGAAAATCTTCTTGTTTTAAAAAAGAATAGAAAGATTTCTTTAAAATCTTTATTCTGTTTGGCGCAGATGCCCCAGCGCGTGACGCGTGTCACGCAGCACATAGAGGAGCGCAACTGCGCTGGCGCCTCTGCGCTGACACGTGTCGCGCAGCGCACAGCGCATCTGTGCTATCGCATCTGCGCTGACACGTGTCGCGCAGCGCGCAGCGCAGCGCAACTGCGCTAGCGTATCTGCGTTGACACATGTCACGCAGCGCAGTGCTTGCGCAGTTGAAGCGTTGCTTCATTTAATTTTGCTTTGAACAGAGCTTTGCTCTGATTGGGTGCGCTGCTTTGGGCGCTGCGCTGATGTGTCTGCGCCTGACACGTGGCGCATTGCGCCCAGCGCAAAGAATCTGAAGCGTCGCTTCATTTACTAAAGTTTAAATTTTCAAAGTAGAGCTTTGCTCTAATTGGGGGTAGATGAAGTGTTACTTCATCTCCTGCCTTGGGATTTGAACAGAGCTTTGCTCTGATTGGGGTAAACAACCCCTAAAATAAAATTGAGCTGACAGTGAGTCGTGCAGGCACCTAGGAAGCTACCACCAAGACCCGAGCCCCTAATTCAAATCCCAGGCCGCAGATTTAATCATTCTGGCCGCAATTTGCTGCCAGAGTAGAAGGGAATGGGTTCAATTTTGTTCCAGGGCTCATTTTGCACTAAATTAGACCCCTCCTATATGCAGTTTTGGCTAATTGTCATCTGGGGAAAATCTGGAAGCATTTTGGTGTGTTTTAGGCGATGTTTTCCATATTTTTAAATGTACTTTCTTGATATTTGGATTTGTATTTGGTTGTCGGGTGTTCGTACATCGACAACAGGGGTTGTTTGTTTGATTTGCATGTTTAGGCCATAGGTTCTAACCTGTGAGCACACTGTGCGCTGTATCGGTTTTCCGCCTTGATTTTCATACTCATTGCTATGGTTGATCGTTGTAGGTACCTTCACATGGATTCTGAGACGGCGGAGCATGGCGTTATCGACATCGGCATCGGCAACGGCAAGCAAAGGTGAGTAGATTTATATCTACGGGGAGAAGTCGGGTGGATGGCGTATAGCACCCCCGCAGTCCGTGGTGATGTATACGAATACATATACACACATATATTTATTATGTGTTGTTTAGGATTATTGATGGTAATAATGGATTATTGATGATAAGATGGATTGGTTTAGAGTTGTGCGAAACCCTAGAGTAGGGGTTGCACCCATACACACACGCATGCACACACTTGCATACATACTTTCTTTCGCATGTGTATATGGGAATATTTGTTTGTATGTGTTCACATGGATATGGGACTATGTGTACATATACCGGATCATGAGGATAGTGCTTGGGATGTGGGTTGAGTCGATGTGATTCGAATTGAGGTCGTGAGATCGACGATATGACATGATTCGTAAGGGAGATACAAAAGGATGCTTTAGCGGGCCTTTGGGCATGTGTTTTACCCCGCATTCATATTTATATAGATGGTGTCGATGGTACTAGACTCAGACTTGTACCCTAGATTATTTGATATGATGGTAGTGATACCTGATATGTGATGAGATGAATGTGATATTGACCCGTACCCAGCTATTGGGATGCCGTACGACGATTTACCGTAAGAGCTTTATATTGATGTTAGATCCGCACTCATGACTCGAGAATGTTATATGATATACTGTATCGTACGTGATACTATTGAGGCGAGATCACCGACTATTGTATATATATATGTATATCGACTCAGTTTTAGGTGGTTTCCTTACCCCTCCCGATTGACTTGATAGTTGGGCCCGTAGTTCGCATAGTAGGCGTTAGACTAGACCCGAGTCATACCTATTTCAAAACTAACGAATCGGGGATATTTTAAAGATAGACAAAAGGGATTCTACGAGTATTTTCAAACAAAGCATCTTTTCTTAAAACACCGTAGCCCTTATTTTATTAAAAACCCCGATTCGTCTAATTTCAAATGTCAAGGCTGCATGATATATTTGTTGAGGTAGATTCTTTACTGTTGCGTTGATTATTTGATTCCGCATATTCATGCTATTTGCATTGCATCGCTTGTGTTGTTGATATATTACAGTCATGCTGCTAGGACACCAGCACCATTATCGATGATGCATATGTTCCACGTACACTGTTCGCCGGCTCACACACTTCATCATCGATAATTGCCATGTCACTACACGGTAGTACTGTTGCATTCAGGATATGACTCTTGCATAGCATACTTGTGTACCTATACACTGGGCACCCATACGTGCATACATACGTATTTGCACTTGCATTGATGGTTCTGGCTTGACGAGAGATTTGGGAACCGCAAAATACCTTTTAAAGCCGATTCATTTTTAAAGAAGCGGTCTTCCCTACATATGCGCATATTACTATTCCAGGTTGCATGACATATTGATATGTTTACAGTTCCTTTACATGTCGCATACATCATGCTTTCTGATTTTACGCATTGGATTTGATTTATGTGATTTCTGGATTTGGGAACCGGAGTACTATTTTAAGAAAACACGCACTGCTTAAAAAAAACCCGGTTTCCCTTGATTTGATATTTTGGTGCGTCCACCATGAGTTTTCTCTGTTCCAGAGAGCTTGTGTGAGTATACCCGATTCGAGGAGAGGTAGGCACCGATTGCGGGTACATGGTGGACCCGGTACGGTACCCCGGGGCGAGAAGACTCGTATTGTTAGACGATGAGCCCGGCGGAGGGACTACTACCTACCGGTGATTGGTTGGATCTGGCGGTTATCCGGAGGATACTGACCAGAGTCGATAGATGGATATGGGAGTACTGCTGGGGCCGAGGGCCGATTCCGCAGACGGAGCTCGTGGGCTGAACCGGACTGATGGAGCCCGATATATGAGGATTTATGTGCCGATGCTGGGCACAGTTTTCATGATGTTTTCGAGTGTCGATGCTGGATACTCCGGTTCCATGATTTTTGACGTGTCGCGAGGGACATAGGTGGTTTATATCCTCATATTTCCATGATATGCTGATGATATTTACATGCATGATGGTTATTGTCATTGGGTGACGAGTGATGGGATCCACGTACATGCTGATTTGATTACATTGATCATACCTCATATTTGTGATATGCTATTACCTGAGGCACTGGCACGAGCACTTGGCACTACACTCATGTATAGAGATTGCATTGCCACTTTAGTATGCTTCAGACTTATTCATATTGAGGTTTATTTATATCTGATCGTATTGACCTAGGATGGGTCGTACATTCGATCTCTGCTTGTAGATATTTTCTATTCATGAGTTGGCAACTCTCCCCCATTGTGCCACAGTTCTTGCAGGTTTTGCCGTACATGTTTTATTGCGGCTTTCCTGGCACATTGCTTTCATTACGGGTGACTTGCTTGGGTAGGTGGGTTCTTTTGTATCAGAACCACCATTGTACCTTATTTATTCATTGTATCTAGAAATTCCATCAACCAAAACTTGTATATTGTTTCAGACTTAGAAAATAGCGTTGTATTATTTCGACCTTAGAGTCGCGCTTGTAGTATTATGGTTTTCTGGCTGTTTTGAGTTTCTTTTTGGGTTTTGATTCTCGCCCTTTGGCGTTGTATATTATTATTGCTTGTGTGGTTATGACCGTCGATTGACGAAGAGCTAGCTCCCGCTTGGGGATGCCTTTTATCATTTCATATATATTATTCTTGTTGTACCCTGTTCGGGGCCAGTTTTTACAAAGGAAACTCTGCCGAAATTTTCAGAAAAGACTATTCATTTTTAAAATGCATATTCGGCTTAGTTATTTAAAAACCTTGATTTCAAAACATGTTTCCTTCACTCCTTTAAACTAGTTTTCTTTATTTACTCCTTAAAATGGTTTTAGATTTCTGGGCTTTTTGGCTTACTTCGGTCAGATGGAGTCCTACTTCATATGGTTTAAGGGCCAATCACGTGCTCTTTTGGGTCGTGACAAAGTTGGTATCAGAGCGTTAGGTTTTACCATCGGAGCGTAGGATGACCCTTGGTTGATGGAATAGGTGACTAAAGTAGAGTGATGTACCGTGGGTATGTTCCGCGGCATACTTACGATACGCTACTCCACTTAAGAAGCCTTAGGATGTACATTTCTTTGTTCAGTATTATATTCCTTCCTGATTTAGCCTCATCGGTATCAGTTACGGTTTTGCTTCCACGATTACGGGCAGGGAGAGCTACGGCTAGAGTTGCGGTCAGCACGAGCTCGTTACGAACGAGGACTGACCACGGCGTGATTCCAGCGACACACGATTGTAGAGATGCGTCTTTTTATTGTGTTTTCACGCCATGAGCGTTTGATGGATCGCTGTATAAGATTACTTGGATGTGCAGATCAGCACCAGAGGATTGAGCCAATGATAGAGGCCAGTCAGATTTTGATGACCGTTGGCGTATTGCTTATCCATGATGATTGAGGCACTGTTCAGCGTGCAGACGAGTGAGCCAGTTATTGCTGCGAACGACGAGATATCGCCCCAGATGTTGGAGCTATTGCAATACGAGTTGTACTAAGAGATGATAGAAGGTCGCTAGTCACCCGAGGATGAATGAATAGGACATGTGGTTCGTTCGCCTACCCTGATGCGAGGTCATCAGATAGTTTGATTCCAGTTAGAGATGACTTCACGCGGAGACGTTGAGAGTCGACAGAGACGATCGGATGTCAGAAACCTATTATTCCAAGTTTAAAGTATTCGGAAGAGCATGCAGGCAATTCTATGGACCCTCTAGAAGAATGAAACCCTAACTCGACTTAATGACCGTATGAAAGCCTTTGAACCTTAGGGTTTGCGGCAGTTCCACGGCGCCATTAGTAAGTCTTAGGTTTGCCCTTCTACGGCTGGACCATCGATGCTGTGGTACATACTCGATACTATTAAACTGTACCCAAGATGTTGAGGTCTTGGGGGATTATGAGGTTTTCACGAATCGATCAAATGGTTCGACATCTTTCGGATATCATGTGATGGGACACATTGCTTGGGAGACTCCAGGTATGAGTATAGCCGTTGGAGCACAGTCCATGCAGCCACGATAAGACGAGTCTGAAGCAGTCGATAGCAGAGAAAAATGGAGTAAGAGATTCGTATGAGATTTCGACGAGATGACGTTCTACTCCGCTGACATCAGAGACGCGGTATGCACGCTGAGGACGTGTTCGGCTAGATATCTTCTACTGAGTGATGAAGATACCGAGTTCGTGATTTCGAGTCCGTGTGAGAGACTTCGGATGGACCGTAGCCTAGGACATTGCAGTGCGCAGTTAGAGACGCGACATCGAAATGGATGATGATACAGACAAGCGGGACAAGAAGTTCGTGCGTGATGCAGACGAGCTGTTACTACTCCCCGTTAAGATTAAAGGTCGGATATGTCTACAGAGGCGCTGGGATGCGACCGGCTTCCGAGTAGATGTTGTACCGAGGACGCAGATGTCCAGAGAGAGAGAAAAGATTACGCCAGAATAACAGCCTCCGTACAGTTTGGCGTAGGCGAGATCAGAAGAGACCTTGAGAAGGATTCCTTCCAGTACACTGCTGCAATAAGATTTGCACCAGGAGCAGATGTGTGAAATGTATTCGGAAGACCAGAGGTCGGCCCCGGTGACGTGTTGCTTTATGAGCGGTCGTGAGGATTAACCGAGAGATGACCAGAGCAGTGCCAGAACGGAATCGTTTCCGTTAGCACACCTGAAAGGGCCGATAAGCCGATGGATTACGAGATTGGTAATCCACAGAGAAGATAAGAACCTAGAGACAGAGGACGCCAGACAGTGAGCAGGAGGCAAGTAGATATCTTGCGCTGCTAGTATTGAATGTACCGACACCTTCTCGACTTTGAAGGAGGATATACCGAAGACAGTATCTATGATTTGTGATTTTGTGATTCGATTATCACGTATCCGTCACTTTGGATTTCGGTATTTTAGGCGATCTATTCGCATGATTTAGTCTTGATGACTGAGTTCCATGATATTGATTTTGTGCACCATGGTTGCACTTACTGGGTATTCATATTTTGTGCAGAGTTATTACACTTGAGTTATTGATTGTGATTTCCTGCCTATTTTATGCCGGTGATTTGATTTACGCTTCCAGCTTCGTTTTCATGCACTTTTAGTGTTTCGAGTTGATTTGTACACACTGATACACATGGTTGTGAGCTTATACACCGCGGTATACCTGATTTGGATTGAGCCGTATTGTATACCTTCGACTTTGATTCTGATTTTGATGATTGATTTCATGATTTCGTGCATGATGGATGCATTGATTTGGGTTTTCATGCATGTTGGGCGCATGTTTTGAGATACGATTTTGGTGCACACCAGATGCACTAAATCGGGATTCTTCGTGCATGTCAGATGCACCTGATTTGGCTGGCAGGCACACACGTTGCCTATGACAGATGCTTCGTGCACGCCCGTTGCACCTAGATGTTGTTTCTGTGCACATGTATGGCACATATATGGATTTTGATTCCGTGCGCACTAGACGCATAGGGTATTCTTACATACATTCTGGGATTTATTTTTATGGAGCAGTATGTTTTATGATATTTGCTATGTATTTTCGTACTGAGCAGGACTAGTCAGAGGACAGTACCTGGATATATTTTGCATGCATTGATAGTTATCGAAGGGATTTCCAGAAAGCGAGTTATAGTCTCAATATATATACCTACATGTCCGATATGATATGAAAACATTTAAAACAAGGAAACCCTTCTAAATTGTTTTCAAAACGGCGGAACGTACATAGTAAACAAATGATATATACATATATGGTTATTTTCTTATGAAAGACGTCCGCCACTGTGCAGTGTTATGCGCATCGCACAGCGACTTACAAGATTTGGCATGCATTTACTTCAGCTAATTACATGTATAGATTCGATATTTACATATATAGTTCTGATTTATATCGTATTGATTTTGTATTGGATTTGACATTTGTGACTTTACTGTTACTCCGATGATTGCAGATACTTGATGGAGTTTTGCTTTTGAGTTATCTGCTCATTATCCATGCGCATGCATTGCGCTATGATGCGTTTTGTGTATTGATGATTTCGGAGTCCCGACGACTTGGAATTTGTATCGAAATGTTTTAGTATTTTGGGGTTTAAATTTAAATTCGGGGACCAAATTTCTTTAAGAGGGGTAGATCGTAACATTTCCAAATAATAAAATATTATTTTTAGGAATTTTTGTAATTTAATACTATTTTAATGAATATTTTAATATTTCGGCATAATTAAATACCGATAAATGGGAAAAATTATGGAAAAATTATGGAAAATTCTAAAATAGGGTATTTTATGGAATTATGCCATTTTAAAGTTTTTTATGATTAATTATATGCTAATTTAGTGCTAATCGCGATTAAAAATCGCTAATCGGTTTTTTAGCAATTTTGTGCAAAACATGCACATATCTTTTTCCTACACTTGTGTTACATTTTCTTGCCATGGTTTCTCATTTGGGTTTACTATTTGAGTGAGAGGGAATTAAGAGAAAAGAAAATGAAAATGAAAAAGGAATAAAGAAAAGAGAGGCATGGGCATGTATTAGGTATGGTCTTCTTTTGACCCATGGACCTAAGCCATTTTCCCCCTCTCATTTCCCTCATCTCTCCCCTCCATTTCTCAGCTGAAGCATTGCCCTTCTCCCTCCCCTCTTCAAGCCCCACATCACCTCTAAAAATACACTAAAACCCTACCCCCATTTCATTAAAAGTGTGCACAAGCTCAAGATCTACACATTGAACCTAGCAAGATTGGATTTGGAGGACTTTGAGCAACTCAAGAATTTTCTTGAGTTGCCAAAGGAGGTAAATTCTGGACCTATTAGAGTACTATTTCATTTCTTGTGCATCAATTCTATTTTCATGTTGATATGGTGTCGTTTGGTGGATTTGTGAAACTTCAAGTTAGGGTTTAGGTTAGATCTGAAATCAAAGATGAAATTGAGGATTGTGGTGACCTTAGAACCCCTGGTGGGATGTTATTTTGGACCAGACCTGAGAGTTAAACCCAGAATAAAGATTTAGTGAATCGATATCGGAGAGAACTGCAAATCTGGGAGTGTATTTAGGAATCTGCTATCACCCCGAGACCCCTAAAATAAAATTGAGCTGACAGTGAGTCGTGCAGGCACCTAGGAAGCTACCACCAAGACCCGAGCCCCTAATTCAAATCCCAGGCCGCAGATTTAATCATTCTGGCGGCAATTTGCGGCCAGAGTAGAAGGGAATGGGTTCAATTTTGTTCCAGGGCTCATTTTGCATTAAATTAGACCCCTCCTATATGCAGTTTTGGCTAATTATCATCTGGGGAAAAATCTGGAAGCATTTTGTGTGTTCTAGGCGATGTTTTCCGTATTTTTAAATGCACTTTCTTGATATTTGGATTTGTATTTCGTTGTCGGGTGTTCGTACATCGACAACAGGGGTTGTTTGTTTGATTTGCACGTTTAGGCCATAGGTTCTAACCTGTGAGCACACTGTGCGCTGTATCGGTTTTCCGCCTTGATTTTCCTACGCATTGCTATGGTTGATCGTTGTAGGTACCTTCACGTGGATTCTGAGACGACGGAGCATGGCATTATCGACATCGGCATCGGCAAGCAAAGGTGAGTAGATTTATATCTACGGGGAGAAGTCGAGTGGATGGCGTATAGCACCCCCGCAGTCCGTGGTGATGTATACGAATACGTATACACACATATATTTATTATGTGTTGTTTAGGATTATTGATGATAATAATGGATTATTGATGATAAGATGGATTGGTTTAGAGTTGTGCGAAACCCTAGAGTAGGGGTTGCACCCATACACGCACGCACGCACACACTTGCATACATACTTTCTTTCGCATGTGTATATGGGGATATTTGTTTGTATGTGTTCACATGGGTATGGGACTATGTGTACATATATTGGATCATGAGGATAGTGCTTGGGATGTGGGTTGAGCCGATGTGATTCGAATTGAGGCCGTGAGATCGGCGATATGACAGGATTCGTAAGGGAGATACGAAAGGATGCTTTAGCGGGCCTTTGGGCATGTATTTTACCCCGCATTCATATTTATATAGATGGTGTCGATGGTACTAGACTTAGACTTGTACCCTAGATTATGTGATATGATGGTAGTGATACCTGATATGTGTTGAGATAAATGTGATATTGACCCATACCCAGCTATTGGGATGCCGTACGACGATTTACCGTACGAGCTTTATATTGATGTTAGATCCGCACTCATGACTCGAGGATGTTATATGATATACTGTATCGTACATGATACTATTGAGGCGAGATCACCGACTATTGTATATATATATATATGTATATCGACTCAGTTTTAGGTGGTTTCCTTACCCCTCGCGATTGACTTGATAGTTGGGCCCGTAGTTCGCATAGTAGACGTTAGACTAGACCTGAGTCATACCTATTTCAAAACTAATGAATCAGGGATATTTTAAAGATAGGCAAAAGGGATTCTACGGGTATTTTCAAACGAAGCATCTTTTCTTAAAACACCGTAGCCCTTATTTTATTAAAAACCCCGATTCGTCTAATTTCAAATGTCAAGGCTGCATAATATATTTGTTGAGGTAGATTCTTTACTGTTGCGTTGATTATTTGATTCCGCATATTCATGCTATTTGCATTGCATCGCTTGTGTTGTTGATATATTACAGTCATGCTGCTAGGACACCAGCACCATTATCGATGATGCATATGTTCCACGTACACTGTTCGCCGGCTCACACACTTCATCATCGATAATTACCATGTCACTACACTGTAGTACTACTGCATTCAGGATATGACTCTTGCATGGCATACTTGTGTACCTATACACTGGGCACCCATACGTGCATACATACGTATTTGCTCTTGCATTGATGGTTCTGGCTTGACGAGAGATTTGGGAACCGCAAAATACCTTTTAAAGCCGATTCATTTTTAAAGAAGCGGTCTTCCCTACATATGCGCATATTACTATTCCAGGTTGCATGACATACTGATATGTTTACAGTTCCTTTACATGTCGCATACATCATGCTTTCTGATTTTACGCATTGGATTTGATTTATATGATTTCTGGATTTGGGAACCGGAGTACTATTTTAAGAAAACACGCACTGCTTAAAAAAACCCGGTTTCCCTTGATATGATATTTTGGTGCGTCCACCATGAGTTTTCTCGGTTCCAGAGAGCTTGTGTGAGTATACTCGATTCGAGAAGAGGTAGGCACTGATTGCGGGTACATGGTGGACCTGGTACGGTACCCCGGGGTGAGAAGACTCGTATTGTTAGACGGTGAGCCCGGCGGAGGGACTACTACCTACCGGTGATTGGTTGGATCTGGCGGTTATCCGGAGGATACTGACCAGAGTCGATAGATGGATATGGGCGTACTGCTGGGGCCAAGGGTCGATTCCGCAGACGGAGCCCGTGGGCTGATCCGGACTGACGGAGCCCGATATATGAGGATTTACGTGCCGATGCTGGGCACAGTTTTCATGATATTTTCGAGTGTCGATGCTGGATACTCCGGTTCCATGATTTTTGACGTGTCGCGAGGGACACAGGTGGTTTATATCCTCATATTTCCATGATATGCTGATGATATTTACATGCATGATGGTTATTGTCATTGGGTGACGAGTGATGGGATCCACGTACATGCTGATTTGATTACATTGATCATACCTCATATTTGTGATATGCTTTTACCTGAGGCACTGGCACGAGCACTTGGCACTACACTCATGTATAGAGATTACATTGCCACTTTAGTATTCTTCAGACTTATTCATATTGAGGTTTATTTATATCTGATCGTATTGACCTAGGATGGGTCGTACATTCGATCTCTGCTTGTAGATATTTTCTATTCCTGAGTTGGCAACTCACTCCCGTTGTGCCACAGTTCTTGCAGGTTTTGCTGTACATGTTTTATTGCGGCTTTCCTGGCACACTGCTTCCATTACGGGTGACTTGCTTGGGTAGGTGGGTTCTTTTGTATCAGAACCACCATTGTACCTTATTTATTCTTTGTATCTAGAAATTCCATCAACCAAAACTTGTATATTGTTTCAGACTTAGAAAACACGTATTATTTCGACCTTAGAGTCGCGCTTGTAGTATTATGGTTTTCTGGCTGTTTTGAGTTTCTTTTTGAGTTTTGATCCTCGCCCTTTGGCGTTGTATATTATTACTGCTTGTGTGGTTGTGACCGTCGATTGACGAAGAGCTAGCTCCCGCTTAGGGATGCCTTTTTTCATTTCATATATATTATTCTTGTTGTACCCCGTTTGGGGCCAGTTTTTACAAAGGAAACTCTGCCGAAATTTTCAGAAAAGACTATTCATTTTAAAAATGCATATTCGGCTTAGTTATTTAAAAACCTTGATTTCAAAACATGTTTCCTTCACTCCTTTAAACTAGTTTTCTTTATTTACTCCTTAAAATGGTTTTAGATTTCTGGGCTTTTTGGCTTACTTCGGTCAGATGGAGTCATATAGACTTCATATGGTTCAAGAGCCAGTCACGTGCTCTTTCGGATCGTGACACCCAGTTTCGTTAAAAAAAAAGGCCAAGAAAGTGAAGAGGAAGCTAATTAAGACTAAAAACTCTATAATTCTATATCGGTTCTGGATTTTATAGTTAATGCCACAGTTCTTTACATGTCTCTCGATAAACTATGTTATATATTCTAAATGCAAGCGAAGTATAATGGTACAGTCTGGGCAAAATTATACTTACTTTTATTCAGATTACGAGTATATAGGGTGATGTTAATTTATAATATACTTTTTCGTGTATAAACTCATGTAATTTGTGTTGAATATCATATAAATATTTATTAACTATTTAGATTACAAGAATTAGTTTATGCCATATAAAATATAATTTTCATGGTAAGTGATTATCTTGAAATAAGATTGTGTGATTTATTATTTTATTTTTTATTTCTCAACTCTTTAATTTAAGATATAGATGTATCTTACAATGACTAGATGTAAAAGTAGTGATATTATTCTGTGTATGTGCTCTTTGATAAAGTTAGCTATAGAGGCCAGTTGTTTTGCAAGTCTTTCAATATGTTGCAGAAATTTATGCCAAATTTAATCGTATACATATGATAAAATTGTGCGAATACAGAGTACCATATAATATTAAAGTTGATAATAATTAATTGTAATTTAGAATCTGCATATAAAAAATATCATATAATATTTAATAGAACAATAATCAATAGTAAGTTGAAATTTATGTATATTAAATTCGTTAAAACCTATTCATATTTTATTTATATTCTTTCTCATGTTAACATCATCCATATTTTCTTTATTTCGAAACAAAAAATTAGAGTAGAATACCTTACTCATAAAACTACATTAACATAAAAAAAATATGTACATAAAGGAGTTCAAATTTAGACAAACAGATGAATCCATATTTTTACATAATTCGCTAATAAGGAGATAAAGTGAAGAGCGGATCAATTGTCATCGTCCACATTTAGCAACAATTACAATATTATAAGCCTAGAAAGTTCCAATAATATATCCAAATAAGAAAAGAAAGAGTAATAAAAATTTACAAACAATCATTAACACGGAAAAATTATTATAAGTAGAGTAAAAACAAGAAACGCTGAAAAATACATAAATGCGGTTAATGGATCTGTGCATTGTCTTTTCTTGAAGTTTATCTTTTTGGACCAAAAATTTATAAAATTATATGACAATAAAATATGATTAATAGTTCCTTTATTATTCAAAATTTTTCTAATACATTTTAAAATGAAAACCATGAAATATTTTGAGATTGTGTTTATTCTATTAAATTTTCGATATAAAAAAATTTGTAACAAAATAAATCTAAGTAATATGCGACTCTGAGTTTTCAATTTCAGGAAGTGCATAAAGATCTATCAGAATACATTTGAAACTCTGTATTATGGGAGAATATAATTACACAATATCATATTCCAAAACCCTTAATTAAACAATTAGTTATAATAGATATCTAATGGCGTATGCAAACTAGAATTAATTCGTAACTCCATATCTCCACTTAAATAATATCTTTGAAGTAGTGTGTTTTTGTGTCTTCAGAGTTGTCTTATCTCCAAATGGTTAGTATACGCAACTAACAACCGTTACATTATTATAAGTCTAGAAAATTTCAACTGTCTATCTAAATAAGGAAAGAAAAAGTAACAGAATTTTACAAGCAATGATCAACACAGAGAAATTATTACAAGTAGAGTAAAGATAACAAACGCTGAAAAAAACATAAATACAGTAAATGGATCTAAGTATTGGCATTTCTGGAATTTCATTTTTTCCAATAAAAAATATATATAATTGTATGACAACAAAATATGGTTAATAGTTTCTTTATTATTCTAAAATATTTTAATACATTTTTTTTAATGAAAAACATGAAATATTTTGAGATTTTGTTTGTTCTATTAAATTTTCCATTTGAAAAAATTTGTAACAAAATAAATCTAAGTTGTATGCGACTCTGAGTTTTTAATTCCAGGATGAGTATAAATATCTATCTGAATGCATTTAAAACTCTGTATTATATGAGAATATAATTATATAAAATCATATTGCAAAACCCTCAATTAAAAAATTAGTTATAACAGATATCTAATAACGTATGCAAATTAAAATTAATTTATAACTTCGTATCTCCACTTAAACAATATTTTTGATATCGTGTGTTTTTGTGCCTTAAAAGTTACTGTTCCCCTCCGAAAGACGCGGCAGACGTCTTGCCTAAATTTCGGGGCAGATGCTAATTGGTGCTATCCGTCCACCTCTCCGAAGATTCCAAGTTGATTTATAGCACCATATATCGATGGTTTAAACGGATGCGGCCAATGTAGCAGACTTTGTTAGATTCCCCCTCGTTTGAGGAGTTTTTGATTGTGGGGACGCTCTTCCCTACAGGCGCAAGCCCCTGCAGTTAATTACTCTACCGCATCGCGGTAACAACTTTCTCCTTCTCCAGATGGTCACTTCGTGTCGTGAGTATTTGTTTTGTGTTTGGTTGCCCGTGGATTGTATACGGAGACTAAGTTATGTTGTCGCCCGTAGGGCGTGGACTAGTCCAAATCCGTATCTTTCTTCGATTTGGGTTTGGGGGTTTGGGATTAAGGATACGTTAGCCTCATTTGAGACTAAGATCAACTTAAACGTTTGTTAAGCATACGTTAGTCTAATTTTAGACTAAGATCAACTTAACGGGATCGTTTAGATCCGACAAGAGAGCGTTTGGGCTCTATTGTTTAGTTTAGTGATATTGCGGTCGATAATTAGTTTAAGGACATTACGGTCCATTGTTAGTTAAGGACATCTCGGTCCAATGTTAGTTTAAAGATATCGCGGTCGAGGTTAAAGACATCATAGTCCGTGGGTTTAAGGAACCCACAATCTGTTGTTAGTTTAAAGACATCACGGTCGAGGTTAAGGACATCATAGTCCATGAGTTTAAGGACCTCACAGTCCGATTTTAGTTTTAAGACATTACGGTCGAGGTTAAGGACATCATAGTCCATAGGTTTAAGGACCCCACAGTCCGGTGTTAGTTTAAAGACATCACGGTCGAGGTTAACGACATCATAGTCCATGAGTTTAAGGACCCCACAGTCCATAGAGATGTGTGGTTGCCGGGACCCATCACCTCTCTCACGACATTGAAGGATTACAACAACAGATATCAGAGGAGTAACGAGATGTACCCTCGAACCAGTGTAAATTGTTTGAGAGATCTGTAACCCAGTTTGGGATTAAGACCTGTTGAATGTTTATGAGCAGATGTGCTCAGTTCAATATAAGTTGAGGATTTATGGCTAGAATTAGGATAAGTCCAATTAAAAATGTTTAACATTTTTATTTTGTTCTGGCATTAAGCCTTTATTTAGGCTTAGCCCTTTTAATAATGCTAGGCATGGGCTCTGACATTTTTGTCTTATAGCATTTATCAGAACAGAGTGTGTTCTGACAGTGCGCCACGTAGCGCATCAGGCGCTTTGCACCAATTAAAGAGTGCATTGCGCTAGCGCACACGAAGATGACACGCGTCGCGCTTAGCGCTAAGCGCTGGTTCATTAGCGCATTGCGCTTTCCATTTATGAGCGCTTTGCGCTAGTCTGTTAGCGCGCCAGCGAGAGACACTTGGCGCGCTTGGCGCTGAGCGCCAGTCTATGAGCGCAGCGCTCTGTTTTCAAAGCGCAAAGCGCAAGTGGTGTCTATGGTTGACACGTGGCACGTTTTGGCGCCGAGCGCCGATCTAAAGGGTGCAAAAGCAAATTTCATGAGTGCAAGGCACTTTTCAATAGCGCAAAGTGCATTTGATCAATTCTAAGATCAAAGAACATGTTTATGTTCTTCAAAGGAGGTTTTGCCTCAAGATCCAAGGATAAAAGGCTTTGCCTTTATAGATCAAAAGATCTGTGAATGAAGTATTTTACTTCTTTTTATTATTTTATGATTAGATCTTTGATCTTTTCTTTATTATTAAAGACCTTGGTCTTTTTTTATATTTTTGATCTTTTTAGAAGATGGTTCTTCTTTTTAGGAGATGATTTCATCTCTGTTGTTCAAGAACATAGTTCTTTACCTTGAAGATGAAGAAAAATCTTCTTTTTTCTTAAGAGCTTGCTCTTTTTTGCAGAGGGTTTTCTCTCTCTCTTTTTTTCTATTTTTTATTCTCCCTTCCCTTTTTCTTAGACTTGAAGTCTTGGTTCCTTTATATAAGGCCAAATGATTTGTTAACTCAGTTTTAAGAGATCTTCCTCTGATTGATTTGGGAATATTTCCCACCGTTGGATCTTTGATCCCGAGGCCTCCATTTTACAGAAGATAATCTTTTTGTTTCAATAAAATTGAAAAGTCTTTCCATAACAGAATTTTAGTTCTGATTAATTAATAATTTATTATTAGTAGATCTTTTGATCTGATGGCGGGGGAATTTTTAATTCCAGCGCTGGCGCACCTTGCGCCAGCGCACCTGCGTCCGACACGTGGCGCGCAGCGCAATTACGCTAGCGCACCAGTGTTTGACATGTGGCGTGCAGCGCAGCGCAACTGTACTAGAGCACCTGTGTTTGACACATGGCGCGCAGCGCAGAGCGCATCGCAATTGTTCTAGCGCACCTGTGTTTGGCGCGCAGCACGCAGAATCTGAAGCGTTGCTTCAATTTAAATTTTGAATTTTTAAAACAGAGTTTTGCTCTTATTGGGGGTGCGCTGCTTAAGGCGCAGCGCACCTGACGCCAGCGCGTCTGTACTTGACCGTGGCGCGCAGTGCACAGGATCTGAAGCGTTGCTTCAATTTTTGAATTTTGAAATTCAAAATAGAGCTTTGCTCTGATTGGGGGAAACAAATGCCCCCCACCGTTGCGCTCACGTGGCGCGCACGTGAGTGCAGCGGTGGCAACATCTGAGCCATTGGATCAACTCAGAAGTTAAAGAGGCAGTTCAGTGCCTATAAATAGGACCTTTGGTCTTTTAGATGGTTATCATCTTCTTCTTGAGAATTTTTGCTCAGAGCCTTGCTCTTTTGTTAAGAACTTTCAAGATTCAGAACTTTTAGGTAAAATTAAAATTTTAATTTTAATAAATTAGGGTTTTTACCTACTAACAGAGCCTTGCTCTTCATAGATCTTTGATCTAAAGAAAACCCTTTTAGGGTTTCATTAATAGAGCCATGCTCTCATGAACCCATAGATCTAAACAGATATTTTCTTGGGGTTTCTTATCTCATGAATTAGAGCTCTGCTTTTTTGATAATACGTAGATCTTTTGATCTTATGATGAAGAACTCTTAAGAGTTTTTTTCATGGATCTTAAAGATCTCAAAATTTTAATTCTCAAGAATTAATTTTAATTATCAAGAATTAATTTTAATTAATCTTTGATGGATTTTCCATCATCATTACAGAGCTAGGCTCTTTAAGGAATTTTATTCCTTCATGACCAGAGTTTGACAAGTGTCACTCTGTTATAGAGCTTTGCTCTCAAAGGGAGATTTTCTCCTTTCCTCGAGGGATTTCTCATTCAATGAGAATATTCCTTGAGGATTTCCTCATTAATTGATAGTCTCATCCAATGATGAGGCTGTTTTATTAATTGATACATTGTAATCTGGATTTTGTGGGTCCGCCTTGGGTCCCCTTTCCACTGCACTGCAGTGTGGTACAGATTTTAAAGTGCCGAGTCTCAGAATTTTGAAATTAAATTATAGTCCTGACAATCGAATTCTATTCTTTCTTGCAGGAGACATGTCTTCCGATCTCTCTTTCCTGTTTTTCCGTTCAGAGGGAGGATTCCCTGAGGCACCTGTGGACCGGGAGGTTTTTGCGCTCATCAGAGACTATGACCCGGAATACAAAAACCTTCACTTGTGGGGTAGGTGGTACGGCCAGATAATCAGAGGTCGTCGAAGCTTCTCCTATGCGACGCCATCAGATCCGATCTCGTCGATTTCGTATGCAGATGCACCCCAGGTGAACTATGCCATGGAGGTTGTCAATTGGACTCCGGAGGTTCTTCTTCAACCTTCGATTGCCGCCATACCCATGCAGCTGCTTGCAGCTTTGGATACTTTGGGGCGGCGCATATGCCAGGGCGAGTCGCGCCCTTGGGGAAGACCTTACAACATCGAGTTGACTCCCCGACATTCGGCTAGGTATTTGCAGTGGGCCAGGTACATTTTGTCGGCGAAGAAAACGCAACTGCTGAAGCTCGGCCTATATCCTGCAGTTTACGCTTCATTGTTCCAATATTCTACTCCTCCGACATGGTGGATTAAGGCGTTCTTAGAGCAATGGAATATCCCAATCCACACCTTTCTTCTACTGGACGGAGAAGTCACCATCTCCTTAGAAGAATTTGCTGAGATTTTCGGTTTGCCGGTTAAGGGGGAGCACTACGAGGAGTTGCTTCCTCCGAACGAATACGTTTTCGCCACCAAGCCAGTGGTGATGGGCCTAACACCGGAGAACGCCATCCAGCACCAGTTTCCTAGTCTGATAAATGTGCTAAATATGTACGAGAGTCTTTTCTTGGAATCCGGAGGCCGGGGGGTCAGTTTCGCAGACTTCATTGCCCGGTTTCTTCGCCCGGAGATTCTATCGCAACGAGGAAAAAAATTTGCCAAGCTCGACGATCCTTTCGGCTTTGGCTTGGACCGTCGACCAGTACTGGAAGATGATCAGAAGGGATTTTATCTCCCCGATGCCACGATTATCCCTCTGTCAGAAATCGCCGCTCCGGGCATTGACGATGAGACTTTCTTTCTCGGGTTTCTCAAGCTATGGTTGTGTTGGTTCGCACTCCCCATGCACCCTCGCTATATGAGGACGTCCGTCTTCTACCCAGCACATCGAATGGTGGCCGGGATACAAGTGGCTATTGGGATTGTTGGGTTATCCCATCTGTATCATGGTCTTAGCGTGGCGGCAGAAACAACTGAACCGGGGGTGCATGCCTCCAACTTCCCGATGCATTACTTTACTTCGTGGATGGACAAGATGTGCTCAGGGTATTTGGTATTCATAAAAGACCCTCGTTTTTCAAGAAGTGAAAATTCCCCAGAATTATGCGGCTGGTTGACGCTTCCATCGTGAATCCGTCTCAGCGGGAGGCTAGGGGGTTGCTTCTTCGTCCGCGCACGGTCGGAGCTGGTATGTCTTTTACGGACAAAGTCCTGATGATTGGCCAGGAAACTTCCAAGACGGTGCTGGCACTGCGCGACACCTTTAAGGACGGGGCCTCCGTGTTGAAAGCCCGGGAGATTCTACACCTATACTCCATTAGGCTGGGCTTTCTCGTATTCAGGCAAAATGATGCGGCGCTTTTCATGAGATATAATCCCCATCATTTTGCCCGGCAACTGAGTTATAACCATGGGGTTCCACTGGAGGCTTTCTTGGAAGAACCTGCTGCCACCAGAGAGGGAATACAGAGTGCACTGCACCACTTTATACGCTTAAATACGGGCTCCCACTTCTTTATTAGCGAGTCGAGTTGCATTCCGAGGGCCCTTAATGTACACGGGGCCTGGTATCAACATGCGATGGGCGCTGTCATCAGAGAAGAGAGGTGACTGTTGCTCGATCACAAGAGTGCGCCACCTGCCAGCGATCACAACGTCCCTTTTAAGCAACGGATCGCTGTCCCCCCTCTGCTAAGAGGGGTTGCTGCGGTTGAGCCCCCACGTGTGCTAAGCACCACGCGTGGATTGCCCCATGCTCCTGTGGAGACGGTGTACGTGCCCTCGGTGCCCCGCGCTCCCATGGAGACGGTAACCGTAGCTTCACCTGAATCTGACGTGGGCTCGGATATCGGGACTCGCCGTCCCAAAGTGCCCACGAAACGCAAGCTGGTGCTGGCTGCGACTGGAGCTCGCTCACAAAAGAAGAAAAAGAAGTCACTCTTCTCTGCCGATGTCGTATTTAGTCAGGAGCCTCATGCTCCTTATAGTGAGGGCTTGAGAGAGTATGGGACAAATGAGGGCTTATTCATGCCGCTAGATGATACTGACCTGGCGGCTGCCATCGCAGCTTCCGAGCGATTGGAAAGACGCGAAGAGGGGTTGGCTAAACTCGCGTGATCAGGTAATCATTAGTTGTATTTTTCGCCATTGTATCATACTTCTATCATTGTTTTTTGACTAACACTTTTCCTTCTTTAATAGGCATTTCTACCGAAGAAGCTCTCGCTGCTTCTCTCAAGACTTTTGAGGAAGAGGAACGACTTCGAGCATCCTTAGGCCTTGGTATATTTCGGTTCGCCATATTTCTGCTCCCGTTTCTTATGAGTAATCTGACCCTTTATTTGTCTTATTGCAGGGACCACAATGCCTATCTCGCAAGCTGATGCGGAAATTCTCCCCGGGCCAGCAACCGAAGTCCCGACCTCTTCGGCACTGCCGAAATAGGCATTACTCAAAAAACCGATGACGGAAGCCTTGACGGCTCCAGAGGTACCCCTGGATGTGAATGATGACGTCCCGTTAAAGGAGGCTTCTAAAAGGTCTGTTTTGACGGTTCGGGAGGAAAAGAAGCGCCGGAGGCGTGCAGCAAGGGAGCGTAGTGCTGCTTTAGCTGCGGGAGCAGGTTCAAGCGCCGTTACCCCTGCTGCTACTCCTTCAGAGGAGTCTCCGGTTGCCTTGTCTACTGCTCACAGATGGACGGCACATGCGGCTTAGGAAGCCAACGGTAACTCAACTCCAGGTAATGTGTCTTGAGGCACTGTTGTCAAAGTTTTAAGCTATCAGTTCTCATATATCTTATCTTTGCAGAGCCGAGTCTTCCCAAAGAAGTGGCAGCGACCGCTGAGCCTGAGGGAGCGGTGGGGCTCGAGGTAGTGGCCGATGAGACGGCTACCACGGCGGAGCCTAAAGTGGCGGTGGATGAGACGGTTACAATTACTGAGCCCGAGGTGGTGGCAAGCGAAACAGGTACAATTATTAGGTCCGAGGTGTCCGCTCTTTCTCAAGAGTCGGGCACCGCTCCGATCATTGCCCTTCTCGCCTACGGTTCTTTGTCGTCTCCCGGCGTCGCAAGTGTGACAACGGCTCTCGTGGAGTCAGGGGACGAGGCGACGGGAGGTGAGACCACCCCGATGGAGGAGGGAGACGCCGCTGTTGTATCGAGTGACGCCCTAGTCACGGCTCCGACCGGCGACTCATCAGGTAGATTTTAAGTCACCGCCCTTCTTTTTATTCTGCAATCTCTTTTCAATTTTTCCTGACAGGGTTTATCTTGTTTCTAATGCAGGTGCGGCTAGTGCTGATGTCGCGCTACTCGAGACAGCGCCGTCAGTTACCGCCCTAACGGTGACCACCTCTCTACCTTCTCTCGCACCGTCGTAAATGCTGGAAGGTATGGATTTATGACCCATCAGTCTTATCTCTTGGCTGTATAATTCATGTACCGACGTTGCGTTATCACGTTTTTGCAGGAGTCCTTTTTGACCACCTGTACCAGGTGCTGCATCCCCACTTCTCTTTCTCGTCGGAGGTTGCTTCATCCAGTGGCGCTGATGAATACAGCTTTCAATTAATGCTCTTTCTTTTACCGACAATGAAATCATTTCTGATTCTTCTTTACCTTAATTGCAGTACTACAGATTGAAGGAGGAGATGAGGGATCAGTTGCGCCGCTGGTCCTCCCGGCTTTGCCACCTGCTGCAGCTGGTATAGTAAATCCCATTTTTCATGAATCTTTTATATTTCTTGATCCGTCATCTGATTGTGATTTGTTTTGCAGCGGTCGCTTCAACTCCGGCCTCTTTCGAATCTCGCATTATGATGCCGGCAGGCCCCTTCTCCAGGCGTCCATCCTCAAAGGGTGCTGTGACGAGTCTGCGTATGCTGAGCGAATACGTCGAGGAGCTTGACGCGGAGGCTCCTACATCTGCCGCAGATTTCGCTGCTGAGGTCAATCCGATGCTGGCGACGCTTGTAAATTTCCATAATGAAGGCGTCATCGAGTCTTGGGTTGATCACTGTAGGAAGATCGAGACCTGTCTGTATCAACTTGAACTTGTGCGTCTTGCCCCTGAGACTCAGACTTTGAACTCCCAGTAGGCCGCATGGGTCAAGCAGAGTGCGTCCTTCCTCCGCATTTTCGAACAAGAAGCGACCTTGAGGTGGAAGGAATGCGAGGAGGCTTCTGCTGAGTCTGTCCAATTGCGTGCCTAGGTCAAAGAGAACGCCGCACAACTGAGAGCTGTTTTTGACACCTTGCAGCGATGTATCTCGGACGGGCTTGTATTGAGACGGAAGCTCGACTCTATCGAGCGGGTTACGCAGAGTTGCGAAGCTATCCAACGGGAAATCGATGAGAAGATTTCATCCTGCTTGCAACAAAGGACTCGAATCGAAGCGGAGATGGCCGCGGCGGCTGATCATGAGAAGGTACTGAAAGAAGTGCGAGAGCAGCTTACGGACTTGTTGAAAACGCTTCCTTCTCAGTAGCTGCCTTTGTATCAATTATACACTTGTAATCTTTGAATAATATATATCCATTTTCTATTCTTTTATATAATGTATCTTGTATTCAATTGAGTTCATGAATAAAGACACAATTTTTATTATACTGTTGCTTTCTTCTCCTTGTTATGTTGTTGCCATGTGATTTTAGTAAGTGCGGTCTGTAGATAGCATATAGCTGTCAATCTTGGATTCTTTGTAGAGTGGTGATGGCTTAGAAAATAGGGTTAGGATCTGTCACCTAAGACTTTTCAACTTTATGAGCCATGAGGGTCTCATAAATAATTTTCTCCCTACCGGTCGAGAGGATCCCATAGGTGTAATTTCTCCTTAAGAATCATGAGGATTCCTAAGTGTGTTTTCTCTTGAAAGTCGTAAGGATCTCATAAGAGAATTTACTCCCTTACGAGTCGTAAGGACCCGCAAGTGATGGGTGAAGTTGTCCTTATCCGCATTTCACGGAGTCAGGAGTTGCTCTGGATGTTTTCCACGGGTTCACTGCCGTGTTCTGCGAGGACCAGGCTCCGCTCTAGATGCTTCACACGGGTTCACTGCCGTGCTCTGCGAGGACCAGGATCTGCTCTGGACGTTTCCAACGGCGTCAGGAGTGACATAATCCGCGTTCCACGTAGCCAAGAATTTTATTCTAGATGCTTCCCACGGGTTCCCTGCCGTGTTCGGCGAGGAATAGGCTCTGCTCTGGATGCTTCACACGGGTTCACTGCCATGCTCTGCGAGGACCAGGATCAGCTCTGGACATTTCCTACGGGGTCAGGAGTGACATAATCCGCGTTCCACGTAACCATGATTTTTTCTCTACATGCTTCCCATGGGTTCACTGCCGTGTTCGGCGAGGACTAAGCTCTGCTCTGGATGCTTCATACGGGTTCACTGCCGTGCTCTGCGAGGACCAGGATCCACTCTGGATGTTTCCCACGGGGTTATTGCCGCGTTCCACATCACAAGGAATTTTGCTCTAGACGCTTCCCAAGGGTTCACTGCCGTGTTCAGCGAGGACTAGGCTCCGCTCTAGATGCTTCACACGGGTTCACTACCATGCTCTGCGAGGACCAGGATCCGCTCTAGACGTTTCCCATGGGATCATTATCGCGTTCCATGTAACCAAGAATTTTGCTCTAGATGCTTCCCACGGGTTCACTGCCGTGTTCGGCGAGGACTAGGCTCCGCTCTGGATGCTTCACACGGGTTCACTGCCGTGCTCTGCGAGGACCAGGATCCGCTCTGGACGTTTCCCACGGGGTCATTGCCACGTTCCATGTAACCAGGAATTTTGCTCTAGATGCTTCCCCCGGGTTCACTGCCGTGTTCGGCGAGGACTAGGCGCCACTCTGGATGCTTCACACGGGTTCACTGCCGTGCTCTGCGAGGACCAGGATCTGCTCTGGACGTTTCCCACGGGGTCATTGCCGCATTCCACGTAACTAGGAATTTTGCTCTGGATGCTTCCCACGGGTTCACTGCCGTGTTCGGTGAGGACCAGGCTCCACTCTGGATGCTTCACACGGGGTCATTGCCATGCTCTGCGAGGACCAGGATCCGCTTTGGACGTTTTCCACAGGGTCATTGTCGCGTTCCACGTAACCAGGAATTTTTCTTTGGATGCTTCCCACGGGTTCACTACCGTGTTCGGCGAGGACCAGGCTCCGCTCTCGATGCTTCATACGGGGTCATTGCCATGCTCTGCGAGGACCAGGATCCGCTCTGGACGTTTTCCATGGGGTCATTGCCGCATTCCACGTAACCAGGAATTTTGCTCTGGATGCTTCCAACGGGTTCACTGCCGTGTTTGGCGAGGACCAGGCTCTGCTATGGATGCTTCACATGGGTTCACTGCCGTGCTCTGCGAGGACCAGGATCCACTTTGGACGTTTTCCATGGGGTCATTGCCGCATTCCACGTAACCAGGAATTTCGCTCTGGATGCTTCCCACGGGTTCACTACTGTGCTCTGTGAGGACCAGGATCCGCTCTGGACGTTTTCTATGGGGTCATTGCCGCATTCCACGTAACCAGGAAGGGTTGACTTTATCCGCATTTCATGGAGTCAGGATTTGACTCTTGGTTATCTGTGTACCGCTGTGTCATGGAACTAGGAGTTGCCGCTGTTCCGCTTTGCTTGATGTTGTATCTGTTGTAATGAGACAAATGTTAAGATGATCTCCAGGCCATCTGTGAACCATTGAGATTTGGCTTCTTCTTCTAACGAAACTTGGGGAGGAAAGGTATGATTCCTTCTTTGTTTGCGCCCCTGGATTGTATACAGGGATTGACATGATATCACCTGTAGGGCATGAATTTCATCATTTTTTTGTTTCATTCCACGTTGCTCTATCATTTCAGCTTTTATATCACGAAGGTCGCGATTGCCCAATTATTTCGGCTATTTTTCGCGGCGCCGAATCATTTCGGCTATTTGTTTTATTTTTACTCGCTGCTTTTTATTGCGAGTTGCCCAATCATTTCGGCTCTTTTGCATGCATACATTTTTTACTTGCTGATTTTGTTGCAAGCTGCCCTATCATTTCGGCTATTTCGTACGCATGCGTGGCTTGCTGGCTTTTCGCTGCAAGCTTGGGATTAGACACCGATTTCGGCATCAACACCGCTACAACTGGAATATTGCCAGGAGCGAATCATCATTTGCCTCTGTCGATATCGAACAAAGATGGCTTAGTGAACAGGGCTAGGATCCTGTCGACTAAGGCTTTTGACTTCATGAGCCGTAAGGGTCTCATAAAGGTATTTCTCCCTGCGAGTCATGAGGATCTCGTAGGCGCGTTTTCTCCTTAGAAATCGTGAGGACTCCTAAGTGTATGTTCTCTTATAAGTCATAAGGATCTTACAAGAGTCTTTTCTCCTTATAAGTCGAGAGGACTCACAAGGGTTATTCACCGTGCGAACATATCCCTAGTTACGGATGGGACTTTGTTAGGGAAATGTTTATTCGCGCCCGTGGAGTGTATACAAGGGTCAGCATTGAGCCGCTTGTAGGACAGTATTGGAGGTTGTGGGGGCTGCTTAAGAACAGGTTCAGATCCCTGTAGCTTAAGACTTTTGAATCTTATGAGCCGTGAGGGTCCCATAAGAGGGTTCTCCTTACGAGTCGCGAGGATCTCGCAAGTGTAATTTCTCCTTAGGAATCGTAGGGATTCCTAAGTGTGTTGCTCCCTTGTGAGTCGTAAGGATCTCACGTAGGTGGTTTCTCCTTACAAAATCGAGAGGACCTTGCAAGTGTCTTTTAACGAGATTGCGTCCTTTCGGGTTTTCACAAAAATCGCCGGTAGCCCTACTGTTTTTACTCATGGAGCCCTTTCGGGTTTTCATCCGTGCCCATTTTGCTTATGGACATACCGTTTTTCTTTTTTTGTTTTTTTCTCTTTTTTTTATTCGAACGAGATTGCGCACTTTCGGGTTTTCACAAGACTCGTCAGTAGCTCTGCTGTTTTTACTCACGGAGCCCTTTCGGGTTTTCATCCGTGCCCATTTTTCTTATGGACATACTGTTTTCTCTTTCTTTTTTTTATTCTTTTTCTTTTTTGTATCAGCTTTGGGATGCTGCAATCCACCATAGTTTATCGACATCTCGGTCAACAGCTAGTTTTAGGACATAGTGGTTCGTTATTAGTTTTAAGGACGTTTCGGTCCGTTGTTAGTTTAAGGACGTTTTGGTCGGCTGTTAGTTTAAGGACGTTTCGGTCCGCTGTTAGTTTAAGGACATTTCGGTTTGTTGTTAGTTTAAGGATGTTTCGGTTCGTCGTTAGTTTAAGGACGTTTCGGTCCGTCGTTAGTTTAAGGACGTTTCGGTCCGTTGTAAAGTAAGCCGGTTACTACTTATAGAGTTTGGGCTTAGAAAGATAGCGAGCGGATATAGTCGTCGTCATCTATCATTGACCTAGGCCATGACTCGTCAAGCGTAGCATTTCTTCAGGAAGCGATCATTTATTGGCCTAAAAGGTCTTTCACCGTGCATGTTCATGAGTAGATAGATCCCACCCTGGTAGACCTTGTCTATAATATACGGGCCTTCATAATTCAGCTCGAATTTCCCTCGTTTAGCATGATTGGGGATCATAGGTCTTTTGACCACTAGCATGAGTTCGCCTTGGCGGAATGTCCTCGGCCTGGTCAATCTTTCATATGAGCGCGTCATCTTTGCTTTATAAGCCTCCAGATTTTGTTGCGCTATGAGCCGGGTTTCATCAAGGGTATCGAGCTCCTCAAGCCGAAGGTGAGCGTTCTCTTCGTCCGTCAGCTCGTAATGAACTGCCACTCGTAGAGAGGGTAACTCTATCTTAAGGGGGAGTACCACTTCTTTACCGAATACCAATGCGTACGGCGTTGTGTTCGTGGCCGTCTTGAACGTAGTCCAGTACGCCCAGAGAGGTTCATGCAGTCTCTCATGCCAGTCCTTCTTATTCTGGGACACCGTCTTTTTCATGATCTTCGTCAAAGTCTTGTTAAAAGCCTCATCTAGACCGTTAGCTCGGGGATTATAGACCGAGGAGTATCTCCAGTCTATGTTGTGTTGTGCGAAGCGGCTGATCTTGTGGCTTCTGTAGGCTGGCCCATTATCGGAGATGATTCGTCTAGGAGTGCCAAACTGATAAATGACGCGTGTCTTGAAGAAATGGAGGATGTTCTCCGTCTTTACTTCCCTCAGCGGTACTGCTTATGCCCACTTGGAAAAGTAATCAGTTGTCGCCAGAATGAATCGATGCCCTCTGGACGATGCTGGTTCGAGGGGGCCGATTATGTCAGTTCCCCACATTTCAAACGACCAGCTAGCCACCGTTGGATGTAGTGGATTTGGATGCTGGTGGATAAAGTCGCCATTGATCTGGCATGAGTGGCATTGCTTCGCATACTCGAGGCAGTCATGAATCATCGTAGGCCAATAATAACCCATCCGTTTGAGCTTCAGCTTCATCTTCGGCCCGGCTTGGTGAGAACCACAGAGTCCGTCGTGAGTTTCTTGAACGACTCTCTTTGCTTCTTCAGGTCCCAGGCATATTAACTACAGAGAATCAAATGATCTCTTGTACAGAGTATCATTGACGAAGGCGAAAGACAGAGCTCGTTTCATAAGCTGATGTCTTGAGGACACATCTTCAGGTGTTCGACGGGATTTGAAGTAGTCTATAAAGACTTCTTTCCAATCCTCAAACTTTTCTTGGTCTTTTATTTGTAGAGCCGCTGGCTTGGTCATTCCCTTTTCCTCGGACGTCTCTGGAAATATTTCTGCCGGTGCGAGGACTCGACGCTTTGGACAACGATCCTCACGTCATCGAGGTTTTCGTCAGCCAGTTCTTTAGCGAGCTTGGCTAATGCATCCGCCTTTCTATTTTCCGCACGTGGTATGCTTTCTAAGGTGTAGTAAGGTATTTGGGTCAGCAGTTGCTGTACCCTCTCGCCGTACTTCACCAGTTCTGGTTTGCACGTTTGATAGTCGCCGTTTACTTGATTAATGACCAGTTGGGAATCTCCGTATATGAAGAGGTTTTCAATCCTCTTGTCAATGGCGATCTCGAGAACTGTTATAAAAGCTTCATATTCGGCTTCATTGTTTGTCCTCGGCTCTGTTAAGGAGAAGGCAAAGCGCATTATCCCTCATTGTGGAGTTACGAAAATGAGGCTTACCCCTGATTTGATTATGGGGGTGCTTTGCTTGCGCTTCTTCATAGAAGACGCTCCATCGAAGTAAAGTTCCCATCGGGCATCACTTCCGTCGTTCGTGTCAAACGCATGTTCGTATGGCAATTCGCAGTTCAAGGGAGAATCGGCAGGTATCGGATGCTCAGCGAGGAAGTCGGCGATGGCCTGGCCTTTCACTGCCTTAAGAGGCTAATAAGTTATTGAGAACTCCATTAAGAGCAAGGCCCATTTAGCGAGCCGTCCCGTCAATATGGCTTTTGATATTAAATATTTGAGAGGATCCAACTTCGATATGAGACGGACTTCATGCGCCAATGCATAATGCCTGAGCTTCGTTATCGCGAAGATCAGCGCCAGGCAGTGTTTTTCGATGGGAGAATAATTGCTTTTTGCCCCCAGCAGAACTCGACTCAAATAGTAGAGGGCTTTCTCCTTCCCTTGGTCGTTCTCTTATGCCCATAATGCGCCTAAGGAACCTTTGAGGGCTGTTGTATAAAGAATGAGAGGCTTTTCCTTGACCGGAGCGGCCAGTACTGGTGGATTCTGCAAGTATTGCTTGATTTCGTCCAGCGCGCTTTGGCATTTGTGATCCCAGACGAATAGGGTCCCCTTTTTCATTAGGTGACTGTAAGGATGGCACTTGCCTGAAAGATTGGCTATAAATCGCCGGATATACGTGAGCTTTCCTTGGAGAGACCACAATTGCTTGAGAGTCCTTGGCGGGGGCATCTCCATAATTGCCTTGATCTTTGACGGATCTATCTCGATACCTCGGTGTCGGACGATGAATACAAGGAATTTTCCCGAGGAAACTCCAAATGCGCATTTGAGAGGGTTCATCTTCAAGTTGTATTGCCGAAGGCGTTGAAATACGATCTTCAGATGCTCGAGATGTTCCTCGTATGATTTGCTCTTAACCACAAGGTCGTCAATATAGCATTCGACGATTTCATGTATAAGGTCATCGAAGATCTTCGTCATGGCCCTCTGATAGGTGGCACCGGCGTTCTTTAGACCCAAGGGCATCACCTTGTAGCAGAATATACCCAAAGTGGTCTGGAAAGTGGTGTGCTTCTGGTCCTCAGGATGCATCTTTATCTGATTGTATCCTGACGAGCCGTCCATGAAGGAGAAAACTTCGTGAGTGGACATATTGTCTATCATCAGCTCGGTGACCGGTACTGGGAAGTCGTCTTTCGGGCAGGCTTTATTGAGATCCCGAAAGTCCACACATATGCGCACTGTCCCATTTTTCTTCATCACTGGGACGATGTTGGCAATCCAGTCAGGATACTGAACTTCTTGGATGAAGCCAGAGTCGATCAGCTTCTTGACCTCGGCGTTAATGCTCATTTCAAGCTCGAGCCGCATTCTTCTCGGTGCTTGTTTGATTGGCTTGACGTCCGGGGATATGGCCAGTTTGTGGACAGCAATCTCTGGATCTAGTCCTGACATCTTGGAATAGTTCCATGCAAAGCAATCTTTATGTTGCATAAGCACGTCTTTTAGTGTAGCTGCCCTTTCTTCAGACAGCAACTCACTGACGAATGTCGACCGTGGATCATTTGTCGTCGCCAAATCAATTTTTTTGAGGTTATCTGCAGTGGTATGTATTCCATCTTCCAGCTCTTTTGGCGTCGGTGAAAACTCTGACATCACCTCGTCATCATTATTTTCGAAGCACCAGGGGAGATTATCCATACCGTCGGGGTCTTCTTCTGATAACGTTATCATGCGAAAGGTACGAGCTCGCTTCCATGACCGACGTTGATATGGTTCTACCCTCGTGGATTTAGGTTCATGCCTTTGCGGCGGGGTCACCTTCCAGCTGCTGGATAGAGCGAACCTGACCTGTCGATATTGATCTTCGACCCAGTTCTTGAATGTGAAGTAGTCTTCGATAGGATGTCCTGTTGCCCTATGATAGGAGCAATAGTCCGGATGAGAGACTTTGCCAGCTTGTTCGGGGTGTTTGGACTCCGGGAGGATAATCATTTGATGTTTTATAGCAAGATCAAGTATCTTCTTTGTCTTTCTTGGGCGAAAGAGTACGCTCGACCCATCTTCTTTATAAGAGATGAATCCTGGCCGCTCGACTCCTGATCACGTGGCTTCTTGGACCCACTTTGTCGTCGTCGAACACCTTTCCCACTCTCTGGTTTGTTTCTGCCTCTGTGTCGTGCCTTTTGTACAACGGGTTGACAAGGAGGGGCATTTTCATCTTTCGCCGCCTGTTGAAGAAGGCGTTGCGTCCTGGATTTCTCGTAGATGGCCATTTCACGATTATGGTCATTTCGAACCTTTTGACCCGCTTCCATTATAAGCTTGTCCATTTGTTCTTCAAACAACGGACTGGGAATTTTTACGTCGGGAGCTTTTTCTGGTTCAGGGTTAGCATTTTCCTAAAAAGCATCTCCCTCTTCATCAAAGTCATGTATGACGTAGCAGTCCCGGAGTAGCTCCCGTTTCTTGGATTGAACATACCCAAGTCTGGTCGTTTCCATCTTCCGTTGGGCAATTTCCGCTGAGTTCCAGGAACGTTACGGATTCTGTTATAGAACCATGCTTGTCGCACAGTTTGCTTAAAGGGTACACCTTGGCATCTCAAGAGTCTCCTTAGCCCGTCTGTGTAATATCTGGGCAAACGGATGGGCTGGAGCCTGTCGAGTGTGGAATCCGCGCCATGCCAGATTTCCCTCTCCACTTTAGTTTCCCCGGATCGGTAGAATAGGATCGCCTTTTCACCTTCTCGCCTGGGAGGGACATAGAACGTCTGCAGCTCTTCCACACTGTAGGTATCAAGTGCGTCTAGTTCTTTATGATGTTTGGGCGGAACAATGGAAACTTGCAAACTTTGATCTACACCAGCGATGGTTTGTATTGAAGGCCGAGCAGAGAATATAGCATGGACCTCATCTTCCGAATCGTTGCCAAAGATCAACATAGGAGCGGATGGTCCTGGTTTGTTGTATTGGGGCGGACCCGAGTAAACTATCTCTTCCTCCTCCTGGTATCACTCCCGAAAACCGGAATGGTGGTGATAGCTTTATCTCCGGTTTGTGACATCTCTCTGTGTCTTCAAAGTTTGGCAAGATGTATTTTGCATCTTCATACTTGCGGACTTCGTTCACGGAGAATGGGTTTAACTCTCCTATCACAGTATACTCGAGACCATCCTTGAAGTATTTCATACACTGATGTTGTGTAGAAGGGATGATGTTGTACTCGTGTAAACAAGGCCGGCCGAGCAAAGCATTATAGCAGGTCTTGTCGTCGATGACATGAAATTTAATATCTGTGACAAGTAACCCGAAGCGCAGTGTCAGTATCATAGACCCGAGAGTTCGTGTTGACTGAGAGTCGAACCCGGAGATGGTGATTTTATCATGAGCGAGGTACTGAACGCTCATGCATATTTCCTTCAACACTCGCACATTGAGGAGATTGACGGAAGACCCATTGTCGACCAGGATTTTGCCTATCTTGATATCGTGACAATATCCGGAGACATATAGGGGACGGTTGTGCTCGCACATCCTAAGGAAGAGATCTTCATTGCCGAAGGTAATATCGGCTGTGTATACTTTTTCCAGCTCGTCCTTCATCTTTTCTTCGGCGAGGAAAGCTTAGAATTGCTCTGGCTCTTGCAGTGCCTTGATCAATGAATCTCTTGTTTCTTTTGATAGTAAAAGGGCGTCGAGAATGCTGAGCTGCGAAGCTAACTTCTTTAGGTGCGCCAGTACGTTGTAGTCCTCCTTACTTTTGTTTGGCGGGTCCTTGGCGGTCAGCTCTCTAATGACTTGGTCGTCTAGGGCGATATCTTCAGAGACCTTTTCTTTTCCCTTATCTTTTCTATTTATGGGTCCGAGGTTCTTTTCTGGAAGTGTACAATTGCGGAGCTGGATATTTTCGCAAGCCTTCGATTCTTCCTCTTTTTCCAAAGTGGACTCTTTAAAGAAAGGGCCAAGAGCCATTTCCTCGTCAGAGTCGCTCCCGAATATGAGAACTTATGATCCCCCAGCGTTAACCACGCGACAGTTGCTGGTAGTTCCTTTATGCTCTTCGGTCGTATTTCTTTGCTCCCGGCGAGTTTTGCGTTTCATCCGCTTGAAATGCTGTCGGTGAGCAACATATCCCTGCCACTATCTTGTAAAAGCATTGCACTCTTCGGTGGGATGCGAAATCTTTCAATGATATAGACAGTAGCTAGAATGTGTTTCTCCTTCACCAAGAGCGTTCGCTTTGGAGGATGGCAGCTTCATCCCCATTGATATGGCTTTAGTAAACCCTTTCTTCTTCTTGGACTTGTTTTTGTTCGTGACGGATGTATTTTATCTGGCGGGAGTGTTTCAACTCTTTCATCCAGCTGCCGGCGTTTGGCTTTCTCAAATATGGCCATCTCACGCTCTTGACCAGCTTTGCTTTACGAAAGAGCTTCGTTTATGAATGCGTCGATCATTTCATATGATGGCCCTGGAAGCTCCGATTCGGGATTTGCCCCCAGTTTCTCTGTGTAAAGAGCTTCTTCATCGTTTGTAGACGAGTGAGAGATCATATGGAAACTTGCTATGTAATCCTCAGATTCATCTGATGATTCTTCTCCATCATTTCCGTCTTCAAGGACATGGCCGAGAAATTCCTGGAGCGTGATTGGAGTTCGCGCCTTCTGGTTATACTCCTCCAGCGCGTCGATCTGTATCTGCAGGTTCGTGCGCTTGTCACCAGGCTTCACGGGCTTTTTAGATTTCTTCTTCTTTTTCGAAGATTTCGACAGCTGGATATGAATACCTTGGTTATCACCACCAACCTTTGGAGTTGGGTGTGGCTTCAGCATTCCTTCGATAATTTCAGGTTCCAACGGACTCTTCCACCTGATCGCCGGGCATGTCTGGAGATCATTCAACATCCTTTTGGTTTTGGCCAAAAGAACGACCTCCCATTGAGCTTTTTCAACAAAAGAGCACGTTGCCCCCGGTATGTCCATCTTCTTAGGAGTATGCGATTGTGGTGGGCTCACTTTCCACTTCTCAGACAGCGCAAACTTGCTTTGTAGGTACTGATCCTCGATCCATCCCTTAAAGACGAAGCAATTTTCGATTGGATGGCTTACCGTTTGGTGGTAAGGGCAATAATTGGGATTATTCACTTCGCTGGGTTGCGATGGTCTCCTTGGATTCGGCAAATTGATAAGCCTGTTGCGCATCACCAGCTCGAATAGTCTCTTCGTTTTATCCCATGGGAACGAGTAAGGACGCTTCATCTTCTCATTATAATAGCGTCGTCTCTCTTCCAGTTGATCCGCTAGCTTTGGGGCACTGGGCTGCTGTTGGGTGTTCGCAACGAAGATCGCCTTTCCTTTACACTTTTCGTTCCACGGTTCCGGCTTCGGGGGAGATGGTCTATGGCCCATCTGGTCCATCTGGGCCAGCTTGTCGATTAGAGCCTGGAATGTGGTCGGTTTGAAGAACATCATGAACTGTGAAATAGTTGCATGAGGGTCTAGAGTGCCCACGAACATGCCCACCGTTGGTGCTTCTTCGATGCACTGTTCGCACTTTGACCACAGATTCCACCATCAAATTGCATACTGAACCCACGTCTCGCCCGGCTTTACCCTGGCATTGATCAATGCCGTTATTGGGGTGCGTTCACTAGCGCTCGCGAATCGCTGGGTGAACAATAACTCTATTTTTGCGAAAGTTTTGACGGAGTCGTTTGGAAGTTCGGAGTACCACTCAAATGCCGTCTCCGACAAGCTGCTAACGAATTGACGGAGCAAAAGCTTATCATCACCCCGGTATTGCCGCACAGAGCTCTAAACTGGGCAACGTGCTGGTGGGGATTTCCTGTCCCCTTGTATACATGGAATTTGGGGATCGTGTATCCCGGTGGGTACTTTATCTGATCATACCAGCCTGGATACGGTCGCCCAGTTTTGACAACTTGGCCGGCTACTTCATTTTCCTGGTGAACTCTTATTTGCTGAGCAATATAGTCATCCAGGACAGCTTTAGAGATTGTCTCCTCCTTGGCTGTTGACAGAGCCGGCAGAGGATTCGATGTTTCTCCTCTGTCATCTTCAATTATTACTGGAGGTTCTTCGGCTAAGGGATCCGGCTGGATCATCATGCCCACCATGTCTTGGAAGAGAAGTGACATTCGCTTTATGTTAGCTGCTTGCTCCGCGGCTTCTTTTTCCTTCTTTTCGAGGACTCTGCGAAGGAAGTCAGCATCGGTTTCTTATTCGTAACGCTGTTCTGATGATGCCTCCAGGCTTTCTTTTGGCCCGGTGAGTGCGGCCATCGCAGTCAGCATCTCCTGAAGTTTCTGCTGCTGCTTTTCCTGAGCTCTTATGATGGATCGGGTGAGTGGTCGGTGGCCCATAGAAGCGCGGCTATTCTCTTTCCCAGATGCCATATAGACGGTATGCACCACCATGCCCCCAGACTTAGGGCGTTTGGGCTCAGTGCCTTTGACATTTGTCGCAGGCATGGGGATTTTCTCCGGCCTTCTCCTCTTATGAGCGGTCGAAGTTGAGGGGGCCATTGCAGTAGGCACCCAAGTAGCCGTCGCCTTCGTGGCTTAACAGGACGGTTTTCTTCCTGTCGGACCTTCAGCTTCTTCTGCCGGTGGGGATAGTCTTGATCCACCACTGACTCTCGGACTTGTCGCCGGATTTTTTAAACTTTGGAAGAAAGCCGTTGAGGGGACTGCTCCGGCTTTATTTCCGTGACAGTCTCCACCGGTGGCGGGGATCTTTTTAGTACGGCAATAGGCGAGTTCCTGCGTACCTTGTTCGGCAGCTCAAAACTGTTCCCGGTTGGAACAACAGCATTAACTTCCACCGTTGGAGCTGGTGAAGTTAGCCCAGAGGGGGAGTTGCCCCGAGCTTTCTTTACTCGGCGCCAGTGGCGACGTCGAGTGTGTCGAGCCATTGGTGTTGGAACAGTGATGGGAATGGCTTTGTCTTGCCCCTTATCCAGGTAAGGGGTTGCTGCTGGCGTCAGCCTGTTGAAGACCGATGTCCGTCGAGGCACAGTATTCAATCGGTCGAAAACAGACTTCTTAGCAGGGACAGGAACCGTAGTGGAAACCGGAATAGCCAGTCTTGTAAAAGTTGATCCTTTGGTTGGAGAAGCCGCCTTGACGACTTCGGGAGCAGGGTTGGTCACTCTTTTCGGAATAACCTTTTCTTGAGGTGCAGGCTTCATCATGGGCCCACCTGAACTTTGGCCCAATCTGGAGAAGACTGAGGCGCCGGTGCTGGACAACCCGTTGAGAGGGTCCGCAGTAGCTGTAAGCCGACCAAAGACCGAATTCTTGGGAGCTTCCGGTGTTGGCACAGGAGCGGTGAAGCTCGTTAACGGGAGCATGGTCCCGAAAAACAATCCTGTGGTGGCTTGAGTGATTTGTTCCACCGGCATTATGGACAGGGAGGCTGCTTGAGGCCCTAGGCTATGCCTCCAGATGAGGCGGAGTGCGAGTTGCAGCTGCAGTTGGAGCACTTTACGCAAGTAGATGCCATTGCTGTTTCGCTTTCTGCACCAGGCAAACGCCAAATCTTAGTACCTCGAAACCCAAGGGCAACCATTAGCAAACCACGATTGGTTCGCGAACACGATACGCGAAGTGTGGAGTGGAAAGATGAAAAGGTCCCACCGGGTGTGCCAGAATCTGTTCCCCTCCAAAAGACGCGGCGGAGACGCGACGGACGTCTTGCCTAAATTTTGGGGCAGATGCTAATTGGTGCTATCCGTCCACCTCTCCGAAGATGCCAAGTTGATTTGTTGCACCATATATCGAAGGTTTAAACGGATGCGGCCGATGTAGCAGACTTCGTCAGATTCCCCCTCGTTTGAGGGGTTTTTGATTGTAGGGACGCTCTTCCCTGCAGGCGCAAGCCCCTCCGGTTAATTATGCTACCGTATTGCGGTAACAACTTTCTCCTTATCCATATAGTTACTTCGTGTCGTGGGTGTTTGTTTTGTGTTTGGTAGCCCGTGGATTGTATACGGAGACTAAGTTATGTTATCGCCCGTAGGGCGTGGACAAGTCCAAATCCATATCTTTCTTAGATTTGGGTTTGGGGGTTTGGGTTTAAGGATACGTTAGCCTCATTTAAGACTAAGATCAACTTAAACGTTTGTTAAGGATACGTTAGTATAATTTTAGACTAAGATCAACTTAACGGGATCGTTTAGATCCGACAAGAGAGCGTTTGGGCTCTATTGTTTAGTTTAGTGACATTGCGGTCGATAATTAGTTTAAGGACATTACGGTTCATTTTTAGTTTAAGGACATCTCGGTCCAATGTTAGTTTAAAGACATCGCGGTCGAGGTTAAGGACATCATAGTCCGTGGGTTTAAGAAACCCACAGTCCGTTGTTAGTTTAAAGACATCACGGTCGAGGTTAGGGACATCATAGTCCATGAGTTTAAGGACTTCACAGTTTGATGTTAGTTTTAAGACATCACAGTCGAGGTTAAGGACATCATAGTCCATGGGTTTAAGGACCCCACAGTCCGGTGTTAGTTTAAAGACATCACGGTCGAGGTTAAGGACATCATAGTCCATGAGTTTAAGGACCCCACAGTCCATAGAGATGTGAGGTTGCCGGAACCCGTCACCTCTCTGACGACGTTGAAGGATTACAACGACAGATATCAGAGGAGTAACGAGATGTACCCTCGAACCAGTGTAAATTGTTTGAGAGATCTGTAACCCAGTTTGGGACTAAGACCTGTTGAATGTTTATGAGCAGATGTGCTCAGTTCAATATAAGTTGAAGACTTATGGCCAGAATTGGGCTAAGTCCAATTAAAAATATTTAACATTTTTTTTGTTCTGGCTATTAAGACTTTATTTGGGCTTAGCCCTTTTAATAATGCTAGGCATTAGGCTCTGACATTTTTGTCTTATAGCATCTATCAGAACAGAATGTGTTCTGATAGTGCGCCACATGGCGCGTCAGGCGCTCTGCGCCAATTAAAGAGCGCATTGCGCTAGCGCACACGAAGGTGACACGTGTCGCGCTTAGCGCTAAACGCTGGTTCATTAGCGCAATGCGCTTTCAATTTATGAGCGTTTTGCGCTAGTCTGTTGGCGCGCCAGCGAGCGACACGTGGCGCGCTTGGTGCTGAGCGCCAGTCTATGAGCACAACACTCTGTTTTAAAAGCGCAAAGCGCAAGTGGTGTCTATGGTTGACACGTGGCACGTTTTGGCGCTGAGCGCTGATCCAAAGGGCGCAAAAGCGCAGTTCATGAGTGCAAGGCACTTTTCAATAGCACAAAGTGCATTTGATCAATTCTAAGATCAAAGAACAGGTTTATGTTCTTCAAAGGAGGCTTTGCCTCAAGATCCAAGGATAAAAGGCTCTGCCTTTATAGATCAAAAGATCCGTGAATGAAATATTTTACTTCTTTTTATTATTTTATGATTAGATCTTTGATCTTTTCTCTTTTATTAAAGACCTTGGTCTTTTTTAGATCTCTGATCTTTTTAGAAGATGGTTCTTCTTTTTACGAGATGATTCTATCTCTGTTGTTCAAGAACATAGTTCTTTACCTTGAAGATGAAAAAAATCTTCTTTTTTCTTAAGAGCTTGCTCTTTTTTGTAGAGGGTTTTCTCTCTCTCTTTTTTTCTATTTTTTTTCTCCCTTCCCTTTTTTTTAGACTTGAAGTTTAGGGTCCTTTATATAGGGCCAAATGATTTGTTAAATCAGTTTTAAGAGATTTTCCTCTGATTGATTTGGGAATATTTCCCACCGTTGGATCTTTGATCCTAAGGCCTCCATTTTACATAAGATAATCTTCTTGTTTCAATAAGATTGAAAAATCTTTCCATAACAGAATTTTAGTTCTGATTAATTAATAATTTATTATTAGTAGATCTTTTGATCTGACGGTGAGGGAATTTTTAATTCCAGCGCTGGCGCACCTGAGTCCGACACGTGGCGCGCAGCGTAGAGCGCAGTGCAACTGCGCTAGCGCACCTGTGTTTGACACGTGGTGCGCAGCGCAGCGCAACTGTGCTAGCGCACCTGTGTTTGACACGTGGCGTGCAGCGCAAAGTGCAGCGCAACTGCACTAGCACACTTGTGTTTGACACATGGCACGCAGTGCGCAGAATCTGAAGCGTTGCTTTAATTTAAATTTTGAATTTTTAAAATATAGATTTGCTCTGATTGGGGGTGCGCTGCCTAGGGTGCAGCGCACCTGGCGCCAGCGCATCTGTGCTTGACATGTGGCGCGCAGCGCACAGGATCTGAAGCGTTGCTTCAATTTTTTAATTTTGAAATTCAAAATAGAGTTTTGCTTTGATTGGGGGAAACAGTTACTTTATCTCCAAATAATTGTTGTCCTCTTTTTTTTGTGAATGAAACATCTCGGTATTTATCAATATACTTTTTGAAAAAAAAATCTATAGTTCAAATTAGAGCCTTAGTTTACTAGCTTGAACCCCTCAATTCATCAAAATACATTGTCATTAATAGCATAACTATCTTATACTTAGGATTCTATTAAGTAATCGCTAAAATAAAGCTAATTCATCTAAACATTTTGAAACAAATCATGTAATTTTGATAAATGGATCTGAAAATATGTTTCACGCATAAAAGATACTTAAAAACTTATGATTGCAATATCCCAAAAAACGTAAAATGAGATGGAAAGAAAATTCATATTATAAATAAGATATCAGCAACACCAACGACAACTAAAACACTCCATCATTGAGTGGTGTAGGTTCTCCAATACAAAGTTGTCAAACAATAATCATTAAGTTCTTCATATATAAAAAGAAGAAATATCTTTTGATTGTCCAAAAGTCTGCAAGATAGCCGCAATGGCCATAGATTCATCATCTTTCTTCTCATCTAAATCTCCATAAATCTCCATTGATTCTGGCAACGGTGGTGGTGGAGGAGACGGCGAATAAGAAATACGGTCATTGAAAAAACCTAGATAATGAAAATTATTTCTCGCCCCTTCAGATCCATTGAATGATATCGAAGAGAGACTGTCATTCACGATCAACTCCTCCGATGGCGGCAGTGGAGGAGGCGGTAAATAAGAAGCATGGGAATTGAAAAAACCCGGGTAATGAAAAAAATTGGTCCTTGCCCTTTCAGGCCTACTGAACGATATCGAACAGAGATCATAAGCTATAGCGGCCTCCTCAGCCGTGTCGAATGTGCCTAGCCAGTGCCTTTTTTTGGTATGTGGGTTTTGGATTTCTGCTGAATATCGTCCCCAATTATGTTTGCGGACGCCTAAGTATCCGGTGGAGCCTCGGGTTTTTCTTCTCTGTGGTTGGTTTTGGTTGGGAAGTTGCATTTATGAGAGGTGATCTTGCATTTGGATACCGGATATGAGAGTGAAGATGGTAAGGGTTATGAGATGATCAATCTATATATATGCTACAAAATAGAATATACAGTAATTTAGATTGAGTTTTTCTTATGTAAATGTGTCTTAGTTGAAATATAGAAAAATCTTCAATATATAAGTGATGATGTGGATTGCAATAATTTAGATTATAGTTTTGTTAGATGATTGAATGTTTGGTATTGTTGAAAGGCTAGAGTTTTGGTACGGCATTAGCATATGAACGAATTTTTATGGTTCTTAACTAAGAACAGTGGAGTTCTAAATGTCGTTTACATTTAAATTTAGGGTTTTGGTAAAGCAGTTATAGATTCATGTTTAAATTGTGTTTTACTAGGTTTTTGTGCATGTCTCCTTCTAGTTAAACAATATTTCTTAATTACTGAATGAAACAAATTATTAGCATGCCTCAAATTAATTTTAAATTTGTTTATGTTGCACATTGCCTATGCATATAGATGATCTTTTTAGTTACTAAGTACAAATCTATAGAAATATATGATTTAGAATTCTATTTCCATGAGAACCCCCTCTCGCCCAATTTATTTGTTTACTCAAAAAATTTATATTCCAAAATTTCAAGATCATCTTGAAAACTCTTAATCGAACTTTACACATTTAAACAAATTTTAGATTTATCACTAGCTAGGTTTACTTAATGCATTCTCGCTTATCATTTTTCTAAAAGAGATATTGACTTATAAGATTCAACATATTTTGCAACTTCATGCCTTCATAACCAATGGGTACCATTCTGTTGTGTTTAGTTTAGATGGGTTATGTTATCAGCTATCTGGAAAGAGTCATACTTGTGCATCTCTGCAATCAGATCTTAATGTATATTGCATATTTTATTGTTATCGAGGAATTTGTCTAACTCTGAATAAATTGTGAAAGCACTGTTCAGGACAACGATTAGATAGATGATGCGTGATTGATCAGATGATTGTTTGTATAATATCATATATAGAAATACGAAGAAAAATGCATGATGAGATAGATGGAGCTATGTATTTCCAATGCATCATAATTGCATTTCCAGTTTTCACGGTTGAAGCACGTTTGGTTGTCTTCTTTTTCACTAAATTAGTCAAATATTTTTCCAAATATTTTTCACTATGTCTTTTCCAAATATTTTTATTTAATTTACTTAAATTACGATACTATTACATTAGTCAAATCATACATTTGTCAAAATATACCTTATTGAAAACTATTTATATACAGAGTGCAATAATGATATGAGCTGTAAATGTATATATTTCATCTGTCCAATCATGTATTTTTTCTTCATTCCTGTTTATATATGATATGATATCGAAATAGTCATTTAGACTAAAGCATAACTCGACTTTAATTTTTCTTTTTAACAGAGAATGCATTAATTGTTTTTATCTCTTTATTCCTGTATCACCTCATGTAGTCAAAAGAAGTTTGTTGCAAAATTCACCACTTGGTTGCTATGACAAATAATACTTGCTTTTCTGGAATCAGATTTTGATGTATACTGCATATTTTATTACTATCGAGAAATCTATCCAACTTCGAATAGATTGTGAAAGCGATGTTGGAGACAACGACTGGATAGATAATACATGATTGGACAGATAATTGTTTGTATAATATTATAAATAGAAATATGAAGAAAAATGCATGATGGGACAGATAAAACTATACATTACCAATTCACCATAATTCCATTCCCTGCTTTCACGGTTGAAGCATATTTGGTTCTCTTCTTTATACTAGGCAATATCAAGGATTATCTTTTCTAAATATTTTTATTTAATCTACTCAAATTACGATACTATCAATCAGTCAAATCATACATTTTTCAAAATATATTTTATTGAAAACCGTTTATATATAGAGTGTATTAATGATATGAGTTGAATGCATATACATCATCCGTCTAATCATGCATTTTTTCTTTATGCCTATTTATACATGATATGACATCGAAAATAGTCGTTTAGACTAGAGCATATTTCGGTTTTCTTTTCTCTTTTTAACGGAGAATGCATTAATTCTTGACGCCTATTTATATTTTATTGAAACCCGTCCTCAACATAGAAAGATTATCATAAGTAGAGCAAAAACAACTGATGCATAGAGAAAACACATAAGTGTTGGATAAAAAGTTGTCGGGACTATCCATACTTGATTTTTCGATTTATAAGATATAAGATAAAAGTATTACATGTTAGAGAGTTCATATAAATCATAAACTGGGTATCGTAATATTATAATTCGATGTAACTTTTATAAGTTATCTAGAAAGTCATTTTAAAATAACTCTACTTTTTCAAACATTCCTATTAACAAATACAACCAACTCTTTCTGTGGTATAGTTATACTTCTATCTATATATATGGGAGGTAATTTTAGTTATTGTCACTTCAAAGTTCAACAACTTAACGGATATTATTGTAAGTCAACTTTTATTATACTTGAATAAAATTTAAAGTTTTTCTTTATTTTTTACTCGACTTCCTTCTTAGTCGATTATGTCTCTATGCTAGAGTTTGAAATGAAGAGATTAAAATTCTCTTAAGTTTCATAAAAAAAATATCTCACTGACTTTTGATGCATAGTTTTTTCTTTTAGAGTTTAATTTTGATATTATAAAAACATTATGCTTATTTAAATGTTTTTATTTAAATTCATGTCTGGTACTTTGTGTTATTTGTTTATATCGTTCATTTAATTTCTTTGAAGTAATATCCATTTTAATATTTTTTTGTTATTTGCCTATACAACTCATTTTATTTCTTTGAGGTAACAATATTTACTTAGTTAGGTATACATGCTGAAACGAAGAACAATAATAAATCAATACAATATATATATATATATATATATACACACACACACACATATACATATATACATATATGATTTCAACTACATAGCAGTATCTAAAATTAGTTTAATGGAATATTAATACAATGATATGGATTCAGATAAACGATTAGTATTGCATTGAATGGATCTAACCATTGGGCTCCCTGAAATGTCATCTCCATCAACCGGAAATGTAAGTTCTATTCTTTATAAAGAATTGTATAACGGTAGAGTATAATTAACAATTTCTGTATTATTCTATAATTTTCTAATACGAATTTTATAAAAATCATAAAATATGTTAAGCTCAACTTTATTCTATTAAAATTTCTATTAGAAAGAAAAAATTTAATAACAAAATTTTTTTAACTACATATAACTTCAAATTTTTAATTTTAGGATGGGTATAAGGATGTACTCAGAATGCAATTGGAATTGGGCATTACAGAAAGATATACTGCTAAATAGACAGCGATAGTTGATATTGTCAATTTTAGTATATTATGGTTTATGTTTCGTGATTTCATAACCAATGGACACCATCCATTTGGATTTAGTTTAGGTGGGATATGCTATCAGTTGTCTGAAAATCATAGTTATATTTCTTTACGATCGGATCTTGATGTCTTCGGCCTGTTTTATTGCTATCGAGGAACCTGTCCTGTCCGAATATATCATGAACGTGATGTTCGTAAGAATGACTATCATTGCACATTTATCACTCCGTCTTATGAAGTGTTCTAGCATGCAATAATTTTCGCTTCTTTAATGCGTGGAGATTATCTTTGATGTAAAAGTATTTTGCTATGTATAATGAAATTCTAAAATCAAGATGTAATATCATCGCAGAGTTTAAGTGGTATTTATCTTTCATTTTTTATCAAGTCAGTTATAGGTTATTTTTATACAATTATGTAAACTTTAGTTATATGAATATTTTATAAATCCTTGCAATCATTATACTTATGATACCTTGCTATATAATATTTGTTGTTAATAAGAAATTAAAAATAATAAGTCTAAAAGAAAATAAAAATCAATAAGCCAAACGATATATATTCATTTATTCTAATATTAAGTTATATACCGAATAGAAAGTATAATGTTGATTAGATAGATGATTTTTTGTACAATATCATATATATATATATATATATATATATATATATATGAAGAAAAATGAATGATGGGATAAATGAATCCAGCATTTCTAATTCACAGTAATTGTATTCCCTATTTTTGCGGTTGAAACGCATTTGATTGTCTTCTATACTATTAGACAACATCAAGTATTATCTTTTCCAAATATTTTTATTTGATTTACTCAGGTTACAATACTATCAAATCAGTCAAATTATACATTTACCAGAATATACTTTATTGAGAATCTTAGAGTGCAATTATGATATGATCTATAAATACATATATTTCATCCGTCCAATCATGCGTTTTTTGCATCCCTATATATATATATATATATATATATATATATATATATATGACACGACATCAAAATGAAGAAAAGTGCATGATGGGACACATGAAGCTAGCATTTCCAGTTCACCCTGATTGCATTCCCTTTTTTCGCGACTGAAGCATTTTTTGTTGTCATTTCTGTCACCAGACAACATATAGTAATGTCTTTTCCAAATATTTTTATTTAATTTACTCAATTGCTATCAAACCAGTCAAATTATATTTTTTCAGAATATGTTTTATTGAGAATTTTTCACATGCATAGTGCAATTATGATATGGACTATAAACGCATATGTTTCATGCATCCAATCATGTGTTTTTTCTTCATGCATATTTATATATGATATGACATCAAAATGAAAAAAATGCATGATGAGACCACATGCAGCTATACATTTCCAATTCACCATAATTGCATTCGCTACTTGCTAATTTTAAATTTCAAACTGACTTGGTTTATATATATATATATATATATATATATATATATATATATATATATATATATATATATAAACCATGATCATGCATTTTCTCACAAACACTTGTGCCAGACTATTTCAAGTACTCAAGTTGTCCATGATGAAACTTAAGTTTAGTACGTCGGTAATGAAGAAAGGCCATAAAAAAAGTAAGACGTCGACCGTGGCCTTTCTCCCACAAGATATGCTCATTGAAATAGCCATGCAAGTCATCTCCAAGTCCTCGGCTCCTCTCGATGATATTAAAAACTTACGTACAACGTAAGCATTTATTACTTTTTATAATTTCAGAACCAACATATAAATTATCTAATATCGTTTTGTATGCATTTTAGATGTAAGAGTTTTTATCGGACCTCCAAAGATAAGATAGTCGGGCGTTCAATCTCGGTGAATAAGGAGCACTTGAGGATGTATTGGTGGTAAAAAGGTGCATGTCTAATTATGCTTTGAAACTGTGCAAATAGCGGCAATCTTGATGCCAACTTTATTCTTGGACTGGTAAATAATTTGATTTAATACATATCTTCATATATATATAAATTTTCTAATTCATCGATGTTAGGTTTCTCTTTAAACCTTTAGGAAGAGATATACAATTTAGAAAGGATGACTTTTGGTATGGAGCATCTCAAGACAGCGATGACTGGTGGCCACTTTGCAGTGGCATACGTGGTCGTGATCATACTGTTTTTTGATGCATATACACGGGCACACGCCATGAAAATTCTGAATAAGGTTTCTTGCGGCGATCTTTTATGCGCTGGTCATGAAGTTAAAGAGTGCACGAAATCGGGCAATCCGATAGTAGACAAATGCAGAAGAGATTCTTTGCAGATTATGAATAAAAGTTGGATGAGGATGATGTTGAAGATGGAACCGAGATCTCCCTATAAGGATAAGCTCAGTGGAAGGGTTGTGAAGGCAAAGAGTGATGGCTACTGGGTTGATAATGATCGACTTCCGAGGGCATTTTGCGGTCAGTTTTGCCGATGGATGGACGAGTGATGCAAATTCTTTGAAAATTAATGCCAATGGAAACATTGCTACCATCTCTTAACTGATTGTGTTTTCGAAGTTTTTTTTTTCAATTTTTAGGTTTCAGAAGTATGTGTCAAATTTGTTGGGTAGGATGTTGAAATCTGTGATCACTTTGCAATGGTTTGTTTTTGTAAGTAAGAAACCAACATCTTCTTTTGTTGCTAAGTATAATTTTCATATCGTAACCGGTTTTAGTTTGCTGTTGAATGATAATAGTCTCAGGAGAAAATATTGAAATCGGAAATATTGGCGTCATTCATGTTTCGTTGTGTTCTTCACCACTAAACAACATCAAATATTATCTTTTTCAAATATTTTTATTTAATTTACTCAAGTTCCGATGCTATCAAATCAGTCAAGTTATGTTTTGTCAAATCTACTTTATTGAAAACCGTTCAAATACAGAGTGCGTTATGATAAGAGTAAGAGTTCAAAAGTAACACCTTATTAATAAACTAAAATGATATATTTATTAATATTTTATTTTGATATTACTTTTTGAACCCTTGCTCTCCTATATAAGGTCACTTTATTCATTTTCCAAGTATTCCATTATATTAGGCCGCTGTGAGATTGTAAGTTTTTTTTCAGTTTGTTATTTAGTGTTGTTTTATTTTTTTATGTAATACGGATATGGTGATGTACTTTATCAATACTTAGGACATGAATTTTTGCTTATATTATACGTCTATTTCAATGAAATGGATGACTAATAATGTGCATTTCCTTAAAATATTTTATGCTTTCACATTTTATATGTTTTGGTTAAATAAATATCATGTACCATATTATGCTATCATCCATTAATGCCTTGCATGCCTTTTCAATTCAGAGAAACAAAGAAACACATTCTTAATTCTAACTTAAAATAAAAAATATAACTTATAGTCTCTGAAGTATCTATTAATCATTGAGTATAACCAAGATAAGTTGAGAGTACGAGAGACTAAATAGAATTTAAATTTTTTACTTGAAAATTACTTCATCGTCTCATTTTCCTTGATTCATGCTATCCCCGCGCGTAGCGCGGGGACAATGCTAGTGTGTGTGTGTGTGTGTGTGTGTGCGCGCGCTCCATTGCAAACCGGTCCGTGTTTTTTTTTTAAAACGGGAACTCTCAATCCATGGCATATTTGAACGATCCGATCTATTCAAGTTGATCACCCTATACTCAAATGTATGTATATGAAAAATCAAAGGATTTAAAGATCTCTAGTCTTTGAATCGGATATAATGTTTATGTTGCATTATCAAAAGACGTCCATTTTTGCACCCATCGATGCAACAGCAAGAAACAAGAAGTAGTAGTCATTAATCAAGAAGCTATAGCTATTGCTAGTTTCAACAATGGATGGCTTCAGGCGCCCAGATCCCACATCATTCCACCTAGCCTTCTTCCTCTTGAACAACCCCGATAATAGAGGGATGGTGTTCAGCTTGTAGCCAGACTAGTGCCGTCTTCGTCTCCATCGCCTCTACTATATCCCTCACCAAATCACCATCCTTTCCTCCTCTTTCGGCTTCGTCCTCTGCCGCGACTCCTCCAACTCCTACCATGTGTTCGACCCTGATGACGAGCGCATCCACCATGGATGCGAGTTGATCTATCTGGGCAAACAGGGCGTTGATGGCGTTCGGGGGAGGATACTCGTCCTGGATCTCTTCATCAGGAAACTCTGGCATCCGAGCCTTGACGGCGTCGAGGGAATCATGCCAGACGATGGTAGAGGCTGCGGCTAGGTCGGAGTAGAAGCGGTTCGACTTCTGATAGTTCTCCACCGCCTTCGACGCTATGAGATCGGCTTGCTTCGTCCTCTCTACCGCCGCCCCCAGCTCCTTCCGGAGGGAACTCACCGACTTCTTCAAGGTACCGACAAGCACCTTAGAATCCTGAAGCTTGGCCTTGGCAGCCCGGGCAGCCTCATGGTGCTGGGCAACCTTCTTCTTCCCGGCCGCAACCTCCTCCTCGAGGACAGCGACCCTCGCCATCGCCGCCTCCAACTCTAACTTGGAGCTCCTCCAGCGAGGAAAACTGGCCCGCGGCTTGCATCGCCGGGGCTATCTCCTCATCCTCTATTTGACGACGAGGGCTACGTGTTGGAGGACCTGAAGAAATCAGAGAGGGGTCAGAAAGAAAAGGGAGGCACCAAATATTACGAATAACGAGGAACTGAGTGGAAAACCAAGTAAAGTGCAAGCACTAACCTGCACGGCCTCCTGGGCGATTGCCGCCATCTATGCCCTGAGAGTCCCCTGAAGGACTTTACCCCTGGCCGACCTCTCCATCTCGGCCAACAGGCTGTCGGGGAAGGAGAGCCCCGAGGCCACCTCAAAGCGGAGATCCCCCTCGTCCACCATTATCAGGGAGGCCGGGGTGCGCGGGACCGTTCGGTGAAACCTCTTGAGGGACGGCGCCGGGGAGCCAGTCCCCACCTCCGAAGCCCGGGCTTCTTGTTCCAGAACTCGCTTCCGGCTCGGCACCTGGCTAGGCTCCGGGGCTCGGGCCGCACTCGAACGCCTGGGTAAAGCGGCTGCCAGGGGGCCGGGGCCGACGTTGGACGGGAGGAGCTAGCACCTCCAGCCCTTAATCCCTTCTTCTGCTCAAGCAGGGCTGCTCGGAATTTGCCCACGTCCATGGGTTCTGTGCAAGACAAGGTACAAGGGATTCAGCAATACGAGTAAAAGTAAAGTAAACGCAAGATTAACAGATCGCCTGTGAACTCCTGACTTACCCGCGAATTGGGCGAGACTGAGCCCAGCCCGACTAAGGGCCTGCTCAGAAAGCAGCACTTCAGCCCGAGGAATGGGCTCCCACTCCGCCACTCTCAGCGCGTCGGGATCGCTCGACTGACCCCTTCGCTGACACCTATCCCTAAACCACTGGGTGGGCACGGGCCAGTCCCCACCCTCGGGCAGCCCAACAAAGAAAAAATTCTTCTTCCAATCGTGGATAGAAGAAGGCATGACGACGACCCCCGATCCGGAAGCACTTCCCCGCTGTTTCCTAAAGGAGATATATACCCACCTAGGCTCGCCCGCGTGAAGGCCGGGGTGACCTTTGTAACAGAGAGAAGAGGCGGGGATGCTCACCCTGAAAGGGATCGAGCGCAGCTTCAGACGGACTAGCAACCCAAAGAGAATCCTCCAGGAGTTCGGTACTAGTTGGCCCGGGGCTAACCCTAAATAATTCAGCGCTCTAACGACCTCGAGGGAGAAGGGTAAGCACATTCCGGCCTAAAAAGCTTCCAGGTACAGGGAAATATCCTTACCCCATACCTGATCTGCCCTCTCCTCTTCGTCAGCACACGTAGCGTATAACCGGGAGGAATGTGGAAACGAGCCCGAGCGTTGGCGAGCTCATCCTCGTACCTTACCATGGACGACACACCAGGGGCGTCCGCAACATTCACTCTAGGAACCGCCCCCATCTCACAACCCCGAGAAGAAGATCTGACCCTAACTTTCCGGGAAGACTCCGACTCAGTGGAAGAAGAAGCAGCAGAAGAAGAAGCTCCAGATGAATCCCTAGAATCTACCCCGATGACATCTACAGACTCCTCAGAAGAAGACATCTAACCTGATGGAGAGAAGTCCTCGGGAGAGAAAACGCATAGATCCGACATAAAAAGAAGAGCGTCGAGCTAACGAGACTCAGGACGAGGAAAATTTAGAGAGGTATGGGCCTTGATGGGGACCCTACCTCTATTTATAGCTGCCGACGTACACATACAACGGCGACGGACATCTTCCACCGAAACGACTCATTGCATTCAACGGCCACAATCACTCCACCCATCGCACCCGCATTGGTCGTATCCCATCAGACGCCAGAAATCTGCGGCCTGTCGTGTCGGCCAACCAGCGAACGACACGTGGGCTGTCGCTTCGGTGAACGTACGTACAATTCGGTGCATCCTCTTTAATGCGAGATCTGACCCCTGACCCGCTGACACCATCAAGAGAATAAAGCTGATTTCCCGGGAATGCACGCTCACGATATCTACGAAAAGGAGCTCACCTCGGGTGACCCGGCAGACCACTCTCGACCCGACCCGTGAATAGGTCGGGACGAGAGTGGGGAGTTAATGATGATGCTCGATATCGATGATCTCCCAGATCGTGACACATGGCTGATGACGTGTCCAGAAGCATGCAAGAAAGGACCTACGGTGGCCAACCAGACTGCTCCCATGCCCGTCCTACAAACAACCGCTGGCTTACCTCCGAGCCTTCTACACATTTGGCTTCCTCGGCCCTCTCAGCTCGCCTCCAAGATACCACAAAACTAAGATAGCTCGGCCTCCCGCTTGTTCACAAGCCTTCCGCCGAGCTAATCTTCCTCGGTCTCATCGACCGACCAACAACACCGATCGTAGGTGCATCCTCCTCGCCTCCGCGAGTCTCGCCATGCGCGAGATATCCGCCGCTTACGATCCCGCGTTCCACGCCATCACGATCCTCCATTAACGATCCTATCTCGCTATTAATGGGAGATCCCTCTTATCACGCGGGCGTGACGTCGGTGGCGTAACGGCCGGCGTGATTTCCGCACCTGCTTGCCTGCTGCCACCGGTACATAAACCTCTCTTTCAAACGACTCAAGTAAGCAATTCTTTCTTGACTAAGCCGTTACTCTGCTCTACATGCACCGCTAACTTGATCGTCGAAGGGTCCTCGGTTGTACAACCACCTTGAGACTTCCTTGCATGTAGCTCGGCTCAACATCAAAACCACAACCCATTGAGATCTACATGCTTCAGGAGACCACTCTCCAACCAAATCCTAGCCATCCATCAGTGCACGAAGAGATCAATGGAAGGTAACATCTAGGAGTGATCCAGGTCACGTCAGACCCCCTCTCATATCTCTTCGCAGCTGCTACCCGCTTCCATAACCCTCACAGGTCCCATGCCAATACCACCCCTGCTGTTCTCGCCTTTCCCCAGCCACCCTCGGCGATAATCACTTCCGCATCATTTGCGCCATCCACGAGGGCCAGGGTCGATACACCTTCTCTTCCCTCTCAGGATGATGGACCTTCGTCCTAGGTCATGTAGATCTTGGTCATCGAGATTGCAGAACCCGTTAGAAAATGGGCGTCTCTCATGGCGCAGGGTATGCTTATTAGCTTGTCAATCATCATCATAATGATGCACCGCTGGTTGTTATTCATGATTCTAACTCAGGGACGACCTCGATCATAAATCGAAGACTGGATTTCGTGATCGATTTTGATGCGAGGCTGCAGCTCGGAAGAATTAGAGATTTCCTCTGCCTTATTATTCTACACGGCGGCCCTCAAAATTGTAACGCAGAACTATACTTTCTAACTTAAGAATATTACTGGATCCTTCAAGCTCAGACGATTCTACTGGGGATGAATCATATGCCTCTGAGGTTCGACAGTTACAAATTGGAGATACTGTTTTCTTCGAATGGGATATTACAATTGTGGCAGAGCAACGACTTTCCCAAGGTTCATGGGTGGTAACTCTAAACAAAAATGCAACGACCGACCATCTTGTTGAAAACATCACAGATGGTGTTCCCTACATTCTCCCTCCCAACATGCTTAGTGCTGCTGGTTTTATCCCGCGTCGCACTACTACACAAGTGCTCAAAGGTAACGGGGCTTTCGTCGCGATTCAAACCATGACCATTTTAACGTAACGGTCATAGAAGAATTGGTCATGGTTTGAACCGTGACCGATTTCATAATGTGGCGGGCCCCATAACCCACTAGTGATAAAACCCTAAATTTTCCCCTTCTTCTTCCGAGCTCTTAATTCCCTCCAACAAAAAAATTTCGCCCAAAATTTTCTCCCACCTCTGCCTCCTCGCCACTTCCACTCAAAGCCCCCTCATTTTCGTTCCCCACCGCTCAAAGCCCCCTCGTCATCGTTCCCCACCGCTCGAAGTCCCCCTCGTCGTTGATCGCGCCTTCCCTCTCCTCACTGTTCCCAACCGCTTTAAGTATTCTCTCGTCATCGATCTCCCCTCATCGCGTCATCGATCTCCTCCCCTCTTGTCGCCTCTCGTCGCCGATCTCCTCCCCTCGCGTCGTCGCTGCTTGAGATCAGCTCCGCCGCTCGAAGCCCCCGTCGCCGCCGTTCTCGCCACTCCCAGTCATTCGAAGCCCCCGCCGTCACCCTTTCAGCTGCTCGTGGATTTCGTTAAAAGGTTAGTGTTCAATTTAAAATTTTGTTAATTTCAATATTTACAAATGTTGTTGATTGTTGTTTAATTTGGTTAAAATCTTTGAAATAGGTTGTTAATTTTGGCTTTGTCGTTGTTGTTGCTACTGCCGTTGGATAGAGTTAGGGTTAGGTTAAGCCGGTTAGGGTTAGGGTTAAGGATAGAGGTTAGGGTTAAGTATAGGGTCAGGGTTAAGGATCAGGGATAGGGTTAAGGTTAGGGAAAGAGTTAGGGTTAGGGTTTATGGATAGGTTTAGGGTTAAGGTTAGGGATAGGGATAGGTTGTTTATTGAAATTCAACAATAATTAAGGGTATTTTAGCGACAAAGGTATAAAAGTTAATGGTATTTTAGTGGAAAAAAAATAAAATTGAGCAAGGGTTTTTTTACTTAAAAATCTAATCATAGTTTAGTGAAAAACAACAATAGTTAAGGGTATTTTAGTGAAATTTATAGTAATTTAGCTAATTTAAGATGATGAGTTGTTTATTTAAATTTGTTAAGGTAGTTTAGTGAAAAACATTATTAGCTAAGGGTAGTTTAGTGGAGGAAAATTTAAGGTGTTTTATAGTAATTTAGTATATGTGTGTGTATGCATAGGTGTATGTACACACACACACCAACATACACACACACACACAAAAGGCCGAACCTTAATTTATCATCGTTCTCCTTTACATAGAACTATTATCAAATCCCATCTTAACTCCAAACCTAAATCCAAAATACTAATCTCGATTAAGAAAACCTTTGACATTAAAAAATTTTACCTTAAACAAAAAACTTCGAAACCTTGAAATTGAAACGTAAACGTAAAACTAATTCAAATTAATCTTAAACCAATTGTTTGAAACTAGATGAAAATATGAAATTTTTATATTCTTATCGATAATTAATCATATATGAAAATCAAAACACGACTTAGTTCCCGTCTATTGGTTAACATACGTGTGATGTGTTAGGAATATGTATGCCCTAGAGACCATTATTGTATATTATAGTGGATGCTTGGACATATATATAGAGGACTTTCTTGCTCGGCATGATAGTATGATATCTGATTGCTCTTTATCTAAACATGTGCACTTGTTTTAGTTTACTATCTCATTGATACATATTGATAAAGCTCTTAGGATATTGGCTTGACTACAAGGACTATGATGCAGATCATACTAGTGGAGCTTGAGTAGTCTGAGCACATCCTTTAACAGTTCCTAGTCGAGGAAGTATTGAGACAGGGTATCAATGTTCCAGAGTAGACTAGTGTGTACGTTTCTTAATCCTGTATGGGGCGATGGTTGATCCCATAACCATTGGTGTTTGACATCAAAGATTTTACACATGTACTCAATAGAAAATGGGTACACCGAACAGGACTCACCGAGAACTCCGAGATGTTACCATACCTATCATCAGATAGCAGTTCTCTGGTGACACTTGTACAGGTTAGTCTGGAGACCCGAGATCGTCATAGTGTCTTGTGTGGTTCCCACTGTGATTTGATTTCCTCCCTACCACTGCTCAAAGGAGTCATGTAAACAGGTGGATTTTGGGTATAGTCCCGAGTCACATGGAGGCAGTGAGCGATATGAGGGGTTTCGTCTCTCCTGATATTGGGAGTTGATATTGCGCTATGCTCGATTAGATATAACAGCAAGTCCCTGGCCAGGGCTGATAAGATTTACTGGTAAGTATTATCAGTAGTTTCTCGAAAAGTTATAGGCCACACATCGGCATGACTTATCAAGTTAGTGGGTCTGACGATTCCACCCCAAGACTCGATATGAGACATATCAGAAGAAGAGACCGGACTGTAGTGTAAGTGTTGCTTATAGGCTCTATGGAAGTTTGGACAAGTTTTCTTGTTGATCTTCTGTTCGTTCAATACCTAGGTAGTCGTTACATCGAGTTAGTACCGCTGACGGCTTGTGGATATCTGATGTGATCATTACCTATTGCTGGAGTATTGATGAGTCTTTAGAGTCCTACATAGAGGTTTTCTAGCTCAAGCGAAACGAAGTAAGACACATATGGAGATATGTGCGGGAGCTTGATTAAATACGAGTATATGATATCATATTCTAATCTAGTGATATTTGATATCAGCCTAGTTATATGTGATATAAACGGATTATTGAATCAAGTGTTGATTCAATAATTTGATATATATATATATATATATATTAATATATATATATATTAATATATATATATGTTAATATATATTTGATATTGGTCGGTTATATATGATATGACCGGATTATTGAATCAAGTGTTGATTTAATATCTAATATTGAATATTAGTCAATTATATGTGATATAACCGGATAATTGAATCAAGTGTTGATTTAATGTTTATATATATATATATTTGATATTTTCCGGGTTATATATGATATAACCGATTATTGAATCAAGTGTTGATTTAATAATTTGGTATATTTATATATTTGATATATACATATATTAACTAATATTGGGCTTACTTAAGATTTTCTTCTTTTTATGTGTGTGTGTGTATAAATTGTATCATGGTTGATGATACATAGAACTAGAATGTATGAGAATCACACATGAAGAAAAATGAGAAGATAATGATTTAGATTAATGATTTAAAAAAAAAGAGAATGAGTCATATTCTTGAGTAGCTTGTAGAAGCCTTGAGAAGTCATGACTCACCTCTTCTCTTTTGGATTATTCATTGATATTTATCACTGTCAATCTCATCTTATCTCATTAAGACATAAATCAAAACTCATCCAAGTTCATCTCCTTCTTGAACTCCTCTCTAGGATTTTCTTGAGTTGAGAAAAAGAGAAAAATATTTTAGTGAGCAAATCTCCTACTTCATCACCCTATACTAATCTAGCCCATTAGTTTAGGTTGTTAACTTCACTAATACTTTGATTAGTGAAGAGATTGAGTGAGAGAGACTTCAAGGTAGATCATCTTCGGTAACGAGGACAACAAGCAAGCTCGATCCTTTTTTCAAGTGGAGCCTCAAGAAGAGTTCTAGGGACTATTACTCGGAGCTTTAGAAGTTAAGGATTAGACTACAAAGGTTGTAGACTCATTTCACTTAGTATAGAATCTTGTTTGCTTACTTTAAAACCCTAAATTTCTAGTTCGATTCTTATTTAGTATACTTAGCACTCTGGATCTTTTAAAATTGCATACTTGATACTCAAAGAAACCTAGTAGAGGTGCTAAGATATACTTTCATGATGTTCATCGTGACATAAAACTATATGAAGGTTGTTAAATATCGGACGGTATCGTTCAGTTTCTAACAACCGTGGCGTAGTCTATATAATGAGACTTAATATTCAATCATATGATAATTAATAGATTTGTCCCGTGTGGAGTTAAGAATGTATAAAGCAAACACCTGCATTCACTTGTGTTTTTCATTCGTTTCGAGATATTTCATCAGTACCTTTCCGCTGGTTCTCCGTGTACAACGATAGATTAGATGCTCATTTCATTGTTGTTTGAGAGTATTGAAATGATCATCTTTTCTATTACAGTGTACTCGAAGAACAGCGGGGAGGTGCTGTCGAAATTTTCTCAAAATGAATGAAAGCACAGGTGGATGGGTATATGCTTTATACATTCTTGAAAGGATAGGTGCCTTACCCATGACAGCCGCTACCCCCGACATCCAATATAGAACATTTAATATCATCATTAGCTTTCTTGGAAGAAGAATCCAACTCCCCATCTATGAGCATTTGCTCTCGGTCCTTGATAATCTTTATAGCTAAATCGTCAATTGAAATTTAAATTAACCGAGTTGTCGATTAAACCTAGCACTAACGCTTCTTAGTATCCCATCTATCTTGTATCTATCAAGAAATCTTAATCCGATGTGTCTTTTCTAAAGGAACCTTGCTTCTTCCGGGCTATTCCAATATAGCATTCACGTACCTCCACGACAAGAGTTGGATGTACGTCAATACTCCCTTGAGATTCAACCGCTTTTTTGATGACAGTGTTAGCTTTTTCACTGATTTTACCCACGCATGTCTTAGGTTACCGAAAGAGCATGAAATTTATTGTCCTTGCTCTAAAGGTATGAAGAAGCGATTGCTCAAGAAGTCAGAAGTTGAGTTATACATTGTGAGATATGGTTTCATTAGAAATTACACTGCTTGGGAACTTCACGGAGAAAAAGTCGTTGTAATGGGAGACGAGGCATGAGTGCAAGAGATGGAAAACGAATTCATCGAAATAGTAACCGCAGAGTAGTAAGGGATAGTAGAAGAAGAGGAGGAAGAGAAATGGCATTTTGAAGAAGACAAAGTCGTCGAAGAAGATGATATTGTATTCGCGCCGATAAATGACATGAATGAACTTATAAATGCCACTGGACTTCTTTATGATATGGAAAGCACTGGACCCCTTTATTGGAGAAGTACAAGGCTGACTCTAAGATCCCACTATATCCAAATTGTAAAGGGTTTTCAAAACTATTCTTTTTCGTACGTCTCTTCCATATCAAGTGCAAGAATAGATGAAGTGGCCGGTCTTTCACCGAACTCCTAGAACTCCTGAAGGATGCTTTTTCCGATGAAAATGAAGTGCCAACGAGCCGGTATGAGGCGCAAAAGATAACCACAAATATCGAACTGAAGTATCATAAGATACATGCATATGAGAATAATTGTGTTTTTTTCCGGAATGAACATGCCACACTCAGAAACTTCCCCATGTGCGGGACCGACTGATTCAAGCCTAAGAAAGACCCTTAGTCGAATGATATGCCCGTGAAGATTCTTCGTCATTTTCCATTAATACGAAGGCTTCAACGGTTATTTATGTGCGAGGAGACGGCGTCCGAAATGCAGTGGCACCATAAAGCGCCTCGTGAAGAGAGAAAAATGAGTCATCCCAGAGATTAGATGTCGTGGAAAGTTTTAGATGAAAAACATCCTTCATTTAGCGCAGGTCTTCATAATATAAGGCTGGGAATTGCGAGTGACGGTTTCAGTCCATTTGGGATGGTTCACGGCAAGTGTACTCACAGTACTTGGCCCGTTGTGGTAACTATATAGAACCTGCCGCCATGGAAGGCTATGACTCGGTCTTATTTTACGTTGGCGCTTTTAATCAACGGTCCCTCATCTCCTGAGAAAAACATCGACGTGTGCCTTCAACCCTTGATCAATGAGTTAAAGTTGGTGTGGGAACCTCGCGTGAGAACTTATGACGCAGATAATAAACAATTTTTCCAGATGTGGGCTTCTTTCTATGGACTATTAATGATTTTCCTGCCTACGGCATGCTGTCAGGATGGACAATTCAAGGTAAGCTTGCTTTCCCTAGTCATATTCACACGAGCGTCATAGGATTGAAGTTTAGCGGGAAAGAGCCGTTTATGGGTCACCGAAGTTTCTTGCCTATTACTCACAAATTCAGAAAGAATAAAGAATTGTTCAACGACAAGATGGAGACCAGTATGCCTCCTAAATCATTGTCCAGTAACGACATATTTCAATAATAGAAAGGTTATCAAAATATCACATTCAGAAAGAAACAAAACAACGATGCAATGCCATGCGCAACTGGTTGGAAGAAACTAAGTGGTTTATTTCAACTTCTGTACTGGTCCGATCACCGCTTCTCCACAATTTAGATGTTATGCATATCGAGAAGGACGTCTCTGAACACGTCATCAATCTTCTTCTTTATAAGGATGGAAAACGAAGGACAATCTCAACACCCGCCAGATTTGACGGATTTGGATGGTTTGTCCATTAAAGAAAAATTGCATCCTCGGTCTGTGGCTGGTAAACCATGTTATTACAAGATCCCACTAGCAATCTAAAACCTGGAAAAATAAAAGAAGCGGCGGTTTTTGCGGGTGTTGAAAGAATTGAAAGTCCCCGATGGTTTCTCATCAAATATTTCCAAATAGGTACAAATAGAAAATGGAAAAATTATAGGACTCAAGATCTACGACTACCACATATTGATGCAACATCTTCTTCCTTTATACCAGAGAGTATCAGTAAAATCCCAAGTTGGTCTCATTCTTAACGACTTTTGCACGTATTTTCGACAACTGTGTTCAAAAAATGTGGATGTTAATGAGATAGCAGAGCTCAAAAAAGATATTCCTATGATCCTCTGCAAGCTCAAAACTATCTTTTCACCTTCCTTTTTCAACATTATTGTTCACATGTCCATCCATTTGGCAACCGAGGTCAAGATTGGTGGTCTGGTGCATTACCTTTGGATGTACCCCATCGAGAGGTATGAAAATGTTTATTATTAATCGTTTAAATTGCAAATCATTATCGTGCATTATTAATATCTATTGTTTTCAAAAGATATCTATTAACTTTAAAAAACTATATCCGCAACAAGTATCATCCTAAAAGTTCGATTGCGGAAGGTAATCTCTTGGAAGATGTGACGTCTTTCTGTGCTTATTTCCTGAACGACGATGTCAGGACAAAACTAAACAACCCTCCACATGTTCCTGACGGTCCAATTGGAGCAGGAAGGCTAAAAAAACATGTCTTACGATCTCATTGACGGTTTACATGCGTTCTTCTTGTTAGACAGCTAATGTTTTGCTAAATATGCAAAGTAAGATTTTATAATTTCATCTATTTAAACCATTTGAAATAGAATATAATATAACTGATATAACTATAAATTAAAGAATAGAGAGCATAAAACGATACTCAAGAGATCAAATCCTAGGACGTGGTCGGATGACAGAATCGAAGAAGAATAGATGCGTACTTTCGTCGTTTGGTGTAGAGAAGAAGTTGATGGACAAATGAATATTGGTGATTATATTCATAGAGAGGTCCAGGACCTTTTAATCGGTCCATCGATTGCAGCTACATTTTACAACGAGTACGGAGTTTCTGGCTATAAATTTGAGATCGAAAGGACGGAACGCATTAAAGCTATGCAAAATAGCGGCGTCGCAACTGTTGGATATAGTGCCCTCAAGTCAATTATTGTAATCGCAGGCATGCGATTGTGATGATTAAGGGAGGACCTATACGGGTAGGACGGTCTTACTCAAAATGATAGTATGCTGTCTGGTTTGTGTTTATCATCATGTATATGCATTATGTGGTATTGCAGATCACTATTACATGTTGATAGAACCCATAGAATTCTTTCTTGACTACCAGCATTATGATGGCGATCATACACGTGAGAGCTGGGTAGCCTATAAGCACATCCTTAAATGTTCCTAGTCGTAGGAGTATCGAGACTGGTCATCGATATTCCAGAGTAGACTAGTATATACGCTTCGAGACCCCGACGAGGGGTGGTGGCCGGTCTCATAATCTATTGGTGTTGCGTCACCTAAGATAGTATACAGGTGCTCACTGGAGGTGAGTACACTGGACAGACTCGCCGAGAACTTCTATATGTTATTATACCTATCGTCAGATGGAAGTTCTTAGATTCCATGAGTACAGGTTAGTCCTTTGACCTAAAGTCGTCATTTGTCTCATGTGAATTCCCACTGTACTTTGATTACTATCCTACCATGGCTCAAAAGAGTCGTGCAAACAGGTTTTAATTGGGTACAGTCTCGAGCCACATGGAGGCAGTAATCGACTGTTAGGGATTTGTCTCTCCTGGTATTAGGAGTCGATGACGCGCTGTGTTCAGTTAGCTATCACCAGAAATCCATGGCCATGGTAGGGGAAATTTACTGATAGTTGATCAGTAGTATCTCAGTTGGTGATGAGCTAGACTCAGACACGACTTACCGGATTAGTAGGGGTCAGGCGTTATCCACCCCCTAGACCGGATATGCGATACTCTTTGAAGAAGAGACCATACTGTATGGAGATTGTCACGTTCAGTCTCAGTAGGGTAAGGATGCAATTGATTGTCGACCCCCCATTCGACAAGTACCTGGGTAGCCGTTACGTGCAGCTAGTGCCGCTGACGTGCTTGTGGTTAAACCCACTGCCAACGTATTGTCGAGTCTTTAGAGTCTCACACAGAGGGTTTTTCCCGGTTAAGGCGACAGATGTAGGAGCCGTACGTTGGTACGTGCAGGGGGTCTGATTAAATATGTGTACGCGATACACGGATTTTAATCGGACGGTTGATAATACTAGCCGACTTAGGATTAAGCCGGATTATTAAATTAGATTTTGATTTAATAATTTATATATGTATTTTGATACATATATTTTAGTATTATTGTTCATTATTCATTTTCTCTCTTTGGTGCTATCCGTATTTTTATACGGATACGCGTATGTGTAGCGATAAATATACCAGGTGAAGTATTCCGTATTTATACGGGAATTCTTCTAAAAGAAGGGCACCTCATATTTGATTTTCTTTTTTGGAAAATTAAATTGGAAATGAGGTGGCATGAGCATGGTCGAGAGGCATGGCTTGGCATTTTTAAATGTTTTTTCATTTGGTTGCACTATTTGCACCATTGTTGATATTTTGTAGTCATCCCCTTCTACTAGTTGACTTGATGATATTTTTCTTCATCTCCTCCATGGTTAGCTCTTGCTTCATATTCTCCATCTCCTTCTTCTTCTTGCTTCCATTTTTTAGCAAGATTCTAGAGAGAAAAATATAATGAAGTATTCCTACATCACCGGCCATCCAAACCTAGCAACTTTGGACCGTCGGTTAGAGCCTCCTCCGCATTCCCTCAGGTGGATCTTCTCCGGCAAGGGTGATCGATGCTCAAGCACCTTTCCGGCGGCTATGAGTTTGGAGGGGTATTCTACAATTGGGCGACCACGCGACAAAACTTGTATTTCTTCAGCCTTGCATGTTTTAGCTTACTAGTTTAGGGTGTTTGGTTCGAATCCTCGAGAGTGAGCGTCCGGTGCCTGCAAATTGTTTTCGCTTCCGCCTCGCCCGCGGCCTCCGCGGTGTGGGCGCTGGATGCCAACATCGCAACCTCCGACGATAGAGGAAATCCCTATTACGGTGTTCTTGAGCAAATTAAAGCGGTCTCATACATTCATAAGGCTGCCCTATTTTTTATATTCCAATACAGATGGTACGATGCCAAGTGTGAACGGGGTATGAAGGTCGATGAATACAAACACACTTTGGTAAACACAAAATGGACAGCCTATGAATATGATAACTTTATCTTTCTATTGATGGCAACACAAATATATTATTCTCGGGACCTGAAGAAGGATTACCGGAGTGTTGTTTGTCGTTGGAAACAAGAGATTATTATAATGTGCCGATGTTGAGTGACTCTGAAGATGAGAGTGGCGAGGAAGAGGCAATAACACGTCTCGGTCCTTTTATTGAATGTACCAACGATCCAAACTATACTGCATCGTCTGTCAATATGTTAGTAAGACGTGACATCGGCCAAGTGATTGTCACGGATCAAGATTTCGATAATCTACCCAATGAATTTTCAGCTAATATACCGAACAAACGTGTTAGTTAATGAAATTGACATGAATGTTTCAAATTGTATAATGATTATAAGTAAATTTTTAATATTTTAATAAATATGTAGGGTCTGATGGGAAGCTATGGATCTGGCTCTAGACGTCATAGGAAACGAGGTCTAAACGAGAATGGCGGGATATCAGTAGCTAAAACGGCGATGGCGGCGCCTACCCTTACCCGCACCCCATGTACTAGCGTCCCTCCTACTGGCGACCCTCCTACCTACCATGGCCTCTCCTACCATGGCCCCACCTACCGACGCCCCTACTACAGGACCCCTCACCGCCCCAGCAACCGCAGCGCCACACGACCCGCTGCCTACCCCTATTAGCGGAGTAGCAGATCCTCCTATCTCAGTCACTCCTACTGCACATGGTATATAGTTATCTATTCATTTTTTAGTTTTCTATTAAAATAATTCTATCGAATCATCTAACGGTTTATTGTTTTCATTCATGCATGGTGCTGACGGGACGGGGTCTGGCATCGGTTCTAGCGCCACGCCGGGGACGTCATGTATAATTATTATTGCTTAAATGTTTTAAATAACGATTGTAATTTAAATTTATCAAACTCTATATACATACCCTGAATATTATAATATTGTATCCGTATATCTATCCTTTTTCAGGCCCCACCAGTGTTAGGATGAGAGGTTCTGCTGGGCCTTCCTACTCTAGGCCAGCCCCTGGTGCAGCTCCATAGACGTTGAAGTAGACCGTGTCAGGATAACCCGTTGGTGAGTACTTGACCAAGTGGGGGATTACATGGAAGCGGAGATCCATACCTACTATAGCACCCGCTCCATATTAGGTGGAGCCCACTCCAGACCGACTATGTTCAGTAGTTTTTTGCAGTGGCCACGGTATCACATACCCTTTTATACATTTAAATTTAATCGCCGTTATATATATACTTATTTATTTAAATTTTTTTAATTTCAGACCCAGGGACATTACAAAATCATCGGCGAGGATGGCATTCTTATGTCGTTCTATGCACATCGGGTCATAGACTCGGTCATATCCGAGTGCCAGGTTATCAAGAGGAGACGCCAATATGAAGTAAGCAAGAATCATTACATTCCCTGGGCCGTGGCGACTGAAGAGGAGCGGGAGGCGATGATGGAGGCTATTTTTCAGGATGTCCCTGTTGGATATATATGCCTTAGATGCCTTTATTGTTATGATGCTAGGGGTATGTATGTACAGGACAATCTTGCTCGATATGATAGTATGCTATTTGGTTTGACTTTATTATGTTTTGCTTGTTATTTTATATCGCTTATATATGTTGATAAAGCCCGTAAGATCATTACTTGACTACCAGCGTTGTGATGGCAATCATACTTGTGGGAGCTGGATAGTTGATAATCACATTCTTAAATATCCCTAGTCGTGGGAGTATCAAGACTAGGTATCGATATTCCAGAGTAAACTAGAGTATACGTTTCTAGACCCTGATGAGAGGTGGTGGTTGGTCCTACAGTCATTAGTGTGTTTCACCTAAGATTATATACAGGTGCTCACTGGGGGTGAGTACATTAGACGGGCTCACCGAAAACTGGTTATATGGTATTATACTTATCGTCAGATAGCAATTCTCTAGTAAAATGGGTACAGATAATCTGTCGACCTGAGATCGTCATTTATCTCATATGAGTTCCTACTGTGCCTTGATTACTACCCTTCCATGACTCTACTGAGTCATGCAAACAGGTTTTAGTTCGGTACAGTCTCGAGCCACATGGAGGCAGTGAGCGATTGTTGGGGATTCGTCTCTCCCGATATAGAAAGTAGATGCCGCGCTGTGTTCGATTGGCCAACACTATAAATCCCTGGCCATGATGGTTGAGAATTACTGATAGTTAGATCGGTAGATTCTCGGATGGTCTTGAGCCATATCGACACGACTTATCAGATTATTAGGGGTCTGACATTTTCAATCCCCTAGACCCGGCATGCGATACTCTCAGACGAACAGACCGGACTGTACGGAGATTGTCACAGACAAGATCAGTAGGGGTTCGGATGAGTTTGCTCACCGGCCTTCTTTTCGACAGGTACCTGGATAGCCGTTACGTACAGCTAGAGCTACTGTCATGCTTATGGTTCAACCCACTGCCGGCTACCTATCGAGTCTTTAAATTCTTACACGGGGGGTTTTCCTGGTTCAGGCGAAATAATTTAGAAGCTGTATGTTTTACGTTCAGGGTTCCGATCAAATACGTATACTAGCTATATAGATTTATGTTCAGGCGAATAATACTAGCGGGCTTAGGATTAAGCCGCATTATTGAATCAAGTATTTTTTTAATAATGATCTAGTATTATATTATTGGATTATTTTATCTCTTGGTATTCTTATTTTTTGTAGTATGAATACGGGTATGTATATATGGTGTATGTATTCTTGTATTTATACAAGAATACTTCTAGAAGTGGATGCATCATTTTGTGTTATTCTATTTATTAGAAATAAATAATGAGGTGGAGGGATAAGGTGCTTTTAAGCATAGTGAGAAGCATGGCTATTTGTTTTCTTTATTCATTTGTGAAAACTATTTAAGCATGGCCAGTATATTTTATTGAAAAAGAAATGCTTGATAGTTTTTCCTTAGCCATTTTCTTTTATCATTCTCACTTAGTCATTCTCTCTCCTCCTTGAGCTCTTCTTCATCTTAAAACCTTAACCCCTCTCATGAGTTAAGAAACATAGGGTCTTTAAGATAAACTAATCCAATTAATACACTCTACATCTTCTAAACTATCTAAATTAGCAAACTAGATATTTTAGTCATCTCCTTTTTGAGGTTGAAGCTTGAACCACAAACTCTCAAGTGGATCATCTTCGACACAAGGAGACAGATGGCCAAGCTCGATCCTTACAAACTAGAAGCCAAGGAAGGGAAATTTGAAGACACGAATGATTTGATCACATAAGTATAATCTCTTTCATAGTAGATTAGTATCTATATAGTTTTTGTTATCTAGGGCATATGGTAGTTCTTGGGATTTAGTCGATGTTGCATGCTTTAAAATTGTTTTTTGAAAATTATGCCTCTTTACAAACCCAGTACAGTGTGACATCAACTTACATGGTATTAGAGCCACTTCATAAGCCTTAGAAAGCTCGTTGCGATGTTCGAATTCCGTCTTTTTTGTCGCGCACGAACTGCCAACAAAAGCAGTCCCAAAATTGTTGTTTTAACTTGTTTGCACACCCACAGGCTCACGGTTTAAACCGATAAGCTGCGGGGTGATGGTTGGGTACCCCGAGGGGATCGAAGGTCGGGTCTACCCCTCAAGACCACCATAAGGTATCCTTAGGCGTGGGGATCTGAGACCACCCCATAGGGGTGCTCTCGGGGTCTGCCTATCCTTAGGGGCCACCTCATGGTGGCCCCGGGGGGTGGGTACCCTCTTAAGCACCTTAGGTGTAAATTAATTTTGTACTCTTCTCCTCTACAAAAATTCTGGTGGGTTTCGAGTTCATTCGATTTCCAGATTGGCTTAAAACGAAATTTTTTAGGACTTTAGAAAACTAGATTTTCAGTTTTTTGTAAAATTGGAAGTGTTTACTAATTGTGCGCAGAATTCTAACGTCATGGCTTTCGTTATATATTTTTGTGATGAGTATATGTGTTCTTAAATTTTTTCTAATCGCTATATGTCGATTAGAAGGGTTGCACATATCTTGTGATGTTCTGTTGGTAATGGTTTGATGGATCGTCGTGTGAATAGCCCCGTGTGAATTTAGATGTGAGATGTGTGTGGATTATGTAATTATTGTAATAATTGATGTATATTCTTTTATTAGGACACATCCGGATTGAGGATGTAGTCACTGGCAGTATATTATATTTTCCATTTCTGCATCTAAGATTCATCCACAGAGGAGTGCACAAGCTACCGGGTTCTAGGATTCAGTGGGTGGCCATCTCGAGGAGTCGAGACCCAGGTCACCCAATTCTAGGATTGGCGGGTAGCTTGATGCACTCGTAGGGGTCTAGGATAATTCATACACAGCTATTCACACGACCGTGGAGGATTGGGTTTCATGGGTGGCTCAATGAAATGCAAAAGTTCCTAGTTGATCTATTTTTCCTTTCTTTGTGATGTTTTATCTGCCTGTGTTGTTTATCTTGCCTGTGAAGAATGGTTATATATGTATATATGTGTATATATATATATGTGTGTGTGTATATATGTATATATATGTGTGTGTGTGTGTGTGTGTGTGTGTGTGTCTCTCTCTCTCTCTATATATATATATATATGTATATATATGTATATATATATTGTTTATGTTTTGCATCCGCTCTAGTCCAGCCCCCGCTCTACCATTAGTTAAGTAACCTAACAATGCATGACGGGGTGCAGTGGCGAATCCGGGTGGCATATACGTATATTTTATTTTCGTTCTTTTCTAGTGTAATAAGGTTAATTGATAGGAACGCATTAATCTCACTTAATGCAAAGAAACAAACCTAAAATTTGACGTCGTTGGAACAATTATAAAACGACTCGGTTTTCTTGAAAAATAACTTTTAAAAGCAGAGCCTAAACCACTCCTTTTCAAAGCTATTCGGTTCCTTTAACTATATCAAGTTCATTATGATCACGGTTTTCGCCAAAACTAGCCGTAGCCCTCTGTTATTTCAGTTAGGTATCAACTAGTATTCATACTATGTGTTTTGGCCTTCGCCAAGTCATAGTGTTTAGTAACTAGCGGGTACTTATCTATAGCATAGATAGATGTATTAATATAGGACAGGCGTACAGCTGTTTTGACCTTCGTCAAGGGCTTGTATGAATGGGTCTAGATTAATCAGGACAATGATGGGTTGAACTTGACTTGTGACTTATGATGTTTTTACCTTCGTCAAAATTATAAGCGCCTGGGACAAAAACCACATCGGGAGTTTCAAACATACAGGAAACTTGCTAGTATTGCATACCTTCTAAAGTGTGTTAGTTTTGGTAGTCTTTCTTTAAAATTATCACACGATGATAGTTGGGTCCCGATCCTACCGTGATTATCATCTACTTTTCGGGAGATTTTTCACTTTGCAATTAGCTAATCAAGTAGGTGTCTAGAAAGGTATTAACGGGGGTATGCCTCTGGGAAAACAGGGTTATTTAGTTGGGTCCGTGCAAAAGCACGGGGGACCTCCCTACGAAGTACCAACACTGGCCTGGCCGAAATATAAGCGAACTTGTAGATTGCGATTAATCCTAACTAATTCTTCTTTTATGGTTTGAAGGAAAATTCGAGAAAACAATGGGAGTCATCCTGTTTAGATAAACTAATAACCAATCTAAATATGCAAGAGCATATGCTGAGTGTTTCTTTTCTCTCTCTTAATTTCAGCGGCCATGACAGGACTTAAGTTTATACTAGATAAAAATAAACTGACTTGGCCGAACTATAAAGACTGGCTGAGGAACGTCTACATGGCCCTTACTTATGATAAGGTCGCATATGTCCTCACGGCTAAAACCCTCTGTTTCTCCCAATCAGAGCAAACCTCCGTTTGAATTTCAAAATTCAAAAACTGAAGCAACGCTTCAGATTTCCTGCACTGCGCGCAGCGCGCCACGTGTCAAAAGCAAACACGCTAGTGTAAGGAGCGCTGCGCCTAAGGCGGCGCACCCCCAATCTGAGCAAGGCTCTGTTTTAAAATTCAAATTTTAAAATAAAGGAAGCAACGCTTCAGATAACTTGCACTCTGTGCTGTGCGCCACGTGTCAAACACAGGCGCGCTAGCGCAGTTGCTCTGCGCTCAGCGCTGCGCGCCACGTATCAAGCGCAGGCGCGCTAGCGCCAACTGTGCCGGCACTGGAATTTAAATAATAAATTATTTAATTAATCAGAATTAAAATTCTAGAAAGATCTTTCCAATCTTATTAAAATAAGAAGATTGTCTTCTGTAAAACAGAGGCCGTAGGATCAAAGATCCAACGGTGGGGAAATATCCCCAGATCAATCAGAGAAAAATCTTTGTAACTAACTTAACAAACCAATTGGCCCTATATAAAGGCCCCTAAACTCCAAGTATCATACATACAGACATAGAGAAAAGGGAGAACTCTGGAAAATTTTAAAGGAAAGCCTTTGAAGAAAGAAGATCATCTTCTTCAAGGTAAAGAATTAAATTCTTGGAAGAACAGAGATGAAAACACCTCACAAAAGGAAGAATTTCTTCTGAAAAGATCAAAGATCTAAGAACAAGATCAAGATCTTCAATAAAAAGGAAAAAAAGATCATAAAGATCCAATCATAAAAAATTAAAGAAGTAATTTACTTCATCCCTAGATCTTTTGATCTATATAAAGGCACAGCCTTTTGATGAACCATTGGTTCTTGAATCTTGAGGTAGAACCTCTATAGAACAAGAAAAAACCTGTTTCTTTGATCTTAATTAGATCAAGATGCGCTCTGCGCTATTGTACAGTGCCTTGCACTTTTGAAATGCGCCTTTGCGCTCCCTGGTTTGGCGCAAGCCCATAACACGCCACGTGTCAACCACAGAACAATCCGCGCCTTGCGCTCCTAAAAACAGAGCACTGCGCTATTGACATGGCGCACTGCACTAGAGCGCGCCACGTGTCAGCAGCGCACTGCGCTAACAGGCTTGCGCTCAGCAGAGCGTGATACGTGTCACCTCCACATGCGCTAGCGCCTTGTGCTCTTTAATTGGCGCAAAACGCCTGACAGGCCACGTGGCGCACTGTCAGACCACTAAAATGCTGTGCATTATTAAGAAAGGGCAGAGCCCAATTAAAAAGTCTAACAGACCAAATATAAATGCTATGCATTTAATTAAAAAAGCCCAATGCTATGCATTGTTTAAAAGGGCAGAGCCTAAGTAAAGGCCTAACAGGCCAAATATAAATAAAATGTTGAATATCTTCAACTGGACTTAGCCCAATTCTGGCCATAAGTCCTCAATATAAATTGAACTGAGCACAACTTCTCTCCCAATCAATTTACACCCGGTTCGAGGGTACATCTCTTTACTCCTCTGATATCTGTCATTGTAATTTCTCAACGTCGTCAGAGAGGTAACGGGTCGTGACAACCACACACTGTTACGGACTGTGGGGTCCTTAAACTCATGGACTATGATGTCCTTAACCTCGACCATGATGTCTTAAAATTAATACCAGACTATGATGTCCTTAACCTCGACCGTGATGTCTTAAAACTAATACCGGACTATGATGTCCTTAACCTTGACTGTGATGTCTTAAAACTAACATCGGACTGTGAGGTCCTTAAGCTCATGGACTATGATGTCCTTAACCTTGACCGTGATGTCTTAAAACAAACATCGGACTGTGAGGTCCTTAAGCTCATGGACTATGACGTCCTTAACCTCGACCGTGATATCTTAAAACTAACACCGGACTGTGGAGTCCTTAAATCCACGGACTATGATGTCCTTAACCTTGACCGCAACGTCTTAAAACTAACATTGGACCGCAATGTCTTTAAACTACCTACCGACCGCAATATCACTAAACTAAACAATAGAGCCCCCAATTGCTCTCTTGTCAGATCTAAACGATCTCGTTAAGTTGATCTTAGTCTAAAATTAGACTAACGTGTCCTTAACGAACGTTTAAGTCGATTTTAGCCTCAAATAAGGCTAATGTATCCTTAAACACACCCCCCAAACCAAATCTAAGAAAGATACGGATTTGGACTAATCCACATCCTACGGGCGACGGCATAACTTAGTCTCCGTATACAATCCATGGACAACCGAACACAAAACAAACAAACACGACACGAAGTGACCATCTGGAGAAGGAGAAAGTGGTTACCGCTATGCGTTAGCATAATTAACTGCAGGGGCTTGCGCCTGCAGGGAAGAGTGTCCCCACAATCAAAAACCCCTCAAGCGAGGGGGAATCTGACGAAGTCTGCTATATCGGACGCATCCGTTTAAACCTTCGATACATGGTGCCATAAATCAACTTGGCACCCTCAGAGAGGTGGACGGATAGCACCAATTAGCATCTGCCCCCAGATTCAGGCAAGACGTTCGTCTTCCCGGTTTCCGGCGGTAAACAGATTCTTGCACGCCCGGTGGGACTTTTTCCTCTTTCCAATCCACACTTCGTGTGTCGTATTCGCGAACGAATCGCGGTTTCTTAATAGTTGCCCTTGGGTTTCAAGTTACTAAGATTTGGTTTCTTGCTTGGCGCAGAAAGCAAAACAGCAATGGCATTCACCTGCTCGAACTGCTCCAACTGCAACTGCAACCGACGCTCCGCCTCACCTGGAGGTGTAGCCTATGGACCTCAAGCGGCATCACTGTTCACAATGCCGCTAGAACAAATCACCCAGGCTACTACTGGACTGTTTTTCAGGACCATGCTCCCGCCAATGAGCTTCACTTCCCCAGTGCCCGTACCAGAAGCTCCTAAGAAGTTGGTCTTCGATCGACTTACAGCTGCTGCGGCCCCTCTCAACGGGTCACCCAACATCAGTGCCTCGGTCTTCTCCAAACTGGGACAAAACTCCTGCGGGCCCACAATGAAGCTTGCGGTCCCAGAAAAGGTTATTCCGAAAAGAGTAACCAGACCTGCTCCTGAAGTTGTCAAGGTGGCTTCTCCTACCAAGGCGTCAGTCTTTACAAGACTGACCGTCTCAACTCCCGCTCCTGCTACTCAAAAGACATCAGTCTTTAATAGGCTGACGCCGGCAACAGCCCCTCACCTGAACAGGGGGCAAGACAAGGCCGTCCCCGTCACCGAGCCAATTCCATCAGCACGACATGCTCGACGTCGCCACTGGCACCGAGTAAGGAAGTCAGGAGGAAGCTCCCCTTTTGGGATAACTCCACCAGCCCCGACGGCGGAAATTAATGCTGCTGTTCCTACTGGAAACAGCTTTGAACTGCTAAATAAGGTGCGTAGGAATTCTCCTACCGCTGTACTGAAGAGGTCACCTCCTCCACTGGAAAAGGTTATGGAAGCAAAGCCAGAACGGTCCCAATCCCCTCAGCAGCTGTCCTCCAAGATCTATAAAGTCTGGCGGCAGGTCCGATACTCAGGGATCGATCCAAATTTCTCCCACCGGCACAAGAAGCTGAAGGTCCAACAGGAAGTAAGCCGTCCTGCCAAGCCACGAAAAGCTATTTGGGTGCCTACCGCATCTGCCCCCTCAACTTCGACCGCTCCTAAGAAAAGAAGGCCGGAGAAGATCCCTGTGCCGGTGACAAAAGTCAAAAACACTAAACCCAAACGCCCTAAATCTGGGGGCATGATCGTCCATACCGTTTACATGGCATCTGGGAAGGAGGATAGCTGCGCTTCAACGGGCCACCGAATACTCACCCAATCTATCACAGGAGCCCAGGAGCAGCAGCAGCAGAAGCTCCAGGAGATGCTGACTGCAATGGCCGCGCTCACCGAACCAAAAGAAAGCCCAGAGGCGTCATCGGAACAGCGTCGCAAACACGAAACTGATACTGAATTTCTTCGAAGAATGCTTGAGAAGAAGGACAAGGAGGCTGCAGAACAAGCGGCCAATATAAAACAGATGGCTCTTTTGTTTCAAGACATGGTCGGGATGATGATACAGCCGGATCCCCCAGCCGAAAATCCTCCGATTATCCTTGAAGATGACAGGGGAGAAACGTCGAATCCACCTCAGGCTCTTTCAACAGCCAAAGAGGAGACAATCTCTAAGGCCGCCCTGGATGACTATATTGCTCAGCAAATACGAGTTCACTAGGCAAATGAGGCGGCTGGTCAAGTCGTCAAAATGGGGCGACCATATCCGAGATGGTATGATCAGATAAAATACCCGCCAGGCTACACGATCCCGAAATTTCATGTCTACAGGGGGACAGGCAATCCCCATCAACATGTTGCCCAGTTCAGGGCTTTTTGTGGAAACACCGGCGGCGATGATAAGCTCTTACTTCACCAATTCGTCGGCAGTTTATCGGAGACGGCGTTTGAGTGGTACTCTGAGCTTCCGAACGACTCCGTCAAAACTTTCGCAGAGATGGAGTTGCTATTCACCCAGCGATTCGCGAGCGCCAGCGAACGCACCCCAATAACTGCGTTGATTAATGCAAGGGTGAAGCCGGGCGAAACTTGGGTCCAATATGTAATCCGATGGCGGAACTTGTGGTCGAAGTGCGAACAACGCAGCGAAGAAGCACCAGCGGTGGGCATGTTCGTGGGCACCCTAGACCCTCATGCAACTATTTCACAGTTCATGATGTTCTTTAAACCGACCACGTTCCAAGCTTTAATCGATAAGCTAGCCCAGATGGATCAAATGGGTTACAGACCGTCTCCCCCGAAGCCGAAACCTCGGAATGACAAGGGTAAAGGGAAGGCGACCTTCGTTGCGAACACTCAACAACAGCCCAGTGCCCTAAAACTAGCAGATCAACTGGAGGAGAGACGACGCTATTACAATGAAAAAATGAAGCGTCCATACTCATTCCCACGGGACAAGACGAAGAGGCTGTTCGAGCTGGCTATGCGCAACAGGCTTATCAGTTTGCCGAATCCCAGACGACCGCCGCAACCCGGTGAGGTGAATAATCCCAATTACTGCCCTTACCACTAAACGGTAAGCCATCCGATCGAGGTCTGCTTCGTCTTTAAGGGATGGATCAAAGATCAATACCTACAGGGCAAGTTTGCATTGTTTGAGAACTTGAAGGTAAACTCGCCACAATCGCACACTCCTAAGAAGACGAACACACCGGGGGCAACTTGTTCTTTTGTTGAAGAAGCTCCATGGGAGGTCGTGCTTTCAGCCAAAACCAAAAGGATGTTGTATGATCTCCAGACATGCCCAGCGATCAAATGGAAGAACCCGCTGGAACCTCAGATCATCGAAGGGATGCTGAAGCCACGCCCAACTCCAAAGATTGGTGGTGATGGCCCGAGCACTCACACCCAGCCGTCAAAATCTTCAAAGAAAAAGAAGAAGAAATCCAAGAAGCCCGTGAAGCCTGGCGACAAGCGCACGGACTTACAAAAACAGATCGACACGCTGGAGGAGTATAATCAGAAGGCGCGGATTCCCATCATGCTCCAAGAGTTTCTCAACCACGTCCTTAAGGACGAAGATGATGAAGGAGGCTCGTCAGATGAATCTGAGGATTACGTAGCAAGTTGTCATATGATCTCCCACTCATTTACAGACGATGAGAAAACTCCTTGCACTGAGAAGTTGGGGGCAGATCCTAAACCGGAACTTCTGGGGCCATCAGATGAAACAATTGATGCATTCCTCAATGAAGCTCTCTTGAAAAGTAAAGCTGATCGGAAGCGTGAGACGGCCATATTTGAAAGAGCCAAGCGCCAGCGACTAGACGAAAAAGTCAAGGCACTCCCAACGAATCAAAATACATCTGTTGCGGATAAAAAACAAGTTCAAGACGAGGAAAAGGTTTGCTAAAGCCATATCAATAGGAATGAAGCTACCACCCTCCGAAGAAAACACTCCCTATAAAGCAGAGATGCATCCTAGCTACTGCTCATATCATCGAAAGATTTCGCACCCCACCGAGGAGTGCAATGCTTTTAAAAGATGGTGGCAGGGGTATGTTGCTCACCGGCAACACTTTAAGCGGATGAAACGCAAAACTCGTCGGGAGCAAAGGAGTGCGGCTGAGGAGCATAAAAAATACCGGTAACTGTCGCATGGTCAACACCGGTGGATCGCAATTCTCACCTTCGGGAGTGACTCTGACGATGAAATGGCTCTTGACCCCCTCTTTAAAGAATCCGCATTGGGAGAGGAGGAAGAGCTGAAGGTCTGTAAAAACATCCAGCTGCGCAATCGCACGCTTCCAGAAAAGAATCTCGGATCTACGAGTAAAAAGGATAAGGGAAAAGAAAAGGTCTCGAGGATATCACCTTAGACGATCAAGTCATGAAAGAGCTGACCGCCAAGGACCCGCCAAAGAAGATTAAGGTGGACTATAACGTTCTGGCGCACTTGAAGAAGTTACCCTCGCAGCTCAGCATTCTCGACGCCCTTTTACTATCCAAAGAAGCGAGAGATTCACTGATCAAGGCGCTATAAGAACCAGAGCAATTCCAAGCTTTTCTCACCGAAGAAAAGATTAAGGGCGAGTTGGAGGAAGTACACACAGCCGATATCACCTTCAGTGATGAAGATATCCTCCTCGGGACGTGCGAGCATAACCGTCCTTTCTATGTCTCATGGTACTGCTACGATATAAAGATAGGCAAAATCCTGGTCGATAATAGGTCTTCCGTCAATCTCCTCAACGTGCGAGTGTTGAAGGAAATCTGCATGAGCGTCCAGCATCTTGCTCGCGATAAGATCACCATCTCTTGTTTTGACTCCCAATCATCGCGGACTCTCGGATCTGTGATATTGACATTACGATTCGGGTTAATTGTCATGGATGTTAAATTTCATGTCATTGAAGCCAAGACATGCTATAACGCTTTGCTCGGCCGACCTTGGTTACACGAGTACAACATTATCCCTTCTACATAACATCAGTGTATGAAATACTTCAAGGATGGCGAGTACACCGTAATAGGAGAGCTGAACCCATTCTCCATGAACGAAGTCCGAAAATATGAAGATGCAAAGTACTTCTTTCCAGATTTCGAAGACACAGAAAGATGTCGCAAGTCGGAGAACAAAGCTATCGCCACCATTCCTGTCTTCGAGAGTGATACTGAGGGAGAAGAAGAGATGGTTTATTCAGGCCCACCCCAGTACAACAAGCCAAGACCGTCCGCTCCTATGTTAATCTTCGGCAGCGACTCAGAAGATGATGTCAATACTATATTCTCTGCTCGGCCTTCAATACGAACATTTGCTGATGAAGAGCAAAGTTTGCAAGTTGCTATGGTTCTGCCCAAACATCATAAAGAACTGGACGCGCTTGATACCTACAGTATGGAAGAGCTGCAGACATTCTATGTCCCTCCCAGGCGAGAAAGCGAAAAGGCGATCCTATTCTACCGCTCTGGGGAAACTAAAGTGGAAAAAGAAATCTGGCACGGCACGGATCCTACACTTGACAGGCTTCAACCCATCCGTCCGCCTAGATATTATACAAAAGGCTTGAAAAGGCTGTTGAAGCACCAAGGGATACCCTTCAAACAAACCGTTCGAAAAGCTAAGTTCTATGACAGGATCTGGAACGTTCCCGGAACTCAGCGCAAGTTGCCCAATGGGAGAATGGAAGCAATCGAGCTTGGATACGTTCGATCCAAGAAACGGGAGCTGCTCAGCGACTGCTATGTCGTGCATGACTTTAATGAAGAAGGAGATGCTCAATGGGAGAGTGCTAATCCTGAACAAGAAAAAGTCCCCAACGTAAAAATGCCCAGTCCGTCGTTCGAAGAACAAATGGACAAGCTTATAAGCGAAGCTGGTCAAAAAGTTCGAGAAGACCATAACCGCGAAATGGCCATCTACGAGAAAGCTAGGACGCATTGCCTCCTCTAACAGGCTGCGAAAGATGAAAACGCCGCTCCCTGTCAACTTGCTGTAAAAAAAAGCCCGACGCAGAGACAGAAACAAGTCAAAAAGCGGAAAAGGCATTCAACAACGACAAAGTGGGACCAAGAAGTCACGCGAGCGGGAATCGAGCGGTCTGGATTTTTCCCTTATAAAGAAGATGAGTCGAGCATACTCTTTTCCTCAAGACAAGACAAAGAAGATACTTGACCTCGCTATAAAGCATCAAATGCTTACGCTGCCGGAGTCTAAACACCCCGAGCAAGTAGGCAAAGTCTCTCACCCAGACTATTGCTCTTATCATCGAGCAATAGGACATCCTCTCGAAGATTGGTTCACCTTCAAGAACTGGGTCGAGGATCAGTATCAGCTCAGCAAGTTCGCTCTATCCGACAGTTGGAGGATAACTCCGCCGCAGAAGCATGAACCCAAAGCTATGAGAGTATAACCAGATCCACATCGGTCTTCGAAGCGAGCTCGTACTTGTCATATGATAACAATGTCAAAAGAAGAGCCCGAGAATATGGATGACCTTCCCTGGTGCTTCGAAAACAATGATGACGAGGTGATCTCAGAGTTTCCACCGGCGCCAAAAGAGCTAGAAGATGGAATACATACCGCTGCAGATAACCTCAAGAAGATTGATTTGGGGACGACGAGTGACCCGCGACCAACATTCGTCAACGAGCTACTATCCGAAGAAAGGGTGGCTGCATTAAAAGACATGCTTATGCAGCATAGAGATTGCTTCGCATGGAACTATTCCAAAATGCCAGGATTAGATCCAGAGATCGCGGTCCACAAACTGACGATATCCCCGGACATCAAGCCAATCAAACAAGCACCGAGAAGAATGCGGCTTGAGCTTGAGATGAGCATTAACGCCGAGTTCAAGAAGCTGATCGACTCCGGCTTCATCCAAGAGGTTCAGTACCCTGATTGGATCGCTAACATCGTCCCGGTGATGAAGAAAAATGGGACAGTGCGCATATGCGTGGACTTCCGGGATCTCAATAAAGCCTGCCCGAAGGACGATTTTCCAGTACCGGTTACTGAGCTGATGATAGACAATACGTCCACTCACGAAGTCTTCTCCTTCATGGACGGATCGTCAGGATATAATCAGATAAAGATGCATCCCGAAGACCAGAAGCACACCGCTTTCCGGACCCCTTTGGGTATATTCTGTTATAAGGTGATGCCCTTCGGTCTAAAGAACGCCGGTGCCACCTATCAGAGGGCCATGACGAAGATCTTCGATGACCTTATACATGAAATCGTCGAATGCTATATCGATGACCTCGTGGTGAAAAGCAAATCATACGAGGAACATCTTGAGCATCTGAAGATCGTATTTCAATGCCTTCGGCAATACAACCTGAAGATGAACCCTCTCAAATGTGCGTTCGGGGTGTCCTCAGGTAAATTCCTAGGATTCATCGTCCGACACCGAGGTATCGAGATAGATCCGTCAAAGATCAAGGCGATCATGGAAATGCCCCCGCTAAGGACTCTCAAACAATTATGGTCTCTCCAAGGAAAGCTCACGTACATCCGGCGATTTATAGCCATTCTCTCTGGCAAGTGTCGTCCTTACAGCCACCTGATGAAGAAGGGAACCCCGTTCGTCTGGGATCACAAATGCCAAGGCGCGCTGGACGAAATCAAGCAGTATCTGCAGAACCCGCCAGTGCTGGCTGCTCCGGTCAAGGGAAAGCCTCTCGTCCTTTATACAACCGCCCTCGAAGGTTCCTTAGGCGCATTATGGGCACAAGATAACGACCAAGGGAAAGAAAGAGCTCTCTATTACTTGAATCAAGTTCTCCTGGGGGCAGAAAGCAATTATTCTCCCATCGAAAAGCACTGCCTAGCACTGATCTTTGCGATAACGAAGCTCAGGCACTATGCGTTAGCGCATGAAGTCTGTCTCATATCGAAGGTGGATCCTCTCAAATATTTGATATCAAAAGACATATTGACGGGCGACTCGCTAAATGGGCCCTGCTCTTGATGGAGTTCTCAATAACCTATCATCCTCTTAAGGCAGTGAAAGGCCAAGCCATCGCCGATTTCCTCGCTGAACATCCGATACCGGCCGATTTTTCCTTGAATTGCGAACTTCCAGACGAACATGCGTTTGACACGATCGACGGAGGTGGTACCGGGTGGGAACTTTACTTCGATGGAGCATCTTCCACGAAGAAGCGCAAACAAAACACGCCTATAATCAAATCAGAGGTAGGCCTTATCTTCGTGACCCCGCGAGGAGGGATAATGCGCTTTTCTTTCTCCTTGACAAAGCCGAGGAAGAACAATGAAGCTGAATACGAAGCTTTGATAGCAGGCCTCGAGATCGCCATCGACATGGGAATTGAGAACCTCATCATATAGGAGACTCCCAACTGGTCGTTAGTCAAGTGAATGGCGACTACCAAACATGCAAACCAGAGCTGGTGAAGTACGACGAGAAGGTGCAGCAACTGTTGACCCAGATTCCTTCCTACACTCTGGAAAGCATACCGCGTGCGGAAAATAGTAAAGCGGATGCATTAGCCAAGCTCGCTAAAGAGCTAGCCGACGAGAACCTCGATGATGTAAGAATCGTGGTACAAAGCCGTCGAGTTCTTGCTCCGGCAGAAATATCTCCGGAATAATCCGAGGAAAAGGAAGCGACTGAGCAGACGGCCCTACGAATAAATGACCAAGAAAAGGTTGAAGATTGGAGAGAAGTTTTTATAGACTACTTCAAATCTCGTCGAACGCCTGATGCGTCCTCAAAACATCAGCTTATGAAACGAGCTCTATCTTTCGCCTTCGTCAATGATACTCTGTACAAGTGGTCGTTTGATTCTCTGTGGTTGAGATGCTTGGGACCTGAAGAAGCAGAAAGAGTCATTCAGGAAGTTCACGACGGACTATGCGGTTCTCACCAAGCAGGCCTGAAGATGAAATTGAAGATTAAACGAATGGGTTATTATTGGCCCACGATGATCCAGGACTGTCTCGAGTATGCGAAGCAATGCCATTCATGCCAAATCCATGGGGACTTTATCCATCAGCATCCGAATCCATTACATCCGACAGTGGCTAGCTGGCCATTCGAAATGTGGGGAACTGACATAATCGGTCCCATCGAACCAGCATCGTCTAGGGGACATCGATTCATTTTGGCGACAACTGATTACTTCTCCAAATGGGCAGAAGCAGTACCACTGAGGGAAGTGAAGACGGAGAATATCCTCCATTTCTTCAAGACGCAAGTCATTTATCGATTTGGAACTCCGCGACGGATCATCTCCGATAACGGGCCAGCCTATAGAAGCGACAAGATCAGCCGCTTCGCACAATAGCACAATATAGACTGGAGATACTCCTCAGTTTATAATCCCCAAGCTAACGGTCTAGCTGAGGCTTTCAATAAGACCTTGACAAAGATAGTGAAGAAGACAGTGTCCCGAAATAAGAAAGACTGCACGAGAGACTGCATGAAGCTCTCTGGGCATATCGAACTACGTTCAAGACGGCCACGAACACAATACCGTACGCGTTGGTATTCGGTACAGAAGCGGTACTCCCCCTCGAGATAGAATTACCTTCTCTACGAGTGGGAGTCCATTACTAGCCGACGGACGAAGAAAACGCTCACCTTCGGCTTGAGGAGCTTGATGCCCTTGATGAAACCCGGCTCATAGCCCAACAAAATCTGAAGGCTTATAAAGCAAAGATGACGCGCTCATATGAAAGATTGACCGGGCCGAGGACATTCCGCCAAGGCGAACTCGTGTTAGTGGTCAAAAGACCTATGATCCCCAATCGCGCCAAGCGGGGAAAATTCGAGCCGAACTATGAAGGCCCGTACATCATAGACAAGGTCTACCAGGGCGGAGCCTATCTACTCATGGACATGCATTGTGAAAGACCTTTCAGACCGATAAACGGCCACTTCCTGAAGAAATACTACGCCTAACGAGTTAGGGCCTAGGTCAATGATAGATGATGACGATTATGTCTACTCTCTATCTTCCTAAGCCCAAAACTCTATAAGTAGTAGCTGGTTAACGGACCGAAAACGTCCTTAAACTAACAGTGGACCAAAACGTCCTTAAACTAGCAACGGACCACTATGTCCTAAAACTAGCTGTTGGCCGAGATGTTAAGAAGCTACGGCGGATCGCAGCATCCCGAAGCTGTTATAAAGAAATAAAAAATAAAATAAGATAACAAAAAACGGTATGTCCATAAGCAAAAGGGGCACGGATAAAAACCCGAAAGGGCTCCGTGAGTAAAAACAGCAGGGCTACCGGCGAGTCTTGTGAAAACCCGAAAGGGCGCAACCTCGTTAGAAAAAGAAAAGAATAAAAATGAAAAAAGAAAAATAAAACGGTATGTCCATAAGCAAAATGGGCACGGATGAAAACCCGAAAGGGCTCCGTGAATAAAAACAGCAGGGCTATCGGCGGGTGCTTGTGAAAACCCGAAAGGGCGCAATCTCGTTAAAAGACACTGACAGGGTCCTCTTGGCCTTGTGAGGAGAAACCATCTGCGTGAGATCCTTACGACTCACAAGGGAGCAACACACTTAGGAATCCTCACGATTCCTAAGGAGAAATTACACTTGCGAGATCCTCACGACTCGTAAGGAGAACTCTCTTATGGGACCCTCACGGCTCATAAGATTTGAAAGTCTTAAGTTACAGAGACCTGAACCTGTTCTTAAGTAACCCTCCACAACCTTCGATATCACCCTACAAGCAGCTCAATACTGACCCTTGTATACAATCCACGGGGGCGAATAAACATTTCCCTAACCGAGTCCCATCCGTGACTAGGGATATGTTCGCACGGTGAACAGCCCTTGTAAGTCCTCTCGACTTATAACGAGAAAACACTCTTGTAAGATCCTTATGACTTACAAGAGAGCATACACTTAGGAGTCCTCACGGTTCCTAAGGAGGAAACACACCAACGAGATCCTCACGACTCGCAGGGAGAAACACCTTTGTGAGACCCTTACGGCTCATGAAGTCAAAAGCCTTGGTCGACAGGATCTTAACCCTGTTTACTAATCCACCATTATTCGACATCGACAGTAGCAAATGATGATTCGCTCCTGGCAATATCCCAGTTGTAGCGGTGCTGATGCCAAAATCGGTGTCTAATCCAATGCCTGCGGCGAAAAGCCAGCAAGCCACACATGCATACGAAATAGCCGAAATGATGGGGCAACTTGCAAACAAAATCAGCAAGTAAAAATGTATGCATGCAAAATAGCCGAAATGATTGGGCAACTCGCAATAAAAAGCAGCGAGTAAAAATAAAATAAATAGCCGAAATGATTGAGCACCGCGAAAAATAGCCGAAATGATGGGGCAATCGTGACCTTCGCGATATAAAAGCTGAAATGATAGAGCATCGCGGGAAAAGAAATAAAATGAAAATGAAAATGAAATTTACGCCCTACAGGTGATGTTACATCAATCCCTGTATACAATCCAGGGGCGCAAATAAAGAAGGGATCGCACTCCTTCTCTCCCAGGTTTCATCAAAAGAAGAAGCCAGGTTTCAATGAGTCATAGATAGCCTGAAAATCATCTCAACACTCCTCCTCCTCAGCAGACACAACATCAAACAAAGCGGAACAGCGGCAACTCCCAGTTCGATGACTCGGCGGTATACAGATGACCGAGAGTCAAATCCCAACTCCGTGAAATGCAGATATAATCAACAAAATTCTTGGTTACGTAGAACACGGATAACGTCACTTCTGACCCCGTGGAAAATGTCCAGAGCGGATCCTGGTCCTCACAGAGCACGGCAGTGAACCCATGTGAAGCATCCAGAGCGGAGCCTAGTCCTCGCCGAACACAACAGTGAACCCTTGTGAAGCATCTAGTGGAAATTCCTAGTCACGTGGAATACGGATAACGTCACTTCTGACCCCGTGGAAAACGTCCAGAGTGGATCCTGGTCCTCGCAGAGCACGGCAATAAGCCCGTGTGAAGCATCCAGAGCGGAGCCTAGTCCTCACCGAACAGAGCAGTGAACCCGTGTGAAGTATCTAGTGCAAATTCCTGGTCACATGGAACACGGATAACGTCACTTCTGACCCCGTGGAAAACGTCCAGAGCGGATCCTGGTCCTCGCAGAGCACGGAAGTGAACCCGTGTGAAGCATCCAGAGCGGAGCCTAGTCCTCGCCGAACATGGCAATGAACCCGTGTGAAGCATCTAGTGCAAATTCCCGGTCAAATGGAACACGGATAACGTCACTTCTGACCCTGTGGAAAACGTCCAGAGTGGATCCTGGTCCTCGTGGAGCACGGTAATGAACCCATGTGAAGCATCCAGAGCGGAGCCTAGTCCTCGCCAAACACAGCAGTGAACCCATGGAAAGCATCCAGAGCAAACATCAGACTGTGGAGTCCTTAAAACCCATGGACTATGATGTCCTTAACCTCGACCGTGATGTCTTAAAACTAAACAATCAAACAAAACGACTTCAAACTGATTTTACCTTGGTTTAAGGGTACATCTCTTCACTCCTTTGATATTTGTCGTTGAAATTCCTCAACGTCTTCAAAGAGGTGACGGGTCCCAGTAACCACGCATTTCACGGACTGTGGAGTCCTTAAATCCACGGACTATGATGTCCTTAACCTCGACCGTGACGTCTTAAAACTAACACCGGACTGTGGAGTCTTTAAATCCACGGACTATGATGTCCTTAACCTTGACCGTGATGTCTTAAAACTAATATCGGACTGTGGAGTCCTTAAATCCACGGACTATGACGTCCTTAACCTCGACCGTGATGTCTTAAAACTAACGTCGGACTGTGGAGTCCTTAAATCCACGGACTATGATGTCCTTAACCACGACTGTGATGTCTTAAAACTAAGAACGGACTGTGGAGTCCATAAATCCACGGACTATGATGTCCTTAACCTCGACCGCAACGTCTTTAAGCTACGGTATCCCGGAAAGCATCCAGAGCAACCCTTAACTCCGTAAAATGCGGATAAAGGCAACTTCACCCATCACTTGCGGGTCCTCATGACTCGTAAAGGAGTAAATTCTCTTGTGAGATCCTTATGACTCTCAAGAGAGAACACACTTAGGAATTCTCACGATTCCTAAGGAGAAAACGCACCTACGGGATCCTCTCGACCCGTAGGGAGAAAATACTTTATGAGACCCTCACGGCTCATAAAGTTGAAAAGTCTTAGGTGATAGATCCTAACCCTGTTTTCTAAGCCATCGCCACTCCACAAAAAGCCTAAGACTGACAGCTATACGCTATTCACAGACCACACTTTCTAAAATCGCATGGCAAGCAGCACAGCAAAAAAAAGAGAGGAAAGCAGAAAGATGACACAAGACATTGTGAAAGAAATATATCTTTTATTCATGTATGCAGTTGGATACAAAATACATCATATGAAAGAATAAAAGAATAAATACATTTTATTCAAAAATTTACAAATGATACAAAATGATTCATGGAGAAGGAAGCGTTTTTAACAAATCCGCAAGTTGCTCTCACACTTCCTTTAGCACCTTCTCCTGATCGGCTGCCACGGCCAACTCTGCTTCCACCTGGGCCCGCTGTTGCAAGTAGGATGAAAGCTGTTCTTCGATGGCTCGCTGAGCTGCTTCACAACCTTGGGCATCACGCTCAACGGTATCGAGCTTCTGCTTCAATATTAACCCGTCGGAGATACTTTGCAGGAGGCTCTCGAAGATAACTTTCACCCGAGCAGCGTTCGCGTCGACCTCAGCACACAGTCGAGCAAACTCGCTTGAGGTTTCATTGCATTCCCTCTGCCTTAAATCCGCTTCTTGTTCAAGATGGCGGAAGTAAGAAGCGCTCTGCTCGATCCATGCCGCCCGTTGAGTGCTCGTGGCCAAAATCTCGGGGGCAGGACGCATAAGCTCCAGCTGATGCAGGCAGGCCTCGATCTCCCTACAGTGATTAACCCAAGACTCGACGACGCCTTCATTGTGAAAATTTACAAGCGTCGCCAGCATCGGATTAACCTCGGCAGCGAAATCTGCGGCAGATGTGGGAGCTTTTGCGTCAAGCTCCTCGACGCATCCGCTCAGCATACTCAGACTCATCGCAGCACCCTTTGAGGATGGACGTCTGGAGAATGGGCCTGCCGGCATCATGATGCGAGACTCGAAAGGGGCCAGAATCGGAACGACAGCTGCAAAACAAAACACAATCAAATGACGGTTCAAGAAATATAGAAAGGTCATCAATGACGGAATCTACTATACCAGCTTCAGCAGGTGGCAAAGACGGGAGGACCGGTGGCGCGAATGATCTTACATCTCCTCCTTCGATCTATAGCACTGCAATCAGGGCAAGGAAGAATTAGAAATAATTCCATTATTGAAAAAATAAAGGGCATTAATTGAAAACTATACTCACCAGCGCCACTGGAGGAAGCAAGCTCCGACGGGAAGGAGAAGTGTGGGTGCAGCACCTAGTACAGGTGATCAAAAATCACTCCTGCAAGGACGCAATAGTACAACATCAGTACATAAATTATGCAGCCAAGATAAGACTGATGGGTCGCAAATCCATACCTTCCAACATCTGCGACGGTACGAAGGAGGGTAGAAAGGTGGCCACCGTCAGGGCGGTAACTGACGGCGCTCCCTCAGGTAAAGTGGCATCAGCACTAGCCGCACCTGCGTTAGAAAACAAGATAAGCCCTGTCAGAAAGGATTGCAGAATAAAAAAAGGGACGGTAACCCAAAATTTACCTGATGAGTCGCCAGCCGAAACAGCGGCGTCTCCCTCCTCCATTGGCATGGGTTCACCTCCTGTTGCCTCATCGCCAGACTCTACAGGAGTCATCGTCATGCTCGCAAGGCTAGGAGACGGCGAAGGACCGTAAGCAGGGAGAGCGATGATCGGAGCGGTGCCCGACTCTTGAGAAAGAGCGGTCGTCTCATCCTCGGCTATCATGCCCGTTTCGCCCGCTATCCCCTCGGGCTCGGCGGTTGCAGCCGTCTCGTCCACCACTGCCATGGGTTCATCAGTCGCAGCCACTCCATCCGCTGCTGCCTCAGGCTCGGTTGTAGCAGCCGTCTCATCTGCCGCCACCTCGCGCTCAGAAGTGGTGGCCGTCTCGAGCATAGTAGTCATAACTGTCTCGTCAGCCACTAGCTCAGGCCCGGCGACGACGGCTGCACCGCCTACCGTCGCCTCGAGATCAGCTGCTACCTTCTCCACCATCCCCTCAGGCTCGATGGTCGCCACCGCTCCTTCAGTAGGACTCGGCCCTGCAGGACAAGATGTATAAGAACCGATAGTTTTACAACTGTTACAACAAAGCCTCGAAAAGCACATTACCTGAGGTGGATTGACCGTTGGCTTCCTGAGCTGCACGCGCCGCCCGTCTATGAGCAGTAGACAAGGCCACTGGGGACTCCTCCGAAGTAGTAGCAGCGGGAGTAACGGCGCTTGAGCCCGCTCCTACGGCCAAAGCAGCGCTACTCTCCTTCGCTGCACGCCTCAAGCGCTTCCTCTCCTCCCGGGCCGTCACGACGGACCTCTTGGAAGCCTCCTTCAGCAAGGTCTCGTTGTCCGCGTTCAGAGTTGCCTCCAGAGCCTTCAAGGCATCCATCATCGGCTTTTTAAGTAGAGACTCTCGCGGCAACCCCGAAGAGCCCGGGACTTCGGCAGCTGGCTCGGGGATAATTCCTGTGTCGTCTTGCGAGGCAGGTCTTGTGGTCCCTGCAATGAGACAAAGAAAAGGTTAGATTGGCCATAAAAAGGAGAATAAAGTCTCAATGAGCCGAGATGTACCAACGCCCGATAAAGCGCATTTCCTTTCCTCCTCCTTGAAGGTTTTGAGAGAAGCAGCGATGACTTCTTCGGTAGAAATGCCTGTTTCAAAAAGGAAAAGCGTTAGTCATAAACAATGATAAAAGTACGATGAAATGATGAAGAATACAACCAGTGATTACCTGACTGCGCGAGTTTAGCCAACCACGCGTCGTGCCTTGCCAATCGCTCAGAAGCTACGATGGTGGCCGCCAGATCAGTGTCTTCTGGCTCTACGAAGAAACCCTCGTTGGTTCCATACTCACTTAAGCCTTCGGTGAGAGGGGCCTGAGGCTCTAAGCCGAGGACGGCATCAAGAGAAAGAATCGACTTCTTCTTCTTCTGCGCGCAAGCCCCGGGTGCATCCAAAATCAACTTACGTTTCGTGGGTACCTTAGGACGGCGGGTCCCGATGTCCGAGCCCACGCGGGATTCAGGCGAAACCACATTCACCGTCTCCACTGGAGCACGAGGCGCTGGAGGCACGTCCACGGTATCACGGGGCAATCCGCGCGGGGGCTTAGCACACACGGAGGCTCATCTCCAGCATCTCCTCTCAGCGGAGGAACGACATGGGTCCTTGGCCTTAGGGGGCTTTGCGATCACTGGCGAGGGGAACACCCTTGCGGTCAAGCAGCAGCCGCTTCTCTTATTGGATAACAGCACCCATCGCGTACTGATACCAAGCCCCGTACACGTTTAGGGCCCTTGGAACGCAACTCGGCTCTCTAATGAAGAAATGGGAGCCCGTGTTTAACCGCATAAAGTGGTGTAGCGCGCTCCGTATTCCCTCCCTGGTGGCCGCGGGCTCTTCCAAAAACGCCTCCAATAGGACTCCCTGGTTATAGCTTAGCTGTTGGGTGAACCGATGGGGGTTGTACCTCATAAAGAGCTCCATATCATTCTGCCTGAACACCAGGAAGCCCGGCCAGATGGAGTATAAGTGAAGAATCTCCCGGGCTTTCAATATGGAGGCCCCGTCCTTGAAACCATCACGCAACGCCAACACCGCCTTGGAGGTCTCCGGGCCAATGGTCATGACCTTGTCCGTGAAAGAGATGCTCGCTCCGACCGTGCGCGGACGAAGAAGCAACCCCCTAGCCTCCCGCGGAGGCGGATTCACAATAGAAGCGCCAATTAACCGCATGTCTCTCAGGAGTCTGCATTTCTCGTAGAACGAGGGTCTCTTATGAATACCAAAAACCCCGAGCATATGCATTTCCATCCATGAAGTAAAGTAGTGCATCGGGAGATTGGCGGGTTGCACCCCGGGTTCATTTGCGTCTGCCGCCACGCTGAGTCCATGGTACAGATGGGCCAACCTGGCGATTCCAATCGACAACTGTATACCAGCCATCATCCGATGTGCTGGGTAGAAGACGGGCGGCCTCATGTAGCGTGGGTGCATGGGGAGCGCGAACCAGCACATCCATAGCCTCAGAAACCCGAGAAAGAAGGTCTCCTCATCGATGCCAGGGGCGGCGATTTCCAATAAGGGGATGATGGCGGCATCGGGGAGATAAAAACCCTTTTGATCGTCTTCCAGTACTGGTCGACGATCTAAGCCAAAGCCGAAGGGATCGTCAAGCTTGGCAAATTTTTCGCTCCGCTGCGATAGAATCTCCGGTCCAAGAAAGCGGGCGATGAAGTCTGCGAAACTAACTCCCCGGCCTCCCGATTCCAAGTAGAGACATTCATACATATTCAACACCTTTACCAGACTCGGAAACTGGTGTTGAATAGCATTCTCCGGCGTTAGGCCCATTACCAGTGGCTTGGTGGCGAAGACATATTCATCAGGAGGAAGTAGCTATTCATAATGCTCCCCCCTCACCGGCAAACCAGAAATCTCAGCAAATTCTTCCAGAGGGATGGAGACTTCCCTGTCCGTCAGAAGAAAGGTATGGGTGGGGATGTTCCATTGTTCTACGAATGCCTTAACCCACCACGTCGGAGGAGCAGGGTACTCGAACAATGAGGCATAGACTGCGGGGTACAGACCAATCGTCATCAAATGTGTCTTCTTCGCTAACAAGATGTACCTAGCCCACTGCAAATACCTGGCCGATTGTCAAGGGGTCAATCCAATGTTATAAGGTTGTCTCTAAGGGCGCGACTCACCCTGGCATATGCGCCGCCCCAGAATATCCACGGCTGTCGGCGGCTGCACGGGAATAGCAGCAATCGAAGGCTGAAGAAGATCCTCCGAATTCTAATTTACGACCTCCACGGCATAGTTCACCGGGGGTGCATCTGCATACGGGATCGATGAGATCGGCTCTGACGGTGTCGCACAAGAGAAGCTCCGGCGACCTTTGATGATTTCGCTGTACCATCTACCCCACAGATGAAGGTTCTTATACTCCGGGTCGAAATCCTTAATAAGAGAAAGAACCTCCCGGTCCACCGGCGCCTCAGGGAATCCTCACTCTGGGCGGAAAAATGGGAACGAAAGATCAGCAGACATGTTGCCTGCAAGAAAAAGCGAAATTCAATTATCAGTATCATAATTCAACTTTAAAAAAAATTCTGACGCTTGGTACTTTGAAATTTGTACTACACTGCAATGCAGTGGAGAGGGGACCAAAGGGGGACCCACAAAATCCAGTTGACAATGCATCAGTTAATAAGACAGCCCCATTATTGGATGAGACTGTCAATTAATGAGAAAATCCGAATATTCTCATTAAATGAGAAATCCCTTGAGACAAGGAGAAAATCTCCCTTTTCAGAGCAAAACTCTGTCACAGAGTGACACTTGTCAAACTCTGGTCACAAGGGAATAAGATTCCTTAAAGAGCCTAGCTCTGTAATAATGATGGAAAAATCCATCAAAGGAAAAATTAATTCCTAAAAATTAAAATTCTGGGATCTTAAAGATCCATGAAAAACTCTTAAGAGTTCATCATCAGAAGATCAAAAGATCTATGTTCTGTCAATGAGCAAAGCTCTGTTCATGGGTTAAGAAACCCTGAAACAAATTCTTGAGAGCAAAGCTCTGTTTATGAAACCCTAAAGGGGATTTCTTTAGATCAAAAGAACTATAAGAGCAAGGCTCTATTAATTAAAGTTGATTTAATTAAGTTTAAATTTTTACCTAAAATTTTCTAAAGTTCTAACTCTGAAGTTCTTGAAAACGAGAGCAAGGCTCTGAAAATAAAAATCTTGAGAAGATGATAATCATCTGAGGAGGACCAAGGGTCCTATTTATAGGCGCTAAACCGCCTCTTCAACTCCTGAGTTGATCCAACGGTCTAGATGTTGCCGCCGCCGCACTCACGTGTGCGCCACGTGAGCGCAACGGTTGGGGGCATTTGTTTCCCCCAATTAGAGCAAAACTCTGTTTGAATTTCAAAATTCAAAAATTGAAGCAACGCTTCAGATTTCTTGCGCTGTGCGCAGCGCGCCACGTGTCAAAAGCAGACACGCTAACGCAAGGAGCGCTGCGTCCAAGGCAGCGCACCCCCAATCAGAGCAAGGCTCTGTTTTAAAATTCAAATTTTAAAATAAAAGAAGCAACGCTTCAAATAACTTGCGCTCTGCGCTGCGCGCCACGTGTCAAACAGTAGTGCGCTAGTGCAGTTGCGCTGTGCGACACGTGTCAAGCGCAGACGCGCTAGCGCAGTTGCGCTACGCTCTGCGCTGCGCGACACGTGTCAAGCGCAGGTGCGCTAGTGCCAACTGCGCCAGCACTGGAATTTAAATAATAAATTATTTAATTAATCAGAATTAAAATTCTAGAAATATCTTTCCAATCTTATTAAAATAAGAAGATTGTCTTCTGTAAAACAGAGGCCTTAGGATCAAAGATCCAACGGTGGGGAAATATCCCCAGATCAATCAGAGAAAGATCTATGTAACTAACTTAACAAACCAATTGGCCTTATATAAAGGCCCCTAGACTCTAAGTCTCATACATACAGACATAGAGAAAAGGGAGAACTCTGGAAAATTTGAAAAGCAAGCCTTTGAAGAAAGAAGATCATCTTCTTCAAGGTAAAGAATTAAATTCTTGGAAGAACAGAGATGAAAACACCTCATAAAAAGAAGAATTTCTTCTAAAAAGATCAAAGATCTAAGAACAAGATCAAGATCTTCAATAAAAAGAAAAAAGATCATAAAGATCCAATCATAAAAAATTAAAGAAGTAATTTACTTCATCCCTAGATCTTTAGATCTATATAAAGGCACAGCCTTTTGATGAACCATTGGTTCTTGAATCTTGAGGTAAAACCTCTTTAGAACAAGAAAAAACCTGTTTCTTTGATCTTAATTAGATCAAGATGCACTCGGCGCTATTGTACAGTGCCTTGCACTTTTGAAATGCGCCTTTGCGCTCCTTGATTTGGCGCAAGTCACCAGAACACTCCACGTGTGAACCACAGAACAATCTGCGCCTTGCACTCCTAAAAACAGAGCACTGCGCTCTTGACATGACGCACTGCACCATAGCACGCCACGTGTCAGCAGCACACTAGCGCAGCGCACTGTGCTAACAGACTTGCACTCAGCAGAGCGTGACACGTGTCACCTCCACATGCGCTAGCGCCTTGCGCTCTTTAATTGGCACAAAGCGCCTGACAGGCCACGTGGCGCACTGTCAGACCACTAAAATGCTGTGCATTATTAAGAAAGGGCAGGGCCCAATTAAAAAGCCTAACAGACTAAGTATAAATGCTATGCATCTAATTAAAAAAGCTCAATGCTATGCATTGTTTAAAAGGGCAGAGCCCAAGTAAAGGCCTAACAGGCCAAATATAAATAAAATGTTTAACATCTTCAACTGGACTTAGCCCAATTCTGGCCATAAGTCCTCAATATAAATTGAACTGAGCACAACTGCTCTCCCAATCAATTTACACCCGGTTCGAGGGTACATCTCTTTACTCCTCTGATATCTGTCATTGTAATTCCTCAACGTCGTCAGAGAGGTAACGGGTCCTGACAACCACACACTGCTACGGACTGTGGGGTCCTTAAACTCATGGACTATGCCGTCCTTAACCTCGACCGTGATGTCTTAAAACTAATACCGGATTATGATGTCCTTAACCTCGACCGTGATGTCTTAAAACTAATACTGGACTATGATGTCCTTAACCTTGACCGTGATGTCTTAAGACTAATATCGGACTGTGAGGTCCTAAAGCTCATGGACTATGATGTCATTAACCTTGACCGTGATGTCTTAAAACTAACATCGAACTGTGAGGTCCTTAAGCTCATGGACTATAACGTCCTTAACCTCGACCGTGATGTCTTAAAACTAACACCGGACTGTGGAGTCCTTAAATCCACGGACTATGATGTCCTTAACCTTGACAGCAACGTCTTAAAACTAACATTGGACCGCAATGTCCTTAAACTACCTACCGACCGCAATGTCACTAAACTAAACAATAGAGCCCCCAATTGCTCTCTTTTCGAATCTAAACGATCCCGTTAAGTTGATCTTAGTCTAAAATTAGACTAACGTGTCCTTAACGAACGTTTAAGTCGATCTTCGCCTCAAATAAGGCTAATGTATCCTTAAACACACACCCTCAAACCAAATCTAAGAAAGATATGGATTTGGACTAATCCACGTCCTACGGGCGACGGCATAACTTAGTCTACATATACAATCCATGGGTAACCGAACACAAAACAAACAAACACGACACAAAGTGACCATCTGGAGAAGGAGAAAATGGTTACCGCGATGCGGTAGCGTAATTAACTGCAGGGGCTTGCGCCTGCAGGGAAGAGCATCCCCACAATCAAAAACCCCTCAAGCGAGGGGGAATCTGATGAAGTCTGCTACATCGGACGCATCCATTTAAACCTTCGATACACGGTGCTATAAATCAACTTGGCACCCTCAGAAAGGTGGACGGATAGCACCAATTAGCATCTGCCCCCAGATTCAGGCAAGACGTTCATCTTCCCAGTTTTCGGCGGTAAACGCCCCCTGGTTCCTGGTCCAGAATCCTCAGTCGCGGACATTAAGATCCGTAAGATTTGGGATCTTGATTGCACGAAAGCCAAGTGCCTTGTGCTGGCTTCCATGGATAATGAACATCAGAGACGGTACAAGAAGATAGACCTTACTTCCATCTTCCTCCATACCAAAGATTTATATGGAGAGCAATCTCGTATCGCAAGATACGAGACCTCGAAGAAGTTATTTCAGGCGAGATTGTCTATTGGATCATCTGTAGGGGACCACGTTCTAAAGATAATTACTCTCATTGAAGAGCTCGTTGACCTAGGAACTACGCTAGAGAATGAGTTGTATACCGACTTGATTTTGCAGTCCCTTCCCTCCCATTTCATATTGAATTTCAATATGCAAATGACGAAAGTTACACTTCCTGAGCTCCTCAACATATTAAGGGTTGCAGAGGGCACCTTGAAAAAATACAAGGAAACACCCACTCTATTTGTTGGGGAATATTCTTCCTCTAAATCTAAGGCTAAGGCCAAGGGGAAGAAGAAGAAGGCCCCCACCAAACCGAGAGGAGGTGTGCAGAAGATGCGGGTAAAGGAAAATAATAAGATTGGGGGATCAGCAACAAAGGAGGAGTGTTTCTACTGTCCTAAGAAGGGAGATTGGAAGAAGGATTATCGGGCTTTGAAAGCCATGAATCGGGACACAAAGTAAGTTGTGGTTTCGGTTTCAGGTGTGTTCGTAATTAAAAACTATTTCTCTATTAACTCTACTTTCTGGGTATTGGATAACGGATCAGGATCTCACGTCTGTAATTATTTGCAAGCGCTGAGAAGCCGTAGAGTTTTGAGAAAAAGTGATATGACCTTCAGGGTTGGCAATGGAACCAGTGTGGATACTGTTGCAGTGGGAGAATATCACCTTGGATTGACGAGTGGACATATTTTGTTTTTCATAACTGCTTTTATGTACCCAGTACGATGTGTAATATTATATCTGTATCTTTGTTATCTAATGAAGGATATAATTTTGCACTTGAAAACAATGTCTTAAACATTCACCTGAATCACGAAATGATTGGGTCGAGTACACTAAATAACGGAATATACATACTCAATAAATATCAAGTTTTCAACATCCAAAATACACTAAAAAGAAAGACTCCAGAATTAAATCAAGTTTTCTTATGGCATGGTAGACTTGGTCATATCAATGAAACAAGATTAACTAAGATACATAAAAATGGATATTTAGATCCGTTTGAATATCTATCTTATGCAACTTGTCAATCATGTATTAAAGAAAAAGAGACCAAAACTCTGTTTACTGGACACAGAAAAAGAGCCACTGTGTTCCTGGGACTCATACACAGCGACGTATGTGGTCCGATATCTACACATGTAAGAAGTGGTTATTCCTACTTCATCACTTTTACCGATAATTTCTCAAGGTATGGACATGTATTCTTGATGAAACATAAATCCGAGGCCTTTGAGAAATTCCAGGAGTATAAGAATGAAGTGGAAAAGCAAACCGGCAAAAGTATCAAGATGCTCCGATCTGATTGGGGTGGTGAATACTTAAATGCCGAGTTCCTGGAATATTTAAAAAAGAATGGAATTCTCTCTCAGCTTACTCCTCTATACACACCATAACACAATGGTGTATCAGAAAGACGGAATTGCACCTTGCTAAATATGGTGCGTTCTATGATGAGTAATGCCGAGTTGCCGCTATCTTTCTGGGATTTTGTACTAGAATCTGCTGCATACCTATTGAATAATGTTCTAACTAAGTCTGTGCCTACCACTCTATATGAAATGTGGAGTGGGAAGAAACCATGTCTTAAGTATCTTAAGATATGGGGGTGTCCAGCTTTTGTTAGTAAGTATCATCCGGACAAGCTCGAGGAACGCTCAATATTGTGTAAGTTTTTAGGATAATTCTTGGGGGTATTTTTTCTATTACGCTGAGAAACAAAAGGTTTTTATTCACATCATGCCCACTTTATGGAAACTCAATTTCTTAAAAAAGAAATTAGTGGAAGTGTGATAGAACTGAAAGAAATTCCAGTACCACAAACTATTACTGAAGACTTAATAGAACCTGCAGTTTCAATAGAACCGGACGTACTTAAGTCACTCCGCAGATCTAGTAGGCAGTCTCATCTACCCGAGAGATACTACAGTTTTCTCATAGACGGGGATCGAGAGAATAGCATCATCGATGATGATGAGCCTACTAGTTTTCAGTAAGCCATCATGAGTAGAGACTCAGTGAAGTGGCTGGATGTTATGCGATCCGAGATGGAATCCGTGTACACCAATAAAGTATGAACTTTAGATGTTGCTCCTCCTGAGGTAAAACCTATTGGATGAAAATGGATTTTCAAAAATAAGATTGGTGTAGATGGACAGGTAAAAACCTACAAAGCTAAATTCGTTGCAAAAGGTTTTCGTCAAAGACCATGATTGGAATATGATGAAACATTTTCACCAGTGGCTATGCTTCCATTCGGATCTTACTTGCCATTGCTGCCTTCCATGACTATGACATCTAGCAGATAGATGTTAAAACCGTTTTTCTAAATGGAAGTTTAGAAGAGTGTGTTTACATGGATCAGCCAGAGGGTTTCTTAGGCAATGGGAGCAGCGGAAAGGTGTGCAAGGCGCTTAAATCCATTTATGGATTAAAGCAAGCATTGCGGAGTTAGAACATCTGCTTTAATGGGACGGTCAAGAAATTTGACTTTATCAAAAATGTAGATGAACCTTATATTTATAAGAAGATTGTAGGGAGAACTATGGTATTCCTCGTTTTATACGCAGATGACATTCTCCTGATAAAAAATGATATTCATATGCTACAATCGGCCAAGCTCTTCTTGTCACAGGAGTTCTCTATGAAAGACCTGGGTGATGTTGGATATGTATTCCCTAGAGTCCTTTATTGTATAGAATGCTAGGGGTATGTATGTACAGGACAATCTTGCTCGACATGATAGTATGCTGTTTGGTTTGCCTTTATCTGTGTATATGTTTTACTTGTTATTTCATATTGCTTATACATGTTGATAAAGCCCTTAAGATCATTTCTTGACTACCATCGTAATGATGGCAATCATACTTGTGGGAGCTAGGTAGTCGATAAGCACATCCTTAAATGTCCCTAGTTGTGGGAGTATCGAGACTGAGCATCGATGCTCCAGAGCAAACTAGTTTATAAATTTATAGACCCTGACGAGGGGCGATGGTTGGTCCTACAGCCATTGGTGTGATTCACATAAGATTGTATACAGGTGCTCACTGGGGGTGAGTACATTGGACGGACTTGCCGAGAACTGGCTAGATGGTATTATACCTATCGTCAGATAGCAGTTCTCTGGTGACATGAGTACAGATATTCTGTCGACCTGAGGTCATCATTTGTCTCTTGTGAGTTCCCATTGTGCTTTGATTACTATCCTACCATGGCTCTATTGAGTCGTGCAAATAGATTTTAGTTGGGTACAGTCCCGAACCACATGGAGGCAGTGAGCGATTGTTGGGGATTCGTCTCTCCCGGAATAGGGAGTCGATGTCATACTGTGTTCAGTTGACCAACACCATAAGTCTCTGGTCAAGACGGATTGAGAATTACTGATAGTTAGATCAGTAGATTCTCGGATGGTCTTGAGCCACATCAGCACGACTTGTTAGGTTATTAGAAGTCTGACATTTTCCACCCCTAGATCCGGCATGTGATACTCTCAGACGAACATACCAAACTGTACGAAGATTGTCACGGACAGGCTCAGTAGAAGCTCGAATGGGTTTACTCGTTGGCCTTCTTTTCGACAAGTACCTGAGTGGCCGTTACGTACAGCTAGTGCCACTGACGTGCTTCTAGTTAAACCCACTGGCAGCGTACTGTCGAGTATTTAAAGTCCCATATAGAGGGTTTCTCTGGTTCAGGAGAAACTATGTAGAGGTTGTATGGTTTTACGTGCAGGGTTCTGACCATATACGCATATATGATCGGAACCCTGCACGTAAAACCATACGGCATCTACATCGTTTTGCCTGAACCAAGGAAATCTTTTTGTTAGACTCTAAAGACTCGACAATACGCTGACAGTGGGTTTAACCATAAGCACGTCAATGGCACTAGCTGTACGTAACGGATACCCAAGTACTTGTCGAAAAGAAGGCCGACGAGCAAACTCGTCTGAACTCCTACTGAGCATGTCCGTGACAATATCCGTATAGTCCGGTCTGTTTGTCTGAGAGTATCGCATGCCAGGTCTAGAGGGTGGAAAACGTCAAACCCCTAATAACCTGACAAGTTGTGCCGATGTGGCTCAAGATCATCCAAGAATCTACTGATCTAACTATCAGTAATTCTCAATCCGCCCAGGACAGGGACTTATCGTGTTGGCCAACCGAACACAGCGCGGTATCGACTCCCTATACCGGGAGAGATGAATCCTAAACAATCGCTCACTGTCTCGATGTGGCTTGGGACTATACCCAACTAAAACATGTTTGCACGACTCAGTAGAGCAATGATAGGGTAGTAGTCAAAGCACAGTGGGAACTCACAAGAGACAAATGATGACCTCAGATCAATAGACTATCTGTACCTATATCACCAGAGAACTGTTATCTAACGATTGGTATAATACCATCTAGCCAGTTCTCGGTGAGTCCTGTTGGGGTCAAAATTTGTACCCCCGGTTGACCGAGTCAAAATCAAGGTCAACCCCAAGCCAGGTGGGCCCAAGCCCAGGTTGAGCGGGCCCATGCCCAAGTCGAGCCCGCGGCTAGCCTCCCCATGCCAAAAACAAAATCATGTAATAAATAATTTTTTATGTAATTTTATATACATGAATGTATGCAAAATGGGCATAAAGCCAATATTTTCTAAGCCTGTGGCTTATATGCAAAAAATGAAATGGCACATGAGCTATGGGATAGGAAAAATGACATTTTGTGAAGCCCAAGGAGCTATATGTAAATATGTAAGCCTATATAAGGCAACATGATGATGAATAAAGTAATACTTTTCATTCCCCAAAAAAACTAGGGTTTGTGCCTCTTTCCCCTTTTTGAAGGTTTCAAACCTTCTTCTTTTTTTTGTGAATTAAATCAAGAGTTTTACTCTCCTTTTTCCAAAACTAAATAGTTTTTCACCACAAAACCCAAAAAGGGGAACTTGGATATGTCATTAGATCTCAAAAAGAAGAGATTTTTAGATCTCACATCTTTTGATCCAGCCAACAGAGGAGGAAGAAGAAGAACCCATTTCCTCAACCAAAACATTTTTAGGAGTTTAACTCCACTCTAAACCCTATTTCTGGGACTAAAAGCCCCTTTTTCTCACCAGTGCCCTGCGCTCGAGCGCAAAGCGTCCACGTGCCGACACGTAGCGCGCTTGCGCTCAAGTGTCCAGCGCTCGAGCGCAAAGTGCCCACGTGCCGACACGTGGCGCGCTTGCTCTCAAGCGCCCCGTGCTCAAGCGCAATGCGCCCACGTGCCAACACGTGGCGCGCTTGCGCCTAAGCGCACAGCACCTAAGCGTACAGTGCTCAAGGCGCTGGCCCCACGCATCCTTTGGATGCCTTTCCCCCCTCTTTTTATATATATATACATATATATATATATACATATATATATATACATATATATATATATACATATGCATACATATGTACACACACACATACACCACGACACTGTCCCTGTTAGAAAAAAAATTCTAACGGGACGCTGCCCCGCACCCCGCAAGGGGGCTGCTAGCCCCTTTGACCCCCAGCCCGCTATCCGGGTAGCGGGACCCCCGTAAAAACTCTGCGTGGCTCCCGATATATCCAAACCCCCCTCCAAAACAACACATACGTACACTGCATATTGAGTTCGCATGACCAGTTTGACCCATCAATCGGAGGTTCCCTCACTCCAAAGGCGAAGGGTAATTGACGGCAGCTTAGTCCGCGGCTGCCGGAGATTCGGATCCCCACAATCATTAAACCCCGACCTACCCTAAGCAGGGGGAATCTGTAGTACGCCTGACAAGCGTGCGCGTATTTCCATCTCAATAGGGTGACGAAAAACACTCTATAAATTCTGGCACGCCCGGTGGGACCCTATCTCTCCTCCCATATTTCGGGTTAAACGTTCATGCGAACTTAATCAATATACATGTCTATAATTATACTAAAATCATGCTTTTTCATGCAGGTCTTCAAGCAATACTTCCTAACAATGTCTCCAAAGATGAACTCAGTTCTCAGCACAGCTCCCATCTCCTACACGATGAAGATAGACGCCACGACGGTCCTTCCGGCCAGTCTCGGGCGACAATGGGAGGAGCCGCCGCTACCATTCGGCTCTATCCTGTTCGTGTCAATTAACGCCATCCAAGCTCATCGAGCCCCGGAAGCAGACAAACCGGTCTCGAAAGGCAAGAGGCCAAATGTGGTGGTATCGAAGGCACCCCAACTAAAATGCAAGTCGGTGTATGAACGACTCTCCTTGGCCCCAGCTGGGGGCAAGGACATCAACACCAACAAAGCCACAAGGCGTCTCGAGCAAGCTCCGGCGGTGCCTCTGACAACTGTAGGGTTCCTAGGCACACTATAGAGGTCTCACAAGGCATCAACCATGCCAATTTCAAAAATTATGGGTGCCGAGAAACCCTAATGCAGATCGTTGACTAGAAATCTAGGCGAAAAGTTAATCTAGTTAACTACTTAACTAAAAGTTAGATGCTACAACCTTTGTAGATCTGGTTCTCCACTTCCTTAGCTCCACGTGGGTGTCCTCTCGCTGTCCATCATGAATCCCGAACTCAATTGTCGGCTTCATCGGAGAAACGGGCGAGCTAGGTCGTCGGCTTCGTGTCAAAGACGATCTACGTCGAGGTTGCACAACCTCAAGCTCCGACTTCACAAAGTTGTGAAACTTGTGAAGAAAACACCCAAAACAACTTGGCAAGAGGTAGAGGGTGAAGAAATAGGAGGTGGGTTCACTTTAGAATTGGATTTCTCTCACTAGAACTCAAGTTGCCATTGATGGCATCAAGGTTTCTTTCTTGAAGATGAAAATGAAGAAGAAGAAAGAATATGATAAGTGTTCTATTTAAAAAATGAAACTAATATGAATACTTATCATATCTTGACCATGGTCAAGTGTAGAGATTAAACTAAGGTTAGTTGGAATGGTTAGGGTTAAGGATGAGATAAGGATGGTGGACTTTGTCAAAGCTTCAAGAAGCTTCAACATAGCTCCAAAATAAGCCACCATTCTTGACTTAATCCTTTCCAAATAAATAAACAAATAAATAAATGAAAAACCAAAACCCTAATCATCACTTAACCATGGTTTAATCCTTTACACTTAACCACATTATCAAGTATCATCAAACATGATACAAAAATGTGCACAAAAGTATATCACATATACCTTTTGCACATCAAGTGAGAAAATCCATTTAAAGTGAACCAATACTAGTTAATGCAAAGTAATATATCAAATATATAATTATACATTAAATCATTAAATCAACACTTGATTTAACGATCCGGTCATATCGCATATAACCGACTAGTATCCCATGTATCGGCTTATCGAATCAATGATTCGATAACTAGGTCATATCAAATATAACCAATCGAAACATATATCGCGAGAATGAAATGCGGTATCACATACACGCATTATTCTCGGTCCTGCACATATCTCATATGCGCTCCTATTTCGTTTCGCTTGAGCCAGGAAACCTCTGTGTAGGACTCTAAAGACTCGTCAATACGCCGGTAGCAGATGATGATCATATCAAGCATCCACAAGCCGCAAGCGGTCTGCTAAACGTAACGGCCATCCGGGTATTGAGCGATCAGAAGATCGACGAGCTAGCCCGCTCACACTCCTGTGAATCCAACCAGTAACACTTACCGTACAGTCCGGTCTGTTCGTCTGATATGTCGCATATCAAGTCTAGGGGTGGTATACGTCAGACCCCAATAACCGATAAGTCATGCCGATGTGAGGCTCATAACGGGTCGAGAAACTACTGGTAACACTTACCAGCAAATCTCTGATCAGCCCTGGCCAGGGACTTCCCTGTTACGGCCAATCAAGCACAGCGCAACATCAACCCCCAATACCGGGAGAGACGAAACCCCTCCTATCGCTCATTGCCTCCATGTGACTCGGGACTGTACCCAAAGAACACCGTTTTGCACGCCCTCATGGACGTGGTAAGGTGGAGATCAAAGCACAGTGGGAATCACACAAGACTCTATGACGATCTCGGGTCTACAGACTAACCTGTACAAGTGTCACCTGAGAATTGCCATCTGACGTGAGGTATAATACCATCTGGGAGTTCTCGGCGAGTCCGTCCAGTGTACCCAGTCTCCACTGAGCACTCGTACACCATCTCTGATGTCAAACACCAATGGATATGGGATCATCCATCGCCCATCTCATGGGTCGAGAAGCGTATACGCTAGTCTACTCTGGTATATCGATGCCCCGTCTCGATACACCCACGACTAGGGACCTTGAAGGATGTACTTGTGGACTACCATGTCCCCACTAGTATGATCTGCATCATAGTCCAGGTAGTCAAGTACTCATCCTAAGGGCTTTATCAACATGTAACTATAAGACAGTTTAAAGAGACAAGTGTACATGTTAAGACAAAGAGTAACCAGATAGCATACTATCATATCGAGCAAGAAAGTCATCTCTATATATGTCCAAGCATCCAATATAATATACATCATCTGTACAATACCGGCCTCTAGGGCATACATACAACTAACAATCTCCCACTTGCACTAGGGCCTGCTGCTGTAGTATCGCATACCGAGCATCCCGAAGAGTCTCTCAAACTGTATCTGGGGAATGGCCTTCGTGAGTGGATCCGCCGTGTTGTTCTTCGTGTCAACCCTCCTGACCTCGATCTCCCGGCGATCAACTATCTCCCGGATCAGGTGATATCGCCTCAAAATATGTCTAGATCGCTGATGGGACCTGGGTTCCTTGGCCAAAGCCACCGCTCCATTGTTATCGCAATACAAAGGTATTGGATGCTCAATGGATGGAACCACTCCAAGTTCAGTAATGAACTTCTTGATCCAGACAGCCTCTTTGGCAGCATCGTTGGCAGCGATGTATTCAGCCTCCATCGTCGAGTCTGCCACGGTTTCCTGCTTGGAACTCTTCCAGCTAACCGCCCCTCCGTAAAGGGTAAAGACAAATCCCGACTGCGACTTAAAGTCGTCCTTATCACTCTGGAAGCTCGAATCAGTAAAGGACTCCACTTGGAGCTCTCCGTTACCATACACCAAGAACATATCTCTAGTCCTTCGTAAGTACTTGAGAATGCTCTTCACAGCTGTCCAGTGACTCTCTCCAGGATCAGCTTGATACCTGCTCACTACACTTAGTGAGTATGCTACATCGGGTCTGGTACATAGCATCGCATACATGATAGAGCCTACTGCCGAAGCATAGGGTATCCCTTGCATGCGAGCTCTCTCCAAATCAGTCTTGGGAGACATCTCTTTGGAGAGAGTGACTCCAGAGATCGTGGGTAAGTTCCCACGCTTGGATTCTTCCATACTAAACCTCTTTAGTATGGTGTCAATGTATCTGGATTGGGACAATCCCAATATCCTTTTGGATCTATCTCTATAGATCCTGATTCCCAATATGCAGGAGGCATCACGAAGATCTTTCATTAAGAATCTTTATGATAAGAAGAGCTTGACCGATTGCAGCATAGGAATATCATTTCCTATCAAGAGTATGTCGTCCACGTACAATACGAGGAAGACTACCTTACTCTCTGCCACCTTCTTGTAGATACAAGGTTCATCTGGATTTTTGACAAAATCAAACTCTTTGATAACGACGTCAAAGCAGATGTTCCAACTCCGCGATGCTTGCTTTAATCCATAAATGGATTTAAGCAACTTGCACACCTTCCCGCTGCTCCCACTGTCTACGAAGCCCTCTGGCTGAGTCATGTACACGCACTCTTCTAAATCACCATTTAGAAAGGCGGTCTTAACATCCATTTGCCAGATTTCGTAGTCATGATATGCAGCGATGGAAAGCATGATTCGGATGGATTTAAGCATAGCCACTGGAGAAAAGGTTTCGTCATAGTCCACACCTGGTCTTTGACGAAAACCCTTTGCTACAAGTCTAGCTTTGAAAGTCTCCACTTTCCCATCTACACCAAGTTTTTTCTTGAAGATCCACTTGCTCCCAATGGGTTTTACCCCTTCAGGAGCAACTTCCAAAGTCCATACTTTGTTGGTGTACATGGATTCCATCTCGGACCGCATAGCATCTAGCCATTTCACTGAGTCCCCACTCGTGATGGTCTGCTCGAAGCTAGTTGGGTCATCATCCTCCATGATGCAATCCTCGCTTCCACCATCAATGAGAAAACCGTAGTATCTCTCAGGTGGACGAGAAACCCTACCAGATCGGCGGAGAGGCTGAGGTTCGTCGGGTACTACCGAATCTTCTGGTTCCACTAAATCTTCAGTTATAGTTTGTGTTTCTGGAACTTCTTCCAGTTCTACCTCAGAGCCACTAATCTCTTTTGCAAGAAATTCCTTTTCTAAAAAGGTGGCATGTTGAGCAATAAACACTTTTTGTTGTTCACTGTGGTAGAAGAAATATCCATTTGAATGTTTAGGATATCCCACAAACTTACATAGAACTGACCGTGCCTCGAGTTTGTCTGGATTTTGCCTTTTGACATAGGCCAGACAACCCCATATCTTAACTCGTTTAAGACATGGTCTCTTCCCACTCCATATCTCATATGGTGTGGTAGGTACAGATTTAGTTAGAACTTGATTCAATAGGTATGCCGCTGTCTCAAGCGCATACCCCCAGAAGGAAATAGGTAACTCAGCTGTACTCATCATAGAGCGCACCATATCTAATAGGGTGTGATTCCTCCGCTCCGATACACCGTTGTGCTGTGGTGTATAAGGAGGAGTAAGCTGAGAGAGAATCCCATTCTCTTTTAGGAAGTCCAGGAATTCATTGCTCAAGTATTCACCTCCTCGATCAGATCGAAGGATTTTAATACTTTTTCCGGTTTGTTTCTCGACTTCTTGTTTATATTCTCTAAATTTCTCAAAAGTTTCAGACTTGTGTCTTATCAAGTACACATGTCCGTATCTTGAGAGATCGTCAGTGAATGTAATGAAGTACGAAGAACCATCCCTGGCATGTGTAGACATGGGACCGTATACATCACTATGTATTAGTCCCAAGAGTTCGGTAACTCTTTCTCCGTGTCCCGTAAACGGAGTTTTGGTCATCTTGCCTTTGAGACATGACTGGCAAGTGTCATAAGATGAAAATTCGAATGGTTTCAAATACCCATCCTTATGCAACTTAGCCAGTCGTGTCGCATTGATGTGACCCAGTCTACAATGCCATAAGAAGGATTCGTTCAGTTCTGAACTCTTCCTCTTGTGTGTGTTTGTTATGCTCAGAACTGTTGATTGGTTTAGAACATAAATGCCATTGCACAACGTGCCTGATCCAACCAACTTTTGGTTATGGAATATGTTCATAACATTGTCCTGTAATACAAAATTATATCCCTCTTTACTCAACAAAGAAACCGATATAATGTTGCATATCAGGTTCGGCATGTAATAGCATTCGTTCAGAACCAATGTATTACCAGTTGGTAATACAAGGTGATATTCCCCGACAGTTTTAGCTGCAACAATTGCACCATTTCCAACTCTAATGTCTTTATCACCTTCTCCAAGTTCTCTACCTTTCCTAAGCCTATGTAACTGATTACATATATGGGATCCTGACCCGGTATCTAATACCCAGGACGTAGAGCAAATGGAGAAACAGTTCTCTGTAACGAACACACCCGAAGAAAATGCATCAACATGTACTTTCTTCAATCGGGTGGCATGGGAATCCTGGTATTCCCCTATTTCCTGTTCATTCCTATAACTCTTATAAGAAAGAACGGAACCAACGTTCCCCAGCACAGTATAACATGCGGGTTCGGTCAATACATCCATATTATTATCTTTATTAGGGCATGAAATGGTCGCTACCTGGAGAGAGAGAGAAGAAAACACTTTAGCGTATGCTCGTGCAAGATCAGATTGGTTATTATCTTATCTAATCAGGATGGCTCCCACTGCTTTTTATCAAATCTTCCTTAAAACCCTAAAAGGAAAGACTAGCCGGGATTAATTACACACTACAAGTTCGCCAATCTTTCAGCCAGGCCAGTGTCGGTACTTTGAGGGAGGTCCCCCGTGCTTTCGCACGAACCTAATTAATATAAACCTCGTTTTCCCAGAGGCGTAACCTCGTTAACACCTTTCTAGACACCTACTTGATCGGCTAATTGTAATGTGTAAAACTCTCCCAGGAGTAACTCTTACTCGCAGCGGGTATCGGGATCCAACTATCTCATAGAAGGTATGCAATCTCATTGCAAATTTCAACACTTAAAATTCCCGATAATATTTTGCCCCTAGTGTGCCATGACCTTGACAGAGATCAACAAATCATAGTGCACTAGTCAAGTTCAACCCGTCATTTCTTGATTGAATCAAACCCACTCGCACGACCCATGACAGAGGTCAACAAGGTCGTACGACTACCCTAATCCAATCACATCACATGCTTTGCAGATAATTACTAGTTAGCTATCGCACACTACGCCTTGACAGAGGTCAACAAACGCAGCACGAATACTAAATAGTCTTTATCTGAAATGACGGAGGGCTACGTCAGGTTTTTCTGAAAACCTATTGCGTAATGAACTTGATATCATTGTAGAATCAAATGAAGTTTTAAAATGGAATGATTTTGAGGCTTTTCTAGTTTTGCTAAAGGGGTCACTCCCGGTGAAGGGATCGTCGGCCCTTTCCTCGTCGAATGAGGTGCGGGATATATCATATATATCGCTGTGCAAAGCAGAAACTATAGAAGCTATCAAAAACAAACCGAATGCGTAGCATCTGCCAGTTATTGCTAAAGGAGTCACTCCCGGTGAAGGGATCTCGGTCCTTTCCTCATCGAATAAGGTGCAGGATATATCACATATACCGCTGTGTAAAGCAAGAACTGTAGCTACCTGTTTTATTTAAAATTTGATTCTACAACATCTTAGGTTTCTTTTCTTTCATTAATCACATTAATGAAGTCCCATCATTTAAATACCTAAACATCACAGATAAATACGACGTACACTTATGCCATCCGCATTCGCCTGGATGTCCCCTCGTGCACCATTAGGTTAGGTAACTAACGACAGAGCAGGACAGGGCTAGTGCGGGTGCAAAACATAAGTAACGTCTATATAATATATCATATATACTATATACTGTATCTATCACAGAACATCACATGATCACATCACAGATAAAGCAGCAGAAGAAACATATGAAATATTGGATATACTAGGACGTCCGTGTTTTCAATACGAGCCAGTATAAAACACGGATTCCACGGTCGTGATGAATAGCCAATCCCACACCCCTAGACCCCTACGAGAGCGGCAAGCAACCCTGCCAATTCTAGGGTTAGGAGACCCGGACTCGACTCCTCGAGTTGGTCTCCCACTGGACCCCAGAACCCGGTTACTTGTGCTCCCCTCCTTGGGTCTATCCTAATGCGGAAAAGTAAATAATATACAAAAGGTGACGACTTCCGCAACCTGGAAGTGCCCCAATAAAAGAATATTACATACAAGTTTTTACATGAATGAAAATGAAAAACACTCATCTCACATAAAAACCCCCGGCTATTCAAACACGACAATCCAATATAACATAACCAGCAACACATAACATCACATGTCATCAACGTAAGTAAATATGTCCATCCCAATTGTCGTTGACATATAGCAACGAAACCGGCGATATCACATATTACACTTACGGTCACAGAAAAGAAAGTGTAAAACTACAACAGTTGGAATCCGCAACCTCTTTAGACATCACATGCCTAATCAAATGAAATACTTAGACATCACATGCCTAACAGATATAAATCCCGCATTTTAGTCTCATTATCGAAAACTCTTTTCAATATCATGTGGGACTAAACTGCTAGATTTATAACATTCATTCAGTTATCACATAACTGTTTGTGAATTCCAATTATTGTATCACATTCCAGATAAACAGAAAATGTTAAACTTTCCGATCGAACAGTCGAATACCCAAGTTTTCCCGATACAACTCAACACATGAAATAAGTCTAACAACATTCAGTTCGTGCCTCAGTACCAACGGTCCAGCCGTAGAAGGGTCAAGCCAACGCCTCACATGTGGCACGCCGTACTGTCCCAAACCCGAAGGTTCAAAGGGCAGTTCAAGACGGTCGCATAATCGAGTTAAGGTTTGTTGTCTTCTAGAGGGTCCATCGCGTTACTTGCATTACTTAGAACGTCGTTAAACTATGGAAAAATCCAACACTTGGAAATTTCCCGACAGGGGAAAAGTTGGGTATTTATATCCGGTCGAACTTTTTCTAACATATTCTTAAAATATCCGGAAAAACACTTAGACAAGGTTCGATAATCCGATCGAAACATCGTTTCCCAATTTAACCCCAGAACACTCAACTTAAGAGCCAATTTAAAAATTCCCAGAAAACTCAGAATAATTAGTCAGGAATTACTGTGCAAACATTTAGGGCTGACGTCACCAAATAGCCGCGGAACCGCCGCAGAAGCTAGGCTTCTGCCGCGGTTCCGCCGCACAAAGTACTGTTCATGGGAAACTTTTTGCACCGTAATTCTTAGATTTCATTGCTGAATTTTTTAAGCATTTTTAATTGACAAAAAACCACAAATTTGGAAAAAGTCCAGAGAGCATTATCGGGTTAGGGTTTCGGGTTCGTTCGGACTTCAAACTCCGTTTAGACTTCGCCTAAGGCTCTAGCTAGGCTCTGATACCACTGTAGGGTTCCTAGGCACACTATAGAGGTCTCACAAGGCATCAACCATGCCAATTTCAAAAATTATGGGTGCCGAGAAACCCTAATGCGGATCGTTGACTAGAAATCTAGGCGAAAAGTTAATCTAGTTAACTACTTAACTAAAAGTTAGATGCTACAACCTTTGTAGATCCGGTTCTCCACTTCCTTAGCTCCACGTGGGTGTCCTCTCGCTGTCCATCATGAATCCCGAACTCAATCGTCGGCTTCATCGGAGAAACGGACGAGCTAGGTCGTCGGCTTCGTGTCAAAGACGATCTACGTCGAGGTTGCACAACCTCAAGCTCCGACTTCACAAAGTTGTGAAACTTGTGAAGAAAACACCCAAAACAACTTGGCAAGAGGTAGAGGGTGAAGAAATAGGAGGTGGGTTCACTTTAGAATTGGATTTCTCTCACTAGAACTCAAGTTGCCATTGATGGCATCAAGGTTTCTTTCTTGAAGATGAAGATGAAGAAGAAGAAAGAATATGATAAGTGTTCTATTTAAAAAATGAAACTAATATGAATACTTATCATATCTTGACCATGGTCAAGTGTAGAGATTAAACTAAGGTTAGTTGGAATGGTTAGGGTTAAGGATGAGATAAGGATGGTGGACTTTGTCAAAGCTTCAAGAAGCTTCAACATAGCTCCAAAATAAGCCACCATTCTTGACTTAATCCTTTCCAAATAAATAAACAAATAAATAAATGAAAAACCAAAACCCTAATCATCACTTAACCATGGTTTAATCCTTTACACTTAACCACATTATCAAGTATCATCAAACATGATACAAAAATGTGCACAAAAGTATATCACATATACCTTTTGCACATCAAGTGAGAAAATCCATTTAAAGTGAACCAATACTAGTTAATGCAAAGTAATATATCAAATATATAATTATACATTAAATCATTAAATCAACACTTGATTTAACGATCCGGTCATATCGCATATAACCGACTAGTATCCCATGTATCGGCTTATCGAATCAATGATTCGATAACTAGGTCATATCAAATATAACCAATCGAAACATATATCGCGAGAATGAAATGCGGTATCACATACACGCATTATTCTCGGTCCTACACATATCTCATATGCGCTCCTATTTCGTTTCGCTTGAGCCAGGAAACCTCTGTGTAGGACTCTAAAGACTCGTCAATACGCCGGTAGCAGATGATGATCATATCAAGCATCCACAAGCCGCAAGCGGTCTGCTAAACGTAACGGCCATCCGGGTATTGAGCGATCAGAAGATCGACGAGCTAGCCCGCTCACACTCTTGTGAATCCAACCAGTAACACTTACCGTACAGTCCGGTCTGTTCGTCTGATATGTCGCATATCAAGTCTAGGGGTGGTATACGTCAGACCCCAATAACCGATAATTCGTGCCGATGTGAGGCTCATAACGGGTCGAGAAACTACTGGTAACACTTACCAGCAAATCTCTGATCAGCCCTGGCCAGGGACTTCCCCGTTACGGCCAATCGAGCACAGCGCAACATCAACCCCCAATACCGGGAGAGACGAAACCCCTCCTATCGCTCATTGCCTCCATGTGACTCGGGACTGTACCCAAAGAACACCGTTTTGCACGCCCTCATGGACGTGGTAAGGTGGAGATCAAAGCACAGTGGGAATCACACAAGACTCTATGACGATCTCGGGTCTACAGACTAACCTGTACAAGTGTCACCTTAGAACTGCCATCTGACGTGAGGTATAATACCATCTGGGAGTTCTCGGCGAGTCCGTCCAGTGTACCCAGTCTCCACTGAGCACCCATACACCATCTCTGATGTCAAACACCAATGGATATGGGATCATCCATCGCCCATCTCATGGGTCGAGAAGCGTATACGCTAGTCTACTCTGGTATATCGATGCCCCGTCTCGATACACCCACGACTAGGGACCTTGAAGGATGTACTTGTGGACTACCATGTCCCCACTAGTATGATCTGCATCATAGTCCAGGTAGTCAAGTACTCATCCTAAGGGCTTTATCAACATGTAACTATAAGACAGTTTAAAGAGACAAGTGTACATGTTAAGACAAAGAGTAACCAGATAGCATACTATCATATCGAGCAAGAAAGTCATCTCTATATATGTCCAAGCATCCAATATAATATACATCATCTGTACAATACTGGCCTCTAGGGCATACATACAACTAACAACAACTGCTCGATCGGGTGTTTTCTCTAAGCTCCCCGCTAATCGACTCACGGTGGCTTCCCAGGAAGCAGATGCCCGCCAAGCCTTTAAAATTGAGAAGCTAAGGCAGAAAAGGCTCAGGTATAGAGCCAACAAAAGGGCTAGGACTCCTGCTAGGCTGAACCTCATGAGGTTCGAGGAACGGGGTTACCCCGCCAAAGACGAGGAAATGGCTGGATATATGGTACACACTGTCTACATGGTGGGCACGCGCAGAAAGAGCAAAGACGGGGCCACCACATCTCAAATCCAATCTGGCTTGAATGTGGTTGCCACTTCCCAAGAACAGCCGCCTCCGCTGGATGATGAAAACCCTCTCGATGAGGCTGATAGGCAGAGAGAGCCCTCAATTCATGAGGAGTCAGGCTCGGAAAGCGAAGATGAGCCAACTTTCCGTCCCAAGAACGCAGAGCAGCAACTTCTCTAAGAGCTCCGAAAATAGCTCAGAAGCAAAGACAAGGAGATGGCCAAGCTCTACTTAAAGATCGACGACTTGACAAATGTCGTCTTACGGCTTACGGCCCAACTTGCCTCTCAGCCGCCTAATCAAGCGCAGGGCTCTACTCGTAAACCAGGAAACGGCGTCCCAAGACAGCCGATGCCCGTTCCCTCAAGTCCAAAAGTGGGCGGACCGCATGAAAATCAGTCGCGTCCTATCTCGGGAAATGTCTTGGCTGCCGATGACAGTAGCCCGTTAATTCAAGATCGAATTATGGATTTGGTTGCCAGCAAAGTCAAAACATTGGTGGCCGAAGCCGAAGCGCAAAAAGATATCAGCAGTAGTGGGAGACCATATCCTGCTCAGTATGATCTGATAGAATTTCCTAGCGGCTATGTAATCCCTAAATTCGGAAGATTCGATGGGACGAGAAATGCGAATCAGCACATCGCTCACTTCAAAGCCTCATGCGGGAATAATAGGGGCAACGATGCGCCTCTCCTCCGCCAGTTCGTTAATAGCTTGACCGATATTGCTTTCGACTGGTACGTGAGCATACCGGATGGCTCCGTTACTACTTTCGTCCAAATGGAATCTTTGTTTCGGCAAAGGTTCATGAGCGTCAGAGCTAAAATCACCATTGCCGAGCTCGTAAGGGCCAAGCCCAAGAACAATGAAAGAAGCACGGATTTTATAACCTGATGGCGCAATCTCTCCTTTAAATATGAACCGCCGATAGAGCAGGACCAATCTGTCTGTCACCTTGTTGGAAATCTTAACAATTGGATGGCCCCGTTTTTATGCACCGCGGGTCTCAAAACATTCCAAGAGCTGACCAGGAAAGTTCAGATGCTGGAGCGCTCAAAGCAGGAGTCCTCCTCGAATTCCCAAAATAACAATAGGTCCTGGAGAAACCGAAAGGATGATAATCGCAAAGGTGGGAATTCCGACGATTCTGAATCTTTTAACACTTCGGCTAACCGAAATAAGTAAGGGATGAGCGGGCCTAGTGCCAACTAGCCTCGGAAGCCAGTGTTCGGAGAGGGAGAAGAATCTCCACTCAAAGAGAAGCTAGATAAGGTCTATTCCTTCAGAAGGGACAAAATCCGTAAAATATTCAAAGACGCCCTGAAGAACGGTTTACAACTGCCGGAGTCAAAAAGACCGCAGGAAGCGAATATGACCGACGACCCCAAATACTGCCCCTATCACAGAGTGATAGGTCATGCCATTGAGGACTGCTTCGTCTTCAAAGATTGGGTCGAAAAGCAATACAAGACAGGAGAGATAGAGCTGTCTAAAGGCGTGTTAGTAAACAGTCAAGCTGCGACCGCCAATTTCATACAAACGGAGACCGAAGTTCTTCGTGAAACTGATCCTCTCAAACATCTGCCTTTCTCTGAAAACAATCGACCACCACGTCATTAAACTGGGAACAATCGAACTCTAAGTCGTTAAACTGGGAATGTAAAAAAAAATGTGTGTAAAAAAAAGAATGTGTAAATAAAAAAATAAAAATGATAATAAAGCCGAAATGATGGGGCACCTCGCAATAAAAATCAGCGAGTAAAAATAAAAATGAAAATAAAGCCGAAATGATGGGGAAACTCGCAATAAAAATCAGCGAGTAAAAATAAAAATGAAAATAAAGCCGAAATGATGGGGCAACCGCGAATAAAAGCCGAAATGATGGGGCAATCGCGTTCTTCACGATAAGAAAAGCTGAAATGATAGAGCATTCACGGTAAAACAAAAAAACAACAAAAACAAAAAAAAAAAAAAAAAGAACATAACAACGGCGAATGATGAGTTGCTCCTGGTACCATGTCCCAGTGCAGCGATGCAGACGCCGTCCAAAACTCAAATCCCAACGGCGAATGATGAGTCGCTACTGGTACCATATTCCAGTGCAGCGATGCAGACGCAAACCAAAATCCAATTTTCCAAAATTCTTCCGGTCCTACGGTTGGTCCCCAAGTCGACTACCGTATACAATCCACGGGCTCAAATAATTTTCATCATACCCATGCCCCACTGCAATCACCAGTCGAACGGTTGGTCTCCGCCCTTGGAATTATGCTCCATTGGGAAAACCTATTCATGTGTCCTCACGATGCATGAGGAGAACAAACCTTCGTGGGATCCTTACGACTCACAAAGGAAAAACACAATTGGGGGTCCTCACGACTCCTAAGGAGAAAATGCACCTGCGGGATCCTTACGACTCGTAGGAAGAAATGCTTTTATGGGACCCTCACGTCCCATAAAATTGAAAAGCCTTAAGTGATAGGGATCTAAACCTGTCACCTAAGCCATCGCTTCTCAATCCTCAAGTGGCAAATGATGAGTCGCTCCTGGTACCATATTCCGGTGTAGCGATGCAGACGCCAACCAAATTCCAAATCCCAATCCCTAAGTGACGAATGATGAGTCGCTCCTGGTACCATATTCCAGTGCAGCGATGCAGACGCCAACCAAATTCCAAATCCCATACCCCAAATGGCGAATGATGAGTCGCTCCTGGTACCATATTCCAGTGCAGCGATGCAGACGCCAACTAAATTCCAAAACCCTAAAATGGAGAATGATGAGTCGCTCCTGGTACCATATTCCAGTGCAGCGATGCAGACGCCAACAAAGTCCCAAAATTTTTCCGGCCCTACGGTCTGGATCATACATCCTGCAAAACCGTATACAATCCACGGGCGCAAAACGATCCTAATCTCTCCCACCAGCGAGACCACATTCAAAGTCCCACCGGCGGTGAAGATTCAAAAAAAAGGGGTATGTCCACAAGCAAAATGGGCATGGATGAAAACCCGAAAGGGCTCCATGAGTAAAAACAGATGAAAGGCACTTACAAAGTCCTCTCGACTTTGTGAGGAGAAAATTCCCGCGTGAGATCCTTACGACTCACAAAGGAGCAACACACTTAGAAGTCCCCACGACTCCTAAGGAGAAAATACACCTACGGGATCCTTACGACTTGTAGGGAGAAAATGCTTTGTGAGACCCTTACGGCTCACAAAATTGAAAAGTCTTAGGTGATAGGGACCTAAAACCTGTCTCCTAAGCCATCGCTTCCTGATAAGCAAGGGCAAATGATGATTCGCTCCTGGTGCCATATTCCAGTGTAGCGATACTGATGCTAAGCAAAAACCAATTTCTAAGCCCTCCCGGGGCAAATGATGAGTTGCTCCTAGAATTATTCCACTGCAGCAATGCAGATGCCAAACCAAAACTGAAATCCTCAAATCCACTCATGGAAAATGATGATTCGCTCCTGGTACCATATTCTAGTGTAGCGATGCTGATGTCAACCCAAATCAAATCAAACCAACAACCTCTGCGGCGGAATCATGCTCCGTCCCAGAATTAACCCCGTGTCGAAATCATGCTTCACCTCGGGATATCTACCTTCCCTGTCGAAATTATGTTTCGTCTCGGAATCATGTCGGCCAACAAGCTCTGCTTCGGAATCATGCTTCGTCTCAGAATGTGCACCCCGTGTCGAAATCATGTTTCGCCTCGGTGTACCTGCCTTCCCTGTCGAAATTATGCTTCGTCTCGGAATTCAGTCGGCCAACAAGCTCTGCGCTGGAATCATGCTCCGTCTCAGAATGTACCCCATGTCGAAATCATGCTTCGCCTCGAAGTACCTGCTTTCCCTGTCGGAATTATGCTTCCCCTGGGAATCAACCTCTGCGTCGAAATTATGCTTTGGTCAGGATGTTTGCCGCTCATCGGAATGATGCTCTGATCCCTGGAATCATGCTCCGCTCTTCAGAATGATGCTCCGATCCCCCTAGAATCATGCTCCGCTCTTCAGAATGATGCTCTGATCCCCTGGAATCATGCTCCGCTCTTCGGAATGATGCTCCGATCCTTGGAATCATGCTCCGCTCTTCGGAATGATGCTTCGATCTTTGGAATGATGCTCTGCCTTTCAGAATGATGCTCCGATCCTTGGAATTATGCTCCGCGCTTCGAAATGATGCTCTGATCCTTGGAATTATGCTCCGCTCTTCAGAATAATGTTTCGATCCTTGGAATCGTGCCTCTACTCTTCGGAATTATGCTTCGACTCTTCGGAATTATGCTCCGACCTCGGAATTATGCTCCGCAAACCAGAATGATGCTCAGATCCCCGGGAATCATGCTCTCCGGGATGATGCTCCGCCCCTGGAATGATGCTCCACCTCGAAGTTCAACTTCAAGCTCCATCAATTTCATGCACACGACTCACATATGTGGTGTGCATTTATTGATGGGGAGCACTTTGTTAGGGTCAAAATTTGCACCCCCGGTTGACCGAGTCAAAATCAAGGTCAACCCCAAGCCAGGTGAGCCCAAGCCCAGATCAAGCGGGCCCATGCCCAAGTCGAGCCCGCGGCCAACCTCCCCATGCCAAAAACAAAATCATGTAATAAATAATTTTTTATGTAATTTTTTATACATGAATGTATGCAAAATGGGCATAAAGCCAATATTTTATAAGCCCATGGCTTATATGCAAAAAATGAAATGGCACATGAGTCATGGGATAGGCAAAATGCCATTTTGTGAAGCCCAAGGGGCTATATGTAAATATGTAAACCTATATAAGGCAACATGATGATGAATAAAGTAATACCTTTTATTCCCCCAAAAAACTAGGGTTTGTGTCTTTTTCCACTTTCTGAAGGTTTCAAACCTTCTTCTTTTTTTATGAATTAAATCAAGAGTTTTACTCTCCCTTTTCCAAAACTAAATAGTTTTTCACCACAAAACCCACAAAGGGGAACTTGGATCTGTCATTAGATCTCAAAAAGAAGAGATTTTTAGATCTCACATCTTTTGATCCAACCAACAGAGGAGGAGGAAGAAGAAGAACCCATTTCCTCAACCAAAACATTTTTAGGAGTTTAACTCCACTCTAAACCCTATTTCTGGGACTAAAAGCCCATTTTTCTCGCCAGCGCTTTGCGCTCGAGCGCAAAGCGCCCACGTGCCGACACGTGGCGCGCTTGCGCTCAAGCGTCCAGCGCTCGAGCGCAATGCACCCACGTGGCGCGCTTGCGCTCAAGCGCCTAGCGCTCGAGCGCAAAGCGCCCATGTGCCGACACGTGGAGCGCTTGCACCTAAGCGCACAGCACCTAAGCGCACAGTGCTCAAGGCGCTGGCCCCACGCATCCTTTGGATGCCTTTTCCCCCTCTTTTTTATATATATATACATATATATATATATACATATGCATACATATGTACACACACACATACACCACGACACTGTTCCTGCTAGAAAAAAATTTCTAACAGGGCATTGCCCCGCACCCCGCAAGGGGGCTACTAGCCCCTTTGACCCCCAGCCCGCTATCCGGATAGCGGGACCCCCGTAAAAACTCTGTGTGGCTCCCGATATATCCAAACCCCCTCCAAAACAACACATACGTACACTGCATATTGAGTTCGCATGACCAGTTTGACCCGTCAATCGGAGGTTCTCTCGCTCCAAAGGCGATGGATAATTGACGGCAGCTTAGTCCGCAGCTGCCGGAGATTCGGATCCCCACAATCATTAAACCCCGGCCTACCCTAGGCAGGGGGAATCTGTACACCTGACAAGCGCGCGCGTATTCCCATCTCAATAGGGTGATGAAAAACACCCTACAAGTCCGTCCAATGTACTCACCCTCAGTGAGCACCTGTATACAATCTTAGGTGAATCATACCAATGGTTGCGGGACCAACCATCGCCTCTCGTCAGGGTCTAGAAATGTTTACACTAGTCTACTATGGAGTATCGATACTCAGTTTCGATACTCCCATGACTAAGGATATTTAAGGATGTGCTTATCGACTACCCAGCTCCCACAAGTTATGATTGCCATCATAACACTGGTAGTCAAGCAATGATCCTTAAGGCTTTATCAATATATGTAAGCGATATGAAATAACAAGTAAAACATAGACACGTGTTAAGATAAAGGCAAACCAAATAGCATACTATCATATCGAGCAAGATTGTCATGTACATACATACTCCTGCCATTTTATACAATAAAGTCCTTCAGGGCATACATATCTAACAATCTCCCACTTGCACTAAGGCATGTTATTGGCGTATTGAATACCCAACATCTGCACTAGGGCTAGTTGCTTACTACACACCCAACATCTCGAACAGTCTCTCGGACTAGATTTAAGGGATGGCCTTGGTGAATGGATCTGCCGTATTGTCCTTTATATCTACTCCCCGCACCTCGATCTCCCAGCAATCCACGATCTCCCAGATCAGGTGATACCGCCTCAAGATATGTTTGGATTTCTGATATAACTGTGGTTCCTTTGCCAAAGCCATGGCTCCATTGTTATCACAATACAAATTTATTAGTTCAGCAATGGATGGAACCACTTGAAGTTCAGATATGAACTTCTTCATCCAGACTGCCTCTTTTGCGGCATCATTAGCAGTGATGTACTAAACCTCTATCGTCGAGTCTGCTAGGGTGTCCTGTTTAGAGCTCTTCCAACAGACCGTCCCTCCGTTGAGGGTAAACAAATAACCCGAGATGGATTTAAAGTCATCCTTATCACTTTGGAAGCCAGAGTCGGTAAAAGCCTCAATCAGGAAGTCCACATTACCGTACATCAAGAACATCTCCTTAGTCCTTCTTAGGTATTTAGAATGTTCTTTACTGCTATCCAATAATTCCCACCAGGGTTGGACTGATACCTGCTTACAACGCTAAGTGCGTAAGCTATATCTGGTCTGGTACATAACATCACATACATTATAGACCCTACTACCGAAGCATAAAGTACAATGCTTATGCGAGCCCTCTCCTCATCAGTCTCAGGAGACATCTCTTTGGAGAGGATAATTCCGTGACAAGCAGGTAAATTACCACGCTTGAAATTTTCTATACTAAATCTCTTTAGTATAGTTTCTATGTACCTTGACTGTAAAATCCCAATATTCTTTTAGATCTATCACGACAGATCTTAATCCTCAGAATGTATGAGGCATCACCTATAAATTCCTTGTAGGGTTCCTAGGCACTCTCAAGAGGTCTCACAAGGCATCAACCATGCCCGTTTCAAATTTTACGGTGCCGAGAAACCCTAGACTAGATCGTTAACTAGAATTTTAGGCGACAAAAGCAACTAGTTTACAAGTAAACTATAAGAAAGGAAATACAACCTTTGTAGATCCGTTTCTCCACCTCCATAGCTCCATGATGAAGTCCTCTCCGCTGTCCAAATCGAACCATGACTCTGGCATCGGCTTCATCGGAGAAAAAGCGGGCTAGGTCATCGACGACGATGCCGAAGATGATCTACGTCGAGGCATCACTAGATCAAGCTCCACCTTCACCAAGCCTTGAAAAATTGTGAAGAAAACACCCTATACTACTTGGCAAGAGGTAGAGGATGAAGAAATAGGAAGTGGGTTCACTTTAGAATTGGATTTGTCACTCATTTTCCCAAGTTGCCATTGATGGAGGCAAGCTTCTTCTTTGAAGAAGATGAAGAAGAAGAAGGAATATCTTATGATAAGTTATCTTCAAATAGATAATAAAATGAATACTTATCATAATCTAACCATGGTCATGTGTAGAGAATAGACTATAGTTAAGTGGAATGGTTAGGGTTAAGCATGAGACAAAATGGTCACTTAGTCAAACCTTCATGAAGCTTCAACTACCATCCAAAGAATGCCACCATTCATTTATTTTGCAAAATAAATAAACAAAATAAATAAATGATTAAACAAAAGAAAACCCTAACCATTACACAACCATGGTTTAATCTTTACACAAACCCTAGTGAGCATGTATCATCAAACATGATACAAAAAGGTGCACAAAAATATATCACATATACAATGTGCATCAAGTGAGAAAATCCTCTTAAAGTGAACCAATACTAGTTAATGCAAAGTAATATATCAAATATATAATTATACATTAAATCATTAAATCAACAATTGATTCAATGATCCGGTCATGTCGCACATAACCGACTAGTATCAATAGTAACAACTTATCGAATCAACACTTGATCCGATAACCCGGCTATATCGTATATAACCGATCAATGTCACAAATCGCGAGAATCGAATACAGTATCACATACTGGTATTATTCTCGGTCCCGCACACATCTCATATGTGCTCCTATTTTGTTTCGCTTGAGCCAGGAAACCTCTGTGTAGGACTCTAAAGACTCGTCAATACGCCGGCAGCAGATGATGATCATATCAAACACCCACAAGCCGCAAGCGGTCTGCTAAACGTAACGGCCACCCGGGTATTGAGCGATCAGAAGATCGACGAGCAAGCCCGCTCACACTCCTGTGAATCCAACCAGTAACACTTACCGTACAGTCCGGTCTTTTCGTCTGATATGTCGCATATCTCGCCTAGGGGTGGTAAACGTCAGACCCCAATAGCTCGATAAGTCGTGTCAATATGAGGTCTATAACAGTTCGAGAAACTACTGGTAACACTTACCAGTAAATCTCAGCAACCCTGGCCAGGGATTTCCGGTTATAGCCAATCAAACACAGCGCAACATCAACTCCCTATACCGGGAGAGACGAATCCCCTCCTATCGCTCATTGCCTCCATGTGATTCGGGACTGTACTCAAAAACCACCATTTTGCACGCCCTCTTGGACGTGGTAAGGTGGAAATCAAAGCACAGTGGGAACCACACAAGACTCTATGACGATCTCGGGTCAACAGACTACTCTGTACCAGTGTCACCAGAGAACTGCCATCTGACGTAAGGTATAATACCATCTGGGAGTTCTCGGCGAGTCCGTCCAGTGTACCCAGTCTCTACTGAGCACCCGTATATCATCTCTGATGTCAAACACCAATGGATATGGGATCATCCATCGCCCATCTGTATGGGTCGAGAAGGTATACACTAGTCTACACTGGTATATCGATGCCCCGTCTCGATACACCCACGACTAGGGACTTTGAAGGATGTACTTATGGACTACCATGTCCCCACTAGTATGATCCGCATCATAGTCCAGGTAGTCAAGTACACATCCTAAGGGCTTTACCAACATGTAACAGAGAGACAATCAGTATACACGTTAAGGTAAAGAGCAACCAGATAGCATACTATCATGTCGAGCAAGAAAGTCCTCCCTATATATGTCCAAGCATCCACTACAATATACATCCTATGTATAGTAATGGCCTCTAGGGCATACATATAACTAACAATCTCCCACTTGCACTAGGGCCATCTGATAGCAGTGGTTGTAGTATCTCATACTCAACCATCCCATAAAAATCTCTCTCTGGGAACAGGCCTTTGTGAGTGGATCCGCTGTGTTGTCCTCTGAGTCTACTCTCCAAACCTCGATCACCCTGGAGATCAACCATCTCCATGATCAGGTGACACTGCCTTAGAATATGTCTGGATCACTGATGGGACCGGCGTTCCTTGGCATAAGCCACAACTCCATTGTCTCACAATGGTTGGAACGTAGTTCATCTCATGAACCAATATACACCCAAACAGCCTCTTTGGTAGCATCTTAAGTAGCGATGTATCCTGCCTTTATCTTCTAGTATGTCTCGGTATCTTGCTTGGAACTCTTCCAACATACCGCCCCTTTACTGAGGGTAAAGACAATGCCTGTGACTGACACTCAGTCGTCTTTATCACCCTGGAACACTTCCAGTGATTCTTCCCAGGATCGATTGATACCATCTCACTACAACTAGTGAGAGTCCTAACATCCAATTAGATCTATCTCATAGATCCAAAACCCAGGATTTAGGAGGTATCACTTTGATCCTATATGGAGAATCATTGTGATAAGCGGAGATTGATCGAGCGTAGCATAGGAAACTCCTTCCCTATCAAGAGTATGTCATCCACGTACTCTACGAGGATCATCACCATACTCCCTACTACTTTTTTGTGTATACAAGGTTCATCTACCATTTTGATGATGTCAAACTGTTTGACTAACACATCAAAACAGATGTTCCAACTCCGCGATGTCTGCTTTATCCTATAAAGCATCTTGCACACGTTTCCGCTGCTCCCACTGTCTATGAGGCCCTCTGGCTGTGTACTTATAGACGCTCTCTTCTAAAATATCATTTTAGAAAAGCTGTCATGACACCCAACCACCAGATATCGTAGTCATGGTACGTAGCCGTGGCAAGTAGGATCCGGATGTACTTAAGCATAGGCACTGGAAAAGGTTTCATCATTATCCATGCCTGGTCGATGATGACAACCTTTAACATGTCTAGCTTTGAAAGTCTCAACTTTTCCAAGTACACCAAGTAATCTTCTCAAGATATACTTGCTCCTGATGGGGATTTAACCCTTCAGATATAGTAACCAAAGTCCATACTTTGTTGGTGTACATGGATTCCATATCAGATCGCTAAGCATCCAGCCATTCTTACAGAGTCCCACTCCTGATGGCCAGTTCGAAACTAGTTGGGTCATCATCTCATGATGCTATCCTCGCTCCCACTGTCATCGAGAAACCGAAGTATCTCTCAGGTGGGTGAGGAACCTTACTAGATCGTCGGAGAGGCTGAGGTTCGTTGGTAACTATTGAATCCTTTGGTTCTTTCAAATCATCAGCTGCAGTTTGTATAGCTGGAACATTTCCAGTTCTACATAACTGATCTTGCCTCGAGCTTGTCCGGATTTTGTTTTTCAGACATAGGCTGGACAACCCCAAATCTTAACTAACTTAAGAGATGGGCTCTTCCCTTATCATATCAAATATGAAGTGGTAGGCAACTGATTTGATTTGAATCCTATTCAATAGGTATGCAGCTTCTCAAGTGCATAACTCCCAAAAAGGAAATAGGTAACTCAGTAGTACTCATCATAGAGCACACCTTATCATATAGGGTGTGATTGCTCCACCCCGATATACCATCTTGCTATGGTGTATGCGGAGGAGTAATGCTGAGAGAGAATCTCATTCTCCTTTAGAAAAGTCCAAGAATTTCGTGCTCAAGTATTCTCCTCCTTGATCTCATCAAAGGACATAATACTTATACCCTTATTTTGGCTCTCTACTTCTAACTTATATTCCGTGAATATCTCAAAAGGTTCGGACTTGTGTTTCAACAGGAACATATGTCTGAATCTTGAGAGATCATCAGAGAATGTAATGAAGTATAAAGAACTGGTCTTGGCATGTGTAGACAGGGGACCTTCATACATCAACATGTATCATCCCAAGAGTTCACTAACTCTTTCTCTGTTTCCAATAAACAGAGCTGAGGTCATTTTATCTTTGTGACATGACTCGCAAGTTTCATAAGATGTAAATTCAAACTAATTTAAATATGCATCTAAATGTAACTTCAGCCAGTCGGGTCGCATTGATATGACCTAGTCTACAATGCCTCAAGAAGGATCCGTTCATTTCTGAACTCTTCCTCTTTTGTGTGTTCAGTATACTAAGAACTGTAGTTTGATTTAGAACATTAATGCTTTTAGATAACGTGCCTGAACCGATCAACTTTTGATATAGGAAATGTTCAAAACATTATCCAACAATACAGAATTTTATCATTTCATTACTAATAAAGAGACTGATATGATTTTGTATATCAAGTTCGGTATCTAATAACATTCGTTCAGAATCAATGTATTTGGAATACAGGGTGACAGTGACCAACAGACTTGGCTGCAACTCTTGCCCCGTTTTCTGCCTCATGAAACTTATCACCCGTTCTCAGTTCTCTACCTTTCTGTAGCCCTATGTAACATATTATACATCTGGGATCCTGATCTGGTATCACATACCCAGGACGTAAAGGATACTGAGAAACAGTTCTCTGTAATGAACACACCCGAAGATGATGCATCAACATGCACTTTCTTCGTTTGGGCGGCACGGGAATTCAGGTAATCCCCAATTTCCTGCTCTGTCTTATAACAATTATAAGTTGGAGCGGGACCAACGTTCCCCAGCTCAGTATAACAAGTGGGTTCAGTCAATACTTCCGTATTATTATCTTGATTAAGGCGTGATATGGTCGCTACCTGGAGAGAGAGAGAAGAAAACACTCAGCGTGCGCTCTTGCAAGAATAGATTGGTTATTATTTTTATCTAATCAGGATGGCTCCCACTGCTTTTTATCAAATCTTCCTTCAAACCCTAAAAGGAAAGACTAGCCGGGATTAATTACACACTACAAGTTCGCCAATCTTTCAGCCAGGCCAGTGTCGGTACTTTGAGGGAGGTCCCCCGTGCTTTCACACGAACCTAATTAATGTAAACCTCGTTTTCCCAGAGGCGTAACCCCGTTGACACCTTTCTAGACACCTACTTGATCGGCTAATTGTAATGTGTAAAACTCTCCCAGGAGTAACTCTTACTCGCAGCGGGTATCGGGATCCAACTATCGCATAGAAGGTATGCAATCTCATTGCAAATTTCAACACTTGAAATTCCCGATAATATTTTGCCCCTAACCTCCTATGACCTTGACAAAGGCCAACAAACCATAGGATGCTAGTCAAGTTCAACCCGTCATTTCCTGATTGAATTAAACCCACCCGCACGGCCCTTGACAAAGGCCAACAAGGTCGCACGACTACCCTAATCCAATCTGCATCATATGCATAAGCAGATAAGCACCAGTTAGCTACCGCACACTGCGCCTTGACAAAGGCCAACAAACGCAGCACGAATACTAACTACTACTTATCTGAAATGACGGAGGGCTACGACAGGTTTTTCTGAAAACCTATTGCGTAATGAACTTGATATCGTTGTAGAATCAAATGATTTTAAAAATGGAGTGTTTTTGAGGCTTTTCTAGTTTTGCTAAAGGGGTCACTCCCGGTGAAGAGATCGTCGGTCCTTTCCTCGTCGAATGAGGTGCAGGATATATCATATATATCACTGTGCAAAGCAAAAACTCTTAAAAGCAATCAAAAACCAAACTGAGGGTTGTAGCATCTGCCAGTTATTGCTAAAGGAGTCACTCTCGGTGAAGGGATCTCGGTCCTTTCCTCATCGAATAAGGTGCAGGATATATCATATATACCGCTGTGCAAAGCAAGAACTGTAGCTACCTGTTTTATTTTGAAATTCGATTCTACAACATCTTTAGGTTTCTTTTATTTCATTAATCACATTAATGAAGTCCCATCATTTAAGTACCTAAACATCACAGATAAATACGACGTACACTTATGCCATCCGCATTCGCCTCGATGTCCCCTCGTGCACCGTTAAGTTAGGTAACTAACAGCAGAGCGGGGCGGGGCTATCGCGGGTGTAAAACATAAGTAACGCCTATATAATATATCATATATATACTATATACTGTATCTATCACAGAACATCACATGATCACATCACAGATATCGCAGCAGAAGAATCATATGAAATATTGGATATACTAGGACGTCCGTGTTTTCAATACGAGCCAGTATAAAACACGGATTCCATGGTCGTGATGAATAGCCAAACCCACACCCCTAGACCCCTACGAGAGCGGCAAGCAACCCTACCAATTCTAGAGTTAGGAGACCCGGACTCGACTCCTCGAGTTGGTCTCCCACTTGACTCCAGAACCCGGTTACTTGTGCTCCCCTCCTTGGGTCTATCCTAGTGCGGAAAAGTAAATAATATACAGAAGGTGACATCATCCGCAACCTGGAAGTGCCCCAATAAAAGAATATTACATACAAGTTTTTTACATGAATGAAAATGAAAAACACACATCTCACATAAAAACCCCCGGCTATTCGAACACGACAATCCAATATAACATATCCAGCAACACATAACATCGCATGTCATCAACGTAAGTAAATATGCGCATCCCAATTGTCGTTGACATATAGCAACGAAACCGACGATATCACATATTACACTTACGGTCACAGAAAAGAAAGTGTAAAACTACAACAGTTGGAATCCGCAACCTGCATAGACATCGCATGCCTAATCAAATGAATACCTTAGACATCACATGCCTAACAATTATAAACCCCGCATTTTAGTCTCATAATCGAAAACTCTTTTCAATATCAAGTCGGGCAATTCAATAAGATTCCCGACATCCTGATCGAATGCTCGTCGCAAACTTCAGTAGGCGGCCGCACCCCCGATACCGTCGACGAAGTGCACCAAGGCGGAACACCGCTGCCGCAAGCACCCGAACGGACGCTTTCGGCGACGGGGTTCTCCTACAGTCACTTGGTCGGGGCTATGAAGTGAGGCTGTCTATTAAGTTTACCCGGCGAGTATCCGCGTACGCTACATGATTGCGACGGACTTTTGATCGCATCAAAATTCCGTGGCAACCGATCAAGTGAGACTAAACTTCTACGTTTATAACATTCATTCAGTTATCTCATAACTACTTGTGAATTCCAATTATTGTATCCCTTTCCAGATAAATAGAAAATGTTAAACTTTCCGATCGAACATTCGAACACCCAAGTTTTCCCGAAACAGCTCAACACATGAAATAAGTTCAAAGACATTCACTTCATGCCTCAGTACCAACGGTCCAGCCATAGAAGGGTCAAGCCAACGCCTCACATGTGGCACGTCGTACTGCCCCAAACCCGAAGGTTCAAAGGGCAGTTCAAGACGGTCACATAATCGAGTTAAGGTTTGTTGTCTTCTAGAAGGACCATCGCGTTACTTGCACTACTTAGAACGTGTTTAAACCTCAAAAAAATCCAACACTTGGAAATTTTCCGGCAGGGAAAAATTGGGTATTTATATCCAGTCGAACTTTTTTAACATATTTTAAAATTATCCGGAAAAACACATAGACAAAGTTTGACAATCCGATCGAATGTACGAACTCCCAATACAACCCAAATACTCAACTCTTGATTTCAGATTAAAAATTCCCAGGAAAACCAGCACTGCCAAATAGGAATTACTGTGCAAAATTTAATGGGAGAAGAGACAAAAGGGCCGCGGAACCGCCGCATTAGCACGCTAATGCCGCGGTTCCGCAGAACTTTTATGGAATTAGGTCATCGAACTTCACAGTAATTCTTATAAATTCCTGCTGGTTTTTCTGCATATTTTTAATTCTGGAAAAACCCCGAATTTCAAAAATGTCCAGAGAGCATTTTGGATGTAGGTTTTCGGTTCGATCGGACTTCAAACTCCGTCTACGCATCGCCTAAGGCTCTAGCTAGGCTCTGATACCACTGTAGGGTTCCTAGGCACTCTCAAGAGGTCTCACAAGGCATCAACCATACCCGTTTCAAATTTTATGGTGCCGAGAAACCCTAGACTAGATCGTTAACTAGAATTTTAGGCGACAAAAGCAACTAGTTTACAACTAAACTATAAGAACGGAAATACAACCTTTGTAGATCCGTTTCTCCACCTCCATAGCTCCATGATGAAGTCCTCTCCGCTGTCCAAATCGAACCATGACTCTGGCATCGGCTTCATCGGAGAAAAAGCGGGCTAGGTCATCGACGACGATGCCGAAGATGATCTACGTCGAGGCATCACTAGATCAAGCTCCACCTTCACTAAGCCTTGAAAACTTGTGAAGGAAACACCCTATACTACTTGGCAAGAGGTAGAGGATGAAGAAATAGGAAGTGGGTTCACTTTAGAATTGGATTTCTCACTTATTTTCCCAAGTTGCCATTGATGGAGGCAAGCTTCTTCTTTGAAGAAGATGAAGAAGAAGAAGGAATATCTTATGATAAGTTATCTTCAAATAGATAATAAAATGAATACTTATCATAATCTAACCATGGTCATGTGTAGAGAATAGACTATAGTTAAGTAGAATGGTTAGGGTTAAGCATGAGACAAAATGGTCACTTAGTCAAACCTTCATGAAGCTTCAACTACCATCCAAAGAAAGCCACCATTCATTTATTTTGCAAAATAAATAAACAAAATAAATAAATGATTAAACAAAAGAAAACCCTAACCATTACACAACAATGGTTTAATCTTTACACAAACCCTAGTGAGCATGTATCATCAAACATGATACAAAAAGGTGCACAAAAATATATCACATATACAATGTGCATCAAGTGAGAAAATCCTCTTAAAGTGAACCAATACTAGTTAATGCAAAGTAATATATCAAATATATAATTATACATTAAATCATTAAATCAACAATTGATTCAATGATCCGGTCATGTCGCACATAACCGACTAGTATCAATAGTAACAACTTATCGAATCAACACTTGATCCGATAACCCGGCTATATCGCATATAACCGATCAATGTAACAAATCGCGAGAATCGAATACAGTATCACATACTGGTATTATTCTCGATCCCGCACACATCTCATATGTGCTCCTATTTCGTTTCGCTTGAGCCAGGAAACCTCTGTGTAGGACTCTAAAGACTCGTCAATACGCCGGCAGCAGATGATGATCATATCAAACACCCACAAGCCGCAAGCGGTCTGCTAAACGTAACGGCCACCCGGGTATTGAGCGATCAGAAGATCGACGAGCAAGCCCGCTCACACTCCTGTGAATCCAACCAGTAACACTTACCGTACAGTCCGGTCTTTTCGTCTGATATATCGCATATCTCGCCTAGGGGTGGTAAACGTCAGACCCCAATAGCTCGATAAGTCGTGTCGATATGAGGTCTATAACAGTTCGAGAAACTACTGGTAACACTTACCAGTAAATCTCAGCAACCCTGGCCAGGGATTTCCGGTTATAGCCAATCGAACACAGCGCAACATCAACTCCCTATACCGGGAGAGACGAATCCCCTCCTATCGCTCATTGCCTCCATGTGATTCGGGACTGTACCCAAAAACCACCGTTTTGCACGCCCTCTTGGACGTGGTAAGGTGGAAATCAAAGCACAGTGGGAACCACACAAGACTCTATGACGATCTCGGGTCAACAGACTACTCTGTACCAGTGTCACCAGAGAACTGCCATCTGACGTAAGGTATAATACCATCTGGGAGTTCTCGGCGAGTCCGTCCAGTGTACCCAGTCTCCACTGAGCACCCGTATATCATCTCTGATGTCAAACACCAATGGATATGGGATCATCCATCGCCCATCTGTATGGGTCGAGAAGGTATACGCTAGTCTACACTGGTATATCGATGCCCCGTCTCGATACACCCACGACTAGGGACTTTGAAGGATGTACTTATGGACTACCATGTCCCCACTAGTATGATCCGCATCATAGTCCAGGTAGTCAAGTACACATCCTAAGGGCTTTACCAACATGTAACAGAGAGACAATCAGTATACACATTAAGGTAAAGAGCAACCAGATAGCATACTATCATGTCGAGCAAGAAAGTCCTCCCTATATATGTCCAAGCATCCACTACAATATACATCCTATGTATAGTAATGGCCTCTAGGGCATACATATAACTAACATTCCTCCTCTCTACAAACCCTCTAGAGTGTGCGACATCGACTTACATGGTATTAGAGCCACTCTATAATCCTTAGATAACTCATAGCATTATTTGAAATCCGCTGTTTTTGTCGCGCACGAACTACCGACAAAAACAGTCCCTAAAATTTGAGTTTTGACATGTTTGCACACCCTGCAGGCTCACGGTCTGAACCGAGAAGCCGCAGGGTGAAGCATGGGCACCCCGGGGGTACCCTAAAGAAGAACGAAGGTCGGGCCCACTTCCAAGACTACCACAAGGTGGCCTTGGGGGATGGTGACCCGAGAGCACCCTACAAGGGTGCTCTCAGGTCCGCCTCCCCTTGGGGGCCATCTTGTGGTGGCTCCTGGGGATGGGTACCCCCGTAGGCCCTCGAGTCGATAGTTAGTTTTTACCCCTTCGCCACCGCAAGAATTCGGACGGGTTTCGAATTCATTTCGACTCCCGGATAGGTTTAAAACGATTTTTTGGGGGATTTTAGTGAACTGAATTTTCATGTCTTGGAAAATTTGTTTCGTTCGCTAATTGTGTGCGGAATTCTAACGTCGTGGTTTTCTTTACTTACTTTTGTGATGCGTATATGTGTTCTTAAATGTATTTTAATCGCTATACATCGATTAGAAGGGGTTGCACATATCATGTGATGTTCGATTGCGAATGGTTTGATGGATCATCGTGTGAATGGCCCGGTGTGAATTTAGATGTGAGATGTGAATGCATTTTTTGTAATTCATGTAATAATTGATGTATACTTTTTTATTAAGTGCATCCAGGTTGAGGATGTAGTCACTGGTTGTATATTATTTTTCATTTCCGCATCTAAGATTGACCCACGGAGGAGTGCACAAGCTACCGAGTTCTAGGATTCGGTGGGTGTCCATCTTGAGGAGTCGAGACCCGGGTCACCCAATTCTAGAATTGGAAGGTATCTTGCCGCACTCATAGAAGTCTAGGATTATTCATACTCGGCTATTCACATAACCGTGGAGGACTGTGTTTCATAGGTGGCTCAATGAAATGCAAATGTTCCTAGTTGATCCATTTTTCCATTCTCTGTGATACTTCTATCTGCCTGTGTTGCTTATCATGCCTGATATATATATATGTATGTGTGTGTGCGCGTGCGCATGTGTAACCCACTCTGCCGGTAGTTAAGTAAGTAATCTAACGGTGCATGATGGGGCCCCATGGCGAATGCAGGTGGTATATACGTACATTCTATTTTCATTTTTTTTTTCTTGTATGATAAGGTTAATTGATGGGACCATATTAATTTCACTTAATGCAAAGAAATAAACCTAAAATTTGACGTCGTTGGAACAATTGCAAAACTACTCGGTTTTCTTCAAAAACAACTTTTAAAAGCAAAACTTAAATCATGCCTTTTCAAAAGCTATTCGGTTCCTTTGACTATATCAAGTTCATTACGTTCACGGTTTTCGCCAAAACCAGCCATAGCCCTCCGTCATTTCAGATAGATATCAATTAGTATTCATGCTATGTGTTTTGACCTTCGCCAAGGCATAATGTTTGGTAGCTAATGGGTGCTTATCTGTAGCATAGATACATGCATTAATTTAGGATGGACGTACAACTATTTTGACCTTTGTCCAGAGCTTATACGAATAAATCTAGATTAATCTAGATAATGACGGGTTGAACTTGACTTGCGACTTATGATGTTTTGACCTTCGTCATGGTTATAAGGGCTTGGGGAAAAAATCACATCGGGGGTTTCAAACATACAGGAAACTTGCTGGTGTTGCATACCTTCTAGAGTGTGGTAGTTTTGGTAGGGTTCCTTCAAAATTATCACACAATGGTAGTTAGGCCCCAATCCTACAGTGAGTATTAGCTACTCTTCGGGAGAGTTTTTCTCTTTGCAATTAACTAATCAAGTAGATGTCTAGAAAGGTATTAACGGGGATACACCTCTGGGAAAGCGAGATTATTTAATTAGGTCCGTGCGAAAGCATGGGGGGCCTCCCTCCGAAGTACCAACACTGGCCGGACCGAAAGATAAGCGAACTTGTAGGGTGCGATTAATCATGACTAATTCTTCTTTTAGGGTTTGAAAGAGAATTCGATAAAACGGTGAGAGACATCCTGTTTAGATAAATTGATATTCAATCTAAACTTGCAAGAGCATATGCTGAGTGTTTCTTTTCTCTCTCTCCTAATTGCGGCGAACATGACGGGACTTAAGCTTATACTAGATAAAAATAAAATCGTTGGGCCAAACTATAAAGACTGGATGAGGAACATCCATGGCCCATACTTATGATAAGATTTCATACGTCCTCACGGCTAAAGCCCCCCTCCTATTCCAGGTCCAAAATCCTTGGTCGTGGATATTGAGGTCCATAAGAATTGGGATCTGGATTGTGCGAAAACCAAGTGCCTCGTGCTGGCCTCCATGGATAATGAAAATCAGAGGCGGTATGAGAAGATGGACCTTGCTTCCATCTTTCTTCATATAAAAGATTTATATTAAGAGCAATCTCGTATTGCAAGATACAAGATCTCGAAGAAATTGTTTCAAGCGAGGTTGGTTGTCGGATCATCTGTTGGGGACCACGTCCTGAAGATGATTACTTTCATTGAAGAGATCGTGGTCCTGAGAACTACGTTGGAGAATAAGTTGTATACCGACTTAATTCTACAGTCCCTTTCCTCCACCTATGCCCAATTCATATTGAATTTCAATATGCAAAAGTTGGAAGTTACACTTTCTGAGCTCCTCAACATGTTGCAGGTGGTAGGGGCACCTTGAAGAAATCCAAGGAAACACCCGCTCTGTTTGTCGGGGAATCGTCTTTCTTTAAATCTAAAGTTAAGGCCAAGAGAAAGAAGAAGAAGGCCCCCACTAAACCGAGAGGAGGTGTGCAGAAGATGCAGGGTAAAGGAAAGCAAAAGATTTGGGGGGTCAGCCACAAAAAAGGAATGTTTCTACTGTCACAAGAAGGGACATTCGAAGAAAGATTGTCGGGCTTTGAAAGACAAGAATCAGGACACGAAACAAGTTGTGGCTTCGTCTTTAGGTGTGTTCGTGATTGAAAATTGTTTCTCTATTAACTCTACTTCCTGATATTGGAGACCGGATCATGATCTCATATATGTAATTCTTTGCAGGCGCTGAGAAGCCGTAGAGTTTTGAGGAAAGGTGATATAACCTTCAGAGTTGGCAACGGAACCAGTGTGGATATTGTTGCAGTAGGAGAATATTACCTAGAATTGGTGAGTGGACATATTTTGTTGTTACATAACTGCTTTTGTGTACCTGGTATGATGTGTAATATTATATCTGTATCTTTATTATCTAATGAAGGATATAATTTTGCACTTGAAATCAATGTCATAAATATTGACCTGAATCATGAAATGATTGAGTCGGGTACACTTAATAACGGAATATACATTCGCATGTCTAAAACACGCTTAAAAGAAAGACTCCAGAACCAAATCAAGATTTCTTATGGTATTGTAGACTTGGTCATATCAATGAAACACGATTGAGTAAGTTACATAAAGATGGATATTTAGATCTGTTTGAATATCAATCATATGCAACTTGTCGATCATGTATCAAAGAAAAGATGACCAAAACTCCATTCACTGGACACAGATAAAGAGCCATTGAGCTCCTGGGACTCATACACACCGACGCATGTAGGCCAATGTCTACACATGCAAGAAGTGGTTATTCCTACTTCATCACTTTTACCGATGATTTCTCAAGGTATGGACATGTATTCTTGATGGAACATAAATCCGAGTCCTTTGAGAAATTTCAAGAGTATAAGAATAAAGTAGAAAAGCCAAGGCAAAAGTATCAAGACGCTCCGATCTGATCGAGGTGGTGAATACTTAAGTGCCGAGTTCCTGGAATATCTAAAAGAGAATGGAATTCTCTCTCGGCTTACTCCTCTATACACACCACAACACAACAATATATCAGAAAGACGGAATCGTGCCTTGCTAGATATGGTGCATTCCATGATGAGTAATGCTGAGTTACTGCCATCCTTCTGGGGTTATGCATTAGAATCTGCTCCATACCTATTGAATAAATTTCCAACTAAATCTGTGCTTACCACTCCATATGAAATGTGGAGTGGGAAGAAACCCTATCTTAAGTATCTTAAGATATGGGGTTATCCTACCTTTGTCAAAAAGATTTATCCGGACAAGCTCAATGCACGCTCGGTATTGTTGAAGTTTGTGGGATTTCCTAAGAATTTTAGGGGGCATTTTTTCTATTACGCTGAGGAACAAAAGGTTTTTGTTTCTCATCATGCACCTTTATGGAAACTCAATTTCTTGAAAAAGAGATTAGTGGGAGCGTAATACAACTAGAAGAAATTCTAGAACCACAAATTATTACCGAAGATTTAGTAAAACCAGAAGTTTCAATGGAACCAGACATATCTACGCCACTCAGTAGATCTAGTAGGCAGTCTCATCCGCCCGAGAGATACTACCGTTTTCTAATAGACGGGGATTGAGAGGATTGCATCATCAATGATGATGAGCCTACTAGTTTTCAGCAAGCCATCACGGGTAGAAACTCGGTGAAGTTGTTGGATGCTATGCAATCCGAAACGGAATCCATGTACACTAATATAGTATAGACTTTGGATATTGCTCCTCTCGGGGTAAAACCCGTTGGATGCAAATGGATCTTCAAAAGAAAAATTGGTGTAGATAGACAGGTAGAAACCTACAAAGCTCGACTTGTTGCTAAGGGTTTTCGTCAAAGACCAGGATTGGACTATGACGAAACTTTTTCGCTAGTGGCTATGTTTAAATCCATCCGAATCCTACTTGTTATTGCTGCCTTCCATGACTCAGACATCTGGCAGATGGATATTAAAACCGTTTTTCTAAATGGAAGTTTAGAAGAGTGTGTTTACATGGATCAACCAGAGAATTTCATAAAAAGTGGGAGTAGCGGAAAGGTGTGCAAGTTGCTTAAATCCATTTATGGATTAAAGCAGGTATCGCGGAGTTGGAACATCTACTTTGATGAGACGGTCAAAGAATTTGACTTTATCAAAAATATAGATGAACCTTGTATTTATAAGAAAATTGTAGCGAGAACTGTGGTATTTCTCGTTTTATACGTAGATGACATTCTCCTGATGGGAAATGATATTCTTATACTACAATCGGCCAAGCTGTTCTTGTCACAGAAGTTCTCAATAAAAGACCTGGGTGATGCCTCATACATTCTGGGGATTAAGATCTATCGTGATAGATCTAAAAGAATTTAGGACTTTCACAGTCAAGGTACATAGACACCATACTAAATAGATTTAGTATGGAAGATTCCAAGCGTGGTAATTTACCCGCTTTTCACGGAATCACCCTCTTCAAAGAGATGTCTTCTAAGACTGATGAGAAGAGGGCTCGCACGAGCATTGTACCCTATGCTTTTTCGGTAGAGTCTATAATGTATGCAATGTTATGTACCAGACCAGATGTAGCTTACGTATTTAGCGTCGTAAGCAGGTATAGTCTAACCTAACTGGGAAGTATTGGATAGCAGTAAAGAACATTCTAAATGCCTAAGAAGAAGGACTAAAGAGATGTTCTTGATGGACGGTAATGGGGACATCCAGATCGAGGTTTTTACCGACTCTGGCTTCCAAAGTAATAAGAATGACTCTAAATCCGTCTTGAGTTATGTGTTTACCCTCAACAGAGGGACGGTCTGTTGGAAGATTTCCAAACGGGACACCGTAGTAGACTCGGCGATGGAGGCGGAGCACATCACTGCTAAAGATGTCGCAAAAGAGGTAGTCTGGATGAGGGAGTTCATTTCTAAACTTTAGATGGTTCCATCCATTACTGGTCCAATACCTTATATTATGATAACAATGGAGCCATGGGTTTGGAAAAGGAACCACGGTCCTATCAGAAATCTAGATATGTCTTGAGGCGGTATCACCTGATCAGGGAGATCGTAAATCGCTGGGAGATCGAGGTGTGGAGAGAAGATACAAAAGACAACACGGCAGATCCATTCACCAAGGCCATCCCTCAAGTACAGTTTGAAAGACTATTCGAGATGTTGGGTATACGATACGCCAACTACTGGACCTAGTGCAGACGTTGGGTACTCGATACACCAATTACAGACCTTAGTGCAAGTGAGAGATTGTTGGATATGTATGCCCAAGAGGCCTTTATTGTATAAGATGCTAGGGGTATGTATGTACAGGACAATCTTGCTCGATGTAATAGTATGCTATTTTTTTTATTTTATCTTAACGTCTGTATATATTTTACTTGTTATTTCATATCGCTTATATATGTTGATAAAACCCGTAGGATCCTTACTTGACTACCAGCATTGTGATGTAAATCATACTTGTGGGAGCTGTGGTAGTCGATAAGCACATCCTTAAATGTCCCTAGTCATTGGAGTATTGAGACTGGGAATCGATATTCCAGAGTAAATTAGTGTATACATTTCTAGCCCCGATGAGAGACGGTGGTTGGTATCGTATCCATTGGTGTGTTTCAACTCGGATTGTATACAGGTGCTCACTGGGAGTCAGTGCACTGGATGGACTCGCCGAGAACTGGCTAGATAGTATTATACCTATCATCAGATAGCAGTTCGTTCGTGACATAAATACAGATAGTCTGTCGACCTGAGATCGCCATTTGTCTCGTGTGATTTCCCACTGTGCTATGATTACTACCCTATCATGGCTCTACTGAGTCGTGCAAAAAAGTTTTAGTTGGGTACAGTCCCGAGCCATATGGAGGCAGTGAGCGATTGTTGGGGATTCGTCTCTCCCGATATAGGGAGTCAATGTCGCATTGTGTTCGGTTTGCCAACACCATAAGTCCCTAACCAGGACGATTGAGAATTACTGATAGTTAGATCAGTAGATTCTCGAATCGTCTTGAGCCACATCGGCACGACTTGTCAGGTTATTAGGGGTTTGAAATTTTTCACCCCTAGACCCGGCATGTGATACTCTCAGATTAACAGACCGGGCTGTACGGAGATTGTCACGGACATGCACAGTAGGGGTTCGGATGAGTTTGCTCGTCAGCCTTCTTTTCGGCAGATATCTGGTAGCCATTACGTACAGCTAGTGTCACTGACATGCTTGTGGTTAAACCCACTGTCAGCGTACTGTCAAGTCTTTAGAGTCCCACGCAGAGATTTCCCTGGTTCTGGCGAAAGGATGTAGAGGACGTATAGTTTTACGTACAGTATTCCGATCATACACATATACTAGCTATACAGATTTATGTTTGGACGGATAATACTAGCGGGCTTAGGATTAAGCTGCATTATTGAATTATGTATTGATTTAATAATGATCTAGTATTATATTGTTGAATTATTTTATCTCTTGGTATTTGTATTTTTTAGTACGAATACAGGTATGTATATACGGTGTATGTATTCTTGTATTTATACAAGATTGCTTCTAGAAGTGGACACCTCATTTTGTGTTATTCTATTTATTATAAATAGATAATGAGGTGGAGGTGTCGGGTGTTTTTAAGTATGGTAAGATGCATGACTATTTGTTTTTTTTATTCATTTGTGAAAATTATTCAAGCATGGCTATTATATTTTATTGTAGAAGAAATGCTTGATAGTTTTTCCTTAACCATTTTCTTCTATCATTCTTACTTAGTCATTCTCTCTCCTCTTTGAGCTCTTCTTCTTCCTCAAATCCTAACCCCTATCATGAGTTGAGAAACATAGGATCTTTGAGATAAACTAATCCAATTAACACACTCTTCATCTTCTAAACTACGTAAATTAGAAAACTTGGTATTTTAGTCACCTCCTTTTTGAGGTTGAAGCTTGACCCACAAACTCTCAGGTGGATCGTTTTCGACGCGAGGAGACCGATGATCAAGCTCGATCCCGACGGACTAGGAGCCAAGGAAGGGCACTTTGAAGACTCGAAGGACTTGATCATATAGGTATAATCTCCTTCATAGTAGATTAGTCTCTATGTTGTTTTTTCTATCTGGGGCCTATGGTAGATCTTAGGATTATAGTATTTGTTGCATGTTTTAAAATTTTTTTATGAAAAATCCTCCTCTCTACAAACCCAGTAGAGTATGCGACATCGACTTACAGTCCCGAGAGAGGATTGGCCACTGCTGATCGCGTATTACGAACGTGATATTGTTCAAGTATAAATTTAACTTTTAAGATTATAATAATATAATATGAAATCATATTTTGTGATACATAATATTATCTTTTTTATATTTGCAAGGATGCGTCGATTTGCAACAGAGAGAACCGGAACAACGGTGTCAGAGAACGAGCTATCCCAATCCAAGTGAAGCGATCGCAGGCTAGCGCTCAGCACCAGCTCATGAGTATTTTGAAGTTTAAGAATATATGTTTTATTTGTCGTAAATTACTTATTGAAATAAATCCTAATTTTATCGTAGAAAAGAAAGACCCCGCCAACTACACTGCTGCCAGAGGATGGTCCGCGTTACACAAGGGTACGACCGAGTACGTGGTAAGTTTCATATAATCAAGTCAATATTGTATTTAAGTTAACGCGTTTATATATATATATATATATATATATATATATATATATATATATATATATATATATATATATATATATATTCTTCACAAACCTAGTTCGAGTAGAGGACGGATGCCTTAGGACTTGGTCCCGACAACTCGATTACCGCCATTGTTCCTATTCTAAATTCGATATCCGGCGGATATCATGGTGGCTATGAGTTCGGGGTTGGTCCCGGGACTCACCAACACTTTGCCAAGCGTTCATCGATCCACGAGTACATTGTGGCCCATACGTGGACAGTTGTGGTCGCTGCATCGCAGGAGGAGATTCATCGGCTTCAAGATCGAGTGGAGCAGCAGAATGTTCGGGTTGATATGCTTGAGGCACAGATCAAGGAGCTGAAGCAGTTGAACGCGGAGGCCATCAGGCAGGCCATACGAGACAAGTTTGGGAGTATGTTCAGGTCACGGATGATAGAGCTGGATAATCCCAACGACCATAGATTATTGATTTATTTGATACAAATGTTTGTTTTATTGGTTTATTGATTATATTATTTGGTGTATATATTTTGTTTATAATTGCTTTTGATTCTAATCATATTACTTCTTGATTGTTATAATTACGTGAGATTTGATCATATTATTATTATCTATTGCTGGTTGTAATTGAAAGTAGCATGCATGGGGCGTGCAGATTTCTGTTTTTAAAAAAATCGATAATATATTTGGTCACGGTTTTAACCGTGACTATAGAATATAGTCACGGTTTTAACCATGACTATATGATATAGTAACGATTATCTGCTAGTAGCAGGTAACCTTCACTATGGTTTCCTCTTATGGTCACGGTTTAAACCGTGACCATAGAGACTATATAGTCACGGTTACCTGCTTTAGCAGGTATCCTACTTTACAGTTGAACCTTTTGGTCACGGTTTAAATCATGACCATATATATCCTAAACCGTGACCATAAATATAACTGTGATCATATATATGGACCCCACACAAATTTCATTTAGTTGTTTGAACCGTTTTTAGTAATGATGCGTATATGGTCACGGTCTTAACCGTGACTAAAAAAATATATGGTCACCGTTAAGGGCGTGACTAAGTTTCTCGTGACAGGGTTTTAGGCGACGGGTGTATCACGGTTTCAACTGTGACCAAACATATCTTTACTCACGGTTAAAACCGTGACCTAATTCATACTCACCTGTAGTGTCCGCCTCGACAAGAACACTCCTTGAATGTAACGGTTGAACATCAATTTGTTATATTGTTTGCTTGAGTTCCTCTTTTGATCCATGCAGCTATCTTTATCTCTACATGCATGGTTTATTTTTCCTTGATAATGGCATTTTCTTTATTTAGTTTCTCTCCTTTCTTGGAATGTTAATTACTTCTTGATCATCGCAATTTCTTTACATATACCTACTGTATTTTCTATTTCTGGTTTACATAACAGGCAATCTCCAATGCTTCATTTATCTCTATTTTTTATTATTTAGAGGACAGATTGTGTCGCTAATTCTATGAATTTTCTGACTTTCCACTATTTTTCTTTTTGGGTTGATTTTATTTTTAGGTAGGAAGCTTGCAGAGGATTAATAAATTAACTTAATTTTGGGTTGTTTTGAAGTAATGAAGAGTCTCTCTCTCTCTCTCTCTCTCTCTCTCTCTCTATATATATATATATATATATATAACTAACGGAGGAAAGGTACCGTAGAAAGGAATTTTCTCCTATGGCGTCGAAAAAATACCCCCTCCACGTTTTTATTCGACGATCGGCACCCATCATCTTTATCTTTATCATCTAAGATATTGATACATCAAATTTCATTTGATTCCAATAGTTTTTCACCGTTGATTTAGTGGGTGCAAAATTAACGGTTTACCAACAATAGATCTTTTTACATTGCTAATTCAACAGTGAAAAAGTGGTGGAATCATATGAAATTTTGTGTATCCACATCGTACATGATAAAAATGATGATGATGGGTGCCGATCATCGAAAAAAGTTGCGAATGATGTAGATTTTAGACGCCACCTGACGAAAAAACCTCCTAAGGCCTCTTTCCTCCGTGTTATATATATATATATATATATATATATATATATATATATATATATATATATATATATTCTTTTGTGTAATTAAAGTTCTTTTGTGTAATTAAAGTTTTTCTGATGTCTTTAAAACTTACGTATTTTATTTAACTGTTTCTGAAAATATCTTAAAGATGATAGGAAAGGGGGGGTGTTATGTCGTGTGTGTGTGAGAGTGATGGAGGCCTGGATCTCCTTTAGATGTTGTCTTCCGTTGATCTGCCGATGGCTGCGATTGACGGCTGGGATTTGATCTTGAGAGTGGTCTCCTGTGATGTGTGGATCTCAATGGGTTGAGGTTGTTTACGCCGAGTACCTACAACGAAGTCCCGGGGGTGGTTTGTACCACCGAGGACCTTCCGACGATCAAGTTAAAGACAAGATCCGAGCAGAGTAACGGCTAAGTGGATTAGAGTTGGCTTACTTGATCCGTCTGGAAGAGAGGTTTATATAGCGGTGGCAGCATGCAAGGATAGGCGCGAGAATCACGCCGGCGGTTACGCTCCCGACGTCATGCCTGCGTGATGAGCGGATCTCCCATTAATGGAGAGACGGGCTCGTTAATGGAGGTCGTAATGGCGTCGAACGTGGGATGTGGCTGGCGGAGATCTCGCGTATGGCAAGATTCGCGGAGCAACGGTTACACCTGCGAGTGGTGCCGTTGGTGAGTCGATGAGACCGAGGAAGATGACCTCGGCGGAAGAGCTTGGGGACAAGCGGGAGAGCCGAGGTAGCTTGGTTTTGTGGTAGCCCGAGGAGAGCTGGGAGGCCGAGGTGGCCAATTTGTGCGGGGGGCTCGTGGGACGGGTATAGGGGTGGCATGGTCCTCTGTAGGTCCATTCTTCTGAGTTCTGGGACACGTCATCTGCCACGTGTCATGATCTGGGAGATCACCGATATCGAGCATCATCATTCGCCCCCCACTCTCGTCCCGACCAGCTGACGGGTCGGGTCGAGAGAGGTCTGCCGGGCCATCCGAGGTGAGCTCCTTTCGAAGATATCGTTGGGACGTACACCTGGGCAATCTATTGTCTTTTCTGGGTGACGCCAGCGAATCAGGGGCCGGTTCGTGCGTTCAGCTACTGAAGCGACGGTCCACGTGTCGAGCGCCGGTTAGCCGACGCGACGTGTTGCAGACCTGTGGCGTCTGATGGGATGCTGCCCAATGAAGGAGCGACAGGTGGATTGATCGCGGCCATGGAATGCGAGGAGTTGTTTTGGCAGGAAACAAAGGTCCCCGTTGGATGAGGACGACAGCAACCATAAATAGAGGTGGGGTCCGCTTCAGGGCCCCTCTCTCTTCATATTTTCCTCCTTTTGAGTCCTGATAGCTCGGCGCTCTTCTTCCTTAGGTCGGATCTTGCTTTTGTCTCCCGAGGATCTTTCTTTGCCAGGTTAGATGTCTTCCTTTGTAGAGTCTGTAGATATTGTAGGAGTAGGTTCTAGGGACCCTTCAGTCGAGCCTGAGTCTTCCCGGGAAGCAGGGGGCAGATCCTTTTTCCGGGACTGTGCGGCAGGGGCAGCCCCCAGGGAGGAGGCAGCGGACGCTGCTCCTAGCATGCCGTGTTTGGTGAGGCACGAGGATGAGCTCGCCAACACTCGGGCTCGCTTCCATATCCCCTCTGGCTATACGCTTCGCTTGGCCGAGGAATGAGAGAGGGCAGACCAAGTATGAGGTAAGGAGATCGCCTTGTATGTGAAAGCTTTTTGGGCCGGAATGCGCCTGCCTTTCTCTTCCGAGGTCATCGGAGCGCTAAACTTCTTTGGGCTAGCCCCGGGCCAACTAGTGCCGAACTCTTGGAGGATCCTCCTAGGGTTCTTGGTCTGCCTAAAGATACAGATGGTCCCCTTCGTTCTCTCCATTCTTGATTCCTCTCTTCTTTATAAAAATCACCCTGAGGTTCGAGCGGGCTACTCGAGGTGGGTTTACTTCTCCTTTAGGAAGCGACAGGGGGTGCCGCCGGGTCAGGAGTTGTAGTCCTCCCTTCTTCTATCCACGACTAGAAGAAGAAGTTCTTCTTTGTTGCGCCGCCCGAGGGTGAGGACTGGCCCGTGCCCACCAACTGGTCAAGGGATAAGTGCTTGCCGGGAAATCAGTCCAATGACCCCGACGCGGTTAGAGTGGCGTCGTGGGAGCCCATTCTCCGGCCTGACGTGCTGCTATCTGAGCGGTGTAAGGGTTGCCTAGCACCCTATAACGAGTTTTGAAGCATCACATGTCTCAAAGTTTGGATTTTGATGGTGCTAAACAAGCATGCAAAGGAATCGATCCTAGAAAATTAGGGTTACGAAAATTAAAGCTAATAAAATAAGGGTTTTGAGACTACAACCTTTGTAGCTCCCTTTTGCTGGACTCCTTAGTCTCTTGGGGTTTGGAAGAAGGTCCTCTTGAAGTCCTCTCACATCCACGACGATCCACCCGGAGTTTCCCGTCCAAGCTCGCAACTTCGAGAATCGAAGAGAACACTCTAAACAAGTTGGCTAAACGTGTGTAGAATGATGTTGTGGCTAAGGTTCTCACTTCAAAATCCTATTTTTATGAGTATTTTGCTCTCTTGAAAGAACTAGAAAGCAAAGGATCAAGGTTGATGACGATGATGGCCTTTTGTGAAGAGGAGAAAAAGAACCCTTGAAAGAAAAATGAAAAATAAGCATATATATATTTTTCATCTCTCATATCCAACCATGGTTAATTCTAAAGATATTATTGAATTGAAGTTAAAAGCACAAAAAGAAAATAAACCATGGGTTAAATGGTAGGTGAGCATGGTAAGGTTAAGAAGAGTGTAGAAACCTTTTATGATTTAACCCATTTTCATTTCCTTTTTGTTTTAATTCAAAAGAAATAATAATCCATAAAAATAACCATGGTGCGATTCTTATATTGCCACCATTCTCAATGTATAAGCAACCATGATAAAATGATGTATGTATGCATGTGTGCATGCACATCCATATGTGCATGAACAAGAATGAATGCATACATGCATGCATACATCCAAAATAAACAAGATAGGATTTGTAGTGAGAAGCTAATGATAAATCAACACTTGATTTACTAATCCGGTCATATCACATACGACCCGACCATAAGCAATCCGCCCAATTAATATACGGTATCCCATACGCGCATTTTAATCGGGTCCAAGCGCATATCGCATACGCGCACCACAACGTTTCGCCTGGACTAGATAACTCCTTTGTGGGACTCTAAGACTCGTCAATACGCCGGCAGTGGGTAATGATCACATCAAGTACCCCCAAGCCGCAAGCGGTCAGCTAAACGTAACGGCCACCCGGGTATTGAGCGATCAGAAGAAAATAAGCGAAGCTGCTTCAACTCCCATCGAGCCAACCGGCAACACTACCGTACAGTCCGGTCTCTTCGTCAGATATGCCACATATTGAGCCTAGGGATGGTCACGTCGACCCCAATAACTCAATAAGTCGTGCCTGTGAATGGTCTATAACAGATCGAGAAACTACTGATAACACTTATCAGCAAATCTCAGCAGCCCTGGCCAGGGACTTACTGATATAACCAGTCGGGCACAGCACAGTATCAACTCCCAATACCGGGAGAGACGAAACCCCTCCTATCGCTCATTGCCTTCGTGTGTCTTAGGACTGTACCCAACGGCCACCTGTTTGCACGACTCAGTAGAGCCGTGGTAGGGTGGCAATCAAAGTACAGTGGGAGAACACACAAGACTCTATGACGATCTCGGGTCTACAGACTAACCTGTACCAGTGTCACCTGAGAACTGCTATCCGACGATAGATATAATTCCATATAGGAGTTCTCGGTGAGTCTGTCCAGTGTACCCAGTCACCACTGAGCACCCGTATATGATCTTGATGTCAAACATCAATGAATGTGGGAACATTCATCGCCCATCGTATGGGTCTAATATCATATATGCTAGTCTACTCTGGTATATCAATGCCCCGTCTCGATATACCTATGACTAGGGACTTTCCAGGATATGCTTATAGACTACAGATGTTCCACTAGTATGATCTCCATCATAATCAGAGTAGTCAAGCCGATATCCTCAGGGCTTTATCAGCATGTATGAATGAATAAAAGCATGATCAAATCAACATGTCAGATAAAGAAGAACCAGATAGCATACTATCATGTCGAGCAAGAATGCATACTGAATATATATATACGTGTACAAATACATCCACTATCATATAATGGCCTCTAGGGCATACATATATCCAACAAGCGGGCCCTGAGTTGGGCTGGACTCGGCCCCGTCCAGTTCGTTGGTAAGTTAGGCGTGTGTTCGTTTTCTTTTTTTTTTGTATGCGTCGCTGACCCCACTGTATCTTGTCTTGTGCAGAACCTATGGATATGAGCCATCTCCGAGCATCCATGCGAAAGCCGAAGAAGGGCATGAAGGCGGGAGGCGCCAGCTCTTCCCGTCCGAAGTCTTCCCCGGTTCCTCCGGCAGCCATCCCGGTGCCTCCGGCGGCCTTTCATCTTCAACGTTCGGGGGCGAGCCCCGCCCCGGAGCCCAGCCACATGCCGAGCCGAAAACGGACTCGGGGACAGAAGGCCCCGGCCTCAGAGGCGAAGACCAGCTCTCCATCGTCACCCCTCAAGAGGGTCCCCCGAAAGGTTCCTTGGGCCCCGGCTTCCCCGATCATGGTGGAGGAGGAGGGCCTCCGCTTTGAGGTGCCCTCGGGGCTTTCCATCGCCGACAGCGTGTTATTCGACATTGAGAGGTCGGTAGGGGGTAGGGTCCCTAGGGGGACACTTAGAGTCCATATGGCGTCAATCGCCCAGGAGGTCGTGCAGGTAAGTGCTCGCATATTATTCATGAGATTTGGTGTCTCCTCTTTCGTTTTTCTGACCCTCTCTGATTTCTTCAGGTCCTCCAACACGTCGCCCTCGTCATTCGCATGGAAGACGAGGAGATAACCCCGGCGGTGAAAGCCGCGGGCCTGCTTACTATTGGAGGAGAGCTCCAAGCGGGAGCTGGAGGCGGCGATGGCGAGGGTCGCCGCCCTGGAGGGCGAGGTGGCGGCCGGAAAGCAGGAGGTGGCTGCTGCGACGCAGTAGGCAGCGGCCATGAAGCAGGAGGCTGCCCGGCACCGCGAGGCCACCCTGGCCGCCGAGGCCAAGCTTGAGGACGCCAAGGTGCTCGTCGGCACTATGAAGAAGATGGTGAAGACCCTCCAGAAGGAGTTGGAGGTGGCGGCCGAGAGGGTGAAGCGAGCCAATCTCAGGGTGGCAAAGGCGATGGAGGATTATAAGAAGTCGGAAGACTACTGCACCGACCTAGCCACAGCCACTACCGCCATCTGGCATGAAGCCCTCGACGCCGTCAAGGCTCGGATGCCTAGGTTTGCTGATGAAGAGCTCCGGGCTTAATGCCCCCTCACGGGTGCCGACGAGCAGGGGTACGACCTCGGAGGCGAGGCCGGGGAAGAGATTCCTAACGAGGAGGTGGTCGAGGACCCTGCCCGAGTCGTGGTAGATATTGAGGTTCCCGGGGTCGTGCCTGGTCCTGAGGCCTGAAGCCCCTCGCCTTCTCGTTTCTTTTATTTTGTTGCATCTGGAATTATGTATGCCTCCCGGTATTTTATAAGGCTGGGGAGCCCCAAATACCCTTGTAAAAACTTGGATTTATGCGAATGAAACTTTTTGCTGTTTCTTTGCTTGCACACCATCCTTTGTTTGTGAAGAATACTCGTAGAATATTCGTACTTGCACTGTTGAGCTTCCATATCAGGTCGGTTCTTCGTCTGGCGATCGCGCGTCGAGTTGATTTCGATCACTTGCCAAGTGTGCAAAAGCTGTTGGGAAGAAGGTATCTCCATGGCCCTGAAGTCGAGGGGGGATCACTTAGACTTATATAGACCTGGTGTCTCTTGGAGAGTGCTTCAAATCTGCGGCATTTGATGGGCAGTAGGCTTCCTGCTGCAGATGCACCGAGCAGAAGGAAGCTCGGTGGCCTCAATTTGAGGGCTTCAAATCCTCAACGTCTGGTGGGCAGGAGGATGCCCGCTGTGGATGCGCCAAGCAGGAAGGACTCGGTGGCCTCACGATGAGGGCTTCAAATGCCTCTTGGCGAGGGCTTTGATCACTGGCGTCGTGGGTTGCGAGCTACCATCCGGGGATGACCGAGCAGGGTGGCCGCTCGGCTGCCTCTTGGCAAGGGCTTTTGATCCTTGGCGTCGTGGGTAGGGGGCTACTAGCCGGGGATCAACGAGCAGGGTAGCCACTCGGCTGCTTCTTAGCGAGGCCTTTGATCCATGGCGTCGTGGGTAGGGAGCTACCAGCCGGGGATGACCGAGCGGGGAGCCGCTCGGCTGCCTCTTGCTGAGGACTTTGATCCCTGGCATCGTGGGTAGGGAGCTACCAGCCGTGGATGACCGAGAAGGGTAGTCGGTCGGCTGCCTCTCGGTGAGGGCTTTGATCCCTGGCGTCGTGGGTAGGGAGCTACCAGCCGGGGATAACCGAACAAGGGCAGGTCCGGTTGCCTCTTGGCGAGGGCTTTGATCCCTGGCATCATTAGGAAGCTACCAGCTGGGGATAACCGAACAAGGGCAGGTCCGGTTGCCTCTAGCGAGGGCTTTGATCCTTCAGGACATGCCGAGCAGGGTCACTTCCCGGGCCTCTTGGCGAGGTCTTTGATCCCTGTCGGTTGTGGTAGGAAGCTACCAGCTGGGGATAGCCGAGCAAAGGTGGGCTCGACTGCCTTCTTGGGAGGACTTTGATCCTTAGCGCGGGAGGGGCCGTAAGAGGCCTACTAAGGATGGGGGCCGAGCAGGGTTACTTCCCGGTGCCTCTTGGCGAGGGCTTTGGTCCTTTAGGATGGGGCCGAATAGGGTTACTGTCCGATGCCTCTTGGCAAGGGCTTTGATCCTTGGCGTCATGGATAGGGAGCTACCAGCCGGGGATAACCGAGCATGGTAGCCGCTCGGCTGCCTCTAGGCGAGGGCTTTGATCCTTAGCACTAGAGGGGCCGTAGGACGCCTGCTAAGGATAACCAAGCAGTAAAGCTGCTCAGTTTCCTCTTAACGAGGGCTTTGATCCCTGGCTTCTTGGGTAGGGGAGATACTAGCCAGGAATAGCCAAGCAGGGTAGCCGCTCGGCTGCCTCTAGGCGAGGGCTTTGATCCTTAGCGGTGGAGGGGCCGTAGGAGGCCTGCTAAGGATAACCGAGCAGTGAAGCTCCTCAGTTGCCTCTTGGCGAGGTCTTTGATCCCTGGTGTTGTGGGATAAGGGAGCTACCGGCCAGGGATAGCCGAGCAGGGTAGCCGCTCGGCTTCCTCAAGGCGAGGGCTTGGATCCTTAGCACTGAAGGGGCCGTGGGAGGCCTGCTAAGGATAACCGAGCAGTGGAGCTGCTCGGTTGCCTCTTGGCAAGGGCTTTGATCCCTGGCGTAGCGGGGTAAGGGAGCTTCCGGCCAGGGATAACCGAGCAGGGTAGCCGCTCGGCTGCCTCTAGACGAGGGCTTTGATCCTTAACGCTGAAGGGGCCGTAGGAGGTCTGCTAAGGATAACCGAGCAGTGAAGTTGCTCAGTTGCCTCTTGGCGAGGGCTTTGATCCCTGGCGTTGTGGGGTAGCGGAGCTACCGGCCAGGGATAGCTGAGCAGGGTAGCTGCTCGGCTGCCTCTAGGCGAGGGCTTTGATCCTTAGCGCTAAAGGGGCCGTAGGAGGCCTGCTAAGGATAACCGAGCAGTGAAGCTTCTCAGTTGCTTCTTCATGAGGCTCTGTCCGGCATCCCCGGTGTAGGTATGGGGAATGAGGACATTCGCGGGGAAAACGTGTAACATGCGCATTGAATACGTGGAGGAGGTGAAGCGCCAAACCCGTGTCGTTTCGATTTCGCCAGGAAAGGCTCGATGTTTGCCGTGTGGCGGCACCTTTGTGGGCGAAAACGGGCGACTGTTGGATTCTTTGGGGGCGCAGTGGGCTATAAAGCGGAGGGAATGTTGGTCCTTCCCTTCTTCATAAACAAATCGTAAAAATGGAAGACTTCCCCTTCACCATCCCCGACATCATTCACTTCAAAAACGTGTACCCCTACGACCAGAACTGCACCGAGGACACGGTGCAGTTGGTTTTTGGTAGCATCGAGGACCACTTCGCCCGGCTGCTCCCCCGGCGCTCGCTTCTGCTGCAGCTGCTAATGTACTCCATCTGGAGGGCATCGTCGAGACTCTGCAACCCCTTGTCCGAGCAGCTCAAAGACGAAGCTGTGGGCAAGCTACAGTCTCTGAGGCGCTTCGGCCTGATCTCCACGGGTCGGCTGAATCGCTCGGTGGCTCTTATCCGTGAGTGCTACCAATTGAGGCTCGATGCCAACACGCACGGGGGGAATCGAGGGCAGAGGCTGGATTCCGCGAGGGCTCGGCTGGATGAAATCTTCTTGGAGTACCACGAGCAGTGCTCTCTGCACCCCCTTCCCCCGCTGTTGTAATTTTTTTTTTTGATGTATGGCTGAGGAGCCCACAATACCTTTTTTTTTTGAATAAAGAAGATTTTTTCTTCTTTTTTGCAATGTTCTATTGATCTTTTTTATTACATAAACGACAGATCTCAAGAAGGGTATACATTGCATTAAAAGAGATACATGCTAGTAGATGACCTTATTAGCGCAGCCCGAGCTTTCCGGATGTTTGTTGGTCTCCGTGCTTGGCATAGGGTACTGGGCTCCGCGGGCGCCGGACTTATCATCTGTTGATACGAGCATGATCTGGCCGATGGTCAGCTCGGCGGGAAGGGGACGCTGCTCCTGCTTGCAGTTGGCTTGCCACTTATCCCTCAAGTACGCTGTGAGGTGCCCTGATAGGATAATCTCCTCGATGTAGTCCCGGAGCTTCTTGCAACTCTCCGTGGCGTGGCCCAGCGACCTGTGGAAACCGCAGTAAGGGCCTCAGGTTCACTTCGAGGCCTGACGCGGGATCGGAGGGAACTTGAAGAACCCCTCGCCCTTAGCCTCCTCTAGTAACACTGCCTGGGAGACGTTGAGCGGGGTGTACTCCTGGAACTTTAGGAGATAGAGCTGCGATCTCTCTGGTCTCTCTTCCCTTGCTCTCTTCTTCTGGTCGGGTCGGTCTACCCGGGGGAGGTTCGCGTTCACCTCGGATTCGAGCTGGACCTCGCGCTTAGTCCACGTCTTTACCTCGGCCATGGTCTTAGGTTACGCTAATGCAAAGGAGCGTAACCACTCCTTGTACCTAAGACCCGACCTGAGTGCCTTGATGATCGTCTCGTCCCGGTGCTCGGGGACCTCGAGAAGGGCGTTGTAGAAGCGGGTGACGTATGCCTTGAACGTCTCCTTGTCCCCGCTCTTGATCGTGAAGAGATAGTCGACAGTGCGCTTTTGCCGCTTGTTCCCGACGAAGTGGCCGAGGAACTGAGTGGCCAGCTCATCAAAGGTTGAGATCGAGCGATGCTCGAGTCCTCGGAACCAGTCTAGCCCGGAGCGGATGAGGGTGGCCGGGAATGTTTGGCACTAGGCGGCGTCGGAGTGGTCTTGGAAGCTCATCCCCGTGGTGAAAGCATCCAAATGGTCTTTCGGGTCGGATTTCCTGTCAAAGAGAGAGACCTTTGGGGGCTTGTTGCGCGAGGAGACACGGACAGCAAGCAGCTCCTCAGTGAATGGCTTGGTGAGCGAGTCAGCGGCGTACTTAGCCCCGTCGCCCGAGAGGTGATCTTCCCGACATATGCCCTCGATCTTCTTCTCGAGGTCGTTGAGTCGGCCATAGTACCCCGAGGATTCGGCACCCTCCGATCCCTGGCCTCTGCTGTGGGAGACCTACATCTGGACGCGGCCCCGATTCCTCTCGATGAGGTTCCTCAGATCCCCGGGTAAGGTTGCCTTCGAGCCGCCGCGGCGAGCCCCATCTGCATGACCCCGTCGAGGGAGGGGTGTTGGTCATGCCTAGGAACAGGCGAGCTGACCGACATCTCCTCAGGATGGAAAGGGTTGCGAGGAGGCTCGAGGCGAGGCGCTCTGCCGGAGGATCTCGGTGTGGAATTATGGGGTGCCCAGCGGGCCGCAGAAAGTATCGGCCCGGGAGATCTGTGGCCGTGGGATGTAGCTTGCCGGTGGTCGGCCGTGCCGACGCGGGCAGAGTCTTCTCGAGGCAGAGGAACGACAATCGGGGGTTCTTTCCCTGCCGTTTGGATGCGGACGAGCGCCTCCACGATGGACGTGAGTCGGTCTATGCGGCCGGCAAGGGCGTTGATGACAGTCACCGGAGGAGGTTCATCCGCGCCTCCATTGAGGGGTAGACGGCGGCTGGTGCTTGGATCTTCAGGATGATTGCTCGCCATTTGGTTGGAGATCGGAAGACGAACTTTTGTTTTTATGGAGTTATTTTCCCACAGAAGGCGCCAGCTGATGGAGGCCTGGATCTCCTTCAGATGTTGTCTTCCGTTGATCTACCGATGGCTGTGATTGACGGATGGGATTTGATCTGGAGAGTGGGCTCCTGTGATGCGTGGATCTCAATGGGTTGATGTTGTTTGTGCCGAGTACCTACAAGGAAGTCCCGGGATGGTTTGTACCACCGAGGATCCTCCGACGATCAAGTTAGAGACAAGATCCGAGCAGAGTAACGACTAAGTGGATTAGAATTGGCTTACTTGATCAGTCTGGAAGATGGGTTTATATAGCGGTGGCAGCATGCAGGGGTGGGCGCGAGAATCACGCCGGCGGTGACACTCCCAACGTCACGCCCGCGTGATGAGCGGATCTCCCATTAATGGCGAGACAGGCTCGTTAATGGGGATCGTAATGGCATGGAACGTGGGATGTGGCCGGCGGAGATCTTGCGCATGGCGAGAGGCGGAGCGGCGGTACGCCTGCGAGTGGTATCGTTGGTCTGTCGATGAGACCGAGGAAGATGATCACGGCGGGAGAGATCGGGGACGAGCGGGAGAGCCGAGGTATCTTGGTTCTGTGGTAGCCCAAGGCGAGCTGGGAGGCCGAGGAGGCCAATTTGTGCGGGGCTCTGAGGAGAGCCAGCGCTTGCTCGTGGGACGGGCATAGGGGTGGCCTGGTTGGCCCCTGTAGGTCCTTTCTTCTGTGCTCTGGGACATGTCATCTACCACGTGTCATGATCTGGGAAATCACCGATATCGAGCATCATCAGAGAGAGAGAGAAAGAGACGGTGGAATTTGAGATTGTGGGTTTGTAATGAATCAAGGAACAAGTTTAGAAGATTTAAACTTATTTAACAAATGAAAAGGATCTTCATGTTTCTGTGTTTGTGTGTGCGCCTGCACGCGCATTGATAGTCGAGAACTGGAAGTACAAGTTGGGATGATACAATAAACTAAAGAAGGATATCAGATACATTTAACTTGTCCACCAAATACGATATCATCGAAAGATATCATTACAATATCGAACTTTTAAAAAGACAGCCAACAGGGTGTCAATGTTTGTAGTTTAAGAAAACACGATCATGGCGTCAAGATGAAGAGGTGATTTTACCAGATTGTCTTCTTTTGTTACAAGTATGACTACTTGGGGGCTGAATTGTGACATTTGAGATTGAAAGGGCTATTTTGTAATATTGTCACCATCCAATTCCTATAAGCAGCGGCCAGATAGACATTTGAGCTGAAATTTTGAGATTATTCCCTTTCATCTCCATTATAAAGAGTTTTGGGTTCTCTTTAATAAATGAGATGGTCGGAGCGGGACGTAAACATCTTTTCATTCAGGTTCTAACTTTCCAATGGTAGGGTTTATTGGGGTTCTAAGGAATTTAGTGAAACTGCAACTACCCATAAAATTCCGAGAGGGGGTGTGGAGGGGGGGGGGGGGGGGGGGTTGGTGTTGAAACAGAGAAGTAGAGAATAAACTATATAATAGAAAGACGAGGAAAATTATAACTTTGAACAAGAAAGGAAACTAACAAAAGAAGAGGTGAAGAAAGAAATTAATCATAATCGATATTAACTGGAGCCGCATTAGCATTCATGAAGACTTTTCTTTGGGATGAGAATCGAGACCTCTCGCTTTGGAGAGAAACTTTATGATAACGAATGGAGCCATGCCCAGTTGGTATGGATTCAAGAAAGCATCTTGTGGCGCAGGGACAGGTAGACGAGGAGGAGCAAGCATACGCATGGAAGGGATAACCTATGGAACACCACTAGCAATATTACCAAGAACACCGGCCGGTACATTGTTATTCACCGTCAGCACACGTGTTGTTGATGGCGAGTCGCTCTCCCACAATCGTAAGGTCCTGCCCACAGAAAACGCAATCATCAACGTGTCACTCTCGAACCTCAGCAGCTGCGGCGTCCGCAATGATACTGTACCCAGCTCCAGCACTCTGGTCACAGTCTGAAGGGCCATTCTCCATCTGTATTGTATATAGGCTCACATTTCTAACTGTGTGCTATGAGGATTAGTGGGATCAGATACCTCAAGAGAATAATAAACACAACTTAAACTACTGACACACTACACTCTTAGCATATATTGGCTTATGGATTAACAATGTCTGGAACCATTTTGTCAAGTAGTACACTAATAGATTTTGATAACACATATCAATTTAGAGCGAACACCACAATCTATATATTTACATATTGTAAAGCAAGTTGGCTGATTATTTGCTTCAGCAAATGCTATTATGAGCATACAACAACACATATTGTGTCTGCAATAATTCAATCTATATATGCTCCTTTTTATGCTTCAAACACCATAGTCATGAATAAGAACAATAATTTATGTCAAATTATGTGCAGTGAAGTGAAAGAACATAGCAAACAAACAAATGAATTTAATATGTGCAGTGAAGCATGCATAGAATTTCAACAAGTATACTATTTGTTGATGTAAAAATGATCTTCGATTTCATGTTTCAACCACCATAGTCATCAATAAGGACAATAATTTATATCAAAATATGCAGTGAAGCAAGCATAGAATTTCAACAGGCATACTATTTGTTGATGTAAAAATGACATTCACTGCAACATGTAATTCCGGTATGTCATGTGCTGCATTTAAGATATTGGATGATTTTACTCGGCCTTCTAAAACATCTACTACTTTTTCATCTTTATAAATAACTTGTGGATCCTTGCATCCACCACAACAATCTATCTAAAAAGATTTCAGTTAAGAGGGAGATTGTAAGTTATTATTCTTATCATGTACATTTATCTGTATATTAACAACATTACATTACTTATGTTTTCAAGTTCTAGCAATACTTTAAAATCTCAACAATTATAGGATGAGCTATCATTTTGTTGCCATTGTGGATTGGTGTATTAAACCAGTCTCGCCAATGTAGATGGATGGCGAAAGACAGCCAGCGGATGGTGTGCCTATGGGTGAGCGAAAGACGGTAAGGGAGGAGGTCAACGTCACATGGCCGATGGACTATCGACGGCTAATCGGTTGGTCGGCATGGGACGGCAGGGCGACAACTAGGCTGCGATCGGCAGGCGGAGAAAGTTGTGACAAATTTTTTGTTAGGTGGGAATAATTGGGGATAATTTTGTGATAGGTGGTGATATGAGTGGGAATAAGATATCCATGATTTGGGGCATTACATTACGATGATAATCTTATATTCCCCGAAGTATTTTTGCATCAAAACAAGCTTGGTAATATTTCATAGGAATCTAGGATTACCACTTACCAAGCACATTCTAAAAGGGTTATTAACTACTGCTTTGCATAACTTCTCTATTCGAACTAACATAAGATTCTTAAATCTTATTTAGAATAGAAATATATCTTATAATCTTTTCAACTGTTTTAAATGATTGAGTATGATTTATCTGGTTTTGGAATTAAAGCATAAAGTACAAATAGAATTCAAATTCATTTTGAAGTAGTTTTCGTCATCTCATGACCCTTAATTTACGTGCGTTGGGCGGGTGCATTGCTAGTAGTATCATATAGAGAGAGATCCTGAGATACAAACCAAAGTTTGAGCAAAGTGAACATCATCAAGTGCACAAGATATCAATTGAAATAGGAAACCAACACTTACCTTACTCGTATCACAGAGCCTGTATATGTTTTATAGTTGTCAATCCCTCTACATTGAATGTCAATGATGTTGATGACACTAGATATGCCAAAAATAATCGTAACAAAGAGCATGTAAAAATTAGAAATTGTAAGTTGCTTGCAAGATAAATGACAGTAATTTAATCTAACAGTAGATGAATTTTCTGCATATATGCAGGTTGATTTGCGTATCTCTTTCAATAGAGATCCAAGGCTGCAAAAATTAACTATCATATAATAAGCAGAAAAATAAATAATAGAAGCAAGATATTGGTAGAAAAATAAGAACATAAATTTGGTAGCTGCATTAAAAATAAAAAGATCAGATTCAAAATAATGACAATGGACAAGCCTTAGTGATCTTGATGACCAAATTTAAACATCCCTTGCAATCCTACTCGTCCCCTTATGTAGCTCAAATGTTTGAAGAAGTTGTACTGAAATTTGAGCAACAACTGTTGAAAACCAGAAAGCAAAGAGAGGGCAAATCTACACTGACAGAGGACAGAATTAAACGAAAGCTCCATATCCATACCAGAAAGTACAGTTCGTTTCAGTTGGATGCTAAGAGAATAATCTCTCAATAGCATCTGCTACTATCACAAGAGGCACCAACTTGGCTTAGCTCGGTCATACCAATTTGCTCTCTAATGTGATGGTCGCAAGTTCGATGCCTGATTGATGGTTGATTTCCAAACAATAATAACAACTGGACCTTTTATCCCAAGCATATGGATAGCCTACATGAACCAACATGAGAATCACGCTGGGTACAGCACATGAATCCTCCGCCTCCATTCACTCCTATCGAACAATATACTTTCATTGAGGCCTTTGGCAACCATATATTTTCGCATCATCTCCATCCAATGTTTTCTTCGGTCTGTCTTTCACCCTTTTGACATTGCCTATATCAATAGTATCCATTCGTCGAACCGGTGCTTCCATAGGTGTGCGTCGTACATAACAAAACCATCTTAGCTGGTTTCTCACATCTTCTCCTCCACAGGTGCTACACCAACCTTTACACGAATGTTCTCATTTCGCACCTTATCTTTTCTATTGTTACCACGCATCCAACGAAGCATACGTATCTCCGCTACGTGTATCTTTTGTGTATAATGCTTCTTAAGAGCCCAGTATTTTGTACTATATAATAAGGCAGGCCGAATATCACTTCGATAAAACTTCGCTTTCAACCTTAACGGAAAGTTACGATCGCACAAAATCTCTGTTGCACTCCTCCATTTCACCCAACTAGCTTGGATCCTTTGATTAATATCGCTATCGATCTCTCTATCCATTTGGATAATTGAACCTAGATATCTAAACTGATCGCTCGATGATATCTCTTGCCCTTCTAGTGTTATAACAATATGGTCTCGACTTCTCTGTTTGCTAAATTTACAATGTGTTGGTGTGTAGCAGCTCCTCTAGTTAGGTTACAACAAGATAAAGTAATGAGCTTTTCAAAATTTTAGAGGGCTAATACAAACAAACTCCGAATCGAACTAGAGATTAAGGTAAAGCAAGAAGCCTAAACCTAAGTGAAAAGAAACCACAACCTTTATAGTCAACTCCTTCACTCTCTTGGACTCCAATGACTCCACTCGAAACTTGGATCAACTCCGCTCAAGGTTTTTCGTCGTCTACGATGATTCATCCGGAGTTTCTTAGCTTAACCTCTTTGCTTCTCAAAACTAGGATGAATAAAGCATAACAACCAAAAATAATGGGCTAGAGTAGTATAGATTGGTGAAGTGAGAATTTTTCTCTCTTGAAAATACCTTTCTTTTTATTTTTCTTTTTCTCAAAAACCTAGCAAGTGAATTAGAGAGGAAGAAGAAGCAACTAGGGTTATGTTTAACTCAAGTAAATATCACATAATTATCCATGCAAATATTTTAGATATTTAACTAAATAAAACATGAGTGGAATGGTGAGTCATGAAAGAAGATATTTTGAGAATATTGTAGAAGCTATGACTCATTTTATTTAATTAAAAATCTATTTTAATCTCCAATGTGAGTGTTGCACACCCATATTGTATGTATCATCAACCATGATACTAATTATAAATACATGTTTATATATAAATAATACACACACACACACATATACATATATATATTTCTATGTAAATATAATTACTAAAGAAAGGATTTTACAAAGAGAAATTAGTCATTTTATAAAATCAACAATTGATTTAATAACACGGCCATATCACATATAACCCGACTAATTTTATCCGCTAGATTAAATACGGTATCAAAAACTCGCATTCAATCAAGCCTCCGCACATATCCCTATATACGCTCCTACTTCGTTCCGCCTGAGTTCGGAAAACCCTTTTGTGGGACTCTAAGACTCGTAAATACGCCGGCAGTAGGTGATGATCATATCAAACACCCACAAACCGCAGGCAGTCAGCTAAATGTAACGGTCATCCGAGTATTGAGCGATCAAAAGAAAAAAAAACGAACTTGTCAAAACTCCCGTCGAGCAAACTGGCAATACTTACCGTACAGTCCGGTCTCTTTGTCTGATATGTTGCATATCAAGTATAGGGATGGAATCGTCAAGCCTTAATAACTTAATAAGTCATGCCGATATGGACTATGACCGGTCGAGAAACTACTGACAACACTTATCAGTAAATCTCATCAGCCCTGATCAGGGACTTCGAGTCAAAGCCAATCGCGTATAGCACAACATCAACTCCCAATACCGGTAGAGACGAAACCCCTCCAATCGCTCATTGCCTCCATGTGTTTCGGGACTGTACCCAAAAGCCACATGTTTGCATGACTCGGTAGATCCGTAGTAGGGTGGAAATCAAAGAACAGTGGGAGAACACACAAGACTCTATGACGATCTTGGGTCTACAGACTAACCTGTACCAGTGTCACCTGAGAACTGCTATCTGACGATAGATATAATACCATATAGGAGTTCTCGATGAGTCCGTTCAGTGTACCCAGTCTCCGCTGAGCACCCATATACAATTTTTGATGTCACAACACCAATGGATATTGGATCATCCATTGCCCATCATACGGGTCAAGAAACGTATACGCTAGTCTACTCTGGAATATCGATACCCTGTCTCGATATAATCTTGACTAGGAACATTCTAGGATATGCTTATAAACTACACATGCCCACTAGTATGATCTCCATCATAGTCATGGAAGTCAAGCAAATATCTTGAGGGCTTTATCAACATGTATGAAATGAACAGTATAATACAATCAAGTAAATATGTTAAGATAAAGTACAACCAGATAGTATATTATCATGTCGAGCAAGAAAGTCATCTGTATATATATACATGTCCAACCATCCACTATACATATAATGGCCTCTAGGGCATACATATATCCAACAATCTCTCACTTGCACTAAGGTCAATTATTGGCGTATCTCATACCCAACATCTCAAAAGGTCGCTCATGTTGCGGCTGTAAAAGGGCCTTGGTAAGTGGTTCCGTAGTGTTATTCTTTATATCTACTCTTCGAATCTCGATCTTGTGGCGATCTACTTTCTCCCGAATCAAATGATATCGTCTCAAGATGTGTCCGAACTTCTGATGGGATCTGGGTTCTTTGTCCAACGCCATAACCTCATTATTATCACAATACAATGGTATTGGATCAATAATGGTTGGAACTATTCCTAATTCCAAGACGAACTTCCTTATCTAGACAGCTTTCTTGGCAGTATTATTTGCAGCAATATACTCAGCTTCCATCGTGGAGTCTGCAACGGTATCATGTTTGGAACTTTTCCAACTAACCGCCTTTCCATTGAGGGTAAATACAAACCCTGAGATAGATTTGCTGTCATCCTTATTATTTTGGAAGCTGGAATCGGTAAATGCCTCCATTTGGAGATCCCCATTACCATACACCAAGAACAATTCTTTAGTCCTTCATAAGTACTTAAGAATGTTCTTCACTACTATCCAATATTTCTCCCCTGAGTTGGATTGATACCTACTTATTACAGCTAGTGCATAAGCTACATCAAGACAAGTACATAACATCGCACATATTATAGATCTTACGGCTGAAGCGTAGGGTATAATGCTCATGCAAGCTCTCTTTTCATCAGTCTTCGGACAGAAGTGTTTGGAGAGAGTGATTCCATGACAAGCGGACAAGGCACCACGCTTGGAATCTTTCATACTAAACCTTTTTAGGATGGTGTCAATGTACTTTGATTGGGACAATCCCAATAACCTCTTGAATTTATCTCTATAGATCCTTATGTCCAAAATGCACAAGGCATCACCCAGGTCCTTCATGGAGAACCTTTGTGATAAGAATAGTTTGACCAATTGTAGTATAGGAATATCATTTCCTATCAAGAGAATGTCATCTACGTACAATTCGAGAAATGTGACGGTACTCCCTACAATCTTCTTATAAATGCATGGTTCATCTATATTTTTGACAAAATCAAACTCTTTGATTGTATTATCAAAGCAGATGTTCCAGCTCCGTGATGCCTTCTTTAATCTATAAATGGATTTAAGTAACCTACATGCCTTTTCGCTGCTCCCACAATCAATGAAGCTCTCTGACTGATCCATAAAAACGCATTCTTCTAAATCACCATTTAAAAATGCAGTTTTAACGTCCATCTGCCAGATCTCATAATCGTAGTGAGCAGAAATAGCAAGTAGGATCCGAATGGATTTAAGTATTGCTACTGGAGAGAAATTTTCATTATAGTCCAATTCTGGTCTTTGACGAAAACCTTTCGCTACAAGCCTTGCTTTATAGGTCTCCACCCGTCCATCTACACCAATCTTTCTCTTAAAGATCCATTTGCAACCTACGGGTATTATCCCAGGAGGTGTAACATCCAAAGTCCATACTTTGTTAGTGTATATGGACTCCATTTCGGATCTCATGGCATCCAGCCATTTCACTAAGTCACCACTCGTGATAGCTTGCTGAAAACTAGTAGGGTCATCACCATCCATGATACAATCTTCTCTATCACCATCAATGAGAAACACATAGAATCTCTCCGGTGGGCGAGAAGTTCTATTAGATCTCCGGAGCGGCTGAGGTTTTTGAAATTCTACTGCAACATCAGTTTCAACCAATTCGCCATGAGTAATTTGTGTCTCTAGAACCTCTTCTAGTTCTACCACATTGCCATTAGTACTATTCGTAAAACTTTCATTTTCTAAAAATGTGGCATGTTGAGAAACAAACACTCTTTGTTCCTCCTTGTGGTAGAATAGATATCCATATGAATATTTTGGATATCCCACAAATTTACACATGACTGATCGTGTTCGAGTTTATCTGGATTCTGCTTTTTGATAAAAGCCGAATAACCCCATATCCTAACTCTTTTAAGAGATGGTCTCTTTCCACACAATATCTCATATGGAATGGTAGACACGGTCTTGGTTGAAACCTTGTTTAACAGATACATGGTCATCACCAATGCATATCCCCAAAAGGAAAGCGGTAACTCAACATCACTCATCATGGACCGTACCATATCTAATAGAGTACAATTCCTCCATTTTGACACACCGTTGTGCTGTGGTGTGTAAGGGGGAGTGAGCCGAGAGAGAATCCCATTCTCTTTTAAGAAGTCTGAAAACTCTGTACTCAAATACTCTCCACCTCGATCCGATCGAAGTTTCTTGATGCTTAAGTCTGTTTGTTTTTCTACTTCAAGTTTGTACTCCTTGAATTTCTCGAAAGTTTCGGATTTATGCTTCAATAAAAACACGTGTCCGAATCTTGAGAAATCATCAGTAAAAGTGATGAAGTATGAAAAACCGCCTCTAGCATGTGTAGACATTGGTCCGCATACATCACTATGTATGAGGCCTAAGAGTTCTATAGCTCTTTCTCCGTGTCCAGTAAACAGAGTTTTGATCATTTTACCTTTGATACAGGACTGACAAGTCGAATAAGATTTATATTCAAAAGGATTTAAATATCCATCTTTATGTAGCTCGTTTAGTCTCGTTTCATTAATATGAGCAAGTCTACAATGCCAAAGAAAAGCTTCATTTATATCTGAATTTTTTTTTTATTTGTATGTTGTATGTTGAAAACTGTATGTTGGTTTAAGACTTAAATACCGTTATTTAGTGTACCATACCCAATCAACTGTTGATTCAAGTTAATATTCATAACATTATTTTGCAACACAAAATGATATTCTTCATTATCCAACAAAGAAACGGATACTATATTACATAGCATACTAGGTACATAATAATAATGGTTCAAAACTAAAATACATCCCGAAGGCAACCACATATGATACTCGCATACAGATATAACATGTACATTGGAACCATTTCCAACCCGAAGAGTATGGTCATCATTCTTCAAAACTCTGATGTTTCTCAATCCCTGCATACAATTGTGGATGTGAGAACCAAAACCGGTATCTAATACCCACGATGCAGAGTTTATAGAAAAACAGTTTTCAGTTACAAACACACCTGAAGCGGAAGCATCAGCATGCTTCTTCTTCTTGAGATCAGCAAGATACAGAGCACAATTGCGTTTCCAGTGTACCGACTTGTGGTAGAAAAAACATTCTCCTTTTTCACTTCCTGCGGCCGCGGATTTGTCTTTCCCCTTCGCCTTTTCAACTCCACCTCTCGATTTGGTGGGTTTCTTCTTCTTCTTTCCCTTGGCTTTAGCTTTTGGGACGAAAGAGGAAGATGGCCCAGCAAGCAAGGCGGGAGTTTTCGCTGTCTTGAGCGTGCTCTCTGCACTTCTCAATATATTGAGAAGTTCAGGCAGCGATTTCTCCAAATCGTTCATATTGAAGTCACAATGAATAGAGCAAAGGCAAGGGGGAGAGACTGTAGAACAATATCAGTATATTGCTCGCTATCCATGGTCCATCCTAGGTCCTCAAGTTCTTCTATAAGACCAATCATATTCAAGACATGTTCACCTACTGATGTGCCAGAAGCCATCCGCATCTGAAACAGCTTTTGAGATGCCTCGTAGCGTAAAGTCCAAGATTGCTCTCCATACAACTTCTTTGTATGGAGAAAGATGGATTGGACATCCATCTTCTCATGCTGCTTCTGATGTATATTGTCCATAGAAGCAAGCGCGAGGTACTTGGCCGTGTCACAATCAATATCCCGTATTTTTCGGATCTCCTTATCCGAAATAGATGATTCAGGACCTAGGATAGGTGGGGCTTTGGCAGTGAGGACATATGATACTTTATCATATATGACTGCAATGTTCAGGTTTCTCAGTCATTCATTATAATTCGGTCCTGTCAGTTTGTTTTTCTCTAGCAGAAGCTTAAGTCCTATCATAGGTATCTGCCATTAGGAGAGAGAAAAGAAAACACACAGCGAAATGCTCTTGCAAAGATTTAGATTGGTTATTATCTTATCTAATCGATATCTCTCACAGTTTTTATCAAATTTTCTTTCAAAACCTCAAGAAGAAAACTAGCCAGGATCAATTACATTCTACAGTTTCGCTAACCGGTCAGCCAGGCCAGTGTCGGTATTTTGAAGGAAGTTCCTCATGCTTTCGCACGGACCTAATTAAAATAAACCTCGTTTTCCCAGAGGTGTAATCCTGTTGACACATTTCTAGACACCTACTAGATTAGATAATTGTAAAGTATAAAAACTCTCCTAGGAGTAACTCTTACTCACAGTGGGGTCGGGATCCAACTATCATATAGAAAGTATGCAATCTCATTGCAAATTTCAACTCTTGAAACTCCTGATACCCCTAGCTGCTTATGACCTTGGCTATGGTCAACATATCATAAGCACTTGTCAAGTTCTACCCGTCATTTCATGATTAACTAGACCCACCCATATGACCCTTGACTATGATCAAAATAATCACATGAATGTAGGAAGACATCACTTGGCTGCCGTACACTACGCCTTGACTATGATCAACATACGTAGCACGAATACTATGTACTCTGCTTTCTAAAATGACGGAGGGTTGCGGATGGCTTTTATGAAAACCTTTAGCGCTTTGAACTTGATCTCGTTGCAGAATCTAAATAGTTTAGAAAAAGAGTGGCTTAAACTCCACATCTTTTGAAACTTACTTTTTCATTAAAAAAAAGTCCGAGTAGGTTTCAAATCCAATTCTACAACATCTTTAGGTTTCTTTTTCTTTACATTAATCTTATTAATGTAATCTCATCATTTAAGTTCCTAAGCCATCACGGAAAAGAAACGAAAATAGAACATACACCTATGTCATCCGCATTCGCTACAGTATCCCGTTATGTACCATTGGGTTACTTAACTAACGGCATAGCGGGTCGGGACTAGCGCGGATGTAAAATATAAGCAACATCTATTATATATCATATATATATAATAATATTCCATTCGTCTCAGATATTAAGTAATCTAAGTACAGAATAATCAGCAGCAGAAACAGATATATGAAAATATAGGATATAGTAGGAAGTCCGTATTTTATATTTAGCCTACAATAGAAAATACGGATTCCACGATCATGATGAATAGCCAAGCCCACACCCCTAGACCCCTACGAGAGAGGCAAGTGACCCTACCAATTCTGGAGTTAGGAGACCCGATCTCGACCTCTCGAGATGGCCTCCAACTGAACTCCAGAACCCGGTCACTCGTGCTCCCCTCCTTGGGTCTATCCTAATACGGAAAAGTAAATAATATATATCAATGGTGATATCATCCTCAACCCGGAAGTGCCCTAATAAAAGAATATTATATACAAAGAATTTTACATGAATGAAAAGAAAAACTCTCGTCACACATAAAACCCCCGGCCATTCAATCATGACGAACCTATACATCATATCACAGCAACACATAGCATCACATGTCATCAACGTAAATAAATATGCGTATCCCAATAGTCATTGACGTATAGCAACGAAACCGGCAATACACCACATATTACACGTACGGTCGCAGAAAAGAAATGTAAAACTACAACATTTGGAATCCGCACTTTTCCTTAGACATCGCAAACTTGGAATATCACATATCCCAAATTTCTTGCTAACACGGTAGATCTTACATTTAGGTCTTAATAATGAAAACACTTTTTCAAAAGAGATCGGGTAATTCAAAAAGATTCCCGATATCCAACAAGACCGAAATGTTAGATTTACATATAACCAATTAATTTTCTCAAGATTAATTAGCGTAGATTCCAAATATCGTATCACATTCAGAAAGATTAGACGGCGTTAAATATATCAATCAACACATCAACATACCCACTGAATTCATAGATCTCAGCACTTGAACCTATTTTTAAAAATTCCCAGAGAGCACAGCATATACCCATGGATCAGCACAAGAAGGCACGGTCCAAGTCTTACCAACGGCGCCGCGGAACCACCGCACATGCCTGATTTGGCCGCGGTTCCGCGGTCGTTGTGTCGAGTTAGGCGCTCGTTTTTCTTGGGGATCCACAGAACCCTGCACTATTTTCTGAATATTTTTAAACCACAAAATTCCAACATTTGAAAAAATTTCCGATGAGCGTGTAAAAATCACATTTTTAATGTTCGATTGAGTTTTTTAATGCCGTCTAGGTTATCCTAAAGCTCTAGCTAGGCTCTGATACCATGTTGGAGTGTAGTAGCTCCTCTAATTAGGTTACAACAAGATAAAGTAATGAGCTTTTCAAAATTTTAGAGGGCTAATACAAACAAACTCCGAATCGAACTAGAAATTAGGGTAAAGCATAATAAAAGAAGTCTAAACCTAAGTGAAAAGAAACCGCAACCTTTGTAGTCAACTCCTTCGCTCTCTTGGACTCCGATGGCTCCACTCGAAACTTGGATCAACTCCTCTCAAAATCCTTCGTCGTCTACGATGATCCATCCGAAGTTTCTTAGCTCAAGCTCTTTACTTCTCAAAACTAGGATGAATAAAGCATAACAATCTACATTAATGGGCTAGAGTAGTATAAATTGGTGAAGTGGGGATTTCTCTCTCTTGAAAATACCTTTCTTTTTCTTTTTCTCAAAAACCCAGCAAGTGAATTAGAAAGGAAGAAGAAGCAACTAGGGTTATGTTTAATTCAAGTAAATATCACATAATTAGCCATGGAGATATTTTAGATATTTAAATAAATAAAACATGAGTAGAATGGTGAGTCATGAGACAATATATTTTGAGAATATTGTAGAAGCTATGACTCATTTTATATAATTAAAAATCTAATTTAATCTCCAATGTGAGTCTTGCACTCATGTTATATGTATCATCAACCATGACACTAATTATAAATACATGTTTATATATAAATATATATATAACACACACACACACGCGCGCGCGCGCGCATATATATATCAACACACACACACACACACACACACACACACACACACATATATATATATATATATATATATATATATTTCTATGTAAATATAATTACTAAAGAAAGGATTTTACAAAGAGAAATTAGTCATTTTATAAAATCAACAATTGATTTAATAACCCAGTCATATCACATATAACCCGACTAATTTTATCTGCTAGATTAAATACGGTATCAAATCTCACATTTAATCAAGCCCCCGCACATATCCCCATATGCGCTCCAACTTCGTTTCGCCTGAGTTCGGAAAACCCCTTTGTGGGACTTTAAGACTCGTCAATACGCCGGCAGTAGGTGATGATCATATCAAACTCCCACAAGCCGTAAGCGGTCAGCTAAACGTAACGGCCACCCGGGTATTGAACGACCAGAAGAAAAACAAGCGAACCTGTCAAAACACCCGTCGAGCCAACTGGCAACACTTACCGTACAGTGCGGTCTCTTCGCCTGATATGTTGCATATCAAGTATAAGGATGAAATCGTCAAGCCCTAATAATTTAATAAGCCATGCCGATATAGACTATGACCGGTTAAGAAACTACTGACAACACTTATCAGTAAATCTCATCAGCTCTGGCCAGGGACTTCGAGTCAAAACCAATCGCGCATAGCACAACATCAACTCCCAATACCGGGAGAGACGAAACCACTCCTATCGCTCATTGCCTCCATATGTCTCAGGACTGTACTAAAAGCCACCGGTTTGCACGACTCAGTGGTGTCGTGGTAGGATGGAAATCAAAACACAGTGGGAGAACACACAAGACTCTATGACGATTTTGGGTCCACTGACTAACATGTACCAGTATCACCTGAGAACTTCTATCCGACGATAGATATAATACCAAATAGGAGTTCTTGGTGAGTCCGTTCAGTGTACCCAGTCTCCACTGAGCACCGGCATACAATCTTTGATGTCACAACACCAATGGATATGAAACCATCCATTGCCCATCATATGGGTCAAGAAACGTATACGCTAGTTTACTCTGGAATATCGATGCCCTGTCTCGATATACCCTCGACTAGGAACATTCTAGTATATGCTTATATAAACTACACATGCCCCACTAGTATGATCTCCATCATAGACATGGAAGTCGAGCAAATACCCTGAGAGCTTTATCAACATGTATGAAATGAACAGTATAATACAATCAAGTAAACATGTTAAGATAAAGTACAACCAGATAGTATACTATCATGTCGAGCAAGAAAGTCATCTGTATATATATACATGTCCAAGCATCCACTATACATATAATGGCCTCTAGGGCATACATATATCCAACACAATGCATATAAGCTGTCTTAGACATGCTCAATCTGAACCCACGAAATTCCAACGTTAGCATCCATAACTCCAATTTGGCATTAACCCTTGCTTTCGTCTCATTTACTAGAACAATATCATCAGCGAATGGCATACACCAAGTTGCCTCATCTTGGATGGTTCTAGTAAGCTCATCCATCACGATGGTAAATAGGAATGGACTTAATACAAGTCTTTGATGTAAACCAATTGTAATCACTCGTTAGGCTGCCGCAAGTTCTGACATTTGCCACTATTCCATCGTACATGTCCTTGATTATATCAATGTATTGACGGGGACCCCCTTTTCATCATTGTCCCCCATAGTACTTCTCTGGGTAGCTTGCCGTACACTTTCTCTAAATCAATAAATATCATATGCAAATCTCTGCTCTCTCGAAAACGCTCAACAAGTTGACGAAGCAAATGAATAGTCTATGTAGTCGATTGTCCAGGCATGAATCCAAACTGATTCTCTGTTATCTTAACATCCTTTCTTAGCCCGTGTTCAATCACTCTCTTCCAAAGGTTCAAGGTGTGATACGTAACTTTTATTCCACGATAGTTTGAGCAATTTTGAATGCCGTCCTTGTTCTTATAGATAGATACAAAGGTACTTTTTCTCTACTTATTTGGTATCATTTTGGTCTGTCAAATCTTATTAAACAGATTTATCAGCCATTTAACGTCTATTTCACCTAAGTATCTCCAAAGCTCGACAGGAATCCCGTCTAGACCAACCGCTTTTCGTGATCTCATTCTTTTCAAAACCTTTTTAATCTCAGGTATTCTTATTTTACGTATGAAATCACAGTTTATATCTTGAGATTGAATAACAAGTCCATCCAAATTATTAGTAAAGTTCTCATTGAGCAATTTGTCAAAATAATCTCTCCATCTTTTCTTGATATTCTCATCTCGAACTAAAACCTTATGATTTTCATCTTTGACACACTTCACCGCATATAAATCTCTGGTCTTTCTTTTCCGTATCCGAGTAATCCAGTATATATTGTTTTCAGTCTCCTTAGTATCCAACTTCTCATACACCTCCTTGTAGAACTTAGTTTTAGCTTTCCGAACAGCTTTCTTAACTTCCTTTTTAGCCATTTTATACTTCTCAAATCTTTCTGCATCTCTGCTTTTCTTCAAATTTTTATAAGAATCTCTCTTGATTTTTATAAGATCTATTACTTCTTCATTCCACCGTAATGTATTCTTAAATGGTGGAGCACCATCTCTCGACTTGCCAAATAGATCTCTAACTACCCTCTTGATACAACTATCCATCTTGTTTCATGTTCTGTCTGAATCATCTTCAGACTGCCAATCCGCATCTTGAACTACACAATCTATAAAATCCTGTTGGTTACCTTCCTTTAGTCTCCATCACTTAATTTTAGGTTCAACCTTACGTCTAATTTTCTTATGTTCTTTTCTAAATCGAAAATCTCGAACTAAAAGTTTGTGTTAAGTAGTTACACTCTCACCTGGCACTACTTTACAGTCGATGCAACAAGCTCTATCTATTCTTCTCGTCAAAAAAAAGTCTATTTGACTTGTACTTGATCCGCTCCTAAAGGCGATAAGGTGTCTCTCTTTTCCTAAACCAAGTGTTTGCGAAGATCAAGTCATAAGACAAGACAAAATCTAGAATCAAGCTACCTGGTTCATTCCTTTGTCCAAAAAATTAAAAGCTCCATGGATAGTATCAAACCCATTACGACCAGCACCTACATGTTCATTGAGATCACCATCAATAAATAACTTCTCTCCAGTAGTTATCATTTGCACCATCTCGTCTAAATCATCACAGAATAGACGCCTACTAACATCATCAAGACCTATCTGTGGTGCATAAGAACTAATAATATTAATGATTTCCCCACCAAGAATGAACTTAACCAGTATAATTCTATCATCTTTTCTCCTAATGTCAACCATATTCTCAAACAACCGTCTATCTATGATTACGCCTACCACATTACGATTTTTATCTCTACCCGTATACCAAACCTTATAACCCCAAGGCTCTATGACTCTACCATTTTCACCTACCCACTTAGTTTCTTGCAAACACATAATACCAACTCTCCTTCTAATCACCTCCTCCTCTAATTCTATTAATCTACCTGTAAAGGAATCTATGTTCTAAGAAATTAGACGAATCCTATGAAACCCTTACTTATTTTTCACTACACCCGGGGTCCGATTTAGCACGCCGTTTCTGGACTACAACCACCTAAAAGCCCTTACATACTTAACGCTACGCCTGGGATCCGATGTAGTACGTCGCTGAGTAGAGAACACCCCAACGATATTCTTATTATGGTTCATGTCTTAGAATGTGATAAAGTTTTACGTTGGCTGTCACAAGTCTATCACAACTCTCACCCTTTCTCATCCGGACTTAGAACCGGCAACGGTGGATTTGATGGTTGATTTCCAAATAAATAAAATAAAATACTATCACAAGAGGCCAATTTCTCTCTGCCAATCTAACCATAGACTCAGAAGGCGGTAACACTGAGCTTGGTACCTTTACAACAGGTAATTGCCACAAAAACTACATTGATATGTGGTACAAAAACATTATGGGTGGTGTTGCCGACAGAGAGGCACCAATTTTAATCCTACCATTTCAAAGACTCAATCTTGAAACGCGAAAAATTCATATCCCGCACATTAATGTATATGTTAGAACTTAGAAGTCACAAAAGATATTAGGCACTCCAAAACTTCAATATATATATATGAGCTGCAAAGGACATAGAATATCCAATAGGGCTTCCAATCAAATGGAAACTATTCCAACAAAATTTAAACAGATTCAACCCATTACCCATACACTTCTTATACGAAAGCGAAATCAAAGTAAAAAGGAAAAGATCAGATAAAACAGTAAAGCAGCCGGAAGAAGGTTGATTGATGAAACAGAGCAATTAATGGAGAATAAACTACATGATGGAGTATGCATGGTATGCATTTGCATTCATTGGACTAGAAAGTACATATATGGCACTACTATGCATCTGAAGTAACAAAAAAACGCTAGCTAGGAACCTACAGGCATGCATCCATGGACCCACTTGAAAATTACAACAATGCCAGGAAGAAAGAAATCATCTGGAGCTGCATTAGCATTCAAGAAGACATCTCGCGGCGCAGGGATGAGTAGACAAAGAGGAGCAGGCATAGGCGTTGGCACAACGTAGGGAACACAATAAGCAATATGGCTATGAAGATCATCCGGTACATTGTTATTCACTGTCAGCACACGCATTATCGATGGTGCGAACTGATGCCACAGTCACAATGTCCTGCCCACAGAAAATGCAATCACCAAGCGGCAGCTCTCAAACCTCAGCGGCTGCGGCATCACTTGTGGTATTCCGTGCAGCAGCCTGGTTGAAGCCTGAGGCATTCCCCCAGCCATTTGCATTGTCCTTCAACAAGTAGAGCCACACATTCGTATTGGGTTCCACCACCACAAGGCCGAGGTTGTTTCCGATATTTCCCAGCTGCATATTCATGTAGGGCCTAATATCTATTGGCAGATATTGATTCATGATGGAGGTCGTCATAGTAACAGGATCATGAATAACAACCTACGGCTGCAGACGATTGGTAAGCCGCAAGAAACACCCGTGTGCAAATGGGATAAATCTGTTGGGGCCAAGATAGATGGGACCTCGAGCCAGGGACCAGGTTCTTGAGCAGGAGGAGAAGGTGTCGAAGCTGTAGGTGCCTGCGTTCGATCAGGTGCCCGCAAACGGCCGCACAGATAACGTGGTAAGATATTTCGGTGGATATGGGCCGATGGTGAAAGGAGAGAACGGCGGGGGTGTTGTTGTTGTGGCGCCTACAGGGGTCAGGGAGGAGGGCATAGCCGATGAGGGGATCAGCGCCAGGCTTGAAGATGTGGTAGGAGTTGGAGGAGTCACGGCAGAGGATGGATCCACAAGAGGCTGAGAGGATGGTGGGAGGTTGACAATGAGGGCCGATGAATGAGAGGTCTGTGTGATGAATGGATTGTTGTGGCGGGGATTCCAAGCTGAGCATTGACCCATGATCTCTGGCATTGTTGAGGACGAAGAAGCCTGCAGTGGAATATTGATCTGGGTCGATGTTGTAGCCGGCATTGCCAAAACCATCCATTGATAGCTAGCTGTGGATTCTTGAGAGAGGGCTTCTTGACCAAGTGATCACTACTTGTTTCTTCTTCCTGTTTGTTTCTTTGAAACTTGAGCGATTTTGGACGACCAAGGGCCTGTTAACTATTAATTGGATGAGAGAGTAGTAGTTAAATAAAAGGTTAAGAAGCAGGGCATATAAGCTTATGGGCAATCAGGGATCACATATATTGCTGAAATAAAAAGAACCGACCATTTTTTTTTGGAACTGGCCGGTAAGCCCTAATCTATGCACACAACACACACAAACACATCCACTCACACATCACACATGCCCACAATACACACGCATCCAGAGGACCCACGAATTTGCCCCGAAAGTATTAATTTGTGGCATGTTCCCATCTTGGGTTCCTAGGTTTCGAATCCCGCACTCTTCCCAAGAAGGGAAGTGCCCGTACAAACTGAGTTATTGCTCATTGGTTGTATGCTACCATGTAATATTAGTGTTGGGGTGTATTCTGACATAAAACACCACACTTTAAGTTTTTTTCCAACATAAATACTATAAATTTTTTAACATAAATACCATATGTTATTATTTTCTCATTAAAGTGTTTAAACATCCAAATGAAAAATACTAATAATGTGATAATTTTGCTTTGTCTGCTACACCTTTGTCTCTGCATTTGAACATATATAACATGAACACGCTTAAAATACGGACAATATATGTTGAGCGTCTCTCTCCGCTCCACCAGATCCTAACTGAACAAACCCTTCTTTTGCCATTAAATTGGAAAACATTTTTTTCCCTAAAAGTCCAAAATTATCTAAATGTAAAATATGAATAATGCTATATAGTTATTTTTTTTGAATGACATACGATAGTGCTCGATATTGGCGATCCCCAAGATCATGACACGTGGCAGGTGACGTGCCCTAGAACTCAAAAGAAGGGGCCCACGGGGGCCAACCAAGCCACCCTGTACCCGACCTGCAAGCACAAGCTGACCCTCCTCAGGGCCCCCTGCAGATTGGCCTCCTCGGCCCCATGGCTCGTGTCGAGCTGTCACAGGGCTAGGACTCCTCGGCCTCCTTGCTCGTCCCGAGCTCCAGTCCGAGGCCATCTTCCTCGGCCCTCCGACCGAGGTGATCGCTCACAGGCGTAACCGTCGCTCCGCGAATCTCGCCATGCACTGATTTTACGCCAGCAATATCCCACGTTCCACGCCATCAATCCGCATTAATGAGCGATCCGCTTTCTACGCGAGCGTGATGTCGGAGGGGAGGGGGGCGTAACCGCCGGAGGGATTCTCGCGCCCGCTGCTGCGTGCTCCACCGCTATATAAACCCCCATCACAGAGAGGTCAAGTAAGCCATTTTTTTACAGCCGTTACTCTGCTCGGATCTCATCACTAACTTGAGCGTCGGAGGGTCCTTGGTGGTACCAAACCATCCCGGGACTTCTTTGCAGATCTCATCACTAACTTGAGCGTCGGAGGGTCTTTGGTGGTACCAAACCACCCCGGGACTTCTTTGCAGGTACTCGGCACCAACTCCCTCACTTCTCCTCTTCCTCCAAAAACCCATTGAGACCCAAACGCAACGGAGGATAATCAACTAAGTCCACCGCGAGATCAACGGAAAACATCTGTAACGGTCGAGATTTCTAATAAAATAACTTGATTTTTAATTTCTAGAGTCGAGTGATTATTTACTTATTTTGTGAGTAAAAGAATGTTTTTTATAATTTTCTGAACATTGAATAGGATTAAAAGAATTTTCTAAATTCTACTTATTGTTTTTATAGGCCTAAAATGTTTTAATAAAATTTTATAATACCTTAAAATAATCTACATATTTTTATTATCAATTAAAATAATTAATTCATAATTAAAAATATTTTAAGGATAAACTAGATAATATATAATTATTATAACTAGCTAACAATTTAGAAATAGATATACTATTTGTTTTTAGCCCAAAATTATTTTAATATTAAATATAATAATAAAATATATTTTCTGGAATTTTCCCATTATTTTTTCGTATTTTAAACATTTTTACCAAATTTTTCAAAGCCAAATCAATATTTTAAATAATTTGCTGTTATTTTATTTTTATTAATCTTTATTTTAATTTTTATTTAAAGCCTTTTAACCTGGACCGTTGGATCACAAGATCCAACGGCTCAGAGTTCTCTGACGGCGCCCACGTGGTGGGGACCACGCGAAAGCGCGTGATCCTCATCCACGGCTGTGCTCGAATGGGCTGGCGACACGTGGCGACATGGCGGTGCGCTGTGAGCCGTTGGATGCAGATCCAACGGCCACGAAGCATTGGCGGATGGCGCAATCATCATCTGATGATTAGGGCGGCGCGATCTCAGCCGTTGATCTCAATCCAACGGCTGAGGTGAGGAGGCGGCGGGCGCAATCACGAGGGAATGATTCGGTAATCATTAGGCAGCGTAGATTTTCGTGTATTTTAACGGAAATTTTGGATTTTTATGGTTAGTGAAAATGCTATAAATTAGCACCTTCAAACCTAAATTTCTCACTCCTCAGAACTCCAAAAATTCTGAAAAAAAATACCGGTGCCTTCGTATCGACGACGCTGACGCTACGGCTCCATCAAATCGTTGAGGAAAAATCGGGGCGCGGAGTTTTCGAGGAGTTTTGCACAAGCCTACGTTTTCAACCTTCCACGTCTAAACAAAGATAGGATCCGCCTCTCTCTCCTTTTCCTGTCACCTTCTTCTATCTCAATAACCTAGTTCCAATTTCTAATCAACCCCCATTTAAAATGGTGTTATAATATTTGTGCATACCCTTTTTCCTTATGCACTTAATCATGATAAAGTTAACCCATATTTTTAAAACGGTGTTTAAATTTCTTCTGTACGTAAAAGTATATTGCGCACCCATAATACCTGGAATCTGATATAACCCATGAATTGTCATTCACCTCTGACACACCCATACCATAAAAATGATCTCGAAATAGGTTACTTCCACAAGATACTCTCATTTAATTTAAATATTATATTTGTTTAAAATACCTATAAAAAATAAAAATATGTGAAATAACTATTTTAGATACAGCATACGTATATTTTACTTACAAATATTTTTTAAACCCCTCAACTTTTTAAGAAAGAAAATATTAAATTTAAATAACGATATCTTTTCAAAAGATAATATTTAGTATCTTTTAAAAGGTAATTTTAAAATAACACCAATCTAGAACAAAGGAAAGGTTGTAGGCATCGATCGTTTATCTAAACCAGACTTTGTGGTGTCTAGGCAAGTGTGTCTAAAGCGAGTGGTTACTTAATTAGGGCCACTAGTTGTAGTGGAGAGCCTCCCATTCACCTGGCACTTACCTAGTCGCAATTGGCGGTGAAGAGGCGATTTGAGGACCTCATAACTACCTCATAACTTGTCCTTTCGGAATATTAGGAGCAGTCTAGATTTTCAAATAAAAACCTCTTGCAAAAGATTTTCAAATAAACACCACAATTTTTTATCAAAAGGATATTTTCTATAAAACATTATGCTTTTTCCAAAATAATAAATATCCCAAATATCATGGTTTTTCTTAGAAGTAATAAAAGATATTTAAACTTTATTATTTTAACTAAAGTTTTCTCTAAAGGACACGAAATACTTTACGAACTTTAGAAAATTAAACGAGTGGTTGTGGAAGGCCATATTAAACGAGATCAATACTTTTTAGATTTCCAGTTTATGACAACATGACATATACAAAACATGATACGGTTAGGGTTAGAATGCGCGGACCTAAGTATGGAATACTTTATGAAGATCCCGATATTCCGGGTGACCAGTCCAATATATGGGGGACTATACTAATATGAAGATCCCGATATTCCGGATGACCAATCCAATATATGGGCGACTCTAAATATGAAGATCCCGATATTCCGGATGACCAGTCCAATATATGGGCGACTATAAATATGAAGATCCCAATATTCCGGGTGACCAGTTCAATATATGAGCGACTATACTAATATGAAGATCCTGATATTCCGGGTGACCAGTCCAATCTATGGATGACTATACAATGTGGAAATTCCATGCCTAGAGGTATACGCACTAACTCTAATCGTCAAAACCCTTATACTGAACCACGGGGATGGGTAGTTTGATTAGGCAAGGATAATTCGGAACTCGGATTCCCCTACTACTCGATCATGATCCCGGGAAGTGAACCGGTACATTTCACTTCCCCAGTTGTTATTCCGTGGCCACAACGGAATAATCACGAGTATCCGGACCCTTATTTAACAAACTAATACATACTATTACCTTCATCTACATATAACTTACAATATATACAACCTACTCATATTCATATATCCAATTTGTATATAACCTCATACCTTTATACACATGTACATCATATTCATTATACACACCTGTTTGTTTCTATACCCTTACTATCTTATTTGGCAATCCTACCCGAGTATAACTCGCTGATGGACCTTCCTTTTCTTCCTCTATCTTTGGAATGTCCGTCGGATAAGAATGAGTATTATAGAGAAGATCAAGGTATGAAGCCAGCTTATGAAGATTACGCAAACTGGACGATGGAAGATTAGATAGTTTTAATTTTTGTTGTTGCCCACATGTTTAGGGCTTTTGTTTCTCCTTTGATGTAATTAAACTACTCAGTTTATTTTACTCTTTCTTTTGGGATGCAATAAAGTTCGGTTAATGGAAATAAAATGCCTTGGCTTTTATTATTTTTGTTTTGGTACACATCCTGCATATTAAATATTCATATGCTTAACGTAACTGTATTGAATAGACCACCTTCAATACAGTTAGGTTGCGGACCTTACCACGTCATCCTTCTCCTTCTTTTGGGAAGCGGGGCGTGACAGGTTTTTATGGTGGCCCATGCAGGTCCCCTTGTGTACTAAAATGAAATTGTTAACCGACTTATTATATTTGTGAATTCTATCCGCTTGTATCAATCTCATAAAGTTTTCTCATTCCTCGTCCTTTCCTTGACATCTCTGTATCCTGACCATGACCGTCCTTCTCAGGCCATGGCACATCTTCCGGATGAGGACAACACGTCAGTCATCACCTTTGAAGCTACACTTGGGTATTCGGATGACGAAGTAATAGGTCCCCAAATAAATATCCCCAAGGACGATATAGAAAACAAAGAAGAAGATCCAGTTGAAGAAGAAGACGAAGAAGAAGATCCAGTTGAAGAAGAAGACGAAGAGGAAGATCCCGTTGAGGAAGAAGACGAAGAGGAGGAAGAAGGCAAAAAGGAAGACCCCGTTGAAGAAGAGGACGATCCTGTTGAAGAAGAGGAAGATCCTATGGAGGTAGAAGAATTTGAGGAGGAGGAGGAGCCCAAAGAAGAGGCCCCCGCTGAGCAAGAAATTCCAGTGGAAGAAAAAGAACCAAGAGAATACGGACCATACATGTGGTTCATTGGGAAGACCCTCTATATTAGGGAGCATACTTATCGATGTGTTCGTCGTACCCCTCTGCAACTCTACCGTCGAGATGTACCAGGCTCTCCCTTATTTTATAGTTTTGCAAGAAAGATCAACAAGCGCCGAGCCAATAACGCGCAGTTTCCACCTCAAAATTGACGGACGAATGGCATCTGTTTAGATCTTAGCTTTTAGTGAGACGAATAAGATGTGTATAGAAGTAGGAACCTATTTAAATAATTTCTTGTATTCCCGTTGGCATTGTTAATAAAATCTTGATTTCGACAATTGCACTCTCGTGTCTCTCGTTTTTATTCCTTACTAGTTTTCCTCTGGCATGAATCGTCATTCCTCCTACAAGTTACTATTCTATGTCTTTCGCCTCCGGCTTTAGCCTAACCCCTTCTAATTCAGATACCCATAGCCGGACGACACCATCACCGCAACCGAAGGGGAAACGGAGACAATGAAGCCACTGCTCAACATGCAGCGATGCTACAAATGCTGCAAGGACTACTGGAGCAGCAGCAGCAGCAGACAACTGCCCTGCATCAAGAGCTGCGCGAGAGTAGGCAGCAAAAAGCAGAAGTTTTGAAGCAGGCACTGGTCCCAGTTCCTCAAAGAGCGGCGGGAGTGAAACAGTTCAGATCACTCCACCCTAAGACTTTTTCAGGAAAGGAAACTCCTTTAGAAGCTGAGGAATGGCTCAAGGTAACAATCAACGACCTCGGTGCCGCCCAAATTCCAAAGGACGTGTGGGTGAACATCGCTAAGCTACAACTTACGGATAATGCCAGGATATGGTGGGAGGCAGAAGAAAGTAGATCGAAGGAACCCTTCGACTAGGAAAGGTTCAAACAGTGTTTTGATACCCAGTACTTTCCAGTCGTGGCACACTTAAAAATGGAACGGGAGTTTATACAGTTCCAACAAAGGAGCATGTGGGATAAGTCGGTGGACGAGTACGCTGCGGAGTTCGCGAGATTAAGTCGGTTTGCACATCACCTGGTGGCAACCTCGGAGCTATATGCTAAAAGATTCCGACATTGGCTAGATCTGAAGACGCGGTCCTCCATGTCTTCTGCTACCTTATCAATTTATGATGAAATCTTAGAGGCGGCACAAAACTTCGAAGACCTTCAGAGACGGATGAGGAAGGATGACATTTTATCTGGCAGTAAGCGACCAGCCAATCAAATTCTTGAGGGATCATCTTCCAGATTCAACGGGAGATCACAACCCAGAGACCAGCAGGACCAACTATCTTCGGAAAACCATCCGTTACACGCAACCATTGTGGTAAGACCGGACACTACAGGATGGACTGTCGCATCTTGAACAAACTTTGCATAGTTTGTGGGTCTCCGGATCATGCTATTGGGGACTGTCCTCAGAGAGGGAGACAATCAGGCCCCGTCAACAAGCCAGCTAATTATGTGACACCACGACAGGGAAACCAGCCACCTTCCGCCACTCGACCAACCGGCCAAGGGACATCACTAAAGGGACCACCCTTGCCATCACAGGAGCGTGGTTTTTAGCAAGCGCAAAGGAATGGACCCACACGTCAGACCTTCACCATGACGGCCGAGAAGGCTGATGCCACATGGAAAGACAACAGAGAGACTTTCCATGCATCAAGTAATACACCAACTCGTGGGAGCGACACAAGCAGCAAAGAGGATTCCTCATAGCGTTACTGATTTCCATGCCTAGTAGTGACCACTCCTTTGAAAACTTCGGGGACGAAATTATTCTAAGGAGGGTAGATTGTAACGGTCGAGATTTCTAATAAAATAACTTTATTTTTAATTTCTAGAGTCGAGTGGTTATTTACTTATTTTGTGAGTAAAAGAATGTTTTTTATAATTTTCTGAACATTGAATAGGATTAAAAGAATTTTCTAAATTCTACTTATTGTTTTTATAGGCCTAAAATGTTTTAATAAAATTTTATAATACCTTAAAATAATCTACATATTTTTATTATCAATTAAAATAATTAATTCATAATTAAAAATATTTTAAGGATGAACTAGATAATATATAATTATTATAACTAGCTAACAATTTAGAAATAGATATACTATTTGTTTTTAGCCCAAAATTATTTTAATATTAAATATAATAATAAAATATATTTTCTGGAATTTTCCCTTAATTTTTCTGCATTTTAAAACATTTTTACCAAATTTTTCAAAGCCAAATCAATATTTTAAATAATTTGCTGTTATTTTATTTTTATTAATCTTTATTTTAATTTTTATTTAAAACCTTTTGACCTGGACCGTTGGATCACAAGATCCAACGGCCCAGAGTTCTCTGACGGCGCCCACGTGGTGGAGACCACGCGAAAGCGCGTGATCCTCACCCACGGCTGTGCGCGAATGGGCTGGCGACACGTGGCGACGTGGTGGTGCGCTGTGAGCCGTTGGATGCAGATCTAACGGCCACGAAGCGTTGGTGGCTGGCGCAATTATCATCTGATGATTAGGGCGACGCGATCTCAGCCGTTGATCTCAATCCAACGGCTGAGGTGAGGAGGCGGCGGGCGCAATCACGAGGGAATGATTCGGCAATCATTGGGCAGCGTAGATTTTCGTGTATTTTAACGGAAATTTTGGATTTTTATGGTTAGTGAAAACGCTATAAATTAGCACCTTCAAACCTAAATTTCTCACACCTCAGAACTCCAAAAATTCTGAAAAAAATACCGGTGCCTTCGTATCGACGACGCCGACACTACGGCTCCATCAAATCGCTGAGGAAAAATCGGGGCGCGGAGTTTTTGAGGAGTTTTGCACAAGCCTACGTTTTCAAACTCCCATGTCTAAACAAAGGTAGGATCCGCCTCTCTCTCCTTTTCCTGTCACCTTCTTCTATCTCAATAACCTAATTCCAACTTCTAATCATCAACCCCCATTTAAAATGGTGTTATAATATTTATGCATACCCTTTTTCTTGTACCCTTAATCATGATAAAGTTAACCCATATTTTTAAAATGGTGTTTAAATTTCCTCTGTACATAGAAGTATATTGCGCACCCATAATACCTGGAATCTGATATAACCCATGAATTGTCATTCACCTCTGACATACACATACCATAAAAATGATCTCGAAATAGGTTACTTCCACAAGATAACCTCGTTTAATTTAAATATTATATTTGTTTAAAATACCTATAAGAAATAAAAATATGTGAAATAAATATTTTAGATACAGCATGCGTATATTTTACTTACAAATATTTTTAAAACCCCTTAACTTTTTAAGAAAGAAAATATTAAATTTAAATAACGATATCTTTTCAAAAGGGAATATTTAGTATCTTTTAAAAGGTAATTTTAAAATAACACCAATCTAGAACAAAGGAAAGGTTGTAGGCATCGATCATTTATCTAAACCAGACTTTGTGGTGTCTAGGCAAGTGTGTCTAAGGCGAGTGATTACTTAATTAGGGCCACTACTTGTAGTGGAGAGCCTTCCATTTACCTGGCACTTATCTGGCCACAATTGGTGGTGAAGAGGCGATTTGAGGACTTCATAACTTGTCATTTTGGAATATTAGGAGCAGTCTAGATTTTCAAATAAAAACCTCTTGCAAAAGATTTTCCAATAAACACCACAACATTTTATCAAAAGGATATTTTCTGTAAAACATTATGCTTTTTCCAAAATAATAAATATCCCAAATATCATGGTTTTTCTTAGAAGTAATAAAAGATATTTAAACCTTATTATTTTAACTAAGTTTTCTCTAAAGGACACGAAGTACTTTACGAACTTTAGAAAATAAAACGAGTGGTTGTGAAAAGCCATATTAAACGAGATCAATACTTTTTAGATTTCCAGTTTATAACAATGACATATACAAAACATGATACGGTTAGGTTTAGAATGCGCGGACCTAGGTATGGAATATTTTATGAAGATCCCGATATTCCGGGTTACCGGTCCAATATATGTGCGACTATACTAATATGAAGATCCCGATATTCCGGATTACCGGTCCAATATATGTGCGACTATACTAATATGAAGATCCCGATATTCCGGATGACCAGTCCAATATATGGGCGACTATAAATATGAAGATTCCGATATTCCGGGTGACCACTCCAATATATGGGCGACTATACTAATATGAAGATCCCGATATTCCGGGTGACCAGTCCAATCCATGGGCGACTATACAATGTGGAAATTCCATGCCTAAAAGTATACGCACTAACTCTAATTCGTCAAAACCCTTATACTGAACCACGGGGATGGGTAGTTTGATTAGGCAAGGATAATTCGGAACTCGGATTCCCCTACTACTCGATCATGATTCCGGGAAGTGAAACGGTACATTTCACTTCCCCAGTTGTTATTCCGTGGCCACAACGGAATAATCACGAGTATCCGGACCCTTGTTTAACAAACTAATACATACTATTACCTTCATCTACACATAACTTACAACATATACAACCTACTCATATTCATATATCCAATTTGTATATAACCTCATACCTTTATACACATATACAGCATATTCATTATACACACCGGTTTGTTTCTATACCCTTACTATCTTATGTGGCAATCCTACCCGAGTATAACTCGCTGACGGACCTTCCTTTTCTTCCTCTATCTTTAGAATGTCAGATAAGAATGAGTATTATAGCGAAGATCAAGGTGTGAAGCCAGCTTATGAAGATTATGCAGACTAGACGATGGAAGATTAGATAGTTTTAATTTTTGTTGTTGCCCACATGTTTAGGGCTTTTGTTTCTCCTTTGATGTAATTAAACTACTCGGTTTATTTTACTCTTTCTTTTAGGATGTAATAAAGTTCGGTTATTGGAAATAAAATACCTTTCGCTTTTATTATTTTTGTTTTGGTACACATCCTGCATGTTAAATATTCATACGCTTAACGTAACTATATTGAATAGACCACCTTCAATACAGTTATGTTGTAGACCTTGCCACGTTATCCTTCTCCTTCTTTTGGGAAGCGGGGCGTGACAACATCTGACGGAGGCCTGAAAAGGAGCTCCATCAGTTGGCACCCACCATGGGGCCGCAACTCCACAAAAACAAAAGTTGGCCTTCCGATTTCCGCCCACATGACAACCGATTCCTGTCAACATCTGACGGAGGCCTGAAAAGGAGCTCCATCAGTTGGCACCCACCGTGGGGCCGCAACTCCACAAAAACAAAAGTTGGCCTTCCGATTTCCGCCCACATGACAACCGATTCCTCTAAAGAGTCAAACGCCCTCTGTCGCCTCCCTCGCAACGAAGACGTGGGTGAACCCTCGCCTAAGGTCGTCGGTCTCCCCGCTGGCTGCCGTCTCACAGGCTCTGGCGACCGCCCGAGCAAAAAGGCTAGGGGCGGAGAGCCCATCACCTTTGGCGACGAGGATCTCCACGGCATATCTGTGCCCCATAGCGACCCGCTGGTGATCGTAGGACAAATTCACCGATACGAGATCCACCGAATACTCATCTATTCAGGCAGCTCGGCGGACATCCTCTTCTACGACTGCTTTTTGCGTATGGGGCTTGCCCCAGCAGACTTGAGACCGACCTCCCACGTCCTCTCGGGGTTCACCAACCACTCCATCCCGGCACAAGGGGTGGTCACCCTGCAGTTCAGGATCGGGGATTCCGGCCGTACGCGCACACTGCCTGTGGACTTCATCGTGGCGAGGGTCCCATCGGCCTACAACGTCCTCCTCGGCCGGCCAACAATGAACTCCCTCCAGGCCCAGATCTCAACATACCACCTGGAGATAAAATTCCCCCTTGATCAGGGTGGGGTAGGTCGGGTATACTGGAGCCAACGGGTTGCGGAGATATGCCTGACAGAGGCATCTTCCCCCGAGCAGCATGCTGATAGCGCCGATGCATGCGGCGACATTAAAGGGTCCCTAGACACCCGGAACGAGCGGAAGGAGCTCCGTGGAGCACCGGTCAAACCACTGACCGAGGTGCCCTTAGCGGAAGGAGAACAAGGGAAGGCCGTCCAGGTCGGGTCACTCTTGACGAGAATTTAGCGGGTTGACTGTTCCCCTCCGAATACGGAGACGCGACCGTGTAGGTTCGTCTTGCCTGGGATTCGGGACAGATACTATTTGGTGCTATCCGTCCACCTCTCCGAAGATGTCAAGTTGATTTATGGTATCGTGTATCGAAGGTTTAAACGGATGTGTCCGATGTAGTAGACTTCGTCAGATTCCCCCTCGTTTGAGGGGTTTTTTTTATTGTGGGGACGCTCTTCCCTGCAGGCGCAAGCCCCTGCAGTTAATTATGCTACCGCATCGCGGTAACAACTTTCTCCTTCTCCAGATGTTCACTTCGCGTCGTGGGTGTTTGTTTTGTTTGTGGTTGCCCGTGGATTGTATACGGAGACTAATTTCTGTTGTCGCCCATAGGGCGTAGATTAGTCCAAATCCGTATTTTCTTAGATTTAGGTTTGGGGTTTTGGTTTAAGGATACGTTAGCCATATTTGAGGCTAAGATCAACTTAAACGTTCGTTAAGGATACATTAGTCTAATTTGAGACTAAGATCAACTTAACGGGATCGTTTAGATTCGACAAGAGAGCATTTGGGCTCAATTGTTTAGTTTAGTGACATTACGGTCAATTGCCAGTTTAGGGACATGGTGGTCCAACATTCCCATTTTGGGGACGAATATTAGTTTAATGACATTTCGGTCTAACATTCCCATTTTGGGAACGAATATTAGTTTAATGACATTTCGGTCCAACATTCCCATTTTGGGGACGAATATTAGTTTAATGACATTTCGGTCAAACATTCCCATTTTGGGGACGAATATTAGTTTAATGACATTTTGGTCCATGAGTTTAAGGACCCCACAGTCCATAGCGGTGTGTGGTTGTCGGGACCCGCCACCTCTCTGACGACGTTGAGGGATTACAACAACAATTATCAGAGGGGTTCAGAGATATACCCTTGAACCGGATGTAAATTGATTTGGGAGAGCAGTTGTGCTCGGTTCAATTTAATTTTGATGACTTATGGCCAGTATTGGGTTAAGTCCATTTGAAAATGTCTAATATTTTATTCAGGCTCTGCCTATTAGGCTTTTACTTGGGCTCTTCCCCTTTTCTTTAATGCATAGCATTTTATTTGGTCTGCATGGCATTTGGGCTCTGCCCCTTTTTTTTTATTAATGCATGGCATTTTTATTAGGCTTGTTAGGCCTTTTTAATTGGGCTCTGCCCTTATTTGATAATGCAGAGCATTTATTTTTCTGACAGTGTGCCACGTGGCCTGTCAGACGCTCTGCGCCAATTAAAGAGCGCAAGGCGCAAACTGATGTGGAGGTGACACGTGTCACGCTCTGGTGAGCGCAAGTCTGTTAGCGCAGTGCGCTGTGCCAGTGCGCTGCTGACACGTGGTGCGCTCTGATGACTTGCCCCAATCCAATAGCGCAATGCTCATTTTTTAAAGCGCAAGGCATAGATTATTCTGGGGTTGACACGTGGCGTGTTCTGGTGACTTGCGCCAACCCAAGAGCGCAGAGGCTCATCTTGATCAAATTTAGATCAAAGAAAACAAGTTTTTCTTGTTCCAAAGATTTCAAGAACCAATGGTTCTGATTCTTATCAAAAGGCAATGCCTTTATATAGATCAAAAGATCTAATAGAGAAGTAAATCACTTCTTTTTTATTATTATTATTATTTTTATTCAAGATCTTGATCTTGTTCTTAGATCTTTGATCTTTTTGGAAGAACTTCTTCTTTTTTTTTCCAAAGGTTTACCTTTTTTCTCTTCGAGCTCTTCTCAAAATTTTTAGAGGAGTTCTCTGTATTTCTGCGTCTTTTTGACTTGGAGTCTAGGGGCCTTTATATAGGGCCAATTAGTTTGTTGAGTTTGTTACAGAGATCTTTCTCTGATTGATCTGGGGATTTTTCCCAACCGTTAGATCTTTGATCCTAGGGCTTCTGTTTTACAGAAGGTAATCTTCTTGTTTTTAACAAGATTGGAAAGATCTTTCCAGAATTTTATTGTTTAAATACTGGCATAGTTGGTGCAAGCGCACCTGCGCGTGACACGTGTCACGCAGCGCAGAGCGCAGCGCAACTGCACTAGCGCAACTGCGCTGACACGTGTCGCGCAGCGCAGAGCGCAAGTCATCTGAAGCGTTGCTTCCTTTATTTTTATTTTAAAACAGAGCCTTGCTCTGATTGGGTGCGCTATCTTAGGCGCAGCGCTGGCGTGTCTATTTTTGACACGTGGCGCGTTGCGCGCAGCGCAAGGAATCTGAAGCGTTGCTTCAATTTTTGAATATTTGAAATTCAAACAGAACTTTGCTCTGATTTGGGTAAACAAATGCCCCCCCCACCATTGCGCTCACGTGACGCACACGTGAGTGCAGCGGTGGCAAGATCTGATCCGTTGGATCAACTCAGGAGTTGAAGGGGCGCTCAAGCGCCTAAAAATAGGACCCTTGGTCCTCAACAGATGATCATCATCTTCAAGAAATCTTATTTTCAGGACCTCAGAGCCTTGCTCTTGCTTTCAAGAATCTTAAGAGTTAAACTCTAGAAAACTTTTAGGTAAAATTAACTTAAATTAAATTAAATTAATTTTAATTGACAGAGCCTTACTCTCATAGATCTTTGATCTAAAGAAAACCCCTTTGTGGTTTCACAAACAGAGCTTTGCTCTCAAGAATTTGTTCTAGGGTTTCTTAACCCATGGACAGAGCATTGCTCTTTGACAAAACATAGATCTTTTGATCTAAAGATCTATGAACTCTTAAGAGTTTTTTCGTGGAACTTTAAGATCCCAAACTTTAATTTTTAGGAGTTAATTTTTTTCCTTTGATGGATTTTTCCATCATTATTACAGAGCTAGGCTCTTTAAGGAATCTTATTCCCTTGTGACCAGAGTTTGACAAGTGTCACTCTGTGACAGAGCTTTGCTCTGAAAATGGAGATTTTCTCCTTGTCTCAAGGGATTTCTTATTTAATGAGAATATTCTTTTGAGGATCTCCTCATTAATTAACAGTCTCATCCAATGATGAGGCTGTCTTATTAACTGATGCATTGTCATCTGGATTTTGTAGGTCCACTTTTGGTCCCCTTTCCACTGCATTGCAGTGTGGTACAAATTTTAAAGTATTAAGCGTCAGGCTTTTAAAATTAAATTATGATACTAATAATGGAACTCCGCTTTCTCTTGCAGGCAACATGGCTGCTGATCTTTCATTCCCGTTCTTCCGTTCAGATGGAGGATTTCCTGAGGCGCCAGTGGACCGGGAAGTTTTCTCCCTCATTAAGGATTTTGACCCGGAACATAAGAGCCTTCATCTGTGGGGCAGATGGTATAATGAGATCATCAAAGGTCGCCGAAGCTTCTCTTATGCGATGCCGACAGAGCCAATCTCATCGATCCCATATGCGGATGCACCCCCGGTGAACTATGCCGTGGAGGTTGTTAGTTATATGTATGCCCTAGAGGCCATTACTGTTCATAGGATGTATATTGTAGTGGATGCTGGGACATATATAGGTAGGACTTTCTTTCTCGACATGATAGTACGCTATCTGGTTGCTCTTTATCTTAACATGTATACTTTCTGTCTCTCTGTTACATGTTGATAAAGCCCTTAGGATGTGTACTCGACTTCCAGGACTATGATGTAGATCATACTAGTGGGGCCTGGGTAGTCCATGAGTACATCCTTCAATGTTCCTAGTCGTGGGAATATCGAGACGGGGTATCGATATTCCAGAGTAGACTAGCGTATATCTTCTCGACCCATGTGATGGGCGATGGATGATCCCATATCCATTGGTGTTTGACATCAGAGATGGTATGCGGGTGCTCAGTGGTGACTGGGTACACTGAACGGGCTCGCCGAGAACTCCCAGACGGTATTATACCTCACGTCAGATGGCAGTTCTCTGGTGACACTGGTACAGCTTAGTCTGTTGACCCGAGATCGTCATAGAGTCTTGTGTGTCTCCCACTGTACTTTGATTTCCACCCTACCACGGCTCTACTGAGTCGTGCAAACAGGTGGTTTTTGGGTACAGTCCCGATTCACATGGAGGCAATGAGCGATAGGAGGGGATTCGTCTCTCCCGGTATTAGGGGGTTGATGTTGCGCTGTGCTCTACTGGCCATAACTGGAAATCCCTGGCCAGGGTTGCACTGATTTACTGGTAAGTCTTATCAGTAGTTTCATGCTTGTTATGGACCTTACATCGGCACGACTTATCAAGCTACTGGGGTCTGACGTTTACCACCCCTAGGAGAGATATGCGACATATCTGACGAACAGACCGGACTGTACGGTAAGTGTTACTGGTTAGATTCGCAGAAGTGTGAGCGGGCTTGCTCGTTGATCTTCGGATCGCTTAATACCCGGGTGGCCGTTACGTTTAGCAGACCGCTTGCGGCTTGTGGGTATTTGATATGATCATCACCTACTGCCGGCGTATTGACGAGTCTTTAGAGTCCTACACAGAGGTTTCCTGGCTCAAGCGAAACGAAATAGGAGCGCATATGTGATATGTGTGGGACCGAGAATAAAACTAGTATGTGATACTGAATTCTATTCTCGCAATTTGTATCATCGGACGGTTGTATGAGATATAGCCGGGTTACCGAATCAAATATTGATTCGATATATTGATACACTAAATATTAGCCGGTTATATTTAATATGACCGGATCATTAAGTCAAGTGTTGATTTAATGATTTAATGTATAATTATATATTTGATATATTACTTTACATTAACTAGTATTGGTTCACTTAAGATTGATTTTCTCACTTGATGTGCACAAGTTGTATATGTGATATATGTTTGTGCACTAGTTTGTATCATGATTGATGATACATGCAAACATGGGTGGGTGTGTGACATACACCATGTTAATTGTAATTTAGGTTTTTGTTTATCTTAATTATTCAAAAATGGTGGATTCTTTTGTCATGGTTTGAAGCTTCTTGAAGCTTGTAGCAACTTTGAAAAAGTCCATCCATTTTGTCTTGATTAAGACATTCATTGACCAAACCATTACAATTAACTATGGTTTACTCTCTACAAAAAGTTAACTCACCCATGGTTGCAATATGAATGACTTCACTTGATTATTCTTTTGATAATAATTCATTTTTCTTTTCTTCTTCTTCTTCTTCTTCTTCAAGAAGAAGAAAGCTTGCTAGAAAAATTTCAAGTGAAGAAACCAAGTGAGAAATCCAAATCAAAAGTGAACCCACTTCCTATTTCTTCATCCTCTACCACTTGCCATGTAGTAGAATGTGTTCTCTTCACAAAGTTCATGACCTAGTGAAGATGGAGCTTGAGTTTGAGTCGCCTCGACGTAGATCATCTTTGGCATCGAAGTCAACGACCTAGCCCGCTCATTTCTTCGAAGAAACCATCGCTAGAGTCCGGGATCCCGATGATCGCAGCGAAGGGACGTCAACACGGAGCTTCAGAAGTGGAGGACCGGATCTACAAAGGTTGTAATCCCTTTCACTTAGTAGTAAAGTAGTTTACTTGCTTGCTTTCGCCTTACCTCTAGTAAACGATCTTGATTAGGGTTTCTCGGCACACATAAGAATTTTATTTTGGCATGGTTGATGCCTTGTGGAACCTCATGAGTGTGCCTAGGAACCCTACAGCGGTATCAGAACCTAGCTAGAGCTTTAGGCGAAGTGTAGACGAAGTTAGAAACCCGATCGAACCCCGAAACCCTAATCGATACCCTTCTCTGTACATTTTCTGAAACTGTGGATTTTTCCTAATTAAAAATGCTCAGAAAATAGTGCAGGGAAATATATGTTTAACTGCAGAAAACGACAACCTGAATCTACTGCAGCACGGCGGAACCGCGGCCATACCCTGCTTTGGGCGGCGGTTCCGAGGCCGTATGTGTTGATTGGGGACTCAATTTTCTACAGCTATACCCGTAGCAGTTTCCTGTGTTTTCTGGGAATTTTTAATTTATACTCAAGAGTTGAGTTTTCCGGGTTGTATTGGGGACTCGATGTTTCGATCGGAAAATTTAACTTCGTCTATGTGTTTTTCCGGATAATTTAGAACGTGTTAAAAGATTCGACCGGATATAAATAATCCACTTTTTCCCCTGCCGGATAATTTCCAAGTGTTGAATTTTTCCGTAGTTTAAGAACATTCTAAGTAGTGCAAGTAACGCGATGGACCCTCTAGAAGACAACAAACCTTAACTCGATTATGTGACCGTCTTGAACTGCCCTTTGAACCTTAGGATTTGGGGCAGTACGGCGTGCCACATGTGAGGCATTGACTTGACCCTTCTACGGCTGGACCGTTGGTACTGTGGCATGAAATGGATGTTTTTAAACTCCCCTCAAGTGTTGAGAACCATTTGGGAAAACTTGGGTGTTTGATTTTTCGATCGGAAAGTTTAACATTTTCTATTTATCTGGAATGTGATACAATATTTGGAATTCACAAGTAGTTATGAGATAACAGATTTGGATGTTATAAATCTAGCAGTTTAGTCTCACTTGATCGGTTGCTACGGGATTTTGATGTGATCAAAAGTCCGTCGCAATCACGTAGCGTACGCAGATACTCGCCGGGTAAACTTAATTGACAGCCGCGCCCCATAGCCCCGACCAAGTGACTGTAGGAGAACCCCGTCGCCGAAAGCATCTGTTCGGGTGCTCGCGGCAGCGGTGTTCCGCCTTAGTGCACTTCGTCGACGGTATCGGAGGTGCGGCCGTCTACTAAAGTTTGCGACGAGCATTCATTCTGGATGTCGGGAATCTTGTTGAATTGCCCGACTTGATATTGAAAAGAGTTTTCGATAATGAGACTAAAATGCGGGGTTTATAATTGGTTAGGCATGCGATGTCTAAAGAGTTTGCGGATTCCAACTGTTGTAGTTTTACACTTTCTTTTCTGTGACCGTAAGTGTAGTATGTAGTTGTATCACCGGTTTTTGCTGCTATACGTCGACGACAATCGGTGTATGCATACTTACTTACGTTGATGACATATGATGTTATGTGTTGCTGGATATGTTATATTGGATCGTCGTGTTTGAATAGGCGGGGTTTTTTTTTATGTGAGATGAGTGTTTTTCTTTTTCATTCATGTAAAAACTTGTATGTAATATTCTTTTATTGGGACACTTCCGGGTTGAGGATGATGTCACCATTGTATATTATATACTTTTCCGCATTAGGATAGACCCAAGGAGGGGAGCACAAGTAACCGGGTTCTAGGGTCCAGTGAGAGACCATCTCGAGGAGTCGAGTCCGGGTCTCCTAACTCTAGAATTGGTAGGGTTGCTTGCCGCTCTCGTAGGGGTCTAAGGGTGTGGGATTAGCTATTTATCACGACCATGGAATCCGTGTTTTATATAGGCTCAAAATAAAACACGGACGTCCTAGTATATCCAATATTTCATATGATATTTTCTGCTGCGTTATCTGTGATGTGATCATGTGATATGTTCAGATAGATATTGTATATAGTATATATGATATATTATATAGACGTTGCTTATGTTTTACACCCGCGCTAGCCCTGCCTCGCTCTGCCGTTAGTTACCTAACCTAACGGTGCAGACAGGACATCGAGGTGAATACGGATGGCATAAGCGTACGTTATATTTATCTGTGATGTTTAGGTGGACTTAAATGATGGGACTTCATTAATGTGATTAATGAAAGAAAATAAATCTAAAAGATATTGTGGAATCGAATTTTTCAAAAACAGGTAGCTACAGTTCTTGCTTTGCATCGCGGTGTTCCTTGTAGAACATCCTGCACCTTATTCGATAAGGAAAGGGCCGAGATCCTTTCACTGGGAGTGACCCCTTTGGCAATAACTGGCAGATGCTACAACCCTCGGTTTGTCTTTGTAGCGCCTTGAAAAGTCGTTTTGGAGTTTTCCTGAAAATCGGTGAAAATTCGGTATTTTTCCGTAAACCGTCTTTTTTGTTATTTTGCAGTTTAGGACTAGTTATACCTAAAATGGATAGGTAATTGCTTGTTTTTAGTAGCTAATGAGTTACTTATTAAATTTTGGTCATTTAAAAAAATTTCCCTATTTTTCAATTTTTTTAATATTATTTTAAGCCGGTAAGAAAATACATTAAATTAGCGATAAATACAAATTTTTTTGGGCTAATTTTAATCTTTAAAATTATGTTAATTAAAATCTAGTTGTAACATAAATTTTTAGTATTTTATTTTGAGTTTTAACTAATTTTTATTGTAGGAAACGAAATTTATTGAATTTAGGCTTAAACTTGCAATTTTGGACTTGTAGGGGGTCTTTTTGCATAAAATTTCTTTTGTAAAACCCCTCTCTCTCTTCCCTCAGCCCTAGGCCGGCCCCACCATGATCAGGTCCAGAAAATTGCTTGCCTCACTTTGACTTTATTCATGTGATGAAATGAATTGTTTTGAATAGGATTAAAATATAGTAATTTAGGTATGGGTTTTGAGTGACATGTGAGAGCTTTGACCTTGGTTTTTCCAACTCCAATTCCTCACTTTCCCCCCACCCTTTTCCCTGGCCGAGCCTCAAGAATGTGCAGGTCCCCATTTTCCCCCATCTCCGTTTGCTTCAATTTCATCAAAAAAATCCACCGAAATCCCTAATTTTCTTCACAAATTCAACACAAAACCTTATTCTATCTCTTTTCAAGCCCAAATTGGTTTAAATCTTGTGGAAAGGAGGCAATTTTAGAGGCAAATGATCATGCTAGATCCATAGATTGTGAGGTATAATTTCAATCTTTGGTTAAATTGTAGTTTAAAGTGTGCTAATTGAACTTTGAAAATTATTTTAGTGTTAATTTTAGTGCTATTTGCATACTAGTTTTTTTTTGTTTGTGGTTTGAAATTAATTTAGGGTTTAGAATACCATTAAGAGGTTAATTAGGCTATTTTTTTATCTAGTTATTTTGTTAGCTTAATCTAAGTGGTTAACTTGCTAATTGGGCTAAAATTTAGTGTTAGTTTTTAATCTAGTTTTTAAAGGTTTATGGTTAGGGTTAAACTAGGGTTTTTAGAAACCATTATTTAGTTAACTAAAGCTAATTAGCTATCTAGTTGTTTACTTAACCAATCTATAAGGTTACTTTGCTTAAGTGGCTTGATGTTATGCTAATCCAAGTTAATCTTGTGTGATATTTTCCTTGTTTTGCTAATTACCAAAAATCAAGAGAAGGGTTGGTTGTGGAAAATATGTTTTGAAGCATAGTTAATGGTTTAAAATTAGTGTAGTGGCTATCTAGTGAGTTAGTTTGGATTGTTGTGTTGGATTGTGTTAACTTTGTCGCTAATTGTCGATGTTTGCACCAAATTGCAAATTAGTGCTTACTAGTTTTTACTAAAATATTGTGATGAATTAATTGCGATGTCTTGATGACATGTTTAGCGTATCCTATGACTTTTAGGATGTGTGAGTGCGGATTTTGAGTGTTTGGGTTTCAGTTTTTCCGGGCGACCTAATCGACGATTTTAGTAGATTTTTGCGATTTTCGCGTGTGTTCCGCGCACTTTGTGCACGTTGTACCTAGCTTGTGAACTATGGTATTTTCGTTAGGGAATTGCGTCGTTCTTGATTTGTGACCTTATGTTTGTATTGATGTAAATTCCAGGTTCGGTCGCGGAGACGTCAGACGCGGCACGAAAGGGAAAAGCGGTGATTGGACGTGACTAGCTAGGGATTCCGGTGAGTAGATGTAACATCTACGGGGGACTATCGTTGGATGGCGCAAGTCGCCCGATAGTTTTAGTACCTTAAAAAGATTCTTAGTAATGTTAGTAATTAGGGGTGTAATACTTGTATGATTATTTGCTACATTCATGCCCTATATTGACATACATATACGAAACTATTTTATAGGACACCTGCACCATTGCCAGGGTTTTTATATGCAGCACGAGCACTATTCATGCTTACACACATGCCCTGGTAATTGCCATGCCACCACACTAGATAACCTATAATTTGAAACCTTTTACTAATTGATGCTTAAACCTGTGCTATTGCCTTTAATTCCTTAAAATGAAATCGTAGGATTGCTATTCATGTGCATGTACCTCATCATATTATTTGTTCATGCCTAGTCTATTAATCATACATCGTAGCTTAATTATTGATACCATATGCATTCATCACCATTGATATATGCACTTATGAGGATTTCTTGAGATTTTATGATATTTCTGGATTTCGGGGGAAAGCCGCAAAATTTCTAAACTTATTATGTTTTTAAAATATGTAATTGCGGTTTTCTAGTGATGTAAAGTGTCGTCCACCATGAGTTTGCTGTGGTTTTCGAGATCCGTGTCGAGGAGTGGAGGAACCGTCACGGGTACATGGTGGGCCCGGTCTGGTACCCGGGGCAAGATGAATGTGGTGTTGACGTTGAGCCTGGCAAGGGACGGATTACCTACCGGTGACTGTTTGGCACGGCGGATATCCAGAAGATACCGACCGTGGCCGCGAGATGATGAGATTTTGATATTGAGCTGGGTTAGCCGGATGGCTGAGGCCAGAGATACTATGACATGGATATATGAGATTTGTGATAGTTTTGAGGTGTCGTTGCTGGACACAGGTTCTTGTTGATTCTATTGGTATTGTGCTGGTATTTCAAAAGAGATTCCTAAAGGAAAAACATGATTCTTATAATTACACATTCAGATCATGAGTTGATTCGCATTGCATTCATACCTGCTAGTATATTCATATTGCATACATACCTGCTATTATGTCCTGCCATACCTGTATTAGAGATGCTAGAATACTTGTGTGCATGCATACGATAGCCTGTGTAGATGTTATTTATTACTCACGAGTTGGCAACTCACCCCCATTGTGCCACAGCCTTTTTCAGGTCCGCTCCGTCTGTACAGTAGCGGCGGGCGCACTTGCTTCTTTTGCCTGGACTCGAGGTTTTGCTCTTAGGTGGGTTATATTATTATTTTTGCACCACCTTGTATATTCTTTGTATCTAGAGTACTTCATCTACTGTATCTACCAGTATTGTTGTATATTGACCTAGAGATGAGACTGTGAGATTTGTGGACTTTTTATGCTGTATTTTGGGGTCGAGCTCACTTGAGTCGACATGCTGTTTTTCTCATGCTTCTTTATGATTATTTTGCATGATGTTGTTTTATATTGCGTGGGATTTATGACCGCCTTGTGGCGAAGAGCTAGCTCCCGCTTGCGGATGCCTTATTTGTTGGATTCATATATATTCTTATTGTACCCATTTTGGGGGCCAGTATTTACAAAGGAGACTCTGCCGAAATTTTCGGAAAAATTTGTATTGTTTTAAAAAGGTTTTTATATGACTTATTTGATAAACTCGTTTTCAATTGATTGGGTTCTCTTCACTCTTTTGCTTATTTGGTTTTGGTTTCTGGGCTTTGGCTTACTTATTTTACGGACGTCTTGAGACGTTTCGTAAACTTAAGTGCCAGTCACGTTCCGTACCCTGCGGGTCGTGACAAAGTTGGTATCAGAGCCAGGTTTTACCTTTTTGAGTGTAGGATGAACCTTGGTAGATGGAGTAAGTGACTTATGCAGGGTAACGTAGCGTGCGTATGTCCGCGGCATACTTGCGATACGGTACTCCGCCTAAGTGACTTTAGGATATACTTGCTTGAAAATTCCTTCTTCAATTCCGTGTATCCTATGATCCTATTGCACTGTTCTTACTATCCGTTTTCCTGTAACAGCCACTATGCCGCCGAAGGCTACGAGGGCACAGAGGGCTGCCGCCCGAGACGAGATTCGAGCTGGCTCGTCCGAGACTAGGACTGAGCAGGGTGGTATGCCTACGCCGCAGGGACAGACCGATCCACCTTCCCCAGGCCGTATGGATAGGCTTGAGACTGATATGGAGGAGTTGTGACAGATGATGGGGAGTATGCAGGAGCTACGTCAGATGGTAGGATCCCTAGTTGCAGCCAGTCGTACACCGAGACCGGACGACGTACCTATTACATCACAGAAGACCATGATACCTGCTCCTACTACTACCACCGTGGCCATTCCGGTTTCACTACAGGATTTCATGAGGCTGAGACCTCCAGTATTCACCGGCACCGAGGCAGCGAAGGACCCACAGACGTTCCTTGACAGTTTAGCCAGGATCTGCCGTTCGCTGAGACGTTCGGATGATCGATGGGTAGAGCTTGCGAGTTTCCGACTAGAGGGTCTTGCGCAGACATGGTGGGAGTCAGTATTGAGAGGTCGAGCTGCAGGTCTACCGCCTATGACTTGGGCCGAGTTTACAGCGGTCTTTCTAGCTCGTTTCCTCCCAGAGAGCGTTCGCGACGCTAGAGCTCATAGCTTCGAGGCCTTAGTCAAGACACCTGGGATGACGGTGTCTGAGTATGACATCCAGTTTACACAGTTATCCCGATATGCTCAGTATTTGGTGGATACCGAAGAGAAGATGGTGAAGAGGTTCGTACAGGGACTTGATGCCCAGCTATATCTTGCCATTGGCGCCCAGCACTACGACACTTATTCAGCTGCTATGGATACGACATTACGAATGGAGGCACGCATATCACAGACTTCGGCCGTTTCTGGGCCGAAGAGGATTCGCACCGATGTACCGTCTCAGAGGCAGCGCGCCAGATTCTTTCCGAGAGATAGGCCTGGCAGAGGATTTGGACGGGGACAGTTATACGGTTCTTATCCCCAGGGACAGCAGCCGTCGCCAGGGTGTTTTGGGTGCGGGAGTCCGCACCATCTTGTCAGAGACTGTCCGACGAGACGACAGGGAGCAGCGACAGTTCCGCATGTGACCCTACCACCATCACCACCCCTTCCTCAGAGAGCCCTACTTCCTACCACAGGCGATGCTCCGCGCCAGTTAGGTGCACCCAAAGGCCGTGGACGCGGCGGTCCTGTTCAGAGAGGACGAGGAGGCAGAGGCCGAGGTCGAGGTCAGCCCGCTATCGGTGGAGGACAGGCCCGAGTATTTGCTTTGACACCGCAGGATGTGCAGGCATCCAATGCCGTTGTGACAGGTACCTTGCCAGTTTGCTCTTTCGACGCACTGGTATTATTTGACCCAGGTTCCACACATTCGTACGTCTCTACACACTTTGCGCCGATGTTGGGCCGTGAGTCGTCGTCGTTAGATCACCCGCTTGTTGTTGTTACTCCGGTAGGCGAGTCGTTTGTCGCTCATTTTGTATTTCGTTTGTGTTCCGTTCGTATCGGGGAGAGGGATTCATCAGTTGATTTGATTCTCCTCGATATGTTGGACTTTGATGTGCTTCTGGACATGGATTGGCTAGCCACTTGTTATGCTTCGGTGGACTGCCGTGAGAAGGCAGTCATATTTAGCTTTCCGGGAGAGCCAATCCTTGTTATTCAGGGAGACCGCAGCGTCACCCTACCCAGCTTGATTTCGTCTCTTCGTGCTGGTCAGCTCTTGCGGAAGGGATGTCAGGGATTCTTAGCGTATATTTGTGATACTCGAGCTGCAGAGGTTCCGTTGGACCGGGTCCCGGTTGTTTGTGAGTTCCCTGATGTTTTCCCTGATGAGCTACCTGGGCTACCACCTGAGCGCGACGTTGAGTTCTGCATCGATTTGATTCCCGGCTCGGGGCCTATTTCTATACCGCCTTATCGGATGGCCCCAGCAGAGCTTCGAGAGCTGAAGGATCAGTTGCAGGAATTGTTAGATAAGGGGCTTATTCGACCTAGTATTTCTCCGTGGGGTGCTCCGGTCCTGTTTGTCAAGAAGAAGGATGGAAGTTTGCGCTTATGCATCGACTACCGCCAGCTGAACAAAGTTACCGTTCGGAACAGGTATCCGTTGCCACGCATTGATGATTTGTTCGACCAGCTTCAGGGTGCGGGGTATTTTTTGAGGATCGACTTGCGATCAGGATACCATCAGCTGCGAGTTCGACAGGAGGATATACCGAGGACAGCTTTCCGCACGCGCTACGGCCACTACGAGTTTTTGGTGATGTCGTTCGGACTCACCAACGCCCCAGCAGCATTCATGGATTTGATGAACCGTACATTCAGGCCGTATCTTGACTTGTTCATCATCGTGTTTATCGACGATATCTTGGTGTACTCCCGGAGCAGAGAGGAGCACGAGCAGCACTTGCGGATTACGTTACAGACTCTAAGGGAGCACCAGCTGTTTGCAAAGTTCTCCAAGTGTGCATTCTGGCTGGACAGCGTCGGATTCTTGGGTCACGTGGTTACGAGAGACGGCATATGTGTGGACCCGAAGAAGATTGAGGCTGTTCAGCAGTGGCCCCGACCTACATCGGTTACTGAGATCCGTAGTTTTCTAGGCCTGGCGGGCTACTACAGGCGTTTTGTTCAGGACTTCTCCCGTATAGCTGCACCTTTGACCGGTTTGACCCGGAAGGGAGTTCCTTTCGTTTGGACAGAGGAGTGCGAGCGCAGTTTTCAGCAGCTGCGGACATGTTTGACTACGGCGCCGGTATTATCTTTGCCTTCGGGATCAGGCGGATTTGTGGTCTACTGTGATGCTTCGCGAGTAGGGTTAGGATGCGTATTGATGCAGCATGGCCGGGTGATCGCTTATGCTTCTCGGCAGTTGAAGAAGCATGAACAGAACTACCCCACTCACGATTTGGAGATGGCTGCAGTGGTCTTTGCACTGAAGATTTGGCGACATTACCTATACGGCGAGTCGTGTCAGATATTCACCGATCACAAGAGCTTAAAGTACATATTTCAGCACCGAGACCTGAATCTCAGACAGCGTCGTTGGATGGAGTTGGTGAAAGACTACGACTGCGAGATCTTATATCACCCAGGCAAGGCGAATGTGGTGGCAGATGCGTTGAGTAGGAGGCCCGGGGGTAGTCTATCCTTTTTGCGCGCAGTGCAGAGGCAGTCGTCAGCAGATTGGCAGATGTTATGCGACAGCCGAGTTGAGTTCGAGTTCACTCAGACAGGGGGACAGCTCGTGCATGTTCGTGCACGCCCACAGTTGCTTGACCGTATATATGAGGCACAGCGCAGTGACGACCGTTGCTCAGAGATCATGGCACAGATGGGACAGGGCAGATTTTCCGAGTTCATGATTGACGATCAGGGGATTTTACGCTATGGATCTAGACTGTGCGTACCAGATACTGATGGATTACGGCGCGACATTCTTGAGGAGGCACACCGATCAGTGTATAGTGTCCACCCCGGTTCCACCAAGATGTACCATGATATGAGAGAGACCTACTGGTGGGACGGGATGAAGAGGGACATTGCGGAGTTTGTATCGAGATGCCTGACTTGTCAGCAAGCCAAGGCCGAGCACCAGAGGCCCGCAGGAGAGCTGCAGCCGTTACCCATTCCGGAGTGGAAATGGGAGCAGATTTCGATGGATTTCGTTGTGGGTCTACCCAGGACCAGTCGAGGGTATGACTCCATCTGGGTGATCGTAGATCGATTGACGAAAGCGGCTCACTTCCTGCCAGTGAAGATGACTTTCAGCTTCGCTCAGTATGCCCAGCTTTACATCGATAAGATCGTGCGGTTGCATGGCGTACCGACTTGTATCGTGTCAGATCGAGGCACCCAGTTCACCAGCCGACTTTGGCAGAGACTTCAGGAGGCTTTGGGCACTCGTTTGAGCTTCAGCACAGCGTTTCATCCGCAGACCGACGGACAGTCAGAGCGGACCATTCAGACTCTCGAAGACATGCTCAGAGCGTGCGTTTTAGACTTCGGCGGTAGCTGGGATCGTCATTTACCTCTAGTGGAGTTCTCCTACAACAACAGCTTCCAGGATACTATTTAGATGGCACCTTTCGAGGCATTGTATGGGAGGAGATGCAGATAGCCCGTCTGTTGAACAGAGCTCAGCGAGAGCAGCTTTTTGGGGCCGCAGCTTGTTGAGGAGACGACAGCGAAGATACAGTTGATTCGAGACCGGATGAGGGCAGCTCAGAGCAGACAGAAATCCTATGCAGACAGGCGCCGTCGCAGATTAGAGTTCGCAGTTGGCGACCGTGTTTTTCTGAAAGTCTCTCCGATGAAGGGCGTGATGCGTTTTGGGCAAAAGGGGAAGCTTAGCCCTAGATTCGTAGGTCCCTTCGAGATCCTCGAGCGTGTCGGCGCAGTTGCATATCATTTGGCCCTTCCACCCAGCTTTCCCGATGTTCACCCCGTCTTCCATGTTTCGATGCTCCGCAAGTACCTTCACGACCCTTCGCATGCGATTCAGCACCCGACAGTCCAGCTGGAGCGCGACCTTTCCTTTGCAGAGCAGCCGGTGGCCATCCTGGATCGGCAGGTGAAGAAGTTGAGATCGAAGATTATACCAACTGTCAAGGTCCTTTGGCGTAGCCCGAGCAGCGAGGAGGTTACCTGGGAGACCGAGGGCGAGATGAGGAAGAAATATCCCCATCTCTTTGAAGGTACGCGTAGTTATATTTTTAAATTCGGGGACCGAATTTCTTTAAAGGGGAAAGATTGTAGCGCCTTGAAAAGTCGTTTTGGAGTTTTCCTGAAAATCGGTGAAAATTCGGTATTTTTCCGTAAACCGTCTTTTTTGTTATTTTGCAGTTTAGGACTAGTTATACCTAAAATGGATAGGTAATTGCTTGTTTTTAGTAGCTAATGAGTTACTTATTAAATTTTGGTCATTTAAAAAAATTTCCCTATTTTTCAATTTTTTTAATATTATTTTAAGCCGGTAAGAAAATACATTAAATTAGCAATAAATACAAATTTTTTTGGGCTAATTTTAATCTTTAAAATTATGTTAATTAAAATCTAGTTGTAACATAAATTTTTAGTATTTTATTTTGAGTTTTAACTAATTTTTATTGTAGGAAACGAAATTTATTGAATTTAGGCTTAAACTTGCAATTTTGGACTTGTAGGGGGTCTTTTTGCATAAAATTTCTTTTGTAAAACCCCTCTCTCTCTTCCCTCAGCCCTAGGCCGGCCCCACCATGATCAGGTCCAGAAAATTGCTTGCCTCACTTTGACTTTATTCATGTGATGAAATGAATTGTTTTGAATAGGATTAAAATATAGTAATTTAGGTATGGGTTTTGAGTGACATGTGAGAGCTTTGACCTTGGTTTTTCCAACTCCAATTCCTCACTTTCCCCCCACCCTTTTCCCTGGCCGAGCCTCAAGAATGTGCAGGTCCCCATTTTCCCCCATCTCCGTTTGCTTCAATTTCATCAAAAAAATCCACCGAAATCCCTAATTTTCTTCACAAATTCAACACAAAACCTTATTCTATCTCTTTTCAAGCCCAAATTGGTTTAAATCTTGTGGAAAGGAGGCAATTTTAGAGGTAAATGATCATGCTAGATCCATAGATTGTGAGGTATAATTTCAATCTTTGGTTAAATTGTAGTTTAAAGTGTGCTAATTGAACTTTGAAAATTATTTTAGTGTTAATTTTAGTGCTATTTGCATACTAGTTTTTTTTTTGTTTGTGGTTTGAAATTAATTTAGGGTTTAGAATACCATTAAGAGGTTAATTAGGCTATTTTGTTATCTAGTTATTTTGTTAGCTTAATCTAAGTGGTTAACTTGCTAATTGGGCTAAAATTTAGTGTTAGTTTCTAATCTAGTTTTTAAAGGTTTATGGTTAGGGTTAAACTAGGGTTTTTAGAAACCATTATTTAGTTAACTAAAGCTAATTAGCTATCTAGTTGTTTACTTAACCAATCTATAAGATTACTTTGCTTAAGTGGCTTGATGTTATGCTAATCCAAGTTAATCTTGTGTGATATTTTCCTTGTTTTGCTAATTACCAAAAATCAAGAGAAGGGTTGGTTGTGGAAAATATGTTTTGAAGCATAGTTAATGGTTTAAAATTAGTGTAGTGGCTATCTAGTGAGTTAGTTTGGATTGTTGTGTTGGATTGTGTTAACTTTGTCGCTAATTGTCGATGTTTGCACCAAATTGCAAATTAATGCTTACTAGTTTTTACTAAAATATTGTGATGAATTAATTGCGATGTCTTGATGACATTTTTAGCGTATCCTATGACTTTTAGGATGTGTGAGTGCGGATTTTGAGTGTTTGGGTTTCAGTTTTTCCGGGCGACCTAATCGACGATTTTAGTAGATTTTTGCGATTTTCGCGTGTGTTCCGCGCACTTTGTGCACGTTGTACCTAGCTTGCGAACTATGGTATTTTCGTTAGGGAATTGCGTCGTTCTTGATTTGTGACCTTATGTTTGTATTGATGTAAATTCCAGGTTCGGTCGCGGAGACGTCAGACGCGGCACGAAAGGGAAAAGCGGTGATTGGACGTGACTAGCTAGGGATTCCGGTGAGTAGATGTAACATCTACGGGGGACTATCGTTGGATGGCGCAAGTCGCCCGATAGTTTTAGTACCTTAAAAAGATTCTTAGTAATGTTAGTAATTAGGGGTGTAATACTTGTATGATTATTTGCTACATTCATGCCCTATATTGACATACATATACGAAACCATTTTATAGGACACCTGCACCATTGCCAGGGTTTTTATATGCAGCACGAGCACTATTCATGCTTACACACATGCCCTGGTAATTGCCATGCCACCACACTAGATAACCTATAATTTGAAACCTTTTACTAATTGATGCTTAAACCTGTGCTATTGCCTTTAATTCCTTAAAATGAAATCGTAGGATTGCTATTCATGTGCATGTACCTCATCATATTATTTGTTCATGCCTAGTCTATTAATCATACATCGTAGCTTAATTATTGATACCATATGCATTCATCACCATTGATATATGCACTTATGAGGATTTCTTGAGATTTTATGATATTTCTGGATTTCGGGGGAAAGCCGCAAAATTTCTAAACTTATTATGTTTTTAAAATATGTAATTGCGGTTTTCTAGTGATGTAAAGTGTCGTCCACCATGAGTTTGCTGTGGTTTTCGAGATCCGTGTCGAGGAGTGGAGGAACCGTCACGGGTACATGGTGGGCCCGGTCTGGTACCCCGGGGTAAGATGAATGTGGTGTTGACGTTGAGCCTGGCAGGGGACGGATTACCTACCGGTGACTGTTTGGCACGGCGGATATCCAGAAGATACCGACCGTGGCCGCGAGATGATGAGATTTTGATATTGAGCTGGGTCAGCCGGATGGCCGAGGCCAGAGATACTATGACATGGATATATGAGATTTGTGATAGTTTTGAGGTGTCGTTGCTGGACACAGGTTCTTGTTGATTCTATTGGTATTGTGCTGGTATTTCAAAAGAGATTCCTAAAGGAAAAACATGATTCTTATAATTACACATTCAGATCATGAGTTGATTCGCATTGCATTCATACCTGCTAGTATATTCATATTGCATACATACCTGCTATTATGTCCTGCCATACCTGTATTAGAGATGCTAGAATACTTGTGTGCATGCATACGATAGCCTGTGTAGATGTTATTTGTTACTCACGAGTTGGCAACTCACCCCCATTGTGCCACAGCCTTTTTCAGGTCCGCTCCGTCAGTACAGTAGCGGCGGGCGCACTTGCTTCTTTTGCCTGGACTCGAGGTTTTGCTCTTAGGTGGGTTATATTATTATTTTTGCACCACCTTGTATATTCTTTGTATCTAGAGTACTCCATCTACTGTATCTACCAGTATTGCTGTATATTGACCTAGAGATGAGACTGTGAGATTTGTGGACTTTTTATGCTGTATTTTGGGGTCGAGCTCACTTGAGTCGACATGCTGTTTTTCTCATGCTTCTTTATGATTATTTTGCATGATGTTGTTTTATATTGCGTGAGATTTGTGACCGCCTTGTGGCGAAGTGCTAGCTCCCGCTTGGGGATGCCTTATTTGTTGGATTCATATATATTCTTATTGTACCCATTTTGGGGGCCAGTATTTACAAAGGAGACTCTGCTGAAATTTTCGGAAAAATTTGTATTGTTTTAAAAAGGTTTTTATATGAATTATTTGATAAACTCGTTTTCAATTGATTGGGTTCTTTTCACTCTTTTGCTTATTTGGTTTTGGTTTCTGGGCTTTGGCTTACTTATTTTACGGACGTCTTGAGACGTTTCGTAAACTTAAGTGCCAGTCACGTTCCGTACCCTGCGGGTTGTGACAGTCTTTTGATTGCTTCTATAGTTTTTGCTTTGCACAGCGGTATATATAATATATCCTGCACCTTATTCGATGAGGAAAGGGCCGACGATCCCTTCACCGGGAGTGACCCCTTTAGCAAAACTAGAAAAGCCTCAAAAACACTCCATTTAAAAACCATTTGATTCCGCAACGAGATCAAGTTCAAAGCGTTAAAGGTTTTCTTAAAAACCATCCGCAACCCTCCGTCATTTTAGGAAGTAGAGTACTTCGTATTCGTGCTGTGTTTGTTGACCATAGTCAAGGCACAGTGTATGGTAGCTAAGTGATGTCTTCCTACACCGCATATGATGCGATTAGTTAGGACAGTCGCGTGACTTTGTTGATCTTAGTTAAGGGTCATGTGGGTGGGTCTAATTAATCACGAAATGACGGGTAGAACTTGACTAGTGCTTATGATTTGTTGACCATTGTTAAGGTTATAAGTGCTAGGGGTAAAAACCTTTATCGGGAGTTTCAAGTGTTGAAATTTGCAATGAGATTGCATACCTTCTATGAGATAGTTGGATCCCGATACCCACTGCGAGTAATTGTTATTCCTGGGAGAGTTTTGCACTTTACAATTAGCCGATCAAGTAGGTGTCTAGAAAGGTGTCAACGGGGTTGCGCCCCTGGGAAAACGAGATTTATTTTAATTAGGTCCGTGCGAAAGCACGGGGAACCTCCCTCAAAGTACCGGCACTGGCCTGGCTGAAAGATTGGCGACTTGTAGAGTGTAATTAATCCTGGCTAGTCTTTCCTTTTAAGGTTTGAAAGAAGATTTGATAAAAATAGTGGGAGCCATCCTGATTAGATAAAATAAATAACCAATCTAATCTTGCAAAGGCGCACACAGAGTGTTTTCTTCTCTCTCTGTGGATGGCGACCATATCACGCCTTAATCAAGATAATAATATGGATGTATTGACCGAACCCGCTTATTATACTGAGCCGGGGAACGTTGGTCGCGCTCCAACTTATAATTGTTATAAGACAGAGCAGAAAATTGGGGATTACCAGAATTCCCATGCCGCCCAAACGAAGAAAGTGCATGCGATGCATCTCCTTCGGGTGTGTTCATTATAAAGAACTGTTTCTCAGTGTCCTCTACGTCCTAGGTATTAGATACCGGATCAGGATCCCGCAAATGTAATCCGTTACATGGGCTACAGAAAGGTAGAGAACTGAGAACGGGTGATAAGTTTCATGAGACAGATAACGGTGCAAGTGTTGCAGCCAAGTCTGTTGGTCACTGTCACCCTGTATTACCAGTACATTGATTCTGAACAAATGCTACCTGATATACAAAATCATATCAATCTCTTTATTTATTAAAGAAGGATATAATTTTGTATTGTTGAATATTGTTTTGAGCATTTCAAAAGTTGATCGGTTCAGGCACGTTATCTAAAAGCATTAACGTTCTAAATCAAACTACAGTTCCTAGTATACAGAACACACACAAGAGGAAGAGTTTAGAAATGAACGATTCCTTCTTAAGACATTGTAGACTAAGTCATATCAATGCGACCTGACTAGCTAAGTTACATTTAGATGCATATTTAAATCAATTCGAATTTACATCTTGTGAAACTTGCCAGTCATGTCACAAAGATAAGATGACCATAGCTCTGTTTATTGGAAACAGAGAAAGAGTTAGTGAACTCTAGGGATTGATACATGATGATGTATCTAAGGTCCCCTGTCTACACATACCTGGACCGGTTCTTTGTACTTCATTACATTCACTGATTATCTCTCTAGATTCAGACATATGTTCCTGTTGAAACACAAGTCCGAAACTTTTGAGATAATCACCGAATATAAGTTAGAAATAGAGAACCAAAATACGGGTATAAGTATTATGTCCTATGATGAGATCAGGGAGGAGAATACTTGTGCATAGAATTCCTGGACTATTAAAGGGGAATGAGATTCTTTCTCTCGGTGTTACTCCTCTGATTATACTATAGCACAACGGTGTATCAGGGCGGAGCAATCACACCCTATGAGATATGGTGCGCTCTATGATGAGTACTACTGATTTACCTATTTCTTTTTGGGGGTTATGCACTTGAGTAGCTGCATACCTATAGAATTGGGTTCAAATCAAATCAGTGCCTACCACTCTATATAAGATATGGTATGGGAAGAACCTATCTCTTAAGTAAGTTAAGATTTGGGATTGTCCGGCCTATGTCTAAAGCAAAATCCGGACAAGATCGAGGCAAGGTCAGTTCTGTACAGCTGGAAGGATTTCCAGCTATACAAACTGCAGCTGATAATTTGACAGAACCAAAGGTTCAATAGTCCCCGACGAACCTCAGCCTCTCCGCCGATCTAGCAGGGTTCCTCATCCGCCTGAGAGATACTTCGGTTTCTCGATGACAGTGGGAGCGAGGATTGCATCATGAGATGATGACCCAACTAATTTCGAGCAGGCCATCGAGAGTGAGGACTCTGTAAGAATGGCTGGATGCTTAGCGATCTGAGATGGAATCCATGTACACCAACAAGGTATGGACTTTGGATGCTATATCTGAAGGGTTAAATCCCCATCAGGAGCAAGTATATCTTGAGAAGATTACTTGGTGTAGATGGAAAGGTTGAGACTTTCAAAGCTAGACTTGTTAAAGGTTTTCGTCATCGACCAGGCGTGGATAATGATGAAACCTTTTTCAGTGGCTATGCTTAAAGTCCATCCGGATCCTACTTGCCATTGCTGCATACCATAACTGCGACATCTGGTGGTTGGGTGTCATGACTTCTTTTCTAAATAATGATTTGGAAGAGAACGTCTATAAGTACACAACCAGAGGGTTTCGTAAACCGTGGGAGCAGCAGAAACGTGTGCAGGTTGCTTTACAGGATAAAGCAGGCATCGCGAAGTTGGAACGTCTGTTTTGATGTAGTAGTCAAAGAGTTTGACTTCATCAAAATGGTAGATGAACCTTGTAAAACAAAAAGGTGGTAGGGAGTATGGTGGTGATCCTCGTATTGTACGTGGACAACATACTCTTGGTAGGAAAAGAGTTTCCTATACTACACACGGTCAATCTCCTCTTATCATAAGGATTCTCCAAATAGGATCAAAATGATACCTCCTAAATCCTGGGTTATGGATCTATGCGATAGATCTAAATGGATGTTAGGATTCTCACTAGATATAGTGAGATGGTATCAATCGATCCTGGGGAGAATCACTGGAAAGGTTCCAGACTGATAAGCACGACTGAATGTCAGTCACAGGTATTGTCTTTACCCTCAGTGGAGGGACGGTATGTTGGAAGAGTTCCAAGATGGATACCGTGGCAAACTAGACGATAAAGGCTGGTAACATCGCTATTAAAGATACTACCAAAGAGGCAGTTTGGGTGTATATTGGTTCATGAGATGAACTAGGTTCCTACCATTGTGTGACAACGGAAGTGTGGCTTTGGCCCAGGAACACCACTCCCATCAGTGACCCAGACATATTCTGAGGCAGTATCACCTGATCAAGGAGATAGATGATCTCCAAGGATGATCGAGGTTAGAAGAGTAGACTCAGAGGACAACACGGCGGATCCACTCACAAAGGCCTTTTCCCAGAGAGAGACTTTTATGGGATAGTTGAGTATGATATACTGCAACCACTGCTACAGATGGCCCTAGTGCAAGTGGGAGATTGTTAGTTATATGTATGCCCTATAAGTCATTACTGTACATAGGATGTATATTGTAGTGGATGCTGAGACATATATAGGTAGGACTTTCTTGCTCGACATGATAGTACGCTATCTGGTTGCTCTTTATCTTAACATGTATACTTTCTGTCTCTCTGTTACATGTTGATAAAGCCCTTAGGATGTGTACTCGACTTCCAGGACTATGATGTAGATCATACTAGTAAGGCCTGGGTAGTCCATTAGTACATCCTTCAATGTTCCTAGTCGTGGGAATATCGAGACGGGGCATCAATATTCCAGAGTAGACTAGCGTATATCTTCTCGACCCATGTGATGGGCGATGGATGATCCCATATCCATTGGTGTTTGACATCAGCGATGGTATGCGGGTGCTCAGTGGTGACTGGGTACACTGAACGGACTCGCCGAGAACTCCCAGATGGTATTATACCTCACGTCAGATGGCAGTTCTCTGGTGACACTGGTACAGCTTAGTCTGTTGACCCGAGATCGTCATAGAGTCTTGTGTGTCTCCCACTGTGCTTTGATTTCCACCCTACCACGGCTCTACTGAGTCATGCAAATAGGTGGTTTTTGGGTACAGTCCCGATTCACATGGAGGCAATGAGCGATAGGAGGGGATTCGTCTCTCCCGGTATTAGAGGGTTGATATTGCGCTGTGCTCGACTAGCCATAACTGGAAATTCCTGGCCAGGGTTGCACTGATTTACTGGTAAGTGTTATCAGTAGTTTCATGCTTATTATGGACCTTACATCGGCACGACTTATCAAGCTACTGGGGTCTGACGTTTACCACCCCTAGGCGAGATATGCGACATATCAGACGAACAGACCGGACTGTACGGTAAGTGTTACTGGTTGGATTCGCAGGAGTGTGAGCGGGCTTGCTCGTTGATCTTCTGATCGCTCAATACCCGGGTGGTTGTAACGTTTAGCAGACCGCTTGCGGCTTGTTGGTGTTTGATATGATCATCACCTACTGCCGGCATATTGATTAGTCTTTAGAGTCCTACACAGAGGTTTCCTGGCTCAAGCGAAACGAAATAGGAACGCATATGTGATATGTGCGGGACCGAGAATAATACCAGTATGTGATACTGAATTCTATTCTCGCAATTTGTATCATCGGACGGTTGTATGAGATATAGCCGGGTTACCGAATCAAATGTTGATTCGATATATTGATACACTAAATATTAGCCGGTTATATTTAATATGACCGGATCATTAAGTCAAGTGTTGATTTAATGATTTAATGTATAATTATATATTTGATATATTAATTTACATTAACTAGTATTGGTTCACTTAAGATTGATTTTCTCACTTGATGTGCACAAGTTGTATATGTGATATATGTTTGTGCACTAGTTTGTATCATGATTGATGATACATGCAAACATGGGTGGGTGTGTGACATACACCATGTTAATTGTAATTTAGGTTTTTGTTTATCTTAATTATTCAAAAATGGTGGATTCTTTTGTCATGGTTTGAAGCTTCTTGAAGCTTGTAGCAACTTTGAAAAAGTCCATCCATTTTGTCTTGATTAAGACATTCATTGACCAAACCATTACAATTAACTATGGTTTACTCTCTACAAAAAGTTAACTCACCCATGATTGTAATATGAATGACTTCACTTGATTATTCTTTTGATAATAATTCATTTTTATTTTCTTCTTCTTCAAGAAGAAGAAAGCTTGCTAGAAAAATTTCAAGTGAAGAAACCAAGTGAGAAATCCAAATCAAAAGTGAACCCACTTCCTATTTCTTCATCCTCTACCACTTTCCATGTAGTAGAGTGTGTTCTCTTCACAAAGTTCATGACCTAGTGAAGATGGAGCTTGAGTTTGAGTCGCCTCGACGTAGATCATCTTCGGCATCGAAGTCAACGACCTAACCCGCTCATTTCTTCGAAGAAACCATCGCTAGAGTCCGGAATCCCGATGATCGCAGCGAAGGGACGTCAACACGGAGCTTCAGAAGTGGAGGACCGGATCTACAAAGGTTGTAATCCCTTTCACTTAGTAGTAAAGTAATTTACTTGCTTGCTTTCTCCTTACCTCTAGTAAACGATCTTGATTAGGGTTTCTCGGCACACATAAAAATTTGATTTTGGCATGGTTGATGCCTTATAGAACCTCATGAGTGTGCCTAGGAACCCTACAGAGGTCGTAAATTGGAACTCGGAGGATCTCCTTCAGCCTTCGATTGCTGCTATTCCCGTGCAGCCGCCGGCAGTCGTGGACATTTTGGGGCGGCGCATATGCCAGGTTGAGGCACGCCCTTGGGGACAACCTTATAACGTCGGGATAACCCTCGACAACTGGCCGGGTACTTGCAGTGGGCCAGGTACATCTTATCAGCAAAGCGGACGCATTTAATGAAGATTGGTCCGTACTCTGCAGTCTACGTCTCATTGTTCGAGTACCCTGCTCCTCCAACGTGGTGGGTTAAGGCATTCATAGAACAATGGAACATCCCCACCCATACCTTTCTTCTATCGGACAGGGAAGTCTCCATCCCCCTGGAAGAATTTGCTGAGATTTCCGGCCTACCGGCGAGGGGGAGCACTATGAGGAGTTACTTCCTCCTGACGAGTATGTCTTCGCCACCAAACAGCTGGTAACGGGCCTAACTCCGGAGAACGCTATTCAGCACCAGTTTCCAAGCATGGTGAAGGTGCTGAATATGTATGAAGGTCTCTATTTAGAATCGGGAATTCGGGGAGTTAGTTTTACAGATTTTATCACCCGCTTTCTTCAATCGGAGATTCTATCACAGCGGAGCTAGAAGTTCGCCAAGCTCGACGACCCTTTCGGCTTTGGCTTAGATCGTCGACCAGTACTGGAGGATGATCAAAAGGGTTTCTATCTCCCCGACACCGCCATCATGCCCTTCTCGGAAATCGCCGCCCTGGGCATCGATGAAGAAACCTTCTTTCTCGGGTTTCTGGGATTATGGTTGTGCTGGTTCGCGCTCCCCATGCACCCGCGCTACATGAAGCCGTTCGTTTTCTACCCAGCGCATCAGATGGTGGCTGGCATACAATTGTCGATCGGAATCGCTGGGCTGGCTCACCTATACCATGGACTCAGCGTGGCGGTGGACGCTAATGAACTTGGGGTGCAACCTGCCAATTTCCCGATGCACTACTTTACCTCATGGATGGAAATGCATGTGCTCTGGGTTTTTGGTGCTCACAAGAGGCCCTCGTTCTATGATAAGTGCCGACTCCCGAGAGTCATGCAGTTAATTGGTGCCTCTATTGTGAGTTCGTCTCTGTGGGAGGCTAGGGGGTTGCTTCTTCGTCTGCGTACGGTCGGAGCGAGCATTTCTTTTACGGACAAGGTGATGACCATTGGCGCGGAGACCTCTAAGGCAGTGTTGGCGCTACGTGATGGTTTCAAGGACGGAGCCTCCGTATTGAAAGCCCGGGAGATTCTTCACTTGTATTCCATTCGGCCGGGCTTCCTGGTGTTCAGGCAGAACGATATGGCGCTCTTCATGAGATACAACCCCCATCGGTTCTCCCAACAATTAAGTTATAACCAAGGGGTCCCACTGGAGGCGTTCTTAGAGGAGCCTGCGGCTACCAGGGAAGGGATACGAAACGCGCTGCACCACTTTATACGGCTGAACACGGGCTCCCACTTCTTTATCAGCGAGCCAACCTGCGTCCCACAGGCTCTCAATATGTACGTGGCTTGGTACGCACGCGCGATGGGTGCCGTCATCCGGGAAGAGTAGCGGTTGTTGGTAGACCGCAAGGGTGCGCCCCCTGGCAGCGACCGCAAAGCTCCTCTGAGGCCAAGGATCCCTGTCTTCCCTCCGCTGAGAGATGCTGGAGCTGAGCCAGCGCGTGTGCTGAGCCCTCCGCGCGGACTGCCCCGTAATACCGCGGACGTGCCCCCAACGCCCCGTGCTCCAGTGGAGACAGTGAATATAGTTTCACCCGAGTCTGGCGTAGGCTCGGACATCGGGACCCACCGTCCCAAGGTGCCCACGAAGCGCAAGTTGATTTTGGGTGCACCCGGGGCTCGCGTGCTGAAGAAGAAGAAGAAGTCGATCCTCTCTGCTGACGTTGTGTTCGGTTAGGAACCTCATGCTCCTTATAGTGAGGGCTTGGGTAAGTACGGGACCAACGAGGGATTGTTTATGCCGCCAGATGACACTGATCTGGCGGTCGCCATCGCAGCTTCAGAGCGATTGGCGAGGCGCGATGCGTAGCTGGCTAAACTTGCGCAATCGGGTAATCACTAGTTGTATTTTTCCGTCATTGCATCCTACTTTTTATCATTGTCTTTGGCTAACGTTTTTCCTTCCTTTTTCTTTTAACAAGCATTTCCACCGAAGAAGCTATCGCTGCTTCCCTCAAAACTTTCTAGGAGGAGGAACGACTCAGAGCGTCCTTAGGCCTTGGTACATTTCGGTTCATTATGCTTTCCCTTCGATTTCTTATGAGTGATCTGACCCTCTCTTTGTCTTATCGCAGGGACCACAAGACCTATCTTGCAAACTGATGCGGGAATTCTTTCCGGGCTAGCTGCCTATGTTCCGGCCTCTTCAGAATTGCCGCAAGAGACTCTGCTGAAAAAGCCGATGATAGATGCCCTAAAGGCTCTGGAGGCAACTCTGAACGCGGATGACGACGCCTCGCTGAAGGAGGCTTCGAAGAGGTCCGTCATGACGGCCCGGGAGGAGAGGAAGCGCTTGAGGCACGAGGCAAAGGAGCGTATAGCTGCTTTGGCCGTAGGAGCGGGCCCAAGCGCCGTTATTCCCGTCGCTTCTCCTTCCGAGGAGCCCCCAGTCGTCTTGTCTACTGCTCATAGACAGGCGGCGCGTGCAGATCGGGAGGCCAACGATCAATCCACCTCAGGTAACGTGCTTTTCGAGACTTTGTTGCAAAAGCTGTAAAACTATTGGTTCTTATACATCTTGTCCTGCAGGACCGAGTCCAATTGAAGGAGCGGCGGAAATCGTCGAGCCTGAGGGGACGGTGGAGAAGGTAGCAGCCGAAACTGAGTCGATGGTCGGCAGTGCGGCCGTAGTCACCGGGCCTGAGCTAGTGGCTGACGAGACGGTCACGCCTACTATGCCCGAGAAGGTTGCCGATGCCGAGCCTGAAGTGGCGGCGGATGAGACACGCATGATTCCCGAGCCTGGGGCAACAGCGGATGGATCGGCTGAGATCGACGACCCTATGGCAATGGTGGACGAGATGGCCGCGACCGTTGAGCCCGAGGGAGTAGCGGGCGAGACGGGCATGATTCCCGAGGACGAGCCGACCGCTCTTTCTCAAGAGTCTGGCAATGTTCCGATCATTGCTCTCCTCGCCTACGGTCCTCCGCCATCTCCTGGCCTCGCGAGCACGACGACGGCTCCCGTAGAGTCTGGTGATGAGGCTTCGGGAGGTGGACCTATGTCGATGGAGGAGGGAGACGCCGCCGTTTCGGCTGGTGACTCATCAGGTAAATTTTGGGTTACCGTCCTTCTTTTTATCCTACAATCCTTCCTGACAGGTTTATCTTGTTTTTAACGCAAGTGCGGCCAGTGCTGATGCCCCATTGCTCGAGGGAGTGCCATCAGTTACTGCCTTAACGGTGGCTACCTCTCTACCTTCTCTCGTACCGTCGCAGATGTTGGAAGGTAAAGATTCGTGACTTATCAGTCTTATCTTGGCTGCATAATTTATGTACTGATGTCGTACTATTGCGTCTTTGCAGGAGTGCTTTTTGATCACCTCTACCAGGTGCTGCACCCGCACTTCTCCTTCCCGTTGGAGCTTGCCTCTTCCAGTGGCGCTGGTGAGTATAGTTTTCAATTAATGCTATTTCTTTTTCCTATAATGAACTTGTTTCTGATTCTCTCTTGTCCTGATTGCAGTGCTACAGATCGAAGGAGGAGACGTAAGATCGGTTGCGCCACCGGTCCTCCCGACTTTGCCGCCTGCTGCAGCCAGTATAGTAGACTCTACTGTTCATGACTCTCCTATATTTTTAGGTCTGTCACCTGATTGTGATTTGCTTTGCAGCTATTGCTCCGGTTCCGGTCCCTTTGAGTCTCGTGTCATCATGCAGGCCGGACCATTTTTGCAGACGTCCGTCCTCGAAAGGCGCTGCGAATAGTCTGCGCATGGTGAGCGACTATATTGAGGAGCTTGACGTGGAGACTCCTACACCTGCCGCAGATTTTGTCATGGAGGTTAACCTAATGCTGGCGACGCTTGTAAACTTCCATAACGAAGGCGTCGTCGTGTCTTGGGTTAACCACTGCAGGGAGATTGAGGCCCGCCTGCATCAACTGGAGCTTATGCGTCCTGCCCCCGAGGTTTTGTCCACGAGTACTCAACGGGCGGTATGGATCGAGCAAATCGCTTCTTACTTCCGCTATCTGGAACAAGAAGCGGCTTTAAGGCGGAAGGAGCGCCAAGAGACCTCAAACGAGTCTGCTCGATTGCGTGCTGAGGTCGACACAAACGCTGTCCGGGTGAAGGCTATCTTCGAGGGTCTTCTGCAAAGTATTTCTGATGGGCTAACGCTGAAACAGAAGCTCAATGCCATTGAGCGTGACGCCTAAGGTCATGAAGCAGCTCAACGAGCCGTTGAAGGACAGCTTTCATCCTACATGCAGTAGCGGGCCCAGGTGGAAGCAGAGTTGGCTGCAGTAGCCGATTAGGAGAAGGCGGTGAAGGAGGTGCGAGAGCAACTCATAGATTTGTTGAAGACGCTTCCTTCTCCATAACGATCTTGTATTATTTATAATTGTAAATAAAATGTATTTGTTTCTTTTATTCTTTACCACAATGTATCTTGTACTCAATCAAATTCATGAATAAAAGATATATATTCTTCACAATGTCTTGTGTCATTTATCTGTTTTCTCCTTTCTTTTATTACCAGCATGTTACCTTCGTAAACATGGTTGACAAATGTTAAGGCAAGCATCTTATCTTGGCTTCTTCAAGAGGTAGTGAAGGCTTAGGAGTCAGGTTCAGATCTGCTGCCTGAGACTTTCTAACTCTATAAGCCGTGAGGATCTCATAGAGAATTTCTCCCTACGGATCGAGAGGATCTCGTAGGTGTATTTTCTCCTTAGGAATCGTGAGGATTCCTAAGTGCGTTTTCTCTTATAAGTCGTAAGGATCCTATAAGTGAATTTTCCCTTTTACGAGTCGAGAGAACCCGTAAGCGGTTGTTTCCCTCTTTGTCGAGATTCGACTTTGGAGAGTGTGACCCGTGAATAGTATGCAAGAGTTTATTTTGAACAGACTTGCAGGTTCCCAGTGCTTAAGAAACAGGTTTTTTAATCCTCGCTGCCTAAGGCTTTATCTCACGAGTCGAGACAAATCGAGAAGTTCTCGTAAAGACACTAATTTCCTCACGAGTCGAGACGAATCGAGCATTTCTCGTAAAAATATCCTAACGTAACAGTTATCCTCTGCTCTTTACGACAAAGGTCCGTTAGGGTCTATAGTACAGGGTTTTGTCCATTGTACTGTCGCATTGGCTGATATATTCCTCGATAGGCAATCTTGCTGTTCGAGTAGCCTTACGATTGTCGTGTCTCTGATCCCTTCGGGGCTGGACAAGACGGCTTCAAGCAATCCTCCTAGGCAGTTTGACCGTCGGAAGAGCAAGCGTTAGGAATTTTGCTATGCCGCTTTTTAATTGAGGTTGGGCTCATTTTGGAGAGCCCCGATGTGTCATAACCACTCCGCGCTGGTGTGGGATGATCTCCGATAGTCTTTCAGGTTTTATATGAGTTGTCGTCAAGACCCTGAAGCTAGGAATTTGGCCTTCACTTCGCTTGTTGTCATTGCGTCTGCTGTATCGAGACGAATGTCGCGGTTGTTTCTAGGTTGCTGGTGAACCATCGAGGTTTGGAACTAGGGATTTTGCCGTGGCTCCTTTTGGTGATGTTGCGTCTGCTGTATCGAGATGAACGTCGAGGTGGTGACCACTCCGCGCTGGTGTGAAATGATCTCCGATTGTCTTGCAGGCTTTATATGACTTGCCGTTAAGACCCTGAAGTTAGGAATTTGGCTTTCGCTTTGTTTGCTTTGGTGTGTCTGGATCCTATTAGAGGAAGGCCGCTGTAGTGACATCTCGTCTGCTGTATCGAGACGAACGTCGAGGTGGTGATCATTCCACGCTGGTGTGGGATGATCTCTGATTGTCTTTCAGGCTTTATATGACTTGCCGTTAAGACCCTGAAGCTAGGGATTTGGCCTTCACTTCGTTCGTTGACATTGTGTATGCAATATTGTGATAAAGGTCGAGGTTGTCTATGAACCGTCGAGATTCGGCTTCGCTTTCTGGTGGAGCCTGTTGGGAAGGTATGGTTCCCTTTTTGTTTGCGCCCCTGGATTGTATACAGGGATCGATGTGGTCTCACCTGTAGGGCAAAAAGTTTCATTCTTTCATGATTTTTTTATTCTTTCCGTGATGCTCTATCATTTCATCTTTTATATCGCGAAGGTCGCGATTGCCCAATCATTTCGGCTATTTTTCATGGTGCCCAATCATTTTGGCTATTTATTTTGTTTTTACTCGCTGCTTTTTATTGCGAGTTGCCCAATCATTTCGGCTATTTATTTTGTTTTTACTCGTTGCTTTTTATTGCGAGTTGCCCAATCATTTCGGCTATTTTGCATACATACTTTTTTTTTAACTTGCTGATTTTTATTTGCAAGTTGCCCCACCATTTCGGCTATTTCGTATGCATGTGTGGCTCGCTAGCTTTTTGCCGCAAGCTTGGGATTAGACACCGATTTTGGCATCAGCACCGCTACAACTGGGATATTCCCAGGAGCGAATCATCATTTTCCTTTGTCGATGTCAAACAAAGGTGGTTTAGTAAACAGGGTTAGGATCCTGTCGACCAAGGCTTTTGACTTCATGAGCCGTAAGGGTCTCATAAAGGTATTTCTCCCTGCGAGTCGTGAGGATCTCGTAGGTGTGTTTTCTCCTTAGGAATCGTGAGGATTCCTAAGTGTATATTCCCTTGTAAGTCGTAAGGATCTTACCAAAGGATTTTCTCCTTATAAGTCGAGAGAACTTACAAGGGCTGTTCACCGTGTAGACATATCCCTAGTCACAGGTGGGACTTTGTTAGGGAAATATTTATTCGCGCCCGTGGATTGTATACAAGGGTCAGTATTGAGCCACTTGTAGGGCAGAATCGGGTTGTGGGGGTTGCTTAAGAACAGGTTCAGGTCTCTGTAACTTAAGACTTTCAAATCTTATGAGCCGTGAGGGTCCCATAAGAGAGTTCTCCTTACGAGTCGTGAGGAACTCGCAAGTGTATTTTCTCCTTAGGAATCGTGGGGATCCCTAAGTGTGTTGCTCCCTTGTGAGTCATAAGGATCTCATGTAGGTGGTTTCTCCTTACAAGGTCGAGAGGACCCAGTAAGTGTCCTTTAATGAGGTTGCGCCCTTTCGTGTTTTCACAAACACTCGCCGGTAGTCTTGCTGTTTTTACTCACGGAGCCCTTTCGGGTTTTCATCCATGCCCCCTTTGCTTATGGACATACCGTTTTTTTTATTCTCTTTTTTTAAATTCTTTTTATATAACTAGGTCACGCCCTTTCGGGTTTTCACGAACACTTGCCAGTAGCCCTGCTGTTTTTACTCACGGAGCCCTTTCGGGTTTTCATCCATGCCCCCTTTGCTTATGGACATACCGTTTTTTTATTCCCCTTTTTATATTCTTTTCTTTTTCTAACGAGGTTGCACCCTTTCGGGTTTTCACAAACACTCGCCGGTAGGCCTGCTGTTTTTACTCACGTAGCCCTTTCGGGTTTTCATCCGTGCCCATTTTGCTTATGGACATACCATTTTTTTATTTATTATTTTTTTATCGGCTTTGGGATGTTGCAATCCACTGTACTTTATCGACATCTCGATCAACAGCTATTTTTAGGACGTAGTGGTCCGTCATTAGTTTAAGGACGTTTCGATCCGTTGTTGAAGAAGGCCGGCTACTACCTATAGAGTTTTGGCTTAGGAAGATAGCGAGCGAACATAGTCATCATCATCTATCATTGACCTAGGCTGTGACTCATTAAGTATAGTATTTTTTTAGAAAACGACCGTTTATTGGTCTGAAAGGTCTTTCACCGTGCATATCCATGAGTAGATAGGCTCCACCCTGGTAGACCTTGTCTATGATGTACGGGTCTTCATAGTTCGGCTCGAATTTTCCCCGCTTAGCGCGATTAGGGATCATAGGTCTTCTGACCACTAGCACGAGCTCACCTTAGCGGAATGTCCTCGGCCTGGTCAATCTTTCATATGAGCGCGTCATCTTTGCTTTATATGCCTCCAGATTTTGTTGCGCTATAAGCCGGGTTTCATCAAGGGCATCAAGCTCCTCAAGCCGAAGGTGAGCATTTTCTTCGTCCGTCAGCTCGTAGTGGACTGCCACTCGTAGATAGGGTAATTCTATCTCGAGGGAGAGTATTGCTTCTGCACCGAATACCAACGCGTACTGTGTTGTGTTCGTGTCCGTCTTGAACATAGTTCGATATGCCCAGAGAGCTTCTTGCAGTCTCTCGTGCCAGTCCTTCTTATTTCGGGACACCGTCTTCTTCATGATCTTCGTTAAGGTTTTGTTGAAAGTCTCAGCTAGACCGTTAGCTCGGGGATTATACACCGAGAAATATCTCCAGTCTATGTTATGTTGTTGTGCAAAGCGGCTAATCTTGTGGCTTCTGTAGGCTGGCCCGTTATCGGAGATGATCCGTCTCGGAGTTCCAAACCGATAAATGACGTGCGTCTTGAAGAAATGGAGAATATTCTCTATTTTCACCTCCCTCGACGGTACTACTTCTGCCCATTTGGAGAAGTAATCAGTCGTCGCAAAAATGAATCGATGTCTCCTGGACGATGCTGGTTCGATGAGGCCGATTACGTCAGTCCCCCACATTTCGAACGGCCAGCTAGCCACCGTTGGATGTAGAGGATTTGGGTGCTGATGGATAAAATCCCTATGAATCTGGCATGAGTGGTATTGCTTCGCATACTCAAGGCAGTCCTGGATCATCGTGGGCCAGTAGTAACCCATCCGTTTAATCTTCAATTTTATCTTCAGGCCTGCTTGGTGAGAACCGCAGAGTCCATCGTGAACTTCCTGAACAACTCTTTTTGCCTCTTCAGGTCCCAGACATCTCAACCACAGAGAATCAAACGACCTCTTATACAGAGTATCATTGACGAAGGCGAAAGACAGAGATCGTTTCATAAGCTGATGTCTTGAGAACGCATCTTCAGGTGTTCGACGGGATTTGAAGTAGTCTATAAAAGCTTCTTTCCAATCCTCAGCCTTTTCCTGGTCTTTTATTTGCATAGTCATTTGCTCAGTGGCTCCCTTTTCTTCGGATGATTCCGGAGACATTTCTGCCGGAGTAAGAACTCGACGGCTTTGTACCACGATTCTTACGTCATCGAGGTTCTCGTCGACTAGCTCTTTAGCGAGCTTGGCTAATGCATCCGCTTTACTATTTTCTGCACGCGGTATGCTTTCCAAGGTGTAGGAGGGAATCTGGGTCAACAGTTGCTGTACTCTCTCGCCATACTTTACCAGTTCGAGCTTGCATGTTTGGTAGTCGCCATTTACTTGACTGACGACCAGTTGGGAGTCTCCGTATATGAAGAGGTTTTCGATTCCCATGTCGATGGCGATCTCGAGGCCTGCTATCAAAGCTTCGTATTCGGCTTCATTGTTTGTCCTTGGCTCTGTTGAGGAGAAAGCAAAGCGCATTATCCCTCCTTGCGGGGTCACGAAGATAAGGCATACTCCTGATTTGATTATCGGCGTATTTTTTTTTTGCACTTCTTCATGGAAGATACTCCATCGAAATAAAGTTTCCATCGGGTATCACCACCGTCGATCGCATCAAACGCATGTTCGTCTGGTAGTCGCAATTCAAAGGGGAATCGGCTGGTATCGGATGTTCAGCGAGGAAGTCGACGATGACCTGGCCTTTCACTACCTTAAGAGGTTGATAAGTTATCGAAAACTCCATTAAGAGCAAGGCCCATTTAGCGAGTCTCCCTGTCAATATGGCCTTCGACATCAAGTATTTGAGAGGATCCACCTTCGATATGAGACGGACTTCATGCGCCAATGCATAGTGCCGGAGTTTCGTTATCGCAAAGATCAACACCAGGCAGTGTTTTTAGATGGGGGAATAATTGCTTTCTGCCCCCAGTAGAACCCGACTCAAATAGTAGAGTGATCTTTCTTTCCCTTGATCGTTCTCTTATGCCCATAATGCGCCTAAGGAACCTTCGAGGGCGGTTGTATAAAGAATGAGAGGCTTTCCCTTGACCGGAGCAGCCAGCATTGACGGGTTCTGCAGATACTGCTTGATTTCGTCCAGCGCGTCTTGGCATTTATGATCCCAGACGAACGGGGTTCCCTTCCATCAGATGACTATAAGGACGGAACTTGCCTGAAAGATTGGCTATAAATCGCCGGATGTACGCGAGCTTCCCTTGGAGAGACCGCAATTGTTTGAAAGTTCTTGGCGGAGGCATTTCCATGATCGCCTTGATCTTTGACGGATCTATCTTGATACCTCGGTGTCGGACGATAAATCCTAGGAATTTTCCCGAGGACACTCCGAATGCGCACTTGAGAGGGTTCATCTTCAAGTTGTACTTTCAAAGGCGTTGAAATACGGTCTTCAGATGCTCTAAATGCTCCTCGTATGATTTGCTCTTAACCACGAGGTCGTTGATATAGCATTCAACGATTTCATATATAAGGTCATCGACGGTCTTTGTCATGGCCCTTTGATAAGTGGCACCGGCGTTCTTTAGACCGAAAGGCATCACCTTGTAGCAGAATATACCCAAAGGGGTCCGGAAAGCAGTGTGCTTCTGGTCTTCGGGATGCATCTTTATCTGATTATATCCCGATGAGCCGTCCATGAAGGAGAAAACTTCGTGAGTCGACGTGTTATCTATCATCAGCTCAGTGACCGGTACTGGAAAGTCGTCTTTCAGGCAAGCTTTATTTAGATCCCGGAAATCCACGCATATGCGCACTGTCCCATTCTTCTTCATTACTGGGACGATGTTGGCGATCTAATCAGGGTACTGAACCTTTTGGATGAAGCCGGAGTCGATTAGTTTCTTGACCACGGCGTTGATGCTCATCTCAAGCTCGAGCTGCATTCTTCTCGGTGCTTGTTTGACCGGCTTGACGTCCGGGGATATGGCCAGTTTGTGGACCGCGATCTCTGGATCTAATCCTGGCATTTCGGAATAGTTCCATGCGAAGCAATCTCTATGCTGCATAAGCATGTCTTTTAACGCAGCCACCCTTTCTTCAGATAGCAGCTCGCTGACGAATGTCGGTCGCGGGTCGTTCGCCGTCCCCAACTCAATTTTCTTGAGGTTATCTGCAGTAGTGTGTATTCCATCTTCCAGCTCTTTTGGTGCTGGTGGAAATTCTGAAATCACCTCGTCATCGCTGTTTTCGAAGCACCAGGGAAGGTCATCCTTATTCTCGGGTTCTTCTTTTGATATTGTTATCATATGACAAGTACGAGCTCGCTTCCAAGACTGATGTGGATCTGATTCTGCTCCGTGGCTTTGGGTTCATGTTTCTGTGGCGGCGTTACCCTCCAGCTGTCAGATAGAGCGAACTTGCCGAGCTAATACTGATCTTCGACCCAGTTCTTGAAGGCGAAGCAATCTTCGAAAGGGTGTCCTATTACCCTGTGATAAGAGCAATAGTTTGGGTGAGAGACTTCGCCTGCTTGTTCGGGGTGCTTGGACTCCGGATGTGTAATCATTTGGTGTTTTATAGCTAGGTCAAGTATCTTTCTTGTCTTGTCTTGAGGAAAAGATTATGCTCGACTCATCTTCTTCATAAGGGGCAAATCTGGACCACTCGATTCCTGCTCACGTGGCTTCTTAGTCCCGCTTTGTTGCTGTCGAGCACCTTTTCCGCTTTTTAACTTGTTTCTGCCTCTGCGTCGGGCCTTTTTTACAACAGGTTGACAGGGAGAGGCATTTTCGTCTTTCACAGCCTGTTGGAGGAGGCGTTGTGTTCTGGCTTTCTCGTAGATGGCCATTTCGCGGTTGTGGTCGTCTCGGACTTTTTGACCAGCTTCCCTTATAAGCTTTTCCATTTATTCTTCGAACGACGGACCGGTTATTTTTACGTCGGGGAATTTTTCTAGTTCAGGATTAGCATCCTCCCATTGAGCATCTCCTTCTTCATTGAAGTCGTGTACGACGTAGCAGTCGCGGAGTAGATCTCGTTTCTTGGACCGAACATATCCAAGCCCGATTGCTTCCATTCTCCCATTAGGCAACTTGTGCTGAGTTCCGGGAACGTTCCAGACCCTGTCATAGAACTTGGCTTTTCGAGTGGTCTGTTTGAAGGGTATCCCCTAGCGCTTCAACAGCCTTTTCAAGCCTTCTGTATAATATCTAGACAGACGGATGGGCTGAAGCCTGTCAAGTGTAGGATCCATGCCATGCCAAATTTCTTTCTCCACTTTGGTTTTCCCGGAGTGGTAGAATAGAATCGCCTTTCTCCTTCTCACCTGGGAGGGACATAGAACGTCTGCAGCTCTTCCACACTGTAGGTATCAAGCGCATCTAGTTCTTTATAATGTTTGGGCGGAACCATGGCAACTTGCAAACTTTGGTCTTCATCAGCGACAATTTATATTAAAGGTCGAGCGGAAAATATAGCATGGACCTCGTCTTCCGAGTCACTTCCAAAGATCAACATGGGAGCAGACGGTCTTGGCTTGTTGTGTTGGGGTGGACCTGAATAAACCATCGCTTCTTCCTCCTCGGTATCACTCCTGAAGACTGGAATGGTGGTGATAGCTTTGTTCTCCGGTTTGTGACATCTCTCTATGTCTTCGAAATCCGGTAAGAAGTATTTTGCATCTTCATATTTGCAGACTTCGTTCACGGAGAATGGGTTCAGCTCTCCCGTTACGGTATACTCGAGATCATCCTTAAAATATTTCATACACTGATGCTGTGTAGAAGGGATGATGTTGTACTCGTGTAACCAGGGTCGGCCGAGCAAAGCATTATAGCATGTCTTGGCGTCTATGATGTAGAATTTAATGTCCGTGACGAGTAGCCCAAAGTGTAACGTTAGTATCACCGACCCGAAGGTCCGTGATGATTGAGAGTCGAACCCGGAGATGGTGATCTTATCCCAAGCGAGGTGCTGGACGCTCATGCAGCTTTCCTTCTATACCCGTATATTGAGGAGATTGACAGAAGACCCATTGTCAACTAAGATTTTTCCTATCTTTATATCGTGGCAGTACCCTGAGACATAGAGGGGACGGTTGTGTTCGCAGGTCCCAAGAAGGAGGTCTTCATCGCCGAAGGTGATATCGGCTATGTGTACTTCCTCCAGTTCGTCCTTCATGTTTTCCTCGGCGAGAAAAGCTTGGAATTGCTCGAGCTCTTGCAGTGCCTTGATTAATGAATCTCTTGCTTCTTTTGATAATAAGAGGGCGTCGAGAATGCTGAGCTGAGAGGGTAGCTTCCTTAGGTGCGTCAGGACGTTGTAGTCCACCTTACTTTTCTTTGGCGGGTCCTTGGCAGTCAATTCTTTCATGACTTGGTCGTCCAGGGCGATATCCTCGGAGACCTTTTCTTTTCCCTTATCTTTTTTACTCGTAGATCCGAGATTCTTTTCTGGGAGTGTGCGATTGCGCAGCTGAATGTTTTCGCAGGCCCTCGGCTCTTCCTCTTTCCCGAGGTGGACTCTTTAAAGAGAGGGCTAAGAGCCATTTCCTCGTCAGAGTTGCTCCCGAATGTGAGAACTTGTGCTTCCCCGGCGTTAACCATGCGACAATCGCCAGTAGTTCTTCCAAGCTCCTCGGTCGTATTTTTCTGCTCCCGACGAGTTTTGCGCTTCTCTCGCTTAAAATGTTGCCGGTGAACAACATACCCCTGCAGCCATCTATTGAAAGCTTTGCACTCTTCGGTGGGGTGCGAAATCTTTTGATGATATAAGCAGTAGGAAGGGTGCATTTCTGCTTTGCCAGCAATGTTTCCTTCAGAGGGTGGTAGCTTCATCCCCATTGATATGGCTTTAGCAAACCTTTTCCTCGTCTTGAACTTGATTTTATCTGTGGCGGATGTACTTTGATCCGGCGGGAGTGTTTCAACTCTTTCGTCTAGTCGCCGGCGCTTGGCCCTTTCAAATATGACCGTCTCGCGTTCCCGATCAGCTTTACTTTTCAAAAGAGCTTCGTTGAGGAATGCATCAATTGTTTCATCTGATGGCCCCAGAAGTTCCGGTTTAGGATATGCCCCCAACTTCTCAATCCAAGGGGTTTTCTCATCGTCAGTAAATGAGTGAGTGATCATATGACAGCTTGCTACGTAACCCTCAGATTCATCCGACGAGCTTTCTCTATCATCTTCCACCTGAAAGACGTGGCTGAGGAACTCTTGGAGCGTGATGGGAGTCCGTGCTTTCTGATTATACTCCTCCAGCGCGTCTATCTATTTCTGTAAGTCCGTGCGCTTGTCGCCAGGCTTCACGGGCTTTTTAGATCTCTTCTTCTTCTTTGAAAATTTCGACGGCTGGGTGTGAGTGCTTGGGCCATCACTACCGATCTTTGGAGTTGGGTGCGGCTTTAGCATCCCTTCGATGATCTGGGGTTCTAGCGAGTTCTTCCACCTGATCGCCAGGCATGTCTTGAGATCATTCAGCATCCTTTTGGTTTTGGCTGATAGCACAACCTCCCACGGAGCTTCTTCAACAAGGAAGCACGTTGCCGCCGTTGTGTTTGTCTTCTTAGGAGTGTGAGGCTGTGGCGGGTTCACCTTCCAGTTTTCGGATAACGCGAACTTGCCTTATTGGTATTGGTCCTCAATCCAGTCTTTGAAAACTAAGCAATCTTCGATTGGATGGCTTACTGCTTGATGGTAAGGGCATTAGTTAAGATCGTTGACATTGTCTGGCTGCAACGGACGTTTTGGACTCGGCAGATTGATGAGTCTGTTGCGCACTGCCAGCTCGAACAGTCTCATCATTTTATCCTGAGGAAATGAGTAAGGATGTCTCAGTCTCTCCTCGAGGGATGGGCGTGGACGCACGTTGTTTTGGCGAACAACCGGGTTTGAGTTGCTCGGCTTTTGTTGAGTATTGGCGACGACGATTGCTTTCCCTTTTCCTTTCTCATTTCGAGGGTCTGGCTTTGGAGGAGACGGTCTATGACCCATCTGGTCTATTTGGGCCAGTTTGTCGATCAAGGCCTGGAAAGTGGTTGGCTTGAAAAACATCATGAATTGTGAGATGGTCGCTTGCGGATCAAGAGTGCCCACGAATATGCCCACCGCCGGCGCTTCTTCGATCCGCTGTTCACATTTCGACCATAGATTCCGCCATCGGATAGCGTACTGGACCCACATCTTGCCTGGCTTCACCCTGGCATTGATCAGTGCTGTTATCGGGGTGCGTTCACTAGCACCCGCGAATGTTTGTGTAAACAATAGCTCCATCTCCGCAAATGTTTTGACAGAGTCGTTGGTAGCTCCGAATACTATTCAAAGGCCGTTTCTGTTAAGCTGCCGACGAATTGGCGAAGCAACAGTTTGTCATCGCCTCCAGTGTTGCCGCATAAGGCTCTGAATTGAGCGACATGCTGATGTGGATTCCCTGTCCCCTTGTACACGTGGAATTTAGGGATCATATATCCCGGCGGGTAACTGATTTGGTCATACCAGCACGGATAGGGTCGTCCGGTTCTAACAATTTTCCCAGCCGCTTCATTCGCCTGATGAACTCGTATCTGCTGAGCTATATAGTCGTCTAGTGCAGATTTGGAAACGGTTTCCTCATTGGCTACTGAAAGAGCCTGCGGAGGATTAGATGTCTCCTCTTTATCGTCTTCAATAATGATCGGAGGGTCTTCAGCTGGAGGGTCCGGCTGTAACATCGTCCCTACTACGTCTTGGAAGAGAAGCGCCATTTATTTTATGTTGGCAGCTTGTTCTGCTGCTTCTCTATCCTTCTTTTCGAGGACTCTGCGTAGGAAGTCAACATCGGTTTCTTGTTCGTGACGCTGCTCTGATGATGCCTCCGGCTTTCTTTTGGCCTGGTGAGTGCAGCCATTTGCGTCAGCATTTCCTGAAGCTTCTGTTGCTGCTCCTGGTCTTTTGTCATGGATCGGGTGAGCGGTCGTGACAACGAAGCGTGGCTATCCTCTTTCCCGGATGCCATATAAACAGTATGCACCACTATGCCCTCAGACTTGGGGCATTTGTGCTCAGCGCTTTTACGATTCGCCATGTTCACAGGGGCTTTCCTTGGCCTCCTTCTTCTTTGAGCAGTTGATGTTGAGGGAGCCGTTGCAGTGGGCACCCAGACGGCTGACGTCTTCTGTGGTACCACGAGATGGCTTTTTTCTTGATGAGCTTTGAGCTTCTTTGGCCGGCGAGAGTAGTCCTGGTTAATCACTGATTCCTGCACCTGTCGCCAGACTTTATAAATTTTGGAGGACAGCCGCTGAGGAGGTTGCTCCGGCTTCTTCTCTATATCATTCTCCACGGGTGGAGGAGATATTTTTAGCACAGTAGTCGGAGAGTTCTTGCGAACCCTCCTAAGCGGTTCGAAGCTGTTCCCAGTTGGAACAACGGCATCAACTTCCACCATTGGAGCTGGCGGAGTCAATCCAGAAGGGGACTTGCCCCAGCTCTCCTCACTCGGCGCCAGTGGCGACGTCGAGCATGTCGTGTGGTCGGGATTACCTCCACTGTGGGATCAGCTTTTCCATGCCCCCCGTTCTGATGAGAGTCTGTTGTGGCGTCAGTCTGTCAAAGACTGATGCTCGCTGAGAGGGAACGACCGACCTTGAGAAGGCCGATTTTGTGCAAGGGAAATGGCCTTAGTTACTTTACGCGGAGTGGGAGCTGAAACGGACAGTCTTGTGAAGACTGACCCCTTAGCCCGAGAAGCCGTCTTGGTGACTTCAGGAGTAGGAATAGCTATCCGCTTCGGGGTAACGCCTTCTGGTATTGCGGGCTTTCTCATGTGTCCACTTGAGCTTTGGCCCCGTTTGCTGAAAACTGTGGTATTGGACTTGAACGACTCGTTGAGAGGGGCCTCGGTAGTTGTAAGTCGATCAAAGACCGACTTCTTTAGAGCTTCTCGTGACGGTATAGGGGCGTTGAAGCTCATGGGTGGGAGTATAGTCTCGAAGAATAGTCCAGTGGTGGCTTGAGTTACCTGCTCTACTAGCATCTTGAAAAGGGAGGCCGCTTGGGGCCCGTAAGTCACTCTTCCAGTAAGGACGGAGTGAGAGTTGCAGTTGCAGGTAGTGTAGTTTGAAGCCATTGATCTTCTGTTTTTTGCACATAGCAAGGCATCAAATCTAAGTACCTCAAATCCACAGGCAACCATAGCAAACCGCGATTCGTCCGCGAACATGACACACGAAGTGTGGAGTGGAAAGAAGAAGAGGTCCAACCGGGCATGCCAGAATCTGTTCCCCTCCGAATACGGAGACGCGACCGTGTAGGTTCGTCTTGCCTGGGATTCGGGGCAGATACTATTTGGTTCTATCCGTCCACCTCTCCGAAGATGCCAAGTTGATTTATGGCACCGTATATCGAAGGTTTAAACGGATGCGTCCGATGTAGCAGACTTCGTCAGATTCCCCCTCGTTTGAGGGGTTTTTTGATTGTGGGGACGCTCTTCCCTGCAGGTGCAAGCCCCTGCAGTTAATTACGCTACCGCATCACGGTAACAACTTTCTCCTTCTCCAGATGTTCACTTCGCGTCGTGGATGTTTGTTTTGTTTGTATTGTCGTCCGTAGGGCGTGGATTATTCCAAATCCGTATTTTCTTAGATTTGGGTTTGGGATTTTGGTTTAAGCATACGTTAGCCATATTTGAGGCTAAGATCAATTTAAACGTTCGTTAAGGATACGTTAGTCTAATTTGAGACTAAGATCAACTTAACGGGATCGTTTAGATCCGACAAGAGAGCATTTGGGCTCAATTGTTTAGTTTAGTGACATTGCGGTCGATTGCTAGTTTAGGGACATGGTGGTCCAACATTCCCGTTTTGGGGACGAATATTAGTTTAATGACATTTCGGTCCAACATTTCCATTTTGGGGACGAATATTAGTTTAATGACATTTCGGTCCATGAGTTTAAGGACCCCACAGTTCGTAGCGGTGTGTGGTTGTCGGGACCCGTCACCTCTCTGACGACGTTGAGGGATTATAACGACAATTATGAGAGGGGTTCAGAGATGTACCCTTAAACTGGATGTAAATTGATTTGGGAGAGCAGTTGTGCTCGGTTCAATTTAATTTTGAGGACTTATGGCCAGAATTGGGTTAAGTCCATTTGAAAATGTCTAATATTTTATTTAGGCTCTGCCTATTAGGCTTTTGCTTGGACTCTCCCCCTTTTCTTTAATGCATAGCATTTTATTTGGTCTGCATGGCATTTGGGCTCTGCCCCTTTTTTTATTAATGCATGGCATTTTTATTAGGCTTGTTAGGCCTTTTTAATTAGGCTCTGCCCTTATTTGATAATGCAGAGCATTTATTTTTCTGACAGTGTGCCACGTGGCCTGTCAGACGCTCTGCGCCAATTAAAGAGCGCAAGACGCAAACTGATGTGGAGGTGACACGTGTCATGCTCTGGTGAGCGCAAGTCTGTTAGCGCAGTACGCTGCGCCAGTGCATTGCGCCAGTGCGCTGCTGACACGTGGCGCGCTCTGATGACTTGCGCCAATCCAAGAGCGCAATGCTAATTTTTTAAAGCGCAAGGCGCAGATTATTCTGGGGTTGACACGTGGCATGTTCTGGTGACTTACACCAACCCAAGAGCGCAGAGGCTCATCTTGATCAAATTTAGATCAAAGAAAACAAGTTTTTCTTGCTCTAAATATTTCAAGAACCAATGGTTCTGATTCTTATCAAAAGGCAATGCCTTTATATAAATCAAAAGATCTAATAGAGAAGTAAATTACTTCTTTTTTTTTTATTATTTTTTTTATTCAAGATCTTGATCTTGTTCTTAGATCTTTGATCTTTTTGGAAGAACTTCTTCTTTTTTTCCAAAGGTTTACCTTTTTTCTCTTCGAGCTTTTCTCAAAATTTTTAGAGGAGTTCTCTGTATTTCTGTGTCTTTTTGACATGGAGTCTAGGGGCCTTTATATAGGGCCAATTAGTTTGTTGAGTTTGTTACAGAGATCTTTCTCTGATTGATCTGGGGATTTTTTCCCACCGTTGGATTTTTGATCCTAGGGCTTCTGTTTTACAGAAGGTAATTTTCTTGTTTTTAACAAGATTGGAAACATCTTTCCAGAATTTTATTGTTTAAATGCTGGCACAGTTGGCGCAAGCGCACCTGCGCATGACATGTGTCGCGCAGCGCAGAGCGCAGCGCAACTACGCTGACACGTGTCGCGCAGCGCAGAGCGCAGCGCAACTACGCTGACACGTGTCGCGCAGCGCAGAGCGCAATTCATTTGAAGCGTTGCTTCCTTTATTTTTATTTTAAAATAGAGCCTTGCTCTGATTGGGTGCGCTGTCTTGGGCGCAGCGCTGGCATGTCTGTTTTTGACACGTGGCGCGTTGCGCGCAGCACAAGGAATCTGAAGCGTTGCTTCAATTTTTGAATTTTTGAAAAACAAACAGAGCTTTGCTCTGATTGGAGGAAACAATGACCTGATCGAGTTCCTCAGAAGCAACTCTGACGTCTTCGCCTGGGCACCGGCCGACATGCCTGGGATCGACCCCAAAATCATCTCTCACAAGCTCGGAGTTGATTCTAAGGCCCGACCCATCAGGCAGAAGAAAAGAAGCTTCGCCCCGGCAAACAGAAGGCCATCGAAGTGGAAGTTGACCGGCTCCTCGCCGCCAACTTCATCAGGAATGTGCCCTACTCGGAGTGGCTGGCAAACATGGTTCTGGTCAAGAAGTCAAGTAGGAAGTGGCGTATGTGCATCGACTTCACCGACCTCAACAAGGCCTGCCCCAAGGACAACTTCTCGCTCCCCCGCATAGACCAGCTCATCGACAGCTCAGCCGGGCACGAGCTTCTGAGCTTCATGGACGCTTTCTCCGGCTATAACCAAATCCGCATGAATCATGACGACGAAGATATGACCGCATTCATAACGGACCGGGGGGTGTACTGCTGCAGGGTGATGCCCTTCGGCCTCAAGAATGCCGGGGCCACATACCAGAGGCTGGTCAATCGTATGTTCAAGCCACAGATCGGCAGGAACATGGAAGTCTACATTGACGACATGCTCGTCAAGTCCGTCTCGTCGGCCGACCATGCCAAGGACCTGGGTGAGGCATTTGGAGTGCTCCGCAAATTCAACATGAAGCTGAACCCCGCCAAGTGCGCATTCGGAGTCACCGGAAGGAAATTTCTCGAGTTCATGGTCACTCACCGCGGAATCGAAGCTAACCCGGAGAAGATCGACGCCATCCTGAACATGGCCGCACCCAAGACCAACGTCGAGATCATGCGGCTCACAGGGCGGATCGCCGCTCTGAGCCGTTTCATGTCCAGGTCGGGGGAGAAGTGCCTCCCATTCTTCAAAGCGCTGAGGAAAATTCCGAGGTTCAAGTGGTCAGAGGATTGCCAAGCCGCCTTCGACCAATTGAAGAAGCACCTCGCAACACCGCCCCTGCTCACCCGACCAGTGGAAGGGGACGAGCTGTCACTGTACCTGGCAGTATCCAACCAAGTAGCAGGCTCGGTGCTCGTCCGAGAGGTCGAGGGAGCACAGAAGCCGGTGAGCCATGTGTTCAAGGACGCGTAGACAAGGTACCCCGCCATAGAGAAGATTGTCCTGGCCCTCGTGGTAACCTCACGGAAGCCGCGTCACTACTTCCAAGCACATACCATCATCGTCCTGAGGCAAGCCATCAAGGCCATCTAGAGAAATGGAGATTGGAGCTATCTCAATTCGACATAAGGTATCGCCTGAGGCAAGCCATCAAGGCGCAGGACCTGGCCGATTTTATCGTTGAATGCACCATCCCTAGCAGGAAGCCAGATTCCACGCCGCCCCTCATAGCCTGGCATCCCGTCCAGGAAGGCCCTAGCTCAGTTCCGGAGTGGATCATCTACGTCGACGAGTCTTCTACCGAGGAAGGCTGCGGTGCCGGCCTCATCATCCGGGGCCCAACGAAGCTGAGATGGAGTATTCCTTGAGGCTCGGTTTCAAAGCGTCGAACAACGCGGCAGAATATGAGGCCCTCCTGGCCAGATTGGGCATGGCCGTCGGTTTAGGACTGAAGATTATTCGAATCCGCAGCGACTCAGCCTTAGTTGTCGGCCAAGTGACTGGCCGCTTCGAGGCTCGAGAGCCTCTAATGATGAAGTACCTGAACGAAGTGAGGAAGCTCCGAAAAACTTCGACAAGGTCCAGGTAGAACAAATACCCAAGCAATTGAATGCTCAAGCAGACACCCTGAGCAAGCTGGCTTCGTCGTACTCGGCCAATAATAGGCGGTCAATACTCTTCAAAACCTTGACCCAACCAAGCGTGGGAGACGAAGCGGCAACACTCCACGTGTACACGGCGCAGGAGGGCGACCAGGATTGGAGGAAGCCCCTCATGGAATTCTTGAAGGACGGCATGCTCCCGGAGGACAGGGCGGCCGCCCGCCGCCTCCGGGCTAAAGCCGCCCACTTCGTCTGGAGCAACGGGAACCTCTATAAGAAGGCCTTCACCCAGCCCCTGCTCTGGTGCGTTGACTCCCACGAAGCCGACTATGTCCTGCGGGAAATCCATGAAGGGATGGGCGGCGCACACCAGGGGGCTCGAACCTTGATCCAAAAAGCACTACTCCGAGGGTACTACTAGCCTACCATGAACGAGGACGCCCTGAAGCTGGTCAGGAGGTGCAAGAGCTGCCAACTCCATGGTAGTATTCCCCGCCTCCCGGCTACCGAGCTAACTGCCCTGACGTCCCCATGGCCATTCGCCCAGTGGGGATTGGATATGATTGGCCAGTTCCCTACCGGAACTGGCGGGCATAAATACGTCCTCGTCACTGTGGACTACTTCACAAAGTGGATCGAGGCCATCCCCATTAGGAAACCGGACGCCGCCACAACCATCAAGTTCCTGCAAAACAACCTAATACTCCGGTTCGGAATCCAGAGGTGCATTATGATTAGTCGAAAATATTGCATCTTTTAACCGGCAATTTTCCTATCATTTGCATTCATATAGAAGTGTTCGACATTCATATAGCACATATTAGCAAAACAGTCGTAAAATATCAGATTACATGTGTTAGACCTTAAAACCGGCATTTCTAGGGAAATTGACTGCATTTCATAGCATGGCATCATTCCTATATATCGTAACTTTTGTTTCGAAGTCCGTGCAGGAAAATCCAGAAGATCGGTCAAAATTACAAAACAAAGACAGCTAAAAGATACGCCAACTCAAGGATTTGGAATCTGGTAGTGATCTATAAGGCATTCAGAGAATCAACATATCAGAGAAGATTCTTAAAGACAGAACAAAGAAGTGCAGAGAAGTTGAAGCCTCAAGCCACTAACATGGCCGCAGAACCGCGGCCGGAGCTGCCTTGTGCCGCGGTTCCGCGGTTGTCCTGCCACGTCATCACCTCAATTTCAGTGCACAACTCCTACCTAAGTGCTTACACCTCAGAAAACCACTGCAATCTCCAGAAAGCACCAGAACATTCTGCCAGATCTGAAGCCCTTGGGATCTAAACTAAACTAGTTTCCATTCTAGAACCTTCTCCCTAAACCCTAGCTTAAAGCCTAAGCTAAGCTCCTAACTAACCACTTCTAGAAGCCCTTCCTACAACAAACTTTTGGAGGGAATTGCTATTTCAAATCCAAGGCCTAGGGTTTGGGAAATCTATAAATAGACCCTAAGGCTCACTTGTAAGATTATTGATTCATTGTTGAAAATTGATTCATTGTTGGAGAATTAGTTGTTGATTGTTAGAAACTCTAGTTCTTCATCTACCCAACAACAACCACCTCCAAACCCTAACCCTAATCCAATCTAGAAATACCCAATTCAAGATTCATGGAGTACAATCAAAGAAAGTCTTCGACGACCCTTTGAAGCAAAGCCGGACTTCAACGGAGCACGAGATCCGAGCGATCCAAGACTTAAGGAGCCGAGTGATGCAAGATTCGACGAGCGAACTTCCTACCTCTTGTAATTCTTGAGAGTTGTAACTACTTGTTGATGTAATAAAGGTGAAGATTCTTTAAACTTGTTTACATTTCAATTCAAGCATCATGATTTCATTTCGATTCTTGAATGTATTCTTTGTGATGATGTGTGAATAAACTCCGCTCGTGGAGGAATCGAGATGATTGTAGAATGATGACGTTGATGAATCTTTAAACGTTTTCTTAAGTCCTATAGCAATTGTAAATTATTGAAAATTGAATGATCGATGATCTAGATCGATGTGAAATGGGTTCTTGATTCTTTTCGCACGATCTAGAAAATCAACGATCGATCATTGGATTTTCAAGAAGCTATCTAGTGAATATGATTCATCGAAAGGACAAAGGATAGGACGAAGAATCCTAATTCTTCGCAAGATCCTTAAACCTCAATCAATCGACATCAAGTTAGCATCAATTCGTTAATGGATAAGAAACGTTAATCTTTAGTCTTCGTCACATCTACAATCTAATCGATTCCTACGAGCTTTACTACAAATCTTGAAACCCTAATCGATTGGAATTATATCACATCTTGATTCTTGATGTTTATCATTTTCTTGATTCTTGATTAGAATAGTGACACTTGAACTTATCGATAAAATCTTGAATCATTTTGCTTTTCTTTTCTATTAAAGTTTCAATTCAAAACAAAACAACTTAGAACGAATCGCACAATCCCTGTGGACGATCCGCACTTGCTAACGAAATCTAGACACGACACCGTTATTGATTGCAGTCAAATAATTCTTTGATTGTGAATTCTATTCATTTTCTAAACCAACACACAAAGATAAAGATCAACCAAATGGTACCGTTATCGGGGATCATTTGATTCGATAAACACAATAGGAAAATCATCCAATCAAATGGCGCCGTTGCCAGGGATCGCGCGCTAATTCGTTCTTTATTTGAAATTTGAATTGAAAGATTTATTCCATTACATTTTTGAGATCAAAATTCGCAAAAAACCTAAACGATTTGTTGTGGTTTATTGAAAGGAAATCTGGAGCTTGCTGTGCAATTGGAAAAGTATTTGGAGAATTCCAAAGGACAAGGAAAGTGAACAGGGACATTCACTGAAAATTGTGTGCAGTGATCCTTTGAATCAACCGCGGAAGCGCGGTGGGAGCCATCAATTGCCGCAGAACCGCGGTTTGCTAGAGGCTTCTCTGTGCAACAATTTCTCAGGTAACTTCTTACTTTCTTCTCTCTCCACTTTTTGCTCCAACTAACAAATTTCTGCAGGCTTCTTTGCAAAAATCGCAGCGCCGTAAAAAACAAATTAAATTTGTGCGTGTTTTTGTTTCTTGGTTGTTTGCATTATAAATACGGATATTAAGGGGCACGGCCAAATCCAAATTAGGTGGGAAGTTCATTACCCTTCCTAGGCCCCAAAAATCGCAAAACTTGCATCCGCATTGACCCACATTAACTAAAAAATATCTAGAGATGACTCTAAGGACCGTCGCACTTACTTAGGATAGAAGAAGGCCGTGGGTGTAGGGTTCCTAGGCACTCTCAAGAGGTCTCACAAGGCATCAACCATGCCAATTTCAAAAATTTTTAGGGTGCCGAGAAAACCTAATACGGATCGTTGACTAGAGTTTAGGCGGAAAACGAAACTAGTTAACATCTTAACTAAAGGAGAGAGGCTACAACCTTTGTAGATCCGTTTCTCCACTTCCTTAGCTCCACGTAGGCGTCCTCTCGCTGTCCATCTTGAATCCCGAACTCAATCGTCGGCTTCATCGGGGAAATGGGCGGACTAGGTCGTCGGCTTCGTGCCGAAGATGATCTACGTCGAGGCATCACAAGTTCAAGCTCCAACTTCACCAAGTTGTGAAACTTGTGAAGAAAACACCCTATACTACTTGGCAAGAGGTAGAGGGTGAAGAAATAGGAGGTGGGTTCACTTTAGAATTGGATTTCTCTCACTTTTGCTCAAGTTGCCATTGATGGACTTAAGCTTTTCTTGAAGAAGAAGATGATAAAGAAGAAGAAAGAATATGATTAGTCTTGTAAAAAGAAAAAGAAAATGAAAACTTATCATAATCTTAACCATAGTTAAGTGTAGAGAATGAACTAGGGTTAGTTCAAATGGTTAGGGTTAAGCATGAGACAAGAATGGTGACTAAGTCAAAGCTTCATGAAGCTTCAATAAGAAACAAAGAAAGCCACCATTCTCATCTTTATCCTTTCCAAATAAATAAATAAACAAATAAATAAATAAATGAAAAAGCAAAACCCTAAACATCAACTTAACCATGGTATAATTCTATACACTTAACCAAATGAGCAAGTATCATCAAACATGATACAAACATGTGCACAAAAGTATATCACATATACAACTTGCACATCAAGTGAGAAAATCCATTTAAAGTGAACCAATACTAGCTAATGCAAAGTAATATATCAAATATATAATTATACATTAAATCATTAAATCAACACTTGATTTAACGATCCGGTCATATCGCATATAACCGACTAGTATCCTATGTATCGTCTTATCGAATCAATCGTTGATTCGATATCTAGGTTATATCGTATATAACCAATCGATACATTCATCGCGAGAATTGAATACGGTATCACATACACGCATTATTCTCGGTCCTGCACATATCTCATATGCGCTCCTATTTCGTTTCGCTTGAGCCAGGAAACCTCTGTGTAGGACTCTAAAGACTCGTCAATACGCCGGTAGCAGATGATGATCATATCAAACATCCACAAGCCGCAAGCGGTCTGGTAAACGTAACGGCCATCCGGGTATTGAGCGATCAGAAGATCGACGAGCTAGCCCGCTCATACTCCTGTGAATCCAACCAGTAACACTTACCGTACAGTCCGGTCTGTTCGTCTGATATGTCGCATATCAAGTCTAGGGGTGGTAAACGTCAGACCCCAATAACCGATAAGTCGTGCCGATGTGAGGCTCATAACGGGTCGAGAAACTACTGGTAACACTTACCAGCAAATCTCTGATCAGCCCTGGCCAGGGACTTCCCTGTTACGGCCAATCGAGCACTGCGCAACATCAACCCCCAATACCGGGAGAGACGAAACCCCTCCTATCGCTCATTGCCTCCATGTGACTCGGAACTGTACCCAAAGACCACCGTTTTGCACGCCCTCATGGACATGGTAAGGTGGAGATCAAAGCACAGTGGGAATCACACAAGACTCTATGACGATCTCGGGTCTACAGACTAACCTGCACAAGTGTCACCTGAGAACTGCCATCTGACGTGAGGTATAATACCATCTGGGAGTTCTCGGCGAGTCCGTCCAGTGTACCCAGTCTCCACTGAGCACCCGTATACCATCTCTGATGTCAAACACCAATGGATATGGGATCATCCATCGCCCATCTCATGGGTCGAGAAGCGTATACGCTAGTCTACACTGGTATATCGATGCCCCGTCTCGATACACCCACGACTAGGGACCATGAAGGATGTACTTATGGACTACCATGTCCCCACTAGTATGATCTGCATCATAGTCCAGGCAGTCAAGTACACATCCTAAGGGCTTTACCAACATGTAACTATAAGACAGTTTAAAGAGACTAGTATACATGTTAAGATAAAGAGTAACCAGATAGCACACTATCATATCGAGCAAGAAAGTCATCTCTATATATGTCCAAGCATCCAATATAATATACATCATCTGTACAATACTGGCCTCTAGGGCATACATACAACTAACAATCTCCCACTTGCACTAGGGCCAGCTGCTGTAGTATCGCATACCGAGTATCCCGAAGAGTCTCTCAAACTGTATCTGGGGAATGGCCTTCGTGAGTGGATCCGCCGTGTTGTTCTTCGTGTCAACTCTCCTGACCTCGATCTCCCGGCGATCAACTATCTCCCGGATCATGTGATACCGCCTCAGAATGTGCCTGGATCGCTGATGGGACCTGGGTTCCTTGGCCAAAGCCACCGCTCCATTGTTATCGCAATACAAAGGTATTGGATGCTCAATGGATGGAACCACTCCAAGTTCAGTAATGAACTTCTTGATCCAGACAGCCTCTTTGGCAGCATCGTTGGCAGCGATGTATTCAGCCTCCATCGTCGAGTCTGCCACGGTTTCCTGCTTGGAACTCTTCCAGCTAACCGCCCCTCCGTAAAGGGTAAAGACAAATCCCGACTGCGACTTAGAGTCGTCCTTATCACTCTGGAAGCTCGAATCGGTAAAGGACTCCACTTGGAGTTCTCCGTTACCATACACCAAGAGCATCTCTTTAGTCCTTCGCAAGTACTTGAGAATGCTCTTCACAGCTGTCCAGTGACTCTCTCCAGGATCAGCTTGATACCTGCTCACTACATTTAGTGAGTATGCTACATCGGGTCTGGTACATAGCATCGCATACATGATAGAGCCTACAGCCGAAGCATAGGGTATCCCTTGCATGCGAGCTCTCTCTAAATCAGTCTTGGGAGACATCTCTTTGGAGAGAGTGACTCCAGAGATCGTGGGCAAGTTCCCACGCTTGGATTCTTCCATACTAAACCTCTTTAGTATGGTGTCAATGTACCTGGATTGGGACAATCCCAATATCCGTTTGGATCTATCTCTATAGATCCTAATTCCCAATATGCAGGAGGCATCACCAAGATCTTTCATTGAGAATCTTTGTGATAAGAAGAGCTTGACCGATTGCAGCATAGGAATATCATTTCCTATCAAGAGTATGTCGTCCACGTACAATACGAGGAAGACAACCTTACTCTCTGCCACCTTCTTGTAGATACAAGGTTCATCTGGGTTTTTGACGAAATCAAACTCTTTGATAACGACGTCAAAGTAGATGTTCCAACTCCACGATGCTTGCTTTAATCCATAAATGGATTTAAGCAGCTTGCACACCTTCCCGCTGCTCCCACTATCTACGAAGCCCTCTGGCTGAGTCATGTACACGCACTCTTCTAAATCACCATTTAGAAAGGCGGTCTTAACATCCATTTTCCAGATTTCGTAATCATGATATGCAGCGATGGCAAGCATGATCCGGATGGATTTAAGCATAGCCACTGGAGAAAAGGTTTCGTCATAGTCCACACCTGGTCTTTGACGAAAACCCTTTGCAACAAGTCTAGCTTTGAAAGTCTCCACTTTCCCATCTACACCAAGTTTCTTCTTGAAGATCCACTTGCTCCCAATGGGTTTTACCCCTTCAGGAGCAACGTCCAAAGTCCATACTTTATTGGTGTACATGGATTCCATCTCGGACCGCATAGCATCCAGCCATTTCACTGAGTCCCTACTCGTGATGGCCTGCTCGAAGCTAGTTGGGTCATCATCCTCCATGATGCAATCCTCGCTCCCACCATCCATGAGAAAACCATAGTATCTCTCAGGTGGGCGAGGAACCCTACTAGATCGGCGGAGAGGCTGAGGTTCATCGGGAGCTACTGAATCCTCTGGTTCAACCAAATCTTCTGTTGTAGTCTGTATTGCTGGTACCTCTTCCAGTTCTACCTCCTTGCCACTAATCTCTTTTTCAAGAAATTCCTTTTCTAAAAAGGTGGCATGTCGAGAAACAAACACCTTTTGTTCCTCGGTGTGGTAGAAGATATACCCTCGCGAATGTTTGGGATATCCAATAAACTTACACAGAATGGACCTTGCCGCGAGTTTGTCCGGATTTTGCGTTTTTACATATGCCGGACAACCCCATATCTTAACATAATTAATACATGGTCTCTTTCCTTTCCATATCTCATATGGAGTGGTTGGCACAGTTTTGGTGGGAACCATATTCAATAGGTCTGCAGCTGTTTCCAGTGCATATCCCCAGAAGGAAATAGGTAACTCAGCTGTGCTCATCATAGAGCGCACCATATCTAATAGGGTGCGGTTCCTCCGTTCTGATACACCGTTGTGCTGTGGTGTATATGGAGGAGTCAGCTGAGAGAGAATCCCATTCTCTTTTAGGAAGTCCAGGAATTCATTGCTTAAGTATTCTCCTCCTCGATCAGATCGAAGGATTTTAATACTTTTTCCGGTTTGGTTCTCGACTTCTTGTTTATATTCTTTAAATTTCTCAAAAGCTTCTGATTTGTGTTTCATCAGGAACATATATCTGAATCTAGAGAGATCGTCAGTGAATGTAATGAAGTACGAAGAACCATTCCTGGCATGTGTAGACATGGGACCGCATACATCACTATGTATCAGTCCCAAGAGTTCGGTAACTCTTTCTCCGTGTCCCGTAAACGGAGTTTTGGTCAACTTGCCTTTGAGACATGATTGGCAAGTGTCGTAAGATGAAAATTCAAACGGATTTAAATATCCATCCTTATTCAACTTAGCTAATCGTGTCGCATTGATGTGACCTAGTCTACAATGCCACAAGAAGGATTCGTTCAGTTCTGAACTCTTCCTCTTGTGTGTGTTTGTTATGCTCAGAACTGTTGATTGATTCAGAACATAAATGCCATTGCACAACGTGCCTGATCCAACCAACTTTTGGTTACGGAAAATGTTCATAACATTGTCCTGTAATACAAAATTATATCCCTCTTTACTCAACAAAGAAACCGATATAATGTTGCATATCAGGTTCGGCATGTAATAGCATTCGTTCAGAACCAATGTATTACCAGTTGGTAATACAAGGTGATATTCCCCGACAGTCTTAGCTGCAACAATTGCACCATTTCTAACTCTAATGTCTTTATCACCTTCTCCAAGTTCTTTACCTTTCCTTAGCCCATATAACTGATTACATATATGAGATCCTGACTCGGTATCTAATACCCAGGACGTAGAGCAAATGGAGAAACAGTTCTCTGTAACGAACACACCCGAAGAAAATGCATCAACATGTACTTTCTTCATTCGGGTGGCATGGGAATCCTGGTATTCCCCTATATCCTGTTCATTCCTATAACTCTTATAAGAAAGAACGGAACCAACGTTCCCCAGCACAGTATAACATGCGGGTTCGGTCAATACATCCATATTATTATCTTCATTAGGGCATGAAATGGTCGCTACCTGGAGAGAGAGAGAGAGAAGAAAACACTTTAGCGTATACTCGTGCAAGATCAGATTGGTTATTATCTTATCTAATTAGGATGGCTCCCACTGGTTTTTATCAAATCTTCCTTCAAACCCTAAAAGGAAAGACTAGCCGGGATTAATTACACACTACAAGTTCGCCAATCTTTCAGCCAGGCCAGTGTCGGTACTTTGAGGGAGGTCCCTCGTGCTTTCGCACGAACCTAATTAATGTAAACCTCGTTTTCCCAGAGGCGTAACCTCGTTGACACCTTTCTAGACACCTACTTGATCGGCTAATTGCAATGTGCAAAACTCTCCCAGGAGTAACTCTTACTCGCAGTGGGTATCGGGATCCAACTATTTCATAGAAGGTATGCAATCTCATTGCAAATTTCAACACTTGAAATTCCCGATAATATTTTGCCCCTAGCGTCCTATGACCTTGACGCAGGCCAACAAACCATAGTGCGCTAGTCAAGTTCAACCCGTCATTTCCTGATTGAATTAAACCCACCCGTACGACCCTTGACGCAGGCCAACAAAGTCGCACGACTACCCTAATCCAATCTGCATCATATGCATAAGCAGATAAGTACTAGTTAGCTACCGCACACTACGCCTTGACGCAGGCCAACAAACGTAGCACGAATACTAACTACTACTCATCTGAAATGACGGAGGGCTACGACAGGTTTTTCTGAAAACCTATTGCGTAATGAACTTGATATCGTTGTAGAATCAAATGAAGTTTTAAAATGGAGTGATTTTGAGGCTTTTCTAGTTTTTGCTAAAGGGGTCACTCCCGGTGAAGGGATCGTCGGCCCTTTCCTCGTCGAATGAGGTGCGGGATATATCATATATATCACTGTGCAAAGCAGAAACTATAGAAGCAATCAAAAACAAACCGAGGGTGTAGCATCTACCAGTTATTGCTAAAGGAGTCATGTTTCCCCCAATCAGAGCAAGGCTCTACTTAATTTTGAAAATTCAAAATTCGAAGCAACGCTTCGGTTCCCGTGCGCAGCGCGCAATTTGCCACATGGCAGAAGCTGATTCGGCAGCGTAACGCCCGAGACAGTGCGTCCCATCAGAGCAAGGCTCTTCAGAAAACATAATTAAGACTTAACTGCGCAAACGCATGGCAGCGCGACACGTGTCTGCGCAGTTGCGCAATCGCAACTGCGCAAGCGCACGGATGCGCGACACGTGTCTGTGCAGTTGCACAATCGCAACTGCGCGACACGTGTCTGCGCAGTTGCGCAATCGCAACTGCGCAAGCGCACGGATGCGCGACACGTGTCACGCGCTGGTGAGTTGCACAGCAGCAGAATGAAAATTTAAGTGAATCTTTTCTGTTCTTCTGTAAAACAGGGACCCTTGGATCAGAGATCCAATGGTGGGAAAATTCCCAAAATTATTCAGGAAAGATCTTGGTAACAAATTTAACAAATTTGTGAGCACTATAAATAAGAGCCCAGACCTCATTCAAATCATCAAGGAGGATCAATCAAGAAGAAGAATCAACTTCTAAAAAAAAAGAGAACTCTTGAAGATTAATCAAGAACACAAAAAAAAGGTAAAGGTGAAATTTCTGAAGAACAGAAGATTAAAAAAGGGAATAATAAAAAAAAAAAAAGATAAATAGTGCCTTGCACTTGATATGAACCCTTGGTTCTGTGAAAAGAAAACAAGAAGAAAAACTTGTTCTCTTTTGATCCAAATTTAGATCAAAAGTGCTATGCACTTTTGTTCTTCAATCTGAAGATTCTTGAGTTCCTGCAACTCATTATTTAAAAGGGCCTGGCCCAAATCAAGTCACAAAAATAATAAAAGGGCAGAGCCCTATTTGGAAAATTCTTGAGGGCCTGGCCCAAATCAAATCACAAAAAATAATAAAAGGGCAGAGCCCTGTTTGGAAACTTCTTGAGGGCCTGGCCCAAATCAAATCACAAATCATAAAAGGGCAGAGCCCTGTTTGGGAAGTTCTTGAGGGCCTGGCCCAAATCAAACTGCAAGAATAATAAAGGGGCAGAGCCCTGTTTAGATTGATTCTTTTAATCGGGCAGAGCCTAAAATAAAAAAAATTGGACTTAACCCAATCCTGGCTGTAAGTCCTTAAATTAAATGCCTCTCATAAACCAATTCACGACCGGTTCGAGGGTACATCTCCGAACTCCTTTGACATCTGTCGTTGTAATTTCTCAACGACGTCAAAGAGGTGACGGGTCCCAACGACCACTCATCTAATATCGGACCGAAACGTCCTTAAACTAATATCGGACCGAAACGTCCCTAAACTAACATCGGACCGAAACGTCCCTAAACTAACATCGGACCGAGACGTCCCTAAACTAATGATGGACCACCACGTCTCTAAACTGGCGATGGACCATCACGTCCTTAAACTGGCACAATAGGGCCCAAACGCTCTTCCGTCGGATCTAAACGGTCCCGTCTAAGTTGATCTTAACCCCAAATACGGTTAATGTGTCCTTAGATATTTAATTAAACGATAAAACCCCAACTCAACTTTGGTTCAAGGGTACATCTCTGAACTCCTCAGACACCTGTCGTTGTAATCCCTCAACGACGTCAGAGAGGTGACGAGTCCCGACGGCCAGATAATTAAATCAATCACCACGTTAAGTTGATCTTAGTCTAAAACAGGACTAATGTATCCTTAACGAATGTTTAAGTTGATCTTAGCCGCAATGCGACTAATGCATCCTTAAACTAAAAAGCACCAAACCCAAATCTAAGTAAATACGGATTTGGACTAATCCACGTCCTACGGGCGACGGCATTACTAAGTCTCCGTATACAATCCACGGGCAACCACAAACAAAACAAACATACACGACACGAAGTGAAATTCTGGAGAAGGAGAAAGTTGTTATCGCAACGCGATATCGTAATTAACTGCAGGGGCTTGCGCCTGCAGGGAAGAGCGTCCCCACAATCAAAAACCCCTCACCCTGAGGGGGAATCTGACGAAGTCTGCTACATCGGCCGCATCCGCCTAAACCTCCGATACACGGTGCCATAAGCCAACTTGGCATCTTCGGAGAGATAGACGGATAAAACCAAATAGCATCTGCCCCGAACCTCAGGCACAGACCTAACGTCCAGGCCGCCGTTCGGAGGGGAACAGATTCTGGCACGCCCGGTGGGACCTTTTCCTCTTTCCACTCCACACTTCGTGTGTCGTCTTCGCGAACCCATCGCGGTTTGTTAAATGGTTGCCTTCGGATTTCAAATTGCTAAGATTTGGTTTTTTGTCTGGCGCAGAACTCAAGCATCCATGGATTCCCATTGCACCAAATGCGCGAAGCACCACTGCAACGAACGCTCCACCTCACCGAGAGGTGTAACATATGGGCCCCAAGCGGCCTCTTTCCTTACTCTGCCGGTAGAGCAGGTGACCCAGGCCACCACCGGCCTATTTTTCGGGACCATGGTCCCACCTGCAAGCTTCTCTATGTCGATATCCGCACCGGAAGCGAACAAGAAGTCGGTATTCGACCGGCTTACCGCTACCACGACCCCTATCAACGGGTCGCCCGCTACTAAGCCAACAGCCTCCGTTTTTACCAGGCTGGGTCAGAACTATAAAGTGGCCGTCCCAAAGAGGGCAACGGCTGCTGCTTTGGAGGTCGTTAAAGCGGCTTCTCCCATCAGAGAGTCGGTCTTCACAAGATTGACGGCTCCCAATCCTCCCCCAGCTGGTCAAAAGGCATCAGTCTTCGATAGGCTGACATCGGCAGTTACCCCACACTCAAACAGGGGGCAACAAGAAACCATCTCGACTTCCGAGCCAGTCCCAACGGCTCGTCGTGCGCGACGTCGCCATTGGCGACGAGTGAGAAAAGCAGGGGGCAACTCTCCCTCAGGGCTAGCCCCACCTGCTCCAGTGGTGGAGGTCAACGCTGCTGTTCCAACTGGGAACAGCTTTGAATTGCTGAGGAAGGTGAGAAAGAACTCTCCAGTTGCTACGTTGAAAAGATCTCCTCCACCTGCGGAGAGAGTTCCAGAAACAAAACAAGAACAGCCCCCTCAACGGCTATCCTCAAAAGTTTATAAAGTATGGCGTAGGGTTCAAGACTCTGTGATCGATCCAGACCACTTGCGTCACCAGAAAAGGGCGAAGGTAGAAAATAACAAAAACTGCCCCATTAAACAGCAGGGGGCGACGGTTGCTAGGATGCCCACTCCAACGGCTCCTTTAAACTCGATGGCCCACAAAAGAAGGAGGCCAGAGAAAGCTCCCGCAACAGCAGCAAGAGTTAACAATGGTGAACCTAAACGCCCCAAGTCAGGGGGCATAATTGTTCATACGGTTTACATGGCTTCTGGAAAGGAAGAAAGCCGTACTTCTACGGGTCACCGACCGCTCACCCGATCAGTGACCAAGGCTCAGGAGCAGCAACAAAAGCTCCAGGAGATGATGACCACAATGGCTGCACTCACTGGGCCGAAAGAAACCCCGGAAACATCCTCAGAAGAACGTCACGAACAAGAGACGGACGCCGAATTCCTCCGGCGCGTGCTAGAGAAGAAAGATAAAGAGGCTGCGGAACAGGCATCCAACATAAAGAAAATGGCCCTCCTGTTCCAGGATATGGTGGGTATGATGATTCAACCAGATCCACCTGCTGGAGATCCCCCGATCATTCTTGAAGATGATAGGGGAGAGACATCGAATCCTCCACCGGCTCTATCCGCAGCTAAAGAGGATACCATATCAAAAGCCGATTTGGATGAATATATTGCCCAACAAATACGGGTGCATCAGGCGACTGAAGCAGCCGGTCAGATCGCGAAAACGGGGCGGCCATATCCGGGCTGGTATGACCAAATCAAGTACCCGCCGGGTTACACTATTCCCAAGTTTCATGTTTACAAAGGGACCGGCAATCCCCATCAACATGTGGCCCAATTCAGGGCTCTTTGCGGTAATACCGGCGGCGATGACAAGCTTTTGCTTCGCCAGTTTGTTGGAAGTTTATCTGATACGGCGTTCGAGTGGTATTCCGAGCTCCCCAACGACTTTATTAAAACCTTTGCGGAGATGGAGCTGCTCTTCACCCAACGTTTTGCAAGTGCCAGCGAGCGTACCCCAATGACGGCACTGATTAACGCCAGGGTAAAACCTGGCGAGACGTGGGTTCAGTACGCTATACGGTGGCGTAATCTATGGTCTAAATGTGAACAGCGCATAGAAGAAGCCCCTGCGGTGGGAATGTTTGTTGGAACCCTTGATCCACAAGCAACTATTTCACAATTTATGATGTTCTTCAAGCCGACTTCCTTCCAGGCTTTGATCGACAAATTGGCGCAGATGGACCAGATGGGCCATAAACCCCCTCTCCCGAAGCCGGATTCCCGAAACGACAAAGGAAAGGGAAAAGCGATCGTCGTCGCTAATGCCCAACAACAACCGAACGATTCGAAGCCGGTTGCTCGTCCAAAAAACACGCGCCCATACGTACCCCTTGAGGACAGGATGGGACGTGCTTACTCCTTCCCCCGTGATAAAACAAGGAGGTTATTCGAGCTGGCATTGCGCAACAGGCTCATAAATCTGCCAGATCCAAAACGTCCGTCGCAACCAAGTGACGTCAACGATCCTAATTACTGCCCTTATCATAGAGTGTTGGGACATCCAATCGAAGACTGTTACGTTTTCAAAAATTGGCTTGAGAATCAATACCGTCAGGGCAAATTTGCGCTGTCTGACAAATGGAAGGTGAACCCTCCGCAGCCCCACACCTATAAGGGGACGAATATGCCGGGGGCAACATGCTCCGTCATTGAAGAGGCTCCCTGGGAGGTTGTATTATCAGCCAAAACGAGGAGAATGCTAAATGATCTTCAAACCTGCCCAGCGGTCAAGTGGAAGAACCCCTTGGAACCGCAGGTTATTGAGGGGATGTTGAAGCCACGACCGACTCCGAAGACCGATGGTGGTAGTTCAAGCGTTCATAGCCAGCCGTCAAAATCTTCGAAAAAGAAGAAGAAGAAATCTAAGAAGCCCGTGAAGCCTGGCGACAAGCGCACGGACTTACAAAAGCAAATCGACGCACTGGATGAGTACAACCAAAAGGCGCGGACTCCCATTACGCTCCAAGATTTCCTTGATCACGTCTTTCAAAAAGAGGATGAGGAGGAAAGTTCATCGGATGAATCCGAGGAATATATGGCGAGCTGTCATATGATCTCCCATTCGATCACGAACGATGGAGAGGTTTCTGGCACTAAAACACTGGGGGCAGATACCGAATCAAGAACTCCGGAGCTATCGGTCGAAATGATTGAAGCGTTTCTTAGCGAAGCTCAATTAAAAAGTAAAGCTGATCGAGAACGCGAGACGGCTATATTCGAAAGGGCCAAGCGCCAGCGACTTGAGGAAAGAGCCAAGAGCATCCCGCTGGAAAAAATGCCTCCACCACTGATAAAAGCCAATCCAAGATAAAAAAGAAGTTTGCTAAGGCCATATCGATGGGCATGAAACTACCGCCCTCCGAAGAGAAAGTTACTGGCACGGTAGAAATGCACCCCTTTTACTGCTTATATCATCAGAAGGTCTCGCACTCTACCCAAGATTGCAAAGCTTTCAATGGATGGTGGCAGGGATACGTCGCTAATCAACAACGCTTTAAACGGGAAAAGCGTAAGATTCGTCGCGAACAGAGAAACACGACCAAAGAGTCTGAAAGAACCGCCGGCAATTGTCACATGGTTAACACTACCGGGTCACAAGTGCCTACATTTGGAAGCGACTCTGATGAGGAGCTAGAACTTGCCCCTCTCTTTAAAGAGTCAACTTCGGGAAAGGAGGAGGAGCCAGTGGTTTGCGAAAATATCCGGCTGCGGAATCGAACACTGCCTGAAAAGAACCTTGGACCTTCGAATAGAAAAGATAAGGGCAAAGAAAAAGTCTCTGAAGACATCGTCTTAGATGACCAAGTTCTGGAAGAGCTAAACGCCGAGAACCCGCCAAAGAGGAGTAAAGTGGATTACAATGTCTTGACACATCTGAGGAAACTACCCTCACAACTCAGCATTCTCGATGCCCTATTGCTATCGAAAGAAGCGAGGGATTCTTTGATTAAGGCCCTACAAGATCCGGACCAGTTCCAAGCCTTCTTAGCCGAACAAAAGATGAAGGACGAATTGGAAGAGGTGCACACAGCCGACGTTGCTTTTGGTGATGAAGACCTTCTCCTCGGGACGTGTGAGCACAATCGCCCCCTTTATGTCTCGGGATATTGCCACGACATAAAGATAGGTAAAATCCTGGTCGATAACGGATCGTCTGTTAATTTACTCAATGTGCGGGTATTAAAGGAAATTTGCATGAGTGTCCAACACCTCGCCCGAGACAAAATCACTATCTCCGGTTTCGATTCCCAATCCTCGAAGACTCTTGGATCTGTGATATTGACGCTGCGCTTTGGGTTGCTCGTCACAGACATCAAATTCCATGTTATAGACGCCAAGACGTGCTACAACGCTCTACTCGGCCGACCATGGCTACACGAATACAATATTATCCCTTCTACACAGCATCAGTGCATGAAGTATTGTAGGGATGGCCTCGAGTACACAGTGGCGGGAGAACTGAATCCGTTTTCCGTAAACGAAGTTCGCAAGTATGAAGATGCCAAATACTTCTTACCGAGTTTTGAAGACACGGAAAGATGTCACAAACCGGAGAACAAAACTAACGCCACCATCCCCGTCTTCGGCAGCGACACCGAGGAGGAGGAGGATATAATTTATTCAGGTCCATCCCAATCCACCAGGCCAGGACCATCCGTTCCTTCATTGATCTTCAGCAGTGATTCGGAAGATGAAGTTCATGCCGTATTCCCCGCTCGGCCTTCAATACGGATTTCCGCTGATGAAGAGCGAAGCCTGCAGATAACCATAGTACCGCTTGAACACTACAAAGAACTGGATACACTCAACACCAACAGTGTGGAAGAATTACTGACGTTTTACGTCCCTCCCGGACGAGAAGGCGAGAGAGCAATCCTATTCTACCGTTCTGAAGAAAACAAGGTGGAGAAAGAAGTTTGGCATGGCGCGGATCCCACGCTCGACAGGATTCAACCTATCCATCTTCCCAGGTATTATACCAAAGGTTTGAAGAAACTGCTGAAACGCCAAGGGATGTCCTTCACACAGACCGTTAGAAAAGCCAAATTCTATGACAAAGTCTGGAACGTTCCCGGGACTCAATGCAAACTGCCTAACGGGAGAACGGAAACAAAAGGACTCGGGTATGTTCGTTCAAAGAAACGGGAGCTGATAAACAGCTGTTATGCCATGTACGACTTTGATGAAGAAGCGGACGCTCAATGGGAAGACGCTAATCCTGAATCAGCAAAAGTTTCTGATGTAAGACCTCCCAACCCATCGTCTGAAGACCAAATGAGCAAACTTACAAAGGATGCCAGTCAAAAAGCTCGAGATGATTACGATCGTGAAATGGCAATCTATGAGAAAGCCAAGACACAGCGCCTCCTTCAACAGGCGATGAAAGATGAAAATGCCGCTCCTTGTCAACCTGCTACAAAAAGGGTTCGACGCGAAATCAAAAACAAGTCGAAAGGCAAGAAAGGCGCTCGACAACCACAAAGCAGAGCTAAGAAGCCACGCATCCGAGAGTCGAGCGTTATTGACCTAGCCCTCATGAAGAAAATGGGTCGAGCATACTCATTTCCTCGAAACAAAACAAGGAAAATACTTGATCTTGCTCTAAAACATCAAATGCTTACTCTGCCGGAGTCTAAGCACCCTGAGCACGCAGGCGAAGTGTTCAACCCAAATTATTGCTTTTACCATCGAGTAGTAGGGCATCCGCTTGAAGACTGCTTCACCTTTAAGAATTGGGTTGAGGACCAATATCAGCTAGGCAAATTCGCGCTTTCTGACAACTGGAGGGTAGCACCACCACAGAAGCACGAACCCGAGGCTGCAAAAGAAAAACCAACTCCGCATTGGGATTGGCAGAAAATTCGCACTTGTCACGTGGTGACAATATTAAAAGAAGAGTCCGAGGACATGAACAACTTCCCTTGGTGCTTTGAAAACAGCAGCGATGAGGTAATCTCAGAATTTCCCCCAGCTCCGAAAGAACTGGAGGATGGAATCCATATCACTGCAGATAATCTCAAGAAAATTGAGTTGGGGACGGAAAATGACCCGCGACCAACATTCATCAGCGAGCTGCTATCTGAAGAAAGGGTGGCCGCGTTAAAGGATGTGCTTCTACAGCACAAAGATTGCTTCGCGTGGAACTATTCCGAAATGCCGGGACTAGATCCAGAAATTGCTGTACACAAATTGGCGATATCCCCGGACATCAAGCCAGTCAAACAGGCGCCAAGAAGAATGTGACTCGAGCTTGAGATGAGCATCAACGCCGAAGTCAAAAAGCTGATAGACTCTGGCTTCATCCAGGAAGTTCAGTACCCTGAATGGATTGCCAACATCGTCCCGGTGATGAAGAAAAATGGGACGGTGCGTATATGTGTAGATTTCCGGGATCTTAATAAAGCATGCCCAAAGGACGATTTCCCAGTGCCAGTCACCGAACTGATGATAGACAACACGTCTACTCATGAAGTTTTCTCCTTCATGGACGGCTCATCGGGGTATAATCAAATAAAAATGCATCCTGAAGATCAGAAACACACAGCTTTCAGGACCCCTCTCGGGATATTTTGTTATAAGGTGATGCCCTTCGGTTTGAAGAACGCCGGTGCTACTTATCAGAGGGCCATGACGAAGATCTTCGACGACCTTATACACGAAATCGTCGAATGCTATATCGACGATCTCGTAGTTAAGAGCAAATCATACGAGGAACATCTCGAGCATCTGAAGACCGTGTTTCAACGCCTTCGGCAATATAACTTGAAGATGAATCCTCTTAAATGTGCATTCGGGGTTTCCTCGGGCAAATTCCTGGGATTCATCGTCCGACACCGAGGTATTGAGATAGATCCGTCAAAGATTAAAGCGATCATGGAAATGCCTCCGCCGAGGACTCTCAAACAGCTGCGATCTCTCCAAGGGAAACTCGCATACATACGGCGATTTATAGCCAACCTTTCAGGAAAGTGTCGCCCTTATAGTCACCTGATGAAGAAAGGAACCCCATTCGTTTGGGATCAAAAATGCCAAGGCGCACTGGATGAGATCAAACAATACCTGCAGAACCCGCCGGTGTTGGCTGCTCCGGTTAAGGGGAAGCCTCTTATTCTTTATACAACCGCCCTCGAAGGTTCCTTAGGCGCATTATGGGCACAAGAGAACGATCAAGGGAAAGAAAGGGCACTCTACTACTTAAGTCGAGTCCTGCTGGGGGCAGAAAGCAACTACTCTCCCATTGAAAAACACTTCCTGGCGTTGATCTTCGCAATAACAAAGCTTAGGCACTACGCGTTGGCACACGAGGTCCGCCTGATTTCAAAAGTGGACCCTCTCAAATATTTAATGTCAAAAGCCATATTAACAGGACGACTCGCTAAATGGGCCCTGCTTCTCATGGAATTTTCAATAACATATCAACCTCTCAAGGCAGTAAAAGGCCAGGCCATCGCTGACTTCCTTGCTGAGCATCCCATACCTGCCGATTCTCCTTTAAATTGCGATCTACCAGACAGACATGCGTTTGACGCAATCGACAGTGGTGATACCCGCTGGGAGCTGTATTTCGATGGAGCGTCTTCTATGAAAAAGCACAAACAAAGTATGCCAACGATCAAATCGGGGGTAGGACTCATCTTTGTGACTCCCCAAGGAGGAATAATGCGCTTCGCCTTCTCCTTAACGGAGCCGAGAACGAATAATGAAGCTGAATATGAAGCTTTGATAGCAGGCCTCGAGATCGCCATCGATATGGGAATTGAGAGCCTCCTCATATACGGGGACTCCCAACTAGTCATCAGTCAAGTGAACGGCGATTACCAAACATGCAAACCGGAATTGGTAAAATACGGTAAAAAAGTGCAGCAACTGCTAACCCAAATTCCCTCCTACACGTTAGAAAGCATACCGCGCGCGGAAAACAGCAAAGCAGATGCACTAGCCAAACTTGCTGAAGAACTGGCTGACGAGAACCTCGACGACGTTAGAATCGTGGTACAAAGCCGTCGGGTGCTTGCCCCAGCAGAAATATCTCGGGAATCATCCGAAGAAAAAGGAGCAAACGAGCAGACTACCCTGCAAGTAAAAGATTGGGAAAATACTGAGGATTGGAGAGAAGTCTTCATAGATTACTTCAAGTCCCACCGACTGCCTGAAGAAGCGTCAACAAGACATCAGCTAATGAAACGAGCTCTGTCTTTCGCCTTCGTCAATGATACTCTATACAAGAGGTCATTCGATTCTCTGTGGCTGAGATGCCTAGGACCTGACGAAGCGAAAAGAGTCGTTCAGGAAGTTCACGACGGACTCTGCGGTTCTCACCAAGCAGGCCCTAAGATGAAGTTGAAGATAAAACGGATGGGCTACTACAGGCCCACGATGATGCATGATTGCCTGGAATACGCGAGGCAATGTCATTCATGTCAAATTCATGGGGATTTCATCCATCAGCATCCCAATCCACTGCATCCAACAGTGGCTAGTTGGCCGTTCGAAATGTGGGGAACTGACATAGTCGGCCCCATCGAACCAGCATCGTCAAAGGGACATCGTTTCATATTGGCGACGACTGATTACTTCTCCAAATGGGCAGAGGCGGTACCGTTGAGGGAAGTAAAAATGGAGAACATCCTCCATTTCTTCAAAACGCATGTCATATACCGGTTCGGAACCCCAAGAAGGATCATCTCTGATAATGGGCCAGCCTACCGAAGTCATAAAATTAGCCGCTTCGCACAGCAGCACAATATAGACTGGAGATATTCCTCAGTTTATAATCCGCGAGCTAACGGTCTAGCTGAGGCCTTCAACAAGACCTTGACGAAGATCATGAAGAAAACAGTGTCACGAAATAAAAGAGATTGGCACGAAAGGTTGCAAGAAGCTCTTTGGGCGTATCGAACTACGTTCAAGACAGCCACAAACACAACGCCATACGCGTTGGTGTTTGGGACAGAAGCAGTACTTCCTCTCGAAATAGAATTACCCTCTTTACGAGTAGCAGTTCACTACGAGCTGACAGATGAAGAAAATGCTCACCTCCGGCTTGAGGAGCTTGATGCCCTTGAAGAAACACGGCTCATAGCGCAACAAAATCTGGAGGCTTATAAAGCAAAGATGACGCGCTCATACGAAAGATTGAGCCGGCCGAGGACATTCCACCAAGGCGAACTCGTGTTAGTGGTCAAAAGGCCCATGATCCCCAATCGCGCCAAGCGGGGAAAGTTTGAGCCAAACTATGAAGGACCGTACATCATTGATAAAGTCTACCAGGGTGGGGCCTATCTACTCAAGGACATGCACGGTGAAAGGCCTTTCAGGCCGATAAACGGTCGCTTCCTAAAGAAATATTACGCTTAATGAGTCACAGCCTAGGTCAATGATGGATGACGACGACTATGTCCGCTCGCTATCTTCCTAAGCTAGAACTTTATAAGCAGTAGCTGGCCTTCTCCGTGATGGACCGAAATGTCCTTAAACTAATATCAGACCGAAACGTCTTTAAAACTACTACCGCAGCATCTTTAGACTAACGAGATAAAAAAAAAAAAAAAAAACGGTATGTCCATAAGCAAGAAGGGCACGGATGAAAACCCGAAAGGGCTCCGTGAGTAAAAACAGCAGGGCTACCGGCGAGAGTTCGTGAAAACCCGAAAGGGCGCAACTTCGTTAAAGAACCTTTACAGAGTCCTCTCGACCCTGTAAGGAGAAACCACCCGCGTGAGATCCTTACGACTCACAAGGGAACAACACACTTAGGAATCCCCACGATTCCTAAGGAGAAAATACGCTTGCGAGATCCTCACGACTCGTAAGGAGAACTCTCTTATGGGACCCTCACGGCTCATAGGATTTGAAAGTCTTAAGTCACAGAGACCTAAACCTGTGCTTAAGCAAACCCCCACAAACTTCCAATATTGCCCTACAAGTGGTTCAATATTGACCCTTGTATACAATCCACGGACGCGAATAAACATTTCCCTGACCAAGTCCCATCCGTGAATGGGGATTTGTTCGCACGGTGAACAATTCTTGTAAATCCTCTCGATTTACGAGGAGAAAACCCTCCTGTAGGATCCTTACGACTTACAGAGGAAACGAACACTTAGGAACCCGCACGATTCCTAAGGAGAAAATACACCTGCAAGATCCTCACGACTTGTAGGGAGAAATACCTTTATGAGACCCTCACGGCTCATGAAATCGAAAGCCTTAGTCGACAGGTCCCTAACCCTGATCGCTAAGCCTCCTTTGTTCGACAATGACGGAGGCAAATGATGATTCGCTCCTGGCAATATTCCAGTTGCAGCGGTGCTGATGCCGAAATCGGTGTCCAATTTCAGGTTTATGGCGAAAGCCAGTAGGCCGCTCATGCATGCAAAATAGCCGAAATGATAGGGCAACTTGCAATAAAAAGCAGCAAGTAAAATGTATGCATGCAAAATAGCCGAAATGATCGGGCAACTCGTAATGAAAAGCAACGGGTAAAGATAAAGTAAAAAGCCGAAATGATTGGGCACCGCGAAAAATAGCCGAAATGATTGGGCAATCGCGACCTTCGCGATATAAAAGCTGAAATGATAGAGTATCGCGGAAATAAAATAAAACAAAAATAAGAAATGATGAAACTTCGGCCCTACAGTTAAGATCACATCGATCCCTGTATACAATCCAAGGGCGCAAACAAAGAAGAAACCATACTTCCCCAGCGGATTCCGTCGAACGACGAAGCCAAACCTCAACGGTTCATTTCAACCGAAGAAGCCAGCAAACTTCTCAACTCACGGATACAAACACTCCTTGACGAGAGCCTTCTGATCCGCGTCGACTCGCAGAGCCACCAGCGCCTCCGTGGGAACCATCGACTCGTTTCAAACCCCAAGGACACAAATAATCCTTGGCGCTTGGGAGACAAATAATCCCTCGCAAAACTTCTCAACTCACGGATACAAACACTCCTTGACGAGAGCCTCCTGATCCGCGTCGACTCGCAGAGCCACCAGCGCCTCCGTGGGAACCATCGACTCGTTTCAAACCCCAAGGACACAAATAATCCTTGGCGCTTGGGAGACAAATAATCCCTCGCAAAACTTCTCAACTCACGGATACAAACACTCCTTGACGAGAGCCTCCTGATCCGCGTCGACTCGCAGAGCCACCAGCGCCTCCGTGGGAACCATCGACTCGTTTCAAACCCCAAGGACACAAATAATCCTTGGCGCTTGGGAGACAAATAATCCCTCGCAAAACTTCTCAACTCACGGATACAAACACTCCTTGACGAGAGCCTCCTGATCCGCGTCGACTCGCAGAGCCACCAGCGCCTCCGTGGGAACCATCGACTCGTTTCAAACCCCAAGGACACAAATAATCCTTGGCGCTTGGGAAACAAATAATCCCTCGCAAAACTTCTCAACTCACGGATACAAACACTCCTTGACGAGAGCCTTCTGATACGCGTCGACTCGCAGAGCCACCAGCGCCTCCGTGGGAACCATCGACTCGTTTCAAACCCCAAGGACACAAATAATCCTTGGCGCTTGGGAGACAAATAATCCCTCGCAAAACTTCTCAATTCACGGATACAAACACTCCTTGACGAGAGCCTCCTGATCCGCGTCGACTCGCAGAGCCACCAGCGCCCCCGTGGGAACCATCGACTCGTTTCAAACCCCAGGGACACAAATAATCCTTGGCGCTTGGGAAACAAATAATCCCTCGCAAAACTTCTCAACTCGCGGATACAAACACTCCGTGACTAGAGCTTCTCTGACTCACATCTCGGGCAGTAAGGATTCAAAAACTTGCTTCCTGAACAATGGGACCCTGCAAGTCAATCCTAAATGGTCTCTTGCATACTATTCACGGGTCTCACTCTCTGAAGTCGATTCTCGACAAAGAGGGAAACAGCCGCTTACGAGCCCTCTCGACTCGTAAGAAGGGCAATGGGATCCTGCAAGTCAATCCTAAATGGTCTCTTGCATACTATTCACGGGTCTCACTCTCTGAAGTCGATTCTCGACAAAGAGGGAAACAACCGCTTACGAGCCCTCTCGACTCGTAAGAAGGGCAATGGGATCCTGCAAGTCAATCCTAAATGGTCTCTTGCATACTATTCACGGGTCTCACTCTCTGAAGTCGATTCTCGACAAAGAGGGAAACAACCGCTTACGAGCCCTCTCGACTCGTAAGAAGGGCAATGGGATCCTGCAAGTCAATCCTAAATGGTCTCTTGCATACTATTCACGGGTCTCACTCTCTGAAGTCGATTCTCGACAAAGAGGGAAACAACCGCTCACGAGCCCTCTCGACTCGTAAGAGGGAGAAATTCTCTCATAAGATCCTTTCGACCTATGAGAGAAAACTACACTTGGGAATCCTCACGATTCCTAAGGAGAAAATCCACTTACGAGATCCTCTCGATCCGTAGGGAGAAAAATCTCTATGAGACCCTCACGGCTCATAGAGTTGAAAAGTCTTAGGCAGCAGATCCGAACCTGCGGCCTAAGCCATCGTTATATCTTGAAGAAACCAAAATGCTTACTCTGTTACCTGTCAATCATGTTTATCAAAACAGCATGCTGATAATAAGAGAAGGAAGAAAGCGAAGAAATGATACAAGACATTGCAAAAAAAAAATGTGTATCTTTATTTATCAATTCAATCAAGTACATGGCGAATCGTATAAAAGAATAAAGAATGCATACATCTTATTCAAAAAAAAAGAAAATTACAAGTATATTGATACCAGGGCAGCTACTCGGAAGGGAGCGTCTTGCACAAATCTAGCAATCGCTCGCATATCTCCTTCCACGCCTTCTCCTGCTCGGCCACCACCGTCAACTCTGCCTCCACTTGGGCTCGTTGCCGCAAGACCAATGCAAGCTGCTCCCTCACGGCTTGATAAGCAGCCTCCCGACTTGGGATATTGCGCTCAGCCACGTCAAGCTTCCGCTTTAAGTTTAGCCCATGGGAGATGCGCTCCAAGAGACCCTCAAAGATAGTCTTCACTTGGGCAGCATTTGCCTCAACCTCAGCGCGCAGATGGGCCGTTTCGTTTGAGGTCTTTTGGCATTCCCTTAGTCTTTGAGCTGCTTCTTTCTCCAAGTGGCGGGAGTGCGAAGTACTTTGCTCGAGCCAAGTTGTGCGTTGGGTGCTCAGAGCTAAAACTTCGGGAGAAGGGCGCGTCAACTCCAGCCGGTACAGACAGGCCTCGATCTCCCTGCAGTGGTTAACCCAAGATTCAACGACGCCTTCGTCGTGAAAAGTTACGAGCGCCGCTAACATTGGGTTAACATCCACAGCGAAATCGACAGCAGAAGGGAGAGCGTCCATGCTGAGCTCTTCGATATACCCGCTCAGCATGCCTAGACTCATCACAGCACCCTTTGAAGACGGACGTCTCAAAAAGGGGCCTGCCGGTGAAAGAACGCGAGCCTCGAAGGGGACCGGAGCCGGAACAATAGCTGCAAAACAAAACAGAGTTAAACGATGGTTCAAAAGATGTTGAAGGGTTACCAAAAGGAAATTTACTATACCAGGTACAGCGGACGGCAAAGCCGGAAGGGCCGGTAGCGCGGCAGGTCTTGCATCCCCTCCTTCGATTTGTGGCACTGCAACAAAGAAAAGGAAAAGTCAGAAATTATCCCATTGCTAGAAAAAGGGGGTAAATAAAGATATTATGGTGAAAGTATACTCACCGGCGCCACTAGAGGGAGAAGCGAGTTCGGATGGGAAAGAGAAGTGCGGGAGCAACACTTGATATAAGTGATCAAAAAGCACTCCTGCAAAGGCACAATGGTGTAACGTTAGTACAAAAGCCGTATTTTTGAAAGATTAATGCATGAGTCGTGAATACATACCTTCCAACATCCGTGATGGTACAAGGGAAGGCGGGGAGGTGACTACTGCCAAAGCAGTAGTTGACGGTGCCCCCTCGAGCAATGGAGCATCGGTACTGGTCGCACCTGCAAGAACAAGCTTGTTAGAAGAGATCGCAAGATATATACAAAAAAAAGGGGAAACGCTGGTGACAAAAAAATTTTTTACCTGACGAGCTGCCAGCGGAAACTGAGGCAATCCCTTCCTCCACTGACGGAAGACCACCGCCTGTAGCTTCATCACCCGACTCAAGGGGAACTGTTGTTATGCTCTCAAGCTCTACAGGCGGCGGGGGACCATAGACAGGGAGGGCCAAGATAGGAACATTTCCAGATTCCTGAGAAGGAGCGCCTAGCTCGTCTTCAGGAATCATGGCCGCCTCACCTGCTGCTCCCTCAGAATCAGCGATTACAGCTACCCCGTCCATCGGCACCAAGAGGTCCCCAGCCTCAAGTACCTCGCCCTCTACCGCCTTCGGCTCGGTTGAGACAATCATCTCATCTGCCGCCACTTCGGGTGCGGCATCAATGACCCTCTCTGCGGTAGATTCCTCAATCTCGGCTCCAGGCCCTATGACCCCGACAAAGTTGTCCACTGTCGGTTAGGGTCCAGCAAGTACCGCTTCCTCCGCTCCCCTGGGTTCAACGGTCGTCTCCGCCTCCCCCTCAGTCGGACTTGGCCCTGCGAAAAGGAGTGCGTATGAGTCAACGATTTGATAATTCTTACAACAGAGTTCTGAAAGAAAAGTTACCTGAAGAGGATTTATCGTTTGCATCCCGGACCGTGCGCGCCACCTGCCTATGAGCAGTAGACAGGGCGGCAGGGGCCTCTTCAGAAGGAGTGTCGGCACGAGGAATAGTGCTAGGGCCCGCTCCTGCGGCCAGAGCAGCTCTGCGCGCCTTAGCTTCGCGTCTTGACCGCTTCCGCTCCTCTCGAGCCGACGAGACAGATGCCACCAGAGCTTCCTTAAGGGAGGCTTCTTCACCCGTATACAGGGATGCCTCTAGATTCTTCAAGGCGTTCCTCGTCGCTCTATCAAGCTGAGGCTCTTGTGGCAACTGCAGCGAAGCCGGGACTTCGACGACGGGCTTGGGAAGGACCCTCGCGTCGATTAATACAACCCCTGCAAAGAAACAAAAGAAGATCAGGTTGACTATCATAAAAAGACAACAAACTTTCCTTATAAAAGAGAATAGGGTAAAACATACCGACGCTTGCTAGGGCACGCTTCTTCTCCTCCTCCTGGAAGGTCTTCAGAGAAGCAGCAATGGCCTCTTCAGTAGAAACACCTGTTGAAAATGAGGCAAATATTAGCTAAAGATAATAATAAAAAGTGGGATAAAATGACAAATAAGGAGGCTGATGATTACCTGACTCAGCGAGTCTGCTTAACATTGCTTCGAGCCTCGCCGATCGCTCCGAAGCTGCAATGGCGGCGGCTAGATTGGTGTCCTCAGGGTCCACCACGAAACCCTCATTGCTGCCGTACTCGCATATAGTCTCGGCAGGATGAGACACGGGTTCTAAGTTAAGGATCGCGTCGAGGGATAAGGTGGACTTCTTCTTCTTCTGTCCACCAGCCTTGGATCCACTCGGAGCAGCTTTGCGCTTGCCAGTTTTGGCAGTCACTTTCGGGCGGCGAGTCCCGATGTCCGCTCCTGCACCCGACTCCGGCGATGCCGCTTTAACCGTCTTTGTCGGAGCACGGGGCGCCGTTGGGGCATCCACCGTAGTAGGCAGTGGCAGTCCACGCGGAGGGGCCAACACACGTGGTCGATCAGCTCCGGCCTCTTTCGTCGGAGGGATAACCTGAACCCTGGGCTGCAATGGAGCCTTGCGATCGCCGCCGGGAGGCGCAGCCCTACGATCGACCAATAGGCGTTTCTCCATCAAGATGATTGGGCCCATCGCGTGCGCGTACCAGGCCACATACGAATTGAGTATCTTAGGGGTACAGCTGGGCTCACTGATAAAAAAGTAGGAGCCTGTATTGAGCCGGATGAAGTGATGCATCGCATTCCGTACTCCCTCTGGACCGACTGCAGGTGTTCCCAAGAAGGCTTCCAACGGGACTCCTTGGTTATAACTCGATTGCCGGGCAAATCGATGCGGGTTATACCTCATGAAGAGGGCCGTTTCATTCTGCCTAAATACCAAGTAGCCCGGCCGAATGGAATAAAGGTGGAGGATTTCCCGAGCCTTCAACACGGAGACACCGCCCTTAAAGTCATCATGCAGCGGCACCACCGACTTAGTGGTCTCGGAACCCATGGTGATGACCTTATCCACAAAAGAGGTCTTCGCCCCGACTAGATGCGAACGCAGAAGCAGTCCCCTAGACTCCCGCGGAGGTGCAAACACGATGGAAGCCCCGACCAATCGCATGACTCTTGGAAGTTTGAATCTCTCAAAGAATGGAGGAGTTTTGTGGGCACCAAACACTCCTCGAACATGCAGCTCCATCCAAGAAGTGAAGTAGTGCATCGGGAAGTTAGAAGGCTGTACCCCAGGCTCATTAGCGTCCGCCGCTACGCTAAGTCCATTGTAGAGGTAAGCCAACCCGGCGATCCCCACTGATAACTGCAGACCGGCCACCATTCGATGCGCCGGGTAAAAGACAGAAGACCGCATGAGGCGTGGCTGCATGGGAAGCGCGAAGCTGCACAGCCACAGACCCAAGAACCCTATGAAGAAGGTCTCCTCATCCAGGCCAGGAACGGCGATCTCTGAGAAAGGGACGCTAGCGGTGCCGGGAAGGTAAAAACTTTGCTGATCAATCTCCGATGAAGGTCGGCGGTCCAGGCCGAAACCAAAAGGGTCGGCAAGTTGGGCGAACTTCTCACCCTGCTCTGATAAAAATTCCGGGCGAATAAAACGAGCAATGAAGTCCGCGAAACTAACTCCTCGGTCGCCCAATTCCAAATGAAGCTCCTCGTAAATCTCTAATACCTTCACCAGGCCCGGATGCTGATGCTGAATAGCATTTTCCGGAGTTAAGTCGAATACCACCTGCTTGGTGGCAAAGACGTACTCGTCAGGAGGAAGCAGCTCTTCGTAGTGCTCCCCCCTCGCCGGTAAACCTGAAAGCTCAACGAATTCCTCTAAAGAAATGGAAACTTCCCTATCCGCTGCCAGGAAAGTATGTGTGGGGATATTCCATTGTTCAATGAAGGCCTTTGTCCACCACATTGGAGGAGTAGGATACTCGAAAAGCGAGACGTAGACGGCGGAGTATAAACCAATCTTCGTCAGGTGAGCTCTTTTCGCCGCTAAAATGTACCGGGCCCATGGCAGGTATCCAGCAAGCGGTCGCGGATTCAATCCAATATTGTAAGCCTGTCCCCAAGGGCGTGCTTCACCCTGACAGATTCTCTTTCCCAAGATATCTATGGCCGGCGGCGGCTGTACCGGAATAGCGCCGATTGCAGGCTGGAGAAGGTCGTCTGAATTCCAATTTTTAACCTCCACGGCATACTCCACCGGGGGTTTGTCCGCATAGGGGATCGTAACTATGGGTTCGGAAGGCGAGGCGGAACTAAAACTGCGGCGGCCTTGGATAATCTGGCTGTACCACCTTCCCCATAGGTGAAGTCTCTTGCACTCAGGATCGTGATCTTTAATCAAGGCGAACACTACCCGGTCCACTGGTCCATGTGGGAACCCTCCTTCTGAGCGAACGAAGGGAAAAGACAAGTCGTCGGACATCTTTCCTGCATAAAATATATATATATCATTAGTGGCCTGACGCTTAAAACTTAAAAAAAATAATGATAAAAAAAATAATAATAAATAAAAATCTTGCTCCACACTGTGATGCAGCGGGTAGGGGACCCACAAAATCAAGATGACGGCGCATCATTTGATGAGACAATCCCACCATTGGATGAGACTATCAGTCAATAAAAAAAGACCCCCAAGAGAATATCCTCATTGGGGGGGGAGACCCCTAGAGACAAGGAGAAGATCTCCTCTTTTCAGAGCAAAGCTCAGCCACAGAGTGACATTTGTCAAACTCCTGTTTCAAAGGAATAAAACTTCTTAAAAAAGAGCCTAGCTCTGCAGTAGTAATAAAAATTTATAACTCCTAAGAATTAAAATTTTGGGATCTTAAAGATCCATGGAAACTTTTAAAAAAAGTTTTCTAGTTGATTTATGAAGCAGGGCTCTGTTCATGGGTTAAAACCTAAGAACAGAGTCTCTGCAAATTTTTGAGAGCAAGGCTCTGTGAATAAAAACCCCAAAGGGGTTTCCTTTAGATCAAAGATCTATAAGAGCAAGGCTCTGTTGAAGAAACCCCAAAGGGGTTTCCTTTAGATCAAAGATCTATAAGAGCAAGGCTCTGTTAATTAAGTTTAATTTAAATTAAATTAATTTAATTTTACCAATAATGGTTCTGAAGTTAGAACTTGGAAGTTCTTAAGGAAATCACAAGAGCAAGGCTCTGGAAGTTCTCAAGTAAGAGCAAGGCTCTGAAATTCAATTTTTTGAGAATGGTAAAAAATTACCAAGGACCAAGGGTCCTATTTATAGGCGCCTGCGCCTGTTCACTTGACCTCTAGATCCGACGGTCAGGATCTTGCCACCGCTGCACTCACGCGCGCGCCACGTGAGCGCAACGGTGGGGGGGCATCTGTTTCCCCCAATCAGAGCAAGGCTCTACTTAATTTTGAAAATTCAAAATTCGAAGCAACGCTTCGGTTCCCGTGCGCAGCGCGCAATTTGCCACATGGCAGAAGCTGATTCGGCAGCGTAACGCCCGAGACAGTGCGTCCCATCAGAGCAAGGCTCTTCAGAAAACATAATTAAGACTTAACTGCGCAAACGCATGGCAGCGCGACACGTGTCTGCGCAGTTGCGCAATCGCAACTGCGCAAGCGCACGGATGCGCGACACGTGTCTGCGCAGTTGCGCAATCGCAACTGCGCAAGCGCACGGATGCGCGACACGTGTCTGCGCAGTTGCGCAATCGCAACTGCGCAAGCGCACGGATGCGCGACACGTGTCTGCGCAGTCACGCGCTGGTGAGTTGCACAGCAGCAGAATGAAAATTTAAGTGAATCTTTTCTGTTCTTCTGTAAAACAGGGACCCTTGGATCAGAGATCCAATGGTGGGAAAATTCCCAAAATTATTCAGGAAAGATCTTGGTAACAAATTTAACAAATTTGTGAGCACTATAAATAAGAGCCCAGACCTCATTCAAATCATCAAGGAGGATCAATCAAGAAGAAGAATCAACTTCTAAAAAAAAGAAAACTCTTGAAGATTAATCAAGAACACAAAAAAAAGGTAAAGGTGAAATTTTTGAAGAACAGAAGATTAAAAAAGGGAATAATAATAAAAAAAAAAGATAAATAGTGCCTTGCACTTGATATGAACCCTTGGTTCTGTGAAAAGAAAACAAGAAGAAAAACTTGTTCTCTTTTGATCCAAATTTAGATCAAAAGTGCTATGCACTTTTGTTCTTCAATCTGAAGATTCTTGAGTTCCTGCAACTCATTATTTAAAAGGGCCTGGCCCAAATCAAGTCACAAAAATAATAAAAGGGCAGAGCCCTATTTGGAAAATTCTTGAGGGCCTGACCCAAATCAAATCACAAAAAATAATAAAAGGGCAGAGCCCTGTTTGGAAACTTCTTGAGGGCCTGGCCCAAATCAAATCACAAATCATAAAAGGGCAGAGCCCTGTTTGGGAAGTTCTTGAGGGCCTGGCCCAAATCAAACTGCAAGAATAATAAAGGGGCAGAGCCCTGTTTAGATTGATTCTTTTAATCGGGCAGAGCCTAAAATAAAAAAAATTGGACTTAACCCAATCCTGGCTGTAAGTCCTTAAATTAAATGCCTCTCATAAACCAATTCACGACCGGTTCGAGGGTACATCTCCGAACTCCTTTGACATCTGTCGTTGTAATTTCTCAACGACGTCAAAGAGGTGACGGGTCCCAACGACCACTCATCTAATATCGGACCGAAACGTCCCTAAACTAACATCGGACCGAAACGTCCCTAAACTAACATCGGACCGAAACGTCCCTAAACTAACATCGGACCGAGACGTCCCTAAACTAATGATGGACCACCACGTCTCTAAACTGGCGATGGACCATCACGTCCTTAAACTGGCACAATAGGGCCCAAACGCTCTTCCGTCGGATCTAAACGGTCCCGTCTAAGTTGATCTTAACCCCAAATACGGTTAATGTGTCCTTAGATATTTAATTAAACGATAAAACCCCAACTCAACTTTGGTTCAAGGGTACATCTCTGAACTCCTCAGACACCTGTCGTTGTAATCCCTCAACGACGTCAGAGAGGTGACGAGTCGACGGCCAGATAATTAAATCAATCACCACGTTAAGTTGATCTTAGTCTAAAACAGGACTAATGTATCCTTAACGAATGTTTAAGTTGATCTTAGCCGCAATGCGACTAATGCATCCTTAAACTAAAAAGCACCAAACCCAAATCTAAGTAAATACAGATTTGGACTAATCCACGTCCTACGGGCGACGGCATTACTAAGTCTCCGTATACAATCCACGGGCAACCACAAACAAAACAAACATACACGACACGAAGTGAAATTCTGGAGAAGGAGAAAGTTGTTATCGCAACGCGATATCGTAATTAACTGCAGGGGCTTGCGCCTGCAGGGAAGAGCGTCCCCACAATCAAAAACCCCTCACCCTGAGGGGGAATCTGACGAAGTCTGCTACATCGGCCGCATCCGCCTAAACCTCCGATACACGGTGCCATAAGCCAACTTGGCATCTTCAGAGAGATAGACGGATAAAACCAAATAGCATCTGCCCCGAACCTCAGGCACAGACCTAACGTCCAGGCCGCCGTTCGGAGGGGAACAAGTCACTCCCGGTGAAGGGATCTCGGTCCTTTCCTCATCGAATAAGGTGCAGGATATATTATATATACCGCTGTGCAAAGCAAGAACTGTAGCTACCTGTTTTATTTAAAATTTGATTCTACAACATCTTAGGTTTCTTTTCTTTCATTAATCACATTAATGAAGTCCCATCATTTAAGTACCAAAACATCACAGATAAATACGACGTACACTTATGCCATCCGCATTCGCCTCGATGTCCCCTCGTGCACCGTTAGGTTAGGTGACTAACGGCAGAGCGGGGCAGGGCTAGCGCGGGTGTAAAACATAAGTAACGTCTATATAATATATCATATATAATATATACTGTATCTATCACAGAACATCACATGATCACATCACAGATATCGCAGCAGAAGAAACATATGAAATATTGGATATACTAGGACGTCCGTGTTTTCAATACGAGCCTGTATAAAACACGGATTCCACGGTCGTGATGAATAGCCAATCCCACACCCCTAGACCCCTACGAGAGCGGCAAGCAACCCTACCTATTCTAAGGTTAGGAGACCCGGACTCGACTCCTCGAGTTGGTCTCCCACTGGACCCCAGAACCCGGTTACTTGTGCTCCCCTCCTTGGGTCTATCCTAATGCGGAAAAGTAAATAATATACAAAAGGTGACAACTTCCGCTACCTGGAAGTGTCCCAATAAAAGAATATTACATACAAGTTTTTACATGAATGAAAATGAAAAACACCCATCTCACATAAAAACCCCCGGCTATTCGAACACGACGATCCAATATAACATATCCAGCAACACATAACATCACATGTCATCAACGTAAGTAAACATGCGTATCCCAATTGTCGTTGACATATAGCAACGAAACCGGCGATATCACATATTACACTTACGGTCACAGAAAAGAAAGTGTAAAACTACAACAGTTGGAATCCGCAATCTCTTTAGACATCGCATGCCTAATCAAATGAAATACTTAGACATCGCATGCCTAACAATTATAAACCCCGCATTTTAGTCTCATTATCGAAAACTCTTTTCAATATCAAGTCGGGCAATTCAACAGGATTCCCGACATTCTGATCGAATGCTCGTCGCAAACTTTAGTAGGCGGCCGCACCCCCGACGCCGTCGACAAAGTGCACCAAGGCGGAACACCGCTACCGCGAGCACCCGAACGGATGCTTTCGGCGGCGGGGTTCTCCTACAGTCACTTGGTCGGGGCTATGGGGTGAGGCTGTCTATTAAGTTTACCCGGCGAGTATCCGCGTACGCTACGTGATTGCGACGGACTTTTGATCTCATCAAAATTCCGTAGCAACCGATCATGTGAGACTAAACTGCTATGTTTATAGCATTCATTCCGTTATCTCATAACTACTTGTGAATTCCAATTATTGTATCACATTCCGGATAAATAGAAAACGCTAAACTTTTCGATCGAACAATCGAACACCCAAGTTTTCCCGATACAGCTCAACACATGAAATAAGTCTAACAGCATTCAGTTCGTGCCTCAGTACCAACGGTCCAGCCGTAGAAGGGTCAAGCCAACGCCTCACATGTGGCACGCCGTACTGTCCCAAACCCGAAGGTTCAAAGGGCAGTTCAAGACGGTCACATAATCGAGTTAAGGTTTGTTGTCTTCTAGAGGGACCATCGCGTTACTTGCACTACTTAGAACGTCGTTAAACTACGGAAAAATCCAACAATTGGAAATTTCCCGGCAGGGGGAAAAATGGGTATTCATATCCGGTCGAACTTTTTTAACATATTCTAAAAATACCCGGAAAAACACACTGATAAAATTAGACAATCCGATCGATACACCGAGTCCCCAATACAACCCAGAAAATTCAACTCTTGAAAAAAAATTAAAAATTCCCAGGAAAACCACCACTGGAAACTAATAATTACTGTGCAAAATTCATTAAACAAAGAGATATATCGACCGCGGAACCGCCGCCTAAGCCACGCTTATGCGGCGGATCCGCGGCGGTTTGATGGATACAAGAGCTCGAATTTCACAGTAACTCTTAGATATTCCTGCTGATTTTTCTGCATATTTTTAATCTTGAAAAAACCACGATTTTCAAAAATGTCCAGAGAGCCGTTTAAAGTCGGGGTTTCGGGTCGATCGGACTTCTAACATCGTCTAGACTTCGCCTAAGGCTCTAGCTAGGCTCTGATACCACTGTAGGGTTCCTAGGCACTCTCAAGAGGTCTCACAAGGTATCAACCATGCCAATTTCAAAAAATTTTAGGGTGCCGAGAAAACCTAATACGGATCGTTGACTAGAGTTTAGGCGAAAAACGAAACTAGTTAACATCTTAACTAAAGGAGAGAGGCTACAACCTTTATAGATCCGTTTCTCCACTTCCTTAGCTCCACATAGGCATCCTCTCGCTGTCCATCTTGAATCCCGAACTCAATCGTCGGCTTCATCGGGGAAATGGGCGGACTAGGTCGTCGGCTTCGTGCCGAAGATGATCTACGTCGAGGCATCACAAGTTCAAGCTCCAACTTCACCAAGTTGTGAAACTTGTGAAGAAAACACCCTATACTACTTGGCAAGAGGTAGAGGGTGAAGAAATAGGAGGTGGGTTCACTTTAGAATTGGATTTCTCTCACTTTTGCTCAAGTTGCCATTGATGGACTTAAGCTTTTCTTGAAGAAGAAGATGATAAAGAAGAAGAAAGAATATGATTAGTCTTGTAAAAAGAAAATGAAAACTTATCATAATCTTAACCATAGTTAAGTGTAGAGAATGAACTAGGGTTAGTTCAAATGGTTAGGGTTAAGCATGAGACAAGAATGATGACTAAGTCAAAGCTTCATGAAGCTTCAATAAGAAACAAAGAAAGCCACCATTCTCATCTTTATCCTTTCCAAATAAATAAATAAACAAATAAATAAATAAATGAAAAAGCAAAACCCTAAACATCAACTTAACCATGGTATAATTCTATACACTTAACCAAATGAGCAAGTATCATCAAACATGATACAAACATGTGCACAAAAGTATATCACATATACAACTTGCACATCAAGTGAGAAAATCCATTTAAAGTGAACCAATACTAGCTAATGCAAAGTAATATATCAAATATATAATTATACATTAAATCATTAAATCAACACTTGATTTAACGATCCGGTCATATCGCATATAACCGACTAGTATCCTATGTATCGTCTTATCGAATCAATCCTTGATTCGATATCTAGGTTATATCGTGTATAACCAATCGATACATTCATCGCGAGAATTGAATACGGTATCACATACACGCATTATTCTCGGTCCTACACATATCTCATATGCGCTCCTATTTCGTTTCGCTTGAGCCAGGAAACCTCTGTGTAGGACTCTAAAGACTCGTCAATACGCCGGTAGCAGATGATGATCATATCAAACATCCACAAGCCGCAAGCGGTCTGCTAAACGTAACGGCCATCCGGATATTGAGCGATCAGAAGATCGACGAGCTAGCCCGCTCACACTCCTGTGAATCCAACCAGTAACACTTACCGTACAGTCTGGTCTGTTCGTCTGATATGTCGCATATCAAGTCTAGGGGTGGTAAACGTCAGACCCCAATAACCGATAAGTCGTGCCTATGTGAGGCTCATAACGGGTCGAGAAACTACTGGTAACACTTACCAGCAAATCTCTGATCAGCCCTGGCCAGGGACTTCCCTGTTACGGCCAATCGAGCACTGCGCAACATCAACCCCCAATACCGGGAGAGACGAAACCCCTCCTATCGCTCATTGCCTCCATGTGACTCGGGACTGTACCCAAAGACCACCGTTTTGCACGCCCTCATGGACATGGTAAGGTGGAGATCAAAGCACAGTGGGAATCATACAAGACTCTATGACGATCTCGGGTCTACAGACTAACCTGCACAAGTGTCACCTGAGAACTGCCATCTGACGTGAGGTATAATACCATCTGGGAGTTCTCGGCGAGTCCGTCCACTGTACCCAGTCTCCACTGAGCACCCGTATACCATCTCTGATGTCAAACACCAATGGATATGGGATCATCCATCGCCCATCTCATAGGTCGAGAAGCGTATACGCTAGTCTACACTGGTATATCGATGCCCCGTCTCGATACACCCACGACTAGGGACCATGAAGGATGTACTTATGGACTACCATGTCCCCACTAGTATGATCTGCATCATAGTCCAGGCAGTCAAGTACACATCCTAAGAGCTTTACCAACATGTAACTATAAGACAGTTTAAAGAGACTAGTATACATGTTAAGATAAAGAGTAACCAGATAGCACACTATCATATCGAGCAAGAAAGTCATCTCTATATATGTCCAAGCATCCAATATAAGATACATCATCTGTACAATACTGGCCTCTAGGGCATACATACAACTAACAGTGGGTAATTCATTGCTTATCCGCGTTTTCTTGTGGTGTCTAAGGCAAGTGTGTCGAAGGCTAGTGGTTATTAATTAGGCCCACTACTTACGTAGTGGAGTACCTTCCCACTTACCTGGCACTTACCTGGCCACAGGGGGACAAAGAGGCAGTGGAGGATTCTATCCTGCGACTTGTCTTTTGGCAGTTAGGAGCGGTCTAGAGCCGGACCTAGGTGACACTAGATTCTAGGGTTTTGCTGGTTGCATTTTTGTTGTGCTCGCATCATTTTTTTAAAAATCCGTCCCTTTTTCAAAAGCAAACACCGCATTCATTCATTACCCCTAATTATAAGCCACGCTGCCACTTGTACTAACCCTTTTTAGTACAAGATAGGCTGGACACGGGATTCTAGTGCCCGTTTAGTCCGTGTACCTCCTATCGACTCCGAAGTCGATATTTCTACATTCACCTTTCCTTTACCCACCACCACACCCACACCGATGGATCCGACTCCATCGAACTTCTTTTCCACTAATCTGCCGCCGTCCGTTGGTGCGCAGAATCCACCCCACATCTCTCTCCAAGAGAGGTGCTACCATATTCGAGGTCCTCTTTCGACCTGCTTATCCACACCACCAGCCAACGGGGATAACTTTGAGATTAAGCCCCAGTATATCAATCTTCTACCCAAATTCCATGGTCTCGAGTCTAAGGACGCATACGTTTTCATCACCAAATTTGAAAACGTATGTGCAATGATGGGTACGTCACAACTTTCAGTGGATGCTATGCGTCTACGACTTCTTCCATTTACTTTGTGCGATATAGCCGAGAAGTGGCTATATAACACTACCGCACATTCCATTACGAATTGGGAAGAATTTGTAGCGGCATTCCTTAAGAAATTTTACCCTATGCAAAAGACAGCTCGAATCCGTAGCGAACTTAATCAATTTACCCAGCTTCCGAATGAACCGTTCTCGAAGTGCTTCGAACACTTCAAGGATCTTTTGGTTAAATGTCCTCATCACGGCATCCCGAAATGGGATCTTTGCCGAATCATATATGAGGGCATTAACCCAAACACTAAATAGAACCTTGAAAACATGTGTCAAGGCACTTTTATGACTAAGGATGATGGGGAAGCTTGGAAATTTTTAGAAGAGTTCGCTGAAAAATCACTACAGTGGGAGAGTGGAACCCAACCATTGAATAGGGGTGGCGTACACCAAGTATATGTGTCCATAGGTGTTCGATCTGAGATGGCAGCAATGCAAAAGAAGCTCGAGGCTATGGAACACAAATTTGCAGCAGCCTCCCTAAACCCAATGTCGCTCCCCAAAACTGTTTGTGGGTGCTGTTCTGATCCTTCTTATTTAACGGAAGAATGTCCATTAAACTCACCGTTTCAAGGTCACGAGCATTCTAATGCCGCATTTCAAAGACCTAGAAACGATCCATATTCTTCCATGTGCAATCAGGGTTGGAGGAATCACCCGAATTTTGCTTGGAACCAAAACCAATCTCAAAACACGGTTCCAAACACGAATAATTTCAAAGGGCTCTTCCTCCACCACAGCAACCCCTCCAACTCACTCAGCACCCTTACCAGTCACAAAATTTCCAAAATCAGGTCAACACTCCTGCACAGTCTAATCCTATGATCTGTTCTGACGAGTTTTCTCAATTCACCCAAACCATGAAATCGCTCTTGTCAAATTTCATAGAGGTGTCGGCTGAGATTAGATCTTCCGTCAGTGAGATAAAGAAAAACTCAGCATCCCAAGCTGAGAGTATCAGATCGATGGAAGCTGAAATCGCACGACTTAAAGACGAAATGAGTGCGAGAGAAAAAGGGAAACTTCCGTCTCAACCCCTACCGAACCCTGGGCATTACAATGTAAATGCCATCACAACGTTGAGATCAGGAAGAGTGCTGAACAACCATGTTGGGGAAGAAGTTGATGATATTGGAAATCATATCAACACCCCGGCTGAGACCTTCCCTCACACAACACTTCTCCTTCTGATCCTTGTTCTTCTACCACACCATCGCCTCGCGAGCCTATTCTCCATTTCCCTCTAGGCTCGAGACCTCAGCAACCCTCTTCTAGTTCTCCAAAGACGATCCCCACTCCTCTTTTGGGATCTCGACTATCCCCTTTTCCTTCTCCTATGATGGACCCGGCACTCATTGCTAAAGCACCTTACCCGAATCGGTTAAGGGCTAACAAAACGAGTCCTCATATGGAGAAAATTATAGAAATGTTCAAACATGTTAACATCAATATCCCTCTCCTAGATGCGGTTCAACAAGTCCCCGCTTATGCGAAAATTCTTAAAGACTTGTGCACTAGGAAGAGGAAGACCCAAGTGCCGAAGAAGGTCTTCATGGCTAATAATATCAGCATTGCTTTTATCCCACAGCTACCAAAGAAACGAAAGGACCCAGGATGTCCTACAATATCGATTTCTATTGGGGGTAAAAACATAAATCGTGCTCTTTTAGACCTTGGCGCAAGTGTTAACCTACTGCCATATTCTGTCTATGAGCAGCTAGGGATTGGAAAGTTGAAACCTGCTCACTGCACTCTCCAAATGGCAGACCGTTCGATCACCAAACCTAAGGGTGAGCTCGAAGATGTGTTGATTAAGGTCGGGGAATTTGTATTCCCCGTGGACTTCATTGTTCTCGACACACAACCAGTAGCGAACCCCCGAAGCCAAATTCCAGTGATTTCGGGTCAACCTTTGCTTGCCACTTCCAACGCTGTCATTAACTGTAGAAACGGTTCAATGAACTTATCCTTTGGAAATATGACTATTGAACTAAATATCTACAGAGTTGGAAGTCAGCCATCAGAACCCTCTGCTCATCTTCTTGATGTGTGCTCTGTCCACGAGATTGCTCCCGAAAATTGCGGAGTTGATGAACTTTGCTTTATAGATCTCGACGACACTGCCACAACACTGTTTGACCTTACACATGATCTTAGTGAGGACATGTTTCCCACACTTGAGTCCGACACTCCTGACGTTTCACCACCCGAGTCTGTATCTTTCACAGGCTATGAGCTTCTTTGTGACTCCGAAAATCACTTGATGATCCCACCTTCTATTATTTCTCCGCCGGCTTTAGATCTCAAAATTTTACCTTCTCACCTTAAATATGCATACTTAGGTGAGAATGAGTCGTTGCCGGTTATCATATCCGCTTCTCTTGCATCAGAGCAAGAGAATGCACTTTTATCGGTATTAAGATCTAATAAGGAGGCGTTTGGTTGGACCATGGCGGACATCAAAGGGATTAGTCCCTTGATTGTCGAACATCATATACATGTGATGGATGATGCCAAACCAACCCGAGAACCACAGAGACGGTTGAACCCCGTCATGAAGGAAGCGGTGATGAAAGAGATCGTCAAATGCCTAGATAATGGTATTATATACCCAATCTCCGATAACCAATGGGTGAGTCCAATACATGTCGTCCTTAAGAAATCTGGCATCACTGTTATTACCAATGAGGCGAATGAGTTGATTCAGACACGCGCCCAAACTGGGTGGCGTGTATGTATTGATTACCGAAAACTCAATGCCGCCACGAGGAAAGACCACTTTCCTCTACCTTTCATTGATCAGATGCTGGAACGCTTAGCCGGACGTGAGTATTATTACTTTATGGACGGATACTCTGGCTACAATCAGGTCCCCATAGCCAAAAAGGATCAAGATAAAACCACTTTTACTTGTCCTTTTGGCACATTTGCTTATAGATGCATGCCCTTTGGGTTATGCAATGCTCCCGCTACCTTTCAGCGGTGTATGATGGGGATATTCTCTGATATGGTAGAGAATTTCTTGGAGATTTTTATGGACGACTTCTCGATTTTTGGAGACTCTTTTTCTGATTGCCTATCGAATCTTGATACTGTTCTTACTCGTTGCAAAGAGAAGAACTTAACTTTGAACTGGGAAAAATGCCATTTCATGGTCCAAGAGGGAATTGTGCTTGGACATGTTATATCACGAAAAGGCATTGAGGTTGACAGAGCTAAGATAGATGTCATTCAAAACCTTCCTCATCCCAAAAGCGTCAAGAACATTCGATCTTTTCTTGGCCATGCGGGCTTTTATAGGAGATTCATAAAGGACTTTAGCAAAATTTCTAGACCTTTAACTCTTCTCCTGGCCAAGGATACGACCTTCCACTTTGACTCGGATTGTGAGGCAACTTTCGACTCACTAAAACACTCCCTCACTACAGCCCCCGTTCTATCGTCTCCAGATTGGGACTACCCCTTTGAGCTAATATGTGATGCATCCGACTTTGCAGTAGGTGCAATCTTATAACAGCACATTGATAAGATACCACATGTGATGTAAGACCCTGAATGATGCGTAAATCAATTATACAACCACTGAAAAAGAGCTTTTGGCGGTTGTATTTGCATTAGAAAAATTCAGGTCTTACTTGATTGGCTCACCTATAGTTGTGTACACTGACCATTCCGCCCTAAAACATATTTTGGCGAAGAAAGATGCAAAAGGTCGGCTAATATGTTGGATCCTTCTGTTACAAGAATTTGATCTTGTTATCAAAGATAAGAAAGGATGTGAAAACGTCGTAGCCGACCATCTTTCACGCATCGCTTCTTCCCCTGTGACCCTACCGATCAATGATTCGTTCCCTGATGAACAACTCTTGAACGTATCTGCTGAACCTTGGTTTAGGGATATTGTGAACTATCATGCCACGGGACTGATACCCAGCGATTGGTCAAAGCAGGACAAATACCGTTTTCTATCCCAAGTAAAACACTTTTACTGGGATGAACCCTATCTGTTTAAATATTATCCTGATCAGATCATTCGCCGATGTGTCCCGAATGAAGAGTTCAAGAGTGTTCTTTCTTTTTATCATGATCAGGCCTGTGGGGGTCATTTTGGTCCTAGAAAGACAGCGGAGAAGGTTTTGCAATATGGATTTTATTGGCCGACCTTATTCAAGGACGCATTTGAGCATTGCAAAACCTGTACACAGTGTCAGTACACGGGTAGAATATCCCGGAGAAATGAAATACCCCAGCAACCCATCCTAGTGGTTGAAATTTTCAATGTTTGGGGCATTGACTTTATGGGTCCCTTTCCCAACTCCTTTGGGAATTTGTACATACTGCTGGCGGTTGATTACGTCTCAAAGTGGGTTGAAGCCATTCCATGTCGCACTAATGACAAGAAAGTCGTCATTAAGTTCTTAAAAGAGAATATCTTTTCGCGATTTGGACACCCACGCGCTATTATTAGCGATAATGGGACACATTTTTGCAACAAATCTTTCGAGACTCTGATGCGGAAATACGAAATCAACCACAGACTTTCTACATCCTATCATCCCCAAACGAGCGGGCAGGCTGAGATCTCAAATAGACAGATCAAACTAATCCTGGAGAAGACTGTTGCTAAGAATAGAAAAGATTGGTCGACCAAACTGACGGATGCTCTTTGGGCATTCAGAACTTCATATAAAACCGACCTAGGGATGTCTCCATATAGGATAGTGTTTGGGAAAGCATGTCACTTACCTGTCGAGATTGAGCATAAAGCATTGTGGACTATTAAGGAAATCAACTTTGACCTCAACCAAGCCTGCAACTTTCGAAAGCTGCAACTAAATGAGCTAAGCGAACTCCGCGATGAAGCTTATGATAATGCTGTAATTGTAAAGAATAGGACTTAGGTTTTTCACGATAAAAACATTTTGAGGAAAACATTTTCACCTGGTCAACAAGTCCTTCTTTATGATTCACGATTACACCTTCACGCGGGTAAGCTTCGATCTCGGTGGAAGGGACCTTTTGTTGTGCGGTCTGTATACCCGCACGAGGTAGTAGAAGTAGAAAATGTTAAAAATGGCACATTTTTCAAAGTAAATGGATATAGACTAAAGCCGTATTTTTCCACTGACCCCACGGAGGAGCTCTTGTTCTTACAAGAGCCAGTTTATTTGGATTAAAATTCCTCCGTCTCACCTTCATATCCTGTATATCACTGCATCAATTTTTTTGAATAAAGGTGAGTGAAAAGAATAAGTTTGGGGGAAGTTCTTCACTTATATATTTTGCCTCCACTAATAATTCCCCCCAGGCTTACAGTTTTTGTAGGTATAAGGTTGGCAATAGTGAGGATGCTATTGAAAACAAGTTTGGGGGAGGTTTGTGCTTATTTTTGCATCATTTGCATATCATCTGCATAAGCACAAAACATTTCTTTTAAAAACCTATAAAAAAAATTTTCAAAACCCATAAAAATTTAAAAATTTTCAAGTATAAAAATATTTTAATATTTAAGTTTTTTTTGTACATAAATAAGATAATAAAAGTTTAGATAATGAACAATTACATCCATGAGATTAGAAAAATTTAAGAAAACTAAGAAAATTAGAAGTTTTCTTATACGAACTAGTAATAAGTAGTTATGAGCCGTTGTCCCAAGGGTTAGTAAGATGAAGGAAGTCGCTAATCTGAGGATAAAAATAAGTCTGAAAAATAGTTTCTATTCTGGAAGCCAAACATTTTGAACGTTGCTGCCCTGCTATTCGCACTTACACACGTCTTGAAGCCTGGGATAGTAGAGGAAACCTTGAAATGCTCTTGTCTTAAAGCCAATGTATGAAGGAAATAAAAAGAAAAAAGTGAATAAAAAAAATATATAAAATGGTGAGAAAAATGGACACTGGTTTTGTTATCGCCGAGGGCAATAAAAAATATATAGCGAGGGTGCCTCTTCACCTAGTGCCCTAAGGCCAACTGGTCTGGGAGTCACTGCTATGCCTGAGGTGGTGCAAGACGAGGAAAATATACCAAATAAGCAAGCACATGAGTAATCGGTCGGTTAGTACCTCAAGAAGTATTAACGGTCGCATGAAAGTGTGTGAGCAATCTCATCTAAATATTCATTAATTAAAAAGTACTAAGACTGATGGGCAAGAGTATGATAGCTTGAATTGAATTCTCCGGGTGTAGGGATGTCTTTACACACACGCAGGGTGATATGATCGATGTTTGGAAGAAAGATAGGAATGAAGAATAAGACGATGTTTTATTGAGGGAGGACGTGATTTCTAACATTTTTTCATGACCATTAAGATAGGGCTCATGACAACCGAAAAGCTAGCTTAGTTGGAAACCCTAATTTTCAAGGATTTTCTTCTACAATTCTTTTCTTTAAATGTAATATTCAAGATATTTCTTTTATTATTTGATTTTGTGGGTGCAATCCGCTGAAAACCCTCAGGAGACAACACTCCTCCTACTAGGGACACCTAGAGGTTTAAAGGCATGTTGCACGTGCTCAGTGCAATCGTGTTACCTACGAAAGTGTGCTAGTTAGTTTTTCTCTTTCTTTATTTCCTCCTTCTCTTTTTAATAAAAGGTTTGCTCGAGACGATCGAAATTAAGTTTGGGGGAATTTGATTAGTCGAAAATATTGCATCTTTTAACCGGCAATTTCCCTATCATTTGCATTCATATAGAAGTGTTCGGCATTCATATAGCACATATTAGCAAAACAGTCGTAAAATATCAGATTACATGTGTTAGACCTTAAAACTGGCATTTCTAGAGAAATTGACTGCATTTCATAGCAGGGCATCATTCCTATATATCGCAACTTGTGTTTCGAAGTCCGTGCAGGAAAATCCAGAAGATCGGTCAAAATTACAAAACAAAGACGGCTAAAAGATACGCCAACTTAAGGATTTGGAATCTGGTACTGATCTATAAAGCATTCAGAGAATCAACATATCAGAGAAGATTCTTAAAGACAGAACAAAGAAGTGCAGAGAAGTTGAAGCCTCAAGCCACCAACATGGCCGCGGAACCGCGGCCGGAGCCGCCTTGTGCCGCAGTTCCGCGGTTGTCCTGCCACGTCATCACCTCAATTTCAGTGCACAACTCCTACCTAAGTGCTTACACCTCAGAAAACCACTGCAATCTCCAGAAAGCACCAGAACATTCTGCCAGATCTGAAGCCCTTGGGATCTAAACTAAACTAGTTTCCATTCTAGAACCTTCTCCCTAAACCCTAGCTTAAAGCCTAAGCTAAGCTCCTAACTAACTACTTCTAGAAGCCCTTCCTACAACAAACTTTTGGAGGGAATTGCTATTTCAAATCCAAGGCCTAGGGTTTGGGAAATCTATAAATAGACCCTAAGGCTCACTTGTAAGATTATTGATTCATTGTTGAAAATTGATTCATTGTTGGAGAATTAGTTGTTGATTGTTAGAAACCCTAGTTCATCATCTACCCAACAACAACCACCTCCAAACCCTAACCCTAATCCAATCTAGAAATACCCAATTCAAGATTCATGGAGTACAAGCAAAGCAAGTCTTCGACGACCCTTTGAACCAAAGCCGGACTTCAACGGAGCACGAGATCCGAGCGATCCAAGACTCAAGGAGCCGAGTGATGCAAGATTCGACGAGCGAACTTCCTACCTCTTGTAATTCTTGAGAGTTGTAACTACTTGTTGATGTAATAAAGGTGAAGATTCTTTAAACTTGTTTACATTTCAATTCAAGCATCATGATTTCATTTCGATTCTTGAATGTATTCTTTGTGATGATGTGTGAATAAACTCCGCTCGTGGAGGAATCGAGATGATTGTAGAATGATGACGTTGATGAATCTTTAAACGTTTTCTTAAGTCCTATAGCAATTGTAAATTCTTGAAAATTGAATGATCGATGATCTAGATCGATGTGAAATGGGTTCTTGATTCTTTTCGCACGATCTAGAAAATCAACGATCGATCATTGGATTTTCAAGAAGCTATCTAGTGAATGTGATTCATCGAAAGGACAAAGGATAGGACGAAGAACCCTAATTCTTCGTAAGATCCTTAAACCTCGATCAATCGACATCAAGTTAGCATCAATTCGTTAATGGATAAGAAACGTTAATCTTTAGTCTTCGTCACATCTACAATCTAATCGATTCCTATGGGCTTTACTACAAATCTTGAAACCCTAATCGATTGGAATTATATCACATCTTGATTCTTGATGTTTATCATTTTCTTGATTCTTGATTAGAATAGTGACACTTGAACTCATCGATAAAATCTTGAATCATTTTGCTTTTCATTTCTATTAAAGTTTCAAATCAAAACAAAACAACTTAGAACGAATCGCACAATCCCTGTGGACGATCCGCACTTGCTAACGAAATCTATACACGACACCGTTATTGATTGCGGTCAAATAATTCTTTGATTGTGAATTCTATTCATTTTCTAAACCAACACACAAAGATAAAGATCAACCAAATGGTACCGTTATCGGGGATCATTTGATTCGATAAACACAATCGGAAAATCATCCAATCACATCATCACCGACCACGAGACGAACTTCGAGAACGATAAAGTAAGGGACTTCTGCAAAGAATACCATATCCTCATGAAGTTCGCCGCGGTCGCGCATCCCCAATGTAACGGGCAGGCCGAGGTCGCTAACCGAGATGTCTTCCAGGGTCTCCGAACACGCCTGGAGGGAGACAAGGCAGTTGGGTCGAAGGGCTACCCCGGTCTTATAGGCCCTGCGTATGTCAAAAAATACTCCAACTGGGGAGACCCCTTTCAGCCTCTGCAACGGGACCGAAGCGGTGGTCCCAGCGGAGATCGTGCTACCCAGTCACCGGATCGAGCATATCGATGATGATGCAAACACCATGGCACTACGAACCAACCTCGACATACTGTTGGAGAAAAGGGATCGGGCCCAGATCAGAGCCACCGCCTATCGACAGCAGATGGCCCGATACTACAACGCTCAGGTGAAACACCGCTCCTTCAAGACTGGGGACCTAGTCCTTCGGCGGAACGAATTCATCGACCAAGGCAGGCTTCACAAGTTCTCCCCAAAGTGGGAAGGTCCTTTCCTCGTCTCTGAAGCGCTCCCCGGTGGAGCCTACCGCCTATAGGACGCGGACGGACGGAAGCTCCCGCGGCCTTGCAATGCCGAAAAGCTCAAGCTATACCAATGAGGTCAAAGCTAGCGAAGTGTCGCACCCCAGCCACCTCTCGAGATTTTCCTTTAACAAGATGGTGTAAAGCGTTGTCTGAAATTCCTACCCATACGAATAAAGAAACGTCGAATATTTTTGCCCCGGTAGAGTTCCTCCTTTACAACGAAAAAGCCCTCCCAGAGGCGGTCGAGCCCAAGGATCCCTCGCTCGGCTATCCCTTGCGGACAGCTTCCCTGCCGCAACACCGAGGATCAAAAAGCCCTCCCAGAGGTAGTCGAGCCTGAGGTTCCCTTACTCGGCTATCCCCTGCGGGCAGCTTCCCTGCCGCAACGCCGGGGATCAAAAATCCCTCCCAGAGGCAGTCAAGCCTGAGGTTCCATCGCTCGGCTATCCTTCAGGACAAAATCCCTCGCCAAGAAGCACCGGGCAGTAACCCTGCCCGGCCAAGGGTCCTTGGTAGGCTTCTACAGCCCCTCCCGCGCTAAGGACCAAAGTCCTCCCCGAGGCGGTCGAGTCCTTGCTCAGCTATCCCCAGCTGGTAGCTTCCTACCACAACCGATAGGGATCAAAGTCCTCGCCAAGAGGCACTGGGCAGTAACCCTGCTCGGTCCCCATCCTGAAGGATCAAAGCCCTCGCAAGAGGCAACCGAGCAGCTACCCTGCTCGGTCTACTCCGGCTGGTAGCTCCCTACCCTCGACGCCAGGGATCAAAGGCCCTCAAAAGAGGCACCAGAGCGGCTACCCCGCTCATTCATCCCAGGCTGGTAGTTGCCTACCTACGACGCTAGAGGTCAAAGCCCTCACTAAGAGGCAACCGCGCAGCTTCACTGTCCGGTCATTCTTAATGGCCTTCCACAGCCCTTCCCGCGCTAAGGCCCAAAGTCCTCCCAGAGACGGTCGAGCCTTTGCTCGGCTATCCCCGGCTGGTGGCTTCCTACCACAATCGACAGGGATCAAAGCCCTCGCAAGAGGAAACCAAGCAGCCACCCTACTCGGTCAAGCCCGGCTGGTAGCTCCCTACCCCAACGCCAGCGATCGGTAAGACCGCGTAAGAAGCACCTGCACACCTGCCCTGCCCAACCCCCCACATCTGGGAATCGATGCTCAAAGGTGCCCTGTGGCCAGCAGAGGATCCAAGACACCTGGGAGGGACTTTAGGTTCTTCCAAGTCTGAACGATCTCCCATCGAACTTGGGGGACATGAGGATACCTCTGCGGCAGCGCTTGACGCACTTGCCGGCTAGTGATTGAAGTCAACTCGACAGGAGATCGCCAAACAAATGGCCAACTTGACACGAAACACGATAATACAAGCAAAGATATCCTGCGAACATCCTTCACACACAGAAAATGAAATGCAAACCAACGAAACAAAAAAAAATTCTTATCACCAAAGCAAAGTTGTTACAAAGGGTAGTCTGGGCCTCCCCTGCCCTACAAACTGCCCGGAGGCTTACTCCGGTCTTTTCATCCCTGGCATCTCGGCCCACCGGAGGCTCTATTGCCGGAGATCTTGCCGCCCGGGGCGTGCCCTGCTCCCCTCGCCATCTCCCACCGGAGGCCTTACCACTGGAAGCGGAGCCCGAGCGTGGAGCACACCATCATCGAACTCAGGAAGTCGTCCCTTCACGGCGTCCAGGGCATTGTTCCATGCGACTGCAGAATACTTCCCGAGCTCGGCGTAAAACTGCTCCGACGTCTTATAATCAGCCACAACTTTCTTAGCCCGAACCTCGGCAACCCGGGCCACCATAAGGGCCGCCTCGACATCTCTTCTGCTGGCATCTCTCTCTTTTTCCAGAGCCGCGAAGCGTTCGGCCATGTCTGCCAGCTTCCTATCGGCAACCCGGAGAGATGCGTTCAGACGACGGAGGGCACCCCGAGTCGCCGAGTTGGCAAGTTCCGCAGCCTCCGCCCGGCCCGCCACAACGTTAGCCCTTGCCCTCTCCTGGTGCAGGTCGCGTTGCAAAATCTCGACCTCTGAAGGGAAGCCTCCACTGGCCTCGGAGCGTGGAACGCCCCTTCGGCCTCCATGCGAGTGGCAAGGGCGTAGTGTTGAAGAACCTGACGGAAAGCCGATGAGAAACCAGAAGGCCCCCGAGCCAAGGGAAGGTGTACCAAGACAAATACACATGAACGGACTCATACCTGGACCGCCCCCTGGGCCATGGACTCCAATTGATCCCTCAAGGAGCCGTACGGGAGCTTTTCCCCAGCCGACTCCTCCATCCCAGCGAGCAGGCCAACGGCGACAGAAAGTCCAGACGGAACCGTGAAGACGGCACCCCCCTCCCGCACGGGAATTCCTTCAGGGACCCTCGACGACGGTGCGCGAGAAACCGTCCTCTTCCTCTTGAGAAGGGGTCTGCCCTTGCCCTTCCCTCTGTCCCCCGTCTGGGACTCAGGTAACTGCGGATGACTCTGGCCGCTGCCGAAGAAACCGCCAGATGCCGTCGATGAAGCGGACGGCCCTACCGTCGGTAGAGAATTTGGAGGGGGGCACGAGCTAGCCGAGGGCTCGGCCACGCCGCTAGCTTCCTTCTGGCATAGGCCGCCCGAGGAGTGGGAGTGAACCATGTATTCCAAAGGAAGAAGAGCGCCGAACGGCGGCGACGCAAGGAAGAAGGGAAATGAAAGATTAGGGGGCCCTGAGGCGAACCACGTCCCCGTTTTATCGCTGCGTACGACCGCATCCAACGGCGCCCGTCATCTCCTGCCGAAACGACTCCTCACGCCCAGCGGCTCCGATCGCTCCACGTGTCGGTCATGCACTGAACCGCGTCCCATCGGACGCCACAGGCCCGCATACGTCGTGCCGGCCAATCGTCACTTGACGCGTGGACCATTGCTTCAGTTACAGAGTGCATGAACCGGCACACCCTCTTTGAGATGCGGAGATTTCGCCTTGATTCGCAAGCTGAAGAGACAACCGATGGCCTAAGGACTCGTCCCGATGAAACCCCAGAAGGGATCTCACCTCGGGAGGCCCAGCAGTCCACTCCTGACCCGACCCGCTAGCTGGTCGGGTCAGGAGTGGGGGGCTAATGATAGTGCTCGATATTGGAGATCCCCAAGATCATGATACGTGGCAGGTGACCAACCAGTACCCGACCTGGAAGCACAAGCTGGCCCTTCTCAAGGCCCCCTGCAGATTGGCCTTCTCGGCCCTATGGCTCGCGCCGAGCTGTCACAGGGCCAGGACTCCTCGGCCTCCTCGCTCGTCCCGAGCTCCAGTCCGAGGCCATCTTTCTTAGCCCTCCAACCGAGGTCGTCGCTCATAGGCGTAACCACCGCTCCGCGAATCTCGCCATGCGCTGATTCTACGCCAGCAACATTCCACGTTCCACGCCATCAATCCCCATTAATGGGCGATCCGCTTTCTACACGGGCGTGGCGAGGGGGGGCGTAACCACCGGCGAGATTCTCGCACCCGCTGTTGTGTGCTCCACCGCTATATAAATCCCATCACAAAGGGTCAAGTAAGCCATTTTTTACTTTTTTAAGCCGTTACTCTGCTCGGATCTCACCACTAACTTAAGCGTCGGAGGGTCCTTGGTGGTACCAAACCACCCCGGCACTTCTTTGCAGGTACTCGGCACCAACTCCCTCACTTCACCTCTTCCTCTAAAAACCCATTGAGACCCACACGCAACGGAGGATAATCAACTAAGTCCACCGCGAGGTCAACGGAAGACAACATCTGACAGAGGCCTGAAAAGGAGCTCCATCAACATACTTCTCTCTACCCTTGAATTATTAATGTCTGGCCATTGTATAACGAGAAGAGTTGTGGACTTTGCATCCTATATACATAATGTAAAGGCATAGAGAGGTGGCAGAATTTTCAAAATGCCAATTTTGCCCTCATAAATTTTGATATTTCCACTTTCTACTGCCGCCTGTCCCATCTCCTTTTCAAAATGTCAATTTTGCCCTCACAAATTTTGGTATCTCCATTTCCTATTGCCACATGTCCCATCTCCTATTGGCGCCCGTGTCCACCTCCTGCTCTATTTAAGATGGAGCACTTCATCCTCATTCTCTACTCAGAAGAGAAAAACCAAAAATAAAAAAAAGTTGAGAGAGTGGAGAGAGAAAAACCTTTAAAATTCTACCGATCTTCTTTTCCTATTTTGCATTCAGGGTTGAAGGATGAGAATGGCAATATTTGTGCTGTGTATTTTGAAGAAATTGAGATGGATAGTAACGGCGATTTAGTCGAACGAGTGCAGCTGTGTTGTGATCATACATTCCACATGAAATGTATTGTTTCTTGGTTGTTCAAGAAAAACTCATGCTCACTATGTCGATGTGAGAAGTCACGTCAAATAACTTAAGATGTCACTGTTAGTTTTTCTTTATTGATCAATCGTTTGTTGTTTCTGTTATCTTGACATGTAAAATTCGAAGAAGAATAAATAATGTTAACAAGTTCTGATTGTGTTTTCTAATATTTTCAATTGGTTTAATATGGTTAATACGATGATCAAATGATACATTTTATGGATATATAGTATAAATCATTTAATTTTCTAACTCGATCGTGTTTTTGCAATTAAATTTGGCAAATGAGGGAAAAGAAGAAAAAAATTGAGAAGATGCCAGTATGCAAGTGTAGAAAAAACTTAAATGAAAAAAACAATGAGATTGCCAATTGGTTTTAATGGGTACTTCTTTGTTAGGAACAACAGGTTTATGATCATAATTCGTAACAAACATAAGTAAGAATTATTAAACCGAAAAAGACAGTAGTCATGAAAAAAGGGAAAGACGTTAGCATTTCCAAAAAGACTGTAAAAAAATGGGGACGTTATCAGATAGAAATAGGATAGAAATGACAAGTCGGACGGAATAGATCAAAAGAAAAACTTCTAAAATTAGAAAACTGCTAAAAATAAAAAGTTGTTAGAACGAAAAACTAATTATTTGATTGCGTCCTAAATTGATTCCCGATACTTCCTGTCGAATCTTAACTGATTCGGATGCTAATTTCACTCCTAATTCGAAAGTCAAAGTTCGGAGCAAATCTTTGACCGCGATTTCGGGGCCATAAATGATGGATTTTCGCGATTCCGGGAGACGTTAATGCAATGCCTATGGCAATGCATTGACCCAGACGATTTTGCGAGATCTTCGATTTGGCTGGTGGAACGCACGAATCGAACAAGATTTGACAGTTTGGGATTCTCGGGTTGAACTAGACCCGACGTGTTTTGGATCGGTCGAGCAACTCCAAGTAGGTTAGGGTTGCGTCAATAAGGCATAATACCAGCGCATATACTGAGAGGGTACAAAGGCCCACGTGCAAGTGCATGCGGTCGCAAAATAGTGACGTTAATATTAGTCATAATTTGACAAAAAAAGACATTAGTCATGACGGCCAGAAAAAAGACATTAGGCATGACTTGACAGAAAAGGACATTGGTCATGATGAACTGTAGAAAAATAGTGATGTTGGCATTGGCTATCGTTTGACAGAAAAATGACATTAGTCATAACGGACTGTAGAAAAAAATGGCCTTAACATTGGTCATCATTTGACAGAAAAAGGGCATTAGTCATGTCCACCTCCTATTGCCACATGTCCCATCTCTTATTGGCACCTATCCCTACCTCTACACTATTTAAACCAAGGCACTTCATTTTCGATCCTTACAAAAGAGAAAGGGTAAAAAAAGGGTAAGCCAGAAATATTTTGCATCTCTTAATGGCACAAAATCTTGATGCGGGACAGCCATTGCCTCTCTCAATGGTCAAAGAGTATAACAAACCACCGTTGTTTCTCCTACTCCGTGCAAAACTGACGCCCATGTCGTCGAATGCTGACGGTGTTGATCCTTCTGTTTGGACCTACGGGTACATTGAAGACTCCGCCCAAGTGATCATTCCCTCTCTCGTTGGCCCTCGTGATAGTACAAAGTGTATTTTAGACGAAATGCCATCTTTTAAGCATCACAAATATGTAGCCTCTAAATTACGTTCGCCCGAGAACTGTCGTAGCTTCGCCGGCTAGGTAGTGCATCGTAAATGCCCCATCCAAGATCAGCATCGCATGTATCTTGAAACGGAGATCGGCAAATTCGTCCATGAAGCTGTGGAGGTAGCAAATGCTAAATTTCATATCAAGATATATGTTTATACTAGCTTTGATAGGACTGTGACAATTAAAAGATCACGTAAGCGAAAGAAACAAGAGTTGAAGGACGGGATTGACGATATTGTTTGTGCGGTGTGCTTCGAAGAAATTGAAAAGAATAGCAGTGGTGATTTGTTCGAAAGAGTGCAGTTGTGTTGTGACCATGCATTCCATATGAATTGCATTGTTCCTTGGTTGTTTAACAATAACTCATGTTCACTATGTCGATATGAGAACCCATGTAAAATAGATTAGGATGTTAATTTTAGTTTTTCTTTGTTGGTCAACCTTCTGTTATTTCTTTTATTTTGGCATGTAAGTTTCGAAGAAGGGATGAACAATGTTCACAAGTTCTGATTGTGTTTTCAAATATTTTCAATGGTTTAATACATTTAATATGATGATCATATGATATATTTGGATATATAGTATAAATCACTTAATTTTCTAACTCGGTCGTATTTTGCAATCAATTTTGACAAAGGACAGAAAAAACAAAAAAAATTGAGAAGGTGACAGCGTCCAGGTATAGAAAAACTCAAATAAAAGGAATAATGATATTACCAATTGGTTTCAACGGATACTTCTTTGGTTGGAAAACATGCATGTTATAATCATAATTCGTAACAATCATAATTAAGTATTATTAAACAGAAAAACACATTAGTCATGATGCTCTTTTTTAATTGGTAAGTGGTGCAGCTCTGCTTTGGGATGCAGCGTTTTCTAAACAGATTTAAGAGGAATTGAAAAAATAGAAAGATGACAATAACAATTTCACCAAACTAGGGTTTTATCTAATTATAATTTGCCTCTTATAATTGCAAAATGTAAATCACAACTAATTTTCTAATAAAAGAAAAACTGCTAAAAATAGAAAAACTGCTAAAAATAAGGCATAAAACCAACTTCGAGATTTTCGGGTTGAACTAAACGTGACGTGCATCAATGAGGCATAATACTAGCGCATAAATTGATAAAGGACAAAGGCTCGCGTGCAAGTGCATCCAGTTGAGTACGTATATGAGGAAAAACGTTATCAGGTACAAACAGGACAGAAAATGGACATTGGTCACGATGGAAGAAAAATAGTGTTAACGATAGGAAAATAGTGACCTTAACATTAGTCTTAATTTGACAGAAAAAGAATATTGGTTATGATAGACTGTAGAAAATAGTGACATTAATATTGATAGTGATTTGACATAAAAAGGTAACGACAGAAAAAGGACATTAGTAATGAAGGGCTGTAGAAAAATAGTGACCTGAATATTGGTAGTGATTTGACAGAAAAAGGACAGTAGTCATGACGGACTGTAGAACAACAGTGACGTTAACGTTATTCATGATTTGACAGAAAAGAGACAGTAGTCATGACGGACTGCAGAATAACAGTGACGTTAACGTTATTCATGATTTGACAGAAAAAGGACATCAGTCATGAAGGACTGCAGAACAACAGTAACGTTAACTTTGACCGTGATTTGACAGAAAAAGGACATCGGTCATGAAGGACTGCAGAACAACAGTGACGTTAATTTTGACCATGATTTGACAGAAAAAGGACATCAGTCATGATGGACTGTAGAAAAATAGTGCCGATGACAGAAAAAGGACAATAGTCATGACGGACTGTAGAAAAATAGTCACCTGAACATTGGTAATGATTTGACAGAAAAAGGACATCAGTCACGATCGACTGTAGAAAAATAATGCCGATGACAGAAAAAGGACAATAGTCATGACGGACTATAGAAAAATAGTGGCGTTGACATTTGACGTGATTTGATAGAAAAAGTACATTAGTCATGATGGATTGTAGATAAATAGTGTTGACGACAGAAAAAGGACAATAGTCATGACGGACTGTAGAAAAATAGTCACCTGAACATTGGTAATGATTTGACACAAAAGGACATTAGTCATGACGGACTGTAGAATAACAGTGACGTCAACGTTATTCATGATTTGACAGAAAAAGAACGGTAGCCATGACGGACTGCAGAACAACAGTGACGTTAACGTTATTCATGATTTGACACCGTGATTTGACAGAAAAAGTACATTAGTCATGATGGACTATAGAAAAATAGTGTTGACGACAGAAAATGGACAATAATCATGATGGACTATAGAAAAATAGTAACCTGAACATTGGTAACGATTTGACAGAAAAATGACATTAGTCATGACGGACTGTAGAAAAACAGTAACGTTAACGTTATTCATGATTTGACAGGAAAGAGACATCAGTCATGACGAACTGCAGAACAACAGTGATGTTAACGTTATTCATGATTTGACAGAAAAAGGGCATCAGTCATGACGGGCTGCAGATCAACAGTGACGTTAATATTGGCCGTGATTTGACAAAAAAAGGACATCGGAATGCAGAACAACGGTGATGTTAATATTGACCATGATTTGACAGAAAATGATTTGACAGAAAAAGAAATCAGTCACGATCGACTGTAGAAAAATAGTGCCGATGTAATGAAGAAGAGAGACACGTTACCAGATGTAAAAGGACGGTAGAAAAATAAAAACGTTAGTAGTGATGAGACATAGTAAATAAAATAAATTCATATGATAAAACCAAAATATTTTATCAGAAATTTAAAAAAATAAAAATGAATTGAATTTGTTTTTGTCTCCACCTCCTATTGACGTCATGCCTCATCATCTCTTTCCCCTATTTAATCCAGCGTTTTTCATCTTCTTTCTCACTTGAAGAAAAAAGGGAAGATATTGAAAAAAGAGGAAAGAGAGAAAGAGAGAGATCCCATTCTTACCAAATTCTGGATTTTCCAACACTTTTGAAACTTAAATCCATGGCTTGGATCGTTTCAAAGCACCATATCTTCAGTAAGTATTTTTATGTCTTTCTTTGTTTTCTTCTTCAGCATATATGATCATGAATCAAGATGGTTTGCCCTAAACTTTTTTTTCCATAACTAAACTTTTCTTTTTCAACGTATTATTTTTCATTCTTCATTTAGTATTTTTTTAACTGATGGGAATATTTTTAAAAGTTGTCATTATTAATACAATACTTGACTTGAATTGATATTTTTTCCATTTGCAGGAAAGCGTTCGTTTGATTTGGTCAACAACAAAAATGGAGTAAAAACTAAGATAACAAAAAATCTATTATTCGAAAAATTCAATATTTAAGATTTTTATTTATTTATGCTTATATGTAGAAGTAAATTATTTGTTCTCTAAATTTAAATTCCTATTGGTATCTGCACAGTTTTCCCTTTAAATTATTAATAAATGATGTGACATGTTTATTGTTATTAGTTAATCATTTATGTTGATCTTTATAATTGTTTCTATTATGATATTATCTTTTTTCTTTTATTTAGCTATGCATGGGAATAAATCAAAACACATTCGCAAACCGTTATCAGAAGCACAAAAACAAGGTAAATGTGAACGTGAAAGAATAAGATATCAAAAAAACATTTATTCAACACTAATACTAAAAATGATGAATTTTCTTTCAAGCGAAAGCGAGAGGCATTTGATTTTGGTATCCCGCACTTCAAAAGACCATTAGAACAAATTTTTAATTTTTCTACCAATGTTGAATGCAACACATCTTTGATGGATGATAATACCGTTTTGTATCATTCTACGGAAGTGGGTTTTTTGAATGATCACCATATAGTTAATAAAGATATTCATCAAGATTTGTCATGCAGTCAAAAAAACGATAATGATAGTAAGAGCACGCTTCATCTTCATTATATATTCTTATAAAACACAAAGTTTTATCTAATTTTACTTGAATGTTTGGTATTAATTATATTTAAAGAAGATATTACTCAAAAATCTTAAATTTTTTAAATTTTTTTTATTTACAAATATTTTACATATTTTAAAAGATATAAGATTATTTTAAATAAAACCCTCTATAAATATAATAATATAATATATTACATTTTCTTATTTCTGATTAAATTCTAATGTATGTCTTATAATGATACATGATAAGAAAGTTTTAACGATAATTATTTAACAGATTGGCGTAGTCGTTTTCATTATTTGGGACCTCCTACTGAAAAATGTTCTAGATGTGATGCAACTGTATGGAAAGAAGAAAGGGTTAGAACTAATGATAAGAAAAAATAAATTATTCACTTTGTTGCAAGAGTGGAAAAGTTTCTCTGCCTCTTCTTGAGAAGACACCTGAAATGCTAGACTCTTTATTGAACTATCAAAATGTTTCTGAACAAGCTAAACAATTTCGGGAAAAAATTCGTTCAACTCTATGTTTGCTTTTACATCTATTGGTGCAAAAATAGATTATCAAATTTTGAAAGGAAGGGGACCATATACATTTCGAATTTATGGACAAAACTATCATAGAATATGTTCATTGTTACCGGCTATCGGAAGTCGACCTAAATATACACAGCTTTATATATATGATACCGAGTATGAAATTGAAAATCGAATTGCATCTATTGGAGATAATTGTAATGCTACGGAATATGATTCAGAAACTGTGAAAAGTTTAAAGGAAATGTTGGATAAATACAACAAATATGTTAAGAAATTTCGATGCGTACGTGATTGGTATGAGAACAATAAGGATAAAGAGTTTAGTTTGCACATTATTGAGTATAGAAATCATAAGGGTCAATAATAAACCAAATTCAATAGAAATAGCTGCTATGATGATTGATAATGAATTTTTTCCTTCATCTACTCGAGATGTTATTGTCAACGATCGAAAAAAATGATATCAAAGAATTAGTGAGATTCATCCAGCATACATGCCATTGCAATATCCCTTATTATTCCCATATGGAGAAGATAGTTGGCATAATTATATTGAAGATAACAATACGAAGAGAAAAAGGAATAAAGTTTCAATAAAGGACTTCTACGCATTTAGGTTACAACAGCGTTGTTATGAAGGAACAACGTTGTTGAGAGGTGGAAAATTATTACAGCAATATATAGTTGATACTTATGTGTCTGTTGAAGGGAATCGTCTTGGATGGATTCGTAATAATCAAAAAACTTTACAATGTGAGTTATATCAAGGCTTGTAGGATGCTGTTGACGATGGTGATAATGATGCTCACACAATTGGTAAAAAAATCATTTTGCTTTCATCCTTTACTGGAGGTCCACGATACATGATTCAAAACTATCAAGATGCTATGGCAATTTGTGCATGGGCCGGGCCTCCGGATTTATTCATTACTTTTACATGCAATTCTAATTGGAAAGAAATACATGATTTTTTATTGATTGCTGGTTGTCAAAGTGCATCTGATAGGCCTGATATTGTTGCCAGAGTTTTTCACTTAAAACTTATGCAGCTTCTTGACGATTTGATTAAACATAAATATTTTGGACGAGTAATTTCTGGTAGATTATTGTCATTATTTGTTGATATATGTTTTGTATATTGTTATATGTTTCTATTTAAAAATTTAATTTTTCCATTTGTGGATCTATCTGTGGTAGAATTTCAAAAACGAGGATTACCACATTCTCATATCCTTATTACATTGGAAAGTTCAAAAAAAAATAAAACTCGCAAAGGATATTAATAATTTAATTAGAGCTGAGCTTCCTGACATTAAAATGGAACCTTTACTTCATGATTTGGTAGTTACCCATATGATTCATGGACCATGTGGTACACATAATCCAAAATGTGTTTGCATGAAAAGTAATAAATGCTCAAAAAAATTCCCTAAAATGTTCAATGATCATACTATTATTGATGAAAAGGGATATGCAATTTACCGGAGACGCAAATCAAGATCCTACACGGCAGATGGAAAGTATATTGACAATAGTTGGGTTGTACCTTACAATGCAAATCTGCTACTGAAATATCAATCACATATTAATGTTGAAATATGCAATCATAGACGAGCAATAAAATATTTATTTAAATATGTGAATAAAGGATCTGATTTTGCAACAGCTATCATTCATCAAAATGTGGTCGAAAGATATGACGAGGTCAAATTATATTTAGATTCTAGATATATTGCAGCATCTGAAGCTTCATGGAGGCTTTTTGAATTTAAAATAAATAAACGTCTTCCTGCCGTTGAATGGTTGCAGTATCATCTTTTTGGTAAACAAATGGTTTTTTTTAGAGAAGATGGAAGCGTTCAAGAAATAATGGAGTCTGAGCGAGCTAATAAAGCAATGTTAACTGAATGGTTTACCATGAATCTTAAATTTGCTCATGCAAGAAACTATACTTATGTTGAGTTTCCAAATCATTTTGTTTGGAACAAAAAAAACTTATGTTGGAAGCAACGAAAAAGAAGGAAAGCGATAGGTAGATTACCTTATGCACATCCTGCCGCTGGTGAAAGATATTATTTCAGGATGTTGTTGCCAATAGTGAAAGGAAGGATTAATTTTATTGATATGAGAACAATTGATGGTGTTGAACATGAAACTTATAAGGCGGCATGTATAGCACTTGGACTTCTTGATGATGATAATGAATGGAACTTAGCACTCAAAGAAGCGTCTAAATGGGCTACGGCTAATCAACTTCGTCGCATGTTTTGCACGATGTGACTTTTTAACGAAGTTATGAATTCTCGAGAACTATGGGATTTACATTGGAAGGCCATGAGTGATGATTATGAAAGACGTTTGGAAAATTTGCATCCTGATTTAAAAATTGTACTCGGTAACGAACAATTAAGAGATTTTGCGCTTCATGAAATAGATGTGATTTTGTCATATAATAATAAAAGCTTGAGAGATTTTCCATTTATGCTGATACCCTCTACTATCAATTTAAACAAGAATAATAGATTGATATTTGAGGAGCTAAATTATGATACTTTTGAGTTGTCGAAAAAATCTATTGAATTGGAATGTGGTTTAAATGATGAACAAAGAAAAATCTTTGATGCGGTTATAAATTCGTGCGAAAAAAATATTGGAAGGCTATTTTTTGTGTATGGAGGTGGTGGAACTGGCAAAACATACTTATGGAATGCAATTTTAGCGAAGTTGTGTAGTAAGAAATAAATCGTTCTTGCAGTTGCATCTTCTGGCATTGCTTCTTTATTACTACCGGGAGGACGTACAGCACATTCAAGGTTCAAAATTCCTATCGATCTTCATGAGTTTTCATCTTGCGCAATATCTCGCCAATCTAATCTTTCTTCTCTAATCAAAGAAGCAACACTGATTATTTGGGATGAAGCTCCGATGATAAATCGCTTTGCATTTGAAGCTGTAGATCAAACTTTCAAAGATATTCTATCAAATATTAATCCACAACTTGAGAATAAACCATTTGGTGGAAAGACTGTTGTTCTTAGTGGTGATTTTCGACAGATTTTACCAGTCGTCCGTAAAGGTAGGAGACAACAAATAGTGTCCGCTACATTACATAAATCATATCTATGGGATCAATGTGAGATGTTTATACTGACAAAAAATATGCATGTTCATACGAATACGAGGTCAGAAGAAGACATCGAAAATTTTGCAAAATGGCTAATCGATATTGGTAATAGTGATGTTAAAGGAATTCAAATGAGCAACGATTGTGATGATAATTGGATAGAGATTCCGGATTCAATGTTATCTAATCACAGACTTAGTATTAGTGAATTAATAAATGAAATATATACACATTTAAATGATAATTATCAAAATCCACGGTATTTGGAATCAAGAGCAATACCTGCATGTAGAAATGAAGAAGTTGATGAAATTAATAGGAAAGTCATATCTCAAATTAGAGAAGAAAGTCGGATTTACTTGAGTGCAGACACGAAGGTTTCTGTTGCTGATGATTCTGCTTGCAATGATTTTTTATATATAACGGAATTTTTAAATTCGTTGATATGCTCTGGATTGCCTCCTCATTCGCTTGAGCTTAAAGTAAATACACCGATTATGCTACTTCGTAATTTAGATCAAAGTATCGGTTTATGTAATGGCACACGTCTTATCATTAAACAGTTAGGTGAAAGGGTCATAAAAGCAGAAATCATGACTGGTACAAATATTGGAAAATATGTGGCAATCCCAAGAATAATTATGTCAAGTGATAATGAAGATCTCCCTTTCGTCCTTAAATGGCGTCAATTTCCCGTTCGTGTTGCTTATGCTATGACTATAAACAAAAGTCAAGGACAAACCTTGGGAAAAGTTGGACTATATCTACGTACACCAGTTTTTTGTCATGAGCAATTGTATGTTGCATTCTCAAGAGCTAGATCCGCTTCATCCTTAAAAGTTTTTCTAGAAGAACAAATTGACATTCCAAAAAATTGTACACAAAATGTTGTTTATAAAGAAGTTCTACAGAGCGTTCTCACAAAGGTAAAGATACATAAGAACTATATACACAACAAATGAAATCGAGTATTAATCCCAATATTGGAAAGTATCGCTTTGATTTAAAAATACTTTTACAGTAAATTTATTTTTAAATCAGAGTGTTGCTTTCCAATATTGAATTAGCATTCGATTTCATTTGTTGTATATAAGTAATTCTTACATTAAATTTTATATAATATATGCATTCACTTGATCTATTCATTTTTGTCGGATTTTTTTTATATCGTGATGTTTATTGTTATTGATTTATTTTTTCTATTTTATGTGTAGGATGGAAAAGAATAATTCAAATGATTGTGATGGAAATATATTCTTAGATGAAGAGTCTGTTCTTTTTGAAAATTTTGAAGATGAGGTCAATTATCAATACAGTAGTAATGAAGGTGGGAATGACAATGATGGTGTTAATCTTACCATTGGGGAAATAAGAAAGAAATGTATCGATGATAAGAAATCTCGGAAAAGAGAGCATGACGTTTTAAAAGGAGAGAAAATATTGAATAAACGTGGGGAAAAAATTAAACCGGTTCATAAGTCAAAAAAAGGTATGAGCTCTTACAATATTATTTCAAATTTTATATTTTATTATATTTGGATTTTAATAAATTACTTATATTTTATTGTGCATGTCAGATTCAGATTTGGAGGATCGTGACGACTGTGATATTGGTAATATTCAAGCTCATTGTACAGATGAAAACAAAGGAAAATTTGCAAGTAAGAGAGCAAAAGGATCATGGAGACAAAGTGAAAGTAGTAAAAAAGAAATTTCTCCTGCGACTCCTTTAAAGAAGGATTATAAAAACGGTATGTGTATACCGATTATTTGTTTTATTTATTGTAAAAAAAAATTTCGTTCTAATTTTACTAACGTATTTTCTTATACTAAAAGACGAAGAAACCAGTAGCCAACATGAAAGCAAAAGAAATAAAGAGAAGAATCTATCGACTTTGATTTCTGACGAATCTTATCCAGAAAGTAAGAAGAAAATGCTACCTACACCTTTAGAGATCACCGCTTTTGAAAAAATTGTAGAACGAGGTAAATTGTATAATATTAATGTACGTATCACTCGATTGTGGTATGGTCGATTGTATACAAAGTCATCAAACTCGCTTACATTTGTGGCTAGAGACGAACAAGTGAGTTGTTGTTTACAACAGCAGTTATCTTTTCAACGTAAAATTTATTATTTAAATATTAATTTTACAACTTTATGCAGGGCGCTGAACGAGAGGTGTTAGTTGATGATCTATATGCTGACAAATGGAAAAACATGATATTCGTTGATAAAGTATAAGTAATAAAAAATGTTATGACTTTGATAACCGGTAAATTTATTAAAGTTTTGGAAAACAGATGGCAATTATCATTGACAAGACAATCAGAGGTTGATGAAGTTTCTGTGAAAGAAATATCGGCTGGCCGTACTTACCATTTTAAAAAGTTGTGCAAAATACGTGATCTTGCGCATAAGCCTGAATGTGTTTATGGTAAGATAATGTGTACTCATAACCGTTAAGCTTTTTAATTTTTACTATAAGTCATTACAACATTTATATATTCATGACATTTTATATTCATTATGTGAATTGCAGATATAGTAGGATATGTCGTTGATGTGAGCCATGAACGCATAATCTCTTTAAAGTCTGGAGGTACAAGTAAATTAGTTGAAGTATCACTCATTGATGATGGTTATTACGAGAAGCCGGTCACTTTAACGATCTGCGAGAATTTTTTGACAAAGCACATGAGTATTTTTTGGGAAAGATACACTGATAGTTTCTTAATTGCCGCGATAGATGTGCGTGCAAAAGAATTCAGAGGTAAATTTTTTACTTGCACAGATATAATTTTTGTTATTTTAAAAATAAAATTAAAGTTTAGTGGTTATCAATAGTTATTAAGTTTTTACAAGTGTAGCACTATTAATATGGTAAATGATACAATTATAGGAAGTTACATATTAGAAACAACAGGCTTTACGAAAATGAGATTTAAAGCCGATGGTATCTCCGAACCAGAACGGCTGATGAGATGATAGTATATCATATATTTATTATATTTCGAGTTTATATTTTTACATTTGTTAAAGGCAATGTTAATAAGAGTGTCATGCTTTTAGGGTTCGATTTGATCTACCAACAAAGCAAATTGGGTATTCGAGACAAGTAGGAAGCAGCAACAATAATGCAAATCAGATGGTAGAAACGTGTACCATTGAACATCTAATCAATGAAACAAGAATTTGTCCTCCACCTAATACGGTATGAAATGATAATTTATATGTAATATATATGATATATAATTTAATATTAACATGTATTTAGCATATAATCTAAAGTAAGTTATATTTTTATATTTTTTTTAACTAAAAGGGTTTGTTTATCTCTATTTTTCTATATAGGTTCTGAATTTTATAGTTAATACCACAATTATTTACATCTTTTCCCGATGAGCCATGTTATGATGTATGTTCTCAATGCAAGCGAAGTGTAAAGGTTCAGCCTGGGCAAAATTATACTTGCATTTATTCGGATTGTAGGCATATGGGGTCGGATTCTAAGAAAAGGTATTTTTTAAGGAAAACCTTATAGGTTGCTGAATAAAATTAATACATATTATTTGATCAGTATATACATATTGTAGGTACCGAATTAAAGCAAGAATTAAGGACAAAACTGATGAAACAAATATTGTAGCTTTTGATCAGCATGCTCAGACACTTCTCCATTATCCATTGGATGATATGATGCAACTTTATTCATCGGTATGATATAGATTGTTAAAATAATTTCAAATGCAACATAATAATCAATGTATGTCTAACAATTCTTTTTTCGTTGATGCAGAGTAAAGATTCGTATGACTATGAGAAACATCTTGATAAGTGTGCATCTATTGCATATAAGATAAAAATAAGAGTGACTAATAATAATCATAAATTTATCCAAAGTGGAGGATTTACCGTCAATATTCTGGAAAGGGTTGTCCGCCAATTTTATAAAGCCCCAGCTTTGGAGCCAACTGGAGAAGATGATGGTGAAGATTAGTACTAAGATTATGGTATTTATATAATGATGTTTAATTAAGTATTATTGCTTCCAGTATTTCAGTATGATATTGTATAATTATGTGTGGAGTTGTGGTTATTATAAAGGTGTTTATGAGAAACCTTTTGTCATCAATCACATTTAGCAGCTGTTGCATTATTATAAGCTTAGAAAGTTCCAATGGTATATCCCAATAAAGAAAGAAAGAGTAACAGAAATTTATAAGCAATTCTCAACACATAGAAATTATTACAAATAGAGCAAAGACAATAAACATTGAAAAATATATAAATACAGATTGACGAAGTAATTTGGAAACCCATGCGATTATCTTGCCCATGACCGAATTCAAGTTCGATTCTCTAAAAAGTTGGATCAAAGAATTGTGAGAAATCAAAACCAATCCTTTAAACCACATCCTCTCATCTAGCAAGAAAATAATAATTATTAAATTTTTTTTTACTATCCTTGCGATGAGCATCACTACGCTTACCATCATTACGAGTAATCCAAAGAAAGATTAATCCAAAAACAAGTATCATCAGTATCCCAACAATAAAAGAAAGGGACAAACAATGAAGAATCAAAAAAACTAGAGTATACATGATTTGAAAATTCTAAATAATTACTTACCTTTTCTAGAGGAGATAAAAATATTTATAAAGTTGGATTTATCTCACCTGCCGAGATTGAGAAGAATAAAGCAAAGAGTTTCTTTTTTTCTTTGATTAGGAAACCGGGTAGCACGAAGGATGCTGGAAAAATCAAAAATCAAGTTTTATTAAGCCGAGGAGAATAAAAATTAGTTCTTAGAGTTAAAAATGTCAGCTTTGAGGATTTTCTTTGCGGATTCTGAAATTCTGAAGTTTAAGTTTGCATTTTTGATTTTAGTGTCAAAAAATTGTTGAGAAAAAGTACAGATTTAATGATTTATAAAGCAGGAGAAATCACAAAAAGCCTTAAGGTTGGACATTTGGTTGCTTAGAAGAGAGATCGTTAAGAGTAGAGACTGGATCTGATAATCACAATACTAGAGACGAAAAAAAATTTAGCAAGCCAAGTGTTTTTGCTCATTTTATGCTTACCTATATATTTCCCAAGGTTGAAAAGCTCAGATCTCTAAAAATAATCTTGAAAAATAATGAAAATTTTTAAGATCTGAGGTTGGGGTGAGGCGAAACGGACGAAGAAAAGGAGAGATGAATGATATCGATGTGGAGAGATCAGATCTACTAAAAAGATTTTTGAAGACGGGTGGAAATTTGTAATTTGGTTGCTTAGAAGAGAGATCGTTAAGAGTAGAGACTGGATCTGATAATCACAATACTAGAGACGAAAAAAAGTTTAGCAAGCCAAGTGTTTTTGCCCATTCTATGCTTACCTATATAGTTCCCAAGATTGAAAAGCTCAAATGTCTCAAAATACTCTTGAAAAATAGTGAAAAATTTTAAGATCTGAAGTTGGAGTGAGGCGAAACGGACGAAGAAAAGGAGAGATGAGTGATATCGGTGTGGAGAGATCAGATCTACTAAGAAGATTTTTGAAGACTGGTGGAAATTTGTAAACTTTAGAGTTGGAATGGGGCGAAGATCATGAAGAAAATAATGGATGAAAATATTTTCCGCCTCTAGGTTTTTCTACAGGAACCCTAATTCCTGCGATGTATATATATCCCTTTTAAGGGTCATGGTGTATGGGTTAAAGCCCACTTAATATTTTTCTTAATAAAATTCAGTTGGGTCTACTCCCGATTTAATTTTTAAAAAAATATAAATTGGAAAACCGTGAGGAAAAAAGAGTTTCTTTATTTATCAAAATTTTGATTAAAACCTTTTTAATGGCAAGAAAGTGAAGATTGCAATGATTTACAAATAAAATGGTGGAAAGGAGAAGAAAATTGAGATATTGGGTTATTTTTTCATTTAAGAGAAAAGTGAGAAATAGAGAGAGAGCGCGGATATTTTTCTCTCTCTTCCGCCTCTCTCGATCTATTTAATAAACCCTAGCTCTCTTCATATGTATGTATAACACATATTTGGGCGTTGATGTATTGGGCCTGGCCCACAAAATCTATTAATTTTTAATAAAATAACCGAGCTTTCCCAGTTTCGTTAAAAAAATGCCAAGAAAGTGAAGAGGAAACTAATTAAGACTAAAAACTCTATAATTCTATATCGGTTCTGGATTTTATAGTTAATACCACAGTTTCTTATATGTTTCTCGATAAACTATGTTATATATATTCTAAATGCAAGCGAAGTATAATGGTGCAGTCTGGGCAAAATTATACTTGCTTTTATTCATATTGCGGGCATATAGGGTGACGTTAATTTATAATATACTTTTTAATCAATAATAGCATGCAACTCTGAATTTTTAATTTCAGGATGAGCATAAAGTTCTATCAGAATGCATTTAAAACTCTGTATTATGGGAGAATATAATTACACAATATCATATTCCAAAACCCTCAATTAAACAATTAGTTATAATAGATATCTAATGGCGTATGCAAACTAGAATTAATTCGTAACTCCATATCTCCACTTAAACAATATCTTTGAAGTCGTGTGTTTTTGTGTCTTCAGAGTTATCTTACCTCCAAATGGTTGTTATACACAACTAACAACCGTTACATTATTATAAGCTAGAAAGTTTCAATAGTCTATCCAAATAACGAAAGAAAAAGTAACAGAATTTTACAAGCAATGATCAGCACAGAGAAATTATTACAAGTAGAGTAAAGATAAAAAAACGCTGAAAAAACATAAATACAGTAAATGGATCTAAGTATTGGTATTTCTGGAATTTCATTTTTTCCAATCAAAAATATATAAAATTGTATGACAACAAAATATGGTTAATAGTTCCTTTATTATTCTAAAATCTTCTAACACATTTTTTTTAATGAAAACAATGAAATATTTTAAGATTGTGTTTGTTCTATTAAATTTTCCATTTGAAAAAATTTGTAACAAATCCATTAAACAATATTTTTGATATCGTGTGTTTTTGTGCCTTAAAAGTTACCTTATCTCCAAACGATCGTTGTCCTCTTTTGTCTGTGAAGGAAACTTCTCGGTATTTATCAATATACTTTTTGAAAAAAATTTATATAGTTCAAATTAGAACCTTAGTTTACTAGCTTGAACCCCTCAATTCATCAAAATACATTACATTAATTGCATAACTATCATATACTTAGGATTCCATTAAGTAATCGCTAAAATAAAGCTAATTCATCTTAATATTTTAAAACAAATCATGTACTTATGATAAATGGATCTGAAAATATGTTCCACGCATAAAATATACTTAAAAACTTATGATTGCAATATCCCAAAAAAAGTAAAATGGAATGGAAAGAAAATTCATATTATAGATAAGATATCAGCAACACCACCACCTACTAGAACACTCAATCATTAAGTGGTATAGGTTCTCTAATACAAAGTTCTCAAACAATAATCATTAAGTTTTTCATATATAAAAAGAAGAAATATCTTTTGATTGTCCAAAGGTCTGCAAGATAGCCGCAATGGTCATAGATTCATCATCTTTCTTCTCATCTAAACCTCCATAAATCTCTATTGACTCTGGCGACGGTGACGGTGGAGGAGGCGATGAATACGAAACACGGTCATTGAAAAAACCCAGATAATGAAAACCGTTTCTCGCCCCTTCAGATCCATTGAACGATATCGAAGAGAGACTGTCATTCACGATCAACTCCTCCGATGGCGGCGATGGAGGAGGCGGTGAATAAGAAGCATGGGAATTGGAAAAACCCGAGTAATGAACAAAATTGGTCCTTTCCCATTTAGGCCCACTGAACGATATCGAATACAGATTGTAAGCTATAGCGGCATCCTCAACCGTGTCGAATGTGCCTAACCGGTACCTTTTTTTGGTGTGTGGGTTTCAGATTTCTGCTGAATATCGTCCCCAATTACGTTTGCGGACGCCTAAGTATCCGGTGGAGCCTCGGGTTGTTCTTCTCTGTGGTTGGTTTTGGTTGGGAAGTTGCATTTGTGAGAGGTGATCTTCCATTTGGCTACCGGATATGAGAGTGAAGATGGTAAGGGTTATGAGGTGATCAATCTATATATAGGCTACAAAGTAGAATATACGGTAATTTAGATTGGGGTTTTTTTATGTAAATGTGTCTTAGTTGAAATATAGAAAAATCTTCAATATATAAGTGATGATGTGGATTGCATTAATTTAGATTATGGTTTTATTAGATGATCGAATATTTGGTATAGTTGAAAGGCTAAAGTTTTGGTATGACATTAGCATATGAACGAATTTTTATGGTTCTTAACTAAAAACAGTGGAGTTCTAAATGTCGTTTGCATTTAAATTTTGGGTTTTGGTAAAGCAGTTGTAGATTCATGTTTAAATTGTGTTTTACTAGGTTTTTGTGCATGTCTTCTTTTAGAAAAACAATAATTCTTAATTGCTGAATGAAACAAATTATTAGCATGCCTCAGATTAATTTTAAATTGGTTTATGTTACACATTGCCTATGCATATAAAGGATCTTTTTAGTTACTAAGTAAAAATCTATAGAAATATATGATTTAGAATTCTATTTCCATGAGAACGCCCTCTCGCCCAATTTATTTGTTTACTCAAAAAATTTAGATTCCAAAATTTCAAGATCATCTTGAAAACTCTTAATCGAACTTTACACCTTTAAACAAATTTTAGATTTATCACAAGCTAGGTTTACTTAATGCATTCTCGCTTATCATTTTTCCAAAAGAGATATTGACTTATAAGATTCAACATATTTTGCAGTTTCATGCCTTCATAACCAATGGGTACCATTTTATTGTGTCTAGTTTAGATGAGTTATGTTATCAGCTATCTGGAAAGGGTCATACTTGTGTATCTCTGCAGTCAGATCTTAATGTATACTGCATATTTTATTGTTATCAAGGAATTTGTCCAACTCCGAATAGATTGTGAAAGCGCTGTTCAGGACAACGATTGGATAGATGATGCGTGATTGATCAGATGATTGTCTGTATAATATCATATAAAGAAATATGAAGAAAATTGTATGATGGGATAGATGGAGCTATATATTTCCAATGCACCATAATTGCATTTCCTGTTTTCACGGTTGAAGCACGTTTGGTTGTCTTCTTTTTCACTAGACAATATCAAGGATTGTCTTTTCAAAATATTTTTTTTAATTTACTCAAATTACGATGCTATTAAATCAGTCAAATCATACATTTGTCAAAATATACCTTATTGAAAACTGTTTATATGCAGAGTGCAATAATGATATGAGCTGTAAATGTATATATTTCATCTGTCCAATCATGTATTTTTTCTTCATTCCTGTTTATACATGATATGATATCGAAATAGTCATTTAGACTAAAACATAACTCGACTTCAATTTTTCTTTTTAAAAGAGAATGCATTAATTGTTTTTATCTCTTTATTCCCTTATCCCTCATGTAGTCAAAAGAACTTTGTTGCAAAATTTACCACTTGGTTGCTATGACAAATAATACTTGCTTTTCTGGAATCAAATTTCGATGTATACTGCATATTTTATTACTATCGAGAAATCTGTCCAACTTCGAATAGATTGTGAAAGCGATGTTGGAGACAACAATTGGATAGATAATCCATGATTGGACAGATAATTGTTTGTATAATATCATAAATAGAAATATGAAGAAAAACGCATGATGGGACAGATAAAACTATGCATTTCCAATTCACCATAATTGCGTTCCCTGCTTTCACGATTGAAGCACGTTTGGTTCTCTTCTTTATCACTAGGCAATATCAAGAATTATCTTTTCTAAATATTTTTATTTAATTTGCTCAAATTATGATACTATCAAATCAGTCAAATCATACATTTGTCAAAATATATTTTACTGAAAACCGTTTATATACAGAGTTTATTAATGATATGAGTTGAATGCATATAGTTCATCCGTCTAATCATGCATTTTTTCTTTATGCCTATTTATACATGATATGACATCAAAAATAGTCATTTAGACTATAGCATATTTCGGTTTTCTTTTCTCTTTTTAACGGAGAATGCATTAATTCTTGACGCCTATTTATATTTATTGAAAACCGTCCTAACATAAAGAGGTTATCATAAGTAGAGCAAAAACAACTAATGCATAAAGAAAACACACAAGTGTTGGATAAAAAGTTGTCGGGACTATCCATACTTGATTTTTCGATTTATTAAATATAAGATAAAAGTATTACATGTTAGAGAGTTCATATAAATCATAAACTGCGTATCGTAATATTATAAGTTGATATAACTTTTATGAGTTAGTTAGAAAGTCATTTTAAAATAACTCTAATTTTTCGAAGATTCCTATTAACAAATACAACCAACTCTTTCTGTGATATAGTTATGAAGATGCGTGATTGATCAGATAATTGTTTGTATAATATCATATATAGAAATATGAAGAAAAATGTATGATGGGATAGATGGAGCTATGTATTTCCAATGCACCATAATTGCATTTTCTGTTTTCACTGTTGAAGCATGTTTGGTTGTCTTCTTTTTCACTAAACAATATCAAGGATTTTCTTTTCAAAATATTTTTTATTTAATTTACTCAAATTACGATGCTATTAAAGCAGTCAAATCATACATTTGTCAAAATATGCCTTATTGAAAACTGTTTATATGCAGAGTGCGATAATGATATGAGCTGTAAATGTATATATTTCATCTGTCCAATCATGTATTTTCTTCATTCCTGTTTATACATGATATGACATCGAAATAGTCATTTAGACTGAAGCATAACTCGACTTTAATTTTTCTTATTAACAGAGAATGCATTAATTGTTTTTATCTCTTTATTCCCTTATTACCCCATGTATTCAAAAGAACTTTGTCGCAAAATTCACCACTTGGTTGCTATGACAAATAATACTTGCTTTTCTGGAATCAGATTTTGATGTATACTGCATATTTTATTACTATCAAGAAATCTGTCCAACTTCGAATAGATTGTGAAAACGATGTTGGAGACAACGATTGAATAGATAATGCATGATTGGATAGATAATTGTTTGTATAATATCATAAATAGAAATATGAAGAAAAATGCATGATGGGACAGATAAAGCTATGCATTTCCAATTCACCATAATTGCATTCCCTGATTTCACGGTTGAAGCACGTTTGATTCTTTTCTTTATCACTAGGCAATATCAAGGATTATCTTTTCTAAATATTTTTATTTAATTTACTCAAATTACGATACTATCAAATAAGAAAAATCATACATTTGTCAAAATATATTTTATTGAAAACCGTTTATATACAGAGTGTATTAATGATATGAGTTGAATGCATAAATTTCATCCGTCTAATCAAGCATTTTTTATGCCTATTTATACATGATATGACATCGAAAATAGTCGTTTAGACAAGAGTATATTTCGGTTTTCTTTTCTCTTTTTAACGGAGAATGCATTAATTCTTGACGCCTATTTATATTTTATTGAAAACTGTCCTCAATATAGAGAGGTTATCATAAGTAAAGCAAAAACAACTAATGCATAAAGAAAACACATAAGTGTTGGATAAAAAGTTGTCGGGACTATCCATACTTGATTTTTCGATTTATAAGATATAAGATAAAAGTATTACATGTTCGAAAGTTCATATAAATTATAAACTGGGTATCTGTTAGTTATGTATATACCCTAGAGGCCATTGTTGTACATATGATGTATATTATAATGGATGCTTGGATATATAGAGAGAGGACTTTCTTGCTCGTCATGATAGTATGCTATTTGGTTTCTCTTTGTCTTAACATGTTGACTTATATTAGTTTATTGTCTTACTCTCACATGTTGATAAAGCTCTTAAGATATGTACTCGGCTACTGGGACTATGATGAGATCATACTAGTGGGGCCAGAGTAGTCGATGAGTACATCCTATAACTGTTCCTAGTCGAGGGTGTGTCGAGACAGGGCATCGATACACCAGAGTAGACTACCGTGTACACATCTTGACCCATATGATGGGCGATGGATGATCCCATATCCATCAGTGTTTGACATCAAGGATGGTGTACGGGTGCTCAGTGGAGACTGGGTACACTGGACGGACTCGCCGAGAACTTCCAGATGGTATTATAACTCATGTCAGATGGCAGTTCTTTGGTGACATTAGTATAGGGTGGTCTGTAGACCCAAGATCGTTATAGAGTTTTATGTGATTCCCACTGTGCTTTGATTTCCGCTTTACCACGTCCAAGAGGGCGTGCAAAACGGTGGCTTTTGGGTACAATCCCGAATCACATGGATGCAATGAGCGATAGGAGGGGATTCGACTCTCCCGATATAGAGAGTTGATGTTTTGCTGTGTTCAATTGGTTATAACTGGAAGTCCCTGGCCAGGTCTGATAAAGAGTACTACTGGTAAGTGTTATCAGTAGTTTCTCGACCTGTTATGAGCCTCACATTGACACGACTTATCGGTTACTGGGGTCTGACGTTTACCACCCCTAGACCAGATATGCGACATATCAGACGAAGAGATCGGACTGTACGGGAGTGTTACTGATTGGATTCACAGGAGAATGTACAGGCTTGCTTGTTGGTCTTCTGATCGCTCGATACCTGGGTGGCTGTTACGTTTAGCTGACCGCTTGCAGCTTGTGGGTGTTTGATATGATCATCACCTGCTACCGGCGTATTGACGATTCTTTAGAGTCCTACACATAGGTTTCTTGACTCAGGCAAAACGGAGTAAGAGCACATATGTGATATGTGCAGGACCGAGGATAATACGATATGAGATACCGTATTATATTCTCGCGATATTTTGATAAGAACCGGGTCATCGGATCAAGTGTTGATTCGATGAATCGTTACATGGTATATTAGTCGGTTATATTCGATATAGCCGGATTGTCGGATAAAGTGTTGATTCGATAATTTAATGTATAATTATATATATGATATATTACTTTACATTATCTAATATTGGCTCGTTTTATTGATTCATTTTCTCACCGGATAATACATTGATATATATGCGACATATGTTAATTGTATTATTTTCTTTTGTTACAAATATATATTATATATGTGATATATAATATTGTAACATGTTATGATTACTAATGCAACATGTTTAGTGGAGATTAAACATGGTTAGGGTTTGATTTGGGTTAGCTCTTTCATGATGCTTCTAGAAGGTTTTACTTTGTTTCTAGCAAAAATATTATGGTTAATATTTTGTTAAATATTTCTAACCCAACCCAAACCCTACACCCTAGCTTAAATCTCTACATGAGTTAAGCCACTCATGCTTAACTCAAGGGTTGCATTTGTAACCATAAGTGATCATTCATTGTTCATCACAAAAGACTTCACCTTCTTTTTTCTCCTTGAAAGCTTTCTAGCTTATGATTTTGTGATGAATAAGTGTGAGAATTTGATAATAAAAGAGAGTATAAATCCTACTTCATCATCCTCATCTAATCTAGCCAATTAGATTAGGGTGTTCACCTCATTAGTGAGTGAGAGTTTGAGTTAAAGAAACTTCGAAGTAGATCATCTTCGAGGAGGAAGACTTCAAGCAAGCATGGATCATTCGGGTTGTGGAGCTTCTCTTGAGTCCGGAAGATCATGGATCGCGGCGAAGGGACTTTTACTCGGAGCTTATGAAGCGAAGGAGCGGACTACAAAGGTTGTAATCCCTCTCTCTTAGTTGTAAAGATATTTACTTGTTTGTGTAACCCTAATTATCTAGCAAAGATTCTCGCTTTGGGTTGTTCGGCGCGTCTAAATTTTAAATCGGGCATGGTTGATGCCTTATAGACCCTTGTATGAGTGTCTAGTAACTCTACAGTGGTATCAGAGCCTAGCTAGAGCATTAGGCGACGTGTATACGAAGTTAAAAGTCCGATCGAACCCTGATACGTCGGTTCTGACCCCCTCTCTGGAAATTTTGTAAAAAGGTGATTTTTTCTGCATTAAAAATACTCAGAAAATTCAGCAGGGAATTCTAAGAGTTACTGTGAAAAACGACACCATAATTCCACTAAAGCGCTGCGGAACCACGGCAATACCATGCCTTGCGCGGCGGTTCCGCAGCAGCACAGTAGACTTAGGGTTAGCTTTTTGGCACAGTAAAATCCTTAGGTATTAGTATATACTTTTGGGAATTTTTAATCTTGCTCAAGTGTTGAGTTCTCTGGGGGTATTTTGTAATCGTTGATTCGATCGGAAAATTTAATTTCGTTTTGTTTTCCGAATATTTTAGAAACTGTTAAAATGTTCGAACGGATATCATTAACTCACTTTTTCCCGGCACGAAAAACTTTCAAGTGTTGAATTTTTCTTGAGTTTAAAACTATTGGAAAAACATGCAAGCATATCTGTGGAAGCTCTAGAAGAACGTAATCTTAACTCGATTATGTGACCGTCAAAACTGTCACTGAACCCTAGGGTTTGTGGTGGTTTAGCACGCCACATGTGAGGCGTTGGGTTTGACCCTTCTACGGCTGGTTCACTGGGGCTGTGACATATTCTGGGATTTGTTTGAACTCTGCTCAAGTGTTGAGCAATTTGAGAAATCTTGGGTATTTGATTATTCGATCGGAAAGTTTAACTTTGTCTATTTATCTGAAATGTGATACAATATGTGGAATTCATATAGTTAGGCATGAAATGCGAAGTATGTGATATTTCTGATTTACGATGTCTAAAGAGATTGTGAATTCCAAATGTCGTTGTTTTACACTTTCTTTTCTGTGACCGTAAGTGTAGTATGTAGTTGTATCGCCGGTTTGCGTTGCTATACATCAACGACAATCGGTGTATGCATACTTACTTACGTTGATGATATGAGATATTATATGTTGTTGTGATATGTTATATTGGATCGTCGTGTTCTGAATAGCCGGGGTTTTATGTCAGATAAGGGTTTTTATTTTCATTCATGTAAAATTCATTTGTATGTAATATTCTTTTATTAGGGAACTTCTAGGATGAGGTTGATGTCACCAATGTATATTGTTTACTTTTCCGCATTAGGAAGACCCAAGGAGGGGAGCACAAGTAACCGGGTTCTAGGGTCCAGTGGGAGGACATCTCGAGGAGTCGAGACCAGGTCTCCTAACCCTGGAATTGGCAGTGTTGCTTGCCGCTCTCGTAGGGGTCTAGGGATGTGGGTTTGGCTATTCATTGCGACCGTGGAATCCGAGTTTTATACAGGCTCGATATTAAACACGGACGTCCTAGTATATCCAATATTTCATATATGTTCTTCTGCTGCAATGTTCTGTAATGAGATCATATTACTGCCTGAGACGAATGCTTATACTATATATATATATATATATATATATATATATATATATATATGCTGATATATAAATATTACTGCTTTCGTTTCTACTGTGATGCTTAGGCAGCATAAGCTGATGGGATCTATTAGTGAGATTAATAAAAAGAAAAAAAACCTTTAATATGTTGTAGAATCAAAACTTTATAAAAAGGGTAGCTACAGTTTTGCTTTGCACAGCGGTATATATGATATACCCTGCACCTCATTCGATGAGGAAAGAGCCGAGATCTCTTCACCGGGAGTGACCTTTTTAGCTAAACTGGCAGACGCTACAAACTCGGGGTTTAGTTTTTGACAGCTTATATATAGTTCTTGCTTTGCACAGCGGTATATATGATATACCCTGCACCTTATTCGATGGAAAAAGAGCCGATAACCCTTCACCGGGAGTGACCCCTTTAGCGAAACTAGAAAATCCTCAAAAACACTCCTTTTCAAAATTACTTGTTTCTACAACGATATCAAGTTCATTACGCTCAAGGTTTTCTGAAAAACCTGTGTAGCATTCCGTTATTTTAGATAAGTAATATTTAGTATTCGTGATGCGGTAGTTTGGCATGCGTCAAGGCGTAGTGTACGGTAGCTGATTACTACTTATCTGTAGCATGAGATGCGATTGGATTAAGTTATTCATACGGCGTTGTTTGGCATGCGTCAAGGGCCGTACGGGTAGGTTTAATTCAATCACGAAATGTACGAGTTGAACTTGACTAGCGGACTATGGGTTGTTTGGTATGCGTCAAGGTCATAGCACGCTAGGGGTAAAAGCATTATCGGGAATTTCAAGTATTGAAATTTGCAATGAGATTGCATACCTCCTATGAGATAGTTGGATCCTGATACCCACTGCGAGTAAGAGTTACTCCTGGGAGAATTTTACACAGGAAAATTAGCCGATCAAGTAGGTGTCTAGAAAGGTGTTAACGGGGTTATGCCTCTGGGAAAACGAGGTTTATTTTAATTAGGTCCGTGCGAAAGCACGGGGAACCTCTCTCAAGTACCGACACTGATCTAGCTGAAAGATTGACGAAATTGTAGGGTGTAGTTAATCCCGGCTAATCTTACTTTTTAGGATTTGAAGGAGGATTTGATAAAAACAGTGGGAGACATTCTGATTAGATAAGATAATAACCAATCTAATCTTGCAAGAGCATACGCTAAAGTGTTTTCTTCTCTCTCTCTCCAGGTAGCGACCATGTCAGGCCATAATCAAGATAATAATATGGATGTATTGACTGAACCCGCTTATTATACTGAGAAGGGGAACGTTGGTCCCGTTCTTTCTTATAAGAGTTATAAAACTGAACAGGAAACAGGAGAAAATCTGGATTCTCACGCCGCCCAAACGAAGAGCAAGCATGCTGATGCATTTTCTTCGGGTGTGTTAGTTATTGAGAACTGTTTATCAGTTCACCCTACGTCCTGGGTATTAGATACCGGATCAGGATCCCACATATGTAAATTGTTACGTGGGCTACGTAAAGATAGAGAACTGGGAAAAGGTGATCATTCCGTACAAGTAGGGAATGGTGCAAGTATTGCAGCCAAAGCAGTTGGCGAATATCACCTTATATTACCAAGTACTAATACACTGATTCTGAACGAGTGCTATTATATACCGAACATGATATGCAACATTATATCAGTTTCTTTATTAAGTAAAGAAGGATATAATTTTGTAATATAGGATAATGTTATGAACATATTCCTGAATCAAAAGTTGATTGGATCAGGCTCTTTACATAATGGCATATACGTTCTTAATCAAAATACAGACCTTAATATACAAAACACACATAAAAGGAAAAGTTCAGAAATGAACGAATTCTTCTTGTGGCATTGTAGACTTGGTCATATCAATGCGACACGACTAGCTAAGTTACATAAGGATGGATATTTGAATCCGTTCGAATTATCATCTTATGAAACTTGTCATTCATGTCTCAAAGACAAAATGACCAAAACTCCGTTTAGTGGACACGGAGAAAGAGTTACCGAACTCTTAGGGCTGGTACATAGTGATGTATGCGGTCCCATATCTACACATACCAGGAACGGTTCTTCCTATTTCATTACATTCACTGACGATCTTTCAAGATTCGGATATGTGTTCCTAATGAAACACAAGTCTGAAACTTTTGAGAAATTCAGAGAATATAAGTACGAAGTAGAAAACCAAACGGGCAAAAGTAATGAGTTCCTAGACTATCTAAAAGAGAATGGGATTCTCTCTCAGCTTACTCCTCCTTATACACCACAGCACAACGGTGTATCGGAGCGGAGGAATCACACCCTATTGGTACGCTCTATGATGAGCACTACTGAGCTGCCTATTTCTTTCTGGGGTTATGCGCTTGAGACAGCCATAGACCTATTGAATAGGGTTCCCACCAAATCTGTGCCAACCACTCCATATGAGATATGGAAAGGAAAGAGACCACATCTTAATTACATTAAGATATGGGGTTGTCCGGCATATGTGAAAACACAACATCCGGACAAGCTCGAGGCAAGATCAGTTCTATGCAAGTTTATTGGATATCCCAAGCATTCGCAAGGGTATATCTTCTACCACTCCGAGGAACAAAATGTGTTTGTTTCTCGACATGCTACCTTCTTAGAAAAGGGTTTTCTTATGAAACAAGATAGTGGCAATGAGGTAGAACTGGAAGAAGTTCCAGAGACACAAACTGCAACTGAAGATTTAGTGGAACCAGAGGATTCAGTAGTTCCCGACGAACCCCGGCCTCTCCGCCGATCTACTAGGGTTTCTCATCCACCTGAGAGATACTACGGTTTTCTCATTGATGGTGGGAGCGAGGATTGCATCATGGAAGATGATGACCCGACTAGTTTCGAGTAGGCCATCACGAGTGGTGACTCTGTGAAATGGCTGGATACAATGCGATCTGAGATGGAATCCATGCACACCAACAAAGTATGGACTTTGGAAGTTGCTCCTGAAGAGGTAAAACCCATTGGGAGCAAATGGATTTTTAAAAAGAAAATTGGTGTAGATGGAAAAGTTGAGACTTTCAAAGCTAGACTTGTTGCAAAGGGTTTTCGTCAACGACCAGGTATGGATTATGACGAAACCTTTTTTCTAGTGTCTATGGTTAAGTCCATCCGGATCTTACTTGCCATTGCTGCATACCATGACTACGAAATCTAGCAAATGGATGTTAAGACCGCCTTTCTAAACGGTGATTTAGAAAAGTGCGTGTACATGACTCAGCCAGAGGGCTTCGTAGATAGTGGGAGCAGCGGAAAAGTGTGCAAACTGCTTAAATCCATCTATGGGTTAAAGCAACCATCACGGAGTTGGAACATCTGCTTTGATGTTGTAGTCAAAGAGTTTGACTTCATCAAAAACGTAGATGAACCTTGTATTTATAAGAAGGTTGCAGAGAGTAAGGTTGTCTTTCTCGTATTGTACGTCGATGACATACTCTTGATAGGAAATGATGTTCCTATGCTGCAATCAGTCAAGCTCTTCTTATCACAAAGATTCTCAATAAAAGATCTAGGTGATGCCTCCTGCATATTAGGAATTATGATCTATAGAGATCGATCTAAACGGATACTGGGATTGTCCCAATCCAGGTACATTGACACCATACTAAAAAGGTTTAGTATGGAAGAATCCAAGCGTGGGAACCAACCCACGATCTCTGGACTCACTCTCTCCAAAGAGATGTCTCCAAAGACTGATTTGGAGAGAGCTCGCATGCAAGGGATACACTATGCTTCGGCAGTAGGCTCTATCATGTATGTGATGCTATATACCAGACCCGATGTAGCATACTCACTAAGTGTAGTGAGTCGGTATCGAGCAGATCCTGGAGAGAGTCACTGGACAGCTGTGAAGAATATTCTCAAGTACTTGCGAAGGACTAAAGAGGTGTTCTTGGTGTATGGTAACAGAGAACTCCAGGTGGAGTCCCTTACCGATTCCAGCTTCCAGAGTGATAAGGACGACTCTAAATCACACTCGGGATATGTCTTTACCCTCAATGGTAGGACGGTATGTTGGAAGAGTTCCAAACAGGATACCGTTGCAGACTCGACGATGGAGGCTGAATACATCGCTGCCAACGATGCTGCCAAAGAGGCTGTCTGTATAAAGTTCATCTCTGAACTTGGTGTGGTTCCATCCATTGAGCATCCAATACCTTTGTACTGCGATAACAATGGAGCTGTGGCTTTGGCCAAGGTACCCAGGTCCCATCAGAAATCCAGACATATTCTGAGGCGGTATCATCTGATTAGGGAGATAATTGATCGCCGGGAGATCGAGATCAGGAGAGTTGATACGAAGGATAACACTGCAGATCCACTCACGAAGGCCATTCCCTAGATACAGTTTGAGAGATTATTCGGGATGCTAGGTATGAGATACTACAATAGCTGGCCTTAGTGCAAGTGGGAGATTGTCAGTTATGTATATACCGTAGAGGCCATTGTTGTACATATGATGTATATTATAATGGATGCTTGGATATATATAAAAAGGACTTTCTTGCTCGTCATGATAGTATGCTATTTGGTTTCTCTTTGTCTTAACATGTTGACTTATATTAGTTTGTTGTCTTACTCTCACATGTTGATAAAGCTCTTAGGATATGTACTCGACAACTGGGACTATGATGAGATCATACTAGTGGGGCCAGAGTATTCGATGAGTACATCCTATAACTGTTCTTAGTCGAGGGTGTGTCGAGACAGGGTATCGATACACCAGAGTAGACTAGCGTATACGCAACTTGACCCATATGATGGGCGATGGATGATCCCATATCCATCGATGTTTGACATCAAGGATGGTGTACGGGTGCTCAGTGGAGACTGGGTACACTGGACGGACTCGCCGAGAACTCCCAGATGGTATTATACCTTACGTCAGATGGCAGTTCTCTGGTGACACTAGTACAGGGTAGTCTGTAGACCCGAGATCGTCATAGAGTCTTGTGTGATTCCCACTGTGCTTTAATTTCCACCTTACCATGTCCAAGAGGGCGTGCAAAACGGTGGCTTTTGGGTACAGTCCCGAATCACATGGAGGCAATGAGCGATAGGAGGGGATTCGTCTCTCCCAGTATAGAGAGTTGATGTTGTGTTGTGTTCGATTGGCTATAACTGGAAGTCCCTGCCCAGGGCTGATAGAGAGTACTACCGGTAAGTATTATCAGTAGTTTCTAAACCTGTTATGAGCCTCACATCGACACGACTTATCGGTTACTGGGGTCTGACGTTTACCACCCCTAGACCAGATATGCGACATATCTGACGAAGAGACCGGACTGTACGGGAGTGTTACTGACTGGATTCACGGGAGAATGTACAGGATTGCTTGTTGATCTTCTGATCGCTCAATACTTGGGTGGCTGTTACGTTTAGCTGACCGCTTGCAGCTTGTGGGTGTTTGATATGATCATCACCTGTTACCGGCGTATTGACGATTCTTTAGAGTCCTACACAGAGGTTTCTTGACTCAGGCAAAACGGAGTAAGAGCACATATGTGATATATGCAGGACCGAGGATAATATGATATGAGATATCGTATTATATTCTCGCGATATTTTGATAAGAACCGGGTCATCGGATCAAGTGTTAATTCGATGAATCGATACATGATATATTATTCGGTTATATTCGATATAACCGGATTGTCAGATCAAGTGTTGATTCGATAATTTAATGTATAATTATATATATGTTATATTACTTTACATTATCTAATATTGGCTCGCTTTATTAATTCATTTTCTCACCGGATAATACATTGATATATGTGAGATATATGTTAATTGTATTATTTTTTTTTGTTTCAAATATATATTATATATGTGATATATAATATTGTAACATGTTATGATTACTAATGCAACATGTTTAGTGGAGATTAAACATGATTAGGGTTTGATTTGGGTTAGCTCTTTCATGATACTTCTAGAAGGTTTTACTTTGTTTCTAGCAAAGATATTATGGTTGATATTTTGCTAGATATTTCTAACCCAACCCAAACCCTACACCCTAGGTTAAATCTCTACATGAGTTAAGCCACTCATGCTTAACTCAAGGGTTGCATTTGTAACCATAAATGATTATTCATTGTTCATCACAAAAGAACTCCACCTTCTTTTTTCTCTTTGAAAGCTTTCTAGCTTATGATTTTGTGATGAAAGGGGTGTGAGAATTTGATAATAAAAGAGAGTATAAATCCTACTTCATCATCCTCATCTAATCTAGCCAATTAGATTAGGGTGTTCACCTCATTAGTGAGTGAGAGCTTGAGTTAAAGAAATTTCGAGGTAGATTATCTTCGAGGAGGAAGACTTCAAGTAAGCATGGATCATTCGGGTTGTAGAGCTTCTCTTGAGTCCGGGAGATCATGGATCGCGGCGAAGAGACTTCTACTCGGAGCTTAGGAAGAGAAGGAGCGGACTACAAAGGTTGTAATCCCCCTCTCTTAGTTGTAAAGATGTTTACATGCATGTGTAACCCTAATTATCTAGTAAAGATTCTCGCTTTGGGTTGTTCAGCACGTCTAAATTTTAAATCGGGTATGGTCGATGCCTTATAGACCCTTGTATGAGTGCCTAGTAACCCTACAGTATCATAATATTATAACTTATGTAACTTTTATGAGTTACCTAGAAAGTCATTTTAAAATAACTCTACTTTTTTGAAGATTCCTATTAACAAATACAATCAACTCTTTCTGTGATGTAGTTATGATGATGCGTGATTGATCAGATGATTGTTTGTATAATATCATATATAGAAATATGAAAAAAAAAATGTATGATGAGATAGATGGAGCTATGTATTTCCAATGCACCATAATTGCATTTTCTGTTTTCACGGTTGAAGCACGTTTGGTTGTCTCCATTTTCACTAGACAATATCAAAGATTGTCTTTTCCAAATATTTTTTTATTTAATTTACTCAAATTACGATGTTATTAAATCAGTCAAATCATACATTTGTCAAAATATACCTTATTGAAAACTGTTTATATGCAGAGTGCAATAATGATATGAGCTGTAAATGTATATATTTCATCTGTCCAATCATGTATTTTTTCTTCATTCATGTTTATACATGATATGACATCGAAATAGTCATTTAGACTAAAACATAACTCGACTTTAATTTTTCTTTTTAAAAGAGAATGCATTAATTGTTTTTATCTCTTTATTCCCTTATCACCTCATGTATTCAAAAGAACTTTGTTGCAAAATTCACCACTTGGTTGCTATGACAAATAATACTTGCATTTCTGGAATCAGATTTTAATGTATACTGCATATTTTATTACTATCGAGAAATCTGTCCAATTTCGAATAGATTGTAAAAGCGATGTTGAAGACAACGATTGGATAGATAATGCATGATTGGACAGATAATTGTTTGTATAATATCATAAATAGAAATATGAAAAAAAAATGCATGATAGGACAGATAAAGTTATGCATTTCCAATTCACCATAATTGCATTCACTGATTTCACGGTTGAAGCACGTTTGGTTCTCTTCTTTATCATTAGGCAATATCAAGGATTATCTTTTCTAAATATTTTTATTTAATTTACTCAAATTACGATACTATCAAATCAGACAAATCATGCATTTGTCAAAATATATTTTATTGAAAATTGTTTATATAAAGAGTGTATTAATGATATGAGTTGAATGCATATATTTCATCCGTCTAATCAAGCATTTTTTCTTTATGCCCATTTATACATGATGACATCGAAAATAGTCGATTAGACTAGAGCATATTTCGGTTTTCTTTTCTCTTTTTAACGAAGAATGCATTAATTCTTGACGCCTATTTATATTTTATTGAAAACCGTCCTTAACATAGAGAGGTTATCATAAGTAGAGTAAAAACAACTAATGTATATTGAAAACACATAAGTGTTGGATAAAAAGTTTTCGGGACTATCCATACTTAATTTTTCGATTTATAAGATATAAGATAAAATTATTACATGTTAGAGAACTCATATAAATCATAAACTGGGTATCGTAATATTATAAGTTGATGTAACTTTTATGAGTTACCTACAAAGTCATTTTAAAATAACTCTACTTTTTTCGAAGATTCCTATTAACAAATACAACCAACTCTTTCTGTGTTATAATTATACTTCTATCTATATATATGGGGGTAATTTTAGTTATTGCCACTTCAAAATTCAACAACTTAACAGATATTATTGTAAGTTAATTTTTATTATACTTGTATAAAATTTAAAGTTTTTTTTATTTTTTACTCGACTGCCTTCTTAGTCAATTATGTTTTTATGCTAGAGTTTGAAATGAAGAGTTTAAAATTCTCTTAAGTTTCATAAAAAAATATCTTACTGACTTTGGATGCATAGTTTTTTTCTTTTAGAGTTCAATTTTGATATTATAAAAACATTATGCTTATTTAAATGTTTTTATTTAAGTTTATGTATGGTACTTTGTGTTATTTGTTTATATCGTTCATTTAATTTCTTTGAAGTAATATCCATTTTGATATTTTTTTGTTATTTGCCTATACAACTCATTTTTATTTCATTGAGGTAACAATATTTACTTAGTTGTATATACTTGCTGAAACGAAGAACAATAATATATATATATATATATATATATATATATATATATAACATAGCAATATATAAAAATAGTTTAATAGAATATCAATACAATGATATGGATTCAGATAAACGATTAGTATTGCATTGAATGGATTTAACCATTGGGCTCCCTGGAATGTCATCTCCATCAACCGGAAATGTAAGTTCTCTTCCATATATAGAATTGTATAACGGTGGAGTATAATTAACAATTTCTGTATTATTCTATAATTTTCTAATACTATTTTTATAAAAATCATGAAATATGTTAAGCTCAACTTTATTATATTAAAATTTCTATTAGAAAGAAAAAATTTAATAATAAAAAAAATCTTAACTATATATAACTTCAAATTTTTAATTTCAGGATGGGCATAAGGATGTACTCAGAATGCAATTGAAATTGTGCATTACAGAAAAATATACTGCTGAATGGACAGCGAGAGTTGATATTGTCAATTTTAGTATATTATGTTTTATGTTTCGTGATTTCATAACCAATGGATACCATCCAGTTGAATTTAGTTTATGTGGGATATGCTATTAGTTGTCTGAAAATCATAGTTATGTTTCTGTGCGATCGGATCTTGATGTCTTCTGCATGTTTTATTGCTATCAAGAAACCTGTCCGGTCCGAATATATCGTGAAAGTGATGTTCGTAAGAATGATCATCATTGCACATTTATCACTCCGTCTTATGAAGTGTTCAAGCATGCAATAACTGTCGCTTATTTAATACGTGGAGATTATCCTTGATGTAAAAGTATTTTGCTATGTATAATGAAATTCTAAAATCAAGATGTAATATCGCAGAGTTTAAGTGATATTTATCTTTCATTTTTTATCATGTCAGTTATAAGTTATTTTTATACAATTATGTAAATTTTAATTATATGAATATTTTATAAATTCTTGCAATCATTATACTTATGATACCTTACTTGCTATATAATATTTGTTGTTAATAAGAAATTAAAAATAATAAGTCTAAAAGAAAATAAAAATCAATAAGCCAAAACAATATATATTCATTTATTCTAAATATTAAGTTATATACTGAATAGAAAGTATAACATTGATTGGACAGATGATTGTTTGTACAATATCATATATAGATATATGAAGAAAAATGAATGATGGGATAGATGAATCCAGCATTTCTAATTCACCATAATTGCATTCCCTATTTTTGCGGTTGAAACGCATTTGATTGTCTTCTCTACTATTAGACAACATCAAGTATTATCTTTTCCAAATATTTTTATTTGATTTACTCAAGTTACGATGCTTTCAAATCAGTCAAATTATACATTTACCAGAATATACTTTATTGAGAATCTTTCGCATGTATAGTGCAATTATGATATGATCTATAAATACATATACTTCATCCGTCCAATCATGCATTTTTTGCATCCCTATATATATATATATATGACTCGACATCAAAATGAAGAAAAATGCATGATTGGACACATGAAGCCAGCATTTCCAGTTCACCCTAATTGCATTCCCTTTTTTCACGGCTGAAGCACTTTTTGTTGTCTTTTCTGTCACCAGACAACATAAAGTAATGTTTTTCCAAATATTTTTATTTAATTTACTCAACTTACGATGGTATCAAACCAGTCAAATTATATTTTATCAAAACATGTTTTATTAAGAATTGTCACATGCATAGTGTAATTATGATATGAGCTATAAATGCATATATTTCATCCATCCAATCATGTGTATTTTCTTCATGCATATTTATATATGATATGACATCAAAATGAAAAAAATACATGATAAGACCACATGCAGCTATACATTTCCAATTCACCATAATTGCATTCGCTACTTGCTAATTTTAAATTTCAAACTGACTTGGTGACTCTTATATATATATATATATATATATATATATATATATATGAGAATAATGGAGAAAAGATGCCATAGGAGGAAATTTCCTCCTATGGCGTGGAAAAAATACATCCACCAATTTTTTCGACGATCGGTCCCCATCATCTTCATCGTTATCATCTAAAATGTGGGTACACTAAATTTCATGTGATTCTACAACCTTTTCACCGTTGATTTAGCAATGTAAAAAGTTCTATTGTCGGTAAACCGTTAATTTTGAACCCACTAAATCAACGGTGAAAAAGTTGTGGAATCACATGAAATTTGGTGTACGCACATCTTAGATGATAACGATGATAATGATGGGTGCCGATCGTCGGAAAAAATGGTGGAGGTTGTATTTTTTCCACGCCATAGGAGGAAATCCCCTCCTATGGCCTCTTTCCTCCATTAATCTCTCTCTCTCTCTCTCTCCCTATATATATATATATATATATATATATATATATATATATGCATTTTCTCACAAACACTTGTGCCTGACTATTTCAAATACTCAAGTTGTCCATGATGAAGCATAAGCTTAGTCCGTCAGTAATGAAGAAAGGCCATAAAAAGTAAGACGTCGACCGTGACCCCCCCTCCCCCACAAGATATACTCATCGAAATAGCCATGCAAGTCGTCTCCAAGTCCTCGTCTCCTCTAGATGATATTAAAAACCTACGTGCAACGTAAGCATTTATTACTTTTTATAATTTCAGAACCAACATATAAATTATCTAATATCGTTTTGTATGCATTTTAGATGTAAGAGTTTTTACCGTGCCTCCAAAGATAAAATGGTTGGGCGTTCAATCTTGGTGATTAAGGAATACTTGAGGATGTATTGGTGGGAAAAAGGTGCATGTCTAATTTTGCTTCGAAACTGTGCAAATAGCCTTGATGCCAACTTTATTCTTGAACTGGTAAATAATTTAATTTAATACATATATTCCTATATATATATATATATATATATATATATATATATATATATAAAGTGTCTAATTCATCGATGTTGGGTTTTTCTTTAAACCTATAGGAAAAGATATACAATTTTGGAAGGATGATTTTGGGTATGGAGCATCTCAAGACAGCGATGACTGGTGGCCACTTTGCAGCGGCATATGTGGTCAGGATCATACTGTTTTTTGATGGATATACCCGGGCACACGCCATGGAAATTCTGAACAAGGTTTCTTGCTGCGATCTTTTATACGCTGGTCATGAAGTTAAAGAGTGCATGAGATCGGACAATCCGATAATAGACAGATGCAGAAGAGATGCTTTGCAGATTACGAATAAAAGTTGGACGAGGATGATGTTGAAGATGGAGCCGAGATCTCCGTGCAAGGATAAGCTGTGTGGAAGGGTTATGAAGGCAAAAAGTGATGGCTACTCGGTTGATAATGATCTGCTTCCGAGGGCATTTTGCGGTCAGTTTTGCCGATGGATGGACGAGTGCTATAAATTCTTTGGAAATTAATGTCAATGGAAACATTGCTACCATCTCTTAATTGATTGTGTTTTCGATGTTTTTTTTTCAATTTTTAGGTTTCGGAAGTATGTGTCATATTTGCTGGGTAGGATATTGAAATCTGTGATCACTTTGCTATGGTTCGTTTTTGTAAGTAAGAAACCAACATCTCCTTTTGTTGCTAAATATAATTTTCATATCGTAACCGGTTTTAGTTTGCTGTTGAATGATAATAGTCTCAGCAGAAAACATTGAAATCGGAAATATTGGCGTCGTTCATTTTTTGTTGTGTTCTTCATCACTAAACAATATCAAATATTATCTTTTTCAAATATTTTTATTTAATTTACTCAAGTTACAATAGTATCAAATCAGTCAAGTCATGTTTTGTCAAATCTACTTTATTGAAAACCATTCAAATACAGAGTGAATTATGATAAGAGTAAGAGTTCAAAAAGTAATACATTGTTAACAAACTAAAATGATATATTTATTAATATTTTATTTTGCTATTACTTTTTGAACTCTTACTCTCCTATATAAAGCCACTTTATTCATTTTTCAAGTATTTCATTATATTAGGCCGCTGTGAGATTGTAAGTTTTTTTTTTCAGTTTGTTATTTAGTGTTGTTTTATTTTTTTATATAATACGGATATAGTGATGTACTTTATGAATACTTAGGACATGAATTTTTGCTTATATTATATGTCTATTTCAATGAAATTGATGACTAATAATGTGCATTTTCTTAAAATATTTTTATGCTTTCACATTTTATATGTTTAGGTTAAATAAATATCATGTACCTTATTATGCTATCATCCATTAATGCCTTACATGGCTTTTCAATTCAGAAAAACAAAGAAACACATTCTTAATTCTAATTAAAAAATATATATATATAACTTATAGTCTCTTAAGTATCTATTAATCATTGAGTATAACCAAGATAAGTTGAGAGTACGAGAGACTGAATAGAATTTAAATTTGTACTTGAAAACTACTTCATCGTCTCATTTTTCTTTGATTCATGCTATCCCCGCGCTACGCGCACGGGTACAGTGCTAGTATATGAGCATAGCGTAAACATGCTTAATTAATTGAAACTGCTGGTTATATCTTGAGCACCCACTCCTATCCGAACAACAAATATGGCCTATAGCAGTGCATCTGCCTGCGTTATAGTGTACCAGGTATTGCAATAGGTCCAGTCAGGATAGCCCTAGGATTTGCAGCAGCACTCAAGAATGCCACCGCAGCCTGAGGCTTGCGCCACGAATTATCATGAATTAGTGGCAGTTAGGATTGCCGCTAAAGATATGCTTATCTATGTCAGCAATTATGACCATCGCTATAGATATCTAATAATTTTTAGAAAACAAATCATGATTTACCTGTCTAGAAGCACCTAAACACAATAAGATCCTCCAAAACAATGTATAGAGACACCATTCACCCTAACATCGAAAAATTATTTGCGTTGCATGCAAAGTTTGTTGATTGGCCTTGGTGGAATTGAACCACCATCTTCCTGAAGAAAAAAGGTAGTCCCCTTTCCCCAGGCGCTCTACAGTATTAAGTTAAAGGCAATATGAGAAAACCCGAGAAACCACATGTTTATAGCTACATCTAGCCGACATACAAATCACTTTATCTAAAAGCTTAGACAGTTGGCTTATGGATTAACAATATGTCATCAACCATTTTATCAAGGCGTGAACTAATAAGATTGTGATAACATATATCAATTCAGAGCGAACAACACAATATCATATATAGAATGACGCAAAGCAAAGTATGAGCAAGACAGTTAGAAGCATACATCATCATGTACACAAGATATCAATTGAAATAAGAAACCAACCCTTACCTTATAAATCACAGAGCGCCAGTGCGTTATAATACTGCCAATCCCTCTATGTGGGATGTCAACAGTATTAATGGCGTTTGATAAGCCAAAACAATCATAACAAAGTGTGTCCGAAAATTATAAATAGTATGTTGCTTGCAACAAAAGGTCGCAAGAATGACAGTCATTTAATCTAGCTATAAATAAATTTTTGGTATATGCAGGCTGACTTGCATACCTCTTTCAAACAGAAACTCTAGGCTGCAAAAATTAACTATCATTCATAAGCTGAGATTAAGCGGAAAAATAATATGCAAGATAATCGGTAGAAAAAAAAGAACTTGCTTAAATTTGATATCTCCATCAAAAAGCAAATATTGGATTCGAAATAATCACAATGGAGTGCTTGGTGAATTTGATGTGCGATTTTGTTTGTCCCCTCATATAGCCTAAATGTCTCAAACAAGATGCCCTGAAATTTGAGCAACCGCTGTTGAAAATCGAGTAGCAAATGTAGCCAGAAAGCAAAGAGAGGGCACATCAACACTGGTAGGGAAACAAACAAACGACAAAAGCTTAACATTCGCACCATCAAGTTCATTTTTGTTCCTATTGCATATTACGGAAACTGCTAAGAGAACAACGTCCCTTCTACATTTTTGCCCACCGCATCCTCTACTATTACTAACAATCTGTCAATAGCATCTGGTACTATCATGAGGCCAGCTTCTCTCAGGCAATCAAACCTTAGTCTCAAAAGACGGTAACAATGAGCTTGGTTTCGCTACACCAGGTAACTCCCACCAATGCTAATTGGTATATGGTGCAAAACCCTTCCCATATAAAACCAGTTGGGATCCTACCATTTCAAAGCTCTACATCTCAAAGAGCGGCCACATAGCTTAAAGGCCCAATTTGGTCATCAAATTCAAACATTACAAACACTAACTATAATATAAGTGGCATCTATATAAAATTAGTTAGAAATCACATAATGTTATAAGTTATAGCAGACTTAAAAAATCCACCACATATATAATAGCTTCAAAGGCCACAGGATTACCAACACAATATCTCTCAACACACTGCAACATATTTCCCCAAAAACCTTCAACTAGAAAATGGACGAAACAAGGGCTTATACAAGAATATCATTCATTTAAACAAGTAGAGAACTTCTTCTCTTACCAAGAACGAAACTTCAGCATATTCGAATGATCTGAAGAGCGAGCCACTTAAAATTTTCAAACCTGCACTAAAATTGGGGGAAATTGAGATGCGATGGATCTAACATACAATAAACCCTAGAGATAAAAGTATACAACAACAAACAACAACAACTGAGCCTTTTATCCCAAGCATATGGGGTAGGCTACATGAACCAACATGAGAATCACGCCGGGTCCAGCACATGAATCCTCTGTCTCCACTCACTTCTATCGAACAATATACTTTCATTGAGTCCTTTGGCAACCATATCGTTTCGTATCACCTCCATCCATGTTTTCTTCGGTCTCCCTTTTGCCCTTTTGCCATTACCCATATCGAGAGTATCTATTCGTCGAACCGGTGCTTCCATAGGTCTGCGTCGCACATGACCAAACCATCTAAGCCGGTTTTCCCGCATCTTCTCCTCCACGGGTGCTACACCAACTTTTGCACGAATATCCTCATTTCGCACCTTGTCTTTTCTAGTGTTACCGCACATCCAACGAAGCATGCGCATCTCCGCTACGTGCATCTTCTGTGTATGATGCTTCTTAGGAGCCCAGCATTCTGTACCATATAATAAGGCAGGCCGAATAGCGCTCCGATAAAACTTCCCTTTCAATTTTAACGGAAAGTTACGATCACACAAAATCCCTGTTGCACTCCTCCATTTCAACCAACCAGCTTGGATCCTTTGATTAACATCACTATCGATCTCCCCATTCCTTTGGATGATGGAACCTAGATATCTAAACTGGTCGCTCGGTGATATCTCTTGCCCTTCCAATGTTATACCAATATGGTTTTGACTTCTCTGGCTACTAAATTTGCAGTGCATATATGCTGTCTTGGACCTGCTCAATCTGAATCCCCGAGATTCCAATGTTTGTCTCCATAATTCCAATTTTGCATTAACCCCTGCTTTCGTCTCATTTACTAGAACAATATCATCAGCGAATAGCATACACCAAGGGACCTCATCTTGGATAGTTCTAGTAAGCTCATCCATCACGATGGTAAACAGGAAAGGACTTAATGCAGATCCTTGATGTAAACCAATAGTAATCGGAAAATCACTTGTTAAGCCACCGCAAGTTCTGACATTTGCCACTACTCCGTCGTACATATCCTTGATTATGTCAATATACTTGACGGGGACCCCCTTTTTCATCATTGTCCCCCATAATACCTCTCTAGGTACCTTGTCGTACGCTTTTTCTAAATCAATAAATATCATATGCAAATCTCTTCTCCTCTCTCGAAAGCGCTCGACAAGTTGACGAAGCAAATGGATCGCCTCTGTCGTCGATCGTCCAGGCATGAAACCAAATTGGTTCTCTGTTATCTTAATATCCTTCCTTAGCCTGTGTTCAATCACTCTCTCCCAAAGTTTCATGGTGTGACACATTAATTTTATTCCACGGTAGTTTGAGCAACTTTGAATGTCACCTTTATTCTTGTAGATAGGTACAAGGATACTTTTCCTCCATTCATTTGGCATCTTTTTTGTCTGCCAAATCTTATTAAACAGATCTGTCAGCCATTTAACGCCTATTTCTCCTAAGCATCTCCAAATCTCGATAGGAATCCCGTCAGGACCAACCGCTTTTCTTAAACCCATTCTGTTCAAAGCTTCTTTAACCTCAGTAAGTCTTATTTTACGCATGAAATCACGATTTATATCTTGAGATTGAATGACAAGTCCATCCAAATTCTTAGTAAAGCTCTCATTGAACAATTTGTCAAAATAATCTCTCCATCTTTCCTTGATATCCTCATCTCGAACTAAAACCTTCTGATTTTCATTTTTGACACACTTCACCGCACATAAGTCTCTAGTCTTTCTTTCCCGCATTCGAGCAATCCGGTATATATCATTTGCAGCCTCTTTAGTGTCTAATTTCTCGTACACCTCCTTGTAGACCTTAGATTTAGCTTCCCGAACAGTTTTCTTAACTTCCTTTTTAGCCATTTTGTACTTCTCAAATCTCTCCACATCTCTACTTTTCTTCAAATCTTTATAAGAATCTCTTTTAATTTTAATAGCAGCCTTTACATCTTCATTCCACCATGATATGTCCTTAGATGGTGGAGCACCACCTCTCGACTCACCAAGTAGATCTCTAGCTACTTTCTTGATACAACTAGCCATTTTGTTCCATGTTTTGTCTGGATCATCTTCCGACTGCCAATCCGCTTCTTGTACTACACGATCTATAAAAGCCTTTTGATTACCTTCTTTCAATCGCCACCATTTAATTTTAGGCTCTACCTTACGTCTAATCTTCCTAGGTTCTCTTCTAAATCGAAAATCTAGAACTAAAAGTCTATGTTGAGTAGTTACACTCTCACCTGGCACTACCTTACAGTCGATACAACAACCTCTATCTATTCTTCTCGTCAGAAAAAAGTCTATTTGACTAGCATTTGATCCGCTCCTAAAAGTGATAAGGTGGGACTCTCTTTTCCTAAACCAGGTGTTTGCTAAGATCAAGTCATAAGATAAAGCAAAATCTAGAATCGAGTCACCTACTTCATTCCTTTGTCCGAAACCAAAACCTCCATGGATAGTATCAAACCCACTACGACTAGTACCTACATGTCCATTAAGATCACCACCAATAAATAACTTCTCTTCACTGGGTATACTTTGCACCACCTCGTCTAAATCCTCCCAGAATAGACACTTACTAGCGTCATCAAGACCTATCTGTGGTGCATAAGCACTAATAACATTAAAGATCTCTCCACCTAGAATAAGCTTAACCAGTAAAATTCTATCACCTTTTCTCCTAATCTCAACTACATCCTCAAGTAACCGTCTATCTATGATTATACCTACCCCATTACGATTTTTATCTCTACCCGTATACCAAAGCTTATAACCCCAAGGCTCTATGACTCTACTCTTTTCACCTACCCACTTAGTTTCTTGCAAACACATAATACCAACTCTCCTCCTAATCATCACCTCCACTAATTCTATTAGTCTACCCGTAAGGGAACCTATATTCCAGGAAGCTAGACGGATCCTATGAAACCCTTGCTTATTTGTCACTACACCCGGGGTCCGATGTAGCGCGCCGTCTCTGGACGACGACCCTTGCTTATTTGTCACTACACCCGGGGTCCGATGTAGCGCGCCGTCTGTAGACGACGACCCTTGCTTATTTGTCACTACACCCGGGGTCCGGTGTAGCGCGCCGTCTCTGGACGACGACCCTTGCTTATTTGTCACTACACCCGGGGTCCGATGTAGCGCGCCGCATCTGGACGACGACCAAGCCCTTGCATATTTAACACTACACCCGGGATCCGATGTAGCGCGTCGCTGAGTAGGGGACGCCCCAACGATATTCTGATTCTGGTTCATGTCATAGAATGTGACAAAGTTTTACGTTGGCTGTCACAAGCCTACCACAACCCTCACCCTTTCTCATCCGGACTTGGGACCGGCAACGGTGGGTTTAAAGCCCTCATAAACACTAGATATCAAAAATAAATCAGCAAGTTACCTCCTTGGAGCTTCGAGATCAAAGCAGAGATCGAAATTCAGAAGATCGAGATGGCATCGAGATCCCGCCAATATTGACAATGTAAGGGAGAGATGGTTCCAGCAGAGCGAGGGAATTAGGGTTTCGATTTGCGGTTAGGGTTAGGGTTTTGGGGAATTTTGAAAGGGGAAGGTAAAATTTGATGTGCTCCCTCAACTGGGCAGAGTGTTTTTTTAATATAAGAAAGGGCTTAAATCCATGAAATTACCAAAATCGCCAAATCATCAAAAAAAACTAAACAAACCCTAAACTACCCTCTTCTTCTCCCTCTATGCTCCTAACCTTAATCATAACCCTTACTGATGATGCTCTATATTGGCGATCTCCCAGATCAGGACACGCGGCAGATGACGTGTCCCGGAACTCAGAATAAAGGGCTTACAGGGGCCGACCGGGCCACCCCTGTACCCGACCTGCAAGCACAAGCTGGCTCTCCTCAGGAGCCCCTGCAAATTGGCCCCCTCAGCCTCTCAGCTCGCCCCGAGCTGCCACAGGACCAAAACTCCTCGGCCCTCCCGCTCGTTCCCGAGCTCCCCTGCCGAGGCCATCTTCCTCGGTCTCTCCGACCGACCAACTCCACCACTCACAAGCGTAACCACCGCTCCGCAAATCTCGCCATGCGCAGATTCTCCGCCGGCAACATCCCACGTTCCACGCCATCACGATCCCCATTAATGGGCGACCCGCTCGTTACGCGGGCGTGACGTCGGGAGCGTAACTACCGGCGAGATTCTCGCGCCTGCTGGTGCGTGTTGCCGCCACTATATAAACCCCCATCACAGAGGAGTCAAGTAAGCTTTTTTCACCCCACTTAGCCATTACTGTGCTCGGATCTTATGCTAACTTGATCGTCGGAGGGTCCTCGGTGGTACCAAACCACCTTGGGACTTCCTTGCAGGTACTCAGCGCAAACTCCTCAAACCACTAATCTCCTCAAAACCCATTGAGACCCACACACAACAGGAGATCACCTCCAAAATCCACCGGGAGATCGACGGAAGACAACATCTGACGGAGGCCCGAAAAGGACTTCCATCAGTTGGCGCCGTCTATGGGAAACTAAACTCTACAAAAAACAAAGTTTGCCTTCCGATTTCCATCCACATGGCAAGCGATCACCCTGAAGATCCAGGTACCAGCCGCCGCCTCCCTCTCACCGGAGACGTGGATGAACTTCTCCGGCGACCGTCATCAACGCCCACACCGGCCGAATAGATCGGCTACAGTCCCTCGTGGAGGCGCTCGTCCGCGTCTAAATGGATGAGCCAGGGCCCTAGATCGCCGCTCCTCCGCCTCCAGAAGGCTCTGCCCTCGTCGGCACGGCTGACCACCGGCAGGCTACGACCCATAGCCACAAATCTCACGGGCCGATACTCCCTGAGGCCCGCTGGGTGCCCAACAGCTCCACACCAAGATCCGCCGCCAGAGCGCCTCGCCTCGAGCCTCCTCGCGACCCTTACTCCCCTGAGGAGATGTCGGTCACCTCGCCTGTTCCCAGGCATGATCGACACCCCCTCCCTCGACGGGGTCGCACAGAAGGGGCTCGCCACGACGGCTCGAAGGCCACCTCGCCCGGGGATCTGAGGAACCTCATCGAGAGGAACTGGGGCCGTGCCCAGACGCAGATCTCCCACAGCAGAGGCCAGGGATCATAAGGCGCCGAATCCTCGGGGTATCACGACCGACTCGACGTCCTCGAAAAGAAGATCGAGGGCATGCGCCGGGAAGGTCACCTCTTGGGCGACGGGGCTAAGTACGCCGCCGACTCGCTCACCAAGCTGTTTACCAAGGGACTGCTCGCTGTCCACGTCTCCTCGTGCAAGAAGCCCCCGAAGCTGTTCGACAGGAAAACCGACCCGAAAGACCATTTGGATGCTTTCACCATGGGGATGAGCTTCCAGAACCATTCCGACACCGCCCAGTGTAGGGCCTTCCCAGCCACCCTCATCCGCTCTGGACAGGATTGGTTCCGAGAACTCAAGCCTCGCTCAATCTCGACCTTTGACGAGCTGGCTACTCAGTTTCTCGGCCACTTCGTCGGGAACCATCGGCAGAAGCGCACGGTCGACTACCTCTTCACAATTAAGAGTAGGGACAAGGAGACGTTCAAAGCTTACGGCACCCGCTTCTACAACGCCCTCCTTGAGTTCCCCAAGCACCGGGACGAGACCGTCATCACAGCACTCAGATCCGGTCTTAGGCACAAGGAGTGGTTGCACTCCTTTGCGTTGGCGCGGCCTAAGACCATGGCCGAGGTCAAGGCGTGGACCGAGCGCGAGATCCAGCTCGAGTCCGAGGTGAACGCGAACCTCCCTCGAGTAGAACGGTCCGACTAGAAGAAGAGGGCTCGGGAAGAGAAGCCAGAGCGTCAGCAGCCCTATCACCCGAAGTTCTAGGAGTACACCACACTCAACGTATCCCTCGCAGTGTTACTAGAGGAGGCCTAGGGCGAGGGGTTCTTCAAGTTCCCTCCAATCCCGCGTCAGGCCTCGAAGCGAACCCGGGTCCCCTACGGCACCTTCCACCGGACACTGGGCCACGCCACGGAGGATTGTAAGCAACTCCGGGACTACTTCGAGGAGCTCATCCGATCGGGCACCTCGCCGCCTACTTGAGGGATAAGCGGTAGGGAGACCGCGAGCAGGAGCAGCATCCCCCTCCCGCCGAGCTGACCATCGGCCAAATCATGCTCGTTTCGGCAGATGACCAGTCCGGAGCCCCGTACCTGGTGCCGAGCACGGAGACCAACAAGCCTCTGGGGATCTTGGGCCACGCTAATAAGGTCATCTATTAGCATGAACTTTTTTTAGGGCAATGTAAACACTTCCTAGGGTCTGTTGTAAATTTAATAAAGATCAATGGAACATTGCGAAAAAGAAGGAAATGTCTCATTTATTCAAAAAGGTATTATGGGCTCCTCAGCCATACATACAAAAAGAAAAAGAAAATTACAGCGATGGGGGAAGGGGGTGCAGAGAGCACTGCTCATGGTACTCAGTAAAGATCTCCGCTAGCCGAGGCCTCGTGAGATCCAACCTCAGCCCTCGATTCCCCCCGCGCGCGTTGACCTCGAGCCTCAGTTCGTAGCACTCATGGACGAGCGCCACCGAGCGAGCCAGCCGACTCGCGGAGATCAGGACGAAGTGCCTCAGAGACCGCAGTTTGCCCACAGCTTCATCGTAGAGCTGTGATTGATGTGAAAAAGTGTTTGTACTATAATCGCAATCAATAACGGTGTCGCGTGTAGCTAAACCGAGATGAGTACGAGTCGTCCTCAGGAAAACGTTGAATCTTTTACTCTTACTTTAGATGTGTTGAAAAAGAGAGGAGTGATAAAGAATATTGTAGAATGGTTTCTAGATCTACGTTAAGCACTAATACAAAATATAGATCTAGATTATTTATGGATGTAGTTAATATAAGAAGGGGGCTTGTAGGGTTCATTAGGATTTAGTAGTTATGGATGGTTAATTAAAGATTACTCTTTTTATCCTTTAATAGATTTAAAACTAGAACGACAGAGATGCATGTAGATTAGGGTTTCTGGACGAAAAAGGGTTCCCACTCTTAACCCCTATCTCGACATGGAACTCCGTTCAAATCCAGCCTTTACCAAAACAATCATTAATCTAATCTCTAATCGCGGTCGAGACTAACAATAAATTGGTAGCGCGCCCGATTAGGATGTTAATGATTCTTTTAGTAAAGTTTATAAACTTTATAGGACGTAAAAAGAGTTTAAGGATCTTCATCATCAATTAATCTACCCAAATCCTATGAAGCCTAACAAGCGGAGAATTACTCACGCATGTTGGGAGAAAAAGAGATGGAAAGAAATTGCATAATTAAACTACGAAGAAATAGAATAAGAAAAAGAAAGCTGCCTTTATTAATCAACAATATTCATTACACTTGAATCCTGAGAAAATGATTACAATTTCTAGTTGCTTCTCGATCTCTTCTAAGGAGGTAGATGAACCGTTGATGATTAGTCTGGATGCGTGAGCCGTCTGAGACTTCATGATCTCGTCGGCTTGATAATTTTTCCAAGAGGCTCTCGGTCCCTATTTATAGTCCAAAGCCAGAAACCTTTGCTTCCAAATTTAGAAGTTAACAGAAAAGATTATCCCAAAATTTTTCAACCTCTATCTCCACTTCCACGCGGCGGATCTACGGCATCAAGGGGCTCGGGCCGCGGATCCGCGGCCTGATGATCTGGACCGTCGATTTGGTTTCCTTAGTTATTCTTCTCATGACACGTGTGAATCTTTGGAACCTTCAGAATTTGGAAATCTTTTCTTTTCTTCTGCCAGAATTGATTTCTTAATTTTGATTTCTTAATTAGGCAGGTTAGCTTTAACAACTTGATTTCCTTGATTTAATACCTGAAAATTCTGCACAACAACTTAAATAATATTTAGTAGACTTAGTTCTACTAGGATTAGGTCAATAATATTATATACATTTTCCTACCAAATGCTAATTATAATATATCTACACATGGAAAATATTATTTTTACACATAAACCCTCATATGTATGATATATTATAATAAAGACCTTTTTAAATATGAAATGGCAGGAAAAATGTAATAACAAATGTGCAGTTTTATCAACTGAACAAATACCCCCAAACTTATCTTTGATCGTCAAGAACAAACTAGTTTATTCAAGAGAAGGAGAAAAAGGAAAGGAGAAACTAAGCACACTTTTGTAGGCAAATACGATTGCACTGAGCACGTGCAACAAGCTGTTAAACCTCTAGATGTCCCCAGTAGGAGAAGTGTTGTCTCCTGAGGGTTTTCAGCGGATTACTCCCACAAAATCCAATAATAAAAGAGAGATGATGAAATTTACATATAAAGATAAGAACCATAAAAGAAAGACTTTGAAAATAAGAGTTTCCAACTACACTAGCTTTTCAGTTGTCATGAGCCCTATCTTAATAGTCATGAAAAGATGTTAGAAATCACATCATCCCTCAATAAAACATCGTCTTTATTTTTCGTTCCTACCTTTCATCCAAACATCGATCATATAACCCTACGTGTGTGAATAGAACATCCCTACACTCGGAGAATTCAATTCAAGCTATCATACTCTTGTTCATCTACCTCAGTACTTTTTAACTTGATGAATATTTAGATTTGCTCACACATTTTCATGCGACCGTTAATACTTCTTGAGGTACTAACCGACCGATTACTTATGTGCTTGCAGATTAGGTGATAGTATTTTCGTCGGCTTGCACCACCTGAGGCTTAGCAGCGACTCCCAAACCAGTTGGTATAAGGCACTAGGTGATGAAGCACCCTCGCTATATTTTTTTATTGCTGCCTTGGCGATAACAAAACCAGTGTTCATTTTTCTTTTCACCATTTTTATATTTTCTTCATTTTTTCATTTTCTTCATACTTTGGCTTTTAGACAAGAGCATTTCAAGGTATCCTCTACTATCCCGAGTTTCAAGACGTGTGTAAGTGCAAATAGTAGGGTATCAACATTCAAATGTTTGGCTTCCAGAATAGAAATTATTTTTCAGACATATTTTTATCCTCAGATTAATGACTTCCTTCATTTTACAAACCCTTGGGACAACAGCTCATAACTACTTATTACTAGCTCGTTTAAGAAAACTTCTAATTTTCTTGGTTTTCTTAAACTATTCCTATCTTTTGGATGTAATGTTTCACTTTCTACTCTTTTGTTATAAAAGAAAAAAAATTTAAATTATTTTTTGAAAATGTTATGCTTATGCAAAATATGATGCAAATTGATGTGTAAATAAGCACAAACCTTCCCCAAACCTGTTTACAGCAGTGTCCTCACTGATATCATCCGTTAAGCTCAAAAACCTATAGACTTGGGAGGAAATTATTAATGGGGGCAAGAATATATGAAAGTGAAAATCCTCCCCCAAACTTATTTTTGGCTCACAATTTTGTAAAAATCATTTTCTTTTAAGAGCCCAAAATATACCACCCCCAAACTTGAGTTAAACAATTTTAATCATTTAAAATCACACGGGGGGTCAAGGTTATTGGTCAATACCAAGTTTTGCAAAGACTGAAGGTCAACATCAACCATTCAAAAATTTTATCGATGAAGTACCAAGGTTGGTAGAAGAACATGCCACCTTTCGACAAGAAGAAGTGGGGAGGTGATAAGAGGTGTAATGGAAAATGATTGCGTCTCAATTTGGAGAGACGACACAGTGATAGTAATGATGGATTACTCGCATTATCATGATTGTCCAAAAGAAGGGGTGGAGGTCCAATTTCTTCATCTTGGAGTTGATTTATCTCAACACCCGTATCTTTTTAAAATGCGAGTTCATCAGCGAAAATTTCCTCAAAGCTTTCATCGATACCCTGAAGAATAATGTCATCAGAAAAAATGGGGTGATCATCAGACTCTATAAAAAGTTCCTCATCAGCGTTAGATGTTGACCCGGACAACTCGGTGGAAGAGTACATGGTTGGGTCAAACAACATATGAATAGAGTCAGTATCATGAGGTTGATCAAATTCGCTACTGTCGACATCTATTAATTCGACAGAACACACATGAGCATAGGGTTCGGAGGGTTCACTTCCCAACTTGTAAATGTTAAGCTCAATTGACTTCTTTCCAAAGGATAGGGTCATAGAGCCGTTTCTACAATTGATTACTGCGTTGGAAGTGGCCAAAAAGGGTCGACCGAGTATCACCGGGACTTGATTGCGTGGGTTTGCCACAGGTTGTGTATCTATAACGATAAAGTCCACAGGGAATATGGATTCCCCGACTTTGATTAACATATCCTCTAACTCACCCCTAGGTTGGGTGATAGATCTATCGGCCATCTGAAGAGTGCAATGCGCAGGTTTTAACTCTCCGATCCCTAATTGCTCATAAATAAAATACGGAAGCAAGTTAACACTAGCACCTAGATCGAGTAGAGCACGATTGATATTTTTACCCCCAATGGAAATAGAAATTGTAGGACTTCCGGGGTCCTTTCGTTTCTTGGGCAGTTGTTGTGTAAAATCAGTGCTCACATTACTCGCAAGGAAAACTTTTTTAGGTACTTGAACTTTTCTCTTCCTAGTGCACAAGTCCATTAGGATTTTCGCATATGACGGAACTTGTTGAATAGCATCTAGGAGAGGAATGTTTATGTTAACTTGCTTAAAAATTTCCACAATCTTCTCCATTTGTGGACTTGGTCTGTTGCCCCTTAACCTGTTTGGATAAGGTGCTTTATTAATAAGGGTTTGGTCCAACATTGGAGAGGATTATGGGGATGGAGTGGATCTTAGAATTGGAGTGGGGATCGTTTTAGGTAGATTTGAGGAAATGGGTGAAGGGTTCGAGCCTTGGGGAAAACGGAGAATAGGCTCGGGTGAAGGTAGGAGACTAGACGAATTAGGGGAAGAAGAAGAAGCTGGGTATCATTGGTGTCACTAACATTATCACATTGCTCACCCACTCGGTTATTCAGCACCTTTCCCGATCTCAACGTTGTAACGACACTCACATTATAACTTTGTGAGTGGCCAGGATTAGGTATGGGTTGAGATGGGAGTTTCCCTTTCTCTCTCGCACTCATTGCGGCGTTTAACTGTGCGAGTTGGTTTTCTATTGATTTAATACTCTCGCCGTAGGAGGCGGAGTCTTTCTGTATGGTATCAATAGAAGACTTCATCTCAGCCGACAATTGCATGGAATGTTTCATGAACATATCCAATGTTTGTGCGAGTGAAGAGTTGTCAGTACCGGCCACTTATGGTGTAGAAGTGTTGGCCGGATTTTGAAAATTTTGTGACTGAAAGGGGAGCTGATTTTGTAGTTGTGGTTGCTGTGGAGGAGGTCTTTGATAATTGCTTTGTTGGTTTTGGTTCTAAGCAAAATTAGAATGATTCCTCCATCCTTGATTGTACGTGGAAGAATAAAGATTGTTTCTGGGTCGTTGCTGAAAAGCAGCATTAGTTTGAACCGATGCATTCATAGGACATTCTTCCGTTAAGTATGAAGGATCTGAACAGCAACCACAGACGGTCTTGGGAAGCATGACCTGAGTTAGGGAGACTGATGAAAGTTTGTTCTCAATAGCATCGAGTTTCTTCTGCATCACTGCCATTTCGACTTTTACTGTGATGGAAATATCGAGCTGGTGAATACCTCCCCTAGATGAAGATGGTCTTACGCTTTCCCACTGCAAAGTGTGTTCAGCAAGGTCTTCCAGATATTTCCAAGCTTCACTGTCGTCTTTAGACATGAAATTACATTGACACATTGTTTCAAGCATCTGCTTTGTTGCTGGATTAATGCCCTCATATATAATCCGACATAAATCCCATCTTTGTATTCCATGATGAGGACATTGGACAAGCAGATCCTTAAAACGTTCAAAGCACTTCCAAAATGGTTCATTGGGAAGCTGGGTGAACTGGTTGATCTCGCTCCTAATATGGGCAGTCTTATGGTTTAGGTAAAACTTCTTAAGAAACGCTATGACGAATTCATCCCAATTAGTGATAGAGTGTGCGGCAGTATTATAAAGCCATTTTTCTGCCAAGTCGCACAGTGTGGATGGGAAAAGACGCAAGCGCATAGCATCGACAGTCAACTGTGAAGTACCCATCATTGGGCATACGTTTTTGAATTTGGTGATGAAAACGTACGCGTCTTCCGACTCAAGCCCGTGAAATTTGGGCAGCAGATTGATGTAGTGGGGTTTAATTTCGAAATTATCCCCGTTAGGTGGTGGAAGAGATAGACAAGTGGGGAGAGGACCACGGATAGGATAGCATCTCTCTTGGAGAGAGATGCGCGGTGGATTCTGTGCACCTACGGGCGGTGGCAGCGTGGTGTTATATTCTGATGGAGTGCCGTCCATCTCGGTCGTGGTGTGTTATGGGGGAAAAGAGAATGAAGAAGTACCGACTTCGGCGTCGATAGAAGGAACGCGGACAAGACGGGCACTAGGATCCCGTGTCCAGCCGAGCATGCACTAAGCGGGTTTAGTGCAAGCGGCAGCGTGTGTGTGATTTAAAATTGGTCTGTTTTGAAAAAGTGGGACTCAAGACAAATCACCCTAAGATGCACAAGCAACCCTAGAACTAAGGTCACCTAGGTCCAATCTCTAGCCCGCTCCTAGACTTCCAAAGGACAAGCCGCAGGATCAATCCTCTACTGCCTCTGTACTATCCTTGTAGCCAGGTAAGTGCCAGGTAAGTGGGAAGGAACCACAGTAGTGGGCCTAATTAAAAACTACTAGCCTTTAACATACTTGCCTAGACACTACAAAAGTAATGCGGATAAGCGATAGATTACCCACGACCTTCCTCTGTCCTTATTGAGCGCGACAGTCCTTAGAGTCTGGTCTAGATATTTTTTAAATTAATGAAGAGTTGATCTAGATGCTCGGTTTGTGATTTGTGGGGCTTAGGAAGGGTGATGAAATCCCCACCTAATCTTGATTTGGTCTTTGCCCCTTAAAATCTGTATTAAAATATGCAAAACAAAACCAATCACAAAACTTTTGCAAAAAGATTTTTGAGCGGCGCTATTTTATAAAGAATCCTGCAGAAAATAGATTTTATTGGATTTTAGAGGAGAGAGAAAGAGTTGGGAAAGATACCAGAGAAGTTTGAAACCCAAAATCTCATGTTTCCTCAAGTCTGTGACTCCAGATTTCCTTGCAAAAATTCACGCACAAATCGTTAAATATGCAATTTGCAGTTTTGTGTTAATAATGATATGAATCGTCTAAGAATTCAATACAAATAGTAAGAATAAAAAAATTACGTACATATCCCCGGCAACGGCGCCATTTGATTGATGTGAAAAGTGTTTGTACTATAACCGCAATCAATAACGGTGTCGCGTGTAGCTAAACCGAGATGAGTACGGGTCGTCCTCAGGAAAACGTTGAATCTTTTACTCTTACTTTAAATGTGTTGAAAAAGAGAGGAGGGATAAAGAATATTGTAGAATGGTTTCTATATCTACGTTAAGCACTAATGCAAAATATAGATCTAGATTATTTATGGATGTAGTTAATATAAGAAGGGGGCTTGCAGGGTTCATTAGGATTTAGTAGTTATGGATGGTTAATTAAAGATTACTCTTTTATCCTTTAATAGATTTAAAACTAGAACGACAGAGATGCATGTAGATTAGGGTTTCTGGAGGAAAAAGGGTTCCCACTCTTAACCCCTATCTCGACATGGAACTCCGTTCAAATCCAGCCTTTACCAAAACAATCATTAATTTAATCTCTAATCGCGGTCGAGACTAACAATAAATTGGTAGCGCGCCCGATTAGGATGTTAATGATTCTTTTAGTAAAGTTTATAAACTTTATAGGACGTAAAAAAAGTTTAAGAATCTTCATCATCCATTAATCTACCCTAATCCTATGAACCCTAACAAGCGGAGAATTACTCGCGCATGTTGGGAGAAAAAGAGATGGAAAGAAATTGCATAATTAAACTACGAAGAAATAGAATAAGAAAAAGAAAGCTACCTTTATTAATCAACAATATTCATTACACTTGAATCCTGAGAAAATGATTACAATTTCTAGTTGCTTCTCGATCTTTTCTAAGGAGGTAGATGAACCGTTGATGATCAGCCTGGATGCGTGAGCCGTCTGAGACTTCGTGATCTCGTCGGCTTGATAATTTTTCCAAGAGGCTCTCGGTCCCTATTTATAGTCCAAAGCCAGAAACCTTTGCTTCCAAATTTAGAAGTTAACAGAAAAGATTATCCCCAAAAATTTTCAACCTCTATCTCCACTTCCACGCGGCGGATCCGCGGCATCAAGGGGCTCGGGCCGCGGATCCGCGGCCTGATGATCTGGACCGTCGATTTGGTTTCCTTGGTTATTCTTCTCATGACACGTGTGAATCTTTGGAACCTTCAGAATTTGGAAATCTTTTCTTTTCTTCTGCCAGAATTGATTTCTTAATTTTGATTTCTTAATTAGGCAGGTTAGGTTTAACAACTTGATTTCCTTAATTTAAGACCTGAAAATTCTGCACAACAACTTAAATAATATTTAGTAGACTTAGTTCTACTAGGATTAGGTCAATAATATTATATACATTTTCCTACAAAATGCTAATTATAATATATCAACACATGGAAAATATTATTTTTACACATAAACCCTCATATGTATGATATATTATAATAAAGATCCTTTTTAATATGAAAATGGTAGGAAAATTGTAATAACAAATGTGCAGTTTTATTAACTGAACAAGCTGCTCAGACAAGGGGTTGTAAATCCCCAGCGACGCCCTCCAGATGGAGTACATCAGCAGCTGCAGCAGGGGGGAGCGCCGGGGGAGCAGCTGGCCGAAGTGGTCTTCGATGCTCCTATAGACCAACTGCACCGTATCCTTGGTGCAGTTCTGGCCATAGAGGTATACGTGTTCGAAGTGGATGATATCGGGGATGGTAAAGGGGAAGTTTTCCATTCTCAACGATCTATTTACGAAGAAAGGAAGGACCAGTGCTCCCTTAGCCTTATATAGCCCACTGCGCCTCGACGGAACCCAACAGTCGCCCGTTTTCGCCCACAAAGTCGCTACCACGTGACGATCATTGAGCCTTCTCTGGAAGAATCGAAACGACACGACTCCGGCGCTTCGCCTCCCCACGCATTCAATGCGCATGCTACGCGCACATTCGCCGCGACCATTCCTGTTCCCCATACCTGCCACGGGATGGTCAGGCGAAACCTCATGAAGAATCGGCCAAGCATCTACCATGCTCGGCCATACCTAGCCTGTAGCTTCCCTATACGCAACGCCGGGGATCAAAGCCCTCGCCGAGAGGCAACCACGTAGCTTCACTGCCCGGTTATCCTTAGCAGGCCTACTATGGCCCCTCCAACGCTAAGGATCAAAGTCCTCCGTAGAGGCAGCCGAGCGGCTTCCCTGCTCGGCCATCCCTGGCCGGTAGCTTCCCTATACGCAACGCTGGGGATCAAAACCCTCGCCGAGAGGCAACCGCGCAGCTTCACTACCCGGTTATCCTTAGCAGGCCTGCTACGGCCCCTCCAACGCTAACGATCAAAGTCCTCCGTAGAGGCAGCCGAGCGGCTTCCCTACTCGGCTATCCCTGGCCGGTAGCTTCCCTACTCGCAATGCCAGGGATCAAAGCCCTCACCGAGAGGCAACCGCGCAACTTCACTGCCCGGTTATCCTTAGCAGGTCTCCTACAGCCCCTCTAACGCGAAGGATCAAAGTCCTCCGTAGAGGCAGCCGAGCGGCTTCTATGCTCGGTTATCCCTGGCCGGTAGCTTCCCTACTCGCAACGCCAGGGATCAAAGCCCTCACCAAGAGGCAATCGCGCAGCTTCACTGCCCGGTTATCCTTAGCAGGCCTCCTACGGCCCCTCCAACGCTAAGGATCAAAGTCCACCTTAGAGGCAGCTCAGCAGCTACCCTACTCAGCTATCCCCGGCTGGTAGCTTCCTACCACAACCAACAGAGATCAAAAGCCCTCCCAGAGGCAGTTGAGCCCAACCCTCGCTCGACTATCCTTCAGGACAAAAGCCCTCGCCAAGAGGCACCGGGTAGTAACCTTGCTCGGCCAAGGGTCCTTGGTAGGCTTCTTACAGCCTCTCCCGCGCTAAGTACCAAAGTCCTCCTTTGAGGCGGTCGAGCCCGACCCTTGCTCGGCTATCCCCGGCTGGTAGCTTCCCACCACAACCGACAGGGATCAAAGTCCTCGCCAAGAGGCACTGGGCAATAACCCTGCTCAGTTCCCGTCCTGAAGGATCAAAAGCCCTCGCAAGAGGCAACTGAGCTCGACCCTTGCTCGGTCATCTCCGGCTGGTAGCTCCTTACCCATGACGCCAGGGATCAAAGATCTTCTAAGAGGCATCCGAACGGCTACCCCGCTCGGTCATCCTAGGATGGTAGTTGCCTACCCACGACGCCAGAGATCAAAGCCCTCGCCAAGAGGCAACCGCGTAGCTTCACTGCCCGGTCATACTTAGTAGGCTTCTTACAGCCCCTCCAACGCTAAGGATCAAAGTCTTCCTTAGAGGCAGCCGAGTGGCTTCCCTGCTCGGCTATCCCCAGTTGGTAGCTTCCCTAATCGCAACGCCAGGGATTGAAAAATCCTCCCAGAGGTAGTCGAGCCCATTCATGCTCGACACAACTACGGCGGACATCCCTCTGCCCATCACATGCAGCGGATCCGAGGCCCGAACAAGGGACATCAGGTCTATCCAAGTCTGAGCGATCCCCCTTCGACTTCGGGGCCATGGAGATGCCTCCTTCTCAGCAGCGCTTGGCAAACTTGGCAAGTGATCGATCAACTCGACGAACGATCGTTAGACAGATAGCCGACCTGACATGGAAGCCCAACAGTGCAAGCAAAGATATTTTACAAGCATTCTTCACAAACAAAAGATAAAGTGCAAACTGATGAAACAAAAAAGTTTTACTACCAAAAGCGAGGTCTTTACAAAGGGTATTTTGGGCTCCCCAGCCTTACAGACTGCCCGAAGCCTTACAAAATAAAAGGAGGAGGAAGACGGGGGCTTTAGGCCTCGGGGCCAGGCACGACCTCGGGGTCCTCGATATTTACCACGAGCCGAGCAGGGTCCTCGGCCAATTCCTCGTCAGGAATCTCTTCCCCTTGCTCATCGGCGCCCGCAAGGGGGTATTCGTCCCGAAGCTCTTCATCGGCGAACTCTGGCATCTGGGCCTTAACGGCGTCGAGTGCCTCGTGCCAGATGCGGGTGGTGGCCACGGCTAAGTCATTGTAGAAGTCTTTCGACTTCTTGTAGCCCTCCACCGCCTTCGCCGCCGAGAGGTCGGCCCACTCCGCCGCCTTGACCGCCGCCCCCAGCTCCTTCCGGAGGGTCCTCACTGTCTTCTTCAGGTTGCTAGCGAGCGCCTGAGCGTCCTCAAGCTTAACCTCGGCAGCCACGGTGGCCTCGCGATGCCGGGCAACCTCCTGTTTCCCGGCCTCCACCTCGCCCTCCAGGGTGGCAACCCTCGCCATCGCCACCTCCAGCTCCTGCTTGGAGCTCTCTTCCAGCGAGGCAAGATGGTCCGTGGCCTTCATCGCCGGGGCTATCACCTCGGCCTCCATGCGTAAGGCAAGGGCGACGTGCTGGAGGACCTAAAAAAATAAGAAAAAGGTCAGGAAGATGAAGGAAGCACCAAATCTCACAAGCAACCGAGCACTTACCTGCACGGACTCCTGGGCGATGGACGCCATCTGGGCCCTGAAGGTCCCCCCGGAGACCCTGCCCCCTGTCGACCTCTCTATTTCGTGCAGCAGGCTATCCGCGACAGATAGCCCCGAGGGCACCATGAACCGGAGGCCCCCATCCTACACCATGATCGGCGAGGGCGAGCCCTGTGGAGACCTCCAGGAACCCCACTTGAGTGGCTCCGATGGAGAGCCGATCTCCTCCTCCGAGATCGGGTCCTCCAGAATCCGAGCCCGCTTCCGGCCCGGTACTCTGCTAGGCCCCAGGGCGGGATCCTCCCCCGAGCGCTCAAGGGACGCGGCCACCGGAGGCATCGGGACGGAGGCCGAGGGTGCCGAGGCAGGCTTCGAACTGGAAGAGCTGGTGCCTCCAGCCTTCGTGACCTTCCTCGGCTGGCGCATGGAGGTTCGGAGCTCGTCCATATCCATGGGTCCTGCACAAAACCAAATGCAAAGAAGTCAGCGACACATGCAATATACAAACCCGAAAAGCAAGCCTAACTCACCGACGAACTCGACGGGGCTGAGCCCGGCCTAACTCAGGACCCTCTCAGACAGCAACACGTCAAATCGGAGGACGTGCTCCCACGACGCCACCCTCTTCCCGGCAGGGTCATTGGACTGGTTCCCCGGCAAGCATTTTTCCTCGACCACTTGGTGGGTACGGGCCAGTCCTCGCCCTCGGGCAGCACGACGAAGAAAAACTTATTCTTCCAGTCATGAATGGAAGAAGGCAGGGCTACAACCCCTGTCCCGGCGGTGCCCCGTTATCTCTTTCTAAAAGAGAGGTAGACCCACCTTGGGTCGCCCACTCGGCCCCCAGGATGATTTTTGAAAATAAGGGAGGAATCAAGGATGGAGAGGCTAAAGGGAACAGCTTGTAGCTTCAGGAGGATCAGGAACTCGAGGAGAATCCTCCATGAGTTGGTGCTAGCTGGCCAGGGGCTAACCCGAAGAAGTTCAGCGCTTCAACGACCTCGGAAGAGATGGGCAGACACATTCCACCATAAAAAAACTTCCAAATACAGGGCGATCTCCCTACCCTGTACTTGGTCTGCCCTCTCTCCTTCCTTGGCCATACGAAGCATATAACGTGAGGGGATGTGGAAGCGAGCCTGAGCATTGGCAAGCTCGTCCTCATGCCTCATCCAACACGACATGCCGGGGGTAGCGTCTACCGCCTCTTCCCTAGGGACTGCCCTCGCCGCGCGATCCCGGGAAGAGGATCTGACCCCTGCTCCCCGGGAAGAGTCAGGCTCAACTAGAGGATCCCTAGAACCTACTCCTACGGCATCTACAGATTCTACGAAAGAAGACATCTGACCTGAAGAAGAGAGATCCTCGGGATACAAAAGCAGAAGAAAGAAGACGAGCGCCGAGCAACCAGGACTTAGAGCGAGTAAATATGAAGGAGTAGGGGCCATGGAGTAGGCCCCACCCTTATTTATCACTGCAATCGCCCTCATCCAACGGCGCCCTTCATCTCCTGCCAAAACGCCTCCTCGCGTCCAACGGCCCCGATCGCTCCACTTGTCATTCCCACACTAGGCCGCATCCCATAAGACGCCGCAGGTCTGCACACGTCACGTCGGCCAACCGATGTTTGACACGCGGACCGTCGCTTTAGTGACGGGATGCCCGAACCAGTGCACCTTCCTTAAATGTAGAGATCTCGCCTTGATTTGCTGGCAGAAAAGACAGGTGACAACCTGGGGACGCGTCCCGACGAAATCTTAAGAGGGAGCTCACCCCGGGCGGCCCGGCAGTCCACTCTTGACCTGACCCGCCATCTGGTCGGGACAAGAATGGGGGGCTAATGATGATGCTCTATATTGGCGATCTCTCAGATCAGGACACGTGGCAGATGACGTGTTCCAGAACTTAAAAGAAAGGGCCCACAGGGGCCGACCAGGCCACCCCTATACCCGACCTGCAAGAATAAGCTGGCTCTCCTCAGGACCCCTTGCAAATTGGCCTCCTCGGCCTCTCAGCTCGCCCCGAGCTGCCACATGACCAAGACTCCTTGGCTCTCCCGCTCTTTCCCGAGCTCCCCTGCCGAGGCTATCTTCCTCGGTCCCTCCCACCGACCAACTCCACCACTCATAAGCGTAACCGCCGCTCCGCAAATCTCTCCATGCGCATATTCTCCGCCGGCAACATCCCACGTTCCACGCCATCATGATCCCCATTAATGGGCAATCTGCTCGTTACGCGGGTGTGAGGTCGGGAGCGCAACTGCCGGCGAGATTCTCGCGCCTGCTGCTGCGTGCTGCCGCCACTATATAAACCTCCATCACAGAGGGGTCAAGTAAGCTTTTTTCACCCCACTTAGCTGTTACTCTGCTCGGATCTTGTGCTAAATTGATCGTCGGAGGGTCCTCGATGGTACCAAACCATCCCGGGACTTCCTTATAGGTACTCGGCGCAAACTCCTCAAACCACCAATCTCCTCAAAACCCATTAAGACCCACACGCAACAGAAGATCACCTCCAAAATCCACCAGGAGATCGATGGAAAACAACATCTGATGGAGACCCGAAAAGGACCTCCATCACTTACTTATCCTCCATCATCACCATCGTCTCCGCCTTCGCCGCCCACGTCTCGTCCTCGCCGGCACCGTCAAGCCCTTCATCTTCTTTATTCTTCTTCTTTCCCTCACAGCCGCCTCCTTCCTTCGCGATGACCTCCTCACAGCCAACCCCTCTACCTGCTGCTCCTCCAGCCGCCTCCTTCCATCACCGTTAGTTCTCTCATCGCCACCTCCTCCCCCTCCTATCTTCACTTCTCCTCAAGCCACCTCCTTCCATCGTAGCTCCTTCTTTGAGACCATCTCCTCCCTTCCCAGGAAAGGTGAGTACTCTTCGAATATAAGACTCCTGCCCCGACCCAAGCTGCTAGCATTCCGTTGCGACCGCGGTCAGTTGTTCGCCCACTTTTGATGGATGGTGGTGCGGTTCTCATCTCGCAGGCCGCAGAAGCCGGGTCGATTCCTCCCACTGCAGGGATGCCGATGCGTACTAGAGCTCGAGCAAAGGCTTCCACTGAGGCGCCAGTGGCCCTTCCATTAGTGGCGACGTTATCAGCAGGGGTGTCGCCAAAAGGGGACAGTGGAGGCGAAGTGGGTCAACATCGCGCCAAAGCGCCGAAGGGAAGGAAGCGATCATCTTCCAGCGTTAGTTCTGGGTCGAAGAGGAGAAAGAAGACGGTCACCGGTTTGCTTGACCTTTTGGTGGAATCCGAGTCTATTGTTCAAGACGAACCAATATCTATGCAAGAGCTGGATGATGGTCTTCTTTTTCCGGGTTCATCTGCCGAGGAAGCCGCACAATTGGCTGAGGCTATAAGGCGTTCCCAGGATGAGACCGAGAACGTGTGCGTCCCGAAGAGTTCTTATCCTGCCATCATATTCTACGAAGATCCTCCATCAATACGGCGAATATTTATAGGTCCTCTGGAAAAGGAAGGCGAGATAGCTCACAAGCAGCCTATCTCAGCCGCTTCCGAAGATGAGTTGTCATTATGGACTTGCGGCCATGAATCTACACTTGAACCCCGGCGAGCATACCTTCTCAGGAAGGAACGTTGGCTTGAAAAAACCATACTAGAGGCATCTTGGCGTATCGGTATGCATGTTTTCTGTATTTTTCCTTTGGCAAGTAATTTGTATCGCTTTTTATGTCTTCTTATCTTCGTAAAACTTTGCAGGGACTTCGGCAATGGCAGAGAATCTAAGTTCGAGTCGCGTCCTGACTGTGGACTCTGTAAATGTCCCCGATGAGGCACTAGTAGGTGTGAAGGAGGTCGTCATGGCTGCTATTCCTGCTGCAGAGTTTCCATTGGTGGCTTCTATTCTCCCGGTGGTTGCTCTTCTAGAAGAGGCATCCTTATTGGCCGCAGATTTAATGGATCTTTCTGGTGACGGCCTGGAGATTGTGGAACAGGTAGTCGAGACCACCGTCCCTTCATTGGAGCCTAAAGCGGTGGTCGCCGCCCCTCAACTGGAAGCTGTTACACCAGTCCACGTCTCCGGTGATGTGCCTGAGGGTACGGAAGAGGCTGCCGAAGCTGTTATCCTTCCAGTTCAAAGCGGGAGGAGCATCGAAGGTAGTCTTCTATATTTTGTTTTAATGATCTCTTCATTATCTAAATCTTTCTGTGTTTTCAGAATTACGAGGATTGGCGGCGTCCATCGTGGATCTATCCCCTAGAAATTCTTTCCAGCGTCTACTCAAGATGGCCGCTCCGCAAGCAATATCCCCGCAACGCATCGTTTTCTCTTCTGGGCAAGGGTAGTGTTATTTGACCCCCTCATTGCATTATCATTATTTCGTATAACGAAGCTAATGCCTTTTGTAGTTCTGGAAGCTGACGACGAAGTTGAGGTCCTCGACGGGCCTGGGGATCTTTTAAACCCTCCTTGCATGACTGTGGGTAAGTAATGTTTTGACGTTGTTCCATCTATTCTTTGCTTGCAAATCTCACTGATTGTTTATGAATCTTGACAGCTTTGCCCGTTCTTATCCTGCTGGAATCTCGCATCATTATGCTACTCGGCCCTTATGCTCGGTGCGCATCTGAACGGATGGCGAAGCAAAGCTTTCACTCCTTGTCGGCTCTTATCGAAGATCTTCGTGCTGGTAGTTCGATCACAGCCGAAGAATTCACTGCTGAAGCCAACATTTCCCTGCCCTTTCTTGTCACTTACCATGATGAAACAGAGGTGCATGGCTGGGTTGAGTTTTGTTGTTGAGTGGAGGCTTGCTTACATGGTCTTGATTGCACGCGCCTTCCTTCAGAGGTCATGGCTGCAAAGACGAGCTTGCGGGGGCTGGTTGAGCGGTGCGCCGCAAATCTGCAGTTGTTTACCCCAGTCAGAGCAAAGCTTTGTTCAAATTCCAAGGCGGGAAACGAAGCAATGCTTCTGTTTCCCCCAATCAGAGCAAAGCTCTGCTTTGAAAATTAAAGTGAAGATTAAAAGTAAAAATAAATGAAGCAACGCTTCAGCTGACTTGTGCTCTGCGCTGCGCGACACGTGCCAGCGCAGTTGCGCCAGCGCAGTTGCGCTGCGCTCTGCGCTGCGCGACACGTGTCAGCGCAGTTGCGCTGCGCGACACGTGTCAGCGCAGTTGCGCTGCGCTCTGCGCGCCACGTGTCAAGCGCAGGTGCGTTTGCGCCAAACAAAATTAAAATTCCAGTAAGATCTTTCTGATCTTGTTAAAACAAGAAGATTGTCTTCTGTAAAACAAAAGCCCTTGGATCAAAAATCCAACGGTAGGGAAAAATCCCTAAATCACTCAGAGAATGATCTCTTTAATTAATTTAACAAACTAATTGGCACTATATAATGCCCCCTAGACCCCAATTCAAAGACAGAGAGAGACAGAGAAAACAGAGAGAGAATTCACAGAGCTCTTAAAAAAAGTTTGAGGAGAACTCAAAAAAAAAAGGTAAACCCTTTTGAATAAAAAAAAAGAGTTTTCTTCTAAAAAAGATCATTGATCTAAGAACAAGATCAAATATCTTAAATAAAAATAATATAATAAGAAAAAAGGCATTGCGTTTGATGAACCACTGGTTCTGGAATTTTAAAGATTCTTTTCTTGAATCCAAAATTGGATCAAGATATTAAAACAGTGCCTTGCACTTGTAAAATCTGCACTGTTGCGCTCTTGGGTTGGCGCAAGCCACCAAAGAGCGCCACGTGTCAGCTCCAGAACAGCTTGCGCTATGCGCTTTTAAAATAGAGCATTGCTCTCTGAAATTGGCGCAACTCACCAGAGTACGCCACGTGTCAGCAGCGCACTGGCGCAGCGCACTGCGCTAACTGCGCTTGCGCTCACCAGAGCGTGACACGTGTCACCTCCACATGCGTGTTTCCTGATTTAAAATCAGGAAAGCTCACGGAAAAGGCTTCAGAAAAGGGTCACGTGCTTACACGTGACCAGCAGTCACGTGTTGGCACGTGACAGCTAAAAGCATCGGCAAGGCAAATTCAGTTTCCCAACTACATCGAAGAAAAGAGCTTCAGAAAGGGTCACGTGCTCCCACGTGACCAGGGTCACGTGTTGGCACGTGACACTCAAAAGCGGCAGACTCAATTCCCTGATTGAATCAAGAAAAAGGCTCCAGACCAGGGTCACGTGCTCACACGTGACCAGGGGTCACGTGGTGGCACGTGACAGCTAAGCAGCGATCAGAAAACAGAGCGCAGAAAGAAAGAAGAGGGCTCGTTACAAGGGGGTCACGTGCCCACACGTGACCAAGGGTCACGTGGCCACACGTGACCAGCTTTCAAAGCCTATCTGTTAACAGAATTAAATTCTGAGAAAATGGCTCTTAAACCTTTCCAAAACAACCGATTGAATTAAAAGGTGATTAAATATCATCTATCTATGAGAAAATCTCGAATTTGGAAAGATTTCCCCGTAAAATCTAACCAAAATAACAAAGGAGAATCTCTGAATTTAAAATCCAATGGTGAATAAAATTCACCTAATAATCCAAAGGTCCAAAACGAATGATGGATGCAAATCAAATCTCTCAATGAAAGATTCATCAAAAAACTAATTGACTCGGCTGCTTCTCCTATAAATAGGAGCCAAGAGACACACAAAAAAGAGGCAGAGGGAAGAAAAGAGAGAGGGCCTTGATACTTTGGAAGAATTTGGATCTTCTGCAAAAGAAAACCCTAGGTAAAAAAGGGAAGGCTTTTTGAAAGAAAAGAGAATTTAATTCTCAACAGAGTTTAACTCTGATATAAAACAGGAGAACATAGTTCTCTCTTTGGTGGAGGTTCTGTAAAGTGCACATCTCCCCTTGAGTTGAGAATTTAATTCTCAATGGGTTGAGATCCTGCCATGCAGATCCAAAGCATAGAGAGGGAATGGAAGCACAAGAATTTAATTCTCGCAGAACTATAGGAATTTAATTCCTTTAAAATAAAATTAAGGTTTGACCCTGTGTTATGGGAATTTAATTCCTTCAGAATGAAAAGAATCAGGGTTCAACCCTAGTTAAGAACTTAGTTCTGTTAAAACAACTGGAATTTAATTCCCTTAAATCTCATTCCCCAGAATAATTCTTTAATAGAGAGTGGGAGTTTAATCCCCCAAAGCTTTTATTATGGTTTAACCCTATTCAGTTCTTCACATATATGAGGAATTTAATTCCTACAGGAAATTCAGAGTTCAACTCTTCAAAAGGAAGTAGGAATTTAATTCCTATGAAATTATTGTCAGGGTTCAACCCTACGAGGAATTCAATTCCTGAAAGGGATTAACAGATCTTCTAAACAACGTACAGGGTCACGTATCGCCACGTGACCCCCAAAAAGATCTACAGAAAAGCCCCTTTGAGGCAGTGCCTCACGTGACCCACGTGACCCTTGGCAGAGGCTTTAACATACTCCATTTAAACACCCGTCACGTGATGACACGTGATGCTCCAAAAGATGCGATCTTCTCAGCAGAACAAACGAAGGGAGGGCGCCCTCACGTGCTACCACATGACCCCTCTTGCCTCAGCGTCTAACGCTAAATTGGAACCCCTGAATCCAGTGTTAAAACACTATTTGGCCTTAGTGTTCAACACTAATCAAAGAACTTTATTTGCAGTGTTCAACACTGATTACCTTAGTGTTCAACACTAATTTGAGATTTTTGTTGCCAGTGTTTAACACTGATCTGTTTTAGTGTTTAACACTAATTTGAAGGCCTTGTTGCTGGTGTTTAATACCAACTATCTTTTAGTGTTAAACACTGGCTTATCAATCTCATTCCCAATGTTCAACACTGATTGGTCTTTAGTGTTTAACACTAGGCATTGGCTCAATTGGCTAAATGGCCAGAGGCAAAGCCTCCCCTTTAAGGGACCAATAGGAGGGCCGATGTCCCAGACATGATTGGACTTAGCCTAAGCTGGCTATAAGTCTTCAATTCTTAATTAACTGGGCTAGTGGGCTCATAACATAATTAATTAGTCTTGATCCCAAATTAGGCCAAAGACTATTTAATCCACTCCGGTTCCAGGGTACATCTCTTCACTTCTTTAATACTTGGCGTTGTAATCCCTCAACGTCTTCAAAGAGGTGACAGGTCCCGATGACCACACATTGATATGGACTGTGGGGTCCTTAAACCCATGGACTACGACGTCCTTAACCTTGACCGAGATGTCTTAAAACTAACAATGGACTGTGGGGTCCGTAAACCCATGGACTACGACATCCTTAACCTTGACCGAGATGTCTTAAAACTGACAGTGGACTGTGGGGTCCTTAAACCCATGGACTACGACATCCTTAACCTTGACCGAGATGTCTTAAAACTAACATTGGACCGCAATGTCCTTAAACTACCCATGGACCGCAATGTCCTTAAACTACCCATGGACCATAATGTCCTTAAACTAGCAATGGACCACTATGTCCCTAAACTGGAGAGGGACCACCATGTCCCTAAATTGGAACAATAGAGCCACAAATGCTCTTTTGCCGGATCTATACGATCCCGTTTAAGTTGATCTTAGCCTCAAATATGGCTAACGTATCCTTAAACCTTCAAACAGACTGGACTATGAATCCCTCCAATCAACTTTGGTTCAAGGGTACATCTCGGAACTCCTTTGATACCTGTCGTTGTAATCCTTCAACGCCGTCAGAGAGGTAACGGGTCCCGACGGCCATACATGCAATGGACCACTATGTCCCTAAACTGTAACAATAGAGCCCAAATGCTCTTTTGTCGGATCTAAATGATCCCGTTAAGTTGATCTTAGTCTTAGGTTAGACTAACGTATCCTTAACAAACGTTTGAGTTGATCTTAGCCTCAAATATGGCTAACGTATCCTCAAACCAAACCCCCAAACCCAAATCTAAGATAATACGGATTTGGACTAGTCCACGCCCTACGGGCGACGACATAACTCGATCTCCGTAAACAATCCACGGGCAACAAAACATAAAATAAACACACACGACACGAAGTGACTATCTGGAGAAGGAGAAAGTTGTTACCGCGACGCGGTAGTGTAATTAACTGCAGGGGCTTGCGCCTACAGGGAAGAGCGTCCCCACAATAAAAAAAAACCTCTCAAACGAGGGGGAATCTGACGAAGTCTGCTACATCGGACGCATCCGTTCAAACCTTCGATACATGATGCCATAAATCAACTTGGCATCTTCGGAGAGGTGGACGGATAGCACCAATTAGCATCTGCCCCGAATCTCAGGCGAGACGCCCAGTCGACGCCGCCATTCGGAGGGGAACAGATTCTGGCACGCCCGGTGGGACCTTTTCCTCTTTCCACTCCACACTTCGTGTGTCGTGATTCGCGAACCAATCGCGGTTCGCTAATGGTTGCCCTTGGATTTCAAGATACTAAGAATTGGCGTCTTGCTTATTTGCAGAAAGCAAAGAATCGATGGCTTCTACTTCTGCGAAATGCTCCAACTGCTCGGACTGCAATTGCGACCAACGCTCTGCCTCGCCAGGAGGTATAGCCTACGGACCCCAAGCTGCTTCGTTATTCACAATACCGGTGGACCAGGTGACTCAGGCCACTACCGGATTGTTCTTTGGGACTATGCTCCCGCCGACAAGCTTCACCGCTCCAGTGCTGACAACGGAAGCTCCCAAGAAGTCGGTCTTTAATCGTCTTACCCCTGACGCGGCCCTTCTCAACGGGTTGCCCAACATCAGCGCCTCTGTCTTCTCTAGATTGGGCCAGAACTCCTGTGGACCCACAATGGGGCCTACAATCCCAGAGAAGGCTGCTTCCAAGAAAGTGACCGGCCCTGCTCCTGAAGTCGTCAAAGCGGCTTCCCCTGCCAAAAAGTCGGTCTTTACGAGATTGACGGCTCCAGCTCCCCCTCCTGCTACCCAAAAGACATCGGTCTTTGACAGGCTAACACCAGCAACGACCCCCCACCTACGCAAGGGGCAAGACGAAGCCATCCTCACCGCTGAACCAACGCCGTCCGCTCAACACGCTCGACGTCGCCATTGGCGCCGAGTAAGGAAGGCTGGGGGCAACTCCCCCTCTGGGCTAACTCCATCAGCCCCGATGGCAGAAGTTAATGCTGCTGTTCCAACTGGGAACAACTTCGAGATGCTAAATAAGGTGCGAAGGAATTCTCCTACTGCGGTGCTAAAGAGGTCTCCTCCCCCACTAAAAAAGGTTGCGGAAATAAAGTCAGAACAGCCCCGATCCCCTCAACGGCTATCTTCCAAAATCTATAAGGTTTGGCGGCAGGCCCGAGACTCGATGATCGATCCAAACTTCTCCTGCCAGCACAAGAAGCTGAAAATCCAACCGGAAGTCGGTCACCAGGCTAAACCACGAAAGGCTGTCTGGACGCCCACATCAACGGCCCCCTCAACCTCCACTGCTCATAAAAGGAGGAAGCCAGAGAAGATCCCCCAGCCTGCAACGACAGCTAAAAGCACTGAGCCCAGACGCCCTAAGTCTGGGGGCATGATGGTCCACACCGTATGCATGGCGTCAGGAAAAGAAGACAGCCGTGCGTCTGCAGATCATAGACCGCTTATACGGTCGGTGACCAAAGCTCAGGAGCAACAACAAAAGCTCCAGGAAATGATGAATGCTATGGTCACACTTACCGGGCCAAAAGAAAACCCAGAAACGTCCTCAGACGAACGCCATGAGGAAGAAACCGACGCCGAATTCCTTCGCCGGATACTGGAGAAGAAGGACAAAGAGGCTGTTGAACAAGCAGCCAACATACAGCGTATGGGCCTTCTCTTCCAAGATATGATAGGAATGATGGTCCAGCAGGACCCACCCGCCGAGGATCCCCTAATCGTTCTCGAAGACGACCGAGGAGAAATGTCAAACCCACCACCGGCCCTCTCAACGGCCAAAGAGGAGACAATCTCTAAGGCTGATTTGGTCGACTATATAGCCCAGCAAATCCGGGTTCATCATGCGACTGAGGCAGCTGGTCAAGTCGTAAAGACGGGCCGGCCGTATCCAAGCTGGTACGACCAAATCAAATACCCGCCGGGTTATACAATACCAAAATTCCACGTATATAAGGGGACCGGCAATCCCCATCAACATGTTGCCCAGTTCAGGGCCCTTTGCGGTAACACCGGCGGTGATGATAAACTATTGCTTCGCCAGTTCGTGGGCAGCTTATCAGAAACAGCGTTCGAATGGTATTCGGAACTCCCGAACGATTCTATCAAGACGTTCGCTGAAATGGAGCTGCTATTCACTCAGCGATTCGCAAGCGCCAGCGAACGCACTCCAATAACGGCACTGATTAACGCCAGGGTAAAACCAGGCAAAACCTGGGTCCAGTATGCTATACGCTGGTGGAATTTGTGGTCGAGATGCGAGCAACGCATTGAGGAAGCACCCGTAGTGGGCATGTTAGTGGGAACCTTAGACCCTCACGCAACTATCTTCCAGTTTATGATGTTCTTTAAGCCAACCACGTTCCAGGCTTTAATCGACAAGTTGGCTCAGATGGACCAGATGGGTCATAGACCACCTCCCCCGAAGTCGGAACCTCGGAATGACAAGGGTAAAGGAAGGACAACCTTCGTCGCGAATGCCCAGCAGCAACCCAATGCCCCAAAGCTGGCAGATCAATTGGAAGAAAGACGCCGGTATTATAATGAGAAGATGAAGCGTTCCTACTCGTTCCCACGAGACAAGACGAAACGGTTATTCGAGCTGGCAGTACGCAACAGACTTATAAACCTACCAAATCCAAGGCGACCGCCACAACCCGCTGAGGTGAATAACCCTAACTATTGCCCTTACCATCAAACGGTAAGTCATCCGATTGAGGATTGCTTCGTCTTCAAGGGATGGATTGAAGATCAATACCTCCAGGGGAAGTTTGCACTGTCCGAAAAGTGGAAGGTGAACCCACCACAGCCGCATACTCTTAAGAAAGCAGATACACCGGGGGAAACCTGTTCCTTTATTGAAGAAGCTCCATAGGAGGTCGTGTTGTCAACTAAAACCAAAAGAATGCTGAGGGACCTTCATGCGTGCCCTGCGATCAAATGGAAGGACCCACTTGAACCTCAAATTATCGAAGGGATGTTGAAACCGTGCCCAACTACGAAGATTCGTGATAATGGCCCAAATACTCACGCCCGACCGTCAAAATCTTCGAAGAAAAAGAAGAAGAAATCCAAGAAGCCCGTGAAGCCTGGAGACGAGCACACGAACTTGCAGAAGCAAATCGACGCGCTGGAAGAGTACAATCAAAAGGCGCGAACTCCTGTCACACTGCAAGAGTTCCTCAGCCACATCTTTCAAGCGGGAGATGATAGAGAAAGTTCGTCAGATGAATCCGAGGGATATGTGGCGAGTTGTAACGTAATCTCCCACTCGTTTACCGACGATGAGAAAACTCTTGGCACTAAGAAACTGGGAACAGAGCCTGAACCAGAGCGTGTGTGGCCAACAGATGAAATGATCAACGCCTTTCTAGACGAGATTCGTCTAAAGAGTAAGGCAGATCAGGAGCATGAGATGGCCGCATCGGAAGGAGCCAAATGCAGGCGACTGAACGAAAGAGTTGAAGTACCCCCGCCAGATCGAAAGGCATCCGAGACAAACAAGAAGATATTCAAGACGAGGAAAAGGTTTGCCAAAGCCATGTCAATAGGAATGAAGTTACCACCCTCGGAAGGAAACATGCTCGACGGGGTGGAGAAGCACCCTGATTATTGCGCATATCATCGGAAAATTTCACACCCCATGGAGGAGTGCGACGCCTTTAAGATATAGTGGCAAGGATATGTTGCTCATCGGCAACATTTTAAGCGCATAAAATGCAAGACTCATCGGGAACGAAGGAGTACTGCCGACGGGCACAACAGAGCTATTGGCAGCTGTTACATGGTTAACGCCAGGGGGTCACAAGTTCTCACCTTTGGGAGCGACTCTGATGAAGAAATGGCTCTGGGCCCTCTCTTTAAAGAACCCGTTTTAGGGAAAGAGGAGAAATCGGAGGCCTGCGAGAACATTCAGCCGCGCAATCGCACACTCCCAGAAAAGAATCTCGGGCCCGCGAATAGAAAAGATAAGGGAAAGGAAAAAGTCACTGAGGATATCACTTTAGATGACCAAGTCATGAAAGAACTGACTAACAAAGATCCTCCCAGGAAGGGTAAGGTGGACTACAATATCCTAGCGCACCTAAGGAAGCTACCTTCTCAGCTTAGCATTCTCGATGCCCTCCTATTATCAAAAGAAGCGCGAGATTCACTAATTAAGGCGCTACAGGAACCTGAGCAATTCCAAGCCTTCCTCGCCACTGAAAGGATGAAGGATGAACTGGAGGAAGTGCATACGGCCGACATCACTTTCGGCGACGAAGACCTCCTTCTCGGGACGTGCGACCACAACCGTCCCCTATATGTCTCTGGATACTGCCATGATATCAAGACAGGAAAGATCCTAGTGGATAATGGATCCTCCGTTAATCTCCTTAATGTTCGGGTGTTAAAGGAAATCTGCATGAGTGTGCAACACCTCGCTCGTGATAAAATTACCATCGCCGGTTTAGATTCACAATCGTCACGGAGTCTCGGATCCGTGATACTAACATTACGCTTTGGACTACTCGTCACAGACATCAAATTCCATGTCATTGACGCCAAGACCTGCTACAACGCCTTGCTCGGTCGTCCTTGGCTACACGAGTACAATATCATCCCTTCGACACAACATCAATGCATGAAGTACTTCAAGGATGGTTTCGAGTATAGCGTAACAGGTGAGCTGAACCCATTTTCCGTGAACGAAGTCTACAAATACGAAGATGCGAAGTACTTTTTGCCAGATTTCGAGGATGCAGAAAGATGTCGCAAGCCGGAGAACAAAGCCGCCGCCACCATCCCTGTTTTCGGGAGCGATACCGAAGAAGAAGAAGAGATAGTTTATGCCGGGTCATCTCAACGCAACAACCCGGGGACGTCCGCCCCCATGTTGGTCTTCGGAAGTGACTCGGAAGATGAGGTTAATGCCGTGTTCTCCAATCGGCTGTCAATACAAGCACCCCCTGGCGATGATAAGAGTTTGCAAATCACCATGGTGCTGCGAGAACACTACAAGGATCTCGACACACTTCAAGCTTACAATGTGCAGGACCTGCAAACATTTTACGTCCCTCCCATGTAAAGGGGTGAGAAGTTAATCCTATTCTACCGATCCTCGGAGTCGAAAGTAGAGAAAGAGATTTGGCATGGCGCGGATGCTACACTCGACAGGCTCCAACCCATCCGCCTGCCCAGATACTATACAAATGGATTAAAGAGGCTATTGAAGCGCCAAGGAGTACCCTTAAAACAGACTGTTCGACAAGCTCGGTTCTACAACAGGATTTGGGATGTCCCTGGGACTCAACGCAAATTGCCCAACGGGAAAATGGAAACACTGGGGCTTGGATACGCGAGAACCGGAAAATGGGAACGGGCCCACAGTAGCTACGCCATATATACTTTTGATGAAGAAGAGGATGCCCCGTCAGGAAATGCCAACCCCTCATCAAAACTAGATCCCGCGATTGAAATGCCGAGTCCGTCGTTTGAAGAACGAATGGACAAGCCTATCAGGAAAGTGGGTCAAAAAGCTCGGGAAGACCACAACCGCGAGATGACCATCTACGAGAAGGCCAGGACGCAACGTCTATTTCAACAGGTTGCAAAAGACAAAGATGCTCATCCTTACCAACCCATTGTACGAAAGGCCCGACGCAGAGACGGAAATAAATCAAGAAGCGGAAAGAGGAGCCGACAACAACGACACAGGATTAGAGAGTTACGTGATCAGGTATTGCGCGGCTCGGATTTGTCCCTCATGAAGAAGATGAGTCGAGCGTACTCCTTCCCCCGAGACAAGACGGAGAGGTTACTCGAGCTCGCTATAAAACATCAAATGATCGCGCTTCCAGAGCCTAAGCACCCTGAGCAAGCTAACAGGGCTTCTCATCTGAGATATTGCTCTTATCACCAAGCCATAGGACATCCTACCGAAGACTGCTTCACCTTCAAGAACTGGGTCGAGGACCAGTACCAACAGGGCAGATTCGCTTTATCCGACGGCTGGAGGGTAACGCCGCCACAAAAGCATGAACCCAAAGCTGGAAAAGCAGAACCAGATCCACCTCAGTCCTGGAAGCGGATTCGCACATGTTACACGATTACGATATTAAAAGAAGAGCCCGAGAACATGGATGACCTTCCTTGGTGCTTTGAGAACAGCGATGATGAGGTGGTCTCAGAATTTCCGCCAGCTCCAAAAGAACTGGAAGATGGCATACATACTACTGCAGACAACCTCAAGAAGATTGAGTTGGGATCGGCAGATGACCCGCGACCAACATTTGTCAGTGAGCTGCTGTCTGAAGAAAGGGTGGCTGCATTAAAGAACGTGCTTCTACGGCATAAAGACTGCTTCGCGTGGAACTATTCCGAAATGCCAGGATTGGATCCGGAGATTGCTGTGCATAAATTAGCAATATCCCCAGATATCAAGCCAGTCAAGCAGGCGCCAAGAAGGATGCGACTCGAGCTTGAAATGAGCATCAACGCCGAAGTCAAGAAGTTGATTGATTCTGGGTTTATCCAAGAAGTCCAGTATCCCGACTGGATCGCCAATATCGTCCCGGTAATGAAGAAGAATGGGATGGTCCGCATATGCGTGGATTTCAGGGATCTCAATAAAGCCTGTCCAAAGGACGATTTCCCCGTACCAGTAACCGAGCTAATGATAGATAACACGTCCACTCACGAGGTTTTCTCCTTTATGGACGGTTCATCAGGATATAATCAGATAAAGATGCATCCCGAAGACCAGAAGCATACCGCTTTCCGGACCCCTTTGGGTATATTCTGCTACAGGGTTATGCCCTTTGGTCTAAAGAATGCCGGCTCTACCTATCAAAGGGCCATGACAAAAATCTTCGACGACCTCATACATGACATCGTCGAGTGCTATATCGATGACCTTGTAGTAAAGAGCATGTCATACGAAGAGCATTTAAAGCATCTGGAGACTGTATTTCAACGCCTTCGGCAATATAATTTGAAGATGAATCCCCTCAAATGCGCGTTTGGAGTCTCCTCGAGTAAATTCCTGGGATTCATCATCCGACATCGAGGTATCGAAATAGATCCATCTAAGATCAAGGTGATCATGGAAATGCCTCCATCAAGAACCCTCAAACAGTTGCGGTCTCTCCAAGGGAAGCTCGCATACATCCGGCGGTTTATCGCCAATCTTTCAGGCAAATGCCGTCCTTACAGCTACCTGATGAAGAAGGGAACTCTATTCGTTTGGGATCACAAATGCCAAGGTGCACTAGACGAGATCAAGCAGTACCTGCAGAACCCTCCGGTGTTGGCTGCGCCGGTCAAGGGAAAACCCCTCATTCTTTATACAACCGCCCTCGAAGGTTCCTTAGGCGCATTATGGGCACAAGAGAACGATCAAGGGAAAGAGAGAGCACTTTACTACTTAAGTCGAGTTCTGCTGGGGGCAGAAAGCAACTACTCTCCCATTGAAAAATACTGCTTGGCGTTAATCTTTGCGATAACAAAGCTCAGGCACTATGCGTTGGCGCACGAAGTCCGTCTCATTTCGAAGGTGGACCCTCTTAAATATTTGATGTCAAAGGCTATATTGACGGGTCGACTCGCTAAATGGGCTCTACTCCTGATGGAGTTCTCGATAACGTATCGACCTCTTAAGGCAGTGAAAGGCCAGGCCATTGCCGACTTCCTCGCTGAGCATCCAGTACCTGCCGGTTCTCCTCTGAACTGTGATTTGCCGGATGAACATGCATTCGATGCGATCGGCGGCGGTGATACCCGATGGGAACTCTATTTTGACGGGGCATCTTCCATGAAGAAGCGCAAACAATGTACCCCCATAATCAAATCGGGAGTAGGCCTCATCTTCGTAACCCCACAAGGAGGGATAATGCGCTTTGCTTTCTCCTTAACGGAATCGAGGACGAACAATGAAGCCGAATACGAAGCTTTGATAGCAGGCCTCGAGATTTCCATTGACATGGGAATTGAAGACCTCCTCATATACGGAGATTCTCGACTGGTCGTTAGTCAAGTAAACGGCGACTACCAAACGTGCAAGCCGGAGTTGGTAAAATATGGTGAAAGGGTGCGACAACTGTTGACCCAAATTCCCTCCTATACTCTGGAAAGCATACCACGCGCGGAAAACAGCAAAGCAGACGCATTGGCCAAGATCGCTAAAGAACTGGCTGACGAGAACCTTGATGACGTTAAAATCATGGTGCAAAGCCGTCGAGTGCTTGCCCCAGCAGAAATATCTCTGGAATTATACGAAGAAAAGGGGGCGACTGAGCAGACGACCCTACAAATAAAAGACCATGAGAAGGCCGAGGACTGGAGGGAAGTCTTCATCGAGCCAGCATCGTCCCGGGGACTACTTTAAGTCCCACCGAATGCCCGAAGAAGCGTCCTCAAGACATCAGCTCATGAAATGAGCTCTATTTTTCGCTTTTGTCAATGACACTCTATACAAGAGATCGTTTGATTCTCTGTGGCTGAGATGCTTAGGACCTGACGAAGAAGAAAGAGTCGTTCAGGAAGTTCACGACGGACTCTGCGGTTCTCACCAAGCAGGCCCGAAGATGAAATTGAAGATCAAACGAATGGGTTATTATTGGCCCACGATGGTCCAAGACTGCCTCGAGTATGCAAAGCAATGCCACTCGTGCCAGATTCATGGAGACTTTATCCACCAACATCCGAATCCACTACACCCAACGGTGGCTAGCTGGCCATTCGAAATGTGGGGGACTGACATAGTCGGCCCCATCGAGCCAGCATCGTCCCGGGGACATCGTTTCATCCTGGCGACAACTGATTACTTCTCCAAATGGGCAGAAGCAGTACCGCTGAGGGAAGTGAAGACGGAGAATATCCTCCACTTCTTCAAGACGCATGTCATCTATCGGTTTGGAACCCCACGGCGGATTATCTCCGATAACGGGCCAGCCTACAGAAGCTATAAGATTAGCCGCTTCGCGCAGCAACACAATATAGACTGGAGATATTCTTCAGTTTACAACCCACGAGCTAATGGTCTGGCCGAGGCCTTCAATAAGACCTTGACAAAGATCATAAAAAAGACGGTGTCCCGAAATAAGAAAGACTGGCACGGGAGGCTGCAAGAGGCCCTTTGGGCCTATCGAACTACGTTCAAGACGGCCACGAACACAACGCCGTACGCGTTGGTATTTGGGACGGAAGCAGTGCTCCCTCTCGAGATAGAGTTACCCTCTCTACGAGTGGCGGTCCACTATGAGCTGACGGACGAAGAAAATGCTCGCCTTCGACTCGAAGAGCTTGATGCCCTCGATGAAACCCGGCTCATAGCGCAATAAAATCTAGAGGCCTACAAAGCAAAGATGACGTGCTCATACGAAAGATTGACCAGGCCGAGGACATTCCACCATGGCGAACTCGTACTAGTAGTCAAAAGACCTATGATCCCCAATCGCGCCAAGTGGGGAAAATTTGAGCTGAACTATGAAGGCCCGTACATTATAAACAAGGTCTACCAGGGTGGAGCCTATCTACTCATGGACATGCACGGTGGGAGGCCTTTCAGGCCAATAAACGGCCGCTTTTTAAAGAAATACTCTGCTTAATGAGCCACAGCCTGGGTCAATTATAGATGACGACGACTATGTCCGCTCGCTATCTTCCTAAGCTCAGACCTTATAAGCAGCAGCCGACCTTCCTCTTGACGACGGACCGAAATGTCCTTAAACTAATAACCGACCGAAATATCCTTAAACTAATAACGGACCGAAATGTCCTTTAAACTAACGATGGACCGAAACGTACGTAAATTAATGATGGACCGAAACGTCCTTAAACCGACGATGGACCGAAACCGAAACGTCCTTAAACTAACGACGGACCGAAACGTCCTTAAACTACCGACGGACCAAAACGTCCTTAAACTACTACCGCAGCATCCTTAGGCTGACGAGATAAAAAAAAGAAAAAAATATATAAATTAAAAAAGAAAAAGAAAAAAAACGGTATGTCCATAAGGAAAAGGGGCACGGATGAAAACCCGAAAGGGCTCCGTGAGTAAAAACAACAGGACTACCAGCGAGTGTTTGTGAAAACTCGAAAGGGCGCAACCTCGTTAAAAGACACTTACAAGATCCTCTCGACCTTGTAAGGAGAAACCACCCGCGTGGGATCCTTACGACTCACAAGGGAAAGACACACTTAGGGATCCTCACGATTCCTAGGGAGAAAATACACTTGCGAGATCCTTACGACTCGTAAGGAGAATTCTCTTATGGGACCCTCACGGCTCATGAGATTTGAAAGTCTTAAGTTACAGAAACCTAAACCTGTTCTTAAGCAAATCCCCCACAACCTTTGATATTGCCCTACAAGGGGCTCAATACTGACCCTTGTATACAATCCACGGGCGCGAATAAACATTTTCCCAGCAAAGTCCCACCCGTGACTAGGGATATGTCCATATGATGAGCAACCCTTGTAGGTCCTCTCGACCCATAAGGAGAAAGCCCTCTTGCAGGATCCTTACGACTTGCAGAGGAACATACACTTAGGAATCCTCACGATCCCTAGGGAGAAAATATACCTACAAGATCCTCACGACTTGTAGGGAGAAATACCTTTGTGAGACCCTTACGGCTCATGAAGTCAAAAGCCTTGGTCGACAGGACCCTTAACCCTGTTTGCTAAGCCATCTTTGTTCAACATCGACAGAGGCAAATGATGATTCGCTCCTGGCAACATCCCAGTTGCAGTGGCGCTGATGCCGAAATCGGTGTCTAAAATCCAAGCTTGCGGCGAAAAAGCTAGCAAGCCACACATGCCTACAAAATAGCCGAAATGATGGGGCAACTTGCAATAAAAAAGCAGCAAGTGAAAATGTATGCATGAAAAATAGCCGAAATGATAGGGCAACTCGCAATAAAAAGCAGCGAGTAGAGAATAAATAAATAGCCAAAATGATTGGGCACCGCGAAAAATAGCCGAAATGATAGGGCAATCGCGACCTCCGCGATATAAAAGATGAAATGATAGAGCATCGCGGAAAAAGAAATAAAATATAAAAAAAAGGGTTTCAATTCATTCCCTACAGGTGATGTTCCATCACACCCTGTACACAATCCAAGGGCGTAAACAAAAAGGGATCATCTGTCTCCCCCAGGTTTCATCAGAAGAAGAAGCCAAGTCTCGACGGGCCAAAGGAGACCTGGAGATAGTTTCAACACTCGTCTCGTAACAATGGACACAACTCTAAGCTAAGCGGAACAGCGGCAACTCCCAGTTCCATGGCTCTGTGGTATACATATCGCCAACAGTCAAACCTCCATCCCGTGAAATGCGGATACAATCAGCAAAATTCCTGGTTACGTGAAACGCGGATAACGTCACTCTTTGACCCCGTGGAAAACGTCCAGAGCGGATCCTGGTCCTCGCGGAGCACGGCAGTGAACCCGTGTGAAGCATCCAGAGCGGAGCCTAGTCCTCGCCGAGCACGGCAGTGAACCCGTGTGAAGCATCTAGTGCAAAATTCCTGATTACGTGGAACGCGGATAACGTCACTCTTTGACCCCGTGGAAAACGTCCAGAGCGGATCCTGGTCCTCGCAGAGCACGGCAGTGAACCCGTGTAAAGCATCCAGAGTGGAGCCTAGTCCTTGCCGAGCACGGCAGTGAACCCGTGTGAAGCATCTAGTGCAAAATTCCTGGTTACGTGGAATGCGGATAACGTCACTCTTTGACCCCGTGGAAAACATCCAGAGCGGAGCCTAGTCCTCGCCGAGCACGGCAGTGAACCCGTGTGAAGCATCTAGTGCAAAATTCCTGGTTACGTGGAACGCGGATAACGTCACTCTTTGAACCCATGGAAAACGTCCAGAGCGGATCCTGGTCCTCGCAGAGCACGGCAGTGAACCCGTGTGAACCATCCAGAATGGAGCCTAGTCCTCGCCGAGCACGACAGTGAACCCGTGTGAAGCATCTAGTGCAAAATTCCTGGTTAAGTGGAACGCAGATAACGTCACTCTTTGACCCTGTGGAAAACATCCAGAGCGGAGCCTAGTCCTCGCCGAGCACGGCAGTGAACCCGTGTGAAGCATCTAGTGCAAAATTCCTGGTTACGTGGAACGCGGATAACGTCACTCTTTGACCCCGTGGAAAACGTCCAGAGCGGATCCTGGTCCTCGCGGAGCACGGCAATGAACCCGTGTGAAGCATCCAGAGCAGAACTTAGTCCTCGCCGAGCACGGCAGTGAACCCGTGTGAAGCATCTAGTGCAAAATTCCTAGTTACGTGGAACGCGGATAACGTCACTCTTTGACCCCGTGGAAAACGTCCAGCGGATCCTGGTCCTCGCAGAGCACGGCAGTGAACCCGTGTGAAGCATCCAGAGCGGAGCCTAGTCCTCGCCGAGCACGGCAGTGAACCCGTGTGAAGCATCTAGTGCAAAATTCCTGGTTACGTGGAACGCGGATAACGTCACTCTTTGACCCTGTGGAAAACGTCCAGAGCAGATCCTGGTCCTCGCGGAGCACGGCAATGAACCCGTGTGAAGCATCCAGAGCGGAGCCTAGTCCTCGCCGAGCACGGCAGTGAACCCGTGTGAAGCATCTAGTGCAAAATTCCTGGTTACGTGGAACGCGGATAACGTCACTCTTTGACCCCGTGGAAAACGCCCAGAGCGGAGCCTGGTCCTCGCCAAGCACGGCAGTGAACCCGTGTGAAGCATCTAGAGCAAATACCGGATTATGGAGTCCTTAAAATCCACGGACTATGACGTCCTTAACCTCGACCGTGATGTCTTAAAACTAACGATCAACCCCCCCGATTCCCTACGGATTTTACCTTGGTTTAAGGGTACATCTCTTCACTCCTTTGATACCTGGCGTTGTAATTCCTCAACGTCTTCAAAGAGGTGACGGGTCCCTGCAACCAAACATCGGACTGTGGAGTCCCTAAATCCACGGACTATGAGATCCTTAACCTTGACCGTGATGTCTTAAAACTAACATCGGACTGTGAAGTCCCTAAATCCACAGACTATGAGGTCCTTAACCTTGACCGTGATGTCTTAAAACTAACATCGGACTGTGGAGTCCTTAAATCCACGGACTATGAGGTCTTTAACCTTGACCGCGACATCTTTAAACTACGATACCTGGAGCAGCCCCCTGGCCCCGTGAAACACGGACAAGGGCGACCACATCCAGCACTTGCAGGCCCTCACGACCTGTAAGGAAGAAAACTCTCTTGTGGGATCCCTACGACTCTCAAGGGAAAACCCGCTTAAGAATCTTCACGATTCTTGAGAAGGACTTACACCTATGGGATCCTCTCGACCTGTAGGGAGAAAAACTCTTTATGAGACCCTCATGGCTCATAAAATGCAAAAGTCTTAGGAAGCAGATCTTAACCCTGAATCCTAAGCCATCGCTGTCCTACAAGGAGATCAAGATAGAATACCCGCAGAATACATTCAATAAAAAGGGGACACACCATTGAGAGGAAAAATGTATCTTTTATTCATAAACCCAAAATAGATACAAAGTACAATTTATGAAAGAAACAAAAAGAAAGATACTCTCATTCATGAGTATGTACAAAAAAGGGGAAAAGATACAAATCCTCAAGCCGGCGGGCGGTGCAGTAATTTTACCAGCTCATCGTTCTGTTGCTGAGCCACGACTTCATGACGCAAGATCTCCAGAAGACGAGCCTCCGCCTGAGCTTGCTGAGCCTGATACGGAGCAAGCCGAGCTTCGAGCTGTTTCTCGGTGGCTTTATGAGCCTCGACCCTCTCACGAGTGAACGTGGCAGCTTTATCGAGAGCCACCACCTCTTTTATAGACTCCTGGAGTACTCGCCAGAGTTCGTATGCTTGTTAGCCTTGGCTGTAAGGCTGGCCTGAAGCTCGCTCAGCGCCTTAGAAGCTAGTTCCCTCTCCGAGAACTTGCGGCCAAGCCTCTTCTCGCATGACGTCATGTTGGCCGCAAAAAGACAAAAGACAATGCAAAAAAGGACTTTTGACCAACAAATAGAAGGATCTTAATCAAGCCTACACAAAAGATCAGTACAAGGCAACTCAAGGTCCAAGATTACAAAGCAAACGGTTAAAAGTCCACTGCAATTGTTCACTGGAGATCTGGAAGAAATAGAGAAGCCAAATTAAATAAAGATCCAAAGAAATAAAAAGCCCAAGAAGCCCAGAATCAGTTCCAAAATTTCCAGACATAAAATTTTACCAAAGCTTGGAAGTCTACTTTGACTAGGTCTTCCTAAGAATATTTTGGTAAATGTAGACATGAGAATCAATTGTAACCTAGGGTTTCTATCTCCTATAAATAGAAGCCCAAATCATTGTATTCTTTTCATGCCTCCCTTTATTAATAAATTTCAGCATTCTTTTGGAGAGCATCATTTTTTGTAAGTTCTTTATTTTCTTGCCCTAGATAAATTTAATTCCTTCCCTAGTTAATCTTTTATTCTCTGCCCTAGATAAATGAATTTTAATTCCCTAATGAGTGAGTAGTCTCCTCGCTTGTTAGGGTTAGATCTGGGGAAGGTTTGAGAGACGAAGATCTCTCATCCCCTTTCTTGCCCGTCATATATTTTCATAGAACTCCATGCATACCTTCTTATTCCGCTCCTTACGGCACTCTACCCACGAGGTAGCGGTGATACCGTAGTCTAAAGGCCCGGATTTTAAGGTTTTCCATGGAGGTTAGGGTAAAGATTAAGAAAGGAAGGACAAGGATCTAGAGGAAGAACAATCTTCCCAATCATCCTAATCCCTTTTATTAATATTTACCATAACATCTAATTAGATCTTCATATGGGTATAGAAAGCGGTGAGATTTATAGACTTTCCAAACTTAACCTCGACCTAACCCTAGCAAGACTTAGATATAGATTAATTAGGTTTTTAGATTTAATAATCAATCCGAACACCCTTCGGAATTAACTCGTTAGCGCGATTAGGAAATCACAAAATCCCTGTGGACCGACCCGTACTCACCGGCTAGCTATCAAGCGACGCCGTTCTTGATTGCGGTTACTAGATATTTTTGATCAATCAGGCACCCAGACGATGACATCTTCTGTGGTACCATGTGATGGCTCTTTTCTTGCTGAGCTTTAAGATTCTTTGGTCGGAGAGAGTAGTCCTGGTCAATCACCGATTCTTGGACCTGTCGCCAGACTTTGTAAATTTTGGAAGAAAGCCGCTAAGAGGGCTGCTCCAGCTTCTTTTCTGTAGTAATCTCCATAGGCGGAGGAGATCACTTCAGCACGGCAGTCGGAGAGTTCTTGCAAACCCTTCTAAGCGGTTCAAAGCTGTTCCCAGTTGGAACAGCAGTATTGATTTCTACCATGGGAGCTGGCAGAGTTAGTCCCGATGGGGAATTGCCCCTAGCCTTCCTTACTCGCCGCCAGTAACGATGGCGAGCATGTTGTGCGGATAGAGTTGGTTCAGCTGTAGGGGTGAGTTCCTCATGCCCCCTGTTTTGGCGAAGGGTTGTCACCGGCGTCAGCCTCTTGAAGACCGATGCCCGTTGAGAAGTGGTGTCCAATCTGTCAAAGACAGACCTCTTGGTGGGGGAAGCAGCTTTGATGACTTCGCTTGGAGCGGGAGTCGGAATGGCCAGCCTTGTGAAGACTGACTTCTTGGCAGAAGAAGCTTCTCTAATAATTTCGTTCGCTTGAGCCGGGATGGCTATCCGCTTTGGGATGGCTGCTTCGGGTATCACGGGCTTGTTGGCGTTATGGCCCAGTCTGTTAAAAACTGAGGCAGGGGAGTTGGACGACCCGTTGAGAGGGGCCGCGGCAGTGGTGAGTCGATCAAAGACCGACTTCTTTGGGGCTTCTTGCGATAATAGCGGGTCATTAAAGCTCACCGGTGGGATCATAGTCCCAAAGAACAGCCCAGTGGTGGCCTGAGTTACTTTCTCCACTAGCATTTTGAACAAGGAGGCCACTTGGGGCCCATAAGTCACTCCCCCAGATGGGACGGAGCGAGAGTTGCAGTTGCAGTTAGTATAGGTTGAAGCCATTGAACTTCTGTTTTCTGCATGGAGCAAAACCAAATCTTAGTACCTCGAACCCAAAGGCAACCATATCAAATCACGATTTGCTCGCGAACACGGCACACAAAGTGTGGAGTGGAAAGAGGAAAAGATCCAACCGGGCGTGCCAGAATCCGTTCCCTGCCGAAACATGGAGACGCGATCGCGCAGGTCCGTCTCGCTTGAATTTCGAGGGCAGATGCTAATTGGTGCTATCCGTCTACTTCTCTGAAGATGCCAAGTTGATTTATGGCACCATGTATCGAAGGTTTAGACGGATGCGGCCGATGTAGCAGACTTCGTCAGATTCCCCCTCATTTGAGGGATTTTTGATCGTGGGGACTCTCTTCCCTGGAGGGGCAAGCCCTTGCAGTTAATTGCGCTACCGCATCGCGGTAAAAACATTATCCTTCTCTAGATGGTCACTTCGTGTCGTGGGTGTTTGTTTTGTTTTTGGTTGCCCGTGGATTGTATACGGAGACTAATTTATGTTGTCGCCCGTAGGGCGTAGATTAGTCCGAATCCATATTTTCTTAGATTTGGGTTTAGGGGTTGGGTTTAAAGATACACTAGTCTCATTTGAGACTAAGATCAACTTAAACGTTCGTTGAGGATACGTTAGTCTAATTTTAGACTAAGATCAACTCAACGGGATTGTTTAGATCCAACAAAAGAGCATTCGGACTTTATTGTTTAGCTTAGGGACATTGTAGTTGATAATTAGTTTAAGGACATTACGGTTCAATGTTAGTTTATGGACATCTCGGTCCATGGGTTTTAAAGGACCCCACAGTCCGAGGTTAAGGACATCATAGTCCATGGGTTTTAAAGGACCCCACAGTCCGAGGTTAAGGACATCATAGTCCGTGGTTTATAAAAGACCCCACAATCCGAGGTTAAGGGCATCATAGTCCGTGGGTTTTAAAGGACCCCACAGTTCGAGGTTAAGGACATCATAGTCCGCGAGTTTAAGGACCCCACAGTCCGTGGAATGTTTGGTTGTCGGGACCCGTCACCTCTTTGAAGACGCTGAAAGATTACAACGACATATATCAGAGGGGTTCAGAGATGTACCATTGAACCGATGTGAGTTGGTTGAAAGATCTGTAGTCCAATTTGGGGTTATGATCTGTTAAAATATTTATGCGCAGATGGGCTCAATTAATATGAGTTGAGGACTTATGGCCAATCTTGGGCTAAGTCTAATCGAGTTAAAATGTTTAACATTTATCTTGGGCTGCTGAGCATTTGCTTGGGCTTGGCCCTTTTAACAATGCTTGAATTCTGACAATATTTTGTCTTTTATTGAATGCTGGGAATTCATCATAGCCTTGGGCTTATTAAAGAACAATTTATGTTCTATCAGCGCAACACGTGGCGCGCTTGGCGCTTTGCGCCAGTCAAAGAGCGCAGTGCGCTTCTGCCAAGTAGCGCACACGTGAAGGACACGTGTCGTGCTTGGCGCTAAGCGCCAGATGATGGGCACATTACGCCAATTTATGAACGTATTGCGCTAGTAGTTTAGTGGCGCACACATTATTGACACGTAGTGCGTCTGGCACTAAGCGCTAGCCCATGAGTGCAGTGTGCTGGTTTAAGAGCGTAAAGTGCTAGCGCCTACGTGAAGGATACGTGTCGCGCTTGGCGCTAAGCGCCAGCCTGAGAGCGCAGAAGCGCAGTTCAAGAGAGCAAAGCGCAGTTCCAGAGCGCAAAGACGCATATGATCAATTTTGTGATCCAAAAAGAGTCTTTGTCTCAAAATTCTAAGAGCAAAAGTTCTTTAATCTCTTATGTTGATGAAAGGCTTTGCTTTTATGGATCTATGATCTGTGAGGAAGAAGTAAATTCTTCTTTTATTTTATGATGAGGTCCTTTTGATCTCTTTGTAAAAGACTTTTTGTCTTTGTAGATTTATGATCTGTGAGAAGATTTATATCCTTCTTTTTATTTTATAATGGGATCTTTTTATCTCCTTTGAAAAGACCTTGGTCTTTATAGATCTATGATTTTTAAAGAAGTGGGTTCTTCTTTTTTAATTATGAGATGATTTCATCTCTATATTCATCACCATTCTTTTTACCTTGAAGAAAAAATCTTCTTTCACTGAGAGCTTGGCTCTTCCTCTTTGAATTTCTCAAAGTTTTTGAGGAGGTTTCTCTCTATCTTTTTCTATATCTCTGTATATCAGACTTGAAGTCTAAAGGCATTTTTATAGGGCAAGCTGATTTGTTCAATCAGTTAAGGAGATCTTTTCTCCAATTGATTCGAGAAATTTCCCATCGTTGGATCTTTGATCCAAGGGCTTCTGATTTACAGAAGGCAATCTTCTTGTTTTTAACAAGATTGATAAATCTTTCCATACAGAATTTATTTTGTCATTTGGTAATTTTTAATTACCGTTGGATCATTGGTCCAACGGTGCTCTGATTTACAGAGAACAATCATATTATTTGGAAAGATTTTGAGGAATCTTTCCTTAACAGAATTTAATTCTGATTAATTAATGATTTATCATTATTATTAGATTTTTGATCTGACGGTGGGGAGTTTTTAGTTCCAGCGCTAGCGCACCCGTGCTTTGCACGTGGTGCGCTGCTTAAAGGGAAGCGCACATTGCGCTAGTGTATCCGTGTTTGACACGTGGTGCACTGCTTAGAGCGCAGCGCATCTAGCGCTAGCGCACACATGGTGTGTTGCTTAGAGTGCAGCGCACCTAGCGCTAGCGCCCATGTACTTTGCACGTGATGCGCTGCTTAGCTCGCAGCGCACTTGGTGCTGCATCTGAAGCGTTGCTTCATTTCAAAATTTGAATTTTGAACAGAGCTTTGCTCTGATTGGGGGAAACAGATACGTTAGTCAAATATTAGACTAAGATCTACTTTACAGGGTTTCAGGATCATTTAGATCCAGCGAAAGAGCATTTGTGCTCTATTGTTTTAGTTTAAAGACGTTACGATCTATAAGTTTAAGGACATCATAGTCTGTGGAGTTTAAGGACATCATAATCCATAGTTTAGAGACTGATTGATGTGATTTGTGTGTAGTTAACTGCAATCAATAACGGTGTTGCATGTAGCTAGACCGAGATGAGTACGGGTCGTCCTCAGGGAAACGTTGAATCTTTTAATCTTACTTTAGGCGTGTTGATTAGGAAAAGAGTAAGAATAATGAATGGTGAAGAATGGTTGTAGATTCTAGATCTACGTTAAACACGGATGCAGAATATAGATCTATATTAACTACGGATGTAGGTTTTATATTAGAAGGGGGCTTGTAGGGTTCATTGGGATTTAGTAGTTATGGATGATTAATTAAAGGTTAATCTTTTTATCCTTTAATAGATTTAAAACTAGAACGGCGGTGATGCATGCAGATTAGGGTTTCTAGAGGGAAAAGAGTTCCCGCTCTTAATCCCTATCTCGACATGGAACTCCCTTCATGTCTAGCCTTTACCAAAACAATTATTAATCTAATCTCTAATCATGGTCGAGACTAACAATAATTTGGTAGCGCGCCCGATTAGGATGTTAATGTTTCTTTCGGTAAAGTTTATAAACTTTATAGGACGTAAAAAGAGTTTAAGGATCTTCATCATCCATTAATCTACCCTAATCCTACGAACCCTAACAAGCGGAGAATTACTCACGCATGATAGGAGAAGAAGAGATGGAGAGGGAAATCATATTAAAACTACAAAGAGATAGAATAAGAAAACAACTGTCTTTATTAATCAACAAAATTCATTTACACTTTGTTTCCTTAGAAAATGATTACAAAATGCTAGTTTGCTTCTCGATCTCTTCTAAGGAGGTAGATGAACCGTTGATGATCAGCCTGGATGCGTAAGCCTATAGTGGACTTCGTGATCTCTTCAGCTTGATGAATTTTTCAAGAGGCTCTCGGTCTTTATTTATAGTCCCAAAGCCAGAACCCTAGCTGCCTAATTTGGAAGCCAGAGGTTAAGATTCTAACAGCGAAATCTAAACTTCCCAATCTTCTAAACCGCGGCGGAACCGCGGCCAATAGGTGGGTTTGGCCGCGGTTCCGCGGCCTTATAGAGAGTTTGTTAGATCGTTTCTCTGGGGCTTTGTCTATCTGACACGTGGTGATCTTTTAACATCTCTGGAATTGAAAATCTTCTCTTCGTAACTGCCAGACTTGATTTCTTTAGTTTACTTTCTTAATTAGGCAGGTTTGTTTCGCCAACTTTGATTTCCTTAATTTCAGTCCTGAAAATTCTGCACAACAACTCAACAAATAATATTAGTTTATTTTATGGAGATATTAACTAAACCATTAAGAATTGGTCAAAGGCTTTTAATAAGGTAAGCATATTTAAATGGGCCAAATGTCACATGGATATTATATGCTTACTTTTTCCTACAAAATGTTAATTATAATATATAAACACATGAAAATAGTATTTTTACAGATAAACTCTCATATGTATCATATATTATAATAAATACCTTTTATTATATAGCAATAGTAGGAAAAATGTCATATTAAATGTGCAGTTTTATCAACTGAACAAATACTCCCAAACTTATCTTTGATCGTCCCGAGCAAACTAGTTTATTCAAGAGAAGGAGAAAAAGAAAGGAGAAAGCTAAGCACACTTTCGTAGGCAACACGATTGCACTGAGCATGTGCAACAAGCCGTTAAACCCCTATGTGTCCCTAGTAGGAGGAGTGCTGTCTCCTGAGGGTTTTCAGTGGATTACACCCACAAAATCTAATAATAAAAGGAAGACCGTGAAGGTTACATATAAAGATAAGAATTATAAAAGAAAGACTTTGAAAATTAGAGTTTCCAACTACACTAGTTTTTCAGTTGCTATGAGCCCCATCTTAATAGTCATGAAAAAATGTTAGGAACCACATCATCTCTCAATAAAACATCGTCTTTATTCTTCATTCCTACCTTTTATCCAAACATCGATCATAAACCCCTACGTGTGTGTAAAAGACATCCCTACACTCGGAGAATTCAATTCAAGCTATCATACTCTTGTCCATCACCTCAGTACTTTTTAATCAATGAATATCTAGATGGATTTGCTCACACATTTTTCATGTGACCATTAGTACTTCTTGAGGTACTAACCGACCGATTACTCATGTGCTTGCTTATTAGGCGTATTAGTATTTTCCTCGTCTTGCAACACCTAAGACTTAGCAGTGACTCCCAAACCAGTTGGTCTAAGGTACTAGGTGATGAAGTACCCTCGCTATATTTTTTTTATTGCTACCTTGGTGATTACAAAACCAGTGTTCATTTTTCTTCACCATTTTATATTTTCTTCATTTATTATTTCCTTCATACTTTGGCTTTTAGACAAGAGCATTTCAGGTATCGTCTACTATCCCGAGTTTCAAGACGTGTGTAAGTGCGTATAGTAGGGTATCAATGTTCAAATGTTTGGCTTCCAGAATAGGAACTATTTTTCAGACTTATTTATATCATAAGATTAGTGAGTTCTTACATCTTACTATCCCTTGGGACAACGGCTCATAACTACTTATTACTAGTTTCGTTTAAGAAAACTTCTAATTTTCTAGGTTTTCTTAAATTTTTCTAATCTTTTGGATGTAATTTTTTCACTATCTAATATTTTATTATCAAAATTTTTTTTTGAATGTCCAGTGTCAAAAATAATTCAGTGAATACAAACCTCCCTCCCAAACCTGTTTTCAGCAGTGTCCTTACTGATGTTGTCTTTTGAGAGTATGGACCTGTATACTTGGGGAGAGGCAAAAGGGGTAAAATAATAGTTAAATGAAAACTACCCCCAAACTTGTTCTTTGGCACGCACAGATATTCAGTTAAGTCCATTTTTACTCACCCCCATTCTTAAAATGAGAAAATGTTACCAAAATATGGAGGTGAGGCGGAGGAAATTCTGTTTTGATAAAGCGGCTCCTGTAAAAACAGGAGCTCCTCCGCAGGGTCAGCAGAGAAATACGGTTTTAATTTATGCCCATTTACTTTAAAAATTGAACCGTTTTTCAAATTTTCAACTTCTACTGCTCTGTGCGGGTGTACATACCGCACCACAAAAGGTCCTTTCCAACGAGATTTAAGCTTACTCGAATGAAGATAGAGACGGGAATTGTAAAGTAGGACTTGTTGCCCAGATGTGAAAGTTTTTCTAAAAAGGTTTTTATCGTGAAACACTTTAGTTCGGTTCTTTACTATCACCGCATTATTGTAAGCTTCATCGCGGAGTTCGCTTAGCTCATTCAATTGCAGCTTCCGATAGCTACTCGCTTGATCAAAATCGAAGTTAAGCTCTTTAATAGCCCACTTTGCTTTATGTTCGATCTTGACAGGAAGGTGGCATGCCTTCCTAAACATAAGGTGGTATGGAGACATACCAAGATTGGTCTTATAAGCGGTGCGGAATGCCCAAAGAGCATACGTCAATTTGGTTGACCAATCTTTACGGTTTTTAGAAACCGTCTTCTCCAAAATTTGTTTGATCTGCCTATTTGAGATTTCAGCTTGCCCGCTTGTTTAGGGATGATAGGGCGTAGAAAGTTTGTGAGTGATTGAATATTTCCGTATCAAGACCTCGGAAGACCGATTACAGAAATGTGTCCCGTTGTCGCTAATTATAGCGCGAGGGTGTCCGAATCACGAAAAGATATTTTCTTTAAGGAACTTAATGACAACTTTGTTGTCATTAGTGCGACATGGTATTGCTTCCACCCATTTCGAGACATAATCAACCGCTAACAAGATATATAAGTTTCCAAAAGAGTTGGAAAAAGGGCCCATAAAATCAATACCCCAAACATCGAATATTTCCACAACCAATATAGGTTGGAGCGACATCTCGTTTCTTCGTGAAATCCGACCTAAGTGTTGACATTGCGGACAAGTTTTGCGATGTTCATATGCATCTTTAAATAATGTTTGCCAATAAAAGCCATATTGCAAAACTTTCTCCGCCATTTTTCGAGGACCAAAATGACCGCCGCATTCCTGATCATGATAAAATGATAACACACTCTTGAATTCATCGTTAGGGACACACCTGCGAATGATTTGATCAGAACAATACTTAAACAGATAAGGTTCATCCCAGTAAAAGTATTTTACTTGGGATAGAAATCGAAGTTTGTCTTGTTTCGACCAATCGCTAGGAATAAGTCCCGTCGCTAGATAATTCACAATATCCACGAACCAAGGTTCGTAGGATACAGTCAAGAGCTGTTTGTCAGGAAATGAGTCATTTATCGGCACGGTCAAAATTGGCGAAGAAGTGATGCGTGAAAGATGGTCGGCTACAACATTTTCAAATCCACTTTTGTCTTGGATGACAAGATCAAATTCTTGTAACAACAGGATCCAACGTATTAGCCTGGCCTTAGCATCCTTCTTTGATAAAAGATATCGTAGGGCGGAGTGATCAGTGTAAACCACAATTGGCGAGCCAATCAAGTAGGGCCTGAATTTTTCTAATGCAAATACAACTGCCAAGAGTTCTTTCTCAGTAGTTGTGTACTTTATTTGTGCATCATTCAAGATCCTACTTGCATAGTAAATTACATGTGGTATCTTATCAATGTGCTGTCCTAAGACCGCACCAATAGCAAAATCTAATGCATCACACATAAGCTCGAACGGGTGGTTCCAATCAGGAGATGATAGAACGGGGCTGTAGTGAGCGATCCTTTAAGCGATTCAAAAGCAGCCTTACAATCTGAATCGAAGTGAAATGTAGTATCCTTGGCCAATAGAAGAGTTAAGGGTCTAGCAATTTTGCTAAAGTCCTCGATGAATCTCCCATAAAATCCTGCATGACCAAGGAAGGATCGTATATCTTTGACGCATTTGGGACGAGGGAGGTTATGAATGGCATCTATTTTAGCTCTGTCAACCTCAATGCCTTTTCGTGAAATTATATATCCAAGGACAATACCTTCTTGGACCATAAAATGACATTTTTCCCAATTCAAAGTTAAGTTCTTATCTTTACAGCCGGTAAGAACCGCGTTAAGATTACGAAGGCAGTCCTCAAAGGAGTCCCCAAAAATGGAGAAATCATCCATAAAAATTTCCAGAAAATTCTCAGCCATGTCTGAGAATATCCCCATCATACACCGCTGAAATGTAGCGGGAGCGTTGCATAACCTAAAGGGCATGCGTCTATAAGAAAAAGTACCGAAAGGACAACTAAATGTGGTTTTATCTTGATCCTTGTCAGCGATGGGGACCTGGTTATAGCCAGAGTATCCGTCCAAGAAACAATACTATTCGTATCCAGCTAATCGTTCTAACATCTGGTCAATGAAAGGTAGAGGGAAGTGATCTTTCCCCGTCGCGGCATTGAGTTTTCTGTAATCAATACATACGCGCCACCTAGTTTGGGTGCGTGTTTGGATTAATTCATTAGCCTCATTAGTTATGACCGTGATGCCAGACTTTTTAGGGACTACATGAATCGGACTTACCCATTGGATATCAGATATAGGGTAAATTATACCACTATCAAGGCACTTGACGATTTTTTTCTTTACCGCCTCCTTCATAACGGGATTTAACCGTCTTTGTGGGTCTCGGGTTGGTTTGGCTTCATCCATCAGATGTATATAATGTTCAACAATTAAGGGACTAATCCCTTTGATGTCAGCCATTGTCCAACCAAATGCTTGCTGATTTGATCTCAATACTGCCAAAAGTGCGTTCTCTTGCTCTAAGGCTAGAGAAGCGGATATAATTACTAGAAAAGTCTCATTCTCACCTAAATATGCATATTTAAGATGCGAAGCTAGCGGTTTAAGATCAAGTATTAGCGGAGAGACAATAGAAGGTAGGGTAAGGGACTGATATTCGAACTCTCTGAGAGCTTCAAAACTTGCATAGGATATTGAGTCGGAAAGTGCTTCTGAGTTTTGTGACGAGTCAACGGATTCAAACTCAGGGACAGACACATTGAACATATCCTCACTATGAAGTTGTGCAAGATCAAACGATGTCTCACTAGTGTTGTCGAGATCATCAAAGCAAAGTTCATCATCCATGCAGCTTTCGGGAGCTATCTCATGGATGGAACAAACATCAAGCAAATGAGCAGAAGGTTCAGATGGTTGACTTTCTAACTTGTAAATATTAAGCTCAGTTGTCATCTTCCCGAAGGATAAGTTCATATAACTGTTACGACAATTAATTACAGCGTTAGAAGTTGCTAGGAAGGGTCGACCGAGTATCACCGGATTTGATTGCGTGGGTTTGCCACAGGCTGTGTATCTAAATCAATAAAGTCTACAGGGAATATGATTTTCTCGACTTTAATTTACACATCCTCTAGTTCACCCCGAAGTTTGGTGATTGATCGGTCTGCTATCTGGAGAGTACAATGGATGGGCTTCAACTCTCCAATCCCTAACCGCTCGTATACTGAATAAGGAAGCAAGTTAACGCTAGCGCCAAGGTCGAGCAAAGCACGATCAATATTTTTACCCCCAATAGAAATAGAGATAGTAGGATAGCCAGGGTCCTTACATTTCTTTGGTATTTGCTGGGTAAAACCCGTGCTAACATTACTCGTCATGAAAACTTTTTTAGCCACTTGAGTTTTTCTCTTCCTAGTGCACAAGTCTTTTAAGATTCTTTCATAAGATGGGGCTTGTTAAATAGCATTTAGGAGAGGAATATTTACGTTAACTTGTTTAAACATTTCCACAATCTTCTCCATTTGTAGGTTAGGTCTGTTGGCCCTTAATCTGTTTGGAAACGGAGCTTGATTAATAAGTTTTGGGTCCAACATTTGTGGAGAAGATTGTGGGGACGGATTCGATCCCAAAATTGGAGTGGGAATCGTCTTAGATAGATTGGGCGAAGTGTTCGAGTCTTGGGGAAAACGGAGAATAGGCTCGGATGAAGGTGAGAGACTAGACGAATTAGGGGAAGAAGTAGAAGCCGGGGTATCATTGGTATCACTAACATCATCAAATTGCTCACCCACTCGGTTATTCAGCACTTTTCCCGATCTCAACGTGGTAACGGCATTCACATTATGATTTTATGAGTGGCCAGGATTCGGTAGGGGTTGAGATGGGAGTTTCTCTTTCTCTCTCGCGCTCATTGCGGCGTTTAACTGTGCAAGTTGGTTTTCTATTGATTTAATACTCTCACCGTGGGAGGCGGAGTCTTTATTTATGGTATCAATAGAAGACTTCATATCAGCCGATATTTGAATGGTATGTTTCATAAACAAATCCAAAGTTTGTTCGAGTGAAGAGTTATCAGTACCGGCCAAATGCGGTGCAGAAATGTTGGCCAGATTTTGAAAATTTTGTGACTGAAAGCGGTGCTGACTTTGTGGTTATGGTTGCTGTGGAGGAGGTCTTTGATAATTGCTTTGGAACTGGTTTTGATTTTGGGGTTGGTTTTGGTTCCAAGCAAAATTAGGATGATTCCTCCATCCTTGATTGTACGTTGAAGAATAAGGATCGTTTCTAGGTCGCTGCTGAAAAGCAGCATTAGTTTGCTCATGACCTTGAAACGGTGCATTCATAGGACATTCTTCCGTCAAGTATTAAGGATCTGAACAGCAACCACACACGGTCTTGGGAAGCGTGACCTGATTTAGGGAGACTGATGAGAATTTGTTCTCAATAGCGTCGAGTTTCTTCTGCATCGCTGCCATTTCGGCTTTTACTGCGATGGAAACATTGAGCTGATGAATACTTCCCCTAGATGAAGGTGGTCTTACGCTTTCCCACTGCAAAGTGTTTTCAGCGAGATCTTCCAGATATTTCCAAGTTTCACCATCATCTTTAGACATGAAATTGCATTGACAATTTGTTTCAAGCATCTGCTTTGTCGCTGGATTAATGCCCTCATATATAATTCAGCACAAATCCCATCTATTGATTCCATGATGAGGACATTGGACAAGCAGATTGATCAGTCGAAAATACTGCATTTTTAACACGGTAATTTCCCTATCATTTGCACTCATCTAGAAGTGTTCGGTATTCATATTGCACATATTAGCAAAACATCTCTGAAATACCAGATTGCATGTGTTAGACTTTAAAACCGGCACTTTTAGGGAAATTATGTGTTTATCATGGCATTGTATCATCCTTGTATTGCGCAACTCTTGTCTCGGTGAAATTGTGCAGGAAAGTTCAGAAACCGAGACAGAATTATGAAAACAGTGCTGAAAAATACACCAACTCAAAGGCCAGAGATCTGGCAGTAATCAGGGACTCATTTGGAAAATCAACACATCAGAAAAGCCCACAAATATCAGCCCAAACAAGTAGCTGAAATTACAAGCCCTAAAGCTTCAAAACCGCTGCGGTTCCACGGCGGGAGCTGGCTTAAGCCGCGGAACCACGGTGTCTTGATTGCTTCAAGTGGTCAAATTTCTTCCATGTGGCTACTGTAACTTCATAAGCTTCCAGAAGACTCCTGATTCTGCACGCGGCGCATCTAGAAGGCTCGGCTTAACAAACTATTTCTAGAAGGCTCTCTTAACAAACTTTTGGAGGGAAAATTCAAATTTGAAATCCTAGATCTAGGGTTTTGAGATCTATAAAAAGGAGCCTAGATCTAGGGTTGAGGTTGTTCAACAATTCATCATCTTCTTCCACCTACAAGTTGAGTGACACAACTTGTGCCTCAAACCCTAACCCTAATTCCAATTCAAAATCAAGATCAAGAGAGCGTTCAACCTTTAGAGAGCGACGCCGGATTTCAACGGAGTAAGAGATCCAAGCCGATCCGCGACTCAAGGAGCCGAGCGAAGCCGAAATCGACGATCTAGTTCCATCCTTTTGTAAATTCAAGAGAGTTGTAACGAAATTTGTCGATAAATAAAGGTGAAATTCCTATATCTTGCTTATCTTTTAATTCAAGTATTATGACTAGATCTCAATTTGTGATTGTGGTTGTGATCATGATGTTTGAGTAATCTCCGCTCGTATAGGAGTTGTGACGATCAATAGAATGATGATGATTTAGATCTTTTTACAATTTTTAAATCCTAGAACGATTGTAAATTCTTATGAATCAAATGATCGATGACCTAGTTTTGGGATGATCCTTTCTTGATTGTGTTCACTTGAAACTAGGGATCGACGATTGATCATTTGATTAACTAGAAGCTAGAATTTGAATGAGATTCATTGAAAGGATAAAGGTTAAGACGAGGAAACCCTAGCTTCTTCCCAAAAATCCTTAACCTAGATGAATTATCATTGATCTAGTATTAATTCGTTAAAGGATAAGAATATGAAATCATTAGATCTCATCATATCTATAGATCCGATCTACTCCTACGAGCTACACTTCGAATCTTGATTGTTGGTTGGAAATCATCACAAATTATCTCTTCTTGATTTTAATGCTTTCTTAGATCTATATATTTTCTCTTTCTTGAATTGCAATTACAAATCATGAATTGTTTTCTTTTCTTTTAGTTAAAGTTTCGACTCATCTAATTCGAAAGACGAACGATTACACTTTCCCTGTGGACGATCCGCACTTGCTAACGAAATCTATATACGACACCATTATTGATTGCGGTTAAATAATTTTTTGTTGTGATTTCTTTACAATTTTCATTACTTACACGATCGGAAATCGAATTCAATCAAATAGCGCCGTTGCCGGGGATAGTGCGCTGATTGTTCGTATTTTGAAATTTGAGTTGAAAAGTTTATTCCATCTAAATTCTTAGATCAAAACTTGCGCAAACACTAATACGTGTTGTTGTGATTTGTTGCGAGGAAATCTGGAATCATTGGAGCTGGAGGAAAATTTTTCTGAATATTCCAGAAGGCTAAGGGGAGCAACAGAAGCATTTTCCTAAAAATGGGTGCAGAGAACAGTTCATAGGACCGCGTTTCCGCGGCATTTGCAAGCTACCGCCGCGGTTCCGCGGTGATCTGACGTCATCTCAGCGCAAAAATTTCTCTGTAACCCCCTAACTTTCTTATCTCTCTCTCAATCTGCTCCAACTAACAATTTTTGCAGGTTTCTTTGCAAATAATCGCAGCGCCGCAAAAGCAAAATAAAAATTTGTGCGTGTTTTGATTTTTGGTTATTTGCATATTAATACGGATATTAAGGGGCACGACCAAATCCAGATTAGGTGGGGAGTTCATTACCCTTCCTCACCCCCAAAAATCACAAACTTGCATCCGCATTTACCCTCATTAACTAAAAAAATATCTAGAGATGACTCTAAGGACCGTCGCGCTCACTTAGGACAGAAGAAGGCCGTGGGTAATTCATTGCTTATTCGCGTTTTCTTGTGGTGTCTAAGGCAAGTGTGTCGAAGGCTAGTGGTTATTAATTAGGCCCACTACTTACGTAGTGGAGTACCTTCCCACTTACCTGGCACTTACCTGGCCACAGGGAGACAAAGAGGAAGTGGAGGATTGATCCTGCGACTTGTCTTTTGGCAGTTAGGAGCAGTCTAGAGTTTGACCTAGGCGACCATAGAATTAGGGTTTTGCTTGTTGCATTTGTTGTGCTCGCATCATTTTTTCAAAAATCCGTCCATTTTTCAAAACAAACACCAATCACATTCATTCTCTTCCCTAATTATAAAATCACGCTGCCACTTGTACTAACCCTTTTTAGTTCAAGATAGGCTGAACAACGGGATTCTAGTGCCTGTTAGTCTTCGATCGACCCTAAAGTCGGTATTTCTACACTTACCTTTTCTTTACCCACCACCACACCCACATCGATGCATCCGTCTCCATCGAACATCTTTACCACTACCCTGCCGCCGTCCGTTGGTGCGCAGATTCCACCTCGCATCTCTCTCCAGGAGAGGTGCTATCCTACACGAGGTCCCCTTTCCACCTGTCTTTCCATTCCACCAGCCAACGGGGAAAATTTTCAGATTAAACCCCAATACATCAACCTTCTACCAAAATTTCACGGTCTTGAGTCTGAGGACGCATACGTGTTTATCACGAAATTTGAAAATGTATGCGCAATGATGGGTACCTCACAGCTTTCTGTGGATGCTATGCGTCTTTGTCTTCTCCCATTTACCTTGTGCGATTTAGCCGAGAAGTGGCTATATAACACTACCGCACACTCCATTTCAAATTGGGACGAATTCGTCAAAGCATTCCTTAAGAAATTCTACCCACATCATAAAACAGCTCGAGTCTGCAGCGAAATAAATCAATTCACCCAGCTTCCAAATGAACCATTTTCAAAATGTCTTGAACGTTTCAAGGATCTGTTAGTCCAATGTCCACATCACGGCATCCCGAGATGGGAACTGTGCCGAATCATTTATGAGGGCATTAATCCTAACACAAGACAGACCCTTGAATCCATGTGTCAAGGCAACTTTATGACCAAAGATGATGGGGAAGTATGGAAATTTCTAGAAGATTTCGCTGAAAAATCTTTACAGTGGGAGGGTGTGAGTCAATCATCTAGGGATGGCAATGATATTTCCATAGGAATTAGAGCTGAAATTTCAGCTTTACACAAGAAATTTGATGCTATGGAAAACAAATTTTTAGCCGCCACCCTAAATCAAATGTCACTCTCTAAAACTGTATGTGGCTGCTGTTCTGATCCGTCTCACCTGAAGGAAGAATGTCCGTTTCAAGGTCATGAGCATACCAATGCCACATTTCAAAGACCTAGAAACGATCCATCTTCTTCCACATATAATCAGGGTTGGAGGAATCTCCCGAATTTTGCTTGGAACGAATCCCAAAACACGGTTCCAAACCCGAATCAATTCCAAAGGGTCCCTCCACCACAACAGCAACCACCACTTCAATTGAGTCAGCACCCCTTCCAAGCACAAAACTTCCAAAATCCGGCTAACACTTTTGTACCATCTAGTCCTTTGCAATTGACCGGTACGGATAATACCTCTGCACCAGCACAAACCTTGGATACTTTCATGAAACAATCTATCCAAGGGACGGCAAGTTTGCAATCTTCCTTCGAGAATGCGATGAAGATCATTGTCTCTCAAAATGAGAATATCAAATCGATGGAAGCATAAATTGCACAACTAAAATCCGAAATGAGTGCGAGAGAAAAAGGAAAACTTCCAGCTCAACCTTTACCCAATCCTGGCTATTCACATCATGTGGATGCAATCACGTTGAGATCTGGAAGAGTGCTTGACAATTACGTTGGGGAAGAGTTTGATGATACTGAAAAATCAATCAATAACACCCGGGCTGAGACTTTTCCTTCCATCTCTACTTCTAATTCTAACCCCAGTTCTTCTACCCCACCACCTTCTTGCGAGCCTATTCTTCATTTCCCAAAAGGCTCGCCACCTCAGCCCATCTCTTCTACTCCTCCACGGACGATCCCCACTTCTATTCTGGGATCGGGTCCACACACACTTCCTTCTCCTATGATGGACCCAGCGCTTATTGCTAAAGCACCTTATCCTAATCGGTTAAGGGCTAACACATCGAGTCCACATATGGAGAAGATTATGGACATGTTTAAGCAAGTTAACATCAACATCCCTCTCCTAGATGCCATCCAACAAGTTCCTTCCTATGCAAAAACTCTTAAGAACTTGTGCACTAGGAAGAGGAAGACTCAAGTGCCCAAGAAGATATTCATAGCAAAGACCGTAGACACGGCTTTCCCCCAACACTTACCGAGGAAACGTAAGGATCCTGGATATCCTACTATTTCCATTTCTATTGGGGAAAAACACATTAACCGTGCTCTACTAGACCTTGGCGCTAGTGTTAACTTGCTTCCATATTTAGTCTATGAGCAGTTAGGGATTGGAGAGTGGAAGCCAACCCATTGCACTCTCCAGATGGCTGACCGATCAATCACCAAACCTAGGGGTGAACTGGAGGATGTGTTAATAAAAATCGGGGAATTCATATTCCCTGTGGACTTTATTGTAATTGATACACAGCCTATAGCGAACCCACGGAATCAAATTCCGGTGATTTTAGGTCGCCCCTTTTTGGCCACTTCCAACGCTATTATCAACTGTCATAATGGTTCTATGACCCTATCCTTCGGGAATAGGTCAATAGAGCTGAACATTTACAAGTTGGGAAGTGTACCCTCCGAACCTACTGCTCAGGTCTGTTCTGTCGACTTAATGGATGTTGACAGCAGAGAATTTGATGATCCTCTTGATACTGATCTTGACTCTTTTCATATGTTATTGTTTGACCCAACTATGTATCATACACATACGGACTCTTCCACCGAGATGTCCGGGTCAACAATTAACACTGATTATGAACTGTTTCTGGAGTCTGAAGATCACCCCGCACTTTGTGATGACATTATTCTTCGGGGTATTGATGGAACTTTTGAGGAGATCTTTGCTGATGAACTCGTATTTCTGAATGACACGGGTGTTGAGATGAATCATCTCCCAATTAATGAAATTGAACCTCCACCCCTTCTTCTGAACTGTAAAAATAATGCGAGTAATCCATCACATTCACTGCATCGTCTCTCCAAAATGAGACGCACACACATTCGCTTCCACCACTTAACCTTTCCCCACTTTTTCTTCCACCAACCAGAGCACTGTATTGATAAAATTTTTGAATGGTTGGTGTTAACATTTGGTCTTTGCAAAGCTTGGCATCGACCAATAATTTTTGACCCCTTCATGTGATTTTCAAAGCTTAACATTGCATAACTCAAGTTTGGGGGGTATACTTTCTGGCTCCTGAAAAGAAAATTTTTACAAAATTTTGAGCCAAAAATATGTTTGGGGGAGGGTCTTCACTTAAATATTTTGCCCCCACTAATAAATTCCTCCCAAGCTTACAGGTTTTTCAGATTTAGCTGAAGGTAACAGTGAGGACACTGTTGAAAACAAGTTTGGGGGATGTTTGTGCTTATTTTGCATCATTTGCATAACATTTGCATAAGCACAAAACATTTTTCGAAAAAAACCTATAAAATTTAAAAAAATTCAAAAAAATAATAAAAATATTTTTGTACATAAATAAGGTAATAAAATATTAGATAGTGAAAAATTACATCAATGAGATTAGAAAAATTTAAGAAAACTAAGAAAATTAGAAGTTTTTTTATACGAACTAGTAATAAGTAGTTATGAGCCGTTGTCCCAAGGGTTAGTAAGATGAAGGAAGTCACTAATCTGAGGATAAAAATAAGTCTGAAAAATAGTTTCTATTCTGGAAGCCAAACATTTTGAACGTTGATACCCTGCTATTCGCACTTACACACATCTTGAAGCCCGGGATAGTAGAGGATACCTTGAAATGCTCTTGTCTTAAAGCCAATGTATGAAGAAAATAAAAAAAAAAGTGAATAAAATATAAAATGGTGGAAAAAAAATGGACACTGGTTTTGTTATCACCAAGGGCAATAAAAAATATATAGCGAGGGTGCCTCTTCACCTAGTGCCCTAAGGCCAACTGGTCTGGGAGTCACTGCTATGCTTGAGGTGGTGCAAGACAAGGAAAATACACCAAATAAGCAAGCACATGAGTAATCGGTCGGTTAGTACCTCAAGAAGTATTAACGGTCGCATGAAAGTGTGTGAGCACATCTAAATATTCATTAATCAAAAAGTACTGAGGCTGATGGGCAAGAGTATGATAGCTTGAATTGAATTCTCCGGGTGTAGGGATGTCCTTTACACACACGCAGGGTGATATGATCGATATTTGGAAGAAAGATAGGAATGAAGAATAAGACGATGTTTTATTGAAGGAGGAAGTGATTTCTGACATTTTTTCATGACCATTAAGATAGGGCTCATGACAACCGAAAAGCTAGCTTAGTTGAAAACCCTAATTTTCAAGGTTTTTCTTTTACAATTCTTTTCTTTAAATGTAATATTCATGATCTTCCTTTTTTTATTGGATTTTGTGGTTGCAATCCGCTGAAAACCCTCAGGAGACAACACTCCTCCTATTAGGGACATCTAGAGGTTTAAAGGCTTGTTGCACATGCTCAGTGCAATCGTGTTGCCTACGAAAGTGTGCTAGTTAGTTTTTCTCTTTCTTTATTTTCTCCTTCTCTTTTTAATAAAACAGTTCGATCGAGACGATCGAAAATAAGTTTGGGGGAATTTGATCAGTTGAAAATACTGCACTTTTAACACGGCAATTTCCCTATCATTTGCACTTATCTAGATGTGTTCGGTATTCATATTGCACATATTAGCAAAATATCTCTGAAATACCAGATTGCATGTGTTAGACTTTAAAACCGGCACTTTTAGGGAAATTATGTGTTTATCATGGCATCGCATCATCCTTGTATTGCGCAACTCTTGTCTCGCTGAAATTGTGCAGGAAAGTTCAGAAACCGAGCCAGAATTATGAAAACAGTGCTGAAAAATACGCCAACTCAAAGGCCAGAGATCTGGCAGTAATCAGGGACTCATTTGGAAAATCAACACATCAGAAAAGCCCATAAATATCAGCCCAAACAAGTAGCTGAAATTACAAGCTCTAAAGCTTCAAAACCGCCGCGGTTCCGCGTCGGGAGCTGGCTTAAGCCGCGGAACCGCGGCGTCTTGATGGCTTCAAGTGGTCAAATTTCTTCCACGTGGCTACTGTAACTGCACAAGCTTCCAGAAGACTCCCGATTCTCCACGTGGCGCAGCTAGAAGGCTCGGCTTAACAAACTATTTCTAGAAGGCTCTCTTAACAAACTTTTGGAGGGAAAATTCAAATTTGAAATCCTAGATCTAAGGTTTTGAGATCTATAAAAAGGAGCATAGATCTAGGGTTGAGGTTGTTCAACAATTCATCATCTTCTTCCACCCACAAGTTGAGTGACACAACTTGTGCCTCAAACCCTAACCCTAATTTCAATTCAAAATCAAGATCAAGATCCCGAGTACCTTTCAAGCAAGAGAGCCTTCAACATTTAGAGAGCGACACCGGATTTCAACGGAGCAAGAGATCCAAGCCGATCCGCGACTCAAGGAGCCGAGCGAAGCCGAAATCGACGATCTAGTTCCATCCTTTTGTAAATTCAAGAGAGTTGTAACAAAATTTGTCGATAAATAAAGGTGAAATTCCTATATCTTGCTTATCTTTTAATTCAAGTATTATGACTAGATCTCAATTTGTGATTGTGGTTGTGATCATGATGTTTGAGTAATCTCCGCTCGTATAGGAGTTGTGACGATCAATAGAATGATGATGATTTAGATCTTTTTACAATTCTTAAATCCTAGAACGATTGTAAATTCTTGTGAATCAAATGATCGATGACCTAGTTTCGGGATGATCCTTTCTTGATTGTGTTCACTTGAAACTAGGGATCGACGATTGATCATTTGATTAACTAGAAGCTAGAATTTGAATGAGATTCATTGAAAGGATAAAGGATAAGACGAGGAAACCCTAGCTTCTTCGCAAAAATCCTTAACCTCGATGAATTATCATCGATCTAGTATCAATTCGTTAAAGGATAAGAATATGAAATCATTAGATCTCATCACATCTATAGATCCGATCTACTCCTACGAGCTACACATCGAATCTTGATTGTTGGTTGGAAATCATCTCAAATTATCTCTTCTTGATTTTAATGCTTTCTTAGATCTAGATATTTTCTCTTTCTTGAATTGCAATTACAAATCATGAATTGTTTTCTTTTCTTTTCCTTAAAGTTTCGACTCATCTAATTCGAAAGACGAACGATTACACTTTCCCTGTGGACGATCCGCACTTGCTAACGAAATCTATATACGACATCGTTATTGATTGCGGTTAAATAATTTTTGGTTGTGATTTCTTTACAATTTTCATTACTTACACGATCGGAAATTAAATTCAATCATAGATCCTTGAAGCGTTCAAAGCACTTCCAAAATGGTTTATTGGGAAGCTGGGTAAACTGGTTGATCTCGCTCCTAACATGGGCGGTCTTATGGTTTGGGTAAAACTTCTTAAGAATTGCTATTACGAATTCATCCTAATTAGTGATAGAGTGTGCGGCAGTATTATAAAGCTATTTTTCTGCCAAGTCGCACAGAGTGAATGGGAGAAGACGCAAGCGCATAGCATCCACAGTCAGTTGTGAAGTACCCATCATTGCGCATACGTTTTCGAATTTAGTGATGAAAACGTACGCGTCTTCAAACTCAAGCCCATGAAATTTGGGCAACAGATTGATGTAGTGGGGTTTAATTTCAAAATTATCCCCGTTAGCTGGTGGAATAGATACGCAAGTGGGAAGTGGACCACGGATAGGATAGCATCTCTCTTAGAGAGAGATGCGCGGTGGATTCTGCTCACCTACGGGCGGTGGCAGCATGGTGTTATAATTTGATGGAGTACCATCCATCTCGGTCGATGTGGTGGATGGTGGGGGAAAAGAAGATGAAGAAGCACCGACTTCGGAGTCGATAGCAGGAACGCGGACAAGACGGGCACTAGAATCCCGTGTCTAGCCAAGCATGCACTAAGCGGGTTTAGCGCAAGTGGCAGTGTGTGTACTTTTAAAAATGGTCCGTTTTGAAAAGTGTGTTGGACTTAAACAAATCACACAAAAATGCACAAACAACCCTAGAACTAAGGTTACTTAGGTCAAGTCTCTAGACCGCTCCTAGACTTCCAAAGGACAAGCCGCATGATCAATCTTCTACCACCTCTTTACTACTCTTGTGGCCAGGTAAGTGCCAGGTAAGTGAGAGGTATCCGCTATACGAATCACCGAAAATAGCGGGCCTAATTAAGTAACCACTTGCCTTAGACACACTTGCTTAGGCACCACAAAAGTAATGCGGATAAGCGATAAATTACCCACGACCTTCCTCTGTCCTTATTGAGTGCGACAGTCCTTAGAGTCTTATCTAGATATATTTTAAATTAATATAAGGTTGATGCAGATGCTCGGATTGTGATTTGTGGGGCTTAGGAAGGGTGATAAAATCCCCACCTAATCTGAATTTTGGTCTTGCCACTTAAAGTCCGTATTAAAATATGCAAAACAAACCAATAAAAAAACTTTGCAAAATGATTTTTGAGCGGCGATATTTTGCAAAGAATCCCGCAGAAAAGATATTTTATTAGATTTCAGATGAGAGAGAAAGAGTTGAGAAACTTACCAGAGAAGTTTGGAACCCTAGATCCTCAATTTCGCCGCGCTTTCGCCGCGTATATGGCTTATTTGCCGTGGATCTGCTGCGAGAAAGAAGGATCAATTGATGAATTTTTGCTCTGTGGCCTTCTGTACTCCTCTGGATCTCGATGAATGACTCTGTCTTTCTGTTTCCTCAAGTCTGTGACTCCAGATCTCCTTGCAAACTTCATACAATTCGTTAAATATACAATTTGCAGTTTTGTTTCAATTATGATATAGATCGAATAAGAATTCAACACAAATAGTAAGAATAAAAAATTACGCACGTATCCCCGGCAACGGCGCCATTTGATTGATCTAGATTTATGTGTGTGTAGTTAACCGCAATCAATAACGGTGTCGCGTGTAGCTAGACCGAGATGAGTACGTGTCGTTCTCAGGGAAATGCTGAATCTTTTAATCTTATTTTAGGCGTGTTGATTAGGAAAAGAGGAAGAATAATGAATGGTGAAGAATGGTTGTAGGTTCTAGATCTACGTTAAACACTGATGCAGAATATAGATCTAGATTAACTATGGATGTAGGTTTTATATTAGAAGGGGGCTTGTAGGGTTTATTGGGATTTAGTAGTTATGGATGATTAATTAAAGATTACTCTTTTTATCCTTTAATAGATTTAAAAGTAGAACGACAATGATGCATATAGATTAGGGTTTCTGGAGGGAAAAGGGTTCCCACTCTTAGCTCCTATCTCGACATAGAACTCTGTTCATGTCTAGCCTTTACCAAAACAATCATTAATCTAATTTTTAATCGTGGTCGAGACTAAAAATAATTTGGCAGTGCGTCCGATTAGGATGTTAATGATTCTTTTGGTAAAGTTTATAAACTTTATAGGACGTAAAAAGAGTTTAAGGATCTTCATCATCCGTTAATCTACCCTAATACTACGAACCCTAACAAGCGGAGAATTACTCGCGCATGATGGGAGAAGAAGAGATAGAGAGGAAAATCATATTAAAACTACAAAGAGATAGAATAAGAAAACAACTACCTTTATTAATCAACAAAATTCATTTACACTTTGTTTCCTTAGAAAATGATTACAAAATGCTAGTTTGCTTCTCGATCTCTTCTAAGGAGGTAGATGAACCGTTGATGATCAGCCTGGATGCATGAGCCTGTAGTGGACTTCGTGATCTCTTCAGCTTGATGAATTTTCCAAGAGGCTCTCGGTCCTTATTTATAGTCCCAAAGCCAGAACCCTAGCTGCCTAATTTGGAAGCCAGAGGTTAAGACCCTAACAGCGAAATCTAAACTTCCCAATCTTCGGCGGAACTGCGGCCAATAGGTCGGTTTAGCTGGGGCTTGTTTATAGAGAGTTTGTTGGGTCGTTTCTCTGGTGCTTTGTCTATCTGACAAATGGTGATCTTTTAACATCTCTGGAACTGAAAATCTTCTCTTCGTAACTGCCAGACTTGATTTCTTTAGTTTACTTTCTTAATTAGGCATGTTTGTTTCGCCAACTTTGATTTCCTTGATTTCAGTCCTGAAAATTCTGCACAACAACTCAATAAATAATATTAGTTTGTTTTATAGAGATATTAACTTAACCATTAAGAATTGGTCAAAGGCTTTTAATAAGATAAGCATATTTAAATGGGCCAAATGTCACATGGATATTATATGCTTACTTTTTCCTACAAAATGTTAATTATAATATATAAACACATGAAAATAGTATTTTTACAGAAAAACCCTCATATGTATCATATATCATAATAAACACCTTTTATTATATAGAAATAGTAGGAAAAATGTCATATTAAATGTGCAGTTTTATCAACTGAACAGAGACATCATAGTCTAGTTTAGAGACACCATAGTCTGTAGGATTTAGTTTATGGACGTTGCGGTCCATAAGTTTAAGGAAATCATAGCCATGAGCTTAAGGACCTCATAGTCCATAAAGTTTAGTTTAGGGACGTTGCGGTTCGTAGTTAGTTTAAAAACGTTACGGTCTAATGGGGTGTATCCTTGGGTTTGGAAATGTAACAAAATAGTTGTTGGTTGTCGGGACCCGCCACCTCTCTGAAGACATTGAATAATTACAACGACATGGATCAAAGGTGTGGAGAGATGTACCCTTGAACCAAATGTCAGATTGAGAAGGAATGTGATAACATTACTTTCAATGCCATCTGAGATCAATTTTGAAAGACCTGAGTATAATTGAGGCTCGGTTGAAAAAGAGTTTTGGCTTTGGGAGACTTAGCTAACTTGGGCTAAGGTTGGCCTAAAACACTAGCATATGTTCGGCGCTCACGTGCTCCCACGTGAGGTCTTAAAGTATTGTTTAAATACTGAAGATCTGGAGCGCTCACATTGGGTCACGTGAGGCGCTTGAAGTAGAATTAAACGCTGAGAGTCTAAGGCGCTCACGTGAGGTCACGTGAGGTGCTTGAAGTAGTGTTAAACACTAAGAATTTAAGGCGCTCACGTGGGGTCACGTGAGGCGCTTGAAGTAGTGTTAAACTAAGGATTTGAGGCACTCACGTAGGGTCATGTGAGGTTCTTGAAATAGTGTTAAACACTAAGGATTTGAGGTTCTCACGTGGGGTCATGTGAGGCACTTGAAATAGTGTTAAACACTAAGAATTTGAGGTTCTCATATGGGGTCACGTGAGGCGCTTGAAGTAGTGTTAAACACTAAGGATTTGAGGCGCTCACGTGGGGTCACGTGAGGCGCTCGAAATTTGGCACTATTGCCTTTGATCTATTCCCTTTCTGCTTTATGATAGCTAAGCACTGCTTAGGGGGTCACGTGGGATCGCGTGAGCCGATCTCAGTTTGTTCTCTTTTTGTTCAAGCACTAATCTTTTCCTTACGTTCATGGAGATCTTGAGTTTTGAGACGTTCGAGCCTCTTTTGTTTTATAAGAATTAAATTCTTCTATAGGGTTAAACCCTAATTTTATTAGAGGAATTAAATTCCTATATGTTATGTTCCCCTCCGAATCATGGAGACGCGACCGCGTAGGTTCGTCTTTCCTGAAATTTGGGGCAGATACTAATTGGTGCTATCCGTCTACCTCTCCGAAGATGCCAAGTTGATTTATGGCACCATGTATCGAAGGTTTAAACGGATGCGGCCGATGTAGCAGAGTTCGTCAGATCCCCCCTCGTTTGAGGGTTTTTGATTGTGGGGACGCTCTTCCCTGCAGGCGCAAGCCCCTGCAGTTAATTACGCTACCGCATCGCGGTAACAACTTTCTCCTTCTCCAGATGGTCACTTCGTGTCGTGGGTGTTTGTTTGTGGTTGGTTGCCCGTGGATTGTATACGGAGACTAAGTTATGTTATCGCCCGTAGGGTGAGGACTAGTCCAAATCCGTATCTTTCTTGGATTTGGTTTTGGGGGTTTGGGTTTAAGGATACGTTAGCCTCATTTGAGACTAAGATCAACTTAAACGTTTGTTAAGGATACGTTTGTCTAATTTTAGACTAAGATCAACTTAACGGGATCGTTTAGATCCGACAAGAGAGCAATTGGGCTCTATTGTTTAGTTTAGTGACATTGCGGTCGATAATTAGTTTAAGGACATTACGGTCCATCGTTAGTTTAAAGACATCGCGGTCGAGGTTAAGGAAATCATAGTCCGTGAGTTTAAGGACCCCACAGTTCGATATTAGTTTTAAGACATCACGGTCGAGGTTAAGGACATCATAGTCCATGAGTTTAAGGACCCCACAGTCCGATATTAGTTTTAAGACATCACGGTCGAGATTAAGGACATCATAGTCCATGAGTTTAAGGACCCCATAGCCCGTTGTTAGTTTTAAGGCATCACGATCGAGATTAAGGACATCATAGTCCATGAGTTTAAGGACCCCACAGTCCGATGTAATGTGTGGTTGTCGGGACCCGCCACCTCTTTGAAGATGTTGAGGAATTACAACGACAAATATCAAAGGAGTGAAGAGATGTACCCTTGAACCATGGTGAGTTGGTGTTTATCCTAATCAGAGCAAAACTCTGTTCAAGTTCCAAGGCGGGAAACGAAGCAACTCTTCTGTTTTCCCCCAATCAGAGCAAAGCTTTGTTTTGAAAATTAAAGTGAAAATTGAAGTTAAAATAAATGAAGCAACACTTCAGATCCCCTGCGCTGCGCGCAGAGTGCCACGTGTCAAAATCAGACACGTCAGCGCAGGGAGCGCAGCGTCCAAGGCAGCGCACCCAATCAGAGCAAGGCTCTATTTAAAATTCAAAACTTTAATTAAAGAAGCAACGCTTCAGCTGACCTGCGCTATGCGCTGCGCGCCACGTGGCAGCGCAGTTGCACTAGCGCAGTTGCTCTGCGTGACACGTGTCAAGCGCTGGGGCGTTTGCGCCATACAGAATTAAAATTCTGAAAGATCTTTCTCAATCTTGTTAAAAACAAGAAGATTTTTTTCTGCAAAACAGAAGCCCTTGGATCAAAGATCCAACGGTGGGGAAAATTCCCCAAATCACTCAGAGAAAGATCTCTTTAACAAATTTAATTAATTATTGGGCACTATATAAAGGCCCCTAGACCCCAATTCAGAGATCATCAATCACATCAACAGCAAGAACTTCAAAACAGAGAGAACTCTGAAGAATTCTGAAAAGAACTCAAGAAAAAAGTAAAAAAAAACCTTTATAAAAGAAGAAGAATTTCTTCTGAAATAGATCATTGATCTAAGAACAAGATCAATGATCTTCAATAAAAGAAAAATAATAACAGTGCCTTGCACTTGCAGATCTGCACTGTTGCGCTCCTGGGTTGGCGCAAGCCACCGAGAGCGCCACGTGTCAGCAGCGCAATAGCGCAGCGCACTGACACAGCGCACTGCGCTGTTACGCTTGCGCTCACCAGAGCGTGACATGTGTCACCTCCACATGCATTTGCGCTCAATAATTGGCGCAGAGCGCCTGACAAGCCACGTGGCATTCTGTCAGTATAAACAATGCTTTGCATTATTTAAAGAAGGGCTGAGCCCAATTAAAAAGGCCTGACAGGCCTAGTAAATGCTATGCGTTATTTTCAAAAAGGGCAGAGCCCAAACAAAACAGATGCAATGCATCATTTTTTTAAAAAGGGGCAGAGCCCAAACAAGGGTCTGTTAAACCAAAACAAATGCTGCTATGCATCATTTATAAAAGGGCAGAGCCCAAACAAAACAAAAATAATGCAGTGCATTATTAAAAAGGGGCAAAGCCCTAGTAAAGGCCTAACAGGCTAAATGCAAATAAAAATGTTGAACATATTCAATTGGACTTAGCCCAATCATGGCTGTAAGTCCTCGAACTAAATTGACTGAGCACGGCTGCTCTCTTAAATCAATTTACATCCGGTTCAAGGGTACATCTCCGAACTCCTTTGACCCCTATCGTTGTAATCCTTTAACGACGTCAGAGAGGTGATGGGTCCCGACGGCCACAAACCAATGGACCACCATGTCCCTAAACTGGCAATGGACCACCATGTCCCTAAACTGGCAATGGACCGCAATGTCCCTAAACTACCTATGGACCACTACGTCCCTAAACTAGAACAATAGAGCCCCTAAACGCTCTTTTGCCAGATCTAAACGATCCTGTTTAAGTTGATCTTAGCCTCAAACATGGCTAACATATCCTTAAACCTACAAACAAACTTTAGTCCCAAATTGGACTATAAGACCCCCAATTAACTTTGGTTCAAGGGTACATCTCCGAACTCCTTTGACACCTGTCGTTGTAATCCTTCAACGTCGTCAGAGAGGTGACGGGTCCCGACGGCCATAAATGCAATGGACCAATACGTCCCTAAACTGGGACAATAGAGCCCCTAAACACTCTTTCCGTTAAGTTGATCTTAGTCTCAAATCAGACTAATGTATCCTTAACGAACGTTTAAGTTGATCTTAGCCTCAAACATGGCTAACGTATCCTTAAACTAAAACCCCAAACCCAAATCTAAGAAAATACGGATTTAGACTAATTCACGTCCTACGGGCGACGACATAAATTAGTCTCCGTATACAATCCACGGGCAACCATAAACAAGACAAACACCCATGACACGAAGTGAAATTCTGGAGAAGGAGAAAGTTGTTACCGCGACGCGGTAGCGTAATTAACTGCAGGGGCTTGCGACTGCAGGGAAGAGCGTCCCCACAATCAAAAACCCCTCAAGCGAGGGGGAATCTGACGAAGTCTGCTAAATTGGCCGCATCCGTCTAAACCTCCGATACACGGTGCCATAAATCAACTTGGCATCTTCGGAGAGGTGGACGGATAAACCCAAATAGCATCTGCCCCGAATCTCAGGCAAGACGTCCTCACGTCTCCGCCGCCATTCGGAGTGGAACAGATTCTGGCACGCCCGGTGGGACACTTTCCTCCTTCCACTCCATACTTCGCGTGTCGTGTTCGCGAGCAAATCGCGGTTTGCTGTGGTTGCATGTGGATTCAAGGTACTAAAATTTGGTGTCTTGCTCCGTGCAGAAAGAAAACAGAAGATCAATGGCTTCAAACTGCGCTTCCTGCAACTACAATTCTCGCTCCGTCCCTGTTGGAGGAGTGACTTACGGGCCCCGAGCGGCCTCCCTTTTCAAAATGCCAGTGGAGCAGGTGACTCAAGCTACCACTGGACTATTTTTCGGGACTATGTTCATATCAATGTGCTTCAATGCCCCAACGACATTGCAAGAAGCTCCAAAGAAGTTGGTTTTTGATCGACTTACCACTGCCGCGACCCCTCTCAACGGGTCGCCCAACTCCACTGCCTCAGTTTTTAACGGACTAGGACAGAGCTCCAACAGGCCCATGAAAAAGCCAGCAATACCGGAAGATGTTATCCCGAAGCGGATAGCTCTCACTACTCCAGTTTCAGATGAAATCACCAAGGTTGCCTCCCCTGCTCGGAAGTCTGCTTTTGACAGGTTGGTCGTCCCCGTTCAACGGACATCGGTCTTTAAAAGGCTGGTACCAGCAGCAACTGACTAACACAGGGGGCATGAGGAGGTCACCCCTATAACTGAAACAACTCCATCAGCACGACATGCCCGCCGTCGTCACTGGCGCCAGGTAAGGAAAGCTGAGGGAAACTCCCCCTCTGGGATAACTCCGCCGGCTCCGATGGTGGAAATCAAAGCCGCTGTTCCAATCGGGAACAGCTTTGAATTGCTGAACTCGGTGCGCAGAAACTCTCCTACTGCGGTGTTGAAGCGAACTCCTTCACCTGTGGAGAATGCTCCAGAGAAGAAGCTAGAGCAGCCCCCTCAACGGCTGTCCTCTAAAATTTACAGGGTCTGGCGACAGGTCCAGGAGTCGGTGATTGATGAAAACCATCTCCGCCGACAAAAAAAGATGAAGGTTCGGCAGGAGAAGAATTACTCCGTCAAGCCACAAAAAGAAACAGCTACTCGGGTGCCCACTACAACGGCCCCCTCAACTCCAATCACTCAAAAGAAAAGGAGGCAACAAAAAGCCCCTGTGAACATGGCGAAGCATAAAAGTGCCGAACATAAATGCCCCAAGTCTGGGGGCATGGTGGTGCATACTGTTTATATGGCTGCCGGAAAGGAGAACAGCCATGCATCCACAAGTCATAGACCGCTTACACGGTCAGTGACCAAAGCTCAGGAGCAACAGCAAAAGCTCCAGGAGATGATGAACGCGATGGCCGCACTCACTGGGCCAAAAGAAATCCCTGAAACGTCCTCGGATGAACGTCAAGGACAAGAAACTGACACTGAATTCCTTCGCCGGATATTGGAAAAGAATGATAAAGAGGCTGCGGAACAAGCAGCCAGCATAAAGAAAATGGCCCTCCTATTCCAGGACATGGTGGGTATGATGATTCAACAAGATCCCCCTGCTGAAGATCCCCCGAGCGTCCTCGAAGACGATAGGGGAGAAATGTCAAATCCTCTACCGGCTCTGTAACAGCCAAAGAGAAGGCAATCTCCAAAGCTGACCTGGACGAATATATATCTCAGCAGATCCGGGTTCATCAGGCGACCGAAGTAGCCGGTCAGGTCGTAAAAACGGGGTGACCGTATCCGAGCTGGTACGACCAGATCAAGTACCCGCCGGGTTATACAATACCAAAATTCCATGTCTATAAGGGGACTGGCAATCCCCACCAGCATGTCGCTCAATTCAGGGCCTTACTCTTGATAGGGAAGGAGTTTCCTATGCTACGCTCGGTCAATCTCCGCTTATCACAAGGATTCTCCATATAGGATCAAAGTGATACCTCTTAAATCCTGAGTTTTCATCTATGAGATAGATGTAATTGGATGCTAGGATTCTCACCAGTAGTAGTGAGATGGTATCAATCGATCCTGGAGAGAATCACTGGAAAGATTCCAGGGTGATAAGGACGACTGAATGTCAGTCACAGGCATTGTCTTTACCCACAGTGGATGGACGGTATGTTGGAAGAGTTCCAAGCTAGATAACGTGGCATACTAGACGTTAAAGGCTGGATACATTGCTACTTAAGATGCTACCAAAGAGGCTGTCTGGGTGTACATTAGTTCATGAGATGAACTTAGTTCCTCCCATTGTGTGACAATGGAGTTGTGGCTTATGCCAAGGAACGTCCGTCCCATCAGTGATCCAGACATATTCTAAGGCAGTATCACTTGATCATGGAGATGGTTGATCTCCAAGGAGATCGAGGTTAGGAGAGTAGACTCAGAGGACAACACGTCGGATCCACTCACAAAGGCCTTTTCCCAGAAAGAGATTTTTATGGGATGGTTGAGTATGAGATACTACAACCACTGCTATCAGATGGCCCTAGTGCAAGTGGGAGATTGTTAGTTATATGTATGCCCTAGAGGCCATTACTATACATAGGATGTATATTGTAGTGGATGCTTGGACATATATAGGAAGGACTTTCTTGCTCGACATGATAGTATGCTATCTGGTTGCTCTTTACCTTAACGTGTACACCGATTGTCTCTTTGTTACATGTTGGTAAAGCCCTTAGGATGTGTACTTGACTACCTGGACTGTGATGCGGATCATACTAGTGGGGACATGGTAGTCCATAAGTACATCCTTCAAGGTCCCTAGTCGTGGGTATATCGAGACGGGGCATCGATATACCATAGTAGACTAGTGTATACCTTCTCGACCCATACAGATGGGCGATGGATGATCCCATATCCATTGGTGTTTGACATCAGAGATGATATACGGGTGCTCAGTGGAGACTGGGTACACTGGACGGACTCGCCGAGAACTCCCAGATGGTATTATACCTAACGTCAGATGGCAGTTTTCTGGTGACACTGGTACAGGTTAGTATGTAGACCCGAGATCATCATAGAGTCTTGTGTGATTCCCACTGTGCTTTGATTTCCACCTTACCACGTCCAAGAGGGTATGCAAAATGGTGGTTTTTGGGTACAGTCCCGAATCACATGGAGGCAATGAGCGATAGGAGGGGATTCGTCTTTCCCGGTATAGGGAGTTGATGTTGCGCTGTGTTCGATTGGCTATAACCGGAAATCCCTGGACAGGGTTGCTGAGATTTACTGGTAAGTGTTACCAGTAGTTTCTCGAACTGTTATAGACCTCATATCGACACGACTTATCGAGCTACTGGGGTCTGACGTTTACCACCCCTAGGCGAGATATGCGACATATCAGACGATCAGACCGGACTGAACGGTAAGTGTTGCTGGTTGGATTCACAGGAGTGTGAGCGGGCTTGCTCGTTGATCTTCTGATCGCTCAATACCCGGATGGCCGTTACGTTTAGCAGACCGCTTGCGGCTTGTGGGTGTTTGATATGATCACCACCTACTGACGGCGTATTGACGAGTCTTTAGAGTCCTACACAGAGGTTTCCTGGCTCAAGCGAAACGAAATAGGAGCGCATATGAGATATATGCGGGACCGAGAATAATACCAGTATGTGATATTGAATTCTATTCTCGCGATTTGTATCATCGGACGGTTATATAAGATATAGCCGGGTTACCGAATCAAGTGTTGATTCGATACATTGATACACAAGATATTAGTCGGTTATATGCAGTATGACCGGATCATTAAATCAAGTGTTGATTTAATGATTTAATGTATAATTATATATTTGATATATTACTTTACATTAACTCGTATTGGTTCACTTAAGATTGATTTTCTCACAAGTTGTATATGTGATATATTTTTGTGCACTAGATTGTATCATGTTTGATGATACATGCAAACTTGGGTGTATGTTTGCTTTAAACCATCTTTAGGTTAATGGTTAGATTTTAATTTGTTTTATTTATTTTTTTTATTCATTTTGGCAAGAATAAAGTGGAGGCTTGGTTTGTTTTATTCATGAAGCTTCATGAAGCTTTGAAAGTCTTTGCCATTTTGTTCTTTGCCTTAACCTAACCATTAAACCTAAACCCTAGTTTATTCTCTACACTTGTTAACTCACCCATGGTTGCTAAATGATAACCATCACTTCATTTTCTTTTTGAAAATAATTCATTCTTTTTCTTTCTTCTTCTTTTTCTTCTTCAAGCAAGAAAGAAAACCTTTTCTTGAAAATTATCAAGTGATGAATCCAAGTGAGAAATCAAAATCCAAAGTGAAACCACTTCCTATTTCTTCATTCTCTACCACTTGCCATGTAGTAGAGTGTGTTATCTTCACAAGTTTTATGACCAAGTGAAGATGGAGCTTGATCTTGAGTTGCCTCGACGTAGATCATCTTCGGCATCGAAGTCGACGACCTAGCCCGATCATTTCTTCGACGAAACCATCGCTAGAGTCTGGGATCCGATGATCGCAGCGGAGCGACATCATCACGGAGCTAAGAAAGTGGAGGACTAGATCTACAAAGGTTGTAGTCACTTTCACTTAGCAATAAAGTTGTTTACTTGCATGTTTCGCCTTATCCTCTAGTTAACGATCTAGTTTAGGGTTTCTCGGCACCGGAAAATTTGAATATGGCATGGTTGATGCCTTGTGGAACCTCTAGTGTGTGCCTAGGAACCCTACACCTATCACAGGATGATAGGTCATGTCATTGAGGACTGCTTCGTCTTCAAAGATTGGGTCGAAAAGCAATACAAGGCAGGAGAGATAGAACTGTCTAAAGGCGTGTTAACAAACAATCCAGCTGCGACCGCCAATTTCATACAAATGGAGACCGAAGTTCTTCGTGAAACTCATTCTCTTAGATATCTGCCTTTCTCTGAAAACAGTCCACCACCACGTCATTAAACTAGGAACAGTCGACCTCTAAGTCGTTAAACTGGGAATGTAAAAAAATATATGTGTAAATAAAAAAATGTGTAAATAAAAGAAAAATAAAGAAAAGCCGAAATGATGGGGCAACTCGCAATAAAAATCAGCGAGTAAAATAAAGATGAAAATAAAGCTGAAATGATGGGGCAACCACTAATAAAAGCCGAAAAGATAGGACGATCGCGATCTTCGTGATAAGAAAAGCTGAAATGATAGAGCAATCGCGGTAAAACAAAAAAAACAAAAAAACGGCGAATGATGAGTCGCTCCTGGTACCATATTCCAGTGCAGCGATGCAGACGCTAACCAAAATCCAGTTTCCCAATATTTTTCCGGCCCTACGGCCAGTCCCCAAATTGACTACCGTATACAATCCACGGGCTCAAATAAATCTCATCATACCCTTGCCCCATGTAATCACCAGTTACGCCGTTGATCTCCGCCCTTGGAATTATATTCTATTGGAAAGACCCACTCATGTGTCCTCACGATGCATGAGGAGAACAAACCTTTGTGGGATCTTTACGACTCACGAAGGAAAAACACACTTAGGAGTCCCCACGACTCCTAAGGAGAAAATACACCTGCGAGATCCTTACGACTCGCAGGGAGAAAATGCTTTTATGGGACCCACACGGCCCATAAAATTGAAAAGTCTTAGGTGGTAGGGATCTAAACCTGTCTCCTAAGCCATCGCTCCCCAACCCCCAAGTGGTGAATGATGAGTCGCTCATGGTACCATATTCCAGTGCAGCGATGCAGACGCCAGCCAAATTCCAAATCCAAATCCCTAAGTGCCGAATGATGAGTCGCTCCTGGTACCATATTCCAGTGCAGCGATGCAGACGCCAACAAAGTCCCGAAATTTTTATGGCCCTATGGTCTGGATCATATATCCTGCAAAACCGTATACAATCCATGTGCATAAAACGATCCCAATCTCTCCTAAGTCCTACCGGAGACCACATTCAAAGTCCCACCGGCAGGGAAGATTAAAAAAAAAGGAAAAAAAGAGAAGAAGAAAAAAGAAGAAGGTATGTCCACAAGCAAAATGGGCACGGATGAAAACCCGAAAGGGCTCTATGAGTAAAAACAGCAGGACTGCCGGCGAGTTTGTGAAAACCCGAAAGGGCGCAAACTCGTGAAAAAGAGATGAAATGCACTCTCAAAGTCCTCTCGACTTTGTGAGGAGAAAATTCCCGTGTGAGATCCTTACGACTCACAAAGGAGAAACACACTTAGGAGTCCCCGCGACTCCTGAGGAGAAAATACAACTACGGGATCCTTACGACCCGTAGGGAGAAAATGCTTTGTGAGACCCTTATGGCTCACAAAATTGAAAAGTCTTAGGTGATAGGGACCTAAAGCCTGTCTCTTAAGCCATCGCTTCCTGATAAGCAAGCGCAAATGATGATTCTCTCCTGGTACCATATTCCAGGGTAGCGATACTGATGCCAAGCAAAAACCAATTCCCAAATCCTCCCGGGGCAAATGATGAGTTGCTCCTGGCATTATTCCAGTGCAGCAATGCAGATGCCGACCAAAACCAAAATCCCCAAATCCTCTCATGGCAAATAATGATTCACTCTTGGTACCATATTCCAGTATAGCGATGCTGATGTCAGCCCAAATCACAATCAACAAGTCAACTTCAACTCCGACACCGCAGAAAGCGGAGCAAGTCAGAATCCAATCTCGACACCGCAAGAAGCGGACCAAGTCAAGTTCACTCCTGACACTGCAAAAAGCAGAGCAAGTCAAATCAAGCGTCGACAGTCCATGTCGCAAAAAGGGCAGTGCAGGCTTCCTACAAAGCAGGAACCAAATCGCTCCGGATCAGAGCGTCGACCGTCCATGTCTCAAAAAGGGCAGTTCAGGCTTCCTAAAAATCGGGAACCAAATCGCTTCGGATCAGAGCATCGACCGTCCATGTCGCAAAAAGGGCAGTTCAGGCTTCCTACAAATCGGGAACCAAATCGCTTCGGATCAGAGCGTCGACCGTCCATGTCGCAAAAAGGGCAGTTCAGGCTTCCCACAAATCGGGAACCAAATCGCTCTGGATCAGAACGTCGACCGTCCATGTCGCAAAAAGGGCAGTGCAGGCTTCCCACAAATCGGGAACAAAATCGCTCCAGATCAGAGCGTCGACCGTCCATGTCGCAAAAAGGGCAGTGCAGGCTTCCCACAAGTCGGGAACCAAATCGCCTCGGAATCAAATCGACCGTCCAAGTCGCAAAAAGGGCAGTGCATGCTTCCCACAAATCGGGAACCAAATCGCTCTGGATTTGAGCATCGACCATCCATGTCGCAAAAAGGGCAGTGCAGGCTTCCTACAAAGTAGGAACCAGATCACTTCGGGCCAGGGAAACGTCTACCATGGACACTCTGTCTCGGAGACGCGTCAAGCGTCGACCGTCCATGTCGCAAAAAGGGCAGTGCAGGCTTCCTACAAAGCAGGAACCAGATCACTCCGGGCCAGGAAAACGTTTACTACGGACACTCCGTCTCGGAGACGCATCAAGCGTCAACCGTCCATGTCACAAAAAGGGCAGTATGGGATTCGTACAAATCGGGAACCAAATCGCTCCGGATCAGAGCATCGACCGTCCATGTCGTAAAACGGGCAGTGCAGGCTCCCAGAAGTCGGGAACCAAATCGCTCCGGATCAGAGCGTCGACCGTCCATGTTGCAAAAAGGGCAGTGCAGGCTTCCCACAAATCGGGAACCAAATCGCTCCGGATCAGAGTGTCGACCGTCCATGTCGCAAAAAGGGCAGTGCAGGCTTCCTACAAAGCAGGAATCAGATCACTCCGGGCCAGGGAAACGTCTACCCTGGACACTCCGTCTCAGAGACGCGTCAAGCGTCGACCGTCCATGTCGTAAAAAGGGCAGTGCATCCCAAAAAGTGGGAACCAAAGCAAGTCTCCTCCACATGAAAGAAGATCCATCAATTTCATGCACACGACCTACATATGTGGTGTGCATTTATTGATGGGTGGCACTTTGTTGGGGTCGAAAATTGCACCCCGGTTGACCAAGTCAAAGTCAAGGTCAACCCCAAGCCCAGATCAAGTGGGCCTTTGCCCGAGTCGAGCCGGAACATGAAGCGGCCGGCCTCCCCATGCAAATCATGTAAAAAATAATTTTGATTTTTTTATGGGCACAAAGCCAAATTTTTGTAAGCCTGTGGCTTATGTGCAAAAAGAAATGGCACATGAGCCATGGGATGGGCAAAATGCCATTTTGTAAAGCCCAAGGGGCTATATGTAAATATGTAAGCCTATAAAAGGCAACATGATGATGAATAAAAAACACTTTTCATTCCCCTAAAAAATCTAGGGTTTGTGCCTCTTTCCTTTTCCTGAAGGTTCCAAGCCTTCTTCTTTCTTTTAAATTAAATCAAGAGTTTTACTCTTCCTTTTTCAAAACTAAATAGTTTTTCACCACAAAACCCACAAAGGGGAACTTGGATCTACCATTAGATCTAAAAAAGAAGAGATTTTTAAAATTCTCACATCTCTTGATCTTCAAGATCCGGCAAACAGAGGAGGAAGAAGGAGACCCATCTCCAGAAACCCCACTCTGTGGAAGAACTAGGGTTCAAAGGGAGAAGCCCTTCATCAGCTTCAAGATATCCTAGGAGTTTTAACTCTTCATACATACATAGATACATACATACATATATATATATATATATATATATATATATATATATATATATAGACACACACATACACACCCCAAATAATAAGTGCTCCTTCATGGGAGTACAACCCCCATTGCAGGGACCAAGTCCCTTTTTGCGCACCGAGCGCCCATGTGCTGACACGTAGAGCGCTAGCACTCTTGCGCTCAGAGCGCTAGCGCCCTGAGCGCCTGCGTGCTGACACGTGGAGCGCTAGCGCCCAGAGCGTTAGCGCACGAGCGCCTACGTGCTGACACGTGGAGCGCTTGCGCTCAAAGCGCTAGCGCTCTTGCGCTCAGAGCACTAGCGTCCAAAGCGCTAGCGCCCGAGCGTCCACATGCTGACATGTGGTGCACTAGCGCTCAAAGCGCCAGCGCTCTTGCGCTCAGAGCGCTAGCGCCCAAAGCGCTAGAGCCCGAACGCCCACGTGCTGATACGTGGAGCGCTAGCACTTAAAGCGCTAGCGCCCTAACGCTCAAAGCGCCAGCGCCCAAAGCGCTGGCGCTTTTCCCACACATCCTTTGGATGCCCCTTCCACTTTCTTTATATATATATGTATATAAACACACACACACACACACACACACATACTCCACGACACTGTCCCTGTTAGAAAAAAATTTCTAACGGGGTGCCGCCCCGCACCCCGCAAGGGGGCTGCTAGCCCCCTTGACCCCCAGCCCGCTATCCGGGTAGCGGGACCCTCGTAAAAACTCTGCGTGGCTCCCAATATGTACACGCCCCCTAAAACAAAAACACACGTATACTGCACGTTGAGTTCGCATGACCAGTTTAACCCGTCAATCGGAGGTTCTCTCGCTCTAAAGGCGAGGGTTAATTAACGGCAGCTTAGTCCGCGGCTGCCGGAGATTCGGATCCCTACAATCAATAAACCCCAGCCTACCCTAGGCAGGGGGAATCTGTAATGCACCTGACAAGCGCGCGCGTATTCCCATCTCAATGGGGTGACAAAAAACACCCTACAATGTCACCTGAGAACCGCTATCTGACGATAAGTATAATACCATGTACCAAGTTCTCGGTGTGTCCATCCAGTATACTCACCCCTAGTGAGCAAATGTATACAATCTTAGGTGATCACACCAATGGCTGTGGGACCAACCACTGCCCCTCGTTAGGGTTTAAAAACGTATACACAAGTCTACTCTGGAATATCGATGCCCGGTCTTAATACTCCTGCGACTTGGGACATTTAAAGATGTGCTTATGGACTACCCATCCCCCACAAGTATGATCGCCATCATAATGCTGGTTGTCAAGAAAAATCCTACAGGCTTTATCAACATGTATCAGCCATATGTGATATCGGGTAAAACATATGCAAATGTTAAGAAAAACCAAAATAGTATACTACTGTATTGAGTCTTTATCAACATATATTAGCAATATAAAGCAGTAAGAATAACAAATACATATGTTCAGATAAAGACAGCTCAAATAGTATACTATACAACTGAGCAAGATTGTCCTGTACATACATATCTCTAGCATCCTATACAATACAGGCCTCTAGGGCATACATATCCAACAGCTTAGGAAGCCAATTTTCCAGAACAAGCCAAGCATGTGTTCTCTATGAATTAAAAGTCATCGCGGTTCTTTGTGGAAGAGTAATCTTGGTCGTGATGAGTTTTTAATGCACGATAAAAACATAGTTGGCTTGGGAGGCATTTGATGGAGATATGAAATTTTAAATTGAAGTTACAAGATTAAAAGACTATTGCATTATCACGAAGGTGTGTATGAATGAAAACATGTGAAAGGTGCGGTGAAGAATATGACGTAGTTCTTTGTTAAGAAGGATAACAATCCTAGATTTGAGACTAAGCTGTATGATCAGTCAAATTTATTGCACATTTGTATGGACATTTTCCCTATTATTAGTTACTAAATGGTGTTAATTGTAAATAAAGAACATATGTGGGTTTATTTGTAAAAAAATTATTGTCATATGTTTCTTCCTTTATAATTAATATAATTCGGGAAATATATGCATATCATATTTAAATAAAATATCCTTAAGATTATTTATTATTAAAATATGCATATCATATCAAATATTCTTAACCATTATTATCAAGATATCTGATTGGTCTGTAAAGTGTGTGTAGTGGCCGCAATCAATAACGGTATCGCATGTAGCTAGACCGAGATAAGTACGGGTCGTCCTCAGGGATATGTGGAATCTTTCAATCTTACTTTAGACGTGTTGAAAAAGAGGAAGAATAGAGAAATAAAGAATAGTGGAGAATAGTTACTAGATCTACGTCAAAATACGGATGTAGAATACAGATCTAGTTTGAATACGGATATAGATTTTATAAGAAGAATACTTGTAGGATTCGTTCAGATTTAGGAGTCATGGATGACTAATAAAGATTAGTCCTTTTATCTATTGATAGATTTAATACTAGATAGATAGTGATGAATAAGAATTAGGGTTCTTAGAAGAAACAAGGGTTTCCCTACTATTGACCCTTGTCCTTTCATTGATCTTTATTCATGTCTAGCCCTTAACAAAATAATTGTTAATCTAATCTCAAATCGCGGTCGAGACTAGTAATAAATTGGTAATGTGCCCGATAAGGATGTTAACATTTATTTTGCTAAAGTTTATAAACTTCATAAGACTTAAAAGAAATTAGAATATTTTCTCATCCATTTTTCTACCCTAATCTTACGAACCCTATCAAGTGGAGAATTACTCGCGCATGATGGAGATAGAAGAACGGATAGAGATGAAATTCATAATGTAAAATAATTAAACTAATTAAACTAAAGATCTACCTTTATTAATCAACTTCACAAGTACAAACTTCAAGTTTAGATTACAAGAGGAAGAAGAAGTTGCTCTCGATCTCTGCCTTGTCGGATGTAGATGTTCCGTCGAATCTCACGTCGCTTTATCGCATCGAATCACGGACCTGTCGTGAATCACTTATTCTTTGATGGTGATTTGCTTCGTGTAAAAGATTGATGATTTCTAAGTTTAGCCATCGGTCCTTTATATAGCCCCAAAACCAGAAACCAAAGATCCTCAGAATTAGGGTTTGTTGTTGCAAATCACAACTAAAAATCCTAAATCCAGACTCAGTGAATCGGCAGCGGATCCGCCGCATATTACATAGTTTAGCCGCGGATCCACGGTTTGTTGGTGAGATCTTGGCTTCAGAATTCTGGAGCTGCTTTGTTGTGACGCATGGAGATTTATTTGATGTCTGGAATCTTCATATCTTTTCTGAGTCTTTGCCAGTATTGATTCTTCGATTTTATTTAACTTTATCGGCAGATTTTTTATTCCCGACATCAACATCTCGATCTCCTGACCTGAACTAAACCTTGCACAATATCTCAATGAATAATGTTAGTAATATTTGGTATTTTTAAGATATTATCCTAACCAATTTTATATGATATTATATTTTAAGAATATTGATTAAGGATATTTGATATGATATGCATATTTAAATTATCAAAATATTATATAAATATTATATGCATACATTTTCCTTCATAATGTTAATTATAATATATAAACAAATGATAAATAGTATTTTTACAGATAAACCCAAATATATGTCATATTTATAATAAACACCTTTAAATATTTAAGAAAAGTAAGGAAAATGTTATATCAAAAGTGCGATATTTTCGACTGAACAATATCATATCAATTAATTGGTTAGAAAAATATCTCAAATAAAAAAAAGTGCTACTAACAATGTGATTTAAGATATTGTGAAGGTATTATACTAAATTAGTTCAGGTCTGAAATACAAGTAGGAGATTCATAGCAAATCGAAACACAAAAACCAAATCTGCCGAATATTAGGAGCAACCTGAAGAATCTCGCAACGGCAAAGACTAAGAGATATATTTTCAGAATCTTTTTATCAGAAGAATCTCCAAATATCGAAAGAAGAAGCCACGAGAAATTTGGAAGCTCGATCCCACCAAGGGGCGGCGGATCCGCGGTCAAAGAGGGCTTGGGGCGGCAGAAGCGCGGTCTTATGGTGGCCGTAGGATGAAAATCTTCAAAGGCTTGATTCTCTTTTTACACACTTTAGTATGACATCTAAGGTTTCTAGTTTCAAAACCTATATAAAGGACCGAGAGCTATCATTCATCCAGAGAGGGATAACTAGAGAGCAAACTAAGGTTTTGTAAATTACTTTTCAGCAAGCTACTTTTGTAATGCAATAGTTGATCAATAAAGGTAGTTCTTTCTTTTAATTTTGTCGCATTTACTTTTCGCATTTACTTTCCGCAATTACATTCTGCATTTTTAATTTAATTATGGGTTCTTTTTTCTTCCAGCTTACTTTTACTATGTTGATCTCCATGAGTGAGCAAGTTCTTACTTGCTAGGGTTTGTAGGATAGGGTAGAATAATAGATGAAAACTATAACTTAAATTCTTTTTAATGTTTTAATTTTTATAAACTTTAGTAAAATGAATATTAACCCTCTTATTGGGCGCGGTATCAATTCATGATAGTCACGACCACGATTCAAGATTCGTTAATAATCGTTTAGTTAAGAGCTTGAGATAAATAGAGATCAATGGAAGGATAAGGGTTGGTAGAGGGAAACTCTAATCCCCCACAAGAACCCTAATCACATTCATCGCTATTTCTCTAGTATTCAATAATTAAAAGATAAAAGGAATTAAATTTAAAACTCCATCAATTAACTTCTAAATCTAATAAAACCTGCAAGCCCTTCTATTATAAATTTTTCAAATTTTCTTAATAATAAACGATAATAATCCCACATTTCTTCTACCAACTCGTCTAAAATAAGAAAAGAAGTTCATTGTTTCTCTGTGGACGGCCTGTACTCATCGCGGCTAGCTCTTTGCGATACTGTCTTGATTGTAGTATTTAGAACATACATAGACACTTTTTCATGACCAATCAAATGACACCGTTGCCGGGATAACGGTCGTCAAGCCTCTGAGGACAATCGCGCTCAATTAGGACAAAGAAGGGTCATGGGTAATCTATTGCTTATCTGCATTTCTCTGGTGGTGTCTAAGGCAGGCGTGACTAAGAAAAGTGGTTTACTTAATTAGGATCGCTATTTCGATAATTCATATAGTGGATACCTCCAACTTACCTGCTGCAAGATTGATAAGGAGGTGATAGAGGATTGATCCTACGTCTTGTTCTTTGGAAGTCTAGGAGCGGTCTAATGATTTGACCTAGGTGACCCTAGTTCTAGGGATTGTTTGTGCATATTTGTGATTAATTGAGTCGTGTCCCTCTTTCAAAGAAAAACAATTTCAAATTTTTTTTTAAAAAATAAATATTATCACCCTTTTTTCTTTTCATTCTCTTATGATGGGTAACCCAAACCGACGAACTCTTGGCGAGCTTTGCTATACACAACCAGATATTTCTTTATATTATTATTGTTTTGGTACAAATTCTGACCCTACCATTTCTTTAAAGGATAGGATAGAACGCTCTCAAAATAATAGTTGGACACCTCACTCAAATTTCTATCAACCGTGTAAAAATTCAACATTTTCTTATGTTGATAATCCTTTTAAAGCTAGCGGGGAAATATCTAAACCCATATCCATTGCTGAGTATATTGCAAAGGCTCGTAACCAAAGTTTCATACTTTTCACTAATCCAAAACCATTAGGAAAACAATTACAATCCTTTCCATATGAAAATGTTAATACTCCTTTTGAGATGAATAAGGAAACTTTTACACATATGACCATTGCTGAGCGAATTGCTAAAGCTAGTCGTCAACAATTTAACCAATCTCAATTTTCTTCATATCACAATGTTGAGCCTAATCCTGTTTATGAAAATTGGATACACCCTTCTAACTCTTATCAACAGTACCAAATTTTCACACCCTCTTATGTTGATATTTCTCTTGAGACTAATGTGGCAATTTATAAAGCCGTTTCTTTTGCGGAACACATTGAACTCGTCCGTAGCCAATAATTAAATACATTCCAACCATAGTCAACTTTTGCACCTTATCTAGACAGTACTTCTGAACATCAATTAGGAAGTTCCACGGTTCAAAGAGAATCCTTCATTGAAACTTCTTCACAAACCATGTCTAGTCTTGAAGTAGAATTGGAATTGAGTAGTGAGAATGAATAAGGGATCCCTCAAAGTCAAATCAGAACCAATTCTTTTGATCTCACCACCTTCTATCCTGAACTCCAACCGAATGCTTTTGATGTTCAACCGGTTAATAATCTACTTGATGAGGTGCCCGAGAATAACATGTTTGACTTTTCCAATCATAAGTGTGAAAGAGAGATTTACACCATTCCAAATCAAACCGGTTCTTATTCGACTGCACTTGACATTTCACACCTTCCAATTCCATCAAGTGAACCAAGTGATCCATCGATTGAAGATAATATAATTGATAAATTTTTAAAGAACTATTCGTTTGATTTGACTGAAAGTGCTAGTGAGATCGGTGATAAGAATATCTTTGAAGATGAACTCGCTATGTTGGATGAGTTGGATTTTCCAACCCATCATGTCCCTTCCATTGAATATGAATATCTATATGTGCATTTAACCGATCATATTCTTACCACTGTTCCCCTCCGAACACAGAGACGCGACCGCGTAGGTTCGTCTTGCCTGAGATTTGGGGCAGATGGTAATTGGTTTTATCCGTCCACCTCTCCGAAGATTCCAAGTTGATTTATGGCACCGTTTATCGAAGTTTTAGACGGATGCGGCCGATGTAGCAGACTTCATCAGATTCCCCCTCGCTTGAGGGGTTTTTTGATTGTGGGGACGCTCTTTCCTGCAGACGCAAGCCCCTGCAGTTAATTACGCTACCGCGTCGCGGTAACCACTTTCTCCTTCTCCAGAAATTTCACTTCGTGTCGTGTGCATTTGTTTGTTTATGGATGCCCGTGGATTGTATACGGAGACTAAGTAATGCCGTCGTCCATAGGACGTGGATTAGTCCAAATCCTTATTTACTTAGATTTGGGTTTGGTGTTTTTGTTTAAGGATACGTTAGCCGTATTGAGGCTAAGATCAAATTAAACGTTTGTTAAGGATACGTTAGTCCTGTTTGAGACTAAGATCCACTTAACGGAAAGAGCATTTTAGGGGCTCTATTGTTCCAGTTTAGGTATGTAGCGGTCCGTCTTATGTGTGTGGCCATCGGGACCCGTCACCTCTCTGACGACGTTGAGGAATTACAACGACAGGTGTCGGAGGAGTTCGGAGATGTACCCTTGAATCAAAGTTGATTTGGAGTTTTATAGTCTATTTGGATGTTTAAGGATACGTTAGCCAGGTTTAAGGCTAAGATCAACTTAAACATGATCGCTTAGATCCGGCAAAAGAGCATTTGAGGGCTCTATTGTTCCAGTTTAAGGACGTAGCAGTCCATAGATAGTTTAGGGACATTGCGGTCCATATTCCAGTTTAGGGACATAGGGGTCCATATTCCAGTTTAGGGACATAGGGGTCCACAGGTAGTTTAAGGACGCATAAGTCCATGGGCTTAAGGACCCCACAGTCCATATGGGTGTGTTTTAGGACGCATTGGTCCGTTAGTTTAAGGACGCATTGGTCCGTTAGTTTAAGGACCCTACAGTCCGTGTCGATGTGTGGTCGTCAGGACCCGTCACCTCTCTGACGTCGTTGAAGGATTGCAACGATAGGGGTCAGAGGAGTTCGGAGATGTACCCTCGAACCGGATGTAAATTGATTTAGGAGAGCAGCCTTGCTCAGTCAATTTAGTTTGAGAACTTACGACCATGATTGGGCTAAGTCCAGTTGAATATTCAACATTTTTATTTTGCATTTAGCCTGTTAGGCTTTACTGGGGCTCTGCCCCTGTTTAATAATGCATAGCATTTTATTCTGGCCTGTTAGGCCTTTTTAATTGGGCTCTGTCCCTTTTTTATAATGCAGAGCATTTGTTTTGGTCCATTGGGCCTTTTAATTAGGCTCTGCCCCTTCTGAATAATGCAGAGCATTTGCTCTTCTGACAGTGTTCTGTCAGGCGCTTTACGCCAATGTGGTGGTGACACGTGTCACGCTCTGGTGAGCGCAAGCGCAACAGCGCAGTGCGCTGTGTCAGTGCGCTGCGCTGTTGCGCTGCTGACATGTAGCGCTCTCTAGTGGCTTGCGCCAGCCCAGGGGCGCAACAGTGCAGCTTTTCCAAGTGTAAGGCACTGTTATTATTTTATTTTATTATTATTTTATTGAAGATCATTGATCTTGTTCTTAGATCAATGATCTATTTAGAAGAACTTCTTCTTCTTTTTCATAAAGGCTTTTACCTTTTTTCTTATGTTCTTCAAATTTCTTCAGAGCTTTCTCTTTTTTTGAAGTTTTTGAAGTCGATGTGATTGATGCCCTCTGAATTGGGGTTTAGGGGCCTTTATATAGCGCCCATTAATTAGTTAAATTTGTTAAAGAGATCTTTCTCTGAGTGATTTAGGAAATTTTCTTCACCGTTGGATCGTTGATCCAAGGGCTTCTGTTTTACAGAAGAAAATCTTCTTGTTTTAACAAGAACAGAAAAATCTTACTAGAATTTTAATTCTGTTTGGCGCAAACGCCCCAGCGCGTGACACGTGTCATGCAGCGGCAGAGCGCGGCGCAACTGCGCTGACACGTGTCGCGCAGCGCACAGCGCAGCGCGACTGCGTTTGCGCTGACACGTGTCGCGCAGCGCAGCGCTTACGCCACTGCGCTGACATGTGTCGCGTAGTACAGCACTTGCGCAACTGAAGCATTGCTTCCTTTAATTTTTATTTTAAATAGAGTCTTGCTCTGATTGGGTGCGCTGTCTTGGGCGCTGCGCTGACGTATCAGCTTTTGACACGTGGTGCGAAGCGCGCAGCGCAAGGAATTTAAAGCGTTGCTTCAAATTTTGAATTTTTGAAATTCAAACAGAGTTTTGCTCTAATTGGGGGAAACAGATGCCCCCCCGTTGCGCTCACGTGGCGCACACGTGAGTGCAGCGGTGGCAAGATCCCAACCGTTGGATCAATCAGGTGAGTTGAAGAGGCACAGGCGCCTACAAATAGGACCCTTGATCCTTGGTAAATTTTTTACCGTTTTCTTGAATCTTGAATTTCAGAGCCTTTCTCTTGCTTAAGAACTTTTAGAGCCTTGCTCTTGTTTCTTTCTAAGAACTTTCAAAGTTCAGAACCTAGAACCATCTTAGGTAAAATTTTTAAATTAAATTAAATTTAATTAACAAACCCTTGCTCTCATAGATCTTTGATCTAAAGAAAACCCTTTTGGGGTTTCATCAACAGAGCATTTCTCTCAAAAGTTCATAGATCTACAGAGATCTTGTTCATGGGTTTTATTAACCCATGAACAGAGGTTTGCTCATGGATCAAATGTAGATCTTTTTTTATCTGAAAATGGAGAACTCCTAAAAGTTTTCATGGATCTTTAAGATCCCAAAATTTTAATCTTTAGGAGTTAAAGTTTTCTTTTTGATGGATTTTTCCATCATTATTATAGAGCTAGGCTATTTTTTAAGGAAATTTTATTCTCTTGAGACCAGAGTTTGACAAATGTCACTCTGTGACAGAGCTTTGCTCTGAAAGGAAATTTTCTCCTTGTCTCTAGGGATTTTTTTTATTATTAATGAGAATATTCTCTTGGGGATTAACTGACAATCTCATCTAATGATGGGGTTGTTTTATTAACTGATGTATTGTCATCCAGATTTTATGGGTCCCCCTTTGGTCTCCTACCCACTGCACTGCAGTGTGGTGTAAAATTTTAAAATGTCGAGCGTTGGAATTACAACACTGACGGTTAATTTTTGTCCCTCTGCAGGAAACATGTCTTTCGATACTTCATTCCCATTTGCTCGTTCGGAGGAAGGATTTCCCGAAGCGCCTGTGGACCGCGGAGTCCTAGCTATGATCAGGGACCACGACCCGGAATATAAGAATCTTCACCTTTGGGGGTCGTGGTACAACCAAATTATCATGGGTCGACGGAGCTTTTCATGCGCAGTACCGTCAGAGCCTATTACGGCGATCCACTATGCCAGCCCACCCCCGGTGCAGTATGCCGTGGAGATGGTCGATTGGACTTCAAAGGGCTTTCTTCATCCTGCTATAGATGCAATACCGGTTCAGCGTCCTATGGTTTTGGATATCGTGGGACGCCGTATTTGTCAAGGCAAGGCGCGACCTTGGGGGCAATCATATAACATAGGTCTGATCCCCCGCCATCCGACCGGCTATCTGCCATGGGCTCGCTATATTCTGTCGGTGAAGAAGTTGCGGTTGATAAGGCTAGGGTTGTACACTGCAGTTTACGTTTCCCTCTTCCAATATCCCACGCTTCCCACCTGGTGGTTTAAGGCCTTTTTGGAGCAGTGGAACATTCCTACTCACACTTTCCTCGCAATGGACCGGGAAATGTCGATTTCTTTGGAGGAATTCACAGAGGTCTCCGGCTTACCGGTTATAGGGGAGCACTATGAGGAGTTGCTTCCTACAGACGAGTATGTCTTCGGTGCTAAGTCGGCAGTAAGGGGCCTCACTCCGGAGAATGCTGTTCAACATCAATTTCCAAGTTTGATCAAAGTGTTGAACATCTATGAGGCCCTTTTTATCGAACGTGGGAGTCGCGGAGTTAGCTTCGAGGATTTCATCGCTCGATTCCTTCACCCAAACGTCCTCTCGGCAGAAGCTGCTAAGTTTGCCACACTTGATGACCCTTTCGGTTTAGGTTTGGATAACCTGCCGGCGAAGGAAATAGACCAAAAGGGTTTTTTCCTTCCTAACTCCCTAACTGTGTCTTTGCGGAAGTTGCAGCACCCGGGATGGACGAGGAGACCTTCTTCTTAGGATTTCTTTGGCTATGGCTGAGTTGGTTTGCGCTCCCGATGCATTCTCGCCATATGCGGCCCTCTGTCTTTTACCCAGCTCACCGGATGACCATTGGGGTAAAAGTGGCTGTTGGGATCGCCGGCTTGGCACACCTGTATCACGGCCTCAGTCAAGCGGCGGATGCTAATGAGCCTGGGGTACTGCACGTTATCTTCCCGATGCACTACTTCGTATCATGGCTCGAGCTACATACATCGGGCGTCTTCGGTATGCACAAAAGGCCCTCGTTCTATGACAGGTGCAGCTTCCCTCCAATCATACAGCTGATTGGTGCCTCAATTGTGACTCCATCGCTACGGAATGCCAGGGGTTTGCTCTTTCGCTCCCACACCGTTGGAGACGGGGTGTCTTTCATTGACAAGGTGCTGACTATTGGAAAGGCATCTACCACTGCAGTGCGGCCATTACAAGACACTTTCAAAGATGGAGCCTCAGTTTTGACGGCCCGGGAGACCCTCCATCTATATTCCATCAGACCGGGCTTCCTGGTGTTTAGGAAGAACGGTGCAGCGATTTTCATGAGATACAACCCGCATCGTTTCTCCCAGCAACGAGCTACAATCAAGGGGTGCCGTTGGAGGCTTTCCTGCTGGAACCTGTTGCTACTGAAGAAGGGATGCGGAGCATGCTTCACCACTTCATGCGTCTTAATACGGGTTCTCATTTGTTTATCAGTGAGCCGGCTTGCGCCCCATGACTCCTCAATGTATATATAGAATGGTTCAATCATTCGACGGGAGCCGTTATAAAGGAAGAAAAGCGATTGCTGGTCGACCGTAAGGGTGTGCCTCCCGGTAGCGACCGCAAAGCTCCTCTGGTGCCAAGGACCCCGGTAGTTCCTCCGCTGAAAGATGCTAGAGCCGGACCAATGCGTGCGCAGAGTCCTCCACGCGGATTGCCGCTTCCCGATATTGCGGATGCACCACCAGCGCCCTGTGCTCCAGTGGAGACAGTAATTGTGGCTTCGCCGGAGTCTGGTGTGGGCACGGGTATCGAGACCCGCCGCCCCAAGGTGCCTACAAAGCGCAAGTCGATCCCGGGTGCACCTAGGGCTGGTGGGCAGAAGAGGAAAACGAAGTCGCTCTTCGCAGCTGACATTGCGTTCGGTCAGGAACCTTACGCTCCTTATAGCGAGGGCCTGGGTGAGTATGGGACCAACAAGGGATTAGTCATGCTACCGGATGACACGGACTTGGCGGCCGCCATCGCAGCTTCAGAGCGATTGGCGAGGTGCAACGCATGGCTAGCTAAGCTTGCGCAATCGGGTAATCACTAGTCGCATTTTTTATTGCATCATATTTTTATTGTTGCCTTTGACTAACGTTTTTCCCCTCCTTTCGTCAAACAGCCATCACCACTGAAGAAGCCATTGCTGCTTCCCTCAAGACTTTCCAAGAGGAGGAACGACTTAGAGCGTCCCTAGGCCTTGGTATATTTCGATTCATCAAGTCTTTATTCTCCTTGTGTTATGGTCGATCTAATCCCCCCTTTTTTTATCGCAGGAACCACAATGCCGGTCCCGCTAGGTGACGCGGAGACTCTTCCTGGGCCAGCCACTGATGTTCCGGCTTCTTCCAGGCTGCCGCAAGAACCTCGACTCGAAAAGTCGGTAAGGGATGCTTTGAAGGATTTGGAGGCATCCCTGTTCACGGACGAGTACGCCTCAATGAGGGAAGCCTTGGAGAGCTCCGTCCTAATGGCTCGAGAGGAGAGAAAGCGGCTAAGGCGCGAGGCAAAGGCACGCAAGGCTGCTTTGGCCGTGGGAGCGGGCCTAAGCAGCGTCCCTCGTGCTGATACTCCCTCAAAAGAAGCCTTCGTTGCCCTATCCACCGCTCGCAGACAGGTGGCGCGTGCTGCTCGGAGTGCCAACGATAAGTCTACCTCAGGTGACGCATCTTTCAAGGTTTATTTGTAAGAATTGTAAACTTGCCGGTTCTTATATATCTTGTCTTGCAGGGCCAAGTCCAACCGAGGGGGAGGCGGAGACTGTCGAACCCAAGGAAACAGAGGAGGATGCACCGGCCGAACCTGAGCTGACAGTGGGCAACATCGCCAGGGTTGCCGAGCCTGAGCTGGGGGCTGAAGGAGCTGCACCCGAGAAGGTCGTTGATGCCGAGCCTGAGGTGGCGGCAAATGAGATGACCGCTATAATTGAGCCCGGGGCACCGGCGGACGAGGTGCTTGAGACCGGAAACCTCATGGTGACGGCGGATGAGACGATGGCTACCGCCGAGCCCGAAGAAGTAGCGGGTGAGATGGGCACGACTCTTGGGGAAGAGCCAGCCGCTCTTTCTCAAGAGTCTGGCAATGCTCCGATTATTGCCCTCCCCGTCTACGGTCTTCTGCCGTCTCCTGGCCGTGCGAGCACAACGACGGCCCCCATTGAGTCGGGTGATGAGGCCACGGGCGGTGGCCTCATGTCGATGGAGGAAGGAGATGCCTCTGCTTTGGCCGGCGGCTCATCAGGTAAATCTCGAGTTACAGTCCCCCTTCTTTGTCTTGCAACCGCTTCTGATAAGTTTATCCTTGTTCTTAACGCAGGTGCGGCCAGTGCCGATGCTCCATTGCTTGAGGGAGCGCCGTCAACTACTGCCTTGGCGGTGGTCACCTCTCGGCCTCTTGTACCATCAAAGATGTTGGAAGGTATGGATTTGCAACCTATTAGTTTTATCTTTCAGCTGCATAATTTATGTACTAAAGTCGTACTGTTGTGTCTTTTCAGGAGTGCTCTTTGATCATCTTTATCAGGTGTTGCTCCCACACTTCTCCTTCCCATCTGAACTCGCTTCTTCCCCCAGTGGCGCTGGTGAGTATAGTTTCCAACTGACGTCTTTCTTTTTTAGTAATGGAATTATTTCTAACTCTCCCTTGTCCTGATTGCAGTGCTACAAATCGAAGGAAGAGAATAACAGAGTGGTCGCGCCACCGGCTCTTCTGGCCTTGCCACCTGCTGCAGCTGGTATAGTAGACTATCTCATCAATAACTTTTTCATATTTCTTGAACCGTCATCTAATCGCATTTTGTCTTTTCAGCTGTCGTTCCGATCTCGGCGCCTTTTGAATCTCGCATTATAATGCCAGCGGGCCCCTTCCTGAGATGTCCGTCTTCAAAGAGTGCCGTGAATAGTCTGCGTATGGTGAGCGACTATATTGAGGAGCTCGACGTCGAAACTCCCACGTCTGCCGCAGATTTTTCCACGACGGTTAACCCAATGCTGGTGATACTCGTAAACTTCCATGACGAAGACATTGTCACGTCTTGGGTTAACCACTGCAGGGAGATCGAGGCCCGCCTGCATCAACTGGAGTTTATGCGCCCCGCTCATGAGACCTTAGCTGCAAGCCATCAAAGAGCCGCGTGGATTGAGAAAAGCGCTTCTTACGTCCACCACTTGGAACAAGAAGCGGCTTTAAGGCTGAGGGAATACCAAGAGACCTCGAGTGAGATGGCTCGTCTGCGTGCTGAGGTTGAGGAGAATGCTGCCCAAGTGAAGGCTATCTTTGAGGGCCTCCTGGAACGCATCTCTCATGGGCTAAACTTGAAGCGGAAGCTTGATGTTGCCGAGCGTGACGCCCCATGCCGCGAAGCTGCTCATCAGGTCGTTGGGGAGCAGCTTGCATCTTTCTTGCAGTAGCGGGCTCAAGTGGAGGCGGAACTGGCGGTGGTGGTAGATCAGAAAAAGGCGTGGAAGGAAGTGCGCGAACAATTAATAGGGCTATACAAGACGCTTCCTTCCCAATAGCTGCCTTTGTACCAATAAACTTGTAAATTTTTTTTTTCGAATAACATGTATCCATTCTTTATTCTTTTATACGATTCACCTTGTACTTCTTTGAATTAATGAATAAAGATACACATTTTTTCTCTGCAATGTCTTTTATGCTCTTTTGCTTTCTCCCTTTCTCTTATTATCAGTATGTTGTCTTGATAAACATAATTGGCAGATAACTTAGTTTTTCCAAGAGATAGCGATGGCTTAGGCCGCAGGTTCAGATCTGCTGCCTAAGACTTTTCAACTCTATGAGCCGTGAGGGTCTCATAGAGACATTTCTCCCTACGGATCGAGAGGATCTCGTAGGTGTATTTTCTCCTTAGGAATCGTGAGGACTCCTAAGTACATTTTCTCTTATAAGTCGTAAGGATCTTATAAGAGAATTTTCCCTCTTACGAGTCGAGAGGACCCGTAAGTGGTTGTTCCCCTCCTTGTCGAGATTCGACTTTGGAGAGTGAAACCCGTGAATAGTATACAAGAGACCGTTTTAGACAGACTTGCAGGGTCTCATTGCTCAGGAAACAAGTTTTTTTTAATCCCTGCTGCCTGAGGCTTTATTTTGCAAGTTGAGACGAATCGGGAATTTCTCACGGAGACACTGGTTTGTCTGCGAGCCGACGCGAATCAGGAGGCTCTCATCAAGGATGCTAGTTTCCCTGAGTTGAGGAGTTTACCAAGGACATTTGTTTCCCTGGGGTTGAAACGAATCGAGAATTTCTCATGGAGACACTGGTTTCTCTGCGAGTCGATGCGAATCAGGATTTTCTCATCAAGGACACTTGTTTCCCTGAGTCGAAGGATTTTGCCGAAGACACTGGTTTCTTCAGGGTTGAAACGAATCGGGAATTTCTCACGGAGACACTGGTTTCTCTGCGAGTCGATACGAATCAGGATTTTCTCATCAAGGACACTTGTTTCCCTGAGTCGAAGGATTTTGCCGAAGACACTGGTTTCTTCGGGGTTGAAACGAATCGGGAATTTCTCACGGAGACACTGGTTTCTCTGCAAGCCGACGCGAATCAGGAGGCTCTCATCAAGGATGCTAGTTTCCCTGAGTTGAGGAGTTTACCGAGGACACTTGTTTCCCTGGGGTTGAAACGAATCGAGAATTTCTCGCGGAGACGCTAGTTTCTCTGCGGGTCGATGGGAATCAGGGGGCTCTCATCAAGGACACTAGTTTCCCCGAGTTGAGGTTTTTGCCAAGGACACTTGTTTCCCTGGGGTTCAAACGAATCGAGAATATCTCACGGAGACACTGGTTTCTCTGCGAGTCGATACGAATCAGGATTTTCTCATCAAAAACACTTGTTTCCCTGAGTCGAAGGATTTTGCCGAAGACACTGGTTTCTTCGGGGTTGAAACGAATCGGGAATTTCTCACGGGGACACTAGTTTCTCTGCAAGCCGACGCGAATCAGGAGGCTCTCATCAAGGATGCTAGTTTCCCTGAGTTGAGGAGTTTACCAAGGACACTTATTTCCCTAGGGTTGAAACGAATCGAGAATTTCTCGCGGAGACGCTAGTTTCTCTGCGGGTCGACGCAAATCAGGATTTTCTCGTCAAGGACACTGGTTTCCCTGAGTCGAAGGATTTTACCGAAGACACTGGTTTCTTCGGGGTTGAAACGAATCGGGAATTTCTAACGGAGAAACTGGTTTCTCTGCAAGCCGACGCGAATCAGGAGGCTCTCATCATGGATGCTAGTTTCCCTGAGTTGAGGGATTTTGCCGAAGACACTGGTTTCTTCGGGGTTGGGATGAACCACCGAGATTTGGCTTCGTTTTCTGGCGGAGCCTGTTGGGAAAGTATGGTTCCCTCTTTGTTTGTGCCCTTGGATTGTATACAGGGATCGATGTGATCTCAACTGTAGGGCAAAAGTTTCATCATCATTTTTTTATTGTTGTTTTATTTCCGCGATGCTCTATCATTTCAGCTTTTATATCGCGAAGGTCGCGATTGCCCAATTATTTCGTCTATTTTTCGCGGTGCCCAATCATTTCGGCTGTTTATTTTATTTATTTTTTCCGCTGCTTTTTATTGCGAGTTGCCCAATCATTTCGGCTATTTTGTGTGCATACGTTTTTACTGGCTGCTTTTTATTGCGAGTTGCCCCATCATTTCGGCTATTTCGTATGCATGTGCGGCCTACTGGCTTTTCGCCGTAAACCTGAAATTAGACACCGATTTCGGCATCAGCACCGCTACAACTGGGATATTTCCAGGAGCGAATCATCATCTGCCTCTGTCGATGTCAAACAAAGATGGCTTAGTGAACAGGGTTAAGGTCCTGTCGACTAAGGCTTTTGACTTCATAAGCCGTAAGGGTCTCACAAAGTTATTTCTTCCTACAAGTCATGAGGATCTTGTAGGTGTATTTTCTCCTTAGGAATCGTGCATGTTTCTCTGTAAGTCGTAAGGATCCTACAAGAGGGTTTTCTCCTTGTAAGTCGAGAGGACTTATAAGGGTTGTTCATCATGCGTACATATCCCCAGTCATGGATGAGACTTGGTTAGGGAAATATTTATTCGCGCCCATGGATTGTATACAAGAGCCAGTATTAGACCACTTATAGGGCAATATTAGAGGTTGTGGGGGTTGCTTAAGCACAGGTTTAGGTCTCTATAACTTAAGACTTTCAAATCTTATGAGCCGTGAGGGTCCCATAAGAGAGTTCTCCTTACGAGTCGTGAGGATCTCGCAAGTGTATTTTCTCCTTAGGAATCGTGGGGATCTCTAAGTGTGTTGCTCCCTTGTGAGTCGTAAGGATCCTACGCGGGTGGTTTCTCCTTACAAGGTCGAGAGGACCCTGTAAGTTTCCTTTAACGAGGTTGCGCCCTTTCGGGTTTTCACAAACACTCGCCGGTAGTCCTGCTGTTTTTACTCACGGAGCCTTTTCGGGTTTTCATCCGTGCCCGTTTTGCTTATGGACATACCGTTTTCTTTTATTCTTTTTATTCTCTTTTTTTATGAGGTCGCGCCCTTTCGGGTTTTCACGAAGACTCGCCGGTAACCCTGCTGTTTTTACTCACGGAGCCCCTTCGGGTTTTCATCCGTGCCCTTTTCGCTTATGGACATACCGTTTTCATTTTTTTATTTTTTTATATTTATATTTTCTTCTTCTTTTTCTTTTTATTCATCTCGTCAGCCTAAGGATGCTGTGGTATTAGTTTAAGGACGTTTCGATCCGTCGTTAGTTTAAGGACGTTTCGGTCCGTCGTTAGTTTAAGGACGTTTCGGTCCGTGTAGGAGAAGGCCGGCTACTGCTTATAAAGTTTGAGCTTAGGAAGATAGCGAGCAGATATAGTCGTCGTCATCTATCATTGACCTAGGCTGTGGCTCATTAAGCGTAGTATTTCTTTAGGAAGCGACCGTTTATTGGCCTGAAAGGCCTTTCACCGTGCATATCCATGAGTAGATAGGCTCCACCCTGGTAAACCTTGTCTATGATGTATGGGCCTTCATAGTTCGGCTCGAATTTTCCTCGCTTGGCGCGATTGGGGATCATAGGTCTTTTGACCACTAGCACGAGTTCGCCTTGGCGGAATGTCCTCGGTCGGGTCAATCTTTCATATGAGCGCTTCATCTTTGCTTTATAAGCTTCCAGATTTTGTTGCGCTATGAGCCGTGTTTCATCAAGGGCATCGAGCTCCTCAAGCCGAAGGTGAGCATTTTCTTTGTCCGTCATCTCGTAATGGACTGCCACTCATAGCGAGGGTAACTCTATCTCGAGGGGAAGTACTGCTTCTATACCGAATACCAACGCATATGGCATTGCGTTCGTGGCTGTCTTGAATGTAGTTCGATATGCCCAGAGAGCTTCTTGCAATCTCTCGTGCCAGTCCTTCTTATTTCGGCACACCGTCTTCTTCATAATCTTTGTCAAGGTCTTATTGAAGGCCTCGGCTAGACTGTTAGCTCGCGGATTATAAACCGAGGAATATCTCCAGTCTATATTGTGTTGTTCCGCGAAGCGACTGATCTTGTGGCTTCTGTAAGCTGGCCCGTTATCGGAGATGATCTGTCGCGGAGTTCCAAACCGATATATGACGTGCGTCTTGAAGAAATGGAGGATATTCTCCGTCTTCACTTCCCTCAACGGTACTGCTTCTGCCCATTTGGAAAAGTAATCAGTCGTCGCCAGGATGAAACGATGTCCCCTAGATGATGCTAGTTCGATGGGGCCGACTATGCCAGTTCCCTACATCTCGAACGGCCAGCTAGCCACCGTTGGATGTAATGGATTTGGATGCTGGTGGATAAAGTCCCCATGGATTTGGCATGAGTGGCATTGCTTCGCATATTCTAGGAAGTTCTGACTCATCGTGGGTTAGTAGTAGCCCATCCGTTTGATCTTCAACTTCATCTTCGGGCTCGCTTGGTGAGAACCAAAGAGTCCATCATGAACTTCCTGAACGACTCTTTCCGCTTCGTCAGGTCCTAGGCATCTCAGCCACAGAGAATCAAATGACCTCTTGTACAGAGTATCATTGACGAAGGCGAAAGACAGAGCTCGTTTCATGAGCTGATGTCTTGAGGACGCATCTTCGGTCGTTCGACGGTATTTGAAGTAGTCTATAAAGACTTCTCTCCAATCCTCAGCCTTTTCCCGGTCTTTTATTTGCAGGGTCACCTGTTCAGTCACTCCCTTTTCTTCGGATGATTCCGGAGATATTTCTGCTGGGGCAAGCACCCGACGGCTTCGTACCACGATTCTGACGTCATCGAGATTCTCGTCAGCCAGTTCTTTAGCAAGCATGGCTAATGCGTCCGCTTTGCTGTTTTCCACGCGCGGTATGCTTTCCAGCATATAGGAAGGAATTTGGGTCAACAGTTGTTGCACCTTTTCGCCGTACTTCACCAACCCCGGTTTGCACGTTTGGTAGTCGTTGTTTACTTGACTAATGACCAGTTGGGAGTCTCCGTATATGAGGAGGTTTTCAATTCCCATGTCGATGGAGATCTCGAGGCCTGCTATCAAAGCTTCATATTCAGCTTCATTGTTCGTCCTCGGTTCTGTTAAGGAGAAAGCGAAACACATTATCCCTCCTTGTGGAGTTACGAAGATAAGTCCTACCCCCGATTTGATTATAGGGGTACTTTGTTTGCGCTTTTTCATGGAAGATGCTCCATCGAAATAAAGCTCCCATCGAGTGTCACCACCGTCGATCGAGTCAAACGCATGTTCGTCAGGCAGATCGCAATTCAGAGGAGAATCGGCAGGTATCGGATGCTCAGCGAAGAAGTCGGAAATGGCCTGGCCTTTCACTGCCTTAAGAGGCTGATAGGTTATCGAAAACTCCATCAAGAGCAGGGCCCATTTAGCGAGTCGACCCGTCAATATGGCCTTCGACATTAAATATTTAAGTGGGTCCACCTTCGAGATGAGACGGACTTCATGTGCCAACGCATAGTGTCTGAGCTTTGTTATCGCGAAGATCAATGCCAGACAGTGTTTTTCAATGGGGGAATAGTTGCTTTCTACCCCCAGCAGAACCCGACTTAAGTAGTAGAGTGCTCTTTCCTTCCTTTGGTCGTTCTCCTGTGCCCATAATGCACCCAAAGAACCTTCGAGGGCGGTTGTATAAAGAATGAGGGGTTTTCCCTTGACTGGAGCAGCCAGCACCAGCGGATTCTGCAGTTACTACTTGATTTCGTCCAGTGCGCCCTCGCATTTCTGATCCCAAACGAACGGGGTTCCCTTCTTCATCAGGTGGCTGTAAGGATGGCACTTGCCTGAAAGGTTGGCTATAAATCGCCGTATATACGCGAGCTTCCCTTGGAGAGACCGCAGCTGTTTGAATGTTCTCGGCAGAGGCATTTCCATAATCGTCTTGATCTTTGATGGATCTATTTCGATACCTCGGTGTCGGACGATAAATCCCAGGAATTTGCCCGAAGAAACTCCGAATGCACACTTGAGAGGGTTCATCTTCAAGTTGTATTGTCGAAGGCATCGAAATACAGTCTTTAGATGCTCGAGATGTTCCTCGTATGATTTACTCTTAACCACAAGGTCATCGATATAACATTCGACGATTTCATGTGTAAGGTCATCGAAGATCTTCGTCATGGCCCTCTGATAGGTGGCACCGGTGTTCTTTAGACCGAAGGGCATCACCTTGTAGAAGAATATACCCAAAGGGGTCCTGAAGGCGGTGTGCTTCTGGTCTTCGGGATGCATCTTTATCTGATTATACCCTGATGAGCCGTCCATGAAGGAGAAAACCTCATGAGTGGGCGTATTGTCTATCATCAGTTCGGTGACTGGCACTGGGAAATCATCCTTCAGGCAGGCTTTATTGAGATCCCGGAAGTCCACGCATATGCGCACTGTCCCATTTTTCTTCATCAACGGGACGATGTTGGCGATCCATTCAGGATATTGAACTTCCTGGATGAAACCGGAGTCAATTAGCTTCTTAACCTCGGCATTAATAATCATCTCAAGCTCGAGCCGCATTTTCCTCGGCGCTTGTTTGACTGGCTTGATGTCCGGGGATATCACCAATTTGTTCACAGCAATTTCTGGATCTAGTCCCGGCATTTCGGAATAGTTCCATGCGAAGCAATCTCTATGCTGTACAAGGACGTCTTTTAATGCAGCCACCCTTTCTTCAGATAGCAGCTCGCTGACAAATGTCGGTCGCGGGTCGTTCGCCGTCCCCAACTCAATTTTCTTGAGGTTATCTGCAGTGGTGTGTATTCCATCCTCCAGTTCTTTCGGCGCTGGTGGAAATTCTGAGATCACCTCATCATTGCTGTTCTCGAAACACCAGGGAAGGTTATCCACGTTCTCGAGCTCTTCTTTTAATATTGTTATTATGTGACAAGTGCAAATCCGCTTCCAATCCCAGTGTGGAGTAGGTTCTGTTCTCGTGGCTTTGGATTCGTGCTTCTGTGGCGGCGTTTCCCTCCAGTTGTCAGACAGAGCGAATTTGCCGAGCTGATACTGATCTTCAACCCAGTTCTTGAAGGTGAAGCAGTCTTCGAGAGGATGCCCTATTACTCGGTGATAAGAGCAATAGTTTGGGTGAGAGACTTCTCCTGCTTATTCAGGGTGCTTAGACTCCTGTAGTGTAAGCATCTGATGTTTTAGAGCGAGGTCAAGTATTTTCTTCGTCTTATCTTGAGGGAAGGAATATGCTCGACTCATTTTCTTCACAAGGGATAGATCGGAACCGCTCGATTCCCGCTTGCGTGGTTTTTTAGTCCCGCTTTGTTGCTGTTGAGCGCTTTTTTGGCCTTTCGACTTGTTTCTGCCTCTGCGTCGAGCCTTTTTTATAACAGGTTGACAGGGGCAGCATTTTCGTCTTTCACGGCCTGTTGAAGGAGGCGTTGCGTTTTGGCTTTCTCGTAGATGGCCATTTCGCGGTTGTGATCATCTCAGACTTTTTGACCAGCTTCCCTTATAAGCCTGTTCATTTGTTCTTCAAACGATGGACTGGGCACTTTTGCATCAGGAACTTTTACTGGTTCAGGATTAGCTTCCTCCCATTGAGCATCCCCTTCTTCATTGAAGTCATGCACGACGTAACAGTCGCGGAGTAGCTCTCGTTTCTTGGACCGAATGTATCCGAGCCCGATTGTTTCCATCCTCCCACTAGGCAGCTTGTGCTGAGTTCCGGGGACGTTCCATACCCTGTCATAGAATTTGGCCTTTCGATCGGTTTGTTTGAAGGGTATCCCTTCGCGCTTCAACAGCCTCTTCAAGCCTTCTGTATAATATCTGGGTAGACGGATGGGTTGAAGCCTGTCCAGCGTAGGATCCACACCATGCCAGATTTCTTTCTCCACTTTGATTTCTTCAGAGTGATAGAATAGAATTGCCTTTTCACCTTCTCACCTGGGAGGGACATAGAATGTCTGCAGCTCCTCTACGCTGTAGGTATCGAGCGCATCCAGTTCTTTATAATGTTTAAGCGGCACCATGGCGACTTGCAGACTTTGCTCTTCGTAAGTGGACGTTTGTATTGAAGGCCGAGCAGAGAATACAGCATGGACCTCATCCTCCGAGTCGCTACCAAAGATCAACGTAGGAGCGGATGGTCCCGGCTTGTTGTATTGGGGCGGACCCGAATAAACTATCTCTTCTTCCTCCTCGGTATCACTGCCGAAGACAGGGATGGTAGCGTTAGCTTTGTTCTCCGGCTTGTGACACCTCTCCGTGTCTTCGAAATCCGGTAAGAAGTATTTAGCATCTTCATATTTGCGGACTTCGTTCACGGAAAACGGATGCAGTTCTCCCGTCACGGTATACTCGAGACCATCCCTAAAATATTTCATGCACTGATGCTATGTAGAAGGGATGATGTTGTACTCGTGTAACCATGGTCGGCCGAGTAGAGCATTGTAGCACGTCTTGGCATCTATGACGTGGAATTTAATGTCCGTGACGAGCAGCCCAAAGCGTAGCGTCAGTATCACAGATCTAAGAGTTCTCGATGATTGGGAGTCGAACCCGGAGATGGTGATCTTGTCCCGAGCAAGGTGCTGGACGCTCATGCAGATTTCCTTTAACACTCGTATGTTGAGGAGATTAACGGAGGATCCATTGTCGACCGGGATTTTGCCTATCTTTATATCATGGCAGTATCCTGAGACATAGAGGGGGCGATTGTGCTCGCACGTCCTCAGGAGAAGGTCTTCATCGCCAAAAGTGACATCGGCCGTGTGCACTTCCTCCAATTCATCCTTCATCTTTTCTTCAACCAGGAAAGCTTGGAATTGCTCCGACTCCTGTAGTGCCTTAATTAACGAATCTCTCGCCTTTTTTGATAGTAAAAGGGCGTCAAGAATGCTGAGCTGTGAAGGTAGCTTCCTTAGATGCGCTAGAACGTTGTAATCCACCTTATTGTTCTTTAGCGTGTCCTTGGAAGTTAGCTCCTCCACAACTTGGTCATCTAGGGCGATATCCTCAGAGACCTTTTCTTTCCCTTTATCTTTTTTGTTTGAAGGTCCAAGTTTCTTTTCGGGCAGCATGCGATTACGCAGCCGGATATTTTCACAGACCTTCTGCTCTTCTCCTTTTCCTGAGGTGGACTCTCTAAAGAGAGGGCCAAGCTCCAGCTCCTCATCAGAATCGCTCCCGAATGTGAGCACTTGTGATCCCCCAGCATTAACCATTCGACAATTGCCGGTAGTTCTGTTAAGCCCTTCGGTCGTATTTTTCCGCTCCCGACGAGTTTTGCGCTTTTCCCGCTTAAAATGCTGTCGGTGAGCAACATATCTTTGCCACCATCTATCGAAAGCTTTGCACTCTTCAGTGGGGTTCGAAATCTTCCGATGATACAAGCAGTAGGAGGGGTGCATTTCCGCTTCACCAGTAATGCTTCTTTTAGAGGATGGTAGCTTCATACCCATTGACATGGCTTTAGCGAACCTTTCCCTCGTCTTGAATTTGCTTTTATCCGCGGTGGATGTATCTTGCTCTAGCGGGAGCGTCTCAACTCTTTCGTCAAGTCGCTGGCGCTTGACCCTTTCAAATATAGTCGTCTCGCGTTTCCGATCAGCTTTACTTTTTAAGAAAGCTTCATTGAGGAATGCGTCAATTACTTCATCCGATGGCCCCAGAATTTTTGGTTCAGGATCTGCCCCCAGCTTTTCAGTGCAAGGAGTTTCCTCATTGTCTGTGAACGAATGGGAAATCACATGACAGCTCACCACGTATTCTTCGAATTCATCCGATGAACTTTCTCCCTCATCTTCCTCTTGGAAGATGTGGTTGAGGAACTCTTGGAGTGTAATGGGAGTCCGTGCCTTCTGGTTGTATTCCTCCAGTGCGTCAATTTGTTTTTGTAAGTCCGTGCGCTTATCGCCAGGCTTCACGAGCTTCTTGGATTTCTTTTTCTTTTTCTTTGAAGATTTCGACGGCTAGTTGTGAATGCTTGGGCCACCCCTATCGATCATTTGAGTTGGACGCAGCTTCAACATTCCTTCAATGATCTGAGGTTCCAACGGGTTCTTCCAACTAATTGCTGGGCATGTTTGAAGATCGTTTAGCATCCTCTTTGTCTTTGCTGATAGTACAACCTCCCAAGGAGCTTCTTCAACGAGAGAGCATGTTGCCCCCGGCGTATTCATCTTCTTAGAGGTGTGGGGCTGTGGCGGATTCACCTTCCATCTGTCAGACAATGCGAACTTACCCTGTTGGTACTGGTCTTCAATCCAATTTTTGAAGACGTAGCAATCCTCGATCGGATGACCCAGTACTCGATGATAAGGACAGTAGTTGGGCTCATTGACATCATTTGATCGTGACGGACGTTTTGGATCCGGCAGACTTATGAGTTGGTTGCGCAACGCCAGCTCGAATAATCTTCTCGTTTTATCTCGGGGAAACGAGTAAGGACGTCCTAGCCTCTCCTCAAGGGGTACGTGCGGGCGCATATTATTTTGACGAACGACCGGCTTCGAGTTGCTCGGCTATTGTTGAGCATAGCGACAACGATCGCTTTCCCCTTCCCCTTTTCATTTCGGGAGTCCGGCTTTGGGAGGGGAGGTCTATGGCCCATCTGATCCATTTGCGCTAGCTTGTCGATCAGGGCCTGGAAGGTGGTCGGCTTGAAGAACATAATAAATTGCGAGATGGTTGCTTGTGGATCGAGGGTTCCCACAAACATACCCACTGCAGGAGCTTCTTCTATGCACTGCTCGCATTCATAAGTTCCGCCACCGTATAGCATATTGGTCCCATGTCTTGCCCGGCTTCACCCTGGCATTAATCAATGCCGTTATCGGGGTACGCTCGCTGGCACTCGCGAAACGTTGTGTAAACAACAGCTCCATCTCTGCAAAGGTCTTGATAGAGTCGTTCGGGAGTTCAGAATACCACTCGAATGCTGTATCTGACAAGCTACCGACGAACTGGCGAAGTAATAATTTATCATCACCGCCGGTGTTGCCGCAAAGCGCCCTGAACTGGGCAACATGCTGGTGGGGATTGCCAGTCCCCTTATAGACATGGAATTTTGGTATTGTATAACCCGGCGAGTACTTGATCTGGTCCTACCAGCTCGGATACGGTCGCCCCGTTTTTACGACCTGACCGGCTGCTTCAGTCTCCTGATGAACCCGGATCTGCTGAGCTATATATTCGTCAAGGTCAGCTTTTGAGATTGCCTCCTCCTTGGCTGTTGACAAAGCCGGTGGAGGATTTGACGTTTCTCCCCTATCGTCTTCAAGGACGATCGGGGGATCTTCAGCAGGAGGATCTTGTTGAATCATCATACCCACCATGTCCTGGAACAGGAGGGCCATTTTCTTTATGCTGGCTGCTTGTTCCGCAGCCTCTTTATCCTTCTTCTCCAATATCCGACGAAGGAACTCAGCGTCAGTTTCCTGTTCCCGGCGTTCGTCCGAGGACGCTTCAGGGCTTTCTTTTCACCCAGTGAGTGCGGCCATCGCGTTCATCATCTCCTGGAGCTTTTGCTGTTGCTCCTGAGCTTTGTCACTGACCGTGTAAGTGATCTATGACCTGTGGATGCATGGATGTCCTCCTTTCCCGATGCCATGTATACTGTATGAACTATTATGCCCCCGGACTTAGGGCGTTTAGGTTCACCGCCTTTGGCATTTGCCGCGGGCGTGGGAATTTTCTCCGGCCTCCTTCTCTTGTGAGCCGTTGAAGTTGAGGGGGCCGTTGCAGCGGGCACCCAGGTGGTGGTCGTCCTTTGCTGTTTGTCCGGACGTTTCTTTTCTTCCATCACTTTTTCCCTTTTTTGTCGACGAGAGTAATCTTGTTCAATTACGGAGTCTTGAACCCTCCGCCAGACCTTGTATATTTTGGAGTACAGCCGCTGAGGGGGTTGCTCCAGGTTTGTTTTCGGAACCCTCTCCGTAGGTGGAGGAGATCTTTTCAGTGTAGCGGTTGGAGAGTTCTTGCGTACCCTCCTCAGCGGTTCAAAGTTGTTCCCAGTTGAAACTGCAGCATTGACTTCCACCACTGGAGCAGGTGGAGTTAGCCCTGAGAGGGAGTTGCCCCCTGCCTTCCTTACTCGTCGCCAATGGCGACGTCGAGCATGACGAGCCGTTGGGACTGGCTTGGCGATAGAGACGGCTTCTTTTTGCCCCCTGTCTGAATGAGGTGCTGCCGGTGCCAGCCTCTTAAAGACTGATGTTGTCTTTTGAGTGGAGATATTCAATCTGTCAAAGACAGATCCTCGAGCAGGGGCCGAAGCCGGAATAATCAGCCTTAAAAAGACTGATTATTGATAGGAGAAGCCACCTTGACGACTTCTGGAGCAGCGGTTATTGCCTCCCTTGGGGCATCCACTTTAGGATTCATAGGCTTCTTGACGGGCCCCTCAGAGTTTTGATCCAGCCTGGCAAAGACAGAGGCCGTTAGTTTGATAGTGGACGACCCGTTGAAAGGGGCCATTGTAGCAGTGAGCCGGTCGAAGACCGACTTCTTGTTCGCTTCTGGTGCGGGCATTGGCATGGTGAAGCTTGCAGGGGGGATCATGGTCCCGAAAAACAGGCCGGTGGTAGCCTGGGTCACGTGTTCTACCGGCAGAGCAAGGATGGAGGCCGCTTGAGGCCCATATGCTACACCTTCAGGTGAAGTAGAGCGTCGGTTGCATTGGCACTTCGAGCAGTTCGAGCAGTTAGAGGCCATTGATGCTTAATTTTTGCACCAGGCAAAAGACCAAATCTTAGTAACTTGAAACCCAAAGGCAACCATTAACAAATCGCGATTCGTTCGCGAAGACGACACACGAAGTTTGGAGTGGAAAGAGGAAAAGGTCCCACCGGGCGTGCCAGAATATGTTCCCCTCCGAACACAGAGACGCGACCGTGTAGGTTCGTCTTGCCTGAGATTCGGGGCAGATGCTAATTGGTTTTATCCGTCCACCTCTCCGAAGATTCCAAGTTAATTTATGGCACCGTTTATCGGAGGTTTAGACGGATGCGGCCGATGTAGCAGACTTCGTCAGATTCCCCCTCGGTTGAGGGTTTTTTTTGATTGTGGGGACGCTCTTCCCTGCAGGCGCAAGCCCCTGCAGTTAATTATGCTACCGCGTCACGGTAACCACTTTCTCCTTCTCCAAAAATTTCACTTCGTGTCTTGTGTGTTTGTTTGTTTGTGGATGCCTGTGGATTGTATACGGAGACTAAGTAATGCCGTCGCCCGTAGGACGTGGATTAGTCCAAATCCGTATTTACTTAGATTTGGGTTTGGTGTTTTTGTTTAAGGATACGTTAGCCGTATTGAGGCTAAGATCAACTTAAACGTTCGTTAAGGATACGTTAGTCCTGTTTGAGACTAAGATCCACATAACGGAAAGAGCATTTTAGGGGCTCTATTGTTCCAGTTTAGGGACGTAGTGGTCCGTCTTATGTGTGTGGCCATCGGGACCCATCATCTCTCTGACGACGTTGAAGAATTACAACGACATGTGTCAGAGCAGTTCGGAGATGTACCCTTGAACCAAAGTTGATTTGGAGTTTTATAGTCCATTTGGATGTTTAAGGATACGTTAGCCAGGTTTAAGGCTAAGATCAACTTAAACGGGATCGCTTAGATCCGGCAAAAGAGCATTTGAGGGCTCTATTGTTCCAGTTTAAGGACGTAGCGGTCCATAGGTAGTTTAGGGACATTGCGGTCCATATTCCAGTTTAGGGACATAGTGGTCCATATTCCAGTTTAGGGACAAAGGGGTCCATAGGTAGTTTAAGGACGCATAAGTCCATGGGCTTAAGGACCCCAAAGTCCATTTGGGTCTGTTTAAGGATGCATTGGTCTGTTAGTTTAAGGACGCATAAGTCCGTGAGTTTAAGGACCCCACAGTCCGTGTCGATGTGTGGTCGTCGGGACCCGTCACCTCTCTGACGTCGTTTGAAAGATTGCAACGATAGGGGTCAGAGGAGTTCGGAGATGTACCCTCGAACCGGATGTAAATTGATTTAGGAGAGCAGCGTTGCTCAGTCAATTTAGTTTGAGAACTTACGGCCATGATTGGGCTATGTCCAGTTGAATATTCAACATTTTTATTTTGCATTTGGCCTGTTAGGCCTTTACTAGGGCTCTGCCCCTGTTTAATAATGCATAGCATTTTATTCTGGCCTGTTAGGCCTTTTTAATTGGGCTCTGTCCCTTTTTTATAATGCAGAGCATTTGTTTTGGTCCATTGGGCCTCTTAATTGGGCTCTGCCCCTTCTGAATAATGCAGAGCATTTGCTCTTCTGACAGTGTTCTGTCAGGCGCTTTGCGCCAATGTGGAGGTGACACGTGTCACGCTCTGGTGAGCGCAAGCGCAACAACGCAGTGCGCTGTGTCAGTGCGCTGCGCTGTTACGCTGCTGACACGTGGCGCTCTCTGGTGGCTTGCGCTAGCCCAGGGGCGCAACAGTACAGTTTTTGAAAGTGCAAGGCACTGTTATTATTTTATTTTATTTTTTTATTCATTGAAGATCATTGACCTCGGTTGAGGAGTTTTTTTGATTGTGGGGACGCTCTTCCCTGCAGGCGCAAGCCCCTGCAGTTAATTATGCTACCGCGTCACGGTAACCACTTTCTCCTTCTCCAAAAATTTCACTTCGTGTCTTGTGTGTTTGTTTGTTTGTGGATGCCCGTGGATTGTATACGGAGACTAAGTAATGCCGTCGCCCGTAGGACGTGGATTAGTCCAAATCCGTATTTACTTAGATTTGGGTTTGGTGTTTTTGTTTAAGGATACGTTAGTCGTATTGAGGCTAAGATCAACTTAAACGTTCGTTAAGGATACGTTAGTCCTGTTTGAGACTAAGATCCACATAACGGAAAGAGCATTTTAGGGGCTCTATTGTTCCAGTTTAGGGACGTAGTGGTCCGTCTTATGTGTGTGGCCATCGGGACCCATCATCTCTCTGACGACGTTTAAGAATTACAACGACATGTGTCAGAGCAGTTCGGAGATGTACCCTTGAACCAAAGTTGATTTGGAGTTTTATAGTCCATTTGGATGTTTAAGGATACGTTAGCCAGGTTTAAGGCTAAGATCAACTTAAACGGGATCGCTTAGATCCGGCAAAAGAGCATTTGAGGGCTCTATTGTTCCAGTTTAAGGACGTAGCGGTCCATAGGTAGTTTAGGGACATTGCGGTCCATATTCCAGTTTAGGGACATAGTGGTCCATATTCCATTTTAGGGACAAAGGGATCCATAGGTAGTTTAAGGACGCATAAGTCCATGGGCTTAAGGACCCCACAGTCCATTTGGGTCTGTTTAAGGATGCATTGGTCTGTTAGTTTAAGGACGCATAAGTCCGTGAGTTTAAGGACCCCACAGTCCGTGTCGATGTGTGGTCGTCGGGACCCGTCACCTCTCTGACGTCGTTTGAAAGATTGCAACGATAGGGGTCAGAGGAGTTCGGAGATGTACCCTCGAACCGGATGTAAATTGATTTAGGAGAGCAGCCTTGCTCAGTCAATTTAGTTTGAGAACTTACGGCCATGATTGGGCTATGTCCAGTTGAATATTCAACATTTTTATTTTGCATTTGGCCTGTTAGGCCTTTACTAGGGCTCTGCCCCTGTTTAATAATGCATAGCATTTTATTCTGGCCTGTTAGGCCTTTTTAATTGGGCTCTGTCCCTTTTTTATAATGCAGAGCATTTGTTTTGGTCCATTAGGCCTCTTAATTGGGCTCTGCCCCTTCTGAATAATGCAGAGCATTTGCTCTTCTGACAGTGTTCTGACAGGCGCTTTGCGCCAATGTGGAGGTGACACGTGTCACGCTCTGGTGAGCGCAAGCGCAACAACGCAGTGCGCTGTGTCAGTGCGCTGCGCTGTTACGCTGCTGAGACGTGGCGCTCTCTGGTGGCTTGCGCTAGCCCAGGGGCGCAACAGTACAGTTTTTGAAAGTGCAAGGCACTGTTATTATTTTATTTTATTATTATTTTATTGAAGATCATTGATCTGGTTCTTAGATCAATGATCTATTTAGAAGAACTTCTTCTTCTTTTTCATAAAGGCTTTTACCTTTTTTCTTCTGTTCTTCAAATTTCTTCAGAGCTTTCTCTTTTTTTGAAGTTTTTGAAGTCGATGTGATTGATGCCCTCTGAATTGGGGTCTAGGGGCCTTTATATAGTGCCCATTAATTAGTTAAATTTGTTAAAGAGATCTTTCTCTGAGTGATTTGGGGAATTTTCCCCACCGTTGGTTCTTTGATCCAAGGGCTTCTGTTTTACAGAAGAAAATCTTCTTGTTTTAACAAGAACAGAAAAATCTTACTAGAATTTTAATTCTGTTTAGCGCAAACGCCCCAGCGCGTGACACGTGGGGCGCAGCGCAACTGCGCTTGCGCAACTGCGCTGACACGTGTCGCGCAGCACACAACGCAGCGCAACTGCGCTGACACGTGTCGCGCAGCTCGACTGCGTTTGTGCTGACACGTATCGCGCAGCGCTTGCACCACTGCGCTTGCGCAACTGCGCTGACACGTGTTGCGTAGCGCGGCACTTGCACAACTGAAACGTTGCTTCCTTTAATTTTTATTTTAAATAGAGCCTTGCTCTGATTGGGCGCGTTGTCTTGGGCGCTGCGCTGACGTATCAGCTTTTGACACGTGGCGCGTTGCGCGCAGCGCAAGGAATTTAAAGCGTTGCTTCAAATTTTGAATTTTTGAAATTCAAACAGAGCTTTTCTCTGATTAGGGGAAACAGCAGCATTAGTTTGAAACGATGCATTCATAGGACATTCTTCCGTTAAGTGTAAAGGATTAGAACATCAACCACACACGGTCTTGGGAAGCGTGATCTGATTTAGGGAGACTGATGAGAATTCGTTCTCAATAGTGTCGAGTTTCTTCTGCATCACTGCCATTTCAGCTTTTACTGCAATGGGAATATCGAGCTGATGAATACCTCCCCTAGATGAGTTGGTCTAATACTTTCCCATTGTAATGTGTTTTGAGCTAAATCTTCTAGATATTTCCAAACTTCACTATCATCTTTAGACAGGAATTGACAATGACACGTGATTTCAAGCATCTGTTTTGTTGTGAAATCAATAACCTCATAGATAATTAAACACAGATCCCATTTAGGGATTCTATGATGAGGACATTGGATAAGAAGACCCTTGAACCGTTCGAAACATTTCCAAAATGGTTCATGTAACAACCGATTCCAGATATTCAAATTCCGATTACCGTATGCGTGGTGTGTGGTATTTATTTTATTTAGCATGCTTTGACAGTTACTAGTTATAGTTTACCCCGATATTACATAGGTTTGCATATAACAATTAAGTTACTTAAAATAGTTTAAAAAATACTTGTCATGGCCTGCTTGGTATCCCTAACCCTGTGGTAGCGTCCTTGCATCGTGTTCTCGTCCCGTTCAGTGAAACGGACGTGTTTGGACTACTACGCGCACGTATGTGCGTCCGTTCTTGGGGGTATGCTTTTTCAGTACAAAATCCTTCATTTCAATTTTTGGAACTTGCTAATATTTTTCGTATTTAAAATTCAAGATTTTGGACCCGACCCGGGCGTTTTTCCGAAATATTTTACTTCCCGCTAAAATCCAATTATTTGAATATTTTTTAAAATCAATATCTAACTATTGTTCAGGTCAGTATGTTTCATATAACGATTTTTAAAATCTTTTAAAAAAATATTTTTCTTTAAAACTACACTAATTCTCCTCCCTACTATATTCCTTATATTTTCTCTAAACCAATCAAAACTTCCCTTCCTTGCCACCGGGCCCCACCAGCATCTCTCTCCCTTTCTCTTTCTCCCTAAAATCTTTTCTCATTTCTCTTTTATCCCTCAGCCAATCAACTTTCCCCTTTTCGCGCTGGTGCCCCACGAGATACCTCTCCCTCTGTCTCTCCCTCTTTCTCTTTCTCTTCCTCTCTCTATCTCCTCAGCTCTCTCTCTCTCTCCCACGCCTTTCTCTCTCCTCTCGCTGTTCCCTCTCTCTCATCTCGCGGTAGGTATAGGTCCCAACATCGCTTCTTTTCCCTATCATCACCGCCCGCTTTCTTCGTCTTCTTCTTCTATATTTTTCCCCGGCGCCATGAAAACTTTGTCAAGCTAACCCTAACCCTCAAAACTCCACCGTCTTCTCCCTTTCCCACGATCCCAGCACCTCGACGGACATTCCCGCATCCTCGTCGCCTTCATCTTCTCTTCTTCCTCTTCTTTCTTCGCTCCCGAGCGCCCAGGAAACCCTACGCGAACTCAAGAACCCACAGTTACTACCGTCGCCGACCCTCTCTTGCCGTCGCCTCCTCATCCATCTCCTTTTCTCTCCCCCTCCTCTCCTCATCTCCCTCATTCTATAAGAACCAACCGCGCACCCTGCACCACTTCCAGCCAACATCGGCTAACCCCAAACCTAGCACCAACCCTCATCGACGAAGCTCCGATCATCGGCCGTCGACATCATCACCCCCTCTGCAAACACAGGGCACGGCACAGTAAGCATTCCTTCATCTTCTTCTTTCTCTTCTTCTTTATCTTAAATTTTCTTTTCTGTTAAAATTAAAGATTAACTCTGTAGATCGTCGGAGATACGTCGACAACTCACCGATGACGCTGTCACCCCTGCAGTCCAGTGAGTAAGTTCCTTCATCAATCCCCTCTGTTCTCTTCATTCTTCTTGTTTCTTCTTCCGTGCATTCTCTTTTAATCTAATGTTCACTGCGTTTCTTGATTTTCGGGATCCGGCCGTGACGGCGATGATCACGACGCCCCCGCAGGCATCCCTGATCCGTGTGATTCCACTGTTCGTCGTTTGGACACATTCCGTGTACCGTGCGCGCGTCGCGACTTTTCCTGCCGACGCGAGACGTTCTGTTTTCCGTATCGCGATCCGTCGAGGGAAGTTAATCTTGCTACATGCTATTTAAATCATTATATACCTATTCTAATATATATCAAACCTGAAGTTTAAATATAGCACCCCATGCATCATTTTATAACATTTCGACGTTCCGTTTGCATCTGTTCATATTATTTCAGATCTAAAACTTGAAACCTAACTATTGCATTTAGTTTACTAAACCTACGTAATAACAATTATATGTTAGATCACATAATCACAATTGTTTTATAGCCATATTACCCTTTTGTAGTTTTTCCCTATCGGACGAACGATCGCTTACATTTAGCCTTATCCACATTCAATTGCATCTCTAGATGGTTTTAATACATATTAATATGATTTTATTATCCACATGTGTAATACTGCATTCCTGAAAGGTTAAAACTATTCCTCAAACCAAACTGATAACCGTACAACTAAGTAGTTTAATCTGCACCTATTGCTATCATGTTACTGTGCCTGTTTATTGTTCTGATAGTACCATGCTTGTTTATTCATAACCATGATCATGCTAGTCATTTATGAGCATCCACATGTTATCTTGTACAACCTGATGTGACTTGCTACACATATTACTTGACTTGACATGGTACCCTACACTTTTGACATGACATGACATCTAAATACACCACTCGAGTTGACCTGATGTACAATGGTTTTACCTGTTACTTGACCTTGTGTCTAATGCCAACAAACCTGACATGTAGTCCTCACGGACCGTTCCTGTTGTCTATCCAGACAAACCTGCACCTACCTGATCCTGTGTTGGCATTACTTCTTGATTACTGAATACCTGACTTGACACATATAACTTAGGGGTATAGGGAAATCAATGATGAAATCCTGACTTATAACTCGACAATTGCTTGCTTATACTGATCAGTTTTTTGAGGCTAGGCCCGCCTCGTGACGATGCTGCTGACATCGTTGGTCTTTACCCTTTTCCTTTTTGTGCCTTGCGGCAAGTCTCGGTTTCAGCCCGAGAGTCTTAGACCGTGGTCCCGGGCATGCACGGGATACTATTGAGTTACATCGATGATTCATCAAATTGATTTCGAAGACTTGAGAGTAGATAACCCAATAGACCAGTTTAGTTTACTCATTGCACACTACCCTTTCACTACCCTGACGTATATTGCTGTTACACCGCTTTACCATTCATGATTATATTTGCATTGTTTGTTACCCTGTTTATATTTTATTACTTGATGACATGACGTGCTGACGTCTGGGTTTTGCATGGCCCAGATGTAGGGTTCCTAGGCACACTAATGAAGTCTCACAAGGCATCAAACATGGCTAATTCAAATTTTACAAGTGCCTACAAACCCTAATACGGATCGTTAACTAGATATATAGGCGATGCAAGCATGTAAACGAATTAAATGCTAAAGGAAAGTGAATACAACCTTTGTAGATCCGATCCACCACTTACTAAGCTCCGCGACGATGTCCCTCCGCTGTCCAAGTCGGATCCCGAACTCTAGCATCGGCTTCATCGAAGAAATGGGCGGGCTTGATCGTCGGCTTCGATGCCGAAGATGATCTACGTCGAGGCATCACAAGATCAAACTCCGACTTCACCAAGTGATGAAACTTGTGAAGAAAACACCCTATACTACTTGGCAAGAGGTAGAGGATGAAGAAATAGAAAGTGGATTCACTTTAGAATTGGATTTCTCACATGTTTTCATCACTTGCCATTGATGTAGCAAGCTTTTCTTCATGGAAAAGATGAAGAAGAAGAAGAAGGAATATGATAGAATAAAAAGGATTATTGCAAACAGGAAAATCCAACTCATCCTTATCATAATCCAACCTTGGTTAGGTGTAGAGAATAGACTATGGTTAGGTTCAATGGTTAGGTTATGAAGAAGAAGACAAAATGGTTACTTTGGTCAAAAAAGGCATGAAGCAACAAGAACCTTCTAGTATGAAAGCAACCATTTATCTTTTCTTTTCTTATTTAACCAAAAACAAATAGATAAAGAATTAAAAGATAAATGAAACCCTAACCATTCACCAATCATGGTTTAAGTCTTTACACAAACCCAAGTTTGCATGTATCATCAAACATGATACAATCATGTGCACAAAAAATATATCACATATACAATGTGCATTTCAAGTGAGTAAATCCATTTAAAGTGAACCATACTAGTTAATGCAAAGTAATATATCAAATATAAAATTATACATTAAATCATTAAATCAACACTTGATTTAACGATCCGGTCATATCGCATATAACCGACTAGTATCCTATGTATCGGCTTATCGAATCAATCCTTGATTCGATAACTAGGTTATATCGCATATAACCAATCGATACATTCATCGCGAGAATGGAATACGGTATCACATACACGAATTATTCTCGGTCCCGCACATATCTCATATGCGCTCCTATTTCGTTTCGCTTGAGCTAGGAAACCTCTGTGTAGGACTCTAAAGACTCGTCAATACGCCGGCAGCAGATGATGATCATATCAAACACCCACAAGCCGCAAGCGGTCTGCTAAACGTAACGGCCACCCGGGTATTGAGCGATCAGAAGATCGACGAGCAAGCCCGCTCACACTCCTGTGAATCCAACCAGTAACACTTACCGTACAGTCCGGTCTGTTCGTCTGATATGTCGCATATCTCGCCTATGGGTGGTAAACGTCAGACCCCAGTAGCTCGATAAGTCATGCCGACGTGAAGTCCATAACATGTGTGAAACTACTGATAACACTTACCAGTAGGTCACTGCAACCTTGGCCAGGGATTTCCTGTTATGGCCAGTCGAGCATAGCGCAACATCAACCCCCAATACCGGGAGAGACGAATCCCCTCCTATCGCTCATTGCCTCCATGTGAATCGGGACTGTACCCAAAAACCACCTGTTTGCACGACTCGGTAGAGCCGTGGTAGGGCAGAAATCAAAGCACAGTGGTGGACACACAAGACTCTATGACGATCTCGGGTCAACAGACTAAGCTGTACCAGTGTCACCAGAGAACTGCCATCTGACGTGAGGTATAATACCATCTGGGAGTTCTCGGCGAGTCCGTTCAGTGTACCCAGTCTCCACTGAGCACCCGTATACCATCTCTGATGTCAAACACCAATGGATATGGGATCATCCATCGCCCATCACATGGGTCGAGAAGATATACGCTAGTCTACTCTGGAATATCGATGCCCTGTCTCGTTATTCCCACGACTAGGAACATTGAAGGATGTACTCATGGACTACCCAGGCCCCACTAGTATGATCTGCATCATAGTCCTGGAAGTCGAGTACACATCCTAAGGGCTTTATCAACATGTAACAGAGAGACAGAAAGTATACATGTTAAGATAAAGAGCAACCAGATTGCGTACTATCATGTCGAGCAAGAAAGTCCTACCTATATATGTCCCAGCATCCACTACAATATACATCCAATGTACAGTAATGGCCTCTAGGGCATACATATAACTAACAATCTCCCACTTGCACTAGGGCCATCTGTAGTAGTAGTTGCAGTATCTAATACTCAACCATCCCCTAAAAGTCTCTCTTTGGGAAAAGGCCTTCGTGAGTGGATCCGCCGTGTTGTCCTCTGAGTCTACTCTCCTTGCCTCGATCACCCTGGAGATCAACTATCTCCATGATCAGGTGATGCTGCCTCAGATTATGTCTGGGTCACTGATGGGACCAGGGTTCCTAGGCCAAAGCCACAGTTCCATTGTCATACAATGGTAGGAACCTAGTTCATCTTATGAACCAATATATACCCAAACTTCCTCTTTGGTAGTATCTTTAATGGCGATGTTACCAGCCTTTATCGTCTAGTTTGCCACGGTATCTAGCTTGGAACTCTTCCAACATACCGTCCCTTTACTGAGGGTAAAGACAATGCCTGTGACTGACATTCAGTCGTCTTTATCACTCTGGAACCCTTCCAGTGATTCTCCCCAGGATCGATTGATACCATCTCACTACAACTAGTGAGTATCCTAACATCCAATTAGATCTATCTCATAGATCCAAAGCTTAGAATTTAGTAGGTATCACTTTGATCCTATATGGAAAATCATTGTGATAAGCGGAGATTGATCGAGCGTAGCATAGGAAACTCCTTCCCTAACAAGAGTATGTCATCCACGTACTCTACGAGGATCGTCACCATACTCCCTACTACCTTTTTGTTTATACAAGGTTCATCTACCATTTTGATGATGTCAACTTCTTTGACTAATCCATCAAAACAGATGTTCCAACTCCGCGATGCCTGCTTTATCCTATAAAGCATCTTGCACACGTTTCTGCTGCTCCCACTGTCTACGAGGCCCTCTGGCTGTGTACTTATAGACGCACTCTTCTAAAACATCATTTAGAAAAGCAGTCATGACACTCAACCACCAGATATCGTAGTCATGGTATGTAGCCGTGACAAGTAGGATCTGGATGGACTTAAGCATAGGTACTGGAAAAGGTTTCATCATTATCCATGCCTGGTTGATGACGAAAACCTTTAACAAGTCTAGCTTTGAAAGTCTCAACTTTTCCATCTACACCAAGTAATCTTCTCAATATATACTTGCTCCTGATGGGGATTTAACCCTTCAGATATAGCAACCAAAATCCATACTTTATTGGTGTATAAGGATTCCATCTCAGATCACTAAGCATCCAGCCATTCTTACAGAGTTCTACCCCCGATGGCCAGCTCGAAACTAGTTGGGTCATCATCTTATGATGCAATCTTCGCTCCCACTGTCATCGAGAAACCGAACTATCTCTCAGGTGGGTGAGGAACCCTACTAGATCGGCGGAGAGGCTGAGGTTCGTTGGAATCTACTGAATTCTTTGGTTCTACCAAATTATCTGCTGTAGTTTGTATAGCTGGAACCTTTCCAGTTCTACATTACAGACCTTGCCTCGAGCTTGTCCGGATTTTGCTTTTAGACATAGGCCGGTCAACCCTAAATCTTAACTAGCTTAAGACATGGGCTCTTCCCTTTCCATATCACATATGAAGCGGTAGGCAACTGATTTGATTGGAACCCTATTCAATAGGTATGCAGCTTCTCAAGCGCATAACTCCCAAAAAGGAAATAGGTAACTCAGTAGTACTCATCATAGAGCACACCTTATCATATAGGGTGTGATTGCTCCGCCCCGATATACCATCGTGCTATGGTTTATACGGAGGAGTAATGCTGAGAGAGAATCTCATTTTCTTTTAGAATATTCCAGGAATGCCATGCACAAGTATTCTCCTCCCTGATCTTATCATAGAACATAATACTTATACCCGTATTTTGGTTCTCTACTTCTAACTTATATTCTGTGAATACCTCAAAAGCTTCAGACTTATGTTTCAACAGGAACATATGACTGAATCTTCAGAGATTATCAGAGAATATAATGAAGTATAAAGAACCAGTCCTGGCATGTGTAGACAGGAGACCTTACATACATCATTATGTATCAGTCCCAAGAGTTCACTAACTCTTTCTCTGTTTCCAATAAACAGAGCTATGGTCATATTATCTTTGTGACATGACTGGCGAGTTTCACAAGATGTAAATTCAAACTAATTTAAATATGCATCTTTGTGTAACTCCAGCCAGTCGGGTCACTTAGATATGACCTAGTCCACAATACCTTAAGAAGAATTCGTTCATTTCTGAACTCTTCCTCTTTTGTGTGTTCCGTATACTAAGAACTGTAGTTTGATTTAGAACATCAATGCTTTTAGATAACGTGCCTGAACCGATCAACTTTTGATATAGGAAATGTTCAAAACATTATCCAACAATACAAAATTTTAATGTTTCTTTACTAACAAAGAGACAGATATGATTTTGTATATCAGGTTCGGTATCTAATGACATTCGTTCAGAATCAATGTATTGGTAATACAGGGTGACAGTGACCAACAGACTTGGCTGCAACACTTGCCCCGTTTTCTGCCTCATGAAACTTATCACCCGTTCTCAGTTTTTCTACCTTTTTATAGCCCTATGTAACAGATTACATAACTGGGATCCTGATCCGGTATCAGATACCCAGGATGCAGAGGATACTGAGAAACGGTTCTGTATAATGAACACACCCGAAGGAGATGCATCATATGCACTTTCTTCGTTTGGGCGGCATAGGAATTCTGGTATTCCCCTATTTCCTACTCTGTCTTATAACAATTATAAGTTGGAGCGGGACCAACGTTCCCCAGCTCAGTATAACAAGCGGGTTCGGTCAATACATCCATATTATTATCTTGATTAAGGCGTGATATGGTCGCTACCAGGAGAGAGAGAGAAGAAAACATTCTGCGTGCGCTCTTGCAAGATCAGATTGGTTATATATTTTATCTAATCAGGATGGCTCCCACTGTTTTTATCAAATCTTCCTTCAAACCCTAAAAGGAAAGACTAGCCGGGATTAATTACACACTACAAGTTCGCCAATCTTTCAGCCAGGCCAGTGTCGGTAGTTTGAGGGAGGTTCCCCGTGCTTTCGCACGGACCTAATTACAGTAAACCTCGTTTTCCCAGAGGCGTAACCCCGTTGACACCTTTCTAGACACCTACTTGATCGGCTAGTTGTAAAATGCAAAACTCTCCCAGGAGTAACAATTACTCGCAGTGGGTATCGGGATCCAACTATCATATAGAAGGTATGCAATCTCATTGCAAATTTCAACATTTGAAACTCCCGATAAAGGTTTTTCACCCCTAGCACCTATGACCTTAACTATGGTCAACAAATCATAAGTACTAGTCAAGTTCTACCCGTCATTTCATGATTAATTAGACCCACCCACATGACCTTTAACTAAGGTTAACAAAGTCACGCGACTGTCCTAACTAATCGCATCATATGCGGTGTAGGAAGACATCACTTAGCTACCATACACTGTGCCTTGACTATGGTCAACAAACACAGCACGAATACTAAGTACTCTACTTCCTAAAATGACGGAGGGTTGCGAATAGTTTTTATGAAAACCTTTAACGCTTTGAACTTGATCTCGTTGCGGAATCAAATGGTTTTTAAATGGAATGTTTTAGAGGCTTTTCTAGTTTTGCTAAAGGGGTTACTCCCGGTGAAGGAATCGTCGGCCCTTTCCTCGTCGAATGAGGTGCGGGATATATCATATATATCACTGTGCAAAGCGGAAACTATAGAAGAGATCAAAGACAAACCGAGGGTTGTAGCATCTGCCAGTTATTGCTAAAGGAGTCACTCCCGGTGAAGGGATCTCGGTCCTTTCCTCATCGAATAAGGTGCAGGATGTTCTATAATGAACACCACGATGCAAAGCAAGAACTGTAGCTACCTGGTTTTATTTTGAAATTCGATTCCACAACATCAATTAGGTTTATTTTCTTTCATTAATCTCATTAATGAATATCCCATCATTTAAGTCCACCTAAACATCACAGATAAATATAACGTACGCTTATGCCATCCGCATTCGCCTCGATGTCCCGTCTGCACCGTTAGGTTAGGTAACTAACGGCAGAGCGGGGCAGGGCTAGCGCGGGTGAAAAACATAAGCAACGTCTATATAATATATCATATATACTAAATATAATATCTGTCACAGAACATCACATGATCACATCACAGATAAATCACAGCAGAAGAAACATATGAAATATTGGATATACTAGGACGTCCGTGTTTTCAATACGAGCCAGTATAAAACACGGATTCCACGATCGTGATGAATAGCCTATCCCACACCCCTAGACCCCTACGAGAGCGGCAAGCAACCCTACCAATTCTAGGGTTAGGAGACCCGGAATCGACTCCTCGAGTTGGTCTCCCACTGGACCCCAGAACCCGGTTACCTGTGCTCCCCTCCTTGGGTCTGGAAAAATAAATAATATACATCAATGGTGACAACTTCCGCAACCTGGAAGTGCCCCAATAAAAGAATATTACATACAAGTTTTTTACATGAATGAAAATGAAAAACACTCATCTCACATAAAAACCCCCGGCTATTCAAACACGACGATCCAATATAACATATCCAGCAACACATAACATCACATGTCATCAACGTAAGTAAATATGCGCATCCCAATTGTCGTTGACATATAGCAACGAAACCGGCGATATCACATATTACACTTATGGTCACAGAAAAGAAAGTGTAAAACTACAACAGTTGGAATCCGCAATCTCTTTAGACATCGCATGCCTAATCAAATGAATTCTTTAGACATCGCATGCCTAACAATTATAAACCCCGCATTTTAGTCTCATTATCGAAAACTCTTTTCAATATCAAGTCGGGCAATTCAACAGGATTCCCGACATTCTGATCGAATGCTCGTCGCAAACTTTAGTAGGCGGCCGCACCCCCGACGCCGTCAACAAAGTGCACCAAGGCGGAACATCGCTGCCGCGAGCACCCGAACGGATGCTTTCGGCGACGGGGTTCTCCTACAGTCACTTGGTCGGGGCTATGGAGTGAGGCTGTCTATTAAGTTTACCCGGCGAGTATCCGCGTACACTACGTGATTGCGACGGACTTTTGATCACATCAAAATTCCGTGGCAACCGATCAAGTGAGACTAAACTGCTATGTTTATAACATTCATCCAGTCATCTCATAACTATTTGCGAATTCCAAGTATTGTATCACATTCCAGATAAATAGAAAATGTTAAACTTTCTGATCGAACAATCGAACACCCAAGTTTTCCCGATATAGTCCAACACATGAAATAAGTCTAAAAACATTCAGTTCGTACCTCAGTACCAACGGTCCAGCCGTAGAAGGGTCAAGCCAACGCCTCACATGTGGCACGCCGTACTGCCCCAAACCCTAAGGTTCAAAGGGCAGTTCAAGACGGTCACATAATCGAGTTAAGGTTTGTTGTCTTCTAGAGGGTCCATCGCGTTACTTGCACTACTTAGAACGTCGTTAAACTACAGAAAAATCCAACACTTGGAAATTTCCCGACAGGTGAAAAATTGGGTATTTATATCCGGTCGAACTTTTTAACATATTCTAAAATTTATCCGGAAAAACACACAGACAAAATTAGACAGTCCGATCGAATATCCGAATCTCCAATACAACCCTGAAAATTCAACTCTTGAATTCAAATTAAAAATTCCCAGAAAAACAAGCACTAAAAACTAGGAATTACTGTGAAAAGATAATTGAGTGATTGGACTATTTTGCCGCGGAACCGCCGCAATAGGCATGCTATTGCCGCGGTTCCGCCGCTCTTCTATCGACTCATGGGTCCCGTTTTACACAGTAATTCTTAGAATATTCTACTTAGTTTTCTGCATATTTTTAATTCACAAAAATCCACGAATTTCAAAAATGTTCAGAGAGCAAAATGCGATTGGGGTTTCGGTTCAATCGGACTTCTAACTCCGTCTACGCATCGCCTAAGGCTCTAGCTAGGCTCTGATACCACTGTAGGGTTCCTAGGCACACTAATGAAGTCTCACAAGGCATCAAACATGGCTAATTCAAATTTTACAAGTGCCTACAAACCCTAATACGGATCGTTAACTAGATATATAGGCGATGCAAGCATGTAAACGAATTAAATGCTAAAGGAAAGTGACTACAACCTTTGTAGATCCGATCCACCACTTACTAAGCTCCGCGACGATTTCCCTCCGCTGTCCAAGTCGGATCCCGAACTCTAGCATCGGCTTCATCGAAGAAATGGGCGGGCTTGATTGTCGGCTTCGATGCCGAAGATGATCTACGTCGAGGCATCACAAGATCAAACTCCGACTTCACCAAGTGATGAAACTTGTGAAGAAAACACCCTATACTACTTGGCAAGAGGTAGAGGATGAAGAAATAGGAAGTGGGTTCACTTTAGAATTGGATTTCTCACATGTTTTCATCACTTGCCATTGATGTAGCAAGCTTTTCTTCATGGAAAAGATGAAGAAGAAGAAGAAGGAATATGATAGAATAAAAAGGATTATTGCAAAAAGGAAAATCCAACTCATTTTTATCATAATCCAACCTTGGTTAGGTGTAGAGAATAGACTATGGTTAGGTTCAATGGTTAGGTTATGAAGAAGAAGACAAAATGGTTACTTTGGTCAAAAAAGGCATGAAGCAACAAGAACCTTCTAGTATGAAAGCAACCATTTATCTTTTCTTTTCTTATTTAACCAAAAACAAATAGATAAAGAATTAAAAGATAAATGAAACCCTAACCATTCACCAATCATGGTTTAAGTCTTTACACAAACCCAAGTTTGCATGTATCATCAAACATGATACAATCATGTGCACAAAAAATATATCACATATACAATGTGCATTTCAAGTGAGTAAATCCATTTAAAGTGAACCAATACTAGTTAATACAAAGTAATATATCAAATATAAAATTATACATTAAATCATTAAATCAACACTTGATTTAACGATCCGGTCATATCGCATATAACCGACTAGTATCCTATGTATCGGCTTATCGAATCAATCCTTGATTCGATAACTAGGTTATATCGCATATAACCAATCGATACATTCATCGCGAGAATGGAATACGGTATCACATACACGAATTATTCTCGGTCCCGCACATATCTCATATGCGCTCCTATTTCGTTTCGCTTGAGCTAGAAAACCTCTGTGTAGGATTCTAAAGACTCGTCAATACGCCGGCAGCAGATGATGATCATATCAAACACCCACAAGCCGCAAGCGGTCTGCTAAACGTAACGGCCACCCGGGTATTGAGCGATCAGAAGATCGACGAGCAAGCCCGCTCACACTCCTGTGAATCCAACCAGTAACACTTACCGTACAGTCCGGTCTGTTCGTCTGATATGTCGCATTTCTCGCCTAGGGATGGTAAACGTCAGACCCCAGTAGCTCGATAAGTCATGCCGACGTGAAGTCCATGACATGTGTGAAACTACTGATAACACTTACCAGTAGGTCACTGCAACCCTGGCCAGGGATTTCCTGTTATGGCCAGTCGAGCATAGCGCAACATCAACCCCCGATACCGGGAGAGACGAATCCCCTCCTATCGCTCATTGCCTCCATGTGAATCGGGACTGTACCCAAAAACCACCTGTTTGCACGACTCAGTAGAGCCGTGGTAGGGTGGAAATCAAAGCACAGTGGGAGACACACAAGACTCTATGACGATCTCGGGTCAACAGACTAAGCTGTACCAGTGTCACCAGAGAACTGCCATCTGACGTGAGGTATAATACCATCTGGGAGTTCTCGGCGAGTCCGTTCAGTGTACCCAGTCTCCACTGAGCACCCGTATACCATCTCTGATGTCAAACACCAATGGATATGGGATCATCCATCGCCCATCACATGGGTCGAGAAGATATACGCTAGTCTACTCTGGAATATCGATGCCCCGTCTCGATATTCCCACGACTAGGAACATTGAAGGATGTACTCATGGACTACCCAGGCCCCACTAGTATGATCTGCATCATAGTCCTGGAAGTCGAGTACACATCCTAAGGGCTTTATCAACATGTAACAGAGAGACAGAAAGTATACATGTTAAGATAAAGAGCAACCAGATAGCGTACTATCATGTCGAGCAAGAAAGTCCTACCTATATATGTCCCAGCATCCACTACAATATACATCCAATGTACAGTAATGGCCTCTAGGGTATACATATAACTAACAATCTCCCACTTGCACTAGGGCCATCTGTAGTAGTAGTTGCAGTATCTAATACTCAACCATCCCCTAAAAGTCTCTCTTTGGGAAAAGGCCTTCGTGAGTTGATCCGCCGTGTGAACCGCCGATAGAGCAGAGTGGAAAAGGCCTTCGTGGGAAAGTCAAAACATTGGTGGCCGAAGCCGAAGCGCCTTCGTGGGAAAAGGCCTTCGTGAGTGGAAAAGTCAAAACATTGGTGGCCGAAGCCGAAGCGCAAAACGATATCAGCAGTAGTGGGAGACCATATCCTGCTCAGTATGATCTGGTAGAATTTCCTAGTGGCTATGTCATCCCCAAATTCGGAAGATTCGATGGGACGGGAAATACGAATCAGCACATCACCCACTTTAAAGCCTCATGCAGGGAACACTGGGGGCAACGATGCGCTTCTCCTCCGCCAGTTCGTTAATAGCTTGATCGATATTTCTTTCGACTGGTACGTGAGCATACCGGATGGCTCCGTTACTACTTTCATCCAAATGAAATCTTTGTTTCGACAAAGGTTCATGAGCGTCAGCGATAAGATCACCATTGCCGAGCTCGTAAGGACCAAGCCCAAGAACAACGAAAGCAGTATGAATTTTATAACCCGATGGCGCAATCTCTCCGTCAAATGTGAACCGCCGATAGAGCAGGACCAATCTGTCAGTCTCCTTGTTGGAAATCTCAACAATTGGATGGCCCCGTTTCTATGCACCGTGGGTCTCAAAACATTCCAAGAGCTGACCAGGAAAGTTCAGATGCTGGAGCGCTCAAAGCAGGAGTCCTCCTCGGATTTCAAAAATAACAATAGGTCCTGGAGAAACCAAAATGACGATAATCGCAAAAGCGGGTACTCCGATGATTCTGAATTTTTCAACACTTCGGCTGACCGAAATAAGCAAGGGATGAGCGGGCCTAGCGCCAACCAGCCTCGGAAGCCAGTGTTCGGAGAGGGACGAGAATCTCCACTCAAAGAGAAGCTAGATAAGGTCTATTCCTTCAGAAAGGACAAAATCCGTAAAATATTCAAAGACGTCCTGAAGAACGGTCTACAACTGCCAGAGTCAAAAAGACCGCAGGAAGCGAATATGACCGACGACCCTAAATACTGCCCCTATCACAGGGTGATAGGTCATGCCATTGAGAACTGCTTCGTCTTCAAAGATTGGGTCGAAAAGCAATACAAGGCAGGAGAGATAGAACTGTCTAAAGGCGTGTTAACAAACAATTCAGCTGCGACCGCCAATTTCATACAAATGGAGACCGAAGTTCTTCGTGAAACTCATTCTCTCAGATATCTACCTTTCTCTGAAAACAGTCGACCACCATGTCATTAAACTGGGAACAGTCGACCTCTAAGTCGTTAAACTGGGAATGTAAAAAAATATATATGTAAATAAAAAAATGTGTAAATAAAAGAAAAATAAAGAAAAGCCGAAATGATGGGGCAACTCGCAATAAAAATCAGCGAGTAAAATAAAGATGAAAATAAAGCCGAAATGATGGGGCAACCACGAATAAAAGCCGAAAAGATAGGGCAATCGCGATCTTCGCGACAAGAAAAGCTGAAATGATAGAGCAATCGCGGTAAAACAAAAAAAAAACAAAAAACGGCGAATGATGAGTCGCTCCTGGTACCATATTCCAGTACAGCGATGCAGACGCTAACCAAAATCCCGTTTCCCAAAATCTTTCCAGCCCTACGGCCAGTCTCCAAATTGACTACCGTATACAATCTACGGGCTCAAATAAATCTCATCATACCCATGCCCTATGTAATCACCAGTTATGCCGTTGGTCTCCGCCCTTGGAATTATATTCCATTGGAAATATATTCCATTGGAAAGACCCACTCATGTGTCCTCACGATGCATGAGGAGAACAAACCTTTGTGGGATCTTTACGACCCACGAAGGAAAAACACACTTAGGAGTCCCCACGAATCCTAAGGAGAAAATACACCTGCGAGATCCTTACGACTCGCAGGGAGAAAATGCGTTTATGGGACCCTCACGGCCCATAAAATTGAAAAGTCTTAGGTGGTAGGGATCTAAACCTATCTCCTAAGCCATCGCTCCCCAACCCCCAAGTGGCGAATGATGAGTCGCTCCTGGTACCATATTCCAGTGCAGCGATGCAGACGCCAGCCAAATTCCAAATCCAAATCCCTAAGTGATGAATGATGAGTCGCTCCTGGTACCATATTCCAGTGCAGCGATGTAGACGCCAACAAAGTCCCGAAATTTTTATGGCCCTACGGTCTGGATCATACATCCTGCAAAACCGTATACAATCCACAAGCATAAAACGATCCCAATCTCTCCCAAGTCCTACCGGAGACCACATTCAAAGTCCCGCCGGCAGGGAAGATTCAAAAAAAAGGAAAAAAAAGAGAAGAAGAAAAAAGAAGAAGGTATGTCCACAAGCAAAATGGGCACGGATGAAAACCCGAAAGGGCTCCGTGGGTAAAAACAGCAGGACTGCCGGCGAGTTTGTGAAAACCCGAAAGGGCGCAAACTCGTGAAAAAGAGATGAAATGCACTCGCAAAGTCCTCTCGACTTTGTGAGGAGAAAATTCCCGCGTGAGATCCTTACGACTCACAAAGGAGCAACACACTTAGGAGTCCCCATGACTCCTAAGGAGAAAATACACCTACGGGATCCTTACGACCCGTAGGGAGAAAATGCTTTGTGAGACCTTTAAGGCTCACAAAATTGAAAAGTCTTAGGTGATAGGGACCTAAAGCCTGTCTCCTAAGCCATCGCTTCCTGATAAGCAAGCGCAAATGATGATTCGATCCTGGTACCATATTCCAGGGTAGCGATACTGATGCCAAGCAAAAACCAATTCCCAAATCCTCCGGGGGCAAATGATGAGTTGCTCCTGGCATTATTCCAGTGCAGCAATGCAGATGCCGACCAAAACCAAAATCCCCAAATCCTCTCATGGCAAATAATGATTCACTCTTGGTACCATATTCCAGTATAGCGATGCTGATGTCAGCCCAAATCATAATCAACAAGTCAACTTCAACTCCGACACCGCAGAAAACGGAACAAGTCAGAATCCAATCTCGACACCGCAAGAAGCGGAGCAAGTCAAGTTCACGCCTGACACTGCAAAAAGCAGAGCAAGTCAAATCAAGCGTCGACCGTCCATGTCGCAAAAAGGGCATTGCAGGCTTCCCACAAATCAGGAACCAAATCATTCCGGATCAGAGCGTCGACCGTCCATGTCTCAAAAAGGGCAGTGCAGGCTTCCTACAAAGCAGGAAACAAATCGCTCCGGATCAGAGCGTCGACCGTCCATGTCGCAAAAAGGGCAGTGCAGGCTTCCTACAAATCGGGAACCAAATCGCTCCGGATCAGAGCGTCGACCGTCCATGTCGCAAAAAGGGCAGTTCAGGCTTCCCACAAATCGGGAACCAAATCGCTCTGGATCAGAGCGTCGACCGTCCATGTCGCAAAAAGGGCAGTGCAGGCTTCCTACAAATCGGGAACCTAATCGCTCCGGATCAGAGCGTTGACCGTCCATGTCGCAAAAAGGGCAGTGCAGGCTCCCCACAAATCGGGAAACAAATCGCCTCGGAATCAAATCGACCGTCCAAGTCGCCAAAAGGGCAGTGCAGGCTTCCCATAAATCGGGAACCAAATCGCTTTGGATTAGATCGTCGACCGTCCATGTCGCAAAAAGGGCAGTACAGGCTTCCTACAAAGCAGGAACCAGATCACTTCGGGCCAGGGAAACGTCTACCACGGACACTCCGTTTCGGAGACGCGTCAAGCGTCGACCGTCCATGTCACAAAAAGGGCAGTGCAGGCTTCCTACAAAGCAGGAACAAGATCACTCCAGGCCAGGGAAACGTTTACCACGGACACTCCATCTCGGAGACGCATCAAGCGTCGACCGTCCATGTCGCAAAAAGGGCAGTACGGGATTCGTACAAATCGGGAACCAAATCGCTCCGGATCAGAGCGTCGACCGTCTATGTCGCAAAACGGGCAGTGCAGGCTCCCACAAGTCAGGAACCAAATCGCTCAGGATCAGAGCGTCGACCGTCCATGTCGCAAAAAGGGCAGTGCAGGCTTCCCACAAATCGAGAACCAAATCGCTCCGGATCAGAGTGTCGACCGTCCATGTCGCAAAAAGGGCAGTGCAGGCTTCCTACAAAGCAGGAACCAGATCACTCCGGGCCAGGGAAACGTCTACCACGGACACTTCGTCTCAGAGACGCGTCAAGCGTCGACCGTCCATGTCATAAAAAGGGCAGTGCATCCCAAAAAGTGGGAACCAAAGCAAGTCTCCTCCACATGAAAGAAGATCCATCAATTTCATGCACACGACCCACATATGTGTTGTGAATTTATTGATGGGGGGCACTTTGTTGGGGTCGAAAATTGCACTCCGGTTAACCAAGTCAAAGTCAAGGTCAACCCCAAGCGAGGTGGGCCCAAGCCCAGATCAAGTGGGCCCTTGCTCGAGTCGAGCCGGAACATGAAGTGGCCGGCCTCCCCACGCAAATCATGTAAAAAATAATTTTGATGTATTTTTTTATGGGTATAAAGCCAAATTTTTGTAAGCCTGTGGCTTATGAACAAAAAGAAATGGCACATGAGCCATGGGATGGGCAAAATGCTATTTTGTAAAGCCCAAGGGGCTATATGTAAATATTTAAGCCTATAAAAGGCAACATGATGATGAATAAAAAACACTTTTCATTCCCCTCAAAAATTTAGGGTTTGTGCCTCTTTCCTTTTCCTGAAGGTTCCAAGCCTTCTTCTTTCTTTTGAATTAAATCAAGAGTTTTACTCTTCATTTTTCAAAACTAAATAGTTTTTCACCACAAAACCCATAAAAGGGAACTTGGATCTACCATTAGATCTAAAAAAGAAGAGATTTTTAAAATTCTCACATCTCTTGATCTTCAAGATCCGGCCAACAGAGGAGGAAGAAGAAGACCCATCTCCAGAAACCCCACTTTGTGGAAGAACTAGGGTTCAAGGGGAGAAGCCCTTCATCAGCTTTAAGATATCCTAGGAGTTTAACTCCTCATACATGCATACATACATACATACATACATACATACATATATATATATATACACACACACATATACATACAAACACACCCTAAATAATAAGTGCTCCTTCATGGGAGTACAACTCCCATTGCAGGGACCGAGTCCTTTTTTGCGCACCAAGCGCCCACGTGATAACACGTGGAGCGCTAGCACTCTTGCGCTCAGCGCGCTAGCGCCCACGTGCTGACACGTGGAGCGCTAACGCTCAGAGCGCTAGCGCCCAAAGCGCTAGCGCACGAGCGCCTACGTACTGACACGTGGAGCGCTTGCGCTCAAAGCGCTAGCTCTCTTGCACTCATAGCACTAGCGCCCAAAGCGCTAGCGCCCGAGCGTCCACGTGCTGACACGTTGTGCACTCGTACTCAAAGCGCCAGCGCTCTTGCACTCAGAGCGCTAGCTCCCAAAGCGCTAGAGCCCGAACGCCCACGTGCTGGCACGTGGAGCGCTCGCACTTAAAGCGCTAGCGCCCTAACGCTCAAAGCGCCAGCGCCCAAAGCGTTGGCGCTTTTCCTACGCATCCTTTGGATGCCCCTTCCACTTTCTTTATATATATATATGTATATAAACACACACACACACACACACACACACACACACACACACACACACACACACACACTCCACGACACTGTCCCTGTTAGAAAAAAATTTCTAACGGGGTGCCGCCCCGCACCCCGCAAGGGGGCTTCTAGCCCCCTTGACCCCCAGCACGCTATCCGGGTAGCGGGACCCCCGTAAAAACTCTGCGTGGCTCCCGATATGTCCAAGCCCCCTAAAACAAAAACACACGTACACTGCACGTTGAGTTCGCATGACCAGTTTAACCCGTCAATCGGAGGTTCTCTCGCTCTAAAGACGAGGGTTAATTAACGACAGCTTAGTCCGCGGCTGCCGGAGATTCGGATCCTTACAATCAATAAACCCCAGCCTACCCTAGGCAAGGGGAATCTGTAATGCACCTGACAAGCGCACGCGTATTCCCATATCAATGGGGTGACGAAAAACACCCTACAATGTCACCTGAGAACCGCTATCTGACGAAAAGTATAATACCATGTACCAAGTTCTCGGTTTTTCCGTCCAGTGTACTCACTCTTAGTGAGAAAATGTATACAATCTTAGGCGATCACACCAATGGCTGTGGGACTAACCACTGCCCCTCGTCAGGGTCTAAAAACGTATACACAAGTCTACTCTGGAATATCGATGCCCGGTCTTAATACTCCTGCGACTTAGGACATTTAAAGATGTGCTTATGGACTACCCAGCCCCCACAAGTATGATCGCCATCATAATGCTGGTTGTCAAGCAAAATCCTACAGGCTTTATCTGTAAGTCCACGTTGCCCACCCCGGTACTTACGGGGAGGCGGAAAACGGAATAAAAATTAAATTTTTATCAACTTAGGCAATATGGACTAGACTAAGAAGGATCTTTGCTAAACAAAAACAAGCTAAAGCTAACTAGAAACTAGCTAAGTGTCAAAAAGGTTATACCTAGGGCTTTATGTCCTTCTCTCCTTGCTCCTTGGAGTAGTAGAAAGATGTCACCTTGGTCGTCTTCTCACGTCGAAGAAGGATCCACCCGAAAGCCTCAACCTTTGGCTTCAACTCCAAGCTAGAAGTAACTAGGGTGCAAGAAGTGCTAATCCTTGAACCCTAGATGAGAGTAGAGATTATCAAGAAGGTGTTTTTCTCAAGCTCAAGTGTCTCTCAACACATGAGAGGGGAGAGCTTGAGGGAGAGGAAGAACAAGAGAGAGAAAGGGAATGATAGAATGAGAATAAAATAAACCATTCTCACATATATGTGTGAATTATTGTAATTAGATAATTAGCTAGATAATTGTCATGGTTAATCAAGACATGACCTTTATCATTTCATTTTTAATGCAAATTGCAAGGATCAAAGAGTATCTTCCAAATGAAATAATGATGGTCAAAGTGTCAACAAGGTCAACAAGTCAAGATAGGTCAAATGGTCAACAACCATAACCATGCACAATTATTAAACTAATATTAATTAACCATAATTCACACAAAAGCATTAGGGTTAATAAAATGACAATAGTCATTAACCCTAATCAAAGTCCTCTCCCTCTGTCTCAAGCAACTGTGCATACGCACCCGTATTCGTGATCCGAGGAACACGAATACAATGAGAAAAACCAATCCCAAATTATATACTAGGATCTGGCTTAAACCAAAGCCCGCTAGTATAAGCTATCCGGACAGCAAACGTGCACAAGTGCGTGAATGTGAACGAACCCTGTCGCAAAACCATGCGACCTCTACTCATTTTGCCTAAAGGCGAATAGCTCTTTGTGTGGGACTCTAAAGACTCGACACTACGCTGGCAGTGGGTTTAACCACAGACCGCAAGCAGCACTAGCTGTACATAACGGTCCCCAGGTAGATGCCGATAAGAAGACTGACGAGGTGAACCCCATCTGAACTCCTACCGAGCCTGTATGTGACAGTCTCCATACAGTCCGGTCTGTTCGTCTGATACATCGCATGGCGGGCCTCGGGGGGCGGTGAACTTCAGTCCCCTAATAGCGGTACAAGTCATGTCGGAGTGTAGCCCAGAACACCCTGAGATAACACTGGAAACCTACCAGTATATCTCGCTTGCCCTGGCCAGGGACTACTTGTGTAATGGCTCTCCTAGACACAGCGCGATGTCAACCCCCAATACCGGGAGAGACGAATCCTGTCTAACCGTCACTGCCTCCAAGTGCTTCGGGACTGCACCCAAAAACTACCTGTTTGCACGACTCCTTTGAGCCGTGGTAGGGTAGTAATCAAAGTGCAGTGGGAACACACTCGAGGCGAAGTGACAGTGTCAAGTCAACGGACTAAGCTGTACTCATGTCACCTGGGAACTGATAACTGACGATAGGTATAATACCAACCAACAGTCCCCGACGAGTCCTGTCCAGTGTACTCGTAACCTAACGAGCACCAGTATACTATCTCAAGTACGACGTACTGACGGCTGTGGGACAGACCGTCTCCCACACTGGGATGAGAAGCGTATACGCTAGTCTACTCCGGAGTATCGATGCCCTGTCTCGATAGTCCAATGACCAGGGACCTGTATAAGGATGTGCTTATAGATTACCCAGCCCCCACGAGTGCGAGCGCCATCACAACGCTGGTAATCAAGCAAAGATCCTAAGGGCTCTACTAATATGTATATCAGCGATATGCTAAAAGAAACACATGCACATATTGAAGTAGAGACAAACCAAGTAGCATACTACCATTTCGAGCAAGATTGTATATACAACTGTGAATATCCCAAGCTTCCATCAAGTAATATACAAACCAGTATGATACAGTAATGGCCTCTAGGGCATATACACTAACAATCTCCCACTTGCACTAAGGCCATGTACTGGCATATCGAAGACCTATCATCTCGATCAGCCGCTCGAACTAAGTCTGGGGCAAGGCCTTGGTGAATGGATCTGCTGTGTTATCTTCTGAAGCAACTCTCCGGACCTCGATCTCCTGGCGATCCACGATCTCCCTGATCAGGTGATACCGCCTTAAGATGTGTCTAGATTTCTGATGGGACCTGGGTTCCTTCGCTAAAGCTATAGCCCCGTTGTTGTCGCAATATAGAGGTATTGGGTCAACAATGGACAGAACCACCTGAAGTTCTTTCAGGAACTTCCTCATCCAGATAGCATCTTTTGCGGCATCAGATGCAGCGATGTATTCCGCTTCCATAGTCGAGTCCGCAACGGTTTCCTGTTTGGAACTCTTCCAACACACCGCCCCTCCATTGAGGGTGAAGACAAAACCCGACATGGACTTGGAATCATCCTTGTCACTCTGGAAGCTGGAGTCAGCAAAGGCCTCAATCTGCAGGTCTTTTCCACCATACACCAAGAATATCTCCTTAGTCCTTCTCAGGTACTTGAGAATGTTCTTTACTGCTATCCAATGTTTCTCCCCAGGGTTTGACTGATACCTGCTTACCACACTCAGTGCATAAGCCACATCCGGTCTGGTACACAACATCGCATACATTATAGAGCCTACCGCAGAAGCGTAGGGTATAATAGACATGCGATCCCTCTCCAAATCAGTCTTGGGAGACATCTCTTTGGAGAGGGTGATCCCGTGACAAGCCGGTAGATTACCGCGCTTGGAATCTTCCATACTGAATCTCTTTAGTATGGTGTCGATGTACCTGGACTGTGAAAGTCCTAATATCCTCTTGGATCTGTCACGGTAGATCCGGATACCCAGAATGTATGAGGCATCACCCGGTCTTTCATGGAGAACCCGTGTGACAAGAACCCCTTGACAGATCGTAGCATAGGAATGTCATTTCCTATTAAGAGAATGTCATCCACGAATAAAACGAGGAATACTACAGTTCTCGCTACAAATCTACAATAGATGCATGGTTCATCTGGATTTTTGATAAAGCCAAATTCCTTGATCGTCTCATCAAAACAGATGTTCCAACTCCGCGATGCCTGCTTTAGTCCATAAATGGACTTAAGCAACTTGCACACCTTACCGCTGCTCCCACTCTGAATGAAACCCTCTGGCTGGTCCATATAGACACACTCCTCTAAATGACCATTTAGAAAAGCTGTCTTTACGTCCATCTGCCAAATCTCATAATCGTGGAAGGCAGCAATGGCAAGAAGAATTCGAATGGATTTCAGCATAGCTACTGGAGAAAAGGTTTCGTCATAGTCCAAACCAGGTCGCTGACGAAAACCCTTTGCTACCAGTCTAGCTTTATAGGTCTCAACCTATCCATCTACACCAATCTTCCTTTTGAAGATCCACTTGCATTCTACGGGTTTTACCCCATCTGGAGCAATGTCCAACGTCCATACTTTGTTGGTGTACATGGACTCCATCTCGGTCCGCATTGCATCCAGCCATTTTACCGAGTCGACGCTCTGAATGGCTTGCTGGAAGCTAGTAGGCTCATCACAGTCTATGATGCAATCCTCTCTATCCCCGTCAATGAGAAAACCGTAGTATCTCTCGGGCGGATGAGACTGCCTACTACTCCTGCGGAGTGGCGTGGGAATGTCCTGATCTTTTGAACCCTCTGGTTCAACCAAGCTTTCAGTAATAGCTCGTGGTTCTGGAATTTCTTCCAGTTCTATTGCGCTCCCACTTAATTCTTTTTCTATGAACTGGTGTTCTAGAAAGTGGGCATGGCGAGAAACAAGGACTCTTTGTTCCTCTTCGCAATAGAAGTAATATCCCTTGGAGCTCTTTGGATATCCCACAAACTTGCACTGTACTGAGCGTGCCTCGAGCTTGTCCGCATGCAGCTTTTTTACAAAAGCTGGACATCCCCATGTCTTAATGTGATTAAGATAGGGTCTCGTCCCACACCACATCTGATATGGTGTAGTAGGCACAGTCTTAGTTGGAACTCGGTTCAAAAGGTATGCAGCTGATTCTAGCGCATATCCCCAGAACGATCGCGGCAACTCAGCGTTACTCATCATGGACCGTACCATATCCAATAGGGTTCGGTTCCGTCTCTCCGATACACCGTTATGTTGCGGAGTGTATGGAGGAGTAAGCTGAGAGAGAATTCCATTCTCTTTTAAGTAACCCAGGAACTCGGCACTCAAGTATTCACCACCTCGATCAGATCTCAGTGCCTTGATACTCTTGCCTGTTTGTTTTTCTACTTCATTCTTATATTCCTGGAATTTTTCAAAAGCCTCGGATTTATGTTTCATTAAGAAGACATAACCGTACCTTGAAAAGTCATCCGTAAAAGTAATGAAGTAAGAATAACCGCTTCGTGCATGTGTATACATTGGACCGCATACGTCGCTGTGTACAAGTCCTAAGAGCTCGCTCGCTCTTTCTCCGTGTCCAGTGAACGGAGTCTTTGTCATCTTTCCTTTGAGACGGAATTGACAAGTTGCATACGATTGATATTCGAACGGGTCCAAATATCCTTCTGCATGTAACTTAGTCAACCTTCTCTCATTGATGTGACCCAGTCTACAATGCCATAAGAAAGTTTTATTGATTTCTGGAGACTTTCTTTTGTGTGTATTCTGGACATTGAAAATCTGTGGTTGGTTTAATACGTATATACCGTTGTTCAATGTACCTGACCCAATCAAAACCTGATTAAGGTGAATGTTCACTACATTACTTACAAATGCAAATTCATAACCTTCTTTAGATAATAAAGATACAGAAATGATATTACAGGTTGCATTTGGTACATAATAACAACTACGCAAAACCAAAAAATGTCCATCCGACAATCCCAGGTGATAGTCCCCCACGGCCTCAGCATCCATGCTAGCACCGTTTGCAACTCTGAGGGTCATGTCACCTGCCTTCAAAACTCTACGCTTTCTCAACGCCTGCAAAGAATTACAGATATGAGATCCTGATCCGGTATCCAATTTCCAGGATGTAGAGTTTATTGATAGACAATTTTCAATAACATACACACCTGAAGCTGAAGCCACAACTCGCTTCAAATCCTGTGTTCTGGCCTTCCAATCCTTGCAATCCTGTTTCCAGTTACCACTTTTGTGACAATAGAAGTATTCTTCCTTCCCCACTAGCTTCCCCGCTATCTTTGTTGCTTTTCCTTTTCCCTTCGTATCCACTACCGACACCGCCTCTTGCTTTGGCGGGGGCTTTCTTCTTCTTACCCTTGGCTTTCGCCCTGGATCTAGAAGAGGAAGATCCTCCTACAAACAAAGTGGATGTCTCCCTATCTTTCTGTAGGGTGCCCTCAGCACTCCTCAACATGTTCAGAAGTTCGGAAATCTCAACCTCCTTTCCTTGCATGTTGAAGTTAAGGATAAACTGGGCGTAAGTGGAAGGAAGGGACTGGAGAATCAAATCAGTATAGAGTTCATTCTCCAACGTGGTCCCAAGGTCCGCGAGCTCCTCAATGTAGCCAATCATCTTAAGCACGTGTTCCGCTACCGATGATCCGACGGCCAACCTTGCCGAAAATAGCTTCTTCGACACTTCGTATCTTGCGATACGAGACTGCTCTCCATACAGTTCTTTTGTATAGAGAAATATGGACTCTAGGTCCATATTCTCGTGCCTCCTCTGATGTTCGTTGTCCATCGAGACAAGTACGAGGCATTTGGCCTTCGCACAATCTATCTCCCATGTCTTACGGATTTCCTTATCCGCGACGCTGGAGGTGGGACCTGGGACAGGGGGAGCTTTGGTGGTAAGTACATACCCCAACTTGTCGTAAGTGATTGCCATCTTGACATTCTTGAGCCAATCTTTGTAGTTTGGCCCTGTCAATATGTTTTTATCTAGTAATAACTTAAGTCCGGTCATGTTGAATGGTCGCTGCAATTAGGAGAGAGAAAAGAAACACTTTAGCATGATGCTCTTGCAAGTTTAGAGTGGTTTTTAATTTGTCTAAACTGGATGGCTCCCACTGTCTCTCGAATCCCTTCTCAAACCGTAAAGAAAGGATTAGTCAGGATCAATCTCACCGTACAATACTTGCTTAACCGTTCATCCAGGCCAGTGTCGGTACTTCGAGGGAGGTTTTCCAACGCTTTCGCGAAATTCCTTAATTTAAGAACCTCTTTTCCCTAGGAGCGTAGCCCTGCTAACACCTTTCTAGACACCTACTAAGTTTATAGCATTGATCGTTAAGTGAGATTTTTCCCGAGGAGTAGCATATACTCACAGTAGGATCGGGATCCAAATATCATCGCGTGATAAAACCGAAGGAATCCTACCAGAATCATCACACTCCAAATGGTATGCAACGCTAGCAAGTTTCAGTACTTATGAAACTCCCGATGTGGATATTTTGCCCCATGCTCTTATGACCTTGACTTTGGCCAAAATATCATAAGTCACATGTCAAGTTCTACCCGTCATTCTCCTGGTTAATTTGGACCCACCCGTACCTACCCTTGACTTTGGCCAAAATGGTAGCACGACTGTCCCAAACCAATGCATCTATCTATGCTGCACATGAATACCCAATAGCTACCAATCACTATGCCTTGACTTTGGCCAAAATACATAGCTTGAATACTTTTTGACCATTCATGTGGAATGACGGAGGGCTACGAATGGTTTTGGCGAAACCGTGAACGTAGTGAACTTGATATAATCGATGGAACGAGATAGCTTTTAAAAAGGAGTGGTTCAAGCTCCGCGTTTAAAAGTTTAGTTTTGAAAAGAACCGAGTGGTTTTCAAAGTGTTCCAATCGACTTTTACTTGGTTTATTTTCTTGCATTAGTTCTTTTAATGCTCCCATCATTTAATCCTACCATTGCAGAAAACAACGAAAATATGACATACGCTTATGCTATTCGCATTCGCCACGGGGCCCCGTCATCACCCGTTAGGTTACTTAACTAACGACAGAGCGGGGGCTGGGCTAGCGCGGCTGTAAAACATAAGCAACGCCTAAATAGTTATCATATATAAATATATAGCAATGATAGATATTACAGATCACAGATGAATACATTGGATATACTAGGAATCCGCAATCCGTTCGAGCCTGCAACGAAAAGCGGATTACACGGTCGCGGTGAATAGCCAATACCCCACCCAAGACCCCTACGGGTGCGGCAAACTACCCGCCAAGTACCCGAAGCGAAGCAACCTCCCTCAACACCGTGAGTAGGCCACTCGGCACTTCGAGATACCCGGTAGTTTGTGCACCCCCTCCATGGGTCTATCCTAGGAGCAAAAACAGTAAAAAGAATTATACAATGACGGCTACAACCCCGACCCGGTTGTGCGGCCATACAAATAATAATATTACATCAATTTACATATTACAAAGAATGAAAGAAAAAGCAACACTCGTCTCACATCCACCCCGGCTATTCATCCGCGACAATCCAACCCATTCATATACACATAGCAACATCAAACACAGATCACATATATGTATAACCCCGACTAATCGACATATAGCGATTAGCCGACGTTCAATACATATAAACATCACAGATATAACTCTTATAGTCAAAGTACAGTGAAGTTCGAAAAAAAAATACGGATTTATAGGCCCCCAAAAACGAATTTCTATTCTGGAAAATCTGGGCACATATAAACCATCTTAAAAATCCCAAAACCAAGCCAGAAATACACTGCACCAAACTCGACCCAGAGACGAGCTAAGACGACCGCGATTGCGCGGCAATAGCTTGCTATTGCCGCGGAACCGCGGCTCTTTAGTCGAATCACTGGATCGTTTTTGGTGGCTTTCTTCACAAAACCCTGAGATGATTTTTGGAGTATAATTTATTTTGTTTTGAACAGAAAAAAATTTAACAGAAAACTAGGGTTTTGATATTTTGGTTTTTCGATTTTTCCGATTCGAACTTCGTTACACTTCACTACTTAGCTAGTTTATGTTTAGTTAGGCTCTGATACCACTGTAAGTCCACGTTGCCCACCCCGGTACTTACGGGGAGGCGGAAAACGGAATAAAAATCAAATTTTTATCAACTTAGGAAACATGAACTAGACTAAGAAGGATCTTTGCTAAACAAAAACAAGCTAAAGCTAACTAGAAACTAGCTAAGTGTCAAAAAGGTTATACCTAGGGCTTTATGTCCTTCTCTCCTTGCTCCTTGGAGTAGTAGAAAGATGTCACATTGGTCGTCTTCTCACGTCGAAGAAGGATCCACCCGAAATCCTCAACCTTTGGCTTCAACTCCAAGCTAGAAGTAACTAAGGTGCAAGATGTGCTAATCCTTGAACCCTAGATGAGAGTAGAGATTATCAAGAAGGTGTTTTTCTCAAGCTCAAGTGCTTCTCAACACATGAGAGGGGAGAGCTTGAGGGAGAGGAAGAACAAGAGAGAGAAAGGGAATGATAGAATGAGAATAAAATAAACCATTCTCACATATATGTGTGAATTATTGTAATTAGATAATTAGCTAGATAATTGTCATGGTTAATCAAGACATGACCATTATCATTTCATTTTTAATGCAAATTGCAAGGATCAAAAAGCATCTTCCAAATGAAATGATGATGGTCAAAGTGTCAACAAGGTCAACAAGTCAAGATAGGTCAAATGGTCAACAACCATAACCATGCACAATTATTAAACTAATATTAATTAACCATAATTCACACAAAAGCATTAGGGTTAATAAAATGACAATAGTCATTAACCCTAATCAAAGTCCTCTCCCTCTGTCTCAAGCAACTGTGCATACGCACCCGTATTCGTGATCCGAGGAACATGAATATAATGAGAAAAACCAATCCCAAATTATATACTAGGATCTGGCTTAAACCAAAGCCCGCTAGTATAAGCTGTCCGGACAGCAAACGTGCACAAGTGCGCGGATGTGAACGAACCCTGTCGCAAAACCATGCGACCTCTACTCATTTTGCCTAAAGGCGAATAGCTCTCTGTGTGGGACGCTAAAGACTTGACACTACGCTGGCAGTGGGTTTAACCACAGACCGCAAGCGACACTAGCTGTACGTAACGGTCCCCAGGTAGATGTCGATAAGAAGACTGACGAGGTGAACCCCATCTGAACTCCTACTGAGCCTGTATTTGACAGTCTCCGTACAGTTCGGTCTGTTCGTCTGATACATCGCATGGCGGGCCTAGGGGGGCGGTGAACGTCAGTCCCCTAATAGCGGTACAAGTCGTGTCGGAGTGTAGCCCAGAACACCCTGAGATAACACTGGAAACCTACCAGTATATCTCGCTTGCCCTGGCCAGGGACTACTTGTGTAATGGCTCTCCTAGACACAGCGCGATATCAACCCCCAATACCGGGAGAGACGAATCCTGTCTAACCGTCACTGCCTCCAAGTGCTTCGGGACTGCACCCAAAAACTACTTGTTTGCATGACTCCTTTGAGCCGTGGTAGGGTAGTAATCAAAGTGCAGTGGGAACACACTCGAGGCGAAGTGACAATGTCAAGTCAACGGACTAAGCTGTACTCATGTCACCTGGGAACTGATAACTGACGATAGGTATAATACCAACCAACAGTTCCCGACGAGTCCTGTCCAGTGTACTCGTAACCTAACGAGCACCCGTATACTATCTCAAGTACGACGTACTGACGGCTGTGGGACAGACCGTCTCCCACACTGGGATGAGAAGCGCATACGCTAGTCTACTCCGGAGTATCGATACCCTGTCTCGATAGTCCAACGACAAGGGACCTGTATAAGGATGTGCTTATAGATTACCCAGCCCCCACGAGTGCGAGCGCCATCACAACGCTGGTAATCAAGCAAAGATCCTAAGGGCACTACTAATATGTATATCAGCGATATGCTAAAAGAAACACATGCACATATTGAAGTAGAGACAAACCAAGTAGCATACTACCATTTCGAGCAAGATTGTATATACAACTGTGAATATCCCAAGCTTCCATAAAGTAATATACAAACCGGTATGATACAGTAATGGCCTCTAGGGCATATACACTAACATTATCAACATGTATCAGCCATATGTGATATCGGGTAAAACATATGCAAATGTTAAGAAAAACCAAAATAGTATACTACTGTATCGAGTCTTTATCAACATGTATAAGCAATATAAAGCAGCAAGAATAACAAATACATATGTTCAGATAAAGACAGCTCAAATAGTATACTATACAACTGAGCAAGATTGTCCTGTACATACATATCTCTAGCATCTTATACAATACAGGCCTCTAGAGCATACATATCCAACAGCTTAGGAAGCCAATTTTCCAAAACAAGCCAAGCATGTGTTCTCTATGAATTAAAAGTCATCGCGGTTCTTTGTGGAAGAATAATCTTGGTCGTGATGAGTTTTTAATGCACGATAAAAACATAGTTGGCTTGGGAGGCATTTGATGGAGATATGAAATTTTAAATTGAAGTTACAAGATTAAAAGACTATTGCATTATCACGAAGGTGTGTATGAATGAAAACATGTGAAAGGTGCGGTGAAGAATATGACGTAGTTCTTTGTTAAGAAGGATAACAATCCTATATTTGAGACTAAGCTGTATGATCAGTCAAATTTATTGCACATTTGTATGGACATTTTCCCTATTATTAGTTACTGAAAGGTGTTAATTGTAAATAAAGAACATATGTGGGTTTATTTGTAAAAAAATTATTGTCATTGTTTCTTCATTTATAATTAATATAATTCGGGAAATATAGGCATATCATATTTAAATAAAATATCCATGAGATTATTTATTATTAAAATATACATATCATATCAAATATTCTTAACCATTATTATCAAGATATCTGATTGGTCTGTAAAGTGTGTGTAGTGGCCGCAATCAATAACAGTATCGCGTGTAGCTAGACCGAGATAAGTACGTGTCGTCCTCAGGGATATGTGGAATCTTTCAATCTTACTTTAGACGTGTTGAAAAAGAGAAAGAATAGAGAAATAAAGAATAGTGGAGAATAGTTACTAGATCTACGTCAAAATACGGATGTAAAATACAGATCTATTTTGAATACGGATATAGATTTTATAAGAAGAATACTTGTAGGGTTCGTTCGGATTTAGTAGTCATGGATGACTAATAAAGATTAGTCCTTTATCTATTGATAGATTTAATACTAGATAGATAGTGATGAATGAGAATTAGGGTTCTTAGAAGAAATAAGGGTTTCCCTACTATTGACCCTTGTCCTTTCATTGATCTCTATTCATGTCTAGCCCTTAACAAAATAATTGTTAATCTGATCTCAAATTGCGGTCGAGACCAGTAATAAATTGGTAATGCGCCCGATAAGGATGCTAACATTTATTTTGCTAAAGTTTATAAACTTCATAAGACTTAAAAGAAGTTAGAATATTTTCTCATCCATTGTTCTACCCTAATCTTACGAACCCTATCAAGCGGAGAATTACTCGCGCATGATGGAGATAGAAGAACGGATAAAGATGAAATTCATAATGTAAAATAATTAAAACTAATTAAACTAAAGATCTACCTTTATTAATCAACTTCACAAGTACAAACTTCAAGTTTAGATTACAAGAGGAAGAAGAACTTGCTCTCGATCTCTGCCTTGTCGGATGTAGATGTTATGTCGAATCTCACGTCGCTTTATCACGTCGAATCGCGGACCTGTCGTGAATCACTTGTTCTTTGATGGTGATTTGCTTCGTGTAAAAGATTGATGATTTCTAAGTTTAGCCATCGGTTCTTTATATAGCCCCAAAACCAGAAACCAAAGATCCTCAGAATTAGGGTTTGTTGTTGCAAATCACAACTAAAAATCCCAAATCCAGACTCAGTGAATCGGCAGCGGATCCACCGCATATTACATGGTTAGCCGCGGATCCACGGTTTGTTGGTGAGATCTTGGCTTCAGAATTCTGGAGCTGCTTTGTTGTGACACATGGAGATTTATCTGATGTCTGGAATCTTCATATCTTTTCTGAGTCTCTGCCAGTATTGATTCTTCGATCTTATTTAACTTTATCGGCAGATTTTTTATTCCCGACATCAACATCTCGATCTCCTCACCTGAACTAAACCTTGCACAATATCTCAATGAATAATGTTAGTAATATTTGGTATTTTTAAGATATTATCCTAACCAATTTGATATGATATTATATTTTAAGAATATTGATTAAGGATATTTGATATGATATGCATATTTAAATTATCAAAATATTATATAAATATTATATGCATACATTTTCCTTCATAATGTTAATTATAATATATAAACATATGATAAATAGTATTTTTACAGATAAACCCAAATATATGTCATATTTATAATAAACACCTTTAAATATTTAAGAAAAGTAAGGAAAATGTTATATCAAAAGTGTGATATTTTCGACTGAACAATATCATATCAATTAATTGGTTAGAAAAATATCTCAAATAAAAAAAGTGCTACTAAAAATGTGATTTAAGATATTGTGCAGGTATTATACTAAATCAGTTCAGGTCTGAAATACAAGTAAGAGATTCACAGCAAATCGAAACACAAAAACCAAATCTGCCGAATATTAGGAGCAAACTGAAGAATCTCGCAACGGTAGAGACTAAGAGATATATTTTCAGAATCTTTTTATCAGAAGAATCTCCAAATATCGAGAGAAGAAGCCACGAGAAATTTGGAAGCTCGATCCCACCAAGGGACGGCGGATCCGCGGTCAAAGAGGGCTTGGGGCGGCAGAAGCGCAGTCGTATGGTGGCCGTAGGATGAAAATCTTCAAAGGCTTGATTGTCTTTTTACACACTTTAGTATGCCATCTAAGGTTTCTAGTTTCAAAACCTATATAAAGGACCGAGAGCTATCATTCATCCAGAGAAGGATAACTAGAGAGCAAACTAAGGTTTTGTAAATTACTTTTCAGCGAGCTACTTTTGTAATGCAATAGTTGATCAATAAGGGTAGTTCTTTCTTTTAACTTTGTCGCATTTACTTTCTGCAATTACATTCTGCATTTACTTTCTGCATTTTTAATTTAATTATGGGTTCTATTTTCTTCCAGCTTTCTTCTACTACGTTGATCTCCATGAGTGGGTAAGTTCTTACTTGCCAGGATTTGTAGGATAGGGTAGAATAATAGATGAAAACGATAACTTAAATTCTTTTTAAAGTTTTAATTTTTATAAACTTTAGTAAAATGAATATTAACCCTCTTATTGGGTGCGCTATCAATTCATGATAGTCACGACCACGATTCAAGATTCGTTAATAATCGTTTAGTTAAGAGCTTGAGATAAATAGAGATCAATGGAAGGACAAGGGTCGGTAGAGGGAAACCCTAATCCCCCCCAAGAACCCTAATCACATGCATCGCTATTTCTCTAGTATTCAATAATTAAAAGATAAAAGGAATTAATTTTAAAACTCCATCAATTAACTTCTAAATCTTATAAAACCTGCAAGCCCTTCTATTATAAATTTTTCAAATTTTCTTAATAATAAACGATAATAATCCCACATTTCTTCTACCAACTCGTCTAAAATAAGAAAAGAAGTTCACCGTTTCTCTGTGGACGGCCTGTACTCATCGTGGCTAGCTCTTTGCGATAGCGTCTTGATTGTAGTATTTAGGAACATACATAGACACTTTTTCATGACCAATCAAATGACACCGTTGCCGGGATAACGGTCGTAATTATTTTTCTTGTTATTCGGGTTGATTTCTAATATAAAACCAGAGAACATAAAAATAGAAATAAAAAACGCATTTTGTATTTTTAACGATTTTTTTGCAAGTTTTGCAAGAAATCTGAAACACTTGGAGCGAAACATCAGAGATTCGGAGATTGTCAAATAGGAGCCGATGAGCATTAGAATACTCTGAAAAATTTTGAAGGGGAGATTCCAACAGACGTTGGCGAAACCGCGGCCCCACATAGCCTTTGGCGGCGGAAGCGCGGCCACCTTGGGGAGTTAAGCTCCCCAAATTTTTTGGTATTATCCTATAGTTTTCCTCACTATTCTGAAACTCCAATAAACAGTTTCTACCTGTATGATTCATTGCAAACAGCGCCGCTAAAAATATCTTTTTGCGTATTTTAGATTTTGGTTTGTTTTGCATATTTAAACCAGACATTAAGGGGCAAGAAACCCAATTTCAGATTAGGTGGGAATTTCATCACCCTTTCTAGACTCCACAAATCACAAAAAAGTATACGCATAATCCTACATTAATAAAAAAAATATCTAGATCAAGCCTCTAAGGACAATCGCGCTCAATTAGGACAAAGAAGGGTCATAGGTAATCTATTGCTTATCTGCATTTCTCTGGTGGTGTCTAAGGCAGGCGTGACTAAGAAAAGTGGTTTACTTAATTAGGATCGCTATTTCGATAATTTATATAGCGGATACCTCCAACTTACCTGCTGCAAGATTGATAAGGAGGTGATAGAGGATTGATCCCACGTCTTGTCCATTGGAAGTCTAGGAGCGGTCTAATGATTTGACCTTGGTGATCCTAGTTCTAGGGATTGTTTGTGCATATTTGTGATTAATTGAGTCGTGTCCCTCTTTCAAAGAAAAGCAATTTCAAATTTTTTTTAAAAAATAAAATATTATCACCCTTTTTTCTTTTCATTCTCTTATGATGGGTAACCCAAACCGACGAACTCTTGGCGAGCTTTGCTATACACAACCAGATATTTCTTTATATTAGTATTGTTTTGGTACAAATTCTGACCCTACCATTTCTTTAAAGGATAGGATAGAACGCTCTCAAAATAATAGTTGGACACCTCACTCAAATTTCTATCAACCGTGTAAAAATTCAACATTTTCTTATGTTGATAATCCTTTTAAGGCTGGCGAGGAAATATCTAAACCCATATCCATTGCTGAGCATATTGCAAAGGCTCGTAACCAAAGTTTCATACTTTTCACTAATCCAAAACCATTAGGAAAACAATTACAATCCTTTCCATATGAAAATGTTAATACTGCTTTTGAGATGAATAAGGCAACTTTTACACCTATGACCATTGCTGAGCGAATTGCAAAAGCCAGTCGCCAACAATTTAACCAATCTCAATTTTCTTCATATAACAATGTTGAGCCTAATCCTGTTTATGAAAATTGGATACACCCTTCTAACTCTTATCAACAGTACCAAATTTTCACACCCTCTTATGTTGATATTTCTCTTGAGACTAATGTGGCAATTTATAAAGCCATTTCTATTGCGGAACACATTGAACTCGTCTGTAGCCAATAATTAAATACATTCCAACCATAGTCAACTTTTGCACCTTATCTAGATAGTACTTCTGAACATCAATTAGGAAGTTCCATGGTTCAAAGAGAATCCTTCATTGAAACTTCTTCACAAACCATGTCTAGTCTTGAAGTAGAATTGGAATTGAGTAGTGAGAATGAACAAGGGATCCCTCAAAGTCAAATCAGAACCAATTCTTTTGATCTCACCACCTTCTATCCTGAACTCCAACCGAATGCTTTTGATGTTCAACCGGTTAATAATCTACTTGATGAGGTACCCGAGAATAACATGTTAGACTTTTCCAATCATAAGTGTGAAAGAGAGTTTTACACCATTCCAAATCAAACCGGTTCTTATTCGACTGCACTTGACATTTCACACCTTCCAATTCCATCAAGTGAACCAAGTGATCCATCGATTGAAGATAATATAATTGATAAATTTTTAAAGAACTATTTGTTTGATTTGACTGAAGGTGCTAGTGAGATCGGTGATAAGAATATCTTTGAAGATGAACTCGCTATGTTGGATGAGTTGGATTTCCGACCCATCACGTCCCTTCCATTGAATATGAATATCTTTATGTGCATTTAACCGATCATATTCTTGCCACTGTTCCCCTCTGAACACAGAGACGCGACTGCGTAGGTTCGTCTTGCCTGAGATTCGGGGCAGATGCTAATTGGTTTTATCCGTCCACCTCTCCGAAAATTCCAAGTTGATTTATGGCACCGTTTATCGAAGGTTTAGATGGATGCGGCCGATGTAGCAGACTTCAACAGATTCCTCCTCGCTTGAGGGGTTTTTTTATTGTGGGGACACTTTTCCCTGCAGGCGCAAGCCCCTGCAGTTAATTACGCTACCGCGTCGCGGTAACCACTTTCTCCTTCTCCAGAAATTTCACTTCGTGTCGTGTGCATTTGTTTGTTTATGGATGCCCGTGGATTGTATACGGAGACTAAGTAATGTCGTCACCCGTAGGACGTGGATTAGTCCAAATCCGTATTTACTTAGATTTGGGTTTGGTGTTTTTGTTTAAGGATACGTTAGCCGTATTAAGGCTAAGATCAACTTAAACGTTCGTTAAGGATACGTTAGTCCTGTTTGAGACTAAGATCCACTTAACGGAAAGAGCATTTTAGGGGCTCTATTGTTCCAGTTTAGGGACGTAGTGGTCCGTCTTTTGTGTGGGGCCATTGGGACCCGTCACCTCTCTGACGACGTTGAGGAATTACAACGACAGGTGTCAAAGGAGTTCGGAGATGTACCCTTGAACCAAAGTTGATTTGGAGTTTTATAGTCCATTTGGATGTTTAAGGATACGTTAGTCAGGTTTAAGGCTAAGATCAACTTAAACGGGATCACTTAGATCCGGCAAAAGAGCTTTTGAGGGCTCTATTGTTCCAGTTTAAGGACATAGCGGTCCATAGGTAGTTTAGGGACATTGCGGTCCATATTCCAGTTTAGGGACATAGGGGTCTATATTCCAGTTTAGGGACATAGGGGTCCATAGGTAGTTTAAGGACGCATAAGTCCATGGGCTTAAGGACCCCACAGTCCATATGGGTATGTTTAAGGACGCATTGGTCCGTTAGTTTCAGGACACATAAGTCCGTGAGTTTTAGGACCCTACAGTCCGTGTCGATGTGTGGTCGTCGGGATCCGTCACCTCTCTGACGTCGTTGAAGGATTGCAACGATAGGGGTCAGAGGAGTTCGGAGATGTACCCTAGAACCGGATGTAAATTGATTTAGGAGAGCAGCCTTGCTCAGTCAATTTAATTTGAGGACTTACGACCATGATTGGGCTAAGTCCAGTTGAATATTCAACATTTTTATTTTGCATTTGGCCTGTTAGGCTTTACTAGGTCTCTGCCCCTGTTTAATAATGCATAGCATTTTATTCTGGCCTGTTAGGCCTTTTTAATTGGGCTCTGTCCCTTTTTTATAATACAGAGCATTTGTTTTGGTCCATTGGGCCTTTTAATTGGGCTCTGCCCCTTCTGATTAATGCAGAGCATTTGCTCTTCTGACAGTGTTCTGTCAGGCGCTTTGCGCCAATGTGGAGGTGACACGTGTCACGCTCTGGTGAGCGCAAGCGCAACAGCGCAGTGCGCTGTGTCAGTGCGCTGCGTTGCTGACACGTGGCGCTCTCTGGTGGCTTGCGCCAGCCCAGGGGCGCAACAGTGCAGTTTTTGCAAGTGCAAGGCACTGTTATTATTTTAGTTTATTATTATCTTTATTTATTGAAAATCATTGATCTTGTTCTTAGATCAATGATCTATTTAGAAGAACTTCTTCTTCTTTTTCATAAAGGCTTTTACCTTTTTTCTTCTGTTCTTCAAATTTCTTCAGAGCTTTCTCTTTTTTTGAAGTTTTTGAAGTCGATGTGATTGATGCCCTCTAAATTGGGGTCTAGGGGCCTTTATATAGCGCCCATTAATTAGTTAAATTTGTTAAAAAGATCTTTCTCTGGGTGATTTGGGGAATTTTCCCCACCGTTGGATCTTTGATCCAAGGGCTTCTGTTTTACAGAAGAAAATCTTCTTGTTTTAACAAGAACAGAAAAATCTTACTAGAATTTTAATTCTGTTTGGCGCAAACGCCCCAGCGCGTGACACGTGTCACGCAGCGTAGAGTGTGGCGCAACTGCGCTGACACGTGTCACGCAGGGCACAACGCAGCGCGACTGCTTGTGCGCTGACACGTGTCGTGCAGCGCAGTGCTTGCGCCACTGCGCTGACACGTGTCGCGTAGCGCAGCATTTGCGCAACTGAAGTATTGCTTCCTTTAATTTTTATTTTAAATAGAGCCTTGCTCTGATTGGGCGCGCTGTCTTGGGCGCTACGTTGACGTATCAGCTTTTGACACGTGGCGTGTTGCGCGCAGCGCAAGGAATTTATAACGCTGCTTCAAATTTTGAATTTTTGAAATTCAAACAGAGTTTTGCTCTGATTGGGGGAAACAAATGCCCCCCACCGTTGCGCTCACGTGGCGCACACGTGAGTGCAGTGGTGGCAAGATCCCAACCGTTGGATCAATCAGGTGAGTTGAAGAGGCACAGGCGCCTATAAATAGGACCCTTGGTCCTTGGTAAATTTTTTACCATTTTCTTGAATCTTGAATTTCAGAGCCTTGCTCTTACTTACGAACTTTTAGAGCCTTGCTCTTGTTTCTTTCTAAGAACTTTCAAAGTTCAGAACCTAGAACTATCTTAGGTAAAAATTTTAAATTAAATTAAATTTAATTAACAGAACCTTGCTCTGATAGATCTTTGATCTAAAGAAAACCCTTTTGGGGTTTCATCAACAGAGCCTTTCTCTCAAAAGTTCCTAGATCTACAGAGATCTTGTTCATGGGTTTTATTAACCCATGAACAGAGGTTTGCTCATGGATCAAATGTAGATCTTTTTTGATCTGAAAATGGAGAACTCCTAAAAGTTTTCATGGATCTTTAAGATCCCAAATTTTTAATCTTTAGGAGTTAAAGTTTTCTTTTTGATGGATTTTTCCATCATTATTATAGAGCTAGGCTCTTTTTAAGGAAATTTTATTCCCTTGAGACCAGAGTTTGACAAATGTCACTCTGTGGCAGAGCTTTGCTCTGAAAGAGGAGATTTTCTCCTTATCTCTAGGGATTTTTTTATTATTAATGAGACTATTCTCTTGGGGATTAACTGACAATCTCATATAATGATGGGGTTGTCTTATTAACTGATGTATTGTCATCCAGTTTTTGTGGGTCCCCCTTTGGTCTCCTACCCACTGCACTGCAGTGTGGTATAAAATTTTAAAATGTCGAGCGTTGGAATTACAACACTGACGGTTAATTTTTGTCCCTCTACAGGAAACATGTCTTTCGATACTTCATTCCCATTTGCTCGTTCGGAGGAAGGATTTCCCGAAGCGCCTGTGGACCGCGAAGTCCTAGCTATGATCAGGGACCACGACCCGGAATATAAGAATCTTCACCTTTGGGGGTCGTGGTACAACCAAATTATCATGGGTCGACGGAGCTTTTCGTGCGCAGTACCGTCAGAGCCTATTAAGGCGATCCACTATGCCAGCCCACCCCCGGTGCAGTATGCCATGGAGATGGTCGATTGGACTTCAAAGGGCTTTCTTCATCCTACTATAGATGCAATACCGGTTCAGCGTCCTATGGTTTTGGATATCCTGGGACGCCGTATTTGTCAAGACGAGGCGCGACCTTGGGGGCAATCATATAACATAGGTCTGATCCCCCGCCATCCGACCGGCTATCTGCCATGGGCTCTCTATATTCTGTCGGCGAAGAAGTCGCGGTTGATAAGGCTAGGGTTGTACACTGCAATTTACGTTTCCCTCTTCCAATATCCCACGCTTCCCACCTGGTGGTTTAAGGCTTTTTTGGAGCAGTGGAACATTCCTACTCACACTTTCCTCGCAATGGACCGGGAAGTGTCGATTTCTTTGGAGGAATTCAGAGAGGTCTCCGGCTTACCGGTTATAGGGGAGCACTATGAGGAGTTGCTTCCTACAGACGATTATGTCTTCGGTGCTAAGCCGGCAGTAAGGGGCCTCACTCCGGAGAATGTTGTTCAACATCAATTTCCAAGTTTGATCAAAGTGTTGAACATCTATGAGGCCCTTTTTATCGAACGTGGGAGTCGCGGAGTTAGCTTCGAGGATTTCATCGCTCGATTCCTTCACCCAAACATCCTCTCGGCAGAAGCTGCTAAGTTTGCCACACTTGATGACCCTTTCGGTTTAGGTTTGGATAACCTGCCGGCGAAGGAAATAGACCAAAAGGGTTTTTTCCTTCCTAACACCCCAACTGTGTCTTTTGCGGAAGTTGCAGCCTCCGGGATGGACGAGGAGGCCTTCTTCTTAGGATTTCTTGGGCTATGGATGAGTTGGTTTACGCTCTCGATGCATTCTCGCCATATGCAGCCCTCTGTCTTTTACCCAGCTCACCGGATGACCGTTGGGGTAAAAGTGGCTGTTGGGATCGCCGGCTTGGCACACCTGTATCACGGCCTCAGTCATGCGGCGGATGCTAATGAGCCTGGGGTACTGCACGTGATCTTCCCGATGCACTACTTCGTATCATGGCTCGAGCTACATACATCGGGCATCTTCGGTATGCACAAAAGGCCCTCGTTCTATGACAGGTGCAGCTTCCCTCGAATTATACAGCTGATTGGTGCCTCAATTATGACTCCATCGCCACGGAATGCCAGGGGTTTGCTCTTTCACCCCCACACCGTTGGAGACGGTGTGTCTTTCATTGACAAGGTGCTGACTATTGGAAAGGCATCTACTACTGCAGTGCGGCCATTACAAGACATTTTCAAAGATAGAGCCTCAGTTTTTACGGCCCGGGAGACCCTCCATCTATATTCCATCAGACTGGGCTTCCTGGTGTTTAGGCAGAACGGTGCGGCGATTTTCATGAGATACAACCCGCACCGTTTCGCCCAGCAACTGAGCTACAATCAAGGGGTGCCATTGGAGGCTTTCCTGCTGGAACCCGTTGCTACTGAAGAAGGGATGCGGAGCGCGCTTCACCACTTCATGCGTCTTAATACGGGTTCTCATTTTTTTATCAGTGAGCCGGCTTGCGCCCCACGACTCCTTAATGTATATAAAGAATGGTACAATCATTCGACGGGAGCCGTTATAAAGGAAGAAAAGCGATTACTGGTCGACCGTAAGGGTGTGCCTCCTGGTAGCGACCGCAAAGCTCCTCTGGTGCCAAGGACCCCAGTAGTTCATCCGCTGAAAGATGCTAGAGCCGGACCAACGCGTGCGCAGAGTCCTCCACGCGGATTGCCGTTTCCCGATATTGCGGATGCACTACCAGCACCTGTTCTCCAGTGGAGACAGTAGTTGTGGCTTCGCCGGAGTCTGGTTTGGGCATGGGCATCGGGACCCGCCGCCCCAAGGTGTCTGCAAAGCGCAAGTCGATCTCGGGTGCACCTAGGGCTGGTGGGCAGAAGAGGAAAAAGAAGTCGCTCTTCGCAGCTGACATTGTGTTCGGTCAGGAACCTTACGCTCCCTATAGCGAGGGCCTAGGTGAGTATGGGACCAACAAGGGATTAGTCATGCCGCCGGATGACACGGACTTGGCGGCCGCCATCGCAGCTTCAGAGCGATTGGCGAGGCGCAACGCATGGCTAGCTAAGCTTGCGCAATCGGATAATCACTAGTAGCATTTTTTATTGCATCATATTTTTATTGTTGCCTTTGAATAACGTTTTCCCCTCCTTTCTTCAAACAGGCATCACCACTGAAGAAGCCATTGCTGCTTCCCTCAAGACTTTCCAAGAGGAGGAGCGACTTAGAGCGTCCGTAGGCCTTGGTACATTTCGATTCATCAAGTCTTTATTCTCCTTGTGTTATGGTCGATCTAATCCCCTCTTTTTTATCGCAGGAACCACAATGCCGGTCCTGCCAGGTGACTCGGAGACTCTTCCTGGACCAGCCACTGATGTTCCGGCTTCTTCGGGGCTGCCTCAAGAAAATGGACTCGAAAAGTCGGTAAGGGATGCCTTGAAGGATTTGGAGGCATCCCTGTTCACGGACGAGGACGCCTCAATGAGGGAAGCCTTGGAGAGCTCCGTCCTGATGGCTCGACAGGAGAGAAAGCGGCTAAGGTGCGAGGCAAAGGCATGCAAGGCTGCTTTGGCCGTGGGAGCGGGCCTAAGCACCGTCCCTCATGCTGATACTCCCTCAGAAGAGGCCCCCGTCGCCCTATCCACCGCTCGCAGACAGGTGGCGCGTGCTGCTCGGAGTGCCAACGATAAGTCTACCTCAGGTGACGCATCTTTCAAGGTTTATTTGTAAGAATTGTAAACTTGCCGGTTCTTATATATCTTGTCTTGCAGGGCTAAGTCCAACCGAGGGGGAGGCGGAGACTGTCGAACCCAAGGAAATAGAGGAGGAGGCACCGGCCGAACCCGAGCCGACGGTGGGCAACGTCGCCAGGGTTGCCGAGCCTGAGCTGGGGGCTGAGGGAGCTGCACCCGAGAAGGTCGTTGATGCCGAGCCTGAGGTAGCGGCAAATGAGATGACCACTATAATTGAGCCCGGGGTAGCGGCGGACGAGGCGCTTGAGACCGGCGACCTCATGGTGACGGTGGATGAGACGATGGCTACCGCCGAGCCCGAAGAAGTAGCGGGTGAGATGGGCACGACTCTTGGGGAAGAGCCAGCCGCTCTTTCTCAAGAGTCTGGCAATGCTCCGATTATTGCCCTCCCCGTCTACGGTCTTCTGCCGTCTCCTGGCCGTGCGAGCACAACGACGGCCCCCATTGAGTCGGGTGATGAGGCCACGGGCGGTGGCCTCATGTCGATGGAGGAAGGAGATGCCTCTGCTTTAGCCGGCGGCTCATCAGGTAAATCTCGAGTTACAGTCCCCCTTCTTTGTCTTGCAACCGCTTCTGATAAGTTTATCCTTGTTCTTAACGCAGGTGCGGCCAGTGCCGATGCTCCATTGCTCGAGAGAGCGCCGTCAACTACTGCCTTGGCGGTGGTCACCTCTCGGCCCTCTCTTGTACCATCAAAGATGTTGGAAGGTATAGATTTGCAACCTATTAGTTTTATCTTTCAGCCGCATAATTTATGTACTAAAAAACTCTCTCGTACCATCAAGTAGTCAACTTTTGCACCTTATCTAGATAGTACTTCTGAACATCAATTAGGAAGTTCCATGGTTCAAAGAGAATCCTTCATTGAAACTTCTTCACAAACCATGTCTAGTCTTGAAGTAGAATTGGAATTGAGTAGTGAGAATGAACAAGGGATCCCTCAAAGTCAAATCAGAACCAATTCTTTTGATCTCACCACCTTCTATCCTGAACTCCAACCGAATGCTTTTGATGTTCAACCGGTTAATAATCTACTTGATGAGGTGCCCGAGAATAACATGTTTGACTTTTCCAATCATAAGTGTGAAAGAGAGATTTACACCATTCCAAATCAAACCGGTTCTTATTCGACTGCACTTGACATTTCACACCTTCCAATTCCATCAAGTGAACCAAGTGATCCATCGATTGAAGATAATATAATTGATAAATTTTTAAAGAACTATTCGTTTGATTTGACTGAAAGTGCTAGTGAGATCGGTGATAAGAATATCTTTGAAGATGAACTCGCTATGTTGGATGAGTTGGATTTTCTAACCCATCATGTCCCTTCCATTGAATATGAATATCTATATGTGCATTTAACCGATCATATTCTTACCACTGTTCCCCTCCGAACACAGAGACGCGACCGCGTAGGTTCGTCTTGCCTGAGATTTGGGGCAGATGGTAATTGGTTTTATCCGTCCACCTCTCCGAAGATTCCAAGTTGATTTATGGCACCGTTTATCGAAGTTTTAGACGGATGCGGCCGATGTAGCAGACTTCATCAGATTCCCCCTCGCTTGAGGGGTTTTTTGATTGTGGGGACGCTCTTTCCTGCAGACGCAAGCCCCTGCAGTTAATTACGCTACCGCGTCGCGGTAACCACTTTCTCCTTCTCCAGAAATTTCACTTCGTGTCGTGTGCATTTGTTTGTTTATGGATGCCCGTGGATTGTATACGGAGACTAAGTAATGCCGTCGTCCATAGGACGTGGATTAGTCCAAATCCTTATTTACTTAGATTTGGGTTTGGTGTTTTTGTTTAAGGATACGTTAGCCGTATTGAGGCTAAGATCAAATTAAACGTTTGTTAAGGATACGTTAGTCCTGTTTGAGACTAAGATCCACTTAACGGAAAGAGCATTTTAGGGGCTCTATTGTTCCAGTTTAGGTATGTAGCGGTCCGTCTTATGTGTGTGGCCATCGGGACCCGTCACCTCTCTGACGACGTTGAGGAATTACAACGACAGGTGTCGGAGGAGTTCGGAGATGTACCCTTGAAACAAAGTTGATTTGGAGTTTTATAGTCTATTTGGATGTTTAAGGATACGTTAGCCAGGTTTAAGGCTAAGATCAACTTAAACATGATCGCTTAGATCCGGCAAAAGAGCATTTGAGGGCTCTATTGTTCCAGTTTAAGGACGTAGCAGTCCATAGATAGTTTAGGGACATTGCGGTCCATATTCCAGTTTAGGGACATAGGGGTCCATATTCCAGTTTAGGGACATAGGGGTCCATAGGTAGTTTAAGGACGCATAAGTCCATGGGCTTAAGGACCCCACAGTCCATATGGGTGTGTTTTAGGACGCATTGGTCCGTTAGTTTAAGGACCCTACAGTCGGTTCGTTTAAGGACCCTACAGTCCGTGTCGATGTGTGGTCGTCAGGACCCGTCACCTCTCTGACGTCGTTGAAGGATTGCAACGATAGGGGTCAGAGGAGTTCGGAGATGTACCCTCGAACCGGATGTAAATTGATTTAGGAGAGCAGCCTTGCTCAGTCAATTTAGTTTGAGAACTTACGACCATGATTGGGCTAAGTCCAGTTGAATATTCAACATTTTTATTTTGCATTTAGCCTGTTAGGCTTTACTGGGGCTCTGCCCCTGTTTAATAATGCATAGCATTTTATTCTGGCCTGTTAGGCCTTTTTAATTGGGCTCTGTCCCTTTTTTATAATGCAGAGCATTTGTTTTGGTCCATTGGGCCTTTTAATTAGGCTCTGCCCCTTCTGAATAATGCAGAGCATTTGCTCTTCTGACAGTGTTCTGTCAGGCGCTTTACGCCAATGTGGTGGTGACACGTGTCACGCTCTGGTGAGCGCAAGCGCAACAGCGCAGTGCGCTGTGTCAGTGCGCTGCGCTGTTGCGCTGCTGACATGTAGCGCTCTCTAGTGGCTTGCGCCAGCCCAGGGGCGCAACAGTGCAGCTTTTCCAAGTGTAAGGCACTGTTATTATTTTATTTTATTATTATTTTATTGAAGATCATTGATCTTGTTCTTAGATCAATGATCTATTTAGAAGAACTTCTTCTTCTTTTTCATAAAGGCTTTTACCTTTTTTCTTATGTTCTTCAAATTTCTTCAGAGCTTTCTCTTTTTTTGAAGTTTTTGAAGTCGATGTGATTGATGCCCTCTGAATTGGGGTTTAGGGGCCTTTATATAGCGCCCATTAATTAGTTAAATTTGTTAAAGAGATCTTTCTCTGAGTGATTTAGGAAATTTTCTTCACCGTTGGATCGTTGATCCAAGGGCTTCTGTTTTACAGAAGAAAATCTTCTTGTTTTAACAAGAACAGAAAAATCTTACTAGAATTTTAATTCTGTTTGGTGCAAACGCCCCAGCGCGTGACACGTGTCATGCAGCGGCAGAGCGCGGCGCAACTGCGCTGACACGTGTCGCGCAGCGCACAGCGCAGCGCGACTGCGTTTGCGCTGACACGTGTCGCGCAGCGCAGCGCTTGCGCCACTGCGCTGACATGTGTCGCGTAGTACAGCACTTGCGCAACTGAAGCGTTGCTTCCTTTAATTTTTATTTTAAATAGAGTCTTGCTCTGATTGGGTGCGCTGTCTTGGGCGCTGCGCTGACGTATCAGCTTTTGACACGTGGTGCGAAGCGCGCAGCGCAAGGAATTTAAAGCGTTGCTTCAAATTTTGAATTTTTGAAATTCAAACAGAGTTTTGCTCTAATTGGGGGAAACAGATGCCCCCCCGTTGCGCTCACGTGGCGCACACGTGAGTGCAGCGGTGGCAAGATCCCAACCGTTGGATCAATCAGGTGAGTTGAAGAGGCACAGGCGCCTATAAATAGGACCCTTGATCCTTGGTAAATTTTTTACCGTTTTCTTGAATCTTGAATTTCAGAGCCTTTCTCTTGCTTAAGAACTTTTAGAGCCTTGCTCTTGTTTCTTTCTAAGAACTTTCAAAGTTCAGAACCTAGAACCATCTTAGGTAAAATTTTTAAATTAAATTAAATTTAATTAACAAACCCTTGCTCTCATAGATCTTTGATCTAAAGAAAACCCTTTTGGGGTTTCATCAACAGAGCATTTCTCTCAAAAGTTCATAGATCTACAGAGATCTTGTTCATGGGTTTTATTAACCCATGAACAGAGGTTTGCTCATGGATCAAATGTAGATCTTTTTTTATCTGAAAATGGAGAACTCCTAAAAGTTTTCATGGATCTTTAAGATCCCAAATTTTTAATCTTTAGGAGTTAAAGTTTTCTTTTTGATGGATTTTTCCATCATTATTATAGAGCTAGGCTCTTTTTAAGGAAATTTTATTCTCTTGAGACCAGAGTTTGACAAATGTCACTCTGTGACAGAGCTTTGCTCTGAAAGGAGATTTTCTCCTTGTCTCTAGGGATTTTTTTATTATTAATGAGAATATTCTCTTGGGGATTAACTGACAATCTCATCTAATGATGGGGTTGTTTTATTAACTGATGTATTGTCATCCAGATTTTATGGGTCCCCCTTTGGTCTCCTACCCACTGCACTGCAGTGTGGTGTAAAATTTTAAAATGTCGAGCGTTGGAATTACAACACTGACGGTTAATTTTTGTCCCTCTGCAGGAAACATGTCTTTCGATACTTCATTCCCATTTGCTCGTTCGGAGGAAGGATTTCCCGAAGCGCCTGTGGACCGCGGAGTCCTAGCTATGATCAGGGACCACGACCCGGAATATAAGAATCTTCACCTTTGGGGGTCGTGGTACAACCAAATTATCATGGGTCGACGGAGCTTTTCATGCGCAGTACCGTCAGAGCCTATTACGGCGATCCACTATGCCAGCCCACCCCCGGTGCAGTATGCCGTGGAGATGGTCGATTGGACTTCAAAGGGCTTTCTTCATCCTGCTATAGATGCAATACCGGTTCAGCGTCCTATGGTTTTGGATATCGTGGGACGCCGTATTTGTCAAGGCAAGGCGCGACCTTGGGGGCAATCATATAACATAGGTCTGATCCCCCGCCATCCGACCGGCTATCTGCCATGGGCTCGCTATATTCTGTCGGTGAAGAAGTTGCGGTTGATAAGGCTAGGGTTGTACACTGCAGTTTACGTTTCCCTCTTCCAATATCCCACGCTTCCCACCTGGTGGTTTAAGGCCTTTTTGGAGCAGTGGAACATTCCTACTCACACTTTCCTCGCAATGGACCGGGAAATGTCGATTTCTTTGGAGGAATTCACAGAGGTCTCCGGCTTACCGGTTATAGGGGAGCACTATGAGGAGTTGCTTCCTACAGACGAGTATGTCTTCGGTGCTAAGTCGGCAGTAAGGGGCCTCACTCCGGAGAATGCTGTTCAACATCAATTTCCAAGTTTGATCAAAGTGTTGAACATCTATGAGGCCCTTTTTATCGAACGTGGGAGTCGCGGAGTTAGCTTCGAGGATTTCATCGCTCGATTCCTTCACCCAAACGTCCTCTCGGCAGAAGCTGCTAAGTTTGCCACACTTGATGACCCTTTCGGTTTAGGTTTGGATAACCTGCCGGCGAAGGAAATAGACCAAAAGGGTTTTTTCCTTCCTAACTCCCCAACTGTGTCTTTGCGGAAGTTGCAGCACCCGGGATGGACGAGGAGACCTTCTTCTTAGGATTTCTTTGGCTATGGCTGAGTTGGTTTGCGCTCCCGATGCATTCTCGCCATATGCGGCCCTCTGTCTTTTACCCAGCTCACCGGATGACCATTGGGGTAAAAGTGGCTGTTGGGATCGCCGGCTTGGCACACCTGTATCACGGCCTCAGTCAAGCGGCGGATGCTAATGAGCCTGGGGTACTGCACGTTATCTTCCCGATGCACTACTTCGTATCATGGCTCGAGCTACATACATCGGGCGTCTTCGGTATGTTAGTGTATATGCCCTAGAGGCCATTACTGTATCATACTAGTTTGTATATTACTTAATGGATGCTTGGGATATTCACCTTGTATATACAATCTTGCTCAAAATAGTAGTATGCTACTTGGTTTGTTTCTACTTCAATGTGTACTTGTGTTTATTTCAGTATATCACTTATACGCATTAGTGGAGCCCTTAGGATCTTTGCTTAATTACCAGCGTTGTGATGGCAGTCACACTAGTGGGGGCTGGGTAATCTATAAGCACATCCTTATTCAGGTCCCTGGTCGCAGGACTATCGAGACAGGGCATCGATACTCCGGAGTAGACCAGCGCATGCGCTTCTCATCCCAGTGTGGGAGACGGTCTGTCCCACAGCCGTCAGTACGTCGTACTTGAGATAGTATGCGGGTGCTCGTTAGGTTACGGGTACACTGGACAGGACTCGTCGGGAACTGACTAGTTGGTATTATACCTATCGTCAGTTATCAGTTCCCAGGTGACATGAGTACAGCTTAGTCCGCTGACTTGACACTGTCACTTCGCCTCGGGTGTGTTCCCACTGTACTTTGATCACTACCCTACCACGGCTCAAAGGAGTCGTGCAAACAGGTGGTGGTTGGGTGCAGTCCCGAAGCACTTGGAGGCAGTGACGGTTAGACAGGATTCGTCTCTCCCGGTATTGGGGGTTGACATCGCGCTGTGTCTAGGAGAGCCATTACACGAGTAGTCCCTGGCCAGGGCAAACGAGATATACTGGTAGGTTTCCAGTGTTATCTCAGGGTGTATTGGGCTTCACTCCGGCACGACTTGTACCGCTATTGGGGGACTGACGTTTACCGCCCCCTAGGCCCGCCATGCGATGTATCAGACGAACAGACCGGACTGTATGGAGAATGTCACACTCAGGCTCAGTAGGAGTTCAGATGGGTTTCGCCTCGTCGGTCTTCTTGTCGGCATTACCTGGGGACCGTTACGCACAGCTAGTGCCGCTTGCGGTCTGTGGTTAAACCCACCCAGCGTAGTGTCGAGTCTTTAGAGTCCCACACAGAAAGCTTTTCGCCTTTAGGCAAAAGAGTAGAGGTCGCATGGTATTGCGACAGGTCGCATGGTTTTGCGACAGGGGTTCGGTCACATCCGTGCACTTGTGCACGTACAGTGTCCGGACAGTTTACACTAGCGGGCTTTGGTTTAAGCCAGATCCTAGTGTACCTTATGGGATTGGATTTATCCAGTTTGCATTCGTGTTCCTCGGAACGCGGATGCGGGGTGTGTATTGCACAGTTGACAGGGAGGCAGAGGCAGTGGATTCTCATTAGGGTTGTTGACAGTTGACCGTTGACTTTTGACTTTTTGCTCAACCCTAATGAGAATATGATATGTGATTAACTATTATATTAATTAAGTATTATGGTGATATGGTTGTTGACTTGTTGACTTTTGTTGACTGTTGACTTGGTGACTTGTTGACTTTTGTTGACTTGTTGACCGGTTGACTAGGCTTGACTAGTTGACCATCATGATAACCATGGTTATCATTTCATGCCAAAGACTTTTTTCTTGCTTGCTTTTTGAGTAAAATGAGTGCATGATATGATAACCTTATGGTTGCTTCTAACCATCACCAAAAGACTTTTTTGATATGATGAGTTATGAATCACTTTGGATTATGAGAGGGTGAGAGAGAAAAGAGAGCCTCATTCTTTCTTGCTCATTCTCTCTCTTGTTCTTGAGCTCTCCTCTTGCTCTCACCCTCAACCTCTTGCTCCCTCTCTTGATCTATGGTTCTCTTGTCTCATGAGTTGAGAATCAAGAACCATAGATAAAATCCCATTCTATTTCATCTCTACTCATTCTAGTTCACTAGGTTTAGCAAACCAAGTGAACTAGTTTCTTCAAAGAACGAAGAAGGAGCTAAAGGTTGGAGCTTTCAAGTGGATCTATCTTCGGCGTACGGAGACAACGAGAAGGAGCCATCGAACCACCATCGGAGCTTGAAGAGAAGGAGTTCAAGTTTAGGTATAACCATCTTCATCCGAGTAGCTAAATATCTTTAGCTTAGTTTGCTAGTTTTAGTTTAGGTAACGATCCCGACCATAAGTTAGTCCATGTTGCCTCTTGCGATAAAAATTCGTTTTTTATACCGTTTCCGCCTCCCCGTAAGAACCGGGGGTCGCAATATGGACTTACAGTGGTATCAGAGCCTAACTAAACTTAAACTAGCTTGGTAGTGAAGTGTAACGAAGTTCGGAACCGGAAAAATCACAAAACCGGATAATCACAAAAACTGAGTTTCTGTTGAAATTTTTTCTGCTCAAAATGAAAAACTTTATACTTGTAAATTCGGCTCAGGGTTTTGTGTGAACACCCAAGAAAAACGATACAGTGATTCGCCTAAAGTGCCGCGCTTCCGCCGCGTGATCCTTCTTAGCCGCCGCGGAACCGCCGCGACTTGGTGTCTTCTCTGCATCGTTTTTCGTGCAGTGTGTTTGTGTGTTGGTTTTGGGATTTTTAAAATATATTATATGTGCCCAGATTTTCCAGAAAAGAAATTTCCTTTTGGGGTCCTATAATTCCGTATTTTTTCCGAACTTCACTGCACTTTGACTATGATGGTTATATCTGTGATGCTTGCATGTATTGAACGTCGGCTAATCGCTATAAGTCGATTAGTCGGGGTTATACATGATCTGTAATGTGCTGGAATGTGTATATGAATGTGTTGGACTGTCGCGGGTGAATAGCCGGGGTGGATGTGAGATGAGCTTTTGTTTTTCTTTCATTCATTGTAAATGTAAATTGATGTAATAATTATTATTTGTTTGACCGCACAACCGGGTCGGGGTTGTAGCCGTCATTGTATAATTCTTTTTACTGTTTTTGCTCCTAGGATAGACCCATGGAGGGGTGCACAAACTACCGAGTACTTGGCGGGTAGTTTGCCGCACCCGTAGGGGTCTTGGGTGAGGTATTTGGCTATTCACCGCGACCGTGTTATCCGCTTTTCGTTTCAGGCTCGAAAGGATTGCGGATTGCTAGTATATCCAATGCATTCATCTGTGATCTGTAATGTCTATCATTGCTTATTATTTAGGCGTTGCTTATGTTTTACAGACGCGCTAGCCCAGCCTCCGCTCTGTCGTTAGTTAAGTAACCTAACGGGTAATGACGGGGCCCAGTGGCGAATGCGAATGGCATAAGCGTACGTCATATTTTGGTTGTTTTCTGCAATGGTAGGGTTAAATGATGGGACGCATTAAAAGAACTAATGCAAGAATATCACGCATTAAAAGAACTAATGCAAGATAATAAACCAAGTTAAAGTCGTTGGAACACTTTCGAAAAACCACTCGGTTCTTTTCAAAACAAACTTTTAAAATACGGAGTTTGAGCCACTCCATTTAAAAGCTATCTCGTTCCATCGACCATATCAAGTTCACTACGTTCACGGTTTTGCCAAAACCATCCGTAGCCCTCCGTCGTTTCACATGAATAGTCAATAGTATTCAAGCTGTGTATGTTGGCCAAAGTCAAGGCACAGTGATTGGTAGCTATTGGGTGTTCATGTGTAGCATAGATAGATGCGTTGGTTTGGGACAGTCGTACTGCCATTTTGGCCAAAGTCAAGGGTAGGTACGGATGGATCCAAATTAACCTGGATAATGACGGGTAGAACTTGACATGTGACTTATGATATTTTGGCCAAAGTCAAGGTCATAAGAGCATGGGGCAAAAATCCACATCGGGAGTTTCATAAGTACTGAAACTTGCTAGATTTGCATACCATTTGGAGTGTGATGATTCTGGTAGGATTCCTTCAGTTTCGTCACGCAATGATATTTGGATCCCGATCCTACTGTGAGTATATGCTACTCCTCGGGAAATTTCTCACTTAACGATCAATGCTATAAACCTAGTAGGTGCCTAGAAAGGTGTTAGCGGGGCTACGCCCCCAGGGAAAAGAGGTTCTCTAATTAAGGAACTTCGCGAAAGCGTTGGAAAACCTCCCTCGAAGTACCGACACCGGCCTGGCTGAACGGTTAAGCAAGTATTGTACGGTGGGATTGATCCTGACTAATTCTTCCTTTATGGTTTGAGGAGGGATTCGAGAAACAGTGGGAGCCATCCTGTTTAGACAAACTAAAAACCACTCTAAACTTGCAAGAGCATCATGCTGAGTGTTTCTTCTTCTCTCTCCTAATTGCAGCGACCAATCAACATGACTGGACTTAAGTTACTCCTAGATAAAAACAAACTGACAGGGCCAAACTACAAAGATTGGCTCAGGAATGTCAAGATAGCAATCACTTATGACAAGCTGGGGTATCTTCTTACCACCAAAGCTCCCCCTGTCCCTGGTCCAACTTCCAGCGTCGCGGATAAGGAAATCCGCAAGACTTGGGAGATTGATAGCGCGAAGGCCAAGTGCCTCCTGCTTGCCTCGATGGACAACGAACATCAGAGGAGGCATGAGAATATGGACATGGAGTCCATATTGCTCCATACAAAAGAACTGTATGGAGAGCAATCACGTATCGCAAGATACGAAGCGTCGAAAAAGTTATTTTCGACAAGAATGGCCGTCGGATCATCAGTAGCCGAGCATGTGCTAAAGATGATCGGCTTCATTGAGGAGCTCGCTGACCTAGGGATCACATTGGAGAGTGAGCTATATACGGATATAGTTCTCCAGTCCCTTCCTTCCACTTACGCCCAGTTTATACTGAACTTCAACCTACAAGAAAAAGAGGTTGAACTATCAGAGCTCCTCAACATGCTGAGGAGCGCAGAGGGCACCCTACAGAAAGGTAGGGAAACATCCACTTTGTTTGTAGGAGGATCATCTTCTTCTAGGTCCAAGGCGAAAGCCAAGGGAAAGAAGAAGAAGGCCCCCGCCAAACCAAGGGGCGGTGTTGGTAAAGTGGATACGAAGGGAAAAGGCAAAGCAACAAAGATAGCGGGGAAGCTTGTGGATAAGGAAGAATGCTTCTATTGTCATAAGAAAGGACACTGGAAGAATGATTGCAGGGCCTGGAAGGCCAGAACACAGGAATTGAAGCAGGTTGCAGCTTCAGCTTCAGGTGTGTATGTTATTGAAAACTGTCTTTCAATAAACTCTACTTCCTGGGTATTGGATACCGGATCAGGATCTCATATCTGTAATTCTTTGCAGGCGTTGAGAAACCGTAGTGTTTTGAAAGCAGGTGACATGACCCTCAGAGTTGCAAACGGAGCTAGCATGGATGCTAAAGCCGTGGGGGACTATCACCTGGGAATGTCAGATGGACATGTTTTGGTTTTGCGTAATTGCTTTTTTGTACCCAACGCAACTTGTAATATCATTTCTGTATCTTTAGTTTCTAAAGAAGGTTATGAATTTGCGTTTGTAAGTAATGTTGTAAACATTCACCTTAATCAAGTTTTGATTGGGTCAGGTACATTGAGTAATGGTATATACGTGTTAAACCAACCACAGATTTTCAACGTCCAGAATACACACAAAAGAAAGTCTCCAGAAATAAATCAGACTTTCTTATGGCATTGTAGATTGGGTCACATCAATGAGAGAAGGTTGACTAAGTTACATACAGAAGGATATTTGAATGCGTTCGAATATCAATCGTATGCCACTTGTCAATCTTGTCTCAAAGGAAAGATGACAAAGACTCCGTTTACTGGACAAGGAGTAAGAGCGAGCGAGCTCTTGGGACTCGTACACAGTGACGTGTGCGGTCCAATGTCTACACATGCCCGAAGCGGACATTCTTACTTCATTACTTTTACGGATGACTTCTCAAGGTACGGTTATGTCTTCTTAATGAAACATAAGTCCGAGGCCTTTGGAAAATTCCAGGAGTATAAGAATGAAGTAGAGAAACAGACCGGCAAAAGTATTAAGATTCTAAGATCGGATCGAGGTGGAGAATACTTAAGTGCCGAGTTCCTGGACTATTTAAAAGAGAACGGAATTCTCTCTCAGCTTACTCCTCCATACACCCCGCAACATAACGGTGTATCGGAGAGACGGAACCGCACCCTATTGGATATGGTGCGGTCCATGATGAGTAACGCTGAGTTACCGCGATCATTCTGGGGGTATGCGCTAGAATCAGCCGCATACCTTTTGAACCGAGTTCCCACTAAGACTGTGCCTACCACGCCATTTGAGATGTGGTGTGGGAAGAGACCCCATCTTAATCACATTAAGATATGGGGAAGTCCAGCTTTTGTCAAAAAGCAGCATACGGACAAGCTCGAGGCACGCTCAGTACTGTGCAAGTTTGTGGGATATCCAAAGAATTCCAAGGGATATTTCTTCTACTGTGAAGAGGAACAAAAAGTTCTTGTTTCTCGACATGCCCACTTTCTAGAACACCAGTTCATAGAAAAAGAAATAAGTGGGAGCGCAGTAGAACTGGAAGAAATTCCAGAACCACAGACTGTTACTGAAAGCTTGATGGAACCAGAGGGTTCAACAGAACAGGACATTCCTACGCCGCTCCGCAGGAGTAGTAGGCAGTCTCATCCGCCCGAGAGATACTACGGTTTTCTCATAGACGGGGATAGAGAGGATTGCATCATAGATTATGATGAGCCTACTAGCTTCCAGCAGGCCGTTCAGAGCGTTGACTCAGTGAAATGGCTGGATGCAATGCGGACCGAAATGGAGTCCATGTACACCAACAAGGTATGGACGTTGGACATTGCTCCAGACGGGGTAAAACCCATAGGATGCAAGTGGATCTTCAAAAGGAAGATTGGTGTAGATGGACAGGTTGAGACCTATAAAGCTAGGCTGGTAGCAAAGGGTTTTCGTCAAAGACCTGGCTTGGACTACGACGAAACCTTTTCTCCAGTAGCCATGCTGAAATCCATTCGGATCCTTCTTGCCATTACTGCCTTCCACGATTATGAGATCTGGCAAATGGACGTAAAGACAGCTTTTCTAAATGGAAATTTAGAGGAGTGTGTCTATATGGACCAGCCAGAGGGTTTCATTCAGAGTGGGAGCAGCGGAAAGGTGTGCAAGTTGCTTAAGTCCATCTATGGACTAAAGCAGGCATCGCGGAGTTGGAACATCTGCTTTGATGAGACGGTCAAAGAATTTGGCTTTATCAAAAATCCAGATGAACCATGCATCTATAGTAGATTTGTAGCGAGAACTGTAGTATTCCTCGTTTTATACGTGGATGACATTCTCTTAATAGGAAATGACATTCCTATGCTACAATCTGTCAAGGGGTTCTTGTCACACAGGTTCTCCATGAAAGACCTGGGTGATGCCTCGTACATTCTGGGTATCTGGATCTACCGTGACAGATCCAAGAGGATATTAGGACTTTCACAGTCCAGGTACATCGACACCATACTGAAGAGATTCAGTATGGAAGATTCCAAGCGCGGTAACCTACCGGCTTGTCACGGGATCACCCTCTCTAAAGAGATGTCTCCCAAGACTGATTTGGAGAGGGATCGCATGTCTATTATACCCTACGCTTCTGCGGTAGGCTCTATAATGTATGCGATGTTGTGTACCAGACCGGATGTAGCTTATGCACTGAGTGTGGTAAGCCGGTATCAGTCTAACCCTGGGGAGAAACACTGGATAGCGGTAAAGAACATTCTCAAGTACCTGAGAAGGACTAAGGAGATGTTCTTGGTGTATGGCGGAAAGGACCTCCAGATCGAGGCCTTTGCTGACTCCAGCTTCCAGAGTGACAAGGATGATTCCAAGTCCATGTCGGGTTTTGTCTTTACCCTCAATGGAGGGGCGGTGTGTTGGAAGAGTTCCAAACAGGAAACCGTTGCAGACTCGACGATGGAAGCGGAATACATCGCTGCATCTGATGCCGCAAAAGAAGCTGTCTGGATGAGGAAGTTCTTGAAAGAACTTCAGGTGGTTCCGTCCATTGTTGATCCAATACCTCTGTATTGCGACAACAACGGGGCTATAGCTTTAGCGAAGGAACCCAGGTCCCATCAGAAATCCAGGCACATCTTAAGGCGGTATCACCTGATCAGGGAGATCGTAGATCGCCAGGAGATCGAGGTTCGGAGAGTCGCTTCAGAAGATAACACTGCTGATCCATTCACCAAGGCCCTGCCCCAGACTCAGTTCGAGCGGCTGATCGAGATGATAGGTCTTCGATACGCCAGTACATGGCCTTAGTGCAAGTGGGAGATTGTTAGTGTATATGCCCTAGAGGCCATTACTGTATCATACTAGTTTGTATATTACTTAATGGATGCTTGGGATATTCACCTTGTATATACAATCTTGCTCAAAATAGTAGTATGCTACTTGGTTTGTTTCTACTTCAATGTGTACTTGTGTTTATTTCAGTATATCACTTATACGCATTAGTGGAGCCCTTAGGATCTTTGCTTGATTACCAGCGTTGTGATGGCAGTCACACTAGTGGGGGCTGGGTAATCTATAAGCACATCCTTATTCAGGTCCCTGGTCGCAGGACTATCGAGACAGGGCATCGATACTCCGGAGTAGACCAGCGCATGCGCTTCTCATCCCAGTGTGGGAGACGGTCTGTCCCACAGCCGTCAGTACGTCGTACTTGAGATAGTATGCGGGTGCTCGTTAGGTTACGGGTACACTGGACAGGACTCGTCGGGAACTGACTAGTTGGTATTATACCTATCGTCAGTTATCAGTTCCCAGGTGACATGAGTACAGCTTAGTCCGCTGACTTGACACTGTCACTTCGCCTCGGGTGTGTTCCCACTGTACTTTGATCACTACCCTACCACGGCTCAAAGGAGTCGTGCAAACAGGTGGTGGTTGGGTGCAGTCCCGAAGCACTTGGAGGCAGTGACGGTTAGACAGGATTCGTCTCTCCCGGTATTGGGGGTTGACATCGCGCTGTGTCTAGGAGAGCCATTACACGAGTAGTCCCTGGCCAGGGCAAACGAGATATACTGGTAGGTTTCCAGTGTTATCTCAGGGTGTATTGGGCTTCACTCCGGCACGACTTGTACCGCTATTGGGGGACTGACGTTTACCGCCCCCTAGGCCCGCCATGCGATGTATCAGACGAACAGACCGGACTGTATGGAGAATGTCACACTCAGGCTCAGTAGGAGTTCAGATGGGTTTCGCCTCGTCGGTCTTCTTGTCGGCATTACCTGGGGACCGTTACGCACAGCTAGTGCCGCTTGCGGTCTGTGGTTAAACCCACTGCCAGCGTAGTGTCGAGTCTTTAGAGTCCCACACAGAAAGCTTTTCGCCTTTAGGCAAAAGAGTAGAGGTCGCATGGTATTGCGACAGGTCGCATGGTTTTGCGACAGGGTTCGGTCACATCCGTGCACTTGTGCACGTACAGTGTCCGGACAGTTTACACTAGCGGGCTTTGGTTTAAGCCAGATCCTAGTGTACCTTATGGGATTGGATTTATCCAGTTTGCATTCGTGTTCCTCGGAACGCGGATGCGGGTGTGTATGCACAGTTGACAGGGAGGCAGAGGCAGTGGATTCTCATTAGGGTTGTTGACAGTTGACCGTTGACTTTTGACTTTTTGCTCAACCCTAATGAGAATATGATATGTGATTAACTATTATATTAATTAAGTATTATGGTGATATGGTTGTTGACTTGTTGACTTTTGTTGACTTGTTGACTTTGGTGACTTGTTGACTTTTGTTGACTTGTTGACCGGTTGACTAGGCTTGACTAGTTGACCATCATGATAACCATGGTTATCATTTCATGCCAAAGACTTTTTTCTTGCTTGCTTTTTGAGTAAAATGAGTGCATGATATGATAACCTTATGGTTGCTTCTAACCATCACCAAAAGACTTTTTTGATATGATGAGTTATGATCACTTTGGATTATGAGAGGGTGAGAGAGAAAAGAGAGCCTCATTCTTTCTTGCTCATTCTCTCTCTTGTTCTTGAGCTCTCCTCTTGCTCTCACCCTCAACCTCTTGCTCCCTCTCTTGATCTATGGTTCTCTTGTCTCATGAGTTGAGAATCAAGAACCATAGATAAAATCCCATTCTATTTCATCTCTACTCATTCTAGTTCACTAGGTTTAGCAAACCAAGTGAACTAGTTTCTTCAAAGAACGAAGAAGGAGCTAAAGGTTGGAGCTTTCAAGTGGATCTATCTTCGGCGTACGGAGACAACGAGAAGGAGCCATCGAACCACCATCGGAGCTTGAAGAGAAGGAGTTCAAGTTTAGGTATAACCATCTTCATCCGAGTAGCTAAATATCTTTAGCTTAGTTTGCTAGTTTTAGTTTAGGTAACGATCCCGACCATAAGTTAGTCCATGTTGCCTCTTGCGATAAAAATTCGTTTTTTATACCGTTTCCGCCTCCCCGTAAGAACCGGGGGTCGCAATATGGACTTACACGGTATGCACAAAAGGCCCTCGTTCTATGACAGGTGCAGCTTCCCTCCAATCATACAGCTGATTGGTGCCTCAATTATGACTCCATCGCTACGGAATGCCAGGGGTTTGCTCCTTCGCTCCCACACCGTTGGAGACGGGGTGTCTTTCATTGACAAGGTGCTGACTATTGGAAAGGCATCTACCACTGCAGTGCGGCCATTACAAGACACTTTCAAAGATGGAGCCTCAGTTTTGACGGCCCGGGAGACCCTCCATCTATATTCCATCAGACCGGGCTTCCTGGTGTTTAGGAAGAACAGTGCAGCGATTTTCATGAGATACAACCCGCATCGTTTCTCCCAGCAACGAGCTACAATCAAGGGGTGCCGTTGGAGGCTTTCCTGCTGGAACCTGTTGCTACTGAAGAAGGGATGCGGAGCATGCTTCACCACTTCATGCGTCTTAATACGGGTTCTCATTTGTTTATCAGTGAGCCGGCTTGCGCCCCACGACTCCTCAATGTATATATAGAATGGTTCAATCATTCGACGGGAGCCGTTATAAAGGAAGAAAAGCGATTGCTGGTCGACCGTAAGGGTGTGCCTCTCGGTAGCGACCGCAAAGCTCCTCTGGTGCCAAGGACCCCGGTAATTCCTCCGCTGAAAGATGCTAGAGCCGGACCAATGCGTGCGCAGAGTCCTCCACGCGGATTGCCGCTTCCCGATATTGCGGATGCACCACCAGCGCCCTGTGCTCCAGTGGAGACAGTAATTGTGGCTTCGCCGGAGTCTGGTGTGGGCACGGGTATCGGGACCCGCCGCCCCAAGGTGCCTACAAAGCGCAAGTCGATCCCGGGTGCACCTAGGGCTGGTGGGAAGAAGAGGAAAAAGAAGTCGCTCTTCGCAGCTGACATTGCGTTCGGTCAGGAACCTTACGCTCCTTATAGCGAGGGCCTGGGTGAGTACGGGACCAACAAGGGATTAGTCATGCTACCGGATGACACGGACTTGGCGGCCGCCATCGCAGCTTCAGAGCGATTGGCGAGGCGCAACGCATGGCTAGCTAAGCTTGCGCAATCGGGTAATCACTAGTCGCATTTTTTATTGCATCATATTTTTATTGTTGCCTTTGACTAACGTTTTTCCCCTCCTTTCGTCAAACAGCCATCACCACTGAAGAAGCCATTGCTGCTTCCCTCAAGACTTTCCAAGAGGAGGAACGACTTAGAGCGTCCCTAGGCCTTGGTATATTTCGATTCATCAAGTCTTTATTCTCCTTGTGTTATGGTCGATCTAATCCCCCCTTTTTTTATCGCAGGAACCACAATGCCGGTCCCGCCAGGTGACGCGGAGACTCTTCCTGGGCCAGCCACTGATGTTCCGGCTTCTTCGAGGCTGCCGCAAGAACCTCGACTCGAAAAGTCGGTAAGGGATGCTTTGAAGGATTTGGAGGCATCCCTGTTCACGGACGAGGACGCCTCAATGAGGGAAGCCTTGGAGAGCTCCGTCCTAATGGCTCGAGAGGAGAGAAAGCGGCTAAGGCGCGAGGCAAAGGCACGCAAGGCTGCTTTGGCCGTGGGAGCGGGCCCAAGCACCGTCCCTCGTGCTGATACTCCCTCAAAAGAAGCCTTCGTCGCCCTATCCACCGCTCGCAGACAGGTGGCGCGTGCTGCTCGGAGTGCCAACGATAAGTCTACCTCAGGTGACGCATCTTTCAAGGTTTATTTGTAAGAATTGTAAACTTGCCGGTTCTTATATATCTTGTCTTGCAGGGCCAAGTCCAACCGAGGGGGAGGCGGAGACTGTCGAACCCAAGGAAACAGAGGAGGATGCACCGGCCGAACCTGAGCTGACGGTAGGCAACATCGCCAGGGTTGCCGAGCCTGAGCTGGGGGCTGAAGGAGCTGCACCCGAGAAGGTCGTTGATGCCGAGCCTGAGGTGGCGGCAAATGAGATGACCGCTATAATTGAGCCCGGGGCACCGGCGGACGAGGTGCTTGAGACCGGAAACCTCATGGTGACGGCGGATGAGACGATGGCTACCGCCGAGCCCGAAGAAGTAGCGGGTGAGATGGGCACGACTCTTGGGGAAAAGCCAGCCGCTCTTTCTCAAGAGTCTGGCAATGCTCCGATTATTGCCCTCCCCGTCTACGGTCTTCTGCCGTCTCCTGGCCGTGCGAGCACAACGACGGCCCCCATTGAGTCGGGTGATGAGGCCACGGGCGGTGGCCTCATGTCGATGGAGGAAGGAGATGCCTCTGCTTTGGCCGGCGGCTCATCAGGTAAATCTCGAGTTACAGTCCCCCTTCTTTGTCTTGCAACCGCTTCTGATAAGTTTATCCTTGTTCTTAACGCAGGTGCGGCCAGTGCCGATGCTCCATTGCTTGAGGGAGCGCCGTCAACTACTGCCTTGGCGGTGGTCACCTCTCGGCCTCTTGTACCATCAAAGATGTTGGAAGGTATGGATTTGCAACCTATTAGTTTTATCTTTCAGCTGCATAATTTATGTACTAAAGTCGTACTGTTGTGTCTTTTCAGGAGCGCTCTTTGATCATCTTTATCAGGTGTTGCTCCCACACTTCTCCTTCCCATCTGAACTCGCTTCTTCCCCCAGTGGCGCTGGTGAGTATAGTTTCCAACTGACGTCTTTCTTTTTTAGTAATGGAATTATTTCTAACTCTCCCTTGTCCTGATTGCAGTGCTACAAATCGAAGGAAGAGAATAACAGAGTGGTCGCGCCACCGGCTCTTCTGGCCTTGCCACCTGCTGCAGCTGGTATAGTAGACTATCTCATCAATAACTTTTTCATATTTCTTGAACCGTCATCTAATCGCATTTTGTCTTTTCAGCTGTCGTTCCGATCTCGGCGCCTTTTGAATCTCGCATTATAATGCCAGCGGGCCCCTTCCTGAGATGTCCGTCTTCAAAGAGTGCCGTGAATAGTCTGCGCAAGATGGGCGACTATATTGAGGAGCTCGACGTCGAGACTCCCACGTCTGCCGCAGATTTTGCCAGGACGGTTAACCCAATGCTGGTGATACTCGTAAACTTCCATGACAAAGACATCGTCACGTCTTGGGTTAACCACTGCAGGGAGATCGAGGCCCGCCTGCATCAACTAGAGTTTATGCGCCCCGCTCATGAGACCTTAGCCGCAAGCCATCAAAGAGCCGTGTGGATTGAGCAAAGCGCTTCTTACGTCCACCACTTGGAACAAGAAACGGCTTTAAGGCTGAGGGAATACCAAGAGACCTCGAGCGAGACGGCTCGTATGCGTGCTGAGGTTGAGGCGAATGCTTCCCAAGTGAAGGCTATCATTGAGGGCCTCCTGGAATGCATCTCTCATGGGCTAAACTTGAAGTGGAAGCTTGATGTTGCCGAGCGTGATGCCCCATGCCATGAAGCTGCTCATCAGGTCGTTGGGGAGCAGCTTGCATCTTTCTTGCAGCAGCAGGCTCAAGTGGAGGCGGAACTGGCGGTGGTGGCAGATCAGGAAAAGGCGTGGAAGGAAGTGCGCGAACAATTAATAGGGCTATGCAAGACGCTTCCTTCCCAATAGCTGCCTTTATACCAATAAACTTGTAAATTTTTTTTTCGAATAACATGTATCCATTCTTTATTCTTTTATATAATTCACCTTGTACTTCTTTGAATTAATGAATAAAGATACACATTTTTTCTCTGCAATGTCTTGTATGCTCTTTTGCTTTCTCCCTTTCTCTTATTATCAGTATGTTGTCTTGATAAACATAATTGGCAGATAACTTAGTTTTTCCAAGTGATAGCGATGGTTTAGGCCACAGGTTCAGATCTGCCGCCTAAGACTTTTCAACTCTATGAGCTGTGAGGGTCTCATAGAGACTTTTCTCCCTACGGATCGAGAGGATCTCGTAGGTGTATTTTCTCCTTAGGAATCGTGAGGACTCCTAAGTACATTTTCTCTTATAAGTCGTAAGGATCTTATAAGAGAATTTTCCCTCTTACGAGTCGAGAGGACCCGTAAGTGGTTGTTCTCCTCCTTGTCGAGATTCGACTTTGGAGAGTGAAACCCGTGAATAGTATACAAGAGACCGTTTTAGACTGACTTGCAGGGTCTCATTGCTCAGGAAACAAGTTTTTTTCTAATCCCTGCTGCCTGAGGCTTTATCTTGCAAGTTGAGACGAAGCGGGAATTTCTCGCGGAGACACTGGTTTGTCTGCGAGCCGACGCGAATCAAGAGGCTCTCATCAAGGATGCTAGTTTCCCTGAGTTGAGAAGTTTACCAAGGACACTTGTTTCCCTGGGGTTGAAACGAATCGAGAATTTCTCACGGAGACACTGGTTTCTCTGCGAGTCGATGCGAATCAGGATTTTCTCATCAATGACACTTATTTCCCTGAGTCGAAGGATTTTGCCGAAGACACTGGTTTCTTCGGGGTTGAAACGAATCGGGAATTTCTCACGGAGACACTGGTTTCTCTGCGAGTCGATGCGAATCAGGATTTTCTCATCAAGGACACTTGTTTCCCTGAGTCGAAGGATTTTGCCGAAGACACTGGTTTCTTCGGGGTTGAAACGAATCGGGAATTTCTCACGGAGACACTGGTTTCTCTGCAAGCCGACGCAAATCAGGAGGCTCTCATCAAGGATGCTAGTTCCCTGAGTTGAGGAGTTTACCAAGGACACATGTTTCCCTGGGGTTGAAACGAATCGAGAATTTCTCGCGGAGACTCTAGTTTCTCTGCAGGTCGATGCGAATCAGGGGGGCTCTCATCAAGGACGCTAGTTTCTCCGAGTTGAGGTTTTTGCCAAGGACACTTGTTTCCCTGGGGTTGAAACGAATTGAGAATTTCTCGCGGAGACACTGGTTTCTCTGCCAGTCGATGCGAATCAGGATTTTCTCATCAAGGACACTTGTTTCCCTGAGTCGAAGGATTTTGCCGAGACACTGGTTTCTTCGGGGTTGAAACGAATCGGGAATTTCTCACGGGGACACTGGTTTCTCTGCAAGCCGACGCGAATCAGGAGGCTCTCATCAAGGATGCTAGTTTCCCTGAGTTGAGGAGTTTACCAAGGACAGTTGTTTCCCTGGGGTTGAAACGAATCGAGAATTTCTTGCGGAGACGCTAGTTTCTATGCGGGTCGACGCGAATCAGGATTTTGTCGTCAAGGACACTGGTTTCCCTGAGTCGAAGGATTTTGCCGAAGACACTGGTTTCTTCGGGGTTGAAACGAATCGGGAATTTCTAACGGAGACATTGGTTTCTCTGCAAGCCGACGCGGATCAATAGGCTCTCATCAAGGATGCTAGTTTCCCTGAGTTGAGAGATTTTGTCGAAGACGCTGGTTTCTTCGGGGTTGGGATGAACCACCGAGATTTGGCTTCGTTTTCTGGCGGAGCCTGTTGGGAAAGTATGGTTCCCTCTTTGTTTGTGCGCTTGGATTGTATACAGAGATCGATGTGATCTTAACTGTAGAGCAAAAGTTTCATCATCATTTTTTTATTGTTGTTTTATTTCCGCGATGCTCTATCATTTCAGCTTTTATATCGTGAAGGTCGCCATTGCCCAATCATTTCGGCTATTTTTCGCGGTGCCCAGTCATATCGGCTGTTTATTTTATTTATTTATTTATTTTCGCGCCTTTTTATTGCGAGTTGCCCAATCATTTCGGCTATTTTGTGTGCATACGTTTTTACTGGCTGCTTTTTATTGCAAGTTGCCCCATCATTTCGGCTATTTCATATGCAGGTGCGGCCTACTGGCTTTTCGCCATAAACCTGAAATTAGACACAGATTTCGGCATCAGCACCGCTACAACTGGGATATTGCCAGGAGCGAATCATCATCTGCCTCTGTCGATGTCAAACAAAGGTGGCTTAGTGAACAGGGTTAAGGTCCTGTCGACTAAGGCTTTTGACTTCATAAGCCGTAAGGGTCTCACAAAGTTATTTCTTCCTATAAGTCATGAGGATCTTGTAGGTGTATTTTCTCCTTAGGAATCGTGAGGATTCCTAAGTGCATGTTCCTCTGTAAGTCGTAAGGATCCTACAAGAGGGTTTTCTCCTTGTAAGTCGAGAGGACTTATAAGGGTTGTTCATCATGCGTACATATCCCCAGTCATGGATGGGACTTGGTTAGGAAAATGTTTATTCGCGCCCGTGGATTGTATACAAGAGCCAGTATTGGACCACTTGTAGGGCAATATTAGAGGTTGTGGGGGTTGCTTAAGCACAGGTTTAGGTCTCTGTAACTTAAGGCTTTCAAATCTTATGAACCGTGAGGGTCCCATAAGAGAGTTCTCCTTACGAGTCATGAGGATCTCGCAAGTGTATTTTCTCCTTAGGAATCGTGGGGATCCCTAAGTGTGTTGCTCCCTTGTGAGTCGTAAGGATCCCACGCGGGTGGTTTCTCCTTACAAGGTCAAGAGGACCCTGTAAGTTTCCTTTAACGAGGTTGCGCCCTTTCAGGTTTTCATAAACACTCGCCGGTAGTCCTGCTGTTTTTACTCACGGAGCCCTTTCGGGTTTTCATCCGTGCCCGTTTTGCTCATGGACGTACCGTTTTCTTTTATTCTTTTTATTCTCTTTTTTTTACGAGGTCGCGCCCTTTCGGGTTTTCACGAACACTCGCCGGTAGCCCTGCTGTTTTTACTCACGGAGCCCCTTCGGGTTTTCATCCGTGCCCTTTTTGCTTATGGACATACCGTTTTTATTTTTTTATTTTTTTATATTTATATTTTTTTCTTCTTCTTTTTTTTATCCATCTCGTCAGCCTAAAGATGCTGTGGTAGTAGTTTCAGGACGTTTCGGTCTGTTATTAGTTTAAGGACGTTTCGATCAGTTGTTAGTTTAAGGACGTTTCGGTCCGTCGTTAGTTTAAGGACGTTTCGGTCCGTCGTTAGTTTAAGGACGTTTCGGTCCGTGTAGGAGAAGGCCGGCTACTGCTTATAAAGTTTGAGCTTAGGAAGATAGCGAGCGGACATAGTCGTCGTTATCTATCATTGACCTAGGCTGTGGCTCATTAAACGTAGTATTTCTTCAGGAAGCGACCGTTTATTGGCCTGAAAGGCCTTTCACCGTGCATATCCATGAGTAGATAGGCTCCACTCTGGTAAACCTTGTCTATGATGTACGGGCCTTCATAGTTCTGCTCGAAATTTCCCCGCTTGGCGCGATTGGGGAATATAGGTCTTTTGACCACTAGCACAAGTTCGCCTTGGCGGAATGTCCTCGGTCGTGTCAATCTTTCATATGAGCACGTCATCTTTGCTTTATAAGCTTCCAGATTTTGTTGCGCTATGAGCCGTGTTTCATCAAGGGCATCGAGCTCCTCAAGACGAAGGTGAGCATTTTCTTCGTCCGTCAGCTCGTAATGGACTGCCACTCGTAGCGAGGGTAACTCTATCTCGAGAGGAAGTACTGCTTCTGTACCGAATACCAACGCATATGGCATTGCGTTCGTGGCTGTCTTGAATGTAGTTCGATATGCCCAGAGAGCTTCTTGCAGTCTCTCGTGCCAGTCCTTCTTATTTCGGGACACCGTCTTCTTCATAATCTTTGTCAAGGTCTTATTGAAGGCCTAGGCTAGACCGTTAGCTCGCGGATTATAAATCGAGGAATATCTCCAGTCTATATTGTGTTGTTGCGCGAAGCGACTGATCTTGTGGCTTCTGTAAGCTGGCCCGTTATCGGAGATGATCCGTCGCGGAGTTCCAAACCGATATATGACGTGCGTCTTGAAGAAATGGAGGATATTCTCCGTCTTCACTTCCCTCAACGGTACTGCTTCTGCCCATTTGGAGAAGTAATCAGTCGTCGCCAGGATGAAACGATATCCTCTGGACGATGCTGGTTCGATGGGGCTGACTATGTCAGTTCCCCACATCTCGAACGGCCAGCTAGCCACCGTTGGATGTAATGGATTTGGATGCTGGTGGATAAAGTCCCCATGGATTTGGCATGAGTGGCATTGCTTCGCATATTCTAGGCAGTCCTGAATCATCGTGGGCCAGTAGTAGCCCATCCGTTTGATCTTCAACTTCATCTTCGGGCCCGCTTGGTGAGAAACAAAGAGTCCATCATGAACTTCCTGAACGACTCTTTCCGCTTGGTCAGGTCCTAGGCATCTCAGCCATAGAGAATCAAATGACCTCTTGTACAGAGTATCATTGACGAAGGCGAAAGACAGAGCTCGTTTCATGAGCTGATGTCTTGAGGATGCATCTTCGGGCGTTCGACGGTATTTAAAGTAGTCTATAAAGTCTTTTCTCCAATCCTCATCCTTTTCCCTGTCTTTTATTTTCAGGGTCACGTGTTCAGTCATTCCCTTTTCTTCGGATGATTCCGGAGATATTTCTGCTGGGGAAAGCACCCGACGGCTTTGTACCACGATTCCTCATCGAGGTTCTCGTCAGCCAGTTCTTCGGCGAGCTTAGCTAATACGTCCGCTTTGCTATTTTCCGCGCGCGGTATGCTTTCCAGCATATAGGAAGGAATTTGGGTCAACAGTTGTTGCACCTTTTCGCCGTACTTCACCAACCCCGGTTTGCACGTTTAGTAGTCATCGTTTACTTGACTAATGACCAGTTGGGAGTCTCCGTATATGAGGAGGTTTTCAATTCCCATGTCGATGGCGATCTCGAGGCTTGCTATCAAAGCTTTATATTCAGCTTCATTGTTCTTCCTCGGTTCTGTTAAGGAGAAAGCGAAACGCATTATCCCTCCTTGTGGAGTTACGAAGATAAGTCCTACCTCCGATTTGATTATAGGGGTACTTTGTTTGCGCTTTTTCATGGAAGATGCTCCATCGAAATAAAGCTCCCATCGAGTGTCACCACCGTCGATCGCGTCAAACGCATGTTCGTCAGGCAGATCGCAATTCAGAGGAGAATCGGCAGGTATCGGATGCTCAGCGAGGAAGTCAGCAATGGCCTGGCCTTTCACTGCCTTAAGAGGCTGATAGGTTATCGAAAACTCCATCAAGAGCAGGGCCCATTTAGCGAGTCGACCCGTCAATATGGCCTTCGACATTAAATATTTAAGTGGGTCCACCTTCGAGATGAGACGGACTTCATGCGCCAACGCATAGTGTCTGAGCTTTGTTATCGCGAAGATCAATGCCAGACAGTGTTTTTCAATGGGGGAATAGTTGTTTTCTGCCCCCAGCAGAACCCGACTTAAGTAGTAGAGTGCTCTTTCCTTCCCTTGGTCATTCTCCTGTGCCCATAATGCACCCAAAGAACCTTTGAGGGCGGTTGTATAAAGAATGAGGGGTTTTCCCTTGACTGGAGCAGCCAGCACCGACGGATTCTGTAGATACTGCTTGATTTCGTCCAGTGCGCCCTGGCATTTCTGATCCCAAAAGAACGGGGTTCCCTTCTTCTTCAAGTGGCTGTAAGGATGGCACTTTCCGGAAAGGTTGGCTATGAATCGCCGTATGTACGCGAGCTTCCCTTGGAGAGACCGCAGCTGTTTGAGAGTTCTCGGTAGAGGCATTTCCATGATCGCCTTGATCATTGACGGATCTATTTCGATACCTCGGTGTCGGACGATAAATCCCAGGAATTTGCCCGAAGAAACTCCGAATGCACACTTGAGAGGGTTCATCTTCAAGTTGTATTGTCGAAGGCGTCGAAATACAGTCTTTAGATGCTTGAGATGTTCCTCGTATGATTTGCTCTTAACCACAAGGTCATCGATATAACATTCAACGATTTCATGTGTAAGGTCATCGAAGATCTTCGTCATGGCCCTCTGATAGGTGGCACCGGCATTCTTTAGACCGAAGGGCATCACCTTGTAGCAGAATATACCCAAAGGGGTCCTGAAGGCGGTGTGCTTCTGGTCTTCGGGATGCATCTTTATCTGATTATACCCTGATGAACCGTCCATGAAAGAGAAAACCTCATGAGTGGACGTATTGTCTATCATCAGTTCGGTGACTTGCAACGGGAAATCATCCTTCAGGCAGGCTTTATTGAGATCCCGGAAGTCCACGCATATGCGCACTGTCCCATTTTTCTTCATCAACGGGACGATGTTGGCGATCCATTCAGGATATTGAACTTCCTGGATGAAACCGGAGTCAATTAGCTTCTTAACCTCGGCATTAATACTCATCTCAAGCTCGAGCCGCATTTTCCTCGGTGCCTGTTTGACTGGCTTGATATCCGGGGATATCGCCAATTTGTGCACAGCAATTTCTGGATCTAGTCCCAGCATTTCGGAATAGTTTCATGCAAAGCAATCTCTATGCTGTACAAGAACGTCTTTTAACGCAGCCACCCTTTCTTCAGATAGCAGCTCGCTGACAAATGTCGGTCGCGGGTCGTTCGCCGTCCCCAACTCAATTTTCTTGAGGTTATCTGCAGTGGTGTGTATTCCATCCTCCAGTTCTTTCGGCGTTGGTGGAAATTCAGAGATCACCTCATCATTGCTGTTCTCGAAGCACCAGGGAAGGTTATCCACGTTCTTGGGCTCTTCTTTTAATATTGTTATCATGTGACAAGTGTGAATCCGCTTCCAATCCCAGTGTGGAGTGGGTTCTATTCTCGTGGCTTTGGGTCCGTGCTTCTGTGGCGGCGTTACCCTCCAATTGTCAGACATAGCGAATTTGCCGAGCTGATACTGATCTTCAACCCAGTTCTTGAAGGTGAAGCAGTCTTCGAGAGGATGCCCTATTACTCGGTGATAAGAGCAATAGTTTGGGTGAGAGACTTGGCCTGCTTGTTCAGGGTGCTTGGACTCCTGCAGTGTAAGCATATGATGTTTTAGAGCGAGGTCAAGTATTTTCTTCGTCTTATCTTGAGGGAAGGAATATGCTCGACTCATTTTCTTCACAAGGGATAGATCGGAACCGCTCGATTCCCGCTTGCGTGGCTTCTTAGTCTCGCTTTGTTGCTATTGAGTGCCTTTTTGGCCTTTTGACTTGTTTCTGCCTCTGCGTCGAGCCTTTTTTATAACAGGTTAACAGGGGGCAGCATTTTCGTCTTTCACGGCCTGTTGAAGGAGACGTTGCGTTTTGGCTTTCTCGTAAATGGCCATTTCGCGGTTGTGATCATCTCATACTTTTTGACCAGCTTCCCTTATAAGCCTGTTCATTTGTTCTTCAAACGACGGACTAGGCAATTTTACATCAGGAACTTTTACTGGTTCAGGATTAGCGTCCTCCCATTGAGCATCCCCTTCTTCATTGAAGTCATGCACGACGTAACATTCGCGGAGCAGCTCTCTTTTGTTGGACCGAATGTATCCGAGCTCGATTGTTTCCATCCTCCCACTAGGCAGCTTGTGCTGAGTTCCAGGGACGTTCCAGACCCTGTTATAGAATTTGGCCTTTCGAGTGGTTTGTTTGAAGGGTATCCCTTGGCGCTTCAACAGCCTCTTCAAGCCTTCTGTATAATATCTGAGTAGACGGATGGGTTGAAGCCTGTCCAGCGTAGGATCCGCACCATGCCAGATTTCTTTCTCCACTTTGATTTCTTCAGAGCGATAGAATAGAATTGCCTTTTCACCTTCTCGCCTGGGAGGGACATAGAACGTGTGCAGCTCCTTTACGCTGTAGGTATCGAGCGCATTCGGTTCTTTATAATGTTTAAGCGGCACCATGGCAACTTGCAGACTTTGCTCTTCGTCAGCGGACGTTTGTATTGAAGGCCGAGCAGAGAATACAGCATGGATCTCATCCTCCGAGTCGCTACCAAAGATCAACGTAGAAGCGGATGGTCCCGGCTTATTGTATTGGGGCGGACCCGAATAAACTATATCCTCTTCCTCCTCGGTATCACTGCCGAAGACAGGGATGGTAGCGTTAGCTTTGTTCTCCGCCTTATGACACCTCTCCGTGTCTTCGAAATCCGGTAAGAAGTATTTGGCATCTTCATATTTGCGGACTTCGTTCACGGAAAACGGATTCAGTTCTCCCATCACGGTATACTCGAGACCATCCCTAAAATATTTCATGCATTGATACTGTGTAGAAGGGATGATGTTGTACTCGTGTAACCATGGTCGGCCGAGCAGAGCATTGTAGCACGTCTTGGCATCTATGACGTGGAATTTAATGTCCGTGACGACCAGCCCAAAGCGTAGTATCAGTATCACAGATCTAAGAGTTCTCGATGATTGGGAGTCAAACCCGGAGATGGTGATCTTGTCCCGAGCAAGGTGCTGGACGCTCATGCATATTTCCTTTAACACCCGTACGTTGAGGAGACTAACGGAGGATCCATTGTCAACCAGGATTTTGCCTATCTTTATATCATGGCAGTATCTTGAGACATAGAGGGGGCGATTGTGCTCGCACGTCCCTAGAAGAAGGTCTTCATCGCCAAAAGTGACATCGGTCGTGTGCACTTCCTCCAATTCATCCTTCATCTTTTCTTCAGCCAGGAAAGCTTGGAATTGCTCCGGCTCCTGTAGTGCCTTAATTAACGAATCTTTCGCCTCTTTTGATAGTAAAAGGGCGTCAAGAATGCTGAGCTGCGAGGGTAGCTTCCTCAGATGCGCTAGAACGTTGTAATCCACCTTATTTTTCTTTGGCGTGTCCTTGGCAGTTAGCTCCTCCACAACTTGGTCATCTAGGGCGATATTCTCAGAGACCTTTTCTTTCCCTTTATCTTTTTTGTTTGAGGGTCCGAGATTCTTTTCGAGCAGCATGCGATTACGCAGCCGGATATTTTCACAGACCTTCTACTCTTCTCCTTTTCCCGAGGTGGACTCTTTAAAGAGAGGGCCAAGCTCCAGATCGTCTTCAGAATCGCTCCCGAATGTGAGCACTTGTGATCCTCTGGCATTAACCATGCGACGATTACCGGTAGTTCTGTTAAGCCCATCGGTCGTATTTTTCCGCTCCCGACGAGTTTTGCACTTTTCCCGCTTAAAATATTGTCGGTGAGCAACATATCCTTGCCACCATCTATCGAAAGCTTTGCACTCTTCAGTGGGTGCGAAATCTTCCGATGATACAAGCAGTAGGAGGGGTGCATTTCCGCTTCACCAGTAATTCTTCTTTTAGAGGATGGTAGCTTCATACCCATTGACATGGCTTTAGCGAACCTTTTTCTCGTCTTGAATTTGCTTTTATCCGCGGTGGATGTATCTTGCTCTAGCGGGTGCGTCTCAACTCTTTCGTCAAGTCGCTGGCGCTTGGCCCTTTCAAATATAGCCGTCTCGTGTTCCCGATCAGCTTTACTTTTTAAGAAAGCTTCATTGAGGAATGCGTCAATTACTTCATCCGATGGCCCCAGAATTTTTGGTTCAGGATCTGCCCCCAGCTTTTCGGTGCAAGGAGTTTCCTTATTGTCTGTGAATGAATGGGAAATCACATGATAGCTCGCTACGTATTCTTCGGATTCATCCGATGAACTTTCTCCCTCATCTTCCTCTTGAAAGACGTGATTGAGGAACTCTTGGAGTATAATGGGAGTCCGTGTCTTCTGGTTGTATTCCTCCAGCATGTCAATTTGTTTTTGTAAGTCCGTGCGCTTATCGCCAGGCTTCACGGGCTTCTTGGATTTCTTTTTCTTCTTCTTTGAAGATTTCGACGGCTAGTTGTGAATGCTTGGGCCACCCCCATCGATCATTTGAGTTGGACGCGGCTTCAACATTCCTTCAATGATCTGAGGTTCCAACGGGTTCTTCCACCTAATCGCTAGGCATGTTTGAAGATCGTTTAGCATCCTCTTTATCTTAGCTGATGGTACAACCTCCCAAGGAGCTTCTTCAACGAGAGAGCATGTTGCCCCCGGCGTATTCATCTTCTTAGAGGTGTGGGGCTGTGGCGGATTCACCTTCCATCTGTCGGACAATGCGAACTTACCCTGTTGGTACTGGTCTTCAATCCAATTTTTGAAGACTTAGCAATCCTCGATCGGATTGACCCAGTACTCGATGATAAGGACAGTAGTTGGGCTCATTGACATCATTTGATCGTGACGGACGTTTTGTATCCGGCAGACTTATGAGTTGGTTGCGCAACGCCAGCTCGAATAATCTTCTCGTTTTATCTCGGGGAAACGAGTAAGGACGTCCTAGCCTCTCCTCAAGGGGTACGTGCGGGCGCATATTATTTTGACGAACGACCGGCTTCGAGTTGCTCGACTGTTGTTGAGCATTAGCGACAACGATCGCTTTCCCCTTCCCCTTCTCATTTCGGGAGTCCTGCTTTGGGAGGGGAGGTCTATGGCTCATCTGATCCATTTGCGCTAGCTTGTCGATCAGGGCCTGGAAGGTGGTCGGCTTGAAGAAGATCATAAATTGCGAGATGGTTGCTTGCGGATCGAGGGTTCCCACAAACATACCCACTGCAGGAGCTACTTCTATGCGCTGCTCGCATTTTGACCATAAGTTCCGCCACCGTATAGCATATTGGACCCATGTCTCGCCCGGCTTCACCCTGGCATTAATCAATGCCGTTATCGGGGTACGCTCGCTGGAACTCGCGAAACGTTGTGTAAACAACAGCTCAATCTCCGCAAAGGTCTTGATAGAGTCGTTCGGGAGTTCAGAATACCACTCGAACGCTGTATCCGACAAGCTACCGACGAACTGGTGAAGCAATAATTTATCATCACCGCCGGTGTTGCCTCAAAGTGCCCTGAACTGGGCAACATGCTGGTGGGGATTGCCAGTCCCCTTATAGACATGGAATTTTTGTATTGTATAACCCGGCGGGTACTTGATCTGGTCGTACCAGCTCGGATACGGTCGCCCCATTTTTACGACCTGACCGGCTGCTTCAGTCGCCTGATGAACCCGGATCTGCTGAGCTATATATTCGTCAAGGTCAGCTTTTGAGATTGCCTCCTCCTTAGCTGTTGACAAAGCCGGTAGAGGATTTGACGTTTCTCCCCTATCGTATTCAAGGACGATCGGGGGATCCTCAGCAGGAGGATCTTGTTGAATCATCATACCCACCATGTCCTGGAACAGGAGGGCCATTTTCTTTATGCTGGCTGCTTGTTCCGCAGCCTCTTTATCCTTCTTCTCCAATATCCGGCGAAGGAACTCAGCGTCAGTTTCCTGTTCCCGGCGTTCGTCCGAGGACGCTTCAGGGCTTTCTTTTGGCCCAGTGAGTGCGGTCATCGCGTTCATCATCTCCTGGAGCTTTTGCTGTTGCTCCTGAGCTTTGTCACTAACCGTGTAAGCGGTCTATAACCTGTGGATGCACGGCTGTCCTCCTTTCCCGACGCCATGTATACTGTATGAACTATTATGCCCCCGGACTTAGGGCGTTTAGGTTCACCGCCTTTGGCATTTTCCGCGGGCGTGGGAATTTTCTCCGGCGTCCTACTCTTGTGAGCCGTTGAAGTTGAGGGGGCCGTTGCAGCGGGCACCTAGGTGGTGGTCGTCCTTTGCTGTTTGTCCGGACGTTTCTTTTCTTCCATCACTTTCGCCCTTTTTTTGTCGACGAGAGTAATCTTGGTCAATTACGGAGTCTTGAACCCTCCGCCAGACCTTGTATATTTTGGAGTACAACCGCTGAGGGGGCTGCTCCAGGTTCGTTTCCGGAACCCTCTCCGCAGGTGGAGAAGATCTTTTCAGTGTAGCGGTTGGAGAGTTCTTACGTACCCTCCTCAGCGGTTCAAAGCTGTTCCCAGTTGAAACAGCAACATTGACTTCCACCACTGGAGCAGGTGGAGTTAGCCCTGAGGGGGAGTTGCCCCCTGCCTTCCTTACTCGTCGCCAATGGCGACGTCGAGCATGACGAGCCGTTGGGACTTGCTCGGCGATAGAGACGGCTTCTTTTTGCCCCCTGTCTGAATGAGGTCTGCCGGTGCCAGCCTTTTAAAGACTGATGTTGTCTTTTGAGTGGAGATATTCAATATGTCAAAGACAAATCCTCGAGCAGGGGCCGAAGCCGGAATAGTCAGCTTTAAAAAGACCGACTCATTGACAGGAGAAGCTGCCTTGACGACTTCTGGAACAGCGGTTGTTGCCTCCCTTGGGGCAGCCACTTTAGGATTCATAGGCTTCTTGACGGGCCCTCAAAGTTCTGATTCAGCCTGGCAAAGACAGAGGCTGTTGGTTTGATAGTGGACGACCCGTTGAAAGGGGCCGTTATAGCAGTGAGCCGGTCGAAGACTGACTTCTTGTTCGCTTCTGGTGCGGGTATTGGCATGGTGAAGCTTGCAGGGGGGATCATGGTCCCGAAAAACAGGCCGGTGGTGGCCTGGGTCACGTGTTCTACCGACAGAGCAAGGATGGAGGCCGCTTGAGGCCCATATGCTATACCTCCAGGTGAGGTGGAGCGTCGGTTGCATTGGCACTTCGAGCAGTTAGAGGCTATTGATGCTTGATTTCTGCACCAGGCAAAAGACCAAATCTTAGTAACTTGAAATCCAAAGGCAACAATTAACAAACCGCGATTCGTTCGCGAAGACGACACACGAAGTGTGGAGTGGAAAGAGGAAAAGGTCCCACCGGGCGTGCAAGAATATGTTCCCCTCCGAACACAGAGATGCGACCGCGTATGTTCGTCTTGCCTGAGATTCGGGGCAGATGCTAATTGGTTTTATCTGTCCACCTCTCCGAAGATGCCAAGTTGATTTATGGCACCGTTTATCGGAGGTTTAGACGGATGCGGCCGATGTAGCAGACTTCGTCAGATTCCCCCTCGGTTGAGGGGTTTTTTTGATTGTGGGGACGCTCTTCCCTGCAGGTGCAAGCCCCTGCAGTTAATTATGCTACCGCGTCGCGGTTACCAATTTCTCCTTCTACAGAAATTTCACTTCGTGTCGTGTGTGTTTGTTTGTTTGTGAATGCCCGTGGATTGTATACGGAGACTAAGTAATGCCGTCGCCCGTAGGACGTAGATTAGTCCAAATTCGTATTTACTTAGATTTGGGTTTGGTGTTTTTGTTTAAGGATACATTAGCCGTATTGAGGCTAAGATCAACTTAAACGTTCGTTAAGGATACATTAGTCCTGTTTGAGACTAAGATCCACTTAACGAAAAGAGCATTTTAGGGGCTCTATTGTTCCAGTTTAAGGACGTAGTGGTCTGTCTTATGTGTGTGGCCATCGGGACCCGTCACCTCTCTGACGACGTTGAGGAATTACAACGATAGGTGTCAGAGGAGTTCGGAGATGTACCCTTGAGCCAAAGTTGATTTGGAGTTTTATAGTCCATTTGGATGTTTAAGGATACGTTAGCCAGGTTTAAGGCTAAGATCAACTTAAATGGGATCGCTTAGATCCGGCAAAAGAGCATTTGAAGGCTCTATTGTTCCAGTTTAAGGACGTAGTGGTCCATAGGTAGTTTAGGGACATTGCGGTCCATATTCCCGTTTAGGGACATAGGGGTCCATATTCCAGTTTAGGAACATAGGGGTCCATAGGTTGTTTAAGGACGCATAAGTCCATGAGCTTAAGGACCCCACAGTCCATATGGGTGTGTTTAAGGATGAATTGGTCTGTTAGTTTAAGGACGCATAAGTCCGTGAGTTTAAGGACCCCACAGTCCGTGTCGATGTATGGTCGTCGGGACCTGTCACATCTCTGACGTCGTTGAAGGATTGCAACGATAGGGGTCAGAGGAATTCGGAGATGTACCCTCAAACCGGATATAAATTGATTTAGGAGAGCAGCCTTGCTCAGTCAATTTAGTTTGAGGACTTACGGCCATGATTGGGCTAAGTCCAGTTGAATATTCAACATTTTTATTTTGCATTTGGCCTGTTAGGCCTTTACTAGGGCTCTGCCCCTGTTTAATAATGCATAGCATTTTATTCTAGCCTGTTAGGCCTTTTTAATTGGGCTCTTTCCTTTTTTTTATAATGCAGAGCATTTGTTTTGGTCCATTGGGCCTCTTAATTGGGCTCTGCCCCTTCTGAATAATGCAGAGCATTTGCTCTTCTGACAGTGTGCTGTCAGGCGCTTTGCGCCAATATGGAGGTGACACGTGTCACGCTCTGGTGAGCGCAAATGCAACAGCGCAGTGCGCTGTGTCAGTGCGCTGCGCTGTTGCGCTGCTGACACGTGGCGCTCTCTGGTGGCTTGCGCCAGCCCAGGGGCGCAACAGTGCAGTTTTTGCAAGTGCAAGGCACTGTTATTATTTTATTTTATTATTCTTTTTATTTATTGAAGATCATTGATCTTGTTCTTAGATCAATGATCTATTTAGAAGAACTTCTTCTTCTTTTTCATAAAGGCTTTTACCTTTTTTCTTCTGTTCTTCAAATTTCTTCAGAGCTTTCTCTTTTTTTGATGTTTTTGATGTCGATGTGATTGATGCCCTCTGAATTGGGGTCTAGGTGCCTTTATATAGTGTCCATTAATTAGTTAAATTTGTTAAAGAGATCTTTCTCTGAGTGATTTGGGGAATTTTCCCCACCGTTGGATCTTTGATCCAAGGGCTTCTGTTTTACAGAAGAAAATCTTCTTGTTTTAACAAGAACAGAAAAATCTTACTAGAATTTTAATTCTGTTTAGCGCAAACGCCCCAGCGCGTGACACGTGTGGCGCAGCGCAACTGCGCTTGCGCAACTGCGCTGACACGTGTCGCGCAGCGCACAGCGCAGCGCGACTGCGTTTGCGCTGACACGTATCGCACAGCGCTTGCGCCACTGCGCTGACACGTGTCGCGTAGCGCGGCACTTGCGCAACTGAAGCGTTACTTCCTTTAATTTTTATTTTAAATAGAGCCTTGCTCTGATTGGGCACACTGTCTTGGGTGCTGCGCTGACGTATCAGCTTTTGACACATGGCGCGTTGCGCGCAGCGCAAGGAATTTAAAGCGTTGCTTCAAATTTTGAATTTTTGAAATTCAAACAGAGCTTTGCTCTGATTAGGGGAAACAGCAGCATTAGTTTGAAACGATGCATTCATAGGACATTCTTCCGTTAAGTGTGAAGGATTAGAACATCAACCACACACGGTTTTGGGAAGCATGACCTGATTTAGGGAGACTGATGAGAATTCGTTCTCAATAGCGTCGAGTTTCTTCTGCATCACTGCCATTTCAGCTTTTACTGCAATGGGAACATCGAGCTGATGAATACCTCCTCTAGATGAAGTTGGTCTAACACTTTCCCATTGTAATGTGTTTTGAGCTAAATCTTCTAGATATTTCCAAACTTCACCATCATCTTTAGACAGGAATTGAAAATGACACATGATTTCAAGCATCTGTTTTGTCGTGAAATCAATACCTTCATAGATAATTCAACACAGATCCCATTTAGGGATTCTCTGATGAGGATATTAGATAAGAAGACCCTTGAACCATTCAAAACATTTCCAAAATGGTTAATGTAACAACCGAGTCCAGATATACAAATTCCAGTTACCGTATGTGTGGTGTGTGGTATTTATTTCATTTAGCATGCTTTGACAGTTACTAGTTATAGTTTACCCCGACATTACATAGGTTTGCATATAACAATTAAGTTACTTAAAATAGTTTAAAAAATATTTGTCATGGCCTGCTTGGTATCCCTAACCCTGTGGTAGCGTCTTTGCATCGTGTTCTCGTCCCGTTCAGTGAAACGGACATGTTTGGACTACTACGCGCACGTACGTGTGTCCGTTCTTGGGGGAATGCTTTTTCAGTACAAAATCCTTCATTTCAATTTTTGGAACTTGCTAATATTTTTCGTATTTCAAATTCAAGATTTTGGACCCGACCCGGGCGCTTTTCCGAAATATTTTACTTCCCGCTAAAATTCAATTATTTGAATCTTTTTTAAAATCAATATCTAACTATTGTTCAGGTCAGTATGTTTCATATAACAATTTTTAAAATCTTTTTAAAAAATTATTTTTCTTTAAAACTACATTGATTCTCCTCCCTACTATATTCCCTATATTTTCTCTAAACCAATCAAAACTTCCCTTCCTTGCCACCGGGCCCCACCAGCATCTCTCTCCCTTTCTCTTTCTCCCCAAAATCTTTTCTCATTTCTCTTTTATCCCTCAGCCAATCAACTTTCCGCTTTTCGCGCTGGTGCCCCACGAGATACCTCTCCCTCTGTCTCTCCCTCCTTCTCTTTCTCTTCCTCTCTCTATCTCCTCAGCTCTCTCTCTCTCCCACGCCTTTCTTTCTCCTCTCGCTGTTCCCTCTCTCTCATCTCGCGGTAGGTATAGGTCCCAACACCACTTCTTTTCCCTATCGTCACCGCCCGCTTTCTTCGTCTTCTTCTTCTATATTTTTCCCCGGCGCCATGAAAACTTTGTGAAGCTAACCCTAACCCTCAAAACTCCGCCGTCTTCTCCCTTTCCCATGATCCCAGCACCTCGACGGCCTTTCCCGCATCCTCGTCGTCTTCATCTACTCTTCTTCCTCTTCTTTCTTCACCCCTGAGCGCCCAGGAAACCCTACGCGAACTCAAGAACCCACAGTTACTACCGTCGCCGACCCTCTCTCGCCGTCGCCTCCTCATCCATCTCCTTTTCTCTCCCCCTCCTCTCCTCATCTCCCTCATTCTACAAGAACCAACCGCACACCCTGCACCACTTCCAGCCAACATCGGCTAACCCCAAACCCTAGCACCAACCCTCTTCGACGAAGCTCCGATCATCGGCTGTCGACATCATCACCACCTCTGCAAACACAGGGCACGGCACAGTAAGCATTCCTTCTTCTTATTCTTTCTCTTCTTCTTTATCTTAAATTTTCTTTTCTGTTAAAATTAAAGGTTAACTCTGTAGATCGTCAGAGATACGTCGACGACTCACCGACGACGCTGTCACCCCCTGCAGTCCAGTGAGTAAGTTCCTTCATCAATCCCCTCTGTTCTCTTCATTCTTCTTGTTTCTTCTTCCGTGCATTCTCTTTTAATCTAATGTTCACTGCGTTTCTTGATTGCCAGGATCCGACCAGGACGGCGACGATCACGATGACCCCGCAGGCATCCCTGACCCGTGTGATTCCACTGTTCGTCGTTTGGACACATTCCGTGTACCGTGCGCGTGTCGCGACTTTTCCCGCCGACGCGAGACGTTCTGTTTTCCGTATCGCGATCTGTCGAGGCAAGTTAATCTTGCTACATGCTATTTAAATCATTATATACCTATTCTAATATATATCAAACCTGAAGTTTAAACATACACCCCATGCATCATTTTATAACATTTCGACGTTCCGTTTGCATCTATTCATATTATTTCAGATCTAGAACTTGAAACCTAACTATTGCATTTAGTTTACTAAACCTACGTAATAACACTTATATGTTAGATCACATAATCACAATTGTTTTATAGCCATATTACCCTTTTGTAGTTTTACCCTATCGGACGAACGATTGCTTACATTTAGCCTTATTCACATTCAATTGCATCTCTAGATGGTTTTAATACATATTAATATGATTTTATTATCCACATGTGTAATACTGCATTCCTGAAAGGTTAAAACTATTCCTCAAACCAAACTGATAACCGTACAACTAAGTAGTTTAATCTGCACCTATTGCTATCATGTTACTGTGTCTATTTATTATTCTGATAGTACCATGCTTGTTTATTCATAACCATGATCATGCTAGTCGTTTATGAGCATCCACATGTTATCTTGTACACCCTGATATGACTTGCTACACATATTACTTGACTTGACATGGTACCGTACACTTTTGACATGACATGACATCTAAATACACCACTCGACTTGACCTGATGTACCATGGCTTTACCTGTTACTTGACCTTGTGTCTAATGCCAAGAAACCTGACATGTAGTCCTCACGGACCGTTCCTGTTGTCTATCCAGACAAACCTGCACCTACCTGATCCTGTGTTGGCATTAGTTCTTGATTACTGAATACCTGACTTGACACATATAACTTGGGGGTATGGGGAAATCAATGATGAAATCCTGACTTATAACTCGACAGTTGCTTGCTTATACTGATCAGTTTTTTGAGGCTAGGCCCGCCACGTGACGATGCTGCTGACATCGTTGGTCTTTACCCTTTTCCTTTTTGTGCCTTGCGGCACGTCTCGGTTTCAGCCCGAGAGTCTTAAACCGTGGTCCCAGGCATGCACGGGATGCTATTGAGTTACATCGATGATTCATTAAATTGATTTCGAAGACTTGAGAGTAGATAACCCAATAGACTAGTTTAGTTTACTCATTGCACACTACCCTTTCGCTATCCTGACGTATATTTCTGTTACACCTGCTTTACCATTTATGATTATATTTGCATTGCTTGTTACCCTATTTATATTTTATTACTTGATGACATGACGCGTTGACGTCTGGGTTTTGCATGGCCCAGATTCCGTACCTTTGCTGCAGTCCGAGCAGGAGTACTTCGGCCAGCAGGCTGAGCAGTGAGGATTCAGTAGTAGTTAGTTCTTTTACTTTTCTGCATTTTATTCCTGATGTGAGCCCGCATTATGGGACATACATTCCAGTTATTTGTATTGGATCTTTTGCTTCCGCATTTTTATTATTCTTGACTCATTTTATCTTGGCTTATGGACATGTATTAGATGGTTGTATTTTGTTCTTGATATCTCTACAGCCGTAATGTGACTGTGGATGGATACTTCCTACCCACAGCTAGCATGGTTGGCTATGTCACGTGCCCATCTTAGCGTACTCTGAGAAACGGGGCGTGACATGGTTCTTTTGTTATCAGAGCATAGGTTAATCGAGTTGATTCTTTTTGTAGTTGGGTATTGTACCCAATACACGAATCAGAATACTCGTGATTAGGAAACATGTCCTGCCATCTTGCCGTTTACCGTTCTTGAATCTAACTTCCTCCCGATTATATCTTTTACGGTGTGCAAACTTCCTTTGCATATCGACTCGAAACCTGATTCCTTGTTATCTCTAGAACTTAGGCGACTTGGGTGGAGTTATGTAATTATAGCTATGATACCGCGGCATAGTTACAATGCGGTACTCTATTTAAGTAACTTGGAGTTCTAGCCTTGACTCATATCCTTGATCTATATGTTGAATCTGTTATCGTACTAATACTATTTGGTGTTTGGTTGCAGTATAATGGAGGCCAGGAATCTACAATCGTACCAGAGGTGTATGGATGACGCTACTTTGCTTGGAGTAATTCGTAACTTGCTTGAGGACCACAAGCAGCAGACAGAGCTGAGGCCGGCGTTTGCACCAAATCAAACGTCCGTACGTAGAGGTATTCCGGTGAACCGACGCATTGTGGCACCAATGAAGAAAACAATCGTTGCTGGTCGGAGAGGGAGCATGACCTATGACTTTTGCCGTTTGCCTGGGCATGTGCAAAGGGAGTGTCGGAGAAAGCGTGGACTCTGTTTGGTTTTTGGATCGGCGGATCATACAATCAATGCATGCCCGTCGAAACTTCATAAGGAAGAGAGTGTTCGGAGGCCAGTGTTACCCAAGAAAAGGGGAAGGATGTTATGCGACTTCTGCCAACGACCGAGTCATTACCGAAGAGATTGTCGTAAGAGGCTTGGACTTTGTCTGATTTGTGGATCAGTGGATCACATCATTGATAATTGTCCGTCAAGGCTAAGATTGAAGGAGGATACTCGAGAGCCACCGCAAGAGCAACTTCCAGATCAGGAGCAGTTAATTCGGGGAGCTAATCAGGCTCAGGCTTTTCCCTTGCTGGCTGAAGAGGCTAAATCTTCAGAGGAAGTCGTTTCAGGTACCCTATTTGTTCATGGTTTTCTCGCATTGGCGTTATTCAATTCTAGTGCATCCCATTGATTTATGTCGTCCAAGTTTATTGCTGTACACTCGATGACTTCCACGACCCTGTTTAGTTTTGCGACATACATACTGGAAATGGGAAAATCATAACTAATAGAGGGCGTAAGGATGGTTTCGTTGTTGTTTGCGGACGGGAGCTAATGCAGAGGTCTTGAAGGGTTGTTACTAGCAGCTTTGATGTAGTCTTGGGAATGGAATCTTTCGGCACTTTCCACGCTCACTTTGAGTGTAGAGTGAAGAAAGCGAATTTCCAGATTCCCGAACACCCAGAGGTTGTCTGAAGGAAGCAGTTCTGTCGGGCCAGTCGAGGTTAGGGCTGGGCCAGTCGAGGTTAGGGCTGGGCCGACAATTAACGATCTTTCGTCGATGAAGGTTGCTGAAGATGAAGCGCCAGCGGTTGTTCGAGATTTCATGGACGTGTTTGAAGACATATCGGGTTTACCACCGAGGCGAGATGTGGAGTTCGCGATTGATCTTATTCCTGGTGCAGCGCCAGTATCTAAAGCATATTATCCAATGGCACCAGTGGAGTTGGAAGAAGTCAAGAAGCAGATTACTGAATTACTTGAGGAAGGTTGGATTCGCAGCAGTAACTCACCCTGGAGAGCTCTAGTTCTTCTAGTCAAGAAGAAGGATGGTACAAGAAGGATGTGCATCGACTATCGAGAATTAAACCGGGTGATTATTATGAACAAATACCCTATCCCTCGCATTGGCGAAGTGTTTGAGCAGCTTAGTGGCGCGAGGGTATTCTCGAACCTGGATCTGTGGTTCGGACGTCATCAGGTCCGAGTTAAATCAGAAGATATCTGCAAGACGGTGTTCCGAACTCGGTATGGACATTATGAGTACTTAGTGTTGCCCTTCGGAGTAACGAATGCACTGGCGATATTCATGGACTTGATGAACCGAATCTTTTCACCATTCTTGGACCAGTTTATTATGGTGTTCATTGACGATATTCTGGTCTATTCGAAGAGTATGGAAAAGTATACGGCACACTTGAAGATCGCACTGTAGACATTGATGCAAGAAAGATTGTATGCAAGGATGGGCAAGTGCGAGTTGTGACTTGAAGAAGTAAGGTTTGGGGCAAATCGTAGCTGGAGATGGAATCGTCGTTTATCCAGGGGAATTGCAGCAGCTCAAGACTGGCAGTTTCTGAAGAACGTTGTAGAGATCAGAAGTTTCTTGAGCTTGCAGGATACTACAGAAGGTTCGGGGAAATTTTGCTCGTTTGGATGAGGCTTGACCAAGCTTACGCGCAAGGAGAATGAGCTTATTATGGGGCAACGTAGATGGTTGGAGCTGATGGCTGACTACGATCTTAATCTTAGGTACTATCCGGGGAAAAATTAATGTCGTGCCGGATACGCTCAGTCGGTTACCAGCAATTCAGAGGATAACTGCACGGATGTAACTCATTGAAGACTTTCGAAGATTTGATTTGGAGGTTGTGCTACCGCATTCTTCGGGACGATTGATACAGCTGCAAGTACATTCATTGTTAATCGAAAATATTAAAGCAGCACAATCGCAGGACCCTAGATTTCAAAAGTTCCGTGGACAGGTGGAGGCTGGACTTCGAACAGATTTACTGATCCATGAAGATGGTTCGTTGAGTTATGGTAGCCGTTTGTACCAAGGGAGAGATTCGCGAGGAACTTATGAAGGAGGCACGCAGTTCAGCACATTCCGTACATCCAGGAGGCACGAAGTTGTACCGAGATTTACGGCAGCATTTCTGGTGGGAAGGCATGAAACGGGAGATTGCCCGCTTTGTGGCAAAATACTTGGTGTGTCAGCAAGTTAAGGCTGAACATCATAGGGTTGCTGGTTTATTGCAACCACTTCCGATTCCTCAGTGGAAGTGGGAACATATAATCATGGATTTCGTAACAGTTCTACCGCGAAGTCCAAAGGGCAACAGTGCAGTTTGGGTGATTGTTAATCGTTTGACCAAGGCAGCTCATTTCATTCCTTTTCAGGTTGGTCAATCAGCAGAACCTTGGTAGAACGGTACATTCAGGAGATTGTAAGATTGCATGGAGTACCGATGAGCATCGTATCCGATCGGGACACTCGGTTCTTATCACACTTTTGAAGGAGCTTACAGGAAAGTTTGGGGACTCGATTGAAGTTTAGCACAGCTTATCATCCTCAAACAGATGGCCAGTCGGAGAGAACGATCCAAACTCTTGAAGATATGTTGAGAGCTTGTATGTTGGACTTCAAGGGTTCATAGGAAGACCATCTACATTTAGTGGAGTTTTCTTACAACAAGAGTTTCAGGCGACGATTCAGATGGCTCCATTCGAAGCTTTATATGGTCGCAAGTGTCGTTCACCTGTTTGTTGGGACGATGTCGGTGAACGAAGATTGTTGGGACCAGACTTGGTTGTGCAGACTGTTGAGAAAGTTAATGCTATCCGGAATCATATGAAAGCAGCACTAGACAGACAGAAGAGTTGGGCAGATACGTCGAGAAGACCTCTAGAGTTCGCCGTGGGTGATTTGGTATTCCTGAAGATGTCACCGACTAGAGGGGTGATTCGTTTGGAAGTCGAGGAAAGCTCAGTCCTCGGTTCGTCGGGCCTTTCGAGATCTTGGAGCGTGTTGGCGAGGTAGCGTATCGTTTGGCGTTACCACGGTCCTTGGCGAATGTGCATGTCGTGTTTCACGTATCTTAACTCCGTAAGTATGTTCGAGATGAAACACATGTGTTGGATCATTCAGAGCTGAATACGAGAAGATTAAACCTTTGAGGAGCGACCGATGTCAATTGTGGATCAAAGAGAAAAGGGCTCTTAAGAACAAGGTTATCCCTCTTATACTTGTTTCTTGGGGAAATCGCTCACATGGAGGGTCAACTTGAGAGCAGGATGATGAAATCCGGCAGAAATTTCCCCATCTTTACTTGTAGTTATTGGCCGTTTATCCTTTTGGGTTCTTGGAATTTCGAGGACGAAATTCTTTTTGTAATTGGGTATAATGTAACAACCGAGTCCGGATATACAAATTCCAGTTACCGTATGTGTGGTGTGTGGTATTTATTTCATTTAGCATGCTTTGACAGTTACTAGTTATAGTTTACCCCGACATTACATATGTTTGCATATAACAATTAAGTTACTTAAAATAGTTTAAAAAATACTTGTCATGGCCTGCTTGGTATCCCTAACCCTGTGGTAGTGTCCTTGCATCGTGTTCTCATCCCGTTCAGTGAAACGGAAGTGTTTGGACGACTACGCGCACGTACGTGCGTCCGTTCTTGGGGGTATGCTTTTTCAGTACAAAATCCTTCATTCCAATTTTTGGAACTTGCTAATATTTTTTATATTTCAAATTCAAGATTTTGGACCCGACCCGGGCGCTTCTCCGAAATATTTTACTTCCCGTTAAAATCCAATTATTTGAATCTTTTTTAAAATCAATATCTAACTATTGTTCAGGTCAGTATGTTTCATATAACGATTTTTAAAATCTTTAAAAAAAAATATTTTTCTTTAAAACTACACTGATTCTCCTCCCTACTATATTCCTTATATTTTCTCTAAACCAATCAAAACTTCCCTTCCTTGCCACAGGGCCCCACCAGCAACTCTCTCCCTTTCTTTTTCTCCCCAAAATCTTTTCTCGTTTCTCTTTTATCCCTCAGCCAATCAACTTTCCCCTTTTCGCGCTGGTTCCCGACGAGATACCTCTCCCTCTGTCTCTCTCTTCTTCTCTTTCTTTTCCTCTCTCTAACTCCTCAGCTCTCTCTCTCTCTCCCATGCCTTTCTCTCTCCTCTCGCTGTTCCCTCTCCCTCATCTCGCGGTAGGTATAGGTCCCAACACCGCTTCTTTTCCCTATCGTCACCGCCCGCTTTCTTCGTCTTCTTCTTCTATATTTTTCCCCGGAGCCACGAAAACTTTGTGAAGCTAACCCTAACCCTCAAAACTCCGCCGCCGCCTCCCATTCCCACGATCCCAGCACCTCGACGGCCTTTCCCGCATCCTCATCGCCTTCATCTTCTCTTCTTCCTTTTCTTTCTTCGCTCCCGAGCGTCCAGGAAACCCTACGCGAACCCAAGAACCCACAGTTACTACCGTCGCCGACCCTCTCTCGCCGTCGCCTCCTCATCCATCTCCTTTTCTCCCTCCCACCTCTCTTCATCTCCCTCATTCTATAAGAACCAACCGCCCACCCTGCACCACTTCCAGCCAACATCGGCTAACCCCAAACCCTAGCACTAACCCTCTTCGACGAAGCTCCGATCATCGGCCGTCGACATCATCACCCCCTCTGCAAACACAGGGCACGGCACAGTAAGCATTCCTTCTTCTTCTTTCTCTTCTTCTTTATCTTAAATTTTCTTTTCTGTTAAAATTAAAGGTTAACTTTGTAGATCGTCGGAGATACGTCGACGACTCACCGACGGCGCTGTCACCCCCTGCAGTCCAGTGAGTAAGTTCCTTCATCAATCCTCTCTGTTCTCTTCATTCTTCTTGTTTCTTCTTCCGTGCATTCTCTTTTAATCTAATGTTCACTGCGTTTCTTGATTACCGGGATCCGACCGTGCCGGCGACGATCACGACGACACCGCAGGCATCCCTGACCCGTGTTATTCCACCGTTCGTCGTTTGGACACATTCCATGTACCGTGCACGCGTCGCGACTTTTCCTGCCGACGCGAGACGTTCCGTTTTCCGTATTGCGATCCGTCGAGGCAAGATAATCTTGCTACATGCTATTTAAATCATTATATATCTATTCTAATATATATCAAACCTGAAGTTTAAATATAGCACCCCATGCATCATTTTATAACATTTCGATGTTCCGTTTGCATCTGTTCATATTATTTCAGATCTAGAACTTAAAACCTAACTATTGCATTTAGTTTACTAAACCTACGTAATCACAATTATATGTTAGATCACATAATCACAATTGTTTTATAGCCATATTACCCTTTTGTAGTTTTACATTATCGGACGACCGATTGCTTACATTTAGCCTTATTCACATTCAATTGCACCTCTAGATGGTTTTAATACATATTAATATGATTTTATTATCCATATGTGTAATACTGCAATCCTGAAAGGTTAAAACTATTCCTTAAACCAAGCTGATAATCGTACAACTAAATAGTTTAATCTGCACCTATTGCTATCATGTTACTGTGCCTGTTTATTGTTCTGATAGTACCATGCTTGTTTATTCATAACCATGATCATGCTAGTCGTTTATGAGCATCCACATGTTATCTTGTACACCCTGATGTGACTTGCTACACATATTACTTGACCTGACATGGTACCGTACACTTTTGACATGACATGACATCTAAATACACCACTCGACTTGACCTGATGTACCATGGCTTTACCCGTTATCTGACCTTGTGTCTAATGCCAACAAACCTGATATGTAGTCCTCATGGACCGTTCCTGTTGTCTATCCAAACAAACCTGCACCTACCTGATCCTGTGTTGGCATTAGTTCTTGATTACTGAATACCTGACTTGACACATATAACTTAGGGTATGGGGAAATCAATGATGAAATCCTGACTTGTAACTCGACAGTTGCTTGCTTATACTGATCAGTTTTTTGAGGCTAGGCCCGCCTCGTGACGATACTGCTGACATCGTTGGTCTTTACCCTTTTCCTTTTTGTGCCTTGCGGCACGTCTCGGTTTCAGCCCGAGAGTCTTAGACCATGGTCCCGGGCATGCACGGGATACTATTGAGTTATATCGATGATTCATCAAATTGATTTCGAAGACTTGAGAGTAGATAACCCAATAGACCAGTTTAGTTTACTCACTGCACACTACCCTTTCACTACCCTGACGTATATTGCTTTTACACCTGCTTTACCATTCATGATTATATTTGCATTGCTTGTTACCCTGTTTATATTTTATTATTTGATGACATGACGCGCTGACGTCTGGGTTTAGCATGGCCCAGATTCCGTACCTTTGCTGCAGTCCGAGCAGGAGTACTTCAGCCAGCAGGCTGAGCAGTGAGGATTCAGTAGTAGTTAGTTCTTTTACTTTTCTGCATTTTATTCCTGATGTGAGCCCGCATTATTGGACATACATTCCAGTTATTTGTATTGGATCTTTTGCTTCCGCATTTTTATTATTCTTGACTCATTTTATCTTGGCTTATGGACATGTATTAGATAGTTATATTTTGTTCTTGATATCTTTACAGCCGTAATGTGACTGTGGATGGATACTTCCTACCCATAGGTAGCATGGTTAGTTATGTCACGTTCCCATCTTAGCGTACTCTGGGATGCGAGGCGTGACAGTTCATTAGGAAGTTGGGTAAATTTGAAGATTTCGCTCCGAACACGGGCGGTCTTGTGATTGGATAAAATTTCTTAAGGAATGTTGCAACGAACTCGTCCCATGTTGAAATAGAATGTGCGGTTGTGTTGTAAAGCTACTTCTTGGCTAAATCGCACAAAGTGAATGGAAGAAGACGTAAACGCATAGCATCCACAGACAGTTGTGAACTACCCATCAAAGTACATACGTTTTCGAATTTGGTGATAAAAACATATGCATCTTCATATTCAAGACCGTGAAATTTGGGCAACAGTTTGATGAAATGAGGTTTAATTTCGAAATTGTCCCCATTGGCTGGTGGAATCGAAAAACAAGTAGGAAGGGGAACACGTGTAGGATAGCATCTCCCTTGGAGAGAAATGCGTGGAGGATTCTGCACACCTGCGGGCGGTGGCAGCGTGGTATTATAATTTGATGGAGTACCGTCCATCTCGGTCGATGTGGTGGGTGGTGGGAAAAAAGAAGATGAAGAAGTACCGACCTCGGAGTCGATAGTAGGAGCGCGGACAAGACGGGCAGTAGAATCCCGTGTCCAGCCAAACATGTACTAAACGGTTTTAGCGCAAGTGGCAGTGTGTGTACTTTTAAAAATGGTCTGTTTTGAAAAGTGTGTCGGACTTAGACAAATCATACAAAAATGCACAAACAACCCTAGAACTAAGGTTACCTAAGTCAAGTCTCTAGACCGCTCCTAGACTTCCAAAGGACAAGCCGTAGCATCAATCCTCTACCACCTCTTTACTACTCTTGTGGCCAGGTAAGTGCCAGGTAAGTGGGAGGTTCTCCACTACGTAAGTAGTAGGCCTAATTAAGTAACCACTTGCCTTAAACACACTTGCCTAGATGCCACAACAGTAATGCAGATAAGCGATAGATTACCCACGACCTTCCTCTGTCCTTATTGAGCGCGACAGTCCTTATAGTCCTGTCTAGATATTTTTTAAATTAATATAGGGTTGATGCGGATGCTCGTTTTGTGATTTTTGGGGCTTAGGAAGGGTGACGAAATCCCCACCTAATCTGAATTGTGGTCTTGCCCCTTAAAGTCCGTATTAAAATATGTAACAACAAACCAATAACAAAAGTTTGCAAAAAGATTTTTGAGCGGCGATATTTTGCGAAGAATCCTGCAGAAAAAATATTTTATTGGATTTCAGAGGAGAGAGAAAGATGTAAAGAAGATATCAGAGAAATTGAAAACCCTAAATCCCTTAAGGAGCCGCGGTTCCGCCGCCAATAGGCTCTTTATGCCACGGTTCCGCCGCCGACTAGGAAGATCGAAGATTTTTTCTATGTGGCCTCCCTTGCTCTTCTGGCTCTTGATGAATTTCTCTGAATTTTTATCTCCTTACTCAAATGACTCCAGATTCCCTCGCAAAATTCACACAATAATCGTTAAATATACAATTTGCAGTTTTGTTTATTTATGATATGGATCGAATAAGAATTCAACACGAATAGTAAAAAAAAATTACGCACGTATCCCCGGCAACGGCGCCATTTGATTTATACGAAAAAGTGTTTGTAGTGTAACCGCAATCAGAACGGTGTCGCATGTAGCTAGACCGAGGTGAGTACGGGTCATCCTGAAGGAAACGTTGAATATTTTATTATTACTTTAGGCGTGTTGAGAAAGAAAGGAAGAAGAATAACGAATGGTTGTAGGTTCTAGATCTACGTTAAACACGGATGCAAAATATAGATCTAGATTAACTACGGATGTAAGTTTAATATTAAAAAGCGGCTTGTAGGGTTCATTAGGATTTAGTAGTTATGGATGATTAATTAAAGATTACGATTTTTATCATTTAATAGATTTAAAACTAGAACGACAGTGATGCATGTAGATTAGGGTTTCTGGAAGGAAAAGGGTTCCCACTCTTAACCCCTATCTCGACATGGAACTCCGTTCATATCTAGCATTTACCAAAACAATCATTAATCTAATCTCTAATCGCAGTCGAGACTAACAATAAATTGGTAGCGCGCCCGATTAGGATGTTAATGATTCTTTTGGTAAAGTTTATAAACTTTATAGGACGTAAAAAGAGTTTAAGGATCTTCATCATCCATTAATCTACGCTAATCCTACGGACCCTAACAAGCGGAGAATTACTCGCGCATGATGAAGATAAAAGAACGGATAGAGATCATGATGTAAATAATAAAATGCAATAAGAATAAAGACAACTACCTTTATTAATTAACTTGATCAAATACACTTTGTTTCCTTTAGAAAATGATTACAAAAACCTAGTTTGCTTCTCGATCTCTTCTGAAGGAGGTAGATGAACAGTTGATGATCAGCCTGGATACTTGAGCCATCTTGGACTTCGTGATCTCGTCGGCTTGATGATTTTTCCAAGAGGCTCTCGGCCCTTATTTATAGTCCCAGAGCCAAAACCTAGCTTCCTAAATTGGAAACCAATAGTTAGGATTCTAACAATAAAATCCCAGCTCACAACTCTTCTGGCATGCGGCGGATCCGCGGCCAATAGGTGGGTTTGGCAACGGATCCGCGGCCTTATAGAGGGATCTTTTGATTTGGTCTTCTGGGCTTTCATCTTCATGACACGTGGCGATCTTTTGAATCTCAGGAAACTGAAAATCTTCTCGTAGTTACTGCCAGACTTGATTTCTTAGTTTGCTTTCTTAATTAGGCAGGTTTTGCTCTAACAACTTTGATTCCCTTGATTTTAGCCCTGAAAATTCTACACAACAACTCCACAAATAGTATTAGTAGACTTTGTTTTATTGAGATATTAATTTCACCATTAAGATTTGGTCAATGGTATTTATGCATACATTTTCCTACCAAATGTTAATTATAATATATAAACACATGAAAATAATATTTTTATAGATAAACCCTCATTTGTATCATATATTATAATAAACACCTTTTCTAATATAGAAATAGTAAGAAAAATGTCATATTAAATGTGCAGTTTTATCAACTGAACAATAGGCCTGACTCGGCCGCGGATCCGCGGCCGTTTGGTGTGATCTCTGCATGAAACTTCTAGGTTGATTTCATGTTGGCTTTATGGCACTTTCCTGATGTCTGGAATATTTTTATACTTTCTTGTTCACTGCCAGATTTCAAGTCTTTGACTTGATGTATTTTATCAGCACTTTTAGCAGTTCCGGCTCCTTTACCTGGAGAATTTCCTGCACACAATCTCGAGGCAAGTGTTGATACACAAAAGATCATGCGTGTAGTAATAAACACTCAATTTCCCTCAAAATGCCGGTTATAATGTATAACACATGTTATTTGGTATTTTACAGACAAATTGCTAATATGTGCTATATTTATACCAAATACCTTTAGATGATTACAAATAGTAGGGAAATTGTTGTGTTAAAAATGCAATATTTTCGACTGATCATCGCTCGTTGCATTTTTGTTTAGAGTTACCGCCCTTGAACCTTGGGAAAAGTCGTTGCTCTCCCACAATTGTAATAACCCATTCGAAGAAAACAATATCTCCAATTTGTAAATGTCGAACCTCAGAGGCATATGATTCATCCTCGGTAGAATCGTCCGAGCTTGAAGGGTCTAGTAATATTCTTGAGTCAGAAAGTATAGTTTTGTGTTACAATTTTGAGGACCGCCGTATAGAATAATGAGGCAGAAGAAATCTCTAATTCTTTTGAGCCGCAGCCTTGCATCGAAATCGATCACGAAATCCAGTATTCGATTTATGATCGAGGTCGTCCCTGAGTTAGAATCATGAACAACAACCAACGGTGCGTCATTATGATGATGATTGACAAGCTAATAAGCACACCCTACGCCATGAGAGACTCCTGTTTTGAAACAGATTCTGCGATCTCGATGACTAAGATCTACATGATCTAAGGCAAAGGTCCATCTTCCTGAGAGGGAAGAGAAGGTGTATCGACCTTGGCTCTCGTGGATGGCGCAAATGATGCAGAAGTGATTGTCGCCATGATAAGGGTAAATGGGTGGCTGAGGAAAAGCGAGAACAGCAGGGGTGGTGTTGGCATGGGACCTGTGTGGGTTATGGAAGCGGGTGGCGGCTGGGAAGAGATATGAGAGAGGGTCGAACACATGGTAGGAGTTAGAGGAGTCGCGGTAGAGGATGAAGCCGAAAGAGAAGGAGAGGATGGTCATTGGGTGAGGGATGTAGTAGAGGCGAGGGAGAAGAAGACGACACTGGTCTGGCTACAAGCTGAACATCATCCCTCTATTATCGGCGTTGTTCAAGAGGAAGAAAGCTATGGTGGAATGATGTGGAATGTGGGCGCATGAAGCCATCCATTGTTGAAATTAGCAATAGCTATATCTTCTTGATTAATGACTACTACTTCTTGTTTCTTGCTGTTTTATCGATGGGTGCAAAAATGGACGTCTTTGGATAATGCAACATAAACGTTATCCGATTCATAGACTAGAGATCTTTAAATCCTTTGATTTTTCATATAAATACATTTGAGGGTGATCAACTTGAACGGATCAGATCGTTTAAATATGCTATGGATTGAGAGTTTCCGTTTTTAAGAAACGCGGACCGGTTTATAATGGAGCACTCATATATATATATATATATATATATATATATATATATAGAGAGAGAGAGAGAGAGAGAGAATGAGATGGAGCTTCCCTCATCTCAAGTGTGCATATATGTATGTAGCCGGTATATTCACCGCCTTTACTTTCTTGGTGACAACTTTTGCGCATGTTCATGAATAGATCTCGACGGATAGCTATTATTGATGTAAAATTTCCATGCAACAAATAAAGGAAAAGTACGTGGTATGTAAGTATTTTCATAGAATTTAGAAAGTGACTATTTCTGGTTTTAGATATATTTATTTTATAGTTATACCTATCGATTCCTTGGTTGTGTGAATATACCATTAGAGCGGTTGTATTCTTAGAGCAGTTGATCATCGTTTCAGTGTTGATGGTGTGTATGTATGTATCGTCATCGAATTAGTTGACAACCTCCTTTATTTTATACTTTTCACTATTTAAAGGGTGTGTGACTGCACTCTTGTATTTTATTCTGTTAGATATGCCTCAAATTTATCCTGAAGATTACTAGTTGGATTTCCTAAGAATTCGGCGTCATCACGAAGATTTGAGTTTATCTCTAAGGCAGACGTTTAGGGCTGAGAGCTCTAGAGGTCTGATGAAGTTCTGGATGCGCACGTATAGCAGATGTCGGCCCCGATAAGGGTCAGACGTCTGCGGAGCTCTCTATTATTTTGGTGAAGATACCAGACGTCTGCGATATCCTTGTTCCGACATCTGGATTGCTCTCTGCATTCTCGTGACGACAAATGCAGACGTATGCGGATTCCTTCTGCTGACGTCTGCCTTTCTAAGCCGAGCGAAAATCCACTTAGTTAGGAAATTAGTTTCTTTGGTAAATCTTTTGTATGTTATATATACGATAGCTTATTTTAGATCTAGATCTGATACTTTTTGTTAATTAGAGAGAATCCATTGATAATTGTGAGAGATCTAGGGTATGAGAGGGATTTGAATTCTCTATCGATTTGTACTCCTCCGATATTTAATTATTAATAAAGTTTCGTCTTCGCCAATTCGTAAGTGCTTGTATGTTATCTTGCCTTTGGTTTGATTTTCTTCTCGCCGTCGATTGTGTGTTTTCTTGGTGATTGTTTTGTATACGCAACAAACCGGTATCAGAGCTATTGTTGCGTTGTTGTGGGATTTTTGGTTGAACCATTAGGTTTTTAATTTTGCAATCTAGGTTAACGATGGGTAACGACAACTATGTCCTCTTCCCCATTTTAATTTGATCCTATATCATGTTTCCGACAATCATGAAGTTCGATATCGAGAAATTCGATGGAAATATGAGTTTCTATTTGTGGCAAGTCCATATGGCTGTCGTTTTGAATCAAAAAATTTGAATAAGGATATTCATGGGAAGGATAAAAAGGCCCTCTACTATGACAGAGAAAGTATGGGAGGAGATGAATGAAAAGGCCTTCACGGCTATCCATTTTTGTCTGACAAACGAATTTCTACAAGGGGTTTTGGTGGAGAAGATGACGTCTGTTTAGTGGAATAAATTGGAGAAGTTATATTTAAGCAAATTTCTTACGAATAGACTCTGTTGAAGTAGCGTCATTATACACTTCGTATGTCAGAAGGCCCTCCAATAAAATCTCACATTGGTGAGTTTAATGCGATCATTATTGATCTGGGTAAGATCGACATTAAGATTGATGATGAAGATCAGGCTCTTCTCTTGTTGTGTTCGTTGCCATTTTCATATAAGCATTTCTGTAATACCATAGTTTATGGACGAGACACGATCTCAATCAAGGATGCTAAGGAGAATTTGTTTGACAAAGAGAAGATCGACAAGGAGTTGACTTCTATGGAATCAGATGGTTCATCGTCTGGTTTATTTATTCGAGGGCGAGCGGAGAAGAGAGATCCAAAAGCAAATAAGAAGAAGTTGCGGTCAAAATTCAAGGCTAAAAACGTTACATGCAATTATTGTAAGAAGAAGGGGTACTTCAAGGTCGATTACTTTAAATTGCAGAACAAGTTAAGGTAGGAAGACAAATTGAAGAAGCAGTCTTCGGCTGAAGTGAGTATAATGGAAAGAGAAGGTGATCTTCTTGTGGTCCTTGGCAACACACAGCGATCCAAGGATGAGTGGATCATGGATTCGGTTTGTTCTTTCCATATGTGTCCTAATAGGTATTTGTTCACCACGTACAAGTCCATTGATAGTAGATTGGTTTTTATGGGCAACAATAGCTCATGCCGAGCTATTGGCAAAGGGCCAATCCAAATCAAGATGTTCGATAATGTTGTGAGGACATTAGCAAGAGTCAGGCATGTACCTGACTTGAAGAAGAATCTCGTCTCTTTAGATGCACTCGTAGACAAGGGTTATAAATTTTCCGCTGAAGATGGAGTTTTGAAGGTAACCAAAGGTACTCTCGTTGTGATGAAGGGCTTGAAGAATGGGTTTTTGTATTCATTGTAGGGTTCGACGACTTCCGAATTGGCGGCGATTTCATCATCGAAATCTATGATGGTTCGAAAACTACCAGATTATGGAACATGAGGCTCGGGTATATGAGTGAGAGGTATGACTTAGTTGTCGAAATAGGGTCTACTTAGTGGCAAGAGTACAACGAAACTGGAGTTTTATGAACATTGCGTTTTTAGGAAGCAGAAACGTGTTAGCTTTAGTTCGGTGGTGCACAACACAAAACGTACTCTTGATTATATCCATTCGAATTTATGGGGACCCTCTCCAGTTGCTTCTAAAAGAAGCGGTGCCAAGTATCTGCTTATCTTCATTGATGATTTTTCGAGAAAGGTTCGGGTCTACTTCTTGAAGCACAAAAGTGATGCGTTTACTATATTCAATCAATAGAACATGTTGCTTGAGGAGCAGACATGAAAGCAGATCAAGAGGCCGAGAATGGATAACGGGTTAGAGTTTTGCAATGGAAATTTTAATAATTTTTGCAAAAACTAAAGAATAGTTCGTCATCATACCGTTTTCTATACACCACATCAGAATGGAGTTGTGGAGCGAATGAACCGGACACTTTTGGAGAAAGCGTGGTGCATGTTGTCGAACGCAGGGCTGGAAAAAGAGTTTTGGGCAGAAGAGGTAAATACATCATGTTATAGTATGAATAGGTTACCTCATATATCGCTAGGTTGTAAGACACTGGAGCAGGTATGGTCGGGAAAACATGCTGATTATTCAAAACTTAAGGTGTTTGGTTGCCCCTCTTATGCACATTGCCGTGAAGGCAAATTGGATCCTCGAGCGAAGAAATATATATTTCTCGATTATGCTACCGGCGTTAAGGGTTATAGGTTGTGGTGTTTGGATCCAAAGTCGCCTAAATTTATGATTAGCATAGATCTAACTTTTGATGAATCTGCTATGTTGAAGACGAACAAGGAAAATTCGGTTGAAGACGATTCGAAAAAGGACGAGCCAAGAGTTGATATTGAGATCGGTGATAGCTCGGTTTCACAAGAGATCTCTCCTTCACCATCGTCTGAAGTAGCTCATGTTGAGCAGTCCCATGATGAGGAGTATTTGCTCGCTCATAACCAACAAAGAAGTGGCATTAGACCACCACAGAGGTATGACTACGATGACTTAGTGACGTATGCATTGTCTGATGCAGAGACAATTGATAGTAGCTAGCCGACAAGTTATAAAGAAGCCATCTCATCTGATGAAGCGGCTCGTTGGTTAGTCGCTATGATCGAAGAGATTGAGTTTCTTCACAAGAACCAAACTTGGAAGCTCATGAAGCCCAAAGGAGAAAAGAAGATAGTTGGCTGCAAATGGGTTTTCAAGAAGAAAGAGGTGACAAAGAGGCATTAGATACAAGGTAAAAGGCACGATTAGTAGGTAATGGGTATTCGCAAGTGCTGGGAGTTGACTTCACTGAGGTATTTTCTCCGGTTATTAAACACACCTCTATACGTGTCTTGCTTGGTTTGGTTGCTAAGCAAGATTTGGAGCTTGAGCAGCTCGATGTGAAGACCACATTCTTGCACGGTTATTTGGTAGAGAAAATATACATGCAAAGGCCCAAAGGTTTCGAAGTCGAAGGAAAATAAGACCACGTTTGCTTATTAGAGAAGTGTATATGCAGTTTGAAGCAGTCACCAAGTTGTTGGTATAAGAAGTTCGACTCTTTCATGAAAGAAATAGGGTTTACGAGAAGTATGGACGACAGTTGTGTATAATCGAAAAACTTGCCGATGGTTCTTTCATATATTTATTAATCTATGTTGATGATATGTTGATAGGAGCAAGATGTATGGTTGATATAATGATTTTGAAGAAACGGTTGAAAGATAAGTTTGAGATCAAGGATTTGGGAATGGCCAAGAAAATACTTGGTATGGAGATAAGGCGTGATCGCAAAGGAGAAAAGCTATACTTGTCTCAACAACGATATGTTGAGAAAGTTTTGGAGCTTTTTGGTATGGCGGACACTAAATCTGTAAGTACTCTGCTGGTAGCTCATTTCAAACTTTTAGATCGTTCATCACCGTAAACAAAGGAAGATATTAGATATATTTCGAATGTTCCTTATGCAAGTGCGGTGGGTAGCATTATGTATGCCATGGTTTGTACACGAACCGACATTTCACACGCCGTTAGTGTTGTTAGTCGCTATATGGTATCTCTTGGCAAAAGCTATTGACAGACGGTGAAATGGATATTATGATACCTATGAGGTACGTGATGTGGGGTTGGTGTTTGGAAGGAATGAAAACAATTTAGTTGGATTCAGCGACTCCGATTATGCAGGTGATCTTAACGGATGTAGATCAACCACCAGTTACGTATTTTCTTGGGAGGATGTGCCATTAGTTAGCGTGCTTCTTTGCATCGTACGGTAGCGTTGCCTATGACGAAGGCGGAATAGATGGCTGTTGTTACAGCCGTTAAAGAGGCAATCTGGTTGAAAGGACTATTTTCAGAACTTGGTATTCCAAAGTATACCATAATATTCTACTGTGATAGCCAAAACTCTATTCACTTGACGAAAAACCAGATGCATCATGAGAGGACGAAAAAAGTCAACGTAAGGTACTGGTTTATGCAGAAAGTCGTTGAGAAAGAAGGGATTATTGTGAAGAAGGTTGGCACATCGGACAATCCGGCCGACATGTTGACGATGTCTCGTTCAGTTGTTAAGTTCGGGAATTTCTTGATCTTAATTGGAATGCGTCGCACTCATTGAACCCTTTAGGGATTTTGTAGTGAAGATGGAGCTGTTATTATTTTGATAGAGGAGTTTTTGGAATGCAAGATAAGGTGGAGATTGCTAGATATGCCTCACATTCGATCCTGATGATTACCTGTTGGATTTTCTAACGATTCGGTGTCATCACGAATATTTGAGTTTATCTTTAATGCATAGGTCTGGGGCTGAAAGCTCCAGACATCTGTTGAGGCTCGGAATGCGTGAGCGCACTTATGGCAGAAGTCTGTCCCGTTGAAGGTCAGACGTTTGTGGAGCTCTCTGTTATTTTGGTGAAGACACCAGACGTCTGCATTGCTCTCTGATTCTCATGACAACAAATGCAGATGTCTGCTGATTCCTTCTGCAAACGTTTGCCTTTCTGGGCTGGGCGAAAATTCACTTAGTTAGGAAATTAGTTTCTTTGGTAAATCTTTTGTATAGTATATATATGATAGGTTATTTTATATATAGATCTGATGTCTTCTGTTAATTAGAGAGAACTCATTGATAATTGTGAGAGCTCTAATGTTTGAGAGGGATTTGTATTCTCCATCGATTTGTACTCCACCGATATCTGATTATTAATAAAGGTTTGCCTTCGTCAATTCGTAACTGCTCGCATTTCTATCTTGTCCGCGGTTTGATTTTTTTTCTCGCTATTGATTGTGTGTTTGATTTGTGACTATCTCGTATATATAACATATACTTCCACTATTTTCTTACATTTTTTCCTTTTCAGGAGAAAGGTCATTCTGAAAGCTGCGAAGTTCAATCCCTTCGGTTTACATCCAAAAAACAAACTAAATGATTTCATTGGATAGAGTCGTCTTATATTTATTTTTCACACACAATGATGCAGGTTTTCGGATTTGGGATGGTTGCTCTGATTTTGCCGCTGCTATTGACTTCTACAGCATCGGACGGCCGAATATGGGTAAAACGGGGGTGGGGGCCCACATTTTGTATGGTTTTTTTGATAGGAGATGAGCGGCTAAGATGAAACAATAGCACCAGGTCACCGACATAGCATCCACTCCATATATCAGCTATACCAAATTCCAGGTTTTAGTGAATATTTTAATGAAAACTGAAAAAATTTGGTGATGTCGGAAATATATAGTGGACAAGCTAAATGTTGTAAAATCCTTCATTATATATAGCTGATTGTATCATATACTAGCTTGTACTTCCAGATACAAGGAGATCCTTACTTGAACCAAATTTTAGGAGAAAATCCTTTTCCTCTGAAACATAAACTTAAATCTTGTCAACATTTTACTTGATTCATCACAAACTCACAACCTAGAACTCCATTGTTTGTCTTTCTCATTTTTATGTAAAAGAAAATATAAGTTCTAAAGACATCAATAGAACTTGAATTACACATATAATTAAGAAGATATATAATATAATAATCCTCTGCATTACTTCAAAACAGCTCAAAATTAGATTAAACAATCCTGTGCATACTCCTACCTGATAATAAAAATACACCAAAAAAGAAAAAGACCGACCAAAAACAGAAAAGACAGAGAATTAGTGACACAATCTGTTCATATTAATAATTGAAGATTAGTGAAACATATATTAATGGAGATTGCCTACATAATGCATTTTATAGTTATGGTATATACTTAATTTTAAACCTCAGATATATAGCATATGCCATGATCAAGAAATTAAAACATTCAAGAAAGAAAAGAAACTAATCAAAGAAAATGCCATGGTTAAGAAACAATCAATAAGCCATGTCATGGTCTCGAGAAACAAACAATCAAAAAAGAAAAAGAGTGGAAAGAAGAGAAAATTAGTGGCACAATCTGTTCTTTGATAATGAAACAAGGAGATCAATGAAGCTGTGGAGATTAATTGCCTACATTATGCATTTTTATTATATATCATGGGCATACATCAATGAATTCGAACATTGTTTAGAATTTGTAATAGCATAAGCATCGAATTACAAACTAGAAAATCTAAGTAAAGAAAATGCGCAAGCGATGATCAAGAAGTTAACAGTATTCAAGAAAGAAAAGAAACTACTTAAGGAAAATGCCATGATCAAGATGGCTGCATGGATTGAAAGAGGAACACAATTGCAGCAGTACCCACAAGCCGATATTCGATCTTTATGTTCTAGAGAACTTGTCCTCGAGGCGGACGAGGGAGTAAACCAGCACTAGGCATGTTGGGAGGGAGAACGTAGGGAACGCCGTCAACGATATTTTCAAGAAGCCCGTCTGTTACGCCATGGTTTAGGGTCACCATCCTTGTTTCCTCCAGCGAATAGTCGTCGCTCTCCCACAATTCTAATATCCCATTCGAAGAAAACAGTATCTCCAGTTTGTAACTCTCGAACCTCAGAGTCTGAGACAATGTTGACGACCATTCCCTTAGGAGCGTCAGAGCTTTATAATCCCAGGATCCATTCCGACCCCGAAAGTACAGCTCTACAGTACCACCGGACAGAGCAACAAGGCCAAGGTTTTTTCCAATTCTTCCCAGCTGCAGCCTCGTCTCAGGATTGATACTTGTTGACGGGAGTCTATCTTTCATGATCACGGTAACCCCTCCGAAGGGATTATGAAGAACAACCAGCGGTGTGTCATAATGATGATCAGCAAGCCAAAGAGCGAATCCCTCGAAAGAAACCCCCGTGTTCAAAAGGATTCTGCGATCCGGATGACCAAGATCTGTGCGACCTTGACCGTAGGTCCATTGCCATGAGCGGGAAGAGAAGGTGTCGAAGGTGTAGCGTCCCTCGCCCTCGTGAACGGCGCAAACGACAAAGAAAAAATTGATAAGAGGGTAAACGGGTGGGTTGGGAAAGACGAGAACGGCAGGGGTGGTGCGACTGTGACGGTCATCGGGGAAGCTGATGTGGGCCACTAGGGGATTGGAGAGGGGGTCGAACACGTGGTAGGATCTGGAGGAGTCGCGGCAGAGGACGAAGCCGAAAGCGGAGGATCGTATTTATTTCATTTAGCATGCTTTGACAGTTACTAGTTATAGTTTACCCCGACATTACATATGTTTGCGTATAACAATTAAGTTACTTAAAATAGTTTAAAAAATACTTGTCATGGCCTGCTTGGTATCCCTAACCCTGTGGTAGTGTCCTTGCATCGTGTTCTCATCCCGTTCAGTGAAACGGACGTGTTTGGACGACTACGCGCACGTATGTGCGTCCGTTCTTGGGGGTATGCTTTTTCAGTACAAAATCCTTCATTTCAATTTTTGGAACTTACTAATATTTTTTATATTTCAAATTCAAGATTTTGGACCCGACTCGGGCGCTTCTCCGAAATATTTTACTTCCGGCTGAAATCCAATTATTTGAATCTTTTTTAAAATCAATATCTAACTATTGTTCAGGTCAGTATGTTTCATATAACGATTTTTAAAATCTTTAAAAAAAAATATTTTTCTTTAAAACTACACTGATTCTCCTCCCTACTATATTCCCTATATTTTCTCTAAACCAATCAAAACTTCCCTTCCTTGCCACAGGGCCCCACCAGCAACTCTCTCCCTTTCTCTTTCTCCCCAAAATCTTTTCTCGTCTCTCTTTTATCCCTCAGCCAATCAACTTTCCCCTTTTCGCGCTGATTCCCCATGAGATACCTCTCCCTCTGTCTCTCTCTTCTTCTCTTTCTTTTCCTCTCTCTAACTCCTCTGCTCTCTCTCTCTCCCCCATGCTTTTCTCTCTCCTCTCGCTGTTCCCTCTCCCTCATCTCACGGTAGGTATAGGTCCCAACACCGATTCTTTTCCCTATCGTCACCGCCCGCTTTCTTCGTCTTCTTCTTCTATATTTTTCCCCGGCGCCACGAAAACTTTGTGAAGCTAACCCTAACCCTCAAAACTCCGCCGCCTCCTCCCATTCCCACGATCCCAGCACCTCGACGGCCTTTACCGCATCCTCGTCGCCTTCATCTTCTCTTCTTCCTTTTCTTTCTTCGCTCCCGAGCGCCCAGGAAACCCTACGCGAACCCAAGAACCCACAGTTACTACCGTCGCCGACCCTCTCTCGCCGTCGCCTCTTCATCCATCTCCTTTTCTCCCTCCCACCTCTCCTCATCTCCCTCATTCTATAAGAACCAACCGCCCACCGTGCACCACTTCCAGCCAACATTGGCTAACCCCAAACCCTAGCACCAACCCTCTTCGACGAAGCTCCGATCATCGGCCGTCGACATCATCACCCCCTCTGCAAACACAGGGCACGGCACAGTAAGCATTCATTCTTCTTCTTCTTTCTCTTCTTCTTTATCTTAAATTTTCTTTTCTGTTAAAATTAAAGGTTAACTCTGTAGATCGTCGGAGATACGTCGACGACTCACCGACGGCGCTGTCACCCCCTGCAGTCCAGTGAGTAAGTTCCTTCATCAATCCCCTCTGTTCTCTTCATTCTTCTTGTTTCTTCTTCCGTGCATTCTCTTTTAATCTAATGTTCACTGTGTTTCTTGATTACCGGGATCCGACCGTGCCGGCGACGATCACGACGACACCGCAGGTATCCCTGACCCGTTTTATTCCACCGTTCGTCGTTTGGACACATTCTGTGTACCGTGCACGCGTCGCGACTTTTCCTGCCGACGCGAGACGTTCCGTTTTCCGTATCGCGATCCGTCGAGGCAAGATAATCTTGCTACATGCTATTTAAATCATTATATACCTATTCTAATATAGATTAAACCTGAAGTTTAAATATAGCACCCCATGCATCATTTTATAACATTTCGATGTTCCGTTTGCATCTGTTCATATTATTTCAGATCTAGAACTTGAAACCTAAATATTGCATTTAGTTTACTAAACCTACGTAATCACAATTATATGTTAGATCACATAATCATAATTGTTTTATAGCCATATTACCCTTTTGTAGTTTTACCCTATCGGACGACCGATTGCTTACATTTAGCCTTATTCACATTCAATTGCATCTCTAGATGGTTTTAATACATATTAATATGATTTTATTATCCATATGTGTAATACTGCAATCCTGAAAGGTTAAAACTATTCCTCAAACCAAACTGATAACCGTACAACTAAATAGTTTAATCTGCACCTATTGCTATCATGTTACTGTGCCTGTTTATTGTTCTGATAGTACCATGCTTGTTTATTCATAACCATGATCATGCTAGTCGTTTATGAGCATCCACATGTTATCTTGTACACCCTGATGTGACTTGCTACACATATTACTTGACCTGACATGGTACCGTACACTTTTGACATGACATGACATCTAAATACACCACTCGACTTGACCTGATGTACCATGGCTTTACCCGTTACCTGACCTTGTGTCTAATGCCAACAAACCTGATATGTAGTCCTCACGGACCGTTCCTGTTGTCTATCCAAACAAACCTGCACCTACCTGATCCTGTGTTGGCATTAGTTCTTGATTACTGAATACCTGACTTGACACATATAACTTAGGGTATGGGGAAATCAATGATGAAATCCTGACTTGTAACTCGACAGTTGCTTGCTTATACTGATCAGTTTTTTGAGGGTAGACCCGCCTCGTGACGATGCTGCTGACATCGTTGGTCTTTACCCTTTTCCTTTTTGTGCCTTGCTGCACGTCTCGGTTTCAGCCCGAGAGTCTTAGACCGTGGTCCCGGGCATGCACGGGATACTATTGAGTTATATCGATGATTCATCAAATTGATTTCGAAGACTTGAGAGTAGATAACCCAATAGACCAGTTTAGTTTACTCACTGCACACTACCCTTTCACTACCCTGACGTATATTGCTGTTACACCTGCTTTACCATTCATGATTATATTTGCATTGCTTGTTACCCTGTTTATATTTTATTATTTGATGACATGACGCGCTGACGTCTGGGTTTAGCATGGCCCAGATTCCGTACCTTTGCTGCAGTCCGAGCAGGAGTACTTCAGCCAGCAGGCTGAGCAGTGAGGATTCAGTAGTAGTTAGTTCTTTTACTTTTCTGCATTTTATTCCTGATGTGAGCCCGCATTATGGGACATACATTCCAGTTATTTGTATTGGATCTTTTGCTTCCGCATTTTTATTATTCTTGACTCATTTTATCTTGGCTTATGGACATGTATTAGATAGTTATATTTTGTTCTTGATATCTTTACAGCCGTAATGTGACTGTGGATGGATACTTCCTACCCACAGGTAGCATGGTTGGTTATGTCACGTTCCCATCTTAGCGTACTCTGGGATGCGAGGCGTGACAGTTCATTAGGAAGTTGGGTAAATTTGAAGATTTCGCTCCGAACACGGGCGGTCTTGTGATTGGATAAAATTTCTTAAGGAATGTTGCAACGAACTCGTCCCATGTTGAAATAGAATGTGCGGTTGTGTTGTAAAGCTACTTCTTGGCTAAATCGCACAAAGTGAATGGAAGAAGACGTAAACGCATAGCATCCACAGACAGTTGTGAACTACCCATCAAAGTACATACGTTTTCGAATTTGGTGATAAAAACATATGCATCTTCATATTCAAGACCGTGAAATTTGGGCAACAGTTTGATGAAATGAGGTTTAATTTCGAAATTGTCCTTATTGGCTGGTGGAATAGAAAGACAAGTGGGAAGGGGAACACGTGTAGGATAGCATCTCCCTTGGAGAGAAATGCGTGGAGGATTCTGCGCACCTACGGACGGTGGCAGCGTGGTATTATAATTTGATGGAGTACCGTCCATCTCGGTCGATGTGGTGGGTGGTGGGAAAAAAGAAGATGAAGAAGTACCGACCTCGGAGTCGATAGCAGGAGCGCGGACAAGACGGGCAGTAGAATCCCGTATCCAGCCAAACATGTACTAAACGGTTTTAGCGCAAGTGGCAGTGTGTGTACTTTTAAAAATGGTCTGTTTTGAAAAGTGTGTCGGACTTAGACAAATCATACAAAAATGCACAAACAACCCTAGAACTAAGGTTACCTAGGTCAAGTCTCTAGACCGCTCCTAGACTTCCAAAGGACAAACTGTAGGATCAATCCTCTACCACCTCTTTACTATTCTTGTGGCCAGGTAAGTGCCAGGTAAGTGGGAGGTTGTCCACTACGTAAGTAGGAGGCCTAATTAAGTAACCACTTGCCTTAAACACACTTGCCTAGATACCACAACAGTAATGCAGATAAGCGATAGATTACCCACGACCTTCCTCTGTCCTTATTGAGTGCGACAGTCCTTATAGTCCTGTCTAGATATTTTTTAAATTAATATAGGGTTGATGTGGATGCTCGTTTTGTGATTTTTGGGGCTTAGGAAGGGTGATGAAATCCCCACCTAATCTGAATTGTGGTCTTGCCCCTCAAAGTCCGTATTAAAATATGTAACAACAAACCAATAACAAAAGTTTGCAAAAAGATTTTTGAGCGGCGATATTTTGCGAAGAATCCTGCAGAAAAAATATTTTATTGGATTTCAGAGGAGAGAGAAAGATGTAAAGAAGATATCAGAGAAATTGAAAACCCTAAATCCCTTAAGGAGCCGCGGTTCCGCCGCCAATAGGCTCTTTATGCCACGGTTCCGCCGCCGACTAGGAAGATCGAAGATTTTTTCTATGTGGCCTCCCTTGCTCTTCTGGCTCTTGATGAATGTCTCTGAATTTTTATCTCCTTACTCAAATGACTCCAGATTCCCTCGCAAAATTCACACAATAATCGTTCAATATACAATTTGTAGTTTTGTTTATTTATGATATGGATCGAATAAGAATTCAACACGAATAGTAAAAAAAATTACGCACGTATCCCCGGCAACGGCGCCATTTGATTTATACGAAAAAGTGTTTGTAGTGTAACCGCAATCAGAACGGTGTCGCATGTAGTTAGACCGAGGTGAGTACGGGTCGTCCTCAGGGAAACGTTGAATATTTTATTATTACTTTAGGCGTGTTGAGAAAGAAAGGAAGAAGAATAACGAATGGTTGTAGGTTCTAGATCTACGTTAAACACGGATGCAAAATATAGATCTAGATTAACTACGGATGTAAGTTTAATATTAAAAAGCGGCTTGTAGGGTTCATTAGGATTTAGTAGTTATGGATGATTAATTAAAGATTACGATTTTTATCCTTTAATAGATTTAAAACTAGAACGACAGTGATGCATGTAGATTAGGGTTTCTGGAGGGAAAAGGGTTCCCACTCTTAACCCCTATCTCGACATGGAACTCCGTTCATATCTAGCATTTACCAAAACAATCATTAATCTAATCTCTAATCGCGGTCGAGACTAACAATAAATTGGTAGCGCGCCCGATTAGGATGTTAATGATTCTTTTGGTAAAGTTTATAAACTTTATAGGACGTAAAAAGAGTTTAAGGATCTTCATCATCCATTAATCTACGCTAATCCTACGGACCCTAACAAGCGGAGAATTACTCGCGCATGATGAAGATAAAAGAACGGATAGAGATCATGATGTAAATAATAAAATGCAATAAGAATAAAGACAACTACCTTTATTAATTAACTTGATCAAATACACTTTGTTTCCTTTAGAAAATGATTACAAAAACCTAGTTTGCTTCTCGATCTCTTCTGAAGGAGGTAGATGAACAGTTGATGATCAGCCTGGATACTTGAGCCATCTTGGACTTCGTGATCTCGTCAGCTTGATGATTTTTCCAAGAGGCTCTCGGCCCTTATTTATAGTCCCAGAGCCAAAACCTAGCTTCCTAAATTGGAAACCAATAGTTAGGATTCTAACAATAAAATCCCAGCTCACAACTCTTCTGGCATGCGGCGGATCCGCGGCCAATAGGTGGGTTTGGCAACGGATCCGCGGCCTTATAGAGGGATCTTTTGATTTGGTCTTCTGGGATTTCATCTTCATGACACGTGGCGATCTTTTGAATCTCAGGAAACTGAAAATCTTCTCGTAGTTACTGCCAGACTTGATTTCTTAGTTTGCTTTCTTAATTAGGTAGGTTTTGCTCTAACAACTTTGATTCCCTTGATTTTAGCCCTGAAAATTCTACACAACAACTCCATAAATAGTATTAGTAGAGTTTTTTTTATTGAGATATTAATTTCACCATTAAGATTTGGTCAATGGTATTTATGCATACATTTTCCTACCAAATGTTAATTATAATATATAAACACATGAAAATAATATTTTTATAGATAAACCCTCATTTGTATCATATATTATAATAAACACCTTTTCTAATATAGAAATAGTAGGAAAAATATCATATTAAATATGCAGTTTTATCAACTGAACAATAGGCCTGACTCGGCCGCGGATCCGCGGCCGTTTGGTATGATCTCTGCATGAAACTTCTAGGTTGATTTCATGTTGGCTTTATGGCACTTTCCTGATGTCTGGAATATTTTTATACTTTCTTGTTCACTGCCAGATTTCAAGTCTTTGACTTGATGTATTTTATCAGCACTTTTAGCAGTTCCGGCTCCTTTACCTGGAGAATTTCCTGCACACAATCTCGAGGCAAGTGTTGATACACAAAAGATCACGCGTGTAGTAATAAACACTCAATTTCCCTCAAAATGCCGGTTATAATGTATAACACATGTTATTTGGTATTTTACAGACAAATTGCTAATATGTGCTATATTTATACCAAATACCTTTAGATGATTACAAATAGTAGGGAAATTGTTGTGTTAAAAATGCAATATTTTCGACTGATCATCGCTCGTTGCATTTTTGTTTAGAGTTACCGCCCTTGAACCTTGGGAAAAGTCGTTGCTCTCCCACAATTGTAATAACCCATTCGAAGAAAACAATATCTCCAATTTGTAAATGTCGAACCTCAGAGGCATATGATTCATCCCCGGTAGAATCGTCCGAGCTTGAAGGGTCTAGTAATATTCTTGAGTCAGAAAGTATAGTTTTGTGTTACAATTTTGAGGACCGCCGTATAGAATAATGAGGCAGAAGAAATCTCTAATTCTTTTGAGCTGCAGCCTTGCATCGAAATCGATCACGAAATCCAGTATTCGATTTATGATCGAGGTCGTCCCTGAGTTAGAATCATGAACAACAACCAACGGTGCGTCATTATGATGATGATTGACAAGCTAATAAGCACACCCTACGCCATGAGAGACTCCTGTTTTGAAACAGATTCTGCGATCTCGATGACTAAGATCTACATGATCTAGGGCAAAGGTCCATCTTCCTGAGAGGGAAGAGAAGGTGTATCGACCTTGGCCCTCGTGGATGGCGCAAATGATGCAGAAGTGATTGTTGCCATGACAAGGGTAAATGGGTGGCTGAGGAAAGGCGAGAACAGCAGGGGTGGTGTTGGCATGGGACCTGTGTGGGTTATGGAAGCGGGTGGCGGCTAGGAAGAGATATGAGAGAGGGTCGAACACATGGTAGGAGTTAGAGGAGTCGCGGCAGAGGATGAAGCCGAAAGAGAAGGAGAGGATGGTGATTGGGTGAGGGATATAGTAGAAGCGAGGGAGAAGAAGACGACACTGGTCTGGCTACAAGCTGAACATCATCCCTCTATTATCGGCGTTGCTCAAGAGGAAGAAAGCTATGGTGGAATGATGTTGAATGTGGGCGCATGAAGCCATCCATTGTTGAAATTAGCAATAGCTATATCTTCTTGATTAATGACTACTACTTCTTGTTTCTTGCTGTTTTATCGATGGGTGCAAAAATGGTCGTCTTTGGATAATGCAACATAAACGTTATCTGATTCATAGACTAGAGATCTTTAAATCCTTTGATTTTTCATATAAATACATTTGAGGGTGATCAACTTGAACGGATCAGATCGTTTAAATATGCTGTGGATTGAGAGTTCCCATTTTTAAGAAACGCGGACCGGTTTATAATGGAGCACTCATATATATATATATATATATATATATATATATATATATATATATATATAGAGAGAGAGAGAGAGAGAGAGAATGAGATGGAGCTTCCGTCATCTCAAGTGTGCATATATGTATGTAGCCGGTATATTCACCGCCTTTACTTTCTTGGTGACAACTTTTGCGCATGTTCATGAATAGATCTCGACGGATAGCTATGATTGATGTAAAATTTCTATGCAACAAATAATGGAAAAGTACGTGGTATGTAAGTATTTTCATAGAATTTAGAAAGTGACTATTTCTGGTTTTAGATATATTTATTTTATAGTTATACCTATCAATTCCTTGGTTGTGTGAATATACCATTAGAGCGGTTGTATTCATAGAGCAGTTGATCATCGTTTCAGTGTTGGTGGTGTGTATGTATGTATCGTCATCGAATTAGTTGACAACCTCCTTTATTTTATACTTTTCACTATTTAAAGGGTGTGTGACTGCACTCTTGTATTTTATTCTGTTAGATATGCCTCAAATTTATCCTGAAGATTACTAGTTGGATTTCCTAAGAATTCGGCGTCATCACGAAGATTTGAGTTTATCTCTAAGGCAGACGTTTGGGGCTGAGAGCTCTAGAGGTCTGATGAAGTTCTGGATGCGCACATATAGCAGGTGTCGGCCCCGATAAGGGTCAGACGTCTGCGGAGCTCTCTATTATTTTGGTGAAGATACCAGACGTCTGCGATATCCTTGTTCCGACATCTGGATTGCTCTCTGCATTCTCGTGACGACAAATGCAGACGTATGCCGATTCCTTCTGCTGACGTCTGCCTTTCTGAGCCGAGCGAAAATCCACTTAGTTAGGAAATTAGTTTCTTTGGTAAATCTTTTGTATGTTATATATATGATAGCTTATTTTAGATCTAGATCTGATACTTTTTGTTAATTAGAGAGAATCCATTGATAATTGTGAGAGATCTAGGGTATGAGAGGGATTTGAATTCTCTATCCATTTGTACTCCTCCGATATTTAATTATTAATAAAGTTTCGTCTTCGCCAATTCGTAAGTGCTTGTATTTTATCTTGCCTTTGGTTTGATTTTCTTCTCGCCGTCGATTGTGTGTTTTCTTGGTGATTGTTTTGTATACACAACAAACCGGTATCAGAGCTATTGTTGCGTTGTTGTGGAATTTTTGGTTGAACCATTAGGTTTTTAATTTTGCAATCTAGGTTAACGATGGGTAACGACAACTATGTCCTCTTCCCCATTTTGATTTGATCCTATATCATGTTTCCGACAATCATGAAGTTCGATATCGAGAAATTCGATGGAAATATGAGTTTCTATTTGTGGCAAGTCCATTTGGCTGTCGTTTTGAATCAAAAAATTTGAATAAGGATATTCATGGGAAGGATAAAAAGACCCTCTACTATGACAGAGAAAGTATGGGAGGAGATGAATGAAAAGGCCTTCACGGCTATCCATTTTTGTCTGACAAACGAATTTCTACAAGAGGTTTTGGTGGAGAAGATGACGTCTGTTTAGTGGAATAAATTGGAGAAGTTATATTTAAGCAAATTTCTTACGAATAGACTCCTGTTGAAGTAGCGTCATTATACACTTCGTATGTCAGAAGGCCCTCCAATAAAATCTCACATTGGTGAGTTTAATGCGATCATTATTGATCTGGGTAAGATCGACATTAAGATTGATGATGAAGATCAGGCTCTTCTCTTGTTGTGTTCGTTGCCATTTTCATATAAGCATTTCTGTAATACCATAGTTTATGGACGAGACACGATCTCAATCAAGGATGCTAAGGAGAATTTGTTTGACAAAGAGAAGATCGACAAGGAGTTGACTTCTACGGAATCAGATGGTTCATCGTCTGGTTTATTTATTCGAGGGCGAGCGGAGAAGAGAGATCCAAAAGCAAATAAGAAGAAGTTGCGGTCAAAATTCAAGGCTAAAAACGTTACATGCAATTATTGTAAGAAGAAGGGGCACTTCAAGGTCGATTACTTTAAATTGCAGAACAAGTTAAAGTAGGAAGACAAATTGAAGAAGGAGTCTTCGGCTGAAGTGAGTATAATGGAAAGAGAAGGTGATCTTCTTGTGGTCCTTGGCAACACACAGCGATCCAAGGATGAGTGGATCATGGATTCGGGTTGTTCTTTCCATATGTGTCCTAATAGGTATTTGTTCACCACGTACGAGTCCATTGATAGTAGAGTGGTTTTTATGGGCAACAATAGCTCATGCCGAGCTATTGGCAAAGGGACAATCCAAATCAAGATGTTCGATAATGTTGTGAGGACATTAGCAAGAGTCAGGCATGTACCTGACTTGAAGAAGAATCTCGTCTCTTTAGATGCACTCGTAGACAAGGGTTATAAATTTTCCGCTGAAGATGGAGTTTTGAAGGTAACCAGAGGTACTCTCGTTGTGATGAAGGGCTTGAAGAATGGGTTTTTGTATTCATTGTAGGGTTCGACGACTTCCGAATTGGCGGCGATTTCATCATCGAAATCTATGATGGTTCAAAAACTACCAGATTATGGAATATGAGGCTCGGGTATATGAGTGAGAGAGGTATGACTTAGTTGTCGAAATAGGGTCTACTTAGTGGCAAGAGTACAACGAAACTGGAGTTTTATGAACATTGCGTTTTTAGGAAGCAGAAACGTGTTAGCTTTAGTTCGGTGGTGCACAACACAAAACGTACTCTTGATTATATCCATTCGAATTTATGGGGACCCTCTCCAGTTGCTTCTAAAAGAAGCGGTGCCAAGTATCTGCTTATCTTCATTGATGATTTTTCGAGAAAGGTTCGGGTCTACTTCTTGAAGCACAAAAGTGATGCGTTTACTATATTCAATCAATAGAACATGTTGCTTGAGGAGCAAACATGAAAGCATATCAAGAGGCCGAGAATGGATAACGGGTTAGAGTTTTGCAATGGAAATTTCAACAATTTTGGCAAAAACTAAAGAATAGTTCGTCATCATACCGTTTTCTATACACCACATCAGAATGGAGTTGTGGAGCGAATGAACCGAACTCTTTTGGAGAAAGCGTGGTGCATGTTGTCGAACGCAGGGCTGGAAAAAGAGTTTTGGGCAGAAGAGGTAAATACATCATGTTATATTATGAATAGGTTACCTCATATATCGCTAGGTTGTAAGACACTGGAGCAGGTATGGTCGGGAAAACATGCTGATTATTCAAAACTTAAGGTGTTTGGTTGCCCCTCTTATGCACATTGCCGTGAAGGCAAATTGGATCCTCGAGCGAAGAAATGTATATTTCTCGGTTATGCTACCGGCGTTAAGGGTTATAGGTTGTGGTGTTTGGATCCAAAGTCGCCTAAATTTATGATTAGCATAGATCTAACTTTTGATGAATCTGCTATGTTGAAGACGAACAAGGAATATTCGGTTGAAGACGATTCGAAAAAGGACGAGCCAAGAGTTGATATTGAGATCGGTGATAGCTCGGTTTCACAAGAGATCTCTCCTTCACCATCGTCTGAAGTAGCTCATGTTGAGAAGTCCCATGATGAGGAGTATTTGCTCGCTCATAACCAACAAAGAAGAGGCATTAGACCGCCACAGAGGTATGACTACGATGACTTAGTGATGTATGCGTTGTCTGTTGCAGAGACAATTGATAGTAGCTAGCCGACAAGTTATAAAGAAGCCATCTCATCTGATGAAGTGGCTCGTTGGTTAGTCGCTATGATCGAAGAGATTGAGTCTCTTCACAAGAACCAAACTTGGAAGCTCATGAAGCCCAAAGGAGAAAAGAAGATAGTTGGCTGCAAATGGGTTTTCAAGAAGAAAGAAGTGACAAAGAGGCATTAGATACAAGGTAAAAGGCACGATTAGTAGGTAATGGGTATTCGCAAGTGCTGGGAGTTGACTTCACTGAGGTATTTTCTCCGGTTATTAAACACACCTCTATACGTGTCTTGCTTGGTTTGGTTGCTAAGCAAGATTTGGAGCTTGAGCAGCTCGATGTGAAGACCACATTCTTGCACGGTTATTTGGTAGAGAAAATATACCTGCAAAGGCCCAATTTGCTTATTAGAGAAGTGTATATGCAGTTTGAAGCAGTCACCAAGTTGTTGGTATAAGAAGTTCGACTCTTTCATGAAAGAAATAGGGTTTATGAGAAGTATGGACGACAGTTGTGTATATTCGAAAAACTTGCCGATGGTTCTTTCATATATTTATTAATCTATGTTGATGATATGTTGATAGGAGCATGATGTATGGTTGATATAATGAATTTGAAGAAACAGTTGAAAGATAAGTTTGAGATCAAGGATTTAGGAATGGCCAAGAAAATACTTGGTATGGAGATAAGGCGTGATCACAAAGGAGAAAAGCTATACTTGTCTCAACAACGATATGTTGAGAAAGTTTTGGAGCTTTTTGGTATGGCTGACGCTAAATCTGTAAGTACTCTTGATTAGTCAAAAATATTGCATATTTTAGCCGGCAATTTCCTCATCATTTGCATTCATATAGAAGTGTTCGGCATTCAAATTTTACATATTAGCAAAACTGTCGCAAAATATCAGATTACATGTATTAGACTCTAAAACCGACACTATAAAGGAAATTGACCATAATTCATGGCATCGCATCATCCCTACATTTGCGCAACACTTGTTTTGAGATCTGTGCAGGAAAATCCAGCAGAAAGGCCAAAATTTACAGGGTACAGCTAAAACGTTACGCCAACTCAATGATTTCAGTTCTGGTATCAATCCAAAGGGACAAACAAAAATCAACATATCAGAAGAAGCCCCAAATACCATCACAAGACCACACCAAAGAGCCCAACCCATCAAGCCACCACTTGGCCGCGGAACCGCGGCGCAAGCCGGCTTAGGCCGCGGTTCCGCGGCCGTCTTGCTACGTCAGCCATAAATTTTTGCTGCACAATGCTTCACTCTGGGCCCACATTCAGCTCATATACTTCAAACTCCAGAAGACTCCAGAGACTTCTGCCAGATCAGCGAACTTTGGGATCAACACTAAACTAGCCTATCATTCTAGAAATTTCTTCCTAAACCCTAGCTTAAACCCTAAGCTAAGCCTAACAAACTCTTTCTAGAAGTCTTTCAACAAACTTTTGGAGGGAACTCAAAGGCTTATGGTTTGGGTGTTCTATAAATAAGACCCTAGACTCACTTGTAAAGGGGATCCAATTATTCATCCAAGGATTGAATCAACCCAATTCTAGTATCATTTGAGAGCCATTCTATCTCTTTCTTCATCTTCTTCTTCCACAAGTCTAGTGAGAGGACTTGTGTGAAACCCTAACCCTAATTCCAATCAAAAGCCAAGATCCCGAGTACCCATCAAGCAAGAAGCCTTGCAACCTTTTAGGAGCCGAGCCGGTCTTCAACAGAGCAAGTGGTCCAAGCCAATCCGCGACTCACGGAGCCGAGCGAAGCCAAGTCGACAATTTAATTCTTCCTCTTGTAGTTCTTGAGCGACTGTAATCAAATTGTTGATATAAATAAAAGATGATATTCTTTTATCATGTTTTCTTTAAATTCTTGCATCATAATTCAATCTAAATTTCTAGTCGTAATTCTTGTTGTGATGTTTGAGTAATACTCCGCTCGTCGAGGAGTCGAGACGATCAATAGAATGATGATGTAATATATTGTAAATCGATTCTTGAATCCTACGAGTTTTGTAAACCCTAGCAAGATCAAGAATCGACGACCCAATTCGTTGCGATGCTTTCTTGATTGATATCGCTCGAGATTGGGGAGTTACGATCGTTTCTTGAAATTGCTAGAGGCTAGAATGTGAATGATAATCCACGAAAGAACAAGGGTTAAAGGATGAAACCCTAGTTTCATCAAGAAAGCCCTAACTCTCGTCGATCATCATCGATCTAGTATCAATCTTTCGAAGGACAAGAACACGAAATCTTGAAATTACATCACATCTATAGATCCGATTGATTCCTACGAGCCTCATTTAGATTCTTGACATTTTGGTTGGAAATATTATCGAAACCCAATTCTTGATTGTTTATCAGTTTCTTGATTCTTGATTAAACTCGTGACACCTGAATCAATTGATAAATTCTTGAATCATGTTTTCTTTTCTTTTCGATTAACTTTTCAATTCAAACAAATCAAATATAAAAACGAATCGCACAATCCCTGTGGACGATCCGCACTCGCTTACGATCTACAACTGACACCGTAGTTGATTGCGGTCAAATATAATTTTTTGATTGTGAACCTTATTCAATTTTCTAATTACCGACACAAAGAGACTCTTATTGATTTGATTTACTTACTCAGTCTCGCATTTGCGATCAATCAAATAGCGCCGAATTCGGGGACTATTTGAATCGATACTTTTACATTTACACAATCCGGAAATTGTATTACAATCAAAATGGCGCCGTTGCCGGGGATCATTTGATTTGATAAACACAAACAAGAATCTATAACAATCAAATGGCGCCGTTGCCGGGGACTATTTGATTTGATACTTTTACATTTACATCCAATCGGAAAATTATAACAATCAAAATGGCGCCGTTGCCGGGGATCGCGCGCTAATTCGTTTTATATCAAAGTTTGAATTGAAAGAATTATTCCATTGTTATTTTGAGATCAAAATTCGTGCAAACCCTAAACAATTTGTTGTGTTTCATTGCAAGGAGATCTGGAGCTTGCTGGGAATTTGGAAAATTTTTTGGAAAATACCAGAGAGCAGAGGGTGTCTACAGAAGCTCCCTGGTGAAATTTGGTGCAGTGTTCTCCTCAAACGACCGCGTTTCCGCGGTGGGAGCCTCCTATTGCGGCGGAACCGCGGCAGCCTTGAGCCATCTCTGTTCCAAATTGCTTCAGGTGATTTCTTACCTTCTCCTCTCTCCTCTTTTTAGCTCCAACTAATAATTTTCTGCAGGATTCTTTGCAAAGAATCGCAGCTCGCAAATTGCAAAATTAAATTTGTGCATGATTTTGTTTCTTGGTTGTTTGCATTCTAAATACGGATATTAAGGGGCACGGCCAAATCCAAATTAGGTGGGGATTTCATTACCCTTCCTAGGCCCCGAAAACCACAAAACTTGCATCCGCATTGACCCACATTAACTAAAAGAAATCTAGAGATGACTCTAAGGACTGTCGCGCTCAATTAGGACAAGAGAAGGCCGTGGGTAATTCATTGCTTATCCGCGTTTTCTTGTGGTGCCTAGGAAAGTGTGTCGAAGGCTAGTGGTTATTAATTAGGCCTACTACTTACGTAGTGGAGTACCTTCCCACTTACCTGGCACTTACCTGGCCACAGGGGGACAAAGAGGCAGTGGAGGATTCTATCCTGCGACTTGTCTTTTGGCAGTTAGGAGCGGTCTAGAGCCGGACCTAGGTGACCACTAGATTCTAGGGTTTGTGTGCTGCATTTGTTGTTTCGCATCATTTTTTTCAAAAATCCGTCCCTCTTTTCAAAAGCAAACACCGCATTCATTTACCCCTAATTATAAGCCAACGCTGCCACTTGTACTAACCATTTTTAGTACAAGATAGGCTAGACACGGGATTCTAGTGCCCGTTTAGTCCGCGTACCCTTTATCGACTCCGAAGTCGATATTTCTCCATTTACCTTTTCTTTACCCACTACCATACCCACACCGATGGTCCGACTCCATCAAACTTCTTTAACCCTAATCTGCCGCCGTCCGTTGGTGCGCAGAATCCACCCCGCATCTCTTTCCAGGAGAGATGCTACCCTATTCGAGGTCCTCTTTCGACCTGCTTATCCACACTACCAGCCAATGGGGATAACTTTGAGATTAAGCCCCAGTATATCAATCTTTTACCCAAATTCCACGGACTCGAGACTGAGGACGCTTACGTTTTCATTACCAAATTTGAAAACGTATGCGCAATGATGGGTACGTCACAACTTTCAGTGGATGCAATGCGTCTACGAGTTCTTCCATTTACATTGTGCGATATAGCCGAGAAGTGGCTATATAACACTACCGCACACTCTATTACGAATTGGGAAGAATTCGTCGCTGCATTCCTTAAGAAATTTTACCCAATCCAAAAGACGGCTCGAATCCGTAGCGAACTGAATCAATTTGCCCAACTCCCTACTGAACCATTCTCTAAATGCTTTGAACGTTTCAAGGATCTATTGGTTCAGTGTCCTCATCACGGCATCCCGAGATGGGAGCTTTGCCGAATCATTTATGAGGGCATTAACCCAAGCACTAAACAGAGCCTTGAAAACATGTGTCAAGGTACTTTTATGACCAAGGATGATGGGGAAGCTTGGAAGTACTTAGAAGAGTTCGCTGAAAAATCACTACAGTGGGAGAGTGGAACCCAACCATTGAATAGGGATGGCGTACACCAAATAGATGCGTCCATAGGTGTTCGAGCTGAGATGGCAGCAATGCAAAAGAAGCTCGATGCTATGGAACACAAATTTTCTACAGCCTCCCTAAAGCCAATGTCGCTCCCCAAAACTGTTTGTGGGTGCTATTCTGATCCGTCTCATTTAACGGAAGAATGTCCATTAAACTCTGCGTTTCAAGGTCACGAGCATTCTTATGCCGCATTTCAAAGACCTCGAAACGATCCATATTCTTCCACGTACAATCAGGGTTGGAGGAATCACCCGAATTTCGCTTGGAACCAAAACTAATCTCAAAACACGGTTCCAAACACGAATAATTTTCAAAGGGCTCTTCCTCCACCACAACAGCAACCCCTTCAACTCACTCAGCACCCCTACCAGTCACAAAATTTCCAAAATCAGGTCAATACTCCTGCATAGTCTAATCCTATGCAATCGACCTGTTCTGACGAATTCTCTCAATTCACTCAAACCATGAAATCACTGTTATCAAATTTCATAGAGGTTTCGACTGAGGTTAGATCTTCCGTCAGTGAGATAAAGAAAAACTCAGCGTCTCAAGCTGAGAGTATCAGATCGATGGAAGCTGAAATCGCATGCCTAAAAGCCGAAATGAGTGCGAGAGAAAAAGGGAAACTTCCCTCTCAACCCCTACAGAATCCTGGGCATTACAATGTAAATGCCATCACAACGTTGAGATCGAGAAGAGTGCTGAACAATCATGTCGGGGAAGGTATTGATGATACTGAAAATCATATCAACACCCCGGCTGAGACCTTTCCACACACACACACTTCTCCTTCTGATCCTTCTTCTTCTACCACACCATCTTCTCGAGAGTCTATTCTCCATTTCTCATTAGGCTCGACACCTTCTCCCAACCCTTATAGTTCTCCACAGACGGTCCCCACACCTCTTTTGGGATCTCGTCTACCCCCTCTTTCTTCTTCTATGATGGACCCTGCGCTTATTGCGAAAGCTCCTTACCCGAATCGGTTAAGGGGTAATAGAACGAGTCCTCATATGGAGAAAATTTTAGAAATGCTCAAACAGGTTAACATCAATATCCCTCTCCTAAATGCAATTCAATAAGTCCCCACTTATGCGAAAATTCTTAAGGACTTGTGCACTAGGAAGAGGAAGACCCAAGTGCCGAAGAAGGTCTTTATGGCTAATAATATCAGCACTGCTTTTATTCCCCAGCTACCAAAGAAACGAAAGGACCCAGGATGTCCTACAATATCGATTTCTATTGGGGGTAAAAACATAAATCGTGCTCTTTTAGACCTTGGCGCAAGTGTTAACGTGCTCCCTTATTCTGTCTATGAGCAATTAGGGATTGGAAAGCTGAAACCTGCTCACTGCACTCTCCAGATGGCAGACCGATCTATCACCAAACCAAGGGGTGAATTAGAGGATGTGTTGATAAAGGTCGGGGAATTTGTTTTCCCTGTAGACTTCATTGTGCTCGACACACAGCCTGTAGCAAACCCCCAGGGCCAAATTCCGGTGATTCTGGGTCGTCCTTTCCTTGCCACTTCCAACGTTGTTATAAACTGTAGAAACGGTTCAATGAACTTATCATTTGGAAATATGACCATTGAACTAAATATCTACAAAGTTGGAAGTCAGCCATCAGAACCCTCTGCTCATATTTTAGATGTGTGCTCTGTCCATGAGATCGCTCCCGATAGTTGTGAAGCTGAGGAACTTTGCTTTACTGATCTCGATGAAATTACCACATCTCTGTTTGACTTTACACAAGATCTTAGTGAGGACACCTTACCTACACTTGAGTCCTGCACTTCTGACTTTTCTCCACCCGAGTCTGTATCTTTCACAGGCTCTGAGCTTCTTTGTAAATCCAAAAATCACTCAATGATACCTCCTTCTATCATTTCTCCGCCTGAATTAGATCTCAAAATTTTACCGTCTCATCTGAAATATGCTTATTTAGGTGAGAAGGAGACTTTACCGGTTATAATTTCCGCTTCTCTAGCATTAGAGCAAGAGAATGCACTTTTATCGGTATTGAGATCTAACAAAGAGGCGTTTGGTTGGAGTATGGCGGACATCAAAGGGATTAGTCCCTTGATAGTTGAACATCATATACATGTGATGGATGATGCCAGACCGACCCGAGAACCACAGAGACGGTTGAATCCCGTCATGAAGGAAGCTGTAATGAAAGAGATCGTCAAATGCTTAAATAATGGTATTATATACCCCATCTCCGATAGCCAATGGGTGAGTCCTATACATGTCGTTCCTAAGAAATCCGGCATCACTGTTATAACCAATGAGGCGAATGAGTTGATTCAGACACGCGCCCAAACTGGGTGGCGTGTATGTATCGATTATAGAAAATTCAAGCTGCCACGAGGAAAGACCACTTTCCTCTACCATTCATTGATCAAATGCTGGAACGCTTAGCGGGACGAGAGTATTATTGTTTTATGGACAGCTACTCAGGCTATAATCAGGTCCCCATCGCCAAAAAGGATCAAGATAAAACCACTTTTAGTTGTCCTTTTTGGTACCTTTGCTTACAGTCGCATGCCCTTTGGGTTATGCAATGCTCCCGCTACCTTTCAGCGGTGTATGATGGGGATATTCTCTGATATGGTAGAGAATTTTCTGGAGATCTTTATGGACGATTTCTCGATTTTTGGAGACTCTTTTTCCGATTGCCTAGCGAATCTTGACACTGTTCTTACTCGTTGCAAAGAGAAGAACTTGACTTTGAACTGGGAAAAATGCCATTTTATGGTCCAAGAAGGAATTGTTCTTGGACATGTCATTTCACAGAAAGGCATTGAGGTTGACAAAGTTAAGATAGATGTCATTCAAAACCTCCCTCATCCCAAAAGCGTCAAAGATATTCGCTCTTTCCTTGGCCATGCGGGTTTTAATAGGAGATTCATTAAGGACTTGAGCAAAATTGCTAGACCTTTAACTCTTCTCCTGGCCAAGGATACGACCTTCCATTTTGACTCGGATTGCGAGACAGCTTTCGACTCACTTAAACACTCTCTCACTTCAGCCCCCGTTTTATCATCACCAAACCGGGACTACCCCTTTGTAGGGTTTCTAGGCACTCTCAAGAGGTCTCACAAGGCATCAACCATACCAATTTCAAAAATTACGGTGCCGAGAAACCCTAATACGGATCGTTGGCTAGAAGTTTAGGCGATAAAATGAAACTAGTAAACAACTTAACTAGGTAAACGGAAATACAACCTTTGTAGATCCGGTTCTCCACCTCCATAGCTCCGTGATGAAGTCCTCTCCGCTGTCCAAATCGAACCATGACTCAGTCGGATCTTGGGCTCTAGCGTCGGCTTCATCGGAGAAAAGACCGGGCTAGGTCGTCGACTACGATGCCGAAGAAGATCTACGTCGAGGCATCACTAGATCAAGCTCCAACTTCACCAAGTCATGAAACTTGTGAAGAAAACACACTCTACTACTTGGCAAGAGGTAGAGGATGAAGAAATAGGAAGTGGGTTCACTTTAGAATTGGATTTCTCACTCATTTCATCAAGTCACCATTGATGAAGTCAAGATTTCTTCATTGAAGAAGATGAAGAAAAGAATATCATATATTATGATAAGTTTATGATGAGTATTTAGAAAATAGAAAATAAAAGAATACTTATCATAAACTAACCATGATCAAGTGTAGAAAATGAACTAGGGTTAAGTGGAATGGTTAGGGTTAAGTATGAGACAAAATGGTCACTTAGTCAAAGCTTCATGAAGCTTCACAATACAAACAAAGAAAGCCACCATTTTTCTCTTTATGCAAATTATTTTCCAAAAAGAAATGAATAAATAAATAAGAAAATAAAACAAAACCCTAACCATTATCATGTAACCATGGTTTGATCTTTACACAAAAACCCTAGCAAACATGTATCATCAAACATGATACAATCAAGTGCACAAAAGTATATCACATATACAATGTGCACATCCGAGTGAGAATATCCATTTAAAGTGAACCGATACTAGTTAATGCAAAGCAATATATCAAATATATCAAATATATAATTATACATTAAATTATTAAATCAACAATTGATTCAATGATCCGGTCATGTCGCACATAACCGACTAGTATCAATAGTAACAACTTATCGGATCAACACTTGATCCGATAACCCGGCTATATCGCATATAACCGATCAATGTCACAAATCGCGAGAATCGAATACAGTATCACATACTGGTATTATTCTCGGTCCCGCACTTATCTCATATGCGCTCCTATTTCGTTTTGCTAGAGCCAGGAAACCTCTGTGTAGGACTCTAAAGACTCGTCAATACGCCGGCAGCAGGTGATGATCATATCAAACACCCACAAGCCGCAAGCGGTCTGCTAAACGTAACGGCCACCCGGGTATTGAGCGATCAGAAGATCGACGAGCAAGCCCGCTCACACTTCTGTGAATCCAACCAGTAACACTTACCGTACAGTCCGGTCTGATCGTCTGATATGTCGCATATCTCGCCTAGGGGTGGTAAACGTCAGACCCCAATAGCTCGATAAGTCGTGTCGATATGAGGTCTATAACAATTCGAGAAACTACTGGTAACACTTACCAGTAAATCTCAGCAATCCTGGCCAGGGATTTCTGGTTATAGCCAATCAAACACAGCGCAACATCAACTCCCTATACCGGGAGAGACGAATCCCCTCCTATCGCTCATTGCCTCCATGTGATTCGAGACTGTACCCAAAAACCACCGTTTTGCACGCCCTCTTGGACGTGGTAAGATGGAAATCAAAGCACAGTGGGAACCACACAAGACTCTATGACGATCTCGGGTCAACAGACTACTCTGTACCAGTGTCACCAGAGAACTGCCATCTGACGTAAGGTATAATACCATCTGGGAGTTCTCGGCGAGTCCGTCCAGTGTACCCAGTCTCTACTGAGCACCCGTATATCATCTCTGATGTCAAACACCAATGGATATGGGATCATCCATCGCCCATCTGTATGGGTCGAGAAGGTACACGCTAGTCTACTCTGGTATATCGATGCCCCGTCTCGATACACCCACGACTAGGGACTTTGAAGGATGTACTTATGGACTACCATGTCCCCACTAGTATGATCCGCATCACAGTCCAGGTAGTCAAGTACACATCCTAAGGGCTTTACCAACATGTAACAGAGAGACAATCAGTGTACACGTTAAGGTAAAGAGTAACCAGATAGCATACTATTATGTCGAGCAAGAAAGTCCTCCCTATATATGTCCCAGCATCCACTACAATATACATCCAATGTACAGTAATGGCCTCTAGGGCATACATATAACTAACAATCTCCCACTTGCACTAGGGCTATCTGATAGCAGTGGTTGTAGTATCTCATACTCAACCATCCCTTAAAAGTCTCTCTTTGGGAATAGGCCTTCGTGAGTGGATCCGCCGTGTTATCTTCTGAGTCTACTCTCCTAACCTCGATCTCCTTGGAGATCAACCATCTCCATGATCAGGTGATACTGCCTTAGAATATGTCTGGATTACTGATGGGACCGGCGTTCCTTGGCATAAGCCACAACTCCATCGTCTTACAATGGTAGGAACGTAGTTCATCTCATGAACCAATATACACCCAAACAGCCTCTTTGGCAGCATCTAAAGTAGCGATGTATCTAGCATTTATCGTCTAGTATGCCACGGTATGTAGCTTGGAACTTTTCCAACATACCGTCCCTTTACTTAGGGTAAAGACAATGCCTGTGACTGACATTCAGTCGTCTTTATCACCCTGGAACACTTCCAGTGATTTTCCCCAGGACCAATTGATACCATCTCACTACAACTAGTGAGTTTCCTAATATCCAATTAGATCTATCTCATAGATGAAAACATAGGATTTAGGAGGTATCACTTTGATCCTATGTGGAGAATCATTATGATAACCGGAGATTGATTGAGCGTAGCATAGGAAACTCCTTCCCTATCAAGAGTATGTCATCCACGTACTCTACGAGGATCGTCACCATACTCCCTACTACCTTTTTGTTTATACAAGGTTCATCTACCATTTTGATGATGTCAACTTCTTTGACTAATCCATCAAAACAGATGTTTCAACTCCGCGATGCCTGCTATATCTTATAAAGCATCTTGTACACGTTTCCGCTGCTCCCACTGTCTACGAGGCCCTCTGGCTGTGTACTTACAGACGTTCTCCTCTAAAACATCATTTAGAAAAGCTGTCATGACACCCAACCACCAGATATCGTAGTCATGGTATGTAGCCGTGGCAAGTAGGATCTGGATGGACTTAAGCATAGCCACTTCAAAAGGTTTCATCATTGTCCACGCCTGGTCGATGACGAAAACCTTTAACAAGTCTAGCATTTGAAAGTCTCAACTTTTCCATCTACACCAAGTAATCTTCTCAAGATATACTTGCTCCTGATGGGGATTTAACCCTTCAGATATAGCACCCAAAGTCCATACTTTGTTGGTGTACATGGATTCCATCTCAGATCACTAAGCATCCAGCCATTCTTACAGAGTCCCACTCCTGATGGCCAGCTCGAAACTAGTTGGGTCATCATCTCATGATGCGATCCTCGCTCCCACTGTCATAGAGAAACCAAAGTATCTCTCAGGTGGGTGAGAAACCCTACTAGATCGGCGGAGATGCTGAGGTTCGTTGGAAACTATTGAATCCTTTGGTTCTACCAAATCATCAGCTGCAGTTTGTATAGCTGGAATATTTCCAGTTCTACATAACTGACCTTGCCTCGAGCTTGTCCGGATTTTGCTTTTTAGACATAGGCCAGACAACCCCAAATCTTAAGGAACTTAAGATATGGGCTCTTCCCTTTCCATATCACATATGGAGTGGTAGGCTTTGAATTGATTCGATCCTAATTCAATAGGTATGCAGCTTCTCAAGTGCATAACCCCCAAAAGGAAAAAGGTAACTCAGTAGTACTCATCATAGAGCGCACCTTATCAAATAGGGTGTATCTGCTCCGCCCCGATATACCATCGTGCTATGGTGTATACGGAGGAGTAATGCTGAGAGAGAATCTCATTCTCCTTTAGAATAATCCAGGAATTCCTTGCTCAAGTATTCTCCTCCTTGATCTCATCAAAGGACATAATACTTATACCCGTATTGGTTCTCTACTTCTAGCTTATATTCTGTGAATATCTCAAAAGGTTCGGACTTGTGTTTCAACAGGAACATAGGTCTGAATCTCGAAAGATCATCAGAGAATGTAATGAAGTATAAAGAACCAGTCCTGGCATGTGTAGACAGGGGACTTACATACATCAACATGTATCATCCCAAGAGTTCATTAACCCTTTCTCTGTTTCCAATAAACAGAGCTGGTGTCATTATATCTTTGTGACATGACTGGCAAGTTTCACAAGATGTAAATTCAAACTGATTTAAATATGCATCTAAATGTAACTTCAGCTAGTCGGGTCGCATTGATATGACCTAGTCTACAATACCTCAAGAAGAATTCGTTCATTTCTGAACTCTTCCTCTTATGTGTGTTCCATATACTAAGAACTGTAGTTTGATTTAGAACGTCAATGCTTTTAGATAACGTGCCTGAACCGATCAACTTTTGATATAGGAAATGTTCAAAACATTATCCAACAATACAAAATTTTATCATTTCTTTACTAATAAAGAGAGTGATATGATTTTGTATATCAGGTTCGGTATCTAATAACATTCGTTCAGAATCAATGTATTGGTAATACAGGGTGACAGTGACCAACAGACTTGGCTGCAACACTTGCCCCGTTTTCTGTCTCATGAAACTTATCACCCATTCTCAGTTTTTCTACCTTTCGTAGCCCTATGTAACAGATTACATATCTGGGATCCTGATCCGGTATCATATACCAAGGATGCGGAGGATACTGAGAAACAGTTCTGTATAATGATCACACCCGAAGATGATGCATCAGCATGCTCTCTCTTCGTTTGGGCGGCACGGGAATTCTGGTAATCCCCAATTTCCTGCTCTGTCTTATAACAATTATAAGGTGGAGCGGGACCAACGTTCCCCAGCTCAGTATAACAAGCGGGTTCTATCAATAATCCGTATTATTATCTTGATTAAGGCGTGATATGGTCGCTACCAGGAGAGAGAGAGAAGAAAACACTCAGCGTGCGCTCTTGCAAGAATAGATTGGTTATTATTTTATCTAATCAGGATGGCTCCCACTGCTTTTTATCAAATCTTCCTTCAAACCCTAAAAGGAAAAACTAGCCGGGATTAATTACACACTACAAGTTCGCCAATCTTTCAGCCAGGCCAGTGTCGGTACTTTGAGGGAGGTCCCCCGTGCTTTCGCACGAACCTAATTAATGTAAACCTCGTTTTTCCAGAGGCGTAACCTCGTTGACACCTTTCTAGACACCTACTTGATCGGCTAATTGTAACGTGTAAAACTCTCCCAGGAGTAACTCTTACTCGCAGCGGGTATCGGGATCCAACTATCTTATAGAAGGTATGCAATCTCATTGCAAATTTCAACACTTGAAATTCCCGATAATATTTTGCCCCTAGCACCCTATGACCTTGACGGAGGTCAACAAACCATAGGCTACTAGTCAAGTTCAACCTGTCATTTCTTGATCGAATTAAACCCACCCGCACGACCCTTGACGGAGGTCAACAAGGCCGCACGACTACCCTAATCCAATCTGCATCATATGCATAAGCAAATAAATACTAGTTAGCTACCGCACACTACGCCTTGACGGAGGTCAACAAACGTAGCACGAATACTAAGTAGGACTTATCTGAAATGACGGAGGGCTACGACAGGTTTTTCTGAAAACCTATTGCTTAATGAACTTGATATCGTTGTAGAATCAATTGATTTTAAAAATGGAGTGTTTTTTAGGCTTTTCTAGTTTTGCTAAAGGAGTCACTCCCGGTGAAGGGATCGTCGGTCCTTTCCTCGTCGAATGAGGTGCGGGATATATCACATATATCACTGTGCAAAGCAAAAACACTTAAAAGCAATCAAAAAACAAACCGAGTGTGTAGCATCTGCCAGTTATTGCTAAAGGAGTCACTCCCGGTGAAGGGATCTCGGTCCTTTCCTCATCGAATAAGGTGTAGGACATATCATATATACCGCTGTGCAAAACAAGAACTGTAGCTACCTGTTTTATTTTGAAATTCGATTCTACAACATCTTAGGTTTCTTTTATTTCATTAATCTCATTAATGAAGTCCCATCATTTAAGTACCTAAACATCACAGATAAATACGACGTACACTTATGCCATCCGCATTCGCCGCGATGTCACCTCGTGCACCGTTAGGTTAGGTAACTAACGGCAGAGCAGGGCAGGGCTAGCGCGGGTGTAAAACATAAGTAACATCTATATAATATATCATATAAACTATATACAGTATTTATCACAGAACATCACATGATCACATCACAGATATCGCAGCAGAAGAAACATATGAAATATTGGATATACTAGGACGTCCGTGTTTTCAATACGAGCCAGTATAAAACACGGATTCCACGGTCGTGATGAATAGCCAAACCCATACCCCTAGACCCCTACGAGAGCTGCAAGCAACCCTACCAATTCTAGAGTTAGGAGACCCGGACTCGACTCCTCGAGTTGGTCTCCCACTGGACTCCAGAACCCGGTTACTTGTGCCCTCCTCCTTGGGTCTATCCTAGTGCGGAAAAGTAAATAATATACAAAAGGTGACAACTTCCGCAACCTGGAAGTGCCCCAATAAAAGAATATTACATACAAGTTTTTACATGAATGAAAATGAAAAACACTCATCTCACATAAAAACCCCCGGCTATTCAAACACGACGATCCAATATAACATATCCAGCAACACATAACATCACATGTCATCAACGTAAGTAAATATGCGCATCCCAATTGTCGTTGACATATAGCAACAAAACCGGAGATATCACATATTACACTTACGGTCACAGAAAAGAAAGTGTAAAACTACAACAGTTGGAATCCGCAACCACCTCAGACATCGCATGCCTGACCAAATGAATTCTTTAGACATCGCATGCCTAACAATTATAAACCCCTCATTTTAGTCTCAAAATCGAAAACACTTTTCAATATCAAGTCGGGCAATTCAACAAGATTCCCGACATTTTGATCGAATACTCGTCATAAACTTCAGTAGGCGGCCGCACCCCCGACGCCGTCGACAAAGTGCACCAAGGCGGAACACCGCTGCCGCGAGCACCCGAACGGATGCTTTCGGCGACTGGGTTCTCCTACAGTCACTTGGTCGGGGCTATGGGGTGAGGCTGTCTATTAAGTTTATCCGGCGAGTATCCGCGTACGCTACGTGATTGCGACGGACTTTTGATCACATCAAAATTCCGTGGCAACCGATCAAGTGAGACTAAAGTGCTATGTTTATAACATTCATCCAGTCATCTCATAACTATTTGCGAATTCCAAGTATTGTATCACATTCCGGATAAATAGAAAATGTTAAACTTTCCGATCGAACAATCGAACACCCAAGTTTTCCCGATACAGCTCAACACATGAAATAAGTCTAACAACATTCAGTTCGTGCCTCAGTACCAACGGTCCAGCCGTAGAAGGGTCAAGCCAACGCCTCACATATGGCACGCCGTACTGCCCCAAACCCGAAGGTTCAAAGGGCAGTTCAAGACGGTCACATAATCGAGTTAAGGTTTGTTGTCTTCTAGAGGGTCCATCGCGTTACTTGCACTACTTAGAACGTCTTTAAACCACGGAAAAATCCAACACTTGGAAATTTCCCGACAAGGAAAAAGTTGGGTATTTATATCCAGTCGAAATTTTTAACATATTCAAAAAATTATCCGGAAAGCCAAATAGACAAAGTTAAAAAATCTGATCGATTCATCGAGTCCACAATACAACCCCAGAACACTCATCTCTATAATCAGTATTAAAAATTCCCAGAAAATATAAAAACCAGAGATATGAATTACTGTGCAAAGAACCGTCGCAAATGCCATAAATATGTCGCGGAACCGCCGCTAAAGGGGGGTCAACGCCGCGGTTCCGCGGTCAAGTAGAGGAATTAGAGGCTCCGTTTTGCACAGTAATTCATAAAAAACCCTGCTTAATTTTCTGCATATTTTTAATATTGAAAAATCCAGATTTTTAAAAATTGGACAGAGAGCATTTTGGAAATGGGTTTCGGGTTCGTTCGGATTTCAAACGTCGTCTAGACTTCGCCTAAGGCTCTAGCTAGGCTCTGATACCACTGTAGGGTTCCTAGGCACTCTCAAGAGGTCTCACAAGACATCAACCATGCCAATTTCAAAAATTACGGTGCCGAGAAACCCTAATACGGATCGTTGGCTAGAAGTTTAGGCGATAAAATGAAACTAGTAAACAACTTAACTAGGTAAACGGAAATACAACCTTTGTAGATCCGGTTCTCCACCTCCATAGCTCCGTGATGAAGTCCTCTCCGCTGTCCAAATCGAACCATGACTCAATCGGATCTTGGGCTCTAGCGTCGGCTTCATCGGAGAAAAGACCGGGCTAGGTCGTCGACTACGATGCCGAAGAAGATCTACGTCGAGGCATCACTAGATCAAGCTCCAACTTCACCAAGTCATGAAACTTGTGAAGAAAACACACTCTACTACTTGGCAAGAGGTAGAGGATGAATAAATAGGAAGTGGGTTCACTTTAGAATTGGATTTCTCACTCATTTCATCAAGTCACCATTGATGAACTCAAGCTTTCTTCATTGAAGAAGATGAAGAAAAGAATATCATATATTATGATAAGTTTATGATGAGTATTTAGAAAATAGAAAATAAAAAAATACTTATCATAAACTAACCATGGTCAAGTGTAGAGAATGAACTAGGGTTAAGTGGAATGGTTAGGGTTAAGCATGAGACAAAATGGTCACTTAGTCAAAGCTTCATGAAGCTTCACAATACAAACAAAGAAAGCCACCATTTTACTCTTTATGCAAATTATTTTCCAAAAAGAAATGGATAAATAAATAAGTGAATAAAACAAAACCCTAACCATTATCATGTAACCATGGTTTGATCTTTACACAAAAACCCTAGCAAACATGTATCATCAAACATGATACAATCAAGTGCACAAAAGTATATCACATATACAATGTGCACATCCGAGTGAGAATATCCATTTAAAGTGAACCGATACTAGTTAATGCAAAGCAATATATCAAATATATCAAATATATAATTATACATTAAATCATTAAATCAACAATTGATTCAATGATCCGGTCATGTCGCACATAACCGACTAGTATCAATAGTAATAACTTATCGGATCAACACTTGATCCGATAACCCGGCTATATCGCATATAACCGATCAATGTCACAAATCGCGAGAATCGAATACAGTATCACATACTGGTATTATTCTCGGTCCCGCACATATCTCATATGCGCTCCTATTTCGTTTCGCTTGAGCCAGGAAACCTCTGTGTAGGACTCTAAAGACTCGTCAATACGCCGGCAGCAGGTGATGATCATATCAAACACCCACAAGCCGCAAGCGGTCTGCTAAACGTAACGGCCACCCGGGTATTGAGCGATCAGAAGATCGACGAGCAATCCCGCTCACACTCCTGTGAATCCAACCAGTAACACTTACCGTACAGTCCGGTCTGATCGTCTGATATGTCGCATATCTCGCCTAGGGGTGGTAAACGTCAGACCCCAATAGCTCGATAAGTCGTGTCGATATGAGGTCTATAAAAATTCGAGAAACTACTGGTAACACTTACCAGTAAATCTCAGCAACCCTGGCCAGGGATTTCTGGTTATAGCAAATCGAACACAGCGCAACATCAACTCCCTATACCGGGAGAGACGAATCCCCTCCTATCGCTCATTGCCTCCATGTGATTCGAGACTGTACCCAAAAACCACCGTTTTGCACGCCCTCTTGGACGTGGTAAGATGGAAATCAAAGCACAGTGGGAACCACACAAGACTCTATGACGATCTCGGGTCAACAGACTACTCTGTACCAGTGTCACCAGAGAACTGCCATCTGACGTAAGGTATAATACCATCTGGGAGTTCTCGGCAAGTCCGTCCAGTGTACCCAGTCTCTACTGAGCACCCGTATATCATCTCTGATGTCAAACACCAATGGATATGGGATCATCCATCGCCCATCTGTATGGGTCGAGAAGGTACACGCTAGTCTACTCTGGTATATCGATGTCCCGTCTCGATACACCCGCGACTAGAGACTTTGAAGGATGTACTTATGGACTACCATGTCCCCACTAGTATGATCCACATCACAGTCCAGGTAGTCAAGTACACATCCTAAGGGCTTTACCAACATGTAACAGAGAGACAATCAGTGTACACGTTAAGGTAAAGAGTAACCAGATAGCATACTATTATGTCGAGCAAGAAAGTCCTCCCTATATATGTCCCAGCATCCACTACAATATACATCCAATGTACAGTAATAGCCTCTAGGGCATACATATAACTAACACCCTTTGAGCTGATGTGTGACGCATCTGATTTTGCAGTAGGTGCAGTCTTAAGACAGCACATCGAAAAGATGCCACACGTGATTTACTATGCAAGTAAGACCCTGAATGATGCGCAAATCAATTATACAACCACCGAGAAAGAACTTTTAGCGGTTGTATTTGCATTAGAAAAATTCAGGCCTTACTTAATTGGCTCACCTATAGTTGTGTATACTGACCATTCCGCTTTAAAATATCTTCTGGCGAAGAAAGATGCAAAAGGTCGACTAATACGTTGGATCCTTCTGTTACAAGAATTCGATCTTGTTATCAAAGATAAGAAAGGATGTGAAAACGTAGTAGCTGACCATCTTTCACGCATCTCTTCTTCCCCTGTGACCCTGCCGATCAATGACTCGTTTCCTGACGAGCAACTCTTGAGCATATCTGCTGAACCATGGTTCAGGGATATTGTGAACTATCATGCCACGGGACTTATACCCAGCGATTGGTCAAAACAGGACAAATACCGTTTTCTATCCCAAGTAAAACACTTTTACTGGGATGAACCCTATTTGTTTAAATATTGTCCTGATCAGATCATTCGCCGGTGTGTCCCGAATGAAGAGTTCAAGAGTGTTCTTTCTTTTTGTCATGATCAGGCCTGTGGGGGTCACTTTGGTCCTAGAAAGACAGCGGAGAAGGTTTTGCAATGTGGATTTTATTGGCCGACCTTATTCAAGGACGCATTTGAGTATTGTAAAACCTGTACACAATGTCAGTACACGGGTAGAATCTCCCAGAGGAATGAAATGCCTCAGCAGCCTATTCTGGTTGTTGAAATATTCGATGTTTGGGGAATAGATTTTATGGGTCCTTTTCCCAACTCCTTTGGGAATCTGTACATACTGCTGGCAGTTGATTACGTCTCAAAGTGGGTAGAAATCATTCCATGTCGCACTAATGACAAGAAAGTTGTCATTAAGTTCTTAAAAGAGAATATCTTTTCGCGATTCGGACACCCACGCGCTATTATTAGCGATAATGGGACACACTTCTGCAACAGATCTTTTGAGACTCTGATGCGGAAATACTCAATCAACCACCGACTTTCTACACCCTATCACCCCAAAACAAGCGGGCAGGCTGAAATCTCAAACAGACAAATCAAACTTATCCTGGAGAAAACTGTTGCTAAAAATAGAAAAGACCGGTCGACCAAACTGACGGATGCTCTTTGGGCATTCCGAACTGCATATAAGACCGACCTAGGGATGTCTCCATATAGGATAGTGTTTGGAAAAGCATGTCACTTACCCGTCGAGATAGAACATAAAGCATTGTGGGCTATAAAAGAAATAAATTTTGATCTAAACCTTGCTTGCAACTTTCGGAAGCTGCAACTTAACGAGCTAAGCGAACTCCGTGATGAAGCTTATGATAATGCTGTAATCACAAAGAATAGGACTAAGGTTTTTCACGATAAAAACATTTTGAGGAAAACATTTTCACCTGGTCAACAAGTCCTTCTTTATGATTCACGATTACACCTTCACGCGGGTAAGCTCCGATCTCGATGGAAGGGACCCTTTGTTGTGCGGTCTGTATATCCGCACGGGGCAGTAGAAGTAGAAAATGTTAAAAACGGCACCTTTTTCAAAGTAAATGGACATAAACTTAAGCCGTATTTTTCCACTGACCCCACGGAGGAGCTCTTGTTCTTACAAGAGCCAGTTTATTTGGATTAAAATTCCTCCGTCTCACCTTCATATCCTGTATATCACTGCATCATCTTTTTGAATGGAGGTGAGTGAAAAGAGTAAGTTTGGGAGAAGTTCTTCACTTATATATTTTGCCCCCACTAATAATCCCTCCCAGATTTACAGGTTTTTACAGATATAGCTGTTGGCAACAGTGAGGACACTGTTGAAAATAAGTTTGGGGGAGGTTTGTGCTTATTTTCGCATCATTTGCATATTATTTGCATAAGCACAAAACATTTCTTTTCTTTTAAAAATCTATAAAAATTGAAAAAATTTCAAAACCCATAAAAATTTAAAAATTTTCAAGTATAAAAATAATTTTAATATTTACACTTTTTTGTACATAAATAAGATAATGAAAGTTTAGATAGTGAAAAATTACATCCATGAGATTAGAAAAATTTAAGAAAACTAAGAAAATTAGAAGTTTTCTTATACGAACTAGTAATAAGTTGTTATGAGCCGTTGTCCCAAGGGTTTGTAAGATGAAGGATGTCACTAATCTGAGGATAAAAATAAGTCTGAAAAATAGTTTCTATTCTGGAAGCCAAACATTTTGAACGTTGCTACCCTGCTATTCGCACTTACACACGTCTTGAAGCCTGGGATAGTAGAGGATACCTTGAAATGCTCTTGTCTTAAAGCCGATGTATGAAGGAAATAAAAGAAAAAAATGAATAAAAGAATATATAAAGTGGTGAGAAAAATGGACACTGGTTTTGTTATCACCGAGGGCAATAAAAAATATATAGCGAGGGTGCTTCTTCACCTAGTGCCCTAAGGCCAATTGGTCTGGGAGTCACTGCTATGCCTGAGGTGGTGCAAGATGAGGAAAATACACCAAGTAAGCAAGCACAGGAGTAATCGGTCGGTTAGTACCTCAAGAAGTATTAACGGTCGCATGAAAGTGTGTGAGCAATCTCATCTAAATATTCATTAATTAAAAAGTACTGAGGCTGATGGGCAAGAGTATGATAGCTTGAATTGAATTCTCCGGGAGTAGGGATGTCTTTACACACACGCAGGGTTATATGATCGATGTTTGGAATAAAGATAGGAATGAAAAATAAGACGATGTTTTATTGAGGGAGGACGTGATTTCTAACATTTTTTCATGACCATTAAGATAGGGCTCATGACAACCGAAAAGCTAGCTTAGTTGGAAATCCTAATTTTCAAAGCTTTTCTTTTACAATTCTTTTCTTTAAATGTAATATTCATGATCTTCCTTTTATTATTGGATTTTGTGGGTGCAATCCGCTGAAAACCCTCAGGAGACAACACTCCTCCTACTAGGGACACCTAGAGGTTTAAAGGCTTGTTGCACGTGCTCAGTGCAATCGTGTTGCCTACGAAAGTGTGCTAATTAGTTTTTCTCTTTCTTTATTTTCTCCTTCTCTTTTTAATAAAACAGTTCGCTCGAGACGATCGAAATTAACTTTGGGGGAATTTGATTAGTCGAAAATATTGCATATTTTAGCCGGCAATTTTCTCATCATTTGCATTCATATAGAAGTGTTCGGCATTCATATTTCACATATTAGTAAAACTGTCGCAAAATATCAGATTATATGTATTAGACTCTAAAACCGACACTATAAAGGAAATTGACCACAATTCATGGCATCGCATCATCCCTACATTTGCGCAACACTTGTTTTGAGATCTGTGCAGGAAAATCCAGCAGAAATGCCAAAATTTACAGGGTACAACTAAAACGTTACGCCAACTCAATGATTTCAGTTCTGGTATCAATCCAAAGGGACAAACAAAAATCAACATATCAGAAGAATCCCCAAATACTATCACAAGACCACACCAAAGAGCCCAAGCCATCAAGCCACCACTTGGCCGCGGAACCGCGGCGCAAGCCGGCTTAGGCCGCGGTTCCGCGGCCGTCTTGCCACGTCAGCCATAAATTTTTGCTGCACAGTGCTTCACTCTGGGCCCACATTCAGCTCATATACTTCAAACTCCAGAAGACTCCAGAGACTTCTGCCAGATCAGCGAACTTTGGGATCAACACTAAACTAGCCTATCATTCTAGAAACTTCTTCCTAAACCCTAGCTTAAACCCTAAGCTAAGCCTAACAAACTCTATCTAGAAGTCTTTCAACAAACTTTTGGAGGGAACTCAAAGGCTTATGGTTTGGGTGTTCTATAAATAAGACCCTAGACTCACTTGTAAAAGGGATCCAATTATTCATCCAAGGATTGAATCAACCCAATTCTAGTATCATTTGAGAGCCATTCTATCTCTTTCTTCATCTTCTTCTTCCACAAGTCTAGTGAGAGGACTTGTGTGAAACCCTAACCCTAATTCCAATCAAAAGCCAAGATCCCGAGTACCCATCAAGTAAGAAGCCTTGCAACCTTTTAGGAGCCGAGCCGGTCTTCAACAGAGCAAGTGGTCCAAGCCGATCCGCGACTCACGGAGCCGAGCGAAGCCAAGTCGACAATTTAATTCTTCCTCTTGTAGTTTTTGAGCGACTGTAATCAAATTGTTGATATAAATAAAATGTGATATTCTTTTATCTTGTTTTCTTTAAATTATTGCATCATAATTCAATCTAAATTTTTAGTCGTAATTCTTGTTGTGATGTTTGAGTAATACTCCGCTCGTCGAGGAGTCGAGACGATCAACAGAATGATGATGTAATATATTGTAAATCGATTCTTGAATCCTACGAGTTTTGTAAACCCTAGCAAGATCAAGAATCGACGACCCAATTCGTTGCGATGCTTTCTTGATTGATATCGCTCGAGATTGGGGAGTTACGATCGTTTCTTGAAATTGCTAGAGGCTAGAATGTGAATGATAATCCACGAAAGAATAAGGGTTAAAGGATGAAACCCTAGTTTCATCAAGAAAGCCCTAACTCTCGTCGATCATCATCGATCTAATATCAATCCTTCGAAGGACAAGAACACGAAATCTTGAAATTACATCACATCTATAGAACCGATTGATTCCTACGAGCCTCATTTAGATTCTTGACATTTTGGTTGGAAATATTATCGAAACCCAATTCTTGATTGTTTATCAGTTTCTTGATTCTTGATTAAACTCGTGACACCTGAATTAATTGATAAATTCTTGAATCATGTTTTCTTTTCTTTTCGATTAACTTTTCAATTCAAACAAATCAAATATAAAAACGAATCGCACAATCCCTGTGGACGATCCGCACTCGCTTACGATCTACAACTGACACCGTAGTTGATTGCGGTCAAATATAATTTTTTGATTGTGAACCTTATTCAATTTTCTAATTACCGACACAAAGAGACTCTTATTGATTTGATTTACTTACTCAGTCTCGCATTTACGATCAATCAAATAGCGCCGAATTCGGGGACTATTTGAATCGATACTTTTACATTTACACAATCCGGAAATTGTATTACAATCAAAATGGCGCCGTTGCCGGGGATCATTTGATTTGATAAACACAAACAAGAATCTATAACAATCAAATGGGGCCGTTGCCGGGGACTATTTGATTTGATACTTTTACATTTACATCCAATCGGAAAATTATAACAATCAACTCTGCTGGTAGCTTATTTCAAACTTTTAGATCGTTCATCACCGTAAACAAAGGAAGATATTAGATATATTTCGAATGTTCCTTATGCAAGTGCGGTGGGTAGCGTTATGTATGCCATGGTTTGTACATGAACCGACATTTCACACGCCGTTAGTGTTGTTAGTCGCTATATGGTATCTCTTGGCAAAAGCTATTGACAGACGGTGAAATGGATATTATGATACCTATGAGGTACGTGATGTGGGGTTGGTGTTTGGAAGGAATGAAAACAATTTAGTTGGATTCAGTGACTCCGATTATGCAGGTGATCTTGACGGATGTAGATCGACCACCAGTTACGTATTTTTTTGGGAGGATGTGCCATTAGTTAGCGTGCTTCTTTGCATCGTACGGTAGCGTTGCCTATGACGAAGGCGGAATAGATAGCTGTTGTTACAGCCGTTAAAGAGGCAATCTGGTTGAAAGGACTATTTTCAGAACTTGGTATTCCAAAGTATACCATAATATTCTACTGTGATAGCCAAAACACTATTCACTTGACGAAAAACCAGATGCATCATGAGAGGACGAAAAAAGTCAACGTGAGGTACTAGTTTATGTTAGTTATATGTATGCCCTAGAGGCCATTACTATACATAGGATGTATATTGTAGTGGATGCTGGGACATATATAGGGAGGACTTTCTTGCTCGACATGATAGTATGCTATCTGGTTGATCTTTACCTTAACGTGTACACTGATTGTCTCTCTGTTACATGTTGGTAAAGCCCTTAGGATGTGTGCTTGACTACCTGGACTATGATGCGGATCATACTAGTGGGGACATGGTAGTCCATAAGTACATCCTTCAAAGTCCCTAGTCGTGGGTGTATCGAGACGGGACATCGATATACCAGAGTAGACTAGCATATACCTTCTCGGCCCATACAGATGGGCGATGGATGATCCCATATCCATTGGTGTTTGACATCAGAGATGATATACGGGTGCTCAGTGGAGACTGGGTACACTGGACGGACTCGCCGAGAACTCCCAGATGGTATTATACCTCACGTCAGATGGCAGTTTTCTGGTGACACTGGTACAGAGTAGTCTGTTGACCCGAGATCGTCATAGAGTCTTGTGTGGTTCCCACTGTGCTTTGATTTCCATCTTACCACGTCCAAGAGGGCGTGCAAAACGGTGGTTTTTGGGTACAGTCCCGAGTCACATGGAGGCAATGAGCGATAGGAGTGGATTCGTCTCTCCCGGTATAGGGGGTTGATGTTGCGCTGTGTTCGATTGGCTATAACAGGAAATCCCTGGCCAGGGTTGCTGAGATTTACTGGTAAGTGTTACCAGTAGTTTCTCGAAGTGTTATAGACCTCATATCGACACGACTTATCGAGCTATTGGGGTCTGACGTTTACCACCCCTAGGCGAGATATGCGACATATCAGACGATCAGACCGGACTGTACGGTAGTGTTACTGGTTGGATTCACTGGAGTGTGAGCGGGCTTGCTCGTCGATCTTCTGATCGCTCAATACCCGGGTGGCCGTTACGTTTAGCAGACCGCTTGCGGCTTGTGGGTGCTTGATATGATCATCATCTGCTGCCGGCGTATTGACGAGTCTTTAGAGTCCTACACAGAGGTTTCCTGGCTCAAGCGAAACGAAATAGGAGCGCATATCAGATATGTACGGGACCGAGAATAATGCGTGTATGTGATACCGTATTCTATTCTCGCGATGAATGTATCGAATGGTTATATGCGATATAACCTAGTTATCGAATCGAGGGTTGATTCGATAAGCCGATACATTGGATACTAGTCGGTTATATGCGATATGACCGGATCATTGAATCAGGTGTTGATTTAATGATTTAATGCATAATTATATATTTGATATATTACTTTGCATTAACTAGTATTGGTTCACTTTAAATGGATTTTCTCGCTCGGATGTGCGCATTATATATGTGATATGATTTTTGTGCACATGCTTGTATCATGTTTGATGATACATGCTAACTTGATTAGGTGTATGATTAAACCATGGTTAGTTAATAGTTAGGGTTTCATTTGATTTATTTATGCCTTTATTTATTTTGTTTTGACAAAAAGAAAAAGGGGAATGAAAACAAAAGGGTTGCTTTCAAAGATGAAGCTTGTTGAAGCTTCATGAAGGTTTGACCAAAGTGACCATTTTGTCTTCATCTCTAAACCTAACCATTCACTAACCCTAGTTCATTCTCTACACCTAACCATGGTTTGCTTATGATAAGAATTGATTTTCTTTTCTATGTTAATTATTCTTATCATAACAATTATCATCATCATCTTCTTCTTCTTGAAGATGAAAGCTTACTTCATCAATGGTGATTTGAGCATAAGTGTGAGAAATCCAAATCTAAAGTGAACCCACTTCCTATTTCTTCATCCTCTACCTCTTGCCAAGTAGTAGAGTGTGTTTCCTTCACAAGTTTTCATGGCTTGGTGAAGGTGGAGCTTGATCTAGCGATACCTCGACGTAGATCATCTTCGGCACGTCGTCGATGACCTAGCCCGCTTTTTCTCCGATGAAGCCGACGCTAGAGCCCGGACTTTGATTTGGACAGCGGAGAGGACTTCATCACGGAGCCGTGGAGGTAGAGGACCGGATCTACAAAGGTTGTATTTCCGTTTACTTGTAGTTAAATGTTAACTAGTTCATTGTTTCGCCTAGAAATCTAGCCAACGATCCGTTCTAGAGTTTTTCGGCACCGTTAAAATTTGAAATTGGCATGGTTGATGCCTTGTGAGACCTCATTAGGGTGCCTAGGAACCCTACAGTGGTATCAGAGCCTAGCTAGAGCCTTAGGCGAACTCTAGACGGAGTTTGAAGTCCGAACGACCCGAAAACCCAAACCCAAATTTGCTCTCTGGACAATTTTGAAAAACTGGGATTTTTCCAGATTAAAAATATTCAGAAAACTCAGTAAAATAATCTAAGAATTACTGTTTAAAACGGGGGCTCTGAATCGTTAATAGTGCGGCGGAACCGCCGCATATGCATGCCTAATGCGGCGGTTCCGCGGCAGGTTTGACTCTTCAGTCACTTTTATCTGCACAGTAATTCTTATATATTATTTCTGGTGTTTCTGGGAATTTTTAATATTTATTCAAGAGTTGAATTTTCTGGAGTTGTTTTGGGGATTCGGTGTTTCGATCGGAGTATCAGATTTTGTCTATGTGGCTTTCCGGATAATTTTTAGAATATGTTAAAAAGTTCGACCGGATATAAATACCCAATTTTTCCCCTGTCGGGAAATTTCCAAGTGTTGGATTTTTCCGTAGTTTAACGACGTTCTAAGTAGTGCAAGTAACGCGATGGTCCCTCTAGAAGACAACAAACCTTAACTCGATTATGTGACCGTCTTGAACTGCCCTTTGAACCTTCGGGTTTGGGGCAGTACGGCGTGCCACATGTGAGGCGTTGGCTTGACCCTTCTACGGCTGGACCGTTGGTACTGAGGCACGAACTGAATGTTGTTAGACTTATTTCATGTGTTGATCTGTATTGGGAAACCTTGGGTGTTCGATTGTTCGATCGGAAAGTTTAACATTTTCTATTTATCTGGAATGGGATACAATAATTGGAATTCACAATGAGTTATGAGATAACTGAATGAATGTTATAAACATAGCACTTTAGTCTCACTTGATCGGTTGCCACGGAATTTTGATGTGATCAAAAGTCCGTCGCAATCACGTAGCGTACGCGGATACTCGCCGGGTAAACTTAATAGACAGCCTCACTCCATAGCCCCGACCAAGTGACTGTAGGAGAACCCCGTCGCCGAAAGCATCCGTTCGGGTGTTCGCGGTAGCGGTGTTCCGCCTTGGTGCACTTCGTCGACGGTATCGGGGTGCGGCCGTCTACTGAAGTTTGCGACGAGCATTCGATCAGGATGTCGGGAATCTTGTTGAATTACCCGACTTAATATTGAAAAGTGTTTTCAATGATGAGACTAAAATGCGGGGTTTATAATTGTTAGGCATACGATGTCTAAGTAATTCATTTGGTCAGGCATGCGATGTCTGAGGAGGTTGCGGATTCCAACTGTTGTAGTTTTACACTTTCTTTTCTGTGACTGTAAGTGTAATATGTGATGTAGCCGGTTTCGTTGCTATATGTCAACGACAATTGGTATGCGCATATTTACTTACGTTGATGACATGTGATGTTATGTGTTGCTGGATATGTTATATTGGATCGTCGTGTTTGAATAGCCGGGGGTTTTTATGTGAGATGAGTGTTTTTCATTTTCATTCATGTAAAAACTTGTATGTAATATTCTTTATTGGGGCACTTCCAGGTTGCGGAAGATGTCACCGTTTGTATATTATTTACTTTTCCGCACTAGGATAGACCCAAAGAGAAGGGCACAAGTAACCGGGTTCTGGAGTCCAGTGGGAGACCAACTCGAGGAGTCGAGTCCGGGTCTCCTAACTCTAGAATTGGTAAGGTTGCTTGCCGCTCTCGTAGGGGTCTAGGGGTGTGGGTTTGGCTATTCATCACGACCGTGAAATCCGTGTTTTATACTGGCTCGTATTGAAAACACGGACGTCCTAGTATATCCAATATTTCATATGTTTCTTCTGCTGCGATATCTGTGATGTGATCATGTGATGTTCTGTGATAGATACAGTATATAGTATATATGATATATTATATAGACGTTACTTATGTTTTACACCCGCGCTAGCCCTGCCCCGCTCTGCCGTTAGTTACCTAACCTAACGGTGCACGAGGGGACATCGAGGCGAATGCGGATGGCATAAGTGTACGTCGTATTTATCTGTGATGTTTAGGTATTTATATGATGGGACTTCATTAATGTGATTAATGAAATAAAAGAAACCTAAAGATGTTGTAGAATCGAATTTCAAAATAAAACAGGTAGCTACAGTTCTTGCTTTGCACAGCGGTATATGTGATGTATCCTGTACCTTATTCGATGAGGAAAGGACCGAGATCCCTTCACCGGGAGTGACTCCTTTAGCAATAACTGGCAGATGCTACACACTCGGTTTGTCTTTTAATTGCTTTTAAGTGTTTTTGCTTTGCACAGTGATATATATGATATATCCCGCACCTCATTCGACGAGGAAAGGACCGACGATCCCTTCACCGGGAGTGACTCCTTTAGCAAAACTAGAAAAGCCTCAAAAACACTCCATTTCAAAATTCATTCGATCCTACAACGATATCAAGTTCATTACGCAATAGGTTTTCAGAAAAACCTGTCGTAGCCCTCCGTCATTTCAGATAAGTGCTAGTTAGTATTCGTGCTACGTTTGTTGGCCTGCGTCAAGGCGTAGTGTGCGGTAGCTAACTAGTATTTATCTGCTTATGCATATGATGCAGATTGGATTAGGGTAGTCGTGCGACTTTGTTGGCCTACGTCAAGGGTCGTGCGGGTGGGTTTAATTCAATCAGGAAATGACGGGTTGAACTTGACTAGCGCACTATGGTTTGTTGGCCTGCTTCAAGGTCATAGGACGCTAGGGGCAAAATTATCGGGAATTTCAAGTGTTGAAATTTGCAATGAGATTGCATACCTTCTATGAGATAGTTGGATCCCGATACCCGCTGTGAGTAAGAGTTACTCCTGGGAGAGTTTTATACATTACAATTAGCCGATCAAGTAGGTGTCTAGAAAGGTGTCAACGGGGTTACGCCTCTGGGAAAACGAGGTTTACATTAATTAGGTTCGTGCGAAAGCACGGGGGACCTCCATCAAAGTACCGACACTGGCCTGGCTGAAAGATTGGCGAACTTATAGTGTGTAATTAATCCCGGCTAGTCTTTCCTTTTAGGGTTTGAAGGAAGATTTGATAAAAAGCAGTGGGAGCCATCCTGATTAGATAAAATAATAACCAATCTTTTCTTGCAAGAGCGCACGCTGAGTGTTTTCTTCTCTCTCTCTCCTGGTAGCGACCATATCACGCCTTAATCAAGATAATAAAACGGATTATTGACCGAACCCGCTTATTATACTGAGCTGGGGAACGTTGGTCCCGCTCCACCTTATAATTGTTATAAGACAGAGCAGGAAATTGGGGATTTCCAGAATTTCCGTGCCGTCCAAACGAAGAGAGTGCATGTTGATGCATCATCTTCGGGTGTGTTCATTATACAGAACTGTTTCTCAGTATCCTCCGCATCCTTGGTATATGATACCGGATCAGGATCCTAGATATGTAATCTGTTACATAGGGCTGCAAAAGGGTAGAAAAACTGAGAACGGGTGATAAGTTTCATGAGACAGAAAACGGGGCAAGTGTTGCAGCCAAGTCTGTTGGTCACTGTCACCCTGTATTACAAATACATTGATTCTGAACGAATGCTATTAGATACCGAACCTGATATACAAAATCATATCAGTCTCTTTAGTAGTAAAGAAATGATAAAATTTTGTATTGTTGGATAATGTTTTGAACATTTCCTATATCAAAAATTGATCGGTTCAGGCACGTTATCTAAAAGCATTGACGTTCTAAATCAAACTACAGTTCTTAGTATACGGATCACACACAAGGGGAAGAGTTCAAAATTGAACGATTTCTTCTTGAGGTATTGTAGACTAGGTCATATCAATGCGACCTGACTGGCTAAAGTTACATATAGATGCATATTTAAATCAGTTTGAATTTACATCTTATGAAACTTGCCAGTCATGTCACAAAGATAAAATGACCATAGACCTGTTTATTGGAAACAGAGAAGGAGTTAGTAAACTCTTGGGATGATACATGTTGATGTATGTAGGTCCCCTGTCTACACATGCCAAGACCGGTTCTTTATACTTCATTATATTCTCTGATAATCTCTCAAGATTCAGACATATGTTCCTGTTGAAACACAAGTCCGAACCTTTTGAGATATTTACAGAATATAAGTTAGAAGTAGAGAACCGATACGGGTATAAGTATTATGTCCTTTGATGAGATCAAGGAGGAGAATACTTGAGCACGGAATTCCTGGACTATTTTAAAGAAGAATGAGATTCTCTCTCAGCATTACTCCTTCGTATACACCATAGCACGATGGTATATCGGGGTGGAGCAATTACACCCTATGTGATAAGGTGTGCTCTAAGATGAGTACTACTGAGTTACCTATTTCCTTTTTGGGAGTTATGCACTTGAGAAGATGCATACCTATTGAATAGGGTTCAAACCAAATCAGTTGCCTACCACTTCATATATGATATGGAAAGGGAAGAGCCCATGTCTTAAGTTAGTTAAGAGTTGGGGTTGTCCAGCCTATGTCTAAAAAGCAAAATCCGGACAAGCTCGAGGCAAGATCTGTTATGTACAACTGGAAAGGTTCCAGCTATACAAACTACAGCAGATGATTTGATAAAACCAAAGGATTCAATAGTTACCAACGAACCTCAGCCTCTCCGCCGATCTAGTAGGGTTCCACACCCACCTGAGAGATATTTCGATTTCTCTATGACAGTGGGAGCGAGGATTGCATCATGAGATGATGACCCAACTAGTTTCGAGCTGGCCATCTAGAGTAAGACTCTGTAAGAATGGCTGGATGTTTATCGATCTGAGATGGGATCCTAATACACCAACAAAGTATGGACTTTGGTTGCTATATCTGAAGGGTTAAATCCCCATCAGGAGCAAGTATATCTTGAGAAGATTACTTGGTGTAGATGGAAAAGTTGAGACTTTCAAAGCTAGACTTGTTAAAGGTTTTTATCATCGACCAGGCATGGATAATGATGAAACCTCTTTCAGAAGCTATGCTTAAGTCCATCCGGATACTACTTGCCACGGCTACATACCATGACTACGATATCTGGCGGTTGGGTGTCATGACTGCTTTTCTAAATGATGTTTTAGAAGAATGCGTCTATAAGTACATAGCCAGAGGGCCTCGTAGACAGTGGGAGCAGCGGAAACGTGTGCAAGATGTTTTATAGGATAAAACAGGCATCGCGGAGTTGGAACATCTGTTTTGATGGATTAGTCAAAGAGTTTGACATCATCAAAATGGTAGATGAACCTTGTATATACAAAAAGGTAGTAGGGAGTATGGTGACGATCCTCGTAGAGTACGTGGATGACATACTCTTGATAGGGAAGGAGTTTCCTATGCTACGCTCGGTCGATCTCCGCTTATCACAAGGATTCTCCATATAGGATCAAAATGACACCTCCTAAATCCTGGGTTTTGGATCTATGAGATAGATCTAATTGGATGTTAGCATTCTCACTAGTTGTAGTAAGATGGTATCAATCGATCCTGGGGAGAATCACTGGAAGTGTTCCAGGGTGATAAAGACGACTGAATGTCAGTCGCAGGCATTGTCTTTACCCTCAGTAAAGGGACGGTATGTTGGAAGTGTTCCAAACTAAATACCGTGGCATACTAGACGATAAAGGCAGGATACATCGCTACTTAAGATGCTACCAAAGAGGCTGTTTGGGTGTATATTGGTTCATGAGATGAACTATGTTCCTCCCATTGTGTGACAATGGAGTTGTGGCTTATGCCGAGGAACGCCGGTCCCATCAGTGATCCAGACATATTCTTAGGCAGTGTCACCTGATCATGGAGATTCTTGATCTCCAAGGGATCGAGGTCAGGAGAGTAGACTCAGAGGACAACACAGCGGATCCACTCACAAAGGCCTGTTCCCAGAGAGAGACTTTTATGGGATGGTTGAGTATGAGATACTTCAACCACTGCTATCAGATGGCCCTAGTGCAAGTGGGAGATTGTTAGTTATATGTATGCCCTAGAGGCCATTACTATACATAGGATGTATATTGTAGTGGATGCTGGGACATATATAGGGAGGACTTTCTTGCTCGACATGATAGTATGCTATCTGGTTGATCTTTACCTTAACGTGTACACTGATTGTCTCTCTGTTACATGTTGGTAAAGCCCTTAGGATGTGTGCTTGACTACCTGGACTATGATGCGGATCATACTAGTGGGGACATGGTAGTCCATAAGTACATCCTTCAAAGTCCCTAGTCGTGGGTGTATCGAGACGGGGCATCGATATACCAGAGTAGACTAGCGTATACCTTCTCGACCCATACAGATGGGCGATGGATGATCCCATATCCATTGGTGTTTGACATCAGAGATGATATACGGGTGCTCAGTGGAGACTGGGTACACTGGACGGACTCGCCGAGAACTCCCAGATTGTATTATACCTCACGTCAGATGGCAGTTCTCTGGTGACACTGGTACAGAGTAGTCTGTTGACCCGAGATCGTCATAGAGTCTTGTGTGGTTCCCACTGTGCTTTGATTTCCATCTTACCACGTCCAAGAGGGCGTGCAAAACGGTGGTTTTTGGGTACAGTCCCGAGTCACATGGAGGCAATGAGCGATAGGAGGGTATTCGTCTCTCCCGGTATAGGGGGTTGATGTTGCGCTGTGTTCGATTGGCTATAACAGGAAATCCCTGGCCAGGGTTGCTGAGATTTACTGGTAAGTGTTACCAGTAGTTTCTCGAAGTGTTATAGACCTCATATCGACACGACTTATCGAGCTATTGGGGTCTGACGTTTACCACCCCTAGGCGAGATATGCGACATATCAGACGATCAGACCGGACTGTACGGTAGTGTTACTGGTTGGATTCACTGGAGTGTGAGCGGGCTTGCTCGTCGATCTTCTGATCGCTCAATACCCGGGTGGCCGTTACGTTTAGCAGACCGCTTGCGGCTTGTGGGTGCTTGATATGATCATCATCTGCTGCCGGCGTATTGACGAGTCTTTAGAGTCCTACACAGAGGTTTCCTGACTCAAGCGAAACGAAATAGGAGCGCATATGAGATATGTGCGGGACCGAGAATAATGCGTGTATGTGATACCGTATTCTATTCTCGCGATGAATGTATCGAATGGTTATATGCGATATAACCTAGTTATCGAATCGAGGGTTGATTCGATAAGCCGATACATTGGATACTAGTCGGTTATATGCGATATGACCGGATCATTGAATCAAGTGTTGATTTAATGATTTAATGCATAATTATATATTTGATATATTACTTTGCATTAACTAGTATTGGTTCACTTTAAATGGATTTTCTCGCTCGGATGTGCGCATTATATATGTGATATGATTTTTGTGCACATGCTTGTATCATGTTTGATGATACATGCTAACTTGATTAGGTGTATGATTAAACCATGGTTAGTTAATGGTTAGGGTTTCATTTGATTTATTTATACCTTTATTTATTTTGTTTTGACAAAAAGAAAAAGCGGAATGAAAACAAAAGGGTTGCTTTCAAAGATGAAGCTTGTTGAAGCTTCATGAAGGTTTGACCAAAGTGACCATTTTGTCTTCATCTCTAAACCTAACCATTCACTAACCCTAGTTCATTCTCTACACCTAACCATGGTTTGCTTATGATAAGAATTGATTTTCTTTTCTATGTTAATTATTCTTATCATAACAATTATCATCATCTTCTTCTTCTTCTTGAAGATGAAAGCTTACTTCATCAATGGTGATTTGAGCATAAGTGTGAGAAATCCAAATCTAAAGTGAACCCACTTCCTATTTCTTCATCCTCTACCTCTTGCCAAGTAGTAGAGTGTGTTTCCTTCACAAGTTTTCATGGCTTGGTGAAGGTGGAGCTTGATCTAGCGATGCCTCGACGTAGATCATCTTCGGCACGTCGTCGATGACCTAGCCCGCTTTTTCTCCGATGAAGCCGACGCTAGAGCCCGGACTTTGATTTGGACAGCGGAGAGGACTTCATCACGGAGCCGTGGAGGTGGAGGACCGGATCTACAAAGGTTGTATTTCCGTTTACTTGTAGTTAAGTGTTAACTAGTTCATTATTTCTCCTAGAAATCTAGCCAACGATCCGTTCTAGAGTTTCTCGGCACCGTTAAAATTTGAAATTGGCATGGTTGATGTCTTGTGAGACCTCATTAGGGTGCCTAGGAACCCTACAGTTTATGCAGAAAGTCGTTGAGAAAGAAGAGATTATTGTGAAGAAGGTTGGCACATCGTACAATCCGGCCGACATGTTGACGAAGTCTCGTTCAATTGTTAAGTTCGGGAATTTCTTGATCTTAATTGGAATGCGTCGCACTCATTGAACCCTTTAGGGTTTTTGTAGTGAAGATGGAGCTGTTATTATTTTGATAGAGGAGTTTTTGGAATGCAAGATAAGGTGGAGATTGCTAGATATGCCTCACATTCGATCCTGATGATTACCTGTTGGATTTTCTAACGATTCGGTGTCATCACGAATATTTGAGTTTATCTTTAATGCATACGTCTGGGGCTGAAAGCTCCAGACGTCTGTTGAGGCTCGGAATGCGTGAGCGCACTTATGGCAGAAGTCTGCCCCGTTGAAGGTCAGACGTCTGTGGAGCTCTCTGTTATTTTGGTGAAGACACCAGACGTCTGCATTGCTCTCTGATTCTCATGACGACAAATGCAGATGTCTGCTGATTCCTTCTGCAAACGTTTGCCTTTCTGGGCCGGACGAAAATTCACTTAGTTAGGAAATTAGTTTCTTTGGTAAATCTTTTGTATAGTATATATATGATAGGTTATTTTATATATAGATCTGATGTCTTCTGTTAATTAGAGAGAACTCATTGATAATTGTGAGAGATCTAATGTTTGAGAGCGATTTGTATTCTCCATCGATTTGTACTCCACCGATATCTGATTATTAATAAAGGTTTGCCTTCATCAATTCGTAAGTGCTCGCATTTCTATCTTGTCCGCGGTTTGATTTTTTTTCTCGCTATTGATTGTGTGTTTGATTTGTGACTATCTCGTATATGTAACATATACTTCCACTATTTTCTTACATTTTTTCCTTTTCAGGAGAAAGGTCATTCTGAAAGCTGCGAAGTTCAATCCCTTCGGTTTACATCCAAAAAACAAACTAAATGATTTCATTGGATAGAGTCGTCTTATATTTATTTTTCACACACAATGATGCAGGTTTTCGGATTTGGGATGGTTGCTCTGATTTTGCCGCTGCTATTGACTTCTACAGCATCGGACGGCCGAATATGGGTAAAACGGGGGTGGGGGCCCACATTTTGTGTGGTTTTTTTGATAGGAGATGAGCGGCTAAGATGAAACAATAGCACCAGGTCACCGACATAGCATCCACTCCATATATCAGCTATACCAAATTCCAGGTTTTAGTGAATATTTTAATGAAAACTGAAAAAATTTGGTGATGTCGGAAATATATAGTGGACAAGCTAAATGTTGTAAAATCCTTCATTATATATAGCTGATTGTATCATATACTAGCTTGTACTTCCAGATACAAGGAGATCCTTACTTGAACCAAATTTTAGGAGAAAATCCTTTTCCTCTGAAACATAAACTTAAATCTTGTCAACATTTTACTTGATTCATTACAAACTCACAACCTAGAACTCCATTGTTTGTCTTTCTCATTTTTATGTAAAAGAAAATATAAGTTCTAAAGACATCAATAGAACTTGAATTACACATATAATTAAGAAGATATATAATATAATAATCCTCTGCATTACTTCAAAACAGCTCAAAATTAGATTAAACAATCCTGTGCATACTCCTACCTGATAATAAAAATACACCAAAAAAGAAAAAGACCGACCAAAAACAGAAAAGACAGAATTAGTGACACAATCTGTTCATATTAATAATTGAAGATTAGTGAAACATATATTAATGGAGATTGCCTACATAATGCATTTTATAGTTATGGTATATACTTAATTTTAAACCTCAGATATATAGCATATGCCATGATCAAGAAATTAAAACATTCAAGAAAGAAAAGAAACTAATCAAAGAAAATGCCATGGTTAAGAAACAATCAATAAGCCATGTCATGGTCTCGAGAAACAAACAATCAAAAAAGAAAAAGAGTGGAAAGAAGAGAAAATTAGTGGCACAATCTGTTCTTTGATAATGAAACAAGGAGATCAATGAAGCTGTGGAGATTAATTGCCTACATTATGCATTTTTATTATATATCATGGGCATACATCAATGAATTCGAACATTGTTTAGAATTTGTAATAGCATAAGCATCGAATTACAAACTAGAAAATCTAAGTAAAGAAAATGCGCAAGCCATGATCAAGAAGTTAACAGTATTCAAGAAAGTAAAGAAACTACTTAAGGAAAATGCCATGATCAAGATGGCTGCATGGATTGAAAGAGGAACACAATTGCAGCAGTACCCACAAGCCGATATTCGATCTTTATGTTCTACAGAACTTGTCCTCGAGGCGGAGGAGGGAGTAAACCAGCACTAGGCATGTTGGGAGGGAGAACGTAGGGAACGCCGTCAACGATATTTTCAAGAAGCCCGTCTGTTACGCCATGGTTTAGGGTCACCATCCTTGTTTCCTCCAGCGAATAGTCGTCGCTCTCCCACAATTCTAATATCCCATTCGAAGAAAACAGTATCTCCAGTTTGTAACTCTCGAACCTCAGAGTCTGAGACAATGTTGACGACCATTCCCTTAGGAGCGTCAGAGCTTTATAATCCCAGGATCCATTCCGACCCCGAAAGTACAGCTCTACAGTACCACCGGACAGAGCAACAAGGCCAAGGTTTTTTCCAATTCTTCCCAGCTGCAGCCTCGTCTCAGGATTGATACTTGTTGACGGGAGTCTATCTTTCATGATCACGGTAACCCCTCCGAAGGGATTATGAAGAACAACCAGCGGTGTGTCATAATGATGATCAGCAAGCCAAAGAGCGAATCCCTCGAAAGAAACCCCCGTGTTCAAAAGGATTCTGCGATCCGGATGACCAAGATCTGTGCGACCTTGACCGTAGGTCCATTGCCATGAGCGGGAAGAGAAGGTGTCGAAGGTGTAGCGTCCCTCGCCCTCGTGAACGGCGCAAACGACAAAGAAAAAATTGATAAGAGGGTAAACGGGTGGGTTGGGAAAGACGAGAACGGCAGGGGTGGTGCGACTGTGACGGTCATCGGGGAAGCTGATGTGGGCCACTAGGGGATTGGAGAGGGGGTCGAACACGTGGTAGGATCTGGAGGAGTCGCGGCAGAGGACGAAGCCGAAAGAGGAGGAGAGGATGGTGAAGGGGTGAGGGATGTAGGAGAGATCGGGGAGACGAAGACGGTGCTGGTCGGGCCGCAAGTTGAACATCCTCACTCTGCCATCGGCATTATTCGGGAGGAAGAAGCCTGTGGTGGAATGATGCGGGATGTAGGTGCAGAAGCCATCCATTGTTGTTGAAACTAGATAGATAGCTATATATAGCTTCTTGAATGACTTCTTCTTGTTTCTTGATGTTGCTCTTGTTTGATCAGAAAAGCAACTGGCAGGGAAAGGTTCTCTCTTTTGTTGATGTCTTACAAACAAGGGATAGATAGATATATATATAGGAATGTGCATGCTGGTTTAATCTAACAAACTTAATTATAGGATGAGAATGAGATGGAGCCTGTCTCGTCTCATGCATGTGTGCATGCATATATGCTATTAAAAATCTTTAATTACTATGATTATTGTTTTTTTAATTAAAAAAATACTCTTCCCGTTGAATTGTGGGTGCAAGTTCCATAGGGTTTGAACCAAACCCGACCTTATCCACCTTGATCATTCAATGTGTCTTTGAACCAAAGATAAGATTGATCAACACATTTTCTTGGTCACACTTACTGAGGGTAAGAACAACACGGCGGAAGCTGTATTTAAACATAACAAGTGCTAAATTCCATTGATCTACAAAAGACAGACTAATAACAACAAGGAACATAACAAGTGCTAAAAAACATCATTCTCTCGCTCTAATTTCATTTGCCATGGCTTTTATATTTTTGCCTCTCTAAAACTCCGATATCTTAGTCAACCCGGCTCCTCTTCTTGGTCTAACTGCAGCAAAATCATCCTCATCTTCTTCTGAGTACAATCTAACACCAAAATCATCCAATTAGTAATTGTAGCATAAATGGAAGCTATAACTGAATTAATGGAATTCCATTTGTTAAAAACTCGATCGTTACGTTCCCTCCATAAACCCCATAGAATAGCAATTACCATCAAATCCCATCCCTCTCCAAAATCAGGGTTTACTACTCTAGTTCTCCAAGATCCCCAAAGTTCTAAAAATGAAAAAGAATGAGACTGCAGTTGAAATCTAGAAATAACTCCCTCCCCCCTCTTTCAGAAAATGGACACCTCAGCAACAAACACCCCACTGTTTCAGAGTCTCCTCTACAAAACACACACATATATGTCTTTTTCCATCCCTTTTCCTTTAAATTGTTCATCGTTAAAATAGAGTTTCTAAATGACAACCGACAGAAAGACTTAACTTTGTATTGAACCTTAGCTCTCCATATTTGTGATGTCCCCATCTTGATTGATCCTCCCATGTTAAGTATATCATATAAATATCTCATTGTGAAATTTCCTTTAGCATCCCATCTCCACACACATTTATCTTCTTATATCCAGTTCGATTTCTAATCTTCCACATAATATTGTAATTCGTAAAGACACATACATACGTTATTCATAGTCTTCTCTTGAATGGAATTTCCCAGCTCGTTCCCATTCCATTTTCTTCGAATGGACGCATGCATTCTTATCTCTCGCAAGAAAAAATAATTCCGGGGACTTGTATTGTAATGTTTCTCTTCCGCACCGACTATCCTTCCAAAAATTAATACGATCCCCTCCACCAATTGAACCTCTGGAGAGAGTGATCAATTATCTTGTTTTATAGGAAATATATAATAAACTGGATTTTGAGATTCTGAGTTTTTGATGAATCAATTACAACGAAGGAAATTTATGTTTTAAGAATTCAAGATTTCCATACATACATGCTTTTAGTTTTGTTTTTCAAGCATTAGCTACTCTTTCAAGCATAATCCCAATAAAGTTGATAGTTACATATTTATACTTTTAATTTTAGTGCGACATAAGCTCTAACTCATCATACTTTCCAACTTCCCAGGGGATTGACCGGACTAACAAGTTTTGCCATTTTTCTGTATTTTATACTTCTTATTATTTCCTTACTTTTTTTTTCTTTTTCAGAGAAAGGACATTCCGAAAGTTGCGAAGTTCAAACCCTTAGGTTTACATCCGAAAACAAACTAAATGAATAAATTGAACAGCGTCGTGTTATATTTGTTGAGTTTGCCCCGCATTCATGATCCCTATTAGTTTCCCGGTTCAACTTGGTATTACCCGGAGTATTCCAGATTCAGGTTCAGCTACAGTAAGGTGGCAGATGTCTGAAGCTTAAGCTTCAGACATCTGACATGTATTCGAAGACATGCACACAGAGAGTCGAAAGACGTCTCCTCTCTTGTTCTTCAGACATTAACCAACGCTCTGTTATTTTGACAGACGTCTGACCAATACTAGTCAAACATCTTTGCGCTCTCTATGATCTGCTGAACCTTTTGGGCAGACGTCAGCCAAGTCCTACTTCAGACGTCTTCATTTTGCACCGAATATTAGCAGTTTCGAAAAAGTTAGGAAGTTAGTTATTTGATCTTATTTGTCTAATACTATATATATTTTAGTATTTTATAATTCTAGATTAGATAGCTTTTGGAGATAAAAATTTTTAGAGGAGGCTAGGGTTTTGTGAGATTTCATCCACCGTTCGTAACACTTCATATTAGTTTAATTAGTAAATCTTCTCCTCCATCCTTGGTTTTTCCGGTAATGATTTTCTACGTAAAATCTGGTGTCTCGTTTGGTTAGTAACCTTATTGTTATCGCGTTTTTTTATTTTATTGCTTCTCTATATCGTTTGTTATTATTTTGAGATCGTATTTTCTGCAACAAACTAGTATCAGAGCTTTGTTGTGTTTGGAAGATCTTGTGTTTTGTTTGAACCGTTAAGTTTTCAATCTCACGATCTAATTTTATGATGGGTAACGACGCTTGTGTGCTCTTCCCCATCTTCTTAGATTGTGGTTTTGATGTTTTAGGATTTGTAAGCACTCAAGGTGTTTTCTTTTGATCCTATATCATGTCTCCAACGATTATGAAGTTCGATATTGAGAAGTTTGACGGGTCTATGAGTTTTAGTCTATGGCAAGTTCGTATGATTTCCGTATTGACACAGAATAATTTGAGAAAGACGATTCGTAGGAAGGATTCAAGGCCTTCCACTATGACATAGGAAGCATTGGAGGAGTTGGATGAAAAGGTCCTCACGGCTATCCCGTTGTGTTTGATAAACGAAATTTTGTAAGAAGTTTTAACGGAGAAGACGACGACTAGTTTGTGGTTGAAATTAGAGAAGTTATATTTGAAGAAGTTTCTTACTAATCGACTTCTATTGAAACATCATCTCTACGCATTTCGTATGTCAGAAGGCTCTCTTATTTAATCCCACATTGGTGTGTTTAATTCGATCATTACAGATTTGGGTAAGATCGATATTAAAACCGATGATGAATATTAATCATTGTTATTGTTATGTTCTTCGCCATTCAATTATAAGCACTTTCGTGACACCATGATCTATGAATGAGATACTATCTTGATCATGAATGTTAAAGAAAATTTGATGAACAAGGAGAAGATCGACAAGGAGTTAATTTATAACGAAGGTGATGATCAATTTTCAGGCTTATTTGTTCAAGAGTGAGTGGAGAAGAGAGATCCGGAAGGTATTAAGAAGAAGTCAAGGTCGAAATCCAAGAATAAGAACTTGATCTGCAATGATTGTAAAAATAAGGGGCACTTCAATATCGATTTTTACAAAATGCAGAATAAATAGAAGTTTGAAGACAAACAAAAGGAGTCTTCATCCGAAATTAGTATTGCGGAAAGTGAAGGAGATCTACTTGTGGTTCTTGACAACATATATCAATCCAATGATCAATGGATTATGGATTCGGATTGTTTCTACTATATATATCCTAATAGAGATTTGTTCGTCACCTATGAGTTAGTTAATCGTGAAGTCGTTTTGTTGGGCAACAATAGTTCGTGTTGAGCTATTGGTAAGGGAATGATCCAAATCAAGATATTTGACGGTGTTGTGAGAACATTAGCAGAAGTTAGGCATGTACCTGACTTAAACAAGAATCTCATCTCATTGAGTACACTCGACGTTAAATGTTATAAGTTCTCCGTTGAAGGTAAGGTTTTGAAAGTAACCAAAGGTGCTCTCGTCGTTATGAAGGGCTTGAAAATTAGGTCCTTATATATGTTTCAGAGTTCGACAACTACCGGATCGGCATCAGTTTCATCATCTAAATCTATGTCAAATTAAGATGTTACAAGATTATAACACATGAGACTCGGGTATATGAGTTAGAGAGGTATGACCGAGTTATCGAAGCATGGTCTACTTTATGGTTAAAGTACATCGAAAATTGAGTTTTATGAGTATTGTATTTTTGGGAAGTAGAAACGAGCACCAGTAGAAACTGTGCATATCAGGAATGGTATATTAGAGACCGTTTAATTCTAAACGTTCTCTAATATTATATCAGTGACCATATATAATATACGGTCGCAAATGAACGATCGCTAAAATGTTAGTGACCACTTATTTATTATCAACGACCGTTCACAACAGTAGCTAATATTCTCTACGCAATAAGCCTGCCAGAGAGCGTTCTCTTTCCTATTCTTCCCTAATTTTTTCCCGAGCCCGCGAATTTCCTCCCAAAGGTGATTTTCATCTAATCCCCCGCGAATTCTTCCAAAAAATTAAAAATTCCTTATCTATTTTTTGTTTTTCAGGTATTACTGCTACTATTACTACTGCTGGTGCTCGAAATTGCATTCTTTGTTTAAAATCCGACGAAAAGGATAGGATTTTTCCTTCTCAAATTATAATTTTTTCATTTAGATTATGAATTATGTTGTTAAGGTTATGAATTGTGATATTAGGCTATTAATTGTTATGTACCTGTGATGTTAGGTTATAAAATCGTGATATGGCTGTTAGGTTATGAATTTATTCAATTAAATATGAAATTATGATGTACTTGTGATATTATGATATATAATTTTGTTGTTTTGGAGATAATTGGGTTGTAGGAATTGAATAATCTATAAACTCTAAAAAAAACCTAACATAATAACAACTTATTAACCCTATTAATAAATTTTAAACCTTAATTACAGATTATAAACCCTAATAATAAATCTATAAACCCTAAAACCCTAATGACAACTTAAAAAGCTTAATTAACAAATTAACTAATTAATATATAATATTAACTCATTAGTAGAAACTGTGCGGATTAAAGACCATTTATTAGGAACCTGTAAATATATACAGTCCCTAATAAATTATTAGCGACCGTATATATTATACAGTCCTTAATAAATCAAATCTTTTAATACAAATTAAACTATAGTAGATGCATAAATCAAAAATAAAATCAAACTGATTAAGAAAAATTAACACTAATTAACCTATAACATTAATTACACTAATTAATAAATCTTAATTAAAACCAAAAAATAGTGAATCGAGATCCTGATTAAAAAACAATTAAATGCAAAATTAAGGGACACCCTAAAATTTTGATTAGAAACTTAACTAGGCTTTTATGTTTTCATTTAATTAGTAAGTTTAATATCGAAAGGTTTTAAACTTGTTTAGGACTGACCTATAGTTTCTCGTTTGACAATTGGTGTATTTCAAATCTTTTTCCCGCCGAATTGATAGGATCACATTATATGTTTGTGAGAATTGAGTGTCATGTTCAATTTTTTCAAACGTATGTGTAGTATTCGACAAGGGGATTTGACATACAGTAATTGTCAGATTTGTCCAGTTTGGATATGTTACAAATGCACTAAGACTCACATCTCACATCATTCTTTATTTTCGTCCATTTCGAGAAGTTTCGATGGTGCTTTCCACTTATTCCCTATGTACAGATTTTTGTATGAACACAAAGAACATGGGAAAGTGCTGCCGAAATTTTCTCGAAATAGACGAAAAATAGGAGGAAGTAAGATGCGGGTGTTGCATTCGTAATGGGAATTAAGACCTTTATTCCTGACAGCCGTGAAACTAATTATTCGTCGAGACCTTTTTTCCCAAGTAGTTACGGCAATCTTAAATGACTTCAGATGCTTTGATGCATCTGTTAGTTATATATATGCCGTAGAGGCCATTATTGTACATATGATGTATATTATAGTGCATGCTTAGATATAGAGAGAGAGGACTTTCTTGCTCGACATGATAGTATGTTATCTGGTTTCAATTTGTCTTAACATGTTGACTTGTATTGTTTTACTGTCTTGCTCGCACATGTTGATAAAGCTTTTAGGATATGTACTCGACTACTGGGACTATGATGCAGATCATACTAGTGGGGCCAGGGTAGTCTAAGAGTACATCCTATAACTGTTCCTAATCGAAGGTGTATCGAGACAGGGCATCGATACTCCAGAGTAGACTAGCGTATACGCATCTTAACCCATATGATGGGCGATGGATGATCCCATACCCATTGGTGTTTGACATCAAAGATGGTGTACAGGTGCTCAGTGGAGATTGGGTACACTGAACGGACTCGCTAAGAACTCCTAGATGGTATTATACCTATCGTCGGGTAGTAGTTCTCTGGTGACACTAGTACAGGTTCGTCTGTAGACCCGAGACCGTCATAGAGTCTTGTGTGATTCCCACTGTGCTTTGATTTCCACCTTACCACGTTCATGAGAACATGCAAAACGGTGGCTTTTGGGTACAGTCCCGAATCACATGGAGGTAACGAGCGATAGGAGGGGTTTCGTCTCTCCCGGTATTGGGAGTTGATATTGCGCTATGTTCGATTGGTTATAACTGGAAGTCCCTGGCCAAGGCTTATATGGAGTCCTACTGGTAAGTGTTATCAGTAGTTTCTCGACCCGTTATGAGCCTCACATCGACACCACTTATGAGTTACTGGGGTCTGACGTTTACCACCCCTAGACTGGATATGCAACATATCAGACGAAGAGACCGGACTGTACGATAGTGTTACTGATTGGATCCACAGGAATATGTGCAGGCTTTTTTATTGATCTTCTGATCGCTCAGTACCCGGGTAGCAGTTACGTTTAGCACGCCGCTTGCAGCTTGTAGGTTTTTGATATGATCATCACCTACTGCCGGCGTATTGACGATTCTTTAGAGTTTTACACAGAGGTTTCCTAGCTCAGGCAAAACGGAGTAGGAGCACATATGTGATATGTACGGGACCGAGATTGATACGAGTATGTGATACCGTATTCAATTCTCACGATATGTGATATCGACCGGGTATATGTGATATAGCCGGGTCATCGGATCAAGTGTTGATTCGATGAACTGATACATATTATATTAGTCGGTTATATATGATATAGCCGGATTATCGGATCAAGTATTGATTAGATAATTTAATATATAATTATATATGTGATATATTATATTGCATTAATTAATATAAGCTCATTTAAGTAATTCTTTTTCTCACTTTGGATGCATTGATTTATATGTGATATATGTTAAATGTATTCTTTTCCTTTGTTATATAATTATATATATGTGATATGTATAATAGTAACATGTTATGTTGCAAATGCAACTAAGGTTTTTGGATTCTTACCATGGCTAAGATTAGGGTTTGTAATATATTTATTTTAGTTTATTCAAAATTGTAGACTTTTGTCATGATATTTGTTTTGTTGACTAAGTCTTCTCTTTTGATATTTTGCTTAGATATTTGTTTACCAAACCCTAATCCTAGTCTATGGTCAAGTCTCTACAAGGGTTAAGCATGACATGCTTAACCCTTGGTTGCATTTCTAACCTCAACAATAATTCATTTTCATCACTCATTTTCTTCTTCATCTTCTTCTTGCTCACAAAAGTGTTTGCTTGATTTTTCTCTGTGATGAAACTTTGTGAGAAATAGAAAACAAAAGAGAGAAAAATTCCTACTTCATGATCCTCTTCTATACTAGCCATATAGATTAGTGTGTTAGCTTCACTAATCTCTCATTAGTGAAAGTAATAGCTTGGGTTTGTGATTTCTCAAGATAGATCATTTTTGATAGTGAAGTCTTCAACCAAGAGTACCTCATTCACCACATGAAGCCTCTCTAGAGTCCGGGTACTTGATGATCGCAGCGAAGTGACTTCAACTCGGAGCTTATGAAGCGAAGGAACGGACTACAAAGGATGTAATCCCTATCTCTTAGATGTTAAGTTGTTAACATGTTGTTTAGTTTGATTCTCTAGTTATCGATTCTAGGTTAGGATTACTTAGAACGGAAAAATTTTGAAATTGGCATGAGAGATGCCACCCGAAAACTTGTTGCCGTTGTTGGTATCCCAACAGTGGTATTATAGCCTAACTAGAGAATTAGACGGATATGTGTAGGATTACGAAACCGAAACCACTCCGCAACAGCCGACATTAAACCCTGGTTTCTGTAAATTTTTTTGGAGAGTCAAAATTTTTTCAAACAGTTGCAGAATGTTGTATGTGATACAATATGAACACCGTACAAATTTTAAAACCTACCCTCAGTTTCTGGCCGACCACAGGCAAGCAAAATCTGGCCTCCTCGGTTTTTGTGTCAGGTTTGGGGTTGAAATTTTTACAGTGTTTTGTTCTCTGGGGTTTGGGATTTCAGGTGTTGTTTGTTTTTTCTAAATTTGCATGTGATGTTACCTTTTTATAGAGACAATTCGGAGTGTTTCATATTCGTAATTCTAGTTTGTTTTCGGGTTATTTAGACGTGTTAAAAAGTTCGATCGGATATCAAATACCCACTTTAACCCTTGCCGGAAAATTTTTCAAGTGTTGGATTTTTCCTTAGTTAAAAAATATTCAAATATCGTGCAAGTGATGCGGTGAACTCTCTAGAAGAACAAAACCTTAACTCGATTTTGTGACCGTTAAAACCGCCACTAAACCCTAGGGTTTGTGGTAGTTTAACGGTGCCATAAGTGAGGCATTGATTGACCCTTCTACGGTTGGTTCAATGCTACTATGGCATGTGATGGATACTTCTAAACTACGCTCAAATGTTGAGCATTTTGGGAAATTTTGGGTGATTTTTGATTCGATCGGAATGTTTAATAACGTCTAGTTTTTTCTGTAATGTGATACAATATGTGGAATTCATATAGTTAGGCATGAAATCCGTAATATGTGATATTTCAGGTTTACGATATCTAAGGTGATTGTGGATTCCAAATGTTATAGTTTTCACTTTCTATTCTGCGACCGTAAGTGTAATGTGTGGTGTATCGCCGGTTTCATTGCTATATGTCAAGGACAATTGGGATACGCATATTTGCTTACGTTGATGACATGTGATGTTATGTGTTGCTGTAATATGTTATATTGGATCGTCGTGTTTTGAATAGCCGGGGGTTTTATATGAGATGAGGGTTTTTATTTTCATTCATGTAAAATTCATTGTATATAATATTCTTTTATTGGGGCACTTCCGGGTTGAGGATGATGTCACCATTGTATATTATTTACTTTTCCGCATTAGGATAGACCCAAGGAGGGGAGCACAAGTAACCGGGTTCTAGGGTCCAGTAGGAGGCCATCTCGAGAAGTCGAAACCGGGTCTCCTAACCCTAGAATTAGGAGGATTACTTGCCGCTCCCGTAGGGGTCTAGGGATGTGGGTTTGGCTATTCATCGCGACCGTGGAATCTGTGATTTATACAGGATCAAAATAAAATACGGACTTCCTAGTATATCCAATATTTCATACGTTATCTTCTGTTGCTGATATTTTATGATGTGATTATATTATATGCGTGAGATGGATGCTTTATTATTGTATATATGATAAATAATAAACGTTGCTTATGTTTTACACCCATGCTAGTCCCATCCTGGTATGCCTTTAGTTAAGTAACCTAGCGGTGCATAACCGGACACTGGCAAATGCGGATGGCATAAGCGTACGTTGTATTTTCGTTTCTTCTGTGATTCTTAGGAAGCTTAAATTGGGATTTCGTTAATGAGATTAATGAAAGAAAAAGAAACCTAAAAGATGTTGTAGAATCAAATTTATAAAAAGGATAGCTCTAGTTTTTGCTTTGCATAGATGTATTTCTTGTAGAATATCCAGCACTTATTCGATAAGGAAAGAGCCGAGATCCTTTCACCGGGAGTGACCTCTTTAACGAAACTAGCAGATGCTACAACTCACTCGGTTTTATTCTTGATTGCTTCTATAGTTCTTGTTTGCATAGTGGTATATGTGAAATATTCTGCACCTTATTCGATAAGGAAAGAGCCAAGATCCCTTCACCGGGAGTGACCTCTTTAGCGAAACTAGTAAAAGCCTAAAAAACACTCATTTTCAAAAATCACTTGTTTCTACAATGATATCAAGTTCATTATGCTCATGGTTTTCTGAAAAACCTGCGCAGCCCTCCGTCATTTCAGATAAATACTACTTAGTATTCGTGCTACATTTGTTGGCCTGCGTCAAGGCGTAGTGTGCGGTTGCTAACTAGTGCTTATCTGCAACATAAGATGAGATTGGATTAGGGTAGTCGTACGACTTTGTTGGCCTGCGTCAAGGGTCGTGCGAGTAGGTTTAATTCAATCAGGAAATGACGTGTTGAACTTGACTAGCGGACTATGGTTTATTGGCCTGCGTCAAGGTCATAGCATGCTAGGGGTAAAAGCATTATCGGGAATTTCAAGTGTTGAAATTTGTAATGAGATTGCATACCTTATATAAGATAGATGGATCTTGATACCCACTGCGAGTAAGAGTTACTCCTGGGAGAGTTTTACATATGACAATTAGCCGATCAAGTAGGTGTTTAGAAAGGTGTTTACGGGGTTATGCCTATGGGAAAACAAGGTTTATTTTAATTAGGTCCGTGCGAAAGCACGGGGAACCACACTCAAAGTACCAAAACTGACCTGGCTGAAAGATTGGCAAACTTGTAAGGTGTAATCAATCCCTTCTAGCCTTACCTTTTAGGGTTTTAAGAAAGATTTGATAAAACCAGTGGGAGCCATCCTGATTAGATAAGATAATAACCAATCTAATCTTGCAAGAGTATACGCTAAAGTGTTTTCTTCTCTCTCTCTCTCCAGATAGCGGCCATGTCTTCAAAGTGCCCTTCCTTGACTCCTAGTCCGTCGAGATTGAGCTTGGCCGTCGGTCTCCTTGCGTCGAAGACGATCCACTTGAGAGTTTGTAGTTCAAGCTTCAACCTCAAAAAGGAGATGACTAAAATACCCAGTTTGCTAATTTAGGTAGTTTAGAAGATGTAGAGTGTGTTAATTGGATTAGTTTATCTCAAAGACCCTATGTTTCTCAACTCATGAGAGGGGTTAGGGTTTGAGGATGAAGAAGAGCTCAAGGAGGAGAGAGACTGGCTAAGTGAGAATGATAAAAGAAAATGGCTAAGGAAAAACTATTAAGCATTTCTTTTACAATAAAATATACTGGCTATGCTTGAATAGTTTTCACAAATGAATAAAGAAAACAAATAGCCATGCATCTCACCATGCTTAAAAACACATCATCCCTCCACCTCATTATCTATTTATAATAAATAGAATAACACAAAATGAGGCATCCACTTCTAGAAGTATTCTTGTATAAATACAAGAATACATACACCATATATACATACCTGTATTCATACTACAAAAAATACGAATACCAAGAGATAAAATAATCCAATAATATAATACTAGATCATTATTAAAACAATACTTGATTCAATAATGCGGCTTAATCCTAAACCCGCTAGTATTATCCGTCTGAATATAAATCTGTATAGCCAGTATACGTATTTGATTGAAACCCTACACGTAATACCATACGGCCTCAACATCGTTTTGCCTGAACCAGAGAAACCCTCTGTGTGGGAATTTAAAGACTCGATATTTAGCTAACAGTGAGTTTAACCACAAGCATGACAGTGGCTCTATCTGTACATAACAGCTACCCAGATACCTGTCGAAAAGAAGGCTGATGAGAAAACTCATTCGAACCCCTACTGAGCTTGTCTGTGCTAATCTCCGTACAATCCGGTCTATTCGTCTGAGAGTATCGCATGCCGGGTCTAGGGGATGGAAAACGTCAAACCCCTAATAATCTGACAAGTCATGCCGATATGGCTCAAGACCATCCGAAAATCTACCAATCTATCAGTAATTTTCAACAGTCCTGGACAGGGATTTATAGTGTTAGCTAATCGAACACAGCGCGACATTTAATCTATATACCGGGAGATACAATCTCCAACAATCGCTCACTGCCTCCATGTGGCTCAAGACTGTACCCAACTAAAACCTATTTGCATGACTCAGTAGAGTCGTGGTAGGATAGTAATCAAAGCACAGTGGGAACTCACATGAGACAAATGATAATCTCAGGTCGATAGAATATCTGTACTCATGTCACTAGAGAATTGCTATCCGACGATAAGTATAATACCATATAGCCAATTTTCGGCGAGCCCGTCCAGTGTACTCACCCCCAGTGAGCTCCTGTATATAATCTTAGGTGAAACACACCGATGGCTGTAGGACCAACCACCGCCCCTTGTTAGGGTCTAGAAACGTATACTCTAGTTTACTCTGGAATATCGATACCCAATCTCGATACTCCCACAACTGGGGACATTTAAGAATGTGCTTATCGACTATCCAGCTCCCACATGTATGATTGCCATCACAACACTGGTAGTCAAGTAAGAATCTTACGGGATTTATCAACATGTATAAGAGATATAAAATAACAAGTAAAACATAATAAAGTCAAACCTAATAGTATACTATCATATCGAGCAAGATTGTCCTGTACATATATACCCCTAGCATCCTATACAATAAAGGCATCTAGGGCATATATATCCAAAATGAACATCCTGAAAAATAGCCTCCATCATCGCCTCCCGCTCCTCCTCAGTCACCACAACCCAGGGAATGTAATGGTTCTTCCTTACTTCATATTGGCGTCTCCTCTTGATAACCTGGCACTCGGATATAATCTGATGTGCATAGAACGACATAAGAACGCCATCCTCGCCAATGATTCTGTAATGTCCCTGGGTCTGAAATTACAAAAATTTAAATAAATAAGTATGTATGTATGTATGTATATATATATATATATATATATATATAACGGCGATTAAATTTAAATGTATAAAAGGGTATGTTATACCGTGGTCACTGCAAAAAACTGCTGAACATAGTCGGTCTGGCGTGGGCTCCACTTAATATGGAGCGGGTACCTATAGTAGGTACGGATCTCCGCTCCCATGTAATCTCCCACTTGGTCAAGTACTCACCAACGCGTAAACCTGATGCGGTTTACTGTAGCGTTTATGGAGCAGCGCCTGGGGCTGGCCTAGAGTAGGAAGGCCTAATAGGACCTCTCGTCCTAACACTGGTAGAGCTTGAAAAAAGATAGATATACGGACACAATATTATAATATTTAGAGTATGTATATATAATTTGATAAATTTAAATTACAATCATTATTTAAAAAATTTAAGCAATAATAGTTATACCTGACATCACCGGCGTGGTGCTAGAACCGATGCCAGACCCCGTCCCATTAGTACCATGCATGAACGCAAACAATAAACCGTTAGATGATTCGATAGAATTATTTTAACAGAAATCTAAAAAATGAATAGATAACTATATACCATGTGCAGGAGGAGTAACTGGGGTAGGAGGATCTGCTATCCCGCTAATAGGAGTAGGTAGCGGGTCGTATGGCGCTGCGGTTGCTGGGGTGGTGGGGGTCCTGTAGTAGGGGCATCGGTAGGAGAGACCATGGTAGGAAGGAGTAACTCCAGTACGAGGGGCACTAGTACATGGGGCACGGGTAAGGGTAAGCTCCGCCGCCGCCGTACCTACACTACTAAAATAGGGGGTTGCCCCTACGGATATTGAAATCCGTAGGGGCAGATTTATGTTGGCCCTACGGATTAATCTGTAGAGCTAAAAGGTTGCCCCTACGGGCCTAGACGTTCAAGAATAAAAATATTAAATCTTAATTTGGTGTTTATCCCTACGGAGCCGCAAACCAAGGACCTACGGACAAACCCGTAGGGGCAACTAAATAGCAATTTAATAAAGGCACAGATCGATCGCCTACGCTCTCTTTCTTCCTCTCTCGATCGCGCGCGAAACAAAATCCCCAAATCGCCACCGCCGTTCTCGTCGTCGCCATCGCCGTTCTCGTCGCCACCGCCGTTCTCGTCGTCGCCACCGCCGTTCAGGTCGTCGCCACCGCCGTTCAGGTTAGTAAATCTTCAACTAAATTAAAGAAATTTTTGATTATTTAGGGCTAGGGTTCATGGCTGGGTCTGGGGTTGCGGTTGGAGTTGGGGTTCGGCAGGGGTTGCGGTCGGGGTCGGGGTCGGGGTCGGGGTTAGGGTTGGGGTTCGGCTGCGGCTGGGGCTGGGGTTAGGGTTTGGCTTAGGGTTGGGGTTGGAGTTTAGCTGGGGCGCGCTGGGGTTAGGGTTAGGTTGGGGCAGGGCTGGGCTGGGGCTGGGCTGGGGCTGGGGCTAGGGTTAGGTTGGGGTTGGGGCTGGGGCTAGGGTTAGGCTGGGGCTAGGGCTAGGGCTGGGGCTGGGGCTAGGGTTAGGCTGGGGTTGGGGCAGGGCTGGGCTGGGGCTGGGCTGGGGCTGGGGCTAGGGTTAGGTTGGGGTTGGGTATCAATGTATATACATGTATCATATCATGAATGATTCATTTTCATTAAATGTGGTAAAATTAAGTGTATAAAATCATGCCATATAAATAGATTGTGTTCGTGAATGGCGATCTAGTTAGGCGAACCAAAGTGTTGCATTGATGAAAGTTTACCGTAGAGGAAATTACGGTTAGCTCTATGCATTTAACCTGAATGTATCCAGTAATTACTAGCATGTATAGAAAAGTTGGTTTAATTTATGAAAAAATGGGGAGACAACATGCATGTATGCATATAGGTAACATCTGCCAATATGCCATATCCAGACCGCAATCTATTTTTGCCTATTGGCTAATATGAAAATATCGGCCCGCGTATATGACATAATCAAAGTTGTTAAATCTTGATACGGTTTGTGTTTCGTTTTTTTATTTATCATATCGTGTATCGTATCTGTTTCATATCGAAAGAAACAAAATTTTTTGTTACAATAACGAAATAATTATGTGTAGAACCAATTACAATTTTAAAAATGATCAAATTAACAACATAAAGCAACGTACAAGTTAAAGCAAATTTCGGAATTGCAGCACTCAAATACATACATATAAATCATACAAACCCATGCATTTGATAATCAAATAGGATTTTTTTCTGCCCCCCTACTTCAATATTTTGATGCATGTTTCAGTCATATGAATTCATATGTTGCGTATAACGTTTTATGATATCAGTATCCTACATTTGTAGTTTTAATTGTTGATTGTTATAGATGAATGCCATTGCAATAATAGTTTTTGGTTGATGAATGCTATTGCAATGTAGGATGATCAGTTCTATCAATCTTGATCTCAATGGTTTAAAATCATGTTACACATACAACACGAATGCACAACAAACGCATAATTAGAGAGCGATTCGAGATATTCAGGTTAAAATCAATATATGATACTCGATGATAATATGAAACCTTCATATTCCCATCGATACTCATATATGAAACTAAAAGCGCCACTTAGTCCCCGTCTATCGGTTAACATACGTGCGATGCTCGTCGTGACCTAGAACTATACAAAGGTTGTTAAATATCGGACATTATAGCTCGATACTAACAACCGTCGTATAGTCTACGCGACGAGAAAATTCAATCGTATGGTAACCCATAGATTTGTCCCGTGTGGACAAGTTAAGAATGTATAAAGCAAACGCCTTCATTCACTTGTGTTTTCATCCGTTTCGAGATATTTCGTCGGTACCTTTCCGCTGGTTCTCCGTGTACAAAGATAGATTAGATGTTCATTTCAACGTTGTTTCACAGCTTTGAAATGATTATCTATTCTATTACAGTGTACTCGGAGAACAGCAGGGAGGTACTTCCGAAATTTACTCGAAACGGTTGAAAGCACAAGTGATGGGCGTTCGCTCTATACATTCTTAATGGGATAGAAGCCTACCCCCGACAGCCGGAACACACACATACAATAAGAATACACAACAAACGCATAATTAGAGAGAGATTTGAGATGTTCGGGTTAAAACCAATATATGATAATATGAAACCTTCATATTCTCATCGATACTCATATATGAAACTAAAAACGCCACTTAGTCCCCGTCTATCGGTTAACATACGTGCGATACTCGTCGTGACCTAGAACTATACGAAGGTTGTTAAATATCGGACAATATAGCTCGATACTAACAACCGTCGTATAGTCTACGCGACGAGAAAATTCAATCGTATGGTAACCCATAGATTTGTCCCGTGTGGACAAGTTAAGAATGTATAAAGCAAACGCCTTCATTGACTTGTGTTTTCATCCATTTCGAGATATTTCGTCGGTACCTTTCCGCTGGTTCTCCGTGTATAAATATAGATTAGATGTTCATTTCAACGTTGTTTCACAGCTTTGAAATGATTATCTATTCTATTACAGTGTACTCGGAGAACAGCGGGGAGGTACTGCCGAAATTTACTCGAAACGGTTGAAAGCACAAGTGATGGGCGTTCGCTCTATACATTCTTAATGGGATAGAAGCCTACCCTTGACAGCCGGAACACACACATACAACAAGAATACACAACAAACGCATAATTAGAGAGCGATTCGAGATATTCGGGTTAAAACCAATATATGATAATATGAAACCTTCATATTCTCATCGATACTCATATATGAAACTAAAAGCGCCACTTAGTCCCCGTCTATCGGTTAACATACGTGCGATGCTCGTCGTGACCTAGAACTATACGAAGGTTGTTAAATATCGGACAGTATATCTTTCCGAACCAAGCGTTCCAAGTATACTACTTACAGTGTTTGAAGCATCCAGGATGGAGTGTTGTATGCCGATGGTAACCCAGAGATGTTTACGATGTCCCAGAATACGAGGACAGCGATGGGGACGAAGAAGAGAGAAGGCTTAAAGTGCTCCGACCGTCTGTTTCGAAGGACGGGTTGTCTTCGACCGATCATGAAGTTACGTGGGTTAGAAATGACATCGACGATGAAATCCAAGTAGATATGTATGATGCGCCCACGAAACGAAAAAGGTTATCAGTAATGTTATATTATTACTTCACATTTTACGCTCTATGCATATATAGTCAATACTTTTAATGATTGTCTAATGCGTCAATGAACCGTTTATCTAGATTTGATGACGATGTCAGGAGCAGCGAGGGGCGGCAGGAGCTCCAGCCGCTGCAGAGGCTGAGGCAGAGTGGTTCTGCTGCCCGGAGAGCTCCGTAGGGAGCATCAGAGGGCCGGTCTTGCACCCAGATCGGAGACCCCTTCGGATGCCTCCTTCCGTGTGGATTTTGCCACACCTCCAGGTATACTGCACGCATATCCATTTTGAATGTAATATTACTGATATTCATGATATTCATGCCTGTTTATGTCAAAATTACTTATATTGTCAATGTTTGATTGTCTAGTTGTTGGTGATGCGTCCACATCTGGGACAGAGGCCACCCCCGCTCCTCCAGGTATGTTTATATATCATATGGTGTATGTATATTGATTTAGAATGCTATATCATAAATACACACATTCCTTTTGCTCTTACTTAGAAATTTTTATTATTGTCTAGCAGTAGGTGGTGACACCACCGCACCTGCGGGTATGTTTATATATCCTATAGTGCATGCATATTGATTTAGAACGTTATATTATTGATCTACACATTCTTTTTGCAATTACTTATATAATCTATTTTTAATTGTCTAATTATAGGTGGTGCGTCCACATCTTCCGCAGGGGTCACTCCTGCCGCTTCCATACCCTCCGCATCGTCTGCAGGTTAGTATGAATAAATTTAAAATATTTATTCATTTTACATATGCTCTATATAATAAATATGAACTTCATGGAAATTTAGCGTCGATGTTTATTTTCTAGTTGGAGGGGATGCGTCCGCATCCAGGACCCCGGTTGTTCCTCATCGGAGGAACTATCGTCCCACTCGTGCTGCTGCCCGGGCCCAGGTTCGTGCGATAGTCACCGGAGGTATATATCACACTTGAATTTTCGTTTAACCTTGATTTCTTAATACAAATTTGTCTTATTATTGATTGTCTTGATATTTCGTGCAGATGCAGGGCCTCCCCATCCCCAGAGGGGGACTCGAGGCCTGAATCAGTCCCATAGGCTGAGGCCTGACAGAGCTAGGGGGGAGGCAGCATTCCCCCTTTTTTTACCCTTGACTATTGCTATACCGGTCCTCATGCCGAGAGGTTCGGCCGGTATTTGGGGGACGAGAGCCGGCTCGTGAAGAACTATCCACTTCACGTTGAGTGGGGCGAGCAGCACCAGCGCTCATTCGCCCTCTTCTTTGATCAGGCTCGGGTATGTATTAATATATATTTTCATTTGATCTATCCAATATATTTATTATTAGCACTTGCAATCTAATAACAATGTTTTTTTTTGTATTTTCAGTTGGATTACGATTTTCAGCCTGTAGCCGACCCTGTTCATCTGGGGAGGGTGCTCGACCTTCATGCTCTGTACAATGGCCTGATGAAGAACATGCAGGCCAAGGTCCGATACAACAGGAATGAGCTGAAGGTCGACTGCTGCTCCCTGTGGATGGCGGCCCCCGAAGCAGAGAGAGCGGCCCTCCTATCTACTCCGGCGTTTGCGAGAGTCGACGTAGAGACATGGCCTCTATTGTGCGCTTATTTCGACTCCCAACGCAAACATGTATGTATTTTAAATGTAATTCATTATTTATGATATAATTCATTTCTTTGTGTTTCTTAATTAGAAAACTAAATGTTAATGCGTTGTGCAGAAACAGGCCGCTCAGAATACAGAGAACAGGAAGTCGGCGAAGAGGGGTAGCCCCACTTACACAGGTGGCTCGAGGAACATTACTCGAGCCATGGAGTTATCGGTAAATTACAATAGACCGACCTTTGTGATATTCTGCAATATTAAGAGTTATTTTCTAATATTTCTAATATTAAGAGTTACTTTCTAATATTGCAGACATCTCGGACCGTGGCGTCAGGTGGTACACCGAGCGTACTGTTCGCATATCTTGCCGTCCACGGCACCTCGACAGATCCCGCCACGGGCGAACTTCGATATCCCAACGTCGCTACCCAGGAGTATTGCGTAAGTGTTAATATATTTTCTACCCAAATTTGAAATTTTAGCTTTGGAAGGTTCAAGTTTAAATTTTATACTTATACTTTACTGCTTAATGTGGGTGTAGGAGCAGGTGGTTGAGCAGGCCCAGGTCTCGGGGATCGATTTTACCGGACAGAGTGATCCGAGGCTGCTGACCCCAGTTCTGGACGCCGCACACGGAGGGCACCACGGAGGTTGGGAGAGAGGCCGGGGATTGGGCCCTAGCAGGGCCCATATGAGGTTGGACTCCACCCCGGCGGTTACTTCCTCCGTCTCCGGTGACTGACGTGTCCATCAGGAACCGGAGAGCTTGAGGGCCACCGTTCAGGAGTTGAAGGAGATGCTGGTATGTATACTACTTTATAGTAAAATATCATGTCATATTATATAGATATCAACATATCCATAATTAGTACGTAGCTTGAGCTTATTTGGTTTTAGACTTAAGTTTGATTAATCATACATACAGATGTAATTAAAATAAACAACAAACTAGATATCCAAACGGGGTTTCGAAATAAGTTAATAATGATACGAATTCGAATAATACACGGTTCTTACACGCTTATTACACACGTTAGGTCCAGACGCGACAGGGTACATCGGCCGAGCCTCCACATGCATCTCCTTCGGCTGCGGTTTCGCAAGCCACTACATCGGCTGCGGTTCCGCAGACAGCTCCTATAGCTCCACCGCCCGCTCAGACTCCCGCAGCCGCGGCTCCGCAAGCGACTACCTCGACGGCGGCTGCGCAGACCACATCGCCAGCTCCACAGGCCGCTCAGACTCCCGCTCGCGCCGAATTGCAGAGTTTATTGACCGAGGAGCAGGCGCGCGTTATTCTATCGTTATTCAGAGGTGGAGCTGGACCGAACTAGGGTAGCTTTTTGGTTCTTATTTTTTGAAACATGTATTTATTTATATCATACACATTGTACTACATTTTGAAACGATATTGATATTGGTTTATATTTATATCATATTCAGTTTTTGGGTTTCTTTTGTATATTATATATATGCGTGAGATGTGATTATGAATACTGCGATATATGTTGTGTGATGATTAATTTTATATTTGATTGATGTATATATTATTGTGCACAGGGCGGGAAAAAATCAAGCAGCCCATTTAAAAAAAAAATACAGATAATAGGTACCTATGGATTACTCCGTAGGTACACATGTTGCCCCTACGGTTATATCCGTAGGGGCACAATATCAGCAGTAACTGATATTTCCCCCTGATTTCAATACGGGGGGGGGGGGGTTGGGAGTGCCCCTATGGACATATCCGTAGGGGCCACGGCCTCGCCTCTACGGTGTTATCCGTAAGGGCCAAATATCAGGATTTATGATATTTTGCCCCTACGGATAGGTACCTACGTCGATATCCGTAGGGGGTAGTACATGGCCCTACGGTTATGTCCGTAGGTACATTTAATATATTAAAAAAACCCGTAAATAATATAACTTTTTTTACCCTACGGCCTACTCCGTAGGGGCAACAGGACCTACACAGAAATCCGTAGGGGCAAGAATTTGCCCGTAGGGGCAAGTTCAAGGCTTCAACTTGCACCTGCGGCCTTTGCACCTACGGGGTATTTTTTCGCCCCTACGCATATATCCGTAGGGGCAGTGGGTTGCCCCTACGGATTTATCCGTAGGGGAAACCCTTATTTGTAGTAGTGCTACTGACATCTCGCCAATCTCGTCTAGACGTTGTTTCCTATGACGTCTAGAGCCAGATTCACAGCTTCCCATCAGACCTTGCATATTTATTAAAATATTAAAAATTTACTTATAATTATTATACAATTTAAAATATTTATTTCAATTTCATTACCTAACATGTTTGTTCGGTGTATTAGCTGAAAATTCATTGGGTAGATTATCGAAATCTTGATCTGTGACAATCACATGGCCGATGTCACATCTTACTAACATATTGATAGACGACGCGAAATAGTTTGGATCTTTGGTACATTCAATAGAAGGACCGAGATGTGTTATCGCCTCTTCCTCGCCACTCTCATCTTCAGAGTCACTCAACGTCAGTACATTATAATAATCTCTTGTTTCTAACGACAAGCAACACTCTAGTCATCCTTATTCATGTCCCGAGAATAATATATTTGTGTTGCCATCAATAGAAATATAAAGTTATCGTATTCGTAGGCTGTCCGTTTGGTATTTACCAATGTGAGTTTGTATTCATTGAACTTCATACCCCATTCAGACTTGGTATCGTACTTTCTGCATTGGAATATAAAAAATAGGCAGCCTTATGAATGCATGAGACTGCTTTAATCTGCTCAAGAACACCGTAATAGGGATTTCCTCTGCCGTCGGAGGTTGCGACGCCGCTATTTTGCATAGCTCTAATGCGTTCCGTCCTTTTGATCTCAAATTTATAGCCGGAAATCCCGTACCCTTTGTAAAATGTAGCTGCAATCGATGGACTGATTAAAAGGTCTTGGACCTCTCTATCAATCTACTCACCATGATTCATTTGTCCATCAATTTCTTCTCTATACCAAACGACGAAAGTGTGTCTCTATTCTTCATTGATTTTGTCATCCGACCACGTCCTAGGATTTGATCTCTTGAGTATCGTTTTATGCACTCTATTCGTTAATTTACAGTTATATCAGTTAGATTATATTCTATTTCAAACGGTTTAAATGGATGAAATTAGAAAAACTTACTCTGCATATTTAGCAAAACATTCGCTGTCTAACAAGATGAACACATGTAAGTCGCCATTGAGATCGTAAGACATATTTTTTAGCCTTCCTGCTCCAATTGAACCGTCAGGAACATGCGGCGGTTTGTTCAGTTTCGTCCTGACATCGTCGTTTAAGAAACGAGCACAGAAAGACGTCACTTTTTCCAAGAGATAACCTTCGGCAATCGAACCTTTAGAACGATACTTGTTGCGGATATAGTTTTTTAAAGTTAATAGATATCTGTTGAAAATAATAGATATTAATAATCCGTGATAATGTTTTGCAATTTAAACGATTAATAATAAATATTTTCATACCTCTCGATGGGATACATCCAACGGTAATGCACCAGACCACTAATCTTGACCTCGGTTGCTAAATGGATGGACATATGAACAATAATGTCGAAAAAGGAAGGTGGAAAGATAGTTTCGAGCTTGCAGAGGATCATATGAATATCTTTTTCGAGCTCTGCTATCTCATTGACGTCCACGTTTTTGGAACACAGTTGTCGAAAATACGTGCAAAAGTCGTTAAAATGAGACCAACTTCGGATTTTATCGATACTCTCTGGTATAAAGGAAGAAGATGTTTCATCAATATGTGGTAGTCGTGGCTCTTGAGTCCTATAATTTTTCCATTTTCTATTTGTACCTATTTGGAAATGTTTGATGAAAAACCGTCGGGAATTTAAATTCTTTCAACACCTACAAAAACTGCCGCTTCTCTTCTTTTTTAGGCTATAGATTGCTGGTGGGATCTCGTAATAAACTGGTTTACCAGCCATAAGCAGAGGATGCAATTTTTCTTTAATGGACAAACCATCCTAATCCGTCAAGTCAGGCGGGTGTTGAGATTGTCCTTCGTTTTTCCATCCATATAAAGCAGAAGATTGATGACGTGTTCAGAGACGTCCTTCTCGATATGCATAACATCTAAATTGTGGAGGAGCGGTGATCGGACTAGGAAGTTTAAATAAACCACTTCGCTTCTTCCAACCGATTGGGCATGGCAATACATCGTTGTTTTGTTTCTTTCCGAATGTGATATTTTGATAACCTCTCCATTGTTACAATATGTCATTACTGGACAATGGTGTAGGAGGACTACTGGTCTCCATCTTGTAGTTGAACAATTCTTTATTCCTTCTGAATATGTGAGTTATAGGCAAGAAACTTCGGTGACTCATAAACGACTTTTTCCCGCTAAACTTCAAGTGTATGACACTTGTATGAATATGACAACTGAGGAAAGCAAGCTTACCTTGAGTTGTCCATCCTGACAGCATACCGTAGGTAGGAAAATCATTAATTGTCCATAACAAAGAAGCCCACATTTGAAAAAATTGTTTACTATCTGCGTTATAAGTTCTCACACGAGGTTACCACAACAACTTTAACTCATCGATCAAGGGTTGAAGGTACACATCGATGTTTTTCCCACGAGATGAGGGACCGTCGATTAAAAATGCCAACGTAAAATAAGACTGCATCATAGCCCTCCATGGCGGCATGTTGTATATAGTCACCACAACGGGCCAAGTACTGTGAGTACGCTCGCCGCGAACCATCCCAAATGGACTGAAACCGTCGCTCGCAATTCACAGCTTTACGTTATGAGGGCCTGCGCTAAATGAATGATGTTTTTCATCTAAAACTTTCCACGACATCTAATTTCTGGGATGACTCATTTTTCCTTCTTCACGAGGCGCTTTATGGTGCTACTGCATTTCAGACGCCGTCTCCTCACACATAAATAGCCGTTGCAGCCTTGGTATTAATGGAAAATGATGAAGAATCTTCCTGGGCATATCACTCAACTAAGGGTCTTTTTTAGTCTTGAATCGGCTGGTCCCGCACATGGGCAGTTTTTGAGTGTGGCATGTTCATTGCGGAACAAAACACAATCATTCTCATATGCATGTATCTTATGATACTTCAGGTCGATATTTGTGATTATCTTTTGCACCTCGTACCGGCTCGGTGGCACTTTATTTTCATCAGGAAAAGCTTCCTTCAGCGGTTCTAGGAGATCGGTGAAAGACTGGTCATTTCATCTATTCTTGCACTTGATCTGAAAGAGACGTACGAAAAAGGACAGTTTTGAAAACCCTTTGCAATTTGGATATAGTGAGATCTTAGAGTTAGCCTGTACTTCTCCAATAATGAGGGTCCAGTTCTTTCCGTATCATAAAGAGGTCCAGTGGCATTTATAAGCTCATCCATGTCATTGATCGACGCGAATACAGTATCATCTTCTTCGACTACTTCATCTTCTTCAAACTGCCATTTCTCTTCCTCCTCTTCTTCTACTATCCCTTGCCACTCTGCGGTTACTGTTTCGATGAATTCGTTTTCCATCTCTTGCACTCATGCCTTGTTTCCCGTTACAACAACTTTTTCTGCGTGAAGTTCCCACGTAGTGTAATTTCTAACGAAACCATATTAAACAATGTGTAACTCAACTTCTGACTTCTTAAGCAATCGCTTATTCATACCCTTAGATCAAGGACAATAAATTTCATGCTCTTTCAGTAACCCAAGACATGTGTAGGTAAAATCGGTGAAAAATCTAACACTGTCAACGAAAAAGCGGTTGACTCTCAAGGGAGTATTGACGTACATCCAACTCTTATCGTGGAGGTACGCGAATGCCATATTGGAATAGCCCGGACGAAGCAATGTTCATTTAGACAAGACGCATCGGATTAAGATTTCTTGATAGATACACGATAGACGGGATACTAAGAAGCGTTAGTGCTCGGTTTAATTGACGACTTGGTTAATTTAACTTTTAATTGACGATTTAGCTATAAAGATTATCAAGGACCGAGAGCAAATGCTCATAGGTGGGGAGTTGGATTCTTCTTCTAAGAAAGCTGATGATGATATTAAATGTTCTATATTAGATGTCGAGGGTAGTGGCTGTCGTGGGTAAGGCACCTATCATTTCAAGAATGTATAAACCATACACCCATCCACTTGTGTTTTCATCCGTTTCGAGAAAATTTCGACAGCACCTCTCCGCTGTTCTTTGAGTACACTATAATAAAAAAAGATGATCATTTCAATGCTCTTAAGCAACAATGAAACGAGCATCTAATCTATCGTTGTACATGGAGAACCAGCGGAAAGGTACCGACGAAATATCTCAAAACGGATGAAAAAGAAAAGTGAATACAGGTGTCTGCTTTATACATTCTTAACCTATCTACACGGGACAAATCTATCGGTTATCATACGATTGAATATTATGTCTCATCATATAGACTATGCCATGGTTGTTAGAAATTGAACGATACCGTCTGATATTTAACAACTTTCGTATAGTTTTATGTCACGATGAATATCATGAAAGTATGACTTATCACCTCTACTAGGTTTCTTTGAGTATCAAGTATGCAATTTTAAAAAAAATCCAGAGTGCTAAGTATACTAAATGAGAATCGAACTAGATATTTAGAGTTATAAAGTAAGCAAACAAAATTCTATACAAAGTGAAATGAGTCTACAACCTTTGTAGTCTAGTCCTTCACTTCTAAAGCTCCGAATAGTAGTCCTTAGAACTCTTCTTGAGGCTCCACTTAAAGAAAGGATCGAGCTTGCTAGTTGTCTTTGTTGCCGAAGATGATCCACCTTGAGGTCTCTCTCACTCAAGCTCACACTGCACTAATCAAAAAATTAGTGAAGTTAACAATCTAAACTAATGGGATAGATTAGTGTAGGTTGATGAAGTAGAAGATTTGCTTACTAAAATATTTTTCTCTTTTCTTTTTCTCAACTCAAGAAAATTCTAGAGAGGAGTTCAAGAAGGAGATGAACCGAGATGAGTTTTGAACCATGTGTTAATGAGATAAGATGAGATTGATAGTGATAAATATCAATGAATAATCCAAAAGAGAAGAGGTGAGTCATGATTTCTTAATGCTTCTACAAGTTACTCAAGAATATGACTCATTCTCTTTTCTTTTTGTTAGTTGTATGTATGCCCTAGAGGCTAGTAATGTACAGATGATGTATATTATATTGGATGTTTGGACAAATATAGAGATGACTTTCTTGCTCGATATGATAGTATGCTATCTGGTTGCTCTTTATCTTAACATTTACACTTGTCTCTTTAAACTGTCTTATAGTTACATGTTGGTAAAGCCCTTAGGATGTGTACTTGACTACCTGGACTATGATGCAGATCATACTTGTGGGGACATGGTAGTCCATAAGTACATCCTTCAAGGTCCCTAGTCGTGGGTGTATTGAGACGGGGCATCGATATACCAGAGTAGACTAGCGTATACGCTTCTCGACCCATGAGATGGGCGATGGATGATCCCATATCCATTGGTGTTTGACATCAGAGATGGTATACGGGTGCTCAGTAGAGACTGGGTACACTGGACGGACTCGCCGAGAACTCCCAGATGGTATTATACCTCACGTCAGATGGCAGTTCTCAGGTGACACTTGTACAGGTTAGTCTGTAGACCCGAGATCGTCATAGAGTCTTGTGTGATTCCCACTGTGCTTTGATCTCCACCTTACCACGTCCATGAGGGCATGCAAAACGGTGGTCTTTGGGTACAGTCCCGAGTCACATGGAGGCAATGAGCGATAGGAGGGGTTTCGTCTCTCCCGGTATTGGGGGTTGATGTTGCGCAGTGCTCGATTGGCCGTAACAGGGAAGTCCCTGGCCAGGGCTGATCAGAGATTTGCTGGTAAGTGTTACCAGTAGTTTCTCGACCCGTTATGAGCCTCACATCGGCACGACTTATCGGTTATTGGGGTCTGACGTTTACCACCCCTAGATTTGATATGCGACATATCAGACGAACAGACCGGACTGTACGGTAAGTGTTACTGGTTGGATTCACAGGAGTGTGAGCGGGCTAGCTCATCGATCTTCTGATCGCTCAATACCCGGATGGCCGTTACGTTTAGCAGACCGCTTGCGGCTTGTGGGTGCTTGATATGATCATCATCTGCTACCGGCGTATTGACGAGTCTTTAGAGTCCTACACAGAGGTTTCCTGGCTCAAGCGAAACGAAATAGGAGCGCATATGAGATATGTGCAGGACCGAGAATAATGCGTGTATGTGATACCGTATTCCATTCTCGCGATGAATATATCGATTGGTTATATTCGATATAACCTAGTTATCGAATCATTGATTCGATAAATCGATACATTGTATACTAGTCGGTTATGTGCGACATGACCGGATCGTTAAATCAAGTGTTGATTTAATAATTTAATGTATAATTATATATTTGATATATTACTTTTCATTAACTGGTATTGGTTCACTTTAAATGGATTTTCTCTGTTGATGTACATGTTGTATATGTGATATACTTTTGTACACATCTTTGTATCATGTTTGATGATACTTGCTCATTTGGTTAAGTGTGAAGAATTAAACCATGGTTAAGAGATGATTAGGCTTTTGCCTTTTTATTTATTTATTTGTTTATTTATTTGGAAAAGGTTTAGATAAGAATGGTGGCTATGTTTGTTTCTAGTTGAAGCTTCATGAAGCTTTGACTTCTTAACCATTCTTGTCTTCATGCTTAACCCTAACCCATCCAAGTAACCATGGTCTATTCTCTACACTCTACCCTAGTTAGTTTATGATAAGTATTCATTTATTATTCATTTTTTACTTAACACTTATCATAATTCTAGCTTCATCTTCTTCTTCATCTTCAAGAATGAAAACTTGATGCCATCAATGGCAACTTGAGTTCTAAAGTGAGAAATCCAATTCTAAAGTGAACCCACCTCCTATTTCTTCACCCTCTACCTCTTGCCAAGTTGTTTTGGGTGTTTTCTTCATAAGTTTCACAAATTTGTGAAGTCGGAGCTTGAACTTGTGATGCCTCGACGTAGATCATCTTCGGCACGAAGCCGACGACCTAGTCCGCCCATTTCTCCGATCAAGCCGACGATTGAGTCCGGGATTCGAGATGGACAGCGAGAGGACGCCTACGTGGAGCCAAGGAAGTGGATATCCGGATCTACAAAGGTTGTAGCTTCTTATCTTTAGTTAAGTTGTTAACTAGATTCGTATTTCGCCTAAACTTCTAGTTAACGATCCGTATTAGGGTTTCTCGGCATCCATAAAATTAAAATTGGCATGGTTGATGCCTTGTGAGACCTCTATAGTGTGCCCAGGAACCCTACAGTGGTATCAGAGCCTAGCTAGAGCCTTAGGCGAAGTCCAGACGGAGTTTGAAGTCCGATCGAACCGAAACCCTAATATCAAAGTTGCTCTCTGTACATTTTTTAAAAACTGGGTTTTTTCCAAATTAAAAATATGCAGAAAATTCAGCAGGACTTTCTAAGAATTACTGTGAAACACGATCACCCAATTCCTCCAAAGTGCGGCAGAACCGCGGCAGAAGCCTGGCTTCTGCGGCGGTTCCGCGGCCGTATGATGACGTCACCCACCCAATTTTGCACAGTAACTTCTTTTAATCAGTGCTGAGTTCTCTGGGAATTTTTAATATTTATTCAAGAGTTGAGTATTCTGGGTTGTATTGGGGACTCGGTATTTCGATCGGATTATCGAAATTTGTCTAAGTGCTTTCCGGATAATTTTTTGAATATGTTAAAAAAGTCCGACCGGATATAAATACCCAACTTTTCCCCTGCCGGAAAATATCCAAGTGTTGGATTTTTGTGTCGTTTAAGGACGTTCTGAGTAGTGCAAGTAACGCGATGGTCCCTCTAGAAGACAACAAACCTTAACTCGATTATGTGACCGTCTTGAACTGCTCTTTGAACCTTCGGGTTTGGGACAGTACGGCGTGCCACATGTGAGGCGTTGGCTTGACCCTTCTACGGCTGGACCGTTGGTACTGAGGCACGAAGTGAATGTCTTTGAACCTATTTCATGTGTTGGACGGTTTCGGGAAAACTTGGGTGTTCGAATGTTCGATCGGAAAGTTTAATATTTTCTATTTATCCGGAATGGGATACAATAATTGGAATTCACAAACAGTTATGAGATAACTGAATGAATGATATAAATCTAGCGGTTTAGTTTCATTTGATATTGAAAAGAGTTTTCGATAATGAGACTAAAATGCGGGGTTTATAACTGTTAGGCATGTGATGTCTAAGTATTTCATTTTGATTAGGCATGCGTTGTCTAAAGAGGTTGCGGATTCCAATTGTTGTAGTTTTACACTTTCTTTTCTGTGACCGTAAGTGTAATATGTGATATCGCCGGTTTCGTTGCTATATGTCAACGACAATTGGGATGCGCATATTTACTTACGTTGATGACATGTGATGTTATGTGTTGCTGGATATGTTATATTGGATCGTCGTGTTTGAATAGCCGGGGTTTTTTATGTGAGATGAGTGTTTTTCATTTCTTTCATGTAAAAACTTGTATGTAATATTCTTTTATTTTGGGGCACTTCCAGGTTGCGGAAGATGTCACCTTTTGTATATTATTTACTTTTCCGCATTAGGATAGACCCAAGGATGGGAGCACAAGTAACCGGGTTCTGGGGTCCAGTGGGAGACCAACTCGAGGAGTCGAGTCCGGGTCTCCTAACCCTAGAATTGGCAGGGTTGCTTGCCGCTCTCGTAGGGGTCTAGGGGTGTGGGATTGGCTATTCATCACGACCGTGGAATCCGTGTTTTATACTGGCTCGTATTGAAAACACGGACGTCCTAGTATATCCAATGTTTCATATGTTTCTTCTGCTGCGATATCTGTGATGTGATCATGTGATGTTCTGTGATAGATACAGTATATAGTATATATGATATATTATATAGACGTTACTTATGTTTTGCACCCGCACTAGCCCTGCCCTGCTCTGCCGTTAGTTACCTAACCTAACGGTGCACGAGGGGACATTGAGGCGAATACGGATGGCATAAGTGTACATCGTATTTATCTGTGATGTTTAGGTACTTAAATGATGGGACTTCATTAATGTGATTAATGAAAGAAAAGAAACCTAAGATGTTGTAGAATCAAATTTTAAACAAAACAAGTAGCTACAGTTCTTGCTTTGCATAGCGATATATATGATATATCCCGCACCTCATTCGACGAGGAAAGGGCCGATGATCCCTTCACCGGGAGTGACCCCTTTAGAAAAACTGGAAAAGCCTCAAAATTACTCCATTTCAAAACTTCATTTGATTCTACAACGATATCAAGTTCATTACGCAATAGGTTTTCAGAAAAACCTGACGTAGCCCTCCGTCATTTCAGATAAATCCTACTTAGTATTCGTGCTACGTTTGTTGACCTCCGTCAAGGCGTAGTGTGCGGTAGCTAACCAGTATTTTTCTGCTTATGCATGTGATGCAGATTGGATTAGGGTAGTCGTACGACCTTGTTGACCTCCGTCAAGGGTCATGCGGGTGGGTTTGATTCAATCAAGAAATGACGGGTTGAACTTTACTTGCACCCTGTGGTTTGTTGACATCCGTCAAGGTCATAGGATGCTTGGGGCAGAATATTATCGGGAATTTCAAGTATTGAAATTTGCAATGAGATTGCATACCTTCTATGAGATAGTTGGATCCCGATACCCACTGCGAGTAAGAGTTACTCCTGGGAGAGTTTTGCACATTGCAATTAGCCGATCAACTAGGTGTCTAGAAAGGTGTCAACGAGGTTACGCCTCTAGGAAAACGAGGTTTACATTAATTAGGTTCGTGCGAAAGCACGGGGGATCTCCCTCAAAGTACCGACACTGGCCTGGCTGAAAGATTGGCGAACTTGTAGTGTGTAATTAATCCCGGCTAGTCTTTCCTTTTAGGGTTTGAAGGAAGATTTGATAAAAACCAGTGGGAGCAATCCTGATTAGATAAGATAATAACCAATCTGATCTTGCACGAGCATACGCTAAAGTGTTTTCTTCTCTCTCTCTCCAGGTAGCGACCATTTCATGCCCTAATGAAGATAATAATATGGATGTATTGACTGAACCCGCATGTTTTACTGTGCTGGGGAACGTTGGTTCCGTTCTTTCTTATAAGAGTTATAGGAATGAACAGGACATAGGGGAATACCAGGATTCCTATGCCACCCGAGAGAAGAAAGTACATGTTGATGCATTTTCTTCGGGTGTGTTCGTTACTGAGAACTGTTTCTCCATTTGCTCTACGTCCTGGGTATTAGATACCGGGTCAGGATCCCATATATGTAATCGGTTACATGGGCTTAGGAAAGGTAGAGAACTTGGAGAAGGTGATAAAGACATTAGAGTTGGAAATGGTGCAATTGTTGCAGCTAAAACTGTCGGGGAATATCACCTAGTATTACCGACTGGTAATACATTGGTTCTGAACGAATGCTATTACATGCCGAACCTGATATGCAACATTATATCGGTTTCTTTATTGAGTAAAGAGGGATATAATTTTGTATTACAGGACAATGTTATGAACATTTTCCGTAACCAAAAGTTGGTTGGATCAGGCACGTTGTGCAATGGCATTTATGTTCTAAATCAATCAACAGTTCTGAGCATAACAAACACACACAAGAGGAAGAGTTCAGAACTGAACGAATCCTTCTTGTGGCATTGTAGACTGGGTCACATCAATGCGACACGACTGGCTAAGTTGTATAAGAATGGATATTTAAATCCGTTTGAGTTTTCATCTTATGACACTTGCCAGTCATGTCTCAAAGGCAAGATGACCAAGACTCCATTTACGGGACACGGAGAAAGAGTTACCGAACTCTTGGGACTTATACATAGTGATGTATGCGGTCCCATGTCTACACAAGCCAGGGATGGTTCTTCATACTTCATTACATTCACTGACGATCTCTCTAGGTTCGGGTATGTGTTCCTGATGAAACACAAATCAGAAGCTTTTGAGAAATTTAGAGAATATAAACAAGAAGTTGAGAACCAAACCGGAAAAAGTATTAAAATCCTACGATCTGATCGAGGAGGAGAATACTTGAGCATTGAATTCCTGGACTTCCTAAAAGAGAATGGGATTCTCTCTCAGCTAACTCCTCCATATACACCACAGCACAACGGTGTATCGGAGCGGAGAAACCGCACCCTATTAGATATGGTGCGCTCTATGATGAGTGTAGCTGAGTTACCTGTTTCCTTCTGGGGATATGCTCTGGAAACAGCAGCATACCTACTGAACAGGGTTCCCACCAAATCTGTGCCTATCACACCATATGAGATATGGGAAGGGAAGAGACCATATCTTAATTTTATAAAGATATGGGGTTGCCCGGCCTATGTCAAAAGAAAAAAACCGGACAAACTCGAGGCAAGATCTGTTTTGTGTAAATTTGTTGGATATCCCAAACATTCGCGAGGGTATATCTTCTACCACAGTGAAGAACAAAGAGTATTTGTTGCTCAACATGCCATCTTTTTAGAAAAGGAATTTCTTGCAAAAGAAATTAGTGGCTCTGAGGTAGAACTGGAAGAGGTTCCAGCTGAACAAAACACAACAAAAGATTTAGTGGAACCAGAGCATTCAGTAGCTCCCGACGAACCTCAGCCTCTCCGCCGATCTAGTAGGGTTCCTCGCCCACCTGAGAGATACTACGGTTTTCTCATGGATGGTGGGAGTGAGGATTGCATCATGGAGGATGATGACCCAACTAGCTTCGAGCAGGCCATCACGAGTAGGGACTCAGTGAAATGGCTGGATGCTATGCGGTCCGAGATGGAATCCATGTACACCAACAAAGTATGGACTTTGGATGTTGCTCCTGAAGGGGTAAAACCCATTGGGAGCAAATGGATCTTCAAGAAGAAACTTGGTATAGATGGGAAAGTGGAGACTTTCAAAGCTAGACTTGTAGCAAAGGGTTTTCGTCAAAGACCAGGTGTGGACCATGACGAAACCTTTTCTCCAGTGGCTATGCTTAAATCCATCCGGATCATGCTTGCCATCGCTGCATATCATGATTACGAAATCTGGCAAATGGATGTTAAGACCGCCTTTCTAAATGGTGATTTAGAAGAGTGCGTGTACATGACTCAGCCAGAGGGCTTCGTAGACAGTGGGAGCAGCGGGAAGGTGTGTAAGCTGCTTAAATCCATTTATGGATTAAAGCAAGCATCGCGGAGTTGGAACATCTGCTTTGATGTCGTTATCAAAGAGTTTGATTTCGTCAAAAATCCAGATGAACCTTGTATTTACAAGAAGGTGGCAGAGAGTAAGGTTGTTTTCCTCGTATTGTACGTGGACGACATACTCTTGATAGGAAATGATATTCCTATGCTGCAATTGGTTAAGCTCTTCTTATCACAAAGATTCTCGATGAAAGATCTTGGTGATGTCTCCTGCATATTGGGGATTAGGATCTATAGAGATAGATCCAAACGGATTTTGGGATTGTCCCAATCCAGGTACATTGACACCATACTAAAGAGGTTTAGTATGGAAGAATCCAAGCATGGGAACTTGCCCACGATCTCTGGAGTCACTCTCTCCAAAGAGATGTCTCCCAAGACTGATTTGGAGAGAGCTCGCATGCAAGGGATACCCTATGCTTCAGCTGTAGGCTCTATCATGTATGCGATGCTATGTACCAGACCCGATGTTGCATACTCACTAAGTATAGTGAGCAGGTATCAAGCTAATCCTGGAGAGAGTCACTGGACAGCTGTGAAGAGCATTCTCAAGTACTTGCGAAGGACTAAAGAGATGCTCTTGGTGTATGGTAACGGAGAACTCCAAGTGGAGTCCTTTACCGATTCGATCTTCCAGAGTGATAAGGACGACTCTAAGTCACAGTCGGGATTTGTCTTTACCCTTTACGGAGGGGCGGTTAGCTGGAAGAGTTCCAAGCAGGAAACCGTGGCAGACTCGACGATGGAGGCTGAATACATCGCTGCCAACGATGCTGCCAAAGAGGCTGTCTGGATCAAGAAGTTCATTACTGAACTTGGAGTGGTTCCATCCATTGAGCATCCAATACCTTTGTATTGCGATAACAATGGAGCGGTGGCTTTGGCCAAGGAACCCAGGTCCCATCAGCGATCCAGGCATATTCTGAGGCGGTATCACCTGATCCGGGAGATAGTTGATCGCCGGGAGATCGAGGTCAGGAGGGTTGACACGAAGAACAACACGGCGGATCCACTCACGAAGGCCATTCCCCAGATACAGTTTGAGAGACTCTTCGGGATGCTCGGTATACGATACTACAGCAGCTGGCCCTAGTGCAAGTGGGAGATTGTTAGTTGTATGTATGCCCTAGAGGCCAGTATTGTACAGATGATGTATATTATATTGGATGCTTGGACAAATATAGAGATGACTTTCTTGCTCGATATGATAGTATGCTATCTGGTTGCTCTTTATCTTAACATGTACACTTGTCTCTTTAAACTGTCTTATAGTTACATGTTGGTAAAGCCCTTAGGATGTGTACTTGACTACCTGGACTATGATGCAGATCATACTGGTGGGGACATGGTAGTCCATAAGTACATCCTTCAAGGTCCCTAGTCGTGGGTGTATCGAGACGGGGCATCGATATACCAGAGCAGACTAGCGTATACGCTTCTCGACCCTTGAGATGGGCGATGGATGATCCCATATCCATTGGTGTTTGACATCAGAGATGGTATACGGGTGCTCAGTGGAGACTGGGTACATTGGACGGACTCGCCGAGAACTCCCAGATGGTATTATACCTCACGTCAGATGGCAGTTCTCTGGTGACACTTGTACAGGTTAGTCTGTAGACCCGAGATCGTCATAGAGTCTTGTGTGATTCCCACTGTGCTTTGATCTCCACCTTACCACGTCCATGAGGGCGTGCAAAACGGTGGTCTTTGGGTACAGTCCCGAGTCACATGGAGGCAATGAGCGATAGGAGGGGTTTCGTCTCTCCCGGTATTGGGGGTTAATGTTGCGCAGTGCTCGATTGGCCGTAACAGGGAAGTCCCTGGCCAGGGCTGATCAGAGATTTGCTGGTAAGTGTTACCAGTAGTTTCTCGACCCGTTATGAGCCTCACATCGGCACGACTTATCGGTTATTGGGGTCTGACGTTTACCACCCCTAGATTTGATATGCGACATATCAGACGAACAGACCGGACTGTACGGTAAGTGTTACTGGTTGGATTCACAGGAGTGTGAGCGGGCTAGCTCATCGATCTTCTGATCGCTCAATACCCGGATGGCCGTTACGTTTAGCAGACCGCTTGCGGCTTGTGGGTGCTTGATAAGATCATCATCTGCTACCGGCGTATTGACGAGTCTTTAGAGTCCTACACAAAGGTTTCCTGGCTCAAGCGAAACGAAATAGGAGCGCATATGAGATATGTGCAGGACCGAGAATAATGCGTGTATGTGATACCGTATTCCATTCTCACGATGAATATATCGTTTGGTTATATTCGATATAACCTAGTTATCGAATCATTGATTCGATAAATCGATATATTGTATACTAGTCGGTTATGTGCGACATGACCGGATCGTTAAATCAAGTGTTGATTTAATGATTTAATGTATAATTATATATTTGATATATTAATTTGCATTAACTCGTATTGGTTCACTTTAAATGGATTTTCTCACTTGTGTAGGGTTCCTAGGCACTCTCAAGAGGTCTCACAAGGCATCAACCATGTCCATTTCAAAAATTACGGTGCCGAGAAACCCTAGACTACGGATCGTTGGCTAGAAATCTAGGCGAAAATGAAATCTAGTTAACACTTAACTAAAGTTTAACGGAAATACAACCTTTGTAGATCCGGTGCTCCACCTTCATAGCTCCGCAACGAAGTCCCCTCGCTGTCCAAATGTATTCCCGGGCTCTAACGTCGGCTTCGTCGGAGAAATGGCGAGCTAGGTCGTCGATGTCCATGCCGAAGATGATCTACGTCGAGGCATCGCTAGATCAAGCTCTCACTTCACAAAGTCAAGAAACTTGTGAAGAAAACACACTCTACTACTTGGCAAGAGGTAGAGGATGAAGAAATAGGAAGTGGGTAGACTTTAGAATTGGATTTCTCACTCATTTCATCAATCCACCATTGATGAAGTCAAGGTTTTCTTCTTGAGTTCAAGGAAGAAGAAGAAGAAATGATATGATAAGTTAATTCTAAAAATGAAAAGAACAATGAATTCTTATCATAATAGAACCATGGTTAGGTGTAGAGAATTAATTAGGGTTAAGTGGAATGGTTAGGTTTAAGCATGAGACAAAATGGTTACAAAATCAAAGTGTTCATGAAACTTCATGAATAAAACAAAACATGCCACCATTTTCTCATTTGCTTTTCTTTTTCCAAAAGAATAAATAAATGAATAAAATGAATAAGGAAAAAGTAAACCCTAACCATTTCATTAACCAAGGTTTAATTCTTTACACTTAACCAAAAGGGATGTATCATCAAACATGATACAAGCAAGTGCACAAAATCATATCGCATATGCAATGCGCACATCACGAGCGAGAAAATCCATTTAAATTGAACCGATACTAGTTAATGCAAAGTAATATATCAAATATATAATTATACATTAAATCATTAAATCAACACTTGATTTAACGATCCGGTCATATCACATATAACCGACTAGTATCCAATGTATCGGTTTATCGAATCAATCCTTGATTCGATAACTAGGGTATATCGCATATAACCTAATCGATACATTCATCGCGAGAATGGAATACGGTATCACATACACGCATTATTCTCGGTCCCGCACATATCTCATATGCGCTCCTATTTCGTTTCGCTTGAGCCAGGAAACCTCTGTGTAGGACTCTAAAGACTCGTCAATACGCCGGCAGCAGGTGATGATCATATCGATCACCCACAAGCCGCAAGCGGTCTGCCAAACGTAACGGCCATCCGGGTATTGAGCGATCAGAAGATCGACGAGCAAGCCCGCTCACACTCCAGTGAATCCAACCAGTAACACTACCGTACAGTCCGGTCTGATCGTCTGATATGTCGCATATCTCGCCTAGGGGTGGTAAACGTCAGACCCCAATAGCTTGATAAGTCGTGTCGATATGAGGTCTATAACAATTTGAGAAACTACCGGTAACACTTACCAGTAAATCTCAGCAACCCTGGCCAGGGATTTCCTGTTATAGCCAATCGATCACAGCGCAACATCAACCCCCTATACCGGGAGAGACGAATCCCCTCCTAATCATTGCCTCCATGTGACTCGGGACTGTACCCAAAAACCACCGTTTTGCATGCCCTCTTGGGCGTGGTAATATGGAAATCAAAGCACAGTGGGAACCACACAAGACTCTATGACGATCTCGGGTCAACAGACTACTCTGTACCAGTGTCACCAGAGAACTGCCATCTGACGTGAGGTATAATACCATCTGGGAGTTCTCGGCGAGTCCGTCCAGTGTACCCAGTCTCTACTGAGCACCCGTATATCATCTCTGATGTCAAACACCAATGGATATGGGATCATCCATCGCCCATCTGTATGGGTCGAGAAGGTATACGCTAGTCTACTCTGGTATATCGATGCCCCGTCTCGATACACCCACGACTAGGGACTTTCAAGGATGTACTTATGGACTACCATGTCCCCACTAGTATGATCCGCATCATAGTCCAGGTAGTCAAGTACAGATCCTAAGGGCTTTACCAACATGTAACAGAGAGACAATTAGTGTACACGTTAAGGTAAAGATCAACCAGATAGCATACTATCATGTCGAGCAAGAAAGTCCTCCCTATATATGTCCCAGCATCTACTACAATATACATCCAATGTACAGTAATGGCCTCTAGGGCATACATATAACTAACAATCTCCCACTTGCACTAGGACCATCTGTAGCAGTGGTTGTAGTATCTCATACTCAACCATCCCATAAAATTCTCTCTCTGGGAATAGGCCTTCGTGAGTGGATCCGCCGTGCTGTCCTCTGAGTCTACTCTCCTAACCTCGATCCCTTAGAGATCAACCATCTCCATGATCAGGTGATACTGCCTTAGAATATGTCTGGATCACTGATGGGACCTGCATTCCTTGGCATAAGCCACAACTCCATTGTCACACAATGGGAGGAACATAGTTCATCTCATGAACCAATATACACCCAAACAGCCTCTTTGGTAGCATCTTAAGTAGCGATGTATCCTGCCTTTATCGTCTAGTATGTCACGATATCTAGCTTGGAACTCTTCCAACATACCGTCCCTTTACTTAGGGTAAAGACAATGCCTGTGACTGACACTTAGTCGTCTTTATCACCCTGGAACACTTCCAGTGATTCTCCCCAGGATCGAATGATACCATCTTACTACAGCTAGTGAGTAGCCTAACATCCATTTAGATCTATCTCATAGATCCAAAGTCCAGGATTTAGTAGGTATCACTTTGATCCTATATGGAGAATCATAGTGATAAGCGGAGATTGATCGAGCGTAGCATAGGAAACTCCTTCCCTATCAAGAGTATGTCATCCACGTACTCTACGAGGATCACCACCATACTCCCTACTACCTTTTTGTTTATACAAGGTTCATCTACCATTTTGATGATGTCAACTTCTTTGACTAATCCATCAAAACAGATGTTCCAACTCCGCGATGCCTGCTTTATCCTATAAAGCATCTTGCACACGTTTCCGCTGCTCCCACTGTCTACGAAGCCCTCTGGCTGTGTACTTATAGACGTACTCTTCTAAAACATTATTTAGAAAAGCAGTCATGACACCCAACCACCAGATATCGTAGTCATGGTATGTAGCCGTGACAAGTAGGATCTGGATGGACTTAAGCATAGTTGCTTGAAAAAGTTTCATCATTATCCATGCTTGGTTGATGACGAAAACCTTTAACAAGTCTAGCTTTGAAAGTCTCAACCTTTCCATATACACCAAGTAATCTTCTCAAGATATACTTGCTCCTGATGGGGATTTAATCCTTCAGATATAGCAACCAAAGTCCATACTTTGTTGGTGTATATGGATTCCATCTCAGATCGCTAAGCATCCAGCCATTCTTACAGAGTCTTACTCCTGATGGCCAGCTCGAAGCTAGTTAGGTCATCATCTCATGATGCAATCCTCGCTCCCACTGTCACAGAGAAACCGAAGTAACTCTCAGGTGGGTGAGGAACCCTACTAGATCGGCGGAGAGGCTGAGGTTCGTTGGAATCTACTGAATCCTTTGGTTCTACCAAATCATCAGCTGCAGTTTGTATGGCTGGAACATTTCCAGTTCTACATTACAGATCTTGCCTCGAGCTTGTCCGGATTTTGCTTTTCAGACATAGGCTGGACAACCCCAAATCTTAACTAACTTAAGAGATGGGCTCTTCCCTTATCATATCAAATATGAAGTGGCAGGCAACTGATTTGATTTGAACCTAATTCAATTGGTATGCAGCTTCTCAAGTGCATAACTCCCAAAAAGGAAATAGGTAACTCAGTAGTACTCATCATAGAGCACACCTTATCATATAGGGTGATATTGCTCCGCCCCGATATACCATCGTGCTATGGTGTATACGGAGGAGTAATGCTGAGAGAGAATCTCATTCTCCTTTAGAATAGTCCAGGAATTCCGTGCACAAGTATTCTCCTCCTTGATCACATCAAAGGACATAATACTTATACCCGTATTAGTTCTCTACTTCTAACTTATATTCTGTGAATATCTCAAAAGGTTCGGACTCATGTTTCAACAGGAACATAGGTCTGAATCTCGAAAGATCATCAGAGAATGTAATGAAGTACAAGGAACCAGTCTTGGCATGTGTAGACAGGGGACCTACATACATCAACATGTATCATCCCAAGAGTTTACTAACTCTTTCTCTGTTTCCAATAAACAGAGCTGGTGTCATTATATCTTTGTGACATGACTGGCGAGTTTCACAAGATGTAAATTCAAACTAATTTAAATATGCATCTTTATGTAACTCTAGCTAGTCGGGTCACATTGATCTGACCTAGTCTACAATACCTCAAGAAGGAATCGTTCAATTCTGAACTCTTCCTCTTGTGTGTGTTCCATATACTAAGAACTGCAGTTTGATTTAGAACATCAATGCTTTTAGATAACGTGCCTGAACCGATCAACTTTTGATATAGGAAATGTTCAAAACATTATCCAACAATACAAAATTTTATCATTTCTTTACTAATAAAGAGACTGATATGATTTTGTATATCAGGTTCGGTATCTAATAACATTCGTTCAGAATCAATGTATTTGTAATACAGGGTGACAGTGACCAACAGACTTGGCTGCAACTCTTGCCCCGTTTTCTGTCTCATGAAACTTATCACCCGTTCTCAGTCCTCTACCTTTCTGTAGCCCTATGTAACAGATTACATATCTGGGATCCTGATCTGGTATCACATACCCAGGACGTAAAGGATACTGAGAAACAGTTCTCTGTAATGAACACACCCGAAGATGATGCATCATCATGCACTCTCCTCGTTTAGGCGGCACGGAATTCTGGTAATCCCCAATTTCCTGCTCTGTCTTATAACAATTATAAGTTGGAGCGGGACCAACGTTCCCCAGTTCAGTATAACAAGCGGGTTCGGTCAATATTCCGTATTTATTATCTTGATTAAGGCATGATATGGTCGCTACCTGGAGAGAGAGAGAAGAAAACACTCAGCGTGCGCTCTTGCAAGAATAGATTGGTTATTATTTTATCTAATCAGGATGGCTCCCACTGCTTTTTATCAAATCTTCCTTCAAACCCTAAAAGGAAAGACTAGCCGGGATTAATTACACACTACAAGTTCGTCAATCTTTCAGCCAGGCCAGTGTCGGTACTTTGAGGGAGGTCCCCCGTGCTTTCGCACGAACCTAATTAATGTAAACCTCATTTTTCTAGAGGCGTAACCCCGTTGACACCTTTCTAGACACCTACTTGATCAGCTAATTGTAATGTATAAAACTCTCCCAGGAGTAACTCTTACTCGCAGCGGGTATCGGGATCCAACTATCTCATAGAAGGTATGCAATCTCATTGCAAATTTCAACACTTGAAATTCCCGATAATATTTTGCCCCTAACCTCCTATGACCTTGACAAAGGCCAACAAACCATAGGATGCTAGTCAAGTTCAACCCGTCATTTCCTGATTGAATTAAACCCACCCGCACGGCCCTTGACAAAGGCCAACAAGGTCGCACGATTACCCTAACTCAATCTGCATCATATGCATAAGCAGATAAGCACCAGTTAGCTACCGCACACTGCGCCTTGACAAAGGCCAACAAACGCAGCACGAATACTAACTACTACTTATCTGAAATGACGGAGGGCTACGACAGGTTTTTATGAAAACCTATTGCGTAATGAACTTGATATCGTTGTAGGATCGAATGAATTTTGAAAATGGAGTGCTTTTGAAGCTTTTCTAGTTTTGCTAAAGGAGTCACTCCCGGTGAAGGGATCGTCGGTCCTTTCCTCGTCGAATGAGGTGCGGGATATATCATATATATCACTGTGCAAAGCAAAAACACTTAAAAGCAATCAAAAGACAAACCGAGTGTGTAGCATCTGCCAGTTATTGCTAAAGGAGTCACTCCCGGTGAAGGGATCTCGGTCCTTTCCTCATCGAATAAGGTGTAGGATATATCGTATATACCGTTGTGCAAAGCAAGAACTGTAGCTACCTGTTTTATTTTGAAATTCGATTCTACAACATCTTAGGTTTCTTTTTATTTCATTAATCTCATTAATGAAGTCCCATCATTTAAATACCTAAACATCACAGATAAATACGACGTACACTTATGCCATCCGCATTCGCCTCGATGTCCCCTCGTGCACCGTTAGGTTAGGTAACTAACGACAGAGCGGGGCAGGGCTAGCGCGGGTGTAAAACATAAGTAACGCCTATATAATATATCATATATACTATATACTGTATCTATCACAGAACATCACATGATCACATCACAGATATTGCAGCAGAAGAATCATATGAAATATTAGATATACTAGGACGTCCGTGTTTTCAATACGAGCCAGTATAAAACACGGATTCCACGGTCGTGATGAATAGCCAAACCCACACCCCTAGACCCCTATGAGAGCGGCAAGCAACCCTACCAATTCTCGAGTTAGGAGACCCGGACTCGACTCCTCGAGTTGGTCTCCCACTGGACTCCAGAATCCGGTTACTTGTGCTCTCCTCCTTGGGTCTATCCTAGTGCGGAAAAGTAAATAATATACAGAGGGTGACATCTTCCGCAACCTGGAAGCGCCCTAAATAAAAGAATATTACATACAAGTTTTTACATGAATGAAAATGAAAAACACTCATCTCACATAAAAACCCCCGGCTATTCAAACACGACGATCCAATATAACATATCCAGCAACACATAACATCACATGTCATCAACGTAAGTAAACATGCGTATCCCAATTGTCGTTGACATATAGCAACGAAACCGGCGATATCACATATTACACTTACGGTCACAGAAAAGAAAGTGTAAAACTACAACAGTTGGAATCCGCAACCACCTCAGAAATCGCATGCCTGACTAAATGAATTACTTAGACATCGCATGCCTAACAATTATAAACCCCGCATTTTAGTCTCATTATTGAAAACCTTTTTCAATATCAAGTCGGGTAATTCAACAGGATTCCCGACATTTTGATCGAATGCTCGTCGCAAACTTTAGTAGGCGGTCGCACCCCCGATACCGTCGACGAAGTGCACCAAGGCGGAACACCGCTGCCGCGAGCACCCGAACGGATGCTTTCGGCGACGGGGTTCTCCTACAGTCACTTGGTCGGGGCTATGGAGTGAGGCTGTCTATTAAGTTTACCCGGCGAGTATCCATGTACGCTACGTGATTGGGACGGACTTTTGATCACATCAAAATTCCGTGGCAACCGATCAAGTGAGACTAAAGTGCTATGTTTATAACATTCATTCAGTTATCACATAACTTTTGTGAATTCCAATTATTGTATCCCATTCCAGATAATTAGAAAATGTTAAACTTTCCGATTGAACATTCGAACACCCAAGTTTTCCCGATACAGATCAACACATGAAATAAGTCTAACAACATTCAGTTCGTGCCTCAGTACCAACGGTCCAGCCATAGAAGGGTCAAGCCAACGCCTCACATGTGGCACGCCGTACTGCCCCAAACCCGAAGGTTCAAAGGGCAGTTCAAGACGGTCACATAATCGAGTTAAGGTTTGTTGTCTTCTAGAGGGTCCATCGCGTTACTTGCACTACTTAGAACGTCGTTAAACTACGGAAAAATCCAACACTTGGAAATTTCCTGACAGGGGAAAAATTGGGTATTTATATCCGGTCGAACTTTTTAACAAATTCAAAAAAAATTATCCGGAAAGCCACATAGACAAAATTAGATATTCCGATCGATACACGGAGTTCCTCATACAACCCAGAAAATAAAACTCTGGAATAAATATTAAAATATTCCCAGGAAAACCAACACAGAAACTTATTAATTATGGTGCAAATTCGATGACCAATACGACAAAACTGCCGCGGATCCGCCGCATGAGGCATGCTCATGCCGCGGAACCGCGGCTGAATGATGGAGTTATGGACTCGAATTTTACAGTAACCCATACAATCGCCTGCTGATTTTTCTGCATATTTTTAATTTACAAAAATCCACATTTTACAAAAAGGTCCAGAGAGCCGTTTTCCGGGTTAGGTTTTGGTTCGATCGGACTTCTAACTCCGTCTAGACTTCGCCTAAGGCTCTAGCTAGGCTCTGATACCACTTAGGGTTCCTAGGCACTCTCAAGAGGTCTCACAAGGCATCAACCATGTCCATTTCAAAAATTACGGTGCCGAGAAACCCTAGACTACGGATCGTTGGCTAGAAATCTAGGCGAAAATGAAATCTAGTTAACACTTAACTAAGTTTAACGGAAATACAACCTTTGTAGATCCGGTGCTCCACCTTCATAGCTCCGCAACGAAGTCCCCTCGCTGTCCAAATGTATTCCCGGGCTCTAACGTCGGCTTCGTCGGAGAAATGGCGAGCTAGGTCGTCGATGTCCATGCCGAAGATGATCTACGTCGAGGCATCGCTAGATCAAGCTCTCACTTCACAAAGTCAAGAAACTTGTGAAGAAAACACACTCTACTACTTGGCAAGAGGTAGAGGATGAAGAAATAGGAAGTGGGTAGACTTTAGAATTGGATTTCTCACTCATTTCATCAATCCACCATTGATGAAGTCAAGGTTTTCTTCTTGAGTTCAAGGAAGAAGAAGAAGAAATGATATGATAAGTTAATTCTAAAAATGAAAAGAATAATGAATTCTTATCATAATAGAACCATGGATAGGTGTAGAGAATTAATTAGGGTTAAGTGGAATGGTTAGGTTTAAGCATGAGACAAAATGGTTACAAAGTCAAAGTGTTCATGAAACTTCATGAATAAAACAAAACATGCCACCATTTTCTCATTTGCTTTTCTTTTTCCTAAAGAATAAATAAATGAATAAAATGAATAAGGAAAAAGTAAACCCTAACCATTTCATTAACCAAGGTTTAATTCTTTACACTTAACCAAAAGGGATGTATCATCAAACATGATACAAGCAAGTGCACAAAATCATATCGCATATGCAATGCGCACATCACGAGCGAGAAAATCCATTTAAAGTGAACCGATACTAGTTAATGCAAAGTAATATATCAAATATATAATTATACATTAAATCATTAAATCAACACTTGATTTAACGATCCGGTCATATCACATATAACCGACTAGTATCCAATGTATCGGTTTATCGAATCAATCCTTGATTCGATAACTAGGGTATATCGCATATAACCTAATCGATACATTCATTGCGAGAATGGAATACGGTATCACATACACGCATTATTCTCGGTCCCGCACATATCTCATATGCGCTCCTATTTCGTTTCGCTTGAGCCAGGAAACCTCTGTGTAGGACTCTAAAGACTCGTCAATACGCCGGCAGCAGGTGATGATCATATCGATCACCCACAAGCCGCAAGCGGTCTGCTAAACGTAACGGCCACCCGGGTATTGAGCGATCAGAAGATCGACGAGCAAGCCCGCTCACACTCCAGTGAATCCAACCAGTAACACTACCGTACAGTCCGGTCTGATCGTCTGATATGTCGCATATCTCGCCTAGGGGTGGTAAACGTCAGACCCCAATAGCTTGATAAGTCGTGTCGATATGAGGTCTATAACAATTTAAGAAACTACCGGTAACACTTACCAGTAAATCTCAGCAACCCTGGCCAGGGATTTCCTGTTATAGCCAATCGAACACAGCGCAACATCAACCCCCTATACCGGGAGAGACGAATCCCCTCCTATCGCTCATTGCCTCCATGTGACTCGGGACTGTACCCAAAAACCACCGTTTTGCACGCCCTCTTGGACGTGGTAAGATGGAAATCAAAGCACAGTGGGAACCACACAAGACTCTATGACGATCTCGGGTCAACAGACTACTCTGTACCAGTGTCACCAGAGAACTGCCATCTGACGTGAGGTATAATACCATCTGGGAGTTCTCGGCGAGTCCGTCCAGTGTACCCAGTCTCTACTGAGCACCCGTATATCATCTCTGATGTCAAACACCAATGGATATGGGATCATCCATCGCCCATCTGTATGGGTCGAGAAGGTATACGCTAGTCTACTCTGGTATATCGATGCCCCGTCTCGATACACCCACGACTAGGGACTTTCAAGGATGTACTTATGGACTACCATGTCCCCACTAGTATGATCCGCATCATAGTCCAGGTAGTCAAGTACAGATCCTAAGGGTTTTACCAACATGTAACAGAGAGACAATTAGTGTACACGTTAAGGTAAAGATCAACCAGATAGCATACTATCATGTCGAGCAAGAAAGTCCTCCCTATATATGTCCCAGCATCCACTACAATATACATCCAATGTACAGTAATGGCCTCTAGGGCATACATATAACTAACAACTTGTTGTACATTTGTATATGTGATATACTTTTGAGCACATCTTTGTATCATGTTTGATGATACTTGCTCATTTGGTTAAGTGTGAAGAATTAAACCATGGTTAAGAGATGATTAGGGTTTTGCCTTTTTATTTATTTATTTGTTTATTTATTTGGAAAAGGTTTAGATAAGAATGGTGGCTATGTTTGTTTCTAGTTGAAGCTTCATGAAGCTTTGACTTCTTAACCATTCTTGTCTTCATGCTTAACCCTAACCCATCCAAGTAACCATGGTCTATTCTCTACACTCTACCCTAGTTTGTTTATGATAAGTATTCATTTATTATTCATTTTTTACTTAACACTTATCATAATTCTAGCTTCATCTTCTTCTTCATCTTCAAGAATGAAAACTTGATGCCATCAATGGCAACTTGAGTTCTAAAGTGAGAAATCCAATTCTAAAGTGAACCCACCTCCTATTTCTTCACCCTCTACCTCTTGCCAAATTGTTTTGGGTGTTTTCTTCATAAGTTTCACAAATTTGTGAAGTCGGAGCTTGAACTTGTGATGCCTCAACGTAGATCATCTTCGGCACGAAGCCGACGACCTAGTCCGCCCATTTCTCCGATCAAGCCGACGATTGAGTCCGGGATTCGAGATGGACAGCGAGAGGACGCCTACGTGGAGCCAAGGAAGTGGATATCCGGATCTACAAAGGTTGTAGCTTCTTATCTTTAGTTAAGTTGTTAACTAGATTCGTATTTCGCATAAACTTCTAGTTAACGATCCGTATTAGGGTTTCTCGGCACCCCTAAAATTAAAAATTGGCATGGTTGATGCCTTGTGAGACCTCTATAGTGTGCCTAGGAACCCTACACTTTTAAATCATTAATCTAAATCATTATCTTCTCATCTTTCTTCATGTGTGATTCTCATACATCCTACTTTTATGTATCATCAACTTTAATAAAATTTAAATATATATAAAGAGAAGAAAATCTTAAGTGAGCTCAACATTAGTTAATATATTTATATATCAAATATATAAATATATCAAATTATTAAATCAACACTTGATTCAATAATCCGGTTATATCATATATAATCCGGCTAATATATATATATATATATATATATATATAAATCAACACTTGATTCAATTATCCGGTTATATCATATATAACCGGCTATTATTCAATATTAGATATTAAATCAACACTTGATTCAATAATCCGGTCATATCATGTATAACCGGCCAATATCAAATATATATTATAACACACACACACATATATATAAATCAAATCATTGAATCAACACTTAATTCAATAATCCGATTATATCACATATAACCAGGCTGATATCAAATGTCGATTAGAATACGGTATCACATACTCGTATTTAATCAAGCTTCCGCACATATCTCCATGTGTGCCCTATTTCTTTTCGCTTGAGCTAGAAAACTTCTATGTGGGACTCGAAAGACTCGTCAATACGCCAGCAGTAGATAATGATCACATCAGATACCCACAAGCCGTCAGCGGTACTAGATGGACGTAACGACTACCCAGTTATTGAACAAATAGAAGATCAATAAGCAAGCTTGTCCAAACTCCCGTAGAGCCTATAAGCAACACTTACAGTACAGTCCGGTCTCTTCCTCTGATATATCGTATATCGAGTCTGGGAGTGGAATAATCAAACCCCACTAACTTGATAAGTAATGCCGATGTGTGGCCTATAACCTTTCGAGAAACTAATGATAATACATACCAGTAAATCTCATCAGCCCTGTCCAAGGACGTGCTGTTATAGCCAATCGAGTATAGCGCAACATCAACTCTCAATACCGGGAGAGACGAAAACCCTCCTATCGTGTCACGACCCGCAGGGTACGGAACGTGACTGGCACTTAAGTTACGAAACGTCTCAAGGCGTCCGTAAATAAGTAAGACAAAGTCCAGAAATCAAAACCCGATTTAGAAATAGGGTGAAGGAAGAACCAATTTATTTAAAGCAATTTATTCCATTAAATCACATCAAATCTTTTTAAAAGCAACATCCCTTTTTCCCAAAAATTCCGGCAGAGTCTTCTTTGTAAAACAAGCCCCCAAACGGGTACAAAACAGGAATATAAATGAATAACATGAATATGGCATCCCCAAGCGGGAGCTAGCTCATTGCCTCAAGGCGGTCACAAATCCCACGCAATGTATAATAACAATGTGCATAAGTAAGCATGAAAAGCACAAGTAAAATGACATGTCGACTCAAGTGAGCTCGACCCCAAAAACATAAAATCCACAAGTCTCACAGCCTCGTCTCTAGGTCAATATACAATAATCCAAATAACGGGTACAGCTGAAATAGTAGATGGAGTACTCTAGATACAATGAATATATAAGGTCGTACAAAATGATAACATAACCCACCTATGAGCAAAAGCCTCGAGACCAAGCAAAAAGAGCAAAGGAAGCTAATGTGTCCGCCGCTACAGTACTGACAGAGCGGACCTGCAGAGAAGCTGTGGCACAACGGGGGTGAGTTGCCAGCTCGTGAGTAATAAATAACATCTACAAAGGCTATCGCATGCATGCACACAAGTATCCTAGCATCTCTAAAACATATATGGCAGGGTATACTAGCAGGTATGTATGCAGCAGGACTATACTAGCATGTATGTATGCAACATAAATCAACTGTGATCTCAATATGTTTATATAAGAATCATTCTATCTCTTATATTTGAAACTCAATTTAAATATCAGTATAATACCCATAAAATCAACAAAACTCGTGTCCAGCAACGACACCTCAAAACTATCTCAAATCTCATATATCCATGTCATAGTATCTCTGGCCTTAGCCGTCCGGCTGACCCATCACAAATATCAATATCTCATCACCTCGCAGCCACGGTCAGTATCCTCTGGATATCCGCCGTGCCAAATGAAGTCACCGGTAGGTAATCCATCCCCTGCCAGGCTCAACGCCATCTCCCGCGATCTTCTTGCCCCGGGGTACCTTACCGGGCCCACCATGTACCCGAGACGGTTCATCACCTTCTCGAAACGGGTATCGAAAACCACAGCAAACTCATGGTGGAAGACACTTTACATCACTAGAAAACCGTAACTTTTCATATTTTAAAAGATAATAAGTTTGTAAATCTTGCGGCTTTTCCCCGAAATCCAGAAATCTCATAAAATCTCAAGAAACCATCATGGGTGCATATGTTGATGATAATGAATGCATATGGTATCAATGTTCAAGTTGCAATGTATGATTTATAACTAGGCATGAACAAATGATATAATGATGTATATGCACATGAATAGCAATTCTACAATTTTATTTTAAAGATTTATTGCAATAGAAAGGTCTGAGCATCAATTATTAACATGTTTCATATTTTAAGTTATCTAGTGTCGTGACATGGCAATTACCAGGGTGTGTGTGTACACAAGAATAGTGCTCGTGCTGCATATAAAGACCCTGGCAATGGTGCATGTGTCCTACAGAATGAGTTCGCACATGTAGGTACAACATATAGATCCTGATTGTAGCGAATATCATGCAAGTATTATGATTTCTAATGTCATAAGCAATTTTCAAGTTTACTAAATCTATCGGGCGACTTGCGCCATCCAAACGATCGTCCCCCGTAGATGTTACATCTACTCACCCATGATTCCACGCTAGGTGTGTCCGACCACCTGCTTCCTTTTATCCGCGGCGCTCGAACTCTCCGCCGGCGAACCTAGAATTTACAAAAGTCACACACATAAGGCAAATCCTACAAAAATGCGATATATCGATAAAAATGATAACGCGTGCGTGAAACTAAACGCGCGTGCACTCTATGCGTCGCGACGTGCGCAAACTCACCAGAACCACTCTGACACGCTATGTTGCGCAGCGCGCCACAGAACCACGCGGATCACGCGCGTGTCGCACAAGTTTAAAAATGTCGATAACTGGTTTTAGGCTCCAGATTTTGACTCTAGTCCCAACACAAAAAGTTGCAGATACCAACACCGTAAGCTACCCAGAACACCCCCACACACCAAAACCCAACACCCCACCCCTGTTCTGGCCGCAAATTGTGGCCAAATACAATAAATCGGCGGCCAGAAAGGGGAGAGGGGTCCCCATGTTTTTTGTGTGTGTGTGTCTGCTAAGGTCACCATGCTGCAGTCTCCTTAATTTTATTCTGAAAGGCTCGGGTCAACAGCAGATTTTAAAGAGGCTAAAAAGGTCGATAATTACGCTAAATTACACCAAGTCGAAAAATCGGGTATTTTTGTGAAATCCGGGACAAATCTTGGGTCAACAGCACCTAATAAGGCTATTCTAACCATCCAAACCATCATTTTGCCAAAACTCACCTAAATTACCCAAAACCAGCACTAAAACATATAATAAACACTAACTAAACTAGATAACCATAACTTAGCTAGATAGGAGTTGAGTTAAGGGGTTATACCTCTAGGGATCCAAGATGAAGGAGAAGGGAGGAAGGAGGAGGTAGGAGAGTGAGTTGTTGTTGCTGAAGTGCTGCTGTTGCTGCTCCTGAAGCAGCTGCTGCTGATGCAATTTTTGCTGTTGTTTTCACTACAGCTGAAGCTGTTGTTCTTTTTTTTTTGTTTTGCTGTTGCTGGTTGCTGTAGCAGCAGCTACTGCTGTGGTATAAGTTGCGTTGTTGTGGTGTGGTGTTGTGTTGGTTTGTGGATGTTGTGTGGGAGTGAGAGATGTGAGGGATGTGAGTGAGATGAGGGTGTGAAAGACAAGCAAAAGTTTTGAAATGAAGTGGATTGTGACATTACCTTAAAGCCACTTCTTTCTCTCTCTCTCTCTCTCAATAAATGCTAGCATGCACAACCATCAAATCCTCCCTCTCTCACATAAGTCAACCCCAACCCTAATCACCTTTTATCAAAACTAAAATCCTTAATTAAAACTAATTAACTTAACAAATGGGGTTAGACCACCATGGTTGTCTAAACATAGTTAACCCATATGCTCACCTAAACATGGTAACCCTAGACTTAACCCTAGTTAACATGCACAAGTGTGTGCGGTCGAGATAAAATTCTAATAAAATATCCATAAAACCAGATAAATTATTAGAAACCCGTTTTGGTAAAATTTTTACCAAAAAACCCTACATTAACACACAATTACCGCTAAACACAAACTCAGGTGTTACAGTCTCCCCCCTTAAGAAAATTCGTCCCCGAATTTAAAAAAAATATATAACTACGCATACCTTCAAAAAGATGAGGGAATTTCTTCCGCATCTCTCCCTCGGCTTCCCAAGTGATCTCCTCACCATTCGGGATGCGCCAAAGAACCTTCACAGACAGCAGGACCTTCGATCGAATTTTCTTCACCTGCCGATCCAATATCTTTACTGGCTGCACGGTGAACGAAAGGTCGGGTTCAAGCTGAACGGTTTGATGCTGAATCGTGTAGGAAGGGTCATGAAGATATCTGTATAGCATCGCCATGTGGAAGAAGGGGTGAACATCTAAAAAGTTGGGTGGAAGAGCCAAACGATATGCAAATGTGCCGACACGCTCGGGGATCTTGAAGGGACCCACAAATCTGGGGCTAAGCTTTCCCTTTCGCCCAATCGCATTACGCCCTTCATCGGAGAGACCCTCAGAAAAACATGATTGCCAACTGCGAACTCTAATCTGCGATGGTACCTATCTGCATACGATTTTTGTAAGTCCACGTTACCTGTCCCGGTTCTTTCGGGGTTGCGGAAACGGTGAAAAACGATTTTTAGGGCTAGGGTAACATGGACTAGAAACCAGATCTTTGCTAATCAATACACTAAAAACTAACTACAAGCTTTACCTACTCGGTAAAAGGGTTATACCTAGTCTTGAACTTCTTCTCTTCTTCTCCATGGAGTGGGTTGAATGGTTCTCCTCGTTGCCTTCTCTTGCCGAAGAAAGATCCACCCGAGGGCCTCTACCTTGAGCTCCTTCCTCAAACTTGAGGTAACTGAAGTGTTAGGTTTGCTAGACCTTCAACCTTAGGATGAGTAGAGAGTGGTTTTGGTGTTTTATCTCAAAGGCAAATGGTTCTCAACTCATGAGAGGGATTTTTCCTTGAGAGAGAGAGGAAGAGGATGAGAGCTATGGATGAGAGAGAATATGCAAGTGAGAATGAGAGAATTTTACAACCATATCACATATATGTGAATTATTAATTAACAATATTAATCAAAAAGGAAAAAGGTGACGGTTGATTTGAAGAGACCATTATCATTTCACATTTAATGATTTTTGCAAAGATCAAAGAGCATCTTTTGTGTGAAATGATTATGGTCAACATTTTAACTTTGGTCAACAAGTCAACCTTGGTCAAAAGGTCAACAATCCTAACCATAACTCAATTTCCTTTTAATTAACATTATTAATTATATTTCACATATTCATTAGGGTTTGGAAAAAGACAACCGTCATCAACCCTAATAAGAATCCTCTGCCTCTGCCTCAGTCAACTGTGCATACACACCCGCATTCACGTTCCGAGGAACACGAATACAATGAGATAAAACCAATCCCAAAACATATACTAGGATCTGGCTTGAACCAAAGACTACCAGTAATAACTGTCCGGACACCAAACGTGCACAAGTGCGCGGATGAGAACGAACCCCGTCGCAAAACCATGTGACCTCTACTCTGTTTTGCCCAAAGGCAAATAACCCTCTGTGTGGGACTCTAAAGACTCGACACTACGCTGGCAGTGGGTTTAACCACAGACCGCAAGCGACACTAGCTGTACGTAACGGTCCCCAGGTAGATGCCGATAAGAAGACTAATGAGGTGAACCTATCCGAACTCCTACTGAGCCTGTATGTGACAATCTCTGTACAGTCCGGTCTGTTCATCTGAGAATATCGTATGGCGGGCCTAGGGGGTGGTAAATGTCAATCCCCTAATAGCGGTACAAGTCATGTCGGAGTGTAGCCCAGAACACCCTGAGATAACACTGGAAACCTACCAGTATATCTCTCTTGCCCTGGCCAGGAACTTTGTGTAATGGCTCTCCTAGACACAGCGCGATATCAACCCCTAATACTGGGAGAGACGAATCCTATCTAACCGTCACTGCCTCCAAGTGCTTCTGGACTGCACCCAACTACTACTTGTTTGCATGACTCCTTTGAGCCGTGGTAGGGTAGTAATCAAAGTACAGTGGGAACACACTCGAGGCGAAGTGACAGTGTCAAGTCAGCGGACTAAGATGTACTCATGTCACCTGGGAACTGATAACTGACGATAGGTATAGTACCAACCAACAGTTCCCGACGAGTCCTGTCCAGTGTACTCGTAACCTAACGAGCACCCGCATACTATCTCAAGTACGACGTACTGATGGCTGTAGGACAGACCGTCTCCCCTTCTAGGATGAGAAGCGTATACGCTAGTCTACTCCGGAGTATCGATGCCCCATCTCGATAATCCTACGACTAGGGACCTATATAAGGATGTGCTTGTAGATTACCCAGCCCCCACTAGTGTGACTGCCATCACAACGCTGGTAATCAAGCAAAGATCCTAAGGGCTCCACTAATGTGTATAGGCGATATGATAAAAGAAACACATGCACACATTAAAGTAGAAACAAACCAAGTAGCATACTACCATTTCGAGCAAGATTGTCTATAAAACTGTGAATATCCCAAGCTTCCATCAAGTAATATACAAACTAGTATGATACAGTAATGGCCTCTAGGGCATATACATTAATAATCTCCCACTTGCACTAAGGCCATGTACTGGCGTATCGAAGACCTATCATCTCGATCAGCCGCTCGAACTGAGTCTGGGGTAAGGTCTTGGTGAGTGGATCTGCAGTGTTATCTTCTGAAGCAACCCTCCGAACCTCGATCTCCTGGTGATCCACGATCTCCATGATCAGGTGATACCGCCTTAAGACGTGTCTGGACTTCTGATGGGACCTGGGTTCCTTCGCTAAAGCTATAGCCCCGTTGTTGTCACAATACAGAGGTATTGGATCAACAATGGACGGAACCACCTGAAGTTCTTTCAAGAACTTCCTCATCCAGACGGCTTCTTTTGTGGCATCAGCAGCAGCGATATATTCCGATTCCATCGTCGAGTCAGCAACGGTTTCCTATTTGGAACTCTTCCAACACACCGCCCCTCCATTGAGGTAAAGACATATCCCGACATAGACTTGGAATCATCCTTCTCACTCTGGAAGCTGGAGTTAACAAAGGCCTCGATCTGGAGGTCTTTTCCGCCATACACCAAGAACATCTCCTTAGTCCTTCTCAGGTACTTGAGAATGTTCTTTACCGCTATCCAGTACTTCTCCCCAGGGTTTGACTGATACCGGCTTACCACACTCAATGTATAAGCAACATCTGGTCTGGTACACAACATCGCATACATTATAGAGCCTACCGCATAAGCGTAGGGTATAATAGACATGCGATCCCTTTCCAAATCAGTCTTGGGAGACATCTCTTTGGAGTGATCCCGTGACAAGCCGGTAAATTACCGCGCTTGGAATCTTCCATACTGAATCTTTTCAGTATGGTGTCAATGTACCTGGACTGTGAAAGTCCTAATATCCTCTTGGATCTATCACGATGGATCCGGATCCCCAGAATGTAAGAGGCATCACCCAGGTCTTTCATGGAGAACCTGTGTGACAAGAACCCTTTGACAGATTGTAGCATAGGAATGTCATTTCCTATCAAGAGAATGTCATCCACGTATAAAACGAGGAATATGACAATTCGTGCTACAATTTTACTATAGATGCATGGTTCATCTGGATTTTTGATAAAGCCAAATTCTTTGACCGTCTCATCAAAACAGATGTTCCAACTCCGCGATGGCTGCTTTAGTCCATAAATGGACTTAAGCAACTTGCACAGTTTTCCGCTGCTCCCACTCTGAATGAAACCTTCTGGCTGGTCCATATAGACACACTCCTCTGAATTTCCATTTAGAAAAGCGGTCTTTACGTCCATCTGCCAAATCTCATAATTGTGGAAGGCAGCAATGGCAAGAAGAATCCGAATGGATTTGAGCATAGCCACTAGAGAAAATGTTTCGTCATAGTCTAAAGCAGGTCTTTGACGAAAACCCTTTGCAACAAGTCTAGCCTTATAGGTCTCAACCTGCCCATCTACACCAATCTTCCTCTTGAAGATCCACTTGCATCCTACGGGTTTTACCCCATCTGCAGCAACGTCCAAAGTCCATACTTTGTTGGTGTACATGGACTCCATTTCGGTCCGCATTGCATCCAGCCATTTTACCGAGTCAATGCTCTGAATGGCCTGCTGGAAGCTAGTCGGCTCATCATTATCAATGATGCAATCCTCTCTATCCCCGTCTATAAGAAAACCGTAGTATCTCTCGGGCGGATGAGACTGCCTACTACTCCTGCGGAGCAGCGTAGGAATGTCTTGTTCTTTCAAACCCTCTGGTTCTACTAAGCTTTCAGTAATAGCTCGTGGTTCTGGAATTTCTTCCAGTTCTATTGTGCTCCCACTTATCTGATTTTCCAAAAATTCAGTTTCCAAGAAGTAGGCATGACGAGAAACATAAACCTTTTGTTCCTCTTCGCAATAGAATAAATATCCCTTGGAGTCCTTTGGATATCCCATAAACTTGCACTGTACTGAGCGTGCCTCGAGCTTGTCCGCATGCTGCTTTTTGACAAAAACTGGACATCCCCATGTCTTAATGTGCTTAAGATAGGGTTTCTTCCCACACCACATTTGATATGGTGTGGTAGGCACAGTCTAAGTTGGAACTCGGTTCAAAAGGTATGCAGCCAATTCTAGTGCATATCCCCAGAATGATCGCGGCAACTCAGCATTACTCATCATGGAACGTACCATATCCAATAGGGTTCGGTTCCGTCTCTCCGATACACCGTTATGTTGTGGAGTGTATGGAGGGGTAAGCTGAGAGAGAATTCCATTCTCTTTTAGGTAATCCAGTAACTCGGCACTCAAGTATTCACCACCTTGATCAGATCACAGTGTCTTGATACTTTTGCCTGTTTGTTTTTCTACTTCATTCTTGTATTCCTGGAACTTTCCAAAGGCTTCAGATTTATGTTTCATCAAGAAGATATATCCTTACCTTGAAAAGTCATCCGTAAAAGTAATGAAGTAAGAATTACCACTTCGCGCATGTGTAGACATTGGACCGCACACATCACTGTGTACGAGCCCCAAGAGCTCGCTCGCTTTTACTCCATATCCAGTGAACGGAGTCTTTGTCATCTTTCCTTCGAGACAGGATTGACAAGTTGCATACGAATGATATTCGAACGGATCCAAATATCCTTCTGTATGTAACTTAGTCAACCTTCTCTCATTAATGTGACCCAGTCTACAAAGCAATAAGAAAGCATGATTTATTTCTGGAGACTTTCTTTTGTGTGTATTCTGAACATTGAAAATCTGTGGTTGGTTTAATACGTATATACCATTTCTTAATGTACCCGACCCAATCAAAACTTGATTAAGGTGAATGTTCACAACATTGCTTACAAATGCAAATTTATAACCTTCTTTAGACATTAAAGATACAGATATGATATTACAAGTTGCATTGGGTACAAAATAACGATCACGCAAAACCAAAACATGTCCATCTGACATTCCCAAGTGATAGTCCCCCACAGACTCAGCATCCATGCTTGCTCCGTTTGCAACTCTGAGGGTCATATCACCTGTTGGAGATAGTTCCCTAAGAGTCAATTATTGGATCACAGGCATGTGATTGCAATGATTGAGGGAAGACCTATCCCAGTAGGACAGTCTTACTCGAGATGATAGTATACTATCTGGTTTATCTTTATCATCGTGTACTGCTTTAGGTGACCTTACAGGTCACTATTGCATGTTGATAGAGCCCCTAGGATTCTTGCTTGACTGCCAGCAGTATGAGGGCGATCATATACGTGAGAGCTGGTAGTCTATAAGCACATCCTTAAAAGGTCCCTAGTCATGGGAGTTTCGAGACTGGGCATCGATACACTAGAGTAGACTAGTGTATACAGTCGAGACCCCGACAAGGGGCGGTGGCCGGTCTCACAAGCCACTGGTGTCAGTTGGTTCACCTAAGATGTATACAGGTGCTCATTAGGTTATGAGTACACCGGACAGGATTCGCCGGGAACATGCTAGTTGGTCTTATACCTGATGTCAGATAGCAGTTCCCTGGTGACATGTGTACAGGTTAGTTCATCGACCTGTGGATCGTCATTTGTCTTGTGTGAGTTCCCACTATACTTTGATTACTACCCTACCACGCTCAAAGGAGATGTGCAAACAGGTTTTAGTTGGGTACAGTCCCGAGCCACATGGAGGCAGTGAGCGGATCTTCAGGGGTTCGTCTCTCCCGGTATTAGGGGTGAGGTCGCGTTGTGTCTAGGAGAGCCATTACACGAAGTCCTTGGCCAAGGCAGGAGATTTACTGGTAGGTATTCCAGAAGTATCTCAGGGTGTTCTGGGCTACACTCCGACATGACTTGTACCGCTTTTGGGGGTCTGACTTTTACCAACCCCCTAGGCCCGCCATGTGATGCTCATAGATGAACGGACTGGACTGTACGGATATTGTCACTGACAGGCTCAGTAGGGTGTCAGGATGAGTTCACTCACAGACGTCCCTTTTGGTCAATAGCTGGTGGCCCGTCACGTATGGCTAATACCTCTGACGTGCTAGTGGTTAAATCCACAGCCATAGTATTGACGAGTCTTTAGAGTCCTCCACAGACCAGTTGCTCAAGTTTCGGGCGAAACGCTGTAGAGGCCGTATGGAGATATGGCAGGGTTCGATCAGATACGTGCGGTATTGCATGGATCGTGATCGGACGGTTTTTACTAGCGGGCTTTGGTTTAAGCCGGATCCTAGTATTGTACAGTGTAGATTTTGTCTCATTGCATTTGTATTTCGGTAGGAATACAAATGCGGGTGTGTATACACAGTAGCGGGGTTTTCCTGTAATTTATTACGGGATCAGCTTTTTGGAGTTGCCAGATTGCTTTCCGTTTTGGCATTTTTCTTTGTATCTTTCATTGGCTGAAGATTGGTGGAGGAGGGCTTATTTACATTTGTGCAAATAAGCATTTTGGAGGGTTGTTTTTGCAAGTAGTTGTATCATGATGATTCTCCCACCCTTGACTTTCTTTTGTTCATGATGGTTTAGCCTCCATTGACTCCATGACTTCATGATGGCTTGACCTTTGTAGGAAATGATTGGGTTTTGGAGTGAGGCTCTTGTTTTGTGATCATTGTTTATCATTGTCACTTTTTCTCTCTCTTGATTATGAGGGCTCACTCATTTTTGATCTATACTCTCTCCTCTCATTTTCTCTCCTACATGAATGGCCGACCATGCTCTTCTTGGGGCTGTCCCAATTTTTCAAGTGGGGTTTTTGGTGTCTCATTTGCTTGAAAAATCACATAGCTCTACAAAAGCTTACATCTCCTTTCCTCCACTAAAATGGCAACCTCCAACACCCCATTGAGACATGGCACTACACTATTCTACAGCAAACCTTGGGCACGTTGACTTGCCAACTTCGTGCTCGAGTTGCCTCGGTCCAGAGGTGGGAGCCCGTAAAAGAACCCGCCGATGTGGTGCCCGTTCCGGCGAGGAGGTGAAGGCCGGAGATTCTACGGGGAGATCGGGACGACGACGAGAAAACCGAAGGACACGGATCGCTCGGTATATCTCTTTACCCCTTCTCTAGTTAGCTAGGATTAGATTAATGGCCCGATCCGGGATTTTTGTGCGCGGTGGTGCTGGTTCAACAGTTAAAGTAAATTATCGTTTCCGTATTTTGGCCTCGTTTTGACGGCCGGGGCGCCGCCGTGCACTTACACTGGTATCAGAGCCTCGCCATTAACCTAGTCTAGCTTTGTCTAATGTGTTTACATTTCCGATCGAACAAAATTCCAAAAACCGCGTTTTCATGTGCATCAGTTTCTGTTCATTTTTTTTTTGGCTCCAAAATTTTTTCAGTACGTTGCAGAAACATGTGCAGGGAATTCTAAGCAGTCTGAGAAAAATTGGTCGCGTGGCGTCACCATATCACCGTGGAACCGCGGCCAAACCCACGCATTGGCCGCAGTTCCGCCGCAGTATTGACTGTTCATTGGACCAAATTTTCACAGAGGGCTTTTGGGCTGAAAATAGGGGTTTTGGAACATTTCTTTTGAGCCCAGATTTTCTGTGAGTGCTACAGTAGTGCTTGGGGCCCACTTGGGTAATTTTGATCGATCGAATATTTTAAACATGTTAGTTCACAGTATTTACATTATATCTGCGACTGTGAATGTCATTTGATCGGTAAATCCTGTCTAACTGCTATAGCCCTTTTAGACGGATTTGCGAACGTGACATTCACGTTGATGTTCTGTGTTGTGCTGTGATGTTGCGGATCGGTCGTGGGGGATAGCCTGGATGCAATGATAATACAGATTTGGTTTTTGTTGTATTATGTACATTTGATATTGCGGGGCGAGCGTCCGATATGTGGACTGTCGTCACTGCCTGTTTGTATTATTCTTTTAGGCACGACCGGGTCGAGGTCGATGTACCCGTTGTATGTATATTTTACTTTCTGTACTAGGATTACCCCGCGGAGGGGTGCACGGATAGCCGGATTCTAGAGGGCAACAAGCCTGCATCTCATGGCATTGAGATGGAGGGGGCTTCACTCTAGAATTGGCGGGCTATTCGCCGCACTCGTAGGGGTACAGGCTGACCCTAGAGGGGTGCCCAAGTTATCGGATTTCGTGAAGTGCTGGGTGGTCCATTCACGTTGCTGAAGGGGGCTGCCTCGCTTCAGGTTTTGGCGGGTGACTTGCCGCTCCTGTAGGGGTCTAGGATTTCATTGCACAGGCTATCCACACGACCAGGGGAACGTCGGGTTTCAGTAGCGGCTCTGTGAAACCCGGGGATCCCAGATATCTGTATTGTTCTGTGATACTGTACATTTCTGTGATGTTGCATTTTATCACGCCTTGAGCGAAATATTATATATTGATATATATATATACTAGTAGATGTTGTTTATGTTTTGCATCCGCGCTAGTCCAGTCCCCGCTCTGTCGTTAGTTAGCTAACCTAACGGGTAATGATGGGACCCAGTGGCGCATGCGGATGGCATATACGTACATCATTATATTTCGTTCTTTATTGGTGTGATCAATTGATGGGACTGCATTGATTCGGATCAATGCAAGCTAAACAAACCTATTCTGATGTTGTTGGAACAACTTTTCAAAAAGCTATTATTGCAAGGACGTTTACTTTTATTTTGCACAGTGGTATTCGGTTATGAATATCCAGCACCTCAGTCGACGAGGCAAGGGTCGAGATCCCTTCACCGGGAGTGACCCCTTGGACAGAAGTTTGCGTCAGGGCATTAACTTCACTATAGCCGATTACTTTTGCTTTGCATCGTGGTATTCAGTTGGAATATCCTGCACCTCATTCTACGGGGAAAGAGACGAGATCCCTTCACCGGGAGTGACCTCTTTAGCAAAGGTTTTCGTTACTATATTTTTCTAAAAATCTATCCGTTCCTTCAACGATATTAAGTTCATTACGTTAAAGGTTTTCGACAGAAATCATTCGTTGCCCTCCATCATTTCAGTTAAATATTTGGTAGTATTCAAGCTTGTTGGATATATGTATGCCTTAGAGGCCATTATATGATAGTGGATGTATCTATACATGTATATATATATTCAGTATGGATTCTTACTCTACATGATAGTATGCTATCTGGTTCTTCTTTATCTGACATGTTGATTTGATCATGTTTTTATTCATTCATACATGCTGATAAAGCCCTGAGGATATCGGCTTGACTACTCTGATTGTGATGGAGATCATACTAGTGGGACATCTGTAGTCTATGAGCATATCCTGGAATGTCCCTAGTCGTAGGTATATCGAGACCGGGCATTGATATACCAGAGTAGACTAGCGTATATGATACTAGACCCATACGATGGGCGATGAATGTTCCCACATTCATCGATGTTTGACATCAAGATCATATATGGGTGCTCAGTGGTGACTGGGTACACTGGACGGACTCACCGAGAACTCCTATATGGCATTATATCTATCGTCGGATAGCAGTTCTCAGGTGACACTGGTACAGATTAGTCTGTAGACCCGAGATCGTCATAGAGTCTTGTGTGTTCTCCCACTATGCTTTGATTGCCACCCTACCACGGCTCTACTGAGTCGTGCAAACAGGTGGCCGTTGGGTACAGTCCCGAGACACACGAAGGCGATGAGCGATAGGAGGGGTTTCGTCTCTCCCGGTATTGGGAGTTGATGCTGTGCTGTGCCCGACTGGTTATATCAGTAAGTCCCTGGCCAGGGCTGCTGAGATTTGCAGATAAGTGTTATCAGTAGTTTCTCGATCTGTTATAGACCATTCACCGGCATGACTTATTGAGTCATTGGGGTCGACATGACCATCCCTAGGCTCGATATGCAGCATATCTGACGAAGAGACCGGACTGTACGGTAGTGTTTCCGGATGGCTCGACGGGAGTTGTAACAGGTTCGCTTGTTTTCTTCTGATCGCTCAATACCCGGGTGGCCGTTACGTTTAGCTGACCGCTTGCGGCTTGAGGGTGCTTGATATGATCATCACTCACTGACGGCATATTGATGAGTCTTAGAGTCCCACAAAGGAGTTACCTAGTCCAGGCGAAACGTTGTGGTGCGCGTATGCGATATGCGCATGGACCCGATTAAAATGCGCGTATAGGATACCGTATATTGATCGGGCGGCTTGCTTTTGGTGGGGTCATATGTGATATGGCCGGATTGATAAATCAAGTGTTGATTTATCATTTAACCATTAGTTTTCTCACTTGAAACCTTTCCTTGTACATGATGGATGTATGCATGCATGTATGCTTTCTTTCTTTTAGTTTCATGCACATATGGATGTGCATACACACATACATACATGCATCATCCTTCATGGTTGCTTATACATGGAATATGATGGCAATATAAGACTCACACCATAGTTTTTAATATGGATTATTATTGTATTTATACTAAAACAAAAAGGAAAGAAAAAGGGTTAATTATTGGATTGTTTCTACACTCTTCTTCATCTTACCATGCTCACCCACTCTTTAACCCTTGGTTATTTTTCCTTAGGTGTTTTAAACTATGATACAATAATATCTTCATATCCTAACCATGGTTTGAGATGAGAAGAAATAAAATATATAAGATATATCTTCATTTCTTTTCTAAGGTTAATCTTTTCTCTTCTTCAAAAGAAAAGCCATCATCTTCCTCCTCCTTCTTCCTTTGCTCTATAGTTTCTTCTAGTGAGCAAAACACACATCAAGAAAGGTTTTTGAAGTGAGAATTAGAACCACAACATCATTCTACACAAGTTTAGCCCACTTGTTTAGAGTGTTATCTTCTTCTCTTCTCTTGGAAAGTGAAGTTGCAAGTTTGGACTAGGAGCTTCGGGTGGATCGTCGTGGACGCTAGAAGACTTCAAGAGAACCTTCCTCCAATACTCAAGAGGCCAAAGAGTCTAGCGAAGAGAGCTACAAAGGTTGTAGTCTCTAAATCCTAGTCTTTGTTGCATTTATTGTTTAGAAACCCTAATTTTCTAGGATCGATCCTATGTATGCTTGCTTAGCACCATAAAAACTTGAACTTTGTGACATGTGATGCTTCCAAACTCAGGGTGCTAGGTAAACCTAACATTGGTATCAGAGCCGACCTAGAACATTAGGTGACACTTTTACGAAGTAAAAATCCCGATCGGATCAAAATACGATTTTTCGAGACCCTCTCTGGACAAATTTTAAAATCTGACATTTTTCAGAATTAAAAATACTTAAAAAATACAGCAGGAAAATATAAGAAACTCTGTGAAATTTGAAGCCCTGATCCTTACAAACCGCCGCGGAACCGCGGCAAATCCTTGCTTCGGCCGCGGCTCCGCGGCCGTACAGAGGTATCATTGATTCCAATTTGCACAGTAATTCTTTTAACTGCTTGTATAGTGTTTTAGGTATGTTTAATCTGAATCTAAAACTGTAAATTCTGGAGATGGTTTTGAACTCGACGATTCGATCGGAATTTTCGTTTCGTTGCTTTTCCGGGTAAATTAGAAAGTATTGAAGTGTTTGAACGAGTATCAATTGCTCACTATTTACGGGGTTTAAATATTTTGGTGATACGTGCAAGTTTTTTTTGTGGTGGACCCTCTAGAAGACAACAAACCTTAACTCGATTATGTGACCGTCTTGAACTGCCCTTTGAACCTTAGGGTTTGGGGCAGTACGGCGTGCCACATATGAGGCGTTGGCTTGACCCTTCTACGGCTGGACAGCTACTACTGTGTCACACTCCGGATTTTTGAACTCCGCTCAAGTTTTGAGCTTAGGGAATCTTGGGTGTTTGATTTTTCGTTCGAAAACTTTAATACTGTCTGTTTATCTAGAATGTGATACAATGTGTGGAATTCATATAGTTTAGGCATGAAATACGAAGTATGTGATATTTCGCATTTATGATGTCTAAAGAGTATGTGGATTCCAAATATTGTAGTTTTACACATTCTTTTCTGTGACCGTAAGTGTAGTATGCTCGATATCGCCGGTTTCGTTGCTATACATCAACGACAATTGGGGTACGCATACTTACTTACGTTGATGATATGTGATATTATGTGTTGCTGAGATATGATGTGCAGGATTGTCGCGATCGAATAGCCGGGGTTTTTTTTATGTGAGATGAGAGTTTTATATTTTCATTCATGTAAATTCAAATGTAATGTAATATTCTTTTATTTGGGGCACTTCTGGGTTGAGGTTGCTGCCACCAGTGTTGTATATTATTTACTTTTCCGCATTAGGATGGACCCAAGGAGGGGAGCACAAGTGACCGGGTTCTGGGGTTCAGTGGGAGGCCATCTCGAGGAGTCGAGACCGGGTCTCCTAAACTCCAGAATTGGTAGGGTCGCTTGCCGCTCTCGTAGGGGTCCAGGGTGTGGACTTGGCTATTCATCGCGACTGTGGAATCCGTATTTTCTATTCTGGCTAAATACTAAATACGGACGTCCTAGTATATCCCACATTATATCTATGTTTCTGCTGCCTGTGTTCTGTAATATCTGAGACGAATGACATATTATATATATGATATATAGTAGACGTTGCTTATGTTTTACACCCGTGCTAGTTCCGTCCCGGTATGCCGTTAGTTAAGTAACCTAACGGTGAATAACGGAACATTGTGGCGAATGCGGATGGCATAAGCGTACGTGTTATTTTCGTTTCTTTTCTGTGATTGGCTTAAGGACTTAAATGATGGGATTACATTAATGTGATTAATGTAAAGAAAATAAACCTAAAAAGATGTTGTAGAATCGGATTTAAAAACATTCGGCTATTTATGAAAAAGCTACATTTCAAAACTGCGGAGCTTAAGCCACTCCTTTTGAAAACCATTTGATTCTACAACGATATCAAGTTCAAAGCATTAAAGATTTTCTTAAAAATCATCCGCAACCCTCCGTCATTTTAGGAAGTAAAGTACTTAGTATTCGTGCTACGTTTGTTGACTATAGTTAAGGCGTAGTGTACGGTAGCTAAGTGATGTCTTCCTATATTGCATATGATGCAGATTAATTAGGACATTCTTATGACTTTGTTAACCATAGTTAAGGGTCATATGAGGGGGTCTAATTAATCAAGAAATGACCGGTAGAACTTGACTGGTACTTATGATTTGTTGACCTTAGTTAAGGTCAAAAGTACTAGGGGTAAACATTACATCGGGAATTTCAAGTGTTGAAATTTGCAATGAGATTGCATACCTTCCGTGTGATGGTTGGATCCCGATCCCACTGTGGGCAATAGTTGTTCCTAGGAGAGTTTTGCAGTTTACAATTAGCTAACTCATTAGGTGTCTAGAAAGGTGTTAACAGGGCTACGCCTCTGGGAAAACGAGGTTTACTTTAATTAGGTCCGTGCGAAAGTACGGGAAACCTCCCTCAAGTACCGACATTGGCCTGGCTGAACGGTTAGCGAAGTTGTAGACTGTAATTAATCATGGCTAGTTTTCTTTTTAAGGTTTCAAAGAAAAACTTGATTAAAGCAGTGGGAGACATCGATTAGACAAGATAATAACCAATCTGATCTATGCAAGAGCTTTCGCTGAGTGTATTCTTTTCTCTCTCTTAATGGCAGATACCCATGACTGGACTCAAGCTTTTATTAGATAAAAACAAACTGAATGGGACCAATTATAAAGACTGGCTGAGGAATTTGAACATTGCCTTGACATATGATAAGGTATCATATGTCCTCACGGCTCCAGCCCCGCCCGTCCCAGGCCCTAAATCCTCAGTTGCGGATATTGAAGTCCACAAGACATGGGATGCTGACTGTGCCACGGCCAAATGCCTCGCGCTTGCATCGATGGACACCACACATCAAAAGCAGCACGAGAATATGGACATTCACGCCATATTGCTCCATACAAAGGAGTTGTATGGAGAGCAATCCCGCGTATTACGATACGAAGCATCAAAGAAATTGTTTCAGATGCGAATGGCCCCCGGCACACCAGTAGGAGACCATGTTCTGAAGATGATAGCTCTTAAGAAGAGCTTGAAGACCTTGGATGGACTATGGACAATGAACAATATATAGATATTATTCTGCAGTCCCTCCCCTCCACCTTTGCTCAATTCATAGTCAACTTCAACATGCACGGCATGGAGAAGGAACTCCCTGAACTCCTTAATATGTTAAGTAGTGCAGAGAGCACTATGAAGTCAGCAAAAACTCCCGTTATGACTGTTGGACAGTCTTCCTCTTCTCGCCCGAAAGCTAAGGCCAGGGGAAAGAAAAAGAAGAAGCCCACCAATCCTAAGGGCGGAGTTAAAAAGGTGAAGGGAAAGGAAAAGTCCAAAGCTGGAGACTCGGGGAAAGGCGAATGTTTTCATTGCCACAAGACAGGACATTGGAAGCGCAACTACACGGAGTACTTAAGTCTCAAGAAGAAGCATGGGGATGCTTCTGCTTCAGGTGCGTTTGTGACAGAAAACTGTTTTTCAATAAACTCTGCTTCCTGGGTATTGGATACCGGTTCAGGTTCTCACCTTTGCAATTCTATGCAGGGGATGAGAAATAGCAAAGTTTTGAAGACAGGTGACCATACTCTCCGCGTTGGAAATGGTTCCAATGTACATACAATCGCAGTGGGAGAGTATCACTTGGGGTTGCCATCTGGATGTATTTTGGTTTTGAATCCTTGTTATTTTGTACCAAGTATGCTTTGTAATATAATATCCGTTTCTTTGTTAGACAATGAGGATATAATTTTGTATTGCAGAACAATGTTATGAACATTCACCTGAATCAAATGTTGGTTGGGTATGGTACGCTTAATAACGGAATATATGTCCTAAATCAACACACAGTTTTCAGTATACAAAACACTAATAAAAGAAAGCTTTCAGAATTAAATGAAGCTTTTCTTTGGCACTGTAGACTTGGTCATATTAACGAAACAAGGCTAAACAAGTTACACAAAGATGGATATTTAAACTCTTTTGAATATAAATCTTATGAGACTTGCCAGTCTTGTATCAAGGGTAAAATGACCAAAACTCCGTTTACCGGACACGGAGAAAGGGCTACTGAGCTCCTAGGCCTCATACATAGTGATGTATGTGGGCCAATGTCTACACAGGCTAGAGACGGTTTTTCATACTTCATTACGTTCACTGACGATTTCTCAAGATTCGGTCATGTATTTTTATTAAAGTACAAGTCCGAAGCTTTCGAGAAATTCATTGAATATAAACAAGAAGTAGAAAAACAAACCGGCTTGAGTATCAAGATACTTCGATCAGATCGAGGTGGTGAGTATCTCAGTACAGAATTTGCAAACTTCCTAAAAGAGAATGGGATTCTCTCTCAGCTCACTCCTCCTTACACACCAAAGCACAACGGTGTGTCAGAACGACGGAATAGGACCCTATTAGATATTGTCCGGTCCATGATGAGTGATGCTGAGTTACCAGTCTCGTTTTGGGGGCATGCATTGGAGACTGCAGTGTTTCTACTAAACAGGGTTCCAACCAAAACCGTGTTAGTGTATATGCCCTAGAGGCCATTACTGTATCATACTAGTTTGTATATTACTTAATGGATGCTTGGGATATTCACCTTGTATATACAATCTTGCTCAAAATAGTAGTATGCTACTTGGTTTGTTTCTACTTCAATGTGTACTTGTGTTTATTTCAGTATATCACTTATACGCATTAGTGGAGCCCTTAGGATCTTTGCTTGATTACCAGCGTTGTGATGGCAGTCACACAAGTGGGGGCTGGGTAATCTATAGGCACATCCTTATACAGGTCCCTAGTCGCAGGACTATCGAGACGGGGCATCGATACTCCGGAGTAGACTAGCGTATGCGCTTCTCATCCCAGTGTGGGAGATGGTCTGTCCCACAGCCATCAGTACGTCGTACTGGAGATAGTATACGGGTGCTCGTTGGGTTACGAGTACACTGGACAGGACTCGTAGGGAACTGACAGGTTGGTATTATACCTATCGTCAGTTATCAGTTCCCAGGTGACATGAGTACAGCTTAGTCCGCTGACTTGACACTGGCACTTCGCCTCAAGTGTGTTCCCACTGCACTTTGATCACTACCCTACCACGGCTCAAAGGAGTCGTGCAAACAGGTGGTGGTTGGGTGCAGTCCCGAAGCACTTGGAGGCAGTGACGGTTAGACAGGATTCGTCTCTCCCGGTATTGGGGGTTGACATCGCGCTGTGTCTAGGAGAGCCATTACACGAGTAGTCCCTGGCCAGGGCAAACGAGATATACTGGTAGGTTTCCAGTGTTATCTCAGGGTGTTTTGGGCTTCGCTCCGGCACGACTTGTACCGCTATTGGGGGACTGACGATTACCACCCCCTAGGCCCGCCATGCGATGTATCAGACGAACAGACCGGACTGTACGGAGACTGTCACATTCAGACTCAGTAGGAGTTCAGATGGGGTTTCACCTCGTCAGCCTTCTTGTCGGCATCTACCTGGGGACCGTTACGCACAGCTAGTGCCGCTTGCGGTCTGTGGTTAAACCCACTGCCAGCGTAGTGTCGAGTCTTTAGAGTCCCACACAGAGGGTATTCGCCTCTGGGCAAAACAGAGTAGAGGTCGCATGGTTTTGCGACAGGGTTCGTTCTCATCCGCGCACTTGTGCACGTTTGGAGTCCGGACGGATTATACTGGCAGGCTCTGGTTTGAGCCAGATACTGGTATGTGTTTTGGGGTTGCTTTTATATCTTGGTATTCTTGTTTTTCGGAACGAGAATGCAGGTGTGTATGCACAGTTGCTTGAGGAGGAGAATGAGGTTTTTCATTAGGGTTTCGGAACGGGTGCGTATGCACAGTTGACAGTCTTTATTTTCCAAACCCTAATGGATTTATTTATTATCTATTAATAATAATAATTAAATGAGAATTATGTTATGGTTGTTCTTTGTTGACTTGTTGACCTTGGTTGACTTGTTGACCATTGACCACTTTCATGCCTTCAAAAGTCTTCCTTGATTTATGCTTACATTTTTAAATGAAGCATGGTTGTGGTCATTCCAAACACTACCATCAACTATTCTCATTTTCAATTATTATCATTTAGATAATATTATTCTTTTGCATTATGGTTGCAAGAAGTGAAAATAATAGCTCATTCTATCATTCTCATTCTCTCTCCTCTCTTCATCTTCTTCTTCCTCTAGTAAAGAGAAACCCTCTCATGAGTTGAGAATCCTTCTCTTTTAAAAGGAAAGCAAACCCTAGTCACTCTCTACTCACCCTAGGATCAAAGGATTGGCAAACCGGAGATTCTAGTTCACTCCAAGTCCGAGAAAGAGCCCAAGGTCGAACCCTCGAGGTGGATCCATCTTCGACGGAAGAAGGCGACAAAAGAGAACCATCAACCTCTACAAGATTTCAAGAAGAAGGAGTTCAAGTTTAGGTATAACCCTCATCCGAGTAGCTAACTCCTTTTAGCGTATTTGCTAGTTTAGTTTAGACACGATCCCGACCTTGTTTAGTCCATGTTGCCTCTTGCACTAAAAATTTGATTTTTATACCGTTTCCGCCTCCCCGTAAGAACCGGGGGTCGCAACGTGGACTAACAGTGGTATCAGAGCCTAACTAAACTTAAACTAGCTTGGTAGTGAAGTGTAACGAAGTTCGGAAACAAAAAATCACAAAACCGGAGAAATCACAAATTCTGAGTTTCTGTTGAAAATTTTCTGGCTCAAAATGAAAAAATTTATACATGTAAATTCGGCTCAGGCTTTTGTGTGAACACCCAAGAAAAACGATACAGTAACTCGTCTAAGGCGCCGCGCTTCCGCCGCGTAAGGTAAGCATCCGCCGCGGAACCGCCGCGACTTGTCGTCTTCTGTGCATCGTTTTTCGTGCAGTGTGTGTCTGTGTTGGTTTTGGGATTTTTAAAATATATTATATGTGCCCAGATTTTCCAGAAAAGAAATTTCCTTTTGGGGTCCTATAATTCCGTATTTTTTTCCGAACTTCACTACATTTTGACTATGATGGTTATATCTGTGATGTTTGCTTGTATTGAACGTCGGCTAATCGCTATAAGACGATTAGTCGGGGTTATACAAGATCTGTAATGTGCTGGAATGTGTATATAAATATGTTGGATTGTCGCGGGTGAATAGCCGGGGGTTGTGAGACGAGAGTTTTCTTTTCTTGCAATTCATTGTAAATGTAAATTGATGTAATTATATTATTTGTTTGGCCGCACAACCGGGTCGGGGTTGTAGCCGTCATTGTATAATTCTTTTTACTGTTTTTGCTCCTAGGATAGACCCATGGAGGGGTGCACAAACTACCGAGGACTTGGCGGGTAGTTTGCCGCACCCGTAGGGGTCTTGGGTGGGGATTTGGCTATTCACCGCGACCGTGTTATCTGTTTTTTGTTACAGGCTCGTACAAATTACAGATTGCTAGTATATCCAATGTATTTATCTGTGATCTGAAATGTCTATCATTGCTTTCTATTTAGGCGTTGCTTATGTTTTACAGACGCGCTAGCCCAGCCCCCGCTCTGTCGTTAGTTAAGTAACCTAACGGGTAATGACGGGGCCCCGTGGCGAATGCGAATGGCATAAGCGTACGTCATATTTTGGTTGTTTTCTGCAATGGTAGGATTAAATGATGGGACGCATTAAAAGTACTAATGCAAGAATATCACGCATTAAAAGAACTAATGCAAGATAATAAACCAAGTTTAAGTCGATGGAACACTTTCGAAAAACCACTCGGTTCTTTTCAAAACTAACTTTTAAATGCGGAGATTGAGCCACTCCTTCTAAAAGCTATCTCGTTCCATCGATTAAATCAAGTTCACTACGTTCACGGTTTCGCCAAAACCATTCGTAGCCCTCCGTCGCTTCGCATGAATAGGCAATAGTATTCAAGCTATGTATTTTGGCCAAAGTCAAGGCATAGTGATTGGTAGCTATTGGGTGTTCATGTGTAGCATAGATAGATGCGTTGGTTTGGGACAGTCGTGCTGCCATTTTGGCCAAAGTCAAGGGTAGATACGGATGGATCCAAATTAACCTGGATAGTGACGGGCAGAACTTGACATGTGACTTATGATATTTTGGCCAAAGTCAAGGTCATAAGAGCATGGGGCAAAAATCCACATCGGGAGTTTCATAAGTACTGAAACTTGCTAGATTTGCATACCATTTGGAGTGTGGTGATTCTGGTAGGATTCCTTCAGTTTCGTCACGCGATGATATTTGGATCCCGATCCTACTGTGAGTATATGCTACTCATCGGGAAATTTCTCACTTAACGATCAATGCTATAAACCTAGTAGGTGCCTAGAAAGGTGTTAGCGGGGTTACGCCCCCAGGGAAAAGAGGTTCTTTAATTAAGGAACTTCGCGAAAGCGTTGGAAAACCTCCCTCGAAGTACCGACACCGGCCTGGCTGAACGGTTAAGCAAGTATTGTACGGTGGGATTGATCCTGACTAATTCTTCCTTTATGGTTTGAGGAGGGATTCGAGAAACAGTGGGAGCCATCCTGTTTAGACAAACTAAAAACCACTCTAAACTTGCAAGAGCATCATGCTGAGTGTTTCTTCTTCTCTCTCCTAATTGCAGCGACCAATCAACATGACTGGACTTAAGTTACTCCTAGATAAAAACAAGCTGACAGGGCCAAACTACAAAGATTGGCTCAGGAATGTCAAGATAGCAATCACTTATGACAAGCTGGGGTATCTTCTTACCACCAAAGCTCCCCCTGTCCCTGGTCCAACTTCCAGCGTCGCGGATAAGGAAATCCGCAAGACTTGGGAGATTGATAGCGCGAAGGCCAAGTGCCTCCTGCTTGCCTCGATGGACAACGAACATCAGAGGAGGCATGAGAATATGGACATGGAGTCCATATTGCTCCATACAAAAGAACTGTATGGAGAGCAATCACGTATCGCAAGATACGAAGCGTCGAAAAAGTTGTTTTCGACAAAGATGGCCGTCGGATCATCAGTAGCCGAGCACGTGCTAAAGATGATCGACTACATTGAGGAGCTCGCTGACCTAGGGATCACATTGGAGAGTGAACTATATACGGATATAGTTCTCCAGTCCCTTCCTTCCACTTACGCCCAGTTTATACTGAACTTCAACCTACAAGAAAAAGAGGTTGAACTATCAGAGCTCCTCAACATGCTGAGGAGCGCAGAGGGCACCCTACAGAAAAGTAGGGATACATCCACTTTGTTTGTAGGAGGATCATCTTCTTCTAGGTCCAAGGCGAAAGCCAAGGGAAAGAAGAAGAAGGCCCCCGCCAAACCAAGGGGCGGTGTTAGTAAAGTGGATACGAAGGGAAAAGGGAAAGCAACAAAGATAGCGGGGAAGCTTGTGGATAAGGAAGAATGCTTCTTTTGTCATAAGAAAGGACACTGGAAGAATGATTGCAGGGCCTGGAACGCCAGAACACAGGAATTGAAGCAGGTTGCAGCTTCAGCTTCAGGTGTGTATGTTATTGAAAACTGTCTTTCAATAAACTCTACTTCCTGGGTATTGGATACCGGATCAGGATCTCATATCTGTAATTCTTTGCAGGCGTTGAGAAACCGTAGGGATTTGAAGGCAGGTGACATGACCCTCAGAGTTGCGAACGGAGCTAGCATGGATGCTAAAGCCGTGGGGGACTATCACCTGGGAATGTCAGATGGACATGTTTTGGTTTTGCGTAATTGCTTTTTTGTACCCAACGCAACTTGTAATATCATTTCTGTATCTTTAGTTTCTAAAGAAGGTTATGAATTTGCGTTTGTAAGTAATGTTGTAAACATTCACCTTAATCAAGTATTGATTGGGTCAGGTACTCTGAGTAATGGTATATACGTGTTAAACCAACCACAGATTTTCAATGTCCAGAATACACACAAAAGAAAGTCTCCAGAAATAAATCAGACTTTCTTATGGCATTGTAGATTGGGTCACATCAATGAGAGAAGGTTGACTAAGTTGCATACAGAAGGATATTTGAATGCGTTCGAATATCAATCATATGCCACTTGTCAATCTTGTCTCAAAGGAAAGATGACAAAGACTCCGTTTACTGGACATGGAGTAAGAGCGAGCGAGCTCTTGGGACTCGTACACAGTGACGTGTGCGGTCCAATGTCTACACATGCCCGAAGCGGACATTCTTACTTCATTACTTTTACGGATGACTTCTCAAGGTACGGTTATGTCTTCTTAATGAAACATAAGTCCGAGGCCTTTGGAAAATTCCAGGAGTATAAGAATGAAGTAGAGAAACAGACCGGCAAAAGTATTAAGATTCTAAGATCGGATCGAGGTGGAGAATACTTAAGTGCCGAATTCCTGGACTATTTAAAAGAGAACGGAATTCTCTCTCAGCTTACTCCTCCATACACCCCGCAACATAACGGTGTATCGGAGAGACGGAACCGCACCCTATTGGATATGGTGCGGTCCATGATGAGTAACGCTGAGTTACCGCGATCATTCTGGGGGTATGCACTAGAATCAGCCGCATACCTTTTGAACCGAGTTCCCACTAAGACTGTGCCTACCACGCCATTTGAGATGTGGTGTGGGAAGAGACCCCATCTTAATCACATTAAGATATGGGGAAGTCCAGCTTTTGTCAAAAAGCAGCATGCGGACAAGCTCGAGGCACGCTCAGTACTGTGCAAGTTTGTGGGATATCCAAAGAATTCCAAGGGATATTTCTTCTACTGTGAAGAGGAACAAAAAGTTCTTGTTTCTCGTCATGCCCACTTTCTAGAACACCAGTTCATAGAAAAAGAAATAAGTGGGAGCGCAGTAGAGCTGGAAGAAATTCCAGAACCACAGACTGTTACTGAAAGTTTGGTGGAACCAGAGGGTTCAACAGAACAGGACATTCCTACGCCACTCCGCAGGAGTAGTAGGCAGTCTCATCCGCCCGAGAGATACTACGGTTTTCTCATAGACGGGGATCGAGAGGATTGCATCATAGATTATGATGAGCCTACTAGCTTCCAGCAGGCCGTTCAGAGCGTTGACTCAGTGAAATGGCTGGATGCAATGCGGACCGAAATGGAGTCCATGTACACCAACAAGGTATGGACGTTGGACATTGCTCCAGACGGGGTAAAACCCGTAGGATGCAAGTGGATCTTCAAAAGGAAGATTGGTGTAGATGGACAGGTTGAGACCTATAAAGCTAGGATGGTAGCAAAGGGTTTTCGTCAAAGACCTGGCTTGGACTACGACGAAACCTTTTCTCCAGTAGCCATGCTGAAATCCATTCGGATCCTTCTTGCCATTGCTGCCTTCCACGATTATGAGATCTGGCAAATGGACGTAAAGACAGCTTTTCTAAATGGAAATTTAGAGGAGTGTGTCTATATGGACCAGCCAGAGGGTTTCATTCAGAGTGGGAGCAGCGGAAAGGTGTGCAAGTTGCTTAAGTCCATCTATGGACTAAAGCAGGCATCGCGGAGTTGGAACATCTGCTTTGATGAGACAGTCAAAGAATTTGGCTTTATCAAAAATCCAGATGAACCATGCATCTATAGTAGATTTGTAGCGAGAACTGTAGTATTCCTCGTTTTATACGTGGATGACATTCTCTTGATAGGAAATGACATTCCTATGCTACAATCTGTCAAGGGGTTCTTGTCACAAAGGTTCTCCATGAAAGACCTGGGTGATGCCTCATACATCCTGGGGATCCGGATCCATCGTGATAGATCCAAGAGGATATTGGGACTTTCTCAGTCCAGGTACATCGACACCATAGTGAACAGATTCAGTATGGAAGATTCCAAGCGCGGTAACCTACCGGCTTGTCACGGGATCACCCTCTCTAAAGAGATGTCTCCCAAGACTGATTTGGAGAGGGATCGCATGTCTATTATACCCTACGCTTCTGCGGTAGGCTCTATAATGTATGCGATGTTGTGTACCAGACCGGATGTAGCTTATGCACTGAGTGTAGTAAGCCGGTATCAGTCAAACCCTGGGGAGAAACACTGGATAGCAGTAAAGAACATTCTCAAGTACCTGAGAAGGACTAAGGAGATGTTCTTGGTGTATGGCGGAAAAGACCTCCAGATCGAGGCCTTTGCTGACTCCAGCTTCCAGAGTGACAAGGATGATTCCAAGTCCATGTCGGGTTTTGTCTTCACCCTCAATGGAGGGGCGGTGTGTTGGAAGAGTTCCAAACAGGAAACCGTTGCAGACTCGACGATGGAAGCGGAATACATCGCTGCATCTGATGCCGCAAAAGAAGCTGTCTGGATGAGGAAGTTCTTGAAAGAACTTCAGGTGGTTCCGTCCATTGTTGACCCAATACCTCTGTATTGCGACAACAACGGGGCTATAGCTTTAGCGAAGGAACCCAGGTCCCATCAGAGATCCAGGCACATCTTGAGGCGGTATCACCTGATCAGGGAGATCGTGGATCGCAAGGAGATCGAGGTTCGGAGGGTTGCTTCAGAAGAGAACACTGCAGATCCATTCACCAAGGCCCTACCCCAGACTCAGTTCGAGCGGCTGATCGAGATGATAGGTCTTCGATACGCCAGTACATGGCCTTAGTGCAAGTGGGAGATTGTTAGTGTATATGCCCTAGAGGCCATTACTGTATCATACTAGTTTGTATATTACTTAATGGATGCTTGGGATATTCACCTTGTATATACAATCTTGCTCAAAATAGTAGTATGCTACTTGGTTTGTTTCTACTTCAATGTGTACTTGTGTTTATTTCAGTATATCACTTATACGCATTAGTGGAGCCCTTAGGATCTTTGCTTGATTACCAGCGTTGTGATGGCAGTCACACAAGTGGGGGCTGGGTAATCTATAGGCACATCCTTATACAGGTCCCTAGTCGCAGGACTATCGAGACGGGGCATCGATACTCCGGAGTAGACTAGCGTATGCGCTTCTCATCCCAGTGTGGGAGATGGTCTGTCCCACAGCCATCAGTACGTCGTACTGGAGATAGTATACGGGTGCTCGTTGGGTTACGAGTACACTGGACAGGACTCGTAGGGAACTGACAGGTTGGTATTATACCTATCGTCAGTTATCAGTTCCCAGGTGACATGAGTACAGCTTAGTCCGCTGACTTGACACTGGCACTTCGCCTCAAGTGTGTTCCTACTGCACTTTGATCACTACCCTACCACGGCTCAAAGGAGTCGTGCAAACAGGTGGTGGTTGGGTGCAGTCCCGAAGCACTTGGAGGCAGTGACGGTTAGACAGGATTCGTCTCTCCCGGTATTGGGGGTTGACATCGCGCTGTGTCTAGGAGAGCCATTACACGAGTAGTCCCTGGCCAGGGCAAACGAGATATACTGGTAGGTTTCCAGTGTTATCTCAGGGTGTTTTGGGCTTCGCTCCGGCACGACTTGTACCGCTATTGGGGGACTGACGATTACCACCCCCTAGGCCCGCCATGCGATGTATCAGACGAACAGACCGGACTGTACGGAGACTGTCACATTCAGACTCAGTAGGAGTTCAGATGGGGTTTCACCTCGTCAGCCTTCTTGTCGGCATCTACCTGGGGACCGTTACGCACAGCTAGTGCCGCTTGCGGTCTGTGGTTAAACCCACTGCCAGCGTAGTGTCGAGTCTTTAGAGTCCCACACAGAGGGTATTCGCCTCTGGGCAAAACAGAGTAGAGGTCGCATGGTTTTGCGACAGGGTTCGTTCTCATCCGCGCACTTGTGCACGTTTGGAGTCCGGACGGATTATACTGGCAGGCTCTGGTTTGAGCCAGATACTGGTATGTGTTTTGGGGTTGCTTTTATATCTTGGTATTCTTGTTTTTCGGAACGAGAATGCAGGTGTGTATGCACAGTTGCTTGAGGAGGAGAATGAGGTTTTTCATTAGGGTTTCGGAACGGGTGCGTATGCACAGTTGACAGTCTTTATTTTCCAAACCCTAATGGATTTATTTATTATCTATTAATAATAATAATTAAATGAGAATTATGTTATGGTTGTTCTTTGTTGACTTGTTGACCTTGGTTGACTTGTTGACCATTGACCACTTTCATGCCTTCAAAAGTCTTCCTTGATTTATGCTTACATTTTTAAATGAAGCATGGTTGTGGTCATTCCAAACACTACCATCAACTATTCTCATTTTCAATTATTATCATTTAGATAATATTATTCTTTTGCATTATGGTTGCAAGAAGTGAAAATAATAGCTCATTCTATCATTCTCATTCTCTCTCCTCTCTTCATCTTCTTCTTCCTCTAGTAAAGAGAAACCCTCTCATGAGTTGAGAATCCTTCTCTTTTAAAAGGAAAGCAAACCCTAGTCACTCTCTACTCACCCTAGGATCAAAGGATTGGCAAACCGGAGATTCTAGTTCACTCCAAGTCCGAGAAAGAGCCCAAGGTCGAACCCTCGAGGTGGATCCATCTTCGACGGAAGAAGGCGACAAAAGAGAACCATCAACCTCTACAAGATTTCAAGAAGAAGGAGTTCAAGTTTAGGTATAACCCTCATCCGAGTAGCTAACTCCTTTTAGCGTATTTGCTAGTTTAGTTTAGACACGATCCCGACCTTGTTTAGTCCATGTTGCCTCTTGCACTAAAAATTTGATTTTTATACCGTTTCCGCCTCCCCGTAAGAACCGGGGGTCGCAACGTGGACTAACAAACCGTGTCTACCATGCCATATGATATGGCATGGGAAGAGACCATCTCTTAAGAGAATTAAGATTTGGGGTTGCCCGGCCTATGTTAAAAAGCAGAATCCGGACAAACTCGAGACACGGTCAGTCATGTGTAACTTTGTGGGATATCCAAAGAATTCTTATAGATATCTATTCTACCACAAATAGGAACAAAAAGTGTTTGTTTCTCAGTATGCCACATTCTTAGAAAAAGAGTTTTTCACAGATAAAGATGATGGCAAGGTGGTGGATCTAGAAGAGGTTCTAGAAACACAAACTACTAATGACGATTTGGTTGAACCGGCTGTTGCAATAGAAATTGAGGAACCTCGGCCACTCCGTAGGTCTGGTAGGACTTCTCGCCCACCAGAGAGGTACTACGGTTTCCTCATAGATGGTGACGGAGAAGACTGCATCATGGATGATGATGATCCTACCAGTTTTCAGCAGGCTATCACGAGTGGAGACTCTGTGAAGTGGCTGGATGCCATGAGATCCGAAATGGAGTCTATGTACACCAACAAAGTATGGACTTTGGACGTTGTACCCCCTGGGGTAAAACCTGTGGGGTGCAAATGGATCTTTAAAAGAAAGATTGGTGTAGATGGGCAGGTGGAGACCTATAAAGCAAGACTTGTGGCAGAGGGTTTTCGTCAAAGACCAGGTTTGGACTATGACGAGACTTTTTCTCCCGTAGCCATGCTTAAATCCATTCGGATCCTACTTGCTATTGCTGCTCACTACGACTATGAAATCTGGCAGATGGATGTTAAAACCGCATTTCTAAATGGAAATTTAGAAGAATGCGTTTATATGGATTAGCCAGAGGGCTTCATTGACAGTGGGAGCAGCGGGAAAGCTTGTAAATTGCTTAAATCCATATATGGGTTAAAGCAGGCATCACGGAGTTGGAACATCTGTTTCGATGATGTCATCAAAGAGTTTGATTTCATCAAAAATCCAGATGAACCTTGTGTTTATAAGAAGGCTGTAGGGAAACCTGTCACATTCCTCGTATTGTACGCGGAAGACATTCTTCTGATAGGAAATGATATTCCTATGCTACAGTCGGTCAAATCTTTCTTATCACTGAGGTTCTCCATGAAGGACCTGGGTGATGCCACATACATTCTGGGCATAAGGATCTATAGGGATAGATCCAAAAGGTTATTGGGATTGTCCCAAACCAGGTACATTAACACCATCCTAAAAAGGTTTAGTATGGAAGACTCCAAGCGGGGTGCCTTACCCGCTTGCCATGGGGTCACTCTCTCCAAGGATTCTTGCCCAAAGAACGATGAAGAGAGAGCTCGCATGAGTGTTATACCCTATGCTTCGGCAGCAGGATCTATAATGTATGCGATGTTATGTACACGTCCAGATGTAGCTTATGCACTTAGTGTTGTAAGCAGGTATCAATCCAACCCAGGGAAGAATCACTGGACAGCTGTGAAGAACATTCTTAAGTACTTACGAAGGACTAAAGAATTGTTCTTGGTGTATGGTAATGGAGATCTCCAAATGGAGGCCTTTACCGATTCAAGCTTCCAGAGTGATAAGGACGACAGCAAATCTATCTCTGGGTTTGTATTTACCCTCAATGGAGGAGCGGTAAGTTGGAAGAGTTCCAAACAGGATACCGTTGCAGACTCAACGATGGAAGCTGAGTACATTGCTGCGAATGATGCCGCCAAGGAAGCCGTCTGGATGAAGAAGTTCGTCTCGGACCTAGGAGTAGTTCCAACCATTATTGATCCAATACCTTTGTATTGTGATAATAATGGGGCTATGGCGTTAGCCAAGGAGCCCAGATCCCATCAGCGATCCAGACACATCCTGAGGCATTTTCATTTGATCCGGGAGATTATAGATCGCCGCGAGATCGAGATTAGGAGAGTAGACACAAAGAATAACGCCGCGGATCCATTCACCAAGGCCCTCCCTCAGCCGCAGCATGAGCGAATTTTTGAGATGCTGGGTATGAGATACGCCAATAACTGGCCTTAGTGCAAGTGGGAGATTGTTGGATATATGTATGCCCTAGAGGCCATTATATGATATTAGATGTATCTATACATGTATATATATATTCAGTATGCATTCTTGCTCGACATGATAGTATGCTATCTGGTTCTTCTTTATCTGACATGTTGATTTGATCATGCTTTTATTCATTCATACATGCTGCTAAAGCCCTGAGGATATCGGCTTGACTACTCTGATTGTGATGGAGATCATACTAGTGGGACATCTGTAGTATATGAGCATATCCTGGAATGTCCCTAGTCGTAGGTATATCGAGACGGGGCATTGATATACCAGAGTAGACTAGCGTATATGATACTAGACCCATACGATGGGCGATGAATGTTCCCACATTCATCGATGTTTGACATCAAGATCATATACGGGTGCTCAGTGGTGACTGGGTACACTGGACGGACTCACCGAGAACTCCTATATGGAATTATATCTATCGTCGGATAGCAGTTCTCAGGTGACACTGGTACAGGTTAGTCTGTAGACCCGAGATCGTCATAGAGTCTTGTGTGTTCTCCCACTGTACTTTGATTGCCATCCTACCACGGCTCTACTAAGTCATGCAAACAGGTGGCCGTTGGGTACAGTCCCGAGACACACGAAGGCGATGAGCGATAGGAGAGGTTTCTTCTCTCCCGGTATTGGGAGTTGATGCTGTGCTGTGCCCGACTGGTTATATCAGTAAGTCCCTGGCCAGGGCTGCTGAGATTTGCTGATAAGTGTTATCAGTAGTTTCTCGATCTGTTATAGACCATTCACTGGCACGACTTATTGAGTTATTGGGGTCGACGTGAACATCCTTAGGCTCGATATGCAGCATATCTGACGAAGAGACCGGACTGTACGGTAGTGTTGCCGGATGGCTCGACCGGAGTTGTAGCAGGTTCGCTTGTTTTCTTCTGATTGCTCAATACCCGGGTGGCCGTTACGTTTAGCTGAATGCTTGCGGCTTGGGGGTGCTTGATATGATCATCACCCATTGCCGGCGTATTGACGAGTCTTAGAGTCCCACAAAGGAGTTACCTAGTCCAGGCGAAACGTTGTGGTGCGTGTATGCGATATGCGCATGGACCCGATTAAAATGCGCGTATAGGATACCGTATATTGATGGGACGGCTTGCTTTTGGTGGGGTCATATATGATATGGCCGGATTGATAAATCAAGTATTGATTTATCATTTAACCATTAGTTTTCTCACTTGAAACCTTTCCTTGTACATGATGGATGTATGCATGCATGTATGCTTTCTTTCTTTTAGTTTCATGCACATATAGATGTGCATACACACATACATACATGCATCATCCTTCATGGTTGCTTATACATGGAATATGATGGCAATATAAGACTCACACCATGGTTTTTAATATGGATTATTATTGTATTTATACTAAAACAAAAAGGAAAGAAAAAGGGTTAATTATTGGATTGTTTCTACACTCTTCTTCATCTTACCATGCTCACCCACTCTTTAACCCTTGGTTATTTTTCCTTAGGTGTTTTAAACTATGATACAATAATATCTTCATATCCTAACCATGGTTTGAGATGAGAAGAAATAAAATATATAAGATATATCTTCATTTCTTTTCTAAGGTTAATCTTTTCTCTTCTTCAAAAGAAAAGCCATCATCTTCCTCCTCCTTCTTCCTTTGCTCTCTAGTTTCTTCTTGTTAGTTATATGTATGCCTTAGAGGCCATTACTGTACATTGGATGTATATTGTAGTGGATGCTGGGACATATATAGGGAGGACTTTCTTGCTCGACATGATAGTATGCTATCTGGTTGAACTTTACCTTAACGTGTATACTGATTGTCTCTCTGTTACATGTTGGTAAAGCCCTTAGGATCTGTACTTGACTACCTGGACTATGATGCGGATCATACTAGTGGGGACATGGTAGTCTATAAGTACATCCTTCAAAGTCCCTAGTCGTGGGTGTATCGAGACGGGGCATCGATATACCAGAGTAGACTAGCGTGTACCTTCTCGACCCATACAGATGGGCAATGGATGATCCCATATCCATTGGTGTTTGACATCAGAGATGATATACGGGTGCTCAGTAGAGACTGGGTACACTGGACGGACTCGCCGAGAACTCCCAGATGGTATTATACCTCACGTCAGATGGCAGTTCTTGTAAGTGCACGGCGGCGCCCCGGCCGTCAATCCGACGGCCAAAAGCGGAAGCGGTGATAAACTTAAATTTTTCTTGAACTGGCAAACCGCCGCGCACTAATACCCGGATCGAACCATTAATTAGTCCTAGCTAACTACAGGAAAGGGAATAGAGATATACCGACGATCCAAGTCCTCCGGTCTTCTCGTCATCGTCCCGATCTGCTGCGGAAACTCCGGTCTCCACTTCGACGCCGGAAGTGCACCACATCGCCTACATCGTTTACGGCCTCCCACCTCAATGCCGAGGCAACTCGGGCACGAAGCCGGCTACTCGACGTGCCCAAGATTTGCTGTAGAATATAATGTGGATTACATGTCTCATTTGGGATTATGGAGTTGCCTTTTGTGGAGGAATTGAAGGATGTTTTTGGATGAACAAGAGAGCATTTTTCTTGGCACCATGAGAGGTAAAATTGCCACACCCACAATGAAATGAATCCCATCTTCCCTCTAGGAATGGCCGCCCCCCCCTTTGGTGTGATTGGAGAGAGAGTGCAAAGACAAGGGGGTGGGTGGAAAGTGAGTGATGATGAAAGAAAAACAAATGATCACAAGGAAATCCACACTCCATCAACAACATCAACTCAACAAAGTCAAGCCATCATGATAGCTAGAAGTCAAGGTCAATGAGAGACTATCATGATACAACAATAAGCAAATACCCCCTCCACAAATACTTATTTGCAACAATGCAAATAAGCCCTCCTCCACCAATCTTCGGCCAATGAACGGAACAATGGAAATCGGCCGAAACGGAAAGCAAACTGGCAACTCCAGAAAACTGGTCCCGTAATAAATTACAGGAAAACCCCGATACTGTGCATACACACCCGCATTTGTATTCCGACCGAAATACAAATGCAATGAGACAAAATCTCCACTGTACTATACTAGGATCCGGCTTAAACCAAAGCCGGCTAGTAATATCCGTTCGATCCTGATCCGTGCAATACCGCACTTATCCGATCGAACCCTGCCATATAACCATACGGCCTATAGTACAAACCGTCCGATCCTGATCCGTGCAATACCGCACGTATCTGATCGGACCCTGCCATATCTCCATACGGCCTCTACAACCTTTCGCCCGAAAGCTGAGTAACAGAATGTGGGGGACTCTAAAGACTCGTCAACACCTTGGTTGTGGATTTAACCACTAGCACGTTAGAGGTATAAGCCAATACATAACGGGCTACCAGGTATTGACCAAAAGGGACGTCTGTGAGCGAACTCAGCCTGACTCCCTACTGAGCCTGTCAGTGACAATATCCGTACAGTCCGGTCCGTTCGTCTATGAGCATCGCATGGCGGGCCTAGGGGGTTGGTAAAAGTCAGACCCCCAAAAGCGGTACAAGTCGTGTCGGAGTGTAGCCCAGAACACCCTGAGATACTACTGGAATACCTACCAGTAAATCTCCTTGCCTCGGCCGAGGGCTTCGTGTAATGGCTCTCCTAGACACAGCACGACCTCACCCCCAATACCGGGAGAGACGAACCCCTGAAGATACGCTCACTGCCTCCATGTGGCTCGGGACTGTACCCAACTAAAACCTGTTTGCACGACTCTTTTGAGCCGTGGTAGGGTAGTAATCAAAGTACAGTGGGAACTCACACAAGACAAATGACGATCCCCAGGTCGATGAACTAACCTGTACACATGTCACCAGGGAACTGCCATCTGACGTCTGGTATATGACCAACTAGCATGTTCCCGGCGAGTCCTGTCCGGTGTACTCATAACCCAATGAGCACCTGTATACATCTTAGGTGATCCAACTGACACCAGTGGCTTGTGAGACCGGCCACCGCCCCTCGTCGGGGTCTCGACTGTATACACTAGTCTACTATGGAGTATCGATGCCCTGTCTCGAAACTCTCACGACTAGGGACCATTTAAGGATATGCTTATAGACCCCCAGCTCCCACTTATATGATCGCCCTCATACTGCTGGTGGTCAAGCAAGAATCCTAGGGGCTCTACCAACGTGTAATAGCGACTTGTCAGGTCACCTAAAGCAGTACACGATGATAAAGGTAAACCAGATAGCATACTATCATCTCGAGTAAGATTGTCTTACCGGGATAGGTCCTCCATCAATCATTGCAATCACGTACCTGTGACCTAATAATTGACTCTGAGGGCACTATCTCCAACAATCTCCCACTTGCACTCAAGGCTAATTATTGCGATGTCGCATACTCACAGCCCGTGTGATACCGAACACCCAACTCCTCTACTAGTCAGTCTCACAAAGCTCGTTTGCGAGACTATTGCGTTCGAGGAATAGCCTCAGTGAGTGGATCCGCTTTGTTGTATCTTTCTATGTCTCTCAATATCTCAAGTTCGCGGAGAAAGCCATCTCCCGAAAAGAGCAATACCTGTCTTAGAATGTGTCTGGATGTCTGATGGGACATAGCTCATAAATGAACTCCAAATCCAAACTTCTTAGACTGTATCGTCAACTGAACTTAATCAGTATCCTGCGCCATACCACCCTCAGTATTGCCTTGGACCACCTGCCCAAAATACTGCCCCTCATCTGAAGGAAAACTATAGCTCTGACAACCTCCTTGTCGTCCATGTCACCTTGGAAGCCTGGAATGATAACTGTTTCCGGAATGAGGCTGTCGTTATCATATCCCTAGAACATCCACTTATGTTCTAAAACTGCTTCCGACCGTTTCTCCAGGATTGGATTAATGTCAGCTTATTGCATCTAGTGCAAGAACAATGTCTGGTGTGGTACTTGACATCTCATGATTGACTCAATTGCCTGAGCAAGTGATCTGCCAATCATGCACATCCCTCTCCCCTTTAGTCTGTAAGACACCTTTAGAGCGGGTGACTCCATCTTCTGCAGGTACACTACCGTGCATGGAGTCGTCCATTCTAAATACCCTTAGAATGCTGTCTAAGTACCCAGATTGGGAAACTACCCAAATCTAGATCTAAAACCATAGATCTAGTAACCAGTATGTTTGATACAAAATCCATTTCCTTTGTGGAGAAACCACTGTGTGACGACCAAAGTATAACCGATTGTAGTATAGGAGTTTCTTTTCCTACTCTGTGTATGTCATCCAAATACCATGACATCACACCCTACTACCTTCTCAACAGATCCATCCCCTATTCTGATGAAGTCAAACCCATGACTGTCATGTCAGAAATAGATGATCTATCTCCGCTACTGGTGCTTCAGTCTGTAAATAGACATAAGCTACCTGTCCACCAATGCTTCCGCTGCTCCCACTGACTACGACAACCCTCTGGCAGAGTCATATACACGTACACTTCTAAAACTAGTTTAGAACGACGCTATACTCATCCTCCCGCCGGGTCTCGCAGCCTGGAACAACAGCAATGGTAATTGTGGGTAAACAAGAACTTCCCTGTCACCGTCCTTGAGGCTACCGTAGTACCTCTCGGGTGCCTGAAGTTACCCATCTTATTTGCGGAGTGGTCAATGGAATGTCAATCCAGATTGAATCTTTAGGTTCCTTGTCAAATCTTCAGTAATCGTTCGTGGTTCTGGAATCACCTCCAGTTCTACCATACTCCCACTACTGTTTTCTGAAAAAATCCATTTTTAATAAAACTGTGGCGAGTCTAGAACAATATTGCTATTGTTCATCCAGATGGTAGAAAGTCAACCCTCGTCATAGCCTGGGTCAACCTACAAACAGCCATTACAAAAACGTGCCTTGAGTTGTCCAGTGTCTGGTTTTAAGCATAAGCCGGACAACTCCCCGTATCTTAACATCGTTAAGATATGAACTGTTCTATATCCAATATAGAAACAGAGGCACTGATTTAATTGAACCAGTTTCAAATCATGCAGCTGTCTCCAGTGCATGTCAACTAAATGGAAGGAGGCGGATCAGCGTTACTCAACTTAGGAATGCTTCCAATTATGAGTAACCTGAAAGAGAAGCAAGATCTCTTTATCATTACTATCAACTGAATACCATACACAAGTATCTACATCTTCGATCACTTTGAAGAATCCCGATACTTGCTACACCTGGTTCTCTACTCTATTCAAATACCTATAACTTCTCAAAATTCGGATCCTGTGTTTCCTACGAAACACCTGTCTAAAAACTAGAGAAGTCATAAGTAAACCGAATATAGTACGAGGACCATCCCCTCTGTCCTGATGGACCCTGGACAACATACAATACTCTGTATAAGTCCCTTGAGTCTGAAAACTCATTCACTGTGTGTCGTAGGTTGAAAACTGTACTTATGGTCAAGAAGAATTACACCGCTGCTTAATGCTCCTTACCTAACCATCCACTGATATAGGTAAATGTCGTAGACATAATTTCAGAAAGGTATATCTCACTCTATGAAAATAGACGTACGGATATATCGATTTGAAATTGGTGCATAACAGCGGATATTCAAAACCAAATATTTGCCGACCGGCAAACAACCCAGGTGACTTCCTCAAATATCACCAATTACAACGAATCCCGATATAATGAGGATGATCACCCAATTCCTAATAACCTACTCCCACTCATCATCTGTAAAACCATACAGATGTGAGAATCAAACCTGGTAAATACATACCCTGGAGTAAGGACTAATTGGGAAATCAGTTTTCCTTTAACAGTACACAGTGACACTGAAACATTGAAATGTTTCGATGGGGTATCCTGGTATTCATAGTAATGCCTCTTCCAGATTCACGACTGTAACCGTATAATTCTTTGCCACCTCTCCAAATCCCTTCATATGTCTTTAGTCATTACCTTCTGCACACCCCTTTAGGCCAAATGGTTTTCTTCCTTCCCTACCGTTCGGCACCAGCCTATGGTTTGGAAGAAGACTATCCAATAAGCATAATGGGTGTACTGTCCCAATCCTAGGAACACTCGCAATGAGAGAGGGTGAAGATAAAAGACAACCGAATAAACCTTATTCTTATTTCTCCTGAACCAGAATCCATCCCCGAACTGGAACAAGTTCCTTTCGAGTTCGTATATAACCATACGATGGAGTATCCAAATAAACTGTGGATCTTCGTAGTGATACGGAGTGTCCTGGAGAAATACAAAGGTGATGTGGGAGTGGTAACGAAATATTTGGTTTGGTCATGAATATCTGTTGCAATTTACTTTGCCCTCTTACTAATCCCTTGCTTTGTCTTAACTTAATACCTTCTGCACACCATCGTTATGCTAATTGGTTTTCTTCATTCCCTACCGGTCGGCACCAGCCTAAGGTTTGGAAGAAGACAATCCAATTTGCGTAATAGGTGTACTACCCCTAAACCAAGGAGTACTCACAACTTGAGAGAAGGTAAAAGGAAAAGACAACTGAATAATCCTATCCGTTTTCTCCAGAACCTGAAACCATCCTCGAATAAATTCTTTCGAGTTCGTATCTAACCATACGATGGTTTTGTCCAATGGAAGTGGACGTTCGTAGTAAAACGGGGTGTCCTGGAGAAAAGGGTAAAAGTAGGAGTGGCAATGAGGTTAGCAACTCTGACAATCCAAAAGCCAGTGTTAAAGAAGGTTCGGTCAACTTGGTCACTGAGTCATAGTCTTAGGGTCGGGTCAATGGTCGCTGCCAAAGAGAGAGAGAAAAGAAACACTCAGCGTGCACTCTAACCTAGATCAGAATGGTTACCAATTTATCTAATCTGGAATCCTCCCACTGTACCTCAAATTCTCCTTCAAACCTGAAAGAAGAATTAGTCGGGGTCACCCGAGGAGTAAACTAACTCATCAGTGGGAATCGGGATCCAACTATCACCGCGTGATAACGTGACGGAATCCGCTCACGGTATCACACTCCAGAAGGTATGCGCATATCTGGCAAGTTTCAGTTCTTTTGAAACTCCCGATGTGATTTCTGCCCCATGCTCTTATGACCTTGACTAAGGCCAACAAATCATAAGTCACATGTCAAGTTCTACCCGTCATTATCCAGGTTGATTTGAACCCACCCGTACAAGCCCTTGACTAGGGCCAACAAGGCTATACGACTGTCCCAAACCAATGCATCTATCTATGCAGCATATGAACACCCAACAGCTACCAAACACTGTGCCTTGACTATGGCCAACAAACACAGCTTGAATACTATTGACTACCCATATGAAACGACGGAGGGCTACGAATGGTTTCTGGCGAAAACCTTTAACGTAATGAACTTGATATCGTTGAAGGAACCGGATAGCTTTTTGAAAATATAGTGACGAAAACCGTTGCTAAAGAGGTCACTCCCGGTGAAGGGATCTCGGCTCTTTCCCCGTAGAATGGGGTGCAGGATATTCTAAATGAATACCGCGATGCAAAGCAAAAGCAATCGGCTATAGTGAAGTTAATGCCCTGACGCAAACTTTTTGTCCAAGGGGTCACTCCCGGTGAAGGGATCTCGGCCCTTGCCTCGTCGACTGAGGAGCAGGATATTCCAACTGAATACCACGATGCAAAACAAAAGTGAACGTCCTTGCAATAACAGCTTTTTGAAAAGTGTTCCAACAACATCAGATTAGGTTTGTTTTAACTTGCATTGATCCGAATCAATGCAGTCCCATCAATTGATCACACCAAAAAGAACGAAAATATACTGATGTACGTATATGCCATCCGCATTCGCCACTGGGTCCCGTCATTACCCGTTAGGTTAGCTAACTAACGACAGAGCGGGGACTGGACTAGCGCGGATGCAAAACATATACAACATCTACTAATATATATACCAATATATTATATTTCGCTCAAGGCGTGAATAAAATGCAACATCACAGATATGTACAGCATCATAGAAACAATACAGATATCTGGGATCCCCGGGTTTCACAGAGCCGCTGAAACCCGACGTTCCCCTGGTCGTATGGATAGCCTGTGCAATGAAATCCTAGACCCCTACGGGCGCGGCAAGTTACCCGCCAAAACCTGAAGCGAGGCAGCCCCCTTCAGCTCCATGAATGGACCACCCAGCACTTAACGGAATCCGGTAACTTGGGCACCCCTCCTGGGTCAACCTGTACCCCCTACGAGTGCGGCGAATAGCCTGCCAATTCTAGAGTGAAGCCCCCTCCGTCTCAATGCCATGAGATGCGGGCTTGTTGCCCACTAGAACCCGGCTATCCGTGCACCCCTCCGCGGGGCAATCCTAGTACAGAAAGTAAAATATACATACAACGGGTACATCGACCGCAACCAGGTCGTACCCCAAAAGAATAATACAAACAGGCAGTGACGGCAGTCCACATGTCGGACGCTCGCCCCGCAAAATCAAATGTACATAATACAACCACAACTGTACTAGCATTGCATCCAGGCTATCCCCCACGACCGATCCGCAACATCACAGCAAAAACAGAACATCAACGTGAAAGTCACGTTCGCAAATCCGTCTAACCGGGCTATAGCAGTTAGACCGGATTTACCGATCAAGTAACATTCACGGTCGCAGATATAATGTAAATACTGTGAAATAATGTGTTTAAAATATCCGATCGATCAAATTTTAACAAGTGGGCCCCCAAGTACTACTGTAGCACACCAAGAAATTCTGGGCCCAAAATTAATATTCCAAAACCCCTAAAATCTCCCCAGAAGCCCACTGTAAAAACCCAACCCACTGATTCCTCCATACTGCGGCGGAACCGCGGCCACAAGTGGGTTTTGGCCGCTGTTCCGCGCTCTGGTTAGAAGATCAGTGCCTCGAATTTGTACAGTAGTCTTACAATTTCTAGTACATCAATATTTTACAACCTGAAAAATTTTTCGAGACTGAAAAAAAACAACAGAAAACTGTCGTGGGTGATATTGGGTTTTCGGAACATTTCTTCGATCGGAATTGTAAAACACATTAAGGAAAGCTAGACTAAGTTAATGGCGAGGCTCTGATACCACTGTAAGTGCACGGCGGCGCCCCGGCCGTCAATCCGACGGCCAAAAGCGGAAGCGGTGATAAACATAAATTTTTCTTGAACTGGCAAACCGCCGCGCACTAATACCCGGATCGAACCATTAATTAGTCCTAGCTAACTACAAGAAAGGGAATAGAGATATACCGACGATCCAAGTCCTCCGGTCTTCTCGTCATCGTCCCGATCTGCTGCGGAAACTCCGGTCTCCACTTCGACGCCGGAAGTGCACCACATCGCCTACATCGTTTACGGCCTCCCACCTCAATGCCAAGGCAACTCGGGCACGAAGCCGGCTACTCGACGTGCCCAAGATTTGCTGTAGAATATAATGTGGATTACATGTCTCATTTGGGATTATGGAGTTACCTTTTGTGGAGGAATTGAAGGCTGTTTTTGGATGAACAAGAGAGCATTTTTCTTGGCACCATGAGAGCTAAAATTGCCACACCCACAATGAAATGAATCCCATCTTCCCTCTAGGAATGGCCGGCCCCCCCCTTTGGTGTGATTGGAGAGAGAGTGCAAAGACAAGGGGGTGGGTGGAAAGCGAGTGATGATGAAAGAAAAACAAATGACCACAAGGAAATCCACACTCCATCAACAACATCAACTCAACAAAGTCAAGCCATCATGATAGCTAAAAGTCAAGGTCAATGAGAGACTATCATGATACAACAATAAGCAAATACCCCCTCCACAAATACTTATTTGCAACAATGCAAATAAGCCCTCCTCCACCAATCTTCGGCCAATGAACGGAACAATGGAAATCGGCCGAAACGGAAAGCAAACTGGCAACTCCAGAAAACTGGTCCCGTAATAAATTACAGGAAAACCCCGATACTGTGCATACACACCCGCATTTGTATTCCGACCGAAATACAAATGCAATGAGACAAAATCTCCACTGTACTATACTAGGATCCGGCTTAAACCAAAGCCGGCTAGTAATATCCGTTCGATCCTGATCCGTGCAATACCGCACTTATCCGATCGAACCCTGCCATATAACCATACGGCCTATAGTACAAACTGTCCGATCCTGATCCGTGCAATACCGCACGTATCTGATCGGACCCTGCCATATCTCCATACGGCCTCTACAACCTTTCGCCCGAAAGCTGAGTAACAGAATGTGGGGGACTCTAAAGACTCGTCAACACCTTGGTTGTGGATTTAACCACTAGCACGTTAGAGGTATAAGCCAATACATAACGGGCTACCAGGTATTGACCAAAAGGGACGTCTGTGAGCGAACTCAGCCTGACTCCCTACTGAGCCTGTCAGTGACAATATCCGTACAGTCCGGTCCGTTCGTCTATGAGCATCGCATGGCGGGCCTAGGGGGTTGGTAAAAGTCAGACCACCAAAAGCGGTACAAGTCGTGTCGGAGTGTAGCCCAGAACACCCTGAGATACTACTGGAATACCTACCAGTAAATCTCCTTGCCTCGGCCGAGGGCTTCGTGTAATGGCTCTCCTAGACACAGCACGACCTCACCCCCAATACCGGGAGAGACGAACCCCTGAAGATACGCTCACTGCCTCCATGTGGCTCGGGACTGTACCCAACTAAAACCTGTTTGCACGACTCCTTTGAGCCGTGGTAGGGTAGTAATCAAAGTACAGTGGGAACTCACACAAGACAAATGACGATCCCCAGGTCGATGAACTAACCTGTACACATGTCACCAGGGAACTGCCATCTGACGTCTGGTATATGACCAACTAGCATGTTCCCGGCGAGTCCTGTCCGGTGTACTCATAACCCAATGAGCACCTGTATACATCTTAGGTGATCCAACTGACACCAGTGGCTTGTGAGACCGGCCACCGCCCCTCGTCGGGGTCTCGACTGTATACACTAGTCTACTCTGGAGTATCGATGCCCTGTCTCGAAACACTCACGACTAGGGACCATTTAAGGATATGCTTATAGACCCCCAGCTCCCACTTATATGATCGCCCTCATACTGCTGGTGGTCAAGCAAGAATCCTAGGGGCTCTACCAACGTGTAATAGCGACTTGTCAGGTCACCTAAAGCAGTACACGATGATAAAGGTAAACCAGATAGCATACTATCATCTCGAGTAAGACTGTCTTACCGGGATAGGTCCTCCATCAATCATTGCAATCACGTACCTGTGACCTAATAATTGACTCTGAGGGCACTATCTCCAACAGTTCTCTGGTGACACTGGTACAGAGTAGTCTGTTGACCCGAGATCGTCATAGAGTCTTGTGTGGTTCCCACTGTGCTTTGATTTCCATCTTACCACGTCCAAGAGGGCGTGCAAAACGGTGGTTTTTGGGTACAGTCCCGAGTCACATGGAGGCAATGAGCGATAGGAGGGGATTCGTCTCTCCCGGTATAGGGGATTGATGTTGCGCTGTGTTCGATTGGCTATAACAGGAAATCCCTGGCCAGGGTTGCTGAGATTTACTGGTAAGTGTTACCAGTAGTTTCTCGAACAGTTATAGACCTCATATCGACACGACTTATCGAGCTATTGGGGTCTGACGTTTACCACCCCTAGGAGAGATATGCGACATATCAGACGATCAGACCGGACTGTACGGTAGTGTTACTGGTCGGATTCACTGGAGTGTGAGCGGGCTTGCTCGTCGATCTTCAGATCGATCAATACCCGGGTGGCCGTTACGTTTAGCAGACCGCTTGCGGCTTGTGGGTGCTTGATATGATCATCACCTGCTGCCGGCGTATTGACGAGTCTTTAGAGTCCTACACAGAGGTTTCCTGGCTCAAGCAAAACGAAATAGGAGCGCGTATGAGATATGTGCGGGACCGAGAATAATGCGTGTATGTGATACCGTATTCCATTCTCGTGATGAATGTATCGAAAGGTTGTATGCGATATAACATGGTTATCGAATCAAGGGTTTGTTCGATAAGCCGATACATAGAATACTAGTCGGTTATATGCGATATGACCGGATCGTTAAATCAAGTGTTGATTTAATGATTTAATGCATAATTATATATTTGATATATTACTTTGCATTAACTAGTATTGGTTCACTTTAAATGGATTTTCTCACTCGGATTGTACACATTGTATATGTGATATACTTTTGTGCACTTGATTGTATCATGTTTGATGATACATGTAATGCTAGGGTTTTTGTGTAAAGATCAAACCATGGTTACATGATTATGGTTAGGGTTTTGTTTTATTCACTTATTTATTTATCCATTTCATTTTGGAAAATAAATGAGAAGAGAAAAGAATGGTGGCTTTATTTGTTGTTTAGTTGAAGCTTCATGAAGCTTTGACTTTGTCCACCATTCTTATCTCATCCTTAACCCTAACCATTCCTTTAACCCTTGGTTAATTCTCTACACATAACCATAGTTAGAATTATGATAAGTTTTGGATTTTCTATTCTTTTGATTAACTTATCATATATCATTTTCTTCTTCTTCTTCCTTGAACTCAAGAAGAAAACCATTCTTCATCAATGGTGATTGATGAAAACAAGTGAGAAATCCAATTCTAAAGTCTACCCACTTCCTATTTCTTCATCCTCTACCTCTTGCCAAGTAGTAGAGTGTGTTTTCTTCACAAGTTTCATGACTTGGTGAAGTCGGAGTTTGATTTAGCGATGCCTCGACGTAGATCATCTTCGGCATGGACATCGACGACCTAGCTTGCCCATTCTCCGACGAAGCCGACGCTAGAGCCCGGATTCTTTTTGGACAGCGGAGAGGACTTCGTTGCGGAGCTTTGGAGGTGGAGCACCGGATCTACAAAGGTTGTATATCCGTATCCCTTAGTTAAGTGTTAACTAGTTAGCTGTTTCGCCTAGAATTCTAGCCGACGATCCGTAGTCGGGTCTCTCGGCACCGTTAAAATTTTAATTTGGCATGATCGATGCCTTGTGAGACCTCATTAGGGTGCCTAGGAACCCTACAGTGGTATCAGAGCCTAGCCAGAGCCTTAGGCGAAGTCCAGACGAAGTTTGAAACCCGAACGAACCCGAAACCCCAACTCAAATGTGCTCTCTGTACTTTTTCTAAAAACAGGGATTTTTCAGTATTAAAAATATGTAGAAATATCAGCAGGAAAATATAAGAGTAACTGTGCAATTCGTAACCCTAATTCCATTAAAGCGCCGCGTTTCCGCGGCACGAGCTTGGCTCGTGCGGCGGAACCGCGGCCTGTTTGTCGTTTTGTGAGGTGATGTTTGCACAGTAACTCATATTTAATAGTGCTGGTTTTCCTGGGTATTTTTAATAATTTTTCAAGAGTTGAATTTTCTGCAGTTGTTTTGGGGATTCGGTGTTTCGATCGGATTATCAAATTTTGTCTGTGTGGGTTTCTGGATAAATTTTAGAATATGTTAAAAAGTTCGACCGGATATAAATACCCAACTTTTCCCCTGTCGGGAAATTTCCAAGTGTTGGATCTTTCCGTAGTTTAACGACGTTCTAAGTAGTGCAAGTAACGCGATGGACCCTCTAGAAGACAACAAACCTTAACTCGATTATGTGACCGTCTTGAAATGCCCTTTGAACCTTCGGGTTTGGGGCAGTACGGCGTGCCACATATGAGGCGTTGGCTTGACCCTTCTACGGCTGGACCGTTGGTACTGAGGCACGAACGGAATGTTGTTATACTTTTTCATGTGTTGATCAGTTTCGGGAAAACTTGGGTGTTCGATTGTTTGATCGGAAAGTTTAACATTTTCTATTTATCTGGAATGGGATACAATAATTGGAATTCACAATAGTTATGAGTTAACTGAATGAATGTTATAAACATAGCACTTTAGTCTCACTTGATCGGTTGCCACGGAATTTTGATGTGATCAAAAGTCCGTCGCAATCACGTAGTGTACGCGGGTACTCGCCGGGTAAACTTAATAGACAGCCTCACTCCATAGCCCCGACCAAGTGACTGTAGGAGAACCCCGTCGCCGAAAGCATCCGTCCGGGTGCTCGCGGCAGCGGTGTTCCGCCTTGGTGCACTTCGTCGACGGTATCGGGGGTGTGGCCGCCTACTGAAGTTTACGACGAGTATTCGATCAGGATGTCGGGAATCTTGTTGAATTGCCCGACTTAATATTGAAAAGTGTTTTCAATGATGAGACTAAAATGCGGGGTTTATAATTGTTAGGCATGCGATGTCTAAGGAATTCATTTGGTCAGGCATGCGATGTCTGAGATGGTTGCGGATTCCAACTGTTGTAGTTTTACACTTTCTTTTCTGTGACCGTAAGTGTAATATGTGATATCGCCGGTTTCGTTGCTATATGTCAACGACAATTGGGATGCGCATATTTACTTACGTTGATGACATGTGATATTATGTGTTGCTGGATATGTTATATTGGATCGTCGTATTTGAATAGCCGGGGTTTTTTATGTGAGATGAGTATTTTTCATTTTCATTCATGTAAAAACTTGTATGTAATATTCTTTTATTGGGACGCTTCCAGGTTGCGGAAGTTGTCACCTCTTGTATATTATTTACTTTTCCGCTCTAGGATAGACCTAAGGAGGGGAGCACAAGTAACCGGGTTCTGGGGTCCAGTGGGAGACCAACTCGAGGAGTCGAGTCCGGGTCTCCTAACCCTAGAATTGGCAGGGTTGCTTGCCGCTCTCGTAGGGGTCTAGGGGTGTGGGATTGGCTATTCATCACGACCGTGGAATCCGTGTTTTATACTGGCTCGTATTGAAAACACGGACGTCCTAGTATATCCAATATTTCATATGTTTCTTCTGCTGTGATTTATCTGTGATCATGTGATGTTCTATGACAGGTATTATATATAGTATATATGATATATTATATAGACGTTGCTTATGTTTTACACCCGCGCTAGCCCTGCCCTGCTCTGCCGTTAGTTACCTAACCTAACGGTGCACGAGGGGACATCGAGACGAATGAGGATGGCATAAGTGTACGTCGTATTTATCTGTGATGTTTAGGTACTTAAATGATGGGACTTCATTAATGTGATTAATGAAATAAAAGAAACCTAAAGATGTTGTAGAATCGAATTTCAAAATAAAACAGGTAGCTACAGTTCTTGCTTTGCACAGTGGTATATGTGATATATCCTGCACCTTATTCGATGAGGAAAGGACCGAGATCCCTTCACCGGGAGTGACTCCTTTAGCAATAACTGGAAGATGCTACACACTCGGTTTGTCTTTTGATTGCTTTTAAGAGTTTTTGCTTTGCACAGTGATATATATGATATATCCCGCACCTCATTCGACGAGGAAAGGACCGACGATCCCTTCACCGGGAGTGACTCCTTTAGCAATACTAGAAAAGCCTCAAAAACACTCCATTTTAAAATCATTTGATTCTACAACGATATCAAGTTCATTACGCAATAGGTTTTCAGAAAAACCTCTCGTAGCCCTCCGTCATTTCAGATAAGTATTAGTTAGTATTCGTGCTACGTTTGTTGACTATGTTAAGGCGTAGTGTGCGGTAGCTAATTAGTGCTTATCTGCATAAGCATATGATGTGATTGGATTAGGGTAGTCGTGCGACTTTGTTGACTATGTTAAGGGTCGTGCGGGTGGGTTTAATTCAATCGGGAAATGACGGGTTGAACTTGACTAGCACTTATGATTTGTTGACTATGTTAAGGTCATATAGCTGCTAGGGGCAAAATATTATCGGGAATTTCAAGTGTTGAAATTTGCAATGAGATTGCATACCTTCTATGAGATAGTTGGATCCCGATACCCGCTGCGAGTAAGAGTTACTCCTGGGAGAGTTTTACACATTACAATTAGCCGATCAAGTAGGTGTCTAGAAAGGTGTTAACGAGGTTACGTCTCTGGGAAAATGAGGTTTACATTAATTAGGTTCGTGTGAAAGCACAGGGGGACCTCCCTCAAAGTACCGACACTGGCCTAGCTGAAAGATTGGCGAACTTGTAGTGTGTAATTAATCCCGGCTAGTCTTTCCTTTTAGGGTTTGAAGGAAGATTTGATAAAAAGCAGTGGGAGCCATCCTGATTAGATAAAATAATAACCAATCTATTCTTGACAGAGCGCACGCTGAGTGTTTTCTTCTCTCTCTCTCCTGGTAGCGACCATATCACGCCTTAATCAAGATAATAATACGGAATATTGACCGAACCCGCTTGTTATACTGAGCTGGGGAACGTTGGTCCCGCTCCAACTTATAATTGTTATAAGACAGAGCAGGAAATAGGGGAATACCAGAATTCCTATGCCGCCCAAACGAAGACAGTGCATATGATGCATCTTCTTCGGGTGTGTTCATTACAAAGAACTGTTTCTCAGTATCCTCTGCATCCTGGGTATATGATACCGGATCAGGATCCCAGATATGTAATCTGTTACATAGGGCTACAAAAAGGTAGAAAAACTGAGAACGGGTGATAAGTTTCATGAGACAGAAACCGGGGCAAGTGTTGCAGCCAAGTCTGTTGGTCACTGTCACCCTGTATTACGAATACATTGATTCTGAACAAATGCTATTAGATACCGAACCTGATATACAAAATCATATCAGTCTCTTTATTAGTAAAGAAAGGATATAATTTTGTATTGTTGGATAATGTTTTGAACATATCTCATATCAAAAGTTGATCGGTTCAGGCACGTTATCTAAAAGCATTGACGTTCTAAATCAAACTACAGTTCCTCGTATACAGAACACACATAAGAGGAAGAGTTCAGAAATGAACGAATCCTTCTTGAGGTATTGTAGACTAGGTCAGATCAATGTGACCCGACTAGCTGGAGTTACATAAAGATGTATATTTAAATTAGTTTGAACTTACATCTTGTGAAACTCGCCAGTCATGTCACAAAGATAAGATGACCATAGCTCCGTTTACTGGAAACAGAGAAAGAGTTAGTAAACTCTTGGGATGATACATGTTGATGTATGTAAGTCCCCTGTCTACACATGCCAAGACCGGTTCTTTGTACTTTATTACATTCTCTGATAATCTCTCAAGATTCAGACATATGTTCCTGTTGAAACACAAGTCCGAACCTTTTGAGATATTCATAGAATATAAGTAAGAAGTAGAGAACCGAAATACGGGTATAAGTATTATGTCCTTTGATGAGATCAAGGAGGAGAATACTTGAGCACGGAATTCCTAGACCATTCTAAAGGAGAATGAGATTCTCTCTCGGCATTACTCCTCCGTATACACCATAGCACGATGGTATATCGGGGCGGAGCAGATACACCCTATTTGATATGGTGTGCTCTATGATGAGTAATACTGAGTTACCTTTTTCCTTTTGGGAGTTATGCACTTACGAAGTTGCATACCTATTGAATAGGATTCAAATCAAATCAGTTGCCTACCACTTCATATGTAATATGGTATGGGAAGAGCCCATGTCTTAAGCTAGTTAAGATTTGGGATTGTCCGGCCTATGTCTAAAAGCAAAATCCGGACAAGCTCGAGGCAAGGCCTGTTATGTAGAACTGGAAATGTTCCAGCTATACATTGCAGCTGATGATTTGATAGAACCAAAGGATTCAGTAGATTCCAATGAACCTCAGCCTCTCCGCCGATCTAGTAGGGTTCCTCACCCACCTGAGAGATACTTCGGTTTCTCTATGACAGTGGGAGCGAGGATTGCATCATGAGATGATGACCCAACTAGTTTCGAGCTGGCCATCGAGAGTAGGGACTCTGTAAGAATGGCTGGATGCTTAGCAATCTGAGATGGAATCCATGTACACCAACAAAGTATGGACTTTGGTTGCTATATCTGAAGGGTTAAATCCCCATCAGGAGCAAGTATATCTTGAGAAGATTACTTGGTGTACTTGGAAAAGTTAAGACTTTCAAAGCTAGACTTGTTAAAGGTTTTCGTCATTGAACAAGCGTGGATAATGATGAAACCTTTTCAAGTAGCTATGCTTAAGTCCATCCAGATCCTACTTGCCACGGCTACATACCATGACTATGATATCTGGTGGTTGGGTGTCTTGACTGCTTTTCTAAATGATGATTTGGAAGAATGCGTCTATAAGTACACAGCCAGAGGGCCTCGTAGACAGTGGGAGCAGCGGAAACATGTGCAAGATGCTTTATAGGATAAAGCAGGCATCACGGAGTTGCAACGTCTATTTTGATGTGTTAGTCAAAGAAGTTGACATCATCAAAATGGTAGATGAACCTTGTATATACAAAAAGGTAGTAGGGAGTATGGTGACGATCCTCGTAGAGTACGTGGATGACATACTCTTGATAGGGAAGGAGTTTCCTATGCTACGCTCGATCAATCTCCGCTTATCACCATGATTTTCCATATAGGATCAAAATGATACCTCCTAAATCCTGGGTTTTGGATCTATGAGATAGATCTAATTGGATGTTAGGACTCTCACTAGTTGTAGTGAGACAGTATCAACCGATCCTGGGGAGAATCACTGGAAGGGTTCCAGGGTGATAAAGACGACTGAGTGTCAGTCACAGGCATTTTCTTTACCCTCAGTAAAGGGACGGTATGTTGGAAGAGTTCCAAGCTAGATACCATGGCATACTAGAAGATAAAGGCTGAATACATCGCTACCTAAGATGCTACCATAGAGGCAGTCTGGGTGTATAATAGTTCATGAGATGAACTTCGTTCCTACCATTGTGAGACAATGGAGTTGTGGCTTATGCCAAGGAACACCCGTCCCATCAGTGACCCAGGCGTATTCTGAGGCCGCATCACCTGATCATGGAGATAGTTGATCTCCAGGGTGATCGAGATTTGGAGAGTAGACTCAGAGGACAACACAGCGGATCCACTCACAAAGGCCTGTTCCCAGAGAGAGACTTTTATGGGATGGTTGAGTATGAGATACTACAACCACTGCTACAGATGGCCCTAGTGCAAGTGGGAGATTGTTAGTTATATGTATGCCCTAGAGGCCATTACTGTACATTGGATGTATATTGTAGTGGATGCTGGGACATATATAGGGAGGACTTTCTTGCTCGACATGATAGTATGCTATCTGGTTGAACTTTACCTTAACGTGTATACTGATTGTCTCTCTGTTACATGTTGGTAAAACCCTTAGGATCTGTACTTGACTACCTGGACTATGATGCGGATCATACTAGTGGGGACATGGTAGTCCATAAGTACATCCTTCAAAGTCCCTAGTCGTGGGTGTATCGAGACGGGGCATCGATATACCAGAGTAGACTAGCGTGTACCTTCTCGACCCATACAGATGGGCAATGGATGATCCCATATCCATTGGTGTTTGACATCAGAGATGATATACGGGTGCTCAGTAGAGACTGGGTACACTGGACGGACTCGCCGAGAACTCCCAGATGGTATTATACCTCACGTCAGATGGCAGTTCTCTGGTGACACTGGTACAGAGTAGTCTGTTGACCCGAGATCGTCATAGAGTCTTGTGTGGTTCCCACTGTGCTTTGATTTCCATCTTACCACGTCCAAGAGGGCGTGCAAAACGGTGGTTTTTGGGTACAGTCCCGAGTCACATGGAGGCAATGAGCGATAGGAGGGGATTCGTCTCTCCCGGTATAGGGGATTGATGTTGCGCTGTGTTCGATTGGCTATAACAGGAAATCCCTGGCCAGGGTTGCTGAGATTTACTGGTAAGTGTTACCAGTAGTTTCTCGAACAGTTATAGACCTCATATCGACACGACTTATCGAGCTATTGGGGTCTGACGTTTACCACCCCTAGGCGAGATATGCGACATATCAGACGATCAGACCGGACTGTACGGTAGTGTTACTGGTCGGATTCACTGGAGTGTGAGCGGGCTTGCTCGTCGATCTTCAGATCGATCAATACCCGGATGGCCGTTACGTTTAGCAGACCGCTTGCGGCTTGTGGGTGCTTGATATGATCATCACCTGCTGCCGGCGTATTGACGAGTCTTTAGAGTCTTACACAGAGGTTTCCTGGCTCAAGCGAAACGAAATAGGAGCGCGTATGAGATATGTGCGGGACCGAGAATAATGCGTGTATATGATACCGTATTCCATTCTCGCGATGAATGTATCGAAATGTTGTATGCGATATAACATGGTTATCGAATCAAGGGTTGGTTCGATAAGCCGATACATAGAATACTAGTCGGTTATATGCGATATGACCGGATCGTTAAATCAAGTGTTGATTTAATGATTTAATGCATAATTATATATTTGATATATTACTTTGCATTAACTAGTATTGGTTCACTTTAAATGGATTTTCTCACTCGGATTGTACACATTGTATATGTGATATACTTTTGTGCACTTGATTGTATCATGTTTGATGATACATGTAATGCTAGGGTTTTTGTGTAAAGATCAAACCATGGTTACATGATTATGGTTAGGGTTTTGTTTTATTCACTTATTTATTTATCTATTTCATTTTGGAAAATAAATGAGAAGAGAAAAGAATGATGGCTTTATTTGTTGTTTAGTTGAAGCTTCATGAAGCTTTGACTTTGTCCACCATTCTTATCTCATCCTTAACCCTAACCATTCCTTTAACCCTTGGTTAATTCTCTACACATAACCATAGTTAGAATTATGATAAGTTTTGGATTTTCTATTCTTTTGATTAACTTATCATATATCATTTTCTTCTTCTTCTTCCTTGAACTCAAGAAGAAAACCATTCTTCATCAATGGTGATTGATGAAAACAAGTGAGAAATCCAATTCTAAAGTCTACCCACTTCCTATTTCTTCATCCTCTACCTCTTGCCAAGTAGTAGAGTGTGTTTTCTTCACAAGTTTCATGACTTGGTGAAGTCGGAGTTTGATTTAGCGATGCCTCGACGTAGATCATCTTCGGCATGGACATCGACGACCTAGCTTGCCCATTCTCCGACGAAGCCGACGCTAGAGCCCGGATTCTTTTTGGACAGCGGAGAGGACTTCGTTGCGGAGCTTTGGAGGTGGAGCACCGGATCTACAAAGGTTGTATATCCGTATCCCTTAGTTAAGTGTTAACTAGTTAGCTGTTTCGCCTAGAATTCTAGCCGACGATCCGTAGTCGGGTCTCTCGGCACCGTTAAAATTTTAATTTGGCATGATCGATGCCTTGTGAGACCTCATTAGGGTGCCTAGGAACCCTACACTTCTAGTGAGCAAAACACACATCAAGAATGGTTTTTGAAGTGAGAATTAGAATCACAACATCATTCTACACAAGTTTAGCCCACTTGTTTAGAGTGTTATCTTCTTTTCTTCTCTTGGAAAGTGAAGTTGCAAGTTCGGACTAGGAGCTTCGGGTGGATCGTCGTGGACGCTAGAAGACTTCAAGAGAACCTTCCTCCAACACTCAAGAGGCCAAAGAGTCTAGCGAAGGGAGCTACAAAGGTTGTAGTCTCTAAACCCTAGTCTTTGTTGCATTTATTGTTTAGAAACCCTAATTTTCTAGGATCGATCCTATGTATGCTTGCTTAGCACCATACAAACTTGAACTTTGTGACATGTGATGCTTCCAAACTCTTCATAGGGTGCTAGGTAAACCTAACAAAGCTATGAATTTTGTCCTCACGCCAAGGCATAGTGATTGGTAGCTGCCGGATATTTATCTGTTGAATAGATAGATGCGTTGGTTTGGGACGGTCGTACTACTATTTTGGCCTACGTCAATGGTATGTACGGGTGGGTTCAAATTAACTTGGATAATGATGGGTAGAACTTGACATGTGACTTATGACATTTTGACCTCACGCCAAGGTCATAAGAGCATGGGGCAAAATTCCACATCGGGAGTTTCTAAAGAAACTGAAACTTGCCAGATATGCGCATACCTTCTGGAGTGTGATACCGTGAGAGGATTCCGTCACGTTATCATGCGATGATAGTTGGATCCCGATTCCCACTAATGAGTTGGTTTACTCCTCGGGTGATCCCGACTAATTCTTCTTTCAGGTTTGGAGGAGAATTTGACGGTACAGTGGGAGGTTTCCAGATTAGATTAATTGGTAACCATTCTGATCTAGGTTAGAGTGCACGCTGAGTGTTTCTTTTCTCTCTTTCTCTTTGGCAGCGACCATTGACCCGACCCTAGACTATGACTCAGTAACCAAAATTAACCGAACCTTCTTATAAGACTGGCTTTTGGATTGTCAGAGTTGCATACCTCATTGCCACTCCTGCTTTTACCCTTTTCTCCAGGACAACCCGTATTACTACGAACGTCCACTTCCATTGGATAAAACCGTCGTATGGTTATATACGAACTCGAAGGAATTTGTTCCAGATTCGAGGATGGTTTCCAGTTCTGGAGAAAACGAATATGACTATTCAGTTGTCTTTTCCTTTTACCTTCTCTCAGGTTGCGAGTACTCCTTGGTTTAAGAGATAGTACACCTATTATGCAAATTGGATAGTCTTCTTCCAAACCATAGGCAGGTGTCGACCGGTAGGGAATGAAGAAAACCAATTAGCCTAACGATGGTGTGCAGAAGGTATTATGTAAAGACAAATAAAGGGATTAGAAGGAGGGCAAAGTAAATTATGACTGCTATTCACGACCAAACCAAATATTTCATTACCACTCCCACTTCACCTTTGTATTTCTCTAGAACACTCCGTATCACTACGAAGATCCACAGTTTATTGGATACTCCATCGTATGGTTATATACGAACTCGAAAGGAACTTGTTTCAGTTCGGGGATGGATTCTGGTTCAGGAGAAATAGGAATAGGGTTTATTCGGTTATCTTTTATCTTCACCTTCTCTTGCATTGCGAGTGCTCCTAGGATTAGGACAATACACCCATTATGCTTATTGGATAGTCTTCTTCCAAACCATAGGCTGGTGCCGAACGGTAGGGAAGGAAGAAAACCATTTCGCCTAAAGGGGTGTGCAGAAGGTAATGACTAAAGACATATGAAGGGATGTGGAGAGATGGAATAGAAATATACGGTTACAGTTGTGAATATGATAATGGAAGAGTCATTACTAGGAATACCAGGATAACCCCAGGAAACATTTTAATGTTTCAGTTTCACTGTGTACTGTTAAAAGAAAACCGATTTCCCAATTAGACACTTGCTCCAGGGTATGTATTTACCAGGTATGATTCTCACATCTGAATGGTTTTACAGATGATGAGTGGGAGTAAGTTATTGGGAATTAGGTGATCGTCCTCATTATATCGGAATTCATTGTAATTGGTGATATTTGAGGAAGTCACCTGGATTGTTTGCCGGACGGCAAATATTTGTTTTTGAATATCCGTTGTTATGCACCAATTTCAAATTGATATACCTGTACGTCTATTTTTATAGAGTGAGATATACCTTTTTGAAATTATGTCTATGACATTTACCTATATCAGTGGATGGTTAGGTAAGGAGCATTAAACAGCGGTGTAATTCATCATAACCATAAGTACAGTTTTCAACCTACGACACACAGGGAATGAGTTATTAGACTCAAGAGACTTATACAGAATATTGTATGTTGTCCAGTGTCCATTAGGACAAAAGGGGTTGGTCCTCATACTATATTCTGTTTACTTATGACTTCTCTAGTTCTTAGACAAGTGTTTCATAGAAACACAGGGTCCAAGTTTTGAGAAGTTATAAGTATAAGAGTAAAGTAGAGAACCAAGTATTGCAAGTATCGGGATTCTTCAAGATGATCGAAGATGTAGATACTTGTGTATAGTATTCAGTTGATAGTAATAATTAAGAGAAATTGCTTCTCCTTCAGGTTACTCATAATTGGAAAGCACTCCTAAGTTGAGTAACGCTGATCGGCCTCTTTCCATTTAATTGACATGCACTGGAGACAACTGCATGATTTGAATCTGGTTCAATTAAATTAGTGCCTCTGTTTCTGTATTGGATACAGAACAGTTCATATCTTAACATTGTTAAGGTACGGGGAGTTGTCCGGCTTATGCTTAAAACCAGACTCTAGATAACTCAAGGCACGTTTCTGTAATGGCTGTTTGTGGGTTGACCCAGGCTATGACGAGGGTTGACTTTCTACCATCTGGAAGATCAATAGTGATATTGTTCTTGACTCGCCACAGTTTTAATAAAAGAAATGGATTTTTTCAGAAAACAGAAGTGGGAGTATGGTAGAATTGGAAGTGATTCCAGAACCGCAAACGATTACTGAAGATTTGATAAGAACCTAAAGATTCAATCTGATTTGACATTCCATTGGCCACTCCGCAGTTATGGTGGGTAACCTCAGGCACCCGAGAGCTACTCTGGTAGCCTCAAGGACGGTGACAGGGAGGTTCTTGTTTACCCAGACTTGCTATTGCTGTTGTTTCAGGCTTTGAGACCCGGCAGGAGAATGAATATAGCGTCGTTCTGAACTAGCTTTAGAAGTGTACGTCTATATGACTCTGCCAGAGGGTTGTCGTAGTCAGTGGGAGCAGCGGAAGCATTGGTAGACAAGTGGCTTATGTCTATTTATAGACTAAAGCAGATATAGCGGAGATAGATCATCTATTTCTGATGTGACAGTCATAGGTTTGACTTCATCATAATAGGGGATGGATCTGTTAAGAAGGTGGTAGGGTGTGATGTCCTAGTATTTGGATGAAATACACACAGTAGGAAGTGATATTCCTATACTACGATCGGTTATTCTTTGGTTGTCACACAGTAGTTTCTCCACATAAGGCTTGGATATTATATCAGACATTCTGGTTACTTGATCTTTAGATCTAGATTTTGGTGGTTTCCCAATCTGGGTACTTAGACAGCATTCTAAGAGTTTTTAGAACGGACGACTCCTGGCACGGTAGTATACCTGCAGGTGATGGAGTCACCCTCTCTAAAGGTGTCTTATATACTAAAGTAGATAGGGATGAGCATGATTGGCAGATCACTTGCTTAGGCAATTGAGTCAATCATAAAATGTCAAGTATCACACCAGATATTGTTCTTACAGTAGATGCAATAAGTTGATATTGATCTAATCCTGGAGAAACATTAGGAAGCAGTTTTAGAACATAAGTGGATGTTCTAGGGATATGATAACGACAGCCTCATTCAGGTGACGGTTATCATTCCAGGCTTCCAAGGTGACCTGGATGACAGAGTGACTGTTAGAGTTATAGTTTTCCCTCTGACGAGGGGCAGTGTTTTGGACAGGTGATCCAAGCAGACACTGAGGGAGGCATTACGCAGGACACTGATTAAGTTCAGTTGATGATACAGTCTGAGAAGTTTGGATTTGGAGTTCATTTATAAACTAGGTCCCATCAGACATCTAGACATATTCTAAGACAGGTATTGCTCATTTCGGGAGATAGGTTTATCCGCGAACTTGAGATTTAGAGAGACATAGAAAGAAACATCAAGGCGGATCCACTCACTGAGGCTATTCCTCGAAAGCAATAGTTTCGCAAACGAACTTTGTGAGACTGACTAGTAGAGGACTTGGGTGTTCGGTATCACACGGGCTGTGAGTATGCGACATCGCAATAATTAGCCTTGAGTGCAAGTGGGAGATTGTTGGAGATAGTGCCCTCAGAGTCAATTATTGGATCACAGGCACGTGATTGCAATGATTGAGGGATGACCTATCCCAGTAGGACAGTCTTACTCGAGATGATAGATGCTATCTGGTTTACCTTTATCATTGTGTACTGCTTTAGGTGACCTTACAGGTCACTATTGCACGTTGATAGAGCCCCTAGGATTCTTGCATGACTGCCAACAGTATGAGGGCGATCATATACGTGAGAGCTGGTAGTCTATAAGCACATCCTTAAAAGGTCCCTAGTCGTGGGAGTTTCGAGACAGGGCATCGATACTCCAGAGTAGACTAGTGTATACAGTCGAGACCCCGACGAGGGGCGGTGGCCGGTCTCACAAGCCACTGGTGTCAGCTGGTTCACCTAAGATGTATACAGGTGCTCATTGGGTTATGAGTACACCGGACAGGACTCGCCGGGAACATGCTAGTTGGTCTTATACCTGACGTCAGATAGCAGTTCCCTGGTGACATGTGTACAGGTTAGTTCATCGACCTGTGGATCGTCATTTGTCTCGTGTGAGTTCCCACTGTACTTTGATTACTACCCTACCACGCTAAAAAAAGACGTGCAAATAGGTTTTAGTTGGGTACAGTTCCGAGCCACATGGAGGCAGTGAGGGGATCTTCAGGGGTTCGTCTCTCCCGGTATTGGGGGTGAGGTCACACCGTGTCTAGGAGAGCCATTACATGAAGTCCTTGGCCAAGGCAGGAGATTTACTGGTAGGTATTCCAGTAGTATCTCACGGTGTTCTGGACTACACTCCGACACGACTTGTACCGCTTTTGGGGGTCTGACTTTTACCAACCCCCTAGGCCCGCCATGCGATGCTCATAGACGAACGGATCGGACTTTACGGATATTGTCACTGACAGGCTCAGTAGGGTGTCAGGATGAGTTCACTCACAGACGTCCCTTTTGGTCAATAGCTGGTGGCCCGTCACGTATGGCAAATACCTCTGACGTGCTAGTGGTTAAATCCATAGCCATAGTATTGACGAGTCTTTAGAGTGCCCCACAGACCAGTTGCTCAAGTTTCGGGCGAAACGCTGTAGAGGCCATATGGAGATATGGCAGGGTTCGATCAGATACGTGCGGTATTGCACGGATCGTGATCGGACGGTTTTTACTAGCGCGCTTTGGTTTAAGCCGGATCCTAGTATTGTACAGTGTAGATTTTGTCTCATTGCATTTTTATTTCGGTCGGAATACAAATGCGGGTGTGTATACACAGTAGCGGGGTTTTCCTGTAATTTATTACGGGATCAGTTTTTTGGAGTTGCCAGTTGCTTTCCATTTTGGCCATTTTTCGTTGTATCTTTCATTGGCTGAAAATTGGTGGAGGAGGGCTTATTTGCATTTGTGCAAATAAGCATTTTGGAGGGTTATTTTTGCAAGTAGTTGTATCATGATGATTCTCCCATCCTTGACTTTCTTTTGTTCATGATGGTTTAGCCTCCATTGACTCCATGACTTCATGATGGCTTGACCTTTGTAGGAAATGATTGGGTTTTGGAGTGAGGCTCTTGTTTTGTGATCATTGTTTATCATTGTCACTTTTTCTCTCTCTTGATTATGAGGGCTCACTCATTTTTGATCTAGACTCTCTCCTCTCATTTTCTCTTCTACATGAATGGCCGACCATGCTCTTCTTGGGGCTGTCCCAATTTTTCAAGTGGGGTTTTTGGTGTCTCATTAGCTTGAAAAATCACATAGCTCCACAAAAGCTTACATCTCCTTTCCTCCACTAAAATGGCAACCTCCAACACCCCATTGAGACATGGCACTACACTATTCTACAGCAAACCTTGGGCACGTCGACTCGCCAACTTCGTGCCCTAGTTGCCTCGGTCCAAAGGTGGGAGCCCATAAAAGAACCCGGCGATGTGGTGCCCATTCCGGCGAGGAGGTGAAGACCGGAGATTCCGCGGGGAGATCGGGACGACGACGAGAAGACCGAAGGACACGGATCGCTCGGTATATCTCTCTACCCTTTCTCTAGTTAGCTAGGATTAGATTAATGGCCCGATCCAGGATTTTTGTGCGCGGTGGTGCCGGTTCAACAGTTAAAGGAAATTATAGTTTCCGCATTTTGGCCTCGTTTTGATGGCCGGGGCGCCGCCGTGCACTTACATCACCTTCCTTCAAAACCCTACGCTTTCTCAGTGCCTGCAAAGAATTACAGATATGAGATCCAGATCCGGTATCCAATACCCAGAAAGTAGAGTTTACTGAAAGACAGTTTTCAATAACATACACACCTGAAACCGAAGCCACAACTTGCTTCGGGTCCTGGTTTATGGCCTTCCAAGCCCTGCAATCCTTTTTCCAGTGTCCACTCTTGTGATAGTAAAAGCACTCTTTCTTTCCCACAGGCTTTCCCGCTACCTTTGTTGCTTTTGCCTTTCCCTTCATTTCCACTTTACTAACACCGCCTCTTGGTTTGGTGGGGGTTTTCTTCTTCTTTCTCTTGGCTTTCTCCTTGGACCTAGAAGAGGAAGGTCCTCCAACAAGCAAAGTGGATGTTTCCCTTCTTTCTGTAGGGTGCCTTCTGCACTCCTCAACATATTCAGAAGTCCGGAAAGTTCAACCTCCTTTCCTTGCATGTTGAAGTTCAGGATAAACTGGGCGTAAGTGGAAGGAAGGGACTGGAGAATCAAGTCAACGTAGAGATCATTCTCCAACGTGGTCCCTAGGTCCGCGAGCTCTTCAATGTAGGTAATCATCTTAAGCACGTGTTCCGCTACGGATGATCTGATGGCCAATCTCGCCGAAAACAAGTTTTTCGAGACTTCGTATTTGGCGATACAGAATTTCTCTCCATACAGTTCTTTTGTATGAAGAAATATGGATTTTAGGTCCATATTCTCGTGCCTCCTCTGATGTTCGTTGTCCATAGAGGAAAGCACGAGGGACTTGGCCTTCGCGCAGTCGATCTCCCATGTCTTATGGATTTCTATATCCGCGACGCTGAAGGTGGGACCTGGGACAGGGGGAGCTTTGGTGGGAAGGAGATACCCCAACTTGTCATAAGTGATTGCCATTTTGACATTTCTGAGCCAACCTTTGTAGTTTGGCCCTGTCAGTATATTTTTATCTAATAGTAACTTAAGTCTGGTCATGTCGATTGGTCGCTGCAATTAGGAGAGAGAGAAGAAACATTTTAGCATGATGCTCTTGCAAGTTTAGAGTGGTTTTTAGTTTGTCTAAACAGGATGGCTCCCACTGTCTTTCGAATCTCTCCTTAAACCATAAAGGAAGAATTAGTCGGGATCAATCTCACCGTACAATACTTGCTTAACCGTTCAGCCAGGCCAGTGTCCGTACTTCGAGGGAGGTTTTCCAACGCTTTCGTGAAGTTCCTTAATTTAAGAACCTCTTTACCCTGGGGGCGTAGCCCCGCTAACACCTTTCTAGACACCTACTTAGTTTATAGTATTGATCGTTAAGTGAGAAATTTCCCGAGGAGTAGCATATACTCACAGTAGCATCGGGATCCAAATATCATCGTGCGACAAAACTAAAGGAATCCTACCAGAATCATCACACTCCAAATGGTATGCAGCACTAGCAGGTTTCAGTTTCTTTAGAAACTCCCGATGTGGATTTTTGCCCCATGCTCTTATGACCTTGACTTTGGCCAACAAATCATAAGTCACATGTCAAGTTCTACCCGTCATTCTCCAGGTTAATTTGAACCCACCCGTACCTACCCTTGACTTTGGCCAACAAGGCAGTACGACTGTCCCAAACCAAGGCATCTATCAATGCTGCATATGAATATCCAATAGCTACCAAACACTGTGCCTTGACTTTGGCCAACAAACACAGCTTGAATACTATTGACTATCCATATGAAATGACGGAGGGCTACGAATGGTTTTGGCAAAACCGTGAACATAGTGAACTTGATATAATCGATGGAACAAGATAGCTTTTAAAAGGAGTGGTTCAAGCTCCGCGTTTAAAAGTTGGTTTTTGAAAAGAACTGAGTGGTTTTGAAAGTGTTCCAACGACTTTACTTGGTTTATTTTCTTGCATTAATTTAATGCGTCCCATCATTTAATCCTACCATTGTAGAAAACAACGAAAATATGACGTACGCTTATGCCATCCGCATTTTCCACGGGGCCCCGTCATCACCCGTTAGGTTACTTAACTAACGACAGAGCGGGGGCTGGACTAACGCGGATGCAAAACATAAGCAACGCCTAAATAGACATCATATATAGATATATACATTCGTCAGATGCAATGATAGCCATTCCAAATCATAGATGAACACATTGGATATACTAGGAATCCGCGTTTCGTTCGAGCCTGTAAGAAAAAGTGGATTACACGGTCGTGATTAGCCAATACCCCATCCTAGACCCCTACGGGTGCGGCAAACTACCCGCCATGTACCCGAAGCGAAGCAACCTCCCTCAACAACGTGAGTAGGCCACTCGGCACTTCGAGATACCCGGTAGTTTGTGCACCCCACCTTGGGTCTATCCTAGGAGCAAAAACAGTAAAAAGAAATTATACAATGGCTGCTACAATCTCATCCTGGATGTGCGGCCATACAAATAATATTACATCAAATTACATATTACATGAATTGAAAGATAAAGAAAACTCTTATCTCACAACCCCCCGGCTATTCATCCGCGACAATCCAATGAATTCATATGCACAAACCATCAACATTACTGATAACAGATATGTATAACCCCCACTAATTGACGTATAGCGATTAGCAGACGTTCAATACATAAATCACATCACAGATATAACCCATTAGCCAAAGTTTAGAGAAGTTCAATCAAAATACGGATTTGTAACCATCCCAAATACAAATTTGTTCTATGGAAATTCTGGTCAGAAACAAACCATCCTAAAAATCCCAAAACACCATTATAAGAACACTGCAAGAAAAATAACCCATGGCCGAGTCAACTCGGCCGCGGATCCGCGGCAAGAACCATGTTCTTGCTGCGGTTCCGCGGTGAGTTAGTCGACCGTTGACTCGTTTTTCTTGTGTGTTCTTTAAAAACCCTGAGCCAATTTTTAGTATGTGTTAAATTATTTTTTGAACAGAAATAAAAATCGGCAGAAAGTTAGTATTTTCGGCATGTTTTGCGGTTTTTTTTCCGATTGAAATTCTAGATGCTTTGCTAACATGCTAGTCTGTGTTTAGCTAAGCTCTGATACCACTGTAAGTCCATGTTACCTGTCCCAGTTCTTTCGCGGTTGCGAAAACGGTGAAAAACGATTTTTAGGGCTAGGATAACATGGACTAGAAACCGGATCTTTGCTAAACAACACACTAGAAACTAACTACAAGATTTACCTACTCAGTAAGAGGGTTATACTTAGTCTTGAACTCCTTCTCTTCTTCTCCTTGGAGTGGGTTGAATGGTTCTCATCGTCGCCTTCTTTTGCCGAAGAAAGATCCACCCGAGGGCCTCTACCTTGAGCTCCTTCCTCAAACTTGAGGTAACTAAAGTGTTAGGTTTGCTAGACCTTCAACCTTGGGATGAGTAGAGAGTGGTTTTGGTGTTTTATCTCAAAGGCAAATGGTTCTCAACTCATGAGAGGGATTTTTCCTTGAGAGAGAGGAAGAGGATGAGAGCTATGGATGAGAGAGAAGATGCGAGAATGAGAGAATTTTACAACCATATCGCATATATGTGAATTATTAATTAACAATATTAATCAAAAAGGAAAAAGGTGATGGTTGATTTGATGAGACCATTATCATTTCACATTTAATGATTTTTGCAAAGATCAAAGAGCATCTTTTGTGTGAAATGATTATGGTCAACATTTCAACTTTGGTCAACAAGTCAACCTTGGTCAAAAGGTCAACAAACCTAACCATAACTCAATTTCCTTTTAATTAACATTATTAATTATATTTCACATATTCGTTAGGGTTTGGAAAAAGACAACCGTCATCAACCCTAATGAGAATCCTCTGCCTCTGCCTCAGTCAATTGTGCATACACACCCGCATTCATGTTCCGAGGAACGCGAATACAATGAGATAAAACCAATCCCAAAACATATACTAGGATCTGGCTTAAACTAAAGCCTACTAGTAATAACTGTCCGGACACCAAACGTGCACAAGTGTGCGGATGAGAACGAACCCCGTCGTAAAACCATGCGACCTCTACTCTGTTTTGCCCAAAGGCGAATAACCCTCTGTGTGGGACTCTAAAGACTCGACACTACGCTGGCAGTGGGTTTAACCACAGACCGCAAGCGGCACTAGCTGTATGTAACGGTCCCCAGGTAGATGCCGATAAGAAGACTGATGAGGTAAACCCATCCGAACTCCTACTGAGCCTGTATGTGACAATCTTCATACTGTCCGGTCTGTCCGTATGAGAATATCGCATGGAGGGCCTAGGGGGTGGTAAACGTCAGTCCCCTAATAGCGGTACAAGTCGTGTCGGAGTGTAGCCCAGAACACCCTGAGATAACACTGGAAACCTACCAGTATATCTCGCTTGCCCTGGCCAGGGACTTTGTGTAATGGCTTTCCTAGACACAGCGCGATATCAACCCCCAATACCGGGAGAGACGAATCCTATCTAACCGTCACTGCCTCCAAGTACTTCGGGACTGCACCCAACTACTACCTGTTTGCACGACTCCTTTGAGCCATGGTAGGGTAGTAATCAAAGTACATTGGGAACACACTCGAGGCGAAGTGACAGTGTCAAGTCAGCGGACTAAGCTGTACTCATGTCACCTGGGAACTGATAACTGACGATAGGTATAGTACCAACCAACAGTTCTTGACGAGTCCTATCCAGTGTACTCGTAACCTAACGAGCACCCGCATACTATCTTAAGTACGACGTAATGACGGCTGTGGGAAAGACCGTCTCCCCTGCTGGGATGAGAAGCGCATACGCTAGTCTACTCCGGAGTATTGATGCCCCGTCTCGATAATCCTATGACTATGGTCCTGTATAAGGATGTGCTTGTAGATTACCCAGCCCCCACTAGTGTGACTGCTATCACAATGCTGGTAATCAAGCAAAGATCCTAAGGGCTCCACTAATGTGTATAGGCGATATGCTATAAGAAACACATGCACACATTAAAGTAGAAACAAACCAAGTAGCATACTACCATTTCGAGCATGATTGTCTATACAACTGTGAATATCCCGAGCTTCCATCAAGTAATATAAAAACTATTATGATACAGTAATGGTCTCTAGGGCATATACACTAACAATTTCTGCCTGCTCTGAGCCGCTCTCATCCGATCTCGAATCAACTGTACTTTCTCGGTCGTCTCCTGCACGATCTGCGGCCCCAAAATACTGCTCTCGCTAAGCTCATTCCAACAGACGGCCGATCTACATCTCCTCCCATACAAAGACTCGAAAGGTGCAATCTGAATAGTATCCTGGAAGCTGTTGTTGTAGGAGAACTCCACTAGAGGTAAATGACGATCCCGGATACCACCAAAGTCCAAAACGCACGCTCTGAGCATGTCCTCAAGAGTCTGAATAGTCCGCTCTGACTGACCGTCGGTCTGCGGATGAAATGCTGTGCTGAAACTCAAACGGGTGCCCAATTCCTCCTGAAGTCTCTGCCATAGCCGGCTGGTAAACTTGGTGCCTCGGTCTGATACGATACAAGTCGGTACGCCATGCAACCGCACGATCTCGTCGATGTAAATCTGGGCATACTGAGAAAAACTGAAAGTGGTCTTCACTGGCAGTAAGTGAGCCGCTTTCATCAATCGATCCACGATTACCCAAATAGAGTCCTACCCTCGACTGGTCCTGGGTAGACCTACAACGAAGTCCATCGAAATCTGCTCCCATTTCCACTCCGGAATGGGCAAAGGCTGCAACTCTCCTGCTGGTCTCTGGTGCTCAGCCTTGACTTGCTGACAAGTCCGGCATCTCGATACGAAGTCTGTGACATCCCTCTTCATCCCGTCCCACCAATAGACATCTCTTAAATCACGGTACATCTTGGTGGAACCCGGATGAACGCTGTATGTCTATCTATGCGCCTCTTCAAGGATCTCACGCCGCAGTGCCTCAGAATCTGGTACGCACAGTCGAGTCCCAAATCCCAGTACTCCCTGATCATCGATCATGAACTCGGAATCTCTGCCCTGCCTGATCTGCTCCATGATCTCTGAAAGACGGTCATCGCTGGGCTGTGCCTCTGAAATACGGTCAAGTAACTGCGGACGTGCACGAACATGCGCAAGCTGTCCCCCTGTCGGAGTGAACTCGAACACAACCCGACTGTCGCATAAAATCTGCCAATCTACCGACGGGTGCCTTTGTACTGCGCGCAAACAAGATAGACTACCCCCGGGCCTCCTGCTCAAAGCATCTGCCACTATATTAGCCTTGCCCGGGTGATACAAAATCTCGTAATTGTAGTCCTTTACTAGTTCCATCCAACGGCGCTGTCTGAGATTCAGGTCTCGCTGCTCAAATATATCTTTAAGCTCTTTTGATCAGTGAATATCTGACACGACTCGCCGTATAGGTAATTTCGCCAGATCTTAAGTGCAAAGACCACTGCAGCCATCACCAAATCGTGAGTGGGGTAGTTCTGTTCATGTTTCTTCAACTGTCGTGAAGCATACACGATCACCCTGTCATGCTGCATCAATACGCACCCTAGCACCACTCGTGAAGCGTCACAATAAACCATGAATCCGCCTGATCCTGAAGGCAAAGATAACACCGGCGCCGTAGTCAAACAAGTCCGTAGCTGCTGGAAACTATGCTCGCACTCCTCCGACCAATCGAAAGGAACTCCCTTCCGGGTCAATCCGGTCAATGGTGCAGCAATACAGGAGAAATCCTGAACGAATCGCCTGTAGTAGCCAGCCGGTCCTAGGAAACTGCGGATCTCCGTAACTGATGTCGGTCTGGGCCACTGCTGAACGGCCTCGATCTTTTTCGGGTCCACACATATCCCATCTCTCATAATCATGTGACCCAAGAAACAAACGCTGTCCAACCAGAATGCACACTTGGAAAATTTTGCGAAAAGCTCGTGCTCCCTCAAAGTCTGCAACGTAATCCGCAAGTGCTGCTTGTGCTCCTCCCGGCTCCGGGAATACACCAAAATATCATCAATGAACACTATGATGAACAAGTCGAGATACGACCTGAATATACGGTTCATCAAATCCATGAATGCTGCTGGGGCGTTGGTGATTCCGAACGATATCACCCAAAACTCATAGTGGTCGTAGCGCGTGCGGAAAGCTGTCTTCGGTATATCCTCCTGTCGAACTCGTAGCTGATGGTATTATGATCGCAAGTCGATCCTCGAAAAATATCCTGCCCCCTGAAGCTGGTCGAACAAATCATCAATGCGTGGCAACGGATATCTGTTCCACACGGTAACCTTGTTCAGCTGACGGTAGTCGATGCACAGATGCAAACTGCCGTCTTTCTTCTTGACAAATAGGACCGGAGCACCCCACGGAGAAACACTGGGTCGAATAAGGCCCTTATCTAACAAATCTTGCAGCTGAACCTTCAACTCTCTAAGCTCCGCCGGGGCCATCTAATAAGGCGGTATGGAAATAGGCCCCGAGCCGGGAATCAAATCAATACAGAACTCAACATCGCGCTCAAGCGGTAGTCCAGGCAGCTCATCAGGGAAAACATCGGGGAACTCACATACAATCGGAATCTGGTCCAATGGAACATCTGTAGTTCTAGTATCGCAAACATAGGCTAGAAATCCCCGACATCCTTTCCTCAATAGCTGTCCAACGCGAAGGGAAGAAATCAACATGTGAGGGGCGACACTGTTAGTTATATGTATGCCCTAGAGGCCATTACTGTACATAGGATGTATATTGTAGTGGATGCTTGGACATATATAGGGAGGACTTTCTTGTTCGACATGATAGTATGTTATCTGGTTACTCTTTACCTTAACGTGTATACTGATTGTCGCTCTGTTACATGTTGGTAAAGCCCTTAGGATGTGTACTTGACTACCTGGACTATGATGCGGATCATACTAGTGGGGACATGGTAGTCTATAAGTACATCCTTCAAGGTCCCTAGTCGTGGGTGTATCGAGACGGGGCATCGATATACCGGAGTAGACTAGCGTATACCTTCTCGACCCATACAGATGGGCGATGGATGATCCCATATCCATTGGTGTTTGACATCAGAGATGATATACGGGTGCTCAGTAGAGACTGGGTACACTGGACGGACTCCCCGAGAACTCCCAGATGGTATTATACCTTACGTCAGATGGCAGTTCTCTGGTGACACTGGTACAGAGTAGTCTGTTGACCCAAGATCGTCCTAGAGTCTTGTGTGATTCCCACTGTGCTTTGATTTCCACCTTACCACGTCCAAGAGGGCGTGCAAAATGGTGGTTTTTGGGTACAGTCCTGAATCACATGGAGGCAATGAGTGATATGAGGGGATTCGTCTCTCCCGGTATAGAGAGTTGATAATGTGCTGTGTTCGATTGGCTATAACCAGAAATCCCTGGCCAGGATTGCTGAGATTTACTGGTAAGTGTTACCAGTAGTTTCTCGAACTATTATAGACCTCATATCGACACGACTTATCGAGCTATTGGGGTCTGACGTTTACCACCCCTAGGCGAGATATGCGACATATCAGACGATCAGACCGGACTGTACGGTAAGTGTTACTGGTTGGATTCACAGGAGTGTGAGCGGGCTTGCTCGTCGATCTTCTGATCGCTCAATACCCGGGTGGCCGTTACGTTTAGCAGACCGCTTGCGGCTTGTGGGTGTTTGATATGATCATCATCTGCTGCCGGCGTATTGACGAGTCTTTAGAGTCCTACACAGAGGTTTCCTGGCTCAAGCGAAACGAAATAGGAGCGCATATGAGATATGTGCGGGACCGAGAATAATACCAGTATGTGATACTGTATTTGATTCTCGTGATTTGTAACATTGATCGGTTATATGCGATATAGCTGGGTTATCGGATCAAGTGTTGATTCGATAAGTTGTTGCTATTGATATTAGTCGATTATATGCGATATGACCGGATCGTTAAATCAAGTATTGATTTAATGATTTATTGTATAATTATATATTAGATATATTACTTTACATTAACTAATATTGGTTCACTTAAAATGGATTTTCTCACTTGATGTGCACATTGTATATGTGATATATTTTTTGTGCACATGATTGTATCATGTTTGATGATACATGATTGTTTGGGTGTATGTTTAGATTAAACCATGGTTATGTAATGGTTAGGGTTATGATTTGATTCACTTATTCATTTATTTATTTTATTTATTTCATTTTGAAAAGATAAAGAGAATGGTGGCTTATTTTGTAGTTTTGTGGAAACTTCATGAAGTGTTGAAAGCTTGACCATTCTTGTTCTTTTCCTAAACCTAACCATTAAACCTAACCATGGTTTATTCTCTACACCTAACTATGGTTACCATTATGATAAGTATCATATTATTTCTTATTTTAGAAATGAGAATGATATTTTCTTCTTCTTCTTCTTCTTCTTCAACAAGAAGAAGCTTGCAACCATCAATGGTGACTTGATGAAAAGAGTGAGAAATCCAATTCTAAAGTGAACCCACTTCCTATTTCTTCATCCTCTACCACTTGCCAAGTAGTATAGGGTGTTTTCTTCACAAGTTTCATGACTTGGTGAAGTTGGAGCTTGATCTTGAGTTGCCTCGACGTAGATCATCTTCGGCATCGAAGTCGGCAACCTAGCCCGCCCATTTCTCCGATGAAGCCGACGCTAGAGCCCGGGATTCGAGGATCGCAGCGAGGGGACATCATCACGGAGCTATGGAGGTGGAGGACCGGATCTACAAAGGTTGTATTTCCGTTCACTTCTTAGTTAAGCAGTTAAGTAGTTTCTTGTTTCGCCTAAAATTCTAGTTAATGATCTAGTCTAGGGTTTCTCGGCACTGTAAAATTTGAAATTGGCATGGTTGATGCCTTGTGAGACCTCTTGTGTGTGCCTAGGAACCCTACAGTGGTATCAGAGCCAAGCTAGAGCCTTAGGCGATGCGTAGACGGAGTTAGAAGTCCGATCGAACCGAAACCCTAATTCAAACTTGCTCTCTGTACATTTTCTGAAAATTTGGATTTTTGTGAATTAAAAATTGCCAAAAAATTCAGCTGGGAATTCTATGAGTTACTGTGAAGCACGTGAGTCTAACTCGACCAACGAGGCGCGGAACCGCGGCCCCACCCTGGGTTTCGCGGCGGTTCCGCGGCCATTTTGGTGAGTTAGACCACGTGGCTTGCACAGTAATTCTTGTCTGGAAGTGCTGAGTCTTCTGGAAATTTTTATATTTTACTCAACAGTTGTGTTTTTCTTGGGTTGTTTTGGGGATTCGATTATTCGATCGGATTGTCTAATTTTGTCTATGTCTTTTCCGGATAATTTTTGAATATGTTAAAAAGTTCGACCGGATATAAATACCCACTTTTTCCCCTGCCGGAAAATTTCCAAGTGTTGGATCTTTCCGTAGTTTAACGACGTTCTAAGTAGTGCAAGTAACGCGATGGACCCTCTAGAAGACAACAAACCTTAACTCGATTATGTGACCGTCTTGAACTGCCCTTTGAACCTTCGGGTTTGGGGGAGTACGGCGTGCCATATGTGAGGCGTTGTCTTGACCCTTCTACGGCTGGACCGTTGGTACTGAGCCATGAAATGAATGTTTTTAAAACTTATTTCATGTGTTGAGCTGTTTTGGGAAAACTTGGGTGTTCGATTGTTCGATCGGAAAGTTTAACATTTTCTATTTATCCGGAAGGTGATACAATAATTGGAATTCATAAGAAGTTATGAGATAACTGAATGAATATTATAAACATAGCAGTTTAGTCTCACTTGATCGGTTGCCATGGAACTTTGATGTGATCAAATCTCCGTCGCAATCACGTAGCGTACGCGGATACTCGCCGGGTAAACTTAATAGACAGCCTCACTCCATAGCCCTGACCAAGTGACTGTAGGAGAACCCCGTCGCCGAGAGCATCCGTTTTGGTGCTCGCGGCAGCGGTGTTCCACCTTGGTGCACTTCGTCGACGGTATAGGGGGTGTGGCCGCCGACTAAAGTTTGTGACGAGCATTCGATCAGTTTATCGGGAATCTTGTTGAATTGCCCGACATGATATTGAAAAGAGTTTTCGATAATGAGACTAAAATGCGGGGTTTATAATTGTTAGGAATGCGATGTCTAAGTATTTCATTTGATTAGGCATGCGATGTCTAAAAGAGGTTGCGGATTCCAACTGTTGTAGTGTTACACTTTCTTTTCTGTGACCGTAAGTGTAATATGTGATATCGCCGGTTTCGTTGCTATATGTCAACGACAATTAGGATACGCATGTTTACTTACGTTGATGACATGTGATGTTATGTGTTGCTGGATATGTTATATTGGATCGTCGTGTTCGAATAGCCGGGGGGTTTTTATGTGAGATGAGTGTTTTTCATTTTCATTCATGTAAAAACTTGTATGTAATATTCTTTTATTGGGGCACTTCCAGGTTGCGGAAGTTGTCACCGTTGATGTATATTATTTACTTTTCCGCACTAGGATAGACCCAAGGAGGGGAGCACAAGTAACCGGGTTCTCGGGTCCAGTGGGAGACCATCTCGAGGAGTCGAGTTCGGGTCTCCTAACCCTAGAATTGGTAGGGTTGCTTGCCGCTCTCATAGGGGTCTAGGGGTGTGGGATTGGCTATTCATCACGACCGTGGAATCCGTATTTTATACTGGCTCGTATAGAAAACACGGACGTCCTAGTATATCCAATATTTCATATGATTCTTCTACTGCGATATCTGTGATGTGATCATTTGATATGTTCTGTGATAAATATTGTATATAGTATATATGATATATTATATAGACGTTACTTATGTTTTACACCCGCGCTAGCCCTGCCCCGCTCTGTCGTTAGTTACCTAACCTAACGGTGCACGAGGGGACATCGAGGCGAATGCGGATGGCATAAGTGTACGTCGTATTTATCTATGATGTTTAGGTGACTTAAATGATGGGACTTCATTAATGAGATTAATGAAATAAAAGAAACCTAAAGATGTTGTAGAATCGAATTTCAAAAATAAAACAGGTAGCTACAGTTCTTGCATTGCACAGCGGTATATATGATATATCCTGCACCTTATTCGATGAGGAAAGGACCGAGATCCCTTCACCGGGAGTGACTCCTTTAGCAATAACTGGCAGATGCTACACACTCGGTTTGACTTTTGATAGCTTCTATAGTTTCTGCTTTGCACAGTGATATATATGATATATCCCGCACCTCATTCGACGAGGAAAGGGCCGACGATCCCTTCACCGGGAGTGACCCCTTTAGCAAAACTAGAAAAGCCTAAAAAACACTCCATTTTAAAATTATTTGATTCTACAACGATATCAAGTTCATTACGCAATAGGTTTTCAGAAAAACCTAACGTAGCCCTCCGTCATTTCAGATAAGTCCTACTTAGTATTCGTGCTACGTTTGTTGACCTCCGTCAAGGCGTAGTGTGCGGTAGCTAACTAGTATTTATCTGTTTATGCATATGATGCAGATTGGGTTAGGGTAGTCGTGCGACCTTGTTGGCCTTTGTCAAGGGTTGTGCGGGTGGGTTTAATTCAATCAGGAAATGACGGGTTGAACTTGACTAGCATCCTGTGTTTTGTTGGCCTTTGTCAAGGTCATAGGAGGTTAGGGGCAAAATATTATCGGGAATTTCAAGTATTGAAATTTGCAATGAGATTGCATACCTTCTATGAGATAGTTGGATCCCGATACCCACTGCGAGTAAGAGTTACTCCTGTGAGAGTTTTACACATTACAATTAGTCGATCAAGTAGGTGTCTAGAAAGGTGTTAACGAGGTTACGCCTCTGGGAAAACGAGGTTTACATTAATTAGGTTCGTGCGAAAGCACGGGGGACCTCCCTCAAAGTACCGACACTGGCCTGGCTGAAAGATTGGCGAACTTGTAGTGTGTAATTAATCCCGGCTGGTCTTTCCTTTTAGGGTTTGAAGGAAGATTTGATAAAAAACAGTGGGAGCTATCCTGATTAGATAAAATAATAACCAATCTATTCTTGCAAGAGCGCACGCTGAGTGTTTTCTTCTCTCTCTCTCCAGGTAGCGACCATATCACGCCTTAATCAAGATAATAATACGGATTATTGACCGAACCCGCTTGTTATACTGAGCTGGGGAACGTTGGTCCCGCTCCAACTTATAATTGTTATAAGACAGAGTAGGAAATTGGGGAATACCAGAATTCCTATGCCACCCAAACGAAGAAAGTGCATATGATGCATCTCCTTCGGGTGTGTTCATTACAAAGAACTGTTTCTCTGTATCCTCTACGTCCTGGGTATTAGATACCGGATCAGGATCCCAGATATGTAATCTGTTACATGGGCTACAGACAGGTAGAGAACTGAGAACGGTGATAAGTTTCATGAGACAGAAAATGGGGCAAGTGTTGCAGCCAAGTCTGTTGGTCACTGTTGTTGGAGATAGTGCCCTCAGAGTCAATTATTGGATCACAGGCACGTGGTTGCAATGATTGAGGGAGGACCTATCCCGGTAGAACAGTCTTACTCGAGATGATAGTATGCTATCTGGTTTACCTTTATCATCGTGTACTGCTTTAGGTGACCTGACAGGTTGCTATTACACGTTGATAGAGCCCCTAGGATTCTTGCTTGACGACCAGCAGTATGAGGGCGATCATATACGTGAGAGCTGGTAGTCTATAAGCACATCCTTAAAAGGTCCCTAGTCGTGGGAGTTTCGAGACAGGGCATCGATTCTCCAGAGTAGACTAGTGTATACAGTCGAGACCCCGACGAGGGGCGGTGGCCGGTCTCACAAGCCACTGGTGTCAGTTGGTTCACCTAAGATGTATACAGGTGCTTATTGGGTTATGAGTACACCGGACAGGACTCGCCGGGAACATTCTAGTTGGTCTTATACCTGACGTCAGATAGCAGTTCCCAGGTGACATGTGTACAGGTTAGTTCATCGACCTGGGGATCGTCATTTGTCTCGTGTGAGTTCCCACTGTGCTTTGATTACTACCCTACCACGGCTCAAAGGAGTCGTGCAAACAGGTTTTAGTTGGGTACAGTCCCGAGCCACATGGAGGCAGTGAGCGGATCTTCGGGGGTTCGTCTCTCCCGGTATTAGGGGTGAGGTCGCGCTGTGTCTAGGAGAGCCATTACACGAAGTCCTTGGCCAAGGCAGGAGATTTACTGGTAGGTATTCCAGTAGTATCTCAGGGTGTTCTGGGCTACACTCCGACACGACTTGTACCGCTTTTGGGGGTCTGACTTTTACCAACCCCCTAGGCCCGCCATGCGATGCTCATAGACGAACGGACCGGACTGTACGGATATTGTCACTGACAGGCTTAGTAGGGTGTCAGGATGAGTTCGCTCATCGACGTCCCTTTTGGTCAATAGCTGGTGGCCCGTTACGTATTGGCTTATACCTCTGACGTGCTAGTGGTTAAATCCGCAACCATAGTATTGACGAGTCTTTAGAGTCCACCACACATTCAGTTACTCAGCTTTCGGGCGAAACGCTGTAGAGGCCGTATGGAGATATGGCAGGGTTCGATCAGATACGTGCGGTATTGCACGGATCGTGATCGGACGGTTTTTACTAGCCGGCTTTGGCTTAAGCCGGATCCTAGTATTAGACAATGTACATTTTGTCTCTTTGCATTTGTATCCGGACGGAATACAGATGCGGGTGTGTATGCACAGTATCGGGGTTTTCCTATAATTTATTACGGGACCAGTTTTCTGGAGTTGCCAGTTTGCATTCCGTTCCGGCCGGACTTTTCCGATGGAGGGGGGTTATTTGCAATTGTGCAAATAACATTTTGTGGAGGGGTTTATTGCATAAGGATTTATTATGAAAGCATCTTTGCTTTTCCTGCATTTATTGTGATTGGAAAGGGTTGAGGTTGGGATGTAAGCTTGTTATGATTATGTCTAGGATGTGGTCACCCCTTCCTACCTTCACCTCCCTTCTCATCTTTTGTTTACCCCCCCCCCACCACCTTTTCCCAACAGAGAGGGGCCGGCCACATTTTGTGGGAGAGGGGAGAGAGTTCATTTTTGAGAAAAGATTGGTTCATATCATTTTCATGCTTGCAAAATTCTACACTTCATTCCAAAGTCCATTCATGATCCCTCCATCCTCCATGGCAACAAAACCCCAAAGAGACATAGACTCTACATTGTTCTACAGCATATCTTGGGCACGTCGACTTGCCAGCTTCATGCCCGAGTTGCCTCGGTATTGAGGTGGGAGCCCGTAAAAGATGCAGGCGATGTGGTGCCCTTCCGGCAAGGAGGCGACGACCGGAGTTTCCGCAGGAGATCGGGACGACGACGAGAAGACCGGAGGACTCGGATCACTCGGTATATCTCTAACCCGTCTTGTTGTTATCTAGATCTAGTTTAATGGCCCGATCCGGGGTTTAGTGTGCGGTGGTGCCGGTTTGCTATGTTCGCAAAATTAAAGTTTATCACCGTTTCCGCATTTGGCCTTCGAATAGACGACTGGGGCGCCGCCGTGCACTTACAACTGTCACCCTGTATTACCAATTCATTGATTCTAAACGAATGTTATTAGATACCGAACCTGATATACAAAATCATATCAGTCTCTTTATTAGTAAAGAAATGATAAAATTTTGTATTGTTGGATAATGTTTTGAACATTTCCTATATCAAAAGTTGATCGGTTCAGGCACGTTATCTAAAAGCATTAATGTTCTAAATCAAACTACAGTTCTTAGTATACAGAACACACACAAGAGGAAGAGTTCAGAAATGAACGAATTCTTCTTGAGGTATTGTAGACTAGGTCAGATCAATGTGACCCGACTAGCTAGAGTTACATAAAGATGCATATTTAAATTAGTTTGAATTTACATCTTGTGAAACTCGCCAGCCATGTCACAAAGATAAGATGACCATAGCTCCGTTTACTGGAAACAGAGAAATAGTTAATGAACTCTCGGGATGATACATGTTGATGTATGAAGGTCCCCTGTCTACACATACCAAGACCGGTTCTTTATACTTCATTACATTCTCTGATAATCTCTCGAGATTCAGACATATGTTCCTGTTGAAACACAAGTCCGACTTTTTGAGATATTCACAGAATATAAGTTAGAAGTAGAGAACCAAAATACGGGTATAAGTATTATGTCCTTTGATGTGATCGTGGAGGAGAATACCTGTGCATGGAATTCCTGGACTATTCTAATGGAGAATGAGATTCTCTCTCAGCATTACTCTTCCGTATATACCATAGCACGATGGTATATCGGGGCGGAGCAGACACACCCTATATGATAAGGTGTGCTCTATGATGAGTACTACTGAGTTTCCTATTTTCCTTTTGGGAGTTATGCACTTGAGAAGCTGCATACCTATTGAATAGGGTTCGAATCAGATCACAGCCTACCACTCCATATAAGATATGGAAAGGGAAGAGCCCATATCTTAAGTTGGTTAAGATTTGGGGTTGTCCGGGCTATGTCTAAAAGCATAATCCGGACAAGCTCGAGGCAAGGTCAGTTTTGTAGAACTGGAAAGGTTCCAGCTATACAAACTACAGCAGATGATTTGGTAGAACCAAAGGATTCAATAGTTTCCAACGAACCTCAGCCTCTCCGCCGATCTAGTAGGGTTCCTCACCCACATGAGAGATACTTCGGTTTCTCTATGACAGTGGGAGCGAGGATTGCATCATGAGATGATGACCCAACTAGTTTCGAGCTGGCCATCTGGAGTGAGACTCTGTAAGAATGGCTGGATGTTTATCGATCTGAGATGGAATCCATATACACCAGCAAAGTATGGACTTTGGCTGCTATATCTGAAGGGTTAAATCCCCATCAGGAGCAAGTATATCTTGAGAAGATTACTTGGTGTACATGGAAAGGTTGAGACTTTCAAAGCTAGACTTGTTAAAGGTTTTCGTCATCGACCAGGCCTGGATAATGATGAAACCATTTTCCAGTGCCTATGCTTAAGTCCATCCAGATCCTACTTGCCACGGCTACATACCATGACTACGATATATGGTGGTTGGGTGCCATGACTGCTTTTCTAAATAATGATTTAGAAAAGAATGTCTATAAGAACACAGCCAGAGGGCTTCGTAAACAGTGGGAGCAGCGGAAACGCGTGCAAGATGTTTTATGTGATAAAGCAGGCATCGCGGAGTTGGAACATCTATTTTGATGACTTAGTCGAAGAGTTTGACATCATCAAAATGGTAGATGAACCTTGTATAAACAAAAAGGTAGTAGGGAGTATGGTGGTGATCCTCGGAGAGTACGTGGATGACATACTCCTGATAGGGAAGGAGTTTCCTATGCTACGCTCGGTCAATCTCCACTTATCACAAGGATTCTCCATATAGGATCAAAATGATACCTCCTAAATCCTGAGTTTTGGATCTATGAGATAGATTTAATTGGATGTTAGGATTCTCACTAGTTGTAGTGAGATGGTATCAATCGATCCAGGGGAGAATCACTAGAAGTGTTTCAGGGTGATAAAGACGACTGAATGTCAGTCGCAGGCATTGTCTTTACCCTCAGTAAAGGGACGGTATGTTGGAAGAGTTCCAAGCTAGATACCGTGGCATACTAGACGATAAAGGCTGGATACATCTCTACTTAAGATGCTACCAAAGAGGCTGTCTGGGTGTATATTAGTTCATGAGATGAACTTAGTTCCTCCTATTGTGTGACAATGGAGTTGTGGCTTACGCCAGGAACGTCCGTCCCATCAGTGATCCAGACATATTCTAAGGCAGTATCACCTGATCATGGAGATAGTTGATCTCCAGGGTGATCGAGGTTAGGAGAGCAGACTCAGAGGATAACACGGCGGATCCACTCACGAAGGCCTATTCCCAGAGAGAGACTTTTATGGGATGGTTGAGTATGAGATACTACAACCACTGCTACAGATGGCCCTAGTGCAAGTGGGAGATTGTTAGTTATATATATGCCCTAGAGGCCATTACTGTACATAGGATGTATATTGTAGTGGATGCTTGGACATATATAGGGAGGACTTTCTTGCTCGACATGATAGTATGCTATCTGGTTACTCTTTACCTTAACGTGTATACTGATTGTCTCTCTGTTACATGTTGGTAAAGCCCTTAGGATGTGTACTTGACTACCTGGACTATGATGCGGATCATACTAGTGGGGATATGGTAGTCTATAAGTACATCCTTCAAGGTCCCTAGTCGTGGGTGTATTGAGACGGGGCATCGATATACCGGAGTAGACGAGCGTATACCTTCTCGACCCATACAGATGGGCGATGGATGATCCCATATCCATTGGTGTTTGACATCAGAGATGATATACGGGTGCTCAGTAGAGACTGGGTACACTGGAAGGACTCGCCGAGAACTCCCAGATGGTATTATACCTTACGTCAGATGGCAGTTCTCTGGTGACACTGGTACAGTTTAGTCTGTTGACCCAAGATCGTCATAAAGTCTTGTGTGATTCCCACTGTGCTTTGATTTCCACCTTACCACGTCCAAGAAGGCGTGCAAAACGGTGGTTTTTTGGTACAGTCCCGAATCACATGGAGGCAATGAGCGATATGAGGGGATTTGTCTCTCCCGGTATAGGGAGTTGATGTTGTGCTGTGTTCGATTGGCTATAACCGGAAATTCCTGGCCAGGGTTGCTGAGATTTACTGGTAAGTGTTACCAGTAGTTCCTCGAACTGTTATAGACCTCATATCGACACGACTTATCGAGCTATTAGGGTCTGACGTTTACCACCCCTAGGCGAGATATGCGACATATCAGACGATCAGACCGGACTGTACGGTAAGTGTTACTGGTTGGATTCACAGGAGTGTGAGCGGGCTTGCTCGTCGATCTTTTGATCGCTCAATACCCGGGTGGCCGTTATGTTTAGCAGACCGCTTGCGGCTTGTGGGTGTTTGATATGATCATCATCTGCTGCCGGCGTATTGATGAGTCTTTAGAGTCCTACACAGAGGTTTCCTGGCTCAAGCGAAACGAAATAGGAGCGCATATGAGATATGTGCGGGACCGAGAATAATACCAGTATGTGATACTGTATTTGATTCTCGCGATTTGTAACATTGATCGGTTATATGCGATATAGCCGGGTTATCGGATCAAGTGTTGATTCGATAAATTGTTACTATTGATATTAGTCGGTTATATGCGATATGACCAGATCGTTAAATCAAGTATTGATTTAATGATTTAATGTATAATTATATATTAGATATATTACTTTACATTAACTAATATTGGTTCACTTAAAATGGATTTTCTCACTTGATGTGCACATTGTATATGTGATATATTTTTTGTGCACATGATTGTATCATGTTTGATGATACATGATTGTTTGGGTGTATGTTTAGATTAAACCATGGTTATGTAATGGTTAGGGTTATGATTTGATTCACTTATTCATTCATTTATTTTATTTATTTCATTTTGAAAAGATAAAGAGAATGGTGGCTTATTTTGTAGTTTTGTGGAAACTTCATGAAGTGTTGAAAGCTTGACCATTCTTGTTCTTTTCCAAAACCTAACCATTAAACGTAACCATGGTTTATTCTCTACACCTAACTATGGTTACCATTATGATAAGTATCATATTATTTCTTATTTTAGAAATGAGAATGATATTTTCTTCTTCTTCTTCTTCTTCTTCAACAAGAAGAAGCTTGCAACCATCAATGGTGACTTGATGAAAAGAGTGAGAAATCCAATTCTAAAGTGAACCCATTTCCTATTTCTTCATCCTCTACCACTTGCCAAGTAGTATAGGGTGTTTTCTTCACAAGTTTCATGACTTGGTGAAGTTGGAGCTTGATCTTAAGTTGCCTCGACGCAGATCATCTTCGGCATCGAAGTCGGCGACCTAGCCCGCCCATTTCTCCGATGAAGCCGACGCTAGAGCCCGGGATCCGAGGATCGCAGCGAGGGGACATCATCACGGAGCTATGGAGGTGGAGGACCGGATCTACAAAGGTTGTATTTCCATTCACTTCTTAATTAAGCAGTTAACTAGTTTCTTATTTCGCCTAAAATTCTAGTTAACGATCTAGTCTAGGGTTTCTCGGTACCGTAAAATTTGAAATTGGCATGGTTGGTGCCTTGTGAGACCTCTTGTGTGTGCTTAGGAACCCTACAGGCACCACGGTCCCCCTGCACAACAAAAGCTGGCTCGCCGGGAAAACAAAATCTAACTGTCTTCTCACGGCAATCCACAGACGCATAGCACGTGGCTAACCAATCCATGCCCAAAAGAACGTCGAAGTCTAACGTCACAGGAAGGATCAAGTCAACAGGCAGCTCTCTCTCGCCAATACGGACAATACAGGATCGGAACACGTGCCTAGCAACAAATGACTCTCCAATAGGAGTGGTCACAACATGTGGCTGATCAAGCAAATCGGACTCTCTACCCAAACTCGGCACGAAGTGTGTGGAAATGTACGAGTGCGTGGATCCAGGATCAAACAACACGTGTGCGTCAATAGAACATACTGATAGGGTACCTGTCATGATGGCATTGGATGCCTGTGCATCCTGCGATGTCAACGTAAATACTCGGGCCTGACCTCCACCAATAGCGGGCTGACCTCGGCCTCGGCCTCTGCCTCCTCGTCCTCTCTGGATAGGTCCGCCGCGTCCACGGCCCCTAGGTGCACCTAACTGGCGTGGAGCATCGCCTGTGGCAGGAAGTAGAGCTCTCTGAGGAGGGGGTGGTGATGGTGGTAGGGTCACATGAGGAACTGTCGCCGCTCCCTGTCGTCTCTCTGGGCAGTCTCTGACACGATGGTGCAGACTCTCACACCCATAACATCCTGGTGACGACTGCTGTCCCTGAGGATACGAACCATACAGCTGACCTCGTCCAAACCCTCTGCCGGCCCTATCTATCGGAAAGAATCTGGCGTGCTGCCTCTGATCTGGCATACTGGTACGAATCCTCTTCGGCCCAGAAACGGTCGAAGTCGCCGAAATACGTGCCTCCATCTGCAACGCCTGATCCATAGCAGCTAAATAAGTGTCGAAGTGCAGGGCGCCAATGGCAAGAAATAGATGGGCATCAAGTCCCTGTACGAACCTCTTCACCCTCTTTTCTTTGGTATCCACCAAATACGGAGCATATCTGGACAACTGCGTGAACTGGACGTCATACTCAGACACCGTCATCCCTAGAGTCTTGATCAAGGCCTCAAAACTACGAGCTCTGGCGTCACGAAGGCTCTCCGGAAAGAAACGGGCTAAAAATACCGCTGTGAACTAGGCCCAAACCATAGGAGGTAGACCTGCAGCTCGACCTCTCAAGACTGACTCCCACCATATCTGCGCGAGACCTTCTAAACGAAAACTCGCAAGCTCCACCAATCGATCGTCAGAACATCTCAGCGAACGGCAAATCCTGGCTAAACTGTCAAGGAACGTCTGCGGATCCTCTGATGTATCGGTGCCCGTGAAGACTGGAGGTCTCAGCCTCATGAAATCCTGCAGCGATACTGGGATGGCCACGGTAGTAGTGGTAGGAGCAACTGTCCGGGAAGCAGGTATCATGGTAGTCTGGGATGTGGTAGGTACGTCCTCCGGCCTCGGTGCATGACTGGCCGCTACTAAGGACCCCACCATCTGTCGTAACTCCTGCATACCTCCCATCATCTGTCGTAGCTCTTCCATACCCGACTCAAGCCTATCCATGCGGCCTTGGGACTGCGGATCGGTTTGTCCTTGAGGCATAGGTATACCACCCTCTCGGTCCTCATCTCGGACGAGCCTGCTCGGATCTTATCTCGGGCGGCAGCCCTCTGTGCTCTCATAGCCCTCTGCGGCATAGTGACTGGTACAGGAAACAGGAATGGTGCAATATAATCATAGGATATATGGAATTGAAGAAGGAATTTCAAGCAAGTACATCCTAAAGTCGCTTAGGCGGAGTACCGTATTGCGAGTATGCCGCGGACATACGCACGCTACGTCACCCTGCTTAAGTCACTTACTCCATCTACTAAGGGTCATCATACACTCAGAAAGGTAAAACCTATCGCTGTGATACCAACTTTGTCACGACCCGCAGGGTACGGAACGTGACTGGCACTTAAGTTACGAAACGTCTCAAGGCGTCCGTAAATAAGTAAGCCAAAGCCCAGAAATCAAAACCCGATTTAGAAATAGAGTGAAGGAAGAACCAATTTATTTAAAGCAATTTATTCCATTAAATCACATCAAATCATTTTAAAAGCAACATCCCTTTTTCCCAAAAATTCTGGCAGAGTCTCCTTTGTAAAACAAGCCCCCAAACGGGTACAAAACAGGAATATAAATGAATAACATGAATATGGCATCCCCAAACGGGAGCTAGCTCATCGCCTCAAGGCGGTCACAAATCCCACGCAATGTATAATAACAATGTGCATAAGTAAGCATGAAAAGCACAAGTAAAATGATATGTCGACTCAAGTGAGCTCGACCCCAAAAACATAAAATCCACAAGTCTCACAGCCTCGTCTCTAGGTCAATATACAATAATCCAAATAACGGGTACAGCTGAAATAGTAGATGGAGTACTCTAAATACAATGAATATATAAGGTGGTACAAAATGATAACATAACCCACCTATGAGCAAAAGCCTCGAGACTAAGCAAAAAGGGCAAAAGAAGCTAATGTGTCCGCCGCTACAGTACTGACGGAGCGGACCTGCAGAGAAGCTGTGGCACAACGAGGGTGAGTTTCCAGCTCGTGAGTAATAAATAACATCAACAAAGGCTATCGCATGCATGCACACAAGTATCCTAGCATCTCTAAAATGAATATGGCAGGGTATACTAGCAGGTATGTATGCAGCAGGACTATACTAGCATGTATGTATGCAACATAAATCAACCGTGATCTCAATATGTATATATAAGAATCATTCTATCTCTTATTTTTGAAACTTAATTTAAATATCAGCATAATACCCATAAAATCAACAAAACCCGTGTCCAGCAACGACACCTCAAAACGGTCTCAAATCTTATATATCCATGTCATAGTATCTCTGGCCTCAGCCGTCCGGCTGATCCATCTCAAATATCAATATCTCATCACCTCGCACCACGGTCGGTATCCTATGGATATCCGCCGTGCCAAATGAAGTCACCGGTAGGTAATCCATCCCCTGCCAGGCACAACGCCATCTCCTGCGATCTTCTTGCCCCGGGTACCTTACCGGGCCCACCATGTACCCGAGACAGTTCATCCACCTCCTCGAAACGGGTCTCGAAAACCACAACAAACTCATGGTGGACGACAGTTTACATCACTAGAAAACCGCAACTTTTTATATTTTAAAACATAATAATTTTGTAATTCTTGCGGCTTTTCCCCGAAATCCAGAAATCTCATAAAATCTCAATAAACCATCATGGGTGCATATGTTAATGATAATGAATGCATATGGTATCAATGTTTAAGTTGCAATGTATGATTTATAACTAGGCATGAACAAATGATATAATGATGTATATGCACATGAATAGCAATTCTACAATTTTATTTTAAAGATTTATTGCAATAGCACAGGTCTGAGCATCAATTATTAACATGTTTCAGATTTTAAGTTATCTAGTGTCATGACATGGCAATTACCAGGGTGTGTGTGTACACAAGAATAGTGCCCGTGCTGCATATAAAGACCCTGGCAATGGTGCATGTATCCTACAGAATGAGTTCGCACATGTAGGTACAACATATAGATGCTGATTGTAGCGAATATCATGCAAGTATTATGATTTCTAATGTCATAAGCAATTTTTAAGTTTACTAAATCTATCGGGCGACTTGCGCCATCCAAACGATCGTCTCCCGTAGATGTTACATCTACTCACCCGTGATCCCGCGCTAGGTGTGTCCGACCACTTGCTTCTCTTTCTCCGTGGCGCTCGAAGTCTCCGCCGGCGAACCTAGAATTTACAAAAGTCACACACATAAGGCAAATCCTACAAAAATGCGATATATCGATAAAAAGGATAACGCGTGCGTAAAACTAAACGCGCGTGCACTCGATGCGTCGCGACGTGCGCAAACTCACCAGAACCACTCCGACACGCTGTGTCGCGCAGCGCGCCACAAAACCACGCAGATCACGCGCGTGTCGCACAAGTTTAAAAACGTCGATAACTGGTTTTAGGCTCCAGATTTTGACTCTGGTCCCAACACAAAAAGTTGCAGATACCAACACCCTAAGCTATCCAGAACACCCCCACACACCAAAACCCAACACCTCACCCCCTGTTCTGGCCGCAAATTGCGGCCAGATACAATATATCGGCGGCCAGAAAGGGGAGAGGGGTCCCCGTGTTTTGTGTGTGTGTCTGCTAAGGTCACCATGCTACAGTCTCCTCAATTTTATTCTGAAAGGCTCGGGTCAACAGCAGATTTTAAAGAGGCTAAAAAAGTCGATAATTACGCTAAATTACACCAAGTCGAACAAATTGGGTATTTTTGTGAAATCTGGGACAAATCTTGGGTTATCTAGTCTCAACAGCACCTAATAAGGCTATTCTAACCATCCAAACCATCATTTTGCCAAAACTCACCTAAATTACCCAAAACTAGCACTAAAACATATAATAAACACTAACTAAACTAGATAACCATAACTTAGCTAGATAGGAGTTGAGTTAAGGGGTTATACCTCTAGGGATCCAAGATGAAGGAGAAGGAAGGAAGGAGGAGGTAGGAGAGTGAGTTGCTGCTGCTGAAGTGATGCTGTTGCTGCTCCTGAAGCAGCTGCTGCTGATGCAATTTTTGCTGCTGTTTTCACTGCAGCTGAAGTTGTTCTTTTTTTGTTTTGCTGTTGTTGTAGCAGCAGCTACTGCTGTGGTATAAGTTGCGTTGTTGGGGTGTGGTGTTGTGTTGGTTTGTGGATGTTGTGTAGGGGTGAGAGATATGAGTGAGATGAGGGTGTGAAAGACAAGCAAAAGTTTTGAAATGAAGTGGATTGTAACATTACCTTAAAGCCACCTCTCTCTCTCTCTCTCTCTCTCTCAATAAATGCCAGCATGCACAACCATCAAATCCTCCCTCTCTCACACAAGTCAACCCCGACCCTAATCACCTTTTATCAAAACTAAAATCCTTAATTAAAACTAATTAACTTAACAAAAGGGGTTAGACCACCATGGTTGTCTAAACATGGTTAACCCACATGCTCACCTAAACATGGTAACCCTAGACTTAACCCTAGTTAACATGCACAAGTGTGTGCGGTCGAGATAAAATTCTAATAAAATATCCATAAACCAGATAAATTATTAGAACCTCGTTTTGGTAAACTTTTTACCAAAAACCCCACATTAACACACAATTGCCACTAAACACAAACTCAGGTGTTACATATCGCTCACTGCCTCCATGTGACTCTGGACTGCACCCAAAATCCACATGTTTACACGACTCCTTTGAGCTGTGGTAGAGAGGAAATCAAAGCACAGTGGGAACCACACAAGACACTATGACGATCTTGGGTCTCCAGAATAACCTGTACAAGTGTCACTAGAGAACTGCTATCTGACGATAGGTATGGTACCATCTAGGAGTTCTTGGCGGGTCATGTTCGGTGTACCCATTTTCTAATGAGTATCTGTGTACAATCTTTGATGTCAAACATCAATGGTTATGGGATCAAGTATCGCCCCATACAGGGTTAAAAAACGTACACACTATTCTACTCTGGAACATCGATGCCTTGTCTCGATACTCCCTCGACTAGGAACTGTTAAAGGATGTGCTTGCGGACTATTCAAGCCCCACTAGTATGATCTGCATCATAGTTCTGGTAGTCAAGTCAATATCCTAATGGCTTTATCAACATGTATCAATGAGATAGTAAACTAAAACGAGTGCACATGTTTAGATAAAGTGCAACCAGATAGGATACTATCATGTCGAGCAAGAAAGTCATCTATATATATGTCCAAGAATCCACTATAATATACAATAATAGCCTCTAGGGCATACATATTCCTAACACATCACATGTATGTTAACCGATAAACAGGAACTAAGTCACGTTTTGATTTTTACATATGATTAATTATCGATGAGAATATGAAAATTTCATATTTTCATCTAGTTTCATACACTTGGTTTAAGATTTAATTTAAATTAGTTTTACGTTTACGTTTTAATTTCAAGGTTTCGAAGTTTTTGGTTTAAGGTACAATTTTTTAATGTCAAAGGTTTTCTTAATCGAGATTAGTATTTTGGATTTAGGTTTGGAGTTAAGATGGGATTTGATAATAGTTCTACATAGAGGAGAACGAGGATGAATTAAGGTTCGGCCTTTTGTGTGTGTGTATGTGCTGGTGTGTGTGTACATACACATAAGCATACACACACATTTACTAAATTACTATAAAACACTTTAAATTTCCCCCATTAAACTACCTTTAGCTAATAATGTTTTTTCACTAAACTACCTTAACAAATTTAAATAAAAAACTCATCATCTTAAATTATTTAAATTACTACAAATTTCACTAAAATACCCTTAACTATTGTTCTTTTTCACTAAACTATAATTAGATTTCTAAGTAAAAAAACCCTTGCTCAATTTTATTTTTTCCACTAAAATACCATTAACTTTTATAGCTTTGTCGCTAAAATACCCTTAATTATTGTTGAATTTCAGTAAACTACCTATTCCTATCCTTAACCTTAACCCTAAACCTATCCATAAGCCCTAACCCTATACTTAACCCTAACCCCTATCCTTAACCCTAACCGGCTTAACTTAACCCTAACTCTATCCAACAGCAGTAGCAACAACAACAACAAAGCCAAAATTAACAACCTATTTCAAAGATTTTAACCAAATTAAACAACAATCAACAACATTTGTAAATATTGAAATTAACAAAATTTTAAATTGAACACTAACCTTTTAATGAAATCCACGAGCAGCTGAAGGGGTGACAGTGTGGGCTTCGAATGGCTGGGAGTGACGAGAACGGCGGCGATGGGGGCTTCGAGCGGCGGAGTTGATCTCAAGCGGCGACAACACGAGGGGAGGCGATCGGCGATAAGAGGTGATAAGAGGAGAGGAGATTGATGACGCGAAGGGAGGAGATCGACGACGAGAGGGGACTTCGAGCGGTTGGGAACAGTGAGGAGAGGGAAGGTGTGATCGACGACGAGGGGGGCTTCGAATGGTGGGGAACGACGACGAAGGGGCTTTGAGCGGCGGGGAACGAAGATGAGAGGTCTTTGAGCGGGAGTGGCGAGGAGGCGGAGGTGGGAGAAAATTTTAGGCAAAATTTTTTTGTTGGAGGGAATTGAGAGCTCGGAGGAAAAAAGGGAAAATTTGGGGTGTTATCGCCCATGGGTTATGGGCCCGCCACATTATGCAATCGGTCACGGTTCAAACCGTGACCAATTCTTCTATGACCGTTACGTTAAAATGGTCACGGTTTGAATCATGACGAAAGCCCCGTTACGTTTGAGCACTTTTGTAGTAGTGGGACGATGGACAAAACCAGTACTAGGCATGTTGGGAGGGAGAATGTAGGGAACACCATCGGCAATGTTTTCAACAAGGTGATCGGTCGTTGCATTTTTGTTTAGAGTTACCACCCTTGAACCTTGGGAAAAGTCGTTGCTCTCCCATAATTGTAATATCCCATTCGAAGAAAACAGTATCTCCAATTTGTAATTGTCGAACCTCAGAGGCATATGATTCATCCCCAGTAGAATCGTCCGAGCTTGAAGGATCTAGTAATATTCTTGAGTCAGAAAGTATAGTTTTGCGTTACAATTTTGAGGACCGCCATATAGAATAATAAGGCAGAAGAAATCTCTAATTCTTTCGAGCTGCAGCCTTGCATCAAAATCGATCACGAAATCCAATCTTCGATTTATGATCGAGGTCGTCCCTGAGTTAGAATCATGAACAACAACCAACGGTGCGTCATTATGATGATGATTGACAAGCTAATAAGCACACCTTGCGCCATGAGAGACGCCCGTTTTTAAACAGATTTTGCGATCTCGATGACCAAGATCTACATGATCTACGGCAAAGGTCCATCTTCCTGAGAGGGAAGAGAAAGTGTATCGACCCTGGACCTCGTGGATGGCGCAAATGATGCAGAAGTGATTGTCGCCACGACGAGGGTAAATGGGTGGCTGGGAAAGGCGAGAACGGCAGGGGTGGTGTTGGCATGGGACCTGTGTGGGTTATGGAAGCGAGTGGCGGCTGCGAAGAGATATGAGAGAGGGTCGAAAACATGGTAAGAGTTGGAGGATTCGCAGCAAAGGATGAAGCCGAAAGAGGAGGAGAGGATGGTGATTGGGTGAGGGCTATAGCAGAGGCAAGGGAGAAGAAGACGACACTGGTCTGGATACAAGCTGAACATCATCCCTCTATTATCGACGTTGTTCAAGAGGAAGAAGGCTATGGTAGAATGATGTGGGATGTGGGCACATGAAGCCATCCACTGTTGAAACTAGCAATAGCTATAGCTTTTTGATTAATGACTACTACTTCTTGTTTCTTGCTGTTGCATCGAAGGGTGCAAAAATGGACGTCTTTTGATAATGCAACATAAACGTTATCCGATTCATAGACTAGAGATCTTAAAATCCTTTGATTTTTCATGTAAATACATTTGAGGGTGATCAACTTGAACGGATCGGATCGTTTAAATATGCTGTGGATTGAGAGTTCCTGTTTTTAAGAAACATGGACCGGTTTATAATGGAGCACTCATATATATATATATATATATATATATATATATAGAGAGAGAGAGAGAGAATGAGATGGAGCTTCCCTCATCTCAAGTGTGCATATATGTATGTAGCCGGTATATTCACCGCCTTTACTTTCTTGGTGACAACTTTTGCCCATGTTCATGAATAGATCTCGACGGATAGCTACGATTGATGTAAAATTTCCGTGCAACAAATAAAGGAAAAGAATGTGGTATGTAGGTATTTTCATAGAATTTAGAAAGTGACTATTTCTGGTTTTAGATATATTTATTTTATAGTTATACCTATCGATTCCTTAGTTGTGTGAATATACCATTAGAGTGGTTGTATTCTTAGAGCAGTTGATCATCGTTTTAGTGTTGGTGGTGTGTATGTATGTATCGTCATCGAATTAGTTGACAGCCTCCTTTATTTTATACTTTTCACTATTTAAGGGGTGTGGCTGTATTCTTGTATTCTTGTATTTTAATCTATTAGATATGCCTCACATTTTATCTTGAAGATTACTAGTTGGATTCCCTAAGAATTCGGCATCATCACAAAGATTTGAGTTTATCTCTAAGGCAGACGTCTGGGGCTGAGAGCTCCAGATGTCTGATGAAGTTCTGGATGCGCACTTATAGTAGACGTCAGCCCCGATGAGGGTCAGACGTGTAGGGTTGCTAGGCACGCGCACAAGGGTCTACGAGGTATCAACCATGCCCGATTAAAATTTTAGCCGTGCCGAACAACCCGAATACGGATCTTTAAACTAGAGATTAGGCGAAAACAAACATGCTAAACACTTTAACACTAAGTGAGAGGGATTACAACCTTTGTAGATCCAGTCCTTCACTTCATAAGCTCCGTGTTGTGGTCCCTTCGCTGCGATCATCGGGTTCCGGACTCTCGAGAGGTTCCACGAAGAGAAAGATGCAGTCTTGCTTCCGATCTTCGATACAAAGATGATCTACCTTGAAGTTTCGTTAACACAAGGTAACACTCACTAAAATTGAGTGAACACTCTCATCTAAAGGGCAAGGGAAGATGAGGATGATGAAGTAGGATTTTTGCTCTCTTTATTTATCTTTTTCTCACATTTATTCATCACTTGGAAAAAGCTAGTAAGCTTTTTCCATGAAGAAAGAAGAAGGAAGAAGATGAAGAATATGATAGAATTCCTTTTGTGATGAATAATGATAGACTTTGATAAGGTTAGAAATGCAACCATGGTTCAAGTAACCATTGTAGAGAATTAACTAGGGTTAGGGTTTAGGGTTGAGTTAAAGAAATATCTTGCAAAATATCTTTTCCAAAACAAAAAAGAAAACCTTCTAGAAACTTCTAGAAATGATTAACCCTAATCAAACCCTAACCATATTTAATCTCCACTAAACATGTTGCATTAATAACCATATCATGTTACAATATTATATATCACATATATAATATTTAATGTACAAAATAAAATAATACATTTAACATATATCGCATATATATCAATGTATTATCCGAGTGAGAAAAAGAATCTTTTAGTGAGCTAATATTAGTTAATGTCATTTAATATTTATTATTATACATTAAATTATCGAATCAACACTTGATCCGACAATCCGGCTATATCGCATATAACCGACTAATATTTATCCGTACCGATTCATCGAATCAACACTTGATCCGATGATCCGGTTGATATCAAATATCGCGAGAATAGAATACGGTATTTCATATCGTATTATCCTCGGAACCGCACATATCACATATATGCCCCTACTCCGTTTTGCCTGAGCCAAGAAACCTCTGTGTAGGACTCTAAAGAATCGTCAATACGCCGGCAGTAGGTGATGATCATATCAAACACCCACAAGCTGCAAGCGGTCAGCTAAACGTAACAGCTACCTAGGTATTGATCGCTCAGAAGATCAACAAGCAAGCCTGTACATCCTCCTGTGAATCCAAACAGTGACACTCCCGTACAGTCCGGTCTCGTCGTCTGATATGTCGCATATCACGCCTAGGGGTGGTAAACGTCAGACCCCGGTAGCTTGATAAGTCGTGTCGATTTGAGGTCTATAACAGTTCGAGAAAATACTGATAACACTTACCAGTAAATCTCAGCAACCCTGGCCAGGGATTTCCGGTTATAGCCAATCGAACACAGCACAACATCAACTCCCTATACCGGGAGAGACGAATCCCCTCCTATCGCTCATTGCTTCCATGTGATTCGGGACTGTACCCAAAAGCCATCTTTTTGCACGCCCTCTTGGACGTGGTATGATGGAAATCAAAGCACAGTGGGAATCACACAAGACTCTATGATGATCTCGGGTCAACAGACTACTCTGTACCAGTATCACCGGAGAACTGCCATCTGACGTGAGGTATAATACCATCTGGGAGTTCTCGGCGAGTCCGTCCAGTGTACCCAGTCTCCACTGAGCACCCGTACACCATCCTTGATGTCAAACACCGATGGATATGGGATCATCCATCACCCATCATATGGGTCAAGATGCGTATATGCTAGTCTACTCTGGTGTATCGATGCCCTGTCTCGATACACCCTCGACTAGGAACAGTTATAGGATGTACTCGTCGACTACCATGACCCCATTAGTATGATCTCATCATAGTCCCAGTAGTCGAGTACATATCCTAAGGGCTTTATCAACATGTAACATAGAGACAATCAGAGTACATGTTAAGAAAAGTACAACCAGATAGCATACTATCATGTCGAGCAAGAAAGTCCTCCCTATATATGTCCTAGCATCCACTACAATATACATCGTATGTACAGTAATGGCCTCTACGACATACATATAACTAACAATCTCCCACTTGCACTAGGGCCATCTGTAGGGTTCCTAGGCACTCTAATGAAGTCTCACAAGGCATCAACCATGCCAATTTCAAATTTTGCAAGTGTCGAGAAACTCTAATACGGATCGTTAACTAGAATTTTAGGCGAAACAGTAAACTAGTTAACAACTTAACTAAAGATAAGAAGCTACAACCTTTGTAGATCCAGTTATCCACTTCCTTAGCTCCACGTAGACGTCCTCTCGCTGTCCAAGTCGGATCTCGAACTCTAGCATCGGCTTCATCGGAGAAATGAACGGACTAGTCGTCGGCTACGATGCCGAAGATGATTTACGTCGAGGTTACACAAGATCAAGCTCCAACATCACCAAGTTGTGAAACTTGTGAAGAAAACACCCTATACTACTTGGCAAGAGGTAGAGAGTGAAGAAATAGGAGGTGGGTTCACTTTAGAATTGGATTTCTCACACTTTTACTTAAGAAGCCATTGATGGTGGCTAGTTTTCTTTCTTGAAGATGAAGAAGAAGAAGAAGATAGAATATGATAAGTATTGTTTTAATAGAAATAAAATGAATACTTATCATCTTCTAACTATGGTTATGTGTAGAGATTAGACCATGGTTATTTGGAATGGTTAGGGTTAAGCATGAAGACAAAATGGTCACATTGGTCAAACCTTCATGAAGCTTCAACAAGCTTCATGATAGAATGAAACCATTTTGTTTTCTTTTATTTATTTGTCAAAAGAAATGGATAAATAAATAAGTGAATAAATCAAAACCCTAACCATTATCATAACCATGGTATAAGTCTTAACATAAAGCCAAATTACATGCATCATCAAACATGACACAATGTAGTGCACAAAAGTATATCACATATACAACTTATGAACTACAAGTGAGAAAATCCATTTAAAGTGAACCAATACTAGTTAATGCAAAGTAATATACCATATATATAATTATACATTAAATTATTAAATCAACACTTGATTCAATGATCCGGTCATGTCGCACATAACCGACTAGTATACAATGTATCGATTTATCGAATCAATCTTCGATTCGATAACTAGGTTATATCGCATACAACCAATCGAAACATTCATCGCGAGAATGAAATACGGTATCACATGCATGCATTATTCTCGGTCCCGCACATATCTCATATGCGCTCCTATTTCGTTTCGCTTGAGCCAGGAAACCTCTGTGTAGGACTCTAAAGACTCGTCAATACGCCGGCAGCAGATGATGATCATATCAAGCACCCACAAGCCGCAAACGGTCTGCTAAACGTAACGTCCACCCGGGTATTGAGCGATCAGAAGATCGACGAGCTAGCCCGCTCACACTCCTGTGAATCCAACCAGTAACACTTACCGTACAGTCCGGTCTGTTCGTCTGATATGTCGCATATCAAGTCTAGGGGTGGTAAACGTCAGACCCCAATAACCGATAAGTCGTGCCGATGTGAGGCTCATAATGAAAGGTTCCTAGGCACTCTCAAGAGGTCTCACAAGGCATCAACCATGCCAATTTCAAAAATTACGGTGCCGAGAAACCCTAATACGGATCGTTGGCTAGAAGTTTAGGCGAAAAAGAAACTAGTTAACAACTTAACTAAATGGTAAACGGAAATACAACCTTTGTAGATCCGGTTCTCCACCTCCATGGCTCCGCGATGAAGTCTCCTCACTGTACAAATCGGATCTTGGGCTCTAGCGTCGGCTTCATCGGAGAAAAAGCGGGCTAGGTCATCGACGACGATGCCGAAGATGATCTACGTTGAGGCATCGCAAGATCAAGCTCCCACTTCACCAAGTCATGAAACTTGTGAAGAAAACACACTCTACTACTTGGCAAGAGGTAGAGGATGAAGAAATAGGAAGTGGGTTCACTTTAGAATTGGATTTCTCACTCTTTTGCTCAAATCACCATTGATAAAGCAAGCTTTTCTTCTTGTGAAGAAGAAGAAGAAGATGATAATATTATGATAAGTTGTTGTGAAAAAGAAAAGAAAATCAATCTTTATCATAATACAACCATGGTCAAGTGTAAAGAATAAAATAGGGTTAAATGGAGTGGTTAGGGTTAAGCATGAGACAAAATGGTCACTTTGGTCAAAGGTTCAAGAAGCTTCAACTAGAAAACAAATTAAGCCACCATTTTCCCTTTATGCTTATCATTTTCAAAATGAATAACTAAATAAGATAAATCAAAAAGAAAACAAAACCCTAACCATTCATATAACCATGGTTTAGTCTTTACACAAACCCAAGTTAGCATGTATCATCAAACATGATACAAACTTGTGTACAAAAGTATATCACATATACAATGTGCACAAACCAAGTGAGAAAATCCATTTAAAGTGAACCAATACTAGTTAGTGCAAAGTAATATATCAAATATATAATTATGCATTAAATCATTAAATCAACACTTGATTCAATGATCCGGTCATGTCGCACACAACCGACTAGTATCCAATGTATCGGCTTATCGAATCAATACTTGATTCGATAACTAGGTTATATCGCATACAACCAATCGATACATTCATCGCGAGAATAGAATACGGTATCACATACACGCATTATTCTCGGTCCCGCACATATCTCATATGCGCTCCTATTTCGTTTCGCTTGAGCCAGGAAACCTCTGTGTAGGACTCTAAAGACTCGTCAATATGCCGGCAGCAGATGATGATCATATCAATCACCCACAAGCCGCAAGCGGTCTGCTAAACGTAACGGCCACCCGGGTATTGAGCGATCAGAAGATCGACGAGCAAGCCCGCTCACACTCCTGTGAATCCAACCAGTAACACTTATCGTACAGTCCGGTCTGATCGTCTGATACGTCGCATATCTCGCCTAGGGGTGGTAAACGTCAGACCCCAATAGCTCGATAAGTCATGTCGATATGAGGTCTATAACAGTTCGAGAAACTACTGGTAACACTTACCAGTAAATCTCAGCAACCCTGGCCAGGGATTTCCGGTTATAGCCAATCGAACACAGCGCAACATCAACTCCCTATACCGGGAGAGACGAATCCCCTCCTATCACTCATTGCCTCCATGTGACTCGGGACTGTACCCAAAAACCACCGTTTTGCACGCCCTCTTGGACGTGGTAAGGTGGAAATCAAAGCACAGTGGGAACCACACAAGACTCTATGACGATCTCGGGTCAACAGACTACTCTGTACCAGTGTCACTTGAGAACTGCCATCTGACGTAAGGTATAATACCATCTGGGAGTTCTCGGCGAGTCCGTCCAGTGTACCCAGTCTCTACTGAGCACCCGTATATCATCTCTGATGTCAAACACCAATGGATATGGGATCATCCATCGCCCATCTGTATGGGTCGAGAAGGTATACGCTAGTCTACTCTGGTATATCGATGCCCCGTCTCGATACACCCACGACTAGGGACTTTGAAGGATGTACTTATGGACTACCATGTCCCCACTAGTATGATCCGCATCATAGTCCACGTAGTCAAGGACACATCCTAAGGGCTTTACCAACATGTAACAGAGAGACAATCAGTATACACATTAAGGTCAAGTGTAACCAGATAGCATACTATCATGTCAAGCAAGAAAGTCCTCCCTATATATGTCCTAGCATCCACTACAATATACATCCAATGTACAGTAATGGCCTCTAGGGCATACATATAACTAACACATAACGGGTCGAGAAACTACTGGTAACACTTACCAGCAAATCTCTGATCAGCCCTGGCCAGGGACTTCCCTGTTACGGCCAATCGAGCACAGCACAACATCAACCCCCAATACCGGGAGAGACGAAACCCCTCCTATCGCTCATTGCCTTCATGTGACTCGGGACTGTACCCAAAGACCACCGTTTTGCATGCCCTCATGGACGTGGTAAGGTGGAGATCAAAGTACAGTGGGAATCACACAAGACTCTATGACGATCTCGGGTCTACAGACTAACCTGTATGTAAGTCCATGCTACCTCTCCCGGTACTTTCGGGAATGCGGAATTTGGTAAAAAACGATTTTCTTAAAGATGGTAACATGGACCTAAAACCCGGATCTTGGTTAAACATCTATCTAACGTCCTAACTATGAGTATTAGCTACTCGGTTAGGGGGTTATACCTTGCTTGTCTTGACCTCCTTCGTCTTCAAAGCTCCGATGGTAGTCCGATGGCTTCTTCTCGTCGTCTCCGTACGCCGAAGATAGATCCACCTGAAAGCTCCAACCTTTAGCTCCTTCTTCGTTCTTTGAAGAAACTAGTTCACTTGGTTTGCTAAACCTAGTGAACTAGAATGAGTAGAGAAGAAATAGAATGGGATTTTATCTATGGTTCTTGATTCTCAACTCATGAGACAAGAGAACCATAGATCAAGAGAGGGAGCAAGAGGTTGAGGGTGAGAGCAAGAGGAGAGCTCAAGAACAAGAGAGAGAATGAGCAAGAAAGAATGAGCAAGTATTTTGTCTCTCACCCTCTCATAATCCAAAGCAATGATAACTCATCATATTAACAAAAGTCTTATGTGATGGTTAGAAGCAACCACAACCATATCATTTCATGCACTCATTTTACACAAATGAGCAAGTAAACAAAAGTCTTTGCCATGAAATGATGGCTATGGTTATCATGATGGTCAACTAGTCAAGCCTAGTCAACAAAAGTCAACAAGTCAACAAAGTCAACAAGTCAACAAAAGTCAACAAGTCAACAACCATATCACCATAATACTTAATTAATATAATAGTTAATCACATATCATATTCTCATTAGGGTTGAGCATAAAGTCAAATAGTCAACGGTCAACTGTCAACAACCCTAATGAGAATCCGCTGCCTCTGCCTCCCTGTCAACTGTGCATACACACCCGCATCCGCGTTCCGAGGAACACGAATGCAAACTGGATAAATCCAATCCCATAAGGTACACTAGGATCTGGCTTAAACCAAAGCCCGCTAGTGTAAACTGTCCGGACACTGTACGTGCACAAGTGCACGGATGTGACCGAACCCTGTCGCAAAACCATGCGACCTGTCGCAATACCATGCGACCTCTACTCTTTTGCCTAAAGGCGAAAAGCTTTCTGTGTGGGACTCTAAAGACTCGACACTACGCTGGCAGTGGGTTTAACCACAGACCGCAAGCGGCACTAGCTGTGCGTAACGGTCCCCAGGTAATGCCGACAAGAAGACGGACGAGGCGAAACCCATCTGAACTCCTACTGAGCCTGAGTGTGACATTCTCCGTACAGTCCGGTCTGTTCGTCTGATACATCGCATGGCGGGCCTAGGGGGCGGTAAACGTCAGTCCCCCAATAGCGGTACAAGTCGTGCCGGAGTGAAGCCCAATACACCCTGAGATAACACTGGAAACCTACCAGTATATCTCGTTTGCCCTGGCCAGGGACTACTCGTGTAATGGCTCTCCTAGACACAGCGCGATGTCAACCCCCAATACCGGGAGAGACGAATCCTGTCTAACCGTCACTGCCTCCAAGTGCTTCGGGACTGCACCCAACCACTACCTGTTTGCACGACTCCTTTGAGCTGTGGTAGGGTAGTGATCAAAGTACAGTGGGAACACACTTGAGGCGAAGTGACAGTGTCAAGTCAGCGGACTAAGCTGTACTCATGTCACCTGGGAACTGATAACTGACGATAGGTATAATACCAACTAGTCAGTTCCCGACGAGTCCTGTCCAGTGTACCCGTAACCTAACGAGCACCCGCATACTATCTCAAGTACGACGTACTGACGGCTGTGGGACAGACCGTCTCCCACACTGGGATGAGAAGCGCATGCGCTGGTCTACTCCGGAGTATCGATGCCCTGTCTCGATAGTCCTGCGACCAGGGACCTGAATAAGGATGTGCTTATAGATTACCCAGCCCCCACTAGTGTGACTGCCATCACAACGCTGGTAATCAAGCAAAGATCCTAAGGGCTCCACTAATGCGTATAAGTGATATACTGAAATAAACACAAGTACACATTGAAGTAGAAACAAACCAAGTAGCATACTACTATTTTGAGCAAGATTGTATATACAAGGTGAATATCCCAAGCATCCATTAAGTAATATACAAACTAGTATGATACAGTAATGGCCTCTAGGGCATATACACTAACAATCTCCCACTTGCACTAAGGCCATGTACTGGCGTATCGAAGACCTATCATCTCGATCAGCCGCTCGAACTGAGTCTGGGGCAGGGCCTTGGTGAATGGATCAGCAGTGTTATCTTCTGAAGCGACTCTCCGAACCTCGATCTCCTGGCGATCTACGATCTCCCTGATCAGGTGATACCGCCTCAAGATGTGCCTGGATCTCTGATGGGACCTGGGTTCCTTCGCTAAAGCTATAGCCCCATTGTTGTCGCAATACAGAGGTATTGGATCAACAATGGACGGAACCACCTGAAGTTCTTTCAAGAACTTCCTCATCCAGACAGCTTCTTTTGCGGCATCAGATGCAGCGATGTATTCCGCTTCCATCGTCGAGTCTGCAACGGTTTCTTGTTTGGAACTCTTCCAACACACCGCCCCTCCATTGAGGGTAAAGACAAAACCCGACATGGACTTGGAATCATCCTTGTCACTCTGGAAGCTGGAGTCAGCAAAGGCCTCGATCTGGAGGTCTTTTCCGCCATACACCAAGAACATCTCCTTAGTCCTTCTCAGGTACTTGAGAATGTTCTTTACCGCTATCCAGTGTTTCTCCCCAGGGTTTGACTGATACCGGCTTACCACACTCAGTGCATAAGCTACATCCGGTCTGGTACACAACATCGCATACATTATAGAGCCTACCGCAGAAGCGTAGGGTATAATAGACATGCGATCCCTCTCTAAATCAGTCTTGGAAGACATCTCTTTGGAGAGGGTGATCCCGTGACAAGCCGGTAGGTTACCGCGCTTGGAATCTTCCATACTGAACCTCTTCAGTATGGTGTCGATGTACCTGGACTGCGAAAGTCCTAATATCCTCTTGGATCTGTCACGGTAGATCCGGATACCCAGAATGTACGAGGCATCACCCAGGTCTTTCATGGAGAACCTGTGTGACAAGAACCCCTTGACAGATTGTAGCATAGGAATGTCATTTCCTATTAAGAGAATGTCATCCACGTATAAAACGAGGAATACTACAGTTCTCGCTACAAATCTACTATAGATGCATGGTTCATCTGGATTTTTGATAAAGCCAAATTCTTTGACCGTCTCATCAAAGCAGATGTTCCAACTCCGTGATGCCTGCTTTAGTCCATAGATGGACTTAAGCAACTTGCACACCTTTCCGCTGCTCCCACTCTGAATGAAACCCTCTGGCTGGTCCATATAGACACACTCCTCTAAATTTCCATTTAGAAAAGCTGCCTTTACGTCCATTTGCCAGATCTCATAATCGTGGAAGGCAGCAATGGCAAGAAGGATCCGAATGGATTTCAGCATGGCTACTGGAGAAAAGGTTTCGTCGTAGTCCAAGCCAGGTCTTTGACGAAAACCCTTTGCTACCAGCCTAGCTTTATAGGTCTCAACCTGTCCATCTACACCAATCTTCCTTTTGAAGATCCACTTGCATCCTACGGGTTTTACCCCGTCTGGAGCAATGTCCAACGTCCATACCTTGTTGGTGTACATGGACTCCATTTCGGTCCGCATTGCATCCAGCCATTTCACTGAGTCAACGCTCTGAACGGCCTGCTGGAAGCTAGTAGGCTCATCATAATCTATGATGCAATCCTCTCTATCCCCATCTACGAGAAAACCGTAGTATCTCTCGGGCGGATGAGTCTGCCTACTACTCCTGCGGAGCGGCGTAGGAATGTCCTGTTCTTCCGAACCCTCTGGTTCCACTAAACTTTCAGTAATAGTCCGTGGTTCTGGAATTTCTTCCAGTTCTACTGCGCTCCCACTTATTTCTTTTTCTATGAACTGGTGTTCTAGAAAGTGGGCATGACGAGAAACAAGAACTTTTTGTTCCTCTTCACAGTAGAAGAAATATCCCTTGGAATTCTTTGGATATCCCACAAACTTGCACAGTACTGAGCGTGCCTCGAGCTTGTCCGCATGCTGCTTTTTGACAAAAGCTGGACTTCCCCATATCTTAATGTGATTAAGATGGGGTCTCTTCCCACACCACATCTCAAATGGCGTAGTAGGCACAGTCTTAGTGGGAACTCGGTTCAAAAGGTATGCGGCTGATTCTAGCGCATATCCCCAGAATGATCGCGGCAACTCAGCGTTACTCATCATGGACCGCACCATATCCAATAGGGTGCGGTTCCGTCTCTCCGATACACCGTTATGTTGCGGGGTGTATGGAGGAGTAAGCTGAGAGAGAATTCCATTCTCTTTTAAATAGTCCAGGAACTCGGCACTTAAGTATTCTCCACCTCGATCCGATCTTAGAATCTTAATACTTTTGCCGGTCTGTTTCTCCACTTCATTCTTATACTCCTGGAATTTTCCAAAGGCCTCGGACTTATGTTTCATTAAGAAGACATAACCGTACCTTGAGAAGTCATCCGTAAAAGTAATGAAGTAAGAATGTCCGCTTCGGGCATGTGTAGACATTGGACCGCACACGTCACTGTGTACGAGTCCTAAGAGCTCGCTCGCTCTTACTCCATGTCCAGTAAACGGAGTCTTTGTCATCTTTCCTTTGAGACAGGATTGACAAGTGGCATACGACTGATATTCGAACGCATTCAAATACCCTTCTGTATGTAACTTCGTCAACCTTCTCTCATTGATGTGACCCAATCTACAATGCCATAAGAAAGTCTGATTTATTTCTGGAGACTTTCTTTTGTGTGTATTCTGGACATTAAAAATCTGTGGTTGGTTTAACACGTATATACCATTACTCAAAGTACCTGACCCAATCAAAACTTGATTAAGGTGAATGTTTACAACATTGCTTACAAACGCAAATTCATAACCTTCTTTAGAAACTAAAGATACAGAAATGATATTACAAGTTGCGTTGGGTACAAAAAAGCAATTACGCAAAACCAAAACATGTCCATCTGACATTCCCAGGTGATAGTCCCCCACGGCTTTAGCATCCATGCTAGCTCCGTTCGCAACTCTGAGGGTCATATCACCTGCCTTCAAAACCCTACGGTTTCTCAACGCCTGCAAAGAATTACAGATATGAGATCCTGATCCGGTATCCAATACCCAGGAAGTAGAGTTTATTGAAAGACAGTTTTCAATAACATACACACCTGAAGCTGAAGCTGCAACCTGCTTCAATTCCTGTGTTCTGGCCTTCCAGGCCCTGCAATCATTCTTCCAGTGTCCTCTCTTATGACAATAGAAGCATTCTTCCTTATCCACAAGCTTCCCCGCTATCTTTGTTGCTTTACCTTTTCCCTTCGTATCCACTTTACTAACACCGCCCCTTGGTTTGGCGGGGGCCTTCTTCTTCTTTCCCTTGGCTTTCACCTTGGACCTAGAAGAAGATGATCCTCCTACAAACAAAGTGGATGTTTCCCTACCTTTCTGTAGGGTGCCCTCTGCGCTCCTCAGCATGTTGAGGAGCTCTGATAGTTCAACCTCTTTTTCTTGTAGGTTGAAGTTCAGTATAAACTGGGCGTAAGTGGAAGGAAGGGACTGGAGAACTATATCCGTATATAGCTCACTCTCCAATGTGATCCCTAGGTCAGCGAGCTCCTCAATGTAGCCGATCATCTTTAGCACGTGCTCGGCTACTGATGATCCGACGGCCATTCTTGTCGAAAATAACTTTTTCGACGCTTCGTATCTTGCGATACGTGATTGCTCTCCATACAGTTCTTTTGTATGGAGCAATATGGACTCCATGTCCATATTCTCATGCCTCCTCTGATGTTCGTTGTCCATCGAGGTAAGCAGGAGGCATTTGGCCTTCGCGCTATCAATCTCCCAAGTCTTACGGATTTCCTTATCCGCGACGCTGGAAGTTGGACCAGGGACAGGGGGAGCTTTGGTGGTAAGAAGATACCCCAGCTTGTCATAAGTGATTGCTATCTTGACATTCCTGAGCCAATCTTTGTAGTTTGGCCCTGTCAGTTTGTTTTTATCTAGGAGTAACTTAAGTCCAGTCATGTTGATTGGTCGCTGCAATTAGGAGAGAGAAGAAGAAACACTCAGCATGATGCTCTTGCAAGTTTAGAGTGGTTTTTAGTTTGTCTAAACAGGATGGCTCCCACTGTTTCTCGAATCCCTCCTCAAACCATAAAGGAAGAATTAGTCAGGATCAATCCCACCGTACAATACTTGCTTAACCGTTCAGCCAGGCCGGTGTCGGTACTTCGAGGGAGGTTTTCCAACGCTTTCGCGAAGTTCCTTAATTAAAGAACCTCTTTTCCCTGGGGGCGTAGCCCCGCTAACACCTTTCTAGGCACCTACTAGGTTTATAGCATTGATCGTTAAGTGAGAAATTTCCTGAGGAGTAGCATATACTCACAGTAGGATCGGGATCCAAATATCATTGCGTGACGAAACTGAAGGAATCCTACCAGAATCATCACACTCCAAATGGTATGCAAATCTAGCAAGTTTCAGTACTTATGAAACTCCCGATGTGGATTTTTGCCCCATGCTCTTATGACCTTGACTTTGGCCAAAATATCATAAGTCACATGTCAAGTTCTACCCGTCATTATCCAGGTTAATTTGGATCCATCCGTACCTACCCTTGACTTTGGCCAAAATGGCAGTACGACTGTCCCAAACCAACGCATCTATCTATGCTACACATGAACACCCAATAGCTACCAATCACTGTGCCTTGACTTTGGCCAACATACACAGCTTGAATACTATTGACTATTCATGCAAAACGACGGAGGGCTACGGATGGTTTTGGCAAAACCGTGAACGTAGTGAACTTGATTTGGTCGATGGAACGAGATAGCTTTTAAAAGGAGTGGCTCAAGCTCCGCATTTAAAAGTTGTTTTGAAAAGAACCGAGTGGTTTTTCGAAAGTGTTCCAACGACTTTAACTTGGTTTATTATCTTGCATTAGTTCTTTTAATGCGTGATATTCTTGCATTAGTTCTTTTAATGCGTCCCATCATTTAATCCTACCATTGCAGAAAACAACCAAAATATGACGTACGCTTATGCCATTCGCATTCGCCACGGGGCCCCGTCATTACCCGTTAGGTTACTTAACTAACGACAGAGCGGGGGCTGGGCTAGCGCGTCTGTAAAACATAAGCAACGCCTAAATAATATCATATATAGATATACTGCAATGATAAACATTTCAGATCACAGATAAATACATTGGATATACTAGCAATCTGTAATTTGTACGAGCCTGTAACAAAAAACAGATAACACGGTCGCGGTGAATAGCCAAAACCCCATCCAAGACCCCTACGGGTGCGGCAAACTACCCGCCAAGTACCCGAAGCGTAGCAACCTCCCTCATCTCCATGAGTAGGCCACTCGACACTTCGGCATACCCGGTAGTTTGTGTACCCCCTCCATGGGTCTATCCTAGGAGCAAAAACAGTAAAAAGAAATTATACAATGACGGCTACAACCCCTTCCCGGTTGTGCGGCCATACAAATAATTATTACATCAATTTACAAATTTACATGAATTGCAAGAAAAGAAAACTCTCGTCTCACAACCCCCGGCTATTCACCCGCGACAATCCAACATATTTATATACACATTCCAGCACATTACAGATCACAGATTTGTATAACCCCCACTAATCGACATATAGCGATTAGTAGACGTTCAATACAAATATCACATTACAGAAAAATCCGTTAGCTCAAGTCTTTTAGAAGTTCGATCAAAAATACGGATTTTCGGGACCCCAAAATAAAATTTTCGTTCTGGAAAATCTGGGTTGAAAATACATATACTAAAAATCCCAAAATACCCCAATTAGCAAACTGCAAAAAATAAAACCCATGACCGAATCAACTCGGCCGCGGTTCCGCGGCGGGAGCGTGCTCCCGCCGCGGAACCGCGGCGCTTTGATCGAGTCATGGGCCCAAATTTTTGCAGTTTCTTTAAAAAAGCCTGAGTCGATTTTTGGTGTATATTAAAAAAGTTTTCCAGCACTTTTAAAATCGACAGAAAGTTTAAAATTCCGGGGTTCGTTTCGGGACTTTTTCGTTGATCGATCTTCTAGTTACTTGCTAACATGTTAGATAGAGTTTAACTAGGCTCTGATAGCACTGTAAGTCCATGCTACCTCTCCCGGTACTTTCGGGAATGCGGAATTTGGTAAAAAACGATTTTCTTAAAGATGGTAACATGGACCTAAAACCCGGATCTTGGTTAAACATCTATCTAACATCCTAACTATGAGTATTAACTACTCGGTTAGGGGGTTATACCTTGCTTGTCTTGAACTCCTTCGTCTTCAAAGCTCCGATGGTAGTCCGATGGCTTCTTCTCGTCGTCTCCGTACGCCGAAGATAGATCCACCTGAAAGCTCCAACCTTTAGCTCCTTCTTCGTTCTTTGAAGAAACTAGTTCACTTGGTTTGCTAAACCTAGTGAACTAGAATGAGTAGAGAAGAAATAGAATGGGATTTTATCTATGGTTCTTGATTCTCAACTCATGAGACAAGAGAACCATAGATCAAGAGAGGGAGCAAGAGGTTGAGGGTGAGAGCAAGAGGAGAGCTCAAGAACAAGAGAGAGAATGAGCAAGAAAGAATGAGCAAGTATTTTGTCTCTCACCCTCTCATAATCCAAAGCAATGATAACTCATCATATTAACAAAAGTCTTATGTGATGGTTAGAAGCAACCACAACCATATCATTTCATGCACTCATTTTACACAAATGAGCAAGTAAACAAAAGTCTTTGCCATGAAATGATGGCTATGGTTATCATGATGGTCAACTAGTCAAGCCTAGTCAACCGGTCAACAAGTCAACAAAAGTCAACAAGTCAACAAAGTCAACAAGTCAACAACCATATCACCATAATACTTAATTAATATAATAGTTAATCACATATCATATTCTCATTAGGGTTGAGCATAAAGTCAAATAGTCAACGGTCAACTGTCAACAACCCTAATGAGAATCCGCTGCCTCTGCCTCCCTGTCAACTGTGCATACACACCCGCATCCGCGTTCCGAGGAACACGAATGCAAACTGGATAAATCCAATCCCATAAGGTACACTAGGATCTGGCTTAAACCAAAGCCCGCTAGTGTAAACTGTCCGGACATTGTACGTGCACAAGTGCACGGATGTGACCGAACCCTGTCGCAAAACCATGCGACCTGTCGCAATACCATGCGACCTCTACTCTTTTGCCTAAAGGCGAAAAGCTTTCTGTGTGGGACTCTAAAGACTCGACACTACGCTGGCAGTGGGTTTAACCACAGACCGCAAGCGGCACTAGCTGTGCGTAACGGTCCCCAGGTAATGCCGACAAGAAGACGGACGAGGCGAAACCCATCTGAACTCCTACTGAGCCTGAGTGTGACATTCTCCGTACAGTCCGGTCTGTTCGTCTGATACATCGCATGGCGGGCCTAGGGGGCGGTAAACGTCAGTCCCCCAATAGCGGTACAAGTCGTGCCGGAGTGAAGCCCAATACACCCTGAGATAACACTGGAAACCTACCAGTATATCTCGTTTGCCCTGGCCAGGGACTACTCGTGTAATGGCTCTCCTAGACACAGCGCGATGTCAACCCCCAATACCGGGAGAGACGAATCCTGTCTAACCGTCACTGCCTCTAAGTGCTTCGGGACTGCACCCAACCAATACCTGTTTGCACGACTCCTTTGAGCTGTGGTAGGGTAGTGATCAAAGTACAGTGGGAACACACTTGAGGCGAAGTGACAGTGTCAAGTCAGCGGACTAAGCTGTACTCATGTCACCTGGGAACTGATAACTGACGATAGGTATAATACCAACTAGTCAGTTCCCGATGAGTCCTGTCCAGTGTACCCGTAACCTAACGAGCACCCGCATACTATCTCAAGTACGACGTACTGACGGCTGTGGGACAGACCGTCTCCCACACTGGGATGAGAAGCGCATGCGCTGGTCTACTCCGGAGTATCGATGCCCTGTCTCGATAGTCCTGCGACCAGGGACCTGAATAAGGATGTGCTTATAGATTACCCAGCCCCCACTAGTGTGACTGCCATCACAACGCTGGTAATCAAGCAAAGATCCTAAGGGCTCCACTAATGCGTATACGTGATATACTGAAATAAACACAAGTACACATTGAAGTAGAAACAAACCAAGTAGCATACTACTATTTTGAGCAAGATTGTATATACAAGGTGAATATCCCAAGCATCCATTAAGTAATATACAAACTAGTATGATACAGTAATGGCCTCTAGGGCATATACACTAACACTGTACAAGTGTCACCTGAGAACTGCCATCTGACGTGAGGTATAATACCATCTGGGAGTTCTCGGCGAGTCCGTCCAGTGTACCCAGTCTCCACTGAGCACCCGTATACGATCTCTGATGTCAAACACCAATGGATATGGGATCATCCATCGCCCATCTCATGGGTCGAGAAGCGTATACGCTAGTCTACACTGGTATATCGATGCCCCGTCTCGATACACCCACGACTAGGGACCTTGAAGGATGTACTTATGGACTACCATGCCCCCACTAGTATGATCTGCATCATAGTCCAGGTAGTCAAGTACACATCCTAAGGGCTTTACCAACATTTAACTAAAAAACAGTTTAAGGAGATTAGTGTACATGTTAAGATAAAGAGCAACCAGATAGCATATTATCATATCGAGCAAGAAAGTCATCTCTATATATGTCCAAGCATCCAATATAATATACATCATCTGTACAATACTGGCCTCTAGGGCATACATAGAACTAACAATCTCCCACTTGCACTAGGGCCAGCTGCTGTAGTATCGCATACCGAGCATCCCGAAGAGTCTCTCAAACTGTAACTAGGAATGGCCTTCGTGAGTGGATCCGCCGTGTTATTTTTCGTGTCAACCCTCCTGACCTCGATCTCCCGGCGATCAACAATCTCCCGGATCAGGTGATACCACCTCAGAATATGCCTGGATCGCTGATGGGACCTGGGTTCCTTGGCCAAAGCCACCGCTCCATTGTTATCGCAATACAAAGGTATTGGATGCTCAATGGATGGAACCACTCCAAGTTCAGTAATGAACTTCTTGATCCAGACAGCCTCTTTGGCAGTATCGTTGGCAGCGATGTATTCAGCCTCCATCGTTGAGTCTGCCACGGTTTCCTGCTTGGAACTCTTCCAGCTAACCGCCCCTCCGTAAAGGGTAAAGACAAATCCCGACTGCGACTTAGAGTCGTCCTTATCACTCTGGAAGCTCGAATCGGTAAAGGACTCCACTTGGAGTTCTCCGTTACCATACACCAAGAGCATCTCTTTAGTCCTTCGCAAGTACTTGAGAATGCTCTTCACAGCTGTCCAGTGACTCTCTCCAGGATCAGCTTGATACCTGCTCACTACACTTAGTGAGTATACAACATCGGGTCTGGTACATTGCATCGCATACATGATAGAGCCTACAGCCGAAGCATAGGGTATCCCTTGCATGCGAGCTCTCTCCAAATCAGTCTTGGGAGACATCTCTTTGGAGAGAGTGACTCCAGAGATCGTGGGCAAGTTCCCACGCTTGGATTCTTCCATACTAAACTTCTTTAGTATGGTGTCAATGTACCTGGATTGGGACAATCCCAATATCCGTTTGGATCTATCTCTATAAATCCTAAAACCCAATATGCAGGAGGCATCACCAAGATCTTTCATTGAGAATCTTTGTGATAAGAAGAGCTTGACCGATTGCAGCATAGGAATATCATTTCCTATCAAGAGTATGTCGTCCACGTACAATACGAGGAAGACAACCTTACTCTCTGCCACCTTCTTGTAGATACAAGGTTCATCTGGGTTTTTGACGAAATCAAACTCTTTGATAACGACGTCAAAGCAGATGTTCCAACTCCGCGATGCTTGCTTTAATCCATAAATGGATTTAAGCAGCTTGCACACCTTCCCGCTGCTCCCACTGTTTACGAAGCCCTCTGGCTGAGTCATGTATATGCATTCTTCTAAATCACCATTTAGAAAGGCGGTCTTAACATCCATTTGCCAGATTTCATAGTCATGATACGCAGCGATGGCAAGCATGATCCGGATGGATTTAAGCATAGCCACTGGAGAAAAGGTTTCGTCATAGTCCACACCTGGTCTTTGACGAAAACCCTTTCCAACAAGTCTAGCTTTGAAAGTCTCCACTTTCCCATCTACACCAAGTTTTTTCTTGAAGATCCACTTGCTCCCAATGGGTTTTACCCCTTCAGGAGCATCTTCCAAAGTACATACTTTGTTGGTATACATGGATTCCATCTCGGATCGCATAGCATCCAGCCATTTCACTGAGTCCCCACTCGTGATGGCCTGCTCGAAGCTAGTTGGGTCATCATCCTCCATGATGCAATCCTCACTGCCACCATCAATGAGAAAACCGTAGTATCTCTCAGGTGGACGAGAAACTCTACTAGATCGGTGGAGAGGCTGGGGTACCTCGGGCACCATTGAATCCTCTGGTTCTACTAAATCATTAGTTGCAGTTTGTGGTGCTGGAACCTCTTCCAGCTCTACCTCTTTGCCATTAATTTCTTTTACAAGAAATTCCCTTTCCAAAAAGGTGGCATGTTGAGCAACAAACACTCTTTGTTCCTCAGCTTGGTAGAAAAAATATCCTTGAGAATTCTTTGGATATCCCACAAACTTGCAAAGGACTGATCGTGCCTCGAGTTTGTCCGGATTTTGCTTTTTGACATAGGCCGGACAACCCCATATCTTAATTCGTTTAAAATATGGTCTCTTCCCACTCCATATCTCATATGGTGTGGTAGGTACAGATTTAGACGGAACCAGATTCAATAGGTATATGGCTGTCTCAAGCGCATACCCCCAAAAGGAAATAGGTAACTCAGCATTGCTCATCATTGAACGCACCATATCTAATAGGGTGCGATTCCTTCGTTCCGATACACCGTTGTGCTGTGGTGTATAAGGAGGAGTAAGCTGAGAGAGAATCCCATTCTCTTTTAGATAATCCAGGAATTCAATGCTTAAGTATTCACCTCCTCGATCAGATCGAAGAATCTTAATACTTTTGCCCGTTGGTTCTCTACCTCGTGCTTATATTCTTTGAATTTCTTAAAAGCTTCAGACTTGTGTTTCAACAGGAACATATGCCCGTATCTAGAGAGATCGTCAGTGAATGTAATGAAGTAGGAAGAACCATTTCTGGCGTGTGTAGACATAGGACCGCATACATCACTATGCACCAGTCCCAAGAGTTCTGTAACTCTTTCTCCGTGTCCCGTAAACGGAGTTTTGGTCATTTTTCCTTTGAGACATGAATGGCAAGTGTCATAAGATGATAATTCGAATGAATTCAAATATCCATTCTTATGCAACTTAGCTAGTCGTGTCTCATTGATATGGCCAAGTCTACAGTGCCACAAGAAGGATTCGTTCATTTCTGAGCTTTTCCTCTTGTGTGTGTTTTGTATATTGTGGACTGTATTTTGATTGAGAATGAATATGCCATTATGTAGCAAGCTTGATGCAATCAACTTTTGATCTAGGAATATGTTCATAACATTATCCTTTACTACAAAATTATATCCTTCTTTATTTAATAAAGAAACTGATATAATGTTGCACATCATGTTCGGTATATAATAGCACCCATTCAGGACAAGTGTATCACCATTTGGTAATACCAGGTGATATATGCCAACTGCTTTGGCTGCAACATTTGCCCCATTCCCTACATGAACGGAATGATCACCTTTTCCCAGTTCTCAACCTTTCCGTAGCCCATGTAACTGCTTACATATGTGGGATCCTGATCCGGTATCTAATACCCAGGACGTAGGGTGAACTGAGAAACAGTTCTCAATAACAAACACACCCGAAGAAGGTGCATCATCATGCACGTTCTCTGTTTGGGCGGCGTGAGAATCTAGATATTCTCCTATTTCCTGTTCAGTCTTATAACATTTATAAGATAGAACGGGTCCAACGTTCCCCTGCACAGTATAACATGCGGGTTCGGTCAATACATCCATATTATTATCTTTATTAGGGCATGAAATGGTCTCTACCTGGAGAGAGAGAGAAGAAAACACTTTAGCGTATGATCTTGCAAGATCAGATTGGTTATTATCTTATCTAATCAGGATGGCTCCCCCTGGTTTTTATCAAATCTCCCTCCAAACCTTAAAAGGAAAGACTAGCCGGGATTAATTACACCTTACAACTTCGTCGATCTTTTAGCCAGGCCAGTGTCGGTACTTTGAGGGAGGTTCCCCGTGCTTTCGCACGGACATAATTAAAGTAAACCTCGTTTTCCCAGAGGCGTAACCCCGTTGACACCTTTGAGGGAGGTTCCCCTGCACAGTATAACATGTGAGGCTCATAACGGGTCGAGAAACTACTGGTAACACTTACCAGCAAATCTCTGATCAGCCCTGGCCAGGGACTTCCCTGTTACGGCCAATCGAGCACAGCACAACATCAACCCCCAATACCGGGAGAGACGAAACCCCTCCTATCGCTCATTGCCTCCATGTGACTCTGGACTGTACCCAAAGACCACCGTTTTGCACGCCCTCATGGACGTGGTAAGGTGGAGATCAAAGTACAGTGGGAATCACACAAGACTCTATGACGATCTCGGGTCTACAGACTAACCTGTACAAGTGTCACCTGAGAACTGCCATCTGACGTGAGGTATAATACCATCTGGGAGTTCTCGGCGAGTCCGTCCAGTGTACCCAGTCTCCACTGAGCACCCGTATACGATCTCTGATGTCAAACACCAATGGATATGGGATCATCCATCGCCCATCTCATGGGTCGAGAAGCGTATACGCTAGTCTACACTGGTATATCGATGTTCCGTCTCGATACACCCACGACTAGGGACCTTGAAGGATGTACTATGGACTACCATGTCCCCACTAGTATGATCTGCATCATAGTCCAGGTAGCCAAGTACACATCCTAAGGGCTTTACCAACATGTAACTAAAAAACAGTTTAAAGAGACTAGTGTACATGTTAAGATAAAGAGCAACCAGATAGCATATTATCATATCGAGCAAGAAAGTCATCTCTATATATGTCCAAGCATCCAATATAATATACATCATCTGTACAATACTGGCCTCTAGGGCATACATACAACTAACACCATCTGTTGTGGTATCGCATACCCAACAATTAGCTGTGGTTGATGTATCTCATACTCAACCATCCCATAAAAGTCTCTACTGGGAAAAAAGGCCTTTGAGTGGATCCGCGTTGTTGTCCTCTGTGTCTACTCTCCTATCCTCGATCTCCCTGGAGATCAACCATCTCCATGATCAGGTGATACTGCCTAAGAATTATATCTGGATTTCTGATGGGACGGTAGTTCCTTGGCAAAAGTCACAACTCCATTGTCACACAATGGTAGGAACGAAGTTCATCTCATAAACTTATATCTATCCAGACTGTCTCTTTGGTAGCATCCTTGGTAATGATGTATCTTGCCTTTAATCGTCTAGTAAGTCACGGTATCTAGCTTGGAACTCTTCCAACATACCGTCCCTCCACTGAAGGTAAAGACAATGCCTGCGACTGACATTCAGTCGTTCTTATCACCCTAGAACCTTTCCAGTGATTCTCCCCAGGATCGATTGATAACATCTCACTACAACTAGTGAGTATCCTAACATCCAATTAGATCTATCTCATAGATCCAAAAACCCAGGATTTAGGAGGTATCATTTTGATCCTATATGGAGAATCGTTGTGATAAGCGGAGATTGACCAAGCATAGCATAGGAAACTCCTTCCCTATCAAGAGTATGTCATCCACGTACTCTACTAGGATCACTACCATACTCCCTACTACCTTTTTGTATATATAAGGTTCATCTACTATTTTGATGATGTCAAACTGTTTGACTAACTCATCAAAACAGATGTTCCAACTCCGCGATGCCTGCTTTATCACATAAAACATCTTGCACACGTTTCCGCTGCTCCCACTGTCTACGAGGCCCTCTGGCTGTGTACTTACAGATGCTCTTTTCTAAAACATCATTTAGAAAAGCAGTCATGACACCCAACCACCAGATATTGTAGTCATGGTATGTAGCCGTGGCAAGTAGGATCTGGATGGACTTAAGCATAGCTTTGAAAGTCTCAACTTTTCCATATACACCAAGTAATCTTCTCAAGATATACTTGCTCCTGATGGGGATTTAACCCTTCAGATAAAGCAACCAAAGTCCATACTTTGTTGGTGTATAAGGATTCCATCTCAGATCGATAAGCATCCAGCCATTCTTACAGAGTCCCACTCCTGATGGCCTGCTCGAAACTAGTTGGGTCATCATCTCATGATGCAATCCTCCCTCCCACTGTCATAGAGAAACAAAAGTATCTCTCAGGTGGGTGAGGAACCCTACTAGATCGGCGGAGAGGCTGAGGTTCGTTGGAAACTATTGAATTCTTTGGTTCTACCAAATCATCAGCTGCAGTTTGTATAGCTGTAACCATTCCAGTTCTACATAACAGACCTTGCCTCGAGTTTGTCCGGATTTTGCTTTTAGACATAGGCCGGACAACCCCAAATCTTAACAAACTTAAGATATGGGCTCTTCCCTTTCCATATCACATATGAAGTGGTAGGCAACTGATTTGATTTGAACCCTATTCAATAGGTATGCAGCTTCTCAAGTGCATAACTCCCAAAAGGAAATAGGCAACTCAGTAGTACTCATCATAGAGCACACCATATCACATAGGGTGCTATTGCTCCGCCCCGATACACCGACGTGCTGTGGTGTATACGGAGGAGTAATGCTGAGAGAGAATCTCATTCTCTATTAGAATAGTCCAGGATTTCCGTGCTCAAGTATTCTCCTCCATGATCACATCAAAGGACATAATACTTTTACCCGTATTTTTGGTTCTCTACTTCTAACTCATATTCTGTGAATATCTCAAAAGGTTCGGACCTGTGTTTCAACAGAAACATATGTCTGAATCTTGAGAGATTATCAGAGAATGTAATGAAGTAGAAAGAACCGGTCTTGGCATGTGTAGACAGGGGACTTACATACATCAGCATGTATCAATCCCAAGAGTTCACTAACTCTTTTTCTGTTTCCATTAAACAGAGCTGTGGTCATCTTATCTCTGTGACATTACCGGCAAGTTTCACAAGATGTAAATTCAAACTAATTTAAATATGCATCTATATGTAACTTAGCTAGTCGGGTCGCATTGATATGACATAGTCTACAATGCCTCAAGAAGGATTCGTTCATTTCTGAACTCTTCCTCTCGTGTGTGTTCTGTATACTAAGAACTGTAGTTTGATTTAGAACGTCAATGCTTTTAGATAACGTGCCTGAACCGATCAACTCTTGATATAGGAAATGTTCAAAACATTATCCAACAATACAAAATTATATCACTTCTTTACTAATAAAGAAACTGATATGATGTTGTATATCAGGTTCGGTATCTAATAACATTCGTTTAGAATCAATGTATTCAGGTAATACAGGGTGATAGTGACCAACAGACTTGGCTGCAACACTTGCACCGTTTTCTGTCTCATGAAACTTATCACCCGTTCTCAGTTCTCTACCTATCTGTAGCCCATGTAACAGATTACATATGCGGGATCCTGATCCGGTATCTCATAACCAGGACGTAAAGGATACTGAGAAACAGTTCTCTGTAATGAACACACCCGAAGATGATGCATCAGCATGCACTTTCTTCGTTTGGGCGGCACGGGAAATCTGGTATTCCCCAATTTCCTGCTCTTTCTTATAACAATTATAAGTTGGAGAGGGACCAACGTTCCCCAGCTCAGTATAACAAGCGGGTTCGGTCAATACATCCGTATTATTATCTTGATTAAGGCGTGATATGGTCGCTACCTAGAGAGAGAGAGAAGAAAACACTCAGCGTATGCTCTTGCAAGATTAGATTGGTTATATAATATATCTAATCAGGATGTCTCTCACTGTTTTAATCAAATCTTCCTTCAAACCCTAAAAGGAAAGACTAGCCGGGATTAATTACATGCTACAAGTTCGCCAATCTTTCAGCCAGGCCAGTGTCGGTACTTTGAGGGAGGTCCCCCGCGCTTTCGCACGAACTTAATTAAAGTAAACCTCGTTTTCCCAGCGGCGTAACCCCGTTAACACCTTTCTAGACACCTACTTGATCGGCTAATTGTAATGTGTAAAACTCTCCCAGGAGTAACTCTTACTCACAGCGGGTATCGGGATCCAACTATCTCATAGAAGGTATGCAATCTCATTGCAAATTTCAACACTTGAAATTCCCAATAATATTTTACCCCTAGCGTCCTATGACCTTGACGAAGGCCAAACTACCCATAGTCCGCTAGTCAAGTTCAACCCGTTCATTTCTTGATTGAATTAAACCCACCCGCACGATCCTTGACGAAGGACAAACTACGCCGTACAAATACCCTAATCCAATCGCATCGTATGCTAACAGATAAGCATTAGTTAGCTACCGTACACTACGCCTTGACGAAGGCCAAACTACCACAGCACGAATACTAACTAGTACTTATCTGAAATGACGGAGGGCTACAACAGGTTTTTAAGAAAACCCTTTGCGTAATGAACTTGATATCGTTGTAGAATCGAGTGATTTTTAAATGGAGTGTTTTTAAGGCTTTTCTAGTTTTGCTAAAGGGGTCACTCCCGGTGAAGGGATCGTCGGCCCTTTTCTCATCGAATAAGGTGCAGGATATATCATATATACCACTATGTAAAGTAAGAACTATAGAAGCAATCAAAAGACAAACTGAGTTTGTAGCATCTGCTAGTTTCACTAAAGAGGTCACTCCCGGTGAAGGGATCTCGGCTCTTTCCTTATCGAATAAGGTGCTGGATGTTCTACAAGGAACACTGCTATGCAAAGCAAGAACTAGAGCTACCGGTTTTTGTTAAACAAGTTTCTACAACATCTTAGGTTTCTTTTATTTCATTAATCTCATTAATGAAGTCCCATTTTAATTATGCTTCGCAAGCATTACATTTGAAACGAAATCTGCAATATAACATATATCTCATATATATAATATAAACATTCATCACAGGCAGTAATATGATCTCATCACAGAACATTGCAGCAGAAGAAACATATATGAAATATTGGATATACTAGGACGTCCGTGTTTTAGTACGAGCCTGTATAAAATACGGATTCCACGGTCGCGATGAATAGCCAAACCCACATCCCTAGACCCCTACGAGAGCGGCAAGTAACACTGCCAATTCTAAGGTTAGGGGACCCGGTCTCGACTCCTCGAGATGGTCTCCTACTGGACCCTAGAACCCGGTTACTTGTGCTCCCCTCCTTGGGTCTACCTAATGCGGAAAAGTAAATAATATACAACGGTGACATCTTCCGCAACCTGGAAGTGCTCCAATAAAAGAATATTACATACAAATGAATTTTACATGAATGAAAAAGAAAAACTCTCATCTCACATAAAACTCCCGGCTATTCAAAACGCGACGATCCAATATAACATATCACAGCAACACATAATATCTCATATCATCAACGTAAGCAAGTATGCGTATCCCGATTGTCGTTGATGTATAGTAACGAAGCCGGCGATACACCACATACTACGCTTACGGTCACAGAAAAGAAAGTGTAAAACTACAACAGTTGGAATCCGCAACCTTCTTAGACATCACATGCCTAACCAAATGAATTCCTTAGACATCGCATGCCTAACAATTATAAACCCCGCATTTTAGTCTCATTATCGAAAACTCTTTTCAATATCAAGTCGGGCAATTCAGCAAGATTCCCGACATCCTGATCGAATGCTCGTCGCAAACTTTAGTAGACGGCCGCACCCCCAGATGCCGTCGACGAAGTGCACTAAGGCGGAACACCGCTGCCGCGAGCACCCGAACGGATGCTTTTGGCGACGGTGTTCTCATACAGTCACTTTGTCGGGGCTATGGGGCGTGGCTGTCTATTAAGTTTACCCGGCGAGTATCCGCATACGCTACGTGATTGCGACGGACTTTTGATCGCATCTAAATTCCGTGGCAACCGATCTTCTGAGACTAAACTGCTATGTTTATAATATTCAAATTAGTTATTTCATAACTACCTGTGGATTCCAATTATTGTATCACATTCCAGATAAATAGACAAAGTTAAACTTTCCGATCGAACAATCAAACACCCAAGATTTCCCCAATATATCTCAACACTTGAAATCAGTTTAAAAACATCCATCATATGCCACAGTACCAATGGTTCAGCCGTAGAAGGGTCAAGCCAACGCCTCACATGTGGCACGCCGTATTGCCCCAAACCCTAAGGTTCAAAAGGCAGTTCAAGACGGCCACATAATCGAGTTAAGGTTTGTTGTCTTCTAGAGGGTCCACCGCATTACTTGCATGACTTAGAACGTTTTTAACATGAGAAAAAATCCAACTTTTGAAAAATTTTCCGACAGGGGAAAAAGTGAGTTATTGATATCCGTTCGAACTTTTTAACAGTTTCTAAAAACTATCCGGACAAAACTAAACAAAGTTAAATTATCCGATCGAATCAACGATTCCCTAATACAACCCTTGAAAACTCAACACTTGAGTGGAATTAAAATATTCCCAGAAAAAAATAACAAGAAAAGGCCTAATAATAATTACATGATATTTCAGGGACTAAGTCAAATTTTGGCCGCGGAACCGCCGCAAAACCCATGGTTTTGCCGCGGTTTTCGGTTAAATAGTCGACTTAGGGGACCGTACTTCACAGTAATTCTTAGTTTTGCCTGCTTGTTTTTCTGATCATTTTTAATTCAGAAAAAACCACATATTTGAAAAATGTACAGAGAGGGTTCCGTGTCGGGGTTTCGGCGTTCGATCGGACTTTAAACTTCGTCTAGACTTCGCCTAAAGCTCTAGCTTGGCTCTGATACTACTGTAGGGTTGCTAGGCACGCATACAAGGGTCTACGAGGCATCAACCATGCCCGATTAAAATTTTAGCCGTGCCGAACAACCCGAATACGGATCTTTAAACCAGAGATTAGGCGAAAACAAACATGCTAAACACTTTAACACTAAGTGAGAGGGATTACAACCTTTGTAGATCCGCTCCTTCACTTCATAAGCTCCGTGTTGTGGTCCCTTCGCTGCGATCATCGGGTTCCGTACTCTCGAGAGGTTCCACGAAGAGAAAGATGCAGTCTTGCTTCCGATCTTCGATACAAAGATGATCTACCTTGAAGTTTCGTTAACACAAGCTAACACTCACTAAAATTGAGTGAACACTCTCATCTAAAGGGCAAGGGAAGATGAGGATGATGAAGTAGGATTTTTGCTCTCTTTATTTATCTTTTTCTCACATTTATTCATCACTTGGAAAAAGCTAGTAAGCTTTTTCCATGAAGAAAGAAGAAGGAAGAAGATGAAGAATATGATAGAATTCCTTTTGTGATGAATAATGATAGACTTTGATAAGGTTAGAAATGCAACCATGGTTCAAGTAACCATTGTAGAGAATTAACTAGGGTTAGGGTTTAGGATTGAGTTAAAGAAATATCTTGCAAAATATCTTTTCCAAAACAAAAAAGAAAACCTTCTAGAAACTTCTAGAAATGATTAACCCTAATCAAACCCTAACCATATTTAATCTCCACTAAACATGTTGCATTAATAACCATATCATGTTATAATATTATATATCACATATATAATATTTATGGTAACAAAATAAAATAATACATTTAACATATATCGCATATATATCAATGTATTATCCGAGTGAGAAAAAGAATCTTTTAGTGAGCTAATATTAGTTAATGTCATTTAATATATATTATATATATTATTATACATTAAATTATCGAATCAACACTTGATCCGACAATCCGGCTATATCGCATATAACCGACTAATATTTATCCGTACCGATTCATCGAATCAACACTTGATCCGATGACCCGGTTGATATCAAATATCGCGAGAATAGAATACGGTATTTCATATCGTATTATCCTCGGTCCCGCACATATCACATATGTGCCCCTACTCCGTTTTGCCTGAGCCAAGAAACCTCTGTGTAGGACTCTAAAGAATCGTCAATACGCCGGCAGTAGGTGATGATCATATCAAACACCCACAAGCTGCAAGCGGTCAGCTAAACATAATAGCTACCCAGGTATTGATCGCTCAGAAGATCAACAAGCAAGCCTATACATTCTCCTGTGAATCCAAACAGTAACACTCCCGTACAGTCTGGTCTCGTCGTCTGATATGTCGCATATCTCGCTTAGGGGTGGTAAACGTCAGACCTCAGTAGCCTGATAAGTCGTGTCGATTTGAGGTCTATAACAGTTCGAGAAACTACTGATAACACTTACCAGTAAATCTCAGCAACCCTGGCCAGGGATTTCCGGTTATAGCCAATCGAACACAGCACAACATCAACTCCCTATACCGGGAGAGACGAATCCCCTCCTATCGCTCATTGCCTCCTTGTGATTCGGGACTGTACCCAAAAGCCACCTTTTTGCACGCCCTCTTGGACGAGGTATGATGGAAATCAAAGCACAGTGGGAATCACACAAGACTCTATGACGATCTCGGGTCAACAGACTACTCTGTACCAATGTCACCGGAGAACTGCCATCTGACGTGAGGTATAATACCATCTGGGAGTTCTCGGCGAGTCCGTCCAGTGTACCCAGTCTCCACTGAGCACCCGTACACCATCCTTAATGTCAAACACCGATGGATATGGGATCATCCATCGCCCATCATATGGGTCAAGATGCGTATACGCTAGTCTACTCTGGTGTATCGATGCCCTGTCTCGATACACCCTTGACTAGGAACAGTTATAGGATGTACTCGTCGACTACCATGGCCCCACTAGTATGATCTCATCATAGTCCCAGTAGTCGAGTACATATCCTAAGGGTTTTATCAACATGTAACATAGAGACAATCAAAGTACATGTTAAGATAAAGTACAACCAGATAGCATACTATCATGTCGAGCAAGAAAGTCCTCCTTATATATGTCCTAGCATCCACTACAATATACATCGTATGTACAGTAATGGCCTCTAGAGCATACATATAACTAACAAGACGTCTGTGGAGCTCTCTATTATTTTGGTGAAGATACCAGACGTCTGCGATATCCTTGTTCAGACATCTGGATTGCTCTCTGCATTCTTGTAATGACAAATGCAGACGTATGCCGATTCCTTCTGCTGACGTCTGCCTTTCTAAGCCGAGTGAAAATTCACTTAGTTAGGAAATTGGTTTCTTTGGTAAATCTATTGTATGTTATATATATGATAGCTTATTTTAGATCTAGATCTGATACTTTTTATTAATTAGAGAGAATCCATTGATAATTGTGAGAGATCTTGGGTATGAGAGGGATTTGAATTCTCTATCGATTTGTACTCCTCCGATATTTAATTATTAATAAAGTTTCGTCTTCGCCAATTCGTAAGTGCTTGTATTTTATCTTGCCTTTGGTTTGATTTTTTTCTCGCCATCGATTGTGTGTTTTCTTGGTGATTGTTTTGTATACGCAATAAACCGGTATCAGAGCTATTATTGCGTTATTGTGGGATTTTTGGTTGAACCATTAGGTTTTTAATTTTGCAGTCTAGGTTAACGGTGGGTAACGACAACTAAGTCCTCTTCCCCAATTTGATTTGATCCTATATCATGTCTCTGACAATCATGAAGTTCGATATCGAGAAATTCGATGGAAATATGAGTTTCTATTTGTGGTAAGTCCATATGGTTGTCGTTTTGACTCAAAAAATTTGAAGAAGGATATTCATGGGAAGGATAAAAAGGCTCTCTACTCTGACAGAGGAAGTATGGGAGGAGATGGATGAAAATGCCCTCACGGCTATCCATTTTTGTCTGACAAACGAATTTCTACAAGAGGTTTTGGTGGAGAAGATGACGGCTGATTAGTGGAATAAATTGGAGGAGTTATATTTAAGGAAATTTCTTACGAATGGACTCCTGTTGAAGTAGCGTCATTATACACTTCGTATGTCAGAAGGCCCTCCAATGAAATCTCACATTGGTGAGTTTAATGCGATCATTATGGATCTGGGTAAGATCGACATTAAGATTGATGATGAAGATCAGACTTTTCTCTTGTTGTGTTCGTTGCCATTCTCATATAAGCATTTCTGTAATACCACGGTTTATGGACGAGACACAATCTCAATCAAGGATGCTAAGGAGAATTTGTTTCACAAAGAGAAGATCGACAAGGAGTTGACTTCTACGGAATCAAATGGTTCATCGTCTGGTTTATTTATTCGAGGGCGAGCGGAGAAGAGAGATCCGAAAGTAAGTAAGAAGAAGTTGCGGTCAAAATTCAAGGCTAAAAACGTTACATGCAATTATTGTAAGAAGAAGGGGCACTTCAAGGTCGATTATTTTAAATTGCAGAACAAGTTAAAGTAGGAAGACAAATTGGAGAAGGAGTCTTCGGCTGAAGTGAGTATAGAGGAAAGAGTAGGTGATCTTCTTGTGGTCCTTAGCAACACACAGCGATCCAAGGATGAGTGGATCATGGATTCGGGTTGTTCTTTCCATATGTGTCCTAATAGGTATTTGTTCACCACGTACGAGTCCATTGATAGTAGAGTGGTTTTTATGGGCAACAATAGCTCATGCCGAGCTATTGGCAAAGGGACAATCCAAATCAAGATGTTCGATAGTGTTGTGAGGGCATTGGCAAGAGTCAGGCATGTACCTGACTTGAAGAAGAATCTCGTCTCTTTAGGTGCACTCGTAGACAAGGGTTATAAATTTTTCGCTGAAGATGGAGTTTTAAAGGTAACCAAAGGTACTCTCGTTGTGATGAAGGGCTTGATGAATGGGTCTTTGTATTCGTTGTAGGGTTCGACGACTTCCGAATTGGCGGCAATTTCATCATCGAAATCTATGATGGTTCGAAAACTACCAGATTGTGGAATATGAGGCTCGGGTATATGAGTGAGAGAGGTATGACATAGTTGTCGAAATAGGGTCTACTTAGTGGCAAGAGTACGACGAAACTGGAGTTTTTTGAACATTGCGTTTTTGGGAAGCAGAAACGTGTTAGTTTTAGTTCGGTGGTGCACAACACAAAAAGTGCTCTTGATTATATCCATTCAGATTTATGGGGACCCTCTCCAGTTACTTCTAAAAGAAGCGGTGCCAAGTATCTGCTTATCTTCATTGATGATTTTTCGAGAAAGGTTTGGGTCTACTTATTGAAGCACAAAAGTGATGTGTTTACTATATTCAAGCAATAGAACATGTTGCTTGAAGAGCTGACATGAAAGCAGATCAAGAGGCCGAGGATGGACAACGGGTTAGAGTTTTGCAATGGAGATTTCAACAATTTTTGCAAAAACGAAAGAATAGTTTGTCATTATACCGTTTTCTATATACCACATCAGAATGGAGTTGTGGAGCGAATGAACCAGACTCTTTTGGAGAAAGCGTGGTGCATGTTGTCCAACGCAGGGCTGGAAAAAGAGTTTTGGGCAGAAGAGGTAAATACATCATGCTATATTATGAATTGGTTACCTCATATATCGCTAGGTTGTAAGACACTGGAGCAGGTATGGTCGGGAAAACACGCTAATTATTCAAAATTTAAGGTGTTTGGTTGCCCCTCTTATGCACATTGCCGTGAAGGCAAATTGGATCCTCGAGCGAAGAAATGTATATTTCTCGGTTATGCTACCGGCACTAAGGGTTGTAGGTTGTGGTGTTTGGAACCAAAGTCGCCTAAATTTATGATTAGCATAGATCTGACTTTTGATGAATCTGCTATGTTAAAGACGAAAAACAAGGAATTTTCAGTTAAAGACGATTCGAAAAAGGTCGAGCTGAGAGTTGATATTGAGGTCGGTGATAGCTCGATTTCACAGGAGATCTCTCCTTCACCATCGTCTGAGGTAGCTCATGTTGAGCAGTCCCATGATGAAGAGTATTTGCTCGCTCATAACCGACAAAGAAAGGACATTAGACCGCCACAGAGGTATGACTACGATGACCTAATGGCACATGCATTGTCTATTGCAGAGACAATTGATAGTAGCTGGCCGACAAGTTATAAAGAAGCCATCTCATCTGATGAAGCAGCTTGTTGGTTAGTCGCTATGATCGAAGAGATTGAGTCTTTTCACAAGAACCAAACCTGGAAGCTCGTGAAGCCTAAAGGAGAAAAGAAAATAGTTGGCTACAAATGGGTTTTCAAGAAGAAAGAGGTGACCAGGGGGCATTAGATACAAGGTAAAAGGCACGATTGGTAGCTTAAGGGTATTCGCAAGTGCGGGGAGTTGACTTCACTGAGGTATTTTCTTCGGTTATTAAACACACCTCTATACGTGTCTTGCTTGGTTTGGTAGCTAAGCAAGATTTAGAGCTTGAGCAGCTCGATGTGAAGACCACATTCTTGCACGGTGATATGGTAGAAAAAATATACATGCAAAGGCCCAAAGGTTTCGAAGTCGAAGGAAAATAAGACCATGTTTGCTTATTAGAGAAGTGTATATATAGTTTGAAGCAGTCACCAAGTTGTTAGTATAAGAAGTTCGACTCTTTCATGAAATAAATAGGGTTTACGAGAAGTATGGACGACAATTGTGTATATTCGAAAAATCTTGCCGATGGTTCTTTCATATATTTATTAATCTATGTTGATGATATGTTGATAGCAGCAAGATGTATGGTTGATATTATGAATTTGAAGAAATAGTTGAAAGGTAAATTTGAGATCAAGGATTTGGGAGTGGCCAAGAAAATACTTGGTATAGAGATTAGGCGTGATCGCAAAGGAGAAAAGCTATACTTGTCTCAACAACGATATGTTGAGAAAGTTATGGAGCGTTTTGGTATGGCAGGCGCTAAATCTGTAAGTACTCTGTTGGCAGCTCATTTCAAATTTTCAGCTCGTTCATCACCGTAAATAGAGGATGATATTAAATATATTTCGAATGTTCCTTATGCGAGTGCAGTGGGTAGCGTTATGTATGCCATGGTTTGTATACGAATCGACATTTCACATTCCGTTAGTGTTGTTAGTCACTATATGGTATCTCTTGGTAAAAGCCATTGACAGACGGTGAAATGGACATTACGATACCAATGAGGTACGTGATGTTACGCCATGGTTTAGGGTAACCATCCATGTTTCCTCCAGCGAATAGTCGTCGCTCTCCCACAATTCTAATATCCCATTCGAAGAAAACAGTATCTTCAGTTTGTAACTCTCGAACATCAAAGTCTGAGACAACGTTGACGACCATTCCCTTAGGAGCGTCAGAGCTTTATAATCCCAGGATCCATTCCGACCCCAAAAGTACAGCTCTACAGTACCACCCGACAGAGCAACGAGGCCATGGTTTTTTCCAATTCTTCCCAGCTGCAGCCTCGTCTCAGGATTGATACTTGTTGACAGGAGTCTATCTTTCATGATCGCGGTAACCCCTCCGAAGGGATTATGAACAACAACCAGCGGTGTGTCATAATGATGATCAGCAAGCCAACGAGCGCATCCCTCGAAAGAAACCCTCGTGTTCAAAAGGATTCTGCGATCCGGATGACCAAGATCTCTGCGACCTTGACCGTAGGTCCATTGCCATGAGCGGGAAGAGAAGTTGTCGAAGGTGTAGCGTCCCTCGCCCTCGTGAACGGCGCAAACGACAAAGAAAAAATTATGCGAGATAAGAGGGTAAACAGGTGGGTTGGGAAAGACGAGAACGACAGGGGTGGTGCGACTGTGACGGTCGTCGGGGAAGTTGATGTGGGCCACTAGGGGATTGGAGAGGGGGTCGAACACGTGGTAGGATCTGGAGGAGTCGCGACAGAGGACGAAGCCGAAAGAGGAGGAGAGGATGGTGAAGGGGTGAGGGATGTAGGAGAGATCGGGGAGACGAAGACGGTGCTGGTCGGGCCGCAAGTTGAACATCCTCACTCTGCCATCGGCATTATTCGGGAGGAAGAAGCCTGTGGTGGAATGATGTGGGATGTAGGTGCAGAAGCCATCCATTGTTGTTGAAACTAGATAGATAGCTATATATAGCTTCTTGAATGACTTCTTCTTGTTTCTTGATGTTGCTGTTGTTTGATCAGAAAAGCAACTAGCAGGGAATGGTTCTCTCTTTTGTTAATGTCTTACAAACAAGGGGATAAATATATATATATATATATATATATATATATATATTTATATATATATAGGAATGTGCATGCTGGTTTAATCTAACAAACTTAATTATAGGATGAGAATGAGATGGAGCCAGTCTCGTCTCATGCATGTGTTCATGCATATATGCTATTAAAGATCCTTAATTACTATGATCATTCAATGTGTTTTTTACCCAAAACCTTGTAGGACAAGATAAGATTGGTCCACACTTTTTCTTGGTCACACTTACTGAGGGTAAGAACAGCGCGGCGCTACCTACATTCGTTGTGTCCTAATTACTTAGTTTTTTTTCCAAAACGAAAGTGAAAAAACCCGTGTCATTAATAGAAGATTTTTTTTGATAACCCTCCCTCTAAAAAAAAACTTCATTAAAAAGAATTTAATGATTACAAAACTTCAAGCCTCTCAAACTTAATTCCATTGATCTACAAAAGAAGGACTAATAACAACAAGGAACATAACAAGTGCTAAAAATGTTAGTGTATATGCCCTAGAAGCCATTACTGTATCATACTAGTTTGTATATACAATCTTGCTCGAAATGGTAGTATGCTACTTGGTTTGTCTCTACTTCAATATGTGCATGTGTTTCTTTTAGCATATCGCTGATATACATATTAGTAGAGCCCTTAGGATCTTTGCTTGATTACCAGCGTTGTAATGGCGCTCGCACTCGTGGGAGCTGGGTAATCTATAAGCACATCCTTATACAGGTCCCTGGTCGTTGGACTATCGAGAGAGGGCATCGATACTCCGGAGTAGACTAGCGTATGCGCTTCTCATCCCAGTGTGGGAGACGGTCTGTCCCACAGCCGTCAGTACGTCGTACTTGAGATAGTATACGGGTGCTCGTTAGGTTACGAGTACACTGGACAAGACTCGTCGGGGACTGTTGGTTGGTATTATACCTATCGTCAGTTATCAGTTCCCAGGTGACATGAGTACAGCTTAGTCCGCTGACTTGACACTGTCACTTCGCCTCGAGTGTGTTCCCACTGCACTTTGATTACTACCCTACCACGGCTCAAAGGAGTCGTGCAAACAGGTAGTTTTTGGGTGCAGTCCAGAAGCACTTGGAGGCAGTGACGGTTAGACAGGATTCGTCTCTCCCGGTATTGGGGGTTGATATCGCGCTGTGTCTAGGAGAGCCATTACACAAGTAGTCCCTGGCCAGGGCAAGCGAGATATAATGGTAGGTTTCCAGTGTTATCTCAGGGTGTTCTGGGCTACACTCCGACACGACTTGTAGCGCTATTAGGGGACTGACGTTCACCCCCCCTAGGCCCGCCATGCGATGTATCAGACGAACAGACCGGACTGTACGGAGACTGTCACATATAGGCTCAGTAGGAGTTCAGATGGGGTTCACCTCGTCAGTCTTCTTATCGGCATCTACCTGGGGACTATTACGTACAGCTAGTGCCGCTTACGGTCTGTAGTTAAACCCACTGCCAGCGTAGTGTCGAGTCTTTAGAGTCCCACACAGAGAGCTATTCGCCTTTAGGCAAAATGAGTAGAGGTCGCATGGTTTTGCGACAGGGTTCGTTCACATCCGCGCACTTGTGCACGTTTACTGTCCGGACAGCTTATACTAGCGGGCTTTGGTTTAAGCCAGATCCTAGTATATGATTTAGGATTGGTTTTTCTCATTGTATTCGTGTTCCTCGGATCGCGAATACAGGTGCGTATGCACAGTTGCTTGAGACAGAGGGAGAGGACTTTGATTAGGGTTAATGACTATTGTCATTTTATTAACCCTAATGCTTTTGTGTGAATTATAGTTAATTAATATTAGTTTAATAATTGTGCATGGTTATGGTTGTTGACCATTTGACCTATCTTGACTTGTTGACCTTGTTGACACTTTGATCATCATCATTTCATTTGGAAGATGCTCTTTGATCCTTGCAAATTGCATTAAAAATGAAATGATAATGGTCATGTCTTGATTAACCATGACAATTATCTAGCTAATTATCTAATTACAATAATTCACACATATATGTGAGAATGGTTCCATTTTATTCTCATTCTATCATTCCCTTTCTCTCTCTTGTTCTTCCTCTCCCTCAAGCTCTCCCCTCTCATGTGTTGAGAAACACTTGAGCTTGAGAAAAACACCTTCTTGATAATCTCTACTCTCATCTAGGGTTCAAGGATTAGCACTTCTTGCACCCTAGTTACTTCTAGCTTGGAGTTGAAGCCAAAGATTGAGGCTTTCGGGTGGATCCTTCTTCGACGTGAGAAGACGACCAAGGCGACATCTTTCTACTACTCCAAGGAGCAAGGAGAGAAGGACATAAAGCCCTAGGTATAACCATTTCTACCCTTAGCTAGTTTCTAGTTAGCTTTAGCTTGTTTTTGTTTAGCAAAGATCCTTCTTTGTCTAGTCCATGTTGCCTAAGTTGATAAAAATTTGATTTTTATTCCGTTTTCTGCCTCCCCGTAAGTACCGGGGTGGGCAACGTGGACTTACAGTGGTATCAGAGCCTAACTAAATATAAACTAGCTAGGTAGTGAAGTGTAACGAAGTTCGAAACGGAAAAATCGAAAAACCAAAATATCAAAACCTTAGTTTTCTGTTATATTTTTTTCTGTTCAAAACAAAATAAATCATACTCCTAAAATCATCTCAGGGTTTTGTGAAGAAAGCCACCAAACCCGGTCCAGTGATTCGACTAAAGAGCCGCGGTTCCGCGGCAATAGCAAGCTATTGCCGCGCAACCGCGGCCGTCTTGGCTCGTCTCTGGGTCGAGTTTGGTGCAGTGTATTTCTGGCTTGGTTTTGGGATTTTTAAGATGGTTTATATGTGCCCAGATTTTCCAGTATAGAAATTTGTTTTTGGGGGCCTATAAATCCGTATTTTTTTCGAACTTCACTACATTTTGACTATAAGGGTTATATCTGTGATGTTTATATGTATTGAACGTCGGCTAATCGCTATATGTCGATTAGTCGGGGTTATACATATCTGTGATCTGTGTTTGATGTTGGTATGTATATATGAATGGGTTGGATTGTCGCGGGTGAATAGCCGGGGTGGATGTGAGATGAGTGTTGCCTTTTCTTTCATTCATTGTAACATGTAAATTGATATAATATTATTATTTGTATGGCCGCACAACCGGGTCGGGGTTGTAGCCGTCATTGTATAATTCTTTTTACTATTTTTGCTCCTAGGATAGACCCATGGAGGGGGTGCACAAACTACCGGGTATCTCGAACTGCCGAGTGGCCTACTTACGGTGTTGAGGGAGGTTGCTTCACTTTGGGTACTTGGCGGGTAGTTTGCCGCACCCGTAGGGGTCTTGGGTGGGGTATTGGCTATTCACCGCGACCGTGTAATCCGCTTTTCGTTGCAGGCTCGAACGGATTGCGGATTCCTAGTATATCCAATGTATTCATCTGTGATCTGTAATGTCTATCATTGCTATATATTTATATATGATAACTATTTAGGCGTTGCTTATGTTTTACAGCCGCGCTAGCCCAGCCCCCGCTCTGTCGTTAGTTAAGTAACCTAACGGGTGATGACGGGGCCCCGTGGCGAATGCGAATGGCATAAGCGTACGTCATATTTTGGTTGTTTTCTGCAATGGTAGGATTAAATGATGGGACGCATTAAAAGAACTAATGCAAGAAAATAAACCAAGTAAAAGTCGATTGGAACACTTTGAAAACCACTCGGTTCTTTTCAAAACTAAACTTTTAAACGCGGAGCTTGAACCACTCCTTTTAAAAGCTATCTCGTTCCATCGATTATATCAAGTTCACTACGTTCACGGTTTCGCCAAAACCATCCGTAGCCCTCCATCATTTCAGTTAAATATTCGGTAGTATTCAAGCTATGTATTTTGACCTCACGCCAAGGCATAGTGATTGGTAGCTGCCGGATATTTATCTGTTGCATAGATAGAATGCGTTGGTTTGAGACAGTCGTACTGCCATTTTGGCCTACGTCAAGGGTAGGTACGGATGGGTTCAAATTAACCGGGATAATGATGGGAAGAACTTGACATGTGACTTATGACATTTTGACCTCACGCCAAGGTCATAAGAGCATGGGGAAAAAATCCACATCGGGAGTTTCATAAGTACTGAAACTTGCTAGCGCTGCATACTATTTGGAGTGTGATGATTCTGGTAGGATTCCTTCGGTTTTATCACGCGATGATATTTGGATCCCGATCCTACTGTGAGTATATGCTACTCCTCGGGAAAACTCTCACTTAACGATCAATGCTATAAACTTAGTAGGTGTCTAGAAAGGTGTTAGCGGGGCTACGCCCCCAGGGAAAAGAGGTTCTTTAATTAAGGAACTTCGCGAAAGCGTTGGAAAACCTCTCTCGAAGTACCGACACTGGCCTGGCTGAACGGTTAAGCAAGTATTGTACGGTGAGATTGATCCTGACTAATCCTTTCTTTACGGTTTGAGAAGGGATTCGAGAGACAGTGGGAGCCATCCAGTTTAGACAAATTAAAAACCACTCTAAACTTGCAAGAGTATCATGCTAAAGTATTTCTTTTCTCTCTCCTAATTGCAGCGACCATTCAACATGACCGGACTTAAGTTACTACTAGATAAAAACATATTGACAGGGCCAAACTACAAAGATTGGCTCAGGAATGTCAAGATGGCAATCACTTACGACAAGTTGGGGTATGTCCTTACCACCAAAGCTCCCCCTGTCCTAGGTCCCACCTCCAGCGTCGCGGATAAGGAAATCCGTAAGACATGGGAAATAGATTGTGCGAAGGCCAAATGCCTCGTGCTTGCCTCGATGGACAACGAATATCAGAGGAGGCATGAGAATATGGACCTTGAGTCAATATTTCTCCATACAAAAGAACTGTATGGAGAGCAGTCTCGTATCGCAAGATACGAAGTGTCGAAGAAGCTATTTTCGGCAAGGTTGGTCGTCGGATCATCGGTAGCGGAACACGTGCTTAAGATGATTGGATACATTGAGGAGCTCGCGGACCTTGGGACCACGTTGTAGAATGAACTCTATACTGATTTGATTCTCCAGTCCCTTCCTTCCACTTACGTCCAGTTTATCCTTAAGTTCAACATGCAAGGAAAGGAGGTTGAACTTTCCGAACTTCTGAACATGATGAGGAGTGCTGAGGGCACCCTACAGAAAGGTAGGGAGACATCCACTTTGTTTGTAGGAGGATCTTCCTCTTCTAGATCCAGGGCGAAAGCCAAGGGTAAGAAGAAGAAAGCCCCCGCCAAACCAAGAGGCGGTGTCGGTAAAGTGGATACGAAGGGAAAAGGAAAAGCAACAAAGATAGCGGGGAAGCTAGTGGGGAAGGAAGAATGCTTCTATTGTCACAAAAGTGGTCACTGGAAACAGGATTGTAAGGCTTGGAAGGCCAGAACACAGGATTTGAAGCGAGTTGCGGTTTCAGCTTCAGGTGTGTATGTTATTGAAAACTGTCTATCAATAAACTATACATCCTGGGTATTGGATACCGGATCAGGATCTCATATCTGTAATTCTTTGCAGGCGTTAAGAAAGCGTAGAGTTTTGAAGGCAGGTGACATGACCCTCAGAGTTGCAAACGGTGCTAGCATGGATGCTGAGGCCGTGGGGGACTATCACCTGGGATTGTCGGATGGACATTTTTTGGTTTTGTGTAGTTGTTATTATGTACCAAATGCAACCTGTAATATCATTTCTGTATCTTTATTATCTAAAGAAGGTTATGAATTTGCATTTGTAAGTAATGTAGTGAACATTCACCTTAATCAAGTTTTGATTAGGTCAGGTACATTGAACAACGGAATATACGTATTAAACCAACCACAGATTTTCAATGTCCAGAATACACACAAAAGAAAGTCTCCAGAAATAAATAAAACTTTCTTATGGCATTGTAGACTGGGTCACATCAATGAGAGAAGGTTGACTAAGTTACATACAGAAGGATATTTGGATCCGTTCGAATATCAATCGTATGCAACTTGTCAATCATGTCTCAAAGGAAAGATGACAAAGACTCCGTTCACTGGACACGGAGAAAGAGCGAGCGAGCTCTTGGGACTCGTACACAGTGACGTGTGCGGTCCAATGTCTACACATGCACGAAGCGGTTATTCCTACTTCATTACTTTTACGGATGATTTCTCAAGGTTCGGACATGTCTTCTTAATGAAGCATAAATCCGAAACTTTTGAAAAGTTCCAGGAATATAAGAATGAAGTAGAAAAATAAACAGGTAAAAGTATAAAGACACTAAGATCTGATCGAGGTGGTGAATACTTGAGTGCCGAGTTCCTGGGTTACTTAAAAGAGAATGGAATTCTCTCTCAGCTTACTCCTCCATACACTCCGCAGCATAACGGTGTATCGGAGAGACGGAACCGAACCCTATTGGATATGGTACGGTCCATGATGAGTAACGCTGAGTTGCCGCGATCGTTCTGGGGATATGCGCTAGAATCAGCTGCATACCTTTTGAACCGAGTTCCCACTAAGACTGTGCCTACCACACCATATGAATTATGGAGTGGGAAGAAACCCTATCTTCAATACCTGAAGATTTGGGGATGTCCAGCTTATGTCAAAAAGCAGCATGCGGACAAACTAGAGGCACGCTCAGTACTGTGCAAGTTTGTGGGATACCCAAAGAACTGTATGGGGTATCTTTTCTATTACGCAGAGGAGCAAAAAGTCCTTGTTTCTCGAAATGCCCATTTTCTGGAACATCAGTTCTTAGAAAAAGAAATAAGTGGGAGCGCAATAGAACTGGAAGAAATTCCAGAACCACAAGCTATTACTGAAAGCTTAGTAGGACCAGAGGGTTCGAAAGATCAGGACATTCCCACGCCACTCCGCAGGAGTAGTAGGCAGTCTCATCCGTCCGAGAGATACTACGGTTTTCTCATTGACGGGGATAGAGAGGATTGCATCATAGATTGTGATGAGCCCACTAGCTTCCAGCAAGCCATTCAGAGCGTCGACTCGGTAAAATGGCTGGATGCAATGCGGACCGAGATGGAGTCCATGTACACCAACAAAGTATGGACGTTGGACATTGCTCCAGATGAGGTAAAACCCGTAGGATGCAAGTGGATCTTCAAAAGGAAGATTGGTGTAGATGGACAGGTTGAGACCTATAAAGCTAGACTGGTAGCAAAGGGTTTTCGTCAGCGACCTGGTTTGGACTATGACGAAACCTTTTCTCCAGTAGCCATGCTGAAATCCATTCGGATCCTTCTTGCCATTGCTGCCTTCCACGATTATGAGATTTGGCAGATGGACGTAAAGACAGCTTTTCTAAATGGTCATTTAGAGGAGTGTGTCTATATGGACCAGCCAGAGGGTTTCATTCAGAGTGGGAGCAGCAGAAAGGTGTGCAAGTTGCTTAAGTCCATTTATGGACTAAAGCAGGCATCGCGGAGTTGGAACATCTGTTTTGATTAGACGGTCAAGGAATTTGGCTTTATCAAAAATCCAGATGAACCATGCATCTATTGTAGATTTGTAGCGAGAACTGTAGTATTCCTCGTTTTATACGTGGATGACATTCTCTTAATAGGAAATGACATTCCTATGCTACAATCTGTCAAGGGGTTCTTATCACACAGGTTCTCCATGAAAGACCTGGGTGATGCCTCATACATTCTGGGTATCTGGATCTACCGTGACAGATCCAAGAGGATATTAGGACTTTCACAGTCTAGGTACATCGACACCATACTAAAGAGATTCAGTATGGATGATTCCAAGCGCGGTAATCTACCGGCTTGTCACGGGATCACCCTCTCCAAAGAGATGTCTCCCAAGACTGATTTGGAGAGGGATCACATGTCTATTATACCCTACGCTTCTGCGGTAGGCTCTATAATGTATGCGATGTTGTGTACCAGACCGGATGTGGCTTATGCACTGAGTGTGGTAAGCAGGTATCAGTCAAACCCTGGGGAGAAACATTGGATAGCAGTAAAGAACATTCTCAAGTACGTGAGAAGGACTAAGGAGATGTTCTTGGTGTATGGTGGAAAAGACCTGCAGATTGAGGCCTTTGCTGACTCCAGCTTCCAGAGTGACAAGGATGATTCCAAGTCCATGTCGGGTTTTGTCTTCACCCTTAATGGAGGGGCGGTGTGTTGGAAGAGTTCCAAACAGGAAACCGTTGCGGACTCGACTATGGAAGCGGAATACATCGCTGCATCTGATGCCGCAAAAGAAGCTGTCTGGATGAGGAAGTTCATGAAAGAACTTCAGGTGGTTCCGTCCATTGTTGACCCAATACCTCTGTATTGCGACAACAACGGGGCTATAGCTTTAGCGAAGGAACCCAGGTCCCATCAGAAATCCAGACACATCTTAAGGCGGTATCACCTGATCAGGGAGATCGTGGATCGCCAGGAGATCGAGGTCCGGAGGGTTGCTTCAGAGGATAACACAGCAGATACATTCACCAAGGCCTTGCCCCAGACTCAGTTCGAGCGGCTGATCGAGATGATAGGTCTTCGATACGCCAGCACATGGTCTTAGTGCAAGTGGGAGATTGTTAATGTATATGCCCTAGAGGCCATTACTGTATCATACTAGTTTGTATATTACTTGATGGAAGCTTGGGATATTCACAGTTGTATATACAATCTTGCTCGAAATGGTAGTATGCTACTTGGTTTGTCTCTACTTCAATATGTGCATGTGTTTCTTTTAGCATATCGCTGATATACATATTAGTAGAGCCTTTAGGATCTTTGCTTGATTACCAGCGTTGTGATGGCGCTCGCACTCGTGGGAGCTGGGTAATCTATAAGCACATCCTTATACAGGTCCCTGGTCGTTGGACTATCGAGACAGGGCATCGATACACCGGAGTAGACTAGCGTATGAGCTTCTCATCCCAGTGTGGGAGACGGTCTGTCCCACAGCCGTCGGTACGTCGTACTTGAGATAGTATACGGGTGCTCGTTAGGTTACGAGTACACTGGACAGGACTCGTCGGGGACTGTTGGTTGGTATTATACCTATCGTCAGTTATCAGTTCCCAGGTGACATGAGTACAGCTTAGTCCGCTGACTTGACACTGTCACTTCGCCTCGAGTGTGTTGCCACTGCACTTTGATTACTACCCTACCACGGCTCAAAGGAGTCGTGCAAACAGGTAGTTTTTGGGTGCAGTCCCGAAGCACTTGGAGGCAGTGACGGTTAGACAGGATTCGTCTCTCCCGGTATTGGGGGTTGACATCGCGCTGTGTCTAGGAGAGCCATTACACAAGTAGTCCCTGGCCAGGGCAAGTGAGATATACTGGTATGTTTCCAGTGTTATCTCAGGGTGTTCTGGGCTACACTCCGACATGACTTGTACCGCTATTAGGGGACTGACGTTCACCGCCCCCTAAGCCCGCCATGCGATGTATCAGACGAACAGACCGGACTGTACGGAGACTGTCACATACAGGCTCAGTAGGAGTTCAGATGGGGTTCACCTCGTCAGTCTTCTTATCGGCATCTACCTGGGGACCGTTACGTACAGCTAGTGCCGCTTGCGGTCTGTGGTTAAACCCACTGCCAGCGTAGTGTCGATTCTTTAGAGTCCCACACAGAGAGCTATTCGCCTTTAGGCAAAATGAGTAGAGGTCGCATGGTTTTACGACAGGGTTCGTTCACATCTGCGCACTTGTGCACGTTTGCTGTCCGGACAGCTTATACTAGCGGGCTTTGGTTTAAGCCAGATCCTATTATATGATTTGGGATTGGTTTTTCTCATTGTATTCGTGTTCCTCGGATCGCGAATACAGGTGCGTATGCACAGTTGCTTGAGACAGAGGGAGAGGACTTTGATTAGGGTTAATGACTATTGTCATTTTATTAACCCTAATGCTTTTGTGTGAATTATAGTTAATTAATATTAGTTTAATAATTGTGCATGGTTATGGTTGTTGACCATTTGACCTATCTTGACTTGTTGACCTTGTTGACACTTTGACCATCATCATTTCATTTGGAAGATGCTCTTTGATCCTTGCAAATTGCATTAAAAATGAAATGATAATGGTCATGTCTTGATTAACCATGACAATTATCTAGCTAATTATCTAATTACAATAATTCACACATATATGTGAGAATGGTTCCATTTTATTCTCATTCTATCATTTCCTTTCCCTCTCTTGTTCTTCCTCTCCCTCAAGCTCTCCCCTCTCATGTGTTGAGAAACACTTGAGCTTAAGAAAAACACCTTCTTGATAATATCTACTCTCATCTAGGGTTCAAGGATTAGCACTTCTTGCACCCTAGTTACTTCTAGCTTGGAGTTGAAGCCAAAGGTTGAGGCTTTCGGGTGGATCCTTCTTCGACGTGAGAAGACGACCAAGGCAACATCTTTCTACTACTCCAAGGAGCAAGGAGAGAAGGACATAAAGCCCTAGGTATAACCATTTCTACCCTTAGCTAGTTTCTAGTTAGCTTTAGCTTGTTTTTGTTTAGCAAAGATCCTTCTTTGTCTAGTCCATGTTGCCTACGTTGATAAAAATTTGATTTTTATTCCGTTTTCCTCCTCTCCGTAAGTACCGGGGTGGGCAACGTGGACTTACAAAAAAAACATCATTCTCTTGCTCTAATTTCATTTGCCATGACTTTTATATTTTTGCCTCTCTAAAACTCGGATATCTTAGTCAACTCGGCTCCTCTTTTTGGTCTAACTGCAGCAAAACCATCCTTATCTTCTTCTGAGTACGATCTAACACCAAGACCATCCAATTAGTAATTGTAGCATAAATGGAAGCTATAACTGAATTAATGGAATGCCATTTGTTAAAAACACGATCGTTACGTTCCCGCCATAAACCCCATAGAATAGCAATTACCATCAAATCCCATCCCTCTCCAAAATCAGGGTTTACTACTCTAGTTCTCCAAGATCCCCAAAGTTCTAAAAATGAAATAGGGTGAGACTGCAGTTGAAATCAAGAAATAACCCCCCTCCCCCGCCTCTCCCCCCACTCTTTCAGAAAATGGACACTTCAGCAACAAATACCCCACTGTTTCAGAGACTCCTCTACAAAACACACACATAGATGTCTCTTGCCATCCCTTTTCCTTTAAATTGTCCATCGTTAAAATAGAGTTTCTAAATGACAACCGACAGAAAACCTTAACTTTGTGTTCAACCTTAGCTCTCCATATTTGTGATGTCCCCATCTTGATTGATCCTCCCTTGTTAAGTATATCATATAAATATCTCACTGTGAAATTTCCTTTAGCATCCTATCTCCACACACATTTATCTTTTTGTATCCAGTTCGATTTCCAATCTTCCACGTAATGTTGTAATTCGTAAAGACACAGGTACGTTATTCAGAGTCTTTTCTTGAATTGAATTTTCCAGCTCGTTCCCATTCCATTTTCTTCGAACGGACACATGCATTCTTATCTCTCGCAAGAAAAAATAATTCCGAGGACTTGTATCGTAATGTTTCTCTTCCACACCATCTATCCATCCAAAAATTAATATGATCCCCTCCACCTATTGAACCTCTGGAGAGGGTGATTAATTATCTTGGTTTATAGGCAATATATAATAAACTGGATTTTGAGATTCTGAGTTTTTGATGAATCAATTACAATGAAGGAAAATTATGTTTTAAGAATTCAAGATTTCCATACATACATGCTTTTAGTTTTGTTTTTCAAGCACTAGCTACTCTTTCAAGCATAATCCCAATAAAGTTGATAGATGCATATTTATACTTTTAATTTTAGTGCGACATAAGCTTCAACTCATCATACTTTCCAACTTCCCAGGGGATAGACCAGACTAACAAGTTTTGCCATTTTCCTGTATTTTATACTTTTTACTATTTCCTTACTTTTTTTTTCTCTTTCAGAGAAAGGACATTCCGAAAGTTGCGAAGTTCAAACCCTTGGGTTTACATACGAAAACAAACTAAATGAATAAATTGAATAGCGTCGTGTTATATTTGTTGAGTTTGCCCCGCATTCATGATCTCTGTTAGTTTCCCGGTTCAATTTGGTGTTACACGGGGTATTCCAGATTCAGGTTCAGCTACAGTAAGGAGGCAGATGTCTGAAACTTAAGCTTCAGACATCTGACATGTATTCGAAGACATGCACACAGAGAGTCGAGAGACGTCTCCTCTCTTGTTCTTCAGACATTAACCAACGCTCTGTTATTTGGACAGAGGTCTGACCAATACTAGTCAGACATCTTTATGCTCTCTATGATCTGCTGAACCTTTTGGGCAGACGTCAGCTAAGTCCTACTTCAGACGTCTTCATCTTGGACCAAATATTTTAGTTTCGAAAAAGTTGGGAAATTAGTTATTTGATCTTATCTGTCTAATACTATATATATTGTAGTATTTTGTAATTCTAAATTAGATAGCTTTTGGAGATAAAATTTTTTAGAGGAGGCTAGGGTTTTATGAGATTCCATCCACCGTTTGTAACACTCCATATTTGTTTAATTAGTAAATCTTCTTCTCCACCCGTGGTTTTTCCTGTAATGGTTTTCCACGTAAAATATGGTTTCTCGTTTGGTTAGTAACCTTATTGTTATCGCGTTTTTTATTTTATTGATTGTCTATATCGTTTGTTATTATTTTAAGATCGTATTTTCCGCAACAAACTAGTATCAGAGCTTTGTTGTGTTTGGAAGATTTGGTGTTTTCTTTGAACCGTTAGGTTTTCAATCTCATGATCTAAGTTTATGATGGGTAACAACGCTCGAGTCCTCTTCCCCATCTTCTTAGATTGTGATTTGCTGTTTTAGGGTTTGCAAGCACTCAAGGTGTCTTCTTTTGATCCTATATCTTGTCTCCAATGTATGAAGTTCGATATTGAGAAGTTTGATGGGTCTATGAGTTTTAGTCTATAGCAAGTTCGTATGATTGCCGTATTGACACAAAATGATTTGAGAAAGGCGATTCGTAGGAAGGATTTAAGGCCTTCCACTATGACATAGGAAGCATTGGAGGAGTTGGATGAAAAGGTCCTCACGGCTATCCCGTTGTGTTTAATAAACGAAGTTTTGTAAGAAGTTTTAGTTGAGAAGACGGCGGCTAGTTTGTGGTTAAAATTGGAGAAGTTATATTTGAAGAAGTTTCTCACTAATCGACTTCTATTGAAACAGCGTCTCTACACATTTCATATGTCAGAAGGCTCTCTTATTGAATCCCACATCGGTGTGTTTAATTCGATCATTACAGATTTGGATAAGATCAATATTAAAACTGATGATGAAGATCAATCATTGTTATTGTTATGTTCTTTGCCATCCAATTATAAGCACTTTCGTGACACCATGATCTATTAATGAGATACTATCTTGATCAAGGATGTTAAAGAAAATTTGATGAACAAGGAGAAGATCGACAAGGAGTTAACTTACAACGTAGGTGATGGTCAATCTTCAGGCTTATTTGTTCAAGAGCGAGCGGAGAAGAGAGATCCGGAAGGTATCAAGAAGAAGTCAAGGTCGAAATCCAAGAATAAGAACTTGACCTACAACGATTATAAAAAGAATGGGCACTTCAAGATCGATTGTTAAAAATGCAGAATAAATAGAAGTTTGAAAACAAACAGAAAGAGTCTTCAACCGAAATTAGTATTGCGGAAAGTGAAGGAGATCTAATTGTGGTTCTTGACAACATATATCAATCCAACGATGAATGGATTATGGATTCAGATTGTTTCTACTATATATGTCCTAATAGGGATTTGTTCATCACCTATGAGTTAGTTAATCGTGAAGTCATTTTGTTGGGCAACAATAGTTCGTGTTGAGCTATTAGTAAGGAGATGATCCAAATCAAGATATCTGACGGCGTTGTGAGAACATTAGCAGAAGCTAGGCATGTACCTGACTTAAAGAAGAATCTCATCTCATTAAGTACACTCGACGTTAAATGTTATAAGTTCTCCGTTGAATGTGGAGTTTTGAAAGTAACCAAAGGTGCTTTCGTCGTTATGAAGGGTTTGAAATTTGGGTCCGTATATGTGTTGCAGAGTTTGACAACTATCGGATCGGCATCAGTTTCATCATCTAAATCTATGTCAAATTAAAATGTTACAAGATTATAACACATGAGACCCAGGTATATGAGTGAGAGAGGTATGACCGAGTTATCGAAGCATGGTCTACTTTATGGTTAAAGTACATCGAAGATTGTTTTGTGAGCATTGCATTTTTGGGAAGTAGAAACGAGCACTAGTAGAAACTGGTGTATCAGGAACGGTATATTAGAGACCATTTAATTCTAAACGTTCTCTAATATTATATCAGTGACCATATATAATATATGGTCGCAAATGAACGATCGCTAAAATGCTAGCGACTACTTATTTATTATCAACGACCATTCACAACAGTCGCTAATATTCTCTATGCAATAAGCCTGCCAGAAAGCTTTCTCTTTCCTATTCTTCCCAAATTTTTTCTAGAGCCCGCGAATTTCCCCCCAAAGGTGATTTTCATCTAATTCCCCCTCCCCCAATTCTTACAAAAAATTAAAAATTCCTTATCTATTTTTTGTTTTTCAGGTATTGCTGTTACTATTGCTACTGCTGGTGCTCGAAATTGCATTCCTTGTTTAAAATCCGACGAAAAGGTTAGGGGTTTTCCTTCTCAAATTATAATTTTTTCATTTAGATTATGAATTATGTTGTTAAGGTTATGAATTGTGATATTAGGCTATTAATTGTTATGTACTTGTGATGTTAGGTTATGAAATTGTGATATGGCTGTTAGGTTATGAATTTATTCAATTAAATATGAAATTATGTTGTAATTGTGATGTTAGGATATACAATTTTGTTGTTTTGGAGATAATTGGGTTGTAGGAATTGAATAATCTATAAACCCTAAAAAAACCTACCATAATAACAACTTATTAACCCTAATAATAAATTTTAAACCTTAATTATAGATTATAAACCCTAATAACAAATCTATAAACCCTAAAACCCTAATGACAAATTAAAAACCTTAATTAACAAATTAACTAATTAATATATAATATTAACTCACTAGTAGAAACTGTATGGATTAGAGACCATTTATTAGGAACCTTGTAAATATATACAGTCCCTAATAAATTATTAGCGACCGTATATATTATACAGTCCTTAATAATCAAATTCTTAAATACAAATTAAACCATAGAAGATGTACAAATCAAAAATAAAATCAAACTGATTAAGAAAAATTAACTCCAATTAACCTATTACATTAATTACACTAATTAATAAATCTTAATTGAAACCAAATAATAGTGAATCGAGATCCTGATTAAAAAACGATTAAATACAAAATTAAGGGATACCCTAAAATTTTGATTAGAAACTTAACTAGGCTTTTATGTTTTCATTTAATTAGTAAGTTTAATATCGAAAGGTTTTAAACTTGTTTAAGATCGACCTATAGTTTCTCGTTTGACAATTGGTGTATGTCAAATCTTTTTCCCGCCGAATTGATAGGATCACATTATATGTTTATGAGAATTATGTGTCATGTTCAATTTTTTCAAACGTATGTGTAGTATTCGACGAGGGGATTTGACATACAGTAATTGTCAGATTTGTCCAGTTTGGATATGTTACAAATGCACTAAGACTCACATCTCACATCATTCTTTATTTTCGTCCATTTCGAGAAGTTTCAATGGTACTTTCAACTTGTTCCCCATGTACAGATTTATGTACGAACACAGAGAACATGGGAAAGTGCTGCCGAAATTTTCTCGAAATGGACAAAAAACAGGAGGAAGTAAGATGCGAGTGTTGCATTCTTAATGGGAATTAGGACCTTTATTCCTGACAGCCATGAAATTAATTATTTGTCCCGACCTTTTTTCCAGAGTAGTTACGCCAATCTTAAATGACTTAAGATGCTTTGATGCATCTGTTAGTTATGTATATGTCCTAGAGGCCATTGTTATACATATGATGTATATTATAGTGGATGCTTAGATATATATAGAGAGGACTTTCTTGCTCGACATGATAGTATGTTATCTGGCTTCACTTTGTCTTAACATATTGACTTGTATTGTTTTGCTGTCTTGCTCTCACATGTTGATAAAACCCTTAGGATATATAGTCGACTACTGGGACTATGATGCAGATCATACTAGTGGGGCCAGGGTAGTCCAAGAGTACGTCCTATAACTGTTCTTAGTCGAGGGTGTATCGAGACAGGGCATCGATACTCCAGAGTAGACTAGCGTATATGCATCTTGACCCATATGATGGGCGATAGATGATCCCATACCCATTGGTGTTTGACATCAAAGATGGTGTACGGGTGCTCAGTGGAGACTGAGTACACTGAACTGACTCGCCGAGAACTCCTAGATGGTATTATACCTATCATCAGGTAGCAGTTCTCTGGTGACACTGGTATAGGTTAGTTTGTAGACCCGAGATCGTCATAGAGTCTTGTGTGGTTCCCACTGTGCTTTAATTTCCACCTTAGCACATTCATGAGAACGTGCAAAATGGTGGCTTTTCGGTACAGTCCCGAATCACATGGAGGCAACGAGCAATAGGAGGGGTTTCTTCTCTCCCGGTATTGGGAGTTGATATTGCGCTATGTTCGATTGGCTATAACTGGAAGTCCCTGGCCAAGGCTTATATGGAGTGCTACTGGTAAGTGTTATCAGTAGTTTCTCGACCCGTTATGAGCCTCACATCGACACGACTTATCAGTTACTGGGGTCAGACGTTTACTACCCCTAGACTGGATATGCGACATATCAGACGAAGAGACCGGACTGTACGATAGTGTTACTGATTGGATTCACAGGAGTGTGTGCAGGCTTTCTTATTGATCTTCTGATCGCTCAATACCCGGGTGGCAGTTATGTTTAGCTGACCGCTTGCAGCTTGTAGGTGTTTGATATGATCATCACCTACTGCCGGCGTATTGACGATTCTTTAGAGTCCTAAACAGAGGTTTCCTGGCTCAGGAAAAATGGAGTAGGAGCACATATGTGATATGTACGGGACCGAGATTGATACGAGTATGTGATACCGTATTCAATTCTCACGATATGTGATATCGGCCGGGTATATGTGATATAGCCGGGTCATCGAATCAAGTGTTGATTCGATGAACTGATACATATTATATTAGTCGGTTATATATGATATTGCCGGATTATCGGATCAAGTATTGATTCGATAATTTAATATATAATTATATATGTGATATATTATATTACATTAACTAATATAAGCTCACTTAAGTAATTCTTTTTCTCACTTTGGATGCATTGATTTATATGTGATATATGTTAAATGTATTCTTTTCCTTTGTTACATAATTATATATATGTGATACGTATAATTGTAACATGTTAGGTTACAAATGCAACTAAGGTTTTTGGATTCTTACCATGGCTAAGATTAGGGTTTGTAATATATTTATTTTAGTTTATTCAAAATTGTAGACTTTTGTCATGATATTTGTTTTGACTAAGTCTTCTCTCTTGATATTTTGCTAAGATATTTGTTTACCAAACCCTAACCCTAGTCCATGGTCAAGTCTCTACACGGGTTAAGCATGACATGCTTAACCCTTGGTTGCATTTATAATCTCAACAATACTTCATTTTCATCACTCATTTTCTTCTCCATCTTCTTTTTTCTCACAAAAGTGCTTGCTTGATTTTTCTTTATGATGAAACTTTGTGAGAAATAGAAAGCAAAAGAAAGCAAAATTCCTACTTCATGATCCTCTTCTATACTTGCCATATAGATTAGTGTGTTGGCTTCACTAATCTCTCATTAGTGAAAGTAGTAGCTTTGGTTTGTGATTCCTCAAGGTAGATCATCTTTGATAGTGAAGTCTTCAAGCAAGAGTACCTCATTCACCTCATGGAGCCTCTCTAGAGTCCGGGTACTTGATGATCGCAGCGAAGGGACTTCAACTTGGAGCTTATGAAGCGAATGAACGGACTACAAAGGATGTAATCCCTATCTCTTAGATGTTAAGTTGTTAACATATTGTTTAGTTTGATTATCTAGTTATCGATTCTAGATTAGGATTACTTAGAATGGCAAAATTTTGAAATTGGCATGAGAGATGCCACTCAAAAACTTGCTGCCGTTGTTGGTATCCCATCAGTGGTATCATAGCTTAACTAGAGAATTAGACGGATATGTGTAGGATTACGAAACTGAAACCACTCCGCAACACCCGACATCAAACCCTGGTTTCTGTAAATTTTTTCAGAGAGTCAAATTTTTTTTCAAACAGTTGTAGAATGTTGTACGTGATACAATATGAACACCGTACAAAATTTCAACACCTACCCTCGGTTTTGGCCGGCCATAGGCAAGCAAAATCCAGCCTCCTCGGTTTTTATGTCAGGTTGGGGGTTGAAAATTTTACAGTGTTTTGGTTTCTGGGTTTGGGATTTCAGGTGTTGTTTGTTTTTGCTAAATTTGCTCGTGATGTTATCTTTTACAGAGGCAATTCGGAGTGTTTCGTATTCATAATTCTAGTTTGTTTTCGGGTTATTTAGACCGTGTTAAAAAGTTCGATCAGATATCAAATACCCATTTGAACCCTTACTGGAAAATTTTTCAAGTGTTGGATTTTTCCTTAGTTAAAGAACATTCAAATATCGTGCAAGTGATGCGGTGAACTCTCTAGAAGAACAAAACCTTAACTCGATTTTGTGACCGTCAAAACCGCCGCTAAACCCTAGGGTTTGTGGTAGTTTAGCGGTGCCACAAGTGAGGTATTGGTTGACCCTTCTACGGCTGGTTCATTACTTCTATGTCATGTGATGGATACTTCTAAACTACGCTCAAGTGTTGAGCATTTTGGAAAATTTTGGGTGATTTTTGATTCGATCGAAATGTTTAATATCGTCTAGCTTTTTCTGTAATGTGATACAATATGTGGAATTCATATAGTTAGGCATGAAATCCGTAATATGTGATATTTCGGGTTTACGATGTCTAAGGTGATTGTGGATTCCCAATTTTATAGTTTTTCACTTTCTTTTCTGCGACCGTAAGTGTAATGTGTGGTGTATCACCGGTTTCATTGCTATACATCAACGACAATTGGGATACACATATTTACTTACGTTGATGACATGTGATGTTATGTGTTGCTGTAATATGTTATATTGGATCGTCATGTTTTGAATAGCCGGGGGTTTTATGTGAGATGAGGGTTTTTATTTTCATTCATGTAAAATTCATTATATGTAATATTCTTTTATTGAGGCACTTCCGGGTTGAGGATGATATCACCTTTGTATATTATTTACTTTTCCGTATTAGGATAGACCCAAGGAGGGGAGAACAAGTAACCATGTTCTAGGGTCCAGTGGGAGGCCATCTCGAGGAGTCGAAACCGGGTCTCCTAACCCTAGAATTGGGAGGGTTACTTACCGTTCTCATAAGGGTCTAGGGATGTGGGTTTGGCTATTCATCGCGATCGTGGAATCCGTGTTTTATCCAGACTCAAAATACAACACGGACATCCAAATATATCCAATATTTCATATGTTATCTTCTGTTGCTGATATTATGTGATGTGATCATATTATATGCGTGAGACGAATACTTTATTGTTGTATATATGATATATAATAAACGTTGCTTATGTTTTACACCTGTGCTAGTCCCGCCCCGGTATGTCGTTAGTTAAGTAACCTAGCGGTGCATAACGGGACACTGTGGCGAATGCGGATGGCATAAGCGTACGTTGTATTTTTATTTCTTCTATGATGCTTAGGAAGCTTAAATGATGGGATTTCGTTAATGAGATTAATGAAAGAAAAAGAAACCTAAAAGATGTTGTAGAATCAAATTTATAAAAAGGGTAGCTCTAGTTTTTGCTTTGCATAGCGGTATTTCTTGTAGAATATCCAGCACCTTATTCGATAAGGAAAGAGCCGAGATCCCTTCACCGGAAGTGACCTCTTTAGAGAAACTAGCAGATGCTACAACTCACTCGGTTTTGTTTTTGATTGCTTTTATAGTTCTTACTTTGCATGGTGGTATTTGTGAAATATCCTGCACCTTATTTGATAAGGAAAGAGCCGAGATCCCTTCACCGGGAGTGACCTCTTTAGCGAAACTAGTAAAAGCCTAAAAAACACTCCTTTTCAAAAATCACTTGTTTCTACAACGACATCAAGTTCATTACGCTCATGGTTTTCTGAAAAACCTGCTCAGCCCTCCGTCATTTCAGATAAGTACTACTTAGTATTCGTGCTACGTTTGTTGGCATGTGTCAAGGCGTAGTGTGCAGTAGCAAACTAGTGCTTATCTTCAACATAAGATGAGATTGGATTAGGGTAGTCGTACGACTTTGTTGGCCTGCGTCAAGGGTCGTGCGGGTGGGTTTAATTCAATCAAGAAATGACGGGTTGAACTTGACTAGCAGACTATGGTTTGTTGGCCTGCGTCAAGGTCATAGCACGCTAGGGGTAAAAACATTATCGGGAATTTCAAGTATTGAAATTTGCAATGAGATTGCATACCTTCTATGAGATAGATGGATCCTGATACCCACTGCGAGTAGGAGTTACTCCTGGGAGAGTTTTACACATGACAATTAGCCTATCAAGTAGGTGTTTAGAAAGGTGTTTACGGGGTTATGCCTATGGGAAAATGAGGTTTATTTTAATTAGTTCCGTGCGAAAGCATGGGGAACCACCCTCAAAGTACCAACACTGACCTGGCTGAAAGATTGGCAAACTTGTAAGTTGTAATCAATCCCTGCTAATCTTACCTTTTAGGGTTTTAAGAAAAATTTGATAAATCAGTGGGAGCCATCCTGATTAGATAATATAATAACCAATATAATCTTGCAAGAGTATACGCTAAATTGTTTTCTTCTCTCTCTCTTCAGATAGCGACCATGTCTTCAAAGTGCCCTTCCTTGGCTTCTAGTCCGTCGGGATTGAGCTTGGCCGTCGGTCTCCTTGCGTCGAAAACGATCCACTTGAGAGTTTATGGTTCAAGCTTCAACCTCAAAAAGGAGATGACTAAAATACCCAGTTTACTAATTTAGGTAGTTTAGAAGATGTAGAGTGTGTTAATTGGATTAGTTTATCTCAAAGACCCTATGTTTCTCAACTCATGAGAGGGGTTAGGGTTTGAGGATGAAGAAGAGATCAAGGAGGAGAGAGACTGGCTAAGTGAGAATGATAAAAGAATATGGCTAAGGAAAAACTATTAAGCATTTCTTTTACAATAAAATATACTGGCCAGGCTTGATTAATTTTCACAAATGAATAAAGAAAGCAAATAGCCATGCTTCTCACCATGCTTAAAAACACATCATCCCTCCACCTCATTATCTATTTCTAATAAATAAAATAACACAAAATGAGGCATCCACTTCTAGAAGTATTCTTGTATAAATACAAGAATACATACACCGTATATACATACCCGTATTCATACTACAAAAAATACGAATACCAAGAGATAAAATAATCCAATAATATATTACTAGATCATTATTAAAACAATACTTGATTCAATAATGCGGCTTAATCCTAAGCCCGTTAGTATTATCATTCTGAACATAAATCTATATAGCTAGTATACGTATTTGATCGAAACCCTACACGTAATACCCTACGGCCTCTGCATCGTTTCGCCTGAACCAGGGAAACCCTCTGTGTGGGACTTTAAAGACTCGATAGTTAGCTGGCAGTGAGTTTAACCACAAGCATGACAATGGCTCTAGCTGTACGTAATAGCTACCCAGATACCTGTCGAAAAGAAGGCCGATGAGAAAACTCATCCGAACCCCTACCGAGCTTGTCTGTGATAATCTCCATACAATCCGGTCTATTCGTCTGAGAGTATCGCATGCTGGGTCTAGGGGATGGAAAATGTCAGACCCCTAATAATCTGACAAGTCATGCCGATATGGCTCAAAATCATCCGAGAATCTACCGATCTAACTATCAGTAATTCTCAACAGTCCTGGACAGGGATTTATAGTGTTAGCTAATCGAACACAGCACGACATCTAATCTATATACCAGAAGAAACGAATCTCCAACAATCGCTCACTGCCTCCATGTGGCTCGAGACTGTACCCAACTAAAACCTATTTGCATGACTCAGTAGAGTCATGGTAGGATAGTAATCAAAGCACAGTGGGAACTCACATGAGACAAATGACAATCTCAGGTCGACAGACTATCTGTACTCATGTTACTAGAGAATTGCTATCTGACGATAAGTATAATACCATATAGACAATTTTCGGCGAGCCCGTCCAGTGTACTAACCCCAAGTGAGCTCCTGTATATAATCTTAGGTGAAACACACTGATGGCTGTAAGACCAACCACCGCCCCTCGTTGGGGTCTAGAAACGTATACTTTAGTTTACTCTGGAATATCGATACCCAGTCTCGATACTCCCACAACTGGGGACATTTAAGGATGTTCTTATCAACTATCCAGCTCCCACAAATATGATTGCCATCACAACGCTGGTAGTCAAGTAAAGATCTTACGGGTTTTATCAACATGTATATGAGATATAAAATAACAAGTAAAACATAATAAAGTCAAACCAAATAGTATATTATCATATCGAGCAAGATTGTCCTATACATACATACTCCTAGCATCTTATACAATAAAGGCATCTAGGGCATATATATCCAAAATGAACATCCTGAAAAATAGCCTCCATCATCGCCTTCCACTCCTCCTCAGTCGCCAAAACCCAGGGAATGTAATGATTCTTCCTTACTTCATATTGGCGTCTCTTCTTGATAACCTAGCACTCGGATATGACCCAGTCTATGACCTGATATGCATAGAACGACATAAGAACGCCATCCTCGCCGATGATTCTGTAATGACCCTGGGTCTGAAATTACAAAAATTTAAATAAATAAGTATATACATGTATGTGTGTGTGTGTGTGTATAACGGCGATTAAATTTAAATGTATAAAAGGGTATGTGATACCGTGGTCGCTGCAAAAAACTGCTGAACATAGTCGGTCTGGCATGGGCTCCACTTAATATGGAGCGGGTATCTATAGTAGGTATGGATCTCCGCTCCCATGTAATCCCCCACTTGGTCAAGTACTCACCAACACGTAAACCTGACGCGGTCTACTGCAGCGTCTATGGAGCAGCGCCTGGGGCTGGCCTAGAGTAGGAGGGCCCAGTAGGACCTCTCGTCCTAATACTGGTAGAGCCTGAAAAAAGATAGATATACGGACACAATATTATAATATTCAGAGTATGTATATAGAATTTGATAAATTTAAATTACAATAATTATTTAAAACATTTAAGCAATAATAATTATACCTGACATCCCCGGCATGGCGCTAGAACCGATGCCAGACCCCATCCCATTAGTACCATGCATGAATGCAAACAATAAAACGTTAGATGATTCGATATAATTATTTTAATAGAAAACTAAAAAATGAATAAATAACTATATACCATGTGCAGGAGGAGTGACTGGGGTAGGAGGATCTGCTACCCCGCTAATAGGGGTAGACAGCGGGTCGTATGGCGCTGCGGTTGCTGGGGTGGTGGGGGTCCTGTAGTAGGGCGCCGGTAGGAGAGGCCATGGTAGGAAGGAGGGTCTCCAGTAGGAGGGGCACTAGTACATGGGGCGCGGGTAAGGGTAAGCGCCGCCGCCGCCGCCGTAGCTACTGACATCTCGCCAATCTCGTCTAGACGTCGTTTCCTATGACGTCTAGAGCCAGATCCATAGCTTCCCATCAGACCCCACATATTTATTAAAATATTAATAATTTACTTATAATCATTATACAATTTAAAAAATTTATTTCAATTTCATTACCTAACATGTTTGTTCGGTGTATTGGCTGAAAATTCATTGGGTAGATTATCGAAATCTTGATCTGTGATAATCACTTGGCCGATGTCACATCTTACTAACATATTGATAGACGACGCGGTATAATTTGGATCGTTGGTACGTTCAATAGAATGACCGAGACGTGTTATCGCCTCTTCCTCACCACTCTCATCTTCAGAGTCACTCAACGTCAGTACATTATAATAATCTCTTATTTCTAACGACAAACAACACTCCGGTCATCCTTCTTCAGGTCCCGAAAATAATATATTTGTGTTGCCATCAATAAAAAGATAAAGTTATCGTATTCGTAGGCTGTCCATTTGGTATTTACCAAAATGAGTTTGCATTCACTGAACTTCATACCCCGTTCAAACTTGGTATCGTACTTGTTCCCACCAAAAAAATTTCTGCTCAAAAGAGCCCAAGGTATCAAATGGCAGCGATACATTTAAGAAAATGTAAACCAGTATTTTCCGGGCTGTATTTTAATAAACTACTGAATGAGAAATAGATAAATTCTAATGGTATCAAAAGCGTCTCGAAAAATCCTTCGATTTGATATATTATGGGCTTCATAATTCATCCGAGATCAAAAGTTATGAGCAAATATGCTATGCATGTGTAATCTAACGAAGAAAATGCGAACCAGTATTTTCCAAGCTGCATTTTGAAAAATTCCTAAATGAGAAACATCTAAATTCTGATGGCATCGAAAGAGTCTCAAAAAATCTTTCGATTTGATATATTATGGGCCTCATAATTCATCCGGGATCAAAAGTTATGAGGCATCACGTGCCCACACGTGACCGGGCGTCACAAGCCCACACGTGACCCGGCCTCACGTGCAGACACGTGACCATTTACAGGAAAAACCTGTAGGCACTGAATAAAATAAATAATTGGAAATAATTAATCAGTGGGGTCACGTGCGAACACGTGATGGGTCTTTAAACCCACTGAAAAGAATTAAAAGTATAATAAAACACTAAGGAAAAACCCCAATGGGGCATCACGTGCTCACACGTGACCAAGGGTCGCGTGCTGACACTTGATGATTCCTTAGCTCTGTTAAAAGGCATAATTAAATTCTGAATAAAATTCTTAATCAGGGGGTCACGTGCCAACACGTGATGGGTTCATAAAGATCTATGAATTAATAGAATTAAATTCTAATTAAGAGGGAATCAAAAACCCTAACTGGAAAAATAATTCTCTAAATCTTTCCAAACAAAAAAGATGGTGCTCTGTAAAATGGAGCACCGTTGGATTAAAAATCCAATGGTGATTAAAAATAACCAATTTATGGAAAGGTTTCATACAAGGAAAGATTTCCCTGAAATTTGCCAGGAATAACAGATAAAAGATCTTTTGGATTAAAAATCCAATGGTGAATAAAATTCACTGAGTGATCTAAAAGATCATATTGGTTACAAAATCAATTAAAATCTTTCATTGAAAGATTGACAAAATAAATTGATTCTTTTCTTTCTCCTATAAATAGGAGCCAAGAAATGAAGAGAGATGATCTACTTTTTTGGGTAGATAACAACAACAGAGAGAGAAAAGAGAGGAGAATTTAATTCTCAAGAGAGAAAAAAAAGATCTCCTCAGAGAAAAGAAACCATAGGTGAGAAAGGGGAAAGAGATCTAAATTCCATAAAACAAAGAGAATTTAATTCTCAATTTAAGAGTTTAACTCTTCTGAATAAGAACTTAGTTTTTCCTCTGGTTGAAGACCTGCAGAAGCAAATCTCCCCATAGGTTGAGAATTTAATTCTCATCGGGTTGATATTCTGCCATGCAGATCCAAAACTTAGAGGGAGAATTGAGTTTAGAGAATTTAATTCTCCCAAAAGTAAAACTAGGGTTTAACCCTATATGAGAATTTAATTCTCCCAAATTCATAGGAATTTAATTCTTCCGAAACAGAACTAGGGTTTAACCCTATATAAGAATTTAATTCTCCAAAATTCATAGGAATTTAATTCCTCCAAAACAGAACTAGGGTTTAACCCTATATGAGAATTTAATTCTCCCAAATTCATAGGAATTTAATTCCTCCAAAACAGAACTAGGGTTTAACCCTACATAAGAATTTAATTCTTCCACATGCATAGGAATTTAATTCCTCTAAAAACAAAATTAGGGTTTAACCCTACAGAGAATCTAATTCTTAAAAAAATAAGGAGACTTGAAAGATATCCATGCACGTAAAGAACATTGGTCATGTGATGACATGTGACCCCAATCCGGAGTGATCATAAAGAAAGAATAAATCTAGGTCACGTACCTCCATGTGACCCCTAAACAGATCCCCCAAAAATGAGAAGGGAAAAGCATGGAGGCAATGCCTCACGTGCTCCCACGTGACTTCCAAAATAAAGAAAACAAAAGCGAAGGCAATGCTGGCTTTAGGCGCTCTCACGTGTCCTCCCGTGACCCCTAATAAATACCTTAACAAATCAGTGCATGGGTGCTTATCACGTGTCCACACATGACGGCTATTAAAACTAAAAGTGTTTAACACTTATTTGCAGTTCTGAGAACAAAATAAAGGAGGTCTGGTCCCACCTTTGGGTGCCCTCATGTGCTCCTACGTGACCCATTCCTTTCTAGTGTTTAACACTATTTAAAGCATTTCGTCTCCAGTGTTTAACACTGTTTCAAATACATGACGTGAGGACACGTGACCACCAGATGTTCTCTAGTGTTTAACACCACTTTAAAACCGGCCTAGCCTAAATTGGCTAAGTTTTCTCAAAGGCAAATCTCCTTTTTAAATAAGCCTTAAAATCCAGAGCTATAATGTTTAATGCTCAGCCAAAGACAAAGTGTTATCAGAGCCTTCAAACTCTTGTTTAGCATTGCTAAATAATGAGGGGCTGAACCCATACAAATGTCTAATGGTCCAATAAAGGGCCAACACTTCAAATGTAATTGGACTTTGCCCAAGTTGGCCATAAGTCCTCAATTCAGATTTAACTGAGCCAATGTGCTCGTAATCTAATTAATTGATTTTAGTTCCAAATTTGGATTACAGATCCCCAATCAACTTTGGTTCAAGGGTACATCTCTTCACTCCTTTGAAATTTGTCGTTGTAATCCTTCAATGTCTTCAGAGGTGACGAGTCCCGATAACCACACACTTCACAGATTATGACGTCTCTAAACTGGACTGTGGGGTCCTTAAACTCATGGACTATGACGTCCTTAACCTTGACTGTGAGGTCTTTAAACTCACGGACTATGATGTCCTTAACCTTGACTGTGAGGTCTTTAAACTCACGGACTATGATGTCCTTAACCTTGACTGTGAGGTCTTTAAACTCACGGACTACGATGTCCTTAACCTCGACCGTGATGTCTTTAAACTAGCATTAGACCACCATGTCCTTAAACTGCCAATTGACCGCAAAGTCCCTAAACTAGAACAATAGAGCCCAAATGCTCTTTTGTTGGATCTAAATGATCCCGTTAAGTAGATCTTAGTCTAACATTAAACTAACGTATCCTTAACAAATGGTTAAGTTGACCTTAGTTTAAAATTAGACTAACGTGTCCTTAACAAACTATTAAGTTGATCTTAGTCTAAAATTAGACTAACGTATTCTTAACAAACGTTTAAGATGGTCTTAGTCTCAAATGAGACTAACGTATCCTTAAACCCAATCATAAACCTAAATCTAAGAAAATACGGATTTGGACTAATCCACGCCCTACGGGCGACAACATAAATTAGTCTCCGTATACAATCCACGGGCAATCAAAAATAAAACAAATATACACGACACGAAGTGACCATCTGGAGAAGGAGAAAGTGGTTACCGCGATGCGGTAGCGTAATTAACTGCAGGGGCTTGCGCCTGCAGGGAAGAGCATCCCCATGATCAAAAACCCCTTACATTGAGGGGGAATCTGATGAAATCTGCTACATCGGCCGCATCCGTTTAAACCTTCGATACACGGTGTCATAAATCAACATGGCATCTTCGGAGAGGTGGACGGATAACACCAAATAACATCTGCCCTCGAAATTCAGGCCGTACGTCCCAACGTCCCGGTCACGGTTTTCGGCGGAGAACAAATTTTGGCGCGCGCGGTGGGACCTTTTCCTCTTTCCACTCCACACTTCCTGTGTCGTGTTTACGAATGAATCGCGGTTTGATATGGTTGCCCTTGGGTTCAAGGTACTAAGATTTTGTTTTTCTCCCGTGCAGAAAACAGAACATCAATGGCCTCTAACTGCTCCAGCTGCAACAGCAACTCCTGTTCCGCTTCATCTGGAGGTGCAACCTACGAGCCCCAAGCGGACTCCCTTTTCACAATGCCAGTGGAGCAGGTAACTCAAGCTACCATTGAGCTATTCTTCGGGACCATGCTCCCACCGATGAGCTTCAGCGCTCCTTTACCATCACAAGAAGCTCCGAAGAAGTTGGTCTTTGATCAGCTTGCAACTACTGCAGCCCCTCTTAACCGGTCGCCCAAACCAAGCGCCTCAGTTTTCAGCAGACTGGGCCGAAGCTCAGATGGGCTCGCGAAGAAGCCCGCAATACCAGAAGGCGTTATCCCAAAGAGGATAGCTATCCCTACTCCTGAAGTCACCAAGGAGGCTTCTCCAGCTAAGGGGCCGGTCTTCCCAAGACCGGACGTTTCAACTCCCACACCGGGTGAAGTAACCAAGGACATTTCCCCTGCTCGAAAGTCTGCCTTCGATAGGTTGGCTATCCCTACTCAGCGGACATCAGTCTTCAATAGGCTGACAACGACAACTTTTGACCAACACAGGGGGCATGAGGAAGTACCCCTACGGCTGAGATAATCCCAACAGCTCGACATTCTCGACGTCGCCACTGGCGCCGGGTAAGGAAGGCCGGAAGCAACTCTCCCTTTGGACTGACTCCGCCAGCTCCAACGGTGGAAATTGATGCTGCTGTTCCAACTGGGAACATGTTTGAACTACTTAACAGGGTGCGCAGGAATTCGCCAACTGCTGTGCTGAAAAAATCTCCTCCACCAGTGAAGAATACCGTAAAGGAGAAGCTTGAACAGCCCCCTCAGTGGCTGTCCTCTAAAATTTATAAAGTTTGGCGACAGGTCCAAGACTCCATGATTGATTAAGACTATCCCTGCCAACAGAAAAAGATGAAAGCATAGCGAGAAGAGGACAATCCTGTCAAGACACAAAAGGTGTCGTCTACCTGGGTGCCCGTTGCAACGACCCCCTCAGTTTCGACCGCCCACAAAAGAAGGAGGTCGTAGAAGATCCCTGCGTCTTTGGCAAATCGCAAAGACACTGAATCTAAATTCCCCAAGTCTGGGGGCATCGTGGTGCACACTGTTTATATGGCATCCAGAAAAGAGGATAGCCGTATCTCCACAGGGCATCGACCGCTTACGCGATCCGTAACAAAGGCTTAGGAGCAACAACAACAAAAGCTCTAAGAAATGCTAACAGCTATGGCCGCACTTACGGGACCGAAAGCAAACCCAGAGACATCCTCGGAGCAACGCCGTTAGCAGGAAACTGATGCTGAATTCTTTCGAAGAATGCTTGAGAAAAAGGATAAAGAGGCCACGGAACAAGTAGTCAATATAAAACAAATGGCCCTTCTATTCCAAGATATGGTGGGCATGATGATCCAGCCGGACCCTCCAGCTGAAGATCCTCCGATTATCCTCGAAGACGACCGAGTGGAGACGTCAAACCCTATTCCGGCTTGTTCAGCAGCCAAAGAGGAGACCATCTCAAAAGTCGTCCTGGATGATTACATCGCTCAACAGATACGAGCTCACCTGGCATACGAGGCGGATGGTCAGATACTTAAGACTGGACAACCCTATCCAGGTTGGTATGACCAAATAAAGTACCCGCCGAGATACATGATCCCCAAATTCCACGTATATAAGAGGACGGGAAATCCGCATCAGCATGTCGCTCAATTCAGAGCCTTGTGTGGCAACACCGGAGGGGATGATAAGTTACTGCTTCGCCAATTCGTCGGCAGCTTGGCAGAGACGGCGTTTGAGTGGTATTCAGAGCTGCCCAACGACTCCGTCAAAATTTTTACAGAGATTGAATTACTGTTCATCCAACATTTTGCGAGCGCTAGTGAACGTACCCCAATCACAGCACTGATCAATTCCAGGGTGAAACCAGGCGAAACATGGGTTCAGTATGCAGTACGGTGGCGGAATCTATGGTCGAAGTGAGAGAAGCGCATTGAAGAAGCACCTGCGGTAGGCATGTTCGTGGGTACTCTTGACCCTCAAGCGACCAAATCCCAATTCATGATGTTCTTCAAGCCGGCCACCGTCCAGGCTTTGATTGACAAGCTGGCCCAAATGGACCAGATGGGCCATAGGCCTTCCTCTTCAAAGACGGAGCCTTGGAATGAAAAGGGCAAAAGACGGAGCCTTGGAATGAAAAGGGCAAAGGGAAAGCAACCTTCGTCACCAACGCTCAACAACAACCGAGTGGCCCGAGACCGGTTGTTCGCCAAAGTAACAAGCGGCAATCCCTCGATGAGAAGTTGAGATGTCCTTACTCGTTTCCCCGGGATAAAACAAGTAAACTGTTTGAACTGGCAGTGCGCAATGGGCTCATCACTCTACCGGAGTCGAGACACCCACCGCAACCGAATGACGTCAACGATCCTAATTACTACCCCTACCACCGAGTATTGGGTCATCCGATCAAAAGTTGCTACGTCTTCAAAAATTGGGTTGAAGACCAGTATCAGCAGGGCAAGTTCGTGCTGTCCGAAAACTGAAAGGTAAATCCGCCACAACCACATGCTCCGAAAAAGATGGACCTGCCGAGGGCATCATGCTCATTCATAAAGGAAGCTCCATGGGAAGTTATTCTTTCGGCAAAAACTAAAAGAATGCTGAAAGATCTTCAAACATGTCCGGCGATCAGGTGGAAAAGCCCGCAAGAGCCAGAGATCATCGACGGGATGCTGAAACCACGCCTAACATCGGGAATTAATAGCAATGGTCAAAACGCTCAGGCCCAGTCGTCGAAGTCTTCGAAGAAAAAGAAGAAGACCAAAAATCCTGCGCAGTCTAATGACAAGCGCGCGGATCAGCAAAAGCATATTGACGCGCTGAAAGAATAAAACCAGAGGGCGCGAACCCTAGTCACGCTTTAAGAGTTCCTCAATCACATCCTTGAGAATGAAGATAACGACAATGATGAGGGAGACGACTTGTCAGAAGAATCTGAAGATTATGTGGCAAGTTGCCACATGATCGCTCATTTGTCCCTAGGTAACAAAGCAGCTCACTTGGCGTTAAGAGATAACGTAGAGGAGCCGGGTGCAGGAGTAGTGCCAAAACCCTTGGATTATGTGACAAGGTCTATCAAGGAGAAACCTACTTGTTCATAAAGCATCCGGCGAAACTTCGCCTCAAAGCTACAGCAGACCGAAATGTCCTAAAACGTGCAACTGACTGAGACCTTTATAAACTTCTATGGACCGCGGCATCCCTAGGCTGACGTGGTGTTAAAAAAAAGGTATATCCATAAGCAAAATGAGCACGGATGAAAACCCGAAAGGGCACCGTGGGTAAAAACAGCAGGACTACCGGCGATGTTTGTGAAAAACCGAAAGGACGCAGACTCATAAAAAAACGGTACATCCACAAGCAAGATGGGCATGGATGAAAACCCGAAAGGACTCTGTGAGTAAAAACAGCAGGGCTACCGGCGAGTTTTGTGAAAACCCGAAAGGGCGCAATCTCGTTAAAAGACACTTGCATGGTCTTCTCGACCTTGTAAGGAAAAACCACCTGCGTCTGATCCTTACGACTCACAGGGGAGCAACACACTTAGGGATCCCCACAATTCTTAAGGAGAAAACACACTTACGAGATCCTCACGACTCGTAAGGAGAATTCCCCTTTGAGACCCTCACGACTTACAGGGTTCAAAAGCCTTAAGCTACAGGGATTTAAACATGTTCTTAAGCCATCACAATCTCCAATGTTGCCCTACAAGTGGTTCAATATTGACCCTTGTATACAATCCACGGGCACGAATGAACATTTCCCTAACATAGTTCCACCAGCGACTAGGGATATGCTCACACGGTGAACAAACACTTGTAGGTCCTCTCGACTTGCAAGGAGAAAACACTCTTGTAAGATCTTTACGACTTATAAGAGAACACACACTTAGAAATTCTCACGATTCCTAACAAGAAAATGCACCTACAAGAGCCTCACGACTTGTAGGGAGAAGCACCTTTATGAGACCCTTACGGCTCATGAAGTCAAAACCCTTAGTCGACGGGATCCTAACCCTGTTTGCTAAGCCATCTTTGTTCGACATCGACAGAGGCAAATGATGATTCGCTCCTGGCAATATCCCAGTTGTAGCGATGCTGATGCCTAAATCGGTATCAAATTCCAAGTCCTTTCATGGCATATGATGATTCGCTCCTGGCAATGTCCCAGTGGTAGCGATGCTGATGCCTAAATCGGTATCAAATTCTAAGCCCTTTCATGGCAAATGATGATTCGCTCCTGACAATATTCCAGTCGTAGCGATGCTGATGCTAAGATTGGCACCAGATTCCAAGTTCCACACTCGCGATAAAAAATTAGCGAGCCAAAAATGCATATGAAATAGCCGAAATGATTGGGCAACTAGCAATAAAAAGCAGCGAGTAAAAATAAAAATAGCCGAAATGATTAGGCACCGCGAAAAATAGACGAAATGATTGGGCAATCGCGATTTTCATGATATAAAAAGCTGAAATGATAGAGCAGCGCGGAAAGAAATTAAAAAAATTCTGAAAGAATGAAACTTTTGCCCTACAGATGAGATCACATCGATCCCTGTATAGAATCTAGGGGCACAAACAAAAAAAGGGGAACCATGTTTTCCCACCAGGCTCTGTCAAAAAGAGAGCCAAGTCTCGACGGTTCACAGACACCCTAGAGATAACCAACGGCGTTTCTCCTCACTCCAACCAGATGCAGACATGACGACAACAACCGACCTCAGAGTCGCAATGAAGCGTAGCCATGGCAAAGTCCTTAGTTCCAAATCTCAATGGCCACATCTACGGCCTAAAGACCAACAACGGTGTGCCTCCCCATTCCAGCAGGACACAAATGCTACACCATCAATCGGTACCATGGCAAAGTCCCCTAGTTCCAAATCTCGACGGTTTACAGACAGCCAAGAGATCACCAACGATGTTTCTCCTTCCTCCAGCAGGATGCAGATGCGACGTCAACAAATGACCCAGGGTCAAAACAACGGAACCATGGCAAAGCCCTCTAATTCTAAATCTCGACGGTTAACGGACAGCCTAGAGATCACCAACGACATTTCTCCTCACTCCAACCAGATGTAGACGTGAAGTCAACAACCGACCTCAGAGTCGCAACGAAGCGGAGCCATGGCAAAGTCCCTAGTTCCAAATCTCAATGGCCACATATATGGCCCGAAGACCAACAACGGTGTGCCTCCTCATTCCAGTAGGACACAGATGCTACACCATCAATCGTAGCCACAGCAAAGTCCCTAGTTCCAAGCCTCGACGGTTCACCAACAACCTAGAGACAACTGTGACATTCATCTCGATACAGCAGACACAATGTCAACAAACGAAGCGAAGGAAGATCCATAGCTTTAGGGTCTCAACGTCAACTTCGACAACTTAGAGATCAACACCGACCTTCTTCCTCCCTCTAGTCGGATGCAGACGCAACATCAACAAACGGAGCCATGGTAAAGTCCCCTAGTTCCATGACTCTACGGTCCACAGACAACCTAGAGTCAACCAATGACTTCCCTGCCGGATCAACGCTCTGTCTCGGAAACAAGTCAACCAACCCCAAGGGAAATCAGTGTCCTTGGCAAAAACCTCGATTCAGGGAAATCAGTGTCCTTGACGAGAGCACCTCGATTCGCGTCGACCCGCAGAGAAATTAGCATCTTTGCAGGAATACCTCGATTCGTCTCAACCCTAAGGAAATCAGTGTCCTTGGCAACTTCCTCGATTCAGGGAAATCAGTGTCACTGACGAGAGCATCTCGATTCGCGTCGACCTGCAGAGAAATCAGCGTCTTTGCAGGAATACCTTGATTCATCTCAACCCCAGGGAAATTAGTGTCCGTGGCAAAAACCTCGATTCAGGGAAATCAGCGTCCTTGACGAGAGCACCTCGATTCGCGTCGACCCGTAGAGAAATCAGTGTCTTTGCAAGAATACCTCGATTCATTTCAACTCCGAGAAAATTAGTGTCCTTGGCAATCTCCTCGATTCAGGGAAATCAGCGTCCTTGACGAGAGCATCTCGATTCGCGTCGACCCGCAGAGAAATCAGCATCTTTGCAGGAATACCTCGATTCGTCTCAACCCCAGGGAAATTAGTGTCCTTGGCAAAAACCTCGATTCAGGGAAATCAGTGTCCTTGGCAAAAAACTCGATTCAGGGAAATCAGTGTCCTTGACGAGAGCATCTCGATTCGCATCGACCCACAGAGAAATCAGCGTTTTTGTAGGAATACCTCGATTCGTTTCAACTCCGAGGAAATCAGTGTCCTTGGAAAAAACCTCGATTCAGGGAAATCAGCGTCGTTGACGAGAGCACCTTGATTCGCGTCGACCCACAGAGAAATCAGCGTCTTTGCAGGAATATCTTGATTCGTTTCAATTTCGAGGAAATCAGTGTCCTTGGCAACCTCCTCGATTCAGGGAAATCAGCGTCCTTGACGAGAGCATCTCGATTCGCGTCGACCCGCAGAGAAATCAGCGTCTTTGCAGGAATACCTCAATTCGTTTCAACCCTAGGGAAATCAGTGTCCTTGGCAAAAATCTCGATTCAGGGAAATCAGCGTCCTTGACGAGAGCATCTCGATTCGCATCGACCCGCAGAGAAATCAGTGTCTTTGCAGGAATACCTCGATTTGTTTCAACTCTGAAGAAATCAGTGTCCTTGGCAAAAACCTCAATTCAGGGAAATCAGCGTCCTTGACGAGAGCACCTCGATTCGCGTCGACCGGCAGAGAAATCATCGTCTTCGCAGGAATACCTCGATTTGTTTCAACTCTGAGGAAATCAGTGTCCTTGGCAAAAACCTTGATTCAGGAAAATCAGCGTCCTTGACGAGAGCACCACGATCCGCATCGACCCGCAGAGAAATTAGTTTCTTTGCAGGAATATCTCAATTTGTTTCAACTCCAGGGAAATCAGTGTCTTTGGAAAAACCTCGATTCAGGAAAATCAACGTCCTTGACAAGAGCTCCTCTATTCGTGTCGGCCCGCAGAGAAATCAGTGTCTTTGCAGGAATACCTCGATTCGTTTCGGCTCTAGGGAAATCAGTGTCCTTGGAAAAAACCTCGATTCAGGGAAATCAGCGTCCTTAACGAGAACATCTTGATTCGAGCCGATCCACAGAGAAATCAGTGTCTCTGCAGGAATATACGAAGTAAGCAAAGCAGAGCCGCGGCAAAGTTCCTAGTTCCATGACTCGGCGGTGCACGGACAAACCAAAGTCAACCCTCGACCTCCCTGTTGAAGCAATGCTTTAACTCGGGAGTAAGTCAACTCATCAATCACTTACGAGTCCTCTCGACTTGTAAGGAAGAAAATTCTCTTGTGAGATCCTTACGACTCTCAAGAGAAAACACACTTAGGAATTCTCACGATTCCTAATGAGAAAATACACCTACGAGATCCTCTCGACTCGTAGGGAGAAAAAATCTTTATGAGACCCTCACGGCTGATAAAGTTGAAAAGTCTTAGGCAACAGATCCTAACCCTGTTTCCTAAGCCATCGCTTCTCGATTCAGGGAAATCAGCGTCCTTGGCGAGAACTTCTCGATTCGTTTCGACCCGCAAGGAAATCAGTGTCTTTGCGAGAATCTCTCGATTCGTCTCAACTTGCGGGGAAATTAGTGTCCCTATGCATAAAGAAAATTCTCTTGTGAGATCCTTATGACTTGCAAGAGAAAACACGCTTAGGAATCCTCACGATTTTTAAGGAGAAAATACACCTACGAGATCCTCTCGACTCGTAGGGAGAAAAGTCTTTGTTGGACTCTCACGGCTCATAAAGTTGAAAAGTCTTAGATGGCAGATCCTAACCCTGTCCCCCAAGCCTTCACTGCCCTGCAAAAAGGTCAACATGGACTATCTACGGGCCACACTCTCCGAAGTTGAAAATCGACGAGGTGGGAAACAACCACTTACGAGTCCTCTCGACTGGTAAGCGGGAAAATTCTCGTGTGAGATCCTTACGACTCTCAAGAGAAAGCACACTTACGACTCTCAAGAGAAAATACACTTACGAGATCCTCTTGACCCGTAGGGAGAAAATTCTTTATGAGACCCTCACGACTCATAAAATTGAAAAGTCTTAGACAACAGATCCTAACCCTGTTTTCTAAGCCATCGCTATCTTATAAAGAGTTCAAGATGAACTGTTATCTACCATCTATGGGCCACACTTGCCAAAACTACATGCCACTGAAATGGAGAAGTTACTCATGAAGCATATAAACTACTTCATGCCAGAGTAAAACATAAAGAAACAGAAGGGTGCAGCTCATGGAGCTGAGGGTTTGGAATTATATCCCTTAAGAGTCGAGATTTGAGTCAATGATAAATGACAACGCTTGTGTCAGCTCGTTATCTTCTCAGATCAAGATCCTGAAGATTATATACCAACCCAAAACTGGTCATACGCTATGAATTACCCTGCACTACTTCACCCACATATATATTTACATGGGCAAAGTAGTGGGGGCATTTGTTCCTGCCAAAAAAATTTCTGCGCAAAAGAGCCCAAGGTATCAAATGGTAGCGATATGTTTAAGAAAATGTAGAACAGTATTTTCTGGGCTGTATTTTGATAAACTACTTAAGTTGAAATAGCTAAATTCTGATGGTATCGAAAGCGTCTTGAAAAATCCTTCGATTTGATATGTTATAGGCTTCATAATTCATCCGGGATCAAAAGTTATAAGCAAATATGCTATGCACATGTAATCTAAGGAAAAAAATGCGAACAAGTATTTTCCAAGCTGCATTTTGACAAATTGCCGAATATGAAACATCTAGATTCTGATGGTATCGAAAGCATCTCAAAAAATCCTTCGATTTAATAGATTATGGGCCTCATAATTCATCCAGGATCAAAAGTTACGAGGCATCACGTGCCCATACGTGACCGGGCGTCACGTGCACACATATGACCGGGCGTCACGTGCAGACACGTGACCATTTACAGGCAAAGGCTGAAGGCACTGAATAAAATAAATAATTGGAAATAATTAATCAGTGGGATCACGTACCAACACGTAATGGGTCTTTAAACCCACTGAAAAAAATTAAAAGTATAATAAAACACTAAGGAAAAACCCCAATGGGGCATCACGTGCTCACACGTGACCAAGGGTCACGTGCTGACACGTGATGATTCCTTAGCTCTGTTAAAATGCATAATTAAATTCTGAATAAAATGCTTAATCAGAGGGTCACGTGCCAACACGTGATGGGTTCCTAAAGATCTATGAATTAATAGAATTAAATTCTAATTAAGAGGGAATCAAAAACCCTAACTGGAAAAATATTTCTCTAAATTTTTCCAAACAAAAAAGATGGTGCTCTATAAAATGGAGCACCGTTGGATTAAAATTCCAATGGTGATTAAAAATCACCAATTTATGGAAAGATTTCATACAAGGAAAGATTTCCCTGAAATTTGCCAGGAATAACAGATAAAAGATCTTTTGGATTAAAAATCCAACGGTGAATAAAATTCACTGAGTGATCTAAAAGATCACGTTGGTTACAAAATCAATTAAAATCTTTCAATGAAAGATTGACAAAATAAATTGATTATTTTCTTTTTCCTATAAATAGGTGCCAAGAAATGAAGAGAGGGGATCTACTTTTTTCGGGAGATAACAACAACAGAGAGAGAAAAGATAGGAGAATTTAATTCTCAAGAGAGAGAAAAAAGATCTCCTCAGAGAAAAGAAACCCTAAGTGAGAAAGGGGAAAGAGATCTAAGTTCCATAAAACAAAGAGAATTTAATTCTCAATTTAGAAGTTTAACTCTTCTGAATAAGAACTTAGTTCTTCCTCTGGTTGAAGATCTGCAGAAGCAAATCTCCCCATAGGTTGAGAATTTAATTCTCATCGGGTTAATATTCTGCCATGCAGATCCAAAACTTAGAGGGAGAATTGAGTTTAGAGAATTTAATTCTCCCAAAAGTAAAACTAGGGTTTAACCCTATATGAGAATTTAATTCTTCTAAATTCACAAGAATTTAATTCCTCCTAAACAGAACTAGAGTTTAACCCTATATGAGAATTTAATTCTTCCAAATTCATAGGAATTTAATTCCTCCAAAACAAAACTAGGGTTTAACCCTATATGAGAATTTAATTCTCCCAAATTCATAGGAATTTAATTCCTCCAAAACAGAACTAGGGTTTAACCCTACATAAGAATTTAATTCTTCCACATGCATATGAATTTAATTCCTCTAAAAACGAAATTAGGGTTTAACCCTACAGAGAATCTAATTCTTAAAAAATAAAGAGACTTGAAAGATCTCCATGCACGTAAAGAACATTGGTCACGTGATGACACGTGACCCCAATCCGCAGCGATCATAAAAAAAGAATAAAGCTAGGTCACGTGCCCCTATGTGACCCCTAAACAGATCCCCCTAAAATGAGAAGGGAAAAGCATGGAGGCAATGCCTCATGTGCTCCCACGTGACTTTCGAAATAAAGAAAAAAAAAAGCAAAGGCAATGCTGGCTTTAGGCGCTCTCACGTGTCCTGACGTGACCCCTAATAAATACCTTAACAAATCAGTGCTTGAGTGTCTATCACGTGTCCACACGTGACGGCTATGAAAACTAAAAGTGTTTAACACTTATTTGTTGTTCTGAGAACAAAATAAAGGAGGTCTGGTCCCACCTTTGGGTGCCCTCACGTGCCCCCACGTGACCCCTTCCTTTCTAGTGTTTAACACTATTTAAAGCATTTTATCTCCAGTGTTCAACACTGTTTCAAATACATCACGTGAGGACACGTGACCACCAGATGTCCTCTAGTGTTTAACACTACTTTAAAACCGGCCTAGCCTAAATTGGCTAAGTTTTCTCAGAGGCATATCTACTCTTTAAATAAGCCTTAAAATCCAGAGCTATAATGTTTAATGCTCAGCCAAAGACAAAGTGTTATCAGAGCCTTCAAACTCTTGTTTAGCATTGCTAAATAATGAGGGGATGAACCCAGACAAATGTCTAATGGTCCAATAAAGGGCCAACACTTCAAATGTAATTAGATTTAGCCCAAGTTGGCCATAAGTCCTCAATTCAGATTTAACCGAGCCAATGTGCTCATAATCTAATTAATTGATTTTAGTTCCAAATTAGACTACAGATCCCCAATCAACTTTGGTTCAAGGGTACATGTCTTCACTCCTTTGATATTTGTCGTTGTAATCCTTCAACGTCTTCAGAGAGGTAACGGGTCCCGATAACCACACACTTCACAGACTATGACGTCTCTAAACTGGACTGTGGGGTCTTTAAACTCATGAACTATGATGTCCTTAACCTCGACCGCGATGTCTTTAAACTAATATTGGACCACCATGTCCTTAAACTGGCAATTGACCACAAAGTCCCCAAACTAGAACAATAGAGCCCAAATGATCTTTTGTTGGATCTAAATGATCCCATTAAGTATATCTTAGTCTAAAATTAGAAGAACGTATCCTTAACAAATGGTTAAATTGACATTAGTTTAAAATTAGACTAACGTGTCCTTAACAAACTGTTAAATTGATCTTAGTCTAAAATTAGACTAACGTATCCTTAACAAACCTTTAAGTTGATCTTAGTCTCAAATGAGACTAACGTATCCTTAAACCCAACCACCAAACCCAAATCTAAGAAAATACGGATTTGGACTAATCCACGCCCTAAGGCGACAACATAAATCAGTCTCCGTATACAATCCATGGGCAACCAAAAATAAAACAAATATACACGACACGAAGTGACCATCTGGAGAAGGATAAAGTGGTTACCGTGATGCGGTAGCGTAATTAACTGCAGGGGCTTACGCTTGCAGGGAAGAGCGTCCCAACGATCAAAAACCCCTCATAATGAGGGGGAATCTGACGAAGTCTGCTACATCGGCCGCATCCGTTTAAACCTTCGACACACGGTGTCATAAATCAACTTGGCATCTTCGGAGAGGTGGAAGGATAGCACCAAATAGCATCTGCCCTCGAAATTCAGGCCGGGCGTCCCAACGTCCCGGTCACGGTTTTCGGCGGAGAACAGTACTTTCTGCATTGGAATATAAAAAATAGGGCAGCCTTATGAATGTATAAGATTGCTTTAATATGCTCAAGAACACCGTAATAGGAATTTCCTCTGTCGTCGGAGGTTGCGACGCCGCTATTTTGCGTAGCTCTAATGCGTTCCGTCCTTTCGATCTCAAATTTATAGCCGGAAACCCCGTACCCGTTCTAAAACGTAGCTGCAATCGATGGACCGAATAAAAGGTCTTGGACCTCTCTATCAATCTACTCACCATGATTCATTTGTCCATCAACTTGTTCTTTATACCAAACGACGAAAGTGTGTCTCTATTCTTCTTTGATTTTGTCATCCGACCACGTCCTAGGATTTGATCTCTTGAGTATCGTTTTATGCACTCTATTCGTTAATTTACAGTTATATCTATTAGATTATATTCTATTTCAAACGGTTTAAATGGATGAAATTAGAAAAACTTACTCTGCATATTTAGCAAAACATTCGCTGTCTAACAAGATGAACACATGTAAATCGCCAATGAGATCGTAAGACATATATTTTAGCCTTCCTGCTCCAATTGAACCGTCAGGAACATGCGGCGGTTTGTTCAGTTTCGTCCTGACATCGTCGTTCAAGAAACGAGCACAGAAAGACGTCACTTCTTCCAAGAGATAACCTTCGGCAATCGAACCTTTAGAACGATACTTGTTGCAGATATAGTTTTTTAAAGTTAATAGATATCTGTTGAAAATAATAGATATTAATAATCCGTGATAATGTTTTGCAATTTAAATGATTAATTATAAATATTTTCATACCTCTCGATGGGATACATCCAACGGTAATACACCAGACCACCAATCTTGACCTCGATTGCCAAATGGATGGACATGTGAACAATAATGTCGGAAAAGGAAGATGGAAAGATAATTTCGAGCATGCAAAGGATCATATGAATATCTTTTTCGAGCTCTGCTATCTCATTGACGTCCACGTTTTTGGAACACAGTTTTCGAAAATACGTGCAAAATTCGTTAAAATGAGACCAACTTCGGATTTTACCGATACTCTCTGGTATAAAGGAAGAAGATGTTGCATCAATATGTAGTAGTCGTGGCTCTTGAGTCCAATAATTTTTCCATTTTCTATATATACCTATTTGGAAATGTTTGATGAGAAACCATCGGGAATTTCAATTCTTTCAACACCCGTAGAAACAGCCGCTTCTCTTCTTTTTTTAGGTTGTAGATTGCTGGTGGGATCTCGTAATAAGCTGGTTTACCAGCCACAGGCCGAGGATGCAATTTTTCTTTAATGGACAAACCATCCAAATCCGTCAAATCAGGCGGGTGTTGAGATTGTCCTTCGTTTTTCCATCCATATAAAGCAGAAGATTGATGACGTGTTCAGAGACGTCCTTCTCGATATGCATAACATCTAAATTGTGGAGGAGCGGTGATCAGACCAATACGAAAGTTGAAATAAACCACTTCCTTCTTCCAACAGATTGGGCATGGAATTATATCGTTGTTTTGTTTCTTTCCGAATGTGATATTTTGATAACCTCTCCATTGTTACAATATGTCATTACTGGACAATAGTTTAGGAGGACTACTGGTCTCCATCTTATCGTTGAACAATTCTTTATTCTTTCTGAATATGTGAGTTATAGGCAAGAAACTTCGGTGACCCATAAACGACTTTTTCCCACTAAACTTCAAGCGTATGACACTCGTATGAATATGACAACTGAGGAAAGCAAGCTTACCTTGAGTTGTCCATCCTGACATCATGTCGTAAGCAGGAAAATCATTAATAGTCCATAACAAAGCAGCCCACATCTGAAAAAATTGTTTACTATCTGCGTTATAAGTTCTCACACGAGGTTACCACAACAACTTTAACTCATCGATCAAGGGTTGAAGGTACACGTCAATATTTTTCCCATGAGATGAGGGACCGTCGATTAAAAATGCCAACGTAAAATAAGACCGCGTCATAGCCCTCCATGGCGGCAGGTTGTATATAGTCACTGCAACAGGCCAAGTACTGTGAGTACGCTCTCCGCGAACCATCCCAAATGGACTGAAACCGTCGCTCGCAATTCCCATCCTCACATTATGAGGGCCTGCGCTAAATGAAGGATGTTTTTCATCTAAAACTTTCCACGACATCTAATCTCTGGGATGACTCATTTTTCTCTTTTCACGAAGCACTTTATGGTGCCACTGCATTTCGGGCGCCGTCTCCTCACACATAAATAGCCGTTGCAGCCTTGGTATTAATAGAAAATGACGAAGAATCTTCACGGGCATATCACTCGACTAAGGGTCTTTCTTAGGCTTGAATCAGCTGGTCCAGCACATGGGGCAGTTTCTGAGTGTGGCATGTTCATTCTGGAACAAAACACAATCATTCTCATATACATGTATCTTATGATACTTCAGGTCGATATTTGTGATTATCTTTTGCGCTTCGTACCGGCTCAGTGGCACTTCATTTTCATCGGGAAAAGCTTCTTTCAGCAGTTCTAGGAGATCGGTGAAAGACTGGTCACTTCATCTATTCTTGCACTTGATCTGAAAGAGACGTATGAAAAAAGAAAGTTTTGAAAACCATTTGCAATTTGGATATAGTGGGATCTTAGAGTTAGCCTTGTACTTCTCCAATAATGAGGGTCCAGTGCTTTCCGTATCATAAAGAGGTCCAGTGGCATTTATAAGCTCACCCATGTCATTGATCGGCGCGAATACAGTATCATCTTCTTCGAATACTTCATCTTCTTCAAACTGTCATTTCTCTTCCTCCTCTTCTTCTACTATCCCTTGCCACTCTGCGGTTACTGTTTCGATTAATTCGTTTTCCGTCTCTTGCACTCATGCCTTGTTTCCCGTTACAACGACTCTTTCTCCGTGAAGTTCTCACGTAGTGTAATATCTAACGAAACCATATTTCACAATGTGTAACTCAACTTCCGACTTCTTGAGGAATCGCTTATTCATACCTTAGATCAAGGACAATAAATTTCGTGCTCTTTCAGTAACCCAAGACAAGTGTAGGCAAAATCGGTGAAAAAGCTAACACTGTCAACGAAAAAGCGGTTGACTCTCTTGGGAGTATTGATGTACAAACTCCCATAGAGCCTATAAGCAACACTTATAGTACAGTCCGGTCTTTTCGTCTGATATGCCGCATATCGAGTCTGGGAGGTGGAATTGTCAGACCCCACTAACTTGATAAGTCATACCGATGTGTGGCCTATAACCTTTCGAGAAACTAATGAAAATACTTACCAGTAAATCTCATCAGCCCTGGCCACGGACTTGCTGTTATAGCCAATCGAGTATAGTTCAATATCAACTCCTATACCGGGAAAGACGAAACCCCTCCTATCGCTCACTGCCTCCATGTGACTCTGGACTGTACCCAAAATCCACATGTTTGCATGACTCCTTTGAGCCGTGGTAAAGAGGAAATCAAAGCGCAGTGGGAACTACACAAGACACTATGACGAACTCGGGTCTCCAGACTAACCTGTACAAGTGTCACCAGAGAACTACTATCTGACGATAGGTATGGTACCATCTAGGAGTTCTTGGCGAGTCATGTTCGTTGTACCCATTCTCTAATGATCACTTGTGTACAATCTTTGATGTCAAACACCAATGGTTATGGGATCAAGCATCGCCCTATACAGGGTTAAGAAACGTACACACTAGTCTACTCTGGAACATCGATGCCCTGTCTCGATACTCTCTCGACTAGGAACTGTTAAAGGATGTGCTTGCGGACTACTCAAGCCCCACTAGTATGATCTGCATCATAGTTCTGGTAGTCAAGTCAATATCCTAAGGGCTTTATCAACATATATCAATGAGATAGTAAAATAAAACGAGTGCACATGTTTAGATAAAGAGCAACCAGATAGCATACTATCATGTCGAGCAAGAAAGTCATCTATATATATGTCCAGGCATCCACTATAATATAAAATAATGGCCTCTAAGGTATACATATTCCTAACACATCACATGTATGTTAACCGATAGACAGGAACTAAGCCACGTTTCGATTTTCACATATGATTAAATATCGATGAGAATATGAAAATTTCATATTTTCATCTACCTTTAGCTAATAATGTTTTTTCACTAAATTACCTTAACAAATTTAAATAAAAAACCCATCATTTTAAATTATTTAAATTTCACTAAAATACCCTTAACTATTGTTGTTTTTCACTAAACTATAATTATATTTTTAAGTAAAAAAACACTTGCTCAATTTTTTTTCACTAAAATACCATTAACTTTTATAGCTTTGTCGCTAAAATACCTTTAATTATTGTTGAGTTTCAGTAAACTACCTATTCCTATCCCTAACCTTAACCCTAAACCTATCCATAAACCCTAACCCTAACACTATACTTAACCCTAATTCCTATCCTTAACCCTAAACGGCTTAACTTAACCCTAACTCTATCCGACGGCAGTAGCAACAACAACAACAAAGCTAAAATTAACAACCTATTTCAAAGATTTTAACCAAATTAAGAAACAATCAACAACATTTGTAAATATTGAAATTAACAAAATTTTAAATTGAACACTAACTTTTTAATGAAATCCACGGGCAGCTGAAGGGGTGACAGTGGGGGCTTCGTACGGCTGGGAGTGACGAGAATGGCGGTGACGGGGGCTTCGAGCGGCGGAGCTGATCTCGAGCGGCGGAGCTGATCTCAAGCAGCGACGACACGAGGGGAGGCGATCGGCGACGAGAGGTGATAAGAGGGGAGGAGATCGATGACGCGAAAGGAGGAGATCGAGGACGAGAGAGGACTTCAAGCTGTTTGGAACAGTGAGGAGAGGGAAGGCGCGATCGACGACGAGGGGGGCTTCGAGTGGTGAGGAACGACGACGAGGGGGCTTTGAGCGGCGGGGAACGATGATGAGGGGGCTTTGAGTGGGAGTGGCGAGGCGGTGGAGGTGGGAGAAAATTTTGGGAAATTTTTTTTTGTTGGAGGGAATTGAGAGCTCGGAGGAAAAAAAGGAAAATTTGGGGTGTTATCACCCGTGGGTTATGGGTCCGCCAAATTATGCAATCGGTCACGGTTCAAACTGTGACCAATTCTTCTATGACCGTTACGTTAAAATGGTCACGGTTTGAATCGTGACGAAAGCCCCATTACGTTTGAGCACTTTTGTAGTAGTGGGACGATGGACAAAACCAGCACTAGGCATGTTGGGAGGGAGAACGTAAGGAACACCATCTGTGATGTTTTCAACAAGATGGTCGGTTGATTGATCATCGTTTCTGTGTCGTGTTTAGAAAAGTGTAAATGATCACAACCAAAGAAAATTATACCGCAATCAATTGACAGTGTTTATTGTAGTTTCGTCGGTGAATGCGGATCGTCCACTGAGAAAGTGTGATTTGCTCGTTACTGTTTTATTTGAGTTGAAAATTAAAAGATAAAAGAAAATTGATTCAAGATTTATGAAATTTAGTTTCAAGAATTATAAAGAACTAGATCTAAAATCAAGAAATTATAGAGATCAAGAAAATATCCAAATCGATTAAATTATCAAGATTTGTCAAGAAGCTTGTCGGAATCGATCCAATTGATAGTGATGATGAATACTAATGATTACAAATTGTTATCTATTGAATATTTGTTGCTAGGTCGATGACAATCAACAAGGTTTAGGGACCTATTGAAGAAACTAGGGTTTCTTCATCATCATCCCTTGTCCTTTCATTGATTATCATTTAAATTCCAGCCTCTAGCAAATTGAATCACCAATCGTTGATCTCTAATTTGGAGCGAAAACATTCAAGAAAGCGATCTTGCTCAAATTAGGTTTTCGATGATTCAATTTCCTAAAGTTTACAAAACTCATAAGACTTAAGAATCGTTCAAGAATTTAATCATCATCATCTACCTATTTTCTCGATTCCGCTACAAGCGGAGAATTTACTCACGTATAATTATAAAGCAGTCAAGAACTAAGAATATCATAATGTGAGAATGAATAGAAAGCAAGAATAGAGATTTTCACCTTTATTTAGATCTTCTTCAAATTACAACTCTCACTCAAGTTTACAAGACTAGCTCTATCTCACTCAATTGAGAAGGAATTTGGCGTCGATCTTTGCGTAGCTCGATCGTCGTGAGTCGCGGATCGTCGTGGATTTCTTGCTCAGATAAAGATCGGCGTTGCTTCAAAGGCTCGTTGAATGCATGCTTGATTTGGTACTCGATGTATCTTGATTTGGCTTTGGAATTGGATTTGGGCTAAGGTTTTAAGTTGCAAGTTGTGTCACTCAACTTTCGGAATTTTGGCTCAATATTCAACAACAAACAACCCTTGTAATGATGCCCTAGGTCTCTTTTTATAGCGTTCCCTTTTAGCTTCTCCTGGAAGCTAGATCTAGCTTCACTTGGAATCTTGGTTGTTATCAAGCTTGCATAGGAAGTTAGGTAGTTATGTTGAAGTTTCTAGATTAAGGTAGTTAGCTAGCTTGCATGAAAAGCTTGTAGGTTATGAAACTTGCACAAGAAGCTTGGCTGTTAGAAGGGAAGCTTCTGGAGAATTCGAGAAACTGAAACGTCTTGAAGAAGTTTGGCCATATAAAAAGAAGCCTCGGAAAAAGTTTTCTGCCACCGATGAGTCAACGCGGCCGCGGATCCACGGCGGATACGCCTGACTCGGCCGCAGATCCGCAGCCGTTTGGTGTGATCTCTGCATGAAACTTCCAGGCTGATTTCATGTTGGCTTTATAGCACTTTCCTGATGTCTGGAATATTTTTATACTTTCTTGTTCACTGCCAGATTTCAAGTTTTTTACTTGACGTATTTTAGCAGTACTTTTAGCAGTTCCGGTTCTTTTACCTGGAGAATTTCCTGCACACAATCTCGAGACAAGTGTTGATACACAAAAGATCATGCGTGTAGTAATAAACACTCAATTTCCCTCAAAATGCCGGTTATAATGTGTAACACATGTTATTTAGTATTTTACAGACAAATTGCTAATATGTGCTATATTTATCCCAAACACCTTTAGATGATTACAAATAGTAGGGAAATTGCTGTGTTAAAAATGCAATATTTTCGACTGATCAAATTTCCCAAACTTAATTTTGGTCGTCTCGAGCAAACTTGTTTTATTCAAAAGAAGGAGAAAATATAAGAAAAATAAAAACTAACTAGCACACTTTCATAGGAAACACGATTGCACTGAGCACATGCAACAAGCCTTTAAACCTCTAGGTGTCCCTAGTAGGAAGAGTGTTGTCTCCTGAGGGTTTTCAGCGGATTGCACCCACAAAATCCCATAATAAAAGGAAGACCGTGAAAGTTACATATAAAGATAAGAATTGTAAAAGAAATACTTTGAAAATTAGAGTTTCCAATTATACTAGCTTTTCGGTTGTCATGAGCTCTATCTTAATAGTCATGAAAAGATGTCAGAAATCACATCACCCCTCAATAAAACATCGTCTTTATTCTTCATTCCTACCTTTCTTCCAAACATCGATCATATACCCCTACGTGTGTGTAAAAGAACATCCCCACGTTCGGAGAATTCAATTCAAGATATCATACTTTTGTCCATCTACCTCAGTACTTTTTAATTAATGAATATTTAGATGGATTTGCTCACACATTTTCATGTGACCGTTAATACTTCTTGAGGTACTAACCGACCGATTACTCATGTGCTTGCTTATTAGGTGTATTAGTATTTTTCTCGTCTTGCACCACCTAAGGCTTAGCAGTGACTCCCAGACCAGTTGGTCTAAGGCACTAGGTGATGAAGCACCCTCGCTATATTTTTTTATTGCTGCCTTGGCGATAACAAAACCAGTATTTATTTTTCTTCACCATTTGATATTTTATTCATTTATAACTTCTTTCATACTTTAGCTTTTAGACAAGAGCATTTCAAGGTATTCTTTACTATCTCGAGTTTCAAGACGTGTGTAAGTGTGAATAGTAGGGTATCAACATTCAAATGTTTGGCTTTCAGAATATGAACTATTTTCAGACTTATTTTTATCCTCAGATTAGTGACTTCTTTCATCTTACTAACCCTTGGAACAATGGCTCATAACTACTTATTACTAGTTCATTTAAGAAAAGTTCTAATTTTCTTCGTTTCCCTAAATTTTTCTAATCTTTTGCATGTAAGTTTTCACTATCTGATCTTTTATTATCAAATTAAGTATTAAATATTTTTATCTTTTGAATTTTTTTTAAAATTTTTATATGTTTTAAATGTTTTGTGCTTATGCAAAGTATGATGCAAAGTGATGCATAAATAAGCACAAACCTCCCCAAACTTGTTTACAACAATGTCCTCACTGTTGCCATCTGCTGGATAAAAAAAACTGTAAGCCTGGGAGTAAATTTATTAATGGGGGCAATAGATATGATCGTGAAAATCCTCCCCCAAACTTATTCTTTTCACTCACCTCCATTCTAAAGATGATACAGTATTTTACAAGATATGGAAGTGAGACAGAGGAATTTTAATCAAGATAAAGCGGCTCCTGTAAAAACAGGAGCTCCTCCGTGGGGTCAGTGGAAAAATACAGTTTTAACCTATGTCCATTTACTTTGAAAATTGTACCGTTTTCAACATTTTCAATCTCAACTGCCCCGTGCGGGTACGCATACCGCACAACACAAGGTCCTTTCCACCGAGATCGTAGCTTACCTGCATAAAGATGGAGTCATGAGTTATAAAGGACTTGTTGACCAGGTGTAGAATTTTTTCTCAAAATGTTTTTATCGTGAAATACCTTAGTCCGATTCTTTACAATTACAGCATTATCGTAAGCTTCATCGCGGAGTTCGCTTAGCTCGTTTAATTGCAGCTTCCGAAAGTTACAGGCCTGATTTAAGTCAAAGTTAAGTTCTCTAATGGCCCACACCGCTTTGTGCTCAATGTAGGGTTCCTAGGCACCCTAATGAGGTCTCACAAGGCATCAACCATGCCAATTTCAAAAATTCTAGGTGCCGAGAAACCCGACTACGGATCGTTTGCTAGAAATCTAGGCGAATCATTAAACTAGTTAACACTTAACTACTAGAATACGGAAATACAACCTTTGTAGATCCGGTTCTCCACCTCCATAGCTCCGCAATGAAGTCTCCTCACTGTCCATAACAAGTTCCGGGCTCAAGCGTCGGCTTCATCGGAGAATGGACGGGCTAGGTCATCGATGTCCATGCCGAAGATGATCTACGTCGAGGCATCGCTAAATCAAGCTCCGACTTCACGAAGTCAAGAAACTTGTGAAGAAAACACACTCTACTACTTGGCAAGAGGTAGAGGATGAAGAAATAGGAAGTGGGTTAACTTTAGAATTGGATTTCTCACTCATTTCATCAATCCACCATTGATGAAGAAAGGTTTCTTCTTTGAAGATGAAGAAGAAGAAGAAGATAATGAATATTATGATAATTATCCAAATAGAAAATCAAAGGAATCCTTATCATAATCTAACCCTAGTTAAGTGTAGAGAATAAACCATGGTTTGCTCAAATGGTTAGGGTTAAGAATGAAGACAAGAATGGTGACTAAGTCAAAGGTTCATGAATCTTCAACAAACAAACAAATAAAGCCACCATTCTTTTCTCTTTTCCATTCATTTTCCAAAATGTATAAACAAATAAATAAATGAATAAATAAGTAATGGAAAATAAAACCCTAATTATATGTATAACCATGGTTTAATTCTTAACACTTAACCAAGTAAACATGTATCATCAAACATGATACAATCAAGTGCACGAAAATATATCGAATATACAATGTGCACATCCGAGCGAGAAAATCCATTTAAAGTGAACCAATATTAGTTAATGCAAAGTAATATATCAAATATATAATTATACATTAAATCATTAAATCAACACTTGATTTAACGATCCGGTCATATCACGTATAACCGACTAATATCCAATGTATCGATTTATCGAATCAATCCTTGATTCGATAACTAGGTTATATCACATACAACCATTCGACACATTCATCGCGAGAATAGAATACGGTATCACATACACGCATTATTCTCGGTCCCACACATATCTCATATGCGCTCCTATTTCGTTTCGCTTGAGCCAGGAAACCTCTGTGTAGGACTCTAAAGACTCGTCAATACGCCGGCAGCAGATGATGATCATATCAAACACCCACAAGCCGCAAGCGGTCTGCTAAACGTAACGGCCACCCGGGTATTGAGCGATCTGAAGATCGACGAGCAAGCCCTCTCACACTCCAGTGAATCCGACCAGTAACACTACCGTACAGTCCAGTCTGATCGTCTGATATGTCGCATATCTCGCCTAGGGGTGGTAAACGTCAGACCCCAATAGCTCGATAAGTCGTGTCGATATGAGGTCTATAACAATTCGAGAAACTACTGGTAACACTTACCAGTAAATCTCAGCAACCCTGGCCAGGGATTTCCTGTTATAGCCAATCGAACACAGCACAACATCAACCCCCTATACCGGGAGAGACGAATCCCCTCCTATCGCTCATTGCCTCCATGTGACTCGGGACTGTACCCAAAAACCACCGTTTTGCATGCCCTCTTGGACGCGGTAAGATGGAAATCAAAGCACAGTGGGAACCACACGAGACTCTATGACGATCTCGGGTCAACAGACTACTCTGTACCAGTGTCACCAGAGAACTGCCATCTGACGTGAGGTATAATACCATCTGGGAGTTCTCGGCGAGTCCGTCCAGTGTACCCAGTCTCTACTGAGCACCCGTATATCATCTCTGATGTCAAACACCGATGGATATGGGATCATCCATCGCCCATCTGTATGGGTCGAGAAGGTATACGCTAGTCTACTCTGGTATATCGATGCCCCGTCTCGATACACCCACGACTAGGGACTTTGAAGGATGTACTTATGGACTACCATGTCCCCACTAGTATGATCCGTATCATAGTCCAGGTAGTCAAGTACACATCCTAAGGGCTTTACCAACATGTAACAGAGAGACAATCAGTATACACGTTAAGGTAAAGAGCAACCAGATAGCATACTATCATGTCGAGCAAGAAAGTCCTCCCTATATATGTCCCAGCATCCACTACAATATACATCCTATGTATAGTAATGGCCTCTAGGGCATACATATAACTAACAATCTCCTACTTGCACTAGGGCCATCTGTAGCAGTGGTTGTAGTATCTCATACTCAACCATCCCATAAAAGTCTCTCTCTGGGAACAGGCCTTTGTGAGTGGATCCGCTGTGTTGTCCTCTGAGTCTACTCTCCAAACCCTGATCACCCTGGAGATCAACTATCTCCATGATCAGGTGATACTGCCTTAGAATATGTCTGGATCACTGATGGGACGGACGTTCCATGGCATAAGCCACAACTCCATTGTCACACAATGGGAGGAACATAGTTCATCTCATGAACCAATATATACCCAAACAGCCTCTTTGGTAGCATCTTAAGTAGCGATGTATCCAGCCTTTATCGTCTAGTATGTCACGGTATCTAGCTTGGAACTCTTCCAACATACCGTCCCTTTGCTTAGGGTAAAGACAATGCCTGTGACTGACATTCAGTCGTCTTTATCACCCTGGAACACTTCCAGTGATTCTCCCCAGGGTCGATTGATACCTTCTCACTACAACTAGTGAGTATCCTAATTTCCAATTAGATCTATCTCATAGATCCAAAATCCAGGATTTAGGAGGTATCATTTTGATCCTATATGGAGAATCCATGTGATAAGCGGAGATCGACCGAGCGTAGCATAGGAAACTCCTTCCCTATCAAGAGTATGTCATCCACGTACTCTACGAGGATCGTCACCATACTCCCTACTACCTTCTTGTTTATACAAGGTTCATCTACCATTTTGATGATGTCAACTTCTTTGACTAATCCACCAAAACAGATGTTCCAACTCCACGATGCCTGCTTTATCCTATAAAGCATCTTGCACACGTTTCCGCTGCTCCCACTGTCTACGAAGCCCTCTGGCTGTGTACTTATAGACGCACTCTTCTAAAACACCATTTAGAAAAGCTGTCATGACACCCAACCACCAGATATCGTAGTCATGGTATGTAGCCGTGGCAAGTAGGATCTGGATGGACTTAAGCATAGCCACTGGAAAAGGTTTCATCATTATCCACTCCTGGTTGATGACGAAAACCTTTAACAAGTCTAGCTTTGAAAGTCTCAACTTTTCCATCTACACCAAGTAATCTTCTCAAGATATACTTGCTCCTGATGGGGATTTAACCCTTCAGATATAGCAACCAAAGTCCATACTTTGTTGGTGTATAAGGATTCCATCTCAGATCACTAAGCATCCAGCCATTCTTACAGAGTCCCACTCCTGATGGCCAGGTCGAAACTAGTTGGATCATCATCTCATGATGCAATCCTCGCTCCCACTGTCATAGAGAAACCGAAGTATCTCTCAGGTGGGTGAGGTACCCTACTAGATCGGCGGAGAGGCTGAGGTTCGTTGGAATCTACTGAATCCTTTGGTTCTACCAAATCATCTGCTGTAGTTCGTATAGCTGGACCATTTCCAGTTCTACATAACAGATCTTGCCTCGAGCTTGTCCGGATTTTGCTTTTCAGACATAGGCTGGACAACCCCAAATCTTAACTGGCTTAAGACATGGGCTCTTCCCATACCATATCTCATATGGAGTGGTAGGCAACTGATTTGATTGGAACCTAATTCAATAGGTATGCAACTTCATAAGTGCATAACTCCCAAAAGGAAAAAGGTAACTCAGCAGTACTCATCTTAGAGCACACCATATCAAATAGGGTGTATCTGCTCCACCCCGATATACCATCGTGCCATGGTGTATACGGAGGAGTAATGCTGAGAGAGAATCTCATTCTCCTTTAGAATAGTCCAGGATTTCCGTGCTCAAGTATTCTCCTCCTTGATCACATCAAAGGACATAATACTTATACCTGTATTTTGGTTCTCTACTTCTAACTTATATTCTGTGAATATCTCAAAAGGTTCGGACTTGTGTTTCAACAGGAACATAGGTCTGAAACTCGAAAGATCATCAGAGAACGTAATGAAGTATAAAGAACCATTCCTGGCATGTGTAGACAGGGGACCTACATACATCAACATGTATCATCCCAAGAGTTTACTAACTCTTTCTCTGTTACCAATAAACAGAGCTGTGGTCATCTTATCTTTGTGACATGACTGGCGAGTTTCACAAGATGTAAATTCAAACTGATTTAAATATGCATCTACATGTAACTTCAGCTAGTCGGGTCACATTGATATGACCTAGTCTACAATGCCTCAAGAAGGATTCGTTCATTTCTGAACTCTTCCTCTTGTGTGTGTTCCATATACTAAGAACTGTAGTTTGATTTAGAACATCAATGCTTTTAGATAACGCGCCTGAACCGATCAACTTTTGATATAGGAAATGTTCAAAACATTATCCAACAATACAAAATTATATCCTTTCTTTACTAATAAAGAGACTGATATGATTTTGTATATCAGGTTCGGTATCTAATTGTAAGTCCATATTGCGACCCCCGGTTCTTACGGGGAGGCGGAAACGGTATAAAAAACGAATTTTTATCGCAAGAGGCAACATGGACTAACTTATGGTCGGGATCGTTACCTAAACTAAAACTAGCAAACTAAGCTAAAGATATTTAGCTACTCGGATGAAGATGGTTATACCTAAACTTGAACTCCTTCTCTTCAAGCTCCGGTGGTGGTCCGATGGCTCCTTCTCGTCGTCTCCGTACGCCGAAGATAGATCCACTTGAAAGCTCCAACCTTTAGCTCCTTCTTCGGTCTTTGAAGAAACTAGTTCACTTGGTTTGCTAAACCTAGTGAACTAGAATGAGTAGAGAGGAAATAGAATGGGATTTTATCTATGGTTCTTGATTCTCAACTCATGAGACAAGAGAACCATAGATCAAGAGAGGGAGCAAGAGGTTGAGGGTGAGAGCAAGGGGAGAGCTCAAGAACAAGAGAGAGAATGAGCAAGAAAGAATGAGGCTCTCTTTTCTCTCTCACCCTCTCATAATCCAAAGTGATCATAACTCATCATATCAAAAAAGTCTTTTGGTGATGGTTAGAAGCAACCATAAGGTTATCATATCATGCACTCATTTTACTCAAAAAGCAAGCAAGAAAAAAGTCTTTGGCATGAAATGATAACCATGGTTATCATGATGGTCAACTAGTCAAGCCTAGTCAACCGGTCAACAAGTCAACAAAAGTCAACAAGTCACCAAAGTCAACAAGTCAACAAAAGTCAACAAGTCAACAACCATATCACCATAATACTTAATTAATATAATAGTTAATCACATATCATATTCTCATTAGGGTTGAGCAAAAAGTCAAAAGTCAACGGTCAACTGTCAACAACCCTAATGAGAATCCACTGCCTCTGCCTCCCTGTCAACTGTGCATACACACCCGCATCCGCGTTCCGAGGAACACGAATGCAAACTGGATAAATCCAATCCCATAAGGTACACTAGGATCTGGCTTAAACCAAAGCCCGCTAGTGTAAACTGTCCGGACACTGTACGTGCACAAGTGCACGGATGTGACCGAACCCTGTCGCAAAACCATGCGACCTGTCGCAATACCATGCGACCTCTACTCTTTTGCCTAAAGGCGAAAAGCTTTCTGTGTGGGACTCTAAAGACTCGACACTACGCTGGCAGTGGGTTTAACCACAGACCGCAAGCGGCACTAGCTGTGCGTAACGGTCCCCAGGTAATGCCGACAAGAAGACCGACGAGGCGAAACCCATCTGAACTCCTACTGAGCCTGAGCGTGACATTCTCCGTACAGTCCGGTCTGTTCGTCTGATACATCGCATGGCGGGCCTAGGGGGCGGTAAACGTCAGTCCCCCAATAGCGGTACAAGTCGTGCCGGAGTGAAGCCCAATACACCCTGAGATAACACTGGAAACCTACCAGTATATCTCGTTTGCCCTGGCCAGGGACTACTCGTGTAATGGCTCTCCTAGACACAGCGCGATGTCAACCCCCAATACCGGGAGAGACGAATCCTGTCTAACCGTCACTGCCTCCAAGTGCTTCGGGACTGCACCCAACCACCACCTGTTTGCACGACTCCTTTGAGCCGTGGTAGGGTAGTGATCAAAGTACAGTGGGAACACACTCGAGGCGGAGTGACAGTGTCAAGTCAGCGGACTAAGCTGTACTCATGTCACCTGGGAACTGATAACTGACGATAGGTATAATACCAACTAGTCAGTTCCCGACGAGTCCTGTCCAGTGTACCCGTAACCTAACGAGCACCCGCATACTATCTCAAGTACGACGTACTGACGGCTGTGGGACAGACCGTCTCCCACACTGGGATGAGAAGCGCATGCGCTGGTCTACTCCGGAGTATCGATGCCCTGTCTCGATAGTCCTGCGACCAGGGACCTGAATAAGGATGTGCTTATAGATTACCCAGCCCCCACTAGTGTGACTGCCATCACAACGCTGGTAATCAAGCAAAGATCCTAAGGGCTCCACTAATGCGTATAAGTGATATACTGAAATAAACACAAGTACACATTGAAGTAGAAACAAACCAAGTAGCATACTACTATTTTGAGCAAGATTGTATATACAAGGTGAATATCCCAAGCATCCATTAAGTAATATACAAACTAGTATGATACAGTAATGGCCTCTAGGGCATATACACTAACAATCTCCCACTTGCACTAAGGCCATGTACTGGCGTATCGAAGACCTATCATCTCGATCAGCCGCTCGAACTGAGTCTGGGGCAGGGCCTTGGTGAATGGATCAGCAGTGTTATCTTCTGAAGCGACTCTCCGAACCTCGATCTCCTGGCGATCTACGATCTCCCTGATCAGGTGATACCGCCTTAAGATGTGCCTGGATTTCTGATGGGACCTGGGTTCCTTCGCTAAAGCTATAGCCCCGTTGTTGTCGCAATACAGAGGTATTGGATCAACAATGGACGGAACCACCTGAAGTTCTTTCAAGAACTTCCTCATCCAGACAGCTTCTTTTGCGGCATCAGATGCAGCGATGTATTCCGCTTCCATCGTCGAGTCTGCAACGGTTTCCTGTTTGGAACTCTTCCAACACACCGCCCCTCCATTGAGGGTAAAGACAAAACCCGACATGGACTTGGAATCATCCTTGTCACTCTGGAAGCTGGAGTCAGCAAAGGCCTCGATCTGGAGGTCTTTTCCGCCATACACCAAGAACATCTCCTTAGTCCTTCTCAGGTACTTGAGAATGTTCTTTACCGCTATCCAGTGTTTCTCCCCAGGGTTTGACTGATACCGGCTTACCACACTCAGTGCATAAGCTACATCCGGTCTGGTACACAACATCGCATACATTATAGAGCCTACCGCAGAAGCGTAGGGTATAATAGACATGCGATCCCTCTCCAAATCAGTCTTGGGAGACATCTCTTTAGAGAGGGTGATCCCGTGACAAGCTGGTAGGTTACCACGCTTGGAATCTTCCATACTGAATCTTTTCAGTACGGTGTCGATGTACCTGGACTGAGAAAGTCCCAATATCCTCTTGGATCTATCACGATGGATCCGGATCCCCAGGATGTATGAGGCATCACCCAGGTCTTTCATGGAGAACCTTTGTGACAAGAACCCCTTGACAGATTGTAGCATAGGAATATCATTTCCTATTAAGAGAATGTCATCCACGTATAAAACGAGGAATACTACAGTTCTCGCTACAAATCTACTATAGATGCATGGTTCATCTGGATTTTTGATAAAGCCAAATTCTTTGACCGTCTCATCAAAGCAGATGTTCCAACTCCGCGATGCCTGCTTTAGTCCATAGATGGACTTAAGCAACTTGCACACCTTTCCGCTGCTCCCACTCTGAATGAAACCCTCTGGCTGGTCCATATAGACACACTCCTCTAAATTTCCATTTAGAAAAGCTGTCTTTACGTCCATTTGCCAGATCTCATAATCGTGGAAGGCAGCAATGGCAAGAAGGATCCGAATGGATTTCAGCATGGCTACTGGAGAAAAGGTTTCGTCGTAGTCCAAGCCAGGTCTTTGACGAAAACCCTTTGCTACCAGCCTAGCTTTATAGGTCTCAACCTGTCCATCTACACCAATCTTCCTTTTGAAGATCCACTTGCATCCTACGGGTTTTACCCCGTCTGGAGCAATGTCCAACGTCCATACCTTGTTGGTGTACATGGACTCCATTTCGGTCCGCATTGCATCCAGCCATTTCACTGAGTCAACGCTCTGAACGGCCTGCTGGAAGCTAGTAGGCTCATCATAATCTATGATGCAATCCTCTCTATCCCCGTCTATGAGAAAACCGCAGTATCTCTCGGGCGGATGAGACTGCCTACTACTCCTGCGGAGCGGCGTAGGAATGTCCTGTTCTGTTGAACCCTCTGGTTCCACTAACCTTTCAGTAATAGTCTGTGGTTCTGGAATTTCTTCTAGTTCTACTGCGCTCCCACTAATTTCCTTTTCCAAGAACTGGTGTTCTAGAAAGTGGGCATTACGAGAAACAAGGACTTTTTGTTCCTCTGCGTAGTAGAAAAGATACCCCCTGGTGTTCTTTGGGTATCCCACAAACTTGCACAGTACTGAGCGTGCCTCGAGTTTGTCCGCATGCTGCTTTTTGACAAAAGCTGGACATCCCCAGATCTTCAGATATTGAAGATAGGGTTTCTTCCCACTCCACATTTCATATGGGGTGGTAGGCACAGTCTTAGTCGGAACTCGGTTCAAAAGGTATGCTGCTGATTCTAGCGCATATCCCCAGAATGATCGCGGCAACTCAGCGTTACTCATCATGGACCGCACCATATCCAATAGGGTGCGGTTCCGTCTCTCCGATACACCGTTATGTTGCGGGGTGTATGGAGGAGTAAGCTGAGAGAGAATTCCGTTCTCTTTTAAATAGTCCAGGAACTCGGCACTTAAGTATTCTCCACCTCGATCCGATCTTAGAATCTTAATACTTTTGCCGGTCTGTTTCTCTACTTCATTCTTATACTCCTGGAATTTTCCAAAGGCCTCGGACTTATGTTTCATTAAGAAGACATAACCGTACCTTGAGAAGTCATCCGTAAAAGTAATGAAGTAAGAATGTCCGCTTCGGGCATGTGTAGACATTGGACCGCACACGTCACTGTGTACGAGTCCTAAGAGCTCGCTCGCTCTTACTCCTTGTCCAGTAAACGGAGTCTTTGTCATCTTTCCTTTGAGACAAGATTGACAAGTGGCATACGATTGATATTCGAACGCATTCAAATATCCTTCTGTATGTAACTTAGTCAACCTTCTCTCATTGATGTGACCCAATCTACAATGCCATAAGAAAGTCTGATTTATTTCTGGAGACTTTCTTTTGTGTGTATTCTGGACGTTGAAAATCTGTGGTTGGTTTAACACGTATATACCATTACTCAATGTACCTGACCCAATCAAAACTTGATTAAGGTGAATGTTTACAACATTACTTACAAACGCAAATTCATAACCTTCTTTAGAAACTAAAGATACAGAAATGATATTACAAGTTGCGTTGGGTACAAAAAAGCAATTACGCAAAACCAAAACATGTCCATCTGACATTCCCAGGTGATAGTCCCCCACGGCTTTAGCATCCATGCTAGCTCCGTTCGCAACTTTGAGGGTCATGTCACCTGCCTTCAAAACCCTACGGTTTCTCAACGCCTGCAAAGAATTACAGATATGAGATCCTGATCCGGTATCCAATACCCAGGAAGTAGAGTTTATTGAAAGACAGTTTTCAATAACATACACACCTGAAGCTGAAGCTGCAACCTGCTTCAATTCCTGTGTTCTGGCCTTCCAGGCCCTGCAATCATTCTTCCAGTGTCCTTTCTTATGACAATAGAAGCATTCTTCTTTATCCACAAGCTTCCCCGCTATCTTTGTTGCTTTGCCTTTTCCCTTCGTATCCACTTTACCAACACCGCCCCTTGGTTTGGCGGGGGCCTTCTTCTTCTTTCCCTTGGCTTTCGCCTTGGACCTAGAAGAAGATGATCCTCCTACAAACAAAGTGGATGTTTCCCTACCTTTCTGTAGGGTGCCCTCTGCGCTCCTCAGCATGTTGAGGAGCTCTGATAGTTCAACCTCTTTTTCTTGTAGGTTGAAGTTCAGTATAAACTGGGCGTAAGTGGAAGGAAGGGACTGGAGAACTATATCCGTATATAGCTCACTCTCCAATGTGATCCCTAGGTCAGCGAGCTCCTCAATGAAGCCGATCATTTTTAGCACATGCTCGGCTACTGATGATCCGACGGCCATTCTTGTCGAAAACAACTTTTTCGACGCTTCGTATCTTGCGATACGTGATTGCTCTCCATACAGTTCTTTTGTATGGAGCAATATGGACTCCATGTCCATATTCTCATGCCTCCTCTGATGTTCGTTGTCCATCGAGGCAAGCAGGAGGCACTTGGCCTTCGCGCTATCAATCTCCCAAGTCTTGCGGATTTCCTTATCCGCGACACTGGAAGTTGGACCAGGGACAGGGGGAGCTTTGGTGGTAAGAAGATACCCCAGCTTGTCATAAGTGATTGCTATCGTGACATTCCTGAGCCAATCTTTGTAGTTTGGCCCTGTCAGCTTGTTTTTATCTAGGAGTAACTTAAGTCCAGTCATGTTGATTGGTCGCTGCAATTAGGAGAGAGAAGAAGAAACACTCAGCATGATGCTCTTGCAAGTTTAGAGTGGTTTTTAGTTTGTCTAAACAGGATGGCTCCCACTGTTTCTCGAATCCCTCCTCAAACCATAAAGGAAGAATTAGTCAGGATCAATCCCACCGTACAATACTTGCTTAACCGTTCAGCCAGGCCGGTGTCGGTACTTCGAGGGAGGTTTTCCAACGCTTTCGCGAAGTTCCTTAATTAGAGAACCTCTTTTCCCTGGGGGCGTAGCCCCGCTAACACCTTTCTAGGCACCTACTAGGTTTATAGCATTGATCGTTAAGTGAGAAATTTCCCGAGGAGTAGCATATACTCACAGTAGGATCGGGATCCAAATATCATCGCGTGACGAAACTGAAGGAATCCTACCAGAATCATCACACTCCAAATGGTATGCAAATCTAGCAAGTTTCAGTACTTATGAAACTCCCGATGTGGATTTTTGCCCCATGCTCTTATGACCTTGGCGTGAGGTCAAAATGTCATAAGTCACATGTCAAGTTCGTCCCATCATTATCCAGGTTAATTTGAATCCACCCGTACATACCCTTGACGTAGGCCAAAATGGCAGTACGACTGTCTCAAACCAACGCATTCTATCTATGCAACAGATAAATATCCGGCAGCTACCAATCACTATGCCTTGGCGTGAGGTCAAAATACATAGCTTGAATACTACCGAATATTTAACTGAAATGATGGAGGGCTACGGATGGTTTTGGCAAAACCGTGAACGTAGTGAACTTGATTTGGTCGATGGAACGAGATAGCTTTAAAATGGAGTGGCTCAAACTCCGTATTTTAAAAGTTTGTTTTGAAAAGAACCGAGTGGTTTTTCGAAAGTGTTCCAACGACTTTAACTTGGTTTATTATCTTGCATTAGTTCTTTTAATGCGTGATATTCTTGCATTAGTACTTTTAATGCGTCCCATCATTTAATCCTACCATTGCAGAAAACAACCAAAATATGACGTACGCTTATGCCATTCGCATTCGCCACTGGGCCCCGTCATTACCCGTTAGGTTACTTAACTAACGACAGAGCGGGGGCTGGGCTAGCGCGTCTGTAAAACATAAGCAACGCCTAAATAATATCTTATATAGATATACTGCAATGATAAACATTTCAGATCACACATAAATACATTGGATATACTAGTAATCTGTAATTTGTACGAGCCTGTAACAAAAACAGATAACACGGTCGCGGTGAATAGCCAATACCCCACCCAAGACCCCTACGGGTACGGCAAACTACCCGCCAAGTACCCGAAGCGTAGCAACCTCCCTCATCTCCATGAGTAGGCCACTCGACACTTCGGCATACCCGGTAGTTTGTGCACCCCTCCACGGGTCTATCCTAGGAGCAAAAACAGTAAAAAGAAATTATACAATGACGGCTACAACCCCGACCCGGTTGTGCGGCCAAACAAATAATTATTACATCAATTTACAAATTTACATGAATTGCAAGAAAAGTAAACTCTCGTCTCACAACCCCCGGCTATTCACCCGCGACAATCCAACATATTTATATACACATTCCAGCACATTACAGATCATGTATAACCCCGACTAATCGACTTATAGCGATTAGCCGACGTTCAATACATGCAAACATCACAGATATAACCATCATAGTCAAAGTGCAATGAAGTTCGGAAAAAATACGGAATTATAGGACCCCAAAAGGAAATTTCTTTTCTGTAAAATCTGGGCACATATAATATATCTCAAAAATCCCAAAACCAACACAGACACACACTGCACGAAAAACGATGCACTAAAGACAACAAACCGCGGCGCTTCCGCGGCGGCCAAGAAGGGTCACGCGGCGGAAGCGCGGCGGTTTAGACGAATTGGTGAATCGTTTTTCATGGGTGTTCTAACAAAACCCTGAGACGAATTTAGGAGTATGAAGTTTTTCATTTTGACCAGAAAAAATTTCAACAGAAACTCAGTTTTTGTAGTTTTCCGGTTTTGTGATTTTTTTCGGTTCCGAACTTCGTTACACTTTACTACCTAGCTAGTTTAAGTTTAGTTAGGCTCTGATACCACTGTAAGTCCATATTGCGACCCCCGGTTCTTACGGGGAGGCGGAAACGGTATAAAAAACGAATTTTTATCGCAAGAGGCAACATGGACTAACTTATGGTCGGGATCGTTACCTAAACTAAAACTAGCAAACTAAGCTAAAGATATTTAGCTACTCGGATGAAGATGGTTATACCTAAACTTGAACTCCTTCTCTTCAAGCTCCGGTGGTGGTCCGATGGCTCCTTCTCGTCGTCTCCGTACGCCGAAGATAGATCCACTTGAAAGCTCCAACCTTTAGCTCCTTCTTCGGTCTTTGAAGAAACTAGTTCACTTGGTTTGCTAAACCTAGTGAACTAGAATGAGTAGAGAGGAAATAGAATGGGATTTTATCTATGGTTCTTGATTCTCAACTCATGAGACAAGAGAACCATAGATCAAGAGAGGGAGCAAGAGGTTGAGGGTGAGAGCAAGGGGAGAGCTCAAGAACAAGAGAGAGAATGAGCAAGAAAGAATGAGGCTCTCTTTTCTCTCTCACCCTCTCATAATCCAAAGTGATCATAACTCATCATATCAAAAAAGTCTTTTGGTGATGGTTAGAAGCAACCATAAGGTTATCATATCATGCACTCATTTTACTCAAAAAGCAAGCAAGAAAAAAGTCTTTGGCATGAAATGATAACCATGGTTATCATGATGGTCAACTAGTCAAGCCTAGTCAACCGGTCAACAAGTCAACAAAAGTCAACAAGTCACCAAAGTCAACAAGTCAACAAAAGTCAACAAGTCAACAACCATATCACCATAATACTTAATTAATATAATAGTTAATCACATATCATATTCTCATTAGGGTTGAGCAAAAAGTCAAAAGTCAACGGTCAACTGTCAACAACCCTAATGAGAATCCACTGCCTCTGCCTCCCTGTCAACTGTGCATACACACCCGCATCCGCGTTCCGAGGAACACGAATGCAAACTGGATAAATCCAATCCCATAAGGTACACTAGGATCTGGCTTAAACCAAAGCCCGCTAGTGTAAACTGTCCGGACACTGTACGTGCACAAGTGCACGGATGTGACCGAACCCTGTCGCAAAACCATGCGACCTGTCGCAATACCATGCGACCTCTACTCTTTTGCCTAAAGGCGAAAAGCTTTCTGTGTGGGACTCTAAAGACTCGACACTACGCTGGCAGTGGGTTTAACCACAGACCGCAAGCGGCACTAGCTGTGCGTAACGGTCCCCAGGTAATGCCGACAAGAAGACCGACGAGGCGAAACCCATCTGAACTCCTACTGAGCCTGAGCGTGACATTCTCCGTACAGTCCGGTCTGTTCGTCTGATACATCGCATGGCGGGCCTAGGGGGCGGTAAACGTCAGTCCCCCAATAGCGGTACAAGTCGTGCCGGAGTGAAGCCCAATACACCCTGAGATAACACTGGAAACCTACCAGTATATCTCGTTTGCCCTGGCCAGGGACTACTCGTGTAATGGCTCTCCTAGACACAGCGCGATGTCAACCCCCAATACCGGGAGAGACGAATCCTGTCTAACCGTCACTGCCTCCAAGTGCTTCGGGACTGCACCCAACCACCACCTGTTTGCACGACTCCTTTGAGCCGTGGTAGGGTAGTGATCAAAGTACAGTGGGAACACACTCGAGGCGGAGTGACAGTGTCAAGTCAGCGGACTAAGCTGTACTCATGTCACCTGGGAACTGATAACTGACGATAGGTATAATACCAACTAGTCAGTTCCCGACGAGTCCTGTCCAGTGTACCCGTAACCTAACGAGCACCCGCATACTATCTCAAGTACGACGTACTGACGGCTGTGGGACAGACCGTCTCCCACACTGGGATGAGAAGCGCATGCGCTGGTCTACTCCGGAGTATCGATGCCCTGTCTCGATAGTCCTGCGACCAGGGACCTGAATAAGGATGTGATTATAGATTACCCAGCCCCCACTAGTGTGACTGCCATCACAACGCTGGTAATCAAGCAAAGATCCTAAGGGCTCCACTAATGCGTATAAGTGATATACTGAAATAAACACAAGTACACATTGAAGTAGAAACAAACCAAGTAGCATACTACTATTTTGAGCAAGATTGTATATACAAGGTGAATATCCCAAGCATCCATTAAGTAATATACAAACTAGTATGATACAGTAATGGCCTCTAGGGCATATACACTAACACTAATAACATTCGTTCAGAATCAATGTATTGGTAATACAGGGTGACAGTGACCGACAGACTTGGCTGCAACACTTGCCCCGTTTTCTGCCTCATGAAACTTATCACCTGTTCTCAGTTCTCTACCTATCTGTAGCCCTATGTAACAGATTACATATCTGGGATCCTGATCCGGTATCATATACCCAGGATGCGGAGGATACTGAGAAACAGTTCTGTATAATGAACACACCCGAAGATGATGCATCAGCATGCACTCTCTTCGTTTGGGCGGCACGGGAATTCTGGTAATCCCCTATTTCCTGCTCTGTCTTATAACAATTATAAGTTGGAGCGGGACCAACGTTCCCCAGCTCAGAATAACAAGCGGGTTCGGTCAATAATCCGTATTATTATCTTGATTAAGGCGTGATATGGTCGCTACCAGGAGAGAGAGAGAAGAAAACACTCAGCGTGCGTTCTGCAAGAATAGATTGGTTTTTATTTTATCTAATCAGGATGGCTCCCACTGCTTTTTATCAAATCTTCCTTCAAACCCTAAAAGGAAAGACTAGCCGGGATTAATTACACACTACAAGTTCGCCAATCTTTCAGCCAGGCCAGTGTCGGTACTTTGAGGGAGGTCCCCCGTGCTTTCGCACGAACCTAATTAATGTAAACCTCATTTTCCCAGAGGCGTAACCCCTCTGACACCTTTCTAGACACCTACTTGATCGGCTAATTGTAATGTATAAAACTCTCCCAGGAGTAACTCTTACTCACAGCGGGTATCGGGATCCAACTATCTCATAGAAGGTATGCAATCTCATTGCAAATTTCAACACTTGAAATTCCCGATAATATTTTGCCCCATACGATCTATGACCTTGACTGAGTCAACAAACCATAGACCGCAAGTAAAGTTCAACCCGTCATTTCTCGATTGAATTAAACCCACCCGCACGACCCTTGACTGAGTCAACAAGGCCGCACGACTACCCTAATCCAATCGCATCATATGCTTTGCAGATAAGCAATAATCAGCTACCGCACACTACGCCTTGACTGAGTCAACAAACGCAGCACGAATACTAACTATTACATATCTGAAATGACGGAGGGCTACGACAGGTTTTTAAGAAAACATTTTGCGTAATGAACTTTATATCGTTGTATAATCAAATGATTTTAAAATGGAGTGCTTTCGAGGCTTTTCCGGTTTTGCTAAAGGAGTCACTCCCGGTGAAGGGATCGTCGGTCCTTTCCTCGTCGAATGAGGTGCGGGATATATCATATATATCGCTGTGCAAAGCAAAAACACTTAAAAGCAATCAAAAGACAAACCGAGTGTGTAGCATCTGCCAGTTATTGCTAAAGGAGTCACTCCCGGTGAAGGGATCTCGGTCCTTTCCTCATCGAATAAGGTGCAGGATATATCACATATACCTCTGTGCAAAGAAAGAACTGTAGCTACCCTTTTTATTTTTGAAATTCGATTCTACAACATCTTAGCTTTCTTTTATTTCATTAATCATATTAATGAAGTCCCATCAATTAAGTACCTAAACATCACAGATAAATACGACGTACACTTATGCCATCCGCATTCGCCTCGATGTCCCCTCGTGCACCGTTAGGTTAGGTAACTAACGGCAGAGCAGGGCAGGGCTAGCGCGGGTGTAAAACATAAGTAACATCTATATAATATATCATATATACTATATACTGTATCTATCACAGAACATCACATGATCACATCACAGATATCGCAGCAGAAGAAACATATGAAATATTGGATATACTAGGACGTCCGTGTTTTCAATACGAGCCAGTATAAAACACGGATTCCACGGTCGTGATGAATAGCCAAACCCACACCCCTAGACCCCTACGAGAGCGGCAAGCAACCCTACCAATTCTAGAGTTAGGAGACCCGGACTCGACTCCTCGAGTTGGTCTCCCACTGGACTCCAGAGCCCGGTTACTTGTGCCCTCCTCCTTGGGTCTATCCTAGTGCGGAAAAGTAAATAATATACAAAGGGTGACAACTTCCGCAACCTGGAAGTGCCCCAAATAAAAGAATATTACATACAAGTTTTTACATGAATGAAAAAGAAAAACACTCATCTCACATAAAAAAACCCGGCTATTCAAACACGACGATCCAATATAACATATCCAGCAACACATAACATCACATGTCATCAACGTAAGTAAATATGCGCATCCCAATTGTCGTTGACATATAGCAACGAAACCGGCGATATCACATATTACACTTACGGTCACAGAAAAGAAAGTGTAAAACTACAACAGTTGGAATCCGCAACCACCTCAGACATCGCATGCCTGACCAAATGAATTACTTAGACATCGCATGCCTAACAATTATAAACCCCGCATTTTATTCTCAAAATCGAAAACACTTTCCAATATCAAGTCGGGCAATTCAACAAGATTCCCGACAGTCTGATCGAATACTCGTCGCAAACTTCAGTAGGCGGCCGCACCCCCGACGCCGTCGACAAAGTGCACCAAGGCGGAACACCGCTGCCGCGAGCACCCTAACGGATGCTTTCGGCGACGGGGTTCTCCTACAGTCACTTGGTCGGGGCAATGAAGTGAGGCTGTCTATTAAGTTTACCCGGCGAGTATCCGCATACGCTACGTGATTGCGATGGACTTTTGATCACATCAAAATTCCGTGGCAACCGATCAAGTGAGACTAAACTGCTATGTTTATAACATTCATTCAGTTATCTCATAACTCATTGTGAATTCCAATTATTGTATCCCATTCCAGATAAACAGAAAATGTTAAACTTTTCGATCGAACAGTCAAACACCCAAGTTTTCCCGATACAGATCAACACATGAAACAAGTCTAAAAACATTCAGTTCGTGCCTCAGTACCAACGGTCCAGCCGTAGAAGGGTCAAGCCAACGCCTCACATGTGGCACGCCGTACTGCCCCAAACCCGAAGGTTCAAAGGGCAGTTCAAGACGGTCACATAATCGAGTTAAGGTTTGTTGTCTTCTAGAGGGTCCATTGCGTTACTTGCACTACTTAGAACGTCGTTAAACTACGGAAAAATCCAACACTTGGAAATTTTCCGACAGAGGAAAAATTGGGTATTTATATCCGGTCGAACTTTTTAACATATTCTAAAATTTATCCGGAAAGCCACATAGACAAAATTTGATACTCCGATCGAAACACCGAATCCCCAAAACAAACCCAGAAAATTCAACTCTTGAATAAATATTAAAAATTACCAAAAAATCCAGCATTATCAATTATGAGTTACTGTGTAAAATATATTAAATAAAGTGTCCGTACGGCCGCGGAACCGCCGCACGAGCCTTGCTCGTGCCGCGGAACCGCGGCAGTTTGATTGAGTTAGGAGCACGAATTTCACAGTACCTCTTAAATTCACCTGCTGATTTTTCTGCATATTTTTAATGTTGAAAAACTCACTGTTTTACAGAGAGCATGATCCGGGTTCGGGTTTTGGTTCGATCGGACTTCAAATTGCGTCTAGACTTCGCCTAAGGTTCTAGCTAGGCTCTGATACCACTGTAGGGTTTCTAGGCACCCTAATGAGGTCTCACAAGGCATCAACCATGCCAATTTCAAAAATTCTAGGTGCCGAGAAACCCGACTACGGATCGTTTGCTAGAAATCTAGGCGAATCATTAAACTAGTTAACAATTAACTACTAGAATACAGAAATACAACCTTTGTAGATCCGGTTCTCCACCTCCATAGCTCCGCAATGAAGTCTCCTCGCTGTCCATAACAAGTCCCGGGCTCAAGCGTCGGCTTCATCGGAGAATGGACGGGCTAGGTCATCGATGTCCATGCCGAAGATGATCTACGTCGAGGCATCGCTAAATCAAGCTCCGACTTCACGAAGTCAAGAAACTTGTGAAGAAAACACACTCTACTACTTGGCAAGAGGTAGAGGATGAAGAAATAGGAAGTGGGTTAACTTTAGAATTGGATTTCTCACTCATTTCATCAATCCACCATTGATGAAGAAAGGTTTCTTCTTTGAAGATGAAGAAGAAGAAGAAGATAATGAATATTATGATAATTATCCAAATAGAAAATCAAAGGAATACTTATCATAATCTAACCCTAGTTAAGTGTAGAGAATAAACCATGGTTTGCTCAAATGGTTAGGGTTAAGAATGAAGACAAGAATGGTGACTAAGTCAAAGGTTCATGAATATTCAACAAACAAACAAATAAAGCCACCATTCTTTTCTCTTTTCCATTCATTTTCCAAAATGTATAAACAAATAAATAAATGAATAAATAAGTAATGGAAAATAAAACCCTAATTATATGTATAACCATGGTTTAATTCTTAACACTTAACCAAGTAAACATGTATCATCAAACATGATACAATCAAGTGCACGAAAATATATCGAATATACAATGTGCACATCCGAGCGAGAAAATCCATTTAAAGTGAACCAATATTAGTTAATGCAAAGTAATATAACAAATATATAATTATACATTAAATCATTAAATCAACACTTGATTTAACGATCCGGTCATATCACATATAACCGACTAATATCCAATGTATCGATTTATCGAATCAATCCTTGATTCGATAACTAGGTTATATCACATACAACCATTCGACACATTCATCGCGAGAATAGAATACGGTATCACATACACGCATTATTCTCGGTCCCGCACATATCTCATATGCGCTCCTATTTCGTTTCGCTTGAGCCAGGAAACCTCTGTGTAGGACTCTAAAGACTCGTCAATACGCCGGCAGCAGATGATGATCATATCAAACACCCACAAGCCGCAAGCGGTCTGCTAAACGTAACGGCCACCCGGGTATTGAGCGATCTGAAGATCGACGAGCAAGCCCGCTCACACTCCAGTGAATCCGACCAGTAACACTACCGTACAGTCCGGTCTGATCGTCTGATATGTCGCATATCTCGCCTAGGGGTGGTAAACGTCATACCCCAATAGCTCGATAAGTCGTGTCGATATGAGGTCTATAACAATTCGAGAAACTACTGGTAACACTTACCAGTAAATCTCAGCATCCCTGGCCAGGGATTTCCTGTTATAGCCAATCGAACACAGCACAACATCAACCCCCTATACCGGGAGAGACGAATCCCCTCCTATCGCTCATTGCCTCCATGTGACTCGAGACTGTACCCAAAAACCGCCGTTTTGCATGCCCTCTTGGACGTGGTAAGATGGAAATCAAAGCACAGTGGGAACCACACGAGACTCTATGACGATCTCGGGTCAACAGACTACTCTGTACCAGTGTCACCAGAGAACTGCCATCTGACGTGAGGTATAATACCATCTGGGAGTTCTCGGCGAGTCCGTCCAGTGTACCCAGTCTCTACTGAGCACCCGTATATCATCTCTGATGTCAAACACCGATGGATATGGGATCATCCATCGCCCATCTGTATGGGTCGAGAAGGTATACGCTAGTCTACTCTGGTATATCGATGCCCCGTCTCGATACACCCACGACTAGGGACTTTGAAGGATGTACTTATGGACTACCATGTCCCCACTAGTATGATCCGTATCATAGTCCAGGTAGTCAAGTACACATCCTAAGGGCTTTACCAACATGTAACAGAGAGACAATCAGTATACACGTTAAGGTAAAGAGCAACCAGATAGCATACTATCATGTCGAGCAAGAAAGTCCTCCCTATATATGTCCCAGCATCCACTACAATATACATCCTATGTATAGTAATGGCCTCTAGGGCATACATATAACTAACACTCAATTTCGACCTGAAGGTGACAAGCCTTTCCAAACACTAGTCTGTAAGGAGACATTCCTAGATCGGTTTTATATGCAGTTCGGAATGCCCAAAGAGGATCAGCCAATTTGGTTGACCAATCTTTTCGATTTTTAGAAACCGGTTTCTCCAAAATTTATTTGATTTGTCTGTTTGAAAGCTCAGCTTGCCCGCTCGTTTGGGGATGATAAGGCGTGGAAAGTTTGTGGTTGATTGCATAATTCTGCATCAAAGTCTCGAAAAACCGATTACAGAAATGTGTCCCCTTATCGCTAATGATAGCATGTGGGTCTACAAATCGCGAAAAGATATTTTCTTTTAAAAATTTAATAACAACATTTTTGTCATTAGTGTGACAAGGAATAGCTTCAACCCATTCCGAGACGTAATCAACCGCAAGTAATATGTACAGATTCCCAAAAGAGTTGGGAAAAGAACCCATAAAGTCAATACCCCAAACGTCAAAAATTTCAACCACCAAGATAGGTTGAAGTGGCATTTCATTTTTCTAGGAAATCCTACCCATGTGTTGACACTGTGCATAGGTTTTGCAATGATCAAATGCATTTTTGAACAAAGTCGGCCAATAGAAACCGCATTGCAAAACCTTTTCCGTCGTCTTTCGAGAACCGAAATGACCTCCACATGCCTGATCATGACAAAAAGATAGAACACTCTTGAATTCATCATTAGGAACACATCTGTGAATGATCTGGTCAGGACAATACTTAAATAGATAGGGTTCATCCCAGTAAAAATGTTTTACTTGGGATAGAAATCGATATTTGTCCTGTTTCGATCATTCGTGGGGAACAAGTCCCGTAGCAAGATAATTCACAATATCCTTGAACCAAGGTTCGTCAGATACATTCAAGAGTTGTTCGTCTGGAAAAGAATCATTAACCGGCAGGGTCACAGGTGAAGAAGAGATGCGCGACAGATGGTCGGCTACAACGTTTTCACATCCTTTCTTATCTTTAATAACAAGATCAAATTCTTGTAATAGAAGGATCCAACGTATTAGCCCACCTTTAGCATTCTTCTTCGCCAAAAAATGTTTCAAGACGCAGTGGCCAGTGTACACAACAATAGGTGAGCCAATCAAGTAAGGCCTGAATTTTCCTAATGCGATTACAACTGCCAAAAGTTCTTTTTCTGTAGTTGTATAGTTAATTTGAGCATCGTTCAGAGTCTTACTTACATAATAGATCACGTGTGGCATCTTTTCAATATGTTGTCCTAAAACTGCACCAACTACAAAATCCGATGCATCACACATAAGCTCAAAAGGGTGGTTCCAATCTGGAGATGATAGAACGGGGGCTGTAGTGAGAGAGTGTTTGAATGAGTTAAATGTTGCCTCACAATCCGAGTCACAGTGAAAGGTTGTGTCCTTAGCCAAGAGAAGAGCTAAAGGTCTAGCAATTTTGCTAAAATCCTTATTGAATCTCCGATAAAAGCCTGCATGGCCAAGATAAGATCGTATATCCTTGACGTATTTGGGATGAGGAAGGTTATGAATGACATCTATTTTAGCTTTGTCAACCTCAATGCCTTTTCGTGAAATGACATGTCCAAGCACAATTCCCTCTTGGACCATGAAATGGCATTTTTCCTAATTCAAGATTAAGTTCTTCTCCTTACAACGAGTAAGAACTGTATCAAGATGAGATAGGCAGTCAGCAAAAGAATCTCCGAATATCTAGAAATCATCCATGAAAATCTCCAGAAAATTCTCGGCCATGTCCGAGAATATCCCCATCATACACCGCTGAAATGTAGCGGGAGTATTGCATAACCCAAAGGGCATGTGTCTATAAGAAAAAGTACCAAAAGGACAAGTAAATGTGGTTTTATCTTGATCCTTTTTGGCAATAAGGACCTGGTTATAGCCAGAGTATCCGTCCATGAAGCAATAATATTCCCGTCCAGCTAAGCGTTCTAGCATCTGGTCAATGGAAGGTAGAGGAAAGTGGTCTTTCCTCGTTGCGGCATTGAGTTTTCTATAATCAATACATACACGCCACCCAGTTTGAGTGCGTGTCTGGATTAACTCATTTGCCTCATTTGTTATGACCGTGATGCCAGATTTCTTAGAGACAACATGAATAGGACTTACCCATTGGCTATCGGAGATTGGGTAAATGATACAATTGTCAAGGCATTTGACGAATTCTTTCTTCACCGCATCCTACATGACGAGATTTAACCGTCTCTATGGTTCTCGGGTTGGCTTGGTTTCATCCATCAAATGTATATGATGTTCAACAATTAAGGGACTAATCCCTTTGATGTCAGCCATATTCCAACCAAATGCCTGCCTATTAGATATCAATACCGTCAAAAGAGCATTCTCTTGCTCTGAGGCTAGAGAAGCGGATATGATCATGGGTAAAGACTCATTCTCACCTAAATATGCATTTTTAAGATGAGAAGGTAAAAGTTTGAGGTCTAATGCTGACGGAGAAATTATAGAAAGTGGGGTAAGCGAATGATATTCAGAGTCACGAAGAATCTCGTAGCCTGCATATGATACAGACTCGGAAAAGTGAAGAGTCACAAAGTTCGGACTCAAGAGTGGGAAGAGTGTCCCCACTAAGATGTGCAAGGTCAAATATTGATGTGCTAGTGTTGTCGAGATCATCAAAGCAAAGTTCATCAACTTCGCAACTTTCGGGAGCAATCTCGTGGACATAACAAACATAAAGTATGTGAGCAGAGGGTTCAGACGGCTGACTTCCAATTTTATAGATGTTCAGTTCAATTGTCATTTTTCCAAAAGATAGGTTCATTGAACCGTTTCGACAATTAATGACAACATTGGAAGTGGCAAGGAATGGTCGACCTAGAATTACCGGAATTTGGTTCCGTGGGTTTGCTGCATGTTGTGTATCAAGAACAATAAAGTCCACAGGGAATATAAATTCTCCGACTTTTATCAACACATCCTCCAGTTCACCCCTAGGTTTGGTGATTGAACGGTCTGCCATTTGGAGAGTGCAATGAGAATGTTTCAACTCTCCAATCCCTAACTGCTCATAGACAGAATATGGAAGCAAGTTAACGTTTGGGCCAAGGTCAAGTAAAACACGGTTGATGTTTTTACCCCCAATAGAAATCAATATCGTAGGACATCCTGAGTCCTTACATTTCTTTGGTAACTGTGGGGTAAAAGCAGTACTAATATTATTAGTCATAAAAACCTTTTTGGTCACTTGAGTCTTCCTCTTCCTAGTGCACCGGTCTTTAAGAATTTTCGCATAAGCGGGGACTTGTTGAATAGCATCTAGGGGAGGAATGTTGATGTTAACCTGTTTGAACATTTTCATAATCTTCTCCATATGTGGACTCGATTTATTCCCCTTAACCGATTTGGATAAGGAGCTTTGGTAATAAGAGCTGGGTCCAACATTGGAGAAGGTGGTGTGTGTGGAACTGATACCAGAATAGAAGTGGGGATCGTCTTTGGTGGACTAGAAGAGGTATGCTGAGGTGTCGAGCCTTGGGGAAAACGAAGAATAGGCTCGCAAGAAGGTGGTGGGGTAGAAGAACTGAGATCAGAAGTAGAAGTAGATGTGGAAGGAAAAATGCCAGCCGGGGTTTTATTGATTAATTCTTCATGATTATCAATCTCTTCCCTAACTTGATTATTCGGCAGTCTTCTAGATCTCAACGTTGTAATAGCATTCACATTGTAGTGTTGTGAATGTCCAGGATTCGGTAGGGGTTGAGACGGAAGTTTCCCTTTCTCTCTAGTACTCATTTCGGCATTTAATTGTGCAATTTATGCTTCCATTGATTTTATACTCTCAGCTTGGGAGGTGGAGTTTTTCTTTTTATCATCGACAGAATACTGAATCTCGGCCGAAACTTACATGAAATTTTTCAGAATCAAATTCATGGTTTGTGCGAGTGAAGAGGATTCATCAATACCGGTCAACTGCAAAGGATTATACGATGCAGGTGTGTTGACCAGGTTTTGAAAGTTTTATGATTGATAGGGGTGCTGACTCAGTTGAAGTGGTTGTTGTTGTAGTGGAGGACCCCTTTGGAAATTATTTTGATTTGGAACCATGTTTTGAGTTTGTTGTTGGTTCCAAGCAAAGTTAGGGTGATTCCTCCAACCCTGATTATAAGTTGAAGAATACGGATCGTTTCTAGGTCTTTGTTGGAAAGCAGCATTGGTATGCTCTTGACCTTGAAACGGAGAATTCAATGGACATTCTTCCGTAAGATGAGATAGATCAGAACAACATCCACAGACAGTTTTGGAGAATGACATCTGATTTAGGGAGGCTGATAAAAATTTATGTTCCATAGTTTCGAGTTTCTTTTGCATTGCTGCCATTTCAGCTCTAACTCATATGGAAACATCAAATTGATGAATGCCACTCCTAGACGATGACCGGTTTACACTCTCCCACTATAAAGTTCTTTCAGCAAAATCTTCTAAAAATCTCCAGGCTTCACCAACATCTTTATTCATGAAGGTGCCTTGACACATGGATTCAAGGGTTTGTTTTGTTGTAGGATTAATGCCCTCATAGATGATTCTGCACAGATCCCATCTAGGAATTCCGTGATGAGGACATTGAACTAACAGATCCTTGAAGCGTTCAAAACACTTCGAGAATGGTTCATTTGGAAGCTGGGTAAATTGATTTATTTCGCTACGGACTTGAGCTGTCTTATGATTAGGGTAGAATTTCTTTTGGAAAGCTGTTATGAATTCTCACCAGATCGAAATAGAATGTGCGGCTGTGTTATAAAACCACTTCTCGGCTATGTCGTACAAAGTCAATGGGAGAAGACGTAATCTCATAGTATCCACAGAAAACTGTGAAATACCCATCATAGCGCAAACGTTTTCAAATTTGGTAATAATGACGTACACGTCTTCAGACTCGAGATCGTGATATTTTGGTAGAAGATTGATATATTTTGGTTTGATTTCAAAATTGTCCCTATTGGCTGGTGGAATGGTGAGATAGGTCGAAAGAGGACCTCGCATAGGGTAACATCTCTCTTGGAAAGAGATACGGGGTGGATTCTGCGCACCTACGGGCGGTGGCAGAGTAGTGTTAAAGAAGTTCGATGGAGAATGTAAGTCGATGTACAACACCCAACGAGTTGCGGGGAGGCGGAAATATGAAAAACAATCTTGTTCTTTATGCAAACATCGACTAACCGAAGAATCTTTGCTAAACTATAACTAACATATACATAGAAGTTGTTAACTACTATTAAAAGAGATTATACCTAATGAACCCAGTCCTTCGTCTTTTCGTTCTCCACCTCCTCTTCGGCCTCCTCTATGTCAATGATGATCCACCCGAGAGATTCTACTCCAAGCTTCACCTCTAATCTTGAGGTAACTAGGTTTCTTTAGTTGCTAATTAAAGGCACCTAGGTGATATAGAGAATGATTATGGATTAATTAGTCTATCTAATCCTTGATCTCAACACATGAGGGGTAGGATTAGGGTTTGAAGAAAGAGTGAGCATGAGGAGAGAGAAGGTGAGCATGAATAATAATGAAAAAGCTTCTCACTTCTAATATATTATGAAGCATAAGAAAATCAAATAAATAAATCTAAAATGATTTATCATCATGCTTCATTTAATATATGCAATGAATCATCAAGTGAGTCATTAAGCAATAAATGCTTCATTAACTCACTTGAATGATTCATCTAATGAGTCACAAATGCATTTAATGTAAATGCCACCTAAACCCTCAAGTCACCATGCTTCTAGAAGCTTCCCGACAAATTACGAGAACTCCCCTCCTATCCGTGAAAACACGGAAAAAATTTAGACTGTATAAATCCAATAATCTGATACTAGAATCTGGCTTAAACCAAAGCCGACTAGTAAAAACTGTCCAAACGTCGTACGTGCGTTTACACACGTATGCGTCCGAACCCTTGTCGTAAGACCATACGACCTCTATATCGTTTCGTCTGGAACAGGGAAACTCTCTGTGTGGGACTCTAAAGACTTGACTACTACGCTGGCAGTGGGTTTAACCACAAACCGCAAGTGGCACTAGCTGTACGTAACGGTCCCCAGGTAGATGTCGATAAGAAGGCCGATGAGGAAACCCATCCGAACTCCTACCGAGCCTGATGTGACAATCTCCGTACAGTTCGGTCTGTTCGTCTAGAACTATCGCATATCAGGCCTAGGGGGTAGCAAGCGTCAGTCCCCTAATAGCGGTATAAGTCGTGTCGGAGCGTAGTCCATTACACCTTAAGAAACTACTGGAACCTACCAGTAAATCTCGCTTGCCCTGGCCAGGGACTTTGAGTAATGGCTCTCTGACACAGCGCGATATCAACTCCCAATACCGGGAGAGACGAATCCTATCTAACCGCCACTGCCTCCAAGTGCTTCGGGACTGCACCCAACTGCTACCTGTTTGCACGACTCCTTTGAGCCGTGGTAGGGTCGCAATCTAAGAACAGTGGGAACACACTCGTGGAAAAGCAGCAGTGTCAAGTCTGCGGACTAAGTTATACTCATGATACCTGGGAACTGTTAACTGACGATGGGTATAATACCAACCAACAGTTCCCCCGCGAGTCCTGTCCGGTGTACCCGTAACCTAATGACCACCTATATATTATCTCCGGTACGACGTACTGATGGCTGTGGGACAGACCATCTCCCCAACTGGGATGAGAAGCGTACACACTAGTCTACTCCGAAATATCGATGCCCTGTTTCGATAATCCAATGACCAGGGACGTGTATTGGATGTTGCTTATAGACTACCCAGCTCCCACTAGTGTGACTGCATCACAACGCTGGTAATCAAGCAAAAATCCTATGGGCTTTACTAATATGTCTAAGCAATACGTTACAAGAAACATATGCACATATTAAAGTAGGCTCAAACCAAGTAGCATACTACTATTTTTAGAAAGACTGTTATATATAACTGTGAATATTCCAAGCTTCATTTAAGTAATATACAAGCTAGTATGCTACAATAATGGCCCCTAGGGCATATACACTAGCAATCTCCCACTTGCACTAGGGCCATGAGCTGGCATATCGTAGACCTATCATCTCGAATAGCCTCGCGAACTGCGTCTGAGGAATGGCCTTTGTGAATGGATCAGCAATGTTATTCTCCGTCTCTACTCTCTTCACCTCGATCTCCCGGCGATGTACAATCTCCCTGATCAGGTGATACCGCCTTAAGATGTGTCTGGACTTCTGATGGGACCTGGGTTCCTTCGCTAAAGCTATAGCGCCGTTGTTGTCGCAATACAAAGGTATTGGACTAACACTGGTAGGAACCACCTGAAGTTCTGTGAGGAACTTCTTCATCCAGACAGCTTCTTTTGCGGCATCGCAAGCAGCTATGTACTCCACTTCCATTGTTGAGTCGGCAACGATCTCCTACTTAGAACTCTTCCAACAGACCGCCCCACCATTGAGGGTAAAGACATAACCCGACATGGACTTGGAGTCATTCTTGTCACTTTGGAAGCTGGAGTCGGCAAAGGCCTTGATCTGGAGGTCTTTTCCGCCATACACCAAGAATATCTCCTTAGTCCTCCTCAGGTACTTGAGAATGTTCTTTACTGCTATCCAGTGTTTCTCCCCTGGGTTTGCCTGATACCGTCTTACAACGCTTAATGCGTATGCTACATCCGGTCTGGTACATAACATCGCATATATTATAGAGCCTACCGCAGAAGCGTAGGGTATAATCGATATGCGATCCCTTTCCAAATCAGTCTTTGGAGACATCTCTTTGGAGAGGGTGATTCCGTGACAAGCCGGCAGGTTACCGTGCTTAGAATCTTCCATACTGAATCTTTTCAATATGGTGTCTATGTACCTGGACTGCGAAAGTCCCAACATCCTCTTTGATCTATCACGATAGATCTGGATCCCCAGAATGTAGGTGGCATCACCCAAGTCCTTCATGGAGAACTTCTGTGACAAGAATCTTTTGACCGACTGTAACATAGGAATATCATTTCCTATTAGGAGAATGCCATCCACGTACAAGACGAGGAATACTACAGCTCTCCCTACAATCTTTCTGTATATGCATGGTTCATCAGGATTTTTGATAAAGTCGAATTCTTTGACATCATCATCAAAACAGATGTTCCAACTCCGCGATGCTTGCTTTAGTCCATAAATGGACTTAAGCAACTTGCATACTTTACCGTTGTTCCCACTCTGAATGAATCCCTCTGGCTGATCCATATAGACGCACTCTTCCAAATTACCATTTAGAAAGGCTGTCTTTACGTCCATCTGCCAGATCTCATAATCGTGGAAGGCATCAATAGCAAGAAGGACCCGAATGGATTTGAGCATAGCTACTGGAGAAAAGGTTTCGTCATAGTCCAAACCAGGTCTTTGACAGAAACCCTTTGCAACAAGTCTAGCCTTATAGGTTTCAACCTGTCCATCTACACCAATCTTCTTTATGAAGATCCATTTGCATCCTACGGGTTTTACCCCATCTGGAGCAATGTCCAAAGTCCATACTTTGTTAGTGTACATGGACTCCATTTCGGTCCGCATTGCATCCAGCCATTTTACCGAATCACCGCTCTGAATGGCTTGCTGGAAGCTAGTAGGGTCATCATTATCAATGACGCAATCTTCTCGATCCCCGTCTATGAGAAAACTATAGTATCTCTCAGGTGGATGAGACGGCCTACTACTCCTGCGGAGGGGTGTGGGAATGTCCTGTTCTTCTTGAACTACTGGTTCTACCAAACTTTCAGTAGTAGTTTGTGGTTCTGGAATTTCTTCTAGTTCTATTTCGCTCCCACTTGTTTCCTTTTCTAAAAACTGATATTCTAGAAAATGGGCATTATGAGAAACAAAAACCTTTTGTTCCTCTGTGTAATAGAATAGATACCCCTTGGAGTTCTTTGGATATCCTACAAACTTACAATGTACTGATCGTGCCTCGAGCTTGTCCGCATACTGCTTTTTAACAAAAGCTGGACATCCCCAAATCTTCAGATACTGAAGATAGGGTTTCTTCCCACTCAACTTCTGATATGGCGTGGTAGGCACAATCTTGGTAGGAACTATGTTCAAAAGATATGCCGCTGATTCTAGCGCATAACCCCAGAAAGATCGCGGTAACTCAGCCTTGCTCATCATGGAACGAACCATATCTAATAGGGTTCGATTCCTCCTTTCCGATACACCGTTGTGTTGTGGTGTGTATGGAGAAGTAAGCTGAGAGAGAATTCCATTCTCTTTTAAGTAATCCAGGAACTCGGCACTTAAGTATTCACCACCTCGATCAGATCTCAGTATCTTGATACTTTTTCCTGTTTAGTTTTCCACTTCATTCTTGTATTCTTGGAATTTCTCAAAGGCCTCGGATTTATGTTTCATCAAGAAGACATATCCATACCTAGAGAAATCATCCGTAAAAGTAATGAAGTAGGAATAACCACCTCGCGCATGTGTAGACATTGGACCACACACGTCACTGTTGGAGATAGTGCCCTCAGAGTCAATTATTGGATCACAGGTACGTGATTGCAATGATTGAGGAAGGACCTATTCCGGTAGGACAGTCTTACTCAAGATGATAGTATGCTATCTGGTTTATCTTTATCATCGTGTACTGCTTTAGGTGACCCTACAGGTCGCTATTGCACGTTGATAGAGCCCCTAGGATTCTTGCTTGACTACCAGCAGTATGAGGGCGATCATATATGTGGGAGCTGGGGTCTATAAGCATATCCTTAAAAGGTCCCTAGTCGTGGGAGGCATCGATACTCCAGAGTAGACTAGTGTATACAGTCGAGACCCCGACGAGGGGCGGTGGCCGGTCTCACAAGCCACTGGTGTCAGTTGGTTCACCTAAGATGTATACAGGTGCTCATTGGGTTATGAGTACACCGGACAGGACTCGCCGGGAACATGCTAGTTGGTCTTATACCTGACGTCAGATAGCAGTTCCCTGGTGACATGTGTACAGGTTAGTTCATCGACCTGAGGATCGTCATTTGTCTCGTGTGAGTTCCCACTGTACTTTGATTACTACCCTACCACATTCAAAGGAGACGTGCAAACAGGTTTTAGTTGGGTACAGTCCCGAGCCACATAGAGGCAGTGAGCGGATCTTCGAGGGTTCGTCTCTCCCGGTATTGGGGGTGAGGTCGCGCTGTGTCTAGGAGAGCCAGAACATGAAAAGTCCTTGGCCAAGGCAGGAGATTTACTGGTAGGTATTCCAGTAGTATCTCAAGGTGTTCTGGGCTACACTCCGACATGACTTGTACCGCTTTTGGGGGTCTGACTTTTACCAACCCCCTAGGCCCGCCATGCGATGCTCATAGACGAACGGACCGGATTGTAAGGATATTGTCACTGACAGGCTCAGTAGGGTGTCAGGATGAGTTCGCTCATCGACGTCCCTTTCGGTCAATAGCTGGTGGCCTGTCACGTATAGCTAATATCTCTGATGTGCTAGTGGTTAAATCCACAGCCATAGTATTGACGAGTCTTTAGAGTCCTCCACACAGACAGTTGCTCAAGTTTTCGGGCGAAATGCTGTAGAGGCCGTATGGAGATATGGTAGGGTTCGATCAGATACGTGCAGTATTGCACGGATTAGGATCGGACGGATAATACTAGCGGGCTTTGGTTTAAGCCGGATCCTAGTATTGTACAGTGTAGATTTTGTCTCATTGAATTTGCATTCGGTCAGAATACAGATGCGGGTGTGTATACACAGTATCGGGGTTTTCCTGTAATTTATTACGGGACCAGTTTTCTGGAGTTGCCAGTTAGCTTTCCGTTTCGGCCATTTTCTTTGTATCTTTCATTGGCTGAAGATTGGTGGAGGAGGGCTTATTTGCATTTGTGCAAATAAGCATTTGTGGAGGGTGTTCTTTGCATTTTGTTGCATCATGATGGTTTTCATGATGGGTGCACCATCCATTGACTTGATTGATCCATCATGGCTTGACCTTTATAGTGATGATTAGCTGTTGGAGTATTGGTTTTGGGAGTGATCATTGTTTCTCATCATCACTTGCTTTTTCCATTACACTCAACCTTGCATTATTCTCTCTCTTGGATTATGATTGATTCACTTCACTCCCTCTTGGCTTGAGCACACACACTCTCCCATTCTTGAGGGGTCTTGGCCGGCCATGCTTTTCATGGGGCTGTCCCAATTTGGTAGTGGGGAATTTTTGCTCATTTGGCTAGGCAAAAATCTTTTTAGCTCCTCCTCTAAAAGCTTATCTCATATCCTCCACCAATGGCAACTCCCTAAACCCCTAGAGACACAAATAGCTCACTACACTATTCTACAGCAAATCTTGGGCACGTCGACTCGCCAACTTCGTGCCCGAGTTGCCTCGGTATAGAGATAGGAGCCCGTAAAAGAAGCCGGCGACGTGGTGTACTTCCGGCGACGTGGTGGAGACCGGAGATTCCGCGGGGAGATCGGGACGATGATGAGAAGACCGAAGGACACGAATCGCTCGGTATATCTCTCTACCCCCTCTCTAGATAGCTAGGACTAGTTTAATGGCCCTATCCGGGTTTTAGTGCGCGGTGGTGCCTGTTTGAAAAGTTAAAGTAAATCATCGCTTCCGCATTCCGGCGTTAGATTGACGGCCGGGGCGCCGCTGTGCACTTACAGTGGTATCAGAGACTCGCCATTAACATAGTCTAGCTTGGTCTAACGTGTTTACATTTCTGATCGAACAAAAATCCCAAAACCGCGTTTTCCTCACATCAGGTTTCTGTCGAAATTTTTTGGGGTCGAAAAATTTTTCAGTGTGTTGCAGAATGATGTGCAGGGAATCCTAAGAACACTGTTAAATTTTGGTGACATGGTCTCTCCATACGACCGCGGAACCGCTGCCCTAACCCCTCTTTGGCCGCGGTTCCGCCGCAGGAATTTATCTTCGCTTCACCAATTTTTTGCAGTGGGGTTTTGGGCTGAAAATAGGGGTTTTGGTATACTTTGTTTGGGCCCTGAATTTCTTTAACTGCTACATTAATGCTTGGGACCCACTTGATGAAATTTGATCGATCGGATATTTTAAACACATTAGTTCACAGTATTTGCATTATATCTGCGACCGTGAATGTCATTTGATCGATAAATCATGTCTAACTGCTATAGCCCGGTTAGACGGATTTGCGAACGTGACATTCACGTTGATGTTCTGTGTATTACTGTGATGTTGCGGATTGGTCGTGGAGGATAGCCTGGATGCAATGGTAGTACAATTTTTTTGTTTGTATTATGTACATTTGATATTGCGGGGAGAGCGTCCGACATGTGGACTGCCGTCACTGCCTGTTTGTATTATTCTTTTGGGGCACGACCAGGTCGAGGTCGATGTACCCGTTGTATGTATATTTTACTTTCTGTACTAGGATTACCCCAAGGAGGGATGCACGGATAGCCGGGTTCTAGAGGGCAACAAGCCCGCATCTCATGGCATTGAGACGGAGGGGGCTTCGCTCTAGAATTGGCGGGCTATTCGCCGCACTCGTAGGGGGTACCGGTTGACCCAGGAGGGGTGCCCAAGTTACCGGATTCCATGAAGTGCTGGGTGGTCCATTCACGTTGCTGAAGGGGGCTGCCTCGCTTCATGTTTTGGCGGGTAACTTGCCGTGCCCATAGGGGTCTAGGATTTCATTGCACAGGCTATCCACACGACCACGGGAACGTCGGGTTTCAGTAGCGGCTCTGTGAAACCCGGGGATCCCAGATATCTGTATTGTTCTGTGATGCTGTACATTTCTGTGATGTTGCATTTTATCACGCCTTGAGCGAAATATTATATATTGATATATATACTAGTAGATGTTGTATATGTTTTGCATCCGCGCTAGTCCAGTCCCCGCTCTGTCGTTAGTTAGCTAACCTAACGGGTAATGACGGGACCCAGTGGCGAATGCGGATGGCATATACGTACATCATTATATTTTCGTTCTTTGTGGTGTGATCAATTGATGGGACTGCGTTGATTCGGATCAATGCAAGTTAAACAAACCTATTCTGATGTTGTTGGAACACTTTTCAAAAAGCTGTTATTGCAAGGACGTTCTCTTTTGTTTTGCATCGTGGTATTCAGTTGGAATATCCTGCTCCTCAGTCGACGAGGCAAGGGCCGAGATCCCTTCACCGGGAGTGACCCCTTGGAAAAAAAGTTTGCGTCAGGGCAATAACTTCACTATAGCCGATTACTTTTTCTTTGCATCGTGGTATTCAGTTGGAATATCCTGCACCTCATTCTACGGGGAAAGAGTCGAGATCCCTTCACCGGGAGTGACCTCTTTAGCAAAGGTTTTCGTCACCATATTTTTTAAAAGCTATCCGTTCCTTCAACGATATCAAGTTCATTACGTTAAAAGTTTTCGCCAGAAACCATTCGTAGCCCTCCGTCGTTTCATATGGATAGTCAATAGTATGCAAGCTGTGTATGTTGGCCAAAGTCAAGGCACAGTGATTGGTAGCTATTGGGTATTCATATGCAGCATAGATAGATGCGTTGGTTTGGGGAAGTCGTACTACTATTTTGGCCAAAGTCAAGGGTATGTACGGGTGGGCTCAAATTAACCTGGAGAATGACGGGTAGAACTTGACATGTGACTTATGATATGTTGGCCAAAGTCAAGGTCATAAGAGCATGGGGCAGAAATCACATCGGGAGTTTCTAAAGAAACTGAAACTTTCCAGATATGCGCATACCTTCTGGAGTGTGATAACGTGAGCGGATTTCGTCATACTGTCATGCGATGATAGTTGGATCTCGATTCCCACTGACGAGTTGGTTTACTCCTCGGGTGATCCCGACTAATTCTTCTTTTAGGTTTGGAGGAGAATTTGACGGTACAGTGGGAGGTTTCCATATTAGATAAATTGGTAACCATTCTTATCTAGTTTAGAGTGCACGCTGAGTGTTTCTTTTCTCTCTCTCTCTTTGGCAGCGACCATTGACCCGACCCTAAGACTATGACTCAGTGACCAAAATTAACCGAACTTTCTTAAACACTGGCTTTTGGATTGTCAGAGTTGCAAACCTCATTGCCACTCCTACTTTTACCCTTTTCTCCAGGACACCCCGTATTACTACGAACGTCCACTTCCATTAGACAAAACCATCGTATGCTAGATACGAACTCGAAGGAATTTATTCGAGGATGGTTTCCGGTTCTGGAGAAAACGAATAGGACTATTCTGTTGTCTTTTCCTTTTACCTTCTCTCAGGTTGCGAGTACTCCTTGGTTTAGGAGATGGTACACCTATTACGCAAATTGGATAGTCTTCTTCCAAACCTTAGGCTGGTGCCGAATGGTGGGGAATGAAGAAAACCAGTTAGCATAACGATGGTGTACAGAAGGTATTAAGTAAAGACATAACAAGGGATTAGTAAGAGGGCAAAGTAAATTGCGACTGCTATTCACGACCAAACCAAGTATTTCTTCTCCAATCCTTAGATCACCTTTGTATTTCTCCAGAACACTCCGTATCACTACGAAGATCCACAGTTTATTGGATACTCCATCGTATGGTTATATACGAACTCGAAAGGAACTTGTTCCAGTTCGGGGACGGATTCTGGTTCAGGAGAAATAGGAATAAGCTTTATTCGGTTGTCTTTTATCTTCACCTTCTCTCGCATTGCGAGTGCTCCTAGGATTAGGACAGTACACCCATTATGCTTATTGGATAGTCTTCTTCCAAACCATAGGCTGGTGCCGAACGGTAGGGAAGGAAGAAAACCATTTGGCCTAAAGGGGTGTACAGAAGGTAATGACTAAAGACATATAAAGGGATTTGGAAAGATGGCAAAGAATTACACGGTTACAGTTGTGAATCTGGATAATGGAAGAGGCATTACTAGGAATACCGGGATACCCCATCGAAACATTTCAATGTTTCTGTTTCACCGTGTACTGTTAATGGAAAACTGATTTCCCAATTAGTCCTTACTCCAGGGTATGTATTTACCAGGTATGATTCTCACATCTGTATGGTTTTACAGATGATGAGTGGGAGTAAGTTATTGGGAATTGGGTGATCATCCTCATTATATCGGGATTCGTTGTAATCGGTGATATTTGAGGAAGTCACCTGGGTTGTTTGCCGGACGGTAAATATTTGGTTTTGAATATCCGCTGTTATCCACCAATTTCAAATCGATATATCTGTACGTCTATTTTCATAGAGTTAGATATACCTTTTTGAAATTATGTCTATGACATTTACCTATATCAGTTGATGGTTAGGTAAGGAGTATTAAACAGCGGTGTAATTCTTCTTAACCATAAGTACAGTTTTCAACCTGCGACACACAGTGAATGAGTTATCAGACTCAAGGGACTTATACAGAGTATTGTATGTTGTCCAGGGTTCATCAGGACAGAGGGGTTGGTCCTCGTACTATATTCGGTTTACTTATGACTTCTCTAATTTTTAGACAGGTGTTTCGTGGAAACACAGGGTCCGAATTTTGAGAAGTTATAGGTATTTGAATAAAGTAGAGAACCAGGTGTTGCAAGTATCGGGATTCTTCAAGTTGATCAAAGATGTAGATACTTATGTATGGTATTCAGTTGATAGTAATGATTAAGAGATCTTGCTTCTCTTTCAGGTTACTCATAATTGGAAGCATTCCTAAGTTGAGTAACGCTGATCGGTCTCCTTCCATTTAGTTGACATGCACTGGAGACAGCTGCATGATTTGAATCTGGTTCAATTAAATCAGTGTCTCTGGTTCTATATTGGATATAGAACAGTTCATATTTTAACAATGTTAAGGTCCGGGGAGTTATCCGGATTATGCTTAAAACCAGACTCTGGATAACTCAAGGCCCGTTTCTGTAATGGCAGTTTGTGGGTTGACCCAGGCTATGACGAGGGTTAATTTTCTACCATCTGGAAGATCAATAGTGATATTGTTCTAGACTCTCCACAGTTTTAATAAAAATGGATTTTTTCAGAATACAGTAGTGGGAGTATGGTAGAACTGGAAGTGATTCCAGAACCACAAACGATTACTGAAGATTTGATAGGAACCTAAAGATTCAATTTGGTTTGACATTCCATTGGCCAGTCCGCAGATAAGGTGGGTAACTTCAGGCACCCGAGAGGTACTTCGATAGCTTCAAGGACGGTGACAGGGAAGTTCTTGTTTACCCAAACTTGCCATAGCTGTTGTTCTAGACTGTGAGCCCGGCAGGAGGATGAATATAGCGTCGTTCTAAACTGCCTTTAGAAGTGTACGTCTATATGACTCTGCCAGAGGGTTGTCATGGTCAGTGGGAGCAACGGAAGCATGGTGGACATGTGGCTTATGTCTATTTATAGACTAAAGCAGATGTAGCGGAGATAGATCATCTATTTCTGACGTGACAGTCATAGGTTTGACTTCATCAGAATAGGGGATGGATCTGTTAAGAAGGTAGTAGGGTTTAATGTCCTGGTATTTGGATGACATACACAGAGTAGGAAGTGATATTCCTATACTACGATCGGTTATACTTTGGTCGTCACACAGTTGTTTCTCTACAAAGGAAATGGATTTCATATCAAACATTCTGGTTACTAGATCTATGGTTTTAGATCTAGATTTGGGTGGTTTTCCAATTAAGGGTACTTAGACAGCATTCTAAGAGTATTTAGAATGGACGACTCCTGGCACGGTAGTGTACCTGCAGGTGATGGAGTCACCCTCTCTAAAGGTGTCTTACAGACTAAAAAGGGGAGGGATGTGCATGATTGGCAGATCACTTGCTTAGACAATTGAGTCAATCATGAGATGTCAAGTACCACACCAGATGTTGATTTTGCACTAGATGCAGTAAGTTGACATTGAACCAATCCTGGAGAAACAGTCGGAAGCAGTTTTAGAACATAAGTGGATGTTCTAGGGATATGATAACGACAGCCTCATTCGGGAGACAATTATCATTCCAGGCTTCCAAGGTGACCTGGACGACAAGGAGGTTGTCAGAGTTATAGTTTTTCCTTCTGACGAGGGGCAGTATTTTGGAGAGGTGGTCCAAGGCAATACAGAGGGAGGCATGGCGCAAGATACTGATTAAGTTCAGTTGACGATACAGTCTAAGAAGTTTGGATTTGGAGTTCATTTATGAGCTAGGTCCCATCAGACATCCAGACACATTTTAAGACAGGTATTGCTCATTTTGGGAGATGGCTTTCTCCGCGAACATGAGAAATAGAGAGACATAGAAAGAAACATCAAGGCGGATCCACTCACTGAGGCTATTCCTCGAACGCAATAGTTTCGCAAACGGGATTTGTGAGACTGACTAGTAGAGGAGTTAGGTGTTCGGTATCACACGGGCTGTGAGTATGCGACATCGCAATAATTAGCCTTGAGTGCAAGTGGGAGATTGTTGGAGATAGTGCCCTCAGAGTCAATTATTGGATCACAGGCACGTGATTGCAATGATTGAGGAAGGACCTATTCCGGTAGGACAGTCTTACTCAAGATGATAGTATGCTATCTGGTTTATCTTTATCATCGTGTACTGCTTTAGGTGACCCTACAGGTCGCTATTGCACGTTGATAGAGCCCCTAGGATTCTTGGTTGACTACCAGCAGTAAGAGAGCGATCATATACGTAGGAGCTGGGGTCTATAAGCATATCCTTAAAAGGTCCCTATGTTGCGCCACGGCAGCGCCCCGGCCGTCTATCCGAGGCCAAAATACGGAATCAAAATTTTTTCTTAACTTTAAACTGGCGCTACCGCGGACAATAAACCCGGATCGTAACCATTAACCTAATGCTAGCTATCAAGAGAAGGGTGGAGAAGTATACCGAGCGATCCGTGTCCTTCGGTCTTCTCGTCGTCGTCTCGATCTCCCGCGGTATCACTGTTCGTCATCTTCTCATCGGAAAGGGCACCACATAGCCGATTTCTTTTACGGGCTCCCACCTCTGGACCGAGGCAACTCGGGCGCGAAGTTGGCTAGCCGACGCGTCCAAGGGTACTGTAGGTTTAGTGTAGAAGCCTTGTCTCATTGGGGTGAAGTTGCCTTGATGGAGGAATCAAAGAATGAACTATGGAAAGATGTGTGGAATCATTTTTCTAGCAAAGGAAAAATGAATTGAGATGAAGATATCACTCTACAAAAATGAATCCCTCTCCTCACTTAAAGTGGCCGGCCCCCCTCTCTCATCAAAATGGTGGAGGAAAAAAGCATAATACATGAGGGAGGTGAGTGTAGTAAAAGGCAAGAGGTGACCACATCAAAAGCCATGATAACAATGTCATTTCAATTCAAATCAACTCTAATCTCAATCAATTCCAAGCATCATGAAAAAGCAAAGATGCTAATCAAATCATGATCCCATAAAAGCAGGAAACCCCCTCCACAAATGTTATTTGCAAACTTGCAAATAACCCCCTCCATTGGAAAAGTCCGGCCGGGAAGGAACAAATGAAAACCGGCCGGAACGGAATGCAAACTGGCAACTTCAGAAAACTGATCCCGTAATAAATTACAGGAAAACCCCGCTACTGCATATACATGCCCGCATTTGTATTCCCACTGAATACAAATGCAACGAGACAAAATCTACACTGTCTAATACTAGGATCCGGCTTAAACCAAAGCCGGCTAGTAAAAACCGTCCGATCACGATCCGTGCAATACCGCACGTATCTGATCGAACCCTGCCATATCTCCATACGGCCTCTACAGTGTTTCGCCCGAAACTTAAGTAACTGTCTGTGTGGGGGACTCTAAAGACTCGTCAATACTATGGCTGTGGATTTAACCACTAGCACGTCAGAGGTATTAGCCATACGTGACGGGCTACCAGCTATTGACCAAAAGGGACGTCGATGAGCGAACTCATCCTGACACTCTACTGAGCCTGTCAGTGACAATATCCGTACAGTCCGGTCCGTTCGTCTATGAGTATCGCATGGCGGGCCTAGGGGGTTGGTAAAAGTCAGACCCCCAAAAGCGGTACAAGTCGTGTCGGAGTGTAGCCCAGAACACCCTGAGATACTACTGGAATACCTACCAGTAAATCTCCTGCCTCGGCCGAGGGCTTTGTGTAATGGCTCTCCTAGACACAGCGCGACCTCACCCCCAATACCGGGAGAGACGAACCCCTGCAGATCCGCTCACTGCCTTCATGTAGCTCGGGACCGTACCCAACTAAAACCTGTTTGCACGACTCCTTTGAGCCATGGTAGGGTAGTAATCAAAGTACAGTAGGAACTCACACGAGACAAATGACGATCTCAGGTCGATGAACTAACCTGTACATATGTCACCAGGGAACTGCTATCTGACGTCTGGTATAAACCCAACTGGCAGGTTCCCTGCGAGTCCTATCCGGTGTACTCATAACCCAATGAGCACCTGTATACATCTTAGGTGAACCAACTGACACCGCTAGCTTGTGAGACCGGCCACCGCCCCTCGTCGGGATCTCGACTGTATACACTAGTCTACTCTGGAGAATCGATGCCCTGTCTCGAAACTCCCACAACTAGGGACCTTTTAAGGATGTGCTTATAGACCACCAGCTCTCACGTATATGATCGCCCTCATACTGCTGGCAGTCAAGCAAGAATCCTAGGGGCTCTATCAGCGTGTAATAGCGACCTGTAAGGTCACCTGAAGCAGTACACGATGATAAAGGTAAACCAGATAGCATACTATCATCTCGAGTAAGACTGTCCTACCGGGATAGGTCCTCCCTCAATCATTGCAATCACGTGCCTGTGATCCAATAATTGACTCTGAGGGCACTATCTCTAACAATCTCCCACTTGCACTCAAGGCTAATTATTGCGATGTCGCATACTCACAGCCCGTGTGATACCGAACACCCAACTCCTTTACTAGTCAGTCTAACAAAACTCGTTTGCGAAGCTATTGCGTTCGAGGAATAGACTCAGTGAGTGGATCCGCTTTGATGTTTCTTTCTATATCTCTCTATATCTCAAGTTCGTGGAGAAAACCATCTCCCAAAATGAGCAATACCTGTCTTAGAATGTCTGGATGTCTGATGGGACCTAGTTCATAAATGAACTCCAAATCCAAACTTCTTAGACTGTATCGTCAACTGAATTCAATCAGTATCCTGCGCCATGCCTTTCCCTCAGTATCCACCTGGACCACCTGTCCAAAATACTGCCCCTCGTCAGAGGGAAAACTAGAACTCTGACAGCCACTCTGCCATCCAGGTCACCTTGGAAGCCTGGAATGATAACTGTCTCCCGAAGGAGAAAGCTGCTATCATATCCCTAGAACATCAACTTATGTTCTAAAACTGCTTCCGACTGTTTCTCCAGAATTAGATCAATATCAACTAATTGCACCTACTGCAAGAACAACATCTAGTGTGGTACTTGACATCTCATGATTGACTCAATTGCCTGAGCAAGTGATATGTCAATCATGCGTATCCCTCTCCCCTTTAGTCTGTAAGACACCTTTAGAGAGGGTGACTCCATTACCTGCAGGTACACCACCATGCCATGAGTCGTCCATTCTAAATACTCATAGAATGCTGTCTAAGTACCCTGATTGGGAAACCACCCAAATCTAGATCTAAAACCATAGATCTAGTAAGCATAATGTCTGATATAATATCCAAGTCCCATTTGGAGAAACTACTGTGTGACAACCAAAGTATAACCGATCGTAGTATAGGAATATCACTTCCTACTCTGTGTATGTCATCCAAACACCAGGACATCACACCCTACTACCTTCTTAACAGATCCATCCCCTATTCTGATGAAGTTAAACCTATGACTGTCACATCAGAAATAGATGATCTATCTCCGCTATATCTGCTTAAGTCTATAAATAGACATAAGCCTCTTGCCCACTGTGCTTCCATTGCTCCCACTGACTACGACAACCCTCTGGCAGAGTCATATAGACGTACACTTCTAAAGCTAGTTTAGAATGACACTATACTCATCCTCCTGCCGGATCTCACAGTCTGGAACAACAGCAATGGCAAGTCTGGGTAAACAAGAACCTCCCTGCCACCGTCCTTGAGCATACCGAAGTACCTCTCGGGTGCCTGAGGTTACCCACTTTATCTGCGGAGTGGCCAATGGAATGTCAAATTAGATTGAATCTTTAGGTTCTTATCAAATCTTCAGTAATCGTTTGCGGTTCTGGAATCACTTCCAGTTCTACCATACTCCCACTACTGCTTTCTGAACAAAAATCCATTTTTATTAAAACTGTGGTGAGTCAAGTACAATATCACTATTGATCTTCCAGATGGTAGAAAATCAACCCTCGTCATAGCCCGGGTCAACCCACAAACAGCCATTACAGAAACGTGCCTTGAGTTGTCCAGAGTCTGGTTTTAAGCATAAGCCGGACAACTCCCCGTACCTTAACGTCGTTAAGATATGAACTGTTCTATATCCAATATAAAACCAGAGGCACTGATTTAATTGAACCAGATTCAAATCATGCAGCTGTCTCCAGTGCATGTCAACTAAATGGAAGGAGGCCGATCAGCGTTACTCAACTTAGGAGTGCTTCCAATTATGAGTAAGCTGAAAGAGAAGCAAGTCCTCTTAATCATTACTATCATCTAAATACCATACACAAGTATCTACATCTTCGATCATCTTGAAGAATCTCGATACTTGCAACACCTGGTTCTCTACTCTACTCTTATACCTATAACTTCTCAAAACTTAGACCCTGTGTTTCTACGAAACACCTGTCTAAAAACTAGAGAAGTCATAAGTAAACCGAATATAGTACGAGAACCAACCCCTCTGTCCTCATGGACGCTGGACAACATACAATACTCTGTATAAGTCCCTTGAGTCTAATAACTCATTCACTATGTGTCGTAGGTTGAAAACTGTACTTATGGTTAAGAAGAATTACACCGCTGTTCAATGCTTCTTACCTAACCATCCACTGATATAGGTAAATGTCATAGACATAATTTCAAAAAGGTATATCTCACTCTATAAAAATAGACGTACAGATATATCAATTTGAAATTGGTGCATAACAACGGATATTCAAAACCAAAAATTTGCCGACTGGCAAACAACCCAGGTGACTTCCTCAAATATCACCAATTACAACGAATTCCGATATAATGAGGATGATCACCCAATTCCCAATAACTTACTCCCACTCATCATCTGTAAAAACCATACAGATGTGAGAATCAAACCTGGTAAATACATACCCTGGAGCAAGTGTCTAATTGGGAAATCAGTTTTCTTTTAATAGTACACAGTGAAAATGAAACATTGGAATGTTTCGATGGGGTATCCTGGTATTTCTAGTAATGCCTCTTCCATTATCCAGATTCACAACTGTAACCGTATAATTCTTTGCCATCTCTCCAAATCCCTTTATATGTGTTTAGTCATTACCTTCTGTACACCCCTTTAGGCCAAATGGTTTTCTTCCTTCCCTACTGTTCGGCACCAGCCTATGGTTTGGAAGAAGACTATCCAATAAGCATAATGGGTATGCTGTCTAATCCTAGGAACACTTGCAATGCGAGAGAAGGTGAAGATAAAAGACAACTGAATGTACCTTATTCCTATTTCTCCTGAACCAGCGTCCATCCCCGAACTGGAACAAGTTCCTTTCGAGTTCGTATATAACCATACGATGGATTATCCAATAAACTGGGATCTTCGTAGTGATACGGAGTGTCCTGGAGAAATACAAAGATGATTTAGGATTGGCGAAGAAATATTTGGTTTGGTCGTGAATAGTGGTCGCATTTTACTTTGCCCTCTTACTAATCCCTTTCTTTATCTTAACTTAATACCTTCTGTACACCGTTTAGGCTAATTGGTTTTCTTCATTCCCTACCGGTCGGCACCTGCCTATGGTTTGGAAGAAGACTATCCAATTTGCGTAACAGGTGTACTACTCCTAAACCAAGGAGTACTCGCAACCTGAGAGAAAGTAAAAGGAAAATACAACTGAATAGTCCTATTCGTTTTCTCCAGAACCGGAAACCATCCTCGAATTCCTTCGAGTTCGTATATAACCATACGATGGTTTTGTCCAATGGAAGTGGACATTCGTTGTAATACAGGGTGTCCTGGAGAAAAGGGTAAAAGTAGGAGTGGCAATGAGGTATGCAACTCAGACAATCCAAAAGCCAGTCTTATAAGAAGGTTCGGTTAATTTTGGTCACCGAGTCATAGTCTAGGGTCGGGTCAATGGTCGCTGCCAAAGAGAGAGAGAAAAGAAACACTCAGCGTGCACTCTAACCTAGATCAGAATGGTTATCACTTTATCTAATCTGGAAACCTCCCACTGTAACGTCAAATTCTTCCCCAAACCTGAAAGAAGAATTAGCCGGGATCACCCGAGGAGTAAACCAACTCATCAGTGGGAATCGGGATCCAACTATCATTGCATGATAACTTGACGGAATCCACTCAAGTCACCACACTCCAGAAGGTATGCGCATGCCTGGCAAGTTTCAGTTTCTTTAGAAACTCCCGATGTGATTTTTTTACCCCAAGCGGCTTATGACCTTGACTAGGTCAACAAACCATAAACCGCCAGTCAAGTTTAACCCGTCATTATTCTGGATTGCATTAAACCCACCCGTACGTGCCCTTGACTAGGTCAACAAGGCCGCACGACTGTCCTAACCAATCCCATTTATGCAACAAACAAGTACCACTTAGCTACCGAACACTACGTCTTGACTAGGTCAACAAACGCAGCACGAATACTAAATAATACCCGTAGGAAATGACGGAAGGCTACGACTGGTTTTTGGCGAAAAAACCTTTAACGTAATGAACTTGATATCGTTGAAGGAACTGCATAGTTTTTTTTTAATAAAAATATAGTGACGAAAACCCTTGCTAAAGAGGTCACTCCCGGTGAAGGGATCTCGGCTCTTTCCCCGTAGAATGAGGTGCAGGATATTCCAACTGAATACCACGATGCAAAGCAAAAGTAATCGGCTATTGTGAAGTTATTGCCCTGACGCAAACTTTTGTCCAAGGGGTCACTCCCGGTGAAGGGATCTTGGCCCTTGCCTCGTCGACTGAGGAGCAGGATATTCCAACTGAATACCACGATGCAAAACAAAAGTGAACGTCCTTGCAATAACAGCTTTTTGAAAAATTGTTCCAACAACATCAGAATAGGTTTGTTAATCTTGCATTGATCCGAATCAACGCAGTCCCATCAAATGATCACACCAATAAAGAACGAAAATAATGATGTACGTATATGCCATCCGCATTCGCCACTGGGTCCCGTCATCACCCGTTAGGTTACTTAACTAACGACAGAGCGGGGACTGGACCAGCGCGGATGCAAAACATATACAACATCTACTAGTATATATATAATGTATAATTTTCACTCAATGCGTGATAAAATGCAACATCACAGAAATGTACAGCATCACAGAACAATACAGATATCTGGAAGCCCCGGGTTTCACAGAGCCGCTGCTGAAACCCGACGTTCCCCTGGTCGTGTGGATAGCCTGTGCAATGAAATCCTAGACCCCTACGGGCACGGCAAGTCACCCGCCAAAACCTAAAGCGAGGCAGCCCCCTTCAGCAACGTGAATGGACCACCCAGCACTTCACGGAGTCCGGTAACTTGGGCACCCCTCCTGGGTCAACCTATACCCCCTACGAGTGCGGCGAATAGCCCGCCAATTCTAGAGTAAAACCCCCTCCGTCTCAACGCCATGAGATGCGGGCTCGTTGCCCTCTAGAACCCGGCTATCCGTGCACCCCTCCGCGGGATAATCCTAGTACAGAAAGTAAAATATACATACAACGGGTACATCGACCTCGACCTGGTCGTGCCCCAAAAGAATAATACAAACAGGCAGTGATGGCAGTCCACATGTCGGACGCTCGCCTCGCAATATCAAATGTACATAATACAACAAAACTGTACTAATACTGCAACCAGGCTATCCCCCACGACCGATCCGCAACAACACAGTACAATTACAGAACATCAACGTGAATATCACGTTCGCAAATCCGTCTAACCGGGCTATAGCAGTTAGACAGGATTTACCGATCGAGTGACATTCACGGTCACAGATATAATGTAAATACGGTGAACTAGCATGTTTAAAATATCCGATCAAATAAATTTACCCAAGTGGGCCCCAAGCACTACTGTAGCACTCACAGAAAATCTGGGCCCAAAAAGAATATACCAAAACCCCTATTTCCAGCCCACAAGCCCACTACAAAAATTTGGTGCGTTGAAAAGTCAAAACCGCGGCGGAACCACGGCCCAAGCATGGGTTTGGCCGCGGTTCAGCGGCGGTATGGTGAGATTTCGCGACCAAATTTTCACAGATTGCTTGTATTTCCATGCAAAGTATTCTGCAACACCCTGAAAAATTTTTGGAGCCAAAAAAATTTCGACAGAAACTGTGTATTTGAAAACGCGGGTTTTTGGAATTTTGTTCGATCGAAGATGTAAACACACTAGAACAAAGCTAGACTAGGTTAATGGCGTGGCTCTGATACCATGTTGCGCCATGGCAGCGCCCCGGCCGTCTATCCGAGGCCAAAATGCGGAATCAAAATTTTTTCTTAACTTTAAACTGGCGCCACCGCGGACAATAAACCCGGATCGTAACCATTAACCTAATGCTAGCTATCAAGAGAAGGGTAGAGAAGTATACCGAGCGATCCGTGTCCTTCGGTCTTCTCGTCGTCGTCCCGATCTCCCGCGGTATCACTGTTCGTCATCTTCTCGTCGGAAAGGGCACCACGTAGCCGATTTCTTTTACGGGCTCTCACCTCTGGACCGAGGCAACTCGGGCGCGAAGTTGGCTAGCCGACGCGTCCAAGGGTACTGTAGGTTTAGTTTAGAAGCCTTGTCTCATTGGGGTGAAGTTGCCTTGATGGAGGAATCAAAGAATGAACTATGGAGAGATGTGTGGAATCATTTTTCTAGCAAAGGAAAAATGAAATGAGATGAAGATATCACTCTACAAAAATGAATCCCTCTCCTCACTTGAAATGCCCCCCCCCCTCTCATCAAAATGGTGGAGGAAAAAAGCATAATACATGAGGGAGGTGAGTGTAGTAAAAGGCAAGAGGTGACCACATCAAAAGCCATGATAACAATGTCATTTCCATTCAAATCAACTCTAATCTCAATCAATTCCAAGCATCATGAAAAAGAAAAGATGCTAATCAAATCATGATCCCAGAAAAGAAAGAAACCCCCTCCACAAATGTTATTTGCAAACTTGCAAATAACCCCCTCCATTGGAAAAATCCGGCCGGGAAGGAACAAATGAAAACCGGCCGGAACGGAATGCAAACTGGCAACTTCAGAAAATTGATCTTGTAATAAATTACAGGAAAACCCCGCTACTGCATATACATGCCCGCATTTGTATTCCCACTGAATACAAAAGCAACGAGACAAAATCTACACTGTCTAATACTAGGATCCGGCTTAAACCAAAGCCGGCTAGTAAAAACCGACCGATCACGATCCGTGTAATACTGCACGTATCTGATCGAACCCTGCTATATCTCCATACGGCCTCTACAGCGTTTCGCCCGAAACTTGAGTAACTGTCTGTGTGGGGGACTCTAAAGACTCGTCAATACTATGGCTGTGGATTTAACCACTAGCACGTCAGAGGTATTAGCCATACGTGACGGGCTACCAGCTATTGACCAAAAGGGACGTCGATGAGCGAACTCATCCTGACGCCCTACTGAGCCTGTCAGTGACAATATCCATACAGTCCAGTCCGTTCGTCTATGAGTATCGCATGGCGGGCCTAGGGGGTTGGTAAAAGTCAGACCCCCAAAAGCGGTACAAGTCATGTCGGAGTGTAGCCCAGAACACCCTGAGATACTACTGGAATACCTACCAGTAAATCTCCTGCCTCGGCCGAGGGCTTTGTGTAATGGCTCTCCTAGACACAGCGCGACCTCACCCCCAATACCGGGAGAGACGAACCCCTGCAGATCCGCTCACTGCCTCCATGTGGCTCGGGACCGTACCCAACTAAAACCTGTTTGCACGACTCCTTTGAGCCGTGGTAAGGTAGTAATCAAAGTACAGTAGGAACTCACACGAGACAAATGACGATCTCAGGTCGATGAACTAACCTGTACACATGTCACCAGGGAACTGCTATCTGACGTCTGGTATAAACCCAACTGGAAGGTTCCCGGCGAGTCCTGTCCGGTGTACTCATAACCCAATGAGCACCTGTATACATCTTAGGTGAACCAACTGACACCAGTGGCTTGTGAGACCGGCCACCGCCCCTCGTCGGGGTCTCGACTGTATACACTAGTCTACTCTGGAGAATCGATGCCCTGTCTCGAAACTCCCACGACTAGGGACCTTTTAAGGATGTGCTTATAGACCACCAGCTCTCACGTATATGATCGCCCTCATACTGCTGGCAGTCAAGCAAGAATCCTAGGGGCTCTATCAGCGTGTAATAGCGACCTGTAAGGTCACCTGAAGCAGTACACGATGATAAAGCTAAACCAGATAGCATACTATCATCTCGAGTAAGACTGTCCTACCGGGATAGGTGCTCCCTCAATCATTGCAATCACGTGCCTGTGATCCAATAATTGACTCTGAGGGCACTATCTCCAACACCCTAGTCGTAGGAGTTTCGAGATAGGGCATCGATACTCCAGAGTAGACTAGTGTATACAGTCGAGACCCCGACGAGGGGCGGTGCCCGGTCTCACAAACCACTGGTTTCAGTTGGTTCACCTAAGATGTATACAGGTGCTCATTGGGTTATGAGTACACCGGACAGGACTCGCCAGGAACATGCTAGTTGGTCTTATACCTGACGTCAGATAGCAGTTCCCTGGTGACATGTGTACAGGTTAGTGCATCGACCTGAGGATCGTCATTTGTCTCGTTTGAGTTCCCACTGTACTTTGATTACTACACCACCATGCTCAAAGGAGACGTGCAAACAGGTTTTAGTTTGGTACAGTCCCGAGCCACATGGAGGCAGTGAGAGGATCTTCGGGGGTTCGTCTCTCCCGGTATTGGGGGTGAAGTCGCGCTGTGTCTAGGAGAGCCAGAACATGAAAAGTCCTTGGCCAAGGCAGGAGATTTACTGGTAGGTATTCCAGTAGTATCTCAGGGTGTTCTGGGCTACACTCCGACACGACTTGTACTGCTTTTGGGGGTCTGACTTTTACCAACCCCCTAGGCCTGCTATGCGATGCTCATAGACGAACGGACCGGACTGTATGGATATTGTCACTGACAGGCTCAGTAGGGTGTCAGGATGAGTTCGCTCATCAACGTCCCTTTCGGTCAATAGCTGGTTTCCCGTCACGTATGGCTAATACCTCTGACGTGCTAGTGGTTAAATCCACAGCCATAGTATTGACGAGTCTTTAGAGTCCCCCACAGACAGTTGCTCAAGTTTTCGGGTGAAACGCTGTAGAGGCCGTATGGAGATATGGAAGGGTTCGATCAGATACGTGCGGTATTGCACGGATCATGATCGGACGGATAATACTAGCGGGCTTTGCTTTAAGCCGGATCCTAGTATTGTACAGTATAGATTTTGTCTCATTGCATTTGTATTCGGTCAGAATACAGATAAGGGTATGTATACACAGTATCGGGGTTTTCCTGTAATTTATTACGGGACCAGTTTTCTGGAGTTGCCAGTTAGCTTTCCGTTTCGGCCATTTTCTTTGTATCTTTCATTGGCTGAAGATTAGTGGAGGAGGGCTTATTTGCATTTGTGCAAATAAGCATTTGTGGAGGGTGTTCTTTGCATTTTTTTGCATCATGATGGTTTTCATGATGGGTGCACCATCCATTGACTTGATTGATCCATCATGGCTTGACCTTTGTAGTGATGATTGGTTGTTGGGGTATTGGTTTTGGGAGTGATCATTGTTTCTCATCATCACTTGCTTTTTCCATTACACTCAACCTTGCATTATTCTCTCTCTTGGATTATAATTGATTCACTTCACTCCTTCTTAGCTTGAGCACACACACTCTCCCATTCTTGAGGGGTCTTGGTCGGCCATGCTTTTCATGGGGCTGTCCCAATTTGGTAGTGGGGAATTTTCGCTCATTTGGCTAGGCAAAAATCTTTTTAGCTCCTCCTCCAAAAGCTTATCTCATATCCTCTACCAATGGCAACTCCCTAAACCCGCTAGAGACACAAATAGCTCACTACACTATTCTACAGCAAACCTTGGGCACGTCGACTCGCCAACTTCGTGCCCGAGTTGCCTCGGTATAGATGTAGGAGCCCGTAAAAGAAGCCGGCGACGTGGTGCACTTCCGACGACGTGGTGGAGACCGGAGATTCCGTGGGGAGATCGGGACGACGACGAGAAGACCGAAGGACACGGATCGCTCGGTATATCTCTCTACCCCCTCTTTAGATAACTAGGACTAGTTTAATGGCCCGATCCGGGTTTTAGTGCGGGGTGGTGCCGGTTTGAAAAGTTAAAGTAAATCATCGCTTCCGCATTCCGGCGTCGGATTGACGGCCGGGGCGCCGCCCTGCACTTACAGTCACTGTGTACGAGTCCTAAGAGCTCGCTTGCTCTTACTCTGTGTCCAGTAAACAGAGTCTTTGTCATCTTTCCTTTGAGACAAGATTCACAAGTAACATTAGATTGATATTCGAACGGATTCAAATATCCTTCTCTATGTAACTTAGTTAATCGTGTTTCATTGATGTGACCCAGTCTACAATGCCATAAGAAAGCCTGGTTTATTTCCTGAGACTTTCTTTTAAGTGTGTTCTGGACATTGAAAACTTGAGCTGGACTCAATACGTATATACCGTTATCTAATGTATCGGACCCAATCAGAACTTGATTTAGGTGGATGTGAACTACATCGCTTACGAATGTAAAATCATATCCCTCTCTCGAAAGTGAGGACACTGATATGATATTACAAGTCATACTAGGAACATACAAACAGTTACGTAGAATCAATATCTTCCCACTTGTCAAACCTAGATGATATTCTCCTACGGATTCAACGTACACACTCCTTCCGTTTGCAATTTTGAGAGACAAATCACCTAACCTGATAACTCTATGGTTTCTCAAAGCATGTAATGAATTATAGGTATGATATCCTGCTCCGGTATCTACTACCCAGGAAGTAGAGTTAATTGACAAACAATTCTCAATTACAAACACACTTGAGGCCGAAGCCACAACATGCTTCGTATCCTGGCTACTGGCTTCCAAAGCCTTGCAATCCTTCTGCCAATGCCCTATCCCATAATAATAGGAACATCCCTCTTTGGCTACACCAAGTCCTAAAACTTTTGCTCTACCCTTTCCTCCTACTTTACTGACACCGTATATCGGCTTTGTAAAGGTCTTCTTCTTTTCACCCTTTGCTTTCGCCCTGGATGTAGAAGAAGAAGGTTCCCTATTAAGCAGAGCTTGTGTCTCCCTGGTTTCTTTCAGGATGTAAGTAGAGGGTAGGGACTGTGGAAATAAGTCAGCGCATGACCTGTTTCCCAACGTTGTCTCCAGGTCGTTGAGCTTATCAATATAGCTAGTCATTGTAAGGACGTCGTCCCTTACAGATGACCGGACAGCCAACCTCGCTTGAAGCAATTCGTTCGAGGTCTAATGTCTTGTGATATAAGATTGCTCTCCATATAAATCTTTGTTATGGAGAAAGATGGAAACTAAGTCCATCTTCTCGTGCTGCTTCTGGTATATACCATCAACTGAAGCCAACACGATGCATTTGGCTTTCGCTTTATCCTTTTCCCTTGTCTGACAGATATCCATATCCGCGACGGTGGAAACTGGACCTGGGACGGCAAGATCTTGAGTGGTAATAAGGTGGTCCAGCTTGTCATAGGCAATGGACATCTGGACAGACCTTTGCCAGTCATATAAGTCAGATTCAGTCAAATTGTTATCTAGATGTAATCTAGTCATGGTCACAAGGTCGCTGCAATTAGAGAGAGAGAAGAAAACACTTTAGCATGATACTCTTGCAAGTTTAGATTGGTTTTTAGTTTATCTAAACTGGATGGCTCCCAGTGTTTCTCGAATCCTTCCTCAAACCATAAAAGAAGAATTAGTCAGGACTATTCTCGCCGTACAATACTTGCTTAACCGTTCAGTCAGGCTAGTGTCGATACTTCGAAGGAGGTTTTCCAATGCTTTCGCGAAATTCCTTAATTAAAGAACCTCTTTTCTCTGGGGGCATGGCCCCGCTGACACTTTCTAGGCACCTACTTGGTTTATAGCATTGATCGTTAAGTGACGAATCTCCTGATAAGTAGCATATACTCACAGTAGGATCGGGATCCAAATATCATCGTATGATAATGTTGAAGGAATCCTACCAACATTCATCAAACTCCAAATGGTATGCATTTCCTTGCAAATTTCAGTTTCTTTAGAAATTCCCGATATAAATTTTTGCCCCATGCTCTTATGACCTTGGCGTTGGTGAAAATGTCATAAGTCACATGTCAAGTTCTATCCATCATTATCTTTGTTAATTTGAACCCATCCGTACATATCCTTGACATTGGCCAAAATGATAATACGACTGTCCCAAACTAACTCATCTACTTATGCAACAAATGAATACCCAGCAGCTACCAAACACTATGCCTTGGCATTGGTCAAAATACATAGCTTGAATACTACTGAATACCCAAATGAAATGACGGAGGGCTGCGAATGGTTTTGGCGAAACCGTGAACGTAGTGAACTTGATATAACCGAAGGAACCTGATAGCTTTTAAAAGGGGTGGTTAAAGCTCCGCAATTAAAAATATCTTCTGTTTTAAAAATAACCGAGTGGTTTCTTTTAAACTGTTCCAACGATTCAACTTTGGTTTATTTTCTTTGCATTAATAATAATGCATCCCATCATTAACCTATCATTGCAGAAAACAAGGAAAATACAACGTCCTCTTATGCCATCCGCATTCGCCACGGGGTCCCGTCATCACCCGTTAGGTTACTTAACTAACAACAGAGCGAGGGCTGGGCTAGCGCGGGTGTAAAACATAAGTGATGTCTAAATAGCTATCATATATAGATATTGTACATTCGTCAGATGCAATAATAGGCATTCCAGATCACAGATGAACATTATTGGATATACAAGCAATCTGCATTTCTTTTGAGCCTGCAACGAAAGACGGATTACACAGTTGTGATGAATAGCCATTACCCCACCCTAGAACCCTACGGATACGGCAAACTACCCCCCAAGTACCCGAAGTGAAGCGGTCTCCCTCAACAACATGAGTAGGCCACTAAATACTTCAAAGTACCCGGTAGTTTGTGCACCCCACCTTGGGTCTATCTTAGGAGCAAAAACAGTAAAATGAAATAATACAACGATGGCTACAACCGCAACCTGGATGTGCCCCGCAAAATAATATTACAACATATTACAATTACATCGAATGAATGAATATAACAACCCATCTCAAACCCCGGCTAATCATCACAACAATCCAAAACAGTTCATAATTACAAACAGTTAAAATCATTACAGAAATTTGCAACCCCCTGCCAACCGACATACTAGCAGTTAGGGGAGGTTTACGAACACATTATATAGTTCACAGATATAATCTAATTAGCAAACATCGTATAATTTCGATCGGGCAAACACATTAGATTCTACTCCAAAACTTATCTGTGCACCTGAGACTTAAGTAGAAAATAAACATTCCAGAAAAGACAAAATATTCACAGAAGAGTTACTGGGGAAATTTGGCGTGAATCGGTCTCAACTCGGACGCGGATCCACGGCGAATCGCTGGGATCGGCCGCGGTTCCGCGGCTGTTTAGCCGATTCATGCTTCAAAATTTCTCCAGTGTTCTTAGAATTTCCTGCTTGTAATTTTAGAGGCCCTTGAAAAATTTTTAGACCTCGATTTAAATTCGACAGAAACTTGGTGAATACGATATTTTTTTCGGTTCATTTTGCGTTCGAAATTCATACGACTTTGTTAATGAGTTAATTATTGTTTAGCGAGGCTTTGATACCACTGTAAGTCGATGTACAACACCCCACGAGTTGCGGGGAGTCGGAAATATGAAAAACAATCTTGTTTTTTATGCAAACATCGACTAACCAAAGAATCCTTGCTAAACTATAACTAACATATACATAGAATTTGTTAACTACTATGAAAAGAGATTATACCTAGTGAACCTAGTCCTTCGTCTTTTCGTTCTCCACCTCCTCTTCGGCCTCCTCTATGTCAATGATGATCCACCCGAGAGATTCTACTTCAAGCTTCACCTCTAATCTTGAGGTAACTAGGTTTCTTTAGTTGCTAATCAAAGGCACCTAGGTGATATAGAGAATGATTATGGATTAATTAGTTTATCGAATTTTTGATCTCAACACATGAGGGGTATGATTAGGGTTTGAAGAAAGAGTGAGCTTGATGAGAGAGAAGGTGAGCATGAATAATAATGAAAAAGCTTCTCACTTCTAATATATTATGAAGCATAAGAAAATCAAATAAATAAATCTAAAATGATTAATCATCATGCTTCATTTAATATATGCAATGAATCATCAAGTGAGTCATTAAGCAATAAATGCTTCATTAACTCACTTGAATGATTCATCTAATGAGTCACAAATGCATTTAATGTAAATGCCACCTAAACCCTCAAGTCACCATGCTTCTAGAAGCTTCCCGACAAATTACGAGAACACCCCTCCTATCCGTGAAAACACGGAAAAACTTTAGACTGTATAAATCCAATAATCCGATACTAGAATCTGGCTTAAACCAAAGCCGACTAGTAAAAACTGTCCAAACGTCGTACGTGCGTTTAAACACGCATGCGTCCGAACCCTTGTCATAAGACCATACGACCTCTATATCGTTTCACCTGGAGCAGGGAAACTCTCTGTGTGGGACTCTAAAGACTTGACTACTATGTTGGCAGTGGGTTTAACCACAGACCGCAAGCGGCACTAGCTGTACGTAACGGTCCTCAGGTAGATGTCGATAAGAAGGTCGATGAGGAAACCCATCTGAACTCCTACTGAGCCTGATGTGACAATCTCCGTACAGTCCGGTCTGTTCGTCTAGGACTATCGCATATCGGGTCTAGGGCCGGAAAGCGTCAGTCCCTAATAGCGATATAAGTCGTGTCGGAGCGTAGCCCATTACACCTTGAGAAACTACTGGAACCTACCAGTAAATCTCGCTTTCCCTGGCCAGGGACTTTGCGTAATGGCTCTCTGACACAGCGCGATATCAACTCCTAATACTGGGAGAGACGAATCATGTCTAACCGCCACTGCCTCCAAGTGCTTCGGGACTGCACCCAGCTGCTACCTGTTTGCACGACTCCTTTGAGCCGTGGTAGGGTAGCAATCTAAGAACAGTGGGAACACACTCGAGGCAAAGCAGCAGTGTCAAGTCTGCGGACTAAGATATACTCATGTCACCTGGGAACTGTTAACTAACAACGGGTATAATACCAACCAACAGTTCCCCCGCGAGTCCTGTCCGGTGTACCCATAACCTAATGAGCACCTGTATACTATCTCCAGTACGACGTACTGATGGCTGTGGGACAGACCATCTCCCCAACTGGGATGAGAAGCGTACACACTAGTCTACTCCGGAATATCGATGCCCTGTCTCGATAATCCAACGACCAGGGACGTGTATAAGATGTTGCTTATAGACTACCCAGCCCCCACTAGTGTGACTGCCATCACAACGCTGGTAATCAAGCAAAGATCCTATGGGCTCTACTAATATGTCTAAACGATACGTTACAAGAAACATATGCACATATTAAAGTAGAATCAAACCAAGTAGCATACTACTGTTTTTAGCAAGACTGTTATATATAACTGTGAATATCCCAAGTTTCCATTAAGTAATATACAAGCTAGTATGATACAATAATGGCCCCTAGGGCATATACACTAACAGAGAATTGTCCATCGAAATGGGTATGGTGGAGGATAAAGAACAAGTAGATGTAGAAATACCGACTTCGGAGTCGATAAAAGGAACGCGGCCAAGACGGGCACTAGAATCCCGTATCCAGATGAGCATGCACTAAATGGTTTAGCACAAGTGGCGGCGTTGTGATAATTAAGGAAAATTGTATTGGTGTTTGTTTTGAAAAAATACGGATTTTTGAAAAATCGCACAAACAATGCACAAGCAACCCTAATTCTAGTGGTCATCTAGGTCAAGTCTCTAGACTGCTCCTAGACTTCAAGAAGACAAGTCGCAGGATAGATCCTCTACTGCCTTTTTGCCCCTCCTGTAACCAGGTAAGTGGGAGGTTCTCCACTACGTAAGTAGTGGGCTTAATTAAGTAACCACTTTCCTTAGACACACTTGCCTTAGACACCACAAAAGAAACGCGGATAAGCTATAGATTGCCCACGACCTCCTTCTATCTTAAGTGAGCGCGACGGTCCTTACAGTCATGTCTAGATATTTTTTAGTTAATGAGGGTGATGCGGATGCAAGTTTGTGATTTTTGGGGCTTAGGAAGGGTAATGAACTCCCCACCGAATCTGAATTTGGTCTTTGCCCCTTAATTTCCGTGTTAAAATATGCAAACAACCAAGATCAAACACGCAACAATTTACTTTTTTCGGCGCTGCGAAATTTTGCAAAGAATCCTGCAGAAATTGATTAATGGACAGAGGAGGGAGGAGATAAGAAAGACATAAGTATACCTGAGAAGTTTGGTGCACTGAAACCCTAGGAACGCCGTGGAACCGCCGCAATAAGCCTACTTTGGCCGCGGATCAGCCGCAAGATGGTGAGATCCCTGCACAAAAATTTTAGGAACTGCTCATGTTGCCTCTCTGTCCTGAAAATTTTTCCTCTCGCTCCACAGATTCCAGATCTCCTTGCAACAAATCACAACAGATCGTTAAGCGCTTGTGCGAATTTTGATCTAAAAATTCTGATGGAATAATAAATTTTTCATCTCTAATTACAAAAACGAACAAATTGGTACACTATCCCCGGCAACGGCGCCATTTCATCATTTCCGTGTCGTGTTTAGAAAAGTGTAAAGATCACAACCAAATAAATTTATACCGCAATCAATTGACGGTGTCTATTGTAGTTTCGTCGGTGAATGCGGATCGTCCACTGAGAAAGTATGATTTGCTCGTTATTGTTTTAGTTGAGTTGAAAATTAAAATATAAAAGACAACTGATTCAAGATTTATGAAATTTAGTTTTAAGAATTATAAAGAACTGGATCTAAAAGCAAGAAATGATAGAGATCAAGAAAATATCCAAATCGATTGAATTATCAAGATTTGTCAAGAGACTTGTCAGAATCCATCCAATTGATAGTGATGATGAATACTAATAATTACAAATTCTTATCTACTGAAGATTTGTTGCTAGATCGATGACGATCAACGAGATTTAGGGATCTATTGAAGAAATTAGGGTTTCTTCATCATCATCCCTTGTCCTTTCATTGATTATCATTCAAATTCTAGCCTCTAGCAAATTGAATCACCGATCGCTGATCTCTAATTTGGAGCGAAAACATTCAAGAAAGTGATCTCGCTGAAATTAGGTTTTCGATAATTTAATTTCCTAAAGTTTACAAAACTCATAAGACTTAAGAATCGTTCAAGAATTAAATCATCATCATCTACCTATTTTCTCGATTCCGCTACAAGCGGAGAATTTACTCACGCATCATTATAAAGCAGTCAAGAACTAAGAATATCATAATGCAAGAATGAATAGAAAGCAAGAATAAAGATTTTCACCTTTGTTTAGATCTTCTTCAAATTATAACTCTCACTCAAGTTTACAAGACTAGCTCTAGCTCACTCAATTGAGAAGGAATTTGGCATCGATCTTTGTGTGGCTCGCTCGTCGTGAGTCGCGAATCGTCGTGGATCTCTTGCTCGGATGAAGATCAGCGTTGCTTCAAAGGCTCGTTGAATACTTGCTTGATTTGGTACTCTATGTATCTTGATTTGGCTTTGGAATTGGATTTGGGCTAGGGTTTTAAGTTGCAAGTTGTGTCACTCAACTTGCGGAATTTTGATTCAATATTCAACAACGAACAACCCTTGTAATGATGCCTCGGGTTTCTTTTTATAGCTTTCCCTTTTAGCTTCTCCTAGAAGCTAGATCTAGCTTCCCTTGGAAGCTTGGTTGTTATCAAGCTTGCATAGGAAGCTAGGTAGTTATATAGAATTTTCTAGATTAAGGTAGTTAGCTAGCTTTCATGAGAAGCTTGTTGGTTATGAAACTTGCACAAGAAGCTTGGCGGTTAGAAGGGAAGCTTCTGGAGAATTCGAGGAACTGAAATGTCTTGGAGAAGTTTGGCCATTTAAAGAGAAGCCTCGAAAAAAGTTTCCTGCCACCGATGAGTCAACGCGGCCGCGGATACGCGGCGGATAGGTGATTGATCTGTTTTATGTGAGTTGTGTTTGTAACTGCAATCAGAACGGTGTCGCACGTAGCTAGACCGAGGTGAGTACGGGTCGTCCTCAGGGAAACGTTGAATATTTTATTCTTACTTTAGACGTGTTAAGAAAGAAAGGAAGAAGAATAAAGAATGGTTGTAGGTTCTAGATCTACGTTAAACACGGATGCAAAATATAGATTTAGATTAACTACGGATGTAAGTTTAATAGTAAAAGGGGGCTTGTAGGGTTCATTAGGATTTAGTAGTTATGGATGATTAATTAAAGATTACTCTTTTTATCCTTTAATAGATTTAAAACTAGAACGACAGTGATGCATGTAGATTAGGGTTTCTGGAGGGAAAAAGAGTTCCCACTCTTAACCCCTATCTCGACATGGAACTCCGTTCATATCTAGCCTTTACCAAAACAATCATTAATCTAATCTCTAATCGCGGTCGAGACTAACAATAAATTGGTAGCGCTCCCGATTAGGTTGTTAATGATTCTTTTGGTATAGTTTATAAACTTTATAGGACGTAAAAAGAGTTTAAGGATCTTCATCATCCATTAATCTACGCTAATCCTACGAACCCTAACAAGCGGAGAATTACTGGCGCATGATGGAGATAAAAGAACGGATAGCGATCATGATGTAAATAATAAAATGCAATAAGAATAAAGACAGCTACCTTTATTAATCAACTTGATCAAATACACTTTGTTTCTTGTAGAAAATGATTACTAAAACCTAATTTGCTTCTCGATCTCTTCTGAAGGAGCTAGATGAACAGTTGATGGTCAGCCTGGATGCTTGAGCCATCTTGGACTTCGTGATCTCGTAGGCTTGATGATTTTTCCAAGAGGCACTCAGTCCTTATTTATAGTCCCAGAGCCAGAGCCCTAGCGTCCTAAATTGGAAACCAATGGTTAGGATTCTAACAATAAAATCCCAGCTCACAACTCTTCTGGCATGCGGCGGATCCGCGGCCAATAGGTGGGTTTGGCCGCGGATCCACGGCATTATAAAGGGATCTTTTGATTTGGTCTTCTGGGCTTTCATCTTCATGACACGTGGCGATCTTTTGAATCTCAGGAAACTGAAAATCTTCTCGTAGTTACTTCCAGACTTAATTTCTTAGTTTGCTTTCTTAATTAGACAGGTTTGCTCTAACAACTTTGATTCCCTTGATTTTAGCTCGGAAAATTCTGCACAACAACTCCACAAATAATATTAGTAGAGTTTGTTTTATTGAGATATTAATTTCACCATTAAGATTTGGTCAATGGTATTTATGCAAACATTTTCGTACCAAATGTTAATTATAATATATAAACACATGAAAATAGTATTTTTACAGATAAACCCTCATATGTATCATATATTATAATAAACACCTTTTCTAATAGAGAAATAGTAGGAAAATGTCATATTAAATGTGCAGTTTTATCAACTGAACAAATACCTCCAAACTTATTTTTGATCGTCCCGAGCAAACTAGTTTATTTAAGAGAAGGAGAAAAAGAAAGGAGAAAACTAAGCACACTTTCGTAGGCAACACGATTGCACTGAGCACGTGCAACAAGCCGTTAAACCTCTAGGTGTCTCTAGTAGGAGGAGTGTTGTCTCCTGAGGGTTTTCAGCGGATTACACCCACAAAATCCTATAATAAAAAAAAGATGGTGAAAGTTATATATAAAGATAAGAACCATAAAAGAAATACTTTGAAAATTTAGAGTTTCTAACTACACTAGCTTTTCGGTTGTCATGAGCCCTATCTTAATAGTCATGAAAAAATGTTAAAAATCACATCATCCCTCAATAAAACATCGTCTTTATTCTTCATTCCTACCTTTCATCCAAACATCGATCATATACCCCTACGTGCGTGAATAGAACATCCTTACACTCGGAGAATTCAATTCAAGCTATCATACTCTTGTCCATCTATCTCGATACTTTTTAATTGATATTTATATGGAATATGATCACACATTTTTCATACGACCGTTAATACTTCTTGAGGTACTAACTGACCGATTACTCATGTGCTTGTTGATTAGGTGTATTAGTATTTTCCTCGTCTTGCACCACCTAAGGCTTAGCAGTGACTCGCAGACCAGTTGGTCTAAGGCACTAGTTGATGAAGCACCCTCGCTATATTTTTTTATTGCTGCCTTGGTGATAACAAAACCAATGTTCATTTTTCTCCACCATTTTATCTTTTATTCATTTATAATATACTTTGGCTTTTAGACAAGAGCATTTCAAGGTATCCTCTACTATCCCGAGTTTCAAAACGTATGTAAGTGCGTATACTAGGGTATCAATATTCAAATGTTTGGCTTCCAGACTAGGAACTATTTTTCAGACTTATTTTTATCCTCAGATTAGTGACTTCTTTCATCTTACTAACCCTTGGGACAACGGCTCATAACTACTTATTACTAGTTCGTTTAAGAAAACTTATAATTTTCTTGGTTTTCTTGAACTATTTCTAACTTTTAAATATAATTTTTCACTTTCTAATCTTTTATTTAAAAAAAAAAATTTAAAATTTTTGAAAATGGTGTGCTTATGCAAAGTATGATGCAAATTGATGAGTAAATAAGCACAAACCTCTCCCAAACCTGTTTACAGCAGTGTCCTCACTGATGTCATCCGTTAAGCTCAAAAACCTGTAGACTTGGGAGGAAAAAGGGGGAAAGAAATAATGCAAGTGAAATCCTCCCCCAAAGTTATTTTTGGCTCACAATCTTACAAAAATTCTTTCAAGAGCCAAAATATCCCCCCCAAACTTGAGTTAAACAATATTTAAGCTTTTAAAATTATAGGGGGGTTAAAGTTATTGGTAAAAGTAAAGCCTTACAAAGACCAAAAGTCAACACCAACCATTTAAAAATTTTATCGATGAAGCACCAAGGTTGGTAGAAGAACATGTCACCTATTGACGTGAAGAAGTGGGGAGGAGATAAGAGGTGGGATAGAATGTGTTTGCGTCTCGTTTTGGAGATACGACATAGTGATAGTGATGATGGATTACTTGCATTATCATGATTGTCCAGAAGAAGGGGTGGAGGTTCAATTTCTTTGTCTTGGAGTTGATTCATCTCAACACCGTGTCTTTTAAATATGCGAGTTCATCAGCGAAAATTTTCTTAAAGCTTTCATCGATACCCCGAAGAATAATCTCATCAGGAAAAACAGGGTGATCGTCAGACTCTATAAAATGTTCCTCATCAGCGTTAGATGTTGATCCGGACAACTCGGTAGAAGATTCCGTGTATGTATAATACATGGTTGGGTCAAACAACAACATATGAAAAGAGTCAGTATCATGAGGTTGATCAAATTCGCTGCTGTCGACATCCATTAACTCGACAGAACACATATGAGCATAGGGTGTTAGTTATATGTATGCCCTAGAGGCCATTACTATACATGTGTTGTATATTGTAGTGGATGCTTGGACATATATAGGGAGGAATTTCTTGCTCGACATAATAGTATGCTATCTGGTTACTCTTTACCTTAACGAGTATACTGATTGTCTCTCTGTTACATGTTGGTAAAGCCCTTAGGATGTGTACTTGACTACCTGGACTGTGATGTGGATCGTACTAGTGGGGACATGGTAGTCCATAAGTACATCCTTCAAGGTCCCTAGTCGTGGGTGTATCGAGACGGGGCATCGATATACTAGAGTAGACTAGCGTACGCCTTCTCGACCCTTACAGATGGGCGATGGATGATCCCATATCCATTGGTGTTTGACATCAGAGATGATATACGGGTGCTCGGTAGAGACTGGGTATACTGAACGGACACGCCGAGAACTCCCAGATGGTATTATACCTTACGTCAGATGGCAATTCTCAGGTGACACTGGTACAGGTTAGTCTGTAGACCCGAGATCGTCATAGAGTCTTGTGTGATTCCCACTGTGCTTTGATTTCCACCTTACCACGTCCAAGAAGGCGTGCAAAACGGTGGTTTTTGGGTACAGTCCCGAGTCACATGGAGGCAATGAGCGATAGGAGGGGTTTCGTCTCTTCCGGTATTGGGGGTTGATGTTGCGCTATGCTCGATTGGCCATAACAGGGAAGTCCCTGGCCAGGGTTGCTTTAGAGATTTACTGGTAAGTATTACCAGTAGTTTCTCGACCTATTATGAGCCTCTCATCGGCATGACTTATCCGTTATTGGGGTCTGGCGTTTACCACCCCTAGACTTGATATGCACATACCAGACGAGGAGACCGGACTGTACGGTAGTGTCACTGTCAGGCTTCTTGCAGGAGTTGGAGCAGGCTTGCTTGCTGATCTTCTGATCGCTCAATACCCGGGTAGCCGTTACGTCCAGCTAGTACCGCTGACGGCTTATGGGTGTTTGATATGATCATCACCTACTGCCGGCGTATTGACGAGTCTTTAGAGTCCTACATAGAGGTTGTACTGGCTCAGGCAAAATGAGATAGGAGCGCATATGTGATAAGTGCGGGACCGAGAATGATACGAGTATGTGATACCGTATTCTATTCTCGCGATGATTGTATCGATTGGTTGTATGCGATATAACCTAGTTATCGAATCAAGGATTGATTCGATAAGTCGATACATTGATATTAGTCGGTTATATGCAATATGACCGGATCGTTAAATCAAGTATTGATTTAATGATTTAATGTATAATTATATATTTGATATATTACTTTACATTAACTAGTATTGGTTCACTTTAAACATTGATTTTTCTCACTTGTGAACAACTTGATATATATGTGATATATATTTATTTGTGCTCTTTTTTGTATCATGGTTGTTGATACAAATATCATGGGTGTACAAGACTTATACCATACTAATTATAGGTTTAGGTTTTTATATTTAAAGTAATTCAAAAACAAATGGATAATGAGCTAAAATGCATGAAGCTTCATGAAGCTTATGTTGCATTGACTTAGTCCATTTGTTTTGTTTTACTTAGGATATTATTAAACCTAACCACTACAATTAACCTATGGTAATGTCTCTACATGAGTTAAGTATATGATACTTACTCACCATGGTTACCATTCTTTCTCTTGATCATTATCCTTTCATATTCATTTTTGAGCTCATCTTCTTCTTCCTTGAGTTTTCATTCTAGGGTTTGAAAAAGAGAGAGATAGAAAGTGAGAAATGAAATTCTAAAGTGTACCCATTTCCTATCTCACCATCCTCTACTAGACTAGCACTTTAGTTTTGGGTGTTTGCTTCACTAATTCTTTGATTAGTGAAGTAGAAGCTTGTGTCCGTATTCCCTCGACGTAGATCATCTTCGGCATCGAAGACTTCAAGCGATCCCGTTGCAATTTCCTCATGGAGCCGTCCGAGAGTCCGGGAGTTGGTTGATCGCAGCGAAGGGACGTCGTCACGGAGCTATGGAAGTGGACGACCGGATCTACAAAGGTTGTAGTCCCTTTCCTTTAGTGTAAATATGATTTACTTGCCTTTGTTTTCGCATAATCTCTAGTTAACGATCTAGCTTCGGGTTGTTCGGCACCTAAACTTTTTATTCCGGCATGGTCGATGCCTTGTAGAGCCTCATTAGTGTGCCTAGTAACCCTACAGTGGTATCAGAGTCTAGCTAGAGCCTTTGGCGAAGAGTAGACGATGTTAGAAGTCCGATCAAACCCGAAACCCTAATCCATTAACCCTCTCTGTACATTTTTCAAATCTGTGGAATTTTGTGAATTAAAAATACTCAGAAAATAGTGCAGGTAAATACGAGGTTAACTGGAGAAAACGAGACTCTAACTCATTCAAACGGCCGTGGAACCGTGGCAATGACATGCCATTGGCGGCGGTTCCGCGGCTAAATTAAAGAGTTATGGTTTCAGTTTTGTACAGTTTTCCCCGTATGAGATTCCTGATGTTTCTGGGTGCTTTTAAATATACTCAACAGTTGAGTTTTCTGGGTTGTATTGGGGATTCGATGATTCGATCGGAATCTTTAACTGCGTCTATATGTTTTTCCGGGTACTTTAGAACATGTTAAAAAGATTGACCGGATATAAATACCCACTTTTTCCCCTGTCGGAAAATTTCCAAGTATTGGATCTTTTCGTAGTTTAAGAACGTTTGAAGTAGTGCAAGTAACGCGATGGTCCCTCTAGAAGACAACAAACCTTAACTCGATTATGTGGCCGTCTTGAACTGCCCTTTGAACCTTAGGGTTTGGGGCAGTACGGCGTGCCACATGTGAGGCGTTGGCTTGACCCTTCTACGGCTGGACCGTTGGTACTGAGGCATGAAGTGAATGTTTTTAAACTTATTTCATGTGTTGAGCTGTTTCGGAAAAACTTGGGTGTTTGATTGTTCGATCGGAAAGTTTAACATTTTCTATTTATCTGGAATGTGATACAATATTTGGAATCCACATGTAGTTATGAGATAACTAAGATGAATGTTATAAACATAGCAGTTTAGTCTCACTTGATCGGTTGCCACGGAATTTTGATGTGATCAAAAGTCCGTCGCAATCACGTAGCGTACGCGGATACTCGCCGGATAAACTTAATAGACAGCTACACCCCTTAGCCCAGACCAAGTGACTGTAGGAGAACCCCGTCGCCAAAAGCATCCTTTTAGGTGCTCGCGGCAGCGGTGTTCCGCCTTAGTGCACTTCGTCGACGGCATCCGGGGGTGTGGCCGTCTACTAAAGTTTGCAACGAGCATTCGATCAGAATATCGGGAATCTTGTTGAATTGCCCGACTTGATATTGAAAAGTGTTTTCGATATGGAGACGAAAATGCGAGGTTTATAATTGTTAGGCATGCGATGTCTAAGGAATTCATTTGGTTAGGCATGCGATGTCTATGCAGGTTGCGGATTCCAACTGTTGTAGTTTTACACTTTCTTTTCTGTGACCGTAAGTGTAGTATGTAGTGGTATTGCCGATTTTCGTCGCTATACGTCGACGACAATCGGTGTATGCATACTTACTTACGTTGATGACATGTGATGTTATGTGTTGCTGGATATGTTATATTGGATCGTCGTGTTTGAATAGCCGGGGGTTTTATGTGAGATGAGAGTTTTTATTTTCATTCATGTAAAAACTTGTATGTAATATTCTTTTATTGGGGCACTTTCAGGTTGCGGAAGATGTCACCTTTTGTATATTATTTACTTTTCCGCATTACGATAGACCCAAGGAGGAGGGTACAAGTAACCGGGTTTTGGAGTCCAGTGGGAGACCAACTCGAGGAGTCGAGTCCGGGTCTCCTAACTCTAGAATTGGTAGGGTTGCTTGCCGCTCTCGTAGAGGTCTAGCGGTGTGGGTTTGGCTATTCATCACGACCGTGGAATCCGTGTTTTATACTGGCTCGTATTAAAAACACGGACGTCCTAGTATATCCAATATTTCATATGTTTCTTCTGCTGCGATATCTGTGATGTGATCATTTGAAGTTCTGTGATAAATACTGTATATAGTATATACGATATATTATATAGACGTTACTTATGTTTTACACCTGCTCTAGCCCTGTCCCGCTCTGCCGTTAGTTACCTAACCTAACGGTGCACGAGGGGACATCGAGGCGAACATGGATGGCATAAGTGTACGTCGTATTTATCTGTGATGTTTAGGTGATTTAAATGATGGGACTTCATTAATGTGATTAATGAAAGAAAATAAAGCTAAGATGTTGTGGAATCGAATTTTCAAAAACAGGTAGCTACAGTTCTTGCTTTGCATCGCGGTGTTCCTTGTAGAACATCCTGCACCTTATTCGATAAGGAAAGGACCGAGATCCCTTCACCAGGAGTGACTCCTTTAGCAATAACTGGCGGATGCTACAACCCTCGGTTTGTCTTTTGATTGCTTATATAGTTTTTGCTTTGCACAGCGGTATATATGATATCTCCTGCACCTTATTCGATGAGGAAAGGGCCGACGATCCCTTCACCGAGAGTGACCCCTTTAGCAAAACTAGAAAAGCCTAAAAAACACTCCATTTCAAAATCATTTGATTCTACAACGATATCAAGTTCATTACGCAATAGGTTTTCAGAAAAACCTATCATAGCCCTCCGTCATTTCAGATAAGTACTAGTTAGTATTCGTGCTACGTTTGTTGACTATGTTAAGGCGTAGTGTGCGGTAGCTGATTAGTTCTTATCTGTATAAGCATATGATGCGATTGGATTAGGGTAGTCGTGCGACTTTGTTGACTATGTTAAAGGTCGTGCGGGTGGGTTTAATTCAATCGGGAAATGACGGGTTGAACTTGACTAGCACTTATGATTTGTTGACTATGTTAAGCTCATATAGCTGCTAGGGGCGAAATTATCGGGAATTTCAAGTGTTGAAATTTGCAATGAGATTGCATACCTTCTATGAGATAGTTGGATCCCGATACCCGCTGCGACTAAGAGTTACTCCTGGGAGAGTTTTACACACTACAATTAGCCGATCAAGTAGGTGTCTAGAAAGGTGTTAACGAGGTTACGCCTCTGGGAAAACGAGGTTTACATTAATTAGGTTTGTGGGAAAGCACGGGAGACCTCCCTCAAAGTACCGACACTGGCCTGGCTGAAAGATTGGCGAACTTGTTGCGTGTAATTAATCCCGGCTAGTCTTTCCTTTTAGGGTTTGAAGAAAGATTTGATAAAAAACAGTGGGAGCCATCCTGATTAGATAAAATAATAACCAATCTTTTCTTGCAAGAGTGCACGCTGAGTGTTTTCTTCTCTCTCTCTCCAGGTAGCGACCATTTCACGCCTTAATCAAGATAATAAAATGAATATATTGACCGAACCCGCTTGTTATACTGAGCTGGGGAACGTTGGTCCGGCTCCAACTTATAATTGTTATAAGACAGAGCTGGAAATAGGGAAATACCAGAATTCCCATGTCGCCCAAACGAAGAAAGTGCATGAGATACATCTCCTTCGGGTGTGTTCATTACAAAGAACTATTTCTTAGTATCTTCTACGTCCTGGGTATTAGATACCGGATGAGGATCCCACAAATGTAATCCATTACATGGGCTACAGAAAGGTAGAGAACTGAGAACGGGTGATAAGTTTCATGAAACAGAAAATGGGGCAAGTGTTGCAGCCAAGTCTGTTGGTCACTGTCACCCTGTATTACCAGTACATTGATTCTGAATAAATGCTATTAGATACCGTACCTGATATACAAAATCATATCGATCTCTTTATTTAGTAAAGAAAGGATATAATTTTGTATTGTTGGATAATGTTTTGAACATTTCCTATATCAAATGTTGATCAGTTCAGGCACGTTATCTAAAAGCATTGACGTTCTAAATCAAACTACAGTTCTTAGTATACAGAACACACACAAGAGGAAGAGTTCAGAAATGAACAGATCCTTCTTGAGGCATTGTAGACTAGGTCATATCAATGCGACCCGACTAGCTTAAGTTACATATTAGATGCATATTTAAATCAGTTTGAATTTACATCTTATGAAACTTGCCAGTCATGTCACAAAGATAAGATGACCATAGCTCTGTTTTCTAGAAACAGAGAAAGAGTTGGTGAACTCTTGGGATGATACATGTTGATGTATAAAGGTCCCCTGTCTACATATGCCAGGACCGGTTCTTTTTACTTCATTACATTCTCTGATGATCTCTCAAGATTCAGACATATGTTCCTGTTGAAACACAGGTCCGAACCTTTTGAGATATTCACAGAATATAAGTTAGAAGTAGAGAACCAATACGGGTATAAGTATTATGTCCTTTGATGAGATCAAGGAGGAGAATACTTGAGCACGGAAATCCTGGACTATTCTAAAGGAGAATGAGATTCTCTCTCAGCATTACTCCTCCGTATACACTATAGCACGATGGTATATCGGGGTGGAGCAATACCACCCTATGTGATATGGTGTGCTCTATGATGAGTACTACTGAGTTTCATATTTCCTTTTGGGAGTTATGCACTTATGAAGTTGCATACCTATTGAATTGGGTTCGAATCAAATCAGTGCCTACCACTCCATATAAGATATGGTATAGGAAGAGCCTATCTCTTAAGTAAGTTAAGATTTGGGATTTTTCGGCCTATGTCAAAAGCAAAATCCGGACAAGATCGAGGCAAGGTAAGTTCTGTAGAACTGGAAAGGTTCCAGCTATACAAACTACAGCAGATGATTTGGTAGAACCAAAGGATTCAGTAGATTCCAACGAACCTCAGCCTCTCCGCCGATCTAGTAGGGTTCCTCACCCACCTGAGAGATACTTCGGTTTCTCTATGACAGTGGGAGCGAGAATTGCATCATGAGATGATGATCCAACTAGTTTCGAGCTGGCCATCAGGAGTGGGACTCTGTAAGAATGGCTGGATGCTTAGCGATCTGAGATGGAATCCATATACACCAACAAAGTATGGACTTTGGTTGCTATATCTGAAGGGTTAAATCCCCATCAGGAGCAAGTATATCTTAAGAAGATTACTTGGTGTACATGGAAAAGTTGAGACTTTCAAAGATAGACTTGTTAAAGGTTTGCATCATTGACCAGGTATGGATTGTGATGAAACCTTTTCTAAGTACCTATGCTTAAGTCCATCCAGATCCTACTTGCCACGGCTACATACCATAACTACGATATCTGGTGGTTGGGTGTCATGACTGCTTTTCTAAATGATGTTTCGGAAGAGAGCGTCTATAAGTACACAGCCAGAGGGCCTCATAGACAGTGGGAGCAGCGGAAACGTGTGCAAGATGTTTTATGTGATAAAGCAGGCATCACGGAGTTAGAACATCTGTTTTGATGAGTTAGTCAAAGAGTTTGACATCATCAAAATGGTATATGAACCTTGTATATACAAAAAGGTAGTAGGGAGTATGGTGGTGATCCTCGTAGAGTACATGGATGACATATTCTTGATAGGGAAGGAGTTTCCTATGCTACGCTCGATCAATCTCTGCTTATCAAAAGGATTCTTCATATAGGATCAAAGTGATACCTCCTAATCCTGAGTTTTCATCTATGAGATAGATTGGATGCTAGGATTCTCACTAGGAGTAGTGAGATGGTATCAATCGATCCTGGGGAGAATCACTGGAAAGGTTCTAGGGTGATAATGACGACTGAATGTCAGTCACAGGCATTGTCTTTACCCTCAGTAAAGGGACGGTATGTTGGAAGAGTTCCAAGCTAGATACCGTGGCATACTAGACGATAAAGGCTGGATACATCGCTACTTAAGATGCTACCAAAGAGGCAGTCTGGATGTATATTAGTTCATGCGATGAACTTCGTTCCTCTCATTGTGAGACAATGGAGTTGTGGCTTATGCCTAGGAACGCCTGTCCCATCAGTGATCCAGACATATTCTAAGGCAGTATCACCTGATCATGGAGATGGTTGATCTCCAGGGTGATCGAGGTTAGGAGAGTAGACTCAGAGGACAACACGGCGGATCCACTCACAAAGACCTTTTCCCAGAGAGAGACTTTCATGGGATGGTTGAGTATGAGATACTACAACCACTGTTATCAGATGGCCATAGTGCAAGTGGGAGATTATTAGTTATATGTATGCCCTAGAGGCCATTACTATACATGTGTTGTATATTGTAGTGGATGCTTGGACATATATAGGGAGGAATTTCTTGCTCGACATGATAGTATGCTATCTGGTTACTCTTTACCTTAACGAGTATACTGATTGTCTCTCTGTTACATGTTGGTAAAGCCCTTAGGATGTGTACTTGACTACCTGGACTGTGATGTGGATCGTACTAGTGGGGACATGGTAGTCCATAAGTACATCCTTCAAGGTCCCTAGTCGTGGGTGTATCGAGACAGGGCATCGATATACTAGAGTAGACTAGCGTACGCCTTCTCGACCCTTACAGATGGGCGATGGATGATCCCATATCCATTGGTGTTTGACATCAGAGATGATATACGGGTGCTCAGTAGAGACTGGGTACACTGGACGGACTCGCCGAGAACTCCCAGATGGTATTATACCTTACGTCAGATGGCAATTCTCAGGTGACACTGGTACAGGTTAGTCTGTAGACCCGAGATCGTCATAGAGTCTTGTGTGATTCCCACTGTGTTTTGATTTCCACCTTACCACGTCCAAGTGGGCATGCAAAACGGTGGTTTTTGGGTACAGTCTCGAGTCACATGGAGGCAATGAGCGATAGGAGGGGTTTCGTCTCTCCCGGTATTGGGGGTTAATGTTGCGCTATGCTCGATTGGCCATAACAGGGAAGTCCCTGGCCAGGGCTGGTTTAGAGATTTACTGGTAAGTGTTACCAGTAGTTTCTCGACCCGTAATGAGCCTCTCATCGGCATGACTTATCGGTTATTGGGGTCTGACGTTTTCCACCCCTAGACTTGATATGCAACATATCAGACGAAGAGACCGGACTGTACAGTAGTGTCACTGTCAGGTTTTTGCAGGAGTTGGAGCTGGCTTGCTTGCTGATTTTCTGATCACTCAATACCCGGGTAGCCGTTACGTCCAGCTAGTACCGCTGACGGCTTGTGGGTATTTGATATGATCATCACCTATTACCGGCGTATTGACGAGTCTTTAGAGTCCTACATAGAGTTTGTACTGGCTCAGGCAAAACGAGATAGGAGCGCATATGTAATATGTGCGGGACCGAGAATGATACGAGTATGTGATACCGTATTCTATTCTCACGATGATTGTATCGATTGGTTGTATGCGATATAACCTAGTTATCGAATCAAGGATTGATTCGATAAGTCGATACATTGATATTAGTCGGTTATATGCGATATGACCGGATCGTTAAATCAAGTGTTGATTTAATGATTTAATGTATAATTATATATTTGATATATTACTTTACATTAACTAGTATTGGTTCACTTTAAACATTGATTTTTCTCACTTGTGAACAACTTGATATATATGTGATATATATTTATTTGTGCTCTTTTTTGTATCATGGTTGTTGATACAAATATCATGGATGTACAAGACTTATACCATACTAATTATAGGTTTAGGTTTTTATATTTAAAGTAATTCAAAAACAAATGGATAATGAGCTAAAATGCATGAAGCTTCATGAAGCTTATGTTGCATTGACTTAGTCCATTTGTTTTGTTTTACTTAGGATATTATTAAACCTAACCACTACAATTAACCTATGGTAATGTCCCTACATGAGTTAAGTATATGATACTTACTCACCATGGTTACCATTCTCTCTCTTGATCATTATCCTTTCATATTCATTTTTGAGCTTATCTTCTTCTTCCTTGAGTTTTCATTCTAGGGTTTGAAAAAGAGAGAGATAGAAAGTGAGAAATGAAATTCTAAAGTGTACCATTTCCTATCTCACCATCCTCTACTAGACTAGCACTTTAGTTTTGGGTGTTTGCTTCACTAATTCTTTGATTATTGAAGTAGAAGCTTGTGTCCGTATTCCCTCGACGTAGATCATCTTCGGCACCGAAGACTTCAAGCGACCCCGTTGCAATTTCCTCATGGAGCCGTCCGAGAGTCCGGGAGTTAGTTGATCGCAGCGAAGGGACGTCGTCACGGAGCTATGGAAGTAGAGGACCGGATCTACAAAGGTTGTAGTCCCTTTCCTTTAGTGTAAATATGATTTACTTGCCTTTGTTTTCGCCTAATCTCTAGTTAACGATCTTGCTTCGGGTTGTTCGGCACCTAAAATTTTTATTCCGGCATGGTCGATGCCTTGTAGAGCCTCATTAGTATGCCTAGTAACCCTACATAGAGTTCAGAGGGTTCACTTCCTAACTTGTAAATGTTAAGCTCAATTGACTTCTTTCAAAAGGATAGGGTCTAGAGCCGTTTCTACAATTGATTACTGTGTTGGAAGTTGCTAGGAAGGGCCGACCGAGTATCACTGGGATTTGATTGCGTGGGTTTGCCACAAGTTGTGTATCTAAAACAATAAAGTCCACAGGGAATATGAATTCCCTGATTTTGATTAACACATCCTCTAGCTCACCCCTAGGTTGGGTGATAGATCGATCGGCCATCTGAAGAGTGCAAGGCACAGGTTTTAACTCTCCGATCCCTAATTGCTCATAAACAGAATACGGAAGCAAGTTAACACTAGCACCTAAATCGAGTAGAGCACGTTTGATATTTTTACCCCCAATGGAAATAGAAATTGTAGGACTCCCGGGGTCCTTTCGTTTCATGGGTAGTTGTTGTGTAAAAGCAGTGCTCACATTACTCGCAAGGAAAACTTTTTTTAGGTACTTGAATTTTTCTCTTCCTAGTGCACAAGTCCTGTAGGATTTTCGCATAAGACGGAACTTGTTGAATAGTATCTTGGAGAGGAATGTTTATGTTAACTTGCTTAAAAATTTCCATAATCTTCTCCATTTGTGGACTTGGTCTGTTGCCCTTTAACCTGCTTGGATAAGGTGCTTTATCAATAAGGGTTTGGTCCAACATTGGAGAAGTTTGTGGGGATGGAATGGATCCCAGAATTGGAGTGGGGATCGTTTTAGGTAGATTCGAGGAAATGGGCGAAGGGTTCGAGCTTTGGGGAAATGAAGAATAGGCTTGGATGAAGGTGGGAGACTAGAAGAAATAGGTGAAGAAGTAGAAGCTGGGGTATCATTGGTGTCACTAACATCATCAAATTGCTCACCCACTCGGTTATTCAGCACTTTTCCCGATCTCAACGTAGTAACGACACTCACATTATAACTTTGTGAGTGGCCAGGATTTGGTAGGGGTTAAGACGGAAGTTTCCCTTTCTCTCTCGCACTCATTGCGGCGTTCAACTGTGCAGTTTGGTTTTCTATTGATTTAATACTCTCACCGTAGGAGGCGGAGCCTTTCTTTATGGTATCAATAGAAGACTTCATATCAGCCGACTTTTGAATAGTATCTTTCATAAACAAATCCAAAGTTTGTGCGAGTGAAGAATTATCAGTACCGGCCAATTGTGGTGCAGAAGTGTTGGCGGGATTTTGGAAATTTTGTGACTGAAAGGGGTGCTGACTTTGTGGTTGTGGTTGCTGTGGAGGAGGTCTTTGATAATTACTTTGGAACTGATGTTGATTTTGGGGTTGGTTTTGGTTCCAAGCAAAGTTAGGATGACTCCTCCATCCTTGATTGTACGTGGAAGAATAAGGATCGTTTCTAGGTCGCTGCTGAAAAGCAGCATTAGTTAGAAACGATGCATTCATAAGACATTCTTCCGTTAAGTGTGAAAGATCAGAACAGCAACCACACACGGTCCTGGGAAGCGTGACCTGATTTAGGGAGACTGATGAGAATTTGTTCTCAATAGCGTCGAGTTTCTTCTGCATCGCTGCCATTTCGGCTTTTACTGCGATGGAACATCGAGCTGATGAATACCTCTCCTAAATGAAGGTGTTCTAACACTTTCCCATTGTAATGTGTTTTGAGCTAAATCTTCTAGATATTTCCAAGCTTCACCATTATCTTTAGACAGGAATTGACAATGACATATGGTTTCAAGCATCTGTTTTGTCGTGAAATCAATACCCTTATAGATAATTCGACACAGATCCCATTTAGGGATTCCATGATGAGGACATTGGATAAGAAAATCCTTGAACTGTTCAAAACATTTCCAAAATAGTTCATTGGGAAGTTGGGTAAATTTGAAGATTTTGCTCCGAACACGGGCGATCTTGTGATTGGGATAAAATTTCTTAAGGAATGCTGCAACGAACTTGTCCCGTGTTGAAATAGAATGTGCGGTTGTGTTGTAAAGCCACTTCTCGACTAAATCGCACAAAGTGAATGGGAGAAGACGTAAACGCATAGCATCCACAGACAGTTGTGATCTACCCATAAAAGCACATACGTTTTCGAATTTGGTGATAAAAACGTATGCATCTTCATATTCAAGACCGTGAAATTTGGGCAACAATTTGATGAAATGAGATTTAATTTCGAAATTTTCCCCATTGGCTGGTGGAATAGAAAGACAAGTGGGAAGGGGAACACGTATAGGATAACATCTCTCTTGGAGAGAAATGCGTGGAGGATTCTGCGTACCTACGGGCGGTGGCAGTGTGGTATTATAATTTGATAGAGTACCGTCCATCTCGGTCGATGTGGTGGGTAGTGGGAAAAAAGAAGATGAAGAAGTACCGACCTCGGAGTCGATAACAGGACGCGGACAAGACGGGCACTATAATCCCGTGTCCAGCCAAGCATGCACTAAACGGTTTTAGCGCAAGTGGCAGCGTGTGTACTTTTAAAAATGGTCTGTTTTGAAAAGTGTGTCGGACTTAGACAAATCACACAAAAATGCACAAAAAACCATAAAACAAAGGTTACCTGGGTCAAGTCTCTAGACCGCTTCTAGACTTCCAAAGGACAAGCCGTAGGATCAATCCTCTACCACATCTTTACTACTCTTGTGGCCAGGTAAGTACCAGGTAAGTGGGAGGTTCTCCACTACGTAAGTAGTAGGCCTAATTATGTAACCACTTGCCTTAAACACACTTACCTAGACACTACAACAGTAATGCGAATAAGCGATAGATTACCCATGACCTTCCTCTGTCCTTATTGAGCGCGACAGTCCTTAGAGTCTTGTCTAGATATTTTTTAAATTAATATAGGGTTGATGCGGATGCTCGTTTTGTGATTTGTGGGGCTTAGAAAGGATGATGAAATCCACACCTAATCTGAATTGTGGTCTTTCCCCTTAAAGTTCGTATTAAAATATGCAACAACAAACCAATAACAAAACTTTGCAAAAAGTTTTTTGAGCAGCGATATTTTGCAAAGAATCCTGCAGAAAAAACATTTTATTGGATTTTAGAGGAGAGAGAAAGATGTAAAGAAGATACCGGAGAAATTGAAAACCCTAAATCCCTTAAGGAGCCATGGTTCCGCCGCCAATAGGCTCTTTATGTCGCGGTTCCACCGCCGACTAGGAAGATCTGATGAAGATTTTTTCTATGTGGCCTCCCTTGCTCCTCTGGCTCTTGATGAATGTCTCTGAATCTTTATCTCCTCACTCAAATGACTCCAGATTCCCTCGCAAAATTCACACAATAATCGTTAAATATACAATTTGCAGTTTTGTTTATTTATGATATGGATCGAATAAGAATTCAATACGAATAGTAAAAAAAATTATGCACGTATCCCCGGCAACGGCGCCATTTGATTTATACGAAAAAGTAATTGTAGTGTAACCGCAATCAGAACGGTGTCGCACGTAGCTAGACCGAGGTGAGTACGGGTCGTCCTCAGGGAAACGTTGAATATTTTATTCTTAATTTAGGCGTGTTGAGAAAGAAAGGAAGAAGAATAAAGAATGGTTGTATGTTCTAGATCTACGTTAAACACAGATGCAAAATATAGATCTAGATTAACTACGGATGTAAGTTTAATACTAAAAAGAGGCTTGTAGGGTTCATTAGGATTTAGTAGTTATGGATGATTAATTAAAGATTACTCTTTTTATTCTTTAATAAATTTAAAACTAGAACGACAGTGATGCATGTAGATTAGGGTTTCTGGAGGGAAAAAGGTTCCCACTCTTAACCCCTATCTCGACATGGAACTCCGTTCATATCTAGCATTTACCAAAACAATCATTAATCTAATCTCTAATCGCGGTCGAGACTAACAATAAATTGGTAGCGCGCCTGATTAGGATGTTAATGATTCTTTTGTTAAAGTTTATAAACTTTATAGGACGCAAAAAGAGTTTAAGGATCTTCATCATCCATTAATCTATGCTAATCCTACGAACCCTAACAAGCGAAGAATTACTGGCGCATGATGGAGATAAAAGAACGGATAGAGATCATGATGTAAATAATAAAATGAAATAAGAATAAAGACAACTACCTTTATTAATCAACTTGATCAAATAAACTTTGTTTCCTTTAGAAAATGATTACAAAAACCTAGTTTGCTTCTTGATCTCTTCTGAAGGAGGTAGATGAACAGTTGATGATCAGTCTGGATGCTTGAGCCATCTTGGACTTCGTGATCTCATCAGCTTGATGATTTTTCCAAGAGGCTCTTGGTCCTTATTTATAGTCCCAAAGCCAGAACCCTAGCTTCCTAAATTGGAAACCAATGGTTAGGATTCTAACAATAAAATCCCAGCTCACAACTCTTCTGGCATGCGGCGGATCCACAGCCAATAGGTGGGTTTGGCCCCGGATCCACAGCCTTGTAGAGGGATCTTTTGATTTGGTCTTCTGGGCTTTCATCTTCATGACACGTGGCGATCTTTTGAATCTCAGGAAACTGAAAATCTTCTCGTAGTTACTGCCAGACTTGATTTCTTAGTTTGCTTTCTTAATTAGACACGTTTGCTTTAACAACTTTGATTCCCTTGATTTTAGCCCTGAAAATTCTGCACAACAACTCCACAAATAATATTAGTAGAGCTTGTTTTATTGAGATATTAATTTCACCATTAAGATTTGGTCAATGGTATTTATGCATACATTTTCCTACCAAATGTTAATTATAATATATAAACACATGAAAATAGTATTTTTACAGATAAAACTTCATATGTATCATATATTATAATAAACACCTTTTCTAATATAGAAATAGTAGGAAAAATGTCATATTAAATGTGTAGTTTTATCAACTGAACAATAGATCTGACTCGGCCTCGGATCCGCGGCCGTTTGGTGTGATCTCTGCATAAAACTTCCAGGTTGATTTCATGTTGGCTTTATGGCACTTTCCTGATATCTGGAATATTTTTATACTTTCTTGTTCACTACCAGATTTCAAATCTTTGACTTGATGTATTTTATTAGCACTTTTAGCAGTTCCGGCTCTTTTACCTGGAGAATTTCCTGCACACAATCTCGAGACAAGTGTTGATACACAAAAGATCATGCGTGTAGTAATAAACACTCAATTTCCCTCAAAATGCCGGTTATAATGTATAACACATGTTATTTGGTATTTTACAGACAAATTTCTAATATGTGCTATATTTATACCAAACACCTTTAAATGATTACAAATAGTAGGGAAATTGCTGTGTTAAAAATGCAATATTTTCGACTGATCATCGGTCGTTGCATTTTTTTTAGAGTTACCACCCTTGAACCTTGGGAAAAGTCGTTGCTCTCCCACAATTGTAATATCCCATTCGAAGAAAATAATATCTCCAATTTGTAAATGTCGAACCTTAGAGGCATATGATTCATCCCCGGTAGAATCGTCCGAGCTTGAAGGATCTAGTAATATTCTTAAGTCAGAAAGTATAGTTTTGCGTTACAATTTTGAGGACCGCCGTATAGAATAATGAGGCAGAAGAAATCTCTAATTCTTTTGAGCTGCATCCTTGCATCGAAATCGATCACGAAATCCAGTATTCGATTTATGATCGAGGTCGTCCCTGAGTTAGAATCATGAACAACAACCAACGGTGCGTCATTATGACGATGATTGACAAGCTAATAAGCACACCCTACGCCATGAGAGACGCCCATTTTTAAACGGATTTTGTGATCTCGATGACCAAGATCTACATGATCTAGGGCAAAGGTCCATCTTCCTGAGAGGGAAGAGAATGTGTATCGACCCTGGCCCTCGTGGATGGCGCAAATGATGTAGAAGTGATTGTCGCCACGACGAGGGTAAATGGGTGGCTGGGGAAAGGCGAGAACGGTAGGGGTGGTGTTGGCATGGGACCTGTTTAGGTTATGGAAGCGGGTGGCGGCTACGAAAAGATATGAGAGAGGGTCGAACACATGGTAGGAGTTGGAGGAGTCACGGCTGAGGATGAGGCCGAAAGAGGATGAGAGGATGGTGATTGGGTGAGGGATACAGTAGAGGCGAGGGAGAAGAAGACGACGCTGGTCTGGCTACAAGCTGAACATCATCCCTCTATTATCAGCGCTGTTCAAGAGGAAGAAAGCTATGGTGGAATGATGTAGGATGTGGGCGCATGAAGCCATCCATTGTTGAAATTAGCAATAGCTATAGCTTCTTGATTAGTGACTACTACTTCTTGTTTCTTGCTGTTGTATTGATGGGTGCAAAACTGGACGTCTTTGGATAATGCAATATAAACGTTATCCGATTCATAGACTAGAGATCTTTAAATCCTTTGATTTTTCATATAAATACATTTGAAGGTGATCAACTTGAACAGATCGGATCGTTTAAATATGTTGTGGATTGAGAGTTCCCGTTTTTAAGAAACGCTGACCGGTCTATAATGGAGCACTCATATATATATATATATATATATATATATATATATATATATATATATATATATATATATAAAGAGAGAGAGAGAGAGAATGAGAGGGAGCTTCCCTCATCTTAAGTGTGCATATATGTATGTAGCCGGTATATTCACTGCCTTTACTTTCTTGGTGACAACTTTTGCCCATGTTCATGAATAGATCTCGACGGATAGCTATGATTGATGTAAAATTTCCATGCAACAAATAAAGGAAAAGTACGTGGTATGTAGGTATTTTCATAGAATTTAGAAAGTGACTATTTCTGGTTTTAGATATATTTATTTTATAGTTATACCTATCGATTCCTTGGTTGTGTGAATATACCATTAGAGTGGTTGTATTCTTAGAGCAGTTGATCATCGTTTCAGTGTTGGTGGTGTGTATGTATGTATCATCATCGAATTAGTTGACAACCTCCTTTATTTTATACTTTTCACTATTTAAGGGGTGTGTGACTGTACTCTTATATTTTATTCTGTTAGATATGCCTTACATTTTATCCTGAAGATTGCTAGTTGGATTTCTTAAGAATTCGGCGTCATCACGAAGATTTGAGTTTATCTCTAAGGCAAACGTTTGGGGCTGAGAGCTCCAGATGTCTGATGAAGTTCTGGATGCGCACTTATAGCAGACGTCAGCCCCGATGAGGGTCAGACATCTGCGGAGCTCTCTATTATTTTGGTGAAGATACCAGACGTCTGCGGTATCCTCGTTCGGACATCTGGATTGCTCTCTGCATTCTCGTGACGACAATGCAGACGTATGCCGATTCCTTCTGCTAACGTCTGCCTTTCTGGGTCGAGCGAAAATTTACTTAGTTAGGAAATTAGTTTCTTTGGTAAATCTTTTGTATGTTATATATATGATAGCTTATTTTAGACCTAGATCTGATGCTTTTTGTTAATTAGAGAGAATCTATTGATAATTGTGAGAGATCTAGGGTATGAGAGGGATTTGAATTCTCCATCGATTTGTACTCCTCCGATATTTAATTATTAATAAAGTTTCGTGTTCGCCAATTCGTAAGTGCTCGCATTTTATCTTGCCTTTGGTTTGATTTTCTTCTCGCCTTCGATTGTGTGTTTCTTGGTGATTGTTTTGTATATGCAACAAACCGGTATCAGAGCTATTGTTGCGTTGTTGTGGGATTTTTGGTTGAACCATTAGGTTTTTAATTTTGCAATCTAGGTTAATGGTGGCTAACTACAACTATGTCCTTTTCCACACTTTGATTTGATCCCATATCATGTCTCCGACAATCATGAAGTACGATATCGAGAAATTCGATGGAAATATGAGTTTCTATTTGTGGTAAGTCCATATGGTTGCCGTTTTGACTCAAAAAATTTGAAGAAGGATATTCTTGGGAAGGATAAAAAGGCCCTCTACTATGACAAAGGAAGTATGGGAGGAGATGGATGAAAAGGCCCTCACGGCTATCCATTTTTGTCTGACAAACGAATTTCTACAAGAGGTTTTGGTGGAGAAGACGACGTCTGATTAGTGGAATAAATTGGAGAAGTTATATTTAAGGAAATTTCTCACGAATAGACTCCTATTGAAGTAGCGTCATTATACACTTCGTATGTCAGAAGGCTCTCCAATAAAATCTCACATTGGTGAGTTTAATGCGATCATTATGAATCTGGGTAAGATCGACATTAAGATTGATGATGAAGATCAGGCTCTTCTCTTGTTGTGTTCGTTGCCACTCTCATATAAGCATTTCTATAACACCATGGTTTATGGACGAGACACGATCTCAATCAAGGATGCTAAGGAGAATTTGTTTAACAAAGAGAAGATTGACAAGGAGTTGACTTCTACTAAATCAGATGGTTCATCGTCTGGTTTATTTATTCGAGGGCAAGCAGAGAAGAGAGATCCGAAAGCAAATATGAAGAAGTTGCGGTCAAAATTCAAGGCTAAAAACGTTACATGCAATTATTGTAAGAAGAAGGGGCACTTCAAGGTCGATTACTTTAAATTGCAGAACAAGTTAAAGTAGGAAGACAAATTAAAGAAGGAGTCTTCGGCTGAAGTGGGTATAGCGGAAAGAGAAGGTGATCTTCTTGTAGTCCTTAGCAACACGCAGCAATCCAATGATGAGTGGATCATGGATTCGGGTTGTTCTTTCCATATGTGTCCTAATAGGGATTTGTTCACCACGTACGAGTCCATTGATAGTAGAGTGGTTTTTATGGGCAACAATAGCTCATGCCGAGCTATTGGCAAAGGGCCAATCCAAATCAAGATGTTCGATAGTGTTGTGAGGACATTGGCGAGAGTCAGGCATGTACCTGACTTGAAGAAGAATCTCGTCTCTTTAGGTGCACTCGTAGACAAGGGTTATAAATTTTCCGCTGAAGGTGGAGTTTTGAAGGTAACCAAAGGTACTCTCGTTGTGATGAAGGGCTTGAAGAAAGGGTCTTTGTATTCATTGTAGGGTTCGACAACTTCCGGATTGGCGGTGATTTCATCATCCAAATCTATTATGGTTCGAAAACTACCAGATTATGGCATATGAGGCTCGGGTATATGAGTGAGAGAGGTATGACTTAGTTGTCGAAATAGGGTCTACTTAGTGGCAAGAGTACGATGAAACTGGAGTTTTATGAACATTGCGTTTTTGGGAAGCAGAAACGTGTTAATTTTAGTTCGGTGGTGCACAATACAAAAGATACTCTTGATTATATCCATTCGGATTTATGGGGACCTTCTCCAGTTGCTTCTAAAAGAAGCGGTGCCAAGTATCTGCTTATCTTCATTGATGATTTTTCGAGAAAGGTTCGGGTCTACTTCTTGAAGCACAAAAGTGATGTGTTTACTATATTCAAGCAATAGAACATGTTGCTTGAGGAGCAGACATGAAAGAAGATCAAGAAGCCGACAATGGACAACGGGTTAGAGTTTTGCAATGGAAATTTCAATAATTTTTGCAAAAACGAAAGAATAGTTCATCATCATACCGTTTTCTATACACCACATCAGAATGGAGTTATGGAGCGAATGAACTAGACTCTTTTGGAGAAAGCGCAGTGCATGTTGTCCAACGCAGGGTTGAAAAAAGAGTTTTGGGCAGAAGAGGTAAACACATCATGCTATATTATGAATAGGTTACCTCATGTATCGCTAGGTTGTAAGACACTGGAGCAGGTATGGTCGGAAAAACATGCTGATTATTCAAAACTTAAGGTGTTTGGTTGCCCCTCTTATGCACATTGCCGTGAAGGCAAATTAGATCCTCGAGCGAAGAAATGTAAATTTCTCGGTTATGCTACCGACATTAAGGGTTATAGGTTGTGGTGTTTGGATCCAAAGTCGCCTAAATTTATGATTAGCATAGATCTAACTTTTGATGAATCTGCTATGTTAAAGACGAACAACAAGGAATATTCAGTTGAAGACGATTCGAAAAAGGACGAGCTGAGAGTTGATAATGAGGTCGGTGATAACTCGGTTTCACAGGAGATCTCTCCTTCACCATCGTCTGAAGTAGCTCATGTTGAGGAGTCCCATGATGAGGAGTATTTGCTCGCTCATAACCAACAAAGAAGAGATATTAGACCGCCACAGAGGTATGACTACGATGACCTAGTGGCGTATGTGTTGTCTGTTATAGAGACAATTGATAGTAGCTAGCCGACAAGTTATAAAGAATTCATCTCATCTGATGAAGCAGCTCGTTGGTTAGTCGCTATGATCAAAGAGATTGAGTCTCTTCACAAGAACCAAACTTGGAAGCTCGTGAAGCCCAAAGGAGAAAAGAAGATAGTTGGCTGCAAATGGGTTTTCAAGAAGAAAGAGGTGACCAAGGGGCATTAGATACAAAGTAAAAGGCACGATTGGTAGGTAATGGGTATTCGCAAGTGCGGGGAGTTGACTTCACTGAGGTATTTTCTCCGGTTATTAAACACATCTCTATACGTGCCTTGCTTGGTTTGGTTGCTAAGCAAGATTTGGAGCTTGAGCAGCTCGATGTGAAGACCACATTCTTGCACGGTGATTTGGTAGAGAAAATATACATGCAAAGGCCCAAAGGTTTCGAAGTCGAAAGAAAATAAGACTATGTTTGCTTATTAGAGAAGTGTATATACAGTTTGAAGCAGTCACCAAGTTGTTGGTATAAGAAGTTCGACTCTTTCATGAAAGAAATAGGGTTTACGAGAATTATGGACGACAGTTGTGTATATTCGAAAAAGCTTGCCGATGGTTCTTTCATATATTTATTAATCTATGTTGATGATATGTTGATAGGAACAAGATGTATGGTTGATATTAGGAATTTGAAGAAACGGTTGAAAGGTAAGTTTAAGATCAAGGATTTGAGAGTGGCCAAGAAAATACTTGGTATGGAGATAAGGCGTGATCGCAAAGGAGAAAATCTATACTTGTCTCAACAACGATATGTTGAGAAAGTTTTGGAGCGTTTTGGTATGGCAGACGCTAAATCTGTAAGTACTCTGCTGGCAGCTCATTTCAAACTTTTAGATCGTTCATCACCGTAAACAAAGGAAGATATTAGATATATTTCGAATGTTCCTTATGCGAGTGCGGTGGGTAGCGTTATGCATTCCATGGTTTGTACACGAACCGACATTTCACACGCCGTTAGTCTTGTTAGTCGCTATATGGTATCTCTTGGCAAAAGCTACTGACAGACGGTGAAATGGATATTATGATACCTATGAGGTACGTGATGTGGGGTTGGTGCTTGGAAGGAATGAAGACAATTTAGTTGGATTCAGCGGCTCCGATTATATAGGTGATCTTGACGGATGTAGATCGATCACCAGTTACGTATTTTCTTGGGAGGATATGCCATTAGTTGGCGTGCTTATTTGCATCGTACGGTAGCGTTGTCTATGACGAAGGCGGAATTTATGGCCATTGTTACAGCCGTTAAAGAGGCAATCTGGTTGAAAGGACTATTTTCAGAACTTGGTATTCCAAAGTATACCATAATAGTCTACTGTGATGGCCAAAACTCTATTCACTTGACGAAAAACCAGATGCATCATGAGAGGATCAAAAAAATCAACGTAAGGTACTGGTTTATGCAAAAAGTCGTTGAGAAAGAAGAGATTATTGTGAAGAAGGTCGGCACATCGGACAATCCGGCCAACATGTTGACGAAATCTCTTTTAGTTGTTAAGTTCGAGCATTTCTTGATCTTAATTGGAACGCGTCGCACTCATTGAACCCTTTAGGGGTTTTGTAGTGAAGATGGTGGTGTTATTATTTTGATAGAGGAGTTTTTGGAATGCAAGATAAGGTGGAGATTGCTAGATATGCCTCACATTTGATCGTGATGATGTTAGTTGTATGTATGCCCTAGAGGCCAGTATTGTACAGATGATGTATATTATATTGGATGCTTGGACATATATAGAGATGACTTTCTTGCTCGATATGATAGTATGCTATCTGGTTGCTCTTTATCTTAACATGTATATTAGTCTCTTTATACTGTCTTATAGTTACATGTTGGTAAAGCCCTTAGGATGTGTACTTGACTACCTGGACTATGATGAGGATCATACTAGTGGGGACATGGTAGTCCATAAGTACATCTTTCAAGGTCCCTAGTCGTGGGTGTATCGAGACGGGGCATCGATATACCAGTGTAGACAAGCGTATACACTTCTCGACCCATCAGATGGGCAATGGATGATCCCATATCCATTGGTGTTTGACATCAGAGATGGTATACGGGTGCTCAGTGGAGACTGGGTACACTGGACGGACTCGCCGAGAACTCCCAGATGGTATTATACCTCACGTCAGATGGCAGTTCTCAGGTGACACTTGTGCAGGTTAGTCTGTAGACCCGAGATCGTCATAGAGTCTTGTGTGATTCCCACTGTGCTTTGATTTCCACCTTACCACGTCCATGAGGGCATGCAAAATGGTGGTTTTTGGGTACAGTCCCGAGTCACATGGAGGCAATGAGCGATAGGAGGGGTTTCGTCTCTCCCGGTATTAGGGGTTGATGTTGCGCTGTGCTCGATTGGCCGTAACAGGGAAGTCCCTGGCCAGGGCTGATTCTGAGATTTGCCGGTAAGTGTTACCAGTAGTTTCTCGATCCGTTATGAGCCTCACATCGGCACGACTTATCGGTTATTGGGGTCTGACGTTTACCACCCTTAGACTTGATATGCGACATATCAGACGAGGAGACCGGACTGCACGGTAGTGTTGCCGGTTGGCTCGACGGGAGTTGTAGCAGGTTCGCTTGTTCTCTTCTGATCGCTCAATACCCGGGTGGCCATTACGTTTAGCTGACCGCTTGCGTCTTGGGGATGCTTGATATGATCATCACCCACTGCCAGCGTATTGACGAGTCTTAGAGTCCCACAAAGGAGTTACCTAGTCCAGGCGAAATGTTGTGGTGCGCGTATACGATATGCGCATGGACCCGATTAAAATGCGCGTATAGGATACCGTATATTGATCGAACGGCTTGCTTTTGGTTAGGGTCGTATGTGATATGGCCTGATTGATAAATCATGTGTTGATTTATCATTTAACCATTAGATTCTCACTAGAAATCTTTTCTTGTATCTTTGGATGTATGGATGCATGTATGCATTCCTTATTAATTCATGCACATATGGATGTGCATGCACACATACATACATACATCATCTATCATGGTTGTTTATACATAGAAAATGGTGGATATATAAGACTCACACCATGGTTTATATTATGGATTATTATTTCTATTTTTGCTAAAACAAAAGAAAAGAGATAAGATTAAATCATGGTCAAAAGTTTCTATACTCTTCTTTTGACCTAATCTTGTTCACCCACCTTTTGACCATGGTTTAATCTTTCTCTTGTGTTTTAACTAAAGTAAAATTAAATATCCATAAAAGATAACCATGGTTTCAGATGAGGAAAGAAAAATATATATATTCTTATGTTTTTCTTTTTCTCTTTAGAGTTATTCATCTCTTCTTCTAAAAATATCCATCATCTTCTTCAACCTTGATCTCTTGCTCTCTTGAATTTTCAAGAGAGCAAATTATTCATCAAGAGAGGATTTTGAAGTGAGAAAAGCCACCACAACATCATTCTACACTAGTCTTGCCCACTTGTTTAGAGTGTTAGCTTTGATCTTCATTCTTGATCTTGCGAAGTTGCTAGCTTGGACAAAGCGGACTCCGGGTGGATCATCGGTGACCTAGAAGAGTTCAAACGGAGCTTTTCCAAACCCCAAGTGGCCAAGGAGTCCAGCATAAGGAGCTATAAAGGTTCTACTTTCCAAACCCTAGCTTTTCTTTCATGAGATGATATGCAAGTTTTAAAAACCCTAATTTTTCTAGGAACGATCCGATGTTTGTTAACTTAGCATCCTAAAGATTCCATCTTTAGTACATGTGATGCTTCCAAACCCTTCATGAGATGCTAGGCTAACCCAACATTGGTATCAAAGCCAACTTAGATCATTAGGCGACACTTTAACGAAGTAAAAACTCCGATCGAATCAAAATACGACTTTCTCGGACGCTCTCTGGACATTTTTTAAAATCTGCTTATTTTCAGAATTAAAAATATGCAAAAAATTCAGCAGGTAAATGTAAGAATTACTGTGAAAAACGAGGACATGAACAGTTAATTCCACCGCGGAACCGCGGCAATAGCCTGCTTAAGCCACGGTTCCGCGGCTGTTCTGTTGATTCATGGTGTCGTTTTTGTACAGTAACTAATTTCTCTGCTTGTATATTGTTTTGGAGTATTTTTAATCTGAATTTAGTACTGTAAATTCTGGAGATGGTTTTGGACTAGTCGATTCGATCAGAATTTTCATTTCGTGACTTTTCCGGATAAATTAGAAAGTATTGAAGTGTTTGAACGAGTATCATTTGCTCACTTTTCACGGGGTTTAAATATTTTGGAGATACGTGCAAGTTTTGTGGTGGACCCTCTAGAAGACAACAAACCATAACTCGATTATGTGACCGTCTTGAACTGCCCTTTGAATCTTAGGGTTTGGGGCAGTACGGCGTACCACATGTGAGGCGTTGGCTTGACCCTTCTACGGCTGGACCGCTACTACTGTGTCACACTCCGGGTTTTTGAACTCCGCTCAAGTGTTGAGCTTTAGTGAATCTTGGGTATTTGATCGTTCGTTCGAAAACTTTAATACCGTCTAATTATCTGGAAAGTGATGCAATGTGTGGAATTCATATTACTAGACATGAAATACGAAGTATGTGATATTTCGTATTTACGATGTCTAAAGAAAATGTAGATTCCAGATATTGCAGTTTTACACTTTCTTTTCTGTGACCGTAAGTATAGTATGTAGTGGTATTGCCGATTGTCGTTGCTATACATCGACGACAATCGGTGTATGCATACTTACTTACGTTGATGATATGAGATATTATGTGTTGTTGAGATATGATGTGCAGGATTGTCGCGATTGAATAGCCGGGGGGTTTTATGTGAGATGAGAGTTTTATATTTTCATTCATGTAAATTCAAATGTAATGTAATATTCTTTTATTTGGGGTACTTCCGGGTTGAGGTCGATGCCACCAGTGTTATATATTATTTACTTTTCCGCATTAGGATGGACCCAAGGAGGGGAGCACAGGTGACCGGGTTCCGGGGTTCAGTGGGAGGCCATCTCGAGGAGTCGAGACCGGGTCTCCTAAACTCCAGAATTGGTAGGGTCGCTTGCCGCTCTTGTAGGGGTCCAGGGTGTGGGCTTGGCTATTCATCGCGACTGTGGAATCCGTATTTTCTATTATTGGCTAAGTACTAAATACGGACGTCCTAGTATATCCCACATTATATCTATGTTTCTGCTGCGATATCTGTGATGTGATCATTTGATATGTTGTGATGGATACAGTATATAGTATATATGATATATTATATAGACGTTACTTATGTTTTACACCCGCACTAGCCCTGCCTTGCTCTGTCGTTAGTTACCTAATCTAACGGTGCACGAGGGGACATCGAGGCGAATGCGGATGGCATAAGTGTACGTCGTATTTATCTGTGATGTTTAGGTGACTTAAATGATGGGACTTCATTAATGTGATTAATGAAAGAAAAGAAACCTAAAAGATGTTGTAGAATCAAATTTTCAAATAAAAGGGTAGCTACAGTTTTGCTTTGCATAGCGGTATATATGATATACCCTGCACCTTATTCGATGGGGAAAGAGCCGAGATCCCTTCACCGGGAGTGACCTCTTTAGCAAAACTGGCAGATGCTACAACACTCGGTTTGACTTTTGACTGCTTTTGGAGTTTTACTTTGCGTAGTGATATATATGATATGTCCTGCACCTTATTCGATGAGGAAAGAGCCGAGATCCCTTCACCGGGAGTGACCTTTTTAGCAAAACTAATAAAAGCCTCAAAATCACTCCATTTCAAAATTTCACTAGATTCTATAACGATATCAAGTTCATTACGCAATAGGTTTTCAGAAAAACCTGTCGTAGCCCTCTGTCATTTCAGATAAGAACCGTTTAGTATTCGTGCTGCGTTTGTTGGCCTTTGTCAAGGCGTAGTGTGTGGTAGCTAAATAGTGCTTATCTGCTTATGCATATGATGCAGATTGTTTCAGGGTAGTCGTACGACCTTGTTGGCCTTTGTCAAGAGTCTTGCGGGTGGGTTTGATTCAATCAAGAAATGACGGGTTGAACTTGACTAGCATCCTATGATTTGTTGGCCTTTGTCAAGGTCATGGAGGTTAGGGGAAAAATATTATCGGGAATTTCAAGTGTTGAAATTTGCAATGAGATTGCATACCTTCTATGAGATAGTTGGATCTCGATACCCACTGCGAGTAATTGTTACTCCCGGGAGAGTTTTACACAGGACAATTAGCCGATCAAGTAGGTGTCTAGAAAGGTGTCAACGGGGTCACGCCTCTGGGAAAACGAGGTTTACTTTAATTAGGTCCGTGCGAAAGCACGGGGAACCTCCCTCAAAGTACCGACACTGGCCTGGCTGAAAGATCGGCGAAGTTGTAGGGTGTAATTAATCCCGGCTAGTCTTTCTTTTTAGGCTTTGAAGGAAGATTTGATAAAAAAACAGTGGGAGCCATCCTGATTAAATAAGATAATAACCAATCTGATCTTGCAAGAACATACACTAAAGTGTTTTCTTTTCTCTCTCACCAGGTAGCGACCATGTCATGCCTTAATCAAGATACTAATATGGATGTATTGACCGAACCCGCAAGTTATACTGTGCTGGGGAATGTTGGTTCCGTTCTTTCTTATAAGAGTTATAGGAATGAACAGGACATAGGGGAATACCAGGATTCCCATGCCACCCGAATGAAGAAAGTACATGATGATGTATTTTTTTCGGGTGTGTTCGTTACGGAGAACTATTTCTCCATTTGCCCTACGTCCTGGGTATTAGATACCGGGTCAGGATCCCATATATGTAATCAGTTACATGGGCTTAGGAAAGGTAGAGAACTTGGAGAAGGTGATAAAGACATAAGAGTTGGAAATTGTGCAATTGTTGCAGCTAAGACTGTCGGGGAATATCACCTTGCATTACCAACTGGTAATACATTGGTTCTGAACGAATGCTATTACATGCCGAACCTGATATGCAACATTATATCGGTTTCTTTGTTGAGTAAAGAGGGATATAATTTTGTATTACAGGATAATGTTATGAACATTTTCCGTAACCAAAAGTTGGTTGGATCAGGCACGTTGTACAATGGTATTTATGTTCTAAATCAATCAACAGTTCTAAGCATAACAAACACACACAAGAGGAAAAGTTCAGAACTGAATGAATCCTTCTTGTGGCATTGTAGACTGGGTCACATCAATACGACACGACTGGCTAAGTTGCATAAGGATGGATATTTGAATCCGTTTGAATTTTCATCTTATGACACTTGCCAGTCATGTCTCAAAGGTAAGATGACCAAAACTCCGTTTACGGGACACGAAGAAAGAGTTACCGAACTCTTGGGACTGATACATAGTGATGTATGCGGTCTCATGTATACACATGCCAGGGATGGTTCTTCGTACTTCATTTCATTCACTGACGATCTCTTTAGATTCGGATATGTGTTCCTGATGAAACACAAATCAGAAGCTTTTGAGAAATTTAGAGAATATAAACTAGAAGTCGAGAACCAAACCGGGAAAAGTATTAAAATCCTTCGATCAGATCGAGGAGGTGAATACTTGAGCAATGAATTCCTAGACTTCCTAAAAGATAGTGGGATTCTCTCTCAGCTGACTCCTCCATATACACCACAGCACAACGGTGTATCAGAACGGAGAAACTGCACCCTATTAGATATGGTGCGCTCTATGATGAGCATAGCTGAGTTACCTATTTTCTTCTGGGGATATGCGCTGGAAACAGTAGCATACCTGTTGAATCAAGTTCCATCTAAATCTGTACCTACCACACCATATGAGATATGGAGTGGGAAGAGACCATGTCTTAAACGAGTTAAGATATGGGGTTGTCCGGCCTATGTCAAGAGGCAAAATTCAGACAAACTCGAGGCATGGTCAGTTCTATGCAAGTTTGTGGGATATCCCAAACATTCACATGGATATCTTTTCTACCATACCGAGGAACAAAAAGTGTTTGTTTCTCGACATGCCACCTTTTTAGAAAAGGAATTTCTTGCAAAAGAAATTAGTGGCAACAAGGTAGAACTGGAAGAAATTCCGGCTACACAAACTCAAACTGAAGATTTAGTGGAACCAGAGGATTCGGTAATTCCCAATGAACCCCAGCTACTCCGCCGATCTAGTAGGATTCCTTGCCCACCTGAGAGATACTATGGTTTTCTCATGGATGGTGGGAGCGAGGATTGCATCATGGAGGATGATGACCCAACTAGCTTCGAGAAGGCCATCACGAGTGGCGACTCGGTGAAATAGCTGGATGCAATGCGGTCCGAGATGGAATCCATGTACACCAACAAAGTATGGACTTTGGAAGATGCTCCTGAAGGGGTAAAACCCACTGGGAGCAAGTGGATCTTCAAGAAAAAACTTGGTGTAGATGGGAAAGTGGAGACTTTCAAAGCTAGACTTGTTGCAAAGGGTTTTCGTCAAAGACCAGGTGTGGACTATGACGAAACCTTTTCTCCAGTGGTTATGCTTAAATCCATCTGAATCATGCTTGCCATCGCTGCATATCATGATTACGAAATCTGGCAAATGGATATTAAGACCGCCTTTCTAAACGGTGATTTAGAAGAGTGCGTGTACATGACTCAGCCAGAATGCTTCGTAGATAGTGGGAGCAGCGGGAAGGTGTGCAAGCTGCTTAAATCCATTTATGGATTAAAGCAAGCATCGCGGAGTTGGAACATCTGCTTTGACGTCGTTATCAAAGAGTTTGATTTCATCAAAAACATAGATGAACCTTGTATCTACAAGAAGGTGGCAGAGAGTAAGGTTGTCTTCCTCGTATTGTACGTGGACGACATACTCTTGATAGGAAATGACATTCCTATGCTGCAATCGGTCATGCTCTTCTTATCACAAAGATTCTCAATGAAAGATCTTGGTGATGCCTCCTGCATATTGGGAATTAGGAACTATAGAGATAGATCCAAACGGATATTGGGATTATCCCAATCTAGGTACATTGACACCATACTAAAGAGGTTTAGTATGGAAGAATCCAAGCGTGGGAACTTACCCACGATCTCTGGAGTCACTCTCTCCAAATAGATGTCACCCAAGACTGATTTGGAGAGAGCTCGCATGCAAGGGATACCCTATGCTTCGGCTGTAGGCTCTATCATGTACGCGATGCTATGTACCAGAGCCGATGTAGCATACTCACTAAGTGCAGTGAGCAGGTATCAAGCTGATCCTGAAAAGAGTCACTGGACAGCTGTGAAGAGCATTCTCAAGTACTTACGAAGGACTAAAGAGATGCCCTTGGTGTATGGTAACGGAGAACTCCAAGTGGAGTCCTTTACCGATTCGAGCTTCCAGAGTGATAAAGACGACTCTAAGTCGCAGTTGGGATTTGTCTTTACCCTTTACGGAGGGGCGGTTAGCTGGAAGAGTTCTAAGCAGGAAACCATAGCAGACTCGACGATGGAGGCTGAATACATTGCTGCCAACGATGCTGCCAAAGAGGGTGTCTGGATCAAGAAGTTCATTACTGAACTTGGAGTGGTTCCATCCATTGAGCATCCAATACCTTTGTATTGCGATAACAATGGAGCGGTGGCTTTGGCCAAGGAACCCAGGTCCCATCAGCGATCCAGGCATATTCTGAGGCGGTATCACATGATCCGGAAGATAGTTGATCGCCGGGAGATCGAGGTCAGGAGGGTTGACATGAAGAACAACACAGCGGATCCACTCACGAAGGCCATTCCCCAGATACAGTTTGAGAGACTCTTCGGGATGCTCGGTATGCGATACTACAGCAGCTGGCCCTAGTGCAAGTGGGAGATTGTTAGTTGTATGTATGCCCTAGAGGCCAGTATTGTACAGATGATGTATATTATATTGGATGCTTGGACATATATAGAGATGAGTTCAAACCAATATCGCGCTAGCGCTCACTCCGTCGTTAGGGTAAGGGAGTTTACTCGACCCATTCTCCAGTCTCCCGCACTGCTCAAGTGTGCGACTCCGTATGAGGACTTGCTCGATATGATAGTATGCTATATGGCTGCTCTTTATCTTAACATGTATACTAGTATCTTTATACTGTCTTATAGTTACATGTTGGTAAAGCCCTTAGGATGTGCACTTGACTACCTGGACTATGATGAGGATCATACTAGTGGGGACATAGTAGTCCATAAGTACATCCTTCAAGGTTCCTAGTCGTGGGTGTATCGAGACGGGGCATCGATATACCAGTGTAGACTAGCGTATACACTTCTCGACCCATGAGATGGGCAATGGATGATCCCATATCCATTGGTGTTTGACATCAGAGATGGTATACGGGTGCTCAGTGGAGACTGGGTACACTGGACGGACTCGCCGAGAACTCCCAGATGGTATTATACCTCACGTCAGATGGCAGTTCTTAGGTGACACTTGTGCAGGTTAGTCTGTAGACCCGAGATCGTCATAGAGTCTTGTATGATTCCCACTGTGCTTTGATTTCCACCTTACCACGTCCATGAGGGCGTGCAAAACGGTGGTTTTTGGGTACAGTCCCGAGTCACATGGAGGCAATGAGCGATAGGAGGGGTTTCGTCTCTCCCGGTATTGGGGGTTGATGTTGCGCTGTGCTCGATTGGCCGTAACAGGGAAGTCCCTGGCCAGGGCTGATTCTGAGATTTGCCGGTAAGTGTTACCAGTAGTTTCTCGACCCGTTATGAGCCTCACATCGGCACGACTTATCGGTTATTGGGGTCTGACGTTTACCACCCCAAGACTTGATATGCGACATATCAGACGAGGAGACCGGACTGCATGGTAGTGTTGCCGGTTGGCTCGACGGGAGTTGTTGCAGGTTCGCTTGTTCTTTTCTGATCGCTCAATACCCGGGTGGCCGTTACGTTTAGCTGACCGCTTGCGGCTTGGGGGTGCTTGATATGATCATCACCCACTGCCGGTGTATTGACGAGTCTTAGAGTCCCACAAAGGAGTTAGCTAGTCCAGGCGAAATGTTGTGGTGCGCGTATGCGATATGCGCATGGACCCGATTAAAATGCGCGTATAGGATACCGTATATTGAACGGGCAGCTTGCTTTTGGTTAGGGTCATATGTGATATGGCCGGACTGATAAATCAAGTGTTGATTTATCATTTAACCATTAGATTCTCACTAGAAATCTTTTCTTGTATCTTTGGATGTATGGATGCATGTATGCATTCCTTATTGATTCATGCACATATGGATGTGCATGCACACATACATACATACATCATCTATCATGGTTGTTTATACATAGAAAATGGTGGATATATAAGACTCACACCATGGTTTATATTATGGATTATTATTTCTATTTTTGCTAAAACAAAAGAAAAGAGATAAGATTAAATCATGGTCAAAAGTTTCTACACTCTTCTTTTGACCTAACCTTGTTCACCCACCTTTTGACCATGGTTTAATCTTTCTCTTGTGTTTTAACTAAAGTAAAATTAAATATCCATAAAAGATAACCATGGTTTCAGATGAGGAAAGAAAAATATATATTCTTATGTTTTTCTTTTTCTCTTTAGAGTTATTCATCTCTTCTTCTAAAAATATCCATCATCTTCTTCAACCTTGATCTCTTGCTCTCTTGAATTTTCAAGAGAGCAAATTATTCATCAGGATAGGATTTTGAAGTGAGAAAAGCCACCACAACATTATTCTACACAAGTCTTGCCCACTTATTTAGAGTGTTAGCTTTGATCTTCATTCTTGATCTTGCGAAGTTGCTAGCTTGGACAAAGCGGACTCCGGGTGGATCATCGGTGACCTAGAGGAGTTCAAGCGTAGCTTTTCCAAACCCCAAGTGGCCAAGGAGTCCAGCGTAGGGAGCTACAAAGGTTGTACGCTCCAAACCCTAGCTTTTCTTTCATGAGATGATATGCAAGTTTTAGAAACCCTAATTTTTCTAGGAACGATCCGATATTTGTTAACTTAGCACCCTAAAGATTCCATCTTTGGTACATGTGATGCTTCCAAACCCTTCATGAGGTGCTAGGCTTACCCAACAGATGATTACCTGTTGGATTTTCTAACGATTCGACGGCATCATGAAGATTTGAGTTTATCTTTAATGCATGCGTCTGGGGTTGAAAGCTCCAGACATCTGTTGAGGCTCGGGATGCGCGAGCGCACTTATGGCAGAAGTCTGCCCAGTTGAAGGTCAGATGTCTGTGGAGCTCTTTGTTATTTTGGTGAAGACACCAGACGTCTGCGATATCCTTGATCAGACGTCTGCATTGCTTTCTGGATTCTCATGACGACAAATGCATATGTCTGCTGATTCCTTCTGCAAACGTCTGCCTTTCTGGGCCAGGCAAAAATTCACCGAGTTGGAAATTAGTTTCTTTGATAAATCTTTTGTATAGTATATATATGATACCTTATTTTATATCTAGATCTGACGCCTTATGTTATTTACAGAGAACTCATTGATAATTGTGAGAGATTTAAATTTTGAGAGGGATTTGTATTCTCCATCGATTTGTACTCCACCGATATTTGATTATTAATAAAGTTTTGCCTTCTCCAATTCATAAGTGCTCGCATTTCTATCTTGTCTGTGGTTTGAATTTTTTTTCTCGCCATTGATTGTGTGTTTGCTTTGTGATTGTCTCGTATATGGAACATATACTTTCCACTATTTTCTTACTCTTTTACCTTTTCAGGAGAAAGGTTTAGCTGCGAAGTTCAATCCCTTCGGTTTACATCCAAAAAACAAACTAAATGATTTCATTGGATAGAGTCGTCTTATATTTATTTTTCACACACAATGATGCAGGTTTTCGGATTTGAGATGGTTGCTCTGATTTTGCCGCTGCTATTGACTTCTACAGCATCGGACGGCCGAATATGGGTAAAACGGGGGTGGGGGCCCACATTTTGTGTGGTTTTTTTGATAGGAGATGAGCGGCTAAGATGAAACAATAGCGCCAGGTCACCGACATAGCATCCACTCCATATATCAGCTATACCAATTTCCAGGTTTTAGTGAATATTTTAATGAAAACTGAAAAAATTTGATGTCGGAAATATATAGTGGACAAGCTAAATGTTGTAAAATCCTTCATTATATATAGCTGATTGTATCATATACTAGCTTGTACTTCCAGATACAAGGAGATCCTTACTTGAACCAAATTTTAGGAGAAAATCCTTTTCCTCTGAAACATAAACTTAAATCTTGTCAACATTTTACTTGATTCATTACAAACTCACAACCTAGAACTCCATTGTTTGTCTTTCTCATTTTTATGTAAAAGAAAATATAAGTTCTAAAGACATCAATAGAACTTGAATTACACATATAATTAAGAAGATATATAATATAATAATCCTCTGCATTACTTCAAAACAGCTCAAAATTAGATTAAACAATCCTGTGCATACTCCTACCTGATAATAAAAATACACCAAAAAAGAAAAAGACCGACCAAAAACAGAAAAGACAGAGAATTAGTGACACAATCTGTTCATATTAATAATTGAAGATTAGTGAAACATATATTAATGGAGATTGCCTACATAATGCATTTTATAGTTATGGTATATACTTAATTTTAAACCTCAGATATATAGCATATGCCATGATCAAGAAATTAAAACATTCAAGAAAGAAAAGAAACTAATCAAAGAAAATGCCATGGTTAAGAAACGATCAATAAGCCATGTCATGGTCTCGAGAAACAAACAATCAAAAAAGAAAAAGAGTGGAAAGAAGAGAAAATTAGCGGCACAATCTGTTCTTTGATAATGAAACAAGGAGATCAATGAAGCTGTGGAGATTAATTGCCTACATTATGCATTTTTATTATATATCATGGGCATACATCAATGAATTCGAACATTGTTTAGAATTTGTAATAGCATAAGCATCGAATTACAAACTAGAAAATCTAAGTAAAGAAAATGCGCAAGCGATGATCAAGAAGTTAACAGTATTCAAGAAAGAAAAGAAACTACTTAAGGAAAATGCCATGATCAAGATGGCTGCATGGATTGAAAGAGGAACACAATTGCAGCAGTACCCACAAGCCGATATTCGATCTTTATGTTCTAGAGAACTTGTCCTCGAGGCGGACGAGGGAGTAAACCAGCACTAGGCATGTTGGGAGGGAGAACGTAGGGAACGCCGTCAACGATATTTTCAAGAAGCCCGTCTGTTACGCCATGGTTTAGGGTCACCATCCTTGTTTCCTCCAGCGAATAGTCGTCGCTCTCCCACAATTCTAATATCCCATTCGAAGAAAACAGTATCTCCAGTTTGTAACTCTCGAACCTCAGAGTCTGAGACAATGTTGACGACCATTCCCTTAGGAGCGTCAGAGCTTTATAATCCCAGGATCCATTCCGACCCCGAAAGTACAGCTCTACAGTACCACCGGACAGAGCAACAAGGCCAAGGTTTTTTCCAATTCTTCCGAGCTGCAGCCTCGTCTCAGGATTGATACTTGTTGACGGGAGTCTATCTTTCATGATCACGGTAACCTCTCCGAAGGGATTATGAAGAACAACCAGCGGTGTGTCATAATGATGATCAGCAAGCCAAAGAGCGAATCCCTCGAAAGAAAACCCCGTGTTCAAAAGGATTCTGCGATCCGGATGACCAAGATCTGTGCGACCTTGACCGTAGGTCCATTGCCATGAGCGGGAAGAGAAGGTGTCGAAGGTGTAGCGTCCCTCGCCCTCGTGAACGGCGCAAACGACAAAGAAAAAATTGATAAGAGGGTAAACGGGTGGGTTGGGAAAGACGAGAACGGCAGGGGTGGTGCGACTGTGACGGTCATCGGGGAAGCTGATGTGGGCCACTAGGGGATTGGAGAGGGGGTCGAACACGTGGTAGGATCTGGAGGAGTCGCGGCAGAGGACGAAGCCGAAAGAGGAGGAGAGGATGGTGAAGGGGTGAGGGATGTAGGAGAGATCGGGGAGACGAAGACGGTGCTGGTCGGGCCGCAAGTTGAACATCCTCACTCTGCCATCGGCATTACTCGGGAGGAAGAAGCCTGTGGTGGAATGATGCGGGATGTAGGTGCAGAAGCCATCCATTGTTGTTGAAACTAGATAGATAGCTATATATAGCTTCTTGAATGACTTCTTCTTGTTTCTTGATGTTGCTCTTGTTTGATCAGAAAAGCAACTGGCAGGGAAAGGTTCTCTCTTTTGTTGATGTCTTACAAACAAGGGATAGATAGATATATATATAGGAATGTGCATGCTGGTTTAATCTAACAAACTTAATTATAGGATGAGAATGAGATGGAGCCTGTCTCGTCTCATGCATGTGTGCATGCATATATGCTATTAAAAATCTTTAATTACTATGATTATTGTTTTTTTAATTAAAAAAATACTCTTCCCGTTGAATTGTGGGTGCAAGTTCCATAGGGTTTGAACCAAACCCGACCTTATCCACCTTGATCATTCAATGTGTCTTTGAACCAAAGATAAGATTGATCAACACATTTTCTTGGTCACACTTACTGAGGGTAAGAACAACGCGGCGGAAGCTGTATTTAAACATAACAAGTGCTAAATTCCATTGATCTACAAAAGACAGACTAATAACAACAAGGAACATAACAAGTGCTAAAAAACATCATTCTCTCACTCTAATTTCATTTGCCATGGCTTTTATATTTTTGCCTCTCTAAAACTCCGATATCTTAGTCAACCCGGCTCCTCTTCTTGGTCTAACTGCAGCAAAATCATCCTCATCTTCTTCTGAGTACAATCTAACACCAAAATCATCCAATTAGTAATTGTAGCATAAATGGAAGCTATAACTGAATTAATGGAATTCCATTTGTTAAAAACTCGATCGTTACGTTCCCGCCATAAACCCCATAGAATAGCAATTACCATCAAATCCCATCCCTCTCCAAAATCAGGGTTTACCACTCTAGTTCTCCAAGATCCCCAAAGTTCTAAAAAGTTCTAAAAATGAAATAGGATCAGACTGCAGTTGAAATCTAGAAATAACCCCCCCTCCTTTCAGAAAATGGACACCTCAGCAACAAATACCCCACTGTTTCAGAGTCTCCTCTACAAAACACACACATAGATGTCTCTTTCCATCCCTTTTCCTTTAAATTGTTCATCGTTAAAATAGAGTTTCTAAATGACAATCGACAGAAAGCCTTAACTTTGTATTGAACCTTAGCTCTCCATATTTGTGATGTCCCCATCTTGATTGATCCTCCTTTGTTAAGTATATCATATAAATATCTCATTGTGAAATTTCCTTTAGCATCCCATCTCCACACACATTTATCTTCTTATATCCAGTTCGGTTTCTAATCTTCCACGTAATATTGTAATTCGTAAAGACACATACGTACGTTATTCGTAGTCTTCTCTTGAATGGAATTTCCCAGCTCGTTCCCATTCCATTTTCTTCGAATGGACGCATGCATTCTTATCTCTCGCAAGAAAAAATAATTCCGGGGACTTGTATCGTAATGTTTCTCTTCCGCACCAACTATCCTTCCAAAAATTAATACGATCCCCTCCACCAATTGAACCTCTGGAGAGAGTGATCAATTATCTTGTTTTATAGGAAATATATAATAAACTGGATTTTGAGATTCTGAGTTTTTGATGAATTAATTACAACGAAGGAAATTTATGTTCTAAGAATTCAAGATTTCCATACATACATGCTTTTAGTTTTGTTTTTCAAGCATTAGCTACTCTTTCAAGCATAATCCCAATAAAGTTGATAGTTACATATTTATACTTTTAATTTTAGTGCGACATAAGCTCCAACTCATAATACTTTCCAACTTCCCAGGGGATTGACCGGGCTAACAAGTTTTGCCATTTTCCTGTATTTTATACTTCTTATTATTTCCTTACTTTTTTTTCTTTTTCAGTGAAAGGACATTCCGAAAGTTGCGAAGTTCAAACCCTTGGGTTTACATCCGAAAACAAAATAAATGAATAAATTGAACAGCGTCGTGTTATATTTGTTGAGTTTGCCCCACATTCATGATCCCTATTAGTTTCCCGGTTCAACTTGGTGTTACCCGGAGTATTCCAGATTCAGGTTCAGCTACAGTAAGGTGGCGGATGTCTGAAGCTTAAGCTTCAGACATCTGACATGTATTCGAAGACATGCACACAGAGAGTCGAGAGACGTCTCCTCTCTTGTTCTTCAGACGTTAACCAACGCTCTGTTATTTTGACAGACGTCTGACCAATACTAGTCAGATATCTTTGCGCTCTCTATGATCTGCTGAACCTTTTGGGCAGACGTCAGCCAAGTCCTACTTCAGACGTCTTCATTTTGCACCGAATATTAGCAGTTTCGAAAAAGTTAGGAAATTAGTTATTTGATCTTATTTGTCTAATACTATATATATTTTAGTATTTTGTAATTCTAGATTAGATAGCTTTTGGAGATAAAAAATTTTAGAGGAGGTTAGGGTTTTGTGTGATTTCATCCACCGTTTGTAACACTTCATATTTGTTTGATTAGTAAATCTTCTCCTTCACCCTTGGTTTTTCCGGTAATGATTTTCCATGTAAAATCTGGTGTCTCGTTTGGTTGGTAACCTTATTGTTATCGCGTTTTTTATTTTATTGCTTCTCTATATCGTTTGTTATTATTTTGAGATCGTATTTTCTGCAACAAACTAGTATCAGAGCTTTGTTGTGTTTGGAAGATCTTGTGTTTTGTTTGAACCGTTAAGTTTTCAATCTCACGATCTAATTTTATGATGGGTAACGACGCTTGTGTCCTCTTCCCCATCTTCTTAGATTATGGTTTTGATGTTTTAGGGTTTGTAAGCACTCAAGGTGTCTTCTTTTGATCCTATATCATGTCTCCAACGATTATGAAGTTCGATATTGAGAAGTTTGACGGGTCTATGAGTTTTAGTCTATGGCAAATTCGTGTGATTGCCGTATTGACACAGAATAATTTGAGAAAGGCGATTCGTAGGAAGGATTCAAGGCCTTCCACTATGACATAGGAAGCATTGGAGGAGTTGGATGAAAAGGTCCTCACGGCTATCCCGTTGTGTTTGATAAACGAAATTTTGTAAGAAGTTTTAATGGAGAAGACGACGACTAGTTTGTGGTTGAAATTAGAGAAGTTATATTTGAAGAAGTTTCTTACTAATCGACTTCTATTGAAACAGCGTCTCTACGCATTTCGTATGTCAGAAGGCTCTTTTATTGAATCCCACATTGGTGTGTTTAATTCGATCATTACAGATTTGGGTAAGATCGACATTAAAACTGATGATGAAGATCAATCATTGTTATATTCTTTGCCATCCAATTATAAGCACTTTCGTGACACCATGATCTATGAATGAGATACTATCTTGATCAAGGATGTTAAAGAAAATTTGATGAACAAGGAGAAGATCGACAAGGAGTTAACTTATAACGAAGGTGATGATCAATCTTCAGGCTTATTTGTTCGAGAGCGAGCGGAGAAGAGAGATCCGGAAGCTATTAAGAAGTAGTCAAGGTCGAAATCCAAGAATAAGAACTTGATCTGCAATGATTGTAAAAATAAGGGGCACTTCAATATCGATTTTTACAAAATGCATAATAAATAGAAGTTTGAAGACAAACAGAAAGAGTCTTCATCCGAAATTAGTATTGCGGAAAGTGAAGGAGATCTACTTGTGGTTCTTGACAACATATATCAATCTAATGATCAATAGATTATGGATTCGGATTGTTTCTACTATATCTATCCTAATAGAGATTTGTTCATCATCTATGAGTTAGTTAATCGTGAAGTCGTTTTGTTGGGCAACAATAGTTCGTGTTGAGCTATTGGTAAGGGAATGATCCAAATCAAGATATTTGACGGCGTTGTGAGAACATTAGCAGAAGTTAGGCATGTACCTGACTTAAACAAGAATCGCATCTCATTGAGTACACTCGACGTTAAATGTTATAAGTTCTCCGTTGAAGGTAAGGTTTTGAAAGTAACTAAAGGTGTTCTCGTCGTTATGAAGGGCTTGAAAATTGGGTCCTTATATGTGTTGCAGAGTTCGACAACTACCGGATCGGCATCAGTTTCATCATCTAAATCTATGTCAAATTAAGATGTTACAAGATTATAACACATGAGACTCGGGTATATGAGTTAGAGAGGTATGACCGAGTTATCGAAGCATGGTCTACTTTATGGTTAAAGTACATCGAAAATTGAGTTTTGTGAGCATTGCATTTTTGGGAAGTAACGAGCACCAGTAGAAACTGTGCGTATCAGGAACGGTATATTAGAGACCGTTTAATTCTAAACGTTCTCTAATATTATATCAGTGACCATATATAATATACGGTCACAAATGAACGATCGCTAAAATGTTAGCGACCACTTATTTATTATCAACGACTGTTCACAACAGTAGCTAATATTCTCTACGCAATAAGCCTGCTAGAGAGCTTTCTCTTCCCTATTCTTTCCTAATTTTTTCCTGAGCCCGCGAATTTCCTCCTAAAGGTGATTTTCATCTAATCCCCCGCCAATTCTTCAAAAAAATTAAAAATTCCTTATTTATTTTTTGTTTTTTAGGTATTGCTGCTACTATTACTACTGCTGGTGCTCGAAATTGCATTCCTTGTTTAAAATCCGACGAAAAGGATAGGATTTTTCCTTCTCAAATTATAATTTTTTCATTTAGATTATGAATTATGTTGTTAAGGTTATGAATTGTGATATTAGGCTATTAATTGTTATGTACATGTGATATTAGGTTATAAAATCGTGATATGGCTGTTAGGATATGAATTTATTCAATTAAATATGAAATTATGATGTAATTGTGATGTTAGGATATACAATTTTGTTGTTTTGGAGATAATTGGGTTGTAGGAATTGAATAATCTATAAACCCTAAAAAAAACCTAACATAATAATAACTTATTAACCCTAATAATAAATTTTAAACCTTAAATACAGATTATAAACCCTAATAATAAATCTATAAACCCTAAAACCCTAATGACAACTTAAAAACCTTAATTAACAAATTAACTAATTAATATATAATATCAACTCACTAGTAGAAACTGTGCGGATTAGAGACCATTTATTAGGAACCTTGTAAATATATACAGTCCCTAATAAATTATTAGCGACCGTATATATTATACAGTCCTTAATAAATCAAATCTTTTAATACAAATTAAACTATAGTAGAGGCATAAATCAAAAATAAAATCAAACTGATTAAGAAAAATTAACACTAATTAACCTATAACATTAATTACACTAATTAATAAATCTTAATTAAAACCAAATAATAGTGAATCGAGATCCTGATTAAAAAACGATTAAATGCAAAATTAAGGGACACCCTAAAATTTTGATTAGAAACTTAACTAGGCTTTTATGTTTTCATTTAATTAGTAAGTTTAATATCGAAAGGTTTTAAACTTGTTTAGGACTGACCTATAGTTTCTCGTTTGACAATTGGTGTATGTCAAATCTTTTTCCTGCCGAATTGATAGGATCACATTATATGTTTGTGAGAATTGAGTGTCATGTTCAATTTTTTCAAACGTATGTGTAGTATTCGACAAGGGGATTTGACATACAGTAATTGTCAGATTTGTCCAGTTTGGATATGTTACAAATGCACTAAGACTCACATCTCACATCATTCTTTATTTTCGTCCATTTCGAAATGTTTCGATGGTGCTTTCCACTTATTCCCCACGTACAGATTTTTGTATGAACACATAGAACATGGGAAAGTGCTGCCGAAATTTTCTCGAAATGGACGAAAAATAGGAGGAAGTAAGATGTGGGTGTTGCATTCGTAATGGGAATTAGGACTTTATTCCTGACAGCCGTGAAACTAATTATTCGTCCCGACCTTTTTTCCCGAGTAGTTACGCCAATCTTAAATGACTTCAGATGCTTTGATGCATCTGTTAGTTATGTATATGCCGTAGAGGCCATTATTGTACATATGATGTATATTATAGTGGATGCTTAGATATATATAGAGAGGACATTCTTGCTCGACATGATAGTATGTTATCTGGTTTCAATTTGTCTTAACATGTTGACTTGTATTGTTTTACTGTCTTGCTCGCACATGTTGATAAAGCTCTTAGGATATGTACTCGACTACTGGGACTATGATGTAGATCATACTAGTGGGGCCAGGGTAGTTCAAGAGTACATCCTATAACTGTTCCTAGTCGAAGGTGTATTGAGACAGGGCATCGATACTCCAGAGTAGACTAGCGTATACGTATCTTGACCCATATGATGGGCGATGGATGATCCCATACCCATTGGTGTTTGACATCAAAGATGGTGTACAGGTGCTCAGTGGAGACTGGGTACACTGAACGGACTCACCGAGAACTCCTAGATGGTATTATACCTATCGTTGGGTAGTAGTTCTCTGGTGACACTGGTACAGATTAGTCTGTAGACCCGAGATCGTTATAGAGTCTTGTGTGATTCCCACTGTGCTTTGATTTCCACCTTACCACGTTCATGAGAACATGCAAAACGGTGGGTTTTGGGTACATTCCCGAATCATATGGAGGCAACGAGCGATAGGAGGGGTTTCGTCTCTCCCGGTATTAGGAGTTGATATTGCGCTATGTTCGATTAGCTATAACTGGAAGTCCCTGGCCAAGGCTTATATGGAGTCCTACTGGTAAGTGTTTTCAGTAGTTTCTCGACCCGTTATGAGCCTCACATCGACACCACTTATCAGTTACTGGGGTCTGACGTTTACCACCCCTAGACTGGATATGCGATATATCAGACGAAGAGACCGGATTATACGATAGTGTTACTGATTGGATTCACAGGAGTGTGTGCAGGATTTCTTGTTGATCTTCTGATCGCTCAATACCCGGGTGGCAGTTACGTTTAGCTGGTCGCTTGCAGCTTGTAGGTTTTTGATATGATCATCACCTACTGCCGGCGTATTGACGATTCTTTAGAGTCTTACACAGAGGTTTCCTGGCTCAGGCAAAACGGAGTAGGAGCACATATGTGATATGTACGGGACCGAGATTGATACGAGTATGTGATACCGTATTCAATTCTCACGATATGTGATATCGGCCGGGTATATGTGATATAGCCGGGTCATCGGATCAAGTGTTGATTCGATGAAATGATACATATTATATTAGTCGGTTATATATGATATAGCCGGATTATCGGATCAAGTATTGATTAGATAATTTAATATATAATTATATATGTGATATATTATATTACATTAACTAATATAAGCTTATTTAAGTAATTCTTTTTCTCACTTTGGATGCATTGATTTATATGTGATATATGTTAAATGTATTCTTTTCCTTTGTTACATAATTATATATATATGATATGTATAATTGTAACATGTTAGGTTACAAATGCAACTAAGGTTTTTGGATTCTTACCATGGCTAAGCTTAGGGTTTGTAATATATTTATTTTAGTTTATTCAAAATTGTAGACTTTTGTCATGATATTTGTTTTGTTGACTAAGTCTTCTCTCTTGATATTTTGCTTAGATATTTGTTTACCAAACCCTAACCCTAGTCCATGGTCAAGTCTCTACAAGGGTTAAGCATGACATGCTTAACCCTTGGTTGCATTTCTAACCTCAACAATAATTCATTTTCATCACTCATTTTCTTCTTCATCTTCTTCTTGCTCACAAAAGTGCTTGCTTGATTTTTCTTTGTGATGAAACTTTGTGAGAAATAGAAAACAAAAGAGAGAAAAATTCGTACTTCATGATCCTCTTCTATACTAGCCATATAGATTAGTGTGTTAGCTTCACTAATCTCTCATTAGTGAAAGTAATAGCTTGGGTTTTTGATTTCTCAAGGTAGATCATTTTTGATAGTGAAGTCTTCAAGCAAGAGTACCTCATTCACCACATGGAGCCTCTCTAGAGTCCGGGTACTTGATGATCGCAGCGAAGTGACTTCAACTCGGAGCTTATGAAGTGAAGGAACGGATTAGAAAGGATGTACTCCCTATCTCTTAGATGTTAAGTTGTTAACATGTTGTTTAGTTTGATTCTCTAGTTATCGATTCTAGGTTAGGATTACATAGAACGACAAAATTTTGAAATTGGCATGAGAGATGCCACCCGAAAACTTGTTGCCGTTGTTGGTATCCCAACAGTAGTATCATAGCCTAACTAGAGAATTAGACGGATATGTGTAGAATTACGAAACCGAAACCACTCTACAACAGCCGACATCAAACCCTGGTTTCTGTAAATTTTTTCCGAGAGTCAAAATTTTTTTCAAACAGTTGCAGAATGTTGTATGTGATACAATATGAACACCGTACAAATTTCAAAACCTACCCTCGGTTTCTGGCCGACCACAGGCAAGCAAAATCCGTCCTCCTCGGTTTTTGTGTCAGGTTTGGGGTTGAAATTTTTACAGTGTTTTGTTCTCTGGGGTTTGGGATTTCAGGTGTTGTTTGTTTTTTCTAAATTTGCATGTGATGTTACCTTTTTATAGAGGCAATTTGGAGTGTTTCATATTCGTAATTCTAATTTGTTTTCGTGTTATTTGGACCGTGTTAAAAAGTTCGATCGGATATCAAATACCCACTTTAACCCTTGCCGGAAAATTTTTCAAGTGTTGGATTTTTCCTTAGTTAAAAAATATTCAAATATCGTGCAAGTGATGCGGTGAACTCTCTAGAAGAACAAAACCTTAACTCGATTTTGTGACCGTCAAAACCGCCACTAAACCCTAGGGTTTGTGGTAGTTTAACGGTGCCACAAGTGAGGCATTGATTGACCCTTCTACGGCTGGTTCAATGCTACTATGTCATGTGATGGATACTTCTAAACTACGCTCAAGTGTTGAGCATTTTGGGAAATTTTGGGTGATTTTTGATTCGATCGGAATGTTTAATATCGTCTAGTTTTTCTGTAATGTGATACAATATGTGGAATTCATATAGTTAGGCATGAAATCCGTAATATGTGATATTTCGGGTTTACGATATCTAAGGTGATTGTGGATTCCAAATGTTATAGTTTTTCACTTTCTATTTTGCGACCGTAAGTGTAATGTGTGGTGTATCGCCGGTTTCGTTGCTATACATCAACGACAATTGGGATACGCATATTTACTTACGTTGATGACATGTGATGTTATGTGTTGCTGTAATATGTTATATTGGATCGTCGTGTTTTGAATAGCCGGGGGTTTTATATGAGATGGGGGTTTTTATTTTCATTCATGTAAAATTCATTGTATATAATATTCTTTTATTGGGGCACTTCCGGGTTGAGGATGATGTCACCATTGTATATTATTTACTTTTCCGCATTAGGATAGACCCAAGGAGGGGAGCACAAGTAACCGGGTTCTAGGGTCCAGTGGGAGGCCATCTCGAGGAGTCGAAACCAGGTCTCCTAACCCTAGAATTGGGAGGATTACTTGCCGCTCTTGTAGGGGTCTAGGGATGTGGGTTTGGCTATTCATCGCGACCGTGGAATCTGTGATTTATACATGATCAAAATAAAATACGGACCTCCTAGTATATCCAATATTTCATACGTTATCTTCTGTTGCTGATATTTTATGATGTGATTATATTATATGCGTGAGATGGATGCTTTATTATTGTATATATGATAAATAATAAACGTTGCTTATGTTTTACACCCGTGCTAGTCCCACCCCGGTATGCCTTTAGTTAAGTAACCTAGCGGTGCATAACAGGACACTGGCAAATGCGGATGGCATAAGCGTACGTTGTATTTTCGTTTCTTCTGTGATTCTTAGGAATCTTAAATTGGGATTTCGTTAATGAGATTAATGAAAGAAAAAGAAACCTAAAAGATGTTGTAGAATCAAATTTATAAAAAGGATAGCTCTAGTTTTTGTTTTGCATAGAGGTATTTCTTGTAGAATATCCAGCACTTATTCGATAAGGAAAGAGCCGAGATCCCTTCACCGGGAGTGACCTCTTGAGCGAAACTAGCAGATGCTACAACTCACTCGGTTTTATTTTTGATTGCTTCTATAGTTCTTGTTTGCATAGTGGTATTTGTGAAATATTCTGCACCTTATTCGATAAGGAAAGAGCCAAGATCCCTTCACCGGGAGTGACCTCTTTAGCGAAACTAGTAAAATCCAAAAAAACACTCATTTTCAAAAATCACTTGTTTCTACAACGATATCAAGTTCATTATGCTCATGGTTTTCTGAAAAACCTGCGCAGACCTCCGTCATTATTCGTGCTACATTTGTTGGCCTACGTCAAGGCGTAGTGTGCGGTAGCTAACTAGTGCTTATCTGCAACATAAGATGAGATTGGATTAGGGTAGTCGTACGACTTTGTTGGCCTGCGTCAAGGGTCGTGCGAGTAGATTTAATTCAATCAGGAAATGACGTGTTGAACTTGACTAGCGGACTATGGTTTATTGGCCTGCGTCAAGGTCATAGCATGCTAGGGGTAAAAGCATTATCGGGAATTTCAAGTTTTGAAATTTGTAATGAGATTGCATACCTTCTATAAGATAGATGGATCTTGATACCCACTGCGAGTAAGAGTTACTCCTGGGAGAGTTTTACATATGACAATTAGCCGATCAAGTAGGTGTTTAGAAAGGTGTTTACGGGGTTATGCCTATGGGAAAACAAGGTTTATTTTAATTAGGTCCGTACGAAAGCACGGGGAACCACACTCAAAGTACCAAAACTGACCTGGCTGAAAGATTGGCAAACTTGTAAGGTGTAATCAATTCCTGCTAGCCTTACCATTTAGGGTTTTAAGAAAGATTTGATAAAACCAGTGGGAGCCATCCTGATTAGATAAGATAATAACCAATCTAATCTTGCAAGAGTATACGCTAAAATGTTTTCTTCTCTCTCTCTCTCGAGATAGCGACCATGACTTCAAAGTGCCCTTCCTTGACTCCAAGTCCGTCGAGATTGAGCTTGGTTGTCGGTCTCCTTGCGTCAAAGACGATCCACTTGAGAGTTTGTGGTTCAAGCTTCAACCTCAAAAAGGAGATGACTAAAATACCCAGTTTGCTAATTTAGGTAGTTTAGAAGATGTAGAGTGTGTTAATTGGATTAGTTTATCTCAAAGACCCTATGTTTCTCAACTCATGAGAGGGGTTAGGGTTTGAGGATGAAGAAGAGCTCAAGGAGGAGAGAGACTGGCTAAGTGAGAATGATAAAAGAAAATGGCTAAGGAAAAACTATTAAGCATTTCTTTTACAATAAAATATACTGGCTATGCTTGAATAGTTTTCACAAATGAATAAAGAAAACAAATAGCCATGCTTCTGACCATGCTTAAAAACACATCATCCCTCCACCTCATTATCTATTTATAATAAATAGAATAACACAAAATGAGGCATCCAATTCTAGAAGTATTCTTGTATAAATACAAGAATACATACACCATATATACATACCTGTATTCATACTACAAAAAATACGAATACCAAGTGATAAAATAATCCAATAATATAATACTAGATCATTATTAAAACAATACTTGATTCAATAATGTGGCTTAATCCTAAGCCCGCTAGTATTATCCGTCTGAACATAAATCTGTATAGCCAGTATACGTATTTGATTGAAACCCTACACGTAATACCATATGGCCTCAACATCGTTTCGCCTGAACCATAGAATCTCTCTGTGTGGGACTTTAAAGACTCGATAGTTAGCCAACAGTGAGTTTAACCACAAGCATGACAGTGGCTCTATCTGTACATAACAGCTACCCAGATACTTGTCGAAAAGAAAGCTGAAGAGAAAACTCATTCGAACCCCTACTGAGCTTGTCTGTGATAATCTCTGTACAATCCGGTCTATTCGTCTGAGAGTATCACATGCCGGGTCTAGGGGATGGAAAACGTCAAACCCCTAATAATCTGACAAGTCGTGCCGATATGGCTCAAGACCATCCGAAAATCTACCGATCTAACTATCAGTAATTCTCAACAGTCCTGGACAGGGATTTATAGTGTTAGCTAATCGAACATAGTGCGACATTTAATCTATATACCGGGAGATACGAATCTCCAACAATCGCTCACTGCCTCCATGTGGCTCAAGACTGTACCCAACTAAAACCTGTTTGCATGACTCAGTAGAGTCGTGGTAGGATAGTAATCAAAACACAGTGGGAACTCACATGAGACAAATGATAATCTCAGGTCGATAGACTATCTGTACTCATGTCACTAGAAAATTACTAATTGACGATAAGTATAATACCATATAGCCAATTTTCGGCGAGCCCGTCCAGTGTACTCACCCCCAGTGAGCTCCTGTATATAATCTTAGGTGAAACACACTGATGGCTGCAGGACCAACCACCGCCCCTCGTTAGGGTCTAGAAACGTATACTCTAGTTTACTCTGGAATATCGATACCCAGTCTCGATACTCCCACAACTGGGGACATTTAAGAATGTGCTTATCGACTATCCAGCTCCCACATGTATGATTGCCATCATAACACTGGTAGTCAAGTAAGGATCTTACGGGATTTATCAACATGTATAAGAGATATAAAATAACAAGTAAAACATAATAAAGTCAAACCTAATAGTATACTATCATATCGAGCAAGATTGTTCTGTACATACATACCCCTAGCATCCTATACAATAAAGGCATCTAGGGCATATATATCCAAAATGAACATCCTGAAAAATAGCCTCCATCATCGCCTCCCGCTCCTCCTCAGTCGCCACAACCCAGGGAATGTAATGGTTCTTCCTTACTTCATATTGGCGTCTCCTCTTGATAACCTGGCACTCGGATATGATTTGATGTGCATAGAACGACATAAGAACTCCATCCTCGCCAATGATTCTGTAATGTCCCTGGGTCTGAAATTACAAAAATTTAAATAAATAAGTATGTATGTATATATATATAACGGCGATTAAATTTAAATGTATAAAAGGGTATGTTATACCGTGGTCACTGCAAAAAACTGTTGAACATAGTCGGTCTGGCGTGGGCTCCACTTAATATGGAGCGGGTACCTATAGTAGGTACGGATCTCCGCTCCCATGTAATCTCCCACTTGGTCAAGTACTCACCAACGCGTAAACCTAATGCAGTTTATTGCAGCGTCTATGGAGCAGCGCCTGGGGCTGGCCTGGAGCAGGAAGGCCTAGTAGGACCTCTCGTTCTAACACTGGTAGAGCCTGAAAAAAGATAGATATACGGACACAATATTATAATATTCAGAGTATGTATATAGAATTTGATAAATTTAAATTACAATCATTATTTAAAAGATTTAAGCAATAATAGTTATACCTGACATCGCCGACGTGGTGCTAGAACCGATGCCAGACCCCGTCCCATTAGTACCATGCATGAACGCAAACAATAAACCGTTAGATGATTCGATAGAATTATTTTAATAGAAAACTAAAAAATGAATAGATAACTATATACCATGTGCAGGAGGAGTAACTGGGGTAGGAGGATCTGCTACCCCGCTAATAGGAGTAGGCAGCGGGTCGTATGGCGCTGCGGTTGCTGGGGTGGTGGGGGTCCTGTAGTAGGGGCGCCGGTAGGAAAGACCATGGTAGGAAGGAGGAACTCCAGTAAGAGGGGCACTAGTACATGAGGCACGGGTAAGGGTAAGCGCCGCCGCCGCCGTACCTACTGACATCTCGCCAATCTCGTCTAGACGTCGTTTCCTATGACGTCTAGAGCCAGATCCATAGCTTCCCATCGGACCTTACATATTTATTAAAATATTAAAAATTTACTTATAATTATTATACAATTTAAAATATTTATTTCAATTTCATTACCTAACATGTTTGTTCGGTGTATTAGCTGAAAATTCATTGGGTAGATTATCGAAATCTTGATTTGTGACAATCACTTGGCCGATGTCACGTCATACTAACATATTGATAGACGACGCGGTATAGTTTGGATCGTTGGTACGTTCAATAGAAGGACCGAGACGTGTTATCGCCTCTTCCTCGCCACTCTCATCTTCAGAGTCACTCAACGTCAGTACATTATAATAATCTCTTGTTTCTAACGACAAGCAACACTTCAGTCATCCTTATTCAGGTCCCGAGAATAATATATTTGTGTTGCCATCAATAGAAAGATAAAGTTATCGTATTCGTAGGCTGTCCGTTTGGTATTTACCAATGTGAGTTTGTATTCATTGAACTTCATACCCCGTTCAGACTTGGTATCGTACTTTCTGCATTGGAATATAAAACATAGGGCAGCCTTATGAATACATGAGACTGCTTTAATCTGCTCAAGAACACCGTAATAGGGATTTCCTCTGTCGTCGGAGGTTGCAACGCCGCTATTTTGCATAGCTCTAATGCGTTCAGTCCTTTTGATCTCAAATTTATAGCCGGAAACCCCGTACCCATTGTAAAACGTAGCTGCAATCGATGGACCGATTAAATGGTCTTGGACCTCTCTATCAATCTACTCACCATGATTCATTTGTCCACCAATTTCTTCTCTGTACCAAACGACGAAAGTGTGTCTCTATTCTTCATTGATTTTGTCATCCGACCACGTCCTAGGATTTGATCTCTTGAGTATCGTTTTATGCACTCTATTCATTAATTTACAGTTATATCAGTTAGATTATATTCTATTTCAAACGGTTTAAATGGATGAAATTAGAAAAACTTACTCTGCGTATTTAGCAAAACATTCGCTTTCTAACAAGATGAACACATGTAAGTCGCCATTGAGATCGTAAGACATATTTTTTAGCCTTCCTGCTCCAATTGAACCGTCAGGAACATGCGGCGGTTTGTTCAGTTTCGTCCTGACATCGTCGTTTAAGAAATGAGCACAGAAAGACGTCACTTTTTCCAAGAGATAACCTTCGGCAATCGAACCTTTAGAATGATACTTGTTGCGGATATAGTTTTTTAAAGTTAATAGTTATCTGTTGAAAATAATAGATATTAATAATCCATGATAATGTTTTGCAATTTAAACGATTAATAATAAATATTTTCATACCTCTCGATGGGATACATCCAACAGTAATGCACCAGACCACCAATCTTGACCTCGGTTGCTAAATGGATGGACATATGAACAATAATGTCGAAAAAGGAAGGTGGAAAGATAGTTTCGAGCTTGCAGAGGATCATATGAATATCTTTTTCGAGCTCTGCTATCTCATTGACGTCCACGTTTTTGGAACACAGTTGTCGAAAATACGTGCAAAAGTCGTTAAAACGAGACCAACTTCGAATTTTACCGATACTCTCTGGTATAAAGGAAGAAGATGTTTCATCAATATGTGGTAGTCGTGGCTCTTGAGTCCTATAATTTTTCCATTTTCTATTTGTACCTTTTTGGAAATGTTTGATGAAAAACCGTCGGGAATTTAAATTCTTTCAACACCTGCAAAAACTGCCGCTTCTCTTCTTTTTTAGGCTGTAGATTGCTGGTGGGATCTCGTAATAAACTGGTTTACCAGCCACAAGCAGAGGATGCAATTTTTCTTTAATGGACAAACCATCTAAATCCGTCAAGTCAGGCGGGTGTTGAGATTGTCCTTCGTTTTTCCATCCATATAAAGCAGAAGATTGATGACGTGTTCAGAGACGTCCTTCTCGATATGCATAACATCTAAATTGTGGAGGAGCGGTGATCGGACTAGGAAGTTTAAATAAACCACTTCGCTTCTTCCAACTGATTGGGCATGGCAATACATCGTTGTTTTGTTTCTTTCCGAATATGATATTTTGATAACCTCTCCATTGTTACAATATGTCATTACTGGACAATGGTCCAGGAGGACTACTGGTCTCCATCTTGTCGTTGAACAATTCTTTATTCCTTCTGAATATGTGAGTTATAGGCAAGAAACTTCGGTGACTCATAAATGACTTTTTCCCGCTAAACTTCAAGCATATGACACTTGTATGAATATGAGAACCGAGGAAAGCAAGCTTACCTTGAGTTGGCCATCCTGACATCATACCGTAGGCAGGAAAATCATCAATTGTCCATAACAAAGAAGCCCACATCTGAAAAAATTGTTTACTATCTGCATTATAAGTTCTCACACGAGGTTACCACAACAACTTTAACTCATCGATCAAGGGTTGAAGGTACACATCTATGTTTTCCCACGAGATGAGGGACCGTCGATTAAAAACGCCAACGTAAAATAAGACTGCATCATAGCCCTCCATGGCGGCAGGTTGTATATAGCCACCACAACGGGCCAAGTACTGTGAGTACGCTCGCCGCGAACCATCCCAAATGTACTGAAACCGTCGCTCGCAATTCACAGCTTTACGTTATGAGGGCCTGCGCTAAATGAAGGATGTTTTTCATCTAAAACTTTCCACGACATCTAATTTCTGGGATGACTCATTTTTCCTTCTTCACGAGGCGCTTTATGGTGCCACTACATTTCGGACGCCGTCTCCTAACACATAAATAGCCGTTGCAGCCTTGGTATTAATGGAAAATGATGAAGAATCTTCCTGGGCATATCACTCGACTAAGGGTCTTTCTTAGGCTTGAATCGGCTGGTCCCGCACATGGGGCAGTTTCTGAGTGTGGCATGTTCATTGCGGAACAAAACACAATCATTCTCATATGCATGTATCTTATGATACTTCAGGTCAATATTTATGATTATCTTTTGCACCTCGTACCGGCTCGGTGGCACTCTATTTTCATCGGGAAAAGCTTCCTTCAGCAGTTCTAGGAGACCGGTGAAAGACTGGTCATTTTGTAAGTGCACGGCGGCGCCCCGGCCGTCAATCCGACGCCGGAATGCGGAAACGAAACTTTTCTAAAACCAAGAAACCAGCACCACCGCGCACTTTTAACCCGGATCGGGCCATTAACCTAGCTACTAGCAAACTAAAAGAGGGGGTAGAGGGCTATACCAAGCGATCCGTGTCCTTCGGTCTTCGCCTCCACTCCGATCTCCTCGCGGAACCTCCGGTCGTCGCCTCCTCGTCGGAAAGGGCACCACGTAGACGATTTCTTTTACGGGCTCCCACCTCTGGACCGAGGCAACTCGGGCACGAATTTGGTGAGCCGACGTGCCCAAGATGTACTGTAGGCTAGTGTAGAACATATTGTCTTATTGGGATGAAGTTGCCTTTGGATGGAGGGAAATAATGAACAATGGAGATGGACTTTGGTGTACAAAGAATGAGATGATAATTTCCCCACTCACACAAAATAAAATCTCTCTCACCCACACCCTCAAGCGGCCAGCCTTGCCTCTAAATGGAGGAGGAAAAAGAAGGGAATTAATCAAGTGGGAAATGTGTGAAGATAATGATCAAAAAGTCACCTCCATTTCTAATCCAAAGCCTAATCAAAATCCATCACCATTAAAGCAAAGGAATGGACTCAAAAAGAATCTAATGATGATAATCTATCATAAAGCCACGCATTTACAAAGGACCCCCTCTAAAAATGCTAATTTGCGAACTTGCAAATTAGCCCCCCATCAGAAAGTCCGGCCGTGAAGGAACAAAGGAAAACTGGCCGGAACGGAATGCAAACTGGCAACTTCAGAAAACTGATCCCGTAAAAAATTACAGGAAAACCCCGCTACTGCATATACATGCCCGCATTTGTATTCCCACTGAATACAAATGTAAAGAGACAAAATCTACACTGTATTATAGTAGGATCCGACTTAAACCAAAGCCCGCTAGTATAATCCGTCCGATCACGATCCGTGCAATACCGCACGTATCTGATCGAACTCTGCTATATCTCCATATGGCCTCTACAGCGTTTCGCCCGAAACTTGAGAAACTGGTCTGTGGGGGACTCTAAAGACCCGTCAATACTTTGATTGTGAATTTAACCACTAGCACGTAAGAGGTATTAGCCAATACGTAACGGGCTACCAGGTATTGACCAAAAGGGACGTCTGTGAGCGAACTCATGCTGACACCCTACTGAGCTGTTAGTGACAATATCCGTACAGTCCGGTCCGTTTGTCTATGAGCATCGCATGGCGGGCCTAGGGGGTTAGTAAAAGTCAGACCCCCAAAAGCGGTACAAGTCGTGTCGGAGTGTAGCCCAGAACACCCTGAGATACTACTGGAATACCTACCAGTAAATCTCCTGCCTTGGCCAATGACTTTCATGTACTGGCTCTCCTAGACACAGCGCGACCTCACCCCCAATATCGGGAGAGACGAACCCCTGCAGATCCGCTCACTGCCTCCATGTGGCTCGGGACTGTACCCAACTAAAACCTGTTTGCACGTCTCCTTTGAGCGTGGTAGGGTAGTAATCAAAGCACAGTGGGAACTCATACGAGATAAATGACGATCTCAGGTCGATGAACTAACCTGTATACATGTCACCAGGGAACTGCTATCTGATGTCAGGTATAATACCAACTAGCAGGTTCCCGGCGAGTCCTGTCCGGTGTACTCATAACCCAATGAGCACCTGTATACATCTTAGGTGAACAAACTGACACCAGTAGCTTGTGAGACCGGCCACCGCCCCTCATCGGGGTCTCGACTGTATACACTAGTCTACTCTGGAGAATCGATGCCCTGTCTCGAAACTCCCACGACTAGGGACCGTTTAAGGATGTGCTTATAGACCCCAGCTCCTACGTATATGATCGCCCTCATACTGCTGGTAGTCAAGCAAGAATCCTAGGGGCTCTATCAACGTGTAATAGTAACCTGTAAGGTCACCTAAAGCAGTACACGATGATAAAGATAAACCAGAAACATACTATCATCTTGAGTAAGACTGTCCTACCGGTATAGGTCCTCCCTCAATCATTGCAATCACATGCCTGTGATCCAATAATTGACTCTGAAGGCACTATCTCCAACACATTTCATCTATTCTTGCACTTGATCTGAAAGAGACGTACGAAAAAGGATAGTTGTGAAAACCCTTTGCAATTTGGATATAGTGAGATCTTAGAGTTAGCCTGTACTTCTCCAATAATGAGGGTCCAGTTCTTTCCGTATCATAAAGAGGTCCAGTGGCATTTATAAGCTCATCCATGTCATTGATCGGCGCGAATACAGTATCATCTTCTTCGACTACTTCATCTTCTTCAAACTGCCATTTCTCTTCCTCCTCTTCTTCTGCTATCCCTTGCCACTCTGCGGTTACTGTTTCGATGAATTCGTTTTCCGTCTCTTGCACTCATACCTTGTTTCCCGTTAAAACGACTTTTTCTGCGTGAAGTTCCCACGTAGTGTAATTTCTAACGAAACCATATTTCACAATGTGTAACTCAACTTCCGACTTCTTAAGCAATCGATTATTCATACCCTTAGATCAAGGACAATAAATTTCATGCTCTTTCAGTAACCCAAGGCATGCTAGGCAAAATCGGTGAAAAATCTAACACTGTCAATGAAAAAGCGGTTGACTCTCAAGGGAGTATTGACGTACATCCAACTCTTATCGTGGAGGTACGCGAATGCCATATTGGAATAGCCCGGACGAAGCAATGTTCATTTAGACAAGACGCATCGGATTAAGATTTCTTGATAGATACACGATAAACGGGATACTAAGAAGCGTTAGAGCTCGGTTTAATCGACGACTTGGTTAATTTAACTTTCAATTGACGATTTAGCTCTAAAGATTATCAAGGACCGAGAGCAAATGCTCATAGGTGGGGAGTTGGATTCTTCTTCCAAGAAAGCTGATGATGATATTAAATGTTCTATATTGGATGTCGAGGGTAGCGGATGTCGTGGGTAAGGCACCTATCCCTTCAAGAATGTATAAAGCATACACCCATCCACTTGTGTTTTCATCCGTTTCGAGAAAATTTCGACAGCACCTCTCCGCTGTTCTTTGAGTACACTATAATAAAAAAGATGATCATTTCAATGCTCTTAAGCAACAATGAAACGAGCATCTAATCTATCGTTGTACATGGAGAACCAGCGGAAAGGTACCGACGAAATATCTCAAAACGGATGAAAAAGAAAAGTGAATACAGGTGTCTTCTTTATACATTCTTAACCTATCTACACGGGACAAATCTATCGGTTATCATACGATTGAATATTATGTCTCATCATATAGACTATGCCATGGTTGTTAGAAATTGAACGATACCGTCTGATATTTAACAACCTTCGTATAGTTTAATGTCACGATGAACATCATGAAAGTATGTCTTATCACCTCTACTAGGTTTCTTTGAGTATCAAGTATGCAATTTAAAAAAAAAATCCAGAGTGCTAAGTATACTAAATGAGAATCGAACTAGAGATTTAGAGTTATAAAGTAAACAAACAAAATTCTATACTAAGTGAAATGAGTCTACAACCTTTGTAGTCTAGTCCTTCACTTCTAAAGCTCCGAATAGTAGTCCTTAGAACTCTTCTTGAGGCTCCATTTAAAGAAAGGATCGAGCTTGCAAGTTGTCTTTGTTGCCGAAGATGATCCACCTTGAGGTCTCTCTCACTCAACCTCACACTTCACTAATCAAAAAATTAGTGAAGTTAACAATCTAAACTAATGGGATAGATTAGTGTAGGTTGAAGAAGTAGGAGATTTGCTTACTAAAATATTTTTCTCTTTTTTTTTTTTCTGAACTCAAGAAAATTCTAGAGAGGAGTTCAAGAAGGAGATGAACCGAGATGGGTTTTGAACCATGTCATAATGAGATAAGATGAGATTGATAGTGATAAATATCAATGAATAATCCAAAAGAGAAGAGGTGAGTCATGATTTCTCAAGGCTTCTACAAGCTACTCAAGAATATGACTCATTCTCTTTTCTTTTAAATCATTAATCTAAATCATTATCTTCTCATCTTTCTTCATGTGTGATTCTCATACATCCTATTTTTATGTATCATCAACTATAATAAAATTTAAATATATATAAAGAGAAGAAAATCTTAAGTGAGCTCAATATTAGTTAATATATTTATATATCAAATATATAAATATATCAAATTATTAAATCAACACTTGATTCAATAATCCAGTTATATCATATATAATCCGGCTAATATATATATATATATATATATATATATATATATATATAAATCAACACTTAATTCAATTATTCGGTTATATCATATATAACCGGCTAGTATTCAATATTAGATATTAAATCAACACTTGATTCAATAATCCGGTCATATCATATATAACCGGCAAATATCAAATATATATTATAACACACACACACACACATATAAATCAAAATCAACACTTAATTCAATAATCCGATTATATCACATATAACCAGGCTGATATCAAATGTCGATTACAATACGGTATCACATACTCTTATTTAATCAAGCTTCCGCACATATCTCCATGTGTGCCCTATTTCGTTTCGCTTGAGCTAAGAAACTTCTATGTGGGACTCGAAAGACTCGTCAATATGCCAGCAGTAGATAATGATCACATCAGATACCCATAAGCCGTCAGCGGTATTAGATGGACGTAACGACTACCCAGTTATTGAACAAATAGAAGATCAACAAGCAAGCTTGTCCAAACTCCCGTAGAGCCTATAAGCAACACTTACAGTACAGTCCGGTCTCTTCCTCTGATATATCGTATATCGAGTCTGGGGGTGGAATAATCAGACCCCACAAACTTGATAAGTCATGCCGATCTGTGGCCTATAACCTTTCGAGAAACTAATGATAATACATACCAGTAAATCTCATCAGCCCTGTCCAGAGACTTGCTGTTATTGTTAGTTATGTATATGCCCTAGAGGCCATTGTTGTACATATGATGTATATTATAATGGATGCTTGGATATATATAGAGAGGACTTTCTTGCTCGTCATGATAGTATGCTATTTGGTTTCACTTTATCTTAACATGTTGACTTGTAATGGTTTACTGTTTTTCTCTCACATGTTGATAAAGCCCTTAGGATCTGTACTCGACTACTGGGACTATGATGAGATCATACTAGTGGGGCCACGGTAGTCGATGAGTACATCCTATAACTGTTCCTAGTCGAGGGTATATCGAGACAGGGCATCGATACACCAGAGTAGACTAGCGTATACGCATCTTGAACCATATGATGGGCGATGGATGATCCCATATCCATCGGTGTTTGACATCAGAGATGGTGTACGGGTGCTCAGTGGAGACTGGGTACACTGGACGGACTCGGCAAGAACTCCCAGATGGTGATATACCACACGTCAGATGGCAGTTCTCTGGTGACACTGGTACAGGGTAGTCTGTAGACCCGAGATCGTCATAGAGTCTTGTGTGATTCCTACTGTGTTTTGATTTCCACCTTACCACGTCCAAGAGGGCGTGCAAAACGGTGGCTTTTAGGTACAGTCCCGAATCACATGGAGGCAATGAGCGATAGGAGGGGATTCGTCTCTCCCGGTATAGGGAGTTGATGTTGTGCTGTGTTCGATTGGCTATAACTGGAAGTCCCTGGCCAGGGCTGATATAGAGATTTACTGGTAAGTGTTACTAGTAGTTTCTCGACCCGTTATGAGCCACACATCGACACGACTTATCGGTTACTGGGGTCTGATGTTAACCACCCCTAGACTTGATATGCAACATATCAGACGAATAGACCGGACTGTACGGGAGTGTTACTGATCGGATTCATAGGAGAACGCACAGGCTAGCTTGTTGATCTTCTGATCGCTCAATACCTGGGTGGCTGTTACGTTTAGCTGACCGCTTGCAGCTTGTGGGTGTTTGATATGATCGTCACCTGCTACCGGCGTATTGACGATTCTTTAGAGTCCTACACAGAGGTTTCTTGGCTCAGGCGAAACGGAGTAGAGGCGCATATGTGATATGTGCAGGACCGAGAATAATGCGATATGAGATACCGTATTATATTCTCGCGATATTTAGATATGAACCGGGTCATCGGATCAAGTGTTGATTCGATGAATCGGTACATGATATATTAGTCGGTAATATTCGATATAGCCGGATCGTCGGATCAAGTGTTAATTCGATGATTTAATGTATAATAATATATATGATATATTGTATTACATTATCTAATATTGGCTCGCTTTATTATTTCATTTTCTCACTGGATGATACATTGATATATATGCGATATATGTTAATTGTATTATTTTCTTTTGTTACAAATATATAATATATATGTGATATATATTATTGTGACATGATATGATTTATTATTAAACATATTTAAGGATGATTAAAAGGGATTAGGGTTTGATTAGGGTTAGCTTCTTCTTGCACTTCTAGAAGCTTTGTTTTTGTCATGCTTAAGATATTATGGTTGATATTTTTGCATGACTCATAACTTAACCTAACCAAACCCTAACTCTAGTTTATTCTCTACAAACTCTTAGCCACTCATCCTTGACCATGGTTGATATATCAATCATATAGTTTTCTTTTCTATTCATCACAAAAGGAATTATCATTTTCCATTATCATCTTCTTCTCTCTTGATTTTGAGCTCACTAGAAATTCCATTTGTGATGATAAATTGTGAGAAAGTGAATTAAAAAGAAAGCATAAATACTACTCCCTCATCCTCATCTCATCTAGCCCATGAGATTAGGGTGTTCATCTCTTTAGAGTGAGAAAGCTTGGGTTATTGCAACTTCGACGTAGATCATCGGAGATTCGGAACACTTCAAGCTAGCATGGATCGTTCGAGTCGTGGAGCCTCTCTTGAGTCCGGGAGATCATGGATCGCGGCGAAGGGACTTCTACTCGGAGCTTGTGAAGCAAAGGAGCGGACTACAAAGGTTGTGATCCCTCACACTTAGATAAAAAGATGTTATCTTGCATGCTAAACCCTAATAATCTAGCAAAGATCCCGGCTTTGGGTTGTTCGGCACGTCTAAATTTTTATCCGGGCATGTTTGATGCCTTATGAACCTTCACAAGCATGCTTAGGAAACCCTACAGTGGTATCAGAGCCTAGCTAGAGCATTAGGCGATGTGTTAACGAAGTTAAAACTCTGATCGAACCCGAACCGACAAAGTTAACCCCCTCTCTGGAAATTTTTTAAAATCTGGACTTTTTCTGAATTAAAAATACCTGAAAAATACAGCAGACAAAAATAAGATTAACTGTGAAATTCGAGACTGTGATCCATACAAACGACCGCGGAATCGCGGCCATTGCCTGCTTGGGCCGCGGTTCCGCGGCCGTATTGTTTGATTGGACTTTTTCTTTTCCACAGTAATTCTTTATTTGTGCTTTTATAGTTTCTGGTATTTTTATATTGACTCAAAGGTTGAGTGATCTGGGGTTTGCTTTGAAATCGTGGATTCGATCGGAGTATTTAAATTCGTTTTTATTTCCGGATATTTAGAAACTGTTAAACTATTTGAACGGATATCATTAACTCACTGTTTCCCGGCACGGCAAATTTTCAAGTGTTGAATTTTTATCGGGTTTAAATCTTTCGAAAAAAAAATTGTACATGTTAAGCGGTGGACCCTCTAGAAGACAACAAACCTTAACTCGATTATGTGACCGTTTCGAACTGCCTTTTGAACCTTCGGGTTTGGGGCAGTACGGCGTGCCACATGTGAGGCGTTGGCTTGACCTTTCTACGGCTGGATCACTGGTACTGTGACATATTCTGGGATTATTTGAACTTCGCTCAAGTGTTGAGCACTTTAGGAAATTTTGGGTATTTGATTATCTGTTCGAAAAGTTTAATACTATCTATTTATCTGGAATGTGATACAATATGTGGAATTCATTGGGTTAGGCATGAAATGCGAAGTATGTGATATTTCGAATTTACGATGTCTAAAGTGATTGTGGATTCCAAATGTTGTAGTTTTACACTTTCTTTTCTGTGACCGTAAGTGTAATATGTGATATCGCCGGTTTCGTTGCTATATGTCAACGACAATTGGGATGCGCATATTTACTTACGTTGATGATATGTGATATTATGTGTTGCTGTGATATGTTATATTGGATCGTCGCATTCTGAATAGCCGGGGGTTTTATGTGAGATGAGGGTTTTTATTTTCATTCATGTAAAATTCATTTGTAATGCAATATTCTTTTATTTGGGGCACTTCCAGGTTGAGGTTGATGTCACCAGTGTATATTATTTACTTTTCCGCATTAGGAAGACCTAAGGAGGGGATCACAAGTAACCGGGTTCTAGCGTCCAGTAGGAGGCCATCTCGAGGAGTCGAGACCCGGGTCTCCTAACCCTAGAATTGGCAGTGTTACTTGCCGCTCTCGTAGGGGTCTTGGGATGTGGGTTTGGCTATTCGTCGCGACCGTGGAATCCGTGTTTTATACAGGCTCGTATTGAAAACACGGACGTCCTAATATATCCAATATTTCATATATGTTCTTCTGCTGCAATGTTCTGTGATGAGATCATATTACTGTCTGAGACGAATGCTTATACTATATATATATATATATGCTGATATATAAATATTACTGCTTTCGTTTCTTCTGTGATGCTTAGGAAGCATAAGCTGATGGGATTTTATTAATGAGATTAATAAAAAGAAAAGAAACCTAAAGATGTTGTAGAATCAAAACTTTATAAAAAAGGGTAGCTACAGTTTTGCTTTGCACAGCAGTATATATGATATGCCCTGCACCTTATTCGATGAGGAAAGAGCCGAGATCCCTTCACCGGGAGTGACCTCTTTAGCGAAACTGGCAGATGCTACAAAACTCGGTTTGTCTTTTGATTGCTTTTAGTGTTTTGCTTTGCACAGCGGTATATATGATATATCCTGCATCTTATTCGATGAGGAAATGGCCGACGATCCCTTCACCGGGAGTGACCCCTTTAGCGAAACTAAGAAAAGCCTAAAAAACACTCCATTTCAAAACTTCACTTGATTCTACGACGATATCAAGTTCATTACGCAATAGGTTTTCAGAAAAAACTATCGTAGCCCTCCGTCATTTCAGATAAAGACTATTTAGTATTCTTGCTGCGTTTGTTGACCTCTGTCAAGGCGTAGTGTGCGGTAGCTAACTAGTAATTATCTGTAAAGCATGTGATGCGATTGGATTAGGGTAGTCGTACGACCTTGTTGACCTCTGTCAAGGGTCGTGCGAGTGGGTTTGATTCAATCAAGAAATGACGGGTTGAACTTGACTAGTGCACTGTGGTTTGTTGACCTCTGTCAAGGTCATGGCACACTAGGGGCAAAATATTATCGGGAATTTCAAGTGTTGAAATTTGCAATGAGATTGCATACCTTCTATGAGATAGTTGGATCCCGATACCCACTGCGAGTAAGAGTTACTCCTGGGAGAGTTTTACATAGGACAATTAGTCGATCAAGTAGGTGTCTAGAAAAGTGTTAACGGGGTTACGCCTATGGGAAAACGAGGTTTACTATAATTAGGTCCGTGCGAAAGCACGGGGAACCTCCCTCAAAGTACCGACACTGATCTGGCTGAAAAATTGACGAAATTGTAGGGTGAAATTAATCCCGGCTAATCTTACCTTTTAAGGTTTGAAGGTAGATTTGATAAAAACAGTGGGAGACATCCTGATTAGATAAGATAATAACCAATCTAATCTTGCAAGAGCATACGCTAAAGTGTTTTTCTTCTCTCTCTCTTCAGGTAGCGACCATGTCAGGACATAATCAAGATAATAATATGGATGTATTGACTGAACCCGATTATTGTACTGAGCAAGGGAACGTTGGACCCGTTCTTTCTTATAAGAGTTATAAGACTGAACAGGGAATAGAAGAATATCTGGATTCTCAAGCCGCCCAAAAGAACATGCATATTGATGCATCTTCTTCAGGTGTGTTAGTTATTGAGAACTGTTTTTCAGTTCATCCTACGTCCTGGGTATTAGATACCGGATCAGGATCCCACATATGTAAATTGTTACATGGGCTACGTAAAGGTAGAGAACAGGGAAAAGGTGAACATTCCGTTCAAGTAGGGAACGGTGCAAGTATTGTAGCCAAAGCAGTTGGCGAATATCACCTTGTATTACCATATCGTAATACACTGATTCTAAATGAGTGCTATTATATACCGAACATGATGTGCAATATTATATCAGTTTCTTTATTAAGTAAAGAAGTATATAATTTTGTAGTAAAGGATAATGTTATGAACATATTCCTAGATCAAAAGTTGATTGCATCAGGCTCGTTACATAATGGTATATTCATTCTAAATCAGAATGCAGTCCTAAATATACAAAACACACACAAGAGGAAAAGGTCAGATATGAACGAATCCTACTTGTGGCATTGTAGACTTGGTCATATCAATGCGACACGACTGGCTAAGTTACATAAGGATGGTTATTTGAATTCGTTCGAATTATCATCTTATGATACTTGCCATTCATGTTTCAAAGGAAAAATGACCAAAGCTCCGTTTAGTGGACACGGAGAAAGAGTTACTGAACTCTTAGGACTAATACATAGTGATGTATACGGTCCCATATCTACGCATGCCAGGAACGGTTCTTCCTATTTCATTACATTCTGACGATCTCTCTAGATACGGACATGTGTTTCTGATGAAACACAAGTCTGAAGCTTTTGAGAAATTCAGAGAATATAAACACGAAGTGGAAAAACAAACGGGCAAAAGTATTAAAATCCTTCGATCTGATCGAGGAGGAGAATACTTAAGCAATGAGTTCCTAGAATATCTAAAAGAGAATGGGATTCTCTCTCAGCTTACTCCTCCTTATACACCACAGCACAACGGTGTATCGGAGCGGAGGAATCGCACCCTATTAGATATGGTGCGCTCTATGATGAGTACAGCTGAGTTGCCTATTTCCTTCTGGGGGTATGCACTGGAGACAGCAGCATACCTATTGAATCAAGTTCCAACTAAATCTGTACCTACCACACCATATGAGATATGGAGTGGGAAGAGACCATGTCTTAAACGAGTTAAGATATGGGGTTGTCTGGCCTATGTCAAAAGGCAAAATCCAGACAAACTCGAGGCACGGTCAGTTCTATGTAAGTTTGTGGGATATCCTAAACATTCTAATGGATATTTTTTCTACCACAGTGAACAACAAAAAGTGTTTGTTGCTCAACATGCCATCTTTTTAGAAAAGGAATTTCTTGCAAAAGAGATTAGTGGCTCTGAGGTAGAACTGAAAGAAGTTCCAGAAACACAAACTGTAACTGAAGATTTAGTGGAACCATAGGATTCAGTAGTACCCGACGAACCCCTGCCTCTCCGCCGATTTAGTAGGGTTTCTCGTCCACCTGAGAGATACTACGGTTTTCTCATTGATGGTGGAAGCGAGGATTGCATCATGGAAGATGATGACCCGACTAGTTTCGAGCAGGCCATCACGAGTGGTGACTCTGTGAAATGGCTGGATGCAATGCGATCTGAGATGGAATCCATGTACACCAACAAAGTATGGACTTTGGAAAATGCTCCTGAAGGGGTAAAACCCATTGGGAGCAAGTGGATCTTTAAAAGGAAATTTGGTGTAGATGGAAAAGTTGAGACTTTCAAAGCTAGACTTGTAGCAAAGGGTTTTCGTCAACGACCAGGTGTAGATTATGACGAAACCTTTTCTCCAGTGGCTATGCTTAAGTCCATCCGGATCTTACTTGCCATTGCTGCATACCATGACTACGAAATCTGGCAAATGGATGTTAAGACCGCCTTTCTAAACGGTGATTTAGAAGAGAGCATGTACGTGACTCAGCCAGAAGGCTTCGTAGATAGTGGGAGCAGCGGAAAGGTGTGCAAGCTGCTTAAATCCATTTATGTGTTAAAGCAAGCATCGCGGAGTTGGAACATCTGCTTTGATGTTGTAGTCAAAGAGTTTGACTTCATCAAAAATATAGATGAACCTTGTATCTATAAGAAGGTAGTAGAGGGTAAGGTTGTCTTCCTCGTATTGTACGTGGATGACATACTCTTGATAGGAAATGATATTCCTATGCTGCAATCAGTCAAGCTCTTCTTATCACAGAAATTCTCAATGAAAGATCTAGGTGATGCCTCCTGCATATTGGGAATCATGATCTATAGAGATAGATCTAAACGGATACTGGGATTATCCCAATCCAGGTACATTGACACCATACTAAAGAGATTTAGTATGGAAGAATCCAAGCGTGGGAACCAACCCACGATCTCTGGACTCACTCTCTCCAAAGAGATGTCTCCCAAGACTGATTTGGAGAGAGCTCGCATGCAAGGGATACCCTATGCTTCGGCAGTAGGCTCTATCATGTATGCGATGCTATGTACCAGACCCGATGTAGCATACTCACTAAGTGTAGTGAGTCGGTATCTAGCAGATCCTGGAGAGAGTCACTGGACAGCTGTGAAGAACATTCTCAAGTACTTACGAAGGACTAAGGAGATGTTCTTGGTGTATGGTAACGGAGAACTCCAGGTGGAGTCCTTTACCGATTCCAGCTTCCAAAGTGATAAGGACGACTCTAAGTCGCACTCGGGATTTGTCTTTACCCTCAATGGAGGGGCGGTATGTTGGAAGAGTTCCAAATAGGATACCGTTGCAGACTCGACGATGGAGGCTGAATACATCGCTGCCAACGATGCTGCCAAGGAGGCTGTCTGGATAAAGAAGTTCATTAGTGAACTTGGTGTGGTTCCATCCATTGAACATCCAATACCTCTGTATTGCGATAACAATGGAGCTGTGGCCTTAGCCAAGGAACCCAGATCCCATCAGAAATCCAGACATATTCTGAGGCGGTATCACCTAATCAGGGAGATAGTTGATCGCCGGGAGATCGAGGTCAGGAGAGTAGATACGAAGGATAACACTGCGGATCCATTCACGAAGGCTATTCCCGAGATACAGTTTAAGAAATTATTCGGGATGCTAGGTATGAGATACTACAGCAGCTGGCCTTAGTGCAAGTGGGAGATTATTAGTTATGTATATGCCCTAGGGGCCATTGTTGCACATATGATGTATATTATAATGGATGCTTGGATATATATAGAGAGGACTTTCTTGCTCGTCACGATAGTATGCTATTTGGTTTCACTTTATCTTAACATGTTGACTTGTAATGGTTTACTGTTTTTCTCTCACATGTTGATAAAGCCCTTAGGATCTGTACTTGACTACTGGGACTATGATGAGATCATACTAGTGGGGCCACGGTAGTCGATGAGTACATCCTATAACTGTTCCTCGTCGAGGGTATATCGAGACAGGGCATCGATACACCAGAGTAGACTAGCGTATACGCATCTTGACCCATATGATGGGCGATGGATGATCCCATATCCATCGGTGTTTGACATCAGAGATGGTGTACGGGTGCTCAGTGGAGACTGGGTACACTGGACGGACTCGGCGAGAACTCCCAGATGGTGATATACCACACGTCAGATGGCAGTTCTCTGGTGACACTGGTACAGGGTAGTCTGTAGACCCGAGATCGTCATAGAGTCTTATGTTATTCCCACCGTGTTTTGATTTCCACCTTACCACGTCTAAGAGGGCGTGCAAAACGGTGGCTTTTGGGTACAGTCCCGAATCACATGGAGGCAATGAGCGATAGGAGGGGATTCGTCTCTCCCGGTATAGGGAGTTGATGTTGTGCTGTGTTCGATTGGCAATAACTGGAAGTCCCTGGCCAGGGCTGATATAGAGATTTACTGGTAAGTGTTACTAGTAGTTTCTCGACCCGTTATGAGCCACACATCGACACGACTTATCGGTTACAGGGGTCTGACGATAACCTCCCCTAGACTTGATATGCGACATATCAGACGAACAGACCGGACTGTACGGGAGTGTTACTGATCGGATTCACAGGAGAACGCACAGGCTAGCTTGTTGATCTTCTGATCGCTCAATACCTGGGTGGCTTTTACGTTTAGCTGACCGCTTGCAGCTTGTGGGTGTTTGATATGATCGTCACCTGCTACCGGCGTATTGACGATTCTTTAGAGTCCTACACAGAGCTTTCTTGGCTCAGGCCAAACGGAGTAGAGGCGCATATGTGATATGTGCAGGACCGAGAATAATGCGATATGAGATACCGTATTATATTCTCGCGATATTTAGATATGAACCGGGTCATCGGATCAAGTGTTGATTCGATGAATCGGTACATGATATATTAATCGGTAATATTCGATATAGCCGGATCGTCGGATCAAGTGTTGATTCGATGATTTAATATATAATAATATATATGATATATTGTATTACATTATCTAATATTGGCTCGCTTTATTATTTCATTTTCTCACTGGATGATACATTGATATATATGCGATATATGTTAATTGTATAATTTTCTTTTGTTGCAAATATATAATATATATGTGATATATATTATTGTGACATGATATGATTTATTATTAAACATGTTTAAGGATGATTAAAAGGGATTAGGGTTTGATTAGGGTTAGCTTCTTCTTGCACCTTCTAGAAGCTTTGTTTTTGTCATGCTTAAGATATTATGGTTGATATTTTTGCATGACTCATAACTTAACCTAACCAAACCCTAACTCTAGTTTATTCTCTACAAACTCTTAGCCACTCATCCTTTACCATGGTTGATATATCAATCATATAGTTTTCTTTTCTATTCATCACAAAAGGAATTATCATTTTCCATTATCATCTTCTTCTCTCTTGATTTTGAGCTCACTAGAAATTCCATTTGTGATGATAAATTGTGAGAAAGTGAATTAAAAAGAAAGCATAAATATTACTCCCTCATCCTCATCTCATCTAGCCCATGAGATTAGGGTGTTCATCTCTTTAGAGTGAGAAAGCTTGGGTTATTGCAACTTCGACGTAGATCATCGGAGATTCGGAACACTTCAAGCTAGCATGGATCGTTCGAGTCGTGGAGCCTCTCTTGAGTCCGGGAGATCATGGATCGCGGCGAAGGGACTTCTACTCGGAGCTTGTGAAGCGAAGGAGCGGACTACAAAGGTTGTGATCCCTCACACTTAGATAAAAAGATGTTATCTTGCATGCTAAACCCTAATAATCTAGCAAAGATCCCGGCTTTGGGTTGTTCGGCACGTCTAAATTTTTATCCGGGCATGTTTGATGCCTTATGAACCTTCACAAGAATGCCTAGGAACCCTACAGTTATAGCCAATCAAGTATAGCGCAACATCAATTCCCAATACCGGGAGAGACGAAAACCCTCCTATCGTGTCACGACCTGCAGGGTATGGAACGCGACTGGCACTTAAGTTACGAAACGTCTCAAGGCATCCGTAAATAAGTAAGCCAAAGCCCAGAAATCAAAACCCGATTTAGAAATAGGGTGAAGGAAGAACCAATTTATTTAAAGCAATTTATTCTATTAAATCACATCAAATCTTTTTAAAAGCAACATCCCTTTTTCCCAAAAATTCCGGCAGAGTCTCCTTTGTAAAACAAGCCCCTAAACCGGTACAAAACAGGAATATAAATGAATAGCATGAATATGACATCCCCAAGCAGGAGCTAGCTTATTGCCTCAAGACGGTCACAAATCCCACGCAATGTATAATAACAATGTGCATAAGTAAGCATGAAAAGCACAAGTAAAATGACATGTCGACTCAAGTGAGCTCGACTCCAAAAACATAAAATCCACAAGTCTCACAGCCTCGTCTCTAGGTCAATATACAATAATCCAAATAACGGGTACAGCTGAAATAGTAGATGGAGTACTCTAGATACAATGAAAATATAAGGTGGTACAAAATGATAACATAACCCACCTATGAGCAAAAGCCTCGAGACCAAGCAAAAAGGGCAAAGGAAGCTAATGTGTCCGCCGCTACAGTACTGATAGAGCGGACCTGCAGAGAAGCTGTGGCACAATGGGGGTGAGTTGCCAGCTCGTAAGTAATAAATAACATCTACAAAGGCTATCGCATGCATGCACACAAGTATCCTAGCATCTCTAAAACATATATGGCAGGGTATACTAGCAGGTATGTATGCAGCAGGACTATACTAGCATGTATGTATGCACATAAATCAACTGTGATCTCAATATGTATATATAAGAATCATTCTATCTCTTATTTTTGAAATTCAATTTAAATATCAGCATAATACCCATAAAATCAACAAAACCCGTGTCCAGCAACGACACCTCAAAACTGTCTCAAATCTCATATATCCATGTCATAGTATCTCTGGCCTCAGCCGTCCGGCTGACCCATCACAAATATCAATATCTCATCACCTCGCGGCCACGGTCGGTATCCTCTGGATATCCGTCGTGCCAAATAAAGTCACTGGTAGGTAATCCATCCTCTGCCAGGCTCAACGCCATCTCCAGCGATCTTCTTGCCCCGGGGTACATTACCGGGCCCACCATGTACCTGAAACGGTTCATCTACCTCCTCGAAACGGGTATCGAAAACCACAGCAATCTCATGGTGGAAGACACTTTACATCACTAGAAAACCATAACTTTTCATATTTTAAAAGATAATAAGTTTGTAAATCTTGCGGCTTTTCTCCGAAATCCAGAAATCTCACAAAATCTCAAGAAACCATCATGGGTGCATATGTTAATGATAATGAATGCATATGGTATCAATGTTCAAGTTGCAATGTATGATTTATAACTAGGCATGAACAATGATATAATGATGTATATGCACATGAATAGCAATTCTACAATTTTATTTTAAAGATTTATTACAATAGCACAGGTCTGAGTATCAATTATTAACATGTTTCACATTTTAAGTTAACTAGTGTCGTGACATGGAAATTATCAGGGTGTGTGTACACAAGAATGGTGCTCGTGCTGCATATAAAGACCCTGGCAATGGTGCATGTGTCCAACAGAATGAGTTCGCACATGTAGGTACAACATATAGATGCTGATTGTAGCGAATATCATGCAAGTATTATGATTTCTAATGTCATAAGCAATTTTTAAGTTTACTAAATCTATCGGGCGACTTGCGCCATCCAAACGATCGTCCCCTGTAGATATTACATCTACTCACCCGTGATCCCGCGCTAGGTGTGTCCGACCACCTACTTCCTTTTATCCGCGGCGCTCGAACTCTCCGCCGGCGAACCTAGAATTTACAAAAGTCATACACATAAGGCAAATCCTACAAAAATGCGATATATCGATAAAAAGGATACCGCGTGCGTGAAACTAAAGGCGCGTGCACTCGATGCGTCGCAACGTGCGCAAACTCACCAGAACCTGTAACGTTTTGAAAATCGTTTCGGTGAAATTTCGAAAAAATCGGTAAAATGAGGGGGTTTTCTGTAAAAAGTCAAAATACAAATATCTTATTATAAAAATTAAATATACATATTCTAGCTATGTAATTGCTATTTTTTGGTGTTTATTGAGCCGCTGGTGAAATTTCAAATTTTCTGAAAAAAATATTATTTTATTATTATTTTAAGCCGTCACTAATACATTTAATTAGGGAAAATTACAAATTGGAATGAGTTGAAACAAATTTTGTGCATCATAAAACATTAAATAAAAATTTGTCATGTGGTTTTTGGAACGAAATCAATTGCCAAAACGGTTTAGAAATTATTGAAGAAAAAAGGCTTTTTTTTAGCGTAAATGGATGTTTGGGGTATTGTATTTATCATTTTTCATCACCCCACACCCGTGCCCACACCTACACACCCCCACTTACTCCTCCCCTTAGCCAAATTCAGCAGCCCTCACTTTTCCCCCACTTGGTTTGCAAAGGAAAAAGGAAATGAAGAAAAGAATAGAAAATGGATAAAGTAGTTAGACTTTTGACTTGCTTTGACCTTGACTTTGTCCCCCACCATTTTCTCTACCTCCCTCTCTCTCCTCACTCCCAATTCTGGCCGAAATTCTCAGCCCCCCAACAGCAGCCCCTCCCTCCCTCTTCTCCTCTCATTTTCCATCAAAAAATTCACCCATTTCCATCAAAAATCAAAGCTAAAATGCAAATCAAAGCCCTACCCATTTTCTCTTATCTCTTTAAGCATGGATCTTGGTGCAAAGATTTCAATTTGGAGGTCTAGTTTCATGTTGATCTCATGATGGTTTTAAGGTATAAATCCTAACCTATTGTTCAATTGTTGGGTTAAATTCCTTAATGTATCTTATTAGGTGCTTAAATATGGTTTAATTGCAAGTTTGGAAATCTAAAGAGAAGAAGTTTGAATTGAAAAGTTAGGGTTTGTTGTGGAAATGAGTTGTGTTTGATTGTGCATGGTTTAGTGAAGTGGTTTAACATAATTAGTTTTGTAGAAAACTAATCTAGTTGTTAATTACAAGTTGTTACTTGAAAAATTGTGTTAATTTGCTAATTGCTTACTAGGTTTTTGAAATTTGTTAAATTCTTAGGATTAAAAATGTGATTAGGGTTTTCTTGGCTTCATTAACTTTATTAAGTGTGGTTTAATACTTTTGATCATGCAAATCTAAGCTAGATTGTAGTTTGTGCATTTTTGCTTTGAAATTGTTAAAAAAGGGTATTTTTGTAAACTAGAATATTAGGATTTTTGGAATTTAATGAGATTAAATTCCGGAAATTGTTTATACGACTTATTTAAGATATTTAATAAGTATATTGGCCGCTACTTTCATTTAAACATCATGTTTTGTACAAAAACGGCGAATTGTGCTTGCTAGATTTTCGGAAAAACGACTTTTTAAGTGAAATTGGGGTTTTTGGGAATTTTAAGCTATTTTATATTATAATTAGTGCTTGTAATTGTGTAAATGAGTGTGATTGGATTTTTCTCGATGGTTTGACGTTTGTACATCGACATCGAGGGTTGGTTTTACTATTCTTGCATGCGTAGGCGATAGGTTTGGACCTATGCGTGATACGCGTGCCGATTTGATTTTCGTATGCCGTTTCGATCTCGAATTTAGTTTTAATGCGTTATGATATGTAGGTACCCCCACGGGGACTTCGAGATGACAAGGAAGCGCGTGGCGACGTCGGCACCGGCGAGCGAGGACCAGGTGAGTAGATTTATATCTACGGGGAGAAGTCGGGTGGATGGCGTATAATACCCCCGCAGTTCGTGGTGATGTATACGAATACGTATACACACACATATATATATTCTGACTATAATTTGTTTGATATTATCGATGATATAGATATTTGGTGTTCTTGGATGATTTAGTGTCGCGAAACCCTAGAGTAGTGGTCGCACCACACATGCACACACACCCATACTTGCATACTTTCTTCTTTCATTTGCGCTTATACGGGATTATATAATTATGTGTTCACACGGGTATGGGACTATGTGTTCACATACGGATTGAGGATGATAGTACTTGGGATTTATGATGAGTCGATGAGATTTGATTTGAGGCCGTGAGATCGGTGATATAGCAGGGTTTGTATCTTAGATACGACATGACGTTGTAGCGGGTCCTTGACGTAGTGTTTCACACACGTCCATGCATACGTAGGCGGTATCAGTATGGTACTAGACGTAGATCAGTACCCCGATCATGATATTTGATAAAGAGGATACCAGGTGAATAGTATGATGAATGTGATATTGACCCGTACCCAGATTGGGATGCCGTACGACGGATTTACGTACGAGCTATATTGATGATTGATCCGCACTGTTGACTTGGGATGCCTGATTATAGATATGGTATCGGATATGATATTATTGAGGCGAGATCACCGACTATACATATACAGGTATGTATATGTATCGACTCAGATGATAGGCGGTTTCCTTACCTGTAGTTCAGCTTGTAGTTCAGCCGTATAGTTTATTGTAGTTGTTAGATTAGATTAGACTTCTTACCTATTTCAAAAACTAACGAATCGTGGGCATTTTTAAAGACAGCTCAAGGGAATCTACGGATATTTCAAAAACGACGTATCTTTTCATAAAAAAACACCGTAGCCCTATTTTCAAAACCCCATGATTCGTGTTATTTCAAAAGGCACCATTTGTAGGACTTATATTAGATTATTGCAGATTAGTTATCGTTGTGTCTAGTATTCAGCTCCCGCACACTATTGCTGTTCGCTCTGCCTCGCATATTTATTTTGCTGCATATTCCATTATTGATATCATGCTGTTAGGACACCAGCACCATTACCGATGATGCGTATGTACCACGTACACCTACTTGCCGGCTCACACACATCTTCATCGGTAATTGCCATGTCACGTACACTTTAGAGAATATAATTGCTTGACATAGATTGTTAGCTAGTAGTGTTGACATGATATTAGTGTACTTTCCTTATATGCCATATTAGACATTGTAGTTATTACCTACCACTTCATGCATACTGTTATTCAGTTGTTCATGCCTAGTTCATTATCATTGACATATGCACTTGTGATGATTTCTTGAGATTTATGATATTTCTGGATTTCGGGGAAAGCCGCAAAATTTAAAACTTATGATATTTTAAAATATAAAATGTTGCGGTTTTCTAGTGATGTAAAGTGTCGTCCACCATGAGTTTGCTGTGGTTTTGGAGATCCGTGTTGAGGAGTGGAGGAACCGTCACGGGTACATGGTGGGCCCGGTATGGTACCCCGGGGCAAGAGGAATGTGGTGTTGACGTTGAGCCTGGCTGGGGAGCACTACCTACCGGTGATATTACCCGACGCGTCGGATATCCGGAGGATACCGTCGTGGTCTTGAGATGGATGGTAGGGGCCGGTCTGGACTGACGGCGCCCTAGATATTGAAATTGAGACATTGATATTTCGAGACAGTGAGATTTATGTTTTGTGTCGATGCTAGACACTGTTGACACTGATTTTAATTATGATACCTCGGTTTAAAATATGAAGGAAATCTCACTAATTTATGAAAACAGTTTCTTCATTTACATGTATTCTGTTTTCATGCATTCATACCTCATTCATATGATATATTGCTACCTGAGGCACTGACACGGGCACATGAGTTTACACCCGGGTTAGATATTTACCCTAGCCATTGTTATAGGCTGCATGTTATTTATATTTGAGGATATATTGTGATCATTGACCTAGGATTGCGTTATTTATGCGATTTCTGTGCGTAGATGTTTTTCTATTCACGAGTTGGCAACTCACCCCCGTTGTGCCCCAGTTTCTTGCAGGTTGCCGTACAGGTTCATTACGGCTTTGCGGGCATAGTTTCATTCGGGTGATTTGCTAGTAGGTGGGTTTACTTGTATCATACCCCCATTATTTATCTTGTATATCATTATTCTGTTGTATCTAGAATTCCATCAACCAAACATGTATTTTTTTAAGATAGAGACCAGTGTTGGTTATTCTTTCGACCTTAGAGTCGCTCGTTATTTTTCTGGTGGTTTTGAGTTTCCTTTTGAGTTTTGATCCTCGCCGTTGGCGTTGTATATTATATTGTTTGTGTGGTTGTGACCGTCGATTGACGAAGAGCTAGCTCCCGCTTGGGGATGCCCTTTTCTTGATTTCGTATACTATTCATGTTGTATCCCGTTTGGGGGCCAGTTTTTACAAAGGAGACTCTGCTGAAATTTTCAGTAAATTTTTAATGTTTTAAAAACCGCATAATTCGGCTTATGCTATTGAAATTACTTGCTTTATGTTGTTTTTCCTGCACTCTACTATTTTCTTGGTTTGGATTTCTAGGTTTTCGGTTTACTTAGATTACGTACGCCTCGAGACGTTCGTAGTTTAAGTGCCGGTCATGTTCCGTACTTTCGGGTCGTGACAAAGTTGGTATCAGAGCGTTAGGTTTTAACCTTCGGAGCGTAGGATGACCCTTGGTTGATGGAATAGGTGACTAAGGTAGAGTGACGTACCGTGGGTATGTTCCGCGGCATATTCACGATACGCTACTCCACTTAAGAAGCTTTTGGATGTACATTTCTTTGTTCAGTATTATGTTCTTTCCGATCTAGCCTCATCGGTACCAGTTTGGTTTTGCTGCTACGGTTACGGCAGGGAGAGCTACGGCTAGAGTTGCGGTCAGCACAAGCTCGTCACGAACGAGGACTGACCAAGGCGAAATTCCGGCGACACGATTGCAGAGATGTGTCTTCTTACTGTATTTCCGCGCCACGAGCGTTTGGTGGATCGCCCTTATGAGGTTACTTGGAGGTGCTGGTCGACACTAGAGAATTGGGCCGATGATGGAGGCCAGCCAGATTTTGATGACAGTTGGTATGTTGCTTCCTCCTGATGATTGAGGCACTGTTCAGCATGCAGACGAGCAAGCCAGTGGTTGCTGCGAGCGACGAGATATCGCCCCATATGTTGGAGCTATTGCAGGGCGAGTTGTACGAATAGATGATAGAAGGTCGCTAGTCACCCGATGATGAATGACTAGGACAGGTGGTTCGTTCGCTACCCCGATGCGAGGTCATCAGATAGATTGATTCCAGCTAGAGACGACTTCACGCGGAGACGTTGGGAGTCGACAGAGACGATCGAATGTCAGAAACCTATTTATCCAAGTTTAAAGTAGTCGGAAAGACATGCAGGCAATTCTATGGTCCCTCTAGAAGAATGAAACCCTAACTCGACTTAATGACCGTGTGAAAGCCCTTGAACCTTAGGGTTTGCGGCAGTTCTGCGGTGTCATTAGTGAGGCTTGGGTTTGCCCTTCTACGGCTGGACCACCGATGCTGTGGTATGTACTCGATACTATTAAACTGTGCCCAAGATGTTGAGCTCTTGGGGGATTATGAGGTTTTGACGACTCGATCGGATGGCTCGACTCAATTCGGATGCTAGGTGGTGAGATGCATTTCTTGGGAGACTCCCGATACGAGGATAGCCGTTGGAGCTCAGTCCATGCAGCCGCGACAAGACGAGTCCAAAGCAGACGACATTAGAGAAAAGTGGAGTAAGAGGTTCGCACCAGATCTAGATGAGATGGTGTTCCACTCCGCCGACATCAGAGAGGCGATGCGCATGCCGAGGCATGGTACTTGGACTTACCTTCCAGAAGGAGTCGCGATGAGTATGCAGTCGTTCCAGAGCAAGATGCAGATATAGGAAAGGACAACGACTTCCGCACAGTTGGCAGAGACGAGACATGGAAGAGACCGTAAGCAGGATTCCTTCCAGGACACTGCTGCAATGATACTTGCACCCAGGATCAGATGTGTCACGTACATTCAGAGAGCCAGAGGCCGACGCCAGTGATATGCTGTCTTACGAGTGGTCGCGATGATTGACCAAGAGATGACCAGAGAAGTGCCAGAACGGAATCGTCCCCGTTAGCACACCTGACAGGGCCGATGAGCCGATGGACCGAAAGATTGGTAATTCACAGTGAAGACCTTGACCTAGGAGTGGTCATGGTTACGCACACCAGCAGGACAGAGTTCATGATCATCGACGAGACGTCCCACTAGTGACCACGACAGTTGGTCGAGATTCTTAGAGGATGCACTTGAGCGGTACTATTCCGCCATTATTGATTACGATGTTTTGGGTGATTTATTCGTATGATTTGATTTTGATGATTGAGGATTTACGACCTTTGCACAGTGTTGCACTTGATATCGTTTTTGTGCTTTAGTTTCACATGTTTATGATATTACGGTTTTAAACAGTTGAGTTGGTTTTGTGCGTATGCATGCACACGATTTCGTTCCTGCACTCGGTATAGTTTATATATGCTTGCAGTGCAGTGATACGCCTTATGTGCACTTAGATGCACTGGACTTCGATTTCGATTATGATACTCGATATTTGTTTTGTGCACCTTGTGCACCTGATTGATTTTGCGCACGTTCGGCGCTTGATATTGGATTTCATGATTTCGTGTGCGATGGATGCACCTGATTTGGATTTTCGCGCATGTTGAGCGCATGTCTTGAGATGCGATTTTGGTGCACACCAGATGCACTAAATTGAGATTTTTCGTGCATATCAGATGCACCTGATTTTGCCGTCAGGCACACATGTTGCCTACGACAGATGTTTCGTGCACACCCGATGCACTTAGATGTTGTTTCTGTGCGCATGTATGGCACATTCATGGATTTTGATTTCCGTGCGCACCAGACGCACGTAGTATTCATGTGCATATTATGGGATTGATTTCTTATAGAGTAGTACGTTTTTATGATATTGCTATGTGTTTTCGTACTGAGCAGGACTAGTCAGAGGACAGTACCTGAATATATTTGGCATGCATTGATAGTTATTGAAGGGATTTCCAAAAAGCGAGCTATAGCCTCAGTATTTACCTACGTGTCTGATATGACACGAAATGTTTAAAACAAGGAGACCCTTCTAAATTGTTTCCAAAACGGCGGAACGTACATTTCAAACAAAGGTATATATGTATATAGTTATTTCCTTATGATAGACGTCCGCCACTGTGCAGTGTTATACGCGTGCACAGCGACTTAAAGAGATTTGGCATGCATTTCCTTCAGATACTTACATATATAGATTCGATATTTACATGTATAGTTTCGAGTTATATCATATTGGTTTTGATTTGGCATTGATGTCTTCTCCATGACTCCGATGATTGCGGGATGCTTGACGGAGTTTTGATTTGAGTTATATGCTCATTTTTCATGCGCGTGCGCTGTGCTACGATTTGCCTTATGTAGTTACAATTTCGGAGCCCCGACGACTTGATGGTTTTTCTTAGATGTTTTAGTATTTGGGGGAGTTGAATTTAAATTCGGGGACCGAATTTCTTTAAGGGGGGAAGATTGTAACGTTTTGAAAATCGTTTCGGTGAAATTTCGAAAAAATCGGTAAAATGAGGGGTTTTTCTGTAAAAAGTCAAAATACAAATATCTTATTATAAAAATTAAATATACATATTCTAGCTATGTAATTGCTATTTTTTGGTGTTTATTGAGCCGCTGGTGAAATTTCAAATTTTCTGAAAAAAATATTATTTTATTATTATTTTAAGCCGTCACTAATACATTTAATTAGGGAAAATTACAAATTGGAATGAGTTGAAACAAATTTTGTGCATCATAAAACATTAAATAAAAATTTTTCATGTGGTTTTTGGAACGAAATCAATTGCCAAAACGGTTTAGAAATTATTGAAGAAAAAAGGCTTTTTTTTAGCGTAAATGGATGTTTGGGGTATTGTATTTATCATTTTTCATCACCCCACACCCGTGCCCACACCCACACACCCCCACTTACTCCTCCCCTTAGCCAAATTCAGCAGCCCTCACTTTTCCCCCACTTGGTTTGCAAAGGAAAAAGGAAATGAAGAAAAGAATAGAAAATGGATAAAGTAGTTAGACTTTTGACTTGCTTTGACCTTGACTTTGTCCCCCACCATTTTCTCTACCTCCCTCTCTCTCCTCACTCCCAATTCTGGCCGAAATTCTCAGCCCCCCAACAGCAGCCCCTCCCTCCCTCTTCTCCTCTCATTTTCCATCAAAAAATTCACCCATTTCCATCAAAAATCAAAGCTAAAATGCAAATCAAAGCCCTACCCATTTTCTCTTATCTCTTTAAGCATGGATCTTGGTGCAAAGATTTCAATTTGGAGGTCTAGTTTCATGTTGATCTCATGATGGTTTTAAGGTATAAATCCTAACCTATTGTTCAATTGTTGGGTTAAATTCCTTAATGTATCTTATTAGGTGCTTAAATATGGTTTAATTGCAAGTTTGGAAATCTAAAGAGAAGAAGTTTGAATTGAAAAGTTAGGGTTTGTTGTGGAAATGAGTTGTGTTTGATTGTGCATGGTTTAGTGAAGTGGTTTAACATAATTAGTTTTGTAGAAAACTAATCTAGTTGTTAATTACAAGTTGTTACTTGAAAAATTGTGTTAATTTGCTAATTGCTTACTAGGTTTTTGAAATTTGTTAAATTCTTGGGATTAAAAATGTGATTAGGGTTTTCTTGGCTTCATTAACTTTATTAAGTGTGGTTTAATGCTTTGGATCATGCAAATCTAAGCTAGATTGTAGTTTGTGCATTTTTGCTTTGAAATTGTTAAAAAAGGGTATTTTTGTAAACTAGAATATTAGGATTTTTGGAATTTAATGAGATTAAATTCCGGAAATTGTTTATACGACTTATTTAAGATATTTAATAAGTATATTGGCCGTTACTTTCATTTAAACATCATGTTTTGTACAAAAACGGCGAATTGTGCTTGCTAGATTTTCGGAAAAACGACTTTTTAAGTGAAATTGGGGTTTTTGGGAATTTTAAGCTATTTTATATTATAATTAGTGCTTGTAATTGTGTAAATGAGTGTGATTGGATTTTTCTCGATGGTTTGACGTTTGTACATCGACATCGAGGGTTGGTTTTACTATTCTTGCATGCGTAGGCGATAGGTTTGGACCTATGCGTGATACGCGTGCCGATTTGATTTTCGTATGCCGTTTCGATCTCGAATTTAGTTTTAATGCGTTATGATATGTAGGTACCCCCACGGGGACTTCGAGATGACAAGCAAGTGCGTGGCGACGTCGGCACCGGCGAGCGAGGACCAGGTGAGTAGATTTATATCTACGGGGAGAAGTCGGGTGGATGGCGTATAGCACCCCCGCAGTTCGTGGTGATGTATACGAATACGTATACACACACATATATATATTCTGACTATAATTTGTTTGATATTATCGATGATATAGATATTTGGTGTTCTTGGATGATTTAGTGTCGCGAAACCCTAGAGTAGTGGTCGCACCACACATGCACACACACCCATACTTGCATACTTTCTTCTTTCATTTGCGCTTATACGGGATTATATAGTTATGTGTTCACATGGGTATGGGACTATGTGTTCACATACGGATTGAGGATGATAGTACTTGGGATTTATGATGAGTCGATGAGATTTGATTTGAGGCCGTGAGATCGGTGATATAGCAGGGTTCGTATCTTAGATACGACATGACGTTGTAGCGGGTCCTTGACGTAGTGTTTCACACACGTCCATGCATACGTAGGCGGTATCAGTATGGTACTAGACGTAGATCAGTACCCCGATCATGATATTTGATAAAGAGGATACCAGGTGAATAGTATGATGAATGTGATATTGACCCGTACCCAGATTGGGATGCCGTACGACGGATTTACGTACGAGCTATATTGATGATTGATCCGCACTGTTGACTTGGGATGCCTGATTATAGATATGGTATCGGATATGATATTATTGAGGCGAGATCACCGACTATACATATACAGGTATGTATATGTATCGACTCAGATGATAGGCGGTTTCCTTACCTGTAGTTCAGCTTGTAGTTCAGCCGTATAGTTTAGTGTAGTTGTTAGATTAGATTTGACTTCTTACCTATTTCAAAAACTAACGAATCGTGGGCATTTTTAAAGACAGCTCAAGGAAATCTACGGATATTTCAAAAATGACGTATCTTTTCATAAAAAAACACTGTAGCCCTATTTTCAAAACCCCATGATTCGTGTTATTTCAAAAGGCACCATTTGTAGGACTTATATTAGATTATTGCAGATTAGTTATCGTTGTGTCTAGTATTCAGCTCCCGCACACTATTGCTGTTCGCTCTGCCTCGCATATTTATTTTGCTGCATATTCCATTATTGATATCATGCTGTTAGGACACCAGCACCATTACCGATGATGCGTATGTACCACGTACACCTACTTGCCGGCTCATACACATCTTCATCGGTAATTGCCATGTCACGTACACTTTAGAGAATATAATTGCTTGACTTAGATTGTTAGCTAGTAGTGTTGACATGATATTAGTGTACTTCCCTTATATGCCATATTAGACATTGTAGTTATTACCTACCACTTCATGTATACTGTTATTCAGTTGTTCATGCCTAGTTCATTATCATTGACATATGCACTTGTGATGATTTCTTGAGATTTATGATATTTCTGGATTTCGGGGAAAACCGCAAAATTTACAACTTATGATCTTTTAAAATATAAAATGTTGCGGTTTTCTAGTGATGTAAAGTGTCGTCCACCATGAGTTTGCTGTGGTTTTGGAGATCCGTGTCGAGGAGTGGAGGAACCGTCACGGGTACATGGTGGGCCCGGTATGGTACCCCGGGGCAAGAGGAATGTGGTGTTGACGTTGAGCCTGGCTGGGGAGCACTACCTACCGGTGATATTACCCGACGCGTCGGATATCCGGAGGATACCGTCGTGGTCTTGAGATGGATGGTAGGGGCCGGTCTGGACTGACGGCGCCCTAGATATTGAAATTGAGACATTGATATTTCGAGACAGTGAGATTTATGTTTTGTGTCGATGCTAGACACTGTTGACACTGATTTTAATTATGATACCTCGGTTTAAAATATGAAGGAAATCTCACTAATTTATGAAAACAGTTTCTTCATTTACATGTATTCTGTTTTCATGCATTCATACCTCATTCATATGATATATTGCTACCTGAGGCACTGACACGGGCACATGAGTTTACACCCGGGTTAGATATTTACCCTAGCCATTGTTATAGGCTGCATGTTATTTATATTTGAGGATATATTGTGATCATTGACCTAGGATTGCGTTATTTATGCGATTTCTGTGCGTAGATGTTTTTCTATTCACGAGTTGGCAACTCACCCCCGTTGTGCCCCAGTTTCTTGCAGGTTGCCGTACAGGTTCATTACGGCTTTGCGGGCATAGTTTCATTCGGGTGATTTGCTAGTAGGTGGGTTTACTTGTATCATACCCCTATTATTTATCTTGTATATCATTATTCTGTTGTATCTAGAATTCCATCAACCAAACATGTATTTTTTTGAGATAGAGACCAGTGTTGGTTATTCTTTCGACCTTAGAGTCGCTCGTTATTTTTCTGGTGGTTTTGAGTTTCCTTTTGAGTTTTGATCCTCGCCGTTGGCGTTGTATATTATATTGTTTGTGTGGTTGTGACCGTCGATTGACGAAGAGCTAGCTCCCGCTTGGGGATGCCCTTTTCTTGATTTCGTATACTATTCATGTTGTATCCCGTTTGGGGGCCAGTTTTTACAAAGGAGACTCTGCCAAAATTTTCAGTAAATTTTTGATGTTTTAAAAACCGCATAATTCGGCTTATGCTATTGAAATTACTTGCTTTAAGTTGTTTTTCCTGCACTCTACTATTTTCTTGGTTTGGATTTCTAGGTTTTCGGTTTACTTAGATTACGTACGCCTCGAGACGTTCGTAGTTTAAGTGCCGGTCATGTTCCGTACTTTCGGGTCGTGACAGAAACACTCTGACACGCTGTGTAGCGCAGCGCGCCACAGAACCACGCGGATCACGCGCGTGTCGTACAAGTTTAAAAACGTCGATAACTGGTTTTAGGCTCCAGATTTTGACTCTGGTCCCAACACAAAAAGTTGAAGATACCAACACCCTAAGCTACCCAGAACACCCCCACACACCAAAACCCAAAACCCCACCCCCTGTTCTGGCCGCAAATTGCGGCCAGATACTGTTAGTTGTATGTATGCCCTAGAGGCCATTACTGTACATAGGATGTATATTGTAATGGATGCTGGGACATATATAGGGAGGACTTTCTTGCTCGACATGATAGTGTGCTATCTGGTTACCCTTTACCTTAACGTGTATGCTAATTGTCTCTCTGTTACATGTTGGTAAAGCCCTTAGGATCTGTACTTGACTACCTGGACTATGATGCGGATCATACTAGTGGGGACATGGTAGTCCATAAGTACATCCTTCAAAGTCCCTAGTCGTGGGTGTATCGAGATGGGGCATCGATATACCAGAGTAGACTAGCGTGTACCTTCTCGACCCATATAGATGGGCGATGGATGATCCCATATCCATCGGTGTTTGACATCAGAGGAGATATACGGGTGCTCAGCAGAGACTGGGTACACTGGACGGACTCGCCGAGAACTCCCAGATGGTATTATACCTCACGTCAGATGGCAGTTCTCTGGTGACACTGGTACAGAGTAGTCTGTTGACCCGAGATCGTCATAGAGTCTTGTGTGGTTCCCACTATGCTTTGATTTCCATTTTACCACGTCCAAGAGGGCGTGCAAAACGGTGGTTTTTGGGTACAGTCCCGAGTCACATGGAGGCAATGAGCGATAGGAGGGGATTCGTCTCTCCCGGTATAGGGGGTTGATGTTGCGCTGTGTTCGATTGGCTATAACAGGAAATCCCTGGCCAGGGTTGCTGAGATTTACTGGTAAGTGTTACCAGTAGTTTCTCGAACAGTTATAGACCTCATATCGACACGACTTATTGAGCTATTGGGGTCTGACGTTTACCACCCCTAGGCGAGATATGCGACATATCAGACGATCAGACCGGACTGTACGGTAGTGTTACTGGTCGGATTCACTGGAGTGTGAGCGGGCTTGCTCGTCGATCTTCAGATCGCTCAATACCCGGGTGGCCGTTACGTTTAGCAGACCGCTTGCGGCTTGTGGATGTTTGATATGATCATCATCCGCTGCCGGCGTATTGACGAGTCTTTAGAGTCCTACACAGAGGTTTCTTGGCTCAAGCGAAACGAAATAGGAGCGCATATGAGATATGTGCGGGACCGAGAATAATGCGTGTATGTGATACCGTATTCCATTCTCGCGAAGAATGTATCGATTAGGTTATATGCGATATACCCTAGTTATCGAATCAAAGGTTGATTTGATAAGCCGATACATTATATACTAGTCGGTTGTGTGCGACATGACCGGGTCATTGAATCAAGTGTTGATTTAATGATTTAATGCATAATTATATATTTGATATATTACTTTGCGTTAACTAGTATTGGTTCACTTTATATGGATTTTCTCACTTGTAATGTGCACATTGTATATGTGATATACATTTGTACACTTAATTGTATCATGTTTGATGATACATGTTTAACTATAGTTAAGTGTAATGAATTAAGGCATGGTTAATCTAATGATTAGGGTTTTCTTTTTATTACTTATTTATTTATTTATTTATTTTGATTAGATAAGAAAAGAATGGTTGTTAATTTTGGAGTTTAGTTGAAACTTCATGAAGCTTTGACTTTGTAACCATTCTTGTCTTCATCTTAAACCCTAACCATTAAACTAACCTTAGTTAATTCTCTACACTTGACCATGGTTCTAATATGATAAGTATTCATATTCTTTTCTTTTTCTAATTAACTTATCTTATCATCTTTCTTCTTCTTCTTCCTTGCTTCAAGTGAAGAAGCTTGAAGTCCATCAATGGTGATTGTTGGAAAAGAGTGAGAAATCCAAAACTAAAGTCTACCCACTTCCTATTTCTTCATCCTCTACCTCTTGCCAAGTAGTAGAGTGTGTTTACTTCACAAGTTTCATGACTTGGTGAAGTTGTGAGCTTGATCTAGCGATGCCTCGACGTAGATCATCTTCGGCATGGACATCGACGACCTAGCTTGCCCATTCTCCGACGAAGCCGACTCTAGAGCCCGGATTTGATTTGGACAGCGGAGAGGACCTCATTGCGGAGCTATGGACGTGGAGCACCGGATCTACAAAGGTTGTATTTCCGTATTCCCAATAGTTATTTGTTAACTAGTTCTTTTCGCCTAGACATCTAGTTATCGATCCGTAGTTTAGGGTTTATAGGCACCATAATTTTTGAAATTGCCATGGTTGATGGCTTGGGAAACCTCACTTGAGTGCCTAGGAACCCTACAGTGGTATCAGAGCCTAGCTAGAGCCTTAGGCGAAGCGTAGACGGAGTTTGAAGTCCGATCGAACCGAAACCCAAACCTTAGAATGCTCTCTGTACATTTTTGAAATTCGTGGATTTTTGAGAATTAAAAATATGCAGAAAAATCAGTAGGTAAATCTAAGAATTACGATGCAAAAATTACCTAATGATCCCTCAAAAGTGCGGCGGAACCGCGGCATTAGCGTGCTAATGCGGCCCTTCCGCCGCCGTTTTGTCTTATTAGGCACTCAATTTTGCACAGTAACTCCTATTTTTCAGTGCTGGTTTTCCTGGGAATTTTTAATCTGAAATCAAGAGTTGAATATTTTGGGTTGTATTGGGAGTTCATACATTCGATCGGATTGTCAAACTTTGTCTATGTGTCGTTCCGGATAATTTTTTTGAATATGTTAAAAAGTTCGACCGGATAAAAATACCCAATTTTTTCCCTGTCGGGAAATTTCCAAGTGTTGGATATTTCTGTAGTTTAATCACGTTCTAAGTAGTGCAAGTAACACGATGGACCCTCTAGAAGACAACAAGCCTTAACTCGATTATGTGACCGTCTTGAACTACCCTTTGAACCTTTGGGTTTGGGGCAGTACGGCGTGCCACATGTGAGGCGTTGGCTTGACCCTTCTACGGCTGGACCGTTGATACTGAGGCACGAACTGAATGTTGTTAGACTTGTTTCATGTGTTGATCTATATCGGGAAAACTTGGGTGTTCGATTGTTCGATCGGAAAGTTTAACATTTTCTATTTATCTGGAATGGGATACAATAATTGGAATTCACAAAAAGTTATGTGATAACTAAATGAATGTTATAAACATAGCACTTTAGTCTCACTTGATCGGTTGCCACGGAATTTTGATATGATCAAAAGTCCGTCGCAATCACGTAGCGTACGCGGATACTCGCCGGGTAAACTTAATAGACAGCCTCACTCCATAGCCCCGACCAAGTGACTATAGGAGAACCCCGTCGCCGAAAGCATCCGTCCGGGTGCTCGCGGTAGCGGTGGTCCGCCTTGGTGCACTTCGTCGCCGGTATCGGGGGTGCGGCCGTCTACTGAAGTTTGCGACGAGCATTCGATCAGTTTTTCGGGAATCTTGTTGAATTACCTGACTTGATATTGAAAAGTGTTTTCGATAATGAGACTAAAATGCGGGGTTTATAATTGTTAGGCATGTGATGTCTAAGGAATTCATTTGGTCAGGCATGCGATGTCTGAGGTGGTTGCGGATTCCAACTGTTGTAGTTTTACACTTTCTTTTCTGTGACCGTAAGTGTAATATGCGATATCGCCGGTTTCGTTGCTATATGTCAACGACAATTGGGATGCGCATATTTACTTACGTTGATGACATGTGATGTTATGTGTTGCTGGATATGTTATATTGGATCGTCGTATTTGAATAGCCGGGGTTTTTTATGTGAGATGAGTGTTTTTCATTTTCATTCATGTAAAAACTTGTATGTAATATTCTTTTATTGGGGCGCTTCCAGGTTGCGGAAGTAGTCACCGTTTGTATATTATTTACTTTTCCGCACTAGGATAGACCCAAGGAGGGGAGCACAAGTAACCGGGTTCTGGAGTCCAGTGGGAGACCAACTCGAGGAGTCGAGTCCGGGTCTCCTAACTCCAGAATTGGTAGGGTTGCTTGCCGCTCTCGTAGGGGTCTAGGGGTGTGGGTTTGGCTATTCATCACGACCGTGGAATCCGTGTTTTATACTGGCTCGTATTGAAAACACGGACGTCCTAGTATATCCAATATTTCATATGATTCTTCTGCTGCGATATCTGTGATGTGATCATGTGATGTTCTGTGATAGATACATTTATTGTATATATGATATATTATATAGACGTTACTTATGTTTTACACCCGCGCTAGCCCTGCCCCGCTCTGCCGTTAGTTACCTAACCTAACGGTGCATGAGGGGACATCGAGGCGAATGCGGATGGCATAAGTGTACGTCGTATTTATCTGTGATGTTTAGGTACTTAAATGATGGGACTTCATTAATGTGATTAATGAAATAAAAGAAACCTAAGATGTTGTAGAATTGAATTTCAAAATAAAACAGGTAGCTACAGTTCTTGCTTTGCACAGCGGTATATGTGATATATCCTGCACCTTATTCGATGAGGAAAGGACCGAGATCCCTTCACCGGGAGTGACTCCTTTAGCAATAACTGGCAGATACTACACACTCGGTTTGTATTTTGATTGCTTTTAAGAGTTTTTGCTTTGCACAGTGATATATATGATATATCCCGCACCTCATTCGACGAGGAAAGGACCGACGATCCCTTCACCGGGAGTGACTCCTTTAGCAAAACTAGAAAAGCCTCAAAAGCATTCCATTTTTAAATCATTTGATTCTACAACGATATAAAGTTCATTACGCAAAAGGTTTTCTTAAAAACCTGTCGTAGCCCTCCGTCATTTCAGATAGGTAATAGTTAGTATTCGTGCTGCGTTTGTTGACTTAGTCAAGGCGTAGTGTGCGGTAGCTAATTATTGCTTATCTGCAAAGCATATGATGCGATTGGATTAGGGTAGTCGTGCGGCCTTGTTGACTCAGTCAAGGGTCGTGCGGGTGGGTTTAATTCAATCGAGAAATGACGGGTTGAACTTTACTTGCGGTCTATGGTTTGTTGACTCAGTCAAGGTCATAGATCGCATGGGGCAAAATATTATCGGGAATTTCAAGTGTTGAAATTTGCAATGAGATTGCATACCTTCTATGAGATAGTTGGATCCCGATACCCGCTGCGAGTAAGTGTTACTCCTGGGAGAGTTTTATACATTACAATTAGCCGATCAAGTAGGTGTCTAGAAAGGTGTCAATGGGGTTACGCCTCTGGGAAAACGAGGTTTACAGTAATTAGGTTCGTGCGAAAGCATGGGGGACCTCCCTCAAAGTACCGACACTGGCCTGGCTGAAAGATTGGCGAACTTGTAGTGTGTAATTAATCCCGGCTAGTCTTTCCTTTTAGGGTTTGAAGGAAGATTTGATAAAAAGCAGTGGGAGCCATCCTGATTAGATAAAATAATAACCAATCTATTCTTGACAGAGCGCACGCTTAGTGTTTTCTTCTCTCTCTCTCCTGGTAGCGACCATATCACGCCTTAATCAAGATAATAATACGGATTATTGACCGAACCCGCTTGTTATACTGAGCTGGGGAACGTTGGTCCCGCTCAAACTTATAATTGTTATAAGACAGAGCAGGAAATAGGGGATTACCAGAATTCCCGTGCCGCCGAAAACGAAGAGAGTGCATGCTGATGCATCATCTTTGGGTGTGTTCGTTTTACAGAACTGTTTCTCAGTATCCTTTACGTCCTGGGTATGTGATACCAGATCAGGATCCCAGATATGTAATCTGTTACATAGGGCTACAGATAGGTAGAGAACTGAGAACGGGTGATAAGTTTCATGAGGCAGAAAACGGGGTAAGTGTTGCAGCCAAGTCTGTCGGTCACTGTCACCCTGTATTACCAATACATTGATTCTGAACGAATGTTGTTAGATACCGAACCTGATATACCAAATCATATCACTCTCTTTGTTAGAAAAGAAAGGATATAATTCTGTATTGTTGGATAATGTTTTGAACATTTCCTATATCAAAAGTTGATCGGTTCAGGCACGTTATCTAAAAGCATTAATGTTATAAATCAAACCACAGTTTTTTGTATACGGAACACACACAAGAGGAAGAGTTCAGAAATGAACGAATCCTTCTTGAGGCATTGTAGACTAGGTCATATCAATGCGACCCGACTGGCTTAAGTTACATATAGATGCATATTTAAATTTATTTGAATTTACATCTTGTGAAACTTGCCAGTCGTGTCACAAAGATAAAATGACCTCAGCTCTGTTTATTGGAAACAGAGAAAGAGTTAGTGAACTCTTGGGATGATACATGTTGATGTATGTAAGGTCCCCAGTCTACACATGCCAAGACCGGTTCTTTGTACTTCATTACATTCTCTGATGATCTTTCGAGTTTCAGACCTATGTTCCTGTTGAAACACAAGTCCGAACCTTTTGAGATATTCACAGAATATAAGTCAGAAGTAGAGAACCGATACGGGTATAAGTATTATGTCCTTTGATGAGATCAAGGAGGAGAATACTTGAGCACGGAATTCCTGGATTATTCTAAAGGAGAATGAGATTCTCTCTCAGCATTACTCCTCCGTATACACCATTGCACGATGGTATGTCGGGGCGGAGCAATCACACCCTATATGATATGGTGTGCTCTATGATAAGTATTACTGAGTTACCTATTTCCTTTTAGGGGTTATGCACTTGAGAAGCTGCATACCTATTGAATAGGTTCGAATCAAATCAGTTGCCTACCACTTCATATATGATATGGAAAGGGAAGAGCCCATATCTTAAGTTGGTTAAGATTTGGGGTTGTCCGGCCTATGTCTGAAAGCATAATCCGGACAAACTCGAGGCAAGATCTGTTATGTACAACTGGAAAGGTTCCAGCTATACAAACAACAGCTGATGATTTGATAGAACCAAAGGATTCAGTAGAAACCAACGAACCTCAGCCTCTCCGCCGATCTAGTAGGGTTTCTCACCCACCTGAGAGATACTTTGGTTTCTCTATGACAGTGGGAGCGAGAATTGCATCATGAGATGATGACCCAACTAGTTTCGAGCTGGCCATCAAGAGTAAGACTCTGTAAGAATGGCTGGATGCTTAGCGATCTGAGATGGAATCCTTATACGCCAACAAAGTATGGACTTTGGTTGCTATATCTGAAGGGTTAAATCCCCGTCAGGAGCAAGTATATCTTGAGAAGATTACTTGGTGTGCACGGAAAAGTTGAGACTTTCAAAGCTAGACTTGTTAAAGCTTTTCGTCATCGACCAGGCGTGGATTATGATGAAACCTTTTCAAGTGACTATGCTTAAGTCCATCCAGATCCTACTTGTCACGGCTACATACCATGACTACGATATCTGGTGGTTGGGTGTCATGACAGCTTTTCTAAATGATGTTTAGAAGAGAGTGTCTATAAGTACACAGCCAGAGGGCTTCGTAGACAGTGGGAGCAGCGGAAACGTGTGCAAGATGCTTTATAGGATAAAGCAGGCATCGCGGAGTCAGAACATCTGTTTTGATGAAGCGGTCAAAGAAGTTGACATCATCAAAATGGTAGATGAACCTTGTATAAACAAGAAGGTAGTAGGGAGTATGGTGACGATCCTCGTAGAGTACGTGGATGACATACTCTTGATAGGGAAGGAGTTTCCTATGCTACGCTCGATCAATCTCCGCTTATCACAATGATTCTCCATATAGGATCAAAGTGATACCTACTAAATCTTGGATTTTGGATCTATGAGATAGATTTAATTGGATGTTAGGATTCTCACTAGTTGTAGTGAGATGGTATCAATCGATCCTGGGGAGAATCACTGGAAGTGTTCCAGGGTGATAAGGACGACTGAATGTCAGTCGCAGGCATTGTCTTTACCCTCAGTAAAGGGACGGTATGTTGGAAGAGTTCCAAGCTAGATACCGTGACATACTAGACGATAAAGGCATGATACATCGCTACTTAAGATGCTACCAAAGAGGCTGTTTGGGTGTATATTGGTTCATGAGATGAACTATGTTCCTACCATTGTGAGACAATGGAGTTGTGGCTTATGCCAAGGAACGCCCGTCCCATCAGTGATCCAGATATATTCTAAGGCAGTATCACTTGATCATGGAGATAGTTGTTCTCCAGGGAGATCGAGTTTTGGAGAGTAGACTCAGAGGACAACACAGCGGATCCACTCACAAAGGCCTGTTCCCAGAGAGAGACTTTTATGGGATGGTTGAGTATGAGATACTGCAACCACTGCTACAGATGGCCCTAGTGCAAGTGGGAGATTGTTAGTTGTATGTATGCCCTAGAGGCCATTACTGTACATAGGATGTATATTGTAATGGATGCTGGGACATATATAGGGAGGACTTTCTTGCTCGACATGATAGTGTGCTATCTGGTTACCCTTTACCTTAACGTGTATGCTAATTGTCTCTCTGTTACATGTTGGTAAAGCCCTTAGGATTTGTACTTGACTACCTGGACTATGATGCGGATCATACTAGTGGGGACATGGTAGTCCATAAGTACATCCTTCAAAGTCCCTAGTCGTGGGTGTATCGAGATGGGGCATCGATATACCAGAGTAGACTAGCGTGTACCTTCTCGACCCATATAGATGGGCGATGGATGATCCCATATCCATCGGTGTTTGACATCAGAGGAGATATACGGGTGCTCAGCAGAGACTGGGTACACTGGACGGACTCGCCGAGAACTCCCAGATGGTATTATACCTCACGTCAGATGGCAGTTCTCTGATGACACTGGTACAGAGTAGTCTGTTGACCCGAGATCGTCATAGAGTCTTGTGTGGTTCCCACTATGCTTTGATTTCCATTTTACCACGTCCAAGAGGGCGTGCAAAACGGTGGTTTTTGGGTACAGTCCCGAGTCACATGGAGGCAATGAGCGATAGGAGGGGATTCGTCTCTCCCGGTATAGGGGGTTGATGTTGCGCTGTGTTCGATTGGCTATAACAGGAAATCCCTGGCCAGGGTTGCTGAGATTTACTGGTAAGTGTTACCAGTAGTTTCTCGAACAGTTATAGACCTCATATCGACACGACTTATTGAGCTATTGGGGTCTGACGTTTACCACGCCTAGGCGAGATATGCGACATATCAGACGATCAGACCGGACTGTACGGTAGTGTTACTGGTCGGATTCACTGGAGTGTGAGCGGGCTTGCTCGTCGATCTTCAGATCGCTCAATACCCGGGTGGCCGTTACGTTTAGCAGACCGCTTGCGGCTTGTGGATGTTTGATATGATCATCATCCGCTGCCGGCGTATTGACGAGTCTTTAGAGTCCTACACAGAGGTTTCTTGGCTCAAGCGAAACGAAATAGGAGCGCATATGAGATATGTGCGGGACCGAGAATAATGCGTGTATGTGATACCGTATTCCATTCTCGCGAAGAATGTATCGATTAGGTTATATGCGATATACCCTAGTTATCGAATCAAAGGTTGATTTGATAAGCCGATACATTATATACTAGTCGGTTGTGTGCGACATGACCGGGTCATTGAATCAAGTGTTGATTTAATGATTTAATGCATAATTATATATTTGATATATTACTTTGCGTTAACTAGTATTGGTTCACTTTATATGGATTTTCTCACTTGTAATGTGCACATTGTATATGTGATATACATTTGTACACTTAATTGTATCATGTTTGATGATACATGTTTAACTATAGTTAAGTGTAATGAATTAAGGCATGGTTAATCTAATGATTAGGGTTTTCTTTTTATTACTTATTTATTTATTTATTTATTTTGATTAGATAAGAAAAGAATGGTTGCTAATTTTGGAGTTTAGTTGAAACTTCATGAAGCTTTGACTTTGTAACCATTCTTGTCTTCATCTTAAACCCTAACCATTAAACTAACCTTAGTTAATTCTCTACACTTGACCATGGTTCTAATATGATAAGTATTCATATTCTTTTCTTTTTCTAATTAACTTATCTTATCATCTTTCTTCTTCTTCTTCCTTGCTTCAAGTGAAGAAGCTTGAAGTCCATCAATGGTGATTGTTGGAAAAGAGTGAGAAATCCAAAACTAAAGTCTACCCACTTCCTATTTCTTCATCCTCTACCTCTTGCCAAGTAGTAGAGTGTGTTTACTTCACAAGTTTCATGACTTGGTGAAGTTGTGAGCTTGATCTAGCGATGCCTCGACGTAGATCATCTTCGGCATGGACATCGACGACCTAGCTTGCCCATTCTCCGACGAAGCCGACTCTAGAGCCCGGATTTGATTTGGACAGCGGAGAGGACCTCGTTGCGGAGCTATGGAATTGGAGCACCGGATCTACAAAGGTTGTATTTCCGTATTCCCAATAGTTATTTGTTAACTAGTTCTTTTCGCCTAGACATCTAGTTATCGATCCGTAGTTTAGGGTTTGTAGGCACCATAATTTTTGAAATTGCCATGGTTGATGGCTTGGGAAACCTCACTTGAGTGCCTAGGAACCCTACAGATACAATAAATCGGCGGCCAGAAAGGGGAGAGGGGTCCCTGTGTTTTGTGTGTGTGTGTGTCTACTAAGGTCACCATGCTACAGTCTCCTTAATTTTATTCTTAAAGGCTCGGGTCAACAGCAGATTTTAAAGAGGCTAAAAAGGTCGATAGTTATGCTAAATTACACCAAGTCGAAAAAATCGGGTATTTTTGTGAAATCTGGGACAAATCTTGGGTTATTTAGTATCAACAGCACCTAATAAGGCTATTCTAACCATCCAAACCATCATTTTGCCAAAACTCACCTAAATTACCCAAAACTAGCACTAAAACATATAATAAACACTAACTAAACTAGATAACCATAACTTAGCTAGATAGGAGTTGAGTTAAGGGGTTATACCTCTAGGGATCCAAGATGAAGGAGAAGGGAGGAAGGAGGAGGTAGGAGAGTGAGTTGTTGTTGCTGAAGTGCTGCTGTTGCTGCTCCTGCTGCTGATGCAATTTTTGCTGTTGTTTTCACTGCAGCTGAAGCTGTTGTTCTTTTTTTTTGTTTTGTTGTTGCTGTAGCAGCAGCTACTGCTGTGGTACAAGTTGCGTTGTTGTGGTGTGGTATTGTGTTGGTTTGTGGATGTTGTGTGGGAGTGAGAGATGTGAGGGATGTGAGTGAGATGAGGGTGTGAAAGACAAGCAAAATTTTTGAAATGAAGTGGATTGTGACATTACCTTAAAGCCACCTCTCTCTCTCTCTCTCTCAATAAATGATAGCATGCACAACCATCAAATCCTCCCTCTTTCACACAAGTCAACCCCAACCCTAATCACCTTTTATCAAAACTAAAATCCTTAATTAAAACTAATTAACTTAACAAAAGGGGTTAGACCATCATGGTTGTCTAAACATGGTTAACCCACATTCTCACCTAAACATGGTAACCCTAGACTTAACCCTAGTTAACATGCACAAGTGTGTGCGGTCGAGATAAAATTCTAATAAAATATCCATAAAACCAGATAAATTATTAGAAACCCGTTTTGGTAAACTCTTTACCAAAAAACCCCACATTAACACACAATTACCACTAAACACAAACTCAGGTGTTACAGTCTTCCCCCTTAAGAAAATTCGTCCCCGAATTTTAAAAAAAATATATAACTATCATACCTTCAAAAAGATGAGGGAATTTCTTCCGCATCTCTCCCTCGGCTTCCCAAGTGATCTCCTCACCATTCGGGCTGCGCCAAAGAACCTTCACAGACGGCAGGACCTTCGATCGAAGTTTCTTCACCTGCCGATCCAATATCTCTACTGGCTGCACGGTGAACGAAAGGTCGGGCTCAAGCTGAACAGTCTGATGCTGAATCCTGTGGGAAGGGTCATGAAGATATCTGCGTAGCATCGCCACGTGGAAGACGGGGTGAACATATGAAAAGTTGGGTGGAAGAGCCAAACGATATGCAGCTGCGCCGACATGCTCGAGGATCTTGAAGGGACCCACAAATCTGGGGCTAAGCTTTCCCTTTCGCCCAATCGCATCACGCCCTTCATCGTAGAGACCCTCAGAAAAACATGATTGCCAACTGCGAACTCTAATCTGCGACGGCGCCTGTCTGCATACGATTTCTGTAAGTCCACGTTACCTGTCCCAGTTCTTTCGGGGTTGCGGAAACGGTGAAAAATGATTTTTAGGGCGAGGGTAACATGGACTAGAAACCGGATCTTTGCTAATCGATACACTAGAAACTAACTACAAGCTTTACCTACTCGGTAAGAGGGTTATACCTAGTCTTGAACTTCTTCTCTTCTACTCCTTAGAGTGGGTTGAATGGTTCTCCTCATCGCCTTCTCTTGCCGAAGAAAGATCCACCCGAGGGCCTCTACCTTGAGCTTCTTCCTCAAACTTGAGATAACTAAAGTGTTAGGTTTGCTAGACCTTCAACCTTCGGATGAGTAGAGAGTGGTTTTTGTATTTTATCTCAAAGGAAAATGGTTCTCAACTCATGAGAGGGATTTTGCCTTGAGAGAGAGAGGAAGAGGATGAGAGCTATGGATGAGAGAGAATATGTAAGTGAGAATGAGAGAATTTTACAACCATATCACATATATGTGAATTATTAATTAACAATATTAATCAAAAAGGAAAAAGGTGACGGTTGATTTGATGAGACCATTATCATTTCACATTTAATGATTTTTGCAAAGATCAAAGAGCATCTTTTGTGTGAAATGATTATGGTCAACATTTCAACTTTGGTTAACAAGTCAACCTTGGTCAAAAGGTCAACAATCCTAACCATAACTAAATTTCCTTTTAATTAACATTATTAATTATATTTCACATATTCATTAGGGTTTGGAAAAAGACAACCGTCATCAACCCTAATGAGAATACTCTGCCTCTGCCTCAGTCATTTGTGCATACACACCCACATTCACGTCCGAGGAACACGAATACAATGAGATAAAACCAATCCCAAAACATATACTAGGATCTGTCTTGAACCAAAGACTGCCAGTAATAACTGTCCGGACACCAAACGTGCACAAGTGCGCGGATGAGAACGAACCCCGTCGCAAAACCATGCAACCTCTACTCTGTTTTGCCCAAAGGCGAATAACCCTCTGTGTGGGACTCTAAAGACTCGACACTACGCTAACAGTGGATTTAACCATAGACCGCAAGCGACACTAGCTGTACGTAACGGTCCCCAGGTATATGCCGATAAGAAGACTAATGAGGTGAACCTATCCGAACTCCTACTGAGCCTGTATGTTGACAATCTCCGTACAGTCCGGTCTGTTCGTTTGAGAATATCGCATGGCGGGCCTAGGGAGTGGTAAACGTCAGTCCCCTAATAGCGGTACAAGTCGTGTCGAATTGTAGCCCAGAACACCCTGAGATAACACTGGAAACCTACCAGTATATCTCTCTTGCCCTGGCCAGGAACTTTGTGTAATGGCTCTCCTAGAAACAGCGTGATATCAACCCCCAATACCGGGAGAGACGAATCCTATCTAACCGTCACTGCCTCCAAGTGCTTCGGGACTGCACCCAACTACTACTTGTTTGCACGACTCCTTTGAGCCGTGGTAGGGTAGTAATCAAAGTACAGTGGGAACACACTCGAGGCGAAGTGACAGTGTCAAGTCAGCGGACTAAGCTGTACTCATGTCACCTGGGAACTGATAACTGACGATAGGTATAGTACCAACCAACAGTTCTCGACGAGTCCTGTCCAGTGTACTCGTAACCTAACGAGCACCCGCATACTATCTCAAGTACGACGTACTGACGGCTGTGGGACAGACCGTCTCCCCTTCTAGGATGAGAAGCGTATACGCTAGTCTACTCCGGAGTATCGATGCCCCGTCTTGATAATCCTACGACTAGGGACCTGTATAAGGATGTGCTTGTAGATTACCCAGCCCCCACTAGTGTGACTGCCATCACAACGCTGGTAATCAAGCAAAGATCCTAAGGGCTCCACTAATGTGTATAGGCGATATGCTAAAAGAAACACATGCACACATTAAAGTAGAAACAAACAAAGTAGAATACTACCATTTCGAGCAAGATTGTTTATACAATTGTGAATATCCCAAGCTTCTATCAAGTAATATATAAACTAGTATGATACAGTAATGGCCTCTAGGGCATATACACTAACAATCTCCCACTTGCACTAAGGACATGTACTGGCGTATTGAAGACCTATCATCTCGAATAGCCGCTCGAACTAAGTCTGGGGTAAAGTCTTGGTGAGTGGATCTGCAGTGTTATCTTTTGAAGCAACCCTCCGAACCTCGATCTCCTGGTGATCCACGATCTCCCTGATCAGGTGATACCGCCTTAAGACGTGTCTGGACTTCTGATGGGACCTGGGTTCCTTTGCTAAAGCTATAGCTCCGTTGTTGTCACAATATAGAGGTATTGGATCAACAATGGACGGAACCACCTGAAGTTCTTTCAAGAACTTCCTCATCTAGACGGCTTCTTTTGTGGCATCAGCAACAGCGATATATTCCGATTCCATCGTTGAGTCAGCAACGGTTTCCTGTTTGGAACTCTTCTAACACACCGCCCCTCCATTGAGAGTAAAGACATATCCCAACATAGACTTGGAATCATCCTTCTCACTCTGGAAGCTGGAGTTAGCAAAGGCCTCGATCTGGAGGTCTTTTCCGCCATACACCAAGAACAACTCCTTAGTCCTTCTCAGGTACTTGAGAATGTTCTTTACCGCTATCCAGTGCTTCTCCCCAGGGTTTGACTGATACCGGCTTACCACACTCAGTGTATAAGCAACATCTGGTCTGGTACACAACATCGCATACATTATAGAGCCTACCGCAGAAGCGTAGGGTATAATAGACATGCGATCCCTTTCCAAATCAGTCTTGGGAGACATCTCTTTGGAGTGATCTCGTGACAAGCCGGTAAATTACCGCGCTTGGAATCTTCCATACTGAATCTTTTCAGTATGGTGTCGATGTACCTGGACTGTGAAAGTCCTAATATCCTCTTGGATCTATCACGATGGATCCGGATCCCCAGAATGTAAAAGGCATCACCCAGGTCTTTCATGGAGAACCTGTGTGACAAGAACACTTTGACAGATTGTAGCATAGGAATGCCATTTCCTATCAAGAGAATGTCAACCACGTATAAAACGAGGAATACGACAATTCGTGCTACAATTTTACTATAGATGCATGGTTCATCTGGATTTTTGATAAAACCAAATTCTTTGACCGTCTCATCAAAACAGATGTTCCAACTCCGCGATGGTTGCTTTAGTCCATAAATGGACTTAAGCAACTTGCACACTTTTCCGCTGCTCCCACTCTGAATGAAACCCTCTGGCTGGTCCATATAGACACACTCCTCTAAATTTCCATTTAGAAAAGCGGTCTTTACGTCCATCTGCCAAATCTCATAATTGTGGAAGGCAGCAATGGCAAGAAGGATCCGAATGGATTTGAGCATAGCCACTGGAGAAAAGGTTTCGTCATAGTCCAAACCAGGTCTTTGACGAAAACCCTTTGCAACAAGTCTAGCCTTATAGGTCTCAACCTGCCCATCTACACCAATCTTCCTCTTGAAGATCCACTTGCATCCTACGGGTTTTACCCCATCTGGAGCAACGTCCAAAGTCCATACTTTGTTGGTGTACATGGACTCCATTTCGGTCCGCATTGCATCGAGCCATTTTACCGAGTCAATGCTCTGAATGGCCTGCTGGAAGCTAGTCGGCTCATCATTATCAATGATGCAATCCTCTCTATCCCCGTCTATGAGAAAACCGTAGTATCTCTCGGGCGGATGAGACTGCCTACTACTCCTGCGGAGCGGCGTAGGAATGTCTTGTTCTTTCGAACCCTCTAGTTCTACTAAGCTTTCAGTAATAGCTCGTGGTTCTGGAATTTCTTCCATTTCTATTGCGCTCCCACTTATCTGATTTTCCAAAAATTCAGTTTCCAAGAAGTAGGCATGGCGAGAAACAAAAACCTTTTGTTCCTCTGCGCAATAGAAGAAATATCCCTTGGACTCCTTTGGATATCCCACAAACTTACACTGTACTGAGCGTGCCTCGAGCTTGTCCGCATGCTGCTTTTTAACAAAAGCTGGACATCCCCATGTCTTAATGTGCTTAAGATAGGGTTTCTTCCCACACCACATTTGATATGGTGTGGTAGGCACAGTCTTAGTTGGAACTCGGTTCAAAAGGTATGCAGCTGATTCTAGTGCATATCCCCAGAATGATCGCGGCAACTCAGCATTACTCATCATGGAACGTACCATATCCAATAGGGTTCGGTTCCGTCTCTCCGATACACCGTTATGTTGTGGAATGTATGGAGGAGTAAGCTGAGAGAGAAGTCCATTCTCTTTTAGGTAATCCAGTAACACGGCACTCAAGTATTCACCGCCTCGATCAAATCTCAGTGTCTTGATACTTTTGCCGGTTTGTTTTTCTACTTCATTCTTGTATTCCTGGAACTTTCCAAAGGATTCAGATTTATGTTTCATCAAGAAGACATATCCGTACCTTGAAAAGTCATCCGAAAAAGTAATGAAGTAAGAATTACCACTTCGCGCATGTAAGTCCACGTTGCTCACCCCGGTTCTTACGGGGAGGCGGAAACGGCGAAAAACAATGATTTTGGTGCAAGGCAACATGGACTAAAAGTCGGATCTTTGCTAAACTATAAAATAGTAAACACTAAGAGGTTTTAGCTACTATGCTGTAGAAAGTATACCTCATGGAAACGGTCCTTCGGGTCTTCATCCCGCTGTCCCACTCGTCCATCCAAGCTCCAAGCATCGATCCGGACCTTGGGCACCTCCGAGGCCTTCTTGAGTCGAAGACGATCCACCCGAGAGTTGTACACTAAGCTTCTCCTCAAGCCAAGGCAACCAGGGCAAAGAGATTTCTAATCTATGTAAGTCCACGTTGCCCACCCCGGTACTTGCGGGGAGGCGGAAAACGGAATAAAAATCGGATTTTTATGAGCTTAGGCAACATGGACTAGACTTTAAAAGATCTTTGCTAAACAAAAACTTGCTAAAGCTAACTAGTAACTAGCTAAGTGCTAGAAAGGTTATACCTTGGGCTTTAAGTCCTTCTCTCCTTGCTCCTTGGAGTGGTGGAAGGAGGTCACCTTGGTCGTCTTCTCCCGTCGAAGAAAGATCCACCCGAAAGCCTCAACCTTTGGCTTCAACTCCAAGCTAGAAGTAACTAGGGTGCAAGAAGTGCTATTCCTTGAACCCTAGATGAGAGTAGAGATGATCAAGAGAGGGTTTTTCTCAAGCTCAAGTGTTTCTCAACACATGAGAGGGAGAGAGCTTGAGGGAGAGGAAGAACAAGAGAGAGAAAAGATATGATAGAATGAGAATAATGTGAGCCATTCTCACTAATATTTGCATATTATTTTAATTAAATAATTAGCTAGATAATTGTCATGGTTAATCATGACATGACCATTATCATTTCAATTTGCAAGGATCAAAAAGCATCTTCCAAAAGAAATGATGATGGTCAAAGTGTCAACATAGGTCAACAAGTCAATGAAGTCAAATGGTCAACAACCATAACCATGCACAATTATTAAACTAATTAACAATTAACTATAATACACACATAAGCATTAGGGTTAATAAAATGATAATAGCCATTAACCCTAATCAAGGTCCTCTCCCTCGGTCTCAAACAACTGTGCATACGCATCCGCATTCGTGATCCGAGGAACACGAATACAAAGAGAAAAACCAATCCCAAATCATATACAAGGATCCGGCTTAAACCAAAGCCCGCTAGTATAAACTGTCCGGACAGCAAACGTGCACAAGTGCGCGGATGCGAACGAACCCTGTCGCAAAACCATGCGACCTCTACTCATTTTGCCTAAATGCGAATAGCTCTCTGTGTGGGACTCTAAAGACTCGACACTACGCTGGCATTGGGTTTAACCACAGACTGCAAGCGGCACTAGCTGTACGTAACGATCCCCAGGTAGATGTCGATAAGAAGACTGACGAGGTGAACCCCATCTGAACTCCTGCTGAGCCTGTATGTGACAGTCTCCGTACAGTTCGGTCTGTTCGTCTGATACATCGCATGGCGGGCCTAGAGGGGCGGTGAACGTCAGTCCCCTAATAGCGGTACAAGTCGTGTCGGAGTGTAGCCCAGAACACCCTGAGATAACACTGGAAACCTACCAGTATATCTCGCTTGCCCTGGCCAGGGACTACTCGTGTAATGGCTCTCCTGGACACAGCGCGATGTCAACCCCCAATACCGGGAGAGACGAATCCTGTCTAACCGTCACTGCCTCCAAGTGCTTCGGGACTGCACCCAAAAACTACCTGTTTGCACGACTCCTTTGAGCCGAGGTAGGGTAGTAATCAAAGTGCAGTGGGAACACACTCGAGACGAAGTGACAGTGTCAAGTCAACGGACTAAGCTGTACTCATGTCACCTGGGAACTGATAACTGACGATAGGTATACTACCAACCAACAGTTCCCGACGAGTCCTGTCCAGTGTACTCGTAACCCAACGAGCACCCGTATACTATCTCAAGTACGACGTACTGACGGCTGTGGGACAGACCGTCTCCCACACTGGGATGAGAAGCGCATACGCTAGTCTACTCCGGAGTATCGATGCCCTGTCTCGATAGTCCATCGACCAGGGACCTGTATAAGGTTGTGCTTATAGATTACCCAGCTCCCACGAGTGCGAGCGCCATCACAACGCTGGTAATCAAGCAAAGATCCTAAGGGCTCTACTAATATGTATATCTGCAATATGCTAAAAGAAACACATGCACATATTAAAGCAGAGACAAACCAAGTAGCATACTACCATTTCGAGCAAAATTGTATATACAACTGTGAATATCCCAAGCTTCCATCATGTAATATACAAACTAGTATGATACAGTAATGGCCTCTAGGGCATATACACTAACAATCTCCCACTTGCACTAAGGCCATGTACTGGCGTATCGAAGACCTATTATCTCGATCAGCCGCTCGAACTGAGTCTGGGGCAAGGCCTTGGTGAATGGATCTGCTGTGTTATCCTCTGATGCAACTCTTCGGACCTCGATCTCCTGGCGATCCACGATCTCCCAGATCAGGTGATACCACCTTAAGATGTGTCTGGATTTCTGATGGGACCTGGGTTCCTTCGCTAAAGCTATGCCCCGTTGTTGTCTCAATACAGAGGTATTGGGTCAACAATGGACGAAACCACCTGAAGTTCTTTCAAGAACTTCCTTATCCAGACAGCTTCTTTTGCGGCATCAGATGCAGCGATGTATTTCGCTTCCATAGCCGAGTCAGCAACGGTTTCCTGTTTGGAGCTCTTCCAATACACCGCCCCTCCATTGAGGGTAAAGACAAAACCCGACATGGACTTGGAATCATCCTTGTCACTCTGGAAGCTAGAGTAGCAAAGGCCTCAATCTGCAGGTCTTTTCCGCCATACACCAAGAACAACTCCTTAGTCCTTCTCAGGTACTTGAGAATGTTCTTTACTGCTATCCAATGTTTCTCCCCAGGGTTTGACTGATACCTGCTTACCACACTCAGTGCATAAGCCACATCCGGTCTGGTACACAACATCGCATACATTATAGAGCCTACCGCAGAAGCGTAGGGTATAATAGACATGCGATCCCTCTCCAAATCAGTCTTGGGAGACATCTCTTTGGAGAGGGTGATCCCGTGACAAGCTGGTAGATTACCGCGCTTGGAATCTTCCATACTGAATCTCTTCAGTATGGTGTCGATGTACCTGGACTGTGAAAGTCCCAATATCCTCTTGGATCTGTCACGGTAGATCCAGATACCCAGAATGTATGAGGTATCACCCAGGTCTTTCATGGAGAACCTGTGTGACAAGAACCCCTTGACAGATTGTAGCATAGGAATGTCATTTCCTATTAAGAGAATGTCATCCACGTATAAAACGAGGAATACTACAGTTCTCGCTACAAATCTACAATAGATGCATGGTTCATCTGGATTTTTGATAACGCCAAATTCCTTGACCGTCTCATCAAAACAGATGTTCCAACTCCGCGATGCCTGCTTCAGTCCATAAACGGACTTGAGCAACTTGCACACCTTTCCGCTGCTCCCACTCTGAATGAAACCCTCTGGCTGATCCATATAGACACACTCCTCTAAATGTCCATTTAGAAAAGCTGTCTTTACGTCCATCTGCCAGATCTCATAATCGTGGAAGGCAGCAATGGCAAGAAGGATCCGAATGGATTTTAGCATAGCTACTGGAGAAAAGGTTTCGTCATAGTCCAAACCAGGTCGTTGACGAAAACCCTTTGCTACCAGTCTAGCTTTATAGGTCTCAACCTGTCCATCTACACCAATCTTCCTTTTGAAGATCTACTTGCATCCTACGGATTTTACCCCGTCTGGAGCAATGTCCAACGTCCATACTTTGTTGGTGTACATGGACTCCATCTCGGTCCACATTGCATCCAGCCATTTTACCGAGTCGACGCTCTGAATGGCTTGCTGGAAGCTAGTAGCCTCATCATAATCTATGATGCAATCCTCTCTATCCCCGTCAATGAGAAAATCGTAGTATCTCTTGGGCGGATGAGACTGCCTACTACTCCTGCGGAGTGGCGTGGGAATGTCCTGATCTTTCGAACCCTCTGGTTCTACTAAGCTTTCAGTAATAGCTTGTGATTCTGGAATTTCTTCCAGTTCTATTGCGCTCCCACTTAATTCTTTTTCTATGAACTGATGTTCTAGAAAGTGGGCATGGCGAGAAACAAGGACTTTTTGTTCCTCTTCGCAATAGAAGTAATATCCCTTGGAGCTCTTTGGATATCCCACAAACTTGCACTGTACTGAGCGTGCCTCGAGCTTGTCCGCATGCTGCTTTTTTACAAAAGCTGGACATCCCCATGTCTTAATGTGATTAAGATAGGGTCTCTTTCCACACCACATCTGATATGGTGTAGTAGGCACCGTCTTAGTTGGAACTCGGTTCAAAAGGTTGCAGCTGATTCTAGCGCATATCCCCAGAACGATCACGGCAACTCAGCGTTACTCATCATGGACCGTACCATATCCAATAGGGTTCGGTTCCGTCTCTCCGATACACCATTATGTTGCGGAGTGTATGGAGGAGTAAGCTGAGAGAGAATTCCATTCTCTTTTAAGTAACCCAGGAACTCGGCACTCAAGTATTCACCACCTCGATCAGATCTCAGTGTCTTTATACTTTTGCCTGTTTGTTTTTCTACTTCATTCTTATATTCCTGGAATTTTTCAAAAGCCTCGGATTTATGTTTCATTAAGAAGACATAACCGTACCTTGAAAAGTCATCCGTAAAAGTAATGAAGTAAGAATAACCGCTTGTGTAGACATTGGACCGCACACGTCGCTGTGTACGAGTCCCAAGAGCTCGCTCGCTCTTTCTCCGTGTCCAGTAAACAGAGTCTTTGTCATCTTTCCTTTGAGACAGGATTGACAAGTTGCATACGATTGATATTCGAACGGGTCCAAATATCCTTCTGCATGTAACTTAGTCAATCTTCTCTCATTGATGTGACCCAGTCTACAATGCCATAAGAAAGTTTTATTTATTTCTGGAGACTTTCTTTTGTGTGTATTCTGGACATTGAAAATCTGTGTTTGATTTAATACGTATAAACCGTTGTTCAATGTACCTGACCCAATCAAAACTTGATTAAGGTGAATGTTCACTACATTACTTACAAATGCAAATTCATAACCTTCTTTAGATAATAAAGATACAGAAATGATATTACAGGTTGCATTTGGTATATAATAACAACTACGCAAAACCAAAAAATGTCCATCCGATAATCCCAGGTGATAGTCCCCCACGGCCTCAGCATCCATGCTAGCACCGTTCGCAACTTTGAGGGTCATGTCACCTGCCTTCAAAACTCTACGCTTTCTCAACGCCTGCAAAGAATTACAGATATGAGATCCTGATCCGGTATCCAATACCCAGGATGTAGAGTTTATTGATAGACAGTTTTCAATAACATACACACCTGAAGCTGAAGCTGCAACTCGCTTCAAATCCTGTGTTCTGGCCTTCCAAGCCTTGCAATCCTGTTTCCAGTGACCACTTTTGTGATAATAAAAGCATTCTTCCTTCCACACTAGCTTCCCTGCTATCTTTGTTGCTTTTCCTTTTCCCTTCGTATCCACTTTACCGACACCGCCTCTTGGTTTGGCGGGGGCTTTCTTCTTCTTGCCCTTGGCTTTCGCCCTGGACCTAGAAGAGGAAGATCCTCCTACAAACAAAGTGGATGTCTCCCTACCCTTCTGTAGGGTGCCCTCAGCAGTCCTCAACATGTTCAGAAGTTCGGAAAGTTCAACCTCCTTTCCTTGCATGTTGAAGTTAAGAATGAACTGGGCGTAAGTGGAAGGAAGGGACTGGAGAATCAAATCAGTATAGAGTTCATTCTCCAATGTGGTCCCAAGGTCCGCGAGCTCCTCAATGTAGCCAATCATCTTAAGCACGTGTTCCGCTACCGATGATCCGACGGCCAACCTTGCCGAAAAAAGCTTCTTCGACACTTCGTATCTTGCGATACGAGACTGCTCTCCATACAGTTCTTTTCTATGAAGAAATATGGACTCTAGGTCCATATTCTCGTGCCTCTTCTGATGTTCGTTGTCCATCGAGGCAAGCACGAGGCATCTGGCCCTCGCGCAATCTATCTCCCATGTCTTACGGATTTCTACATCCGCGACGCTGGAGGTGGGACCTGGGACAGGGAGAGCTTTGGTGGTAAGTACATACCCCAACTTGTCATAAGTGATTGCCATCTTGACATTCCTGAGCCAATCTTTATAGTTTGGCCCTGTCAGTATATTTTTATCTAGTAATAACTTAAGTCCGATCATCTTGAATGGTCGCTGCAATTAGGAGAGAGAAAAGAAACACTTTAGCATGATGCTCTTGCAAGTTTAGAGTGGTTTTTAGTTTGTCTAAACTGGATGGCTCCCACTGTCTCTCGAATCCCTTCTCAAACCGTAAAGAAAGGATTAGTCAGGATCAATCTCACCGTGCAATACTTGGTTAACCTTTCAGCCAGGCCAGTGTCGGTACTTCGAGGGAGGTTTTCCAACGCTTTTGCGAAGTTCCTTAATTAAGTAACCTCTTTTCCCTGTGGGCGTAGCCCCGCTAACACCTTTCTAGACACCTACTAAGTTTATAGCATTGATCGTTAAGTGAGTGTTTTCCCGAGGAGTAGCATATACTCACAGTAGGATCGGGATCCAAATATCATCGCGTGATAAAACCGAAGGAATCCTACCAGAATCATCACACTCCAAATGGTATGCAGCGCTAGCAAGTTTCGGTACTTATGAAACTCCCGATGTGGATTTTTGCCCCATGCTCTTATGACCTTGACTTTGGCCAAAATATCATAAGTCACATGTCAAGTTCTACTCGTCATTCTCCTGCTTAATTTGGACCCACCCGTACCTACCCTTGACTTTGGCCAAAATGGCAGCACGACTGTCCCAAACCAACGCATCTATCTATGCTGCACATGAATACCCAATAGCTACCAATCACTATGCCTTGACTTTGGCCAAAATACATAGCTTGAATACTTTTTGACCATTCATGTGGAATGACGGAGGGCTACGGATGGTTTTGGCGAAACCGTGAACGTAGTGAACTTGATATAATCGATGGAACGAGATAGCTTTTAAAAGGAGTGGTTCAAGATCCGCGTTTAAAAGTTTAGTTTTGAAAAGAACCGAGTGGTTTTCAAAGTGTTCCAATCGACTTTTACTTGGTTTATTTTCTTGCATTAGTTCTTTTAATGCGTCCCATCATTTAATCCTACCATTGCAGAAAACAACCAAAATATGACGTACGCTTATGCCATTCGCATTCGCCACGGGGCCCCGTCATCACCCGTTAGGTTACTTAACTAACGACAGAGCGGGGGCTGGGCTAGCGCGGCTGTAAAACATAAGCAACGCCTAAATAGTTATTATATATAAATATATAGCAATGATAGACATTACAGATCACAGATGAATACATTGGATATACTAGGAATCCGCAATCCGTTCGAGTCTGCAACGAAAAGCGGATTACACGGTCGCGGTGAGTAGCCAAATACCCCACCCAAGACCCCTACGGGTGCGGCAAACTACCCGCCAAGTACCCGAAGCGAAGCAACCTCCCTCACCACCGTGAGTAGGCCACTCGGCACTTCGAGATACCCGGTAGTTTGTGCACCCCCTCCATGGGTCTATCCTAGGAGCAAAAACAGTAAAAAGAATTATACAATGACGGCTACAACCCCGACCCGGTTGTGCGGCCATACAAATAATAATATTACATCAATTTACATGTTACAATGAATGAAAGAAAAGCAACACTCATCTCACATCCACCCCGGCTATTCACCCGTGACAATCCAACCCATTCATATACACATACCAATATCAAACACAGATCACAGAGATGTATAACCCCGACTAATCGACATATAGGGATTAGCCGACGTTCAATACATACAAAAATCACAGATATAACCGTTATAGTCAAAGTGTAGTGAAGTTCGAAAAAAAAATACGGATTTATAGGCCCCCAAAAATAAATTTCTATTCTGAAAAATCTGGGCACATATAACATATCTCAAAAATCCTAAAACCAAGCCAGAGATACACTGCACCAAACTCGACCTAGTGAGGAGTCCAAACGGCGGCGGTTCCGCGGCAATAGCTTGCGATTGCCGCGGAAACGCGGCGGTTTAGACGACTCACTGGACCGGGTTTTGTGGTTATCTTTAAAATACCCTGAGACTATTTTAGGAGTATAACAAATTTTGTTTTCACCAGAAAATTTTTTAACAGAAACTAGGGTTTTTGAAATTTTGGTTTTTGGATTTTTCGGTTTCGAACTTCGTTACACTTTACTATCTAGCTAGTTTATGTTTAGTTAGGCTCTGATACCACTGTAAGTCCACGTTGCCCATCCCGGTACTTGCGGGGAGGCGGAAAACGGAATAAAAATCGGATTTTTATGAGCTTAGGCAACATGGACTAGACATTAAAGGATCTTTGCTAAACAAAAACTTGCTAAAGCTAACTAGTAACTAGCTAAGTGCTAGAAAGGTTATACCTTGGGCTTTAAGTCCTTCTCTCCTTGCTCCTTGGAGTGGTGGAAGGAGGTCACCTTGGTCGTCTTCTCCCGTCAAAGAAAGATCCACCCGAAAGCCTCAACCTTTGGCTTCAACTCTAAGCTAGAAGTAACTAAGGTGCAAGAAGTGCTATTCCTTGAACCCTAGATGAGAGTAGAGATGATCAAGAGAGGGTTTTTCTCAAGCTCAAGTGTTTCTCAACACATGAGAGGGAGAGAGCTTGAGGGAGAGGAAGAACAAGAGAGAGAAAAGATATGATAGAATGAGAATAATGTGAGTCATTCTCACTAATATGTGCATATTATTTTAATTAAATAATTAGCTAGATAATTGTCATGGTTAATCATGACATGACCATTATCATTTCAATTTGCAAGGATCAAAAAGCATCTTCCAAAAGAAATGATGATGGTCAAAGTGTCAACATAGGTCAACAAGTCAATGAAGTCAAATGGTCAACAACCATAACCATGCACAATTATTAAACTAACTATCAATTAACTATAATACACACATAAGCATTAGGGTTAATAAAATGACAATAGCCATTAACCCTAATCAAGGTCCTCTCCCTCGGTCTCAAACAACTGTGCATACGCACCCGCATTCGTGATCCGAGGAACACAAATACAAAGAGAAAAACCAATCCCAAATCATATACTAGGATCCGGCTTAAACCAAAGCCCGCTAGTATAAACTGTCCGGACAGCAAACGTGCACAAGTGCGCGGATGCGAACGAACCCTGTCGCAAAACCATGCGACCTCTACTCATTTTGCCTAAAGGCGAATAGCTCTCTGTGTGGGACTCTAAAGACTGGACACTACGCTGGCAGTGGGTTTAACCACAGACCGCAAGCGGCACTAGCTGTACGTAACGGTCCCCAGGTAGATGTCGATAAGAAGACTGACGAGGTGAACCCCATCTGAACTCCTGCTGAGCCTGTATGTGACAGTCTCCGTACAGTCCGGTCTGTTCGTCTGGTACATCGCATGGCGGGCCTAGGGGGGCGGTGAACGTCAGTCCCCTAATAGCGGTACAAGTATTGTCGGAGTGTAGCCCAGAACACCCTGAAATAACACTGGAAACCTACCAGTATATCTCGCTTGCCCTGGCCAGGGACTACTCGTGTAATGGCTCTCCTGGACACAGCGCGATGTCAACCCCCAATACCGGGAGAGAAGAATCTTGTCTAACCGTCACTGCCTCCAAGTGCTTCGGGACTGCACCCAAAAACTACCTGTTTGCACGACTCTTTTGAGCCATGGTAGGGTAGTAATCAAAGTGCAGTGGGAACACACTCGAGGCGAAGTGACAGTGTCAAGTCAACGGACTAAGCTGTACTCATGTCACCTGGGAACTGATAACTGACGATAGGTATACTACCAACCAACAGTTCCCGATGAGTCCTGTCCAGTGTACTCGTAACCCAACGAGCACCCGTATACTATCTCAAGTACGACGTACTGACGGCTGTGGGACAGACCGTCTCCCACACTGGGATGAGAAGCGCATACGCTAGTCTACTCCGGAGTATCGATGCTCTGTCTCGATAGTCCATCGACCAGGGACCTGTATAAGGATGTGCTTATAGATTACCCAGCTCCCACGAGTGCGAGCGCCATCACAACGCTGGTAATCAAGCAAAGATCCTAAGGGCTCTACTAATATGTATATCTGCAATATGCTAAAAGAAACACATGCACAAATTAAAGCAGAGACAAACCAAGTAGCATACTACCATTTCGAGCAAGATTGTATATACAACTGTGAATATCCCAAACTTCCATCAAGTAATATACAAACTAGTATGATACAGTAATGGCCTCTAGGGCATATACACTAACAATCTAAATGCCTTAGGTTGTGTAGAAGAGAAAGATGGATGTGTTTGTCTATGTGGATTCTTTTTCTCTCAACACATGAGATCAAAAGAAGGGATCAAGAGGAGGAAGAAGAAGGAGAAAGTTTGCAACCATGGAGCTTTTCTTTTTCTTCTCACTTCATGAGAGAGAATGAGAAGAGAATAATGAAAAAGATTAAACCCAAATGAAATGAACCATGGTTGCAATAATACACAATAATCATCATTACTAATCCTATCATGAAACACTTGATGGCACATTGAATTGACCATTATCATAACACAAGAAATAAAAAGAAAATAAAAGAAGAGTATGGATCCCTCTTGAAGGTCAATGGTCAACAGGTCAACAAAGTCAAGAGGGGTTTAAGTGGTCAAATGGTCAATACAATTAGCCATCACTAATCTATCACTAAAAGGATTAGTAAACAATATCTCCCTACTCATAACGGTTTTGACCAAACGAATTGTCAAAACCCTAATGAGTGTGCCACATTACGGTTTTGGCCGAACCAACTGCCAAAACCCTAATGGGGCACCTCCTCCTTCATCACTCTTCAAAACTGTGCATACACACCCGCATCTGCATTCCGTAGAATGCGAATGCACAGAAGACAAATCAAATCCATCTGTACAATACTAGGATCTAGCTTAAACCAAAGCCCACTAGTATTGCCTGCCCGAACAGCATACGCACACAAGTGCACGTAAGTGATCGTAGCCCTGCCGTAAAACCATACGGCCTCTACACGTTTCGCTCAGTGCAGGGAAATACTCTGTGTGGGACTCTAAAGACTCGACACTACTCTGGCAGTGGGTTTAACCACAGACCGCAAGCGGCACTAGCTGTACGTAACGGTCCCCAGGTAGATGTCGATAAGAAGGCCGATGAGGTAAACCCATCCGAACTCCTACTGAGCCTGTATGTGACAATTTTCGTACAGTCCGGTCTGTTCGTCTGATACATCGCATGGCGGGCCTAGGGGGGCGGTGAACGTCAGTCCCCTAATAGCGGTACAAGTCGTGTCGGAGTGTAGCCCAGAACACCCTGAGATAACACTGGAAACCTACCAGTATATCTCGCTTGCCCTGGCCAGGGACTACTTGTGTAATGGCTCTCCTAGACACAGCGCGATGTCAACCCCAATACCGGGAGAGACGAATCCTGTCTAACCGTCACTGCCTCCAAGTGCTTCGGGACTGCACCCAACTACTACCTGTTTGCGCGACTCCTTTGAGCCGTGGTAGGATAGTAATCTAAGTACAGTGGGAACACACTCGAGGCGAAGTGACAGTGTCAATTCAGCGGACTAAGCTATACTCATGTCACCTGGGAACTGATAACTGACGATAGGTATAATACCAACCAACAGTTCCTGAAGAGTCCTGTCTAGTGTACTCGTAACCTAACGAGCACCCGCTTACTATCTCAAGTACGACGTACTGACGGCTGTGAGACAGACCGTCTCCCCCGCTGGGATGAGAAGCGCATACGCTAGTCTACTCCGGAGTATCGATGCCCTGTCTCGATAGTCCAACGACTGGGGACCTGTATAAGGATGTGCTTATGGATTACCCAGCCCCCACGAGTGTGAGCACCATCACAACGCTGGTAATCAAGCAAAGATCCTAAGGGCTCTACTAATATGTATATAAGCGATATGCTAAAAGAAACACATGCACATATTGAAGTAGAGACAAACCAAGTAGCATACTACCATTTTGAGCAAGATTGTCTACACAACTGTGAATATCCCAAGCTTCCATCAAGTAATTTACAAGCTAGTATGATACAGTAATGGCCTCTAGGGCATATACACTAACAATCTCCCACTTGCACTATGGCCATGTACTGGCGTATCGAAGACCTATCATCTCGATCAGCCGCTCAAACTGAGTCTGCGGTAGGGCCTTCGTGAGTGGATCTGCAGTGTTGTTCTCCGTATTTACTCTCTTCACCTCGATCTCCCGGCGATCTACGATCTCCCTGATCAGGTGGTACCGCCTCAAAATGTGCCTGGACTTCTGATGGGACCTGGGTTCCTTCGCTAAAGCTATAGCGCCGTTGTTGTCGCAATACAGCGGTATTGGATTAACAATGGTAGGAACCACCTGAAGCTCCGTGAGGAATTTCTTCATCCAGACAGCTTCCTTTGCGGCATTGCAAGCAGCTATGTACTCCGCTTCCATAGTTGAGTCAGCAACGGTCTCCTGCTTGGAACTCTTCCAGCAAACCGCCCCTCCATTTAGGGTAAAGACATAACCCGACATGGACTTGGAGTCATCCTTGTCACTCTGGAAGCTGGAGTCAGCAAAGGCCTCAAGCTGGAGGTCTTTTCCGCTATACACCAAGAACATCTCCTTAGTCCTTCTCAGGTACTTGAGAATGTTCTTTACCGCTATCCAGTGTTTCTCCCCTGGGTTTGACTGATACCGGCTTACAACGCTCAATGCGTATGCTACATCTGGTCTGGTGCACAACATCGCATACATTATAGAGCCTACCGCAGAAGCATAGGGTATAATAGATATGCGATCCCTTTCCAAATCAGTCTTGGGAGACATGTCTTTGGAGAGGGTGATCCCGTGACAAGCCGATAAATTACCGCGCTTGGAATCTTCCATACTGAATCTTTTCAGTATGGTGTCGATGTACCTTGACTATGAAAGTCCCAACATCCTCTTAGATCTATCACGATAGATCTGGATCCCCAGAATGTAGTTGGCATCGCCCAGGTCCTTCATGGAGAACCTCTGCGACAAGAATCCTTTGACTAACTGTAGCATAGGAATATCATTTCCTATTAGGAAAATGTCATCCACGTACAAGACGAGGAATACTACAGTTCTCCCTACAATCTTACTGTAAATGCATGGTTCATCTGGGTTTTTGATAAAGTTGAATTCTTTGACAGTATCATCAAAGCAGATGTTCCAACTCCGCGATGCCTGCTTAAGTCCATAGATGGACTTTAGCAACTTGCACACTCTACCGCTGCTCCCACTCTGATTGAATCCCTCCGGCTGATCCATATAGACGCACTCTTCCAAATTTCCATTTAGGAAAGCCGTCTTGACGTCCATCTGCCAGATTTCATAATTGTGGAAGGCAGCAATGGCAAGAAGGATCCGAATGGATTTCAGCATAGCCACTGAAGAAAAGGTCTCATCATAGTCCAACCCAGGTCTTTGACGAAAACCCTTTGCAACAAGTCTAGCTTTATAGGTCTCAACCTGCCCATCTACACCAATCTTCTTTCTGAAGATCCATTTGCAGCCTACGGGTTTTACCCCTTCTGGAGCAAAGTCCAAAGTCCAAACTTTGTTGGTGTACATGGACTCTATCTCGGCCCGCATTGCATCCAGCCATTTTACCGAGTCGCCGCTCTGGATGGCTTGCTGGAAGCTAGTAGGCTCACCATAATCCATGGTGTAATCCTCTCTATCCCCGTCTATGAGAAAACCGTAGTATCTCTCAGGCGGATGAGACTGCCTACTACTCCTGCGGAGTGGCGTAGGAATGTCCTGTTCTTTCGAACCCTCTGGTTCTACTAAGCTTTCAGTAATAGTTCGTGGTTCTAGAATTTCTTCCAGTTCTATTGCGCTCCCACTTATCTGATTTTCTAAAAACTCAGTTTCCAAGAAGCGGGCATGGCGAGAAACAAAAACCTTTTGTTCCTCTGCGTAATAGAAAAGATACCCCTTGGAGTTCTTTGGGTATCCTACAAACTTACACTGTACCGAACGTGCCTCGAGCTTGTCCGCATGCTGCTTTTTTACAAAAGCTGGATACCCCCATGTCTTAAAGTGTTTAAGACTGGGTTTCTTCCCACTCCACATCTGATATGGTGTGGTAGGCACTGACCTAGTAGGAACTTGGTTTAAAAGATATGCATCTTTTTCTAGTGCATAACTCCAGACGGATCGCGGCAACTCAGCCTTACTCATCATGGAATGAACCATATCCAATAGGGTTCGATTCCTCCTTTCCGATACACCGTTGTGTTGTGGTGTGTATGGAGGAGTAAGCTGAGAGAGAATTCCATTCTCTTTTAAGAAGCCCAGAAACTCGGCACTCAAGTATTCGCCAGCTCGATCAGATCTCAGTGTCTTGATACTTTTGCCTGTTTGTTTTTCAACTTAATTCTTGTATTCCTGAAACTTCTCAAAGGCCTCGGATTTGTGCTTCATCAAGAAGACATGCCCATACCTAGAAAAATCATCTGTGAAAGTAATGAAGTATGAATAACCACTTCGCGCATGTGTAGACATTGACCACACACATCACTGTGTATGAGTCCCAAGAGCTCGCTCGCCCTTTCTCCGTGTCCAGTGAACGGAGTCTTTGTCATCTTTCCCATGAGACAAGATTCACAAGTGGCATAAGACTGGTACTCGAACGGATCCAAGTATCCTTCTTTATGTAACTTTGTTAACCGTGTCTCATTAATTTGACCCAGTCTACAATGCCATAAGAAAGCCTGATTTAATTCCGGAGACTTTCTTTTAAGTGTGTTCTGGACACTGAAGACCTGAGCTTGATTCAAAATGTATATACCGTATTTCAATGTACCTGACCCAATCAGTACTTGATTTAGGTGGATATTTACTACATCGCTTACAAAAGTAAAATCATATCCTTCCTTAGAAAGTAAGGATACATATATGATGTTACAAGTCGCACCTGGTACATAAAAACAGTCACGCAGAATCAATATCTGCCCAGTTGTCAGTCCTAGATGATATTCCCCTATGGATTCAGCATACATGCTCATTCCGTTAGCAACCCTGAGAGTCATATCACTTTTCCTGATAACCCTACGGTTTCTCAAAGCCTGTAACGAATTACAGATATGAGATCTTGATCCGGTATCCAATACCCAGGAAGTAGGGTTAACTGACATACAGTTCTCTATCACAAACACACCCGAAGCCGAAGCCACAACATGCTTCGAATTCTGGCTACTGTTTTTACAAGCCCTGCAATCCGTCTGCCCATGTTCATTCCCGTAACAATAGGAACATCCCTCTTTTACTACATCTGTTCCTGAAACTTCTGCCCTTCCCTTTCTTTCTACTTCCCTAGTTTCCTTTAGGGTAGTAGGTAGAGACTGTTGAACTGAGTCAGTATCTGACCCGTTATTCAACGTGGTCTTCAGGTCCGAGAGCTCAAAAGAGCTGGTCTCTGTAAGGACGTTGCCCCCTACAGATGACCCGATAGCCAACCTCGCTGGAAGCAATTCGTTCAAGGTCTCATATCTTGCGATATGAGATTGCTCTCCATATAAAACATTGTTATGGAGGAAGATAGAAGCTGAGTCCATCTTCTCGTGATGCCTCTGGTATATACCATCAACTGAGGCTAACACGAGGCACTTAGCTTTCGCACAGTCTTCTTCCGATGTCCTACGGATATCAATATCCATGACAGGGGAAACTGGACCTGAGACGGCAGGGGTTGGATCAGTCAAGAGGTGTTCCAGCTTGTCCTGGGCAATGGACATCTGGACAGACCTTTGCCAGTTATAACAGTCAGATTCAGTCATTTTATTATCTAGATGTAACCTAGGTGCGGTCACTGGGTCGCTGCAATTAAGAGAGAGAGAAGAAAACACTTAGCATGATGCTCTTGCAAGTTTAGATTGGTTTTTAATTTATCTAAACAGGATGGCTCCCACTGTCTCTCGAATCCCTCCTCAAACCACAAAGGAAGAATTAGTCGGGATCTTTCTCACCGTACAATGCTTGCTTAACCGTTCAGCCAAGACAGTGTCGGTACTTCGAGGGAGGTTTTCCAACGCTTTCGCGAAGTTCCTTAATTTAAGAACCTCTTTTCCCTGGGGGCGTAGCCCCGCTAACACCTTTCTAGACACCTACTTGGTTTATAGCATTGATCGTTAAGTGAGAAAGTTCCCGAGGAGTAGCATATACTCACAGTAGGATCGGGATCCAAATATCACCGCATGATAAAACCGAAGGAATCCTACCAGAATCATCACACTCCAAATGGTATGCAGCGCTGGCAAGTTTCAGTGCTTATGAAACTCCCGATGTGGATTTTTGCCCCATGCTCTTATGATCTTGACTAAGGCCAACAAATCATAAGTCACATGTCAAGTTCTACCCGTCGTTATCCAGATTAATTTGAACCCACCCGTATATACCCTTGACTATGGCCAACAAAGCAATACGACTGTCCCAAACCAACGCATTCTATCTATGCAACATATGAATACCCACCAGCTACCAAACACTGTGCCTTGACTAAGGCCAACAAACACAGCTTGAATACTGTTGAATATTCATATGAAACGACGGAGGGCTACAGATGGTTTTGGCGAAACCGTGAACGTAGTGAACTTGATATAGTCGATGGAACGAGATAGCTTTTAAAAGGAGTGGTTCAAGCTCCGGGTTTAAAATGTTTGTTTTTGAAAAGAACCGAGTGGTTTTCAAAGTGTTCCAACGACTTTTACTTGGTTTATTTTCTTGCATTAGTTCTTTTAATGCGTCCCATCATTTAATCCTACCATTGCAGAAAACAACCAAAATATGACGTACGCTTATGCCATTCGCATTCCCCACGGGGCCCCGTCATCACCCGTTAGGTTACTTAACTAACGACAGAGCAGGGGCTGGGCTAGCGCGGCTGTAAAACATAAGCAACGCCTAAATAGTTATCATATATAAATATATAGCAATGATAGACATTACAGATCACAGATGAACACTTTGGATATACTAGGAATCCGCGATTCGTTCGAGCCTGCAATGAAAAAAGGATTACACGGTCGCGATGAATAGCCAAACCCCACCCTAGACCCCTACGGGTGCGGCAAACTACCCGCCAAGTACCCGAAGCGAAGCAACCTCCCTCAACACCGTGAGTAGGCCACTCGGCACTTCGAGATACCCGGTAGTTTGTGCACCCCACCTTGGGTCTATTCTAGGAGAAAAAACAGTAAACAGAAATTATACAATGACGGCTACAACCCCGACCCGGTTGTGCGGCCAAACAAATAATATTACATCAATATACAAATTTTACAATGAATGAAAGAAAAAGAAACTCTCATCTTACACCCATTCCCGGCTATTCATCCGTGACAATCCACCGAGTTCATATACACAAACCATCAACATTACAGATCACAGATATGTATAACCCACACTAATCGACGTATAGCGATTAGCGGACGTTCAATACATATATCACATCACAGATAATAGTCATTAGCCATAGAGTACGGAATATCGATCAAAATACGGATTTTTAACCACCCTAAAAGTCAATTTGCTCTCTGGAAAATCTGGGTAGAAAAAACATGTATTAAAAATACCAAAACATCCAAACTAAAACACTGCACAAAACCCGATCCAGTGCCGAGTCAAAACGGCGGCGGAACCGCGGCAATGAGCATGTCATTGTCGCGGAACCGTGGTCGTTTGATCGAATCACTGGATCGTTTTTCTGCAGTGTTTTCACAAAACCCTGAGACGATTTTTCATATATTTTAAAACACTTTTTGAACAGTATAAAAATCGACAGAAACTTGAGGTTTTGCGGATGTGTTTTGCGACTTTTTTCCGATCGATGTTCTTAACACTTTGCTAACTTACTAGTTTATGTTTAGCTAGGCTCTGATACCACTGTAAGTCCACGTTGCTCACCTCGGTTCTTACAGGGAGGCGGAAACGGCGAAAAACAATGATTTTGGCGCAAGGCAACATGGACTAAAAGTTGGATCGTTGCTAAACTATAAACTAGTAAACACTAAGAGGTTTTAGCTACTATGCTGTAGAAAGTATACCTCACGGAACCGGTCCTTCGGGTCTTCATCCCGCTGTCGCACTCGTCCATCCAAGCTCCAAGCGTCGATCTGGACCTTGGGCACCTCCGCGGCCTTCTTGAGTCGAAGACGATCCACCCGAGAGTTGTATACTAAGCTTCGCCTCAAGCCAAGGCAACTAGGGCAAAGAGATTGCTAATCTAAATGCCTTAGGTTGTGTAGAAGAGAAAGATGGATGTGTTTGTCTATGTGGATTCTTTTTCTCTCAACATATGAGATCAAAAGAAGGGATCAAGAGGAGGAAGAAGAAGGAGAAAGTTTGCAACCATGGAGCTTTTCTTTTTCTTCTCACTTCATGAGAGAGAATGAGAAGAGAATAATGAAAAAGATTAAACCCAAATGAAATGAACCATGGTTGCAATAATACACAATAATCATCATTACTAATCCTATCATGAAACACTTGATGGCACATTGAATTGACCATTATCATAACACAAGAAATAAAAAGAAAATAAAAGAAGAGTGTAGATCCCTCTTGAAGGTCAATGGTCAACACGGTCAACAGGTCAACAAAGTCAAGAGGGGTCTAAGTGGTCAAATGGTCAATGCAATTAGCCATCACTAATCTATCACTAAAAGGATTAGTAAACAATGTCTCCCTACTCATAACGGTTTTGACCAAACGAATTGTCAAAAACCTAATGAGTGTGCCACATTACGGTTTTGGCCGAACCAACCGCCAAAACCCTAATGGGGCACCTCCTCCTTCATCACTCCTCAAAATTGTGCATACACACCCGCATCCGCATTCCGTAGAATGCGAATGCACAGAAGACAAATCAAATCCATCTGTGCAATACTAGGATCTGGCTTAAACCAAAGCCCACTAGTATTGCCTGCCCGAACAGCATACGCACACAAGTGCACGTTAGTGATCGTAGCCCTGCCGTAAAACCATACAGCCTCTACACGTTTCGCTCAGTGCAGGGAAACTCTCTGTGTGGGACTCTAAAGACTCGACACTACTCTGGCAGTGGGTTTAACCACAGACCGCAAGCGGCACTAGCTGTACGTAACGGTCCCCAGGTAGATGTCGATAAGAAGGCCGATGAGGTAAACCCATCCGAACTCCTACTGAGCCTATATGTGACAACCTCCGTACAGTCCGATCTGTTCGTCTGATACATCGCATGGCGGGCCTAGGGAGCGGTGAACGTCAGTCCCCTAATAGCGGTACAAGTCGTGTCGGAGTGTAGCCCAGAACACCCTGAGATAACACTGGAAACCTACCAGTATATCTCGCTTACCCTGGCCAGGGACTACTTGTGTAATGGCTCTCCTAGACACAGCGCGATGTCAACCCCCAATACCGGGAGAGACAAATCCTGTCTAACCGTCACTGCCTCCAAGTGCTTCGGGACTGCACCCAACTACTACCTGTTTGCATGACTCCTTTGAGCCGTGGTAGGGTAGTAATCTAAGTACAGTGGGAACACACTCGAGGCGAAGTGACAGTGTCAAGTCAGCGGACTAAGCTGTACTCATGTCACCTGGGAACTGATAACTGACGTTAGGTATAATACCAACCAACAGTTCCCGACGAGTCCTGTCCAGTGTACTCGTAACCTAACGAGCACCCGCATACTATCTCAAGTACGACGTACTGGCGGCTGTGGGACAGACCGTCTCCCCCGCTGGGATGAGAAGCGCATACGCTAGTCTACTCCGGAGTATCGATGCCCTGTCTTGATAGTCCAACGACTAGGGACCTGTATAAAGATGTGCTTATGGATTACCCAGCCCCCACGAGTGTGAGCGCCATCACAACGCTGGTAATCAAGCAAAGATCCTAAAGGCTCTACTAATATGTATATAAGCGATATGCTAAAAGAAACACATGCACATATTGAAGTAGAGACAAACCAAGTAGCATACTACCATTTTGAGCAAGATTGTCTATACAACTGTGAATATCCCAAGCTTCCATCAAGTAATATACAAGCTAGTATGATAAAGTAATGGCCTCTAGGGCATATACACTAACAGCGCATGTATAGACATTGGACCGCACACATCACTGTGTATGAGCCCCAAGAGCTCGCTCGCTCTTACTCCGTGTCCAGTGAACGGAGTCTTTGTCATCTTTCCTTTGAGACAGGATTGACAAGTTGCATACGAATGATATTCGAACGGATCCAAATATCCTTCTGTATGTAACTTAGTCAACATTTTCTCATTAATGTGATCCAGTCTACAAAGCTATAAGAAAGCATGATTTATTTCTGGAGACTTTCTTTTGTGTGTCTTCTGGACATTGAAAATCTGTGGTTGGTTTAATACGTATATACCATTGCTTAATGTACCCGACCCAATCAAAACTTGATTAAGGTGAATATTCACAACATTGCTTACAAATGCAAATTCATAACCTTCTTTAGACATTAAAGATACATATATGATATTACAAGTTGCATTGGGTACAAAATAACGATCACGCAAAACCAAAACATGTCCATCTGACATTCTTAAGTGATAGTCCCCCACAGACTCAGCATCCATGCTTGCCCCGTTTGCAACTCTGAGGGTCATATCACCTTCCTTCAAAACCCTACGCTTTCTCAGTGCCTGCAAAGAATTACAGATATGAGATCCAGATCTGGTATCCAATACCCAGGAAGTAGAGTTTACTGAAAGACAGTTTTCAATAATATACACACCTGAAGCCGAAGCCATAACTTGCTTCGGGTCCTGGTTCCTGGCCTTCCAAGCCCTGCAATCATTTTTCCAGTGTCCACTCTTGTGACAGTAAAACCACTCTTCCTTTCCCACAAGCTTTCCCGCTACCTTTGTTGCTTTTGCCTTTCCCTTCGTTTGCACTTTACTAACACCGCCCCTTGGTTTGGTGGGGGTTTTCTTCTTCTTTCCCTTGGCTTTATCCTTGGACCTAGAAGAGGAAGGTCCTCCAACAAATAAAGTGGATGTTTCCCTACCTTTCTGTAAGGTGCCCTCTGCACTCCTCAACATATTCAGAAGTTCGGAAAGTTCAACCTCCTTTCCTTGCATGTTGAAGTTCAGGATAAACTGGGCGTAAGTGGAATGAAGGGACTGGAGAATCAAGTCAACATAGAGATCATTCTCCAACGTGGTCCCTAGGTCCGCGAGCTCTTCAATGTAGGTAATCATCTTAAGCACGTGTTCCGCTACGGATGATCTGATGGCCAATCTCGCCGAAAACAAGTTTTTCGAGACTTCGTATCTGGCGATACAGAATTGCTCTCCATACAGTTCTTTTGTATGAAGAAATATGGATTCTAGGTCTATATTCTCGTGCCTCCTCTGATGTTCATTGTTCATAGAGGAAAGCACGAGGGACTTGGCCTTCGCGCAGTCGATCTCCCATGTCTTACAGATTTCTATATCCGCGACGCTGGAGGTGGGACCTGGGACAGGGGGAGCTTTGGTGGTAAGGAGATACCCCAACTTGTCATAAGTGATTGCCATTTTGACATTCCTGAGCCAACCTTTGTAGTTTGGCCCTGTCAGTATATTTTTATCTAATAGTAACTTAAGTCTGGTCATGTCGATTGGTCGCTGCAATTAGGAGAGAGAGAAGAAACACTTTAGCATGATGCTTTTGCAAGTTTAGAGTGGTTTTTAGTTTTTCTAAACAGGATGGCTCCCACTGTCTTTCGAATCCCTCCTCAAACCATAAAGGAAGAATTAGTCGGGATCAATCTCACCGTACAATACTTGCTTAACCGTTCAGCCAGGCCAGTGTCCGTACTTCGAGGGAGGTTTTCCAACGTTTTCGTGAAGTTCCTTAATTTAAGAACCTCTTTCCCCTGGGGGCGTAGCCCCGCTAACACGTTTCTAGACACCTACTTGGTTTATAGCATTGATCGTTAAGTGAGAAATTTCCCGAGGAGTAGCATATACTCACAGTAGCATCGAGATCCAAATATCATCATGCGAAAAAACTGAAGGAATCCTACCAGAATCATCACACTCCAAATGGTATGCAACACTAGCAGGTTTCAGTTTCTTTAGAAACTCCCGATGTGGATTTTTTCCCCATGCTCTTATGACCTTGACTTTGGCCAACAAATCATAAGTCACATGTCAAGTTCTACCCGTCATTCTCCAGGTTAATTTGAACCCACCCGTACCTACTCTTGACTTTGGCCAACAGGGCAGTACGACTGTCCCAAACCAAGTCATCTATCTAAGCTGTATATGAATATCCAATAGCTACCAAATACTGTGCCTTGACTTTGGCCAATACACATAGCTTGAATACTATTGACTATCCATATGAAATGACGGAGGGCTACGAATGGTTTTGGCGAAACCGTGAACGTAGTGAACTTGATATAATCGATGGAACGAGATAGCTTTTAAAAGGAGTGGTTCAAGCTCCGCGTTTAAAAGTTGGTTTTTGAAAAGAACTGAGTGGTTTTGAAAGTGTTCCAACGACTTTACTTGGTTTATTTTCTTCCATTAATTTAATGCGTCCCATCATTTAATCCTACCATTGCAGAAAACAACGAAAATATGACGTACGCTTATGCCATCCGCATTTGCCACGGGGCCCCGTCATCACCCGTTAGCTTACTTAACTAACGACAGAGCGGGGGCTGGACTAGCGCGGATGCAAAACATAAGCAACGCCTAAATAAATATCATATATAGATATATACATTCATCAGATGCAATGATAGCCATTCCAAATCACAGATGAACACATTGGTTATACTAGGAATCCGCGTTTCGTTCGAGCCTGTAACAAAAAGCGAATTACACGGTCGCGATGAATAGCCAATACCCCACCCTAGACCACTACGGGTGCGGAAAACTACCCGCCAAGTACCCGAAGCGAAGCAACCTCCCTCAACAACGTGAGTAGGCCACTCGGCACTTAGAGATATCCGGTAGTTTGTGCACCCCACCTTGGGTCTATCCTAGGAGCAAAAACAGTAAAAAGAAATTATACAATGGCTGCTACAACCTCATCCCGGATGTGCGGCCATACAAATAATATTACATCAACTTACATATTACATGAATTGAAAGATAAAGAAAACTCTTATCTCACAACCCCCCGGCTATTCATCCGCGACAATCCAATGAATTCATATACACAAACCATCAACATTACAGATCACAGATATGTATAACCCCCACTAATCGACGTATAGCGATTAGCAGACGTTCAATACATATATCACATCACAGATATAACCCTTTAGCCAAAGTCTAGAGAAGTTCGATCAAAATACGGATTTGTAACCACCCCAAATACAAATTTGTTCTCTGGAAATTCTGGTCAGAAACAAACCATCCTAAAAATCCCAAAACACCATTATAAGAACACTGTAAGAAAAATGACCCACGGCCGAGTCAACTTGGCTGCGGATCCGTGGCAAGAACCATGTTCTTGCTGCAGTTCCGCGGTGAGTTGGTCGACTCGTTGACTCGTTTTTCTTGTGTGTTCTTTAAAAACCCTGAGCCGATTTTTAGTATGTGTTAAATTATTTTTTGAATAGAAATAAAAATCGGCAGAAAGTTAGCATTTTCGGCATGTTTTGCGGTTTTTTCTCCGATCGAAATTCTAGATGCTTTGCTAACATGCTAGTGTGTATTTAGCTAAGCTCTGATACCACTGTAAGTCTACGTTACCTGTCCCAGTTCTTTCGGGGTTGCGGAAACGGTGAAAAATTATTTTTAGGGCTAGGATAACATGGACTAGAAACCGGATCTTTGCTAAACAACACACTAGAAACTAACTACAAGCTTTACCTACTCGGTAAGAGGGTTATACCTAGTCTTGAACTCCTTCTCTTCTTCTCCTTGGGGTGGGTTGAATGTGTTAGTTATATGTATGCCCTAGAGGCTATTACTATACATAGGATGTATATTGTAGTGGATGCTTGGACATATATAGGGATGACTTTCTTGCTCGATATGATAGTATGCTATCTGGTTACTCTTTACCTTAACGTGTACACTGATTGTCTCTCTGTTACATGTTGGTAAAGCCCTTAGGATGTGTACTTGACTACCTGGACTATGATGCGGATCATACTAGTGGGGACATGGTAGTCCATAAGTACATCCTTCAAAGTCCCTAGTCGTGGGTGTATCGAGACGGGGCATCGATATACCAGAGTAGACTAGCGTATATCTTCTAGACCCATACAGATGGGAGATGGATGATCCCATATCCATTGGTGTTTGACATCAGAGATGATATACGGGTGCTCAGTGGAGACTGGGTATACTGGACGGACTCGCCGAGAACTCCCAGATGGTATTATACCTCACGTCAGATGGCAGTTCTTTGGTGACACTGGTACAGAGTAGTCTGTTGACCCGAGATCGTCATAGAGTCCTGTGTGATTCCCACTGTGCTTTGATTTCCACCTTACCACGTCCAAGAGGGCGTGCAAAACGGTGGCTTTTGGGTACAGTCCCGAATCACATGGAGGCAATGAGCGATAGGAGGGGATTCGTCTCTCTCGGTATAAGGAGTTGATGTTGCGCTGTGTTCGATTGGCTATAACCGGAAATCCCTGGCCAGGGTTGCTGAGATTGACTGGTAAGTGTTATCAGTAGTATCTCTAACTGTTATAGACCTTATATCGACACGACTTATCGAGCTACTGGGGTCTGACGTTTACCACCCCTAGGCGAGATATGCGACATATCAGACGAACAGACCGGATTGTACGGTAAGTGTTACTGGTTGGATTCACAGGAGTGTGAGCGGGCTTGCTCGTTGATCTTCTGATCGCTCAATACCCGGATGGCCGTTACGTTTAGCAGACCGCTTGCGGCTTGTGGGTGTTTGATATGATCATCACCTGCTGCCGGCGTATTGACGAGTCTTTAGAGTCCTACACAGAGATTTCCTGGCTCATGCGAAACGAAATAGGAGCGCATATGAGATATGTGCGGGACCGAGAATAATGCGTGTATGTGATACCGTATTCTATTCTCGCGATAAATGTATCGATTGGTTGTATGCGATATAACCTTGTTATCGAATCAAAGATTGATTCAATAAGTCGATACATTGGATATTAGTCGGTCATATACGATATGACCGGATCGTTAAATCAAGTGTTGATTTAATGATTTAATGTATAATTATATATTTGATATATTACTTTACATTAACTAGTAATTGTTCACTTAAGATGGATTTTCTCACTTGATGTGCACATCGTATATATGATATAGTTTTGTGCACTAGTTTGTATCATGTTTGATGATACATGCAAACTTGGGTATGTGTATGCTTTGAACCAAGTTTAGCTAAATGGTTAGGGTTTTAATTCATTTATTCATTTATTTATTTTATGAATATATATAATGAAATGGTGGCTTTCTTTTCTTTCTTTGCTTGAAGCTTCTTGAAGCTTCAAAGCATCTTTGAAAAAGTCTTCCATTTTGTTTTATCCTTAACCCTAACCATTTAACTAAACCCTAGTTTATTCTCTTCATGAGTTACACTAACCCATGGTTGCAAATATGATAAGTATCACTTGAATTTTCTATTTAGTTAATTCATTCTTTTTCTTTCTTCTTCTTCTTCTTCTTCAAGAAAGAAGAAAAACCATTGCTAGAAAATTTTCAAGTATTGAAACCTAGTGAGAAATCCAAATCCAAAGTGAATCCACTTCCTATTTCTTCATCCTCTACCACTTGCCATGTAGTATAGGGTGTTTTCTTCACAAGTTTCTTGAGCTAGTGAAGATGGAGCTTGAGTTAGAGTTGTCTTGACGTAGATCATCTTCGGCATCGAAGTCAACGACCTAGCCCGCTCATTTCTCTGACGAAACCATCGCTAGAGTCCAGGATCACGGTGATCGCAGCGAAGGGACGTCATCACGGAGCTAAAGAAGTGGTGTACCGGATCTACAAAGGTTGTATTTCCATTCACTTTAGAGTAAAGTTGTTTACTTGCATAGCTTTCGCCTTTGCCTCTAGTTAACGATCTAGTTTAGGGTTTCTCGGCACCGGAAAAATTTGAATTTGACATGGTTGATGCCTTGTGAGACCTCATTAGAGTGCTTAGGAACCCTACAGTGGTATCATAGCCTAGCTAGAGCCTTAGGCGATGAGTAGACGAAGTTAGAAACCCGAACGAACCCAAAACCCTAATCCGACCCCTTCTCTGTACAATTTTTGAAACTGTGGATTTTTCATGATCAAAAATATGCAGAAAAATAAGCAGGGTTTTATTAGAATTACTATGCAAAACGCGGTCCTAATTCAATCAAACCGCCGTGGAACCGCGGCCTTACCCCACGTGGCGCGGCGGTTCCGCTGCCATTCTGTTGCATCGTTGACCAAAATTTGCACAGTAATTCATATATTTGACTCCTGAAATTTCTGGGTAATTTTAATCTTTACTCAAGAGTTGAGTTTTCTGGGGTTGTTTTGGGGATTCGATTATTCGATCGGTTTATTTAATTTCGTCTATGTGTTTTTCCGGATAATTTTAGAATATGTTAAAAAGTTCGACCGGATATAAATACCCACTTTTTCCCCTGCCGGGAAATTTCCAAATGTTGGATTTTTCCGTGGTTTAATAACGTTCTAAGTAGTGCAAGTAACGCGATGGTCCCTCTAGAAGACAACAAACCTTAACTCGATTATGTGACCGTCTTGAACTGCCCTTTGAACCTTCGGGTTTGGGGCAGTACGACGTGCCACATGTGAGGCGTTGGCTTGACCCTTCTACGGCTGGACCGTTGGTACTGAAGCATGAATTGGATGTTTTTAAACTTATTTCATGTGTTGAGCTCTTTTGGGAAAACTTGGGTGTTTGATTGTTCGATCGGAAAGTTTAACATTTTCTATTTATCTGGAATGGGATACAATACTTGGAATCCATAAGTAGTTATGAGATAACTGATATGAATGTTATAAACACAGCACTTTAGTCTCACTTGATCGGTTTCCACGGAATTTTGATACGATCAAAAGTCCGTCGCAATCTCGTAGCGTACGCGGATACTCGTCAGTAAAACTTAATGGATAGCCACGCCCCATAGCCCTGACCAAGTGACTGTAGGAGAACCCCGTCGCCGAAAGCATCCGTTCGGGTGCTCGCGGCAGCGGTGTTCCGCCTTGGTGCACTTCGTCGACGGCATCGGGGGTGCGGCTGCCTACTAAAGTTTGCAACGAGCATTCGATCAAAATGCCGGGAATCTTGTTGAATTGCCCGACTTGATATTGAAAAGTGTTTTCGATAATGAGACTAAAATGCAGGGTTTATAATTGTTAGGCATGTGATTTCTAAGGAATTCAGATGGTTAGGCATGCGATGTCTAAGGAGGTTGCGGATTCCAACTGTTGTAGTTTTATACTTTCTTTTCTGTGACCGTAAGTGTAATATGTGATATCGCCGGTTTCGTTGCTATATGTCAACGACAATTGGGATACGTATGTTTACTTACGTTGATGACATGTGATGTTATGTGTTGCTGGATATGTTATATTGGATCGTCGTGTTTGAATAGCCGGGGGGTTTTATGTGAGATGAGTGTTTTTCATTTTCATTCATGTAAAAAACTTGTATGTAATATTCTTTTATTGGGGAACTTCCAGGTTGCGGAAGTTGTCACCATTTGTATATTATTTACTTTTCCGCACTAGGATAGACCCAAGGAGGGGAGCACAAGTAACCGGGTTCTAGGGTCCAGTGGGAGACCAACTCGAGGAGTCCAGTCCGGGTCTCCTAACTCTAGAATTGGTAGGGTTGCTTGCCGCTCTCGTAGGGGTCTAGGGGTGTGGGTTTGGCTATTCATCGCGACCGTGGAATCCGTGTTTTATACTGGCCCGTAATAAAAACATGGACGTCCTAGTATATCCAATGTTTCATATGTTTCTTCTGCTGTGATATTTGTGATGTGATCATGTGATATGTTCTGTGATAGATACTGTATATAGTATATATGATATATTATATAGACGTTACTTATGTTTTGCACTCGCGCTAGCCCTGCCCCGCTCTGTCGTTAGTTACCTAACCTAACGGTGCACGAGGGGACATCGAGGCGAATGCGGATGGCATAAGTGTACGCCGTATTTATCTATGATGTTTAGGTAACTTAAATGATGGGACTTCATTAATATGATTAATGAAAGAAAAGAAACCGAAGATGTTGTGGAATCGAATTTCAAAAATAAAAACAGGTAGCTACAGTTCTTGCTTTGCATCGCGGTGTTCCTTGTAGAACATCCTGCACCTTATTCGATAAGGAAAGGGCCGAGATCCCTTCACCGGGAGTGACCCCTGTAAGTGCACGGCGGCGCCCCGGCCGTCAATCCGACGGCCAAAAGCGGAAGCGGTGATAAACTTAAATTTTGCGGACTTAGCAAACCGGCACCACCGCGCACTAAACACCCGGATCGTAACCATTAACAAGTCTAAGCTAACTAGAAGAAGGGTTAGAGATATACCGACGATCCAAGTCCTCCGGTCTTCTCGTCATGGTCCCGATCTCCTGCGGAAAAGCCTCGTCTCCTCCTCGTCGCCGGAAGTGCACCACATCGCCTACTTTGTTTACGGGCTCCCACCTCAATGCCGAGGCAACTCGGGCACGAAGCCGGCTACTCGACGTGCCCAAGATTTGCTGTAGAATGTGTAGTGAGCTATTGTCTCTATTGGGGTTGAAGGAGTTGCCATATGGTGGAGGAAAAGATACAAGCTTTTTGGAGAGGAGCTAGGAATTTTGGAGAGTCTTCTTGTGTGATTTTTGGAGCATGAAGAGAACCAAAAAATTGCCACACCAAAATCAATCACCCACTACCTTAAAGAATGGCCGGCCCTTGTAGGAAAAAGGAGAGAGGGAAAAGTCAAGGGGGAGGTAACCATATGAATCATGCAAGAGAGAGAGAGAGGAATGGTTATCATGAAAAACAATGATACCAAAACAAAACCCATACTCCACCACCAACCACCAACCTCATCATCAACAACCATGATGAGCCAAAAGTCATGCCATCATGACAAGAAGAAGTCAAGGTCAATGAAAAGATGTCATGATAAAACAATATGCAAAGACCCCCTCCACAAACACTTATTTGCAACTATGCAAATAAGCCCTCCTCCACCAAACTTCGGCCAATGAACGATACAAAGGAAATCGGCCGAAACGAAAAGCAAACTGGAAACTCCAGAAAACTGGTCCCGTAATAAATTACAGGAAAACCCCGATACTGTGCATACACACCCGCATCTGTATTTCGACCGAAATACAAATGCAATGAGACAAAGTCTACACTGTACTATACTAGGATCCGGCTTATACCAAAACCGGCTAGTAATATCTGTTCGATCCTGATCCGTGCAATACCACACGTATCTGATCGAACCCTGCCATATAACCATACGGCCTATAGTACAAACTGTCCGATCCTGATCCGTGCAATACCGCACGTATCTGATCGGACCTTGCCATATCTCCATACGGCCTCTACAACCTTTCGCCCGAAAGCTGAGTAACTGAATGTGGGGGACTCTAAAGACTCGTCAACACCTTGGTTGTGGATTTAACCACTAGCACGTCAGAGGTATAAGCCAATACGTAACGGGCTACCAGGTATTGACTAAAAAGGACGTCGATGAGCGAACTCATCCTGACACCCTACTGAGCCTGTCAGTGACAATATCCGTGCAGTCCGGTCCGTTCGTCTATGAGTATCGCATGGCGGGCCTAGGGGGTTGGTAAAAGTCAGACCCCCAAAAGCGGTACAAGTCGTGTCGGAGTGTAGCCCAGAACACCCTGAGATACTACTGGAATACCTACCAGTAAATCTCCTTGCCTTGGCCAAGGACTTTGTGTAATGGCTCTCCTAGACACAGCACGACCTCACCCCCAATACCGGGAGAGACGAACCCCTGAAGATACGCTCACTGCCTCCATGTGGCTCGGGACTGTACCCAACTAAGACCTGTTTGCACGACTCCTTTGAGCCGTGGTAGGGTAGTAATCAAAGTACAGTGGGAACTCACACGAGACAAATGACGATCCCCAGGTCGATGAACTAACCTGCACACATGTCACCAGGGAACTGCCATCTGACGTCTGGTATATGACCAACTAGCATGTTCCCGGCGAGTCCTGTCCGGTGTACTCATAACCCAATGAGCACCTGTATACATCTTAGGTGATCCAACTGACACCAGTGGCTTGTGAGACCGGCCACCGCCCCTCGTCGGGGTCTCGACTGTATACACTAGTCTACTAATGGAGTATCGATGCCCAGTCTCGAAACTCCCACGACTAGGGACCTTTTAAGGATAAGCTTATAGACCCCCAGCTCCCACTTATATGATCGCCCTCATACTGCTGGTGGTCAAGCAAGAATCCTAGGGGCTCTATCAACGTGTAATAGCGACGTGTCAGGTCACCTAAAGCAGTACACGATGATAAAGGTAAACCAGATAGCATACTATCATCTCGAGTAAGACTGTCCTACCGGGATAGGTCCTTCCTCAATCATTACAATCACATACCTGTGACCTAATAATTGACTCTGAGGGCACTATCTCCAACAATCTCCCACTTGCACTCAAGGCTAATTATTGCGATGTCGCATACTCACAGCCCGTGTGATACCGAACATCCAACTCCTCTACTAGTCAGTCTCACAAAGCTCGTTTGCGGAACTATTGCGTTCGAGGAATAGCCTCAGTGAGTGGATCCGCTTTGTTGTTTCTTTCTCTGTCTCTCTAAATCTCAAGTTCGCGGAGAAAACCATCTCCCGAAAAGAGCAATACCTGTCTTAGAATGTGCTTGGATGTCTGATGGGACATAGCTCATAAATGAACTCCAGATCCAAACTTCTTAGACTGTATCGTCAACTGAACTTAATCAGTATCCTGCACGCCATGCCTCCCTCAGTATTGCCTTGGACCACCTGTCCAAAATACTGCCCCTCGTCAGAAGGAAAAACTATAGCTCTGACAACCTCCTTGTCGTCCATGTCACCTTGGAAGCCTGGAATGATAACTGTCTCCCGAATGAGGTTGTCGTTATCATATTCCTAGAACATGCACTTATGTTCTAAAACTGCTTCCGACTGCTTCTCCAGGATTGGATTAATGTCAACTTATTGCATCTAGTGCAAGAACAACATCTGGTGTGGTACTTGACATCTCATGATTGACTCAATTGCCTGAGCAAGTGATCTGCCAATCATGCACGTCCCTCTCCCCTTTAGTCTGTAAGACACCTTTAGAGAGGGTGACTCCATTACCTGCAGGTACACTACCGTGCCAGGAGTCGTCCATTCTAAATACTCTTAGAATGCTGTCAAAGTACCCTGATTGGGAAACCATCCAAATCTAGATCTAAAACCATAGATCTAGTAATCAGTATGTCTGATATAATACCCAATTCCTATGTGGAGAAACTACTGTGTGACGACCAAAGTATGACCGATCGTAGTATAGGAGTTTCTTTTCCTATTCTGTGTATGTCATCCAAATACCAGGATATCACACCCTACTACCTTCTCAACAGATCCATCCCCTATTCTGATGAAGTCAAACCCATGACTGTCACGTCAGAAATAGATGATCTATCTCCGCTACATCTGCTTTAGTCTATAAATAGACATAAGCTACCTGTCCACCAATGCTTCCGCTGCTCCCACTGATTACGACAACCCTCTGGCAGAGTCATATACACGTGCACTTCTAAAACTAGTTTAGAACGACGCTATACTCATCCTCCCGCCGGGTCTCGCAGCCTGGAACAACAGCAATGGTAATTGTGGGTAAACAAGAACTTCCCTGTCACCGTCCTTGAGGCTACCGGAGCACCTCTCGGGTGCCTGAAGTTACCCACCTTATCTGCGGAGTGGCCAATGGAATGTCAATCCAGATTGAATCTTTAGGTTCCTTATCAAATCTTCAGTAATCATTTGTGGTTCTGGAATCACTTCCAGTTCTACCATACTCCCACTACTGTTTTCTGAAAAAATCCATTTTTAATAAAATTGTGGCGAGTCTAGAACAATATCGCTATTGTTCATCCAGATGGTAGAAAGTCAACCCTCGTCATAGCCTGGGTCAACCCACAAACAGCCATTACAGAAACGTGCCTTGAGTTGTCCAGTGTCTGGTTTTAAGCATAAACCGGACAACTCCCCGTACCTTAACATCGTTAAGATATGAACTGTTCTATATCCAATATAGAAACAGAGGCACAGATTTAATTGAACCAGATTCAAATCATGCAGCTGTCCCCAGGGCATGTCAACTAAATGGAAGGAGGCCGATCAGCGTTACTCAACTTAGGAATACTTCCAATTATGAGTAACCTGAAAGAGAAGCAAGATCTCTTTATCATTACTATCAACTGAATACCATACACAAGTATCTACATCTTCGATCTCTTTGAAGAATCCCGATACTTGCTATACCTGGTTCTCTACTCTATTCAAATACCTATAACTTCTCAAAATTTGGACCCTGTGTTTCCGCGAAACACCTGTCTAAAAACTAGAGAAGTCATAAGTAAACCGAATATAGTATGAGGACCAACCCCTCTGTCCTAATGGACACTGGACAACATACAATACTTTGTATAAGTCCGCTGAGTCTAACAACTCTTTCACTGTGTGTCGTAGGTTGAAAACTGTACTTATGGTTAAGAAGAATTACACCGCTGTTTAATGCTCCTTACCTAACCATCCACTGATATAGGTAAATGTCATCGACATAATATCGAAAGGTATATCTCACTCTATGAAAATAGACGTACAGATATATCAATTTGAAATTGGTGCACAACAGCGGATATTCAAAACCAAATATTTGCCGACCGGCAAACAGCCCAGGTGATCTCCTCAAATATCACCGATTACAACGAATCCCGATATAATGAGGATGATTACCCAATTCCCAATAACTTACTCCCACTCATCATCTGTAAAACTATACAGATGTGAGAATCATACCTGGTAAATACATACCCTGGAGTAAGTATCTAATCGGGAAATCAGTTTTCCTTTAACATTACACAGTGAAACTGAAACATTGAAATGTTCCGATGGGGTATTCTGGTATTCCTAGTAATGCCTCTTCCAGATTCACGACTGTAACCGTATAGTTCTTTGCCACCTCTCCAAATCCCTTCATATGTCTTTAGTCTTTACCTTCTGCACACCCTTTTAGGCCAAATGGTTTTCTTCCTTCCCTACCGTTCGGCACCAGCCTATGGTTTGGAAGAAGACTATCCAATAAGCATAATGGGTGTACTGTCCCAATCCTAGGAACACTCGCAATGAGAGAGGGTGAAGATAAAAGACAACCGAATAAACCTTATTCCTATTTCTCCTGAACCAGAATCCATCCCCGAACTGGAACAAGTTCCATTCGAGTTCGTATATAACTATACGATGGAGTATCCAAATAAACTGTGGATCTTCGTAGTGATACGGAGTGTCCTGGAGAAATACAAAGGTGATGTGGGAGTGGTAAAGAAATATTTGGTTTGGTCGTGAAAATCTGTTGCCATTTACTTTGCCCTCTTACTAATCCCTTGGTTTATCTGAACTTAATACCTTCTGCACACCATCGTTATGCTAATTGGTTTTCTTCATTCCCTACCGGTCGGCACCATCCTAAGGTTTGGAAGAAGACAATCCAATTTGCGTAATAGGTGTACTACCCCTAAACCAAGGAGTACTCGTAGCCTGAGAGAGGGTAAAAGGAAAAGACAACTGAATAATCCTATCCATTTTCTCCAGAACCGGAAACCATCCTCGAATAAATTCTTTCGAGTTCGTATCTAACCATACGATGGTTTTGTCCAATGGAAGTGGACGTTCGTAGTAATACGGGGTGTCCTGGAGAAAAGGGTAAAAGTAGGAGTGGCAATGAGGTCTGCAACTCTGACAATCCAAAAAGCCGGTGTTTAAGAAGGTTCGGTCAACTTGGTCACTGAGTCATAGTCTTAGGGTCGGGTCAATGGTCGCTGCCAAAGAGAGAGAGAAAAGAAACACTCAGCGTGCACTCTAACCTAGATCAGAATGGTCACCAATTTATCTAATCTGGAATCCTCCCACTGTACCTCAAATTCTCCTCCAAACCTGAAAGAAGAATTAGTCGGGGTCACCCGAGGAGTAAACTAACTCATCAGTGGGAATCGGGATCCAACTCTCATCGCATGACAACGTGACGGAATCCGCTCACGGTATCACACTCCAGAAGGTATGCGCATATCTGACAAGTTTCAGTACTTTTGAAACTCCCGATGTGATTTCTGCCCCATGCTCTTATGACCTTGGCGAAGGTCAACAAATCATAAGTCACATGTCAAGTTCTACCCGTCATTATCCAGGTTAATTTGAATCCACCCGTACAAGCCCTTGACGAAGGTCAACAAGGCTATACGACTGTCCCAAACCAACGCATCTATCTATGCAACAGAAAGGTAACAAGCAGCTACCATACACTATGCCTTGACGAAGGTCAACAAACATAGCATGAATACTACGTGCTACCCGTCTGAAACGACGGAGGGCTACGAATGGTTTCTGGCGAAAACCTTTAACGTAATGAACTTGATATCGTCGAAGGAACGGATAGCTTTTTAAAAATATAGTGACGAAAACCGTTGCTAAAGAGGTCACTCCCGGTGAAGGGATCTCGGCTCTTTCCCCGTAGAATGGGGTGCAGGATATTCCAAATGAATACCGCGATGCAAAGCAAAAGTAATCGGCTATAGTGAAGTTAATGCCCTGACGCAAACTTCTGTCCAAGGGGTCACTCCCGGTGAAGGGATCTCGGCCCTTGCCTCGTCGACTGAGGAGCAGCATATTCCAATGAATACCACGATGCAAAACAAAAGTAAACGTCCTTGCAATAACAGCTTTTTGAAAAGTGTTCCAACAACATCAGATTAGGTTTGTTTTAACTCGCATTGATCCGAATCAATGCAGTCCCATCATTTGATCACACCAAAAAGAACGAAAATATACTGATGTACGTATATGCCATCCGCATTCGCCACTGGGTCCCGTCATTACCCGTTAGGTTAGCTAACTAACGACAGAGCGGGGACTGGACTAGCGCGGATGCAAAACATATACAACATCTACTAATATATATACCAATATATTATATTCGCTCAAGGCGTGATAGAAATGCAACATCACAGAAAATGTACAGCATCACAGAAACAATACAGATATCTGGGATCCCCGGGTTTCACAGAGCCGCTGAAACCCGACGTTCCCCTGGTCGTGTGGATAGCCTGTGCAATGAAATCCTAGACCCCTACGGGCGCGGCAAGTTACCCGCCAAAACCTGAAGCGAGGCAGCCCCCTTCAGCAACGTGAATGGACCACCCAGCACTTCACGGAATCCGGTAACTTGGGCACCCCTCCTGGGTCAACCTGTACCCCCTACGAGTGCGGCGAATAGCCCGCCAATCCTAGAGTGAAGCCCCCTCCGTCTCAATGCCATGAGATGCGGGCTTGTTGCCCTCCAGAACCCGGCTATCCGTGCATCCCTCCGCGGGGCAATCCTAGTACAGAAAGTAAAATATACATACAACGGGTACATCGACCGCAACCAGGTCGTGCCCCAAAATAATAATACAAACAGGCAGTGACGGCAGTCCACATGTCGGACGCTCGCCCCGCAATATCAAATGTACATAATACAACAGCACACTGTACTAGCATTGCATCCAGGCTATCCCTACGACCGATCCGCAACAACACAGCAAATACATAGAACATCAACGTGAAAGTCACGTTCGCAAATCCGTCTAACCGGGCTATAGCAGTTAGACAGGATTTACCGATCGAGTGACATTCACGGTCGCAGATATAATGTAAATACTGTGAAAAATGTGTTTAAAATTTTCCGATTGATAAAAAATTAACAAGTGGGCCCCCAATCAAAACTGTAGCACTCACAGAAAACCTGGGCCCAATTTTAATATTCCAAAACCCATATTTTAAGCCCAGAAAGCCTCTGAAAAAAAATGGTGCAGTGATGTCTACAGTGCGCGGCGGAAGGGCGGCGGAATGGGGGTTTTTGCGGCGCTTCCGCGCTCTGACTGTGGAATCACTTCATCGAAATTTTACAGAGTTCTTAGATTTTCTAGTACATCAATATTTTACAACCTGAAAAATTTTTAGAGACCAAAATTTTTCAACAGAAACTGATGCGAAGGTAAAATGCAGTTTTGGAACTTTTTGATCGATCGGAAATACAAACACATTAAACCAAGCTAGACTAAGTTAATGGCGAGGCTCTGATACCACTGTAAGTGCACGGCGGCGCCCCGGCCGTCAATCCGACGGCCAAAAGCGGAAGCGGTGATAAACTTAAATTTTGCGGACTTAGCAAACCGGCACCACCGCGCACTAAACACCCGGATCGTAACCATTAACAAGTCTAAGCTAACTAGAAGAAGGGTTAGAGATATACCGACGATCCAAGTCCTCCGGTCTTCTCGTCATGGTCCCGATCTCCTGCGGAAAAGCCCTGTCTCCTCTTCGTCGCCGGAAGTGCACCACATCGCCTACTTTGTTTACGGGCTCCCACCTCAATGCCGAGGCAACTCGGGCACGAAGCCGGCTACTCGACGTGCCCAAGATTTGCTGTAGAATGTGTAGTGAGCTATTGTCTCTATTGGGGTTGAAGGAGTTGCCATATGGTGGAGGAAAAGATACAAGCTTTTTGGAGAGGAGCTAGGAATTTTGGAGAGTCTTCTTGTGTGATTTTTGGAGCATGAAGAGAACCAAAAAATTGCCACACCAAAATCAATCACCCACCACCTTAAAGAATGGCCGGCCCTTGTAGGAAAAAGGAGAGAGGGAAAAGTCAAGGGGGAGGTAACCATATGAATCATGCAAGAGAGAGAGAGAGGAATGGTTATCATGAAAAACAATGATACCAAAACAAAACCCATACTCCACCACCAACCACCAACCTCATCATCAACAACCATGATGAGCCAAAAGTCATGCCATCATGACAAGAAGAAGTCAAGGTCAATGAAAAGATGTCATGATAAAACAATATGCAAAGACCCCCTCCACAAACACTTATTTGCAACTATGCAAATAAGCCCTCCTCCACCAAACTTCGGCCAATGAACGATACAAAGGAAATCGGCCGAAACGAAAAGCAAACTGGCAACTCCAGAAAACTGGTCCCGTAATAAATTACAGGAAAACCCCGATACTGTGCATACACACCCGCATCTGTATTTCGACCGAAATACAAATGCAATGAGACAAAGTCTACACTGTACTATACTAGGATCCGGCTTATACCAAAACCGGCTAGTAATATCTGTTCGATCCTGATCCGTACAATACCGCACGTATCTGATCGAACCCTGCCATATAACCATACGGCCTATAGTACAAACTGTCCGATCCTGATCCGTGCAATACCGCACGTATCTGATCGGACCTTGCCATATCTCCATACGGCCTCTACAACCTTTCGCCCGAAAGCTGAGTAACTGAATGTGGGGGACTCTAAAGACTCGTCAACACCTTGGTTGTGGATTTAACCACTAGCACGTCAGAGGTATAAGCCAATACGTAACGGGCTACCAGGTATTGACTAAAAAGGACGTCGATGAGCGAACTCATCCTGACACCCTACTGAGCCTGTCAGTGACAATATCCGTGCAGTCCGGTCCGTTCGTCTATGAGTATCGCATGGCGGGCCTAGGGGGTTGGTAAAAGTCAGACCCCCAAAAGCGGTACAAGTCGTGTCGGAGTGTAGCCCAGAACACCCTGAGATACTACTGGAATACCTACCAGTAAATCTCCTTGCCTTGGCCAAGGACTTTATGTAATGGCTCTCCTAGACACAGCACGACCTCACCCCCAATACCGGGAGAGACGAACCCCTGAAGATACGCTCACTGCCTCCATGTGGCTCGGGACTGTACCCAACTAAGACCTGTTTGCACGACTCCTTTGAGCCGTGGTAGGGTAGTAATCAAAATACAGTGGGAACTCACACGAGACAAATGACGATCCCCAGGTCGATGAACTAACCTGCACACATGTCACCAGGGAGCTGCCATCTGACGTCTGGTATATGACCAACTAGCATGTTCCCGGCGAGTCCTGTCCGGTGTACTCATAACCCAATGAGCACCTGTATACATCTTAGGTGATCCAACTGACACCAGTGGCTTGTGAGACCGGCCACCGCCCCTCGTCGGGGTCTCGACTGTATACACTAGTCTACTAATGGAGTATCGATGCCCAGTCTCGAAACTCCCACGACTAGGGACCTTTTAAGGATAAGCTTATAGACCCCCAGCTCCCACTTATATGATCGCCCTCATATTGCTGGTGGTCAAGCAAGAATCCTAGGGGCTCTATCAACGTGTAATAGCGACGTGTCAGGTCACCTAAAGCAGTACACGATGATAAAGGTAAACCAGATAGCATACTATCATCTCGAGTAAGACTGTCCTACCGGGATAGGTCCTCCCTCAATCATTACAATCACGTACCTGTGACCTAATAATTGACTCTGAGGGCACTATCTCCAACAACCCCTTTAGCAATAACTGGCAGATGCTACAACTCTCAGTTTGTCTTTTGATTGCTTCTATAGTTTCTGCTTTGCACAGTGATATATATGATATATCCCGCACCTCATTCGACGAGGAAAGGGCAGATGATCCTTTCACCGGGAGTGACCCCTTTAGCAAAACTAGAAAAGCCTAAAAAACACTCCATTTTAAAATCATTTGATTCTACAACGATATCAAGTTCATTACGCAATAGGTTTTCAGAAAAACTTGTCGTAGCCCTCCGTCATTTCAGATAAGTACTACTTAGTATTCGTGCTGCGGTAGTTTGGCATTCGTTAAGGCATAGTGTACGGTAACTAACTAGTATTTATCTGCTTATGCATATGATGCAGATTGGATTAGGGTATTCGTACGGCGTTGTTTGGGATTCGTCAAGGGTCGTGCGGGTGGGTTTAATTCAATCAAGAAATGTACGGGTTGAACTTGACTAGTGGACTATGGGTTGTTTGGCATTCGTCAAGGTCATAGAACACTAGGGGCAAAATATTATCGGGAATTTCAAGTGTTGAAATTTGCAATGAGTTTGCATACCTTTTATGAGATAGTTGGATCCCGATACCCACTGCGAGTAATTGTTACTCCTGGGAGAGTTTTACACATTACAATTAGCCGATCAAGTAGGTGTCTAGAAAGGTGTCAACGAGGTTACGCCTCTGGGAAAACGAGGTTTACATTAATTAGGTTCGTGCGAAAGCACGGGGGACCTCCCTCAAAGTACCGACACTAGCCTGGCTGAAAGATTGGCGAACTTGTAGTATGTAATTAATCCCGGCTAGTCTTTCATTTTAGGGTTTGAAGGAAGATTTGATAAAAACAGTGGGAGCCATCCTGATTAGATAAAATAATAACCAATCTGATCTTGCAAGAGCATACGCTGAGTGTTTTCTTCTCTCTCTCTCCAGGTAGCGACCATGTCACTCCTTAATCAAGATAATAAAACGGATAAATTGACCGAACCCGTTTGTTATACTGAGCTGGGGAACGTTGGTCCCGCTCCAACTTATAATTGTTATAAGACAGAGCAGGAAATAGGGGAATAGCAGATTTCCCGTGCCGCCCAAACGAAGAAAGTGCATACTGATGCATCATCTTCGGGTGTGTTCATTACAGAGAACTGTTTCTCAGTATTCTTTACGTCCTGGGTATGTGATACCAGATCAGGATCCCGCATATGTAATTTGTTACATGGGCTACAGATAGGTAAAGAACTGAGAACGGGTGATAAGTTTCATGAGACAGAAAACGGGGCAAGTGTTGCAGCCAAGTCTGTTGGTCACTGTCACCCTGTATTACCAATACATTGATTCTGAACAAATGCTATTAGATACCGAACCTGATATACAAAATCATATCAGTTTCTTTATTAGTAAAGAAAGGATATAATTTTGTATTGTTGGATAATGTTTTGAACGTTTTCTATTTCAAAAGTTGATCGGTTCAGGCACGTTATCTAAAAGCATTAACGTTCTAAATCAAACTACAGTTTCTTAGTATACGGAACACACACAAGAGGAAGAGTTCAGAAATTAACGAATCCTTCTTGAGGCATTGTAGACAAGGTCATATCAATGCGACCCGACTGGCTGAAGTTACATTTAGATGCATATTTAAATTATTTTGAATTTACATCTTGTGAAACTTGCCAGTCATGTCACAAAGATTAGATGACCATAGCTCTGTTTATTGGAAATAGAGAAAGAGTTAGTGAACTCTTGGGATGATACATGTTGATGTATATAGGTCCCCTGTCTACACATGCTAAGAACGGTTCTTTGTACTTCATGTTAGTTATGTATATGCCCTAGAGGCCATTGTTGTACATATGATGTATATTATAATGGATGCTTGGATATATATAGAGATGACTTTCTTGCTCGTCATGATTGTATGCTATTTGGTTTCACTTTATCTTAACATGTTGACTTGTATTGGTTTACTGTTTTTCTCTCACATGTTGATAAAGCCCTTAGGATCTGTACTCGACTACTGGGACTATGATGAGATCATACTAGTAGGGCCACGGTAGTCGATGAGTACATCCTATAACTGTTCCTAGTCGAGGGTATATCGAAACAGGGCATCGATACACCAGAGTAGACTAGCGTATACGCATCTTGACCCATATGATGGGCGATGGATGATCCCATATCTATCGGTGTTTGACATCAGAGATGGTGTACGGGTGCTCAGTAGAGACTGGGTACACTGGACGGACTCGCCGAGAACTCCCAGATGGTGATATACCACACGTCAGATGGCAGTTCTCCGGTGACACTGGTACAGGGTAGTCTGAAGACCCGAGATCGTCATAGAGTCTTGTGTGATTCCCACTGTGCTTTGATTTCCACCTTACTACGTCCAAGAGGGCATGCAAAACGGTGGCTTTTGGGTACAGTCCCGAATCACATGGAGGCAATGAGCGATAGGAGGGGATTCGTCTCTCTCGGTATAGGGAGTTGATGTTGTGATGTGTTTGATTGGCTATAACTAGAAGTCCCTGGCCAGGGCTGATATAGAGATTTACTGGTAAGTGTTACTAGTAGTTTCTCGACCCGTTATGAGCCATACATTGACACGACTTATCGGTTACTGGGGTCTGACGTTTACCACCCCTAGACTTGATATGCGACATATCAGACGAACAGACCGGACTGTACGGGAGTGTTACTGATTGGATTCACAGGAGAACGCACAGGCTAGCTTGTTGATCTTCTGATCGCTCAATACCTGGGTGGCTGTTACGTTTAGCTGACCGCTTGCAGCTTGTGGGTGTTTGATATGATCATCACCTGCTACCGGCGTATTGACGATTCTTTAGAGTCCTACACAGAGGTTTCTTGGCTCAGGCGAAACGGAGTAGAGGCACATATGTGATATGTGCAGGACCGAGAATAATGCGATATGAGATACCGTATTATATTCTCGCGATATTTAGATATGAACCGGGTCATCGGATCAAGTGTTGATTCGATGAATCGGTACATGATATATTAGTCGGTTATATTCGATATAGCCGGATCGTCGGATCAAGTGTTGATTCGATAATTTAATGTATAATAATATATATGATATATTATTACATTATCTAATATTGGCTTGCTTTATTATTTCATTTTCTCACTGGATGATACATTGATATATATGCGATATATGTTAATTGTATTATTTTCTTTTGTTGCAAATATATAATATATATGTGATATATATTATTGTGACATGATATGATTTATTATTAAACATGTTTAAGGATGATTAAATGAGGTTAGGGTTTGATTAGGGTTAGTTGCTTCATGCACCTTCTAGAAGCATTTTCTTTTGTCATGGTTAAGATATTTGTTGATGACACATTATCTAACCCAACCAAACTCTAACTCTAGTTTATTCTCTACAAACTATTAGCCACTCATCCTTGACCATGGTTGATAAATCAATCATATACTTTTATTTCTATTCATCATAAAAGGAATTATAATTATCATTATCATTATCTTTTTTCCATGATCATCTTCTTCTCTCTTGATTTTGAGCTCACTAGAAATTCCATTTGTGATGATAAATTGTGAGAAAGTGAATTAAAAAGAAAGCATAAATTCTACTCTCTCATCCTCATCTCATCTATCCCATGAGATTAGTGTGTTCATCTCTTTAGAGTGAGAAAGCTTGAGTTATTGAAACTTCGATGTAGATCATCGGAGATTTGGAACACTTCAAGCTAGCATGGATCGTTCGAGTCGTGGAGCCTCTCTTGAGTCCGGAAGATCGTGGATCGCGGCGAAGGGACTTCTACTCGGAGCTTATGAAGCGAAGGAGCGGACAACAAAGGTTGTAATCCCTCACACTTAGCTTAAAAGATGTAATCTTGTATGCTAAACCCTAATTATCTAGCAAAGATCCCGGCTTTGGGTTATTCGGCACGTCTAAATTTTTATCCGGGCATGTTTGATGCCTTATGAACCTTCACAAGAGTGCCTAGGAACCCTACAGTGGTATCAGAGCCTAGCTAGAGCATTAGGCGATGTGTTAACGAAGTTAAAACTCCGATCGAACCCGAACCGACGAAAACAACCCCCTCTCTGGAAATTTTTTAAAATCTGGGATTTTTCTGAATTAAAAATACCTAAAAAATCAGCAGGGAATTCTAAGAATTACCATGAAACACGGACCCACAACTCCACTAAACCGCGGTGGAACCGCGGCGAAAACATGCTTTTCGCGGCGGTTCCGCGGCGGAATTTTGGAATTAGGACACTTGGATTTCATGGTAATATCCGTAGGTGCTTGTTGATACTTCTGGGTATTTTTAAAAGTGATTCAAGTGTTATTTAATCTGGGGTTTATTTTCTAATCGTAGATTCGATCGGAAAATTTAAATTCGTTATTTTTCCGGATATTTAGAAACTGTTAAACTGTTTGAACGGATATCATTAACCCACTTTATCCCGACTGTAGGGTTGCTATGCATGCGCATAAAGGTCTACGAGGCATCAACCATGCCCGATTAAAATTTTAGCCGTGCCGAACAACCCGAATACGGATCTTTAAACTAGAGATTAGGCGAAAACTAACATGTTAACAACTTTAACACTAAGTGAGAGGGATTACAACCTTTGTTGATCCGGTCCTTCACTTCATATGCTCCGTGTTGTGGTCCCTTCGCTACGATCATCGGGTTCCGGACTCTCGAGAGGTTCCACGAAGAGAAAGATGCAACCTTTGCTTCCAATCTTCGATACTAAGATGATCTACCTTGAAGTTTCGTTAACACAAGCTAACACTCATGAAATGATGTGAACACCCTCATCTAAATGGCAAGGGAAGATGAAGATGATGAAGTAGGATTTTTGCTCTCTTTATTTATCTTTTCCTCACATTTATTCATCACTTGAAGAAAATCTAGAAAGATTTTTCATGAAAGAATGAAGGAAGAAGAAGATGAATAATATGATAAGAATCCTTTTGTGATGAATAATGCAAAGAAGATAATGATCAATAATGCAACCATGGTTAACTAAACCTTTGTAGAGAATTAACCAAGGCTAGGGTTTGGGTTAGGTTAAGAATGAGTCACTTGAAAATATCTTTTCCAAAACAAAAAAGAAAACCTTCTAGAAACATCTAGAAAGGTTTAACCCTAATCAAACCCTAACCATGTTTAATCTCTACTAAACATGTTGCATTAGTAATCATATCATGTTACAATATTATATATCACATATATAATATTTATCATAACAAAATAAAATAATACAATTAACATATATCGCATATATATCAATGTATTACCCGAGTGAGAAAAAGAATCTTTTAGTGAGCTAATATTAGTTAATGTAATTTAATATATCATATATATTATTATACATTAAATTATCGAATCAACACTTGATCTGACAATCCGGCTATATCTATCCGTACCGATTCATCGAATCAACACTTGATCCGATGACCCGGCTGATATCAAATATCGCGAGAATAGAATACGGTATCTCATATCGCATTACCCTCGGTCCCGCACATATCACATATGTGCTCCTACTCCGTTTTGCCTGAGCCAAGAAACCTCTGTGTAGGACTCTAAAGAATCGTCAATACACCGGCAGTAGGTGATGATCATATCAAACACCCACAAGCTGCAAGCGGTCAGCTAAACGTAACAGCCACCCAGGTATTGAGCGCTTAGAAGATCAACAAGCAAGCCTGTAACTTCTCCTGTGAATCCAAATAGTAACACTCCCGTATAGTCCGGTCTCGTCGTCTGATATGTTGCATATCTCGCCTAGGGGTGGTAAACGTCAGACCCCAGTAGCTCGATAAGTCGTGTTGATATGAGGTCTATAACAGTTCGAGAAACTACTGATAACACTTACCAGTAAATCTCAGCAACTCTGGACAGGGATTTCCGGTTATAGCCAATCGAACACAGCACAACATCAACTCCCTATACCGGGAGAGACGAATCCCCTCCTATCGCTCATTGCCTCCATGTGATTCGGGACTATACCCAAAAGCCACCTTTTTGTACGCCCTCTTGGACGTGGTATGATGGAAATCAAAGCACAGTGGGAATCACACAAGACTCTATGACGATCTCGGGTCAACAGACTACTCTGTACCAGTGTCACCGGAGAACTGCCATCTGACGTGAGGTATAATACCATCTGGGAGTTCTCGGCGAGTCCGTCCAGTGTACCCAGTCTCCACTGAGCACCCGTACACCATCCTTGATGTCAAACACCGATGGATATGGGATCATCCATCGCCCATCATATGGGTCAAGATGCGTATACGCTAGTCTACTCTGGTGTATCGATGCCCTGTCTCGATACACCCTCGACTAGGTACAGTTTTAGGATGTACTCGTCGACTACCGTGGCCCCACTAGTATGATCTCATCATAGTCCCAGTAGTCGAGTACATATCCTAAGGGCTTTATCAACATGTAATATAGAGACAATCAGAGTACATGTTAAGATAAAGTACAACCAGATAGCATACTATCATGTCGAGCAATAAAGTCCTCCATATATATGTCCTAGCATCCACTACAATATACATCGTATGTACAGTAATGGCCTCTAGGGCATACATATAACTAACAATCTCCCACTTGCACTAGGGCCATCTGTTATGGTATCGCATACCCAACAATTAGCTGCGGTTGAAGTATCTCATACTCAACCATCCCATAAAAGTCTCTACTGGGAAAAAGGCCTTTATGAGTGGATCCGCGCTGTTGTCCTCTGTGTCTACTCCCCTAACCTCGATCTCCCTAGAGATCAACCATCTCCATGATCAGGTGATACTGCGTAAGAATTATATCTGGATTTCTGATGGGACGGTAGTTCCTTGGCTAAAGCCACAACTCCATTGTCAAACAATGGTAGGAACGAAGTTCATCTTATGAACTTATATATATCCAGACTGCCTCTTTGGTAACGATGTATCTTGCCTTTAATCGTCTAGTAAGTCACGGTATCTAGCTTGGAACTCTTCCAACATACCGTCCCTCCACTGAGGGTAAAGACAATGCCTGCGACTGACATTTTGTCGTTCTTATCACCCTGGAACCTTTCCAGTGATTCTTCTCAGGATTGATTGATACCAACTCACTACAACTAGTGAGTGTCCTAACATCCAATTAGATCTATCTCATAGATCCAAAACCCAGGATTTAGGAGGTATCACTTTGATCCTATATGGAGAATCATTGTGATAAGCGGAGATTGACCGAGCGTAGCATAGGAAACTCCTTCCCTATCAAGAGTATGTCATCCACGTACTCTACGAGGATCACCACCATACTCTCTACTACCTTTTCGTATATACAAGGTTCATCTACCATTTTGATGAAGTCAAACTCTTTGACTACCACATCAAAACAGATGTTCCAACTCCGCGATGCCTGTTTTATCACATAAAACATCTTGCACATGTTTTCGCTGCTCCCACTGTCTACGAAGCCCTCTGGCTGTGTACTTATAGACGCTCTCTTCTAAAACATCATTTAGAAAAGCAGTCATGACACCCAACCACCAGATATCGTAGTCATGGTATGTAGTCGTGGCAAGTAGGATCTGGATGGACTTAAGTATAGCTTTGAAAGTCTCAACCTTTCCATATACACCAAGTAATCTTCTCAAGATATACTCGCTCCTGATGGGGATTTAATCCTTCAGATAAAGCAACCAAAGTCCATACTTTGTTGGTGTATAAGGATTCCATCTCAGATCGATAAGCATCCAGCCATTCTTACAGAGACTCACTCCTGATGGCCAGCTCGAAATTAGTTGGGTCATCATCTCATGATGCAATCCTCGCTCCCACTATCATAGAGAAACCGAAGTGTCTCTCAGGTGGGTGAGGAACCCTACTAGATCGGCGGAGAGGCTGAGGTTCGTTGGAAACTATTGAATCCTTTGGTTCTACCAAATCATCAGCTGCAGTTTGTATAGCTTGAACCTTTCCAGTTCTACATAACAGACCTTGCCTCGAGCTTGTCCGGATTTTGCTTTTAGACATAGGCCGGACAACCCCAAATCTTAACAAACTTAAGATATGGGCTCTTCCCTTTCCATATCACATATGAAGTGGTAGGCAACTGATTTGATTTGAACCCTATTCAATAGGTATGCAACTTCACAAGTGCATAACTCCCAAAAGGAAAATAGGAAACTCAGCAGTACTCATCATAGAGCACACCATATCATATAGGGTATGATTGCTCCGCCCCGATACACCGACGTGCTGTGGTGTATACGGAGGAGTAATGCCGAGAGAGAATCTCATTCTCCTTTAGAATAGTCCAGGAATTCTGTGCTCAAGTATTCTCCTCCTTGATCTCATCAAAGGACATAATACTTATACCCGTATTTTGGTTCTCTACTTCTAACTTATATTCTGTGAATATCTCAAAAGGTTCGGAGTTGTGTTTCAACAGGAACACATGTCTGAATCTTGAGAGATTATCAGAGAATGTAATGAAGTACAAAGAACTAGTCTTAGCATGTGTAGACATGAGACTTTCATACATCAGCATGTATCAATCCCAAGAGTTCACTAACTCTTTCTCCGTTTCCAATAAACAGAGCTATAGTCATCTTATCTTTGTGACATGACCGGCAAGTTTCACAAGATGTAAATTCAAAAATGTAACTTAGCTAGCCGGGTCGCATTGATATGACCTAGTCTACAATGCCTCAAGAAGGATTCGTTCATTTCTGAACTCTTCCTCTTGTGTGTGTTTTATATACTAAGAACTGTAGTTTGATTTAGAACGTCAATGCATTTAGATAACGTGCCTGAACCGATCAACTCTTGATATAGGAAATGTTCAAAACATTATCCAACAATACAAAATTATATCCTTTCTTTACTAATAAAGAGACTGATATGATTTTGTATATCAGGTTCGGTATCTAATAACATTTGTTCAGAATCAATGTATTCTGGTAATACAGGGTGATAGTGACCAACAGACTTGGCTGCAACACTTGTACCGTTTTCTGTCTCATGAAACTTATCACCCGTTCTCAGTTCTCTACCTATCTGTAGCCCATGTAACAGATTACATATGCGGGATCCTGATCCGGTATCACATACCAAGGATGTAAAGGATACTGAGAAACAGTTCTCTGTAATGAACACACCCGAAGACGATGCATCAACATGCACTTTCTTCGTTTGGGCGGCATGGGAAATCTGGTATTCCCCAATTTCCTGCTCTGTCTTATAACAATTATAAGTTGGAGCGGGACCAACGTTTCCCAGCTCAGTATAACAAGCGGGTTCGGTCAATATATCCGTTTTATTATCTTGATTAAGGCGTGATGTGGTCGCTACCTGGAGAGAGAGAGAAGAAAACACTCAGCGTATGCTCTTGCAAGATTAGATTGGTTATATAATATATCTAATCAGGATGTCTCCCACTGTTTTAATCAAATCTTCCTTCAAACCCTAAAAGGAAAGACTAGCTGGGATTAATCACACGCTACAAGTTCGCCAATCTTTCAGCCAGGCCAGTGTCGGTACTTTGAGGGAGGTCCCCCGTGCTTTCGCACGAACCTAATTAAAGTAAACCTCGTTTTCCCATAGGCGTAACCCCGTTAACACCTTTCTAGACACCTACTTGATCGGCTAATTGTAATGTGTAAAACTCTCCCAGGAGTAACTCTTACTCGCAGCGGGTATCGGGATCCAACTATCTCATAGAAGGTATGCAATCTCATTGCAAATTTCAACACTTGAAATTCCCAATAATATTTTACCCCTAACAGCTATATGACCTTAACATAGTCAACAAATCATAAGTGCTAGTCAAGTTCAACCCGTCATTTCCCGATTGAATTAAATCCACCCGCACGACCCTTAATATAGTCAACAAAGTCGCACGACTACCCTAATCCAATCGCATCTTATGCTTATACAGATAAGCACTAATCAGCTACCGCACATTACGCCTTAACATAGTCAACAAACGTAGCACGAATACTAACTAGTACTTATCTGAAATGACGGAGGGCTACGACAGGTTTTTAAGAAAACCTTTTGCGTAATGAACTTGATATCGTTGTAGAATCGAGTGATTTTAAATGGAGTGTTTTTTAGGCTTTTCTAGTTTTGCTAAAGGGGTCACTCCCGGTGAAGGGATCGTCGGCCCTTTCCTCATCGAATAAGGTGCAGGATATTTCACAAATATCACTATGCAAAGCAAGAACTATAGAAGCAATCAAAAGACAAACCGAGTTTGTAGCATCTCCCAGTTATTGCTAAAGGAGTCACTCCCGGTGAAGGGATCTCGGTCCTTTCCTTATCGAATAAGGTGCAGGATGTTCTACAAGGAACACCGCTATGCAAAGCAAGAACTGTAGCTACCTGTTTTATTTAGAAATTCGATTCCACAATATCTTAGGTTTCTTTTATTTCATTAATCTCATTAATGAAGTCCCATTTTATTATGCTTCACAAGCATCTCTTTTGAAACGAAATCTGCAATATAACATATATCTCATATATATAATATAAACATTCGTCTCAGGCAGTAATATAATCTCATTACAGAACATTGCAGCAGAAGAACATATATGAAATATTGGATATACTAGGACGTCCGTGTTTTCAATACGAGCCTGTATAAAACACGGATTCCACGGTCGCGATGAATAGCCAAACCCACATCCCTAGACCCCTACGAGAGCGGTAAGCAACACTGCCAATTCTAGGGTTAGGAGACCCGGTCTCGACTTCTCGAGATGGTCTCCCACTGGACCCTAGAACCCGGTTACTTGTGCTCCCCGCCTTGGGTCTACCTAATGCGGAAAAGTAAATAATATACAACGGTGACATCTTCCGCAACCTGGAAGTGCCCCAATAAAAGAATATTACATACAAATGAATTTTACATGAATGAAAAAGAAAAAACTCTCATCTCATATAAAACCCCCGGCTATTCAAACGCGACGATCCAATACAACGTATCACAGCAACACATAATATCTCATATCATCAACGTAAGCATGTATGCGTATCCCGATTGTCATTGATGTATAGCAACGAAGCCGGCGATACACCACATACTACGCTTACGGTCACAGAAAAAAAAAGTGTAAAACTACAACAGTTGGAATCCGCAACCTCCTTAGACATCGCATGCCTAGCCAAATGAATTCCTTAGACATCACATGCCTAGCAATTATAAACCCCGCATTTTAGTCTCATTATCGAAAACTCTTTTCAATATCAAGTCGGGCAATTCAACAAGATTCCCGATGATCGAATGCTCGTCGCAAACTTTAGTAGACGGCCGCACCCCCAGATGCCGTCGACGAAGTGCACTAAGGCGGAACACCGTTGCCGCGAGCACCCGAACGGATGCTTTCGGTGACGGGGTTCTCCTAAAGTCACTTGGTCGGGGCTATGGGGCGTGGCTGTCTATTAAATTTACCCGGCGAGTATCCGCGTACGCTACGTGATTGCGAGGACTTTTGATCACATCAAAATTCCGTGGCAACCGATCAATTTGAGACTAAACTGCTAGATTTATAACATTCAAATTAGTTATCTTATAACTACTTGTGGATTCCAAATATTGTATCACATTCCAGATAAATAGACAATGTTAAACTTTCCGATCGAATAATCAAACACCCAAGATTTCCCCAATTTATCTCAACACTTGAAATCAGTTTAAAAACATCTATCACATGCCACAGTACCAGTGATCCAGCCGTAGAAGGGTCAAGCCAACGCCTCACATGTGGCACGCCGTACTGCCCCAAACCCAAAGGTTCAAAAGGCAGTTTAAGACGGTCACATAATCGAGTTAAGGTTTGTTGTCTTCTAGAGGGTCCACCGCGTTACTTGCACGACTTAGAACATTCTTAAACACGAGAAAAAAAATCCAACTTTTGAAAAAAATTCCGACAGGGGAAAAAGTGAGTTATTGATATCCGTTCGAACTTTTTAACAGTTTCTAAAAATTATCCGGACAAACTAAACAAAGTTAAATTATCCGATCGAATCAACGATTCGCCAATACAACCCTTGAAAACTCAAAACTTGAGTGGAATTAAAATATTCCCAGAAAAAATTAACAAGAAAGGGCCTAAAAATAATTACATGAAATTTCAGGGACTAAGTCCAAGTTTTGGCAGCGGAACCGCCGTAAAACCCATGGTTTCGCCGCGGTTCCGCGGTCAAATTTTCGAGTTAGAGGTCTGTACTTCACAGTAATTCTTAGTTTTTCCTGCTTAATTTTCTGAGAATTTTTAATTCAGAAAAAACCACAATTTTGAAAAAAGTACAGAGAGGGTTCCGTGTCGGGGTTTCGGCGTTCGATCGGACTTTAAACTTCGTCTAGACTTCGCCTAAAGCTCTAGCTTGGCTCTGATGCCACTGTAGGGTTGCTAGGGACACGCACAAGGGTCTACGAGGCATCAACCATGCCCGATTAAAATTTTAGCCGTGCCGAACAACCCGAATACGGATCTTTAAACTAGAGATTAGGCAAAAACTAACATGTTAACAATTTTAACACTAAGTGAGAGGTATTACAACCTTTGTAGATCCAGTCCTTCACTTCATATGCTCCGTGTTGTGGTCCCTTCGCTGCGATCATCGGGTTCCGGACTCTCGAGAGGTTCCACGAAGAGAAAGATGCAACCTTTGCTTCCGATCTTCGATACTAAGATGATCTATCTTGAAGTTTCGTTAACACAAGCTAACACTCATGAAATGATGTGAACACCCTCATCTAAATGGCAAGGGAAGATGAGGATGGTGAAGTAGGATTTTTGCTCTCTTTATTTATCTTTTTCTCACATTTATTCATCACTTGAAGAAAATCTAGAAAGCTTTTTCATGAAAGAATGAAGGAAGAAGAAGATGAATAATATGATAAGAATCCTTTTGTGATGAATAATGCAAAGAAGATAATGATCAATAATGCAACCATGGTTAACTAAACCTTTGTAGAGAATTAACCAAGGCTAGGGTTTGGGTTAGGTTAAGAATGAGTCACTTGAAAATATCTTTTCCAAAACAAAAAAGAAAACCTTCTAGAAACATCTAGAAAGGTTTAACCCTAATCAAACCCTAACCATGTTTAATCTCTACTAAACATGTTGCATTAGTAATCATATCATGTTACAATATTATATATCACATATATAATATTTATCGTAACAAAATAAAATAATACAATTAACATATATCGCATATATATCAATGTATTACCCGAGTGAGAAAAAGAATCTTTTAGTGAGCTAATATTAGTTAATGTAATTTAATATATCATATATATTATTATACATTAAATTATCGAATCAACACTTGATCTGACAATCCGGCTATATCTATCCGTACCGATTCATCGAATCAACACTTGATCCGATGACCCGGCTGATATCAAATATCGCGAGAATATAATACGGTATCTCATATCGCATTACTCTCGGTCCCGCACATATCACATATGTGCTCCTACTCCGTTTTGCCTGAGCCAAGAAACCTCTGTGTAGGACTCTAAAGAATCGTCAATACGCCGGCAGTAGGTGATGATCATATCAAACACCCACAAGCTGCAAGCGGTCAGCTAAACGTAATAGCCACCCAGGTATTGAGCGCTCAGAAGATCAACAAGCAAGCCTGTAACTTCTCCTGTGAATCCAAACAGTAACACTCCCGTTCAGTCCGGTCTTGTCGTCTGATATGTTGCATATCTCGCCTAGGGGTGGTAAACGTCAGACCCCAGTAGCTCGATAAGTCGTGTCGATATGAGGTCTATAACAGTTCGAGAAACTACTGAGAACACTTACCAGTAAATATCAGCAACCCTGGCCAGGGATTTCCGGTTATAGCCAATCGAACACAACACAACATCAACTCCCTATACCGGGAGAGACGAATCCCCTCCTATCGCTCATTGCCTCCGTGTGATTCGGGACTGTACCCAAAAGCCACCTTTTTGCACGCCCTCTTGGACGTGGTATGATGGAAATCAAAGCACAGTGGGAATCACACAAGACTCTATGACGATCTCGGGTCAACAGACTACTCTGTACCAGTGTCACCGGAGAACTGCCATCTGACGTGAGGTATAATACCATCTGGGAGTTCTCGGCGAGTCCGTCCAGTGTACCCAGTCTCCACTGAGCACCCGTACACCATCCTTGATGTCAAACACCGATGGTATGGGATCATCCATCGCCCATCATATGGGTCAAGATGCATATACGCTAGTCTACTCTGGTGTATCGATGCCCTGTCTCGATACACCCTCGACTAGGAACAGTTATAGGATGTACTCGTTGACTACCGTGGCCCCACTAGTATGATCTCATCATAGTCCCTGTAGTCGAGTACATATCTTAAGGGCTTTATCAACATGTAATATAGAGACAATCAGAGTACATGTTAAGATAAAGTACAACCAGATAGCATACTATCATGTCGAGCAAGAAAGTCCTCCCTATATATGTCCTAGCATCCACTACAATATACATCGTATGTACAGTAATGGCCTCTAGGGCATACATATAACTAACACCGACACGGCAAACTTTCAAGTGTTGAATTTTTATCGGGTTTAAATCTTTCGGAAAATTGTACAAGTTAAGCGGTGGACCCTCTAGAAGACAACAAAGCTTAACTCGATTATGTGACCGTCTTGAACTGCCTTTTGAACCTTCGGGTTTGGGGCAGTACGGCGTGCCACATGTGAGGCTTTGGCTTGACCCTTCTACGGTTGGATCACTGGTACTGTGACATATTCTGGGATTATTTGAACTCCGCTCAAGTGTTGAGCACTTTAGAAAATTTTGGGTATTTGATTATCTGTTCGGAAAGTTTAATACTGTCTATTTATCTGGAATGTGATACAATATGTGGAATTTATAGAGTTAGGCATGAAATGCGAAGTATGTGATATTTCGGATTTACGATGTCTAAAGTGATTATGGATTCCAAATGTTGTAGTTTTACACTTTCTTTTCTGTGACCGTAAGTGTAATATGTGACATCGCCGGTTTCGTTGCTATATGTCAACGACAATTGGGATGCGCATATTTACTTACGTTGATGATATGTGATATTATGTGTTACTGTGATATGTTGTATTGGATCGTCGCGTTCTGAATAGCCGGGGGTTTTATGTGAGATGAGGGTTTTTATTTTCATTCATGTAAAATTCATTTGTAATGTAATATTCTTTTATTTGGAGCACTTCCAGGTTGAGGTTGATGTCACTAGTGTATATTATTTACTTTTCCGCATTAGGTAGACCCAAGGAGGGGAGCACAAGTAACCGGGTTCTAGGGTCCAGTGGGAGGCCATCTCGAGGAGTCGAGACCGGGTTTCCTAACCCTAGAATTGGCGGTGTTACTTGACGCTCTCGTAGGGGTCTTGGGATGTGGGTTTGGCTATTCGTCGCGACCGTGGAATCCGTGTTTTATACAGGCTCGTATTGAAAACACGGACGTCCTAGTATATCCAATATTTCATATATGTTCTTCAGCTGCAATGTTCTGTGATGAGATCATATTACCGCCTGAGACGAATGCTTATACTATATATATATGCTGATATATAAATATTACTGCTTTCGTTTCTTCTGTGATGCTTAGGAAGCATAAGCTGATGGGATTTTATTAATGAGATTAATTAAAAAAAAGAAACCTAAAGATATTGTAGAATCAAAACTTTATAAAAAGGGTAGCTACAATTTTGCTTTGCACAGTGATATATATGATATATCCTGCACCTTATTCAATGGGGAAAGAGCCGACGATCCCTTCACCGGGAGTGACCTCTTTAGCGAAACTGGCAGATGCTACAAAACTCGGTTTGTCTTTTGATTGCTTTTAAAGTTTTGCTTTGCACAGCGATATATATGATATATCCTGCACCATATTCGATGAGGAAAGGGCCGACGATCCCTTCACCGGGAGTGACCCCTTTAGCAAAACTAAGAAAAGCCTCAAAAACACTCCTTTTCAAAAATTACTCGATTCTACGACGATATCAAGTTCATTACGCTCAGGGTTTTCTGAAAAACCTGTGTAGCCCTCCGTCATTTTAGATAAAGACTATTTAGTATTCGTGCTGCGTTTGTTGGCCTTTGTCAAGGCGTAGTATGCGGTAGCTAACTGGTACTTATCTGTTTAAACATATGATGTGATTGGATTAGGGTATTCGTACGACCTTGTTGGCCTTTGTCAAGGGTCGTGCGGGTGGGTTTAATTTCAATTAAGAAATGACGGGTTGAACTTGACTAGCTTCCTATAGTTTGTTGGCCTTTGTCAAGGTCATAGGGGTTAGGGGCAAAAGCATTATCGGGAATTTCAAGTGTTGAAATTTGCAATGAGATTGCATACCTCCTATGAGATAGTTGGATCCCGATACCCACTACGAGTAAGAGTTACTCCTGGGAGAGTTTTACACAGGACAATTAGCCGATCAAGTAGGTGTCTAGAAAAGTGTTAATGGGGTTACGCCTCTGGGAAAATGAGGTTTACTTTAATTAGGTCCGTGCGAAAGCACGGGGAACCTCCCTCAAAGTACCGACACTGATCTGGCTGAAAGATTGACGAAATTGTAGGGTGTAATTAATCCCGGCTAAACTTACCTTTTAGGGTTTGAAGGTAGATTTGATAAAAACAGTGGGAGACATCCTGATTAGATAAGATAATAACCAGTCTAATCTTGCAAGAGCATATGCTAAAGTGTTTTCTTCTCTCTCTCCAGGTAGCGACCATGTCAGGCCATAATCAAGATAATAATATGGATGTATTAACTGAACCCGATTATTATACTGTGCAAGGGAACGTTGGACCCGTTCTTTCTTATAAGAGTTATAAAACTGAACAGGAAACAGGAGAATATCTGGATTCTCAAGCCGCCCAAAAGAACATGCATGTTGATGCATCTTCTTCGGGTGTGTTAGTTATTGAGAACTGTTTCTCAGTTCACCCTACGTCCTGGGTATTAGATACCGGATCAGGATCCCACATATGTAAATTGTTACATGGGCTAAGGAAAGGTAGAGAACTTGGAAAAGGTGATCATTCCGTTCAAGTAGGGAACGGTGCAAGTATTGCAGCCAAAGCAGTTGGCGAATATCACCTTGTATTGCCAAGTCGTAATACACTGATACTAAATGAGTGCTATTATATACCGAACATGATGTGCAACATTATATCAGTTTTTTTATTAAGTAAAGAAGGATATAATTTTATAGTAAAGGATAATGTTATAAACATATTCCTAGATCAAAAGTTGATTGCATCAGGCTCTTTACATAATGGCATATTCATTCTAAATCAGAATACAGTCCTGAATATACAAAACACACACAAGAGGAAAAGTTCAGATATGAACGAATTCTACTTGTGGCATTGTAGACTTGGTCATATCAATACGACACGACTGGCTAAGTTACATAAGGATGGTTATTTGAATCCGTTCGAATTATCATCTTATGATACTTGCCATTCATGTCTCAAAGGAAAAATGACCAAAGCTCCGTTTAGTGGACACGGAGAAAGAGTTACTAAACTCTTAGGACTAATACATAGTGATGTATGCGGTCCCATGTCTACGCATGCCAGGAACGGTTCTTCCTACTTCATTACATTCACCGACGATTTCTCTAGATTCGGACATGTGTTCCTGATGAAACACAAGTCTGAAGCTTTTGAGAAATTCAGAGAATATAAGCACGAAGTAGAGAATCAAACGGGAAAAAGTATTAAGATTCTTCGATCTGATCGAGGAGGTGAATACTTAAGCAGTGAGTTCCTAGATTATCTAAAAGAGAATGGGATTCTCTCTCAGCTTACTCCTCCTTATACACCACAGCACAACGGTGTATCTGAGCGGAGGAATCGCACCCTATTAGATATGGTACGCTCGATGATGACTACAGCTGAGTTACCTATTTCCTTCTAGGGGTATGCACTGGAGACAACAGCATACCTATTGAATCAAGTTCCAACTAAATCTGTACCTACCACACCATATGAGATATGGAGTGGGAAGAGACCATGTCTTAAACGAGTTAAGATATGGGGTTGTCTGGCCTATGTCAAAAGGCAAAATCCAGACAAACTCGAGGCACGGTCAGTTCTATGCAAGTTTGTGGGATATCCCAAACATTCACATGGATATCTTTTCTACCATCGCAAGGAACAAAAGGTGTTTGTTTCTCGACATGCCACCTTTTTAGAAAAGGAATTTCTTGCAAAAGAAATTAGTGGCGAAGAGGTAGAACTGGAAGAAATTCTAGCTACGCAAACTCAAACTGAAACTGAAGATTTGGTAGAACCAGAGGATTCAATAGTACCCGACGAACCCCAGCCTCTCCGCCGATCTAGTAGGGTTTCTCGTCCACCTGAGAGATACTACGGTTTTCTCATTGATGGTGGAAGCGAGGATTGCATCATGGACGATGATGACCCGACTAGTTTCGAGCAGGCCATCACGAGTGGTGACTCTGTGAAATGGCTGGATGCAATGCGATCTGAGATGGAATCCATGTATACCAATAAAGTATGGATTTTGGAAAATGCTCCTGAAGGGGTAAAACCCATTGGGAGCAAGTGGATTTTTAAAAAGAAATTTGGTGTAGATGGAAAAGTTGAGACTTTCAAAGCTAGACTTGTAGCAAAGGGTTTTCGTCAACGACCAGGTGTGGATTATGACGAAACCTTTTCTCCAGTGGCTATGCTTAAGTCCATCCGGATCTTACTTGCCATTGCTGCATACTATGACTACGAAATCTGGCAAATGGATGTTAAGACCGCCTTTCTAAACGGTGATTTAGAAGAGAGCGTGTACATGACTCAGCCAGAGGGCTTCGTAGATAGTGGGAGCAGCGGAAAGGTGTGCAAGCTGCTTAAATCCATTTATGGGTTAAAACAAGCATCGCGGAGTTGGAACATCTGTTTTGATGTTGTAGTCAAAGAGTTTGACTTCATCAAAAATATAGATGAACCTTGTATCTATAAGAAGGTAGCAGAGGGTAAGGTAGTCTTCCTCGTATTGTACGTGGATGATATACTCTTGATAGGAAATGATATTCCTATGCTGCAATCAGTCAAGCTCTTCTTATCACAGAGATTCTCAATGAAAGATCTAGGTGATGCCTCATGCATATTAGGAATCATGATCTATAGAGATAGATCTAAACGGATACCGGGATTGTCCCAATCCAGGTATATTGACACCATACTAAAGAGGTTTAGTATGGAAGAATCCAAGCGTGGGAACCAACCCATGATCTCTGGACTCACTCACTCCAAAGAGATGTCTCCCAAGACTGATTTGGAGAGAGCTCGCATGCAAGGGATACCCTATGCTTCGCAGTAGGCTCTATCATGTATGCGATGCTATGTACCAGGCCCGATGTAGCATACTCACTAAGTGTAGTGAGTCGGTATCAAGCAGATCCTGGAGAGAGTCACTGGACAGCTGTTAAGAACATTCTCAAGTACTTACGAAGGACTAAGGAGATGTTCTTGGTGTATGGTAACGGAGAACTCCAGGTGGAGTCCTTTACCGATTCCAGCTTCCAAAGTGATAAGGACGACTCTAAGTCGCACTCGGGATTTATCTTTACCCTCAATGGAGGGGCGGTATGTTGGAAGAGTTCCAAACAGGATACCGTTGCAGACTCGACGATGGAGGCTGAATACATCGCTGCCAACGATGCTGCCAAGGAGGCTGTCTGGATAAAGAAGTTCATTAGTGAACTTGGTGTGGTTCCATCCATTGAGCATCCAATACTTCTGTATTGCGATAACAATGGAGCTGTGGCGTTAGCCAAGGAACCCAGGTCCCATCAAAAGTCCAGACATATTCTGAGGCGGTATCACCTGATCAGGGAGATAGTTGATCGCCGGGAGATCGAGGTCAGGAGAGTAGATACGAAGGACAACACTGCGGATCCATTCATGAAGGCTATTCCCCAGATACAGTTTGAGAGATTATTCGGGATGCTAGGTATGAGATACTACAGCAGCTGGCCTTAGTGCAAGTGGGAGATTGTTAGTTATGTATATGCCCTAGAGGCCATTGTTGTACATATGATGTATATTATAATGGATGCTTGGATATATATAGAGATGACTTTCTTGCTCGTTATGATTGTATGCTATTTGGTTTCACTTTATCTTAACATGTTGACTTGTATTGGTTTACTGTTTTTCTCTCACATGTTGATAAAGCCCTTAGGATCTGTACTCGACTACTGGGACTATGATGAGATCATACTAGTGGGGCCACGGTAGTCGATGAGTACATCCTATAACTGTTCCTAGTCGAGGGTATATCGAGACAGGGCATCGATACACCAGAGTAGACTAGCGTATACGCATCTTGACCCATATGATGGGCGATGGATGATCCCATATCTACCGGTGTTTGACATCAGAGATGGTGTACGGGTGCTCAGTAGAGACTGGGTACACTGGACGGACTCGCCGAGAACTCCCAGATGGTGATATACCACACGTCAGATGGCAGTTCTCCGGTGACACTGGTACAGGATAGTCTGAAGACCCGAGATCGTCATAGAGTCTTGTGTGATTCCCACTGTGCTTTGATTTCCACCTTACCACGTCCAAGAGGGCGTGCAAAACGGTGGCTTTTGGGTACAGTCCCGAATCACATGGAGGCAATGAGCGATAGGAGGGGATTCGTCTCTCCCGGTATAGGGAGTTGATGTTGTGATGTGTTCGATTGGCTATAACTGGAAGTCTCTGGCCAGGGCTGATATAGAGATTTACTGGTAAGTGTTACTAGTAGTTTCTCGACCCGTTATAAGCCATACATCGACACGAGTTATCGGTTACTGGGGTCTGACGTTTACCACCCCTAGACTTGATATGCGACATATCAGACGAACAGACCGGACTGTACGGGAGTGTTACTGATTGGATTCACAGGAGAACGCACAGGCTAGCTTGTTGATCTTCTGATCGCTCAATACCTGGATGGCTGTTACGTTTAGCTGACCGCTTGCAGCTTGTGGGTGTTTGATATGATCATCACCTGCTACCGGCGTATTGATGATTCTTTAGAGTCCCACACAGAGGTTTCTTGGCTCAGGCGAAACGGAGTAGAGGCACATATATGATATGTGCAGGACCGAGAATAATGCGATATGAGATACCGTATTATATTCTCGCGATATTTAGATATGAACCGGGTCATCGGATCAAGTGTTGATTCGATGAATCGGTACATGATATATTAGTCGGTTATATTCGATATAGCCGGATCGTCGGATCATGTGTTGATTCGATGATTTAATGTATAATAATATATATGATATATTATTACATTATCTAATATTGGCTTGCTTTATTATTTCATTTTCTCACTGGATGATACATTGATATATATGCGATATATGTTAATTGTATTATTTTCTTTTGTTGCAAATATATAATATATATGTGATATATATTATTGTGACATGATATGATTTATTATTAAACATGTTTAAGGATGATTAAATGAGGTTAGGGTTTGATTAGGGTTAGTTGCTTCATGCACCTTCTAGAAGCATTTTCTTTTGTCATGGTTAAGATATTTGTTGATGACACATTATCTAACCCAACCAAACTCTAACTCTAGTTTATTCTCTACAAACTATTAGCCACTGATCCTTGACCATGGTTGATAAACCAATCATATACTTTTATTTCTATTCATCACAAAAGGAATTATAATTATCATTATCATTATCTTTTTTCCATGATCATCTTCTTCTCTCTTGATTTTGAGCTCACTAGAAATTCCATTTGTGATGATAAATTGTGAGAAAGTGAATTAAAAAGAAAGCATAAATTCTACTCTCTCATCCTCATCTCATCTATCCCATGAGATTAGTGTGTTCATCTCTTTAGAGTGAGAAAGCTTGAGTTATTGAAACTTCGACGTAGATCATCGGAGATTGGAACACTTCAAGCTAGCATGGATCGTTCGAGTCGTGGAGCCTCTCTTGAGTCCGGGAGATCGTGGATCGCGGCGAAGGGACTTCTACTCGGAGCTTATGAAGCGAAGGAGCGGACAACAAAGGTTGTAATCCCTCACACTTAGCTTAAAAGATGTAATCTTGTATGCTAAACCCTAATTATCTAGCAAAGATCCCGGCTTTGGGTTGTTCGGCACGTCTAAATTTTTATCCGGGCATGTTTGATGCCTTATGAACCTTCACAAGAGTGCCTAGGAATCCTACACTTCATTATATTCTCTGATGATCTCCTTAGATTCAGACATATGTTCCGGTTGAAACACAAGTCCGAACCTTTTGAGATATTCATAGAATATAAGTTAGAAGTAGAGAACCAAAATACGGGTAAAAGTATTATGTCCTTTGATGTGATCTAGGAGGAGAATACTTGAGCACGGAAATCCTGGACTATTCTAAAGGAGAACGAGATTCTCTCTCAGCATTACTCCTCCGTATACACCATAGCACGATGGTATATCGGGGTGGAGCAATAGCACCCTATGTGATTTGGTGTGCTCTATGATGAGTACTACTGAGTTTCCTATTTCATTTTGGGAGTTATGCACTTATGAAGTTGCATACCTATTGAATAGGTTCGAATCAAATCAGTGCCTACCACTCCATATAAGATATGGTATGGGAAGAGCCTATCTCTTAAGTAAGTTAAGATTTGGTGTTGTCCGGCCTATGTCTAAAAGCAAAATCTGGACAAACTTGAGACAAGGTTTGTTATGTAGAACTGGAAATGTTCCAGCTATACAAACTGCAGCTGATGATCTGGAAGAACTAAAGGATTCAATAATTACCAACGAACCTCAACCTCTCCGCCGATCTAGTAGGGTTCCTCACCTACCTGAGAGATACTTCGGTTTCTCTATGACAGTGGGAGCGAGGAATACATCATGAGATGATGACCCAACTAGTTTCGAGCTGGCCATCAAGAGTGGGACTCTGTAAGAATGGCTGGATGCTTAGCGATCTGAGATGGAATCCTTATACACCAACAAAGTATGGACTTTAGTTGCTTGATCTAAAGGGTTAAATCCCCATCAGGAGCAAGTATATCTTGAGAAGATTACTTGGTGTACATGGAAAAGTTGAGACTTTCAAAACTAGACTTGTTAAAGGTTTGCATCATAGACCAGTTGTAGCTAATGACGAAACCTTTTCCGGGGCCTATGCTTAAGTCCATCCAGATCCTACTTGCCACGGCTACATACCATGAGTACGATATCTGGTGGTTGGGTGTCATGACTGCTTTTCTAAAAAGGTATTTTAGAAGAGAGCGTCTATAAGTACACAGCCAGAGGGCTTTGTAGACAGTGGGAGCAGTGGAAACGTGTGCAAGATGTTTTATGTGATAAAGCAGGCATCGCAGAGTTGGAACATCTGTTTTGATGAGTTAGTTAAACAGTTTGACATCATCAAAATGGTAGATGAACCTTGTATATACAAAAAGGTAGTAGGGAGTATGATAGTGATCCTCGTAGAGTACGTGGATGACATACTCTTGATAGGGAAGGAGTTTCCTATGCTACGCTCGGTCAATCTCCGCTTATCACAAGGATTCTCCATATAGGATCAAAGTGATACCTCCTATATCCTGAGTTTTCATCTATGAGATAGATGTAATTGGATGCTAGGATTCTCACTAGTAGTAGTGAGATGGTATCAATCGATCCTGGGGGAGAATCACTGGAAAGGTTCCAGGGTGATAAGGACGACTGAATGTCTGTCACAGGCATTGTCTTTACCCTCAGTCGAGGAACGATATGTTGGAAGAGTTCCAAGCTAGATACCGTGGCATACTAAGGGCTGCGTACATCGCTACTTAAGTTACTACCAAAGAGGCAGTCTGGGTGTATAATAGTTCATGAGATGAACTTGGTTCCTCCCATTGTGTGACAATGGAGTTGTGGCTTATGCCAAGGAACGCCCGTCCCATCAGTGATCCAGACATATTCAAAGGCAGTATCACCTGATCATGGAGATAGTTGATCTCCAGGGTGATCGAAGTTAGGAGAGTAGACTCAGAGGACAACACGGCAGATCCACTTATAAAGGCTTTTTTCCCAGAGAGAGACTTTTATGGGATGGTTGAGTATGAGATATTATAACCACTGCTGTCAGATGGCCCTAGTGCAAGTGGGAGATTGTTAGTTATATGTATTCCCTAGAGGCCATTACTATACATAGGATGTATATTGTAGTGGATGATTGGACATATATAGGGATGACTTTCTTGCTCGATATGATAGTATGCTATCTGGTTACTCTTTACCTTAACGTGTACACTGATTGTCTCTCTGTTACATGTTGGTGAAGCCCTTAGGATGTGTACCTGACTACCTGGACTATGATGTGGATCATACTAGTGGGGACATGGTAGTCCATAAGTACATCCTTCAAAGTCCCTAGTCGTGGGTGTATCGAGACGGGGCATCGATATACCAGAGTAGACTAGCGTATACCTTCTCGACCCATAAAGATGAGCGATGGATGATCCCATATCCATTGGTGTTTGACATCAGAGATGATATACAGGTGCTCAGTGGAGACTGGGTATACTGGAAGGACTCGCCGAGAACTCCCAGATGGTATTATACCTCACGTCAGATGGCAGTTCTCTGGTGACACTGGTACATAGTAGTCTGTTGACCCGAGATCGTCATAGAGTCTTGTGTGATTCCCACTGTGCTTTGATTTCCACCTTACCACGTCCAAGAGGGCGTGCAAAATGGTGGCTTTTGGGTACAGTCCCGACTCACATGGAGGCAATGAGCGATAGGAGGGGATTCGTCTCTCCCGGTATAGGGAGTTGATGTTGCGCTGTGTTCGATTGGCTATAACCGGAAATCCCTGGCCAGGGTTGCTGAGATTGACTGGTAAGTGTTATCAGTAGTATCTCGAACTGTTATAGACCTTATATCGACACGACTTATCGAGCTACTGGGGTCTGACGTTTACCACCCCTAGGCGAGATATGCGACATATCAGACGAACATACCGGACTGTACGGTAAGTGTTACTGGTTGGATTCACAGGAGTGTGAGCGGGCTTGCTCGTTGATCTTCTGATCGCTCAATACCCGGGTGGCCGTTACGTTTAGCAGACCGCTTGTGGCTTGTGGGTGTTTGATATGATCATCACCTGCTGCCGGCGTATTGACGAGTCTTTAGAGTCCTACACAGAAGTTTACTGGCTCAAGCGAAACGAAATAGGAGTGCATATGAGATATGTGCGGGACCGAGAATAATGCATGTATGTGATACCGTATTCTATTCTCATGATAAATGTATCGATTGGTTGTATGCAATATAACCTAGTTATCGAATCAAGGATTGATTCGATAAGTCGATACATTGGATATTAGTCGGTCATATGCGATATGACCGGATCGTTAAATCAAGTGTTGATTTAATGATTTAATGTATAATTATATATTTGATATATTACTTTACATTAACTAATAATTGTTCACTTAAGATGGATTCTCACTTGATGTGCACATTGTATATATGATATAGTTTTGTGCACTAGTTTGTATCATATTTGATGATACATGCAAACTTGGGTATGTGTATGCTTTGAACCAAGTTTAGCTAAATGGTTAAGTTTTTAATTCATTTATTCATTTATTTATTTTATGAATATATATAATGAAATGGTGGCTTTCTTTTCTTTCTTTGCTTGAAGCTTCTTGAAGCTTCAAAGCATCTTTGAAAAAGTCTTCCATTTTGTTTTATCCTTAACCCTAACCATTTAACTAAACCCTAGTTTATTCTCTACATGCGTTACATTAACCCATGGTTGCAAATATGATAAGCATCACTTGAATTTTCTATTTAGTTAATTCATTCTTTTTCTTTCTTCTTCTTCTTCTTCTTCAAGAAAGAAGAAAAACCATTGCTAGAAAATTTTCAAGTTTTGAAACCTAGTGAGAAATCCAAATCCAAGTGAACCCACTTCCTATTTCTTCATCCTCTACCACTTGCCATGTAGTATAGGGTGTTTTCTTCACAAGTTTCTTTAGCTAGTGAAGATGGAGCTTGAGTTAAAGTTGCCTCGATGTAGATCATCTTCGGCATCGAAGTCAACGACCTAGCCCGCTCATTTCTCCGAAGAAACCATCGCTAGAGTCCGGGATCACGGTGATCGCAGCGAAGGGACATCATCACGGAGCTAAAGAAGTGGTGGACCGGATCTACAAAGGTTGTATTTCCATTCACTTTAGAGTAAAGTTGTTTACTTGCATAGCTTTCGCCTTTGCCTCTAGTTAACGATCTAGTTTAGGGTCTCTCGGCACCGGAAAAATTTGAATTTGACATGGTTGATGCCTTGTGAGACCTCATTAGAGTGCCTAGAAACCCTACAGAATGGTTCTCATCGTCGCCTTCTTTTGCCGAAGAAAGATCCACCCGAGGGCCTCTACCTTGAGCTCCTTCCTCAAACTTGAGGTAACTAAAGTGTTAGGTTTGCTAGACCTTCAACCTTAGGATGAGTAGAGAGTGGTTTTGGTGTTTTATCTCAAAGGCAAATGGTTCTCAACTCATGAGAGGGATTTTTCCTTGAGAGAGAGGAAGAGGATGAGAGCTATGGATGAGAGAGAAGATGCAAGTGAGAATGAGAGAATTTTACAACCATATCACATATATGTGAATTATTAATTAACAATATTAATCAAAAAGGATAAAGGCGACGGTTGATTTGATGAGACCATTATCATTTCACATTTAATGATTTTTGCAAAGATCAAAGAGCATCTTTTGTGTGAAATGATTATGGTCAACATTTCAACTTTGGTCAACAAGTCAACCTTGGTCAAAAGGTCAATAACCCTAACCATAACTCAATTTCCTTTTAATTAACATTATTAATTATATTTCACATATTCATTAGGGTTTGGAAAAAGACAACCGTCATCAATCCTAATGAGAATCCTCTGCCTCTGCCTCAGTCAACTGTGCATACACACCTGCATTCACGTTCCGAGGAACACGAATACAATGAGATAAAACCAATCCCAAAACTTATACTAGGATCTGGCAAAAACCAAAGCCTACTAGTAATAACTGTCCGGACACCAAACGTGCACAAGTGTGCGGATGAGAATGAACCCCGTCGCAAAACCATGCGACCTCTACTCTGTTTAGCCCAAAGGCGAATAACCCTCTGTGTGGGACTCTAAAGACTCGACACTACGCTGGCAGTGGGTTTAACCACAGACCGCAAGCAGCACTAGCTGTACGTAACGGTCCCCAGGTAGATGCCGATAGGAAGACTGATGAGGTGAACCCATCCGAACTCCTACTGATCCTGTATGTGACAATCTTCGTATAGTCTGGTCTATCCGTCTGAGAATATCGCATGGCGGGCCTAGGGGGTAGTAAACGTCAGTCCCCTAATAGCGGTACAAGTCGTGTCGGAGTGTAGCCCAGAACACCCTGAGATAACACTGGAAACCTACCAGTATATCTCGCTTGCCCTGGCCAGGGACTTTGTGTAATGGCTTTCCTAGACACAGCGCGATATCAACCCCCAATACCGGGAGAGACGAATCCTATCTAACCTTCACTGCCTCCAAGTGCTTCGGGACTACACCCAACTACTACCTGTTTGCACGACTCCTTTGAGCCGTGGTAGGGTAGTAATTAAAGTACATTGGGAACACACTCGAGGCGAAGTGACAGTGTCAAGTCAGCGGACTAAGCTGTACTCATGTCACCTGGGAACTGATAACTGACGATATGTATAGTACCAACCAACAGTTCCCGACGAGTCCTGTCCAGTGTACTCGTAACCTAACGAGCACCCTCATACTATCTCAAGTACGACGTAATGACGGCTGTGGGACAGACCGTCTCCCCTGCTGGGATGAGAAGCGTATACACTAGTCTACTCCGGAGTATCGATGCCCCGTCTCGATAATCTTACGACTAGGAACCTATATAAGGATGTGCTTGTAGATTACCCAGCCCCCACTAGTGTGACTGTCATCACAACGCTGGTAATTAAGCAAAATGTCACGTCCGAAAATATGGAACATGACCGGCACTTAGACTACGAACGTCTCAAGGCGTACGTATGCTAAGTAAGCCGAAACCCAGAAATCCAAACCAAGAGAAGTAGTAGAGAATAGGAAGAACCCTATCAAATCAACCTGTATGCACAAAATATACAACGCCTAAAGGCGAGGATCACAACAGAAAAGGGAACTCCAACCAGCAAGAAACCCATAGAAATATAACGCGTGACTCTAAGGTCGAAAGAATAACATCACTGGTCTCTATCTCAAAAATAAATACATGTTTGGTTAATGGAACTTCTAGATACAACAGAATAATAATATACAAGATATATAATGGGGATACGATACAAGTAAACCCACCTACTACCAAATCACCCGAAGGAAACTATGCCCGCAAGCCGTAAAGAAACCTGTACGGCAAACCTGCAAGAAACTGGGGCACAACGGGGGTGAGTTGCCAACTCGTGAATAGAAAAATATCTACGCACAGAAATCGCATAAATAATGCAACCTAGGTCAATGATCATAATATATCCTCAAATATATGAATAACATGCAGCCTATAACAATGGCTAGGGTAATATCGAGTGTGATCTCATGTGCCCGTGTCAGTACCTCAGGTAGCAATATATCATATGAATGAGATATGAATGCATGAAAACAGAATACATGTAAATGAAGAAACTGTTTTCATAAATTAGTGAGATTTCCTTTGTATTTTTAAAATGAGGTATCATAAATGAAATCAGCATCAACAGTGTCTAGCATCGACACAAAACATAAATCTCAATGTCTCAAAGCCTCAGGCTCCGGCTATCCGGACTGGCCTGTATCATCAAATCTCAGTACCTCAATATCTCGAAATCTCAATGTCTCAATCTCAATATCTAGGGCGCCGTCAGTCCAGACCGGCCCCTTCCATCCATCTCAAGACTACGACGGTATCCTCCGGATATCTGACGCGTCGGGTAAAATCGTCGGTAGATAGTCTTCCCCTGCTAGGCTCATCGTCATCACCACGAGCTTCTTGCCCCGGGGTACCTTACCGGGTCCACCATGTACCCGAAACAGTTCATCCAACTCCTCGAATCGGGTCTCGAAATCCATCAGCAAACTCATGGTGGACGACTCATACATCATGGGAAAAACCGTGCTTTTCATTTAAAAAGAGAAAGAAGAAGTTTGTATATGTTTTGCGGTTTTCCCCAAATCCAGAAAATCTCATGGAAATCCGAATCCAAAACCTCAATAGCACGTAAAAATTGAATATATGCATGAGAATCCATGAATGTGACATAACAATGAATAACGGTATGCATGAAGTAGCAGGTAATAACTACAATGTCTAGACTAACATAAAAGGAAAGTACACTAATATCATTTCTAAACTATTAGCTAACAGACTATGTCAAGCAATAATATTTTCTAAGGTGTACGTGACATGGCAATTACCGATGAAGATGTGTGTGAGCCGGCAAGTAAGTGTACGTGGTACATACGCATCATCGGTAATGGTGCTGGTGTCCTAACCACAAGATATCAACAGTAGAATATGAAGCATGTGATGCGGAGCGAACAACAATAATGAGCGGGAGTTGAATACTAGACGCAACGATAACTAATCTGCATTAACCTAATATAAGTCCTACAATGGTGCCTTTTGAAATAACACGAATCGTGGGGTTTTGAAAATAGGGGCTACGGTGTTTTTAAGAAAAGATAAGTTTTTTTTTGAAATATCCATAGAATCCCTTGACTTGTCTTTTAAAATACGCACGATTCGTAAGCTTTGAAATAGGTAGGAACCGAATCTAATCTAACAATTAACTAAACTAAAGGGCTAAGCTACAAGCTAGACTGCAGGTAAGGAAACCGCCTAACATCTGAGTCGATACATATACATACCTGTATATATATTAGTCGGTGATCCCGCCTCAATAATATCATATCCGATACCATATCTATAATCAGACATCCCAAGTCAAGAGTGCGGATCAATCATCAAGATGTAGCTCGTACGTAAATCCGTCGTACGGCATCCCCAAATCTGGGTATGGGTCAAAATCATATTCCTCACACTATTCCTCTGGTATCCTATTTATCCAAGATCATAGTCTAGGGTATAGACCTATGTCTAGTACAATACTAATATCCTCAATATACTCATGATCTGACTACTGATCGGCAATCTCGTACAAACCGATATCGTCAGCACATATCATCATCAAGGGGGTATACATCGCCCGATACGGCCTAATATCAATATCCTAGCATATCATGCATCATATCACGATCACATGTCGAATATTTTATTTATAACACTATTCACCCGTATCGCCGCCCCAAGATCCGCTATAACACCAGGACGTATCTCAAGTACAAATCATACCATATCACCGATATCACAATCTCAACACAAATCTCATCGACTCATCTCAATCCCAAGTATCATCCTCAAATCCGTATGTGAACACATAGTCCCATACCCATGTGAACAAATAACTATAAAGAATCCCATGAGCACATATAAATAGGAATGTATGCAAGTATGTATGTGTGTATGTGTAGTGCAACACTACCCTAGGGTTCGCAACACTAAAATAATCCAACACACCAATATCCATCCTAAACATCGTTATTAATCCTAAATAACATATAATAATTGTTGGTGTGTATACGCATCCGTATACACTACCACGGACTGTGGGGGTGCTATACGCCATCCACCCGACTTCTTCCCGTAGATATAAATCTACTCACCTGGTCCTCGCTCGCCGGTGCCGACGTCGCCACGCGCGTGCTTGTCGTCTCGAAGTCTACATAGGGTATCGATTGATCCGTGTCCTTCGGTCTTCAATCTCTGTGCCAAACTCCCCATTGTTGTGCCAACGAAGTTCGCTCCCCGATCATGCTCGTCAAGATGGCTCCACGTCGATGAATCTGTATACCGGCTCCCGCCTCAAATATCGAGGCAACTCGGACATGAAGTTTGCCAGCCGACATGTCCAAGAATGATGTAGAGAGAGTGTGGAATATGTTGTCTCAATATACCCAAACATTGGGTAGAGGTAAATTGGAGTTGCCATTTTGTAATGTGAGCAAAAGAATTTTAGCAAAGCAAAATCAAGCTTGCCCAAAGACAAATGAGCTCGGCCAGACAATGCACAGCCCAAAGAAATAGAATGGGATCATGCTCTCTGTGAAAAAAAAATCCTATATGAAGTGAGATGTATATGGGATTAATTTTAAGTGAGTGTGGATAATTAAATCAAACCCAACAAATTAACCCCATGCACCATACAGGGCTCGGCCAAATTTGCAGAGAACCCCCTGCCACAGAATTCAGCCACTGCCCAAGCCAATCACCATGCTGCCCCTTACCAATCAAGCCCATGCCAATCAATGATGCACATGCCAATCACCCATGCTGAATAGTGCTCTGCAGCCCCTCTTCACGCTCCAAAATCAGTGCAAAGGATTGGTCAAAGCTCACATGAATTAAACAAAGAGGGCTGTGTTAAAGACGGAAAAAGAAAACTGGCAACTCCCAAAATAATCCCGTAACGAATTACGGGATTACACCTCAACTGTAAATACATATCTGCATTTGTATTACGACCGAATACAAATACTTTGAGACAAAAATATTCCTCCACAATAATACTAGGGTCCGGCTTAAAATAATATTAAAATAATTAATTTCGGAAAATTTTTCAGAAAATTTGAAATTTCACCAATGGTTCAATAAACACCAAATACTAGCAATTACATAGCTAGAATATATATATTTAATTTTATAATAAAGATATTTGTATTTTGACTTTTTACAGAAAAACCCCTTATTTTACCGTTTTTTTCGAAATTTCACCGAAACAATTTTCAAAACGTTACAATCTTCCCCCCTTAAAGAAATTCGGTCCCCGAATTTAAATTAAAACTCCCCCCAAATACTAAAATATCTAAACCAAAACCATCATGTCGTCGGGGCTCCGAAATTGTAAATACATAAAACAAGTCGTAGCGCAGTGCATGCGCATGAAAAATGAGCATATAACTCAAATCAAAACTCCGTCAAGTATCCCGCAATCATCGGAGTCATGGGGAAGACATCAATGCCAAATCCAAATCAAAACCAATATGATATAACTCGAAACTATACATGTAAATTTCGAATCTATATATGTAAGTATCTGAAGGAAATGCATGCCAAATCTCTTTAAGTCGCTGTGCAACGCGTATAACACTGCACAGTGGCGGACGTCTATCATAAGAAAATAACTATATACATATATACCTTTGTTTAAAATGTACATTCTGCCGTTTTGGAAACAATTTAGAAGGGTCTCCTTGTTTTAAACATTTCGTGTCATATCAGACACGTAGGTAAATACTGAGGCTATAGCTCGCTTTTTGGAAATCCCTTCAATAACTATCAATGCATGCAAAATATATTCAGGTACTGTCCTCTGACTAGTCCTGCTCAGTACGAAAACACATAGCAATATCATAAAAACGTACTGCTCTATAAGAAAAATCAATCCCAAAATACGCGTATGAATACTATGTGCGTCTGGTGCGCACGGAAATCAAAATCCATACATGTGCCAAGAAGGTGCACAAAACAACATCAAGGTGCAACGGTTTTGCACACAACATCGGTCATAGGCAACGTACGTGCCTAACAGCAAAATCAGGTGCATCTGACATGCACGAAAAATCTCGATTTAGTGCATCTGGTGTGCACCAAAATCGCATCTCAAGACATGCGCTCAACATGTGCGAAAATCCCAATCAGGTGCATCCATCGTGCACAAAATCATGAAATCCAGTATCAAGCATCGAACATGCGCAAAATAAAATCAGGTGCACAAGGTGCACAAAACAAATATCGAGTATCACAATCGAAATCGAAGTCCAGTGCATCTAAGTGCACAAAATGCGTATCACTGCACTGCAAGTATATGTGAATCATACCGAGTGCAAAAACCAAATCGTATGTGTATATACGCACAATCAACTCAACTGTATGAAATCCATATAATCACAAACATGAGGAACCAAGGCACGAAAACTATCTCAAGTGCAACAACTGTGCAAAAATCGTAAATACTCCGTAGGTGCAACCATAGTCCATGGAAACAAATATCACGAAACTCTATCATCAAAATCAATCATGCAAATAGACCGCTCAGTATACCAAAATCAAGTATGGTGGAATAGTCCCGCTCAAGCACATCCTCCAAGAATCTCTGGCCAACTGTCGTGGTCACTCATAGCATGTCTCATCGACGAACCTGAGCTCCGTCCTGCCGGTGTGCGTAACATGACCACTCCTGGGTCCAAGTCTTCTTGTAATTCATTCTAGAAAGGTCCTGTCGAGATCTCTCCCAAATCTCGTCTCTGCCGAACTGTCCGGAAGTCATCGTCCCTTACTAGATCTGTTCTTGTTCCGGAAAGGCTGCATACTCATCGCGACTCTTTCTGGAAGGTATATCCAAGTACAATGCCTCGGCATACGTATCGCATCTCTGATGTCGGCGGAGTGGAACGTCATCATATCCAGATCTTGTACGAACCTCTTACTCCATTTTTCTCTAATGTCGACCGCTTCGGACTCGTCTCGTCGTGGCTGCATGGACTGAGCTCCAACGGCTATCCTCGTATCGGGAGTCTCCCAAGAAATGCATCTCACCACCTAGCATCCGAATTAAGTCGAGCCATCCGATCGAGTCGTCAAAACCTTATAATCCCCCAAGAGCTCAACATCTTGGGCACAGTTTTATAGTATCGAACACATACCACAGCATCGGTGGTCCAGCCGTAGAAGGGAAAACCCAAGCCTCACTAATGGCGCCGCAGAACTGCCTCAAACCCGAAGGTTCCAAGGCTTTCACACGGTCATTAAGTCGAGTTAGGGTTTCATTCTTCTAGAGGGACCATAGAATTGCCTGCATGTCTTTCTGACTACTTTAAACTTGGAATAATAGGTTTCTGACATTCGATCGTCTCTGTCGACTCTCAACGTCTCCGCGTGAAGTCGTCTCTAGCTGGAATCAATCTATCTGATGACCTCGCATCGGGGGAGGCGAACGATCCACCTGTCCTAGTCATTCGTCCTCGATGACTAGCGACCTTCTATCATCTCTTCGCACTACTCGTACTGCAATAGCTCCAACATCTGGAGCAATATCTCGTCATTCGCAGCAATAGCTGGCTCACTCGTCCGTACGCTGAACAGTGCCTCAATCATCATGAGTAAGCAATACACCAATGGTCATCAAAATCTGGCTGGCCTCTGTCAGTAGCTTAATTCTGTAGTGCTGATCGGCACGTCCAAGTAATCTCATACATCGATCCATCAAACGCTCGGGGCGTGAAAACACAATAAAAAGACACATCTCCGCAATCGTGTGTCGCCGGAATTTCGCCCTGGTCAGTCCTCGTTCGTGACGAGCTCATGCTGACCGCAACTCTAGCTGTAGCTCTCCCTGCCCGTAATCGCGGCAGCAAAACATAACTGGTACCGATGAGGCTAGATCAGGAATGAATATAATACCGAACAAGGAAATGTACATCCTAAGGATTCTTAAGTGGAGTAGCGTATCGTAAATATGCCGCGGAACATACCCACGGTACGTCACTCTACTTTAGTCACCTATTCCATCAACCAAGGGTCATCCTACGCTCCGAAGGTAAAACCTAACGCTTTGATACCAACTTTGTCATGTCCAAAAATACGGAACATGACCGGCACTTAGACTACGAACGTCTCAAGGCGTACGTATGCTAAGTAAGCCGAAACCCAGAAATTCAAACCAAGAGAAGTAGTAGAGAATAGGAAGAACCCTATCAAATCAACCTGTATGCACAAAATATACAACGCCTAAAGGCGAGGATCACAACAGAAAAGGGAACTCCAACCAGCAAGAAACCCACAGAAATATAACGCGCGACTCTAAGGTCGAAAGAATAACATCACTGGTCTCTATCTCAAAACTAAATATATGTTTGCTTGATGGAACTTTTAGATACAACAGAATAATAATATACAAGATATATAATGGGGGTACGATACAAGTAAACCCACCTACTAGCAAATCACCCGAAGGAAACTATGCCCGCAAGCCGTAAAGAAACCTGTAAGGAAAACCTGCAAGAAACTGGGGCACAACGGGGGTGAGTTGCCAACTCGTGAATAGAAAAATATCTGCGCACAGAAATCGCATAAATAACGCAACCTAGGTCAATGATCATAATATATTCTCAAATATATGAATAACATGCAGCCTATAACAATGGCTAGGGTAATATCTAACCCGAGTGTGATCTCATGTGCCCGTGTCAGTACCTCAGGTAGCAATATATCATATGAATGAGATATGAATGCATGAAAACAGAATACATGTAAATGAAGAAACTGTTTTCATAAATTAGTGAGATTTCCTTTGTATTTTTAAAATGAGGTATCATAAATGAAATCAGCATCAACAGTGTCTAGCATCGACACAAAACATAAATCTCAATGTCTCAAAGCCTCAGGCTCCGGCTATCCGGACTGGCCTGTATATCATCAAATCTCAGTACCTCAATATCTCGAAATCTCAATGTCTCAATCTCAATATCTAGGGCGCCGTCAGTCCAGACCGGCCCCTACCATCCATCTCAAGACCACGACGGTATCCTCCGGATATCCGACGCGTCGGGTAAAATCACCGGTAGATAGTCTCCCCCTGCCAGGCTCATCATCATCACCATGAGCTTCTTGCCCCGGGGTAACTTACCGGGTCTACCATGTACCCGAAACGGTTCATCCAACTCCTCGAATCGGGTCTCGAAATCCATCAGCAAACTCATGGTGGACGACTCATACATCATGGGAAAAACCGCGCTTTTCATTTAAAAAGAGAAAGAAGAAGTTTGTATATGTTTTGCGGTTTTCCCCAAATCCAGAAAATCCGAATCCAAAACCTCAATAGCACGTAAAAAGTGAATATATGCATGAGAATCCATGAATGCGACATAACAATGAATAACAGTATGCATGAAGTAGCAGGTAATAACTACAATGTCTAGACTAACATAAAAGGCAAGTACACTAATACCATTTCTAAACTATTAGCTAACAGACTATATCAAGCAATAATATTTTCTAAGGTGTACGTGACATGGCAATTACCGATGAAGATGTGTGTGAGCCGGCAAGTAAGTGTACGTGGTACATACGCATCATCGGTAATGGTGCTGGTGTCCTAACCACAAGATATCAACAGTAGAATATGAAGCATGTGATGCGGAGCGAACAACAATAATGAGCGGGAGCTGAATACTAGACGCAACGATAACTAATCTGCATTAACCTAATATAAGTCCTACAATGGTGCCTTTTGAAATAACACGAATCGTGGGGTTTTGAAAATAGGGGCTACGGTGTTTTTAAGAAAAGATAAGTTTTTTTTTGAAATATCCGTAGAATCCCTTGACTTGTCTTTTAAAATACGCATGATTCGTAAGCTTTGAAATAGGTAGGAACCGAATCTAACAACTAACTAAACTAAAGGGCTAAGCTACAAGCTAGACTGCAGGTAAGGAAACCGCCTAACATCTGAGTCGATACATATACATACCTGTATATATATTAGTCAGTGATCCCACCTCAATAATATCATATCCAATACCATATCTATAATCAGACATCCCAAGTCAAGAGTGCGGATCAATCATCAAGATATAGCTCGTACGTAAATCCGTCGTACGGCATCCCCAAATCTGGGTACGGGTCAAAATCATATTCCTCGCACTATTCCTCTGGTATCCTCTTTATCCAAGATCATAGTCTAGGGTACAGACCTATGGCTAGTACAATACTAATATCCTCAATATACTCATGATCTGACTACTGATCGACAATCTCGTACAAACCGATATCGTCAGCACATATCATCATCAAGGGGGTATACATCGCCCGATATGGCCTAATATCAATATCCTAGCATATCATGCCTCATATCACGATCACATGTCGACCATTTTATTTATAACACTATTCACCCGTATCGCCGCCCCAAGATCCGCTATAACACCAGGACGTACCTCAAGTACGAATCCTACCATATCACCGATATCACAACCTCAACACAAATCTCATCGACTCATCTCAATCCCAAGTATCATCCTCAAATCCGTATGTGAACACATAGTCCCATACCGATGTGAACACATAACTATAAAGAATCCCATGAGCACATATAAATAGGAATGTATGCAAGTATGTATGTGTGTATGTGTAGTGCAACACTACCCTAGGGTTCGCAACACTAAATTAATCCAACACACCAATATCCATCCTAAATATCGTTATTAATCCCAAATAACATATAATAATTGTTGGTGTGTATACGCATCCGTATACACTACCACGGACTGCGGGGGTGCTATACGCCATCCACCCGACTTCTCCCCGTAGATATAAATCTACTCACCTGGTCCTCGCTCGCCGGTGCCGACGTCGCCACGCGCGTGCTTGTCGTCTCGAAGTCTACATGGGGTACCGATTGATCCGTGTCCTTCGGTCTTCAATCTCTGTGCCAAACTCCCCATTGTTGTGCCAACGAAGTTCGCTCCCCGATCATGCTCGTCAAGATGGCTCCACGTCGATGAATCTGTATACCGGCTCCCGCCTCAAATATCGAGGCAACTCGGGCATGAAGTTTGCCAGCCGACATGTCCAAGAATGATGTAGAGAGAGTGTGGAATATGTTGTCTCAATATACCCAAACATTGGGTAGAGGTAAATTGGAGTTGCCATTTTGTAATGTGAGCAAAAGAATTTTAGCAAAGCAAAATCAAGCTTGCCCAAAGAGAAATGAGCTCGGCCAGACAATGCACAGCCTAAAGAAATAGAATGGGATCATACTCTCTGTGAAAAAAAATCCTATATGAAGTGAGATGTATATGGGATTAATTTTAAGTGAGTGTGGATAATTAAATCAAACCCAACAAATTAACCCCATGCACCATATAGGGCTCGGCAAAATTTGCAGAGAACCCCCTGCCACAGAATTCAGCCACTGCCCAAGCCAATCACCATGCTGCCCCTTACCAATCAAGCCCATGCCAATCAATGATGCACATGCCAATCACCCATGCTGAATAGTGCTCTGCAGCCCCTCTTCACGCTCCAAAATCAGTGCAAAGGATTGGTCAAAGCTCACATGAATTAAACAAACAGGGCTGTGTTTAAGACGGAAAAAGAAAACTTGCAACTCCCAAAATAATCCCGTAACGAATTACGGGATTACACCTCAACTGTAAATACATACCTGCATTTGTATTACGACCGAATACAAATACTTTGAGATAAAAATATTCCTACACAATAATACTAGGGTCCGGCTTTAAAAAATATTAAAATAATTAATTTCGGAAAAATTTTCAGAAAATTTGAAATTTCACCAGTGGTTCAATAAACACCAAATACTAGCAATTACATAGCTAGAATATATATATTTAATTTTAGAATAAATATATTTGTATTTTGACTTTTTACAGAAAACCCCCTTATTTTACCGTTTTTTTTCGAAATTTCACAGAAACGATTTTCAAAACGTTACACAAAGATCCTGAGAGCTCCACTAATGTGTATAGGCGATATGCTATAAGAAACACATGCACACATTAAAGTAGAAACAAACCAAGTTGCATACTACCATTTCGTGCAAGATTGTCTATACAACTGTGAATATCCCAAGCTTCCATCAAGTAATATAAAAACTATTATGATACAGTAATGGCCTCTAAGGCATATACACTAACAATTTCTGCCTTCTCTGAGCCGCTCTCATCCGATCTCGAATCAACTGTACTTTCTCGGTCGTCTCCTGCACGATCTGCGGCCCCAAAATACTGCTCTCGCTAAGCTCAGTCCAACAGACGGGTAATCTACATCTCTTCCCATACAAAGACTCGAATGGTGCCATCTGAATAGTATCCTGGAAGCTGTTGTTGTAGGAGAACTCCACTAGAGGTAAATGACGATCCCAGCTACCACCAAAGTCCAAAACGCACGCTCTGAGCATGTCTTCGAGAGTCTGAATAGTCCGCTCTGACTGACCGTCGGTCTGCGGATGAAATGCTGTGCTGAAACTCAAACGGGTGCCCAATGCCTCCTGAAGTCTCTGCCATAGCCGGCTGGTAAACTGGGTGCCTCGGTCTGATACGATACAAGTCGGTACTCCATGCAACCGCACGATCTCGTCGATGTAAATCTGGGCATACTGAGAAAAACTAAAAGTGGTTTTCACTGGCAGGAAGTGAGTCGCTTTCGTCAATCGATCTACGATTACCCAAATGGAGTCGTACCCTCGACTGGTCCTGGGTAGACCTACAACGAAGTCCATCGAAATCTGCTCCCATTTCCACTTCGGAATGGGCAAAGGCTGCAACTCTCCTGCTGGTCTCTGGTGCTCGGCCTTGACTTGCTGACAAGTCAGGCATCTCGATACGAAGTCTGTGGCATCTCGATACGAAGTCTGTGACATCCCTGTTAGTTGTATGTATGCCCTAGAGGCCAGTATTGTACAGATGATGTATATTATATTGGATGCTTGGACATATATAGAGATGACTTTCTTGCTCGATATGATAGTATGCTATCTGGTTGCTCTTTATCTTAACATGTATACTTGTCTCTTTATACTGTCTTATGGTTACATGTTGGTAAAGCCCTTAGGATGTGTACTTGACTACCTGGACTATGATGCGGATCATACTAGTGGGGACATGGTAGTCCATAAGTACATCCTTCAAGGTCCCTAGTCGTGGGTGTATCGAGACGGGGCATCGATATACCAGTGTAGACTAGCGTATACGCTTCTCGACCCATGAGATGGGCGATGGATGATCCCATATCCATTGGTGTTTGACATCAGAGATGGTATACGGGTGCTCAGTGGAGACTGGGTACACTGGACGGACTCGCCGAGAACTCCCAGATGGTATTATACCTCACGTCAGATGGCAGTTCTCTGGTGACACTAATGCAGGTTAGTCTGTAGACCCGAGATCGTCATAGAGTCTTATGTGATTCCCACTGTGCTTTGATTTCCACCTTACCACATCCATGAGGACGTGCAAAACGGTGGTTTTTGGGTACAGTCCCGAGTCACATGGAGGCAATGAGCGTTAGGAGGGGTTTCTTCTCTCCCGGTATTGGGGGTTGATGTTGCGCTATGCTCGATTGGCCGTAACAAGGAAGTCCCTGGCCAGGGCTGTTTTAGAGATTTGCTGGTAAGTGTTACCAGTAGTTTCTAGACCCGTTATGGGCCTCACGTCGGCACGACTTATCGGTTATTGGGGTCTGACGTTTACCACCCCTAAACTTGATATGCGACATATTAGACGAGGAGACCGGACTGCACAGGTAGTGTTGCCGGTTGGCTCGACGGGAGTTGTAGCAGGTTCGCTTGTTCTCTTCTGATCGTTCAATACCCGGGAGGCCGTTACGTTTAGCTGGCCGCTTGCAGCTTGGGGGTGCTTGATATGATCATCACCCACTGCCGGCGTATTGACGAGTCTTGGAGTCCCACAAAGGAGTTACCTAGTCCAAGCGAAACGTTGTGGTGCGCGTATGCGATATGCGCATGGACCCGGTTAAAATGCACGTATAGGATACCGTATATTGATCGGGCGGCTTGTTATTGGTGGGGCCGTATGTGATATGACCGGATCGATAAATCAAGTGTTGATTTATCATTTGACCATTAGCTTCTCACTTGAAATCCTTTCTTGAGTTTGATGGATGTATGCATGCATGTATGCTTTCTTTATAGATTCATGCACATATGGATGTACATACACACATACATACATATATCCTTCATGGTTGTACATACATGAAAATGGTGGCAATATAAGACTCACACCATGGTTTGATTTCTATATAAATTATTATTCCATTTTATTTAAAAATAAAAGAAAAGAAAAGGATAATTCATGGATGCTTTCTACACTCTTCTTGACCTAACCATGCTCACCCACCATTTAACCATGGATTACTTTTCCTTTTGGTTTTTAACTCAAGTTCAATAATATCCTAATTGTTCAACCATGGTTTTAGATGAGAGATAAATATATATATATATATATATATATATATATATATATATATATTCTATTTTTCAAGAGGAGGTTTTTCTTTTCTCTTATTCAAAAAGGCCACCATCTTCTTCCTCCCTCATCTTTTGCTCTCTAGATTTATCTAGTGAGCAAGTTATTCATCAAGATAGGATTTTTAAGTGAGAAAAGCCACCACAACACCATTCTACACAAGTCTAGCCCACTTGTTTAGAGTGTTAGCTTCATTTCATTCTCTTGATCGAGTGAAGTCGCAAGTTTGGACAAAGCGGACTCCGGGTGGATCATCGTGGACCTAGAGGAGTTCAAGCGGACTTTTTCCAAACCCCAAGTAGCTGAGGAGTCTAGCGTAGGGAGCTACAAAGGTTGTACTCTCAAAACCCTAGCTTTTCTTGCTTGTGATGATGTGCAAAATTTTGAAACCCTAATTTTCTAGGAACGATTCAATGTATGCTTACTTAGCACCCTAAAAATTCCATCTTTGGTACATGTGATGCTTCCAATCTTTTCATGAGGTGCTAGGTATTCCCAACATTGGTATCAGAGCCGACCTAGAACATTAGGCGATGGGTTAACGAAGTTAAAACCCCAATCGAACCCGAAAACGACTAAACGACCCCCTCTCTAGACAATTTTTAAAATCTGGGATTTTTGTGAATTAAAAATACTTAAAAAATACAGCAGGGATTTCTAAAAATTACGGCGCAAAAATGATGACGTGATCTGTATGGACCGCCGCGGTTCCGCGGCAATACTCTGGTTGTGCCGCGGAATCGCGGCCGTACAGTGAGACTTTGGCAGTTGGTTTGCACAGTAATTCTTGTATCTGAATGTGTTATTTTATGGGTATTTTTAAACTGACTCAAGTGTTGAGAATTTAGGGGTTCATTTTGTTACCATCGATTCGATCGCAGAATTTAATTTTGTTATGTTTCTTTCCGGATAATTAGAAAGTATTGAATTGTTCGAACGAGTGTCATTTGCTCACTTTTCACGGGGTTTAAATCTTTTGGAGCTACGTGCAAGTTTTGTGGTGGACCCTCTAGAAGACAACAAACCTTAACTCGATTATGTGACCGTCTTGAACTGCCCTTTGAACCTTAGGGTTTGGGGCAGTACGGCGTGCCACATGTGAGGCGTTGGCTTGACCCTTCTACGACTGGACCGCTACTACTGTGTCACACTCCGGGTTTTTGAACTCCGCTCAAGTGTTGAGCTTTAGAGAATCTTGGGTATTTGTTCGTTCGTTCGAAAACTTTAATACTGTCTAATTATCTGGAATGTGATGCAATGTGTGGAATTCATATTACTAGACATGAAATACGAAGTATGTGATATTTCGCATTTACGATGTCTAAAGAGAATGTGGATTCCAGATATTGCAGTTTTACACTTTCTTTTCTGTGACCGTAAGTGTAGTATGTAGTGGTATTGCCGATTGTCGTTGCTATACGTCGACGACAATCGGTGTATGCATACTTACTTACGTTGATGATATGAGATATTATGTGTTGCTGAGATATGATATGCAGGATTGTCGCGATTGAATAGCCGGGTTTTTTTTATGTGAGATGAGAGTTTTATATTTTCATTCATGTAAATTCAAATGTAATGTAATATTCTTTTATTTGGGGCACTTCCGGGTTGAGGTTGATGCCACCAGTGTTGTATATTATTTACTTTTCCGCATTAGGATGGACTCAAGGAGGGGAACACAGGTGACCGGGTTCTGGGGTTCAGTGGGAGGCCATCTCGAGGAGTCGAGACCGGGTCTCCTAAACTCCATAATTGGTAGGGTCACTTGCCGCTCTCGTAGGGGTCCAGGGTGTGGGCTTGGCTATTCATCGCGACTGTGGAATCCGTATTTTCTATTGTTGGTTAAATACTAAATACAGACGTCCTAGTATATCCCACATTATATCTATGTTTCTGCTGCGATATCTGTGATGTGATCATTTGATATATTGTGATGGATACAGTATATAGTATATATGATATATTATATAGACGTTACTTATGTTTTGCACCCGCACTAGTCCTGCCCTGCTCTGTCGTTAGTTACCTAACCTAACGGTGCACGAGGGGACATCGAGGCGAATGCGGATGGCATAAGTGTAAATCATATTTATCTGTGATGTTTAGGTGACTTAAATGATGGGACTTCATTAATGTGATTAATGAAAGAAAAAAAACCTAAAAGATGTTGTAGAATCAAATTTTCAAATAAAAGGGTAGCTACAGTTTTGCTTTGCATAGCGGTATATATGATATACCCTGCACCTTATTCGATGAGGAAAGAGCCGAGATCCCGGGAGTGACCTCTTTAGCGAAACTGGCAGATGCTACAACACTCAGTTTGCTTTTGATTGCTTTTGGAGTTTTGCTTTGCACAGTAATATATATGATATATCCCGCACCTTATTCGATGAGGAAAGAGCCGAGGTCCCTTCACCGGGAGTGACCTCTTTAGCAAAACTAATAAAAGCCTTAAAATCACTCCATTTCAAAACTTCACTTGATTCTACAACGATATCAAGTTCATTACGCAATAGGTTTTCAGAAAAACCTGTCGTAGCCCTCCGTCATTTCAGATAAATCCTACTTAGTATTCGTGCTACGTTTGTTGACCTCCGTCAAGGCGTAATGTGCGGTAGCTAACTAGTATTTATCTGCTAATGCATGTGATGCAGGTTGGATTAGGGTAGTCGTACGACCTTGTTGACCTCCGTCAAGGGTCGTACGGGTGGGTTTGATTCAATCAAGAAATGACGGGTTGAACTTGACTTGCACCCTGTGGTTTGTTGACCTCCGTCAAGGTCATAGGATGCTTGGGGCAAAACATTATCGGGAATTTCAAGTGTTGAAATTTGCAATGAGATTGCATACCTTCTATGAGATAGTTGGATCCCGATACCCACTGCGAGTAATTGTTACTCCTGGGAGAGTTTTACACAGGACAATTAGCCGATCAAGTAGGTGTCTAGAAAGGTGTCAACGGGGTTACGCTTCTGGGAAAACGAGATTTACTTTAATTAGGTCCGTGCGAAAGCACGGGGAACCTCCCTCAAAGTACCGACACTGGCCTGGCTGAAAGATCGGCGAAGTTGTAGGGTGTAATTAATCCCGGCTAGTCTTTCCTTTTAGGGTTTGAAGGAAGATTTGATAAAAACAGTTGGAGCCATACTGATTAGATAAGATAATAACCAATCTGATCTTGCAAGAGCATACGCTAAAGTGTTTTCTACTCCCTCTCTCCAGGTAGCGACCATGTCATGCCTTAATCAAGATAATAATATGGATGTATTGACCGAACCCGCAAGTTATACTATGCTGGGGAACGTCGGTTCCGTTCTTTCTTATAAGAGTTATAAGACTGAACAGGACATAGGGGAATACCAGGATTCCCATGCCACCCGAATGAAGAAAGTACATGATGATGCATTTTCTTCGGGTGTGTTCGTTATAGAGAATTGTTTCTCCATTTGCCCTACGTCCTGGGTATTAGATACCGGGTCAGGATCCCATATATGTAATCAGTTACATGGGCTTAGGAAAGGTAGAGAACTTGGAGAAGGTGATAAATACATAAGAGTTGGAAATGGTGCAATTGTTGCAGCTAAGACTGTCGGGGAATATCACTTTGCATTACCAACTGGTAATACATTGGTTCTGAACGAATGCTATTAGATGTCGAACCTGATATGCAACATTATATCGGTTTCTTTGTTGAGTAAAGAGGGATATAATTTTGTATTACAGGATAATGTTATGAACATTTTCCGTAACCAAAAGTTGATTGGATCAGGCACGTTGTGCAATGGTATTTATGTTCTAAATCAATCAACAGTTCTAAGTATAACAAACACACACAAGAGGAAGAGTTCAGAACTGAACGAATCCTTCTTGTGGCATTGTAGACTGGGTCACATCAATGCGACAACACTAGCTAAGTTACATAATGATGGATATTTGAATCCGTTTGAATTTTCATCTTATGACACTTTCTAGTCATGTCTCAAAGGCTAGATGACCAAAACTCCGTTTACGGGACACGGAGAAAGAGTTACTGAACTCTTGGGACTAATATATAGTGATGTATGCGGTCCCATGTCTACACATGCCAGGGATGGTTCTTCGTGCTTCATTACATTCACTGACGATCTCTTTAGGTTCGGGTATGTGTTCCTGATGAAACACAAATCAGAAGCTTTTGAGAAATTTAGAGAATATAAACAAGAAGCAGAGAACCAAACCGGAAAAAGTATTAAAATCCTACGATCTGATCGAGGAGGTGAATACTTGAGCATTGAATTTCTGGACTTCCTAAAAGAGAATTGGATTCTCTCTCAGCTGACTCCTCCATATACACCACAGCACAACGGTGTATCAGAACAGAAGAACCGCACCCTATTAGATATGGTGCACTTTATGATGAGTGTAGCTGAGTTACCTATTTCCTTCTGGGGATATGCACTGGAAACAGCCGCATACCTACTGAATAGGGTTCCTACCAAATCTGTGCCTACCACCCCATATGAGATATGGGAAGGGAAGAGACCATATCTTAATTTTATTAAGATATGGAGTTGCCCGGCCTATGTCAAAAGACAAAAACCGGACAAACTCGAGGCAAGGTCTGTTTTGTGTAAGTTTGTTGGATATCCCAAGCATTCGCGAAGGTATATATTCTACCACAGTGAGGAACAAAGGGTGTTTGTTGCTCAACATGCCACCTTTTTAGAAAAGGAATTTCTTGCAAAAGAGATTAGTGGCCCTGAGGTAGCACTGGAAGAAGTTCCAGCTATACAAACCACAACAGAAGATTTGGTAGAACCAGAGGATTCGGTAGTTCCCTATGTACCCCAGCCACTCCGCCGATCTAGTAGGGTTTCTCGTCCACCTGAGAGATACTATGGTTTTCTCATGGATGGTGGGAGCGAGGATTGCATCATGGAGGATGATGACCCAACTAGCTTCGAGCAGGCCATCACGAGTGGGGACTCAGTGAAATGGCTGGATGCTATGCGGTCCGAGATGGAATCCATGTACACCAACAAAGTATGGACTTTGGAAGTTGCTCCTGAAGGGGTAAAGCCCATTGGGAGCAAGTGGATCTTCAAGAAAAAACTTGGTGTAGATGGGAAAGTAGAGACTTTCAAAACTAGACTTATTGCAAAGGGTTTTCGTCAAAGACCAGGTGTGGACTATGACGAAACCTTTTCTCCAGTCGCTATGCTTAAATCCATCCGGATCATTCTTGCCATCGCTGCATATCAAGATTATGAAATCTAGCAAATGGATGTTAAGACCGCCTTTCTAAACTGTGCTTTAGAAGAGTGCGTGTACATGACTCAGCTAGAGGGCTTCGTAGATAGTAGGAGCAGCGGGAAGGTGTGCAAGCTGCTTAAATCCATTTATGGATTAAAGCAAGCATCGCGGAGTTGGAACATCTGCTTTGACGTCGTTATCAAAGAGTTTGATTTCGTCAAAAACGTAGATGAACCTTGTATCTACAAGAAGGTGGCAGAGAGTAAGGTTGTCTTCCTCGTATTGTACGTAGATGACATATTCTTGATAGGAAATGATATTCCTATGCTGCAATCGGTCAAGCTCTTCTTATCACAAAGATTCTCAATGAAAGATCTAGGTGTTGCCTCCTGCATATTGGGAATCAGGATCTATAGAGATAGATCCAAACGGATATTGGGATTGTCCCAATCCAGGTATATTGATACCATACTAAAGAGGTTTAGTATGGAAGAATCCAAGCATGGGAACTTACCCACGATCTCTGGAGTCACTCTCTCCAAAGAGATGTCTCCCAAGACTGATTTGGAAAGAGCTCGCATGCAAGGGATACCCTATGCTTCGGCTGTAGGCTCTATCATGTATGCGATACTATGTACCAGACCCGATGTAGCATACTCACTAAGTGTAGTGAGCAGGTATCAAGCTGATCCTGGAGAGAGTCACTGGACAGCTGTGAAGAGCATTCTTAAGTACTTGCGAAGGACTAAAGAGATGCTCTTGGTGTATGGTAACGGAGAACTCCAAGTGGAGTCCTTTACCGATTCGAGCTTCCAGAGTGATAAGGACGACTCTAAGTCGCAGTCGGGATTTGTCTTTACCCTTTACGGAGGGGCGGTTAGCTGGAAGAGTTCCAAGCAGGAAATCGTGGCAGACTCGACGATGGAGGCTGAATACATCGCTGCCAATGATGCTGCCAAAGAAGCTGTCTGGATCAAGAAATTCATTACTGAACTTGGAGTGGTTCCATCCATTGAGCATCCAATACCTTTATATTGTGATAACAATGGAGCGGTGGCTTTGGCCAAGGAACCCAGGTTCCATCAGCGATCCAGGCATATTCTGAGGCGGTATCACCTGATCTGGGAGATAGTTAATCGCCGGGAGATCGAGGTCGGGAGGGTTGACACGAAGAATAACACAGCAGATCCACTCACGAAGGCCATTCCCCAGATACAGTTTGAGAGACTCTTCGGGATGCTCGGTATGCGATACTACAGCAGCTGGCCCTAGTGCAAGTGGGAGATTGTTAGTTGTATGTATGCCCTAGAGGCCAGTATTGTACAGATGATGTATATTATATTGGATGCTTGGACAAATATAGAGATAACTTTCTTGCTCGATATGATAGTTTGCTATCTGGTTGCTCTTTATCTTAACATGTATACTGTCTTATGGTTACATGTTGGTAAAGCCCTTAGGATGTGTACTTGACTACCTGGACTATGATGCGGATCATACTAGTGGGGACATGGTAGTCCATAAGTACATCCTTCAAAGTCCCTAGTCGTGGGTGTATCGAGACGGGGCATCGATATACCAGAGTAGACTAGCGTATACCTTCTCGACCCATACAGATGGGAGATGGATGATCCCATATCCATTGGTGTTTGACATCAGAGATGGTATACGGGTGCTCAGTGGAGACTGGGTACACTGGACGGACTCGCCGAGAACTCCCAGATGGTATTATACCTCTCGTCAGATGGCAGTTCTCTGGTGACACTTGTGCAGGTTAGTCTGTAGACCCGAGATCGTCATAGAGTCTTGTGTGATTCCCATTGTGCTTTGATTTCCACCTTACCACGTCCATGAGGGAGTGCAAAACGGTGGTTTTTGGGTACAGTCCCGAGTCACATGGAGGCAATGAGCGATAGGAGGGGTTTCTTCTCTCCCGGTATTGGGGGTTGATGTTGCGCTGTGCTCGATTGGCCGTAACAGGGAAGTCCCTGGCCAGGGCTGTTTTAGAGATTTGCTGGTAAGTGTTACCAGTAGTTTCTCGACCCATTATGGGCCTCACATCGGCACGACTTATCGGTTATTGGGGTCTGACGTTTACCACTCCTAGACTTGATATGCGACATATCAGACGAGGAGACCGGACTGCACAGGTAGTGTTGCCGGTTGGCTCGACGGGAGTTATAGCAGGTTCGCTTGTTCTCTTCTGATCGTTCAATACCCGGGTGGCCATTACGTTTAGCTGACCGCTTGCGGCTTGGGGGTGCTTGATATGATCATCACACACTACCGGCGTATTGACGAGTCTTAGAGTCCCACAAATGAGTTACCTAGTCCAGGCGAAACGTTGTGGTGCGCATATGTGATATGCGCATGGACCCGGTTAAAATGCGCGTATAAAATATCGTATATTGATCGGGCGGCTTGTTATTGGTAGGGTCGTATGTGATATGACCGGATTGATAAATCAAGTGTTGATTTATCATTTAACCATTAGCTTCTCACTTGAAATCCATTCTTGAGTTTGATGGATGTATGCATGCATGTATGCTTTCTTTATAGATTCATGCACATATGGATGTACATACACACACATACATACATACATACATCCTTCATGGTTGTACATACATGAAAATGGTGGCAATATATGACTCACACCATGGTTTGATTTCTATATAAATTATTATTGCATTTGATTTAAAAACAAAAGAAAGGAAAAGGATAATTCATTGATGCTTTCTACACTCTTCTTGACCTAACCATGCTCACCTACCATTTAACCATGGATTACTTTTCCTTTTGGTTTTTAACTCAAGTTCAATAATATCCTGATTGTTCAACCATGGTTTGAGATGAGAGATAAAAATATATATAGATATATTTTCTATTTTTCAAGAGGAGGTTTTTCTTTTCTCTTATTCAAAAAGGCCACCATCTTCTTCCTCCCTCATCTTTTGCTCTCTAGATTTATCTAGTGAGCAATTTATTCATCAAGATAGGATTTTGAAGTGAGAAAAGCCACCACAACACTATTCTACACAAGTCTAGCCCACTTGTTTAGAGTGTTAGCTTCATTTCATTCTCTTGATCGAGTGAAGTCGCAAGTTTGGACAAAGCGGACTCCGGGTGGATCATCGTGGACCTAAAGGAGTTCAAGCGGACTTTTTCCAAACCCCAAGTAGCCGAGGAGTCTAGCGTAGGGAGCTACAAAGGTTTTACTCTCAAAACCCTAGCTTTTCTTGCTTGTGATGATGTGCAAAATTTTGAAACCCTAATTTTCTCGGAACGATTCAATGTATGTTTACTTAGCACCCTAAAAATTCCATCTTTGGTACATGTGATGCTTCCAATCTTTTCATGAGGTGCTAGGTATTCCCGACAATCCCTCTTCATCCCGTCCCACCAATAGACATCTCTTAAATCGCGGTACATCTTGGTGGAACCCGGATGAACGCTGTATGTCGATCTATGCGGCTCCTCAAGGATCTCACGCCGCAGTGCCTCAGAATCTGGTACGCACAGTCGAGTCCTAAATCGCAGTACTCCCTGATCATCGATCACGAACTCGGAATCTCTGCCCTGCCTAATCTGCTCCATGATCTATGAAAGACGGTCATCGCTGGGTTGTGCCTCTCAAATACGGTCAAGTAACTGCGGATGTGCACGAACATGTGCGAGCTATCCCCCTGTCGGAGTGAACTCAAACTCAACCCGGCTGTCGCATAAAATCTTCCAATCTACCGACGAGTGCCTCTGTACTGCGCGCAAACAAGATAGACTACCCCCGGGCCTCCTGCTCAAAGCATCTGCCACTACATTAGCCTTGCCCGGGTGATACAAAATCTTGCAATCGTAGTCTTTTACTAGTTCCATCCAACGGCGCTATCTGAGATTCAGGTCTCGCTGCTCAAATATATACTTTAAGCTCTTGTGATCAGTGAATATCTGACACGACTCGCCGTATAGGTAATTCGCCAGATCTTAAGTGCAAAGACCACTGCAGCCATCACCAAATCGTGAGTGGGGTAGTTCTGTTCATGTTTCTTCAACTGTCAGGAAGCATACACGATCACCCTGTCATGGTGCATCAATACGTACCCTAGCACCACTCGTGAAGCGTCACAATAAACCACAAATCCGCCTGATCCTGAAGGCAAAGATAACACCGGCGCCGTAGTCAAACAAGTCCGTAGCTGCTGGAAAATATGCTCGCACTCCTCCGTCCAATCGAAAGAAACTCCCTTCCAGGTCAATCCGGTCAAAGGTGCAGCAATACAGGAGAAATCCTGAACGAATCGCCTGTAGTAGCCAGCCGGGCCTAGGAAACTACAGATCTCCGTAACTGATGTCGGTCTGGGCCACTGCTGAACGGCCTCGATCTTTTTCGGGTCCACACATATCCCATCTCTCATAATCACGTGACCCAAGAAACAAACGCTGTCCAACCAGAATGCATACTTAGAAAATTTTATGAAAAGCTGGTGCTCCCTCAAAGTCTGCAACGTAATCCGCAAGTGCTGCTCGTGCTCCTCTCGGCTCCGGGAATACACCAAAATATCATCAATGAACACTATGATGAACAAGTCGAGATACGGCCTGAATATACGGTTCATCAAATCCATGAATGCTGCTGGGGCGTTGGTGAGTCCGAACGATATCACCAAAAACTCATAGTGGTCGTAGCGCGTGCGGAAAGCTGTCTTCGGTATATCCTCTTGTCGAACTCGTAGCTGATGGTATCCTGATCGTAAGTCGATCCTCGAAAAATATCCTGCCCCCTGAAGCTGGTCGAACAAATCATCAATGCGTGGCAATGGATATCTGTTTCATACGGTAACCTTGTTCAGCTGACGGTAGTCAATGCACAGACGCAAACTGCCGTTCTTCTTCTTGACAAATAGGACCGGAGCACCCCATGGAGAAACACTGGGTCGAATAAAGCCCTTATCTAACAAATCTTGCAGCTGAACCTTCAACTCTCTAAGCTCCGCAGGGGCCATCCGATAAGGCGGTATGGAAATAGGCCCCGAGCCGGGAATCAAATCAATACAGAACTCAACATCGCGCTCAGGCGGTAGTCTAGGCAGCTCATCAGGGAAAACATCGGGGAACTTACATACAATCGGAACCTGGTCCAATGGAACATCTATAGCTCTAGTATCGCAAACATAGGCTAGAAATCCCCGACATCCTTTCCTCAATAGCTGTCCAACGCGAAGGGAAGAAATCAACATATGAGGGGCGGCACCATGGTCCCCTTGCACAACAAAAGCTGGCTCACCGGGAAAACAAAATCTAACTGTCTTCTCACGGCAATCCACATACGAATAGCACGTGGCTAACCAATCCATGCCCAAAAGAACGTCGAAGTCCAACATCTTAAGAAGGATCAAGTCGACAGGCAGCTCTCTCTCGCCAATACAGACAATACAGGATCGGAACACGTGCTTAGCAACAAATGACTCTCCCATGGGAGTGGTCACAACAAGTGGCTGATCAAGCAAACCGAACTCTCTACCCAAACTCGGCACGAAGTGTGTGGAAACGTACGAGTGCGTGGATCCGGGATCAAATAACGCGTGTGCGTCAACAGAACATACTGATAGGGTACCTGTCATAATGGCATTGGACGCTTGTGCATCCTGCGGTGTCAACGCAAATACTCGGGCCTGACCTCCACCAATAGCGGGCTGACCTTGGCCACAGCCTCTGCCTCCTCGTCCTCTCTGGATAGGTCCGCCGCGTCCACGGCCCCTAGGTGCACCTAACTGGCGTGGAGCATCGCCTGTGGCAGAAAGTAAAGCTCTCTGAGGAGGGGGTGGTGATGGTGGTAGGGTCACATGCGGAACTGTCGCCGCTCCCTGCCGTCTCGCTGGGCAGTTTCTGACACGATGGTGCGGACTCCCGCACCCATAACATCCTGGCGACGGCTGCTGTCCCTGAGGATACGAACCATACAGCTGACCTCGTCCAAACCCTCTGCCGGCCCTATCTATCGGAAAGAATCTGGCGTGCTGCCTCTGATCTGGCATACTGGTACGAATCCTCTTCGGCCTGGAAACGGTCGAAGTCGCCGAAATACGTGCCTCCATCTGCAAGTGTCGAAGTGCAGGGCGCCAATGGCAAGAAATAGATGGCCATCAAGTCCCTGTACGAACCTCTTCACCCTCTTTTCTTTGGTATCCACCAAATATGGAGCATATCTGGACAACTGCGTGAACTGGGCGTTATACTCAGACACCGTCATCCCTAGAGTCTTGATCAAGGCCTCAAAACTATGAGCTCTGGCGTCACGAAGGCTCTCCGGAAGGAAACGGGCTAAAAATACCGCTGTGAACTCGGCCCAAACCATAGGAGGTAGACCTGCAGCTCGACCTCTCAAGACTGACTCCCACCATGTCTGCGCGAGACCCTCTAGACGGAAACTCGCAAGCTCCACCAATCGATCATCAGAACATTTCAGCGAACGGCAAATCCTGGCTAAACTGTCAAGGAACGTCTGCGGATCCTCTGCTGCATCGGTGCCCATGAAGACTGGAGGTCTCAGCCTCATGAAATCCTGCAGCGATACTGGGATGGCCACGGTTGTAGTGGTAGGAGCAACTGTATGGGCAGCAGGTATCATGGTAGCCTGGGATGTGGTAGGTACATCCTCTGGCCTCGGTGCACGACTGGCCGCTACTAAGGACCCCACCATCTGTCGTAACTCCTGCATACCTCCCATCATCTGTCGTAGCTCCTCCATACCCGACTCAAGCCTATCCATGCGGCCTGGGGACTGCGGATCGGTCTGTCCCTGAGGCGTAGGTATACCACCCTACTTGGTCCTCGTCTCGGACGAGCCTGCTCGGATCTCATCTCGGGCGGCAGCCCTCTGCGCTTTCGTAGCCCTCTGCGGCATAGTGACTGGTACAGGAAACAGGACAATAAGAATGGTTCAATATAATCATAGGATACACGGAATTAAAGAAGGAATTTCAAGCAAGTACATCCTAAAGTCGCTTAGGCGGAGTACCGTATCGCGAGTATGCCGCGGACATATGCACGCTACATCACCCTGCTTAAGTCACTTACTCCATCTACTAAGGGTCATCCTACACTCAGAAAGGTAAAACCTATCGCTCTGATACCAACTTCGTCACGACCCGCAGGGTACGGAACGTGATTGGCACTTAAGTTACGAAACGTCTCAAGGCGTCCGTAAATAAGTAAGCCAAAGCCCAGAATCAAAACCCGATTTAGAAATAGAGTGAAGGAAGAACCAATTTATTTACAGCAATTTATTCCATTAAATCACATCAAATCTTTTTAAAAGCAACATCCCTTTTTTCCAAAAATTCCGGCAGAATCTCCTTTATAAAACAAGCCCCCAAACGGGTACAAAACAGGAATATAAATGAATAACATGAATATGGCATCCCCAAGCGGGAGCTAGCTCATCGCCTCAAGGCGGTCACAAATCCCACGCAATGTATAATAACAATGTGCATAAGTAAGCATGAAAAGCACAAGTAAAATGACATGTCGACTCAAGTGAGCTCGACCCCAAAAACATAAAATCCACAAGTCTCACAGCCTCGTCTCTAGGTCAATATACAATAATCCAAATAACGGGTACAGCTGAAATAGTAGATGGAGTACTCTAGATACAATGAATATATATGGTGGTACAAAATGATAACATAACCCACCTATGAGCAAAAGCCTCGAGACTAAGCAAAAAGGGCAAAAGAAGCTAATGTGTCCGCCGCTACAGTACTGACGGAGCGGACCTGCAGAGAAGCTATGGCACAACGGGGGTGAGTTGCCAGCTCGTGAGTAATAAATAACATCTACAAAGGCAATCGCATGCATGCACACAAGTATCCTAGCATCTCTAAAACAAATATGGCAGGGTATACTAGCAGGTATGTATGCAGCAGGACTATACTAGCACGTATGTATGCAACATAAATCAACTGTGATCTCAATATGTATATATAAGAATCATTCTATCTCTTATTTTTGAAACTTAATTTAAATATCAGCATAATACCCATAAAATCAACAAAACCCGTATCCAGCAATGACACCTCAAAACGGTCTCAAATCTTATATATCTATGTCATGGTATCTCTGGCCTCAGCCGTCCGGCTGACCCATCTCAAATATCACTATCTCATCACCTCGCGGCCACGGTCGGTATCCTATGGATATCCGCCGTGCCAAATGAAGTCACCGGTAGGTAATCCATCCCCTGCCAGGCTCAACGCCATCTCCTGCGATCTTCTTGCCCCGGGGTACCTTACCAGACCCACCATGTACCCGAGACGGTTCATCCACCTCCTCGAAATGTGTCTCGAAAACCACAACAAACTCATGGTGGACAACACTTTACATCATTAGAAAACCGCAACTTTTCATATTTTAAAAGATAGTAAGTTTGTAAATCTTGCGGCTTTTTCCCGAAATCCAAAAATCTCATAAAATCTCAAGAAACCATCATGGGTGCATATGTTAATGATAATGAATGCATATGGTATCAATGTTCAAGTTGCAATGTATGATTTATAACTAGGAATGAACAAATGATATAATGATGTATATGCACATGAATAGCAATTCTACAATTTTATTTTAAAGATTTATTGCAATAGCACAGGTCTGAGCATCAATTATTAACATGTTTCAGATTTTAAGTTATCTAGTGTCGTGACATGGCAATTACCAGGGTGTGTGTATACACAAGAATAGTGCCCGTGCTGCATATAAAGACCCTGGCAATGGTGTATGTGTCCTACAGAATGAGTTCACACATGTAGGTACAACATATAGATCCTGATTGTAGCGAATATCATGCAAGTATTATGATTTCTAATGTCATAAGCAATTTTTAAGTTTACTAAATCTATCGGGCGACTTGCGCCATCCAAACGATCGTCCTCCGTAGATGTTACATCTACTCACCCATGATCCCACGCTAGGTGTGTCCGACCACCTGCTTCCCTTTCTCCGTGGCGCTCGAAGTCTCCGCCGGAGAACCTAGAATTTACAAAAGTCACACACATAAGGCAAATCCTACAAAAATGTGATATATCGATAAAAAGGATAACGCGTGCGTGAAACTAAACGCGCGTGCACTCGATGCGTTGCGACATGCGCAAACTCACCATAACCACTCCGACACACTGTGTCGCGCAGCGCGCCACAGAACCACGCGGATCGCGCGCGTGTTGCACAAGTTTAAAAACGTCGATAATTGGTTTTAGGCTCCAGATTTTGACTCTGGTCCCAACACAAAAAGTTGCAGATACCAACACCCTAAGCTATCCAGAACACCCCCACACACCAAAACCAAACACCCCACCCCCTGTTCTGGCCGCAAATTGTGGCCAGATACAATAAATCGGCGGCCAGAAAGGGGAGAGGGGTCCCCGTGTTTTGTGTGTGTGTCTGCTAAGGTCACCATGCTACAGTCTCCTCAATTTTATTCTGAAAGGCTCGGGTCAACATCAGATTTTAAAGAGGCTAAAAAAGTTGATAATTACGCTAAATTACGCCAAGTCAAACAAATCGGGTATTTTTGTGAAATCTGGGACAAATCTTGGGTTATCTAGTCTCAGCAGCACCTAATAAGGCTATTCTAACCATCCAAACCATCATTTTGCCAAAACTCACCTAAATTACCCAAAACTAGCACTAAAACATATAATAAACACTAACTAAACTAGATAACCATAACTTAGCCAGATAGGAGTTGAGTTAAGGGGTTATACCTCTAGGGATCCAAGATGAAGGAGAAGGGAGGAAGGAGGAGGTAGGAGAGTGAGTTGTTGCTCCTGAAGCAGCTGCTGCTGCTCCTGAAGCAGCTGCTGCTGATGCAATTTTTGCTGCTGTTTTCACTGCAGCTGAAGTTGTTGTTGTTGTTGTTTTTTTTTGTTTTGTTGTTACTGTAGCAGCAGCTACTGCTGTGGTATAAGTTGCGTTGTTGTGGTGTGGTGTTGTGTTGGTTTGTGGATGTTGTGTGGGAGTGAGAGATGTGAGTGAGATGAGGGTGTGAAAGACAAGCAAAAGTTTTGAAAAGAAGTGGATTGTGACATTACCTTAAAGCCACCTCTCTCTCTCTCACTCTCTCAATAAATGCCAGCATGCACAACCATCAAATCCTCCCTCTCTCATACAAGTCAACCCCGACCCTAATCACCTTTTATCAAAACTAAAATCCTTAATTAAAACTAATTAACTTAACAAAAGGGGTTAGACCACCATGGTTGTCTAAACATGGTTAACCCACATGCTCACCTATACATGGTAACCCTAGTTAACATGCACAAGTGTGTGCGGTCGAGATAAAATTCTAATAAAATATCTATAAAACCAGATAAATTATTAGAACCCCGTTTTGGTAAACTTTTTACCAAAACCCCCCCACATTAACACACAATTACCACTAAACACAAACTCAGGTGTTACATATCGCTCACTGCCTCCAAGTGACTCTGGACTGTACCCAAAATCCACATGTTTGCGCGACTCCTTTGAGCCGTGGTAGAGAGGAAATCAAAGCACAGTGGGAACCACACAAGACACTATGACGATCTTGGGTCTCCAGACTAACCTGTACAAGTGTCACCAGAGAACTGCTATCTGACGATAGGTATGGTACCATCTAGGAGTTCTTGGTGAGTCCTGTTCGGTGTACACATTTTCTAATGAGTATCTATGTACAATCTTTGATGTCAAACATCAATGGTTATGGGATCAAGTATCGCCCCATACAGGGTTAAAAAACGTACACACTAGACTACTCTGGAACATCGATGCCCTGTCTCGATACTCCCTCGACTAGGAACTGTTAAAGGATGTGCTTGCGGACTATTCAAGCCCCACTAGTATGATCTGCATCATAGTTCTGGTAGTCAAGTCAATATCCTAAGGGCTTTATCAATATGTATCAATGAGATAGTAAACTAAAACGAGTGCACATGTTTAGATAAAGTGCAACCAGATAGGATACTATCATGTCGAGCAAGAAAGTCATCTATATATATGTCCAAGAATCCACTATAATATACAATAATAGCCTCTAGGGCATACATATTCCTAACACATCACATGTATGTTAACCGATAAATAGGAACTAAGTCACGTTTTGATTTTCACATATGATTAATTATCGATGAGAATATGAAAATTTCATATTTTCATCTAGTTTCATACACTTGGTTTAAGATTTAATTTAAATTAGTTTTACGTTTACGTTTTAATTTCAAGGTTTCGAAGTTTTTGGTTTAAGTTACAATTTTTTAATGTCAAAAGTTTTCTTAATCGAGATTAGTATTTTGGATTTAGGTTTGGAGTTAAGATGGGATTTGAT